>OY728137.1:81310000-86138025 GCA_963277665.1 Viscum album | reverse complement strand
ACTTATATCTCAAGGACTGGACATCCGATTGACGTGTCGTCAGTTACATTGGGATCATTTTGATGAGACGGTACTTTTGGATTAATCTTCTTGAGGTTTGGATGCAGATGGAGTATGTTCAGGTTGGTTTTTAGCTTAAAAACCAACAGGGCCCCTGGAACGGAAAAGCCAATAACTCTCAGACCGGGCGTCCGATTGACGCTCCGTCTGTTAGGTTGGGTTTCTTTTGTCGAGACGGAAATTTGGGATACATCAACTCTTGACTTCATGGCAGTTGATGTATCGATTCTTTTTCTTGAGGAGAGGACCCTCCCGGAATCGAGCTTGCTGTGTGCTGGAACCCTAGAATTGGTTGTGACTGCGACGATGACGACTGAACTTAGATCCTCTGTGGGTTCGGCAGCGAGGACGGTTGTACTTGGATCCTCTGTGGGTTCGGCAGTGACAAAGATCGTACTAGAATCCTATGTGGGTTCGACGGTGATGACTACTATTCATGTATCCTATGTGGGTCTGGTAGTATTGACCTCTGTACTTGTATCCTGTGTGGGTTTGGCAGACTAGCAGGTCTTGTATCCTTTGTGGGTCTGACAGCTTGGCTGGTCTTGTATCCTATGTGGGTCTGATAGCTTATATGAATCAGTGGCTACATCTGATCATCTATATCGCCTTACGAAGTGTATACCTGTTTGAGATGAGTCTTGATTCTCAATCATTATCATCGATGTGATTGACTTTCTTTCCGGTGTGGATAGGGTTGTGTTTTCCTGTGTGGACTGGGTTGTTCTTGGGCTTGAGAGTTGGAGTCGTTTTGTAACTAATGACTTAGGTATATGTATGGGCACATACCTAAGTAGATTCGTTTGATACTTCATGATTTTACCTTTCCTTTGTGGTTTATCCTTCATCGATTCTGAGAGACCTTCTGGGGTCTCAGGGTCCCTACTGAGTATCGTATACTCACCCCTGCATGGGCTATGCCCGCACTACGTTGTGTTGGATACAGACGATGGACATCACTGATCGAGGTGGAGGCTTATGGAGCTTGACGGTACCCGGTGATGGAACACTTGGTGGGACGTACATGGAGCGGGCGGCTGGACCTGAGGATCTGAGGAGACTAACTGTACCCACCCTTCAGGTGGGATTTCCAAAGGACGACTCAGGGTTGCTGCTTTACTTACTATTATTGTACTTCATTTTTAGTTGTATTGTACTTTTAGTTGGGTTTGTATACTGGACAATTTACTTTTCAACACTTGACTTGTACCCAGTTTTACTTAGTGCTTACTTCACTTACGTACTCTGTTGTGTTTTTGTTTACTGTATAAAAATGCAATTCCTTCCCTTTTCGGGATTTACGCCTTTGGTGCTAGTCGCCAGCCCCTGGCCTATGGAAGGCGGGCTTGGGGTAGTCACGGAACGGTCCCTGAGGATGGTTCGTGACATATGAGTGTGGTCTATGGACACAATATGTTGTTTTAGTTTTTCACTTCATAATGTAATGTAAACTTTATGAATGTATCTAGTGATTCCAAGGCTACTAAACTAATCAGTCTTTCGAGACTTGATCTTTTGTGATCATTCCAATATTATGTAATAATGCTCCAACTCTGGGTAACAGGGGTCAGGGTGGTACAGTTGGTATCATAAGATGTTTAGTAAAAACATTAGAAGCTTGATTTAGATAAACTCTTATTAGAGAACATATCCCTAAGATATACTTCAAGGATTAGTATATAAAAACTTCCTAAAATTTTGGTATTGTAGAGATTTTGTTTGTTTTCCGAGAAATATATCCCTGTCTAGATACGAGAAGGTAGAGGTGGCTCTGGCGCATATGTACCTAGGGGTAAAACCCAAAAACACCGCTTTGAGCTAGACTTGAACGGGAACTGGTGCACGACAGCGGGTCTTGCTGCACTCTTGGTTACGACACTCTCGGGGGATATGGTTAGGATAATTCTCATTTTCTTTACAAATAATTATGCAGGGTTTATGAGTATATACTTCCTCAAAGAAAACATTTTTATGATTATGTATTATATCCATAAACTTTTCAATTTATGTTAAGTATATTACAAGTTTGTAATTGTGTATTTCAATTCATAAACTAATCTAGTTTATGCCATTTTATAGAAATGGTGCCCAGTAGAAGGAATGTGAACTCTAGAAATATGTATGATCCAATGATTAAGATGGATCATATCTTCCATGGTATTAATCAAACATTTAGAAGGGAAATAGTCTCCCATGTATTCTAAACATTTGATGAACTATTATCATGTGTTAATAAAATAAGTAAAGAATACTCTGAGTCCTATGGCTTTGAAGGGAAGAAAGATAAGAAAAGGATGGAAGAGAGAAAGATAGATAAAGGGAAGAGGGAAAAGAAGGATTTTACCGTATATGGTAACTATGGAAAGAATCACCTTGGTAAATTCTTGAAGGGAATGAGAGTTTGTTATAAGTGTGGAGAAAATGGACACCATGTATGTGATTGCAAGGGTAAGAAAAAAGTTTCCAATGTACAATGCTTCATATGCAAGGAGTTGGGACACTATGTGAATCAATGTCCAAATCACCAGAGTATACCGCAAATGCTGATATTGGATAATAATAAAGTTATGATACCATCGAAGATGAATATGAATGATTAGATTTCTTATGTTTTTATTAATGTATTGTGTAATTTGAGTATTTTATTAATGATGTACATGTTATAAGAATTATAGAGTATATAAGGATTGTACTGCAGTACTATTTCATTAAGGACTTGAGAATGTGTAGAACCAAGAAAAGTGACTCAATTAGAGGTTAAATTCTTGGAAAATATATGTTTGAGAGAAAGATAAACCATAATATGGTTCTAATACCGAGGTAGTGATTTTGGAATAAGAGATGGTTGATTTGGATAAATTATATTGTATATTCCTGACTTCCTTAGAACTGATTAATAGTTTTTTTATTTTATCATTGTTGGAATATTCAATATTTTTGGATATAAGGAATATATCCAGTATTATATAATGGATAAAGGAGCATGAATGTAATAAATAAGGTTTTATGGTAATTCAAGGTGTTACCATGTTTTAAAATAATACATGATGAAGGTGTTCACATTTTATTACATGGAAAAGGGATCTTCATTGTGTTTAACATCTTTATTAATTTTGGACTGTGAGTTTGGATAGATTTATTTTGGATAAGTCTAAAGGTTGGAATGGATTAAGATACTATTGTTAAGGTTATTTTTGGATTTTTATAAAAAGGAAAACACGCCGACCTTGTGACAACCCGTCGCATTGGACAAAGCTATGGGAATCAAACCCACAACCATAGTGCGATTGAGATTTATCGCCTACCACTGGACTACATGAAGTCCCTGGATTGTATAATGTAGTTTCTTTTTTTAAAGAGTCTGATAGGTGAATTATAAATTCATTTTTTTTAACCCTATACATATAGGATAAATAGAATATTTTTTTAAATTTCTATTAGCTTTTAGAGTGAAAGATGAGTTTGTGGTAGAAATTAGGTAAAGGATGGAACTCTACTTGTCAAGTATATATATTTTTTTCTCTTATTCTATGAATAAATTAATTCTTAAACTTTAGGTAAGGGGTCTTAAAACTAAAAATGTGTTATCTTAATACCTTATGTTTTGTTGAACCAATGATATTTTAAATCATCAGGGATTGATGGCTTTGAGGCCCTCAACTCTTCAATGCTTTGTGATTGATTACCTCAATCACTCCCTATAAATATTTACGTTTTCCTTCCAATTATGTGTCCCTAATTTCCGCCAATGTTCTCCTAATTGAACTCATAATTCGGTGGTGAATTTTTCAATCCCCCTTTCCTCTTATTAAAACTAAATTTTATAAACCCAATTTCTGATGTGGGTTCCCCAGAAAGGTATTTTCTATTTTCAAAATTTTATTTCCAAAGAAAAATTTCAAATTGTGAGGATGATATTTATTGAAGGAGGGAATAATTTAACACCCCAAGATTTCATAGTACGTTATTTCTTCAAAGTAATTCAATAATTTGCACTACACGCAACACCGAGTTCAAGCGCACCACGCCTTACCAAACCAGCCGTTCAAAAGCGGTTATGAATAGTATTAACTGAATTTTGAACCTTATATAGTACTTATAATTTTAGAATCCATATTATGAGTTTTTTAGACATAATGTAAGAACAAATTCAATTTTTTTAGATAAAGGATGCATTTTTCAGAAAATGCAATTTTACCGCCATTTGGGGGAGAACCCTTTTTAAATCCAATATTTAATACTTTTATATATTAAATTTGACAAAATAAAATTCTTTTTTAGAATAGGGGGATAAAAATTTAGTTTTGATAATTTTTTGGTATTTTTCTGATAACATTCATATTTTGGTGAATAGTGAAAAATGCTAAATTTTAGTTAAAAACAACTTTTTTAATAGAAATAATTTATAGTGTTAAATTATACATTTTAATGGTTTTAAAGTATAAATAGATTATATTTTTACCATTTAATGAAATGTTGGTCATTGTAAGTAATTTCACTTTGAAATTGGACATAAAGAAGTGTCAATCTTTTGATAGTTATTATTTCTTAAAAATACGCGATTTGGTTTTGACAACGAGAATTAATTTTTACTTAATAAATGAAACTTTTATGTTTTGAATTTGGTAAAATAGACTTCTTTTTCGAATTTTAAATATTGAAATTAACTTAGGGTGAATTTTGGGTATTTTTCTGAAAACTTTCAATTTTTGATGAATAGTGAAAAACACAAAGTTATACTTTAAAACCAAATTTTTATTTAAATAATTATTTATTTTATTTAAATAAATTTATTTCAAAATAGATACATAATACCTATATAAGTTCAATGTAATTCATTGGAGCCGGTTTATAATAATTTTAGATATATAAAAATTTTATTGAACTTTTCACCGTCTATTACCCACCTCCTAGGAGAATTTTCAAATTCACATAAAACATAATTTTACTACTTCTGTGAGTTGAATTTCGAAAATCCGAGAGACATAGTTAATATCAAGGAGTAAAATGTGGTTCAATAAGATAAAAATAATTTTTGGTGAATGATAACTTTTTTACTTTTATTTACCGCGGTTAAAGGTAAATAGGGTAATTTAAGGTAAAAAGAATATTGTAAAAATTAAAAATTACTTTAACACATGTCCCAACCTTATTGGATGAGTAATGGCCGACCATGGGCATCTTTGGGTCGTTTTTTGGACCCCATGGATCTACTTATTAATGATAATGACACTTTAGATTATTTAATTTAATATAAAGGCAAAATTGTCATAAACAAAAACCTTTTAGTAATTAATTTTTATATGGTGTTATATAAGTTATATTTTTTACTATAAATATTCATTGGGAAGATAAAAAGATTTCCTACATTATGGTATTTTTTTATAATTTTTAGAAATTTAATAAATTAAATTATTTATGACACAATAATGATGCAGTATTTACCTCATTAACAAATGATTTAAATAAATTATATTATAAATATTAAATTAATATCCAAAACATGTCAAATTTTTATTGGATAATTTTATTTCGACCATGAGTTATCTTATCTTCAACCTTAATGATTTTTGGATCTTTAGAAACCGAATATAATTATATAATAAAATAATATTCTCACACTTTCCTAAAGAGCCCCTCCTCCCCCTTATAAAAAGCGACCACTTATAACCAATTCCTAACACCTCTCAAGAATTTAGGCTCATCAAAAAACTGCCAAATTAATCTCCATACATCCCTCTCCTCCTCCTAGAAGACTTACTTTAGGCAGAAGGCACTTCAAGAAGTCCTTTTGGTCCATACCAAAGGAAGTTACCCAAATTAAAGGTAACAATTTCTTTTAACTTATTTTCTTTTATTTTACTTCTCCAACCCCTAAAATATTTTTATTCTTTTATTTTATAACAAAAACAGTTTCCTAAATATACTAGGATTTTGTTATGAGAAGGATTATAATTACACTTACACACACCTCCATATAATTGGTGAAGAACATAATGTTTCTGTGGATGGAAAACTAACACCTCACAAAATGATGATTGTTCAATTACCTCCTACCGCCTCCATGGGGGAAATTATGATGGAAATGTATTTATATATGATATATATTATGTTTATGTTTTCTTCATGCTTCTTTATTTTTCTTTTATAACATACCTTAATGTTTTCCATTATGGGTAAACACGATAATTTCATTTGAGGAAGTGCGGACTACCGCCCCCTCAAAGTGATATGACTCGTTAATACCATATGTGGAACATTTAAAGGATGGAGTTAATGATATTTTATATGATATTATACTATAATTATAATATAACTATGTATCATTATTTTTTGATTCCATTAAAATAATAAATAGAAATGAAAGTAGCGTTCATGCGTACGTACGGCTTACCGTCTCCACGAACGGTGTATTTCATTTCTTACCCCAAAATGATATGTACTATTATAAATACATGTATATAATGGATATATATGATATATATGATATATAAATCATGAATATCATTCTGGATATAATAAAATTTTGACCATGTGAACAACTTGTAACTATGAGGTGTTCATTTCTGACTCAAATGCCAAATATCGACAAAATGAATGTTATTAAATGAAATGATTACATAATGTTTATAACATGGTAAAAAGTGATATAAAATAGATAATAAATTTGAAAAAGGTTATTAAGCAAGTAGAAATTAACTTTAATTTATTATTCAGGATATTAAAGAACGAATGGGTCAAGTCGGACACGAGGTAAGGGGTTTCTTATCTCACTTTTAATTCCGTGAGATTTACATTGTTCACCACTTATTTATTGCAAGTGGTGTATTGTGTACTTCCATTTGATATATATTATCATGATTATGTTTATATTCATGATATTATGTGATTAATTTGGTTTTTATTTACTATTGTTCAAATGACTCGATTGATTACAACAAGGTAAGGGTTTATTTCACAATATCTTCATTATTCGAGGTTGTTTATACGTAATTATCTACTGGGGCCTCTTTATCATCCACATCCATGATTCTTAAAAATGTATTTCAAATCATTCTTAATATTTTTTAGAATATGGATTAAAGTTATTTATATCCTTGTTTGACTTTTTATAGGAATTTTATAAATAAATATTTCTTTCGTTTTCCAAACAAAGTCCTTTTTAACCTTTTCGATAGAATTAAGGTAAGAATGTCTTTTTTTGACTTATATGGCTGGTTCCGCTATTTTATGCCATTATAAAATCTTCAAAGCTTCCCTTATAAGATTATAAGATTATTTTAAAAGTAAATGTTTTCTTTTATAATTACGTGACTTTTAAATGATTTAAAAAAAAGAGATATTTCTCTCAAATAGTTTTTATTTCATATATGTTGACATCCATTGATGGAATTTAAGCTTATTTGAAGTTGATTTATTATGATACAAAACATACTTATTGTATTTAAGGTCTTGCGACATGTTTGACTATGGATGTATTATTTTTATACCATTCATTGTTTATGGAGAAAGTATTGACATTTCGTATGCTAGTTTTAATACGAATTTTTATGTTATGTTTAAACCTGTTCATATGAGGAATGCATTGGACATTAAAAGTGACTGGCGGATCCCTCTATAGCTCCTCGATGCATTGGTAGGTCTCATTAGACAAACTAGTGTCTTGGAACAAGGCATTGACAAAATTATATTTGTAGTCTTGGCACAAGGACTTGACTATGGGGTTATGATAGTCTGGCATTATGCATTCCATCATTATGAAAGTGGTTATTGATATTGTATGTGATTATTCGATTAGTAGAATATCCATGTGAATAAGTAAATGGCATTATTTTATTTTACTTCTTCCATATTATGATGAACTTCAAGTTTAAAAGGCTTTTGTTTTAGTTATATATTGCCTTAAATGTTTATTCTTATTTAAGAAATTTTCTGGTATATTGTTATCCTTACTAGGCATTTGATATCACCCCTTTCTATGTTTTATTTTTCCCAGGATGTGAAGAATTATTTTAAGAAGGACCTGCAGGGATAGTATGAGAGGATATGAGTGGGGTCTATGGACACAAGATGTTGTTGTAGTTTTTCACTTTATGACGTAATGTAAACATTATGAATGTATCTAGTGATTCCAAGGCTACTAAACTAATCAGTATTTTGAAACATGATCTTTTTTTATCATGCCAATGTTATTTAATAATGCACCGACTATGGGTAACTAGGGTTGGGGCGTTATAGAAACTATATTATTTGGAGTAGGTTCATAGTACTTTCTAACAATTACAGTCTAAGATATATATTTTCATAGAAATACATTAATATTAGGCATATGAAGTGGGTGGAATACCTTATGACATTTAACATAGACATTGCCAACACCTCAGGGAAGGGGAATGTCATTTTAGATGATCTATGTAGTAGAGTACCATCACATGTTGTTCTAGAATCGAAGGAAAGTTATAACAGTATGGGTATCTTTGATAAATTTCAATGAATACTTTATAGGATATTTCATGTATGATTATTTCTGGTATTTAGTCATTATCATATCTCCTTGAGTCTATTTTACAGAGTCAGTAGTAAGATGATAATCTCAAGGAAATTTTAGAAACCCTCTATGGTGGGGATATCATTTCAAGTTTCTCTCTCCCATCATATGGTATTATTCAATATGGGGATTTGTTTTTAATTTTAGTATCTATGAGGAGGTAATTTTTGTTTTAATTTCATAATTATTCATGTTCAATTTATCCAGGAACTATAAAGATGTATTATTACATGATAAGGTGATTTTTTTGGAAAGGTATGAAGCGTGAAATTGATAATTTTGTTTCCTACCATTACAGCTGCTAATAGATACTAGAAAAGCATCATAAACCTTCTGGGTTTCTCCAACCACTTATGGTGTCATCATGGAAATGGGATGTGGTGTCTATGGAATTTTCTTTTGGATTACAATGGACTCCCCAAGGGAGGTATTATATCTATGTGGTGATTGATCAATTGAAAAATTCATCTCACTTCATTTTGATCACAAACACCAATAAAGTTAAAGACAATTGTAATTTGTATGTGTAGGAAGTTCTAAGATTACATTAGATTCCCAATAATTTTTTTACATGATATTTTAGGTTTTACTCATGATTCTAGAAGTGTCACTAGAAAGTGATGAGAAATCATTTATATTGAGAAAATCATTCCATCTATAGACTAACTATCAGATGTAACATCCAATTAAAATCCAAGAGGATATAACTCAAGCCCGTGTCTTGGATTTTGGTGGATCATGGGATAGCCATTAGGGACTGGTTGATTTTTCTAATAATAATAGTTATGAATTATTGATAAGAATGGATCCTTTAAAGGATTTTTAGTATCATCTGTATAGGTCACCTATTTTTCATGTTGAGCTGGGAGATGCCTCTCTTTTAGGACCAAGTCTCATTCCGGAATTGTCGATTAGAATTCAGAATATCTGTTAGTATCTGGTTACATATCTGAGTTGATAGAAATTTTAAGTGAATTATAGGAATCATCCTTTCTATTTTTCCATTGATTATTAGTTTATCTTGAAGGTTTATCCTAGATTTGGTAACCTTCAACTGAAAAAAAATATTATATTGGCTTCGAGTTATGTTGGACTATTTTAGGTCACTAAGTGACATGGGATGTTTTCTTATCAATTGGAATTGATAGTTTAATTGATAGTTATCCATGATGTTTTCCAAATATATTCACTCAAGAAGTATATTACTAATACCTCTTACATTTTAAGTTTATAATAGATCTACTTGGAGAAATATGTTTCTATTATGGATCAACTAATTGAGATAATTAAATCTTGGGTGATACTAAAATGTAATAATTCGGTTCTATAATTCAGAGTGTTAGGACAGGATAAATCAAATTAAATTGATTCTTGGTAGTAGGAGTTGTTATTGAAGGAGAATATGTCTCATCTCTTTCTATACATAATTATTTAACATGACTTCATAGTGGGGAAATTATTATGGTCGGGAGATTGTAACATCTTATTAACATCTTTAAAAAATTTCTCATCTCTCTTTTTGCATCCCACTTTTGTTGGCTACATTTTGGGATTCTTGGGGATGGAGGGACTTTTTTTGAGAAATTACCTAATGTTTTAGGATAAATGTTTGTTTGAAATAAAGGAGTTTATCTATAAATTTATTGAATGATTATGGGGTTTTCCTTGCATTTTGAGAACACTCAACATGGTTTGGATTTTTATATAGAATATGGAATTTTTTTGTTTCATGGATGTTTTCTGGTCATGACATGGTTACACGTCATGTATTGGTTTCAAGGAAGATGTCAAGATATACTATAAGAAGTATATGGATTACATTCTATGAATTGGGATTACATTTTTAAATACACAATGTGAGGATTTTTAATCATAAGTGACACATTTGTTCAGCATCATTTTTAAATTGATGTATTCACATTGTGAAAAAAATCAAATATTGAATGTTTTTTGTTTAGTTATTTTTAAGACACTATGTGGATGTTTAATCATTAATTCAACCACATGATTTACCCTTGACACCTGGGATTTGTCTCATGTGATTTTTGTAATATCTTCTCCTTATAGATAATTTTTTCAATTATTGATCATCATGGTTGTTGCAGTTCATCTATTTATGTAATAGAAACTTCTTCTCATTGTGTTTTATTGTGGTATCACTATTTCATTACATTTATGGATTTTTTGTACTATAATGATAATATTTTTTATCAATTCATGATATGTTGTGTGATCTTCCTCTGTTGGTTGACTGTTGTGTTGGTTGTGGTGTGGTTTGCGCATTCATTGAGGTTTGTTGTGATATGTCCTCTCCATATACCATTTATCTTTTTGAATAAATTATGAGATATAATGATTGATTCTAGGGACATTGTTTTTTTACTTGTGTTTTTCCTTATTGGTGGATCCCATTGTGGGAATGTGCGACCGGAGTATAATGCAGGTGGTTTTTCCTCTAGACTATGTTGGATGAACTATATTTTTATGGTTTTGGTAAATAGTTTTATAAATAAAATGACATGATTAATTAATTGAATTGTGTATTTGGAAATGGTTTTTTGATAAAATATGGTTTTCCACTTCTTTCTCTAAAATAGAAGGTATCTTCAAGAAATTGTGAAATGGATTTATTAAATGGTTCTCAAAGAATGTGTCAGTCCAACTAGGTTAAATACCCTAATATGCAGGGTTAATCTGGGTATAACAGATTAAAACAATTGGATATTTGGGTCTTCTTTCATTTAAAATAACACTCTTCTCTCTTATTCCCGTAGTAGAGAAAAAATATGATAATTAAAACATTCAAATGGCACAAAAAATTTATGTGGTTCACCCTCACTAGGCTATATCCAAGGACCATACAAAGGAAATGTGTATATGTACCATATCCATTAAATCTCTCTACCAATAAAAGGTTTGCAACGGATTCACCATCCATCTTTGTTTACAAAAAATTCAGATTAGAAAGATTACTTCTCTCTCAATTGAAGTGTTATCACTATTCCTCAAGAAGAATCTTATTTTTATCTCCTAAATCAATGTATTTTACACCTAATTTGGTTCATAATTATTTCCAACCTTTATCCACTTTATTAATAAAATCATACCACCTATTCACTAGAAATCCATTCTCAACACATTCATGATTCTCACTGCCTTCATGAAGCTCACAGAACCTTCAAAAAATTTCCTAATTCTCTATTATAATATTCTACATTCGTGATCTATAATAATTTTTTTAATCTCACATAGCCTTCATCATGAAATCTCTTTTTCTGAAGGTATCTTAGCCTTAGTGAAGCTTAACACCTTCGTGAAGCTCATAAATTTCATCCAGATTATATAGCCTCTAAGAAAATCAATACTTTCATGATGATTAAAAATTTTGGTTAGATTTTAATAGAATTCATGAAATCATTTTCTTCAGGATTTTTTTCCAAAATATCCTTTGATAATCACATTAATGAATTAAGATCCTTTGGGTTTTCTTTAATGCTTTCTCTATTGAAATGATGTGTTAGAGGTATATTTATAGTTTTTGCATCCCATTCTACAAGAATCCATACTTACCATCACCTTTTAGTTAATCTCTTTGGAATTATTCCCAAACCCCCATGTCTTTACAATGAAACAGAGAAATTTACCATTCATGAATTTTATTATACTCGTGGATATTTATTATCAAACATTTTTTCATTTACGATGCTCGTTCATGATTATACACACCTTCATGAAACTCACTTCTCAAAATACAGTATTTCAAAAACAAATTCCTTTACTATATTTCTATGAGGCATTCCTAGAAATCAATCATTTTTTATGATTGACCCATACTAAAAATGTTGGACACATAAAATTTGGGAAACACTGTAAATGGAACCACCTAATATACATGATTTCATGTACTACATATAGGTAATCCATTATTTTGTTTAGGATCTTTGTAAAAATACCATGTGAACAATCTCTATGGAAATCCAAAAATTACCTTGGAATATTACTTTTTCAACAAACAAAATCATCCTAAAAACACAGTAACGTTACATTAATGTATTTTTTTCAATAGAATGGTTTTTTTGAAATGGTTTAAAAAATGTATTACGTGGGAAACATTGTAAACCTAGGTGGAAGATTTAGTAATAGGAATATTATGTTTATAATTTTAGGGGGTTTACACATGGGGTGTTCTTTTACTCCTAAGTCTTATTGCTCTAGAGACTTGTTAGAAAGTTTTTTTGAGGTTCACTTTCTAGGGTGTTCCTATACTCTCAATATTTGATGCATATTTATTTATGATTAATTCATGTTATTTCCTATGTATAGGTATGTGTGATCCTTTTTGTAATGTTACATGTGATTCAATATTTACTCTTTGGGTTTGATATGTTACATGATATTATTTTATATCTTGATGTTTAAGAAATTCTGTGAAAATATTATTAACTGGATTATATGGAACTAAGGAATATGGGGAAATTATTTTACTATGATTTTGATATAAAAACTATTAAATATTTTATCATGACTTTTATCAATTAAATTTGATCATGTTTACATATCTGTATAGAGACATTATATGGAAATCCTAGGTGGGATCCTACTGAGCTTGTTTAAGTCACACCATGTAAACCCCTTATGAAGTGTGTAGACCATTATATTTCATTAAATGTTGGGAATGGAATGGCTTTATAGTGATGAAATGAGGGTTTTTCCTGCTAAATTTACTTTTTTAGAGGTAATTTGTTTGGATTTTTCCCATTCTATCAGAGAGAGTAGATATTTTGATTTTCTTGTTTCTTTATATTTTGACTTGTATGATGGATATTTTTTATTTACCATTGAGTTTCATCACTTCTGAAGTTTTCCTTTTGTCATGGAATTGATCTCTTGTTACCTTTTCGATTGTTTTTCTCTCCTTCAAATATGTATTCCATTTTTTCTTCATAATTTTTGGTGAGATGGTTCCCTCTAGTTATTGTTGATGCTCGGGTGTGTATTTTTAGCCTATGGGGATCAGAAAGTCCCTTTGGGTATCTGATGGTTTGGTTTTGGTACGAGTTGGGTAGGGTATTTGGGTCAGATTTGTCACAGTTTAATGTAACACCCCAAAATGTTAAAGGGTTAAAAGACTAAAAGATATGGCTCATATCAAAAATTTAGACCTTTATTTTCAGGAGCCTACAAGATTTTAACTCCACAGTTATCTGTTCTTATCTTGGAGTAGTGGTCAGGATGAGTGACCTCCTAGGAAGTTTCCCTAGGTGTGTGTGTGAGTGAGTACTATACACACTAAAAAGAACATATATTTTCCTATGGGGATAGCCATTACTTTGATGATATCTTTGAAAATATGTGTGGTCCCTTGGTAGGGGACCACATGTCTATGGGGAAACTGGTGGTGTCTGACAGGATATGACTCGATGTCCATGTTATGGCTGGGAGACTATATTTTCAGTGGGGTCTAGTTGTTACATTATTATTAGAGGAGGAACGTAGTCAGATGTGTGGTGTCACTACCTAGGCTGAGATATAGGATCCAAAATCATGAAGTTGTGCGTTTAAATGGGGAAGAATGTAACACCTCTGAATTTTAAAGGGTTAACAGGATCAATGATATGACTCTTATCAACAAGATGAACCTCTTTTTTAAAGAATACCTGATTAGAAATCCAAATTTAGTTATGTTTTTCATACAGTAGTGGTCAAGATGGGAGACCTAATAGGATGTTTTTATGGGTGTGTGAGAGTGGGGAAAAAGAACACTAGAAAGAACATGTGTTGACCTATGGGGACAGTCATTAGTCTGATGATCTTTCTAGGCACGTGGGTGGGTCAAATATTAGTGACCACATGTCTAAGGGGAAAGAGTTGGTGCCTCTAATGCCAAGACCTGATGGCTATGTTAAGGCCAGGTGTTTGTGCTATCAATGGGGCCCAGTTGTTACATTTATGGTCATGAGGATAGGACTAAGGGATGAATATTACATTAATTATAGGGTCCCCAATGAGGATGTTGTTCTCTAAAGGGGGAGAGGCGAATGAAACACCCATAATTTTTAAGGCTTAATGATATGACTCAAGTTAACAAAGTTAACCTTTCTTTTTAGGATGCTAAGTGATTAGGAATTTGTAGTAAAATTGTTTTTCCTAGAGTAAGGTTTATGATGGGTGGCCTCCTGGGAAGTCTCCATGGGTGTGTGAGTGATGAAAAGGAACACTGGAAAGAACATGTGTTGAACTGTGGTGACAATCATTATTTTACTAATATATTTGGGCACATTTGTGGGCCCCATGTTAGGGACCATGTGTCTACAAGGCAACTAGTGGTACCTTCCATTCCAGGACCCGATGACCATATTATGTTTGGGAATGTCTATTGTCAGTGGGGCCTACATGTTAGACAAATGGTCATCATGATGGTATTAAATGATGGATATTATGATAATTATGTCATTAAGATTATATAATGATAAAATTAATAACATATTAATGATATTATCAAAAAAAATTATCATTTATTTAATAATTTAAAATGAAAGATAAAAGAGGAAAATAATCCCTTCTTTATATGTAATGAATTTATATAAATTATATTTTCTTTTAAATTCTTTAAAATTCTTATAAATCGCACTAATAAACACTAAATAATATCATTATTATTATTTTATAATAACATTACATAAAACCAACTCACAATACACACTGGAAAAATAGGTGTTGACCTTTGGGGAGAGTTATTAGTCTAATGATATTTTCGAGTAAATGGGTTTCCTTAGGTAGGGGAGCCCGTGACTACAAGGGAATTGGTGGTTCCTAATATTCAAAGACCCGATTTTCATTTTATGTTTGATTTAATGTGTTATCAGCGGGACCCATTTGTTACATTGGCATCAGAGGAGAAACCCAACCGGAAGTGTGGTGGTACCACCTAGGTTGAGATATAGGGTCTACAATGAGGATATTGTTCTATAAATAAGTATGACTGTAAAACTCCAGAATTTAAAATGGTTAAAAGGATAATTTATATGACTCATTCCAATAAGGTGAATATTTTTGGGATCCTACTAGATTAGATCTCCATTGTTAAGTGTGTTAGACATATAGTAGTGGTCAAGATGGGTGACCTCCTGAGATGTTTCCATGGGTGTGTAAGAATGAGGAAAAAGGAAAATATAAAGAACATTTATTGAACTATGGGTGAATTAATTAGTTTTATGATATCACTAGGCACATGGGTGGGTCCCATTTAGGGGATCATGTGGATTCAGCGAAAATGGTGGTGCTAGGATAAACAGGACCCGAAGATCATGTTAAGGCTAGGTGTTTGTGATGTCAGTAGGGTACAATTATTATATATAGGGTTATGATGGTAGGGTTAAAGGATGAATATTATGTTAAATATAAAATTAATATTATGGTATGAAAAGATTTATAACCAATTAATGATATGATAAACAAATGGTAATCATTAATTTAATAATTTAAAACAAGAGAACTAATAGTAAAATGGGTACTTATGTATATGTAATGAGGTTATATAAATTATTGTCTCTTTATAATTATTTCCAATTATGATAAATCACAATAATATAAAATACATTATATCATTATTTTTTAGGTTATAATGACATTACATTAAACCAGCTCATAATTTTCAATTTATCATTATAGGTTCGTGTCTAGGATGGTCTAACCACCAACTTGAACAATACTATGAATTTATATCACGGATGACTAGGAGAGATTATTTAATAGTATAATATGATATAAATATTTAAATAATATTTTATTTATGGTTTATTTAAGGATATATAAATATTTAACTCATTTATTATAAAATCACCCTTCGTTCGTTAAGAATCCCTGAAACATGGTCATCATTGTTCTCAACAACTTTTTTTATAACCAAAAAAAATTGAATGAAATTATAGAATTATTAAATATCATGAAAAAACTATTATAGAAACTTATATGATATAATAGAGGTAAAATTTCTAATAATATTAGATATCAACACCTCTTTGACAAAACTAGTTCTAAGTGATAAACATTACTTGCACCTGCTGTTGAAAATAAATAAAAACTAACTAATATATATGTATAAAATGATTATAAATAAGGATAATAATTGGTTATATTTAATAATTAGTATCATTTTCATGTATTTAATGAAATTAATTTAATTATTCCTTATAGCTGGTTCAACAGATGACTGAATGAGGACCGATGTAAGGGTTTTTGTCTTAAATTCCTCTCGTTGAGAGTTGTTTGGTATTATGCACTAATTTAATTTATATGATTTATAAACTATCAATTTTAGATATTATATCTAGAGATATAATTTATTAATGGTATTTTAATTTCAATTATAGTCCCTCTCTTTGATGTTGTTTTTATTAAAGTGTTACTCATGATACAAGTATTTTTCATGGTCTCAATTATGATTCTTTGAGACATGATACATGTTTCACAAAATTTTTCTTCATTATGGTGTTCTTTTGATTTATTATCCATTTAACATTATTAAAATTATTGCCCTATAATTAATGGTATAAAAAATCATATCAAGTTATTTTCATCAAATATATTTTGACTCAAGTGTTACGCATGTTGTTGGAGTTTTTGGAAACTCAATTTTCATTCATTAAGATAATATCTTTCACTTAAAATTATTTCATATAATTTAGGTATATTATAATATTTTATTGTATTAATTGAAATTATATAATTTTTAATGTTTTTTTAGATAAAAACCTTTTCAAATGATTCATTATTTATGGATTATGTTTCATATATGGGATTAGGATATCTCAAGCCTCTTTTTCTTGAGTTATATTTTTTTCATGAACATATTACATCCATGATTGGGTTCTCCAATCATATAATTTTTTTATATGGTATCCTATAATAATATTTTTGGCAAATTAATTTTTAATAAAAATTAATTTTTTGTTAATCTTCTTGCATTTTGAGTTTTAGAACAATGTATTTGTAAAATAATAAAATGGGATTTCCATTAACTTTCACATGTTTTGTCTTTATCTCATAATTTCTCCAAGTAAAAAATTTACTCATTTTCAAGGATACATTATTATATATTATTTTAAAAATTAAATGTTTAATATTATTTCATGTCACCTTTTTAAAATTTACCTTTGAATGCGAAATTTACATTTCTATTTTATAGAAATGATAAAAAAATTCTAGAATCTCTTTTATGTTTTCGTTTCCATTTACCTTTTCATTTTCAAAATAATTCAACCTAAAAGTGATTTATGTTTCATGATACATATAGATATATATAATATCAATTGGGGGATTTGAATCATGGTATAAAACAATTTTATTTTTGTGATATTGTTTGAAGCGTTATTTTGTGAGGGTTTTTTTCATATTTGTCAACACCCTTCTATGTTTCCTTATTGATATGTGGTTAAGTTAATTTAAAAAACATACACATTATTTATCAATATGTATTATGATCATGTTATTCCATAATTTACTTATTCATACACTCATTGATCTATAAATGTTGAACATCAGGCTTTACATAACTAAAACTCAAAGATGTTCACATATAAAGTATATTATTATATTGAAATGGGGAAATATATTGGCATTATGTATGTTGTTTTTATAATATAGATGATTGTTATGAATTCGAATATATATTTTTTTAACCATCCATATTCTTCCTCGATATCATTTATAATCATGTTATACCTTTTATTAACATGGGTAAATGTATTCACTCTCTGTATGTTGTTATTCCGATACAGATGACTATTGGAAGATTGATTATGTATTGTTTGACCATCCAACTTCGTTCTATGTATAGGTTAATATAATTATATACATGGTATATATTATTTATATTACTAATTATTATTGACTAAAATGGAGTTTTTTGTATTTATTGGAATTTTTTATCTTTCATTATATTGATATGCATGTTTTATTCTGTAAGAGATTCCTTATGGAATGGTAAGATGGGTCTTGAAGACACTTATGGAGAATTAATTGTACATAATCATATGATATGTGGGGAAATGAATTTTATATACCCTTGAGTTATTAAAAAGCATCATAATTGGTTTTTGGTTTATTAATTTTCCTATAATTGGATAGTTTCTTGGTATAAGGACTTCACATCATGTTTTTGATGTTTGACATTACGTATTCCATAAGTATGAGATTAGTATTACTGAATTATACATTTCCATTTATTTTCATGCATATATAATACTTTTTATTTTAGTTTATTATTTCTTTAGGTTGTTTAATTATTCATTCCATAATATTTATTACATGTTTATTTCATCATTACCTTAATGGTATGTTTTCCCTTACTAAGAAATTAAGCTCTCCCATTTTTATATTTCCATTTCTCCATGTTATGAAGAAAATTATTGAACATTATGTATATAATAGGATTAAATGTGTGGAGAGTTTGTGGGATATGTTTAAGACTTCTTTTTATTAATTAGTTTCTCATAGAGTGGAAAAAGTATATATTAATAACTTGAGAAAGACATTTAGTTTCTTAGTTTATATTCTAAAAAAAATTATAAACTAAAAACCAAAATGGTTTAGGAAATATATGTAATGAAATATTTTATTTATGGAATGTAACTATGGGATAGTAATGTTAGATAATTTTTAGTGGATATCAAATCTAGTATGTGATATATGTGCTTATATAACTAGATCTAAGAGTGTCGGTTTAGGGACTCATTGTTGGTATGAAATAAGGGATTAGATAAATTTAGAGATCAGTATGTTTGTTGAGGATAATTTAATGGTTGATAAGTTAATGTTTTATCAATTTAAAAATTATAAATAATCCTTAGATATATTATATACTTTAATGCTGAGGAAATAATACACTTTTTATTTGGGGATTAAGATAAGATAACTCCAGTGAAAACCCTTGGGATAATTCTAAGTGAAAATTCTATATAAAGGATAATGTCTCGATCTTTTGGTAATATAGATATTTTGTGATTCTCATCGGATTAAATCCATGTATCGATGCTATAGGTGGATATAGGATCTATAATAAATGTTCATATGGATAATAACCTTAAAAATGGTGGATTGGGAATTGACATGATTTCTACCTGGTGCACAAAAAGGCCTAACTATACACCTAGTTTGGAAATATCAAAGGATATTCTTTATTTAATCACATTCTATATATGAACCATTATGAAGGATTTGGTAATCAAATTAACTAATTTGGTTATAGAACATAAAATAAAAATTACTATGGATAACCATGGATTTAACATGGAGAGTCATATGTTGATATGAAAGTACCATATATTAAAAAAGGTGTAATGAGGTAAGACATATTCATATTGATGTTTTAATATTCATATTTTGGATCTTATCATAACCATTTTGGTTTTAGTTTTTGTTTGAGACAGTATCATGAATATGAATGTGAGAAAGATATGTTTTTAGAAACCACTATGTCATATAACTAAATAAGCAAGCTATACAAATGGTTAAGAATTTCAATATATGCATATTATAATGGAAAATGTTAGTTTTCTAGTCTTACCTATGGTAGTAAAATTAATATCATAACAGAAATTAATTCTTGATACTATTAGCTATTTTAATTATCGACATGATAATTATTGAAAACATTTCAAAATATTTTCAGTGTTATTAAGGATTATGAGAAACATCTAGGGATAATTATTAATTAATTTTGAATTATTTGTTTGAAAAAATATATTAAAAGAATCAATATCCTTGAAAAGTGATTTATAACAAGGTTATATTTTTAGGGATAACTATTGAAGAAAACTTGATTGAGATATAGATAACTCTTATGATTAATATATGATTGATGTTGAGGTAATAAATTTCTCACTGATTTTGAGAGAATTAAGATACATAGGAATTATAACCCTTAGATTGATAATTGATTATATATATTTTTTGTGAATTTCATCACATTTTTTGATTTTGACATATATTGATTGGTTTGTGATCATAATAAATAGTGGTTAATTATATTAGAGGGGTAAAGATATATTTAATTTGTAGAGTAAATATAACATAATTTTGGTTTATTTACATGGATATTAAAATGTTTTTGAGAAAGGTATGGTCTATAGAATTTATGATTTGGGTACATACATACTTGAATATATGAAATATTAACGTTTCATAGAGATAGATAAGTTAATTAATATATATTAATAAAACAATGTAGATTTCATATTATAAGATATATTTAACACTCAAAAAATTTAGTTTCAATGAATAATAATCTTGATATCTTGATTAATATGCAACATCAAACATTAAGTGAAATGTGATATTTTATAAAAATTTTACTATCTATATATGAAATATTTACCCTAGGCTATAAATTGGAAGGTGAAAATAAAAATAACCATTTTATAAAAAAATATTTTAAAAATATTTATTGATTTAGTCTTAGTAATAAGACTCAATTTTTTGTAAAGTCATTTTATTCATCAAAAATACATTTTTTTATAAATATATTTTCTTGTGTTTTTTGAGTAAATATTATAATTTTCTATATAACTATTAGAAATTTTATTTTTTTTTAAATGATATAATTTTTGAAATCATCATATAAAAATTAACATAGGGTAAATATTTGGTGTCATTTGAATAGATTAATGTATCAGTGAATAATGAAAATATAGATTTTTGTAAACCTATCATTTATTTTCAATAAATAAAGAAATTTAATTGTGAAATTTGATCATAATATAAAATATTTATTATTTAATAATAAAAAATTTAATTAATTACAAATAAATTATAACTATATGTGATTTTTGTATAGGTTCGTTTTTGTGCTCAAAAACTCATTTTTCTGAAAAATGTCTTCAATGTGGTACGCATATTATCATTAATTAGATTATTCCACTTATAAAAATTGAATAATGAAAAACTAGTTTCACATTTAGATTCATTAAATTCAAATTTTTTAAATATTTCTATTTTATTTTTTGTTATCATGAATAGTAATTGTGATAAAGATTTATCGCCTTGGTAAAGGTAAAATGGGTAATACAGAGTTAAAACTATGTGATATGGCTTCAAAATAAACCTAAAACTTGTATTTAACCTATTATATGACTGAGGCTCTACCATACTCATACAATAATTAAATTTATGGAATTTGTTTTTGTTTTTCATTAATAATGACTTATATATTATTTTCAGTAAAGAAAAATCAAAATGAAACTCTCTTTCTTTAAAATTTATCTTATAAGTTCCCAATGGGATAAAAATAATATGTGAGTTAATATTAAAGTTTTTATTGAGTATAATGAAACTATTTTTTATGGAAATTTATTTCTAACTTTTAGATATTATATAATTACCTTAAATTCTTATGCCACTCCAATACGTTGATTTTTCTAGTAATTCAAAAAAATTACAAAATATTTTTAAAAAACTTTAAATTATATTATTTTGGATATATTGAGGTGTTAAATGAATTTTCTTTTTAATTATAATTTATAATTTATGTTTAAATGGTCTATATTCTAAATACATTTCTATCTTCATAACATTTAATTCAAATTAAATGAATAGTCTTAGAAATGATATTTCGTGTTAATAATATTTTGTTAAATATTTTAAAAACATAAGAATCGTAAAATATTATAAGGGTATGGGATATGATCTGAAATTCTCCCATTTTTCCATTTTTTTCCAATTTATACTGTATAAGTATGTTTATTTCACTTAATGATTGAAAAACGTATTATAGCGGTTAAGGATAAAAAGGGATGACGTGGGTTTAAAACAAAGAGATAAGGGTGGAAAAATCACCTAGAAATTTCCAAATTTTATTAAATGAAATTATTTATATTACTTTTCATTTATTAAGACAAATATATAAATTTTATTTCACTTTTCCTTGAAAATTAATTTGTATTAATTTAATACATTAAAAAATTCCAATAGTTCCCTTCCCTCACTTTTAAAAGGACACCCATTCTACTCTTCTCTACACACATCAAGATACATTTTTTTTATTAATTACATTCCCACATTACTACCTAAAGTCACTCCACATGTACAATAGAAATTACTTTTGGAAGAATACCAACCATACATGGCTTAAGGTGTTAAGAAAATGAGGTTTCCTAAAGAATAGGTATAGCTTTTAACTGAATGTTTTTATTTTATTTCTTCTTCTACCTCCTTAAAACTATTAAAAATATTTTTATATGACTACATAAGTATATAAAATAATTTTTGATGTTATTATGTTATTATATTAATCTCAATATATCTCTTTATTCATCTAATTGGAAAAGAGATTGGTGTATATGCATGCGGCGAATTACCAACTAATGAACCAATGTGATTTTTTTCCCATTACCTACTCAAATTTATGATTATTAATATTTATTTAAAGTTTAAATATGATATTAATGACATAATTATACTTCCTAAATCATAAAATCTTATCTACCTTCTTACATTTAAATTCGCTGGAAAATGATAACATCACTCACGTGTATGTATGGACTACCACCTTTACGAAGCGATGTGATTGTTTTTTATTTTCTAATTTAAATATATTGTAATAAAGAAATATTTAATGAATATATATTATATATTTCATAAAATAATGATTCAGGAATATGATTTATTGTTTACATTTCTTTCATTCCGACCATCGAAAAGTGGAATCATCACTTATGTTATGTACAGACTATCATCTCCACAAAGTGATGTAATTCATTTTTCATTAAATATTTATATAAATAATTGTACAAGTTTATTATATTAATAAATAGTATACTTATTTCATGATTAATATTATTGAGATAATTAAACTATGACCAAGGTGAAATTACTGAACCCATCCAACCAAAACATATATAAAAAAAAAGTAATTATCATGACGAATGATGATCTTAATAAATAATTGTAAATAAATGTGTCAAAAGATGTTATATATAAATAATAAATGGTATGGTGTGTATTAATATTATTCTATTTTATATTTATAATCAGAATATATAAAGTATATAGGATATTTTAATGCATATGAATCATAAATAGACATGAGGTGAATGAAATTTCTTATCTCAATTTTATTTTTTTGTGACAAATGAAATATTCACCACTTGTTTGTTTTTAATGGTTTATAAACATCCCATTAATATATTTTATTATTATTCATATGAAAAATGACCAAATAACTCTAAAGGATAATTTGGGACTATTCGTGGGGGTAATGTTAGAGGTAAACCTTGCTACATCTCTTCCTAATTCAAAAAGCTTCAACACCAAAAATTATAAAGAAGAAATTAAGATATAATATGAAAAAAGACACATTTATGTGAAATTTGCAAACTCATTGGCCATACTATAGTATAGTGTATGGTGATTAGGAAACAAGTGGTCCAACCACTAGAAAATGAATGGAAGGAAATGAGAAATAATAAAAAAATGTAACCCACCCATCATGGATATTTCAGAAACATCCAAAAAGGGGATTGAGGTATGGTTAAAGAAGACCACTAAACCAAAAAATACAATGAATACCTCAAATGGATTAATGGGTTGAACTTGTAGAATAATAAGAAAACTATTATCAACATCTCTTTAATGAACTAGAATCCATGGTTGTGGAGGCATGCAAAAGGCAACTAGAACTGATTATAGAAAGAAAGAAACAGGTGAGATATCCTCACACCACACTGTCTCTGTAACTTCTAGGCCTTCGGCCTCAGGTGAAACTCAACTGAAAACAACTGATGTTTTGTCTGAAGGTACGAAAAATAAAATTGTTTCTGGGAAACTTTTTAGTGTATTGACTAACGCAGGAACAAAACAACAACAAGAGAATCCATCTTGAAACCACTTGCTCCCTACCTTGGGTCTAGGTAAGGAGCCAAGAACCTCTCCTTAAGAATCTTCAAAATACCCCAGTGAAAATCCAAATATCCTTCGAAATGTGGCCAAGAAGAAATATATGATTTATCCGGGTCATAATCAATACAAATCAAAATTGGGTTCATAAATAGACAGTAGCAGGTTAGCGAGCTATCCAGAACAACCATTAGGCCTGGAAACACTCAATACACAAGAACCAATGGAAGATGAATATCCAACTCTTCCCTTGGTGGATCCCCTGAGTCTGGATGGCTCTGGTCTGCTGGACAGAACTGTTGCTTCCTTGGTATTGCAACAAAACCACAAAGACCTGGAAATCACAACTACACTGCCTCCAAGCTCTGAACAGAGCTCTGATAATTACTCAGGTAACTTTATGCCTGGATTTTATGCTACAACTACTTCAGGTATGCCCCATTTACAATTTGACAGTCAGTCAATAGATCATATTTAGTCAATTGATCCTACTACCTTGCCTGTGAATCCTGGGAAACTAAACTGTTAAACTGATAATGAACAAAATGACTATAAAGCCTCATGAATTCACCTATGAAGGGTTTCAATAACACTATTATTTCAATAAGCCCTTCTAATGATTCTAAAAGTAGTCAGGAAAAAAACAAGAACCCAAATCCTACCAAACAGAACAGAAGATCTACTAGGAACAAATGTTTTAAAAATACAAAAAAGGGGAGTTTTAACTCCAAACATAGATTCAAATGGAGATTATTTTCTAGAATTTTCAAGGAATTGCTAACTCTGGCACCCTTTATGTCTTATGAAGTATGTTTAATATTCACTGACCTATGTTATTTTCTATTACTGAACCAAAATTCAATTTCTCTTCTAAGTTTCATCACTTATGTCATCATGGTTATTCCTTTATTGGTGCAACAAAAAACTCCTCCTTAGTGGATACTCTGTGGATATTTTTGCACTGCTCTATTTAGAATATTAATATTTTTAACATCTCGGAGCACGCCTTCACCTATGATTTTGTCTTCGAAGCCAATTATATTTTTTTCTCCTTTTTTATGCCAAGAACATATACCAAGAAAGAAGGCCCCTCTAGGATAGTCTTACTTATCTAGGTACTAACATCAATACTCCTTGGTTCATTATTAGATATTTTAATACTATCCTCAACTCAAATGAGAAAATTAGTCCTTCACATGCTATGATCTCCATGATAGAATTCAAATACACTATTGAAGACAACAATCTCATTGAAATAACTATTATGGGTCCCAAATACACTTGGTATAGGAAGAATTACAACATGATTTTTCCCCTAAATTAGATAGATCCTTCACGAATGTTCCGGATTTATATTTTTGGAACTCTATCACTAGAACCACACTTCACAAGCTCCACTCTGACCACCATCCTATTCTGGTCATTCTCTCAGCCGACACAGTTAGACGACCTCTCCCTTTCAGATTCAATAATTCTTGGTTCAACAACATTGAATGCACTGACATCATCAAAACCTTTTGGTTGTCTATGACACACTACAATGATGATATTGTTTTCTATTAAAAACATAAATCTCTTAAACAAATGCTTAAAGGATAGTGTAGCCTGCATGATAAACAAATCGACAAAGGTATCATTCTCCTTGAGAATGAGCTCAACCAACTCCAAACCCACAACACTATCTCTAATTTTAACATTGATCCAAATCTAGAAATGAACACATCAAGAAAGCTCAACTCCCTATTCACATTTAAGGATAACATGAGGAAGCAAGCCTTCAAAGTTAAATGGCTTCCTGAAGGTGATATAAATACCATGTTCTATAACTCTCTTCAAAGAGCTCGTAGAGCCTATTGGCCTCTTGCCACTCATCATGATGGAGACAACATTTTAGACAATGAAGATGACATTTCTAACCATATTGTCACATACTTTAAAAAATATTTTCAATGTCCCTGATAACAATAAGGATCTCTTAGTAGGGATCATTCCGACAGTGGTCAATGATGAATATAACACCTTTCTTATTAACACTCTTCTAGATCATGAAATTAAAGATGTTGTCTTCAGTTTAAATCATGATAGTGCCCCTAGACCTAATGGATTAAATAATGGTTTCTTCCAATACTACTAGGATATTATTCAATATATTGTTTGCAAACATTCAAAATATTTTTTCACTAATGGTTTTCTTCCTCACGGTCTAAATGCACAATTCCTCTCTCCAATCCCCAAAGATGAAAATTATTTTGAGATCCATTTGTTTAGGCGATCGCTCTCATCAACACTCTTTACAAAATTATTACAAAAATTATTTCCAATAGGCTCTCATTCATCACAGATAAAATTGTCTCCGAGAATCAATTTGTGTTTATCAAAGGTAGATCCATCCAAAATTTCATTTGTCTTGATTTGGAATGTTTTAACACTTTTAAAAAAAAGTCAACAGAGGAGGTAATATTTTCATTAAGCTTGACATTAAAAATCTTTTGATATAATGGACCAAAGTTTTATCTTTAAGGTGCTTCAATATTTTGATTTTAGTAATGCTTTTCTCACTACTCTCAGAACCTTACTCAATTTTGGCTTCCATTTCCATTCTGATCAATGGCTCCCCTAGAGGATACTTCAAATGAACTGAAGGTGTAAGACAGGGGAACCCCCTCTATGCTATCCTTTTCTCCATTGTGGAGGATTATCTTATTCGTTTACACACATTTCTTGTTAATAAGAATAAACCCAAGCCCATTCGTGTGTCGCGCAATTTCAATTCTCCCACTCACCTGTTATATGCTGATGATACAATTAGTTTTGTCAAGGTGATAAAAGAAACATTCAAACCCTCAAAAAAGTGCTTGTTCATTATGAGGAGTTCTCTGGACAAGTGATTAGTTAGAACAAATCTTATATTTTCATTGGGAAAAACATTCCTCCTAATAGAAAATGCAGCACTATAAGTGACTTAGGTAAAAGAAAGGATCTCCTCCTTTTAAATACCTAGGTATCCCCATATTCTAGGGAAGACCTAAATCTTTACATTTCTCAAAAATTGCCAACCAGGTCATAAACCAACATTCATCTTGGAAGGGAAAATCTCTTTCTTTGGTAGGTAGATTATGTCTTGTTAAATCTATTATTGTCTCAAAAATGGTTTACTCTATGATGGTCTACAAGTGGCCTATTGGTCTTAAAAGAAATAAACACCTCTATTAAAAAAAAAATTTGACAAGTAGCACGGTGGAAAGGAAAATTATCATCATACCTTGGTTAAATTGTTGTAAACCCATTACTAAAGGAGGCATTGGAATTAAAAAACTCAAACACTTTAATGAGGTGCTTCAAGCCAGACTCACTTGGGATCTACTATATAGTAATTCTAATTCAACTAGCTTTCTTAAAAATATATTTCTTTAAAAACTTAAAAAAGGAAACTCAACTTTTCTTTCCTTCTCTATCTAGCCTTCTATAAAACAGTCCTTTTCTTCCATTATGAATAATTCCTGGTGGATGGTCTCTGGAGACTCCACCCTAAATTTTGGGTAGGATAATTGGACTACAACTCTTTTAATTTCCAGAACTGCTCTTGGCCAAAGTCTTCAGAACACCAACCTCTCTATCAGAGATGTCCTCTGCTACCAAAATGATCATCTTCCTGAAGAAATCAAGAATGTCATTGATACTAATGCTTTCTCCATCACTGATGATTTCTTAGTCTGGGAACCCGCTTACAATGGCATTATTAACTCAAAAAACTATTACAAATACCTTTTTATAACTCTAAAAGTGATTTTGGGTGGATTAATAACTTTGAAAAACCTTGGATAAAACGTTCATGATTTACCCTTATCTGGAGGCTTGCTCACAACAGGATCCCAACTGATGATTGCTTTTAATTTCATGGTATTCAACTCTATTCTAAATGTTTTCTCTACAACCAACACAAAGAAGATGACAATCATCTATTTCTTTCCAATTCCACTGCTTCGGCTCTTTGGAATTATATTTTTGGCATTTTTAACTATTGGTGGTTGATACACGACTCTGTCAAATCTCAATTAAAGAGATGTGAAGATATTGATAATTCTCAACAGATTAAGAATATTTTCCTTGTTTTTGTCATAGAGATCCACCATGTGATCTGGTATGACAGAAATCCTCTTATTTATAATAAATTATCATTAAGTCATGATGCAGGGCATATGTGGATACTTATTTCCATACGTGAAGACCCTTTGATCCAAAAGGGACACTACAACAACATAGTGCATGACTTTGGAATACTGTGATGACTCCGTATTGATGAAAATTATTGCCAACCTTATCACAATTTTGATGTCTTTTGGAATTCTCTCTTCCTAGTTCTATTAAAGTTAATGTCGATGGTGCTTCCAAAGGAAATATGGTCCCTACAGGTTGTGGTGGGATCTTTAAGAATCATGCTGGTTAAATCATTGGATGCTTCTATGGTAGATGTGGTACTACCTCTTCTCTGGAAGCTGAAATGATGAGCATGATTCATGTTGTTTCCTTTTCCAAACAACATGGTTGGAGCAACCATTGTATTGAGAGTGACTCGACCACCATTGTGAAAGCTATTTGGAATGGTGTGATTCATCTTGCATGGTTGATCACCACTCATTGGATGAGTTTTATCAATACTCTTCTTAACATAAACTATATCATCACACATATTTATCGAGAAGCTAACATGGTTGTTGATGGCCTTGCGAATAAGGGGATTAATTGAGATATCACTAGGATTAATGATATTTCCACTGATATAATCCCCTTTCATCACAGTGATTGTAATATGTTTTCATCTTTTAGACTCATGTAGCCTTTTTCTTTATAATAGTGATGCCTTGGTCTTCTAGCCAAGCACCACCTTCTTCTCAAAGGTAATTATTTCGTATTCTCATTTTAATCAAGATATTTTATGATTGAATTTCTATTAAATATATTAAATGATCCTTGTATGATAAAACCATTCCATTTTTATTTTACTATATTTATTTATATAATTTTCATATTTTATGACCATTTTAATCTATTTGGTACTCAAAATGGTTAATAACTTTTTCTTAATAACAACTGACCATATTTCTCCACTTTCAGCCAAAAGACATTTTTCCTATATATCTATGTTTTCTAAAAATGTTTTCAAGAATGTAATTTAATATTATCAAATTAGTATTTAAATTAATTTTAATAAAAAAATAACAAAAAATATTTAAAATAACCTTATTTTAGTTTTCCAAACAAGGCACTTTTTAATAACTGTTTGAACATAATCATTTCTTTAAAAATTACAGCATGAATAGAATTTCTCGCCATCATGACCACTCAATTATTTTAATATTCATTTATAATTCATCAAAGTTGTTTTCAAAATTATTATTTCCAAAATATATTGAAAATATTTATTTTTTAAATGAGTGATTTTAAAATGAATAAATAATTTTTCTTAATAAATATTCCAAGTGATCTTTTAAAAGAATTTTTCAACTATGATGGCATACTTTGATATTATTTATTTTTCATTAGGGTTTTGATTTTCTGATAAAATATTTATTCTATCTATAGATGGTTTATGTTTATTATGAAGAGATATTAATTAAACCAATTCTATTTTCCATGTAATATGTTATGGTGAAATTTTAAATGTTTTCAAGATCTTATTGTATACATATGAATGGATTATGGTTTTCTGATGGATAGGTTTATTATATTCCTCCAATTTAGTGGGTAAATATAGATAACTAGTGAGATAATTATATTATATGTGAATCTAATTTCATGTTCAAAATAAGAGGTATTGACTAGGATTCATGTCTATAAGTTTATGTGTAGACTTTTTTTCATGTCCATATTTTTATATATGGACTTTTTTATGTAAATAAGTTTATGTGTGGAACTATTTTTTTCAAAATTTTATTGGAGGAAAAAAACTTTTTTTCTTAACTTAACGAGTAAATTCATTTTTATTTCTACTTGTTCAAAATTTTATATGTTTTGGATTTTAACATTCCTATGTTTATGTTATACTCTCATGGATCATAGTTTATTATTAATAACCTCTCACACTTGTGACCTATGGAATTTATTTGAGAAAAACCAATTTCATGATTCTTCATTAAGTATATTTGACTTATTGGTTATCATTATTGAATTTTAAGATCATGTTCTCATATTTTTCTTGCTATATTATTCTTTAATATGGTAATCGATTGATATCTATCATATTTACCATTACTAATCATTTAATATCACTATTTTTTATGTTTCCTTTCCCAAAGGTATAAATAAGGTTTTATTTTGTGTATGTATAAGAAGATAAACTATAATGAATTATCTGTGCAGGATATGTTAAAAATATTTCCTGGAACAATATTGTTAGGTATCTATTTTCCAAACACACTAGAAATTTATGGTTCTTGAAATGTTTGTGATTTTATGTATTGAATATTCAACTAATAAGTTGTAATATTTATGTTTGAAAGGATTGGTTATCCATAGTCAGTATCATAATAGGGTTTAGTTATTATTTAGAGATTTATATTAGAAAAAATCAGTGAATATCCATAGGATAAGCCTAATTATAGGAGAAAAGATAATGTTATGGTAAATATATACTACTATAAAATGAATATATACCCATGTTTTTTATAAACCCATGGCTATAGGTCAACCCTACACCCACAGTATTCCCAAAAATTGGTATAGAACCTATACATATGGTTTTGGTAAAATGTGAGTATAGGTTGAAAGTTTAAACCTATTCCGAATGTTCTTCAAAAACTATGGGTATAGGTCCCCCTATACCCACAGTTTTTGAGAAATCATGAGTACAGGCTTTGGTTCAAAACCATTACTCATCGGTCTCAAAAATCCCATCGGTATAGGTCAAACATATACCCATAGTTTTCCCAAATCCATGGGTATATCGTTCCTGTAAAATCATGGGAAATAATTTCTACAGGAACAAAAATATTTTTATGGGAAAACTTTTAACCATGGTTGTCCTCCTATATCCATAGTTTGAAATAATATATATAAGTAAATATATATATTTATGTTTTCATAATCGTATATATGGAAGTGGTTAGGTGAATCTTTTTTGATGTAGTGGTCCATGATTCAAATTCGGATGGGTTATTTTTTAAACCATATAGCCATGGTTTGAGAACCGTGGGTATAGGGTTGTTAACAAGGTGGAAAATTTCTCATACACCTATTCCCATGGTTCATAACCATGTGTATTAAATTTTTTAAACCATGGGTATATCTTATAGCTACATTGATGACTCCCACTACCAAATTTCCTAAAACCATAGGTATAGACCATACCCATAGTCTTAGGGGATATACCCACGGTTTAAAACTATGGATATAGGGTAGTTTTCTAGTTGTTATGGATGTTTGGTTTTCTTAAAAAAAATATATCTCGATCTATATAATATCATTTTGATGTTTCTGTTCCATAGATAAACCTATGCAGAACAAATATGAATTTCAAATAATTGGAATTTACTTAGTTGTCACTAGTGCATGATGAGTGGGCCTAATACTACACACCTTTTTAAACACTCCTAGGGGATATTCATTAGTAAATTTACATTTTCTTTAGTAACCATTATAAAATATTATAATAGAGGATTACTATGAGTATCCTAGTTCAAACCTATGGTGTCATAGATTGATAGGAATTATGAATATATGCCCATTAACTGAAATGCTTTTTTAGGATTCTTACAATAATTTATTTCATTTTAGTTAATAGAGTGAAACTGAATAAATCATGTGAATGATGAATATGATTACCAATATAAGGATCTCCCCCATGATAACCCATATGCCTTAGGATTTGGGATGTAATATCTAGTGACAATACTCACTCAACCCTCTCAAGATATGAGCTGTAAATGGATCATTTTCAAATTCTAAATGCACTAATAAGGGAGAAAAAATACACTTAATATTTTGTGTGATAGAATCCACCATCATTATATAGATCTTCTGATCCACGAGTTATTCAGAAATAGATCAATGTGATGGGAATGATATTTTTCTTTTTTAGTTCTCATACCATGACAATGTTTCCTATCACTTAAAAGGATAATTTAATCAATTCTGTACTTGAATCAATCCTTTTAGGAAATAAGAATAAATAAACTATATGGTATGTGAGGATTTTAAGATTATATTCCTCAATAAGTACATTCTATGAACTCTTTGTACTGAAATGTAGATGGTCTTTATAGGGTGGAAGTAGATGGAATATGAATCCATCAATACATATAAAATTTTTCTAAAGATTTATGAGGTATGATTATGGTTTTATCATTGACCTATAAAGTAATATTGATCAATTATTTAGTTTTTTCTAAACCAAGTATTCAAAATACATCATCCATTAGGGACATTAGAATCTATAATGAAGTAATTCAATGTGAACATAATGTGGAAATAGAATCTAGAATCCATCATCATTCTCATGATAATAAAATGAAGATGAATTTTTCAAGGAAGGTCTAGTGGTTTTCCACATTGAGGGAAGATGATGTTTCAACCTTTTAAAAGCAAATAATATCGGATGGATCACTCGGGTGAATTCATAAAAGGAATAATATATTGATTCAATTGTGGTGATCTTGGACACCATGAAAAATAATATTGAAGTGATGTGGTGATCAAAATATGTCATGAACCCCTCCCTCCAAAGATTCCCCTTTTGAGTTGGAAATCGAGAAAGATATATAATGACCCCCCGAGTCCCACCTCCAGTAGGACCTGGGGTGGAGACAAGCACCAAGGGTATAAAAATATCACTACATGGAATTAATTACCCTTTTATAGTAACAAATATTGAGAGATAAGATGTACTAAACTCAAAAAAACTCCAATAAATATATATAAAAGTAACCACAAATCATCCCACATGAATTTCTAAAGTAAATCTACTATTAATACAATGAAAAGATCCAAAATAAATACCAAAATAACAAATCTAAGAAGAGACATGGTAACTATCTCGATGCTTGAGCTAGTAAGGTCCAGTACGATCCGTGTAATATGCTTGGAAACCTCAAAAAAAATTATATACCTAGGGTGAGAAAACAAGTATACTTAGTAGGAAAAGAAAAAATCACTCATTCACAAGTGGGAGAAGCTTACTAATACCCTTGTGTGAAAACAATAGAAACTCAGAATCACCTAACAATGTATACTATTCACCCCCAACCTCACCAAGGCAAGCTCACTAAGTAACACAGGTTAAGTAAAGTAAAGTATGAAGAACATCCATATTTGGGTACCACACACCACTTCCCACTAGTTAACTACACATCCCTAATGGAAAACTTTCTGATGCTACCATGCTCTTCAACAAGACCAACTATCACATACTGGTCACACAAACCAAGGCCACATACCACATCACATCCCACCCATAGACACATGGGCCACAAAACAACAACCTCATCTTAAACACACATGGGAAAACACACCTCACCTGAAAACACCAGGGCCTCAAAATCACACCACAACCTACCCAAAAAGTCTAGGGCTACCAATTCTGAGAAGAGGGAGAAGAGAAGAGCCAATAACCATCCATTCATCAACCCACTGGGATGTTGTAAAAAGATACCCTCCCCCATAACAATGGGAGTGTTCGGAATATAGTTATCAACATGGGTGGAGTGCGTATAGAAGTCACAAGGAACTACAATTATATATATATAGGTACCAAACACTCATCCCAACCTATGAGTTTTAAAAATAGATAACTAGCCCACAAAAAATTGTCATTGATGCCACCTCTAAATGCATGTATCAGAATGAATGATGGTTACTTCCCAATTCGATAAATGAACATCGGTTCACTATAAACCATGACTCAAAAAATACCCCAAGAATGTTTTTTAACCAGTTTTCATTCGGTATTATCAATTTATTTATTTATTTATTCCTTCCCTACTAATGAAACTACCAAAAACAACACACCACAAGAACATAATAACCCACACAGACTTCACAAAGTCCCTAGAATCTTCGAAAAGAGTTCCATGAAAGGTAAAACCATATTTCTACAAAATTTTCCCTACAAAACCATTCTAGGAAGCCCCTCTACACAAAAATCACCACACTCAGTAAAATAAAACTCACCCAACATGCAGTCCCATTGCACACAACCCGCTCTTGAACACCCGTTCAACAACTTCCACCATCATTCTTCAAAGTAATACAACAGTGTCCTTCCTATAAACAAGAAAAACCCCAGAAAACCTCATCACCACAACACTTGGAAGTCCCTATACATAAAAACACCACACCCAGTACACCTAGTAACATAAGCGTAACACAACCTGAACATGCAGCCTCACTACCCAAGTATTGGATAGATGAAGTCCTAATGTATGACATGTTAATCCATTCCATAGTCAAAAAACCTCTCAAATTTATATTACATTACACTGCCCGTACCCCCCCCCCCCATATTCACAACCACACTCCCATCCACATCACCACACGACCATCACAATACACATGGTTGAACAAATCCATACATAGAACATAGCCAAACCATATAGCAAGGTGTATTCATATTTAGGAACCCTAATTATTTAATTCCAATTTCATTATTTAGGGTGATCACAAAATAAGTTCATTACAATGGAATCCATTTACTTAAACGTGTATACATGATTAATCATGTTTTCTTGTTCACAACCATTCAACAGAAGATTAAAAACAAGTATTCATGAGTACGATGTGAAAATAAAGACTACCAACAGACATGATTTTCATAAGGCATACACCCTACACTATTCACAATATGGATCAAAGATAACATATAAAAACAACAAAAACATTATCATCATCTTCTCATCCCCTTGTTTATTACATCATTAAATTTTGATTCATCCATTTTTACAATCACACGTCAATATACCCACCCTGTATGATACACAATTGAAATGGAGATGAAGGAATCCCTATCTTGAACAATAGGCAATCAATAATTCATCTTTATCCTAAAATAGGGGGTTGCACGAGTAACTATACAGACTTTGGGGGAAATTCAACAAACTACTACAGCATAAGCGTACAAATCCTTAGGGAAGAAGGGTTCTAGGTGCAGGAATAGTAAATGGAAGGGTTCAAAAGAAGGGAGGATCTCGACTTTAGGAAAATCTAGGTCCTATATCTATGGAAGGGAAATGGTTTCAAGGGCCATTAAAGTCGGTTCATGGTCAAGACCATATGTTTTGAATATTTTAATTTCCCAGGAGAGTTAGTATATTAAGTATATATTTAATACCATTTGAACTACCTTTATAAGTCATGAAACCTGGAATTAAACTCTATTTACATCAAATAAAACGTGGGAGGGGTGAAACTAGAAAAATAGGGAAAACTGAAAATGACTTGATGATGGGTGAGTCACCGACACGAGTCACTAATAATGAGTCAACAATTCCTAAATCACCCATGGATGAGCCACTGATGATGATCCATCGACACAACTCATTAAAAGTGAGTCACCAATGCAACTCACTAATTCCCAACCTACGGACGCCTCGACCTATCAACACCTCGACTTACCGACACCCTGACCGACCGACACCCTGACCTGTCAATGCTCTGACCAATCAATGCCATGTGTCACCAAAACCCTGAGTCATTGACACTGAGCTACTGACACCAACCTACTGACACTAAGTTTTCGACATGACTCAGTGACGCCTAACTCACTGATGGAAATACTTTAAATTTGGAAAACTCTTGAAATGAGCTATCATTGCCTCCCAAAACAACCCAAACATTGGATTTTCATAGAATAATGGATTGGGGAGGTCTGGGACATTACATTATATACCTATCAAATAATTATCTCCCTTGAGAATTCAAAATCAAACTTAGAAGAAAGAGGGGTTTAATCAACCACCTCATAAGATACCTCCCAAGGATAAACCACCTTGTGTTGTTCGAATGCTAGAGTGAAACCTCAAAATACAAGAACATGTACTCCCACATCTTCCAACTCAAACATACAAAAGATACCCCATAAAAGCACCAACTATCATGACACATGAATTAGGGAATTCCTTCCTCCATGTCAATATACTATCCTCTTTGGGTAGCACTGACTCTCCTGCAAGGCTTTAATCACATCTCAATTAATGATTCTTGATTATGAATCAGTTCTCCCAATTTTGACATGTTAGGGCTTCTTCACACACTTATAGAACAAGGAATCACCCAATATTATAAAAAAAAGGTTAAACCACTACATCACAAAGAAAAAAAATAAGAAAATCTCAAAACAACTCCGAATACTGGGCACGCATCTACGCTTCTTGATCCCAAGTACTCTCGTACTAGCCATCATGCCTCCAAAACACATGATCCAAATGAATGGTCTATCAGAAACTTATCTTGATGATCTTGGGTCTCTACTGGTCGCTCCATGATTGTTTTTTGTGTTCAATATTCAACTCTCCCCAGCTAATTACATGGGATTTATTGAGAAGATACTGACGATGTTGGGAGGCATGAAAGACTTTGTGGATCCTCCCCAACTGTAGTGGTAATTCCAAGGGGTATGAAACCTCACAAAATCTCCCCAACAGCACAAATTTTCTAATGAACCTAGGGGAAGGCTTTCTCCCTCAGTCAAACCTCCACTTCCCACGTCATGGGGTATCCTTCAAGAACAAGTGGTCCCCAACCTCAAACTCCAAGGGAATTCTCCAACAATCGGTATATGACTTCTTCTGGTCATGTGCTTATTTCATCCTCTAATAGACAAGTTGCACCTTCTCTGTCATACTCTACACTACATCTGGACCAAGAACAACTTCCTCCCCAACTTCCATCCAGCACAATGGTGAATGAAACAGCCTTCTATATAAATCTTCAAATAAATACATGCCAATGGAAGATTGATAACTATTACTGTAAGTGAACTCTACCAAGGTAAATTTTTTTACCCATGATCTTCCAAAGTCCAATACATATTTTTTTCAAAATATCCTCCAATGTATGGATAGTTCTCTCTATCTTCCCACATATTTAATTGTGAAGTGTGGAGGCATAATTTACTCCCAAAAGAATTCTAAAATACCCTCTAAATTCATGAGGTAAAATGTGTATCTTGATAAAATATGATAGATCTTGGAACCCCATGTAGCCACACCACTTAATCCACATACCTCTATGCTAAAGAATCCATTGCACTCGACTCCCTGATCACAATGAAGTGAGCCGATTTCATCACTCGATCCACTACTACCCATATAGAATTTCATCCTCCTAGAGCCCTAGGTAATCCTCAGTAGAAATTAATTAATATTTCATCCCAATTCCACTCAGGGATACCTAATGTCTACAATAAACCACTATGAACATGGTCCTCAGCCTTCAACAGCTTGCACACTATGCACTTTTCCACAAACTCTGCAACTGCCTCCTTCATCCCGGGCTACTAGAACTGTTCCCTAAAGACACTATACATATTGGAACCTCATTAGTGTACGTATATGGGTGAGTTATGAAACTCATGGATAAATACCTTATGCATCGCCACTGGAACATAAAACTTCTCAGAGAATAGCATCTGATTATGACCATCCTCCAACCATCCCTCTAGAGTATCACCTAGGTCAAAGCGATCACACATTACCTCTACCTCAGAGTCTCCCAGCTAACACTCCTCGACCTTTTCCTTAGAGACGACCGAACTTTCATCTTAAATAGACAACATATGCTTCCATCAATTCCAATATCTATGTGCACGGAATCCAACTCCTCCATTTCTCTCTAAGTATCTGCAGATTCCTAAACTGCATCCTTTGACGACTTCATACTCAAAGAATCATCCAAAATATTCCCATTTCATGCGGTGTATGATATCTCAAAATTGTAATTCTAGAGAAACACCATCCACCTCTTCTGTCGCAAGTTCATATATCACTAGGAAAATATGGACCTCAAGATCTTGTGATCCGTGATGACTACAAAGCACTCCCCAAATAGGTAATGTCTCCACAATTTTAGTGTGAACATGGTAGCTTCATGCTCCAGATCATGGGTGGAATAGTTACATTCAGGGAGACATAATCACCGAGACCCATAAAAGATTACTCCCCATTGATGCATCATCACACACCCCAAGGCCAGATGGGGAGAATTGTAAAACACCTTAAACATCACCCCTTCCACTAGAAACCGGAGCACTAGGGAACTGAACAAATTACCCTTTATATAGAAGAACATTTCCTGGAACTGATCGCTACCCACAAAATCTTGTCCTTTTCTGGTCAGAACTATCAATGGAGCCGCTAATTAATAGAAATCAGGTACGAATATTTGGTAATAGCCTTCTAGGATATGAAAATTATGAACCTATTCCACATTCCTTAATGATTCCGAAGAAAAAATTACCTCGACCTTAAACATATCCACTACTACACCCTACTAAGACACCACATGTTCAAGGAAGTGGACCTCCCATGTCCAAAACTTGTACTTGTACACCTTTCTGTAGAGCTGATGGTGTTGAAGGACCTCGAGGACAGACCTAAGATATTTAGTATGATCCTCCCATGACTTTAAGTAGATCAGGATTTCATTGATGAAAATAATGAAGAACTGGTCCAAAAAATCACAAAATATGGATTTCATAAGTCCCATGAACACATTTGGTGCATTCTTAATACCGAACGACATAACCACGAACTCGAAGTTCCCATACCTATACCTAAAAGAAGTCTTGAGGATGTCAACCCCTTTAACCCCCAACTGGTGATACATAGACCATATATTTGTCTTATAAAAACAACTTTTTCTCCTCAACTGGTTTAAAAGATCATATATCCTCATGAGAGAGTAACAGTTCTTGAACGTTACCTGATTCAACCTATGGTAGTATATACAAAGCCTCTGACCACCATCTTCCTTCTTTGAGAATAAGACCAGAGAACCCCACAGAGACACACTGGACTGTATAAATACCTTCTTTATTAGATCATCAATCTGGATCCGAACTCCCATAGCTCATAAGGCCTCATACGATAAATATCCATCTAAATCAAATGAGCACAGGGCTGTAAATCTATCCCGAACTCAACATCATGTCAAGGGGGTAGAGTCACAACCTTAGTAGGGAAAAACATCCAAAAACTATCCAAAAACTCTTGAAAACTCCACCATATAATAATCCATCAATCATATTGATATATTGGATAACAAAGAGAGAAGAGGCTACACACGCCTGCTACCCAACCGATAACCTTGCTCGCCAATGGAAGCTACATGATGTCTGTCTACATCAGAAAACACAACTCTCCTCTCGAATCAATTGATAAAATCATGCACCGAAAACAACCAGTCGATGACAAGGATAAAATTGTATGGATTCATTTTTTTCATAATGATACCCCCCATTAGACTAGTGTGACCCCACCTTCAGTCTACATCCTCGGAAAACCAAACACAATCTGGTATGGCCTATGACTGGTGTACTCAACACCAGGGGCATTGAAAGTCTCTCTATATCAATTACCATATCATTGTATATACTAGGTTAAACAATGTATTGTGAATCTCATTAATTTAACAGAGTGAAAAAAAGATTAATGAACATACTGATTGTACCTTGAACGATCTCTGGTCCAGCTAGAACTGATGCCTATGTGTCATCCAACACGCCACACCCATCTCCTCTTCCCCTCTTCTATCATCAACACCGAAAATTCCCTAGTCATGGTCGAAGTGGAATTCCCAGAGGTCAGCCTCCTCTTACTCCATCTCCCCTCAGCAGATCAATAGCATGTTGTCCCAACTGTTGAAATGGCAAGGCCAGCAAATTCTATTGAGGCAGGAACTGAACCTTCCCACCTCCACTATACTGAGCTCGAACTCGGTACTGACTCTGAAGGTGAAAGTGTACTCCATAAGAAAAACACCTCGATCCCAAGACTATGGGGGAAAGTACCAGGACCATATGGTCGAAACTAATACTACTGAGATCAACTACCTACTCACTGAAACCTCAACAGCCCTAGCACCTTAGACTTGTTTCTATAAGTCTTTCCCTTAATAGAACCCTACTGGATCCCCTCTCATGGTAGACCTCCTCAAACGTGCATCCTTTATACTACCCCAACCATATTCTAAACCACTAAATATTTTAGTAGGGTGAGGTTAGTAACTACATATTGAAGCGTAGGATGTAGTACCTCCTCTAAACGTCTCTCCCTAGACTCCTCATCCAGAAATAGGTCTGGGGAAAAGTGAAGGATATACTTGAACATGATCCCCAACTCTTATGCTGACATAATCCCCTACTTGATGGAGAGTATATCCTTCCTCTTCTCATCCATTATCATTAAACAAAATAATTTCACCCCGAGATCCTCAAAATTGTCCCACGAAATGTTAGTCTTCTTCCTCTCCCCCAGATAGAGCGTCCATCACTAACACGATGCTCTCCTCATCTGACTAACTGGAAATAGAACCAATTACTCTATCAGATCCCGAATCAGGATAACAGTGATATTGAGTTCCTTGATCCATCTCTCTATCTCAAGGTCCAAGACACTACCCTCATACTTTCCCAAAGTTAGCCTCTAGAAAGAACGGAGTGTCTTCTTCAACTAATTGTCCTTCATCTCTGGATCAACCCTTCATCGACCAGCTAGATTGGGCTGATGGGCCTCCACTTCCGAATCCACTGGTGGTCAATGACCATGTTCCATAGCTAAAAGGTAAATAAAGAACTTATAAGCCCAAGTAGTATGCAATATTTTTAAGATTAATTTTAACTCATTGTTTATTTATATTTCTAAAAAATTCCCAAAAATAAACAAGAGAATAGATCATCATGAAGCATGTACCATTCCTAGGGTATCTACCCCACAATAGGAGTAGACTCACTTGGTTGTTCGGTAAGTCCAGATTCCTTGCATCAAATCATGGGTGGCCCTAAAATCTTGTGTCCTAGCTAGTGTTCCCTAGCCTATGTCATACACAAAGATCACCTGACATTTCTTCCTACCAACCCATCCAATCCTCATTGTGCCTAACTACAACCTCCATCATATCTCTCAACCATAACCTCTTATACCATTCTTTCATGACCACCTCCCTATAAATATTCCCCTCCTAAGATATCCATAAAAAAAGAGAGATAATGACCCCCCAAGTCCCACCTCCAGTAGGCCCCGGGATGGCCACCAACACTAAGGGTATACAAATCTCACAAAATAGGAGGAATTACCATTTTTATAGTAACCAAGATCAGAATATAAGATGTACCAACATCAAAAAAATCCAAGACATACAAACATACACACACATATATATAATAAATAAAAATCCATCCGACATGTGTGTTTAAAGTAAATATATTAGAAATATCATTATTTGATCCAAAGTAAATACCAAAAGAACATATCTTAGTGGAGAGACAACAACTATCTTGATATCTGAGCTTGTAGGGTCCATTATGGTCAGTGTAATCTCCATAGAAACCCTAAAATAGTTTTATATACATAGGGTGAGCATAAAATTATACTCAATAAGAAAATCCAATGTCACTCATGCACAAGTGAGAGAAGCATACAAATTCCCCTGTGAGAAAATAGAAGAAAATCAAAAGAACCTAAAAAGGTATACTATTAACCCCCAACCTCACCAAGGAATGTTCACCAAATAATGCAAGTAAAGTCAAGTAAAGTAGTAGACACATCGATATTTGGGTACCCCACACCACTTCCTACTGGTTAACTTATGATTCCTAATAAAGAATGTCCTGATGCTACCATTCTCTTCCAAAAGACCCACGATCACAACCAGCCACACACGCCTAGGACACATACCACATCACATCCCTCCCATAGAAACATTTCCAAAAAATCACAACCTCATCATGAAGACACCTGTGAAAACGTACCCCTCCCGCAGGAACCTAGGCCTCACAGCCGCACCACAACCTCTCCGAAGAGTCTAGGGCTAAAAATGCCTAGAAGAGGGATTAGACAAGATACAACAACCATCCATCCATCCTCCCAATAGGATGTTGGGAAACGACACCCTTACCCATAGCAATGGGGGTGTTCATCGCATAGTGATCAACACAGGTGGGTGAATATAGAAATCACAAGGAACTACAAGTTTATATATATATATAGGAACCAAAAACTCAGAATAACCTATGGGTTTTCAAAATAAACAACTATCCCACACAAAACTGCACTTGTTTTCATCCATAAATGCACGTATCGGAATAAACAATAGTTACTTCCCAATTCTATAAATGAACTCTTCTTCAATACAAGAAACAAATCAAAAAAAACTCTATTAAGTTCATTTAACCAGTTGTTATTCTTCATTATCAAATTAATTAATTAATTATTCCATCCCTACCCTTGAAACTACCAAACATAGCATACCATAGGAACATTATAACCCACACACACTTCACAAAATCCATAAAAACTTTGGGCGAAAGGACCATACAAGGTAACACCATCCTTATTCAACATTATCCTTCCTAAACCATCCTCGATAACCCTGATACATAAAAATAACCACACTCAGCAAAAAAACTCACCCAGCTTGCAGTCTCACTGCACTCTCCCCTCTCTTGAACACTCATTCAACCACTACCACCATCATTCATTAATGTAATGTTTCCATATCCTTCATCTTAACAACAAAATACTCAACACACCTCATAACAACCACACTTGGTCGTACTGCTGCATAACAACACCACACCCATCACACCTAGTAACGCAAACATTACACAACCTGAACCCGCAGCCACACTTCCCAACTACTTTTCATATGTAGTCTCACTACATAAAAAGCTCATTCATTACACAATCTACTAATATCTGAACATGATATTGCATTACACCTCATTTACCTCCCCAAACTCACAACCACACACCCATCCATAGAACCTAATGACCAGAAAAAACAGGTGGTTGAAAATATCCATACCCAACAAACAATTACAACAACCATCAAGGTGTATTAATATTTAGAAACCCTCATTCTTTAATTCCACATTCATTATTCAGGGGTGATCATAGAATAAGTTCATTCATGATGAATCTATTTATATAAATAGGCATACTTGATTAATAAATTTTTATTGTTCACAACCGTTCAACACAAGATTAACAACAAGTATTCAGGAGTACGGTTTGCAAATAGAGACCACAAATGACCATGATTTTCATAAGTCATACACCCAACATGATTCACAACATGGATAAAAGATAACATTTCAAAATAACACAACCGTAATCGTCATCATCCTAACCCATCATTTAGTACATCCTTAAATATGGATTCATCTATTTTCACAAGTATGAAATAGTATACCCACATTTTATGATACACAATTGAAAAAGAGATGAATTAGTCCCTACTTAGAAGAATAGACCCCCAATAATTCTTCCTTATGCCAAAACAGGGGGTCGCACAAGTTGTAGGAAATACTCCAGGGGAAAACCGAAGAGGCTGATATAGAAAAGGTGCATGAATCCTCAGGGAAGAAAGGTTCTAGGTGCAAAAATAAGAAACAAAAGGGTTTAAAAGGAAATATGATTTTAGCTTTAGGATCCAAATCCAATATCAGTTGAAGGGAAACAATTTCATGGTCCATTAATGTTGGATCGTGGTTAAGACTGTAACAACCTAATGTTTTATCAATGAAAAGTCCCTTCTTATAATTATGTCATATAATCCCATGAAATCACAACTCAATGAACTAATAAGTACTATGTGACCATTAAACATAATATTTTCACTTTTTTTATTTCAATTTCAAACAACTTACATACACGGTTGCGATCAGTAAGATGTTTGGAGTCCTATGGAACAAACATACTTATTTGGGTGAATAATAACCTACCCTTAAGAATAGTAATCTACCATTATGAATATTAACATGACCCTTATGAATAGTAAATTGTCCAAAAAATAGTAACCTCACCCTAGAATATATAAATAAAATTTAGGCATCTTATAAGTGATAATATGACCATAGAAAAGGTATTGGTATTTTTTTAATTCATAGATAATTAATTACAATAAATTAATTAATTTAAAAGAAAATATATTTTTTTAAAATTTCTTCATAAATTAACAATTTTATGTCTTCTGGTTTTAGGATAATTTTATAAAACCTTATTTAATTATTAAAAGCATTATCAAATCAGTTATAGTTTTAAAATCCATATTTTCCAAGTAAATTAAGATTTTATTTAAAAATTAAATTAATAATAATTAATAAATTATTTTTAAAAAATGGATTTATTCTTTGGATTATAAATATATAAAAATAATTAGGTAAATTTTTTGGGATTTTTCTAAAATTAATGAATTTGTTACACTAAAAACGATAATTTACAAAATAAGCTAAATACATTAATTACTGAGTCATGGGTGATGTTCGGATTATGTAAGCACCTTTGGTTCAAAATCACATGCACTTAATACAATTTTTGGTCACAAGAATCATTACTATTTCTTTTATTGATCAAAATAATAAAATAATAAATAAAATATCGAGAAAACCCTCCTCTCCTCTAATATAAAAATCACCCTCACACCCCTCTTCTCTTCACTCATGTCATGCCTTGTTTCATAACTAAATTCTTCTCAAATATATCCTAAAGCTACTCCTCCTTGTCCAGTAGTCCTTGTCCTCCACAAAAGACCAAATCCTCTCCCCTTAATAGGCTCCCAAGGAAGATTGATTCAAGAGGTGAATTCATCCTTTCAATTTATTTACTTTCTTTTCAAGTCCGCTGTTTTATTTTATATCATTACCTATCCTAATCCAAATGTTATGAAAACTCTTGTATCATAAATTTATTGGAATTTTTTATGATAATGGAAAAAGTTATTATCATATCTTCTTTAAAATTATTTTATAATAGCAGTAAAAACGCCATTTGAGATGTGTTAATTTACCACATTCAAGGATGATGGGTTTTCAATTTCTAGTACCATCTCCAATTCTAGTCAGGAAACTATTATTATAGTCAAACAAGACAATAATATATTAAATATGTCTCATCTATGGGTACGGAATCATTTTTTACACATGTTTTGGATTTATAAAACAAAATTTTCTCGTTGGGGTCATAAACCACTAATTAACCCAAAAGGCTATCACTAATGCTTTATGTAATGGTTCATATTCACTCAAAGTAACCAAATAAAATTTACAACTGTGTAACCTTTTGGATGTTCAATAATGAAATAAAACTCCATTCCTGTACAACCATCCTCATTTTACATGGTTATCCGTTCATGTATATAAGTAAACCAATCATGAAATAAATGGACATGAACCATGAAATTGAACCTCATAACCAATCAAAAAGATTATGAATGAACTCAAAAAGGTTATACTAAATCATTTACAAGAAAAATATGTTCTAGAATTTTTAATTAAACAACCTAATTTAATTATTCAGTTCTTTAATATCAAGTAGATAACACCTTCAGACTTAAGGAATGGGATTCTACCCGAACCTTTATTATTCCTTCGGGTTATTCTTACTCTCTTTTTACCCAAATGAAATTCTATATCATATTTATTTAAATATTAAAATATTTTTTATATTTCCACACTCATGTATCAAGATCCATTAATCATTCTCTTTTGGGGATATACATTTTTTTAGGTGATTACCTCCTCAATACTTCCTGACAAGAAAACCCATTTTAAGGGATCTTCCCGATTCTTACCCAGTTTCATGTACACTATAGGATTGGTTTCTAAGAAGTGATTATATTTATAAAACCACTCATATAATCATGAAAAAAATTCTTGTTTCACTTATGGTTTAATATAAAATAGTATTCCATTTTCTATTTTAAATGATCTTTGACATTTTCGTTAAACTGCACTAAAATGTTTTAATTTAAAAGTTTATTAACAACTCATTTACATGTAATCACTTTAATTTGGAATCACTTTTTATGATATATGATTATTTTACATTATTAATGTCTATTTAGGTTTTAATTATCTTATTTTAGGGACACATTAATGATATTCCCATTCATTATACTTTATGACATGATTATGATACACATTTCATTCCATGGGTACACTTACATTTATGTATGATTCTCAATGTGGGAAACATATTCATGAGCATCTTAGGATGGGTGCACCCAAATATAACTCCAATTCATTGGTTAAATTTGAGTCTCATTAGAAGTTATTTTCAACGATCTTGGCGGTTATCCTTGACTCATGCTACCATGTGCAACAGTCTTGGTGGATAACCTTGACTTGTGATCTTCAATATGAAACGAGCCTTAACTTGTGATAATTTCATGTTATATGTTTATTATACATTATTATGAATCCATTTTTATATGATAATATGTTTATATGTTATAATTTCACATGTTCCATGCCTTTTTATATCATTATGACAAGCCTTCTAACCCATGTGCTAAAGCTTTATTACTATGTTTTTTCCGTAACTGGGCTTTTCGATCATCCCTTTGTTCATGTTATCCCTAGCTTACCCAATGAAGATGTTTGAGCACAGTGGAAGTTAGGATCTCTTTATGAATAATAAATAAATAAATTTTATATTTTGTCCCATTTTTTTAGTTTTACATTCCTATCCTTCCAAAACACTAGATTTTACGATCCTTGGCTTATAAAGTGATTTTTTTATTATGCTTTAAATCATATAATGTTATGTGGAAAAGGATAGGGTTTATACAGTTGTTATCATGGTATGGTCTATTTATTTTTGTAGATTAGGAATATAGAATTTTATTAAGAACCTTAAGGATGAGACTAAGTGTAAGAAAACATCCCTAAATTTTGATAAGTATTTAGTAATTGGTCCATCAAGAAAATAAATCCATGTATAGATAAAAACAGGTGCAAGTGGATCTGACACAAATGAATCTAGTGGTAAAACCCAAAAAGACCTCTTTTAGCTAGACTCAAATGAAAACTGGTGCACAGCAATGGGCCTTTCTTCACTCTTGTTTGAAACTCTCTGGGGGATATCATTTGGTAAATTCATTAGCATGGTTCAAACCATTATTAAGGGAATAAAAAAAGAGCCCATTATAATATAATTTACGAAATAGAACAAGGATAACATAGATTTAAACCTAATAATTCACAAGTTATGATATACTTCTCATTTACAAGTTTATCCTTTTATCTTTAAAGTTTTCTTTTTATGCTTAATAGTTAAGTATTCATGACCTCTAATTGTACATTATTTTTCTTAGTTAATTGTGTGAAATAGAAGAAAATGATCCAACAATTAGTGTGATAGGGAATGTGATTATTTCCCAAATGATAAACCAAATATGATGGGAAAGAGTGCTCAAAACTTCATGAAAGTACTTACTATGTTGTCTCACATTATGAATAGTGACTTGAATCATATGGAACTCCCTTGTCCTCAAAGGAAAGAGAAAGGTTTAATTGAATCCTTCATACAGAAAAGGACTCCCATGTTTAGTGTATCTTCTAAAACCATCCACATGGAATAGAGGATTAATTCCGTTGAAAAGATATTCTATGTCCATTAGTTAGAAGAAGAGAAATTCATACTAGAAGTCTATAATTTTTGTTGACCTCACCTGTTTTGATAATCCCAATTATGTGTTCATATATTATTCTATTCTCAATTACTGATGATTTACATTTTAATTCTTTCAAATCAGTGATGAAGTTAATAATAATGTTTAAATAATTTCTGATTTATGTTAATCTCGATTATCCTTGTTTATACTAGCTTTGAAACAATTCTAAGTCAATTAGATGTGGTTTGCATGATAGCCAGAGCTACCGATAGCCAGAGCTACCTATAGCCAGAGCTACCGATCTGATAGCCAGAGCTACCGATAGCCAGAGCTACTGATAGCCAGAGCTACTGATAGCTAGAGCTACCGATAGCCAGAGCTACCGATAGCCAGAGCTACCGATAGCCAGAGCTATCGCTGCATAAAGAGCTACCGATGCACACAGAGAGCTACTGATGCACACAGAGCTACCGATGCACACAGAGAGCTACCGATGCACACATAGCTACCGATGCACACAGAGCTACCGATGCATAGAGAGCTACTGATAAGAGCTACCGATAAGAGCCACCGATAAGAGTTTGAAGAGATACCGATGGAAGATCCCTACACCGAGTCAACCGTACACGTCTACAAACAAACGTCTACCTATAATGAACTGCGGAGTCAAACCCTATATCCTCAACCCTATTTGTTTATTATACTAACGGTTACATTTTTTACTTTTGATGCATTTAATGTTATTAAATTATTTGTGTTGCCATTTCAGGAAACCGTACCAAGTACGATCAAAAAGCATAATCATTCCTCTTCAGAAAAACAAAAATAAGCGGCATAAAAAGGACATCATGTATGTATCAAAAAGAGAGAGTGACACTAGACCAAAAAGAGATCAAGCACACATAACATACTGGTGATCAAGCTCAAAACGTGCCAAGAACAACTGGAGGACTTGCACTCACGAGACTACTACTACCAGCCTCCAGAACATAGAGCATACATCGAGCAATCTATGATAAAGAATAACCACACAAAACTCATCATTCTTTGAGCCTATAAGAAAGATGAACCTAGAAGTCAAGGAAGCAGATGGTACTCTGTTTTCCAGACAAAACCAGAAGAAGACTCAGAACGAATTCTAATCAACAAAAGGAGTTGAGAGCTGCACGAAGATCACTAGAGCCTTTTCTAATCTATAAATATTTATCTCTGTGATTTACTTTTTACATTACGAGTAGTGTGTGTTATCTTTTGTATTTTACACACACACTGTCTCCTGAACCTTAACTGGAGGATTTGAAAATCCTCACTCACGATCTTTTCATTCTTTTTTCCACTGTGGATAGTGGTATAGGTTGTGTGTGACCTGGACAGCTGGTTGCTGTTGTTTTGTTTCCCACGGATAACAGTGGTAGAGGTCTTGGACCTGGACAGTTGTAAACTGTTGAACCCCGATCCAGGGTGTGGATCATCCTTATATAAACTTTTGAGAGGACAAAGTCTCGACTTGAGACTGAACCTCTTGGTTAACTCCTCTGTGTTTTTAGTTAATGTTTATATCCATACAATACATATCTATTTCATATTCCGCTGCTATTACTTTGAAATATAATTTATTTTCAAGGCTACTTTGATAGTTAAACTCGCAAGTGTTTATATTTATTGTAAACCAGTAAGTTAGTTTCAAAAGTTAAATTAATCATAAGATTAAGTTAACTGATAACTAATCAAACTTTGAGAAACTAATTGAACCTTTATAATCTGTATAAATTCACTACAGTTTAATCTATTATTGAAATTGGGGGATTTTTAATAGAAATTGTTTTTAGCAGAAATTTTAATTGGAACTCAATTCACCCCCCTCTTGAGTGTCCACTCCGACCAACATTTGGTATCAGAGGGTTATTAATACCTTCTAAATTACTTTTTTTTCAACTGTGATTTTAGTTGTATTTTTAAAGTTCTTAAAATTTCTGTTATTTCTAAATTTTTATCTACTTAAATTTTGTTTATAATGGATAATAGACTTGAGGGTGCTGCTACTAACCGGCCACCTTTCTTTAATGGAAATAACTATGCTCAGTGGAAACTTAAAATGAAAATTCATCTAGAAAACATGAGTTTTGATATTTGGACTGCTATTGAATCTAAATATAAAGTTCCCACTACTGATAGATCTACTTGGGATGAACCTACAAAGACTGCTTACAATAATAATTATAAAGCTATGAATGCTCTGTACTGTGCTCTAGGAGATGAAGAATTTAATAGAATTTCTGCATGTAAAACTGCTTTTGAGATTTGGGATACCTTGGCTGTTTCTCACGAAGGAACAACCAATGTTAAAGAAATGAGATTAAACACCTATACTATTAAATATGATAATTTCAAAATGAAGCCCGATGAACCTATTTCTGACATGTATCTCAGGTTCAATGAGATTGTAAACACAATGAGATCACTTGGAAAGATTGTTCCTGCAAAAGAATAAATTATGAGAATACTGAGATGTTTTCCAGATATATGGAGAGGTACATCCGTTTCAATTAGAGAATCCTGTGACATTGGAACACTGCCTGTCAAGGAGTTAATTGGTAAGCTGATGATGTATGAAGAAGAGCTTAAAGTAAATAAAGAAGAAGATAAGGAACCCAAAAGAAAATATGTAGCGTTTAAAACTACTGCCTTTAAGAGTAAAGACAAGGATAAACTACATATGGAGACTGAGAGTTCAATGAGTGAAATTTCAGAATCTGACAGTGATGCCGAGATGGCTCAAATAGCCAGGAGATTCAAGAAGTTTTATATGAAAAAGAAATTCTTTAGGAAAACAAATTACAAAGGAAAGTATGATCAACAAGGAAAATGGAAAAGGGATTGGAAGAAGGCTGACAGGACTGATGAAGTTGTATGCTATGAATGCAAGCGAAAAAGACATATCAAAGCAGACTGTCCAAAGTTAAAATTCAAACATAAATATGATTACAAAGAAAAGAAGTACAAGAAATCCATGACGGCTACCTGGAGTGCTTCAGAAGACAGCACTAGTGAAGCAGAATCTTCGGACTCTGAAAGAAATCGAGCCAACATGTGTTTCATGAAAAATACTTCTGAGGTAACATATGACACTCCTGTTTTAAATTCTTATTATTCTGGAGATGATTCTGATTCAGAAAACATGTCAAACTCAGAACTATTTGAGTAATGTGATATGTTGGAAGAAACCTGTAATGATATTAAAGACAAATACAAAGGTTTAAAGAAACAGTATGCTTTAAGTGTTAAGCATAAATCTGATCTTGATATAGAAAAGGAAAAGAATGCTCAACTACTAAAGGAAAATACAGAACTGAAACTGTCAAATGATCAACTTAGAAAGGAATTAGAAAAATTCACAAATGGAAAGGATGCTTTAACTCAAATGCTAGGAAAGAAATTTGCACCTAGATATGCTACTGGTTTGGGATACCAACCTGGACAGAGACAGTTCACTAGAACCCGATTTATTCCTAAGTCTGAAAAAAACTCTGCTAGTTCCAGTTTTGGAAATTCATATGCTTCAACAGGTTGTTCACATGGTTATAGACCAAATAAAGTTTATCTTTCAAAATCTGTTGTTTCTGTTAATTGTATGGGACCCATAAAACAAATTTGGGTACCTAAGGCCCTGATTGCTAACCTATCTGGACCCAAGAAAATCTGGGAACCAAAGTCATTTCCTGTTTAAATCTATTTTATAGGAGATCTGCTTGAAGAGCTGTCATAAGAAGATATGGTATTTAGACAGTGGGTGCTCAAGACACATGACTGGAGATTATTCTTGCTTCAAGAGCTTAATAAAGGTTGATGGAGGTCATGTCACCATTGGTGACAACTCTAAAGGAAAAATCATCGGCCTAGGCCAGATTGGTAACACTGACTCAGTATTAATTTCTAAAGTTTTATTCGTTGATGGACTTAAATATAACTTAGTATATCTCAATTATGTGACGGTGGTTTCAATGTCAAGTTTGAAAATGACTCGTGTGATGATTTTAAATCCAAAAACTCTTTAGTATTTTCTTCTCTAAGGAATGAAAATGTTTATGTTGTTGATTTAAATTATTTAGCCAAACAAAATATTTCTTGTTTGAATGCTTTTCATAAAGAATCATGGCTATGGCACAGAAGATTAGGACAACATCAACATTCAATCACTTAGAAAACTGGGTAGGAAAAACTTAGTTAGAGACTTACCTCAATTAGAATTCCCAAATGACAAAGTGTGTAATCCCTGTCAAAAGGGAAAACAACACAAAGTTTATTTTAAATCAAAGAATGAAGTCTCAACTTCTCAACCACTTGAGTTGGTTCACATTGATTTGTTTGGACCATCAAGAGTTTCTGGTTTAAATGGGAAGCATTATGTCTATGTCCTTGTAGATGACTTTTCTAGATATACTTGGGTATACTTTCTAGCTCACAAAAGTGAAGCTTGTCCTTACTTTATTAAATATTCCAAGTCTGTAGAGAACCTTAGTGGACTTAAGATTAAAACCCTAAGAAGTGATCGTGGTCGTGAGTTTGAAAATCATGTGTTTGAATCTTATTGATCACATAATGGCTATAGTCACAATTTTTCTTCCCCTAGGACACCCCAACAAAATGGTGTAGTAGAAAGGAGAAACCGAACCCTTTAAGAAATAGCTAGAACCATGCTCAATGAATATGAACTGCCTATTTACATTTGGGCTGAAGCTGTTAATACAGCTTGTTATGTTATCAATGGAGTCTTGATCAGACCTGTTCTTATGAAAACCCCTTATGAGTTGTGGAAAAATAGAAAGCCTAAGGTTAGTTACTTCAGAGTTTTTGGGTGCAAAGTCTTTATACTTAATACTAAAGATAATCTGGATAAGTTTTCTCCCAAAAGCGATGAAGGAATTTTTCTGGGTTACTCTATTTCAAGTAAAGCTTATAGAGTTTTCAATAAGAGAACCAAATGTGTGGAAGAATCTGTTCACATCAAATTCGATGAAACTGATCCACATGAGCCTAAAACCTCTCTTGAGAATCTGGAAGAAGATTTGTCTATTCTAGACCATAATGATAAATCTAAAGAACCTGTTATAAAAACATCCAGTTCTGGACTTTCTCCAGAATTTGCTTCTGTTGAACCCGAACCTATAGATGAACCTGAAGTTTCTAGTCCAACCTTTACCAAATCAACTAAGATTCTAAAGAATCATCCTTTAGATGCTGTTGTTGGTAATCTTGATAGAGGAACACAAACTAGAGCTTCTCTAAGGAACCAGGTTGAACATCAAGCTTTTCTATCACAGCTAGAACCCAAAAATATCAATGATGCTATCAATGATGAATTCTGGGTAATAGCCATGCAAGAAGAGTTGAATCAATTTGAAAGAAACAATGTCTGGGAATTAGTTGACAGACCCAAGGACACCTTGACTATAGGCACAAAATGGGTTTTTAGAAATAAAGTTGATGAATCAGGAAACATAGTTAGAAAAAAAGCTAGACTAGTTGCACAGGGATATAGTCAAGAAGAGGGTATAGACTATGGAGAAACTTTTTCACCTGTAGCTCGACTGGAAGCTATTAGGATCTTACTTGCATATGCATCACATCTGAATTTCAAGTTATATCAAATGGATGTAAAAAGTGCATTTCTAAATGGTCTTATAATTGAAGATGTTTTTGTGGAACAACCACCTGGATTTACAAACCCTCATTTTCCAAATCATGTTTTTAAACTTTCTAAAGCTTTATATGGTTTAAAACAAGCTCCAAGAGCTTGGTATGATAGACTCATCAATTTTCTTATTTCAAATGGTTTTACTAAAGGGATTTCTAATCCAACTCTTTTTATTAAAAGAATTTCTAAAGATGTTTTAGTTGTACAAATCTATGTTGATGATATTATATTTGGATCTTCTAAACACTCTTTATGTACTGCTTTTTCAAAAAGTATGCAAAATGAATTTGAAATGAGCTTAATGGGAGAGCTTAAGTATTTTCTTGGTTTTCAAATTTTTCAAACTAGAGATGGAATTATTTTGAATCAAAGTAAATATACAAAAGATCTTTTAAAACGTTTTGGATTGGATAGCATTAAGGAAAATGATACACCTATGAGTACTACCTGTAAGTTGGAAATAGATGAAGCCGGGAAACCAGTGGATCAAAACAATTACAGAGGTATGATTGGGAGCTTACTTTATCTTACTGCTAGTCGACCAGACATTATGTTCAGTGTATGTATGTGCGCGAGATTTCATGCTAATCCTAAAGAATCACACTTACTGGATGTTAAAAGGATTTTTAAATATCTTAAGCATACTGTACATTTAGGTTTGTTTTATCCAAAAGGACAATCATTTGACCTAACTAGCTATTCAGATGCTGACTTTGCTGGATGTAAGTTAGAAAGGAAGAGCACATCTGGAACATGTCATTTACTTGGGAAATCCCTAGTGTCATGGTGTAGTAAGAAACAGAACTCAGTTGCATTGTCTACTGCCGAATCAGAGTATATAGCTGCTGGTAGTTGATGTGCACAAATTCTGTGGATGAAACACACTTTATTGCACTATGGATTTGAGTTTAAACATGTTTCAATTAACTGTGACAACACTAGTGCAATAAACATATCTAAGAACCCTGTATCTCACTCTAGAACCAAACACATATATGTAAGACATCATTTTCTGAGAGATTATTATCAAAAATGTGATATTACTCTTGAATTTATTGGCACTGAACATCAATTGGCCGATATTTTCACTAAACCTTTAAGTTCGGATATGTTAAGTTACATTAGGCACTAGCTGGGGATGGTCAATTCTCACCGATGTTGAAATTATCACCGATGATCAATTCTCACCGATGTTGAAATTCTCACCGATGTTGAAATTCTCACCGATGATCAATTCTCACCGATGTTGAAATTCTCACCGATGATCAATTCTCACCGATGTTGAAATTCTCACCGATGATCAATTCTCACCGATGTTGAAATTCTCACCGATGATCAATTCTCACTGATGCAATGTTTTAAAACTTCTGTCTCCCACCAAGAATATGAATCGTTTTATTTTGTTATTTTACTTTATTCATTTATTTATGATTCCTACATGATAAAACTAAGCCTAAACCGCTTCTCACTCCACCGGACCCAAAACCCTTCACCTTTGAATCCTGGCTCCCAAATCGACTAAGAACCCTAAATCGGCGATGGAAAAAACCAAGATTCCTGCCAGCAGAGATGACAGTGTAGAGACTAAAACAAAGAAGCAGAAAGTGCAGCAAGAAGCTCGTGGAAGTAATGTCAGAACTAGGTCAGGAAAGCGACCAGTAAACCCTCATTTGCAGAATAGAGATATTGTGATTAAAAAGAAGCTATGCGTAGATTGGCTGTTACCAAGCAAGTCGTTGGTGGTTGCAATTCTGGAAGATCAGAGATGGGTAGATTGTTTTTCAAATAACAATGGTCCCTACTACCCGAAGATAGTGAAACAGTTCTACGAATTTGTAAGCTTCGAGAAGTCTGAAAATGAGAATCGGGTAAGTTCTTTTTTAAATGGAAAAGAATTTTCGTTCTCTTCAGTAGAGTGGGCAGAATGTTTAAAAGTCCCACATGAAGGTGTATCTGGGTATGTCTCAAGAGAAATTCCACCTACCAGTAACATATTTGACTATGCGACCGCTTTAAAAGAGCTAACGAGTAATGGAAGTCAAAGGAAAGTGGATGCTACTGAATTGGATGGAGAGAACAGACTGCTTTTCAAATTTTTTCAACATGTTTTGATATCGAGGAGAGGAGATTTTTCTAATCTGAGATATCAAGATATTTATCTTCTATATCTATAAAGACATGGTGTGAAAGTTAATCTGTGCAGACTGCTGTTGAGTCAAATGGAAGACATGATTATGCCAAAATCAAAGACTAATGCTTTGTTATTTTCCAAAATGATCTCTGTGATGATAAAAGTGAAAGGGATAGTTGAGTCTCAGGATGAGGCAGTTGTAGTTAAGAATAACTTCTGTATCACTACTACAGTTTGTAAGTACAAGAAAATCAATTCGAACCCGTGGAAAGGAGAATGGGTCAGTGATGACCAGAAGGTGTATGATAAATTTAATCCTGTGGATTATCCTTCAAGGCCAAAGGATAAAAGAGATCCAGTTTTAGGATCTGATGAAGAGGAACCTGAGTACAGTGATGAGTCAGAAGAAGAAGAAGAAGAAGAAGATGAGGAAGAAACTCCTCTGGATATTGGAGGAGATCCAGACATGCCCCCAAGTCCTGTTACTGAGTGTGTATACTCAAGAAAAGGAAAAGTAGAGGAAGTGTTATCTATTCATGAGGAAGACCAGCCAGTTCCTCAGCAAGAAGGAGAAAAAGAGAATGTATCTGAATCGTCTGATTCTTCTAGGTTGAGTCTGAGTCCATTGATTGAAAACTCAGTTGTGCCTACTGATTAAGTAGAAAAAGAAAGAGAAGAAGTTGTACCTATTTCAGAAAATCTTCTTACTACTATTGAGATGGAAGTTGTTGTGGAAGATTCTGATGAAGAAAGACCAGCAGAGAATGTAGTTACTGTACATAAGAATGCACCCATTGAGGGGGAGCATCATTCCAATCATGGAAATGTTACAGTGGCTGTTGAGATTGAAGACTGGTTAGAAGACCCAGGTTTTATATTCTGTGGTTTGGATTATCCTGATTCGGATAATGAAGTATCCTTGAATAGACCAAAGATAAGCTATGACATCAATTCTGAGTTATTACCTGATGATGTGGTCCGAGTACATGATTTAGATGTGCTGAAAGAAAATCTCAAAGTCAGTTTTGTAGAAGAAGTAAAGACGATGGAATCTTTTTTAGTTTCCTCGATTCAATCAGTCATGAATGATTCAGTAGTCAGCTTAGCTTCTGCAAGAGTATCTACTACAGTTGGTCCTACTGATTTTGTTACAAAGTCTGATCTTGAATCCCTGAAGCATGAGCTGAAAGAATCCTTCAGTGCCTCAGTTACTGAGATGAAGCACTGTTTTCGTGAAGAAATGAAGTTGTTAGAACAATCTCTTGAGCTTTCTCTTGGTTTCAATCTGTCAACTTTTATGGGTAAGCTAATGGAATCAGTGAAAGAGTGCCAGACCCAATCTTCTAGAATAGAAGCAGATCTTGAAGCCTTAAAGAAGTCTGTTACTGCTTTAGATTCTTACATGAGCTCAAAGCCTCAAGCTGATAAGGATTTAGCCTATGTGAAAAGTGTTGTATGCCAAATGGTCTCAGTATTTGAAGATTTCAAATCTTCTATAAAGTATCATGTTAAAAATCAGGACTCTCAACTCCAAACTCTGATTAGTGGTTTGACCAAAAGTTTCAAAGAAACTGTATCTTTCTCGGTTGGTCCTCTAGCTTCAAAACCTGCATTTGATTTGAATCAATTACGAGCTATGATGAAGGAGGAGCTTGGTTCTATTTCAACCAGTGGCTCTGTGGACTCATCAGATCTAAGCCGAGTAGTTCTCTCTATAAGAGATTCAGTCAGGGAAATAGTGACAATTGTCCACAACCATATGAAAGAGGCCTCTGCCTCTCAGGAGGAAATCAAGAACAAGGTGGATTATTATTTCCAAAGGATTTTTACCAAGCAACAACTCACCCATAATTTCAAGCTGATGTTGGAAAACATGAAGTTACCCCCTGTCACTCAAGCCTTCCGAGAACAAGTGAGCAAGCTAAGACAGCTGACTCCTGCCTTAGAAAAATTTATGGAGAACAAAGATGATTTTATATCTGCTATGGAAAGAGGGGGAGGAATCATTATGGATTTCAGAAATATGTTGCTGCCCTTTTTGCATGTTGATGCCAGACCAGTTATTGTCCCTCCTGCCTTGCCTGCCTCTGCCTCTACTGAGTCTCCAGGCCAGATGACTCCTGCTCAGGCCATCCGAAGTCTCACACCTATGATCACTCAACAAACTTCCCAATACAGGCCAGGCACTGTATCAGTGGCTCAGCCTCCTGTGATCATTTCTGGGATTCCAAAGCCCTCACTCACATCCTCACCACCAGCCTCCTCTTCTGATCCAAAAGGCAAATCTCATGTTGAAGATCCAGATTGCTGAAGTGGCCAGGCTGTTTGATAGGAATTTTTTTCTTTTCTATTCTGTTTATGTATGTTTTGTCTGGTCTAATACAAATGATTTTCTTTACACTATATCTGTTTCTCTGTTTTCTCTGTCTGCTTTCCCACTTTTTGATTATCACAAAGGGGGAGAAAATTATAAAGGGGGAGAAAATATAAAGAGAGGGGGGGAAATATCAAAGGGGAGAAATTTTGAGCCTTTGCTACTATTCTTACATTTCCTTCTTTGGTACCAATTTTTTCAAAGATTATCTCTGATACTATTGTATTTAATACTTCCTATGATATTTTTTGATCTATTTCATTCTATTACTATTTCCTCTATTTCCTCTGATTGCTTTCTTTGAGAAATTATAATATAAACGTTAAATTCTCTTATACTATATTCTCACTATTTTTGGTCATATCATAAGTTGTGATTATCAAAAAGGGGGAGATTGTTGACCTCACCTGTTTTGATAATCCCAATTATGTGTTCATATATTATGCTATTCTCAATTACTGATGATTTACATTTTAATTCTATCAAATCAGTGATCAAGTTAATAATAATGTTTAAATAATCTCTGATTTATGTTAATCTCAATTATCCTTGTTTATACTAGCTTTGAAACAATTCTAAGTCAATTAGATGTGGTTTGCATGATAGCCAGAGCTACCAATAGCCAGAGCTACCGATAGCCAGAGCTACCGATAGCCAGAGCTACCGATCCGATAGCCAGAGGTACCGATAGCCAGAGCTACTGATAGCCAGAGCTACCGATATCCAGAGCTACCAATAGCCAGAGCTACCGATAGCCAGAGCTACCGATAGCCAGAGCTACCGATATCCAGAGCTACTGATGCATAAAGAGCTACCGATGCACACAGAGAGCTACTGATGCACACAGAGCTACCGATGCACACAGAGAGCTACCGATGCACACAGAGAGCTATCGATGCACACAGAGCTACCGATGCACACAGAGAGCTACTGATTCACACAGAGCTACCGATGCACAAAGAGATACCGATGCACAGAGAGATACCGATAAGAGCTACCGATAAGAGCCACCGATAAGAGTTTGAAGATCTACCGATGGAAGATCCCTACCCCGAGTCAACCGTACACGTCTACAAACAAACGGATACCTATAATGAACTGCGGAGTCAAATCCTATATCCTCAACCCTATTTGTTTATTATACTAACGGTTATATTTGTTACTTTTGATGCATTTAATGTTATTAAATGATTTGTGTTGCCATTTCAGGAAACCGTACCAAGTACGATCAAAAAGAATAATCATTCCTCCTCATAAAAACAAAAAGAAGCGGCATAAAAAGGACATCGTGTATGTATCAAAAAGAGAGAGTGACACTAGACCAAAAAGAGATCAAGCACACAGAACATACTGGCGATCAAGCTCAAAACGTGCCAAGAACAACTGGAGAACTTGCACTCATGAGACTACTACTACCAGCCTCCAGAACATAGATCATAAATCAAGCAATCTATGCTAAAGAAGAACCACACAAAACTCATAATTCTTTGAGCCTATAAGCAAGCTGAACCTGGAAGTCAAGGAAGCAGATGGTACTCTGTTTTCCAGACAAAAACCAGAAGAAGACTCAGAACGAATTCTAATCTACAAAAGGAGTCGAGAGTTGCACGAAGATCACTAGAGCCTTTTCTAATCTCTAAATCTTTATCTCTATGATTTACTTTTTACATTACGAGAAGTGTGTTTTTTCTGTTGTATTTTACACACACACTGTATCCTGAACCTTAACTGGAGGATTTGAAAATCCTCACTCACTATCTTTTCATTCTTTTTCCCACTGTGGATAGTGGTAGAGGTTGTGTGTGACCTGGACAGCTGGTTGCTGTTGTTTTGTTTCCCACGGAGAACAGTGGTAGAGGTCTTGGACCTGGACAGTTGTAAACTGTTGAACCCCGATCCAGGGTGTGGATCATTCTTATATAAACTTTTGAGAGGACTATGTCTCGACTTAAGACTGACCCTCTTGGTTAACTCCTCTGTGTTTTTAGTTAATGTTTATATCCATACAATACATATCTATTTCAGTTTCCACTGCTATTACATTGAAATATAATTTATTTTCAAGGCTACATTGATAGTTAAACTCGCAAGTGTTTATATTTATTGTAAACCAGTAAGTTAGTTTCAAATGTTAAATTAATCATAAGATTAAGTTAACTGAGAACTAATCAATATTTGAGAAACTAATTGAACCTTTATAATCTGTATAAATTCACTACAGTTTAATCTGTTTTTGAAATTGGGGGATTTTTAATAGAAATTGTTTTTAGCAGAAATTTTAATTGGAACTCAATTCACCCCCCTCTTGAGTGTCCACTCCGACCAACAATTTTTATGGGCAAGCTAATCAGTCGTGGACATTGATTATGAATAGAAAGTCCCAAGAGGCAATTGATTCTATGTGTTAGGAGGAATTCAAGAAAACGCTTTTCAATAAACTTTTTCCCAGAACCCTCCACCTCGAGATAGAAAGATAGTTCATCATACTCGAGCAGAAAGAAGATGAGTCCATCTGGGAACGTGAAGAAAACGTCACAAGGCATTCAAGATACGTCTCCGGATTTTTCATCAACACCGAAATCAAGGTGGATAGCTTCTTTATCTGACTAAAACTGATTCTACGAAAATAATTGGTGATTCGTGACTATGATATTTAAGAATAGATTTTATATTGTTCCCTCAAGGTTTAAATAGAGATCAGAGACTCTTAGTGATATCGTGGTCCCGATGAAAAAAAGAGGAAAATGGAATCTAATATTGGTGGTTTGGAAAATAAATTCCATGATTGAATGAAGATCGAACATCCCATGTGTCAAAATTGTGGGAAGATGCATCCTAATAACTGTCTTAAGGGAACAAGGAATTTCTTAAAATGTGGAAAGATGAGACATCTAAAAAAGAACTACCGATGGGATATGAAGAATACCACTAAGGTAGAAGAAGAAACGAAGGTTTAGATCAACACCCATCCTATATTTTAGTGTTACAATTGCAAGTATCATGGGAATTAGGTAAAAATTTACCCTAATCCAAGGGTTGTTAGAGGAAATCATCAACAACCACTATGGCAACAAGTAAGGGATTATTCTATCGCTACTGCTGAGGTCAAGATGGAAAAAAATGTGGTGATAGGTATTCTAGTTATTCAATCAAGAATAGTGAATTTACTATTTTATTTAGTTCTACGTATTCTTTCATATCAAGCATGTTTAGTAGATCTATTCAAACACCACCACAAAATTTGGAGGATAAGTTATTTGTGAGAACAACGAATAGAGAAATTACTATTTCCAAGGTTTATAACTCTTAAGCAGTAATTTTTTATGGAATTAACCTCTCAGTAAATCATTTTTTACTTACATTAGTGGAGTTCTATGTTACCTTGGAGATTGAATGCCTATCTTTATACAAATCCAACATCAACTTTTGGGAAACAGATATTCTTCTTCACATCCCTAAGCATCCTATAGTTCTTTAAAAGTGTAAGGATGAATATGATTATCCTTTAGAATCATTGTATCATGTGTAGATATTACTTTCTTATGAGAAAGCATGTCTAGCGCAAATTATTGAGGCAAATTAAATGATACTTCATGAAGATATTCCCATCGTGAGGGATTACACTAATGTATTCCCTGAAGAGTTTCTAGGTCTTCCTTTTGATCGATAGGATTATTTATCAATTTAACTTGTTCTCGTATCCCTACCTATATCAAATACACCTTATTGAATGGACACCGTAGAGTTGGAAGGGATAAAGAAGCAGTTATAAAAGAATATGGAGAAGTGTTTTATATACGTGAGTGCTTCACTATGGGGTGCTCTAGTCCTCTTATTCAAGAAGAAGGATGGATCAATGCACCTCTAAATTGATTATCATGATCTCAATAAAATCATAATAAAGGACAAGTATCCCTTTACACGAATATATTATTTGTTCGATCAACTTCGTGGGGCCATTTATTTCTCTAAGGCGGACCTTCGGCCGAGATATCATCAATTAAAGGAGAGGGAGGAAGATATTCTAAAGACGACCTTTAGAATGAGGTATACACACTATGATTTTATAGTGATTCCCTTTGGACTCACTAATACTCCAAAAAATTTCATGGCTTTAATGAATAGTGTATTTAGAGATTACCTCAACAAGTTTTTGTAGTCTTTATCGATGTTATTCTGATGTAATCCAATAGAAAGGAGGAACATGAGGATCATTTTAATATTGTTCTAAAGACATTGAAAAGGGATAAAATATATCAAAAGAAAAGAATATTTTAGTTTTGTATGTAGGATGTATCATTCTTGGGGAATGTTATCACCAGAAAAAAGGATATCTATAGACCCTTCCAAGACAAAGGCGATTGAAGAGTGGCACATGCCAACATTTATAATAGAGATCCCTAGTTTTCTAGGTCTAGATGGGTATTATTGAGAATTTTTGAAGAAATTATCATGATCTTAAAACTCAATTACCAAGATAACATGGAATGGAGTGAATTTCTTCTTGACTCAAGAATTTTAAGAATGCATTAAGAAGGTGAAAATGAGGCTTATCACTACACCAATAATCACACTCCCAAGAAGTAGATAACTCATTGTGGTATACAATGATGCTTCAAAGAAGGTATTAGGTCTTTTGTTGATGAAAATTGATAAAGTGATGGTCTACACCTCAAGGAAGCTAAAAATGCATGAGAAAAACTATCATATACATGATCTGGAGTTGGCGGCTATGATCTTTTTGTAGAAAATATGGCAGCATTATCTCTATGGGGAGAAGTGTCTGATATGTACTGATCATAAGAGTCACTACCCATGTCAACATGGAAATGGGTAAACATCACTATGGACTTTGTCACTGGACATCCAAGAAAATCCAGAGGAAACAATGTTATATGGGTCATTGTGGATCGTCTTTCCATGAAATCTCACTTTATAGTAATTTGAGTGGACTTCTCATTTGATCAGCTTGCACATATATTTATCAAAGATGTGGTAAGGCTACATAGAGTACCACTATCTATTATATCAGATAGAGATCTGAGAATCACATCGATGTTCTGTAAAAGCCTTCAGTATGCTCTAAGCACTAAACTGAACTTCAGTATGGCCTATCATCCTCAAACTAATGTCCAATAGTAGTTAACTATTCGGAAACTAGAACACATGTTGAGAGCGTGTTCTATGGACTTCAAAGAAGGTTGGTAAAAACATCTTCCCTTGGTTAAATTATCCTATAACAATAATTTCCAATCGATAATCTGTATTGCACCATATAAAGCCATTTATGGGAAGAGGTGAAGAACAACAGTGTGTTGGGATGAAGTCAGTTAGCAGAAGCTGCTAGGTCCAAAAATGGTTGAAGAAATGGTGGAGAATATGAAATCGATTCAGCAACTCATTAAGTCAACCAAAATTTTAAAAAAAAATTTGCAAACAATCATTGACAAGACCATGATTTCAAAGTTGGAGACATGTTATTCCTCCACATATCTCCATGGAATAAGTTTTTGAGATTTTGGAAGAAAGGAAAGTTAATTCCAAGGTAGATCATCCCCTTAAATATTCTTGATCATGTTGGGGCTATAGTCTATCGAATGGTACTTCCACATACCATGTCTAAAGTACACAATTTCTTCCATGTATCCCTCTTAATGAAGTACATACCAGATCTTTCACATGTACTCTCTTCAAAGTTGGTACAGTTGGAGAATTATCTTTCACATGAGGAGAATCTAGTGAAGATATTGGATTGTAGAGATAAATTTTTATGTGATAAGACTACTGATCTGGTCTGTAACACCCCGACCCCAGTTACCCATAGTCAGTGCATTATTTCATAATATTGGCATGATCACAAAAGATCAAGTCTTGAAAGACCGATTAGTTTAGTAGCCTTGGAATAACTAGATACATTCATAAAGATTATATTACATCATAAAGTGAAAACTATTACAACAACATCTTTTATTCATAATCCACACTCATATCCCCTCATACTATCCATGCGGGTCATTCATAAATTACTTATTCACATCCTGGAAAAAGTAAAATATTGAAAGGGGTGAGCTCAGATGCTCAGTAAGGATAAAAATATAGTGGAAACTTTAATACATAAGCATAAACATTTAAGGAAATGTATAACTAAAACGAAAGCCTTTTAAACTTGAACTTCAGCATAATATGGCAAAGATAAAATGAAATAATTCCATTTACTTATTCACATGGATATTCTACTAGTCGAATAATCACATGCAATATCAGTAACCACTTTCATAATGACGGAATGCATAATGCCAGACTATCATAACCACGTAGCCAAGGCCTCGTGCCAAGAGTACAAATAATATTTTGTCAAGGCCTTGTGCCAAGACACCAGTTTGTCTCATTAGACCTACCGATGCATCGAAGAGCTATATCAAGCTCTACCCTTCACATATTAAGTCCAATTCATTCCTCATATGAACAGTTTTAAACATAACATAAACATTCGTATTAAAAATAGTATACTAAATATAAATATTTTCTCCCTAAACCATGAATGGTATAAAAATAAAATATCCACAGTCAAACATATCACAAAACCTTCAATAAAATATGGAAGTTTTGTATCATAATAATAAACTTCAAATAAGATAAAATCTATCAAAGGATGTTGCCATAGATGAACTCAAAACTATTTGAGAGAAATATCGCTTTTTTTTAAATCATTTAAAAGTATCATAATTATAAAATAAAACATTTAAATTGAAAATATTTTTATAAGCTTGTAAGGTAAGCTTCAATTATTTTATAACGGTGGAAAATAGACGCACTCGCCGTATAAGTTAAAAAATACATTCTTACCTTAATTCTGTCGAAAAGGTTAAAAAGGACCTTGTTTGGAAAACGACAGAAAGATTCATTTATAAACATCTTATAAAAATCCAAAAAGGGTATAAATTAATTTATCCCATAGTTTTTAAAATAGTAAGAATTATTTGAAATAAATTTTTAAGAAACATGGATGTGGATGATAAAGAGGTCCTAGTAGATAATCACGTATAAACAACCTCAAATAATGAAGAGATTTTGAAATAAACCCTTACCTTGTACTTTTCCTTAGTCGAGGGTATGTTAACATCCTGTAAAATAGTTAATTTTTTTTATTAAATTATACAAGAACCATATACATAATTATGATATCATATATGATCTTCTATTAATGCTTTGTAAATAATATTTTAGTATTATTGTCATTTCGAGTGTTAACTTAATCGTTTTATTTTATTTATTTTGTTACATAAGATATGTTTGTTATGGATAGGTTGTATATTATTCATATCCATAATTATATCAAGTCCTTAAACATTATTTTTAATCATAAAATGAGAATTATACTTGAATGGATGTGATGGGGAATGAATCTCATCGCGTTCGTGGAGACGGTAGTCCGTACGTACGCACGAGCGAAAATATCATTCTTTTGATATTAAAATAATATATAATTGGATTTTATATCATATATATAGAATCATTATCATGTTATATTTATTATTTACATCAATTTTACATCATTATTATACTCATCTAAATAATAATATATTGAATAACAATTACACCACGACGTGGAGATGATAGGTCGTAGGTACGCACGTATGGTGACATGTCATTCAAGGGATGGATAGAATAATGAATTTGGTTGTTCCATATTTATAATGACATCACAGTATATTGAATATGTGGGAGTTATTATTTTATAATGGAAATAACAAGGAATGAAGATGTTGAAGAAGAAAGGATCTTGAAAGAGGGTGGTGAAATCATTACCTCTTCTTCGGGTTATTCATTTTGATTTAATCAAAAGGGATCTTTAGGTTGGTTTTATGATCAAACTAAGGCCTATAGGTTGTATTGAGGGATTTTTGGAAGATATTTGGGCAGAAGTTGGCCGAGAAAAAAGGCTTTTAAGGGGTGAAATTGAGAGAAGGTGGAGTGCCCTTTTATAAGAGGGGTGAGGGGAACCTTTGGAAAAGTTAGAAATATTATTTTATAATAAATTAATATTCGGTTTCTAATATCTCCAAAGTGGATTATTTAATGATTAAGGTATTTCTGGGTCTAAAAAACGAAACCAATAGGTTTTAGATAGGTTTCGGTCACTATATTAACCTTATCCTTTTGTTTTAACTCTTAGTTAATTAGTTTGACATTTACCATGTCCCTTTATATTTTTATATTATATAGTAAATATATTCACTATATACATCTAAGCGACCCCCAAGTGGTCCATTAATGATACACCTATCATTATATAAGTCTCTTGGATGAACCTTGGATCTTTATGAATTGAATGTTAATTAATAATATAATATTTGTTTTAAAAACTCTTTTATGTCAATTTTGACACTATTTGGTATTTGATTTTTTTGAAAATCATAACAGCATGATTACTTCGAAAATAAATAATTAAATCAATAATAACATGTCATATCAACCAATAAAATTAGTGTAATTCATAAAAAGTCTCAAATTACATTTATTTGGGTCTTTATATTATCAATTGTTTTAATATTTCATTAATTAGATAATTACTACATCACCATTGTGTCATAAATAAATTAAATTATTTATGGTACAAAAAATATAAATAAAATACCATTATGTAGGAAATTTTTTTATATTTCTAATGAATATTTATAATTGAATTTTATTATGTAAAACCATATTTTAAAAATGTTTTAGTTAATAAATTTTGATTTTAACTCTTTTAACACTTCTTTGAATTAAATAATAATAAATGTCCTAATCTAATCCAGGTGGACCTAAATGATAATAATTTTTTCCTAAGGTTGTTTTTGGTAGAGATAAAATTTCCTAATAGAATTAATACATGTTTCGGGGTGATATTAATATCATTTTTACCCTTAATTACCCTATTTTCTTTTAACTGTGGTAAACAAAAGTAAAAAGTTACTATTCGCCAAAAATTAATTTTATCTTATTGAAAAACATTTTACTCCTTGATATTAACTATGTATCTTGTATTTTCTAAATTCCACTCACATAAGTGGTAAAATTATGTTTTATGTGAATTTTCAAATTCTCCTAGGAGGTTGGTAAAAGACGGTGAAAAGTTCAATAAACTTTTTATATGTCTAAAATTATTATAAACTGACTCCAATGAATTAAATTGAACTTATATAGGTATTATGTATCTATTTTGACCTAAAATAAATTTAAATAAGATAAATAATTATTTAAATAAAAATTCGGTTTTTAACTAATAACTCAGTGTTTTTCACTATTCATCAAAAATTGAATGTTTTCAGAAAATACCAAAAAATCAACCTAGGCTAATTTCGATATTCTGAATCAAAAAATGAAGTCCATTTTGAAAGATAAAATTTATAAAATTTTAAAAAGTGGGTATTACTATAAATAACTACTAGTTTGATTGGTTGTGATGTGTGTTAAAACTCGGAGTTGCGTACAACACACGCTACTGTATTATTCAAAGAGAAGCGTATTGTGGATGCTAGGGGTGTTACATTCTCCCCTCCTTCAAATAATTTCATCCTCGAAATTTCTAGAAATTTACTGTATAAAAAGGCCCGGGTGATTCTTCATCATAAGTTACTTGGGTTCCCATGTTGCTTCTTCCATCTTATGGTTTCTCCATAGAACTTTTATCAGACGAGTCGTCCGGTCTATCAGCACTTGTTCTCTGGTATCAAGAATCCTTATGGGCTCTTCACAATAAGACAGATCGGGTTCTAATTCTAATTCCTCGTAAGTGAGTACATGCGTTTGGTAAGGCATGTATTTCTTCAACAGTGATACGTGGAACACGTCATGAACTTTGGAGAGACTTGGCAGCATTTCCAAACGGTAAGCTACAACCCCAATTCGTTCAAGAATTTCGAAAGGTCCGACGTACCTGGGACTCAATTTTCCCTTATTACTAAAACGTATAATTCCCTTCCATGGAGATACCTTCAATAAAACATCATCTCCTTCCTGAGATTCCAAATCCTTCCTTCGGTTATCGGCATAGCTCTTCTGCCTACTTTGAGCTGTTTTGATGTGATTTTGGATTACCTTCACCTTTTCCATCATTTCCTCCACCAGTTATGAATCTAGGAGTTTTCTTTCACCAACATCATCCCAACAGGTTGGAGTGCGACATCTCTTTCCGTATAACGCTCCATATGGTGCCATCTGAATACTCGAATGGAAGCTATTATTATTGGAAAATTCTACCAGAGGTAAATATTGATCCCACATACCCTAAAAGTCAACTGAGCAGGATCTCAACATGTCTTCTAAGGTTTGAATAGTTCGTTCTGATTGTCCATGTATTTGAGGGTGGTAAGCAGTGCTCAAACGAAGCTCAGTATCCAGGGCTTTCTGATGACTTTTCCAGAATCATGATGTAAAATGGGGATCACGATCCGAGACAATTGATAGGGGTACTCCATGAAGTCTCACAACTTCATTAATATATAGACATTATAGATGTTCAAGTGGTAAATCCTCCCTTATAGCTAGGAAATGTGCTGACTTGGTAAGATGATGAATAATGACCCATATTGCATTGTTCTTTATAGAAGTCTTTGGTAGTCCCATGACAATTTCCATCATGATATTATCCCATTTCCACTTAGGTATGGGAAGAGGTTGAAATACTCCACCAGGTTGTTTCCTTCCAGCTTTCACTTATTGACAAGCCATACATCTTGACACAAAATCAGCAATCTCCCTCTTCATGTTGTCCCACCAAAAATGTTCCTTCAAATCTCTATACATTTTGGTGCTCCTAGGGTGTATAGAGAAATTGGAACTATTAGCATCATCCAACAATTCCCTTTTTAAATCAGGTATATCGGGAACACAAAGTCTCCTCCCAAATTTCAAAATTCCATCTTAATACACAAAGTCACTCAATCTCCCATCATTCACAGCTTTAATCTTCTTTTTAAAATCTTCATCATCACCCTGAGAACTCTTTATCCTTTCTAGTAAAGATGGTTTGGCAACCATTTGAAATTTGTTTGATATTTCTCCTTCCCTGGTGATTCCCATATCCATCTTTACTAGATCCATGAAAATAAGATCCCTTTCCACTCTCATCATGTTCAAAACTCAATGATCTTTTCTACTCAAAGCATATGCAACCTTATTTTCCTTCCCTGGGTGGTAGTGTATCGTTCAATCATAATCCTTGAGTAGTTCAAGCCATCACCTTTGCCTCATGTTGAGTTTTTTTTGTGAGAAAATATACTTCAAACTCTTGTGATCGGTATATATCTCACATTTTTCACGATAGAGACAATGTATCCATATCTTCAAGGAAAATATTACAATAGATAAAAAGAGATCATGAGTAGGATAGTTTTTCTCATGATTTTTTAGCTGTCGTAATGCATAGGCAATAACCCTATCATTCTGCATAAGGACACAACCAAGTCCTTTCTTCGATGCATCACTATAAATAACAAACCCATCATTCCCCGATGGTAGAGTCAATATAAGAGCATTGAATAATCTTCTCATTAGTTCTTCACAACATTATTCAAACTATTATGTCCAAAAAAATTTAACCCCTTTACGTGTGAGCTTTTTTAATGGGTTATCCAACCAAGCAAAATTCTGGACGAAACGTCGATAATAACCTGCCAAACCAATAAAACTGCGTACCTTAGTTATACTCATCAGTGATGTCCATTCATGGATTGAATTGGTCTTATAAGGATCAACGTAAATTCAATCCTTAGAGGCAATATGGCCAAGAAAAGAAATATCCTGAAGCCAGAATCCACACTTTCTAAACTTCCCATATAATTCATGTCTTTTAAGAGTCTTCAGAATAATGCGCAAGTGATTTTCATGATCTTCATAGATTTTGGAGTATACCAAGATATCATAAATAAATACCACCACAAAATCATCGAGATATACCTTGAAAACTCTATTCATTCGATCCATGAATACAGAGGGTGAATTAGTCAATACAAAAGGCATTACTGTAAACTCGTAATTCTCGTACATGGTTTATCTTCGGAATTTCTTCCTTCTTCACACATAACTGATGGTATCCGGATCGAAGTTCAATCATTTAAAATTATTGATCTCCATTCATTTGGTCAAATAAATCATCAATGTGAGGTAGGGGATACTTGTTCTTTATTGTTATAGCATTTATTTCCCTGTAGTCGATATATAACCTCATAGATCCATCTTTCTTCTTAACAAAAAGGACAGGGGTTCCCCGTAGAGAAACACTAGGGAGAATAAATCCCTTATTAATCAATTCCTCTAGTTGTTTCCTTAGTTCAACTAATTCCATAGTGGCTTTTTTATAAGGGGTCTTCAATATAGGCCTTGATCCAGGAATTAAATCAATGGAAAACTCAACTTATCATTCTGGAGGATGTCCAGGTAAATATTATGGAAACACATCTACACATTCTTTCAAAATAGGTACACCTCCATTTGAACATTCCTTTCCTCACACATAGTTATTTCATTCTCTTCCTCCTCAATAATTGAATTTAGTTCAGCTACTGGGGGTGGATCTAGATAAGAATTAGGTAGTGATGATTCCGCTCTAAAGATACGGTGTTCGTTATCCTCATCATCAAAAATAGTAACCTCCTTCTTCTTACAATAAATTTTTGCATCGTGGTCCGAAATCCAATCCATACCGAGGATTACATCAAACTCAACTATAGGAATGACTATGTGATCAGTGGATAAAGAACATTTATGTGCTCTAATGGGGACTGATTCACAAAACTTAGTTGCAATGATACTTCCCTTAGGATTTTTAACTGACAACTCCTTTGTTAAATCAAATTGAAAATATCTAATTTTCATAGAAAACTGAGAAGATATGAAACAATGCGATGATCCATAATCAAATAATGAATTTTCTAAACTTGAGGAAACCATTAAATTACCTACCACCACGTCTTTCGGAGCTTCTACCTCAGCAGTAGTGATAACATAAGCTTGGCCTTGATCCGTTGGCCTTTTCTGAGGAAATTTCCCCTGACGCTTAGGACATTCATTGGAATAATGTCCCATCTCTCTTCAGTTGTAGAATTGAACATTGATAGCTTCTTTCTTCCCCTTACAATCATGAGCTTGGTGGCCTTTTTCACCACACTTGTAACAGACTCTGATTCCCTTCAAGCAAGTACCAGGTTGTTTCTTCCCACATTTACTATAGGATTGATATTCAACTTTTCCCTTATTCTCCTTATTTCCATTCCTATATTGATCTGTAGATCTCTTATTCTCTTGCTTTGCTTTAAAGTCATAAGACTTAGAGAATTCTTTTTCTGTCTTGATAACACATGAGACAATATCTTCGTACGCCGAGAAGGATTGTGACACTAATTCTTGATGAAGAAATGCTTTTAACCCATCAAAGAAATGATCAATCTTACTTGTTGGGTTACGTATATAATCTCCAGCATACCTTGCTAACCTTATAAAGTTATCCTCATACTTTGCGACATTCTCATCCTCCTTTTGTCTCAGACTCGGAAATTGCCTTTCCATATCTGCTCGATGGTCACGAGGAAAGTATTATTCTAAAAACAGATCTTTGAACTCCCTCCATTCCATATTTTATACTTCATCATCTTCCTTTGTGTTTTGAATTAGTGACCACCATTGATCATCATATCCAGTGAGGCGGTAAGCTTCCATGATAAATTTTTCCCATTCACTAATCCCCAAAGCCTGAAATATTTTCTCTAGGGAACTTATCCATTGCTCAGCTACCAATGGATTTTTAATCCCATTGAATGTTGGTGGTTGTTGCCTCATGAAGCGATCTAACATTTATCCTCCATGTTGTGGATCAGGTTGCTCTATATGGGTAAGGTTATTATTCATAACCTGAGTGAGTTGTCACAGTATAGTGATAAGTTGATCAGCACCAGTTGCATCACCAGCTCCACTATAATTATCAGGATAAGGCGGGAAATCCCTACATGGAGTGTGTACATTGATACAGTTTCTATTTCTTCCATTAGGCACCATTTCTAAATAATGTCATAAACTAGATCAGTTCATGAATCAAAATACATAATTCCATACTTATAAAACACTTAACATAAATTTAACTATTTAGGGATATAATCCATAATCATAAAAATGTTTTCTTTGATGAATTATATACTCATAAATTCTTCATAATGGTTCGTAATGAAAATGAGAGTTATCCTAAGCATATCCCCTGGGAGTGTTGTAACCAAGAGTGCAACAAGGCCCGTTGTCATGCACCAGTTCCCGTTTGAGTATAGCTCAAAGTAGTGTTTTCGGGTTTTACCTCTAGGTACATCTGTGCCAGAGCCGCCTCTACCTTCTCGTATCTAGACAGGGATTTATTGCTTGGAATACTCAAAAAATCTCTACAATACCAAAATTCTAGGAAGTTTTTCTATACTAATCCTCAAATTCTATCTTAGGTCTACGTGCTCTAATCAGAGTTTATCTAAATCTAGCTTCCAAGGTTTGTACTAAACTTCCTTTGATACCAACTGTAACACCCCGACCCCAGTTACCCAGAGTCGGTGCATTATTACATAATATTGGCATGATCACAAAAGATCAAGTCTCGAAAGACCAATCAGTTTAGTAGCCTTGGAATAAATAGATACATTCATAAAGTATACATTAAATAATAAAGTGAAAACTACTACAACAACATCTTTTATTCATAATCCACACTCATATCCCCTCATACTATCCCTGTAGTTCATTCATAAATTACATCTTCACATCCTGGTAAAAATAAAACATTGAAAGGGGTGATCTCAGATGCTTAGTAAGGATAACAATATAGAGGAAACTTTCATAAATAAGAATAAACATTTAAGGCATTGTATAACTAAAACAAAAGCCTTTTAATATTGAAATTCAGTATAATATGGAAAATATAAAATGAAATAATTTCATTTACTTATTCACATAGATATTCTACTAGTCAAATAATCACATGCAATATCAATAAAAACTTTCATAATGATAGAATTCATAATGCCAGACTATCATAACCACATAGCCAAGGCCTCGTTCCAAGACTACAAAAAATATTTTTTCAAGGCCTTGTTCCAAGACACTAGTTTGTCTCATGAGACCTACCGATGCATTGAGGAGCTATATCAGGCTCCACCCGTAGCATATTAAGTCCAATGCATTCCTCATATGAACAGGTTTAAACATAACATAAACATTCGTATTAATGATAGTATATGAAATGTAAATACTTTCTCCCTAAAATATGAATGGTATAAAAATAAAACATCCACATTCAAACATATCACAAAACCTATAATAAAATATGGAAGTTTTTTATCATAATAATAGACTTCAAATAAGTTAAAATCCATCAAAGGATGTTGACATAGATCAAATCAAAACTATTTAAGAGAAATATCTCTTTTTTGAAATCATTTAAAAGTCTCATAATTATAAAATAAAACATTTAATTTGAAAATATTCTTATAAGCTTGTAAGGTAAGATTCGATGATTTTATAGTGGTGGAAAATAGCCGTACCCACCGTATAAGTTAAAAAAAGACATTCTTACCTTAATTCTGTCGAAAAGGTTAAAAATGACCTTGTTTGGAAAATGACAAAAAGATTCCTTTATAAACTTCTTATAAAAAGTAAACAAGGTTATAAATGAATTTATCCCATAGTCTTTAAAATAGTAATAATGATTTGAAATACATTTTTAAGAATCATGGATGTGGATGATAAAGAGGTCCCAGAAGATAATCACGTATAAAAAACCTCGGATAATGAAGAGATTGTGAAATAAACCCATACCTTGTACTTTTCCTAAGTCGATGGTATGTTAACCTCTTGTATAATAGTTAAACATTGTTATTAAATTATACAATAACCATATACATAATTATGATATCATATATTATCTTCTATTAATGCTTTGTTAATAATATTTTAGTATTATCATCGTTTCGGGTGTTAACTTAATCGTTTTCTATTATATGTTTTGTTACATAAGACATGTTTGTTATGGATAGGTTGTATATTATTAATATCCAGAATGATATCAAGTTCTTAAACATTATTTTTAATCATAAAATGAGAATTATACTTGAATGGGTATGATGGGGAATGAATCTCATCGCGTTCATGGAGAAGATAGTCCGTACATACGCACGAGTGACAATATCATTCTTTTGATATTAAAATAATATATAATTGGATGGTATATCATGTATACAGAATCATAATCATGTTATATTTATTATTTACATGAATTATACATCATTATTATACCCATCTAAATAATAATATATTGAATAACAATTACACCATGACGTGGAGATGGTAGGCCATATGTATGCACGTATGGTGACATGTGATTCAAGGGATGGATAGAATAATGAATTTGGTTGTTCCATATTTATAATAACATCACAGTATATATAATATATGGGATTTATTATTTTATAATGTAAATAACAAGGAAATAAGAAGTTGAAGAAGAAAGGAACTTGAAAGAGGGTGGTGAAATCATTACCTCTTTTTGGGGTTCTTCCTTTTGATTTGATCAAAAGGGCTCCTTAGGTTGGATTTCTGATCAAAATAAGGCCTCTAGGTTGTAGTGAGGGAAGTTGGGAGGATATTTGGTCATAGTATGGCCCTTCCAAAAGGCTTTTAAGGTGTGAAATTGAGATAAGGGGGAGTTCTCTTTTATAAGAGGGGTGAGGGGCACCTTTGGAAAAGCTAGAAATATTATTTTATATTAAATTAATATTCGGTTTCTAATGGATCCAAAGTGTATTATATAAAGGTTAAGGTAGAGATGGGTCTAAAACCACTCAACCAATAGGTTTTATACTGGTTTGGGTCACTATATTAACCTTATATTTTAGTTTTAACTCTTAGTTAATTAGTTTGACATTTACCATATCCCTTTGTATTTTTATATTATATAGTTAATAAACATACTATATACATCCAGGTGACCCCCAAGTGGTCCATTAATGATACAAATATCATTATATAATTCTCTTGGATGATTCTTAGATTTTTAGTAATTGAATATCAATTAATAATATAATATTTGTTTTAAAAACTCTTTTATGTCAATTTTGACACTATTTGGTATTTGACTTTTTTGGAACTCATTACAGCATGATTACATCGCAAAAACATAATTAAATAAATAATAACATGTCATATTAACCTATAAAATTAGTTCAATTCATAAAAAGTCACAAATTACATTTATTTAGGTATTTATATTATACATGAGTTTAATATTTCATTAATTAGGTAATTACTGCATCACCATTGTCTCATAAATAAATTACATTATTTAATCTCCAAAAATTATATATAAAATACCATTATGTAGTAAATATTTTTATCTTTCTAATTATTATTTATAATCTAATTTATCTTATGTAAAACCCTATTTTAAAAAAAAATTAGTTGATAAACATTGATTTTAACTCTTTTAACTCTTCTTTGAATTAAATAATAATAAATGTCCTAATCTAATCCAAGTGGACATAAATAATAATATTTTATTCCTAAGGTTGTTTTTAGTCGAGATACACTTTCCCAATAGAATTAGTACATGTGTCAGTGTGATATTAATATCATTTTTACCGTTAATTACCCTATTTCCTTTTAACAATGGTAAATAAAAGTAAAAAGATACTATTCACCAAAAAATATTTTTATCTTATTGAACCAAATTTTACTCCCTGATATTAACCGTTTCACTCGGATTTTGGAAATTCCACTCACTTAAGAGGTAAAATTATGTTTTATGTGAATTTGAAAATTCTCCTAGGATGTCGTTAAAAGACGGTGAAAAGTTCAATAAAATTTTTATATGTCTAAAATTATTATAAACTGACTCCAATGAATGACATTGAACTTATATAGGTATTACGTATCTATTTTGACCTAAAATAAATTTAAATAAAAAAATTATTTAAATAAAAATCCGATTTTTAACTAATAACTCAGTGTTTTTCACTATTCATCAAAAATTGAAAGTTTTCAGAAAAATACCAAAACTTCACCCAAGGCTAATTTCAATATTAAGAATCCAAAAATGAAGTCCATTTTGAAAGATAAAATTTATAAAATATTAAAAAGTGGGTATTACCATTCATAACTGCTAGTTTGATTGGTTGTGGTGTGTGTTAGAACTCGAAGTTTCGTACAACACACGCTACTGTATTATTCAAAGAGAAGTGTACCATGGAAGCTTGGGGTGTTACATGGTCATTGTACTATGGAATCACTATAAGTACGAAGAGGTAACATTGGAACTACATGAGGCAATGAAGGAAATGTACCCACACTTGTTTATGGCTTCGAATGTAAAACGAAATTTCTAGGGTGAAATTTCATAAGGGGATAAGAATGTAATGACCCAATGTTTAATCAATGGAAATTATTTTCTTATAATTATGTCATATAAACACATTAAATCACTAATCAATGAACTACTAAGTACTATGTGACCTACAAACAAAATATTCTCACTTCTATGATTTGATTTTTGAAAATCTTACATACACTGTTGTGGTCTGTAAGATTTTTGGAGTCTGATGGAAGGAACTTAATTTTTTTGGTGAATAGTAAACTACCCTTATTAATAGTAACCTACCCATATAAATATTAGTATGACCCTTATTATTAGAAAATCTTCCAAAATAATAGTAGCCACACCCTTGAATGCCTCTTATAAGTGATAATATGACATTAGTTAAAGTATTTGTATTTTTTTAAGTTGTAAATAATTAGCTTCAATTAATTAATTAATTTAAAAGAAAATTTATTTTCCTAATATGTGTTCATAAATTAATAATTTTATTTTTTCTAGTTTTATGATAATTTTGTAAGACCTTATGTAATTTTTTAAAGCATTATAAAATCAGTTATAATTTTAAAATCATTATTTTTCAAATAAATTATGATTTTAATTAAAAATTAAATTAATCATTTATATAAAATTATTTTTGAAAAATGGATTTCATTTTTGGATTATGCATGTCAAAAATTGGTTTGGGTGGATTTTTGGGATTTTTCTAAAATAATTGAATTTTTTATGAATAGTGAAATAAGATAATTTACAAAATAAGGTAAATACATTAATTACTGAGTCATGTGTGATGATATTCTGTTGTATGAACCTTTTGATTGAACTCATAGACACTTATTACTATTTTTGGTCATACTAATCATTAATATTTCTTGTATTGATAAAAATAATAAAATAATAAATAAAACATTGGGAAAACCCTTCTCTCCTCCAATATAAAAACCACCCTCACCCCCTCTTCTATTCACTCATGTCAAGCCTTTTTCCTTATCTAACCTCTTCTCAAATCTCTCTTCAAGATCCTATACCACGTCCAGGAACCCCTGGTCACCTCAAAAGACTAAATCCTCTCCTCTTAAAAGTCTCTCAAGGAAGATTAATTCAAGAGGTGAATTCCTCTTTTCAATTATTTTACTTTCTTTTCAAGTCTGTTGTACTATTTTCTATCCTTACCTCTCCCCATAAAAATTTTATAACAACTACAATAAATTTCATGTACTATAATATTTTTATGATAATTTAATAAGTTATTATCATATCTCCATTACCCATATTTTATACGAGTAGTAAAAACACTATCTGAGACGTGTTAATTTACCACATTCAAGGACGATGGGTTTTCAATTTAAATTACCATATTAAATTATGGTCATAAAACCATTATTATGGTGGAACAGAATATAATATGTGTATAATTTCTCATATATGGTTCTATAATCTTTTTGTACAAATGTTTTTTATTTATAAAACAAAATGTGCTCGTTCTGGTCAAAAACTGCCAGTTAACCCAAAAGGCTATCACTAAAGTTTTATGCAATGATTCATATTCACTCCAAGTAACAAAATTAAATTTACAACCATGTAATTATATGTATTTTCAATAATAACATACAAATTCAATTTTGTACAACCATCCTCATTTTACATGGTTATCCATTCACGTATATAAGTAAACCGATCATAAAACAAACAGACCTGAATAATGAAATTGAACCTCATAACCAATAAAAAAGGTAATGAATGAACTAAAAAGGGTTATACTAAATAAATTACATGTAAAATAGGTTCTTTAATTAATAATTAATGAACCTAATTTGATTATTCAGTTCATTAATTTCAAGTGGAGAACACCTTCGGACTTAAGGTAAGGGGTTCTACCCAAACGTCCATTATTCCTTCATGTTATTCATACTCTCTTTTCACCCAAATGAAATCCTATATTCTATTTATGTAAATATTTTAATTTATATATATATGTTCAAACTCATTTATCAAGATCCATTAATCATTCTATTTTAGGTATATACATGATTGTATGTGATTCCCTCCTCAATACTTCTCGATAAGCAAACCTGTTTTAAGGGAGCTTCACGATTCTTACCCAATTTAAAGTACACTGTATGATCTATTTTTAAGATATCATTTTATTTATAAAAACAAAAATATTATCATTAAATAATTCATGGTTCACTTATGAATTTATATAAAATATTATTCCCTTTTCTATTTAAAATGATCTTTGACATTATCATTAAACTGCACAATAATGTTTTAATTTTAAAGTTTCTTAAAAACTCTTTTACATGTTATCATTTAAATCTGGAATCACTTATTATGATATGTTCTTATTTTACCTTATTAATTTCCATTTATTTTTTAATTCCATTCTTTCATGGACACTTTTATGATATGCTCGTTCATTATGCTTTATGACATGACTGTTATACCCATTTCTTTCCATGGGTACCCTTATGTTTATGTATAATTGATTATGTAAGATTATCAGTGTGGAAAAATTATTCATGAACATGTTAAGATGGGTTTTACTAGATATAACTCAAATTAATTGGGTAAACATGAGTCTCATGAGATGTTATGTGCAATGAACTTTTCGGTTAGCCTTGACTCGTTTTATTATGTGCAATGGTGTTTGTGGTAAACCTTGACTTGTTCTCCTATATGTGAAATGAGCCTTGACTCATGATAAAGTCATATTTTATGTTACTGACACATTATTATGACTCCATGAATATATGATCCCATGTTTATATGTTATTATTTCACATGTTCCATGCCTTTTTATATCATTTTTCCATACCTTTTAACCCATGTGCTAAATCTTTATTACTATGTTTTTTACCATACTGGGATTTTAGCTCATCCCTTTGTTCATCTTATCCTTAGGTTATCATATGAGGATGCAAGAGAAAAATAAAAGTTAGTATCTAATTATGAGGACTAAATAAATAAATGTTATATTTAGTCCCATGTTTTAGGTTTTATGTACCTAGTCTTCCAAGACACTAGAATTTATGAACCTTGTCCTGTAATATGATGTTTTATTATGCTTAAAATCATGTAATATTATGTGTAAAAGGATAGGGTCGCTATAAAGACCACACGGTTTGACTATTTCAAAGTCACAGGAGCATTAGGATAATAAGTATATAATTAATATAATTTGAAACGCCTTTAGAAATGCTAAAACTAGGCTTTCAATGTCACGACCCATCCCCTAGGGCCCGTGTCGTGACTACCCCATGCCCGCCTTCCATAGGCTAGGGGATGGAAACTAGCACCAAAGGCGTATTCCTTAAAACTGGGAAGGCATTTACTTTATAACCTGTAAACACACGCAACCAAACACATAGCAATTTATGAACGCAAGTCAACTGTATAGTGAACAAGTGAGTACAGTATGTAAAAAGGGGCCAGAATATAAGCCCAACTAGAATGTACAAGTACAAATTAAATGAAACATAACTGATGAAAAAGAAAGATAGCTACTGGATCGTCCTCTGAGGTTCCTACCTGAAGGGTGGGTATAGATCTTCTCCTCAGCACTTCTCATCTGTCTGTCTCCTCCGTGTACCAACTCTTTGTAAGGTCCACCTCTAGATACCATCTAGTCCTGGTAATCTTGGCCTCAGTCAGTGCTGTCCATTGTCAGCATCCAACAAAACAAGGTGTGGGCATAGCCTGTGTAGGGGTGAGTATAACGATACTCAGTAGAGACCCCGATACCCTCTAGGTCTCACAAAATCCAACAAGGATAAAACAAAAAGTATGAAATCAACAGATAACCTTACATAGGTATATGCCCCTACATATACCTAATTTATCAAGTAATCCGTATCAATTATGAGGAAAAACACAGAGGTACTAACTCAGCTCAAACCAGGATTTATTCTAGGGGTAGTATCAAGAAACATTATGAGTCACAGCGTCGAACTCCTCGGTTGCTGGAGAACTCCTCCTCTATCGAGTATAGTGGGCATGCCGCATCACATAGAGGTTCTTCCCACTAACCTTTGACTGTTGAGGTACTCCTCCTATCGAGTATTGTGTGTCTGCCACGTCACACAGAGGCGCTCCCCACCGTGGGTCTGCCGCATCACACAGAGGTCCTCCCCCTCATAGCCTAGTGAGGTACTCCTCCTGTAGAGTACCGTTGGTCTACCATGACACAAAGGCGCTCCCCACTGTGGGTCTTCTGTGACACCAAGGTTCTCCCCACTGGGCGATTTGAGTCACTCCGAGTTGAAACGGTCACCAGTCATCAATTCTCAGCCAGTTGCAGGGTTCCGTACGAATGCTCGCTCATCTCTGTTAGGATTTGTTTCACAAGCTACTATTTGTTACTCCAACTATCATGAAGTATCATGAATAATTATCTCAAAGGTCTGCCATGTCACAGGGGTCAGAACGTAACAGACTGCGGGTCAATCAGACGCTCGATCTGTGAGTCACTAGCCTTTTAGTCCTGGGGCCCCGATTGGATACGTCCTCGATCCATCCTGACTGTATCCCATCTCAATCCAAAACTTTGTGGAGTATAATTCAAAGGGACCATCTCACTCCATGGTTTCTAGCGCTACTGACGGTTCGTCAAACGAATGTCTGGTGCCACAGTTATGGCTAAGAGAAGGTAAATGTGTCGTAGTGGGCCCGGGTATGGTTTGACCCGGTCAGACCGACCCGGCCCGACCCAACCTGGGCCGACATGATTTGGGTCATCCCGGCCCAACCCTTTGGGTCTGGACCAGCCAGAAATGCGGCCTGGTCCGTTGGGTCTGGCCCGGCATGCGAGGGTCGCGATGGTACCACGAGGGCGGCTCAGCCGAATGGTACTGTGAGGGCACGGACCCAGCCGCAAAGGCACGGAACGATGGCGAGAGGTGTGGAGCATCTGTGAGTGGTACATACGGGCCATGAGGGCTCGGACCACTGAACCGGCCATAGTTCGGCAGACCGGCTATGGGTTGGTGGACTGGTCGCGGGTTGGAGGATTGGTCGCGGTTCGGTGGCGATTCGGTCAGGAGGGCGGAGTGGCTCAGCTCGGCGGCGCGGCTCAGGGGAGGGCAGCGTGTCTCGGAACAGACGACGGTGTGGCTCGGCTCAGATAGCAGTGCGACTTGGCTCAGACGATGGTTTGTCTCAGCTCAGACAGTAGCGCGGCACGGCTCAGATGGTGGCGCGACTCGGCAGAAGGCTGTGCGGCTCAGCTTGGACGGTGGGTCGGCCGAGGCGGCGTAGTGAGGCCGCGGGTCAATTGGGGCGGGGCGGCAAGGCAGTGGGTGGCTTCACCGTTACCTCTTTCATCTTTTCCCGCTTCCTTCATTTCGAAGAATACACCATAGAAGAATGGCGGAGGGGTCGGTCCATGTTTGTTTGGCCCGCACGCTCTGTATTTAGAGTTGTAGCAAGTGGTTCACAAGAACGAAGCATTAATGTAAAACCATAATCTTCTACAATATTTTTTCCCATTCCACATAAGAAAATAAGGGAGTACATGGAAAGAATTATCACGCAAGTAAACCCCTAACTCAGGTTGTTCATTGTCGGTGTTGGCATGAGGAAAAAGGTGAAGTCGTTGACATTCGTCTCATCTGCCACACAACTCCAATCCTGGTCTCATGCGTCCGTTCATTGTAGTCGAAGACATTCCTTGTCAGCGTTCTTCGTGGATGAATTGTTCTTCATTGGAGAATCTTTCTCCCAATTCCACCTAAATGTAGAGTGGTGGAAAAAAATAATATATTATCCCCTCTATCATGTTTGTGGGCATAAATTCGAAAAGATTAATTAATTAATTAACGTGTTGGATCAATTAATTAAATGGAATGGTTGACATATTAAATGTATGTGTGTTAGCACAATTAATGTGGAGGAAGTCAAGAGGCTCATCCACATTAATGAGGAAGTTTCAAGGGGGGTTCTCCAATTAATAGGGGAGTTCAACAAATTCAAAAAAGGGGTTTAAATTCGGTTGGCCCCCACCAACATAACCTCTCATGGGAGGTAAGGTTTGGGTGGTCCCCAGCACCATAACCTATCATGGGAGGTTATGGTTTGTTGGTCCCCACTACCAACTTCTATATGGAGGGTGGTTACAAAAAATAAAATAAAAAATTTGTTTATTTAGTTAATTATTTCCATGAAAAACCTAAAAATTATCTTTCACCCTCGAACAACTATCGTCGAGGTGAAAGTCTTCTTAAGTGAATTCTAGCATTGCGAGTTCAACAGTTCCCTTTTATTTCAATTCCGAGAACCGGTTCAAAATTTAGAAAATCCCACTCACACATTTAATGAACATACCTGAAAAAAAGTTTAGAAATTCATTCCGGTAACTCCGGACCTCAGAATCATGTGACGTCAATTTTTGCGGACTCAAAAAATTCTTATTTAATAAAAAAAATTACATGGAAATTTTGGGTCTTTAAATTAAACTATATTTACATAAATTTAAATGTTGGAGGGGAGAAACTGGAAAAACTGGGAAAAACTGGAAATGACTCACCAATGGGTGAGTCACCAACATGAGTCATTGACAATGATTCAAATATTCCTGACTCACAGACAGATAATCCACCAACATTGAGCCACCAATGGGAGTCACTGATATCAAGTAACCAACACCCTCAATCATAGACATTGAGCTATCGATGCCAACATACCGAAGCTGATCTACCAACGTGACTCACTAATGGAAAATTGGAAATTTGGAAAACTCTGGAAATGAGCTATTGTTGCCTGCCATAACACTCCAAACACTGTAATTTGATAAAATAATTGAATGGGGAGGTCCAATCCATTACACAATATGTTAAATGAATTGTAAAATGCTCAATAGAATACACCACCCACACATCATTGTGATAGTGAAAATGGGTGTGGGAATTATGAAAATCAGTTATCCAATCAAAGGTCTAATGAGGATACTAATCCACAATAACCTCTTATGTAGAAGGAAAAAGGTAGAGCTTATTAAATCACAATAGACGATGTGAATCATGATAATTAGATCACACTCATCCCCTACTATAGAGTTCGGGATTCCATTTTAATGTTTAAATGAGTATACACAATGTAAGTCTTACTGTTAATCCTTTAGTGGAATTTTATTTGATTATGAAAATTTATTATATCTCTTTAAAAAGATTTTATATAAATTTATTTAATAATTAAATAATATTTTATATTGTAAAAAAACATATTATCACCTATCAGTGCAAGGATAAACCTAACCTTCTAATTAAAATATTTTTTGTTAAGATGGGATTTTATTTAAAGAATAATGGGTGAATTATCTTTTCAAATAATATATGATTTTATTATGAATGTATTTTCAAATATCATTAATACATTTCAGAGAATATATGATCTAGGAAAAAGGATAAATTTAATAGATAATGCTAAATGTTATATTTTAGAGAAGTTGGATTCTATAAAGTAGTGATCAAAATATTTTATACAGAATTGGAACCCTCTAAATAACTTGCCAAAAAAGGTGTATTTTTTATGATGAATCAAGGAAGGTGATACTATTTTTATTTTTATTTCCATTTCCATTATATATAGGAGGATCATATGTATACCAATGATTACATATCTATACTCAATGCATAAATAATAATAGTTTTTTTCACTTGGAATACGTTTAAAAAGGTATTTTCATTTATTGAATAAGTGAGAAGGGGGGAGAGAGAGAAAGAGAGATAAAAGAGTAAATGAGTGACTTTAGAGAGGTAATGAATCTTCCCTAACCATTTTAAAGAGAGTAACCTCAATCTTGTAGTTCCATGTCCAAGTACTACCAGTTTAGTACATTCTGGTACATCCATGTATTTTCATTTTAGGCTCTTTATATTATACCAATGTGGGTGAACAATGTAAAATACATGGGTGTTATGTGAATGATTTATTTTATATTTTGAAAGATATAATTTTTTAAGGGTGGGTTAATAAATCAATAATAATATCAAATTATTCTATAGATAAGTGAAATGAATATTAGAACATCATTTAAAAAATAACTTGTTTGTGATCCTACAAATTGTGACGTGATGTTAAGTTATAGATTTGAGATTTTGATTATTAATGATTTTACATTAGAATAAGTTACATACCATAATTTACCCCCACTCACATATTATATATATCCCTAAATATATTTTTGGCCCTGATAGGTTTAGTTCCCTCATTCATAAAAATTGTCCAAACATTTAAGGACTTAACTACTATTTCATAATAAATATTTTCAAGAAGGTAATTCTACACATAAAGATAATTAAATGAATAAAAATGGGATTTTTCATTGATTAATGATTAACCAATTCCAAGAAAACTATTAATTCAATCAATAAAATTATTTTAGAGTATTCCATTCCTAAATAAACAACACATAAGGAAAAATAACTTGTAATAATCCATTTATGACATCCTAAATTATTTTGTGATGAAGACTAGAAGCCTAACATCTCATGTTAGTGTATAGATTTATAAAGCACAAGAATAGACACCCTCTTATTATCTAGAAAATAGATTTTATAAAATGATCAATATAATCTAAAATTGAGGGAACAAAACAATCTACTCTGTTCTGATTAGGGATGGGTTAGACTAGAAAAACTCTAAATCCTTGATGGGATAATCATTGAAATTTTAATCTAATCATATTATATCATTCATTATAGACTAAAATTCTTTATTATCATGACATATAAAATATAAATTTACATTAATCAATATCTTGTATTAAAGTTTGTAAATCCCGCATTATTTTCTTCTTAAAAAATAAGTATGAATAGTGATATGGAGATAACATGCCCCATTTAATGGAGGGGTCATTCTATGGAATTCCCCCCATAATTTATAATTACTTTAATATACTCACTATCAAAATCATAAAAATTTTCCTAGAAGATTGAAAATAAAAATAAAAAATTTAATAGTTTAAAAAAATTACTAGGTTCTATTATCATAAAACTATGAAACTGGGTATCAATAGATTTTATGCATATCACTCCCTCATGTCACTATAAAATTCAATTATATATTAAGGATATATATTTAAAATGAGAATCATATAAAATAATTAAATAATAGAAAAAACACAACATATTATATATGAAAATATAGTAGTTAAATGAAAGTAATCCCTTGATTTTTTAGATTTCAACTTCACATTCATTTGGCTAGTTCTCCCTTGATGGTGTACCTAGATGATTGAAATAGTATTTTCTATAAATAAGGATATAATGAGTAAAATTTATACTGTTATGAGAATATTTTTTATGATTGATATTATAAATATATTCAGAATAGATTTAGGGGAAAATAGTCATTTACATGTGATGATTAATGTGTTAATCATCAAATCTAATACATGTGTTGAAGAGATTATTTTATAAAATATTTAATAAAATTTAGAAGATTATGTATTTTTCATGATTTTCAAATAGATTTTATTATTATTAGGGAAGCTATTAAAGAAAATTGAAATACCGTCCAAGTGAATAAAATATTTATATGGTGATTTAAAAGCGATGGATGATTATTTAAGTTGATGTTGAGTTGTCGAGAAAACCTAAAAATTGGTTGAAGTGGTTCATAAAGAATTTGAGTGAGTCAAATGTTACTTTTTAAAAGTGGATAATAGAAACTACATATATAATATTCATAAGAAAACTTGAAATTTTATGATACATGTAGTTCGTAAGATATCAGGGAATTGTACATATGATATAGTGATGTCATAAGATAACATCGTGGATGATAGTTCATGATCATATGATACCAAAAATGTAATATAGGTTTTCCCATTTGAAATTAAAATGTGTATGATATGGGAACCACATAAAATATCTACATAGAAATATTTCCTATGAATGGATAATGTAAGATATGATACATAATAAAATATGTTGGAACTTATAAAATTAATGAAATTTGAAAGTACAAATAATTTTATAAATAAATTTGGTGATGATCAAGACATATTCTTTGAGGATTAAAAAATTTCTATTAGTTTATAAAGATGATCATGTATATTAATATTAAAGGAAGGCTAACTATTTAATATTTTGGAACATGATAGGACATCCAAATTGGAAACAACTAGTTCCACATCACATTACCATCATAGGTGGATAATTTAATGCCCCAAAAACAATGGATTTCATTAAAATAATTAAAAGATAAAATCACATGATTATTTTAAAGAATTGACCAGAAGAATAAATAATCTTAAATGAGAAAGATTATATTAGATTTAAACGATCTTGATAGAGAAAAAAATATTGATTTTTCAATTAACTAATTCAAAAGAGGTGAGATCAATGATACTGTTTAAGATCAATGTTTAAAAAATTCTATTTTGAAAACTAATATTTATGTTATTCTTATGTGAATATATTTGTGTTAAAAATAAAAAGGATAGTTTTTTATCAAAAAATGTATGTCGTGGTAAATTTTTTATTGTTAACTGCTAAGAATACTGAAATCCCAAAATAATATTATATCATTGAGTGTAGAATAGATAGAAGTCAATGCCAATTATCGGTGGAAAGAACCTGCTACACCTCAGTATTTGAGAAGATGAGAAGAGTCAAATCATTGAAAATATGATTTGTTTTTTGAGATTGGTAGATAAATTCATTACCTATCAAATATTTTGAAGTAATTATACCTGGTTTGAATAATTTATGATTTTTTTGTGAAGGAAGATCATTATTAAAGTGTCATAGAATCATTTTAAAGCATAATGAGGTATGTCTTTTTATAGATCATGCATTGTAGTGGAAAATAGAACACTCCAGTATAAATCTAGAGAGGAAACACAGTGAGACACTATGATAATTAAAATTAGATGGTTTGTAGTGCAACGACATGAATATAATGTGTAGAATATATAATTGGGGTGACAAACTAATCAGGGAAAGAAGTATGATTTTACACCAACCCTTATAAAATATTATGTTCCTATGCTCTTTATATTCAATTAAAATCTGGTGAGGGTGAGTTATTTATAAAAAATATTATCATGGTTTTAAATGGTTATTAAGGATTCATATAATAAAATTAATTTAGGTAATATACCATTTACCTATCCCTACACCTCTTATTGGTACCATTAACATAGTATATTTTATTGGTATGGTATAAAATCCTAGTTCCCATTGAATATTTTAAAAGTTTCTAAGTATTGAGATATAAATTCTAAAAATAAAATATTTTATAGTAGGAATGATCACAATTTTAATTGGGGTATACTCTTCTATCCTTTATTACTCATACTATATGCTAGAGATGCATCACCTGTGGTATTTTATATAAATACTGAAAGATAAAATATAAATTTCTTTACTAAGATAAATTTAGAAGTTGATATAAAATAAAAAAATCAATTTTAATGTCGCTCTTAGAAAAGGTACACATAAAGGTAATAGGGATTAAAAATGCGAAGGAGATATGGTGAAATTTAAGAAGAAACATTGATGGAAATGTGATTATAAAATAAAAATAAATATGTTAAGTACATTTTAATGGTATTAAATATCCATTTTTTATATTATGGGCCTGAGTTAGCAGATTTTAATTTTGAACATCAATTCTCATCATTTATGCACTTCATGCCAAATGTACACCAATTTACGCCCAATGATTCATCAGATTTAAAGGAATTTTATTATCCATATTTAATTTTTGTATTTTTATAAATGGATATAAACTCAAATATTACATTTTTCATTTATGGATCAATGGAGGATTAATAAAGTATGATGAGGATATTTGGCGATGAAAGGAAATAATTTTAGAGAAGGCAGATTAGACACCATACCACTGATGAGAATGTGGGGCCCACAATACAGACCCAATGAAGCCCATATTTCCTGAGATGGTAGAATAAATTTATAGAAATATATAATTCTTCAGAATACAACACTAATTTGGCCTCCATTTTGGTTATTAAGGCGGTCCAATTAGCAATAAAATTTTGGGCCAGATTCTGCGGCCCAGAAAAATAGCCCACCAATTTAATCATATCCTGGAAACCACAAATTAATTTGGGATGAAATTTTACATAGATCTAGGATACATCCATATATTAACATTTTCCATCTATGTAACACTCTAATTCGGCCATCTAGAAGGACATCTAGGCGCGTCTGTTCGGGTGATGCAAGCTGGCTGCCACTTCGAGTCAATGATAAAGAAGTCCACTCTCCCTTACTTTCCACCACCCTAGGCCTACCATAATGAAGTGGGATTATTTTTACTGTTTTAGGATCTACTAAAGGCTCCCAAAATTCCTATTTAGGATAGTTGTGTTGAAGTATTTAATCATCTTTGGTTCTTGGTTTCATTGTAGTGTTATGCCACCACTTTGTGTTTGTCATCACATTTATTTCTCATGTAAGTTTTTCAATTTACCTTAATTTCTTAATAAAAGTTCTTAATTTACTCTTATTCTGTTCTTATAAATATCACGTTGATACCATTTCCTAAAATTGTGAATTTATTCACACCATACTTTGTGAGATTTATCACTAATTGGTGGAGTGATATATTTTTGTTGTTGTTTTTACTTCTTCAATTCTACCCTCGTATGTCTACATCCCACTTCCATTGAGGACATGTCATCAATAGAGGGCTAACTATTTTATGGGTTTATCCAATGGAGTATAAAGGGGATGGATTGAATGTTATTTCTCACTCTCATAATTTTTATTAATTTATTTTATTTGATTTTATTTTTTTCAACAATTTTCTCTCTTCCTCTTTCATATTGAATTTAATCACCACACATTTATGTTCTAATAAGATCCTTTACCTTGGAGTTCTCATGAAGATTATCATACAAGTGTATAGGTGATTAGCTTGTGTTTTTAAAGGCATTTAACAAGTATGTTATGTGGTTAGTTTGAATTTATTTAATGAATCCATCTCGAGTTAATGAAATTGAAATCTTTAAAAAAGGAATTCGTCTAATCCACCCCAAGCAATAACCTAGGATCAAATAATTATATTAATTTTAATTATCTTAAATCTGTTAGTGATAATTTAAACCCATCTAAAATCAATCCAAAGTTATCAACCTCATATCCAAAAATCCATCTCATAAGTTGTGTATCTTAGGTATCTTCTTAGGTCTCAGTGGATTCGACAACCCAAGCTAGACTACAAGGATCGTTCTACCTTAATCTCTTGGGTAAGTTTGAGCGTGAATCAAATTTTGGCACCATTCCTAGGGACCATGTAATTAACTTAGACCAAAACCTTATTTCCTCACCCTAATTCATCTATTATCACCCAGGATCTCTTATCTTGTCCCTTTCTCCCTTTTTTGTATTTTTGCGCATGTCCACCTACACCCGCGATAATTCAAATAGACTAGTTAGGGTGAAAGTCCTGGGGTTGGGGAGTTAAGTAAACCAAGTGGACTCTTTTCATTAGATCCTAATCTTCCTAATACTCCATATTCAAAAATTTATCCCATTTCAATGGAAGGTCTTCAAATAAACCAACACATAAACCTGGGTAGAAACCAAAATGGAAACCAAATGAGGCAGCCACAAATTTGGGGAATGCAGTTGATCAAACCATGAATGACTACCTCACACCTGCCTTGACCAATACCCCATCATGCATTATACACAACTCCATAGGAGATTCCAACTACATCTTTAAACCCCATTTCTTAAACCATCTTCCCACATTCCATGTAATGGAGTCCAAGATTCCCTACATTCACATTAAGGAGTTCAATGACATTGTTGAAACCATGTGTCCCCCACATTAACTAGAATTAACTATGATGAGGTTGTTTCCTTTTTCTTTAAAGGATATATCTAAAAATTGGCTAAAAATTTTGAGATCGTAATCCAGAAACTCTTGGGACAAATTAGAAAGATAATTCTACAAAAAATACTTTCCCCACCACAAAACAACTGCACTAAAAAATATCATCCAAACCTTTTTTGAAAAGGAGGGAGAGTCATTCTAAAAAACATCGGAGAGGTTCAAAGAAACCCAAAACATGGTTCCACATCGTGGTTTTTCTATACCTGAACAATTTCAAATTTTCTATGAAGGATTGTGTCTGGGGAACAAACAATTTATTGACATGATGTGTAATGTAACTTTAAAAACAAAGCCCCAAATGATGCATACGAGTATATGGAAATCCTTGCTGAACAAAACCAAACATAGGGAACTTCACCTTATTCTGAAAATCCACAAAGAACTACTGGAATTAATACACTTAGAGAAGAGTAAATCCTTAGAGCTAAACTTGAAGCACTCTCAAGGAAGGTTGAAGAGATAGACCTTAGTAAAGTCCATGAAATCCAAAATTTAGACCCTGTTTTCACAATTTGTGATAAACATGACCATAAGATAGACAACTGCCCAACCATTCCATCCATAAAGAATGTTCTTTTAGGAGGACATGTAGCGGAAGTAAATTCTTTGATCTTTCAAAATCCTCAATACCAAAACACCTTCAACCCAAGGTATAATGACCACCCAGGATTTTGTTGTAAAGATAACCAACAACCTAGCCAACTAGAGGCACAAAATCCTTACCCCCATTAGAACTACCAAACCCATAACCAGTTCCAAACTCAACCTATCCAATACCAACAACCACCGGTCCATTTTCAACAAACCATCCCACCTCCAAAATATCCCCCTGGGATAAACCAATCTTCTCAAGCACCAACCCAAACTATTCCACAAAGCCTACTTGAACATCTTTGGAAAAAATGTAAATGATGAACTCGGAAGTCTCTTCCCTTAAACAAGAACTTCAACCCGTCAAAATTGGAAAGGCACCCATTCCTACACAATTCATTCCACAAAAAATAGTAATAGGAGAGTCATGTTTCACTCAAAAAAATCATGAACAAATAAAGGTTGTAACTGTTTTAAGAAGTTAGAAATCAATTGAAAAACCTAAAAAAATAAGTCAGAAACCATATAAAGCTTGAAACTCTAATGAAAATTCAAATGAAACATAATATCAAACTAAGGAAACTAATAACAATGTGAAAGAAACGACTCTTCAACAAAAAACCCCACAACTTGAACCATTTCCTCAATGCATGAGGGGGAAAACAAAGCCTGGATTGAGTGAAACATTGAGGGAAATCTTCTCACAATTCCAGTTGAATATTCCCCTTCTCAATGCAATCCAAACCATACCTACCTAATCAAAGTACCTTAAGGTCTTGTGGGATTTTAAAAGAAAATATTCACATAAAAACCATGTCTTTTTGAATGCTAATGTGAGTACCACCATTCAATGGACCATTCCTCCTATGTTGAAAGACCCGGGTTTCCCTTACATCAATGTTGAACTAGGAGAGAGTGAAGTTGTCAAGACCTTGTGTGACCTAGGTGCTAGTGTCTATCTCATCCCTTATGTTTTGTACTTCCAGTTAGGCCTAGAAGAGCTCTAACCCACATTTGTCACACTTAAAATTGTTGATCATATCATTAGGGTTCCAAAGGTGATTTTAAAGGATATTCTGGTAAGGGTTGAAAACTTCATCTACCCAGCTAACTTCATTATCCTTGAACACCATCCAAACATAAGAAATAAGGAAAAATACCAAATCTTACATGGTCGTACTTTCCTTGCAAAAAATAACTATGTTATCCGAGTCCGAAATGGGAACATGACCATCAACTTTGAAAACTTGATTCTAGACTTGAACATCTATAATGAAATTTCACAAATAGGGGATAACGAGGAAATTCATGAAGTAAACAAGATAGGAATAATTGATAAGGAATCCATAGAACATCAAGAAATATTTGATGGATATTTAAGTTAGGATTAGATTGACTTCATCTATTCACATGAAGGAAGTTTATCTCCTTGTCTTGAATCATTTTCAAATTGCTCTTATGATGAAGTCTTAGGTCCAAAAATCAGTGAAACCTTTCAGGAAACAACTTTCATGGAGACCACTCTAACTTCCTTCCCTAAATATGATCAAGCCAATCTATTAGCTGAAACTTCTACATGTGGGGAATCAATCCTATCTAAAACTCTAGGAAACAAAACTGATCTTGATCCAATGTCCCAATCTTTTACTTAAATTATGAACCAACCTGATCTTGAATTGAAGGAACTTCCTACTACACTCAATTATTCCTTCCAAGGGGACAACCAAACACATCCTATTGTCATTACTTCTTCTCTTGAAGCCAATCAAGAGAGGATTCTTCTAGATGTCCTTAGAAAACATAAGAAAGCCATTGGTTTTACCCTATCTGATATTCCTGTGATTAGCCCACTTATCAGGCCACATAGTACTATTCTGGAATCTAATTCAAAGCCATGTCATCAACCTCAACGGTGACTCAACCCTAATCTCATGGAGGTAGTAAGGAAGGAACATCTGAAATTGTTAAAAGCTGGTATCATCTATCCCATAGTTGAGAGTGAGTGGGTGATCCCAATATGAGTGGTTCCCAAGAAGGCTGGAATCACAGTGATAACCAATAAGGATAGAGAGATTCTTCCAACAAGGGTGAGTAGTGGCTAGAGAGTCTGCATCGACTATAGGAAGCTAATCTCATTTACCAAGAATGACCATTTCCCCTTTCCATTCATTGACCAAGTCCTTGAGAGAGTCATAGGTCATGCCTTTTACTGTTTCTTAGATGGGTACTCAGGGTGTAATCAAATTGAGGTCTCCTTAGAGGATCAAGGGAAGACTACATTCACATGTCCATTCAGCGCCTTTTCTTTTAAATGCGTGACCTTTGGGTTATGCAATGCCCCTGGACTCTTCTAGTAGTGCATAATGGGAATATTCTCAGACATGGTTGGGAATTTTCTTAAGGTCTTGATGGATGACTTCTTTGTCTTTGGGGATATATTTGAGGGATGTATTAGGAATGCGGAGAGAGATTTTTCCAGATGTGAAGAAACAAATTTGGTCCTAAACAAGGAAAATTGCAATTTCATGGTAAAATAGGAATTTGTCTTTGTCCATATAGTCTCGAGTAGGGGGATTGAAGTTGAAAAATCAAAGGTTGACATCATTTGTCACCTTCCATCACCCAGAACTATTAAAGAAGTGAGGTATTTCTTAGGACATGTTGGTTTCTGTATAATATTCCTAAAGGACTTTAGTTCAATCTATCATCCCCTTTGTGCTCTCCTAGTAAAGGATGCTCCATTTGTTTGGAAAGAAAGCTATGAGGGTTCATTCGCACCCCTAAAATCCTCTCTCACCTCTCCTCCCATTATGAAATTTCCAAATTGGAACCTTCCTTTCTAACTTATGTGTGATTATAGTGACTTTGTTTTAGGAGTTGTGTTAAGAAAATATTGTGATAAAATTCGTTATGTCAATGCTTATGAAAGAAAATCCTTAAATTATGCCCAAATCAACTACACCACCACTGAAAAAGAGTTACTTTCTATTGTGTTTTCCTTAGATAAGTTTAGGTCCTACCTCTTAAGATCCACCATCATTGTGTTCACTTACCATTCTGTACTAAAATACCTCTTCCAAAAACAAGATTCCATGGCTAGACTGATTAGGTGGGTCCTTCTCCTACAAGAATTTGTCGTCACATTCAAGGATAAAAAGGGTTTTGAAAATTTTGTAGATGATCATCTCTCTAGGATGGAATTAAAATAAAACTCAAATAACCTTTCTATGTCTGATTCATTCCCTAATGAACACCTATACTCTATGAGTGACTGCCCTTGGTATGCCGACATAGACAATTTCTTAGTTACATGAGTCATTCCAAAATTCTTAGGTACTCAAGATCGAAGGAAATTACTTTCTGATGTTAGGAACTATGTGTTTGATAATCCATACCTCTATAATCTCTTCCATGACCAAGTCATTAAGAGGTATGTCCCAAAATCTGAACAAGATTCCATCCTTAAATTCTATCATAGTGAGGCATGTGGAGGTTACTTTTGCTCTAAGAAAACATATGCTAAGATTCTTCAGTGTTGTTTCTTCGGGCCCACCCTCTCAAGGGACTCCTATCCATTTTTTCAAAGATTTCCTAGGTGTCAAAAAGTAGGTTCCATCACAAAAAGGAATCAAATTCCACTCACTCTCATCTTAGTGGTTGAAATCTTTGACTGTTGGGGAATTGATTTCATGGGTCCCTTCCCAAACTCTAGGGGATATATTTACATTCTCTTAGTTATTGATTATGTATCAAAATGGGTTGAGTCCATTCCCACAAAATCCAATGATCATAAAACTATGATTATATTCTTAAAATAAAACATCTTCTCTAGATTTAGAATTCCTAGGGCTATCCTTAGTGATTGTAGAACTCATTTTTCTAATCGTCCATTCTCATCACTCATGGACAAGTATGGAATTTCTCTCAAAGTATCCACTACTTACCAACCACCGACCAATTGTCAAGCTAAGTTTTCCAATCGATAAATCAATCAAATTCTTGAGAAAACTATAAATCCATCTAGGAAATATTTGTCAAGAAAACTCTTTGATACACTTTGGGCCTATCGAACCGTATATAAAACCATTTTAGGAATATCCTCATATAGGTTGGTTTATGGTATATCATTCCCTTTTCCGGTGGAGTTTGAACATAAGGTTTTTTGGTCAATTAATAAAATTAATTATTACCTCTCATTAGCTAAAACAAAAAGTAAATTAGATCTCAATGAACTTGAGGAACTTAGGATGGAGGCTTATGAAAATTCAAGGATCAATAAATCTAAAGTACAAGCCTACCAATCTCAAAATCTTAAAACCAAACACATTGTACCAGGTAAACCTATTATTCTTTATAGTTCTAAACTTCATTTACACCTGGGAAAGTTGTGGTCTAGATGGTCGATTCCATACAAAGTGCACAAGGTGTACCCCTATGGGTCTGTTGACATTCAAGATCCCACCAACGGTCAAACATTTAAGGTTAATGATCATAGAGTCAAACCATTCATAAAAGAATTAAAAAAACATGAAGTTGATAAAGAATTGTGTGAACCTACCTTAGATGACCAAAATAATTAATCAATTAGTGGTCTAAGTCGAGCTAACGATGTTAAACAAAGCGTTGCACTGGAGGTAACCCATGGTTTTCAAGTTTCCAATAATTTTTTTGATTTAATGAACTTTATATTTTAAATAAGATTAATGAATCATTTTGATATTTAAAAATAATAATAAAATAGACTGTTGACCTATTCTTCTATTATGAGTATGGATGGGTATGAAAGAAGAGCGTCATATTTATCTGTGTCACATGGTGTGATCCTTCAGTAATACCTTACCCAGAAATTGAAAAAGAAGACAATATGTCAATAGTTCATTCTATTTTTATGTGTTTGTAGGTTAAAATAAATAATATAATAATAATAATAAAATTAAAAGGCCACATCGTAGGTCGTGGGGAAAACCCTATCATTACCGGTGAAGCCACGGGGACTTGAATTCATTACTGAAGGGAGATAGGGGCGCGCACTTACCATTGAACTACGGATTATGGTGCTTCATTATTCTATATTTTTTGTATATATACTTATATTTTACTTTTGTTTATTATATGAATATATATATATATATATTTGTTTCATTTGTTTTTTTTCTTCTTCCACTTAGGAATTCTTAGAGTGACATAGAGATCAAGGGATTAAAGGGGAGTAGTAAGAATTTCAACTACAACCACCAGGTGACTTCATTCCGTGATCCTCATTTTTAATTTCCTTTTTGAACTCTCATTCTCTACCTCTACCCCTTCTAAATTTTCTTTTCTTTAAACACTGCGTATAGTGTTATTTTATGTTGAGGGGGAGGGAGATAAAATAAAAAAAATTGCTTTTGTGTCAAAAAAAATGAAATATTTGAAAAAAAAAATTGTGCCTTAATGGAAGGAAAATTTTATTTAACCTTACACATGATAATAGAAATTATACACTTTGAAAATGAATATCAAATAATTTACCATGCCTTGATTTTTATTTTAATCAATGTATATTTCATGATCATAGATTTTGGAACGTGTGGCTATCTAATGTGATATTTTATTGTTTATATTTTCATCCAAATAAAAAAAGAATCACAATGCACTTCCTTTGGATAGTGGGGTATTAGTTTGAGTTCATGGGGTCCCACAAATAAATAGCATAGGTTTAATGATCTTTTTAGTTTTAATACGAGTATTCAAAAAAAATGTGCACGTAGAGTAATTAAATGACCTAATGTGTGGCTTTCGGCACTTGGGGATCATGACTCCATAGTTGGCTGGCCTAGAGTTAGTAATTTTATTTTGTTTTTGACTGATTTAACTCAAGACGATGCCCAAGTATGTGGTCTTCACTTGGTGACCTAATGCCTTTGAACCTGGGAGTCATCGGCAAAGTCTTGCTATAGGGGTTGACTATTTTGAGTGCAATTTCAATTACCATAGAAAAATTGCAAAAAAACCTAAAAAAACCAAAAAAAAATAATACAATAAAAAAATAGAATACTCATCTTAATATTTAAATGTGATTCCACCTAGCGCTTACATTATTTCTCCCCTTGAATAAATATTAACCCCCATGTCTAATGCGATTCACAACACATCATCACTCTTAATTGATATTGGATGAAATATGGCGATGAATTTGAACAAAGGAATGGGCTTGGGATTGGAATATTCTTGTGAAACTATCTTGTACTAAAATATTTGGATGGGTTTCATTATTTTTTGGTATAAGGGTTTTTGGTGATCATTTTGTATTAAGATATTTTTGGAAAAGGGAATTCAAATTTCATATTTTTGAGATACATTTTCCTCGAGACTAGAAAATCTCAAGTTGGGGGGTGTGATTAGATAATATAAATAAATGTGTTAATTACATTTTAGTGGTATTAAATATCCATTTTTTATCTAATGGTCCTGAGTTTTTGGATTTTAATTTTGAACATCAATTCTCATCATTTTTGCACTTCATTCCAAATGTACACCAATTTAGGCCCAATGATTCATATAATTTTAAGGAATGTTATTATATATATTTTAATTTGGTATTTTTGGAAATGGATATAAACATTAATATGAACATTTTTCATTTAGGGTTAAATGGATTATTCATAAAGGATGATGGGGATATTTGGAAATAGAAGGAAACAATTCTGGAAAAGGCAGATTGGACAACAGCCCACTGATGAGAATGTGGGGCCCACAATACAGACCCAATGAATCCAAAATTTCTTGATATGATACAATAAATATATGGGAACATATAATTATTCATAATCCAGTGATAATATGTCCTCCATTGTGGTTATTATGGTGGACCAAATTAGAAATAAAATTCTGGGCCAGATTCTGCGGCCCCAAAAAATAGCCCATCAATTTAATCATATCCCAGAAACTACAAATTAAATTGGGCTGAAATTTTACAAGTATCTAGGAAAAATCAGGATATTAACTTTTTTATTCTATGTACCACTCTAATTTGGCCATATATAAGTCCATCTTGGTGCGTCTGTTCGGGTGATTCAAGCTGGCTACCACTTCGAGTCAAGGATAAAGAAGTCCACTCTCCCTTACTTTCCACCACCCTAGGCCTACCATAATCAAGTGAGGTTATTTTTAATATTTGAGGATCGACCAAAGGCTCCAAAAATCCTATTTAAGGTAGTGTTATTGAATTATTTAATCATATTTGTTGCTCGGTTTCATTGTAGTGTTATGTCGCCGCTTTGTGTTTGTAATCACAGTTCTTTCTCATGTATGTTGCTCAATTCACCTTAGTTTCTTAATAAAAGTTCTTCTATTAATCTTTTTCTGTTCTTATAAATATAAAATTGATACCTTTTCCAAAAAATTTGAATCTATTAACCCCATAATTTGTGAGATTTATCACACAATGGTGGAGTGATCGATTTTTTTTGTTGTTTTTACTTCTTCAATTCCACCCTCGTAAGTGTACATCCCACTTCCGTTGAGGACATGTCATCAATGGAGGTATAACTCTTTTATGGGTTGATACAAGGGAGTATAAAGGTGATATATTGAATGTTATTTCTCACTCTATAAATGTTTATTAATTTCATTTATTTGAGTTTCTTTTATTCAATGATTTTCTCTCTTCCTCTTCCATATTTAATTTAATCACCACACTTTTCTGTGCTAATAAGATCCTCTACCTTGGAGTGCTCAAGAAAATGATCCCACAAGTGCATAGGTGATTAGAATGTGTTTGTAAAGGTGTTTCAATAGTAGGTTATGAGGTTAGTTTGAATTCATTGAATGAATCCTTCTCGAGTTAGTGAAGTTGAAATCTTTAAAAAAGGAATTCATCCAATCCACCTCGAGTGATAACCTAGGATAAACTCATTATCTTAATTTGAATTAACATAATTATGTTAGTGATACTTTAAACACATATAAAATCAACCCAAATTTGGAAACTTCATAGGCAAAAATCCATCTCATAGGTTTTGTATCTTAGGAATCTTCTTTGGTCTCAGTGGATTTGACAACCCAAGCTAGACTACAAGGACCATTCTACCTTCATCTCTTGGGTAAATATGAAAATGAATCAAAATTTTAAAGTCAAGAAATACAAATTAAAAGTTTGGATGAGTTGATTTTAATATCATTACATGGAAAATAATGATAAAATTGATGATTATTATATAAGGGTTAATGAGATTTTGACTAATATCTGAGGGTTTGGAGAGATTTTAGATAACAGAACCATTTTAAAAAAGTGATGAATTTTTTAGATCAGTTTGATCTAAAATAATCTACACTAAGAGATATATAATACATGATAGTGGATTAGTTTCATAATATACTCATTTTTTATGAGATGAGAAAGGATCAAACATTTAAAAATAATGTAAATTATGTGACTTCCATTGAATATGCGATAAAGAGTAAATATAGATTTGACGAAGGCATGGAATCAAGTGATTTCAGGGGTGATAAAGATTACAAAAATATGATTATTTGTTTTTTGATGAATTATAAAAGTCATGTTTATAGGAAAGGGTAATCAACCACAAAAGTTATATAATTATAATGGAATTGGTTATTTTTCATATAATTCCAAAATAAAAATGTGGGTGAATAATATTTATAATGGGTAATATAAAATACCCTAAAAAATGTGGTAATAGTAAAAATAATAATCAATCATGGAAGAATATAGTATTTATAATAAATAAGTAAAAAAATCTAACTCAATATCTTGTGGTCTAGCTGATGAAATAGTCAATTTTTGGATCATGTTGGGAGAGGTTCTAATACCTAAAATAATTATGATGGGGAGTAAAGGATAAATCAAGAGTAGATATTGAAATCTGAGTTAGATGAATATATTGATAAAAATAAATAACTTTAGAATGATAAAAAATATATTAAAAGAAAATATAAAAGATATCTATTTTTAAATAGGAGTATGATGAGAAATATTAATCTTATATTGATGATATTGAGAATAATAAATAGAATATAACTAATCAAGAAATTATTCTATGAGATCATAATGAAGAAATAGCTAAGAAGGAATAATATCTAGTTAGCATGAAATCCATGTTCTTATAAGAACTAACTGAGATAAATAATCTGTGATGATTTCACAAAATAGTAGAAGTTAGAGGTAAATCCACACAAGAAGGTGTGGATAAGGGTTATAATATGCATGGTAACATTATACTTAATCAAAGTGAATTTGTTATTTCAAATAATACAAGAAATAAAAATGTGTTTAAGCCTGTTTCAACAAAAATATAAAATTAGAGGCCCTATTATACACTAAATGTATAGAGGAGTATTAAAAGAAGATGAATAACCCATAAGAAAATGTTTGATCAATTTATTTTAGTGAAATAACAATAATATTTTAGATATATTTATTTTCAAATTGTAATATTGTAGTTTAGTGATTTATTTTTGTGTTTTGGAATGTATCATCACAAAGAAGACTCATTATAGAATAAATATTCATTTCCAAGGAAGATCCAAAAACCAATGGGGAGACTAGGTGAGTAAAGTGGTACTACATCTCATAAAAATATAGTTTTGAGAAAAAAAAATCATCCAATATATCATCTCAAAATATATTTTCTTCTTTGGAATAATTGAAAGGTGGATGTGTATGTGGGGGTCACAATGATTATGAATAGATGAGTAGGATACTAAGATAATTTCCCATATTTTTTGAAATGGAAGGAAATTAATAATATAACATGTGTAAATTCTTATTATACTAGGGTTTCAAGGAAACCATGAGAAAAAAATCAAAAAGGCTTAGTATAAAAAGAAGTAATGTTTCATAGTTTCTCTATATTATCCTAAAATAGAAAAAATATATAGAATTATCATATGAATACTTCAGATAATGTAAATTGTGTGGTATTAGAAGAAAGTTTTTATATTAATGAGAAATCTTCTATATATAGTGACATTAAAATTAAATCAAGTTGTATAGAAGTTTTAGACTGACTAGAATATGAAAGTCTTCATGAAAATATTATTATCTTAATAATATATTTTTTAAGAAATGTATTGAAGGACATGGAAGAAAATTTTTCTTAATGACTATGTTAGAGAATAAGACTCTATATGAAGAAAAAATTCATGGGAAGAAGGTGATAATTCAACATTTTAAGTCTATTAACAAGAATGTGCACACTTCCAAATATGATTGTGATTGATGAAAGAGAATTCATGGTTGAAAAAAACTCTTGTCTATAAAGTTATTTCTTAGTAATAAGAATAACCCTCCATATTCCCTTTTTTATATTAATTTTATACTAACATGTAAGGAATTGAAGGAATTTTATGAGTACTATATACATTTTACAAAAAAGAATTGTGTCTTTGATGAAGTTTTCTAACATTCATTAAAATTATTATTTTTTTGTATCCCTTAAGTGGTAGACATCCTGATATGGAACTATCATATTATCAACAAGTAGTGAATCTATTTTGTTTTAAATTTTTAATAAAATTGGAAATGTTGTTTTCAAATATCACATAAATCCCTTATTTTGACTATATCTGACAATTTTATGAAGGTGGTGTTGGTTAATTAGTAAACTAAGATAAAGTGGGTTCCATTCCTTTCACTTAAACTAATTTAATTAATTATTTAAAATGAAGTATAGTTTTTATTTATCAAAAAATTTAATTGAGAAACACCAAATATAAGTAAATTAAAATTTTATCACATGTTATTTCATTAACGGATATCCATGATTTATTGGTAAAGTGACTATTTTTTTTCAATATCATGCTTCCCATGTAGACTTATAGTATATTAGCTAAAGGATCATGGGTAATTTGTGATCGGTAAAATCATTCTCTTGAAATATAGATCATGTTGTGATTCTAAGTAAAATTGGGAGAAAAAGGTGTTTTTGAAAAGATTCAAGTGATATAAGTTAAAATATATATTTATTTTTCACTAATTTTCAATAAGGAGAAGTAGAATCACGTTAACTTTAGTGGTGATAAAAAAAAATTTCCATAAATGAAAATGGGAGTATTTAAGATCTTAAATGATTGAGGTTTTATTTTTTGAAAACAAATTTTTGAGGATTATAATTCACTATTTTGTGAGAAGGTCGTTGATGTTAAAACATGGAAATCAATCTAATAAAATTTAAAACAAATAATAAATTAACATGAGGTGATTAATGAGTTATTTATTAAGTCTAATATAAGTGTTGATGATACTTTTCATTTAATATTTCATATGAATTGGAAGTTTCTATATAGTTGTGAAGTCAAAATTATATTTCATATTTAATAAGTAAATGGTTAAGGAAAGTTGAAATGCCATCAAATAAATGATAATAGTTTTATGATGATTTATAATTTTTGGATGATTATTTAATATGATTTTAAGTGGTCCAAAATAACATTGAATAGGATGAAACGGTTTATTAGAAATTTGATCTAGTATTGAGTTACATTTAAGAAGCATATAATTGAAAAAAAAGTATCATGCATGTAAGATAAATGGAACGTGTATGTTACATGGATTTTGTAAGTTATCAGGACATTCCATATATGAAATAGTGACTTCATAAAATAGTATCATGTGTTATGGGTTTATCTCGAATGATAAAAACATGTAATATAGGTTGTTATTATATAAAAGGATAGTGTGTCTAATGCAAGAAATGTGTATGATATCTATGTAAGAATAATTTTTAAGAATAGATCATGTAAGATATGAGACTTCATTAGATACTTTATATCTTTCTAAATTAATAAATTGTTGAAAATTATCTGAATTATAAAAATAAATTAGATGGTTTTTGGAACCTTCATCAAGTATTTGAACATTAAGATCAATACAAGAAAATTTTGATTTAATATTATATTGAAGGAAGATAAGTAAAGAAAGATGTTGTAGTCTAAGAGGAGATACACACCAAAAACTATTATTGAAACATAACGGTTCCATGAACATATGGATAATTCAAAAAAACTAATTAAATAGATTTCATATAGATAATTAGATGTTGAAAATTCATAATAATTTGTAGAATTGTTCAGGAGATTAAATCTGTTCAAATGAGACTGGTGACTATGGAATTTGAATAGTTTGAATGAGAAAATAATTAAGATTATTCTATTAACCCATTCATAATAGATAAAATCACCATTTATATCAAATATAAAGTGGTTTCCAAAATTCAATTCTATAAACTAATATTCATGATATTATTTAGTGAATATATTTTTCTAGAAAAGAATAAGTAATGTGTACTTTAGAAAATACAACTTATGATAACAATGTGTGTATTAGATATTGAGGTATACTAAGATTTGGATGAAATAAAATATCATAAAGTAGGTAAGACACCAAATATACGATCTAATCAATGAGGAAAGAACCTACTCCACGTAATTATTTGAGAATCTAAGAATAACTAGATTTCTAAATATCTGAAGTCAGTTTTGAGGTAGGTAAATCTGTTCATTAGCTATCAAATATCTTAAAGGGAGTGTAAATGGGTAAACCTATTTTTCTTTTTTTTCATAGAGGAAAACTGGTATCAAATTTGAAAAAAATATCATATAGAATAAAGTGGGATTTCTTATTTTTTATCATACCTTATAGTGTAAAATATAAAACTTCAATGTGAATTGGGATTGGGATCATAGTGAGACTCTTTATAGATTAGACTCAGAATATCCATGTTATAACCTTGTATACAATAGAGAGGAGGGTGAATCAGGTGTTAAATATTTATTCTTTTTTATTTATATATTTTCTCTATGTCGATAATAATTTTTTTAACATGTCTTTTTCAAATTCACGTCCACCAAAAAACAAATTTTGAAATAAAAAAATCAGAAAAAAATTTAAATGGTTCACCAATAAGGCATATACCAAGGAGGATACACACATTATTTCATTGATGTAATTTAATTTTTTGATATGCACTATTTTTATGGACATAATATTTTTTCTGGTACACTCTATTCCAAGTTCACTACATTTTAAAATAAATTTTGGAATAACACACTTCTTCCCTCAAATAACTTCTACAGACACCATACCTTTGTTCTGATTGAAATTTATTATTCTATATTTTAAAGGAATAATGGTTACACTCATATCATCAAAAATATGTAATTGTAATTTCATCCTGACATCCTGAATACGATACTAGAATTTGATCATTGATCTGTTAAATACCCACTATAAAATACTATATAAAAGTGATTTCTTAAAACCATGGTGCATAGATATTATATATGGAACACTATTTTGACCCAAACTATTTCCTTTATAAATATATTCTTTTTATATTATATTAAATTCAAGAATTTACATATGTTGTGTGGTATATGATCTTTATTTTGTTACATTCAACTTACCATTCATGAAATGGCTTCTTAGTAAATCATATGTGTATTGCTTCATAAATATCATTATAATAACACCCCTTTGAGATATTCTTTATATAAATATAATTCATGATATGTTTCATAGAATTTAGATTCATGAAATAATTCATACTCTCGTCCGATCCTTACTATATAATTGTTCTCACATTTTTTTAGTATTAATCACTATATCTTCATTAAATTATCATTGATTGATAATGTTATTATTTTTAAGATATTAATAGGGAATTTCCCATGAAAATATTTTCAGTAATGAGTAACATGTAATCCATTCAAAAATTTATCTTTATCTATGATTGGATTCCCACATAAGTGATATGTGGAAGTATCCTTTTTAGACCATAGGAAAACACCATCAAATATCTGCTAATAGGTCATTACCTTTGTGTGAATAATTCAAAATCATGAACGCCCTATTTGAAATCACTAATAATGTAATTTTTACATGCTCTCATACTCTTTTAATTGTCCATAAGGTACTGTGTGAAAAATTTTACTGAGCCCAAAAAACTTTTACACCCAAATATTTGTAAAACACTGAAAAATAATATCATTTTACAAACTTCTTCAATTAATCTTTCAAGATTCCATTTTCAGTAAACCAACTATTTTAGTCTTCAAAATCCTTTATTATCTTGGAAAATAATTTAAAATAATCATAAAACATCCTCAATATCTATCCCAGATTAACATGGTTATAATATTCCCCCCTTCAATTATGTACACAATATCTACAGTATCTAAAAGATAATGGAAAAACTCATTTGTCACTCTTAGTCTATGTGATCATTTATGGTGTATACAAAAATATATGGGGAGATAATTCAATTAATTAATCTATTATTCATTCCATAACCTATTCCTAAATTTCATTCCATGACACCCCCCCCCCACTGATTAGAGAATCACATTATTAAAAAACACTGGCTGGAAAACGATTTAAAATTTCCCCAGATTTTATCCCATTTGGAAATAAACCCAACAAGACATAGTTTTTAATATTTTTTCTCACTACCACCATGGATAATATATAACCATGAATCATATACTAATTAAAATAATTAAAAATAGTTAAATGAATGGGGATAGTGATACTTATTAACCTCCTCACACTAAAGCAGTTACATGAACATTGATTCTCAATCTATGTTCCTGAAATATTAGAGTGGGTAAAAGATTTATCATGATTTTTATAAGGACCCGACCTTATTACATACATAATCTTGAATTTGGTCAAGAAAAAACTTCCTTTTACATTGAATATCTTTTCAAGTTTAGTGCTTTAGAGAATTAGTACAATGCATTCATAACATTACACATTATTATAGAGTGGATACCATAAAACAATTTCCATTTTTTTAAAAATATAAAACATTAAAACTTAAAAAAAGACTCCTTGAAAATTATTAAACATTTAACATGGCTTCCTTCCTTGTAATACACATCCATTATCCAGTTAAAATCATTTAAAAACATGGGATGAGCACAAAATCTCAATAATGTATGGAAAAGAAGGAAAGATCAAATTAGTCCATTAATACTCATAATATATGAAAGCGTTTTCAAAAAGAATTCTTGTCACCCATATATACTTACTTTGTGTAACATGTGATTTACACGAGATCCAAACAAAACATGAGGACATAAATATAAAAATAAAGTTATATTGGGTAATTACTTACATAATCTTGTAACTATTCTTGGCTACCTTATAATTTGTAACCCTCACGGCTACCTTACTTTGTGTAACCATCGCAGTTACACTTGGCGTAACCATATGGTTGAACACCGACATACTCATACCCAATGAATGGGAGGGAGATATAGGTCCCACAATTAATCATAAATAATTCCCAAGAACCAAAACATAATCATACAACAAGAATAATTCCATAAAAACAATACTTTGGAAATTCATAAAACTGAATTTAAAAAGAGGATTTTTAAGGAAAAGCCCCTTATGAATATTATACAATTGAAGAGAGACTTAATAGAGTCGATGTAATATGTATATATACTATAAATAAACATAATTAAATATAATATAAACAGAACCCATCACACAAACAATTTAAATAGCACATAAATAATGAAGTAGAAGGATAACCCAATGAATAAAAATCGAGTTAAGAATTCCCTTACCTCGGGTTTGACTTATTTCAAACTTCTTTAAAATTAGTATATAATGGTTAAAAGAGTGTTTATTAGTATTTTAAAGAAACATTTTCATGTTTATAACATCTTATATTATCATTTCATAACATCATTTCAACCATTAATTGTTAGTATTTTGTTCCTTGCACAGTTTTTGGGTGAGTTCTTAACATGATTTCCATGATTGGTTCATGGAGGATGTTCTTGTCGATTGGAATTAAAATTATATAATTGGAATGGAAAGGTATTTACATATTTCTAGTACCATAATTTATTCCATTTATCATTTTGATGTTTAATATGAAGACGATTCATAAGTTAAAACATTAATGATGTTCGTTTAGATCATTTTAGTGGTTTTTTGATAATAACAACCTCATTTTATTTTATAAATTAAAAACATGTGTTAAAAATACTTCCAGAAGAATTTATGAGACATAATACATATATTATAACCCCTTTAACCCATAAAAATGGTTTCATGACTAGAGTTGAAGGATTTAATGAAAAATTAAATCACATCGTCCACGATGTCGGTAATTCGACACATCATGGACAATGTTTTTAATTCATTGAATAAGTGGGAGGGAAGAAGAACAATGATGATGAATTTTCCATGAACATGATAAAATCCAGAATATAAATGATTTTTGGAGTTTTCATGCCTCTTGGTTAAGGATATATTAATAAAGAATAATGAAGGAACTCAAAATAAATGAATAAGTGAGAAATCTCTTACAAAAATTCGGCAGCCCAACGACTATGCGACAGGGTTTTAGAAAACATTAAGAAGAGAGGGGAAATGTGTCACCAATCCAGAAATGAATCATAATACATAATAGATCAATAATAATAAGTAAATAAGAACATTGTATGGAAACATGAAGGATATACCGGATAAAAGGTAACTTGAATGGAAAAGAATGAAATTGAGAATTTTCTTACCTTGTGGAGTAACCCTTAGAACTTGAAGGTTGGGACCTTCATGGCTTGAGTAAACCTTGGGAGGACTAATATGAAGTTATGTATGCTAGATATTCGTTAAGGGAGAATTTTTAACGAATTTAATGAAGGGAAGAGTTGGTATTTTTAGGAAAAGTGAGGGATTATTTTAATAATTTTCAAGGGACACCTCATGAGTGGTATTTGCAAAACTATGGGCTTGCCCATGGTATTTTCCCATGGTATAAGCCACTTGGGAAACCTCACATCTTATTTAACTACATTCAAGTTGACCAGATTTATGACATCATTATTATATCATTAATGATGTCATTAACACACCGAAACTAAAAACTGTATTTTTTTACTATTCACTGAAAAATCAATTATTTCAGAAAAATTCCCAAAATTCACCATAACCATTTATCGATGTTTATATTTCAAAAATGAAGTCCATTTTTTGAAAATAATTTTCAAAATATTAATAATTTAATTTTTAAATAAAATCATACTTAATTCAAAAATTAACAATTTTAATTCTGTAACTACTTCTATATCACAATGAAAAATTAACCTAGATTCTATTATATTAAATCCTTAATAAAATAAAATAATAATAAAATTTACTATTCATTAGGGTCATATCACTATTCATATTGCTATTTATAAGGATATGTTACTATTCACCAAAAAAACAAGTTGGTTCCAATAGAATCCAAATAACATACTGAATATAATTGTAGATGACAGTTTCTTGAAATTCAAAACATTGAAGTGAAAAAGTTTTGTTTTAAAGGTTGGTTAAAAATATCTACTTAAAACAAAGGTCCATGAATTTCTATTTATTTTTAGAAAAACTTCCGGAGTTACATTATCCCCACCTTTTTGAAATTGCATCCTCACAATTTTATTTACGTATTAAACAACTGATGCTACTTTTCCCTCATATCATTTTCAGACTCCCATGTTGCTTCTTCAACCTTGTGGTCTCTCCACAAAACCTTTACCTGGTAGATTACCTTATTCCGCAATACCTGTTCCATTCGATCAAGAATTTTAACTAATTTCTCTTCATAAGAAAGGTTCTCTTCCAGTTGAACTACTTCTGGGCTCAAGACATGTGATGAATCTAGCACATACTTTCTCAACATCAAAACATGAAAAACATTGTGTACCTGAAACAAACTCGGAGTCAATGCTACACAGTATGAAATTGTTCCAACTTTATCCAATATTTCAAAAGGACCGATGAACCGTGGACTTAGCTTCACTTTTTTACCAAAATGCATCACACTTTTCCAAGGATAGATTTTAAGGAAAACATGGTCACCTACCTCAAAAGAGAATTCTTTCCTTCTGCTATCTACATAACTTTTCTGCCTGCTCTGAGCTGTCCTCATGTGCTGCTGGATCATCCTTACTTTCTCGGCCACTTCTTTAACTAATTCTGTCCCCCATCAACTTTCTTTCACCGACTTCATTCCAAAACGTTGGATTCCGAAATCGCTTCTCATACAAGGCCTCAAAAGGTTCCATCAGAATACTGGAATAAAAACTGTTATTATAAGAAAACTCAACTAAAGAAAGATTTTGATCCCAACATCCATGATAGTCTATTGAAGAAGCTCGAAGCATATCATATAAAGTTTGAATCATTCATTCTGAATGCCCATCTGATTGAGGATGAAAAGTTGTACTGAAATTTAACTATGTTCCCAATTACTTATGAAGTCCCTTCCAAAAGTTAGAAGTGAACCTAGGATCTTGGTCAGATACAATGGAAAGAGGAACTCCAAGTAACCTGAAAATCTCTTTGAGGTACAATCGAAGAAAGCTGATCGAATGTCATTGTATCTCGAATACAAAGAAAATGTGCAGACTTTGTTAGTCGGTCAACAATAACCCAAATCACATTGTTACCTCTAGAAGTATTTGGTATTCCCACCACAAAGTCCACAGATACATTCTCCCATTTCTACTCTGGCACTAGTAGAGGCTGAATCATCCCCTTTGGTAACTGCTGCTCTGCTTTAACCTGTTGGCACGTCAAACATTTCATGGTAAAATCAACAATATCTCTTTTCATTCCATCCCACCAATAATACTCCTGAAGGTCTCTGTACATCTTAGTACTGCCAGTATGAACAGAAAATGGAGAAATATGAGCTTCACACGACAAATCTTTCTTCAACTGAGAATCACTGGGCGCAGACAACATTTGTTAAAATCTTAAAACACAATATTTATCAAGGTTGAATTCTGAAAACATAACCATTTTAACCAATTATACCTTTTTCTATAGCTCATAGTCTTCCTTCTGCGCTCGCTTAATTCTATCTGTCAATAAATACTGGACTGAAACCTGAAATAGAACAGATGTATTCCCTGCAACAAAAAATTCTAAGACAAAATTCATCATATCATTAATCAAGGGTATATGTTCCAAACTTAACATGGTTAATGATACATGATGTTTCCGACTCATGGCATCCTCCATTTTGTTTTCTTTTCCAGGATGGCAATTGATCGTGCAGTCATAATCCATTATTAGTTTCATCCATCTTCTCTGCCTCATTTTTAATTCCTTCTGAGTGAATATATAATTTAGACTTTTATGGTTAGTATATCTTTGGAATTTTGTCCCCTATAGATGATGCCTCCAAATTTTCAAAGAAAAACCCATAGCATCCAATTCCAAATCATGTGTGGGATAATTTAGCTCAAGAGATTTAAGTTGTCTCGAAGCATAGGAAATTTCTTGATCATTCTGCATCAAAACACAACCAAGTCCCTTAAAAGAATCATCATTGTAGATGAAAAAATCACTCTTTTGGGAAGGTAAGGCCAAAACTAGATCATTCACCAATCTCTTCTTCAGTTCCTAAAATCAAACATCAAATTCCTCTATCCAAACAAATTTAACCCCTTTCTGTGTTAACTTAGTTATTGGACTAGATAACCGTGCAAAGTTCATACTAAACCGTGGGTAATAACATGCTTAGCCCAGAAAACTTCAAATATCTGTAAAATTTTTGGGTCTTGTCCATTCATCAAATACTTTTGTTTTGGAAGAATCAACTTTTATTCCATCTTTATTTACAATGTGCCCAATAAAATAAATCTCTTGCAACAAAAAATCACACTTTCTGAATTTTCCATATAGTTTATTTTCTTTTATTGTTTGTAAAACAACCCTTAGATGTTTTTCATTCTCCTCTTTATTTTTAGAAAATACCAGAATGTCATCAATAAATACAACCACAAACTTATCCAAGAACTTATGAAATACAATATTCATAAGATTCATGAATACAGCAAGTTCTTTAGTTAATCCAAATGGCATAACAACAAATTCATAATTCCCATATCTAGAACAAAAGGCTATTTTTAGGATGTCATCCTCCTTCACCTTCAAATGATGGTATCTGGATCTCAAGTCAATCTTGGAAAAGTACTGAGCTCCCTAGAGATGATCAAACAAGTCATCAATATGAGGCAAAGAATACATGTTTTTAACAATGGTGTTATTCAAAGCTCTATAATCCATGAAAAGTCTCATGGAACCATATTTCTTTTGAACAAACAAAATAGGGGCTCCCCATGGTGAAGTGCTAGGATGAATGAAGCCTTTGTCAAGAAAATCATGCAATTGATTTTTCAATTCAAGAAGTTCTATTTGAGCCATACGATATGGGGGTTTAGAAATTTTCTTAGAATCAGGAACTAATTCAATAATGAATTCGACTTCTCGATTAGGTATGACACTAGGTAACTCATCAAGAAAAACATTAAGGTATTAATTTACCACTGGCGCATCATTAATTTGAATAGTTCCCTTGTTTTCAACTATATGAGTAAGATAAATTTCATTTCCATATTTTAATAGTTTCTTAGCTTCATGATATGTTATCAATTGTATGGATTCATTATTGTATAAAAACTGAAACTCTTTCTGAAAAACAACTTCTTGAGCTCTACAATCAATCTTAGCATGATAATCTGAAATTCAATCCATTCCCAGAATAACATCAAACTCAACTAGGGGTAAAACAACAAGGTTTGTAGGTAAAGTCTTTCCACAGACCACAATAGAAAGGTTCTTATAATTCCTCTTTGCTATAAAATTTCCCTTTAGTGTTTTGACAACTAGTTTTGGTCTCATTTGTTGAGGTGATATTTCCAATTTACTAGAAAATTTCTCAGAGATGAAGGAATGTGTAGACCCTGTATCAAACAAAACATTAGAAAAATATGAGTGAACAAACAAAGTAGCTGATACAACTTCATTAGACGGCCTGACATCTGTTGAAATAGTCGCAAAGGATCTCACTAAACCTTTATTCTTGTAGTCTGTCTTCATTGCATCATTCGGATCTCTCTTTGGGCAGGCATTTGCATAATGACCCATTTCACCACATTTAAAACACTTTACAGTCTTCTTATCAAGATTATTCTTTGGATCATGTTCATTAGAATCTCAGGCCATATGTCCAATATTACCACATTTAAAACACTTCTGAGTTTTTCTAAGACATTCCTGAGGGTGTTTCTTGCCACACTTTTCACAAACTAGAAATTGGATTTTCTTACCATCATATTTCCTTGGTTGATTCTTATCCATTTCTTGCCAACATGACCTCTTCTTCTCTTTGTTTCCAAAATTCACATGATCATCAGCAAACTCTATCTCTACCCTCTCATCACATTGGAAAAGTTTCTAATAACTTTTGAATTCACGGGAGGCAAAATCCCTTCGATACCTTGTCATCAATCTTGAGTAAAAGTGGTTGATTTTTCTATAAAGAACCATAATAATATTTGGAGTATACCTCTCCAGTCAGGTGAAGTTCTCTTCATACACAGCCACTGAGTCTTCCTCCTTCTGTTTCAATTTCAGGAATTACTTCTCCATTCTTAGTCGCACCACCTTAAGAAAATATTTTTCATGGAAAAGACTTTTAAATTCATCCCACTCTAAGGCATAAAAATCTTCTTTACCCCTAATATTTATTACCATTGACCACCACTGATCAGCTTCCCATTAAAAATTATAAATGGAAAGAGTTAATTTTTGATTTTCTGAACATCCCATAACATCGACTATCTTTTCAAGGGCTTTGATCCATCCTTCAGCAGCTACTGGGTCAGAAGATCCATTGAATGCAGGGGGATGTTTTCTCGTAAAATGTTCCACTACTGTCTTGTTCCGTTGTGGTTCCTATATTGGTTCTCTTTCATGGATTCCACCACCATTTATTGCATGCTTTAGCTGAGACATTACTCTCACAAAACTTCTCAGTTCCAATCCCAACCATTCTGGGCTTTAGTTCCGGAAGGATTTCATTATATCGGGGCCTCTCCTTTTCAAAATCCATGTTCCTTCTGTGGACAACAATTATAAAGAAACATTTCTTAGATGAAGAAACATGGTAATCATTAAATTCTATAACATTTCATATTAAACATAGACTGAAAATATTTTATGGTATTCTATTAACATCACCCTAACCCCTAAAGTTATCTAAACCATCCTCTGATACCAACTATAAGGACCCGACCTTATTACATACATAATCTTGAATTTAGTCAAGAAAACACTTCCTTTTACATTGAGTATATTTTCAAGTTTATATATTTATATAATTAGGAAAATAAATTCATAACATTACACATAATTACATAGTGGATTCCATAAAATTAGTTTCCATTTTTTATAAAATATAAAACGTTAAAACATAAAACAAGACTCCTTGACAATTATTCAACATTTAACGTGTCTTCCTTCCTTGTCATACACATCCATTATCCTGTGAAAATTATTTAAAAACTTGGGATAAGCACAAAATCTTCGTATTGGATGGAAAATAAGGAAGGATCTCATTAGACCATGAAGACTCATAACGTATGAAAGCATTTTCAAAAGACATTCTTGTCACCCATATATACTTACTTTGTATAATATGAGATTTACACAAGATCCACACAAAACATGAGAACATAAATATAATCATAAATGTATCTTGAGTCATTACTTACATAATCTTGTAACTATTCTTGGATACCTTATAATTTGTAACCCTCATGGTTACATTATTTTGTGTATCCATCGTAGTTACACTTGGAGTAACCATACGGACGACCTCAAAATTACTCATACCCAATTAATTGGTGGGAGATATAGGTACCACCCTTAGTCATAAATAATTACCAAGAACCAAAACATAATCACACAACAAGAATAATTCCATAAAAACAATACTTTGGAATTTCGTAAAACCGAATTTAAAAAGAGTATTTTTAAAGAAAATCCCTTTATAAATATAAAACAATTGAACAAAGACTTAATAGAGTGGATGGAGTATGTATGTATATTGTAAATAAACATAATAAAACATAATAAAAACAGAACCCATCACACAAAAAAAATTAAATAACACAAAAATAATGAAGTAGAAGGTTAACCCAAAGAATAGAAATCAGGTTAAGAATTCCCTTACCTCGGGTTTGTCTTCATTGAAACTTGTTTGAACTTATTGTATAATGGTTAAAATACTGTTTATTAGTATTTTATAGAAACATTGTCATGTTTATAACATCTTATATTATCATTTCAAAACATCATTCCAACCTTTAATTGTTATTATTTTCCCCCTTGCACTGCTTTTGGGTGAGTTCTTAACATGATTTCCAGGATTGGTTCAGGGAGGATGTTCTTGTCGATTGGAATTGAAATTATAGAATTGGAATGGAAAGGTATTTACATATTTACAATACCATAATTTATACCATTTATCATTTTGCTATTTAATATGAGGATTATTCATAAGTTAAAACATTAATGATGTTCGTTTAGATCATTTTAGTGGTTCTTTGATAATAACGACCTCATTTCATTATATAAAATAAAATCATGTGTTAAAACGAATTCAAGAACCATTGATGAGAAATAATACATATGTTATAACCTGGTTTGACCATAAAAATGGTTTCATGAGCAAACTTGAAGGATTTAATGAAAAATGAAATCACATCGTTCATGATGTCGGTAATTCGACACATCATGGATAATGTTTTTAATTCTATGAATAAGTGGGTGAGGAGAAGAACAATGATGATGAATTTTCCATGAACATGATAAAATCCAGAATATAAATGATTTCTTGAGATTTCATTCCTTTTGGGTAAGGAGATATGAATAAATAATAAGGAAGGAACTCCAAATAAAAGAATAAGTGAGAAATCTCTTACAAAAGTTCGGCAGCCCAACGGGTATGCGATAGGGTTTTATAAAAAATTAACAAGAGAGGGGACAAGGGTAAATCATCCATAAATGAATCATAATACATAATATATAAAGAATAATAAGGAAATAAGAACATTTAATGGAAACATGAAAGATATACCATATAAAAGAGAACATGAATGGAAAAAGAAAGAAATTGAGAATTTTCTTACCTTGTGGAATAACCCTCAGAACATGAAGGTTGGGACCATCGGGGCTTGAGGAAACTTTGGGAGGACTACTATGAAGGTAAGGAGGCCAGAGAATCGTTTAGGGAGAATTGGGAATGAATTTAATGAAGGGAAGAGTTGGTATCTATAAGAAAAGTGTGGGAAAATTTTAATAATTTTCAAGGGACACCTCATTAGTGGTATTTGAAAAACTATGGGCTTGCCCATGGTATTTGCCCATGGTATAAGCCGCTTGGGACACCTCACATCATATTTAACTATACACAAGTAGACCAGATTTATGACATCATTATTATATCATTAATGATGTTGTTAACACACCGAAACTAAAAACTGTATTTTTTACTATTGACCGAAAAATCAACAATTTCAGAAAAAAAATCCAAATTTCACCGTAACCATTTATCGACATGTATATTTCAAAAATGAAGTCCATTTTTTGAAAATAATTTTCTAAATATTATTAATTTAATTTTTAAATAAAAGAATACTTAATTAAAAAATTAACAATTCTAATTCTGTAGCTACTTCTATATCATAATGAAAAATTAACACAGATGCTATTATCTTAAATCCTTAATAAAATAAAATAATAATAGAATTTACTATTCATTAGGGTCATATCGCTATTCATATTACTATTCATAAGGGTATGTTACTATTCACCAAAAAACAATTTGGTTCCAATAGACTCCAAATAACATATTGAACATAATTATAGATGAAAGTTTCTTGAAATTCAAAACATAGAAGTGGAAAAGTTTTGTTTTAAAGGCTAGTTAAAATATCTACATAAAAAAAGTTCCATGAATTTCTATTTATTTCTAGAAAAACTTGGGGTGTTACAATTTTACCTCTTTATCATTATGTCAAATATGTTCAATTATGTTTCTTCCTTACTCCACTTTTTCTTTTATAAAATAATACTTCATATTTATATGTTTAGTATGATAATTCTATAAGGGATACTTAATGAGTTTAACCATTCTCTTGTTGTCATAGAAAATCACCATAGGCTACTTCACATATTCACCAATATCATCCATATATTTCATCATATTTGAAATTTTAGTGCATTCCTTGGTTACCAATATGTATTCCACTAATTCTAAACCTAATGAGGTGATTCTATACTTCTTACTCATAAATTAAATACATTTACTGCAAATTATAAATATACCAACACATGTGGAATTATGGTCCACCCCATATCTAGAATAGTCCACAAAAGAGAATGTTGATAACTCATAAACTTGTCCATTCTAAAATATTAAGGAAAAATTGAGTGTAACTATGATATACCATATGCTTTTTTTAACTACTGTGAAATGATATTCCTTTGGATTACTTTATAAACTAACCAACAAACATATCACACAAATTATTTATGTTCATATTGTAATTAAATACAGTAAGATTACAATTATCCACTTGTATGAGATGAGATCCATCAATTTTAAATACTCATACTTTCCAAGATTGGTTCTTATATCAATTGGAGTTATCATTGGTTTGTAATAATTCATATCAAACTTCTTCAGTTATTCCCTCACATACTTCACCTGGGAGATAATGGTATATTTGTATTTATAAATAACATATATCACTAGAAAATAATTGATATCACCAATCATGGACATTTAAATTTATATGATCATTATTTTTTAAACACCTCTATATATTTCTATCTGCTTCCACACACAAAAAGATGCCATCCATATAAAGCAGTACTATAAATTATTCTTCCTTGGATGACCTCACAAATAGGTTGTGGTTGAAGTTGACCCTTTTAAACTCAAACTTCTTCAAGAATGATTTTATTTAATAATGTTTCATTTTTATATCATACAAGGAATTATTAAAAAATCACACCGTGGTTTTATCATTTTTAACTAATAAACCCATTTTTCTCAACATAAAACTCCTCTTAAAGAAGTCTATTCAAGAATTTCATTTTAACATCCATCAGATAGGTCATGAAATTGTTTCAAGAATAAATTTACTATAACATATAAATCAATTCATGTCAAATAAAATGTGTAATTGTTTCTTCAACATCAACCCCTTCAACCAATTAATAGGAATAAAAACTAGATGTGCTATATTTCAGATCATGTTTCCATGATCGTCAAATTTATTCTCAATGATTCACTTTTTCATGATCATATTATGATGTTGAGGATTATTAACTATTTCATAAGTCTTATTTTTACTGAATTGACATATTTTTTTCATTCATGTCTCTCTCCCATGATTCATCTTTTACTTCCTCTTCAAATAATGTTGGTTCCACCATTGACAATAGAGAACCATTCTATAATTTTCACATTCTTCATGTTTATTTAGGAGTCTTATTGTCACAAAATATATTAAATAAATCATATTAAATCCACTAAAATATCATTTAAGTATATGGTTGAAATTATTTAGCAATGTAACCTCTTCTGATTCAGCCTCAGAATCATCATTATTTTTAGAGATTTATGAAACCACGGTAGTTTTTTTCCATTTATTATTCTTCATTATAAATGTAATTAAAATATGATCACCTAAATATCTTCGAATTATTTTCACCATTTAATTTTATTTAATTACATTCCACGATTTAATATAGCCTTTTTTCAGTCATTTTATACCTTAAACATTACTTATTAGACCAAAAACACTCCTCCATTTACAACATCATCATACATTCCGTAATTTTCATCTCTATTTAAAATGTATTTTCTTCTTTCAAAGTTTTAAAATGATTCATATGGTTATACTTCCATTAAATATTTTATATGATTTCCCCTCTTACCTAAGGAAAATAACTTCTCAATTTTCTGTGCACGCTATAATTTTATTGACTCTTTCTGCTAGTGTTGAGAAACACTACACTAAATAAGTAAATTTTTATCGATATTGTCCACCAGTTGATTTCATAATTCAATAACTCCATTATATTATAGAGTTAAAAATTATTATACATCATGTTTTATTCCATTTTTTAAAGGTAATTATTGAACTCAATGGATGTGCACTCCCTTGAATTATTATATCACAATATCTTGATGGTGTAGCCAATTTCATTCTCAACTCTTCTCTTATACATATGCATGTAACCCATCACTTCCCTATTAACCCTAATTAAAATTACACAAGAAATTACTATAATAATAATAAATAATAATGAAATATAATTTCCTATATATGAATGATATATTTATCTATCCATATATATCGTTATGCACCAGATCAATGAGATTGGATACACTTTTCTTCTTTAGTTGATACATATTTTAAACTATATTTCCATGAACATAATCATCAAAAAAAATCATGATATCATTTAATGTTTTGAATATCCACTATATCATTCATCGTAGATAAATTCTCTATTCTCTTTTGGTAAATAGGGAATAACCTCTATTTCTATAAAATATTCCTCCCTTCTAAAATTAAGAGGAAATTGTTTTCTTTTTTTCCTAAATAGTAAATATTCTTTTTCATACTCTAGCATATAGTTAGTAAATTATGGTGATTTCATTTTATAACATATCCCTTAAATTATATGTGACCTCAAATCCTAAGTCATAGAGTTGACTCATGATCAAAAGGTTGTGTCACATTCCATCCACATATTACACGTATGTTTTCTTTAACTAATCACATTATATGTTGGTGTTTCAATTTCTTTTGATATTAAAAGTTCCATAATTTTTGAAAGTCACTATCCTGTTAACTTTTTCCCTTTATTGTTTTAGCAATTTCATATTTCGTATCATGTGAGATATGCACCCACTATTAAGGATCCAGGTGATATAATTATTTTTATCCTTGAGAGTTATTTCTTCCATGTTTGTCTTCACCCATTTATTCTATTATTTTCAGGAAACTGTTTGTTGTGTAGAGGTATATCAAGGCCTCTCCTCTTCCTCTTCAGTATTTTTGGTGAAATCAAATACTTATTCTTCGTCAACGAATAATATATTATTTTAATTAGTATTTATCTTGGTTTATTTGTACCTTAATTTTATAGTTATTATTTCCGCATCCCATTTTCATGTATTCAATAAATTTATAACCAAAGTAAGATAAAGAAGGAATGTATCAATAGAAAAAAAATATGTGTAATGAATGATATGGCATTATCCTTATTTTCTGATTATCGGGTGCTTCTCAATTGAAATAGCTCCTTACTGACTCATAATAAGACATGGTGTAACCAATAAATCCACAAAATTATCATTTCATAAGAGGGAACATCCTCTCTACTTCATTCACCCACATTTCGACAAACTTCATAGAACTTCCTGGTTGTTTTGGGTTAATACTTGACTATTGAGTATTGTTTAAAACCCTATTTGTTCCTTAGATAAGAATTGAGTTTTTTATATACAAATAGTATTTTCATTTTTCATTAAAATCATTATCCATATATTTACCTTTGTTATAATATATTTTCTCTTTATTTTATATATCAGTATTAAACCATATTCCCAGATTTTGGCATTTTTCACTCATAATTTTCTCAATAACTTTTGAGGATCACATACACCTTTCAAAAAATTATCCATATATGAATATATAGATATTTAACTTCTTATAGGAATCTACTTATTAAATTTTATATTATAATTTTTTTTCAAGTTAACAACCACCACTTATAAATACTATACCATCTCTTTTCACTTTTTACACATGAATTAATGTTTTAAATCACCATAATATGTTCTTCAATAATCATATTTAATTTAAATTTTTTTAATGAACTCATCTGATTAGAAAACTAATTATATAAATCTTCTTGAAACCAGATAATATATTCTTTAAGATAATCTAAATAAATAGAGAAATCTTTTACCAGTTTATTAATCACTTTATTTTTCATTATTTTAAATTTGATCACTTCATGAATTCCTCAAGTTATTCCATGAGAACAAAAAACACCATATGGATTATTTTATTTATCCTTTATAGGTTATTATTTTCAATTGTAATTCTCTTGGAATCTTCAACATTATACCTAAACTATTTTTCCACTTCTTCCAATAAGATTCCTTCATCATCTTATTCTTTTATTACAAATCACTTCCTTTAAAATTTATTTCCTAAAGGGTTTCCCTGTTTATTATCACTTCTTAGAAAGATCATCCTACATAACTTATATATGATTTCCACTTTTCTTTTTTCATCATCAAATTTTCTTGGAAACCTTTCCACAATGTTCTTAATATTTCCACATCGAACCCATTAATGGGGAAGATTGATTTTGAACCTCAGTTATTCTCTCTTGAATGTTATGGAAACTAAAGATAAAAATTAATCATAAACATCCCATTTTCCACTAAGACCTTTATAGATTTCATGTTTTTATAGATCTTTAAAATAAATATACTTATTTTAATGTCTTCTCATTCCTTACGGTTTAACTCTCATTTCATAGTTCATCAAAATACATAGAAAATTATCAATATACAACTTATCCAGATACCTCTATTAAAGAGTTCATAATTTTAAAATTATAGAGTGGTGGAATTCAAAAAAATATATTGTTGAAAATTTCAAAGCCCATAATTTATTCTACAAGTCATTTAATATTACCCATAACTTTAGTGATTTAGTTTAATAAATTGTCTTCATTTTTAATAGGTTTTATTTTTATATAATCAAATATATTATTCAAAACATAATGTAACACCCCAAGATTACATAGTGTGTTATTTCTTCAAAATAATTCAATAACTTGCACTACACGCAACACCGAGTTAAAGCGCACCATGACTTACCAAACTAGCCGTTATGAATAGTAATACCTACTTTTTAAAATTTTATAAATTCTATCTCTCAAAATGGACTTCATTATTTGATTCGTAATATCAAAATTATCCTAGGGTGAAATTTTGGTACTTTTCGAATAACTTTAATATTTTGATGAATAGTGAAAATTACTAAATTTTAATTAAAAACAACTTTTTTAATCATAATAATTAATGGTAATAAATTATGAATTTGAGTGGTTTAAAAGTATAATTATAATATATTTTTACCATTTTATCCAATGGTGTTCATTAGAATTAATTTCACTTCGAAATTGGACCTAAATAATTGTCAATCTTTTGATATATATTGTTTCTTAAAAATACGCTATTTGTTGTGACAACTGTAATTAATGATAAAATTAATTAATGCAACTTATATGTTTGGAATTTTGTAAAATAGAAATCAATTTTTAATTTGGAATATCAATTATAGCTTAGGGTGAAATTTTGGCATTATTCTGAAAAACTTCAATTTTTGATGAATAGTGAAACTACTAAGTGGTAGTTAAAAAAACAGAATTTTTCATAAAACATAATTTTACAGCTTCTTTGAATGGAATTTCAAAAATCCGAGAGACACGGTTAATATAAAGAAGTAAAATGTGGTTCAATGGGATGAAAATAATTTTTGGTAAATAGTAACTTTTTACTTGTATTTACCACGGTTAAAAGTATTTAGTGTAATTAAGTGTAAAAATGAAATTAATATTACCCTAACATATGTCCTAATTCTATTGGACAATTTCATCTCGACCAAAAACAACCATAGGAATAAAATATTATCATTTAGGTCCACTTGGATTAGATTAGGACATTTATTATTATTTAATTCAAAGAAGAGTAAAAAGAGTTAAAATCAAAGTTTATTTACTAAAAAAAATTTAATATAGGATTCTACATAAGATAAATTCGATTTTAAATATTCATTAGAAAGATAATAATATTTCCTACATAATGATATTTTATTTATAATTTTTATACATTAAATAATTTAATTTATATATGACATAATGATGATGCAGTAATTACCATAGTAGTGAAAAATTAAAATAATTGATATTATAAATACCCAAATAAATATAATTTGAGAATTTTAATGAATTAAAATAATTTTCTAGGATAATATGACATATTAGGATTGATTTAATTGACTTTTTTGAAGTAATCAGTCTGTTATGAGTTTCACAAAAATCAACTATTGAATAGTGTCAAAATTGACATAAAAGAGTTTTTAGAACAAATATTATATTATTAATTGCTATTAAATTCCTAAAAACCTAATGTTCGGCCAAGAGACTTATATAATGACAGGTATATCATTAATGGACCACTTGGGGGTCTCTTGGATGTATATGGTATGTTTATTAACCATATAAAATAAAAATACAAAGAGACGTTGTAAAAGTGAAACTAATTAAATTAGAGTTAATACTTAAAGATAAGGTTAATATAGTAACTCAAACCAGTCTAAATTATATTGGTTGAATGGTTTTTGACCTATCCCCACCTTAAAATTTAAATAATCCACTTTGGAGATATTATAAACCGAATATGAATTTATTATAAATTAATATTTCTAGCTTTTCCAAAGGTGCCCCTCACCCCTCTTATAAAAGGGAACTCCTCCTTATCATTTCTTTACACCTTAAAATCCTTTTGTATCGGCCAAACTCTGCCCAAATACTCTCCCAACTTCCCTCAATACAAACTATACGCCTTAGTTTGTTCATAAAACCAACCTAAGGATGCCTTTTGATCAAATCAAAAGGAATAACCCGAAGAAGAGGTAATGTTTTCACCACCCCTTTTCAAGTTCCTTTCTTCTTCCACTTCTTCTTCCTTTGTTATTACCATTATAAAAAAATAACTCCAGTATCATATATATACTGTGATGTTATTATAAATATTGTACAACCATATTCATTATTCTATCCACCCCTTGAATAACATGTCACCATACGTGCGTACGTACGGCTTACCGTCTCCACGTCGTGGTGTAATTGTTATTCAATATATTATTATTTGGATGGGTATAATAATTATGTGTAACTAATGTAAATAATAAATATAAAATGTTAATGATTATTTATATATGATATACCATACATTTATATATTATTTTAATATCAAAATAATGATATTGTCGCTCGTGCGTACGTACGGACTACCGTCTCCACAAACGCGATGAGATTCATTCTCCATCGTATCCAATCAATTATAATTATCATTTGATGATTTAAAAATAATGTTTAAGGACTGGATATCATTCTGGATATGAACAAAATACAGCCTATCCATGACAAACATGGCTTACATAACAAAACATATAAAAGAAAATGAGTAAATTAACACCCGAAACGACGATAATACTAAGATATTATTAACAAAGAAATGTTAAAAGATAATATATGATATCATATTAATATATATGATTCTTGTATAATTTAATAACAATTATTTAACCATTATACAGGATTTTAACCTACCCCAACCAAGGAAAAGTACAAGGTAAGGTTTTATTTCACAATCTCTTCATTATCCGGGGTTGTTTATACACAATTATCTACTGGGAACTCTTTATCATCCACATCCATGTTCCTTAAAAATTTATTTAAAAACATTTTTACTATTTACTAGACAATGGGTTAAATTCATTTATACCCTTATGTTTTTTTAAAGGAATCTTTCCATCGTTTTCCAAACAAGGAACTTTTAACCTTTTCGACAAATTTAAGGTAAGAATGTTTTTTTAACTTATAAAGCAGGTACGGCTATTTACCGCCGTTATAAAATTGTCAAAGCATCCCTTAGAAGCTTATAAGAATATTTTAAAAGTAAATGTTTTATTTTATAATTATGTGACTTTTAAATTATTTCAAAATGAATATTTTAAGAATTTTTGAAAGGTACTCTTTATCAATATCATAATTTTAAATGTTTTAAAGATTTATCTTTCTAAATCTTTTAATTAATGTCAATGTTTTCAAAATGATTTTAAGGATTTATTTATATGGACATGAATGTTTTGAAATGATATTTCTTTTCAAAATTTTCAAATTTTTATGGGACACTTTTATTCAAAAATCTCTTTTAAATTACTTCCTTTATAAATGTGTGACTTTTCAATGATTTTGAGAAAAGAGATATTTCTCTCAAATAGTTTTGATTTGCATCTATGTCAACATCCTTTGATGTATTTTAATCTTATATGAAGTTGATTTATTATGATACAAAACTTTTGTATTGTATTGAAGGTTTTGTGATATGTTTTACTGTGGATGTGTTATTTTTATACCACTCATGGTTTATGGAGAAATTATTGGCATTTAATATGCTAGTTTTAATACAAATGTTTATGTTATGTTTAAACCTTTTCATATGGGGATGCATTGGACTTAGTAAGTGACAGGTGGAGCCTGCTATAGCTCCTCGATGCATCGGTAGGTCTCACGAGACAAAATAGTGTCTTGGCACAAGGCCTTGGAAAAATCTTATTTGTAGTCCTGGAACGAGGCCTTGGCTATGTGGTTATGATAGTCTAGCATTATGCATTCCATCATTATGAAAGTGGTTATTGATATTGCATGTGATTATTCGATTAGTAGAATATCCATTTGAATAAGTAAATGGAATTATTTCATTTTATTTTTTCCATACTATGTTGAAGTTCAAGTTTAAAAGGCTTTTTTTTATACATTACCTTAAATGTTTATGCTTATTTATGAATGTTTCCACTGTATTGCTTAGCCTTACGGAGCGTTTGAGCTCACCCCTTTCTATGTTTTATTTTTTCCAGGATTCCAAGAAGTATAATTTGATTGATAAGAAGGGTTAAGACAAGGGAATAATGGCATTCATAAAGGATTATTTATGTTATTTTGTATGTTATGAAGTGTAATGTAACATTCATGTATGTAATCTATTTTCTAAGACTGCTAAACTAATCGGTCTTTCGAGACTTGATTCCTTGTAATCATGCCAATGTATTAAAATAATGCACCGACTCTGGGTAACTGGGGTCGGGGCGTTACAGTTGGTATCAGAAGAAGTTTAGCAATAACCTTGGAAACTAGATTTAGATAAACTCTTATTAGAGCACATAGCCCTAATATAGACTTTGATGATTATTATAGAAGAACTTATTAGAATTTTGGTATTGTAGAGATTTTGTGAGTTTTCTGAGCAATACATCCATGTCTGGATACGAGCAGGTAGAGGCGGCTCTGGCATAGATGTACCTAGGGGTAAAACTCGAAAACACCTCTTTGAGCTAGACTCGAACGGGAACTGGTGCACGACAACGGGCCTTGTTGTACTCTTGGTTACGACACTCCCAGGGGATATGCTTAGGATAATTCTCATTTTATTTACAAACCATTATGAAGGGATCATGAGTATATACTTACTCAAAGGAAACATTTTTTATGATTATGGATTATATCCATAAACTGTTCAATTTGCATTAGGAATTATTTATTGCAATTCATAAACTGACCTAGTTTATGCTATTGTATAGAAATGGCGCCCAGTAGAAGGAATGTGAACTCCAGTAATATGTATGATCCAAAGAGTAAGAAGGATCGTATCTTTCATGGTATTAAGACATCATTTAGAAGGGAAATAGTATCCCACATATTATCATCATATGAAGAAATAGTATCATGTGTGGATAAGATAACTAAAGAGTTTACAGAGTCCTATGGCTTTGAAGGGAAGCAAGAGAAGAAAAGGATGGAAGAGATAAAGATGGATAAAGGGAAGAGGGAAAAAAATAATTTCCCCATATGTGATAACTATGGGAAGAAACACCCTAGAACTTTCCTGAAAGGAATGGGAGTTTGTTATAAGTGTGGCGCAAAAAGGGCACACGTTACGTGACTGTAAGGGTAAGAAAATGGTTTCAAATGTACAATGCTTCATTTGCAAGGAGTTTGGAAACTACGCGAACCTATGTCCCAGTCGTCAGACTATGCCACAAATGATGCTATTGGATAATAATCAAGTTATGATACTACCACAGATGAAGAGGAATGATTAGAGTTCTTATTTTGATTATGTCATTTGAGTGTTGTATCAACAATGTACTTTTTATAATAATTATGGAGTATATAAGGATTGTACTGCAGCACTATTTCATTAAGGACTTGAGATTGTGTGGAACAAAGAAAAGTGACTCAATAGCAGGATAAATTTTTGGAAAATATATGGTTGATAGAATGATAAACCATAATATAATTCCGATACCGAGGTAGTGATTTTAGAATAATACATGATTGATTTGGATAAATTATATTGGATATTCTTGACTACCTTGAAACTGATTAATGATTTGTATATTCCATCATTGTTGGAGTTTACAAAATTTTTGGATTGAAGGAGTATATCCATTATTATTTAAGACATAAGGGATCATGAATGTAATCAATAAGGTTTTATGGTAATTCAGGATGTTTTAGTGTTTTAAAAGAATACATAATGAAGGTGTTCACATGTTATTACGCAGCAAAAAGGATCTTCATTTTTGGACTAAAGCATTTTGGATAGTTCTAGTTTGGATTATTTTTGGATTTCCATAAAAGGACAACCCGGAGGTTGGGTGGCAACCTGTCGCGACCGGCAAGTCCGCGAGACATGAACCCACAACCAAAGGGCGACAAGGGTGTATCACCTACCACTGGCCCACGAGATGTCCTAGATTAAATAATGTAGTTTTTTTTAAAATATCTTGTAGATGAATTATAAATTCGTTTATTTTGGAACCCTGTAGGAATAGTATAAATAGAATTCTTTTTAGGTTATATTATCTTTTAGAGTGAAAGATGAGTTTGTGGTAGAAATTTATAAATCGATAAAACTCTAATTATAAAGTAAGTATATCTCCTTATGATCTTAGCCAATCTCATAAATAAATTCTTCAACATTAAGAAAAGGAACTTAGAACAGAAATTTTGTCCTAGATGGTACCTTAAATCATCACTAATTTATGGCTTTGGGATTTTTGGCCTTTTCATAGCCATGTTCTCTACTACTCTCCATCAGATAATTGATGGTTAGATTTCTCTTCCATATCCATGTTTTCCTACATGGAACCCTAGTATGTGTTATTTTCGGTAATCTTCATACTTTCCACTCTTTATTTTAAATAGAGGCCTCATTAATTCATTTTTCGATGTGGGATTTTAACTAAGATATTTTGAAACGTCAAAAATTTGTTATCCTAATACCTTATGTTTTTGTTGAATCGATGGTATTTTAAATCATCATAGATTGATGATTTTAAGGACCTCAATTTTAAACTTGTTTGTGATTGATGACCTCAATCACTACCTATAAATATTTACGTTTTCCTCCAATTATATGTCTCCAATTTCCACCAATGTTCTCTTAATAGAGATTATAATTTGGTGGTAACCCTTTCATTTCTCTTTTCCTCATATTAAGACTAAATTTTAGTAACCCAATTTCTGATGTGGGTTTTCCCACAAAGATATTTTTTATTTTCAACCATTTATTTTCAAAAAACAATTTCAAATTGCGAGGATGCAATTTATTGAAGGAGGGGAGAATGTAACACCCCAAGATTACATAGTGTGTTATTTCTTCAAAATAATTCAATAACTTGCACTACACGCAACACCGAGTTAAAGCGCACCATGACTTACCAAACTAGCCGTTATGAATAGTAATACCTACTTTTTAAAATTTTATAAATTCTATCTCTCAAAATGGACTTCATTATTGGATTTCGAATATCAAAATTAGCCTAGGGTGAAATTTTGGTACTTTTTGGATAACTTTAATATTTTGATGAATAGTGAAAATTACTAAATTTTAATTAAAAACAACTTTTTTAATCAAAATAATTAATGGTAATAAATTATGAATTTGAGTGGTTTAAAAGTATAATTAGAATATATTTTTAACATTTTATCCAATTGTGTTCATTATAATTAATTTCACGTCAAAATTGGACCTAAACAATTGTCAATCTTTTGATATATATTGTTTCTTAAAAATACGCTATTTGTTGTGACAGCGGGAATTAATGATAAAATTAATTAATGAAACTTATATTTTTGTAATTTTGTAAAATATATATCAATTTTTAATTTGGAATATCAATTATATCTTAGGGTGAAATTTTGGCATTGTTCTGAAAAACTTCAATTTTTGATGAATAGTGAAACTACTAAGTGGTAGTTAAAAAAACTGAATTTTTCATAAAACAGAATTTTACCGCTTCTGTGAATGGAATTTAGAAAATCCGAGAGACACGGTTAATATAAAGAAGTAAAATGTGGTTCAATGGGATGAAAATAATTTTTGCTGAATAGTAACTTTTTTACTTTTATTTACCACGGTTAAAAGTAAATAGGGTAATTAAGTGTAAAAATAATATTAATATTACCCTAACACATGTCCTAATTCTATTGGACAAGTGCATCTCGACCAAAAACAACCTTCGGAATAAAATATTATCATTTAGGTCCACTTGGATTACATTAGGACATTTATTATTATTTAAATTAAAGAAGAGTTAAAAGCGTTAAAATCAAAGTTTATTTACTAACACATTTTTAATATAGGGTTATACATAAGATAAATTCAATTGTAAATATTCATTAGAAATCTAATAATATTTATTAAATAATGATATTTTATTTATAATTTTTAGACCTTAAATAATTTAATTTATATATGACATAATGATGATAAAGTAATTACCATAATAGTGAAAAATTAAAATAATTGATATTATAAATACCCAAATAAATATAATTTGAGACTTTTAATGAATTAAAATAATTTTCTAGGATAATATGACATATTAGTATTGATTTAATTAACTTTTTTCGAAGTAATCATTCTGTTATGAGTTTCACAAAAATTAACTATTGAATAGTGTCAAAATTGACATAAAAGAGTTTTTAAAACAAATATTATATTATTAATTGATATTAAATTCCTAAAAATCTAAGGTTCGGACAAGAGACTTATATCATGATAGTTGAATCATTAGTAGACCACTTGGTGGTCTCTTGTATGTATATGGTAATTTTATTAACCATATAATATAAAAATACAAAGAGACATTGTAAAAATGAAATTAATTAACTTAGAGTTAATACTTAATGATAAGGTTAATATAGTAACCCAAAACTGTCTAAATTCTATTCGTTGAATGGTTTTCGACCTATCCCCACCTTAAAATTTAAATATTCCACTTTGGAGCCATTATAAACCGAATATGAATTTATTATAAATTAATATTTCTATCTTTTCCAAAGGTTCCCCTCACCCCTCTAATAAAAGGGCACTCCTCCTTATCATTTCTTCACACCTTAAAAGCCTTTTGGTTCGGCCAAACTCTGCCCAAATACACTCCCAACTTCCCTCGCTACAAACTAGAGGCCTTAGTTTTTTCATAAACCAACCTAAGGAGCCCTTTTGATCAAATCAAAAGGAAGAACCCGAAGAAGAGGTAATGTTTTCACCACCCCTTTTCAAGTTCCTTTCTTCTTCCACTTCTTCTTCCTTTGTTATTACCATTCTAAAATAATAACTCCAGTATCATATATATACTGTTATGTTATTATAAATATGGTACAACCATATTCATTATTCTATCCACCCTTTGAATAACATGTCACCATACGTGCGTACGTACAGCTTACCGTCTCCACGTCGTGGTGTAATTGTTATTCAATATATTATTATTTGGATGGGTATAATAATAATGGGTAACTAATGTAAATAATAAATATAACATGTTAATGATTCTGTATATATGATATACCATCCATTTATATATTATTTTAATATCAAAAGAATGATATTGTCGCTCGTGCGTATGTACGGACTACCGTCTCCACGAATGTGTTGAGATTCATTCTCCATCGTATCCATTCAAGTATAATTATCATTTTATAATTTAAAAATAATGTTTAAGGACTTTATATCATTCTGTATATGAATAAGATACAACCTATCCATGACAAACATGGCTTACATAACAAAACATATAAAAGAAAACGAGTAAGTTAACACCCAAAACGGCGATAATACTAAGATATTATTAACAAAGAAATGTTACAAGATCATATATGATGTCATATTAATATATATAATTATTTTATAATTTAATATCAATTATTTAACCATTATAAAGGAGTTTAACCTACCACAACCAAGGAAAAGTACAAGGTAAGGGTTTATTTCACAATCTCTTCATTATCCGTGGTTGTTTATACAGAATTATCTACTAGGATCTCTTTATCATCCACATCTATGTTCCTTAAAAATGTATTTAAAAATATTTTTACTATTTACTAGACAATGGGTTATAGTCATTTATACCCTTATGTGTTTTTAAAGGAATATTTCTATCATTTTCCAAACAAGGAACTTTTAACCTTTTCGACAAATTTAAGGTAAGAATGTTTTTTTTAACTTATACAGCGGGTACGGCTATTTACCGCCGTTATAAAATCGTCAAAGCTTCCCTTAGAAGCTTATAAGAATATTTTAAAATTAAATGTTTTATTTTATAATTATGTGACTTTTAAATGATTTCAATATGAATATTTTAAGAATTTTCAAAAGGTACTCTTTATCAAGATCATAATTTTAAATGTTTTAAAGATTTATCTTTCTAAATCTTTTAATTAATGTCCATGTTTTCAAAATGATTTTAATGATTTATTTATATGGACATTAATTTTTTGAAATGATATTTATTTTCAAAAGTTTCAAATTGGTATGGGACACTTTGATTCAAAAATCTCTTTTAAATTACTTCCTTTATGAATGTGTGACTTTTCAATGATTTCGAGAAAAGAGATATTTCTCTCAAATATTTTTGATTTGCATCTATGTCAACATCCTTTGATGGATTTTAAGATTATATGAAGTTTATTTATTATGATACAAAAATTTTGTATTGTATTTAAGGTTTTCTGATATGTTTTACTGTGGATGTGTTATTTTTATACCATTCATGGTTTATGGAGAAAGTATTGACATTTCGTATGCTAGTTTTAATACGAATGTTTATATTATGTTTAAACCTTTTCATATAGGGATGCATTGGACTTAGTTAGTGATGGGTGGAGCCCTCTATAGCTCCTCGATGCATCGGTAGGTCTCATGATACAAACTAGTGTCTTGGCACAAGGCCTTGAAAAAATTTTATTTGTAGTCTTGGCACGAGGCCTTGTCTATGTGGTTATGATAGTCTGGCATTATGCATTCCATTATTATGAAAGTGGTTATTGATATTGCATGTGATTATTCAATTAGTAAAATATCCATGTGAATAAGTAAATGGAATTATTTCATTTTATTTTTGCCATACTATGTTGAAGTTCAAGTTTAAAAGGCTTTTGTTTCAGTTATACATTGCCTTAAATGTTTATGCTTATTTATGAATGTTCCCACTGTATTGCTTAGCCTTACAGAGCGTTTGAGCTCACCCCTTTCTATGTTTTATTTTTCCCATGATTCCAAGAAGTATATTGTGATTGATAATAAGGGTTAAGACAAGGTAATAATGGCATTCATAAAGAATTATTTATGTTGTTTTGTATGTTATGAAGTGTAATGTAACATTCATGTATGTAATCTATTTTCCAAGACTGCTAAACTAATCGGTCTTTCGAGACTTGATTCCTTGTAATCATGCCAATGTATTAAAATAATGCACCGACTCTGGGTAACTGGGGTCAGGGAATTACACATAAAATATAGTTTCCTTCACCTTATTATCACCCACATAAATATTGTTAAATTTATCATCCATATACTTATAAATATCACAACTCATAACTTTCATGTAAATGTAAATCATTAAATAACCAAATGATGCATTCTATGCCTTAGTGTCAGCGAGTAACTTCATATCTTCTTTAGTTATGGTCTTTTTTAACACATAACTATATTTTATCCAATGTATAGAAGAGAATAAAAATATAATATAATTGATCATATGTTATATCTATTAAATAAATTATCCAATTTTTCATCCATTGTGTTTTTTATACTTTAATTCAAATTCTATAATCAGTGTATGTAACCTTAGATTCAATACCACTTATTGTAACTTGAGATACTTTGAGAGGGTATGGGTGAATTTTCGTTTTAATTTTTAATTTTATATAATTCGGATATTTTCCCCACTTTTGTAGGAACCAATTGAACCTATCTTTTTTATATTCACATCCCCATTAAAACATAGAAATTTAAAAACGGAAAAATAATTTTAAATTGGTTCACCACTAAGGGGTAGTCTAAAGATCATACAAATGGAGATCTTCTGTTGTAAAAAATAAACTAAGTTTTACTAGTTTGTTCGATAATATTTGTTTTCATAGTCACTATATTACTAGTACACTACCTTTATAAATTAATTTAGGGATTATGTATTACTTCCATCTAATCACATCCACTAACTCTTCCAATGAACACTACTTAAGATGAAATCTTCCTCAGTTTAATAATATTAAGTTATCTTCCATATCATTAAAAAATTATGAATTTATTTATATCATGAAATAATAAATATGATGTTCCAATACACTCCTTGGTCTAGATAATACCCACTATAAAATACTATGTAAAAATTTATACTTAAAATACATTATGCATGTTTTTGTTGTAAAATACTATTAATCACATAATTTCTTTGTGATACACCTTGTGTACATTGAGAGATGATTCATGGCACACCGTATGTGCTTCATGAACTAAATTTCACTTAACTGTATACAATTCTCATGATTCTCTGTAGTATAATAGCATCTCAAACATAATTCCTGATAAATATTCTATGTACTACTTCATAAATTTCTTTTTTTGACACCCCTCTAAGAACTAATTTGTGGGAATCTGATTTGTGTCATTATTTATCACAAAATAATTTGATTATCTTGATGTACTATTCAATGTGAACTTCATAACTTCTCTAATTTTTATATTAACCTCTATATTAACCATAACTTCTCCTTAATCAATAATGTTATGATTAATGGGATATTTATAGAAAAATTCACCTAAAATAAATCTAACCATGAGATTACATGTAATCCCTTCATAAACTCCTATTTTTATATTATCTACTTATTTTTTTTGTTTTATTTTGTACTATCCTTTAAAACCACAATAAAAAATTGTTTAATGTCCACTAATGACTTGGTTCCTTCACATTAATTGTTCACAGTCACAAATATCCTATGTTAAATCGAACACTATTTAGTATCTATGTGGTTTCATTCCCCTTACATGGTATTGATTGTTTTATATGAAAAAATATACTTATCGTAAAAACATTTCACACACAAATTTTTTTGAAAACACTAGAAAATAATTCCATTTTACCAAATAATTCAATTCCTTTTTTGGGATTCCATTTTATATAAACTATCTACCTTAGTCTTAAAAATCAATAACCAACCTAGAAAATGTTTAAAAAACAGATCCTTGACATCCATCCTAGATCACCTTATTTCAAATAATCCATGTTGTAACCACTTGTGCACATAGTGTAGAATCCATGATTGGGTAATCTAAATAATCAAAATATGTAGTTATATTTACATTAAACATTGTAATAATTTGGTTCTTGTGATATTTAAAATCCACTGTAATTTACTGAGTTTGAGTTAAAAAATAAATAAGGTATCATGTATTTAATTGGATATAGAGTTTTAATATTAAAAATTTACTCATAAAATATACCACAGATTCCCCCCCCCCTTCACTCAGTGGTACCATCAAGAAGGGATATACACTGGAAATCACTTACACCACTTCAAGTTTACTTGGAAAATCTCTCAAAAGGATATAGTTAGATCGACCTTCCTTATATGATGATCCTCTATGAATCCATCATATATCACTAAAACAACCATAACTATAATATTTTTAGGGTATTCCTAACATGATGGATTCATATTCCTTAGATTTTGATTATTAATGTCACAACAAATAATTAATCAAGGATGTAACCAATAAAATAAATCTAAATATCATTTTACTACCATGACCCACATGAATGAACCCAATATAATTACTCTTTCCACTACTATAACTAACTTCACTACTCCTAGGTATAGGATAAATGATAACCCCCTCAGGAACTCCATTCATAATTTCCTCAACACTGACATCCCACTTCCCTACATCTACAATTTTTTTTGGAAAAACAAGGAAAATTGTAACTACACACAAGTGTGGAGAAAAAATTCAAAATAAAAGAATTGGTAATGTTATTTGAGGTTATCTCAGGTAAATATGGCATAAACATTGTTAAAATACAAGAATAAAACAATAGTGACTAGTCATTCATTCCAATAAGATTAAATTCCATTCCCCTAAAAACATTTACAATTATAGATAAAATATTATGTTGAATAATGGATGAAAACTTTTATATCAATGATATTTATGTTTAATAGTTGAAATAAAAAACACACAACACTTCAATATTGTACTTTCAACTATAAATGTGGTTAAAATAAACTTAAGATCATTATAAACCTCAAGAATACCAAATAACCCATCAATGTTTTTTATCTACTCTTCCTATTCATAAAAAGCTTTCCCTCATTGGTAGAAGGGAGTATTTGGATTCTTAATCTTCTTGATATATAATATTATTTATAAAATACATTGATGAAATTTTATTAAAGTGTCCCCTAGAGTAAAAAAAATTAAATCATATTCAAAATAAACTTCAAGATTCAAAATTAGATAAAAGAATATAAAAATAAATAAAAATAAAATTACACATTATAAAAATTTACTTCATATAACAATGATAAACGTATCTAAAATATATAATTCATGATATAAAATTTCCCCATAAGGTCAAATTTTACATAATAAACACCCCATGTTTCTATAAATTTATTTGAGATAAAGACAAAAAAAATTAGTTTTATCAATTTATCCATAGTTATTTTGAAACATAATTTTAAACATATGTGAAAATGTAAATTTAACACAACAAATTAACAAAAATACACATTTTAAATATTAAAATGAATACCTTGAAGCACCATATAATAATTCAAAAAAATAAAAAATTTCAAGTAATTTATAAATAAAGATATTAAATGAAACTTATTGATATTTCCTAAAACTCCATAACGAGACACCAAAATATTTGAAATATTTTTATCCAATTCATGTTGTATTATTTGAGAAAAACATCACATTATATTTCAAAAAATTAAACTCTCTCTATTTATTTTTTATTTTTATAAATTTTCACAATCAGGGGTCTGGAAAACCCAACACAATGAACCCACACAAGTGTTATGATTGTTATAAACATCTAAAATGAAATGATTCATGTAACATGGAAATAAATATTCATCTTGAATCCCATATTGAAAGTACAAGGTAAAAATAATTAGAATAACAAAACCAAAAGGAAACACTAAATATTTTGCGATCAAACATTAAAAGAACCAAAATACAAGTCAATAATTCAATTTTTGAAATAACAAGCATATCAGTGACATGATTTTGAATTTTGTATCTTGGTCAAGGACCACACACTAATATATCTCAAGGATTATTAATCCTATAAATAAATCTATTAATATCTTCTACCATGGATCCCCTCCTATAAAAATAGAAGGATAGTAAAAACATAGCTCCAATAGAAAGTCATCTACCTAGTGAAGGGGGTGAGTATTGCATAACATTGATTTCATTTTTCTAGAAATTACCATTTAAAAAATTTGTGAATATTAAAAATATATCTTTCAAAAATATAAATGGTGGATATTCGAATGGTGTATGATATATACTCAAAAACACAGCTGATAATGAATTTATATTGATGAATCTAGGTTATGGAGATATTATTGACCTTTAAAATCACTAACTCACAATGTGGATGAGATCATAGAGAAGAAGTAACAAGCCGAAGATCTTAGCACCACCATACATTCCTATAATAAAAAAATATATCTATATAGGTAGTGCATAAATTAGGGGAAAATGGGTTGTAACACCTATTTATTGGGAATAGCCAAAAGGGGAAGTTTCTATGAGATTAGGGATTTACGCCTAATAAAAATCACGAAAAAGGCATGATGATCCAATAAGCTATCCATGGTAGGAATAATCCATATTTTTGTGCTCCCAGAGATGGAATAACATCATACTAAAAATGATACAATGCAGAGAAACCTGACGAATAAAGATAAATGACATAAAAAGTGTTTAAAGTTTTTTAGAACACCATCTAAAAATATGAAATTCAACCTCTAAAATATAAACCTCAATGATTATCACATAACTTACTAATCCGAAATATTTAAATAAAATAAATTTCCCTTAAAATTCTTTGTAATTCATCTTAATATAGTAATAGGAAGTAACAAAATCAATTCGGAATTGTAAGGAGCAGTTTGGGGATTACATGAGTGGTAATTTCATCCTATAATCCTATATGAAACCTATGTTCAAATACAAGTAATAGATAATTTATGTGTTTAATATAACATTATTTAATCATTATAAAGGTGAGTATACTATATCACGTAATATAGTGGGGTGTTATAGTAGTGGTATTATTAATTTGAAATAGGCTATTGCGCTATGTATTGGGCCTCTGGTCCATCACCAACCTCTGTGACACATGGTCTTCAATCCATATTTCAAGGGTATCAATGATTCCTAGATAATATTTTATTAATGGATTTGGTGGTGTGATAGTGGTCAAGTTTGATACTATATGTTAGATGATAATCTATGTAAGTGGTCATTGGAAATAGAAAATAGCTCTCAAGTCACACCCAAAGCCTCTTTTTGGGGTAGAGATGGAAGGGTGTATCCAAGAAATTGGGAAATAATGATGGTGGATGAAATTATTATGGTGGTAGTTATAGATTAGGTCATTAATCCTCTAGTTCTTTGATCTATGTATTCTTGATCCTTTATCCCATTTATTGTAGGGTTTTATTCCATGTAATGGTTCCCTCCAAATCCAATTTTAATGGGAGACTATCAATAATAAAATAAAAATAGAGTTTTAGTAAAACAATAATGATAAAAAAATATAAAAAATTAAAAAAAATTAAACAAATTCAGGATTTAGATGCATGAAATTTATAACCCTGAACGTACTACTTAATGACTAAGAAAATGTTTCCAAAACAATCTATATTATTTAAGCATAGTTCTCCAGATCAAGCACAATAACCATGATCCCCTATATTTCCTCCCATTTCCACTCCAAATCATGGAGTTTCTTAAAAAAACTAATATAACTCCAATATTTATCATCGGTACATAGATTAAGATTAAAAATATTGTGAATAATCAAGAATAATGCTCAAATATGAGACACATCCTAAAAACCCCTAGTATCTCATGGTTCAATACAAAAACATGTTGGATAGACATATAATCATAGCTACCTATTGATGTTTTATGGTCTTATATCCATTCTACCAAGAAATTCAAAATATCATAGTCAAAAAAGGTTATAATACAATTTTTTAATGAACCAACCAAGATACCATTTCCTTATATTAGAGTCATACTACTACAAGTCCCTAGGAGTTTGCTTGATCTCCAAAATTTATCAAATAGTGTTGGTGAGTTAAACCATACACAAATGGATTTGATTTCACATGATAAAATAATAAATATAATATATCCTCTTTCAGTTATGACCTCACTATAATTCATAGAGTCATATATAATAAATAATATGTTTCCATAAAAAAATATCTAAACTAGCCATACCAGTATAAAAAATTCATCCAACCACAAGTAAAACTAATAATCATATCCATAACATCCGATCATAATTACAATTAAAATTTTATACAATAAAAACATATGAAAGAAATTATAGAAAATTATAATAATGGAAATTTAATGATAAAGTTTCAATATACACATGGATAGTCAACGATACATAATTAAATTAAAAGATTAAAATGTATCCCAAAAAAACATCACTGTGTGAAAAGTAATTGAACATCACTTTACACATCCACCACAACCCAAAACAATATAAAAATAATTTTATATATCAAATTGGTTCGTATACTATACCTTAATGACAAGTTATCAAGGGATACATATACAAACAGTGTGTGTATGTAGGCTATGAGTAACATTGCCTAATAGGTATCCTCCCCACACTTTTTTATAACCTCTAAAACTAAATCCATGATATTATAGTTTTAAATAAAAATATAAAATTATTTTTCTTATTTAATTTAACAAATAAAATAACATCGTATCATCACATAAATCCATTCCCTTTAACAAAAATCAAGTCATACATTTAAACAAATAAACTAAAATTTTTATAAGAAAGGTGAAGTAAATAAGACTATATGAGAAAAATTTTGAAATCAACTTTTAAACCCCAAAAAATCACATTTTACAAGTAATGATTCAATAATTTTATTGGAAACAAAAATGTAAGACGGTTAATCATTTAATTAAAACATTCACATGGGTATAAATAAAATTATCATGAAGGAGAAAATATTTATTTTAAAATAATCATTCCTTTTAAAATAAATAAAAGCACACTTTTATACTTTTTCATAATCCATACTTTTATTAAAATTTATTTGTAAATTAAACTAATATTAATGAAATTAAATAAAATAAGTAAAAATAATAATCATAAACGATCATATTGGGAACATATAAGAACCTTGTGGGCAATCCACGGTAACATAATAATGGAATCCATTGAATTGGAATTCCTAATGTGATCCAACTAACATAACACTCATCTTTACCCTTTTATTCCTGACTAAAAGGAAAATTACCCTCAGAAAATCATAGTAAAAATTTGAGGATAGTGAGAAAATTATCACTATGGCTTGTGGAGTACTCAAACCTAGATTTCCCAACTTATTATCCATAGATTCCCATGAAATATAAATGGAGGTGAGTACTAAAAAACAATACAAAAAAAATATAACAATATAATAATCATGAATCACGCTCACCATTGAACACCCTTCATATAATTAGCCCCTTAAATTATAACAAGAATTAAATAATAATATCCATGATCCATAATCATTCCTTCAAACAATAGTATTCAGATTTTCACTTTAGAAGCATGAAGGGGAATATCTTCAAGGGTAATAAAATAATCAAAATAAAACCCTTTGTTAAACCATCCCAAATAATGTATACCATTTTAAAACAAAAGATATAAACTATCCATTTCAAGTTTAAAATTAAACCAAATAATTCATAATATTGTAAAATAAAAAACAATATCATACAAAAATACTAATGAAAAAAAAACATAAAAGTATCCAAAAAATGAATTTTCCATTAAAATCCTTTGTGAAAATATGTTGTTAATTTCTTAGAAATAATAATATATAATTTACACAATAATATATCAATTATGATTTGAAAACATATGTTTAGAACTATAAAAAACCATTCAGCATTATTTTCATTAAAACTAGTTTTAAAAACTGGAATATGAGAAATTACATTTATTATAAATTTAAATCAAGGGAGAAACTAATTTATTTTTATATGAAATTATGATATATATTTAATTTAACTTTTATATCATTTAAAACATGGATTGGAAATATAAAAGGTCAAATTAATTAATGAATAAAAGAAATCACATGTTACTACCAACCTATAATCAATGTAACCAATTTTAAATGATGATTACCTACTAAAAGAGAAGAAGATGAAACCTTAAAAGTTTATTCAAACCCATAAAATTAGAACCCAAATTAAAAATAAACTATGGTGAAACCCAAGGCTATACAAAATACTGGGGATGGGAAAGGGAAGAAGTAGAAGAGAGGAAGTGATGTAGATAAACTAACCATATATAATCACCAAGAATTAGTGAGAAATAATAAAGAAAGTGGAAAATTAATAATAATTAATGGGGAACGTAATTTAGTAAACATAAAATGAGATGATGGTAAAAATAGTAGTATCACTTTAGAATGAATTATAAAAAAATATTATTTAAATTTTAAGAAAATTCTTGGTTTTGATGTAATTTTTTCCAAAAAAAATTAATCGACTATATAGGATCTATTAGAAACAGTTTTTTATCATGAATTACATCAATGAAAAATTTATTAAAAGATTTATCAAGCTTTGAAACTAGTAAATTTAACCCAAAACCCTAAAAAGGAACCACAAACAATAAGGAAATCTACCCAATAATCAATGAATAAAATATATACCATTTAGTGATGTTCTGGGTATCGTATGAGGAAACCATATATTTACCAAATTATTTTCTAATGTTCCACTTATTTGAGGATAAAAGAAGCACAAAATAATGATATGGAGGTATAGAAGAAGATGGAAATTGTTTTATATTTCCACCATGGAAAAGGTGGATTTATGATATTTGGAACCCAATTTTGTGTCTTATCAATGTAAAAGTAGAATGAGTTTTTGGATGATATACATAGATTTTCATTCTCTAGTCACCCAGAAAGAACAATTATGTACAAAGGTCTCAAGAAAAACATTTGGTGGGACAATATGAAAAGGTATACTGGAAAGTATATATATTAATGTTTATTCTTCTAACAATTTGTGGTTTAATGTTTTAATTCTAAGATGATAATATAACCATTACACATATGTATATTAAAATGATATAAAATAACCATATATTTTTTCATAGGTCTTCCCAAGACCTATAAAAGAAATAATTCAATTCATTTTTTGGTTTATCAAGTGTAAAATTTAACGAAATTTATTATTATTCAAGAGTATTTCTCACTCAATCAAATTTCCAAGATATACTTAATGAATGTGGTGAGGCTACATAGAGTTGCACTTTCAATTTTATTGGATTGAGATCCAATTTTCCGATCAAATTTTTTGAAAATTATTTAATAATCATTAAACATATTTTCAAACTTTATCATAACTTATCTTCCATAAATTTATTTACAATCAAAAAATAAGATTAATACATTGAAAGATATGTCAAGATCTTTCTCAATATATTTCAAGGAAATTTTAGATCAATATCTTCCTCTAGATCAGTTATCATATAATAACAACTTCCACTATATATTTAAAATAACACCATATGATACTTTGTATAGGATAAAATGTAAAACATATATTTGTTAGGGTGAAGGTAGAGAGATAATGTTGTTTGGACCAGATCTTTCTAAAGAAATAATAATGAATGTCAGCCCATTCAGTAGCATATTAAAGTATCACAAATTTTATTGGAGAGTTATATTTATAATAATTGATGATTTATAGGGTTTTAATTTAGGGAAAATTATTCCTTTGAATATCACTCTAGAAGAGGGATATTATATCTAATAAAACAATAAATATGAGCCCTATATATATCATCCCTTTTGAGATTCAATATTACATGGGGGGATATATCATATCACCTAGTTATTCAATAAAACCTCTGAAATGTGAATGATTTGTTCCGTGCAACACTTTTTTGTATGTATAAACAATATCCATAACAAATAATAATCATGGATTTTGTATAAATAGAATATGATATGTATTTCAGGGAAGAAATAGTAAGATCTTTAATTATATAGATAATTTGATATAAAAGAACAACACTCATCTTGGTTAATATTCTATAGAGAAATCATAAGTTTGAGGAAGAAATATGGTAAATCAATTATGTAATGAGACAAAAATTATTTTCATATATTTCAATATAAGTAATGAAATTTTTATAGTAAATTTTTCTTAAGGAGAATTACCTTTAATAATTTTCATATGTTAGATAAATTTTATAACACACAATAATGAACTAAAATGAAATATTACTTATGTAATTATGGTTGGTACTAAAAAATAAAATTTAATATATTAAAAGATATCTAAATAACACAAAATTAAGAAAATAAAAAAAGGAATAAAAGTATAAGTTAATAAAAATACAGCAATATTGAAATTACCATCTTCATGATTTCCCATTAAAATAATATCACTAATAATAACTATATAATGAATGAAAATTATTAAAAATATGAAAAGAATATTGTGAAAATAAATTATGGTATGGTAAGTATGAATTTAGTGAAGAATTTAATGTTATATATAGATATATGAATGAAATATCACTATTATATGGTTTTTTGGAATATATAGCCATTGAGTATATATGGTTATTGAGTATATATAGTCATTGGGTGTATAAAGTCCCTGTATATTAGATTTATTAATAGGGTAAATTATATTTCAAGTGGAAATAATATTATATAACTAATTTAATTAATTATAAGATATGATTAATACAATATTGAAGTTTATATTATCAGTATAAATAAAAGTAATCAAATTGTAAAATTTATATTGAATGGAAAAATCTATAGTATCATATAGTATAATTATTCATAGTGAATCTAATTTTTATAATCTTGGGAATAATGTAGTATCACTGTATTTTTCTATTGACCAAACACAAGGTGAACATCAATAAATATAGCTTCAGTGAAATCTTCTGTAGGATAAGTTAAATCTCATAGAAATTATTATGAGATTTATATTATTTGATTCATTTCCCATGATTATAACTATTTATTAGTTAACCCTTAAATATTATTAGGGGATTATAAATATTTTGTTAGTTATATGTTAAGATTTTATTAATATGTAATTATTAATTTAGTAAATGATAAGTTAAAATATGAATTTTTATTTTTAGTTTTATTTATGTCATTTTCATACCGTTTATATTTTTATTAAATTTATTTATTTTAAAGAATAATTTTTATTAAATTTATTTAAAATAATTATTTTAATATAAATTTATTGAAAAATATTAATTAATTGTTAGAATAGAAATACCACCATTTAATGCTAAAAAATATATTTTTCAAAGGAATTTTTTTATGTATTGTGAATTTTGATCCTAATAAATTAATGTGTTAAATATTATATGATGATTTTAATTTAATATGATACATATTTAATAAATAATAAAATGTTATGGAATGAGAATAAAATCATTTAATGGTTAAAAATATATTTCATGAAAGATTGATTTATGTGTTGAGATTTTCAATTTTAAGATTAATTTTTAACTATTAGTGGTTAATTTTGTTAAATCTATTTCCCTATTTTGAATTAGGAGGTCAAAATTACATAAAGGGTGGAATTTTATATTTTTTGGTAAAAATAATCAAATAAGGTGATAATGGTGAAATATAATAGAATATAGTAAATAAGACACCATATATATATAAGAATAACCAAATTTAACCGAGGAAGTTCCATTGAAATAATATTTTTACTATACATCATAGTAGATCATTAAGAGTGGTAGTGGAGATTTTTGTTGTGTAGTGGAGCATGTGTGATATTGTAAAAATATTATATTATTTATGTCAAATATACATCTTATTACACCCATAAATACCCACACCTTCCTCCAAGATCACTCCAAGATCACTCTTAGATATAGTTCTAAAATACATAAATTACATACCAGATTTAATACCATGTTAGAGGAATCATAATAAACAAATCTTTGTTTTACATTTATTCTATAATTTAAGCATGATATCTCCAAAATAATTCCACAATCCTAAAAATTAAAGGTTTAGTTTATTTGAGGATCTGCTAAATAAGAGACTTATTTTTATTATAATTTTTAATATTTCTCCAGAATCGAGCTATTGTGGAATCCATTTTATTCTTATCATATGTAATAATCATTTTCATGACCTAGGGAATATAGACATAATATGTCCCGACCTGTCCTTCAAGGCCCGTGCCATGACTACCACAACCTCTCCTTCCATAGGTTAGGGGATGGCGACTAACACCTAAAGGCGTATTCCCTAAAAACAGGAAGGCATTGCCTTTATAACCTGTAACTCACACAACTAAGCACAAAGAAAGATACCAGCACAATGTAAAACTATGTAGTAAACATGGTGTGTACAGAAAGTAAAAGGGGACAAAATACAATCCAAACTGTAAAGTACAAGAAAAAAAGGAAAGTACAAGTAAATCTGATTATAGATTTGGTGAACACCCGCCAAGGACTCCTACCTGAATGGTAGGTACAACTCTCGAATGGTCTTCTCTGTAGTACGCCTCGTCTATGGTCCACCTCTAAGCTACCTCCAGTCCTGGTACCCTCATCCTCAATCAGCGTTGTCCGTCATCTGTACTAAACACAACAAGGTGTGGGAGTAGCCCATATAGGGGTTAGTATAACGATACTCAGTAGGGACCCCATGACCCTCTAAGGTCTACCAAAAACCTCAGAGGATAAACCAAAAAACAAGAAAACAACTAACAACCCTACTTAAGTATATGCCCATACATATACCTAAGTTGTCGAGTAAACCCATCTCAATCCTGAGGAAACACGAGGCAAAACTCAAAATACCAAATCCCAACAATTCCATGAAGGAAAGAATATCACAAAGATAAATACTTAGCTCACTCCAGGTATACAACTCTGAGAAAAAGAATTATGAAGCTGACCCACATAGGATCGCTATGGAAGCTGATAGCCAGCCACACGATTCTCTAGCGATAGTAAAAAGTAACATTCCAACCACCTCAGCTAATGGAGAACTCCTCCTCTATTGAGTATAGTGGGACTATTGCATCATAAAGAGGATATTCCCACTAACTTTAGACTGCTGAGGTACTCCTCTGGTCGAGTACCATGGGTCTGCCTCGTCACACAGAGGCACTCCCCACCGTGGGTCTGCCGCATCACACAGAGGTTCTCCCCCTCGTGGCCTGCTGAGATACTACTCTTATTGATTATTGTGGGTCTACCACATCACAAAATTTTTCTCCCCACCATGGGTTTTCCATGTCACACAAAGGTGCCCCCCACTAGGCTAGTTGAGTCACTCCGAGTCGAAACAGTCAGCAGTCATCAAGTCTCATCCAGTCGTAGGGTTTTGTATATATTGTGTTTGGGAGAACCAATCCCCAAGAAATAGGTCATACCTCATTCTCCCCAAAGCTCCATGAAAAAGTAACCAAAAGGTATGTCACGTCAAAAGGGACCCAAAGCAACAGATGGTGTGTCCATTGGACGCCTGGTCTGTAAGTTATTAGCGTTTCCGCTCCGAGAGCCCAGTTGGATTCGGGGTCCGATCCAACCTAGAAGTACTCCAACCATATCCAAAACTCATGTTGATTATATAAAAATGACCATATCGTTCTAAGTATTACGGTGCTACAAAAGGTTTTTCAAACGGACACCCGGATCTCAAGTTATGGACAAAAAGGCGAAACTAGGTCCAGTTGAGCCTGAGTCCGATCTGACCCCGGAGGGCCCAAACCATCCCGACTCGGCCTGGTCTGACGCGACCTGGTTCAGGTCGACCAGAACCGGTCCGGGTCTAGCCCGGATGTCCTGGGCCTTGGAAGGCCTGGCCCACTGTGTCGTAGTTTGGCCTGGCCCACGAAGGGGTGGCCCGACCCAGCCCGTTGGCATGGCCCGCTATGGTGCAGCCCACTGGGCACGCGGCCCGCCTGAGCTGGTGCCGAAGGGGAAGTTCCCCCTTCCAGTTTTCCTAAATAGTCCAACGGACCATTCGGCTTGGAGGTACGCAGGAACCGCCGGAGGGGTTCCACCCGGTCTGGCGTGGTCGGCCGGTCTTCCTCCCAGTGGCGCGGTCGTGCATCGCTGCTCCACCATGGAAGGTCGGAAGGCCGGCCGCCCTTCGGCCTCCGCCATGACCAAGCGGTCATGGCCCCCTACTCCACTAGTGGTTCGGACGCGCATTGGTTCTCCGCCACGTGGCTGGCCAGTTGTCGGCCGCCGCCCGGCCCCTCCGCGACCGACAGGACGCAGCCTTTTCATCAACCGACGGCGTGGACGTGTGCTACCCTTTCATCCTCATGGTCAGCCGCCGTCTTCTTCCACAAGCCACTGCGACTTTGTTCCAAGCCCAAAAAATTAAACGATCACATATTCGCCATCCTTGCGCCGAGGGATCCATATCCATATATCGCACTGCGCAAAACTCTATGTTTCCAGCATCAATAAATATTAGCCATTGAAGAACGCACAAAGAAAGCATGAAGAATAAAAGAAAGAGGAGAAAGGTTTATGTGTGGGATGATGGCCATGTTCTTTTGGACATCATCATCATGAATTTAGGATATGAAGAATAAATAAAGTAAAATCAAACATAAATAAAACCCCTACCTCAAGAACGATTGTGAGCACGCATTTGTGGAAGCGGGTCGGTGTTCATCGTCCCCTGAAACTACCCTCCAATGACATCACTCATTAGTCTATCTCCAGTTTGGTGTTTTGGTGTTGCGCGTCAACTCCCACTAATATCAGCTCCGTCCTTCAAGGTTTTCACGTCACTACACTTTGTTGGCACTTCGTTTCATGACGAAGCAGTGCAGACACCTTTCCCCAAGCTCCATATAAATAAGAGAGGGGGAGGGTGTGAAACGTTTATTGGATTAATGGTGGCCCATTAATAAGGAACCTTCTTAATTCCCCAACAGTGTAGTTATTTAGTATTTAAAGTTCAATCCATTTATTTTATTTACATGTCACTGGTCCCACGTTTCCTCTTGTCCATTGGAGGAAAGAAATAAAAAGAAAATAAAATTTTATTTATTTATTTTAAAAAATACGAAAACATAACTTTTTATCCAGACCTACTACGGTCAAAATGATGTCTCATTTAAGAAAATTCTGGTCCTAGGGATTCAACAGTGTCCTTGGATTTTTAATCCAAGCACCAGTTCAAATGATAGAAAATGTCGCTCATGCGTTTACGGAACGTACATAAAAAAAGTTCATAACATTATTAACAGTCACCCTCGACTCATGCCTGTCAAGGTTAGGAAATGCCTAAGTGAAACACACCCCAATGAACCCAACAGTACTCTCGGATTTATGATCTGAGTAACCGTTTAAATGTTATTCCACTTTTTCAGGAAAACTAATTACTCACGCTAATTAAAACTTAACAAAACTTTGAAGGATCATTCCAGGAACTCCGGGCCTCAAAATCGCACGCCGTCAGATTTCGCACTCTCGAAATAATTCCATATAATTAAAAAAATTATGCAGAACTTTTAGGACATTACATTCTTCTCACCTTTGGTCTTTACGTCCCCGAAATCCACAACATAGGATAAAAAAACAAATTGGGGTACTGAGCATGAATCTGAGCCTGTCTCTCCCATGTGCTCTCCTGGAGGTTCCCATGCTACCAACTAATGCGCACCAGAGTTGTTGACCACCCATGAAGGACCTGATCCTATCGATCCTTAAACTCCATCGGGGACTCCGTAAAAGTCACCCCATCATCAAAGTATAACTTTCCCTAGATAAAACCCTATGATGGATCATGCACACATCTCCTCAACAATGACCCATGGGAAACATTATGCATCTGGTGCATCTGTGGGGAAAGAGATATATGGTACACTGCATCGCCCACTCTACTGAAAATTTAGAAAGGTTCGATAGAGGAGCATTAATTAGGAACATTCCCAATTCCCCAATGGTGAAGTTACTTAGAATTTAAAGGTCAAGCCAATTATTGTCTTGGCATGTTGCTGGTCCCACGTTCTTGCTTGTCTTTTGGAGGAAAGCAATGAAAATAAAATAATAAATTTATTTTATTTATTTATTTTAAAAATTCTTAAAACATAACTTTTTATCCAGACCTATTGTGGTCAAAGTGAAGTCTTACTTAAGAGAATCTTGGTCTTGCGGATTCAACGATGTCCTCAGATTTTTAATCCGATCACCGGTTTAAAAGTTAGAAAATGCCTCTCAAGTGTTTATTGAACGTACCCGAAAAAAAGTTCAGAAAATTATTAGCAGTCACCCTCGACCCACGTTGATCAAGGTTAGGCTCTTCCTAAGTGAAACACGCCCCCAACAAACCCAATAGTACTCTTGGATTTCTTATCTGAGTAACCTTTTAAGAGTTATTACACTTTTTTAGGAAAACAGCTTACGTGCACTAATTAAAGCTTAACAAAACATCGACGGATCATTCCGAGCACTCCGGGCCTCAGAATCACGCACCGTCAGATTTTTTGGTCTTGAAATAATTACAAATAATTAAAAAATTTATACATAATTTCTGGGTCATTACATAATAAAAGTATGGGTTCATATTCTCAGTAAGGGGAAAACAGTCAAAATGACATCAAAGTTTAAACTGTGATCATATGAGAAACATGATAATGGGAAAAATGCCTCATTAAGAATAACATGGAACAATATGGGTTTTATATAATTTTTAAAGGAAGGATATGTAATCTAAAATTAATAAACATGAACCAGAGAATTAGTGTGTGAGATAATATGCACCTATCTATTATGATTTCATACTAAAATGCATGAATTTTTCTTTATTAACACCCTAAAATATTAATAATATTGTTTTCTAAATTATATATCCAATGGCTTCCATTTCTAAGGATAAATATAAGATATTTTTTAAGCTCTCAATGTTAGATTTTATTACTTTTTAGTTTTTTCTTAATCTTCCTCTTTACATTTTTTTATAAACACCATAATATATTGAAATAAGTTTTATAAATATACATAAATTTTATTATATTAATTGATAACCATTATTCAAATCACATAATCCAAAAATAAAAGCAAAACAACATCAACCTTCTATATGTGCTGACTACGACCTCCATAAAGAGATGTGGTTTGTTTTTATCACATACACTCATGGATGGTAAAAAGGATTTATTTAATTAATTAATATGTTAAATATATCACAATTATGACCCTTAAATGATAATTTATTATATAACTTCATTCTATCTCATTATTTGATAAATGGAAACATTTATTATGAAAACATGTGTACTACCACCTCCATGAATGATGTATTTTATTTGTAATAACCACACTTCATGGATAGTTATAAGAATTAATTTAATGATGATATATGATATTTATGTTGTTTTGAAGATTTTTTAAATGTTATATTATAATTATATAAAAAAATTAACTCATTAAATCATTATAACACACTCCCATTTTGGTCGATTTTACCACCTATGAGAATGATGTTATAATTCTTATATCATGAATAATTAAGGAATATTATCTAATGATAATATCAATTAAAAATGTTTTATCTATGTTTTTTTATTATTATATAATATTCTTATTAACTTTTAACATATTAATTGATATATCCCCTTTCAACTATTAAACACACTGAAACTTCTTCATCAAGATTTCTATTTTCATAAAACTATATCCATGTATTTCAGATAAAAAATGGGACTTAAGGGATTATTTACAATCAATTATTATTTTATATTGAATAATCATAAAATTATGAACATTGAACAATAATTAAGAATCAACCCCCTAACTGTGGTATTTTTACAAAATAAACAATCCAAATTTATGAAACATTATGATGAAAATAAAATATAACTGAATAAAAATATTTTTAATAGATGATTATAAATTTCTAGTGTAAAAGGCTATTATATTTCAATAAGGCTCTTAAATAAGTGATTAATATAGTTGTTTTCATTATACTATACAGTATGGAAGTAATAAAGTGTGTTTAAATACAAGGTTAAGGTTTCTTTTTCACAATTCTGAATTATTAGACATGTTATATGTAAAATCCTGATATTTTAAAATAATAAAATTTTGTTCGATAGTGTATTCAACACACAACACTGAGATTAAATGAAATGGGAAATATATTACTTTTATAAAAAAGAAATTAAAATTGAAGGTAAAAATATATTTAAATACTTTAATATATATATATATATATCCACCTAAATATAAATTAATGATAAATTCTTAGTAAATAAACCATAAATTTTTAGTAAAATATTTTTATTCTTTAAAAATAGGTTTTCATAAAAAAAATACTGCATTTTATCAATAAATATTATAATTAAGTTCTAAAAATTTAAGAAAACTTATTTGATAAATTTTTATTTTTATTTTAAATAAGAATATATAAATTTACTTATAGAAAAATTATGGGATTTTTCAAAAATTATTTATTTATTAGTAAAGAGTGAATAATACAAATGTTTCTAGAAATGGACATTCATTTCAATAAATTAAATAATTTAAAAGTAAAATTAAGTTTTGAATGTTTTTTATGTAAATAATTATTATTTTATTTTATTTATTCAAATTATATTCTTTTTAATCCACTTAATATTTAACTTTATTATTAGTTTATTTTCTGGTTTAAAAAAGGGATTTTACAGAAATGTTTTTTTAGGTGTGTAATGATTATCCTTTTTAATTAATTAAAAAATCCCCGAATGAGTAGTAATATAATTTAAATTTATATATTATATAAATAAAAATATTAATTTAAATTAATCTAATGACTTTTACTAGTCATATTGTTAATATAAAATCATCTTTTGATTGAAAAATGCACTCCTTGAAAATGGTATTTTCATCATATCTGAGTATTTAATTTTAAGTTAAAATTTTCAACTTATATGAATTTAATTTAGTAAAATTGATTATATATTTTTTAATAATAATAATTTATATTATCTAATAATTTCAAATTAATTTATTACCATAACAAATAGTAAAAAGAGTAAAAAGTAATTGTCACGGTTAAGGTAAAAACAGATTTACTGGGTGTTAACTAAAGATATATGGATTAAAATGGCCTAAAATATTTTCTAAAATATATTTTATTTCCATATTAAGAACTTGAAATTTATAATTCTGTATAATGATCTATTTTTTATCCATATTTCATGTAAAAAACATGGATACACCTTTTTCTTTTCACAAATTATAAGTGTTCCACTCACCTCACTTATAAAATCAAACTCCCTCTCCTCTCCTCGTCACAAAATAACATCGTCTTAGAAAATACCAACCAAAATTTATTAATTAATTCACTCAACATGACCAATATCCTTTATCTTGATCATAAATTCATCCTAATAGGCCATTTGGTGATTACCAAAGGAGGTTCTATAAAGAAGAGGTATTGTTCTAAAGAAGAGGTATTGTTCTTAATCGAGCGTCTTTATTTTAGTTCTTCTTCCACCTCATTAAAAAATTCATAATTTATTATTATATAATAACATAATTATATCCCATATACTAATATGTTATTATTTTAATTTAATAACCTAAATACATCTCCACTTCCATCAAATGGGATACAAAATCCTCATTCGAGTGTAAGGTGGATTATCGCTTGATTAATTAATGTCATTTGTTATTCGTAATAACCTTTAAATTACAGTTATAATGATTTATTTAAATTATATAAATTATATTTGCAAAATATTTATACATTAAGATCAATTATAATACATATACCTTCTTAATTTCCATTTCTTGGGGGATATGGTAAAGTTGCTCGTGTGTACGGTGGACTATCACCTCTTGAAGAGATGTGATTAGTTTTTCACTAACATTTTAAATGGACGATAATAAAGATAAATTTAATGAATATATTTTATCTAAATTATATAATTATTATATTAATTATATATTTATAATTATGAAAATTTAATATATCATTTTATTTCTTACAATAAAAAATGATAATATCGTTTGTGTGTAAGTGTGGACTACTACCTCCACAAAGCGATGTGACTCTTTTCTCATCACTAAATCACTAGGATTAAAGTTATATATATGTAGTTAAAGAAATTTATAGGTTATTTATATTATTATGGTTATTATGGAAATATAATATAATGAAATCCATTTTTTTATAATGATAGTTTAAAAATTGAAATGTTACTCAAGCATGCGTACAATCTACCATCCCCATGATCATATTGTTGTTAATTATTTATAACCATATTTCATGATTGATTTTAAAAAATATTAATTTATGTATTAATATGATAATTATGACATGATTATTATTCTAAATATGTTTAATAAATATCTCTTTGACCAATAGTCAGCCTCCAGAAGACATTTTTGAGATATAAGCCAAATATCATCGAAACTCCTGATGTAAACATAATTGATTTTGTAATTGTATATAACATGTTAATAAGTGATATAAATCAAATAATAAACCTGAAATTTTTTATCAATAATTTAAATAATTAACCTAAGTTTATTATTCATGAAGATGAGGAATGTGCAAGACAAGTCAGACTCAAGGTAAGGGACTTCGTCTCGATTTCCTTTTATTGAGTCGTATTTTGATTTTATGAACTATATTATTTTATGAGGTGTATATATATCCCTTTTGAAATGTAATAAAATGAATTTATCTATTCCCAAGGTATTTATTGTTTTTTTATTTCTATTACTTCAAAGTCCTTTTGATTCAAATGTTTCCAAAGTGATAAGGTACTATTCTTTAAAAAATATGTTTTAATGTTTTCCTTCTAACTCACTTTATATTCAATTTACATGAATTTAAAATAATTTTTTTAATGTTTTCTATGGAAATAAAATATTTATAAAGTAATTTTATATTTAAGATTATGTTATTTCAAATATTTCCAAAAGGAATATTTTTACATGTTTTATACAGAATGTTTTAACAAAAAAGACAAAAGGAATGTTTAATTTTAATGTACCTGGTGAAAAAAAAATCTTAACACTATATATATTATTTTATTTCAATATTATATACCAATATTTCATCTTTCCTTCAAAGAAAACACCTACTTCCATTTTTCTAGGTTTATTTTTGAAAATGTGGTTTTAAAATAAAATGAAATTTTGATATCTAAAAGCGTATTACATATGGATTAAATAGTGTTTTTAAAAGGGTTTACAATGAATAGATGCAATAATATAAGTTTTTATTAATGATATGGTTCTTGATCATTATTTCTAAAGGATGAGACTGATATAGCTTATATGATTGGTTTTTCTCCTTTATAGCAATGAAAAAAATTAAGCCTGATATAGATTATTTGAAAGGTGACCCCCATTATAACTCTCCTATGAATTAAGTAATGATTATATTGTTTATTTTTCATATGTTTATTCAAATTGTTATGGGTTTTAAATGGTTTTATTATTATTACTCTAACAGTCTCCTAAAAGGGGGTTTTATTTTCTTATTAGGGGTTTTAATGTTTTTTGTTGAGTAAAAAGTTTTTGTTTCTTTCATGTGAAAATGTTTTATTTAATACTCTCAAAGAAAATTGAATATAAAGGTAAATATTACATTGGATTTAGTGTTTTTCATTATACTAAGGGTTTTATTTCTTTCAATATCCCTTTTTATTATTTTTGTGTTCATCCCTCATTTTTTTAAAAATTCCAGGTTTTAAGGATAGGTAAGGGAAAGTAAGAATTAAAGTTGAAAATCATAAAAATTTGTCATAAAAATAGATTATTTTGAATTTTAAAAGTTTCATATTATTTTAAAATGGATAATTATTAGAATTATACATTTTTTAATATATTTTTTTATACGTAGGAGTTATAACCTAATTTTATAAAACTCTAAACCTAAAAATATCATCAAATAGAAGGAAATTGAATTATACACTAAATCTCAAGATTATGTAATGATTAAGTCTAAGTACATATAGTTAGAATCATAAGCTGTTTTAAATGAAATTTGAGTTTATTTTAATTATCATAACATTCCCTAGTAACATTTTACCTTTTGGTTAAGTTAAAATAATATATAATTTTAAGATTACTATATTGATTCATCTAAAATATGTTTGATTATAATGAATTTCCACATAGAAAACAATTAAAATGTATTAGGATGGAATTGAGAGAAAAATATACTTCAAAATTAGTATCCTAATATTGTTGTAATTAGTATTGGGATGTTTTTTATCATGAAATATCTGATAACACAAGATATAAATTGTGGTAGTATCCATGATAGAGAGCAGACAAATATTCCATCGAGGAACATGATAATAGTAGATAATTTCATGAGAAAACAACTCTCTTAATTTAGTGGGTCCTCTGGCCCAGTGGTAGCTAAAGGATGGGTCAATTCCTTAGAGAAGATATTTTAAGTCATGGGGTGTTTGGAATGTCAAAAGGTAACCCTTTCTATTTATCATTTTTAATGTGAATCTGATTATCGGTGGTATTTCGTTAAGAATACCAAAAATAGAGATGATATTGATTACATGGAATGGGAAACATTTATGATTATATTACCTGAGAAATATTTCCGTAAAATTTTTCAACTTATTATAGATAAAAAAAAATTGGAATAGAAGAAAAAATATGAATATTCATTGGCTGTGTATGAAGAAAACATCACAAGATTGGCCAGGTATGTTGTGAGTTTTATTTGGGGTACTAAAATTATAATTAATTGATTTTAATCAGGATGGAAACCAAGTTTATTAAGATATTTGGCCACATGAGAATTTAAAAATGATGAGAAATTTTTTCATTATTTTAAGAAAGTTGAGATGGGTTTTTTCAAAACATATCTTCCATGAGATGAAAAGAATAAGAAATGGTGAGGTAGTAAGAAATGGATAAAACCCCAACTAAGAAGCCAATAGTTTATCCCAAAACATGTTCCATGCGTGTTAAAAGACATTTTCGGAATGTTTTTTACGATTTTTAAACTTTTACCAGTTTCGTAAGTTGGGTTACAGGGTTCGTGACTTCAAATAAAAGAGTGAAAAACAATCAAATAATGGGATAATAGATATCCATTCAATGGTGATATGTTTTAGCTATAATTATTTGGGACATTTTTTTAATGTGTTTTTGAATTTTCATACATTTGGTGGAAATAATAATGATTGTAAATAGAAAGGTGTGGAAAAATCCTTTTGTAGTTGGTGTTAGTAAATCTAAAGAAGTGGTGAAATATCTAGTGAAATTGGTATTTATTTAATGGGTAATCATAAGTTCAATGTTTTAGAGACTAATTTTGATGTTTTAAGTGATTATATATTAAATTTATTAATTAAATTTTGGTAGATGTTTTTTAGGGATTATGTAAATATAAATATTTGGTTTAACATGATGTATGCCTTTACTTTTTTGGGCATGAGTTTTAAGTTATTGATAACCTTAAAGGTTAATATAAACTTTGATTATTGAGGTTTTATTTTAGTATGTCCATCTTATTTCCAGTAAAATTATATGGATATATTTTTAATTAAAATGACAGCTTGAAGGCTAGAAAATAACTTATCACAACTTGAAAATACACGGGCTTAAACCCACATTCTAAGGGTGAAAAGGTTGAAACAATTTCCACAAGCCTATGTTATATCATTATTATTAGAAAATAATTATATTTAATTAAATATTTTGAAAGATAATGGAAAAGTTTATTTTTGGAACATATGTTTTAGTATATTGTTAATGATGGGATTGATTAGTTATTTGGTGATAAGATGATTAATATTATTTCAGAATAGAATCACTATAATTTTTGAAAAAATCTTACTTTATACTAATAATTTTGGTTTTGGATAATGTATAATGATAGGATGAATATTTGGTTATCATTTTTGAGATTATGATATTTGTTATAAGATTATTTTTGTGTTTAAAGTATGAAAAATTCATCTTGGATACTCATAATTGGAAAAAATATGAAAGTGTAGTGTAAATTGTTTAAGGATGGAAGTTATGCTGTAAAAGTATATTTCCATATCCTTTAAGTCAATACATTAAATAAATTCCCCAAATCTACTAAAAATATATTTAAAATAAAAATGTAATCCTATTATGTTCATTTATGATGAATCAAATGGTATTTTAACTCATTTCATATTATGTTTTTTGAGGTATTTAACTTTAAATTGATCATTCACTTTCTTTTTATAAATGGTATATATCACTATTTGGACATTAATATTTTATTCCAAGTCAAAATATGAAATTCCCATCTATTTTATCCAATTTAGAAACCTATTACTGTTATTTTATATGACCTTTGTACATACTTTTCTCTATAATCAAGAGGATGTTCTATTAACCCTTTTTACAATATGGTTTTCCAATAAAGTAATTTTCAAATTTAAAACCATTGATTACCAATATAAATTTAACATTTCAAGGATTAAATTTATTAAATGGTGTAGGATGTAACATCCCAAGATTTTTAATGGAAGAACATTTTGTTCCATAGCTTATTTGATAGGCCACACTTACCTTAAACGACATTTGAAATATATAATCCTTATAACTTACTATTAAATTAGAAGTTATGAATAGTATTAACAATATTAATATATATATATATATATCCTACTCAATATAATATAGTGATAAATTCTTAATATATATATATATATATATATCCTACTTTTGAAAATGTCTTCGATAAAGTTTGATAAACTTTTTAAATAAAAATATAAATGTTTACTTAGGGTGAAATTTTTGGATTATTTTAGAAAATATTGATTTTTCCTTGAAGAGTGAAAAATAATGATTTTTCTAAAATTGTCTTTAGTTTTAATAAAATAAGTAATTTAAACATAACACTGTGTTTTAAATATGATTTAATGTTACATAATTATAATTTTATTATATCTAATCCCCTTAAATTATTTTGAATCAACTTTTTATTTTATTTTAGAATATGTTTATTTTTGGGTTAAAACATGATTTTTATTAAAACTATTTTATAGTGAATAAAATTTATCATTTTTAATTAATTAAAACGCCAAATGATTAATTATTTAAATTAAATTTATATATTATTAATAATAAATATTAATTTAAATTCATTTAATGATTTCTTTGAGTCCTATAGTTAATATAAAATCATATTTTTCTTGAAAAATAAATTCCTTGAAAACCCAATTGCTCACCATGTCTGCAGGATTAATTTTAAATTAAATTTTTTTGCTTATATTAATTATATTTAGTAAAATTGATTCTATATTTTTAATAATAATAATTTATATTATTTAATAATTTCCAATTAATGTTTTAGAATAATTAATAGTGAAAATTGAAGAAATTGATTATTATGGTTAAGGTAAAAACATATTTACTGATGGTTTTATTAAAACGATAAGGGTTCAAATGATCTAAAACATGTCTAAAATACATTTTATATACATATTTTGTTTTTATAAGCTATAATACTCGATAATATTTCATTTTGGTTCCTTTTGTCATGTAATAATTTTGGATACACCTTTTTCATTTCTAATATTACAAGTGTGTTTCTCACCTCACTTATATAATGACACCCCTATACTCTCATATTCACACCATAAAAGCCCTTTAATTTTCATAAACTTACCCAAATACCTTTATTATTTCCCTCTATATGACAAATATCCATTATTTTGATCATTAATATATCCTACGATTCCTTTTGGTTCTTACCAAAGGAGGTTTTCCGAAGAAGAGGTATCGTGCTTAACCGAGTATCTTTATTTTATTTCCTCTTCCACATCATTAAAATATTATTAAATTATGATTAGAAAAAAAACATATATACCACATACATATATGTTTTTATTTTAATTTCATGACTTAAATCCATACCCTCTTCCATCAAATAGGATATGAAATTATTAATCATGTGTATTGGGGAATACTGCCTCACAATCTGATGCCATTTTTTTTCCATCAAATCCACTAACTGATTCTTATAATGAGGTATTTATATTATATATATTATATTTTTAACATATTTATACTTATTTATTAATTATATCACTTATAAATTATTTTTTTATACCATGGGGAATACAATAATGTTTCTCGTGTGTACGGTGGACTACCACCTCGTGAAGCGATGTGATTCGTTTCTCACTAAATATTTACAAGGAATGTAGTAAGGATATATTGAATAAATTTATATGATATAAATGAAACAAATATGATATTCATGATATAATTATCATTATTAAAACATAATATATCATTTGTTTTCTTACCCTAAAAATGATAATTTCTTTCATGTGTATGTGTGGAATACCACCTCCATGAAGCGATGTGACTCTTTTTTTCATCACTAAATCACAAGTATGATATATATAAATATAATTATATTTAATGTAATAATTTATTTTTTATTATATTATTATAATTATTGATCTATTTAATAATTCATGCCATATTTCCATAATTATTATTGAAAAATGGAAACGTTACTCATGCGTACATATGACATACCGTCTCCCCTATCGTAACGTAGTTCATCTTTAATATCCATATTTCATGAACTGTTTTTAAAAAAAGTAAAATTTATTTTTTAAATATGATAATTTTTTAATGATTATTATTTTTTAGATGTTGAATAATGACCTCTTTGACCAATAGTTATCCTTCTGGGGTTATTTTTGACACATAATCCAAATATCATCGAAACACTCGATGTAAGATTAATTGATAATGTAATTGTATATAACATGGAAATAATTTAAATAAAAGTAATAATAAAATTAAAAAATTTTCTCAAGAAAATAAATAACTAACATAAGTTATTTATTTGGTAACATAAAGAATATACGTGACAACTCAGACTCAAGGTAATGGACTTCATCTCAATTTCCTTTCACTGAGGCATATTTTGATGTTATGGACCAATATTATTTTATGAGGTATATAAAAAGACTCTTTGATATTTTATACCATAAATTTATCTATTATCATTTCTTTTAATATTTTTTTTATTTTTATTCTTTCTTGGGGCTTATTATTCAAATATTTGAAAATTCATAAGGTAATTTCTTTAAACAATTTATCTTTTAATTTTTCCCTTATAACTATATTTCTCTTCCTTGTCCATGTTTTTGAAATGATTTTTTTGAATGTTTTTATCTATAAAACAAAGATTTAAAAATGAAATTTTATGTCTATTTTTAATTTATTTCAATGGTTTTTAAAATGTATCTTTTTACATATTTTAGATAGAATGTATTGAAAAAAACCAAAATAGGAATTTTCTATTTTAACATATACGAAAACAAATACATTCCTACCACTACAACTATTTTTGTATTTCTATATTACATTATAATAATTCATTTTTTATTAAAATAAAAACTCTCATTACCTTCTTTGGTTATTTTTCTTGCGAAATTTTTTTTGAAGGAAAAGGTTATTTTAATATCTGAAGTGTTTTACATATGTGTTCAAAACTGTTTTTCAAAGGGTTTCATAATGAAAAGGTGAATGAATAGAATGTTTTATTCATGATATAATACTTAAGTGATATATGATAAATAAGTGATCTTTTTATAGTTTATAAGACAAGTTTATCCCCATTAAAGCTCATGAGTTAGCCCATTATAGCTTATATAAAGGGTTGATCCCCATTATCACTCACAAATGAGACCGATATAGCTTATACAGAGGAATGAGTCCCATTATAGATCATGAAAAATGGGTGATCCCAATATGGATTATACAAAGTTTGATCCCCAATGTATCTGTTCAATGAATTGGGTAAGAATATATTAGAATTCAGTTATATGGTTATTCCAATTAAAAGGGTTCTAAAGGTATTTTATCAATATGATTCTCTATATTGACAAAATAGGGGTTTAATTTTCTTATTATGGGTTTTAAAGGTTTTATTTGGGAAACATTTTTTTTTCTTGTGAAAATATTTTATTTCATTGACCTAAGTAAATTTTATAATAATTTTAAAAATTACATGGGATTTTAGGTTTTTCATTGGACTAAATATTTTCTTCATTTTTATGTCCCTTACTCAGTTGGTGTACTCGTCCCATGTTTTTATAATGTTTTTCAAAGATTTTAAGGATATGTAAGGGAAAGGAAGAATTCATGTTGAATGTCATGAATATTTTTCATGGAAATAAATTATTTTTTATTTTAAAAAATATATTATAGGGAAATGGATATTGTTTGGAAGTGTTCACTTTGTAATATGTTGTCTTTTATGTTTGATTTATGACCTAATTCTCTAAAACTATACAGCTGAAAACACCTTCAAATTTAAGAAAAGTGAAGTATTTATTGAAACTCGGGACTAGGTAATGATTAAGGTTGTGAACTTATATAATATATGTGCAATAATTTCCATTTTTATGGGGTTATTTTGATTTTATTTCCATGAAAGTATTTTAAAATTTTATTTATCAAATTCCTGGGATAAAAAATATAAATTTATTTCCTTTCCTCATTCATATTTCTATTTAAGTGTTTCCCAATTAATAAGTTTTATTTTTCTATATTTTTAATTAAATGATATTATTTTGAAATTTTGCATCATCATTTCTATGATATGATTTATTCACTATCCTATTTCCTTCAACTATAATGAATTTATTTCATTTAATGATATTGTAATATACATTTCATGGTAACCCTCTTATGTTATTTTGATTATTGTATTACCCTTGCTGTAAGGGTTTTTTGCATCTAAATTTTTCGTCATTTATATATGATGTGTATTCACAACTTGTTTCCTTTTATAGGGTATAAATTGAACATGTATTACTTTTTCATAATTTTCAATTAAGTTAAGGTATTTACAAATACATTTCAAATTCTATTTATCATGATATTTCAATTCAAATGAAACCAAGGACTTAAGGGTCTTTTTTAACTCGACTCCCTTTATTGTGTCATAATTATTATTCTTGAACTTCTTTCTTCCATGATTAGTTGTTTCCAAACTAATAATTTCTTTCATGTTACATTATATTCCTCTCCAGGGAGAATGATTTTTTAACTCATTTAATATAACTTGATGAATTTATTCCTCACAAATTCTATCACTATTCAGAATAATTCTCATATTTTTAGTTAGGTTCTCCCTTCATTTTATTTATTTTCATATCCTTTCAGTGTTCTTATTTATATTAGAAAACCCAATTATGTGTTATCTCATGTGACCTTCATATTTCCTTTCTCTTAATTTCAAAAGGAATTTATGTTTCTATTTTTTATGATGTGGGTTCTTAACAAAGGTATTTTAAAATATTTAGAAGGTTTTTGATCTTTTAGTAATCAAATGTTTTACCTTCTACTCTAAATTTATTTTTAATAAATTCTATGTATTTTCAATGATCTATTATTAATAATTATTTTCAAAATTAAATGTTTTCAATAAAAATCACTACGTATTTTTGAATCCTTTATGTCTATTTTATGGTTTTATTATTTATTTTTTTGTATTAAATATTAATTTTGAAATTGATTTCTTTTTATTTTCCCAAAATTCCCCTTTTCAAAAGTGACACATAACTTCTTATTTTTTTGGAAAATGATCATGAATTATTTTAAAATACTCTTTTAACATTTGTTTATATTTTCCTCTATAACTCTATAAGATTTATATCCTATAGAGTTATGTTTTATGAATCTATTTCTAAATGACTTTATGAAATACTATTTTGGGGTGATTAAATATTGGTAACAATTGATATAATTATTGAAGTCATATTTCGATGTACCACTTGGAAGTGTAACAATATCCAATTTTCATTCCAAGGGTTCTTTATGATGTTATTAATGGTTTTTTCAATTTAGCATGCATATGTATGGACGAATGATGTGTGGGGTCATATATCACCCTCTAATTAATTGGTAAAGGTATTATAACTCATGAAGTAATAATGTTGAGTGTGGACCTATTGTTGGTTAGCTAGGTTCATGAGATTGATTATGAACCAAATACGGATTATCTTGGTTCATTGGATTGTGTTTATACATGATATAGATTATCTAGTATCAAAATATTAATAATGAGCCTAATGAAGATTATCTAGGTTCATAAGATTGATCATGGACTTTATGTGGTTTCCAAGGTTCAAAATGTTATGGTTCCATATGTGTATGATTATTCCACACTTATTTATTATATTCCTATTATTATTCACCTTGGATCATGTTTAGTGTCTCATGATTCCCAAAACTTTTTCAATAGTACATGTATGTTCATTTGAGATTAAATTTCCTTCTATAATAACTTATAAATAACTCTTATTGTTCCATGTTATTTTTACTAATGTATTTATAACTTTATTATATTCTATCATATACTTATTATCTACTCATTGATGAGAGGTTATTGAGCTTTTCCCTTACTAAGTAGTTGATCTCATCCATTTCCTATTTTTTCATTCTTTGGGTTATGAAGATGATTATAACTCATGAGTATTATAGAGGTGGGTCTACTGTAGTTTGATTATGGAGAAATTTTCACATGTTTTATAAAATAAGTTTCCTGTGTTTGTGGTCCTCAAATAAACTAAACCTTACATTATTGGGAATGTGTTCTTATTGTGAGATTTAATGTTCAAATTATTTAAATATATGTATGTTTAGTTTGTAATATATCATTTGGAATTTATTCAAGTGGTAAATTATATGTTTTTATCACCAAATGTGGGAGTGTAGATCTGTGGAACCTTAGTAGGTATCAGATTAATTTTTAGTTCTCTTGAAGGATTAGTTTAGTTGTTTTTTGGTTAGTTTAGTTATTTTTAGAAAATGTGATAAAACCTATAGGGAAAACCCTATAGATAATTATATGTATAGGATAACACCCTAAAAATTTGAAAAGGTTTTGGGTATGTTGTTTTCATAGAAATTACATCCCTATATGGATACTGTTACATGGATACAGTTATGGAATAGATAAACCTTGGGATTATTACCCTAAAAATTATTTGTTGTGTATTAACTTGATCTTTACTCGATGACTGATAGGTGGTCCTAAGATTACACAACTGGATATAAAAACTCTAAGGATATTAGTTGATTAATCACATTATATTTACAATCCATTATAAAGGATTTATTGTGTTAATAAATTAATTTAATGGTTATGAGAAAACTCAACCTATATAAATAAATATTAAACAAAGATATATTTAGGTTGAACTAAAAGTTAATGGAATGTTTTAAAAGAGTAAGATATTTGTGGTAATTTTTTTCATAAGATCATTTAGGACAATTCTCTTTTGATTTTGATTATTCAAAACTCATGTTAACCCCTTTTTAATAATTGATAAATCCTGATGGAACAAAGTTAATAATATATTCCATGGAAAATGTAGATAATATTTCAATGAGAAACCTAATAGGTTAGGATTTGGAGTGAGAAATATTTTGATTATTCAAAAAAAATATTATGAATTATGATTAACAATTTGAGATTATGTGACTTTATAATAAAAAATAATAATATCCTGGAGTCACATCTATGTTTAGTTAATGAATATAATAAAAATAATAATACTAAATTTCCATCATATAAAAATTGTGGGAATAATAACACAAGGGAATGTCTCAAAAAATGTTTTAAGTTAGTAAGGATTGGTCATTGATATTTTCTATATAAAATATAGATAAATAGGTCAAACAATATAATTCAAGTTGTTAGTGTCCCAACTTCTACACTTTCTGCTCCTCAATGCAACAATTATAAAGAGTTTGGGAATTTTTAAATTGATTCCCTGATATAAGGACTAAAATGTATTTTAAGAATAAAAACTCTCCGAAACCACATAAATATGGGATATACCTTCCAATATCAACTACTAAATTAGATCATGATTATTAAGGTACACTTATCCTCAACTAAATAGTTATAGATTCCTTGTTGAATTTTGATTCTATGAATCTCAATATATCTAGAAGGTTTTGTAATAACATTAAATCACCACCCTAATGATTTGATTATGGAATAAAACATTTTTTTTATAATTAATATGTCCCAAGATGAATTTTATGGGAATATTATTCATGAAAATCTTATACAATTTTGATTTTATTTGGGAAAAAGATTGGAAATCTCCACAAGGACTCCATATTAACAACATAGAGAAAATATATTTCAAATATCAAATCAACTTATGATCACAGATCACTATATGTTGACTATAAAATCTCTAAGAAAAATATATTCAATTATATAGGCCTTAACACCCAATTAATAAAAGTATATAGCTTAAATGGTTAATAAGAATCATAGTATTTTTAAATTTCTATTATAAAGGAAGAGATGTGTTTCCTAGACTTACTCAATGTACTAAGGTTTATACCTAATTAGGAATTAAATCTTCAGTCATTTATATCTTATATAAACCATTAAATATTTCATTACATAATAGTAATTAAAATTGAGAAGATGTGATATATTTAAGGGGTAAAATGTAATGCCATGATATTTTACTATATATCATTACTTTAATTAAATATAATGTGTTTGATATATTTCCTTACACAAAACACAAAAAATAACCTATTACAAAGTAAAATAATAATAATAATACCTATAAAAAATAAAAATATTATAATAAATTAAAAAAATTAACAAATAGAATTGAGAACACATAAAGTTTTAAAATGACATTTTTCAATAAAATAAGTTTTAATTTATTTATCATATTTTCATTTAAAGATAAAATTATAAATTTTAGTGATTAATTATATTAAAATCAACATAATTTTTTAATTTATCATGTCATAGTTAATTTAGGGTAAATTTCTTATGTTTATCAAAAATAATTTAGTTTTAAGTAAATAGTAATAAAAATACAAATTTTTTTAATACAGTCACTTTTATGACATTATCATAATACAAGAATGAATTAAAAAATTTCAAAACCTTTTTATATAAAAAAAGTTTATAAAGTAAAATAAATAACTAAAATTTTATATATAATTTATCAAACTCATTTTATGTTTTTTAAAAAATTCAGAAATATTACTCTAAAAACTATTTTCATTCTCTTATATTAAAAATTAGATTTCATCTATTATTAAAACTAAAAATAATAAAATTTATTTGATATTTTAGACAAAATTTTCATATTTTATAATATTTTCTGTTAACTTCTTTTCATAAAAATGATTACTAGGTTTAGAGTAAATAACATCGATAATGGTAAAATAGTTATTTTCAAATATTTTTTATTAGAAATTTTTAATATTTTTCTACTAAAATAAATTAATATATTAACATAAATTAATATAATATAAAATTTAAACATATATATAAATATATTAAAAATAATTAAATTAGTAATAAATGCCAAATAATATTATGAAAGCTTAACGATGATTTTTTTCTTCTATAAATAGTATTTCTATATATTTAATTTTTTAATATAAAATTTGATTTTATCGTATTTAAAAATTCAATTTTAGTGTATAAGGATTAAAATTACATTACTCACGCCAAAATTTATTTAATACTATTTATCTAATATATTAATTAATACATAAATTACATTATTAAAAAATTGTTACCAAGGTGAGAATTGAATTGGAAAAGTGTAAAAATATAATGGTAAATGACTAAAAACAAGTTTGAAACATGTGTTAAAATTTCTGGCAGACATTTTTTAGACCAAATATCACCTCAAACTGCATTATTTAAAACTTTTAGATCCTGTTTTCTTTTAGTAGAGACATATCATTATTAAAATGTAATGGGTACTTCCAGAATTATCTTTCTCTTCATTTATAAAAAATGGATCACTTCCACCACACTCTGATACATATATACCTTATAATTTTAAATTCAGACCCTAAAATTGTTTATCCTAAAATATTCCATTACCACATTAATAAGCCTATATTATCAATTAGTAATCTTAAGTCTTCTATTTTTAGGTAAATTTCCAAGAAAATCCCAAGTTCTCAACATGAGTATTTATTACTCCACAGTCTTTTCTTCTTAATATTATTCTTCCAAAAAAATTTAGAGTCATTATAATATAATGAAATAAGTATTATAAATATAATTAAATGTTATAATATTGAAATTTAAAAAAACATTCAATAATTTTCATCCACTAGAAAATTCATGTCATGACCCATCCTCGGGGCTCGTGTCGTGACTACCCCAAGCCCGCCTTCCATAGGCCAGGGGCTGGCAACTAGCACCAAAGGCGTAAATCCGATAACATGGAAGGCATTGCCTTTATAAAAGTAAACAAAACATCACTGAGTACAAGTGGAAGTAATACACTAAGTACAAAAGAAAGTGATAAAAAGTTAGTGGGCCAGAATACAAACCCAACTCAAAGTACAGCTACAACTGAACGAAAGTACAATAGAAAAAGACAAACAGCTGGAAGAAAGGAAGCAGATCCTGGGTCATCCTCCTCGGATCCTACCTGAAGGGTAGGTACAGATAGCGTAGCTCCTGGATCATCCACCACGGATCCTATTTGAAGGGTAGGTACATATATCCTCCACAACACTCTCCCCTGTCAACCTCCTCCGAGTGTCGTCTTGTCCTGAAGTCCACCTCCGGATACTGACTCGTTGTGATATCCACCTCCGGGTACCACCCAGTCCTTGAACACTCGGCCTCTGTCTGCGCTGCCCGTCATCTGTATCCAACACAATGAGGTGCGGGCATAGCCCGTGCAGGGTTGAGTATACAATACTCAGTAGGGACCCCGAGACCCTCAAGGTCTCACTAAATTCGACAAGGATAACCACAGAGTAGGATCTCAACAAATAACCCTTTCTTAGGTATTAGCCCATACTTATACCTATGTTGTCAAGTAACTCATCTCAATCATGAGGAAACACAAAGGTTATGAAATCAACGGATAACCACTACCTAATTATATGGCCATACATATACCTAAGTTATCAAGTGACCCATCTCAATCACGAGGTAAACACAAAGGTCATAGACTCATCTCAAACCAGGATTTTCATTATCGAAACTGTAACAGCTGAAGAGCCCCGTCTCTGATTAGTATAGTGATCTTGTCATGAATCTGAGGTACTGCTCACTAACCTAAGACTGGTGAGGTACTCCTCCTGTCGAGTACCGCAGGTCAACCACCCAAACACAGTAGTGCTTCCCGCCGGGGTCTTCCACCCAAACACAGTTGTGCATCCCCCCTAATAGCCTGAAAAGGTACTCTCCGGTCGAGTACCGCGGGTCTGCACCCAAACTCAGTAGTTCTCCATCCACCATGGGTCTGCACCCAAACAAAGTAGTGCTCTGTCCACTGGGCTAGTCGACTCACTCCAAGTCGAGTTGGTCAAGTAGTCGTCAGGTCTCAGCCGGCTACGCGGTCTTCGTACTCCGTACGCTCATCTCCGGGAGGGTCCGCTCCACAAGCTAATGGTCGATACTCCAAGTATCACAAAGTGCCATGAAGATGTATCTCAATGGACCACCTCTTCGTAGGGGTCTCAACACAACAGATGGTGCGTCAATCGGGCACCCGGTCTGTGAGTTATTAGATTTTTCGTCCCAGGGGCCCGGTTGATTTCATGTACGAACAAACCCGGCCATATCACAATTGTACACCGAACTCTCATAGGGTATACTCATAGAGACTGTTTCTCAATGTGATCACTAATTCCGCTGACGTTTCGTCAAACGGACATCCGGTCTGAATGTTATCACCTTTTCCGTTCCAGGGGCCCAGTTGGATTTCGGGTTCAATCCAACCCGGCCACTATCCAATTGCGTCCAAACTTCAGGTGAAGTATGCTGAAAGTTCCGTCTCATCAAGAGGAATCTGACAAGTCGACGGCACGTCAATCGGACGTCCGGAGCTCAAGTTATAAGTGTTTCTGCTCTGAGGGCCCGGTTGGTTTCGTTTTTGAACCAACTCGTCCATATGAAAAGTTCTTCGAAACCTTGAGTGTAGTATACCAAAACGACCGTCTCGATCCAAGGATGGCATCGAAACTGACGGTGTGTCGATCGGAGGTCCGTGGCCCATGTTATGGGCATTTGAACGAAAACTGCAAGAAAATAGGGGGTTCGAGCCCGGTCAGACCCGGCCTGAGACCCCCCTGGGTCGGCCCGAAACAGGTCGACCCGAACCAGGTCCGGGTCCGGCCCGTTTGGGCGCGGCCTGGCCCGGCCCGGTGGCCAGTTGTCCTGTCACGCTGTCGCGGCCTGCATGTCCTGCTCGGCAGGCCGAGCTGAGTAGAATAGGGGGGAGGCGCACGCCCCCCTGATTGAAGCCCCCCCCCCCCCATGTGGGGGCCGCTCCCTTTGACCGTCAGGGGTTACGACCCCCGGTCTGCCCTCTGGTCCAGCGCGGCCGCAAGACCACCTTCTGCCGCTGCGACTTCAGCCGCGGCGAACCCTTATGGCGGCGCGTCGGGTGCCACCGCCTTCTGGCGGCCGGCCGTTGCCGACCGCCGCCTCCGGCCGTCGGCCACGCCGTGCTGGCGCGGCGCGCCAGCAGGCTCTTCAGCGGACCACCGGACGCACTCCGGTGGTCCGTTTTTTCAGCGGTCTTCACCGGTGGTCCTCCCGAGACCGTCTCTTTACTGCGAAGACTTCAAAACCTCTCTGCGGCCCATTCCGTCATCGCCCGTCGTCCACACGTCAAAAAACAAACTGCAGCCTCTTCGTGGTTTTCCGGCGCGGCGCGACGGCACCTCTGCTTTGTTCGACTTCAACGGCGGGGCGCGACGGCGCCGCGCTTCTCCGCCCATTCTTCATTATTTCTGTGCGATGCAACGGCACCGCGCTGCCTTGCTCGTGCCTAACAAATTCAAGCATCAAGTGGGGAGGAGAGCCGATCGTGTTTGTGCGGTCTGACCTCCTCCCGTTATTGTGATAACAGGCAGCCAAATTAGTGAACGATGAATGGTGATGAAAAAAAAATAATCACGAAGAAGAATCAAATAACCCCTACCTCGAAAATGATGTCGCACGTCGTCGAGTCGAGGAATTCGAACGTCGCGGAAGAACGATATTGATTCCGTCGATGTCGGATGAAGTAGAAGAATGTTGTTGTGGGCGTCGGTCTCCACGTTCGGCATCTCCTTCCTTGTCGCGGAGGAGTAAAGTTGTCTCTCTTCGATAAGGAAGCGTCATTCTTCGTTGAAGAGGCGTCGTTCTTCAACGAGGATGAATTCTCTCATCTTTTTTCTTCTTCTTCTTCTCACAAGGCTCTCTCTCCCTCTCTCTCCGCAAAATCCTCCACACAAAGTGTGTCCCTCAAAAATAAAATAAAAGGTCTCAACCAATTATTTTATTAACACATGCCATTTGGAATTCAAAACTCAAAACTCTTAATTAATTAATTGAGTAGGTTCAATTAATCAATTAGCGTAAGTTGGAAAGAGTTAAGAGAGCGGGTTTTCTTTTTGAGGGTTACAAATTAAAGAGGGGAAAAGTTTTGAACGTTAGGGGAAGGTGAGGGGTTGGGCTCGTGTGGGCCCCACCCCACCTTAATCCTCTCAAAGGTAGTAAACTACAAGAGGGTCCCACCCCCAACTCCCTTACTTAGGATATAACCACATAAGAGAGGGGAAGGGTGTTGTGATTCAACACTTAACCACTTAGCAAGAAATAAAAATAAAATTGTAAAACAATTATATTTTTATTCCTCACTTTTTTTTACAACTCCTCCCGAGTAAACGCAACTCCAGGAAGGGTCTCCTTAAGCAATTACCAGTGCTGCAAGTTCATCGGTGCCCTTGGATTTCAATTCCGAGCACTGATTCAGAAGTTAGAAAAACTCGCTCGTTGGTTCACTGAACGTGCCCGAGCCTAACTTCGGGAATTGATTCCGAGCACACCAGTCCTCGGAATCAGGCGCCGTCAGAAACGGAGTTCTTGTAAAATCCCAAAGAAAATTAAGAAAAAATTTTCCTTGAATTTTATGGGTATTTACATTACTCCCACCTTAGGGATTTACGTCCTCGTAAGCTTTAACACAGACTAGGGATACAAAAGCGGTACTGAGCACGCATCTGAGCCTTCCACTCCCATGTGCTCACCTAGAGGTTCTCATGCTGCCAACGAAAGCACACAAGAGGAATCGACCGTCCTCGTAGGACCGCTCCGGTCGATCCTCAACTCCTACTGGAACCACGCAAAAGTCACCCCATCACCAAATTCCAGCTCCCCATGATCGATGATATGCGTCGGGTCAAGCACGTATCTTCCCAGTTGAGATACGTGGTTGTCGTCGTGCACCTGGTGTAACTGAGGTGGATGGGTCAAGCGGTAATCCACCTCGCCTACCCTTCTGAGGACTTGAAAAGTTTTTCTGAACATCAGAGGTTACTTGTTTCCTCGGCCACATCTCCATAGACCTCATCGAGGTGAGACCCGTAAGAAAACGTGGTCACCATCCTCGAATTGCAGAGGTATATAATTCCTGTTAAGAACTAAAACTCAAAACTCCTACTGCCACGAGGGTAAGGTTGACCGACTCAAGATTGATCATCCTCACCCTCCTATGCATGAGTTTATCCGGTGCTACCTGGGGTTTCCTTTTCGCCGACCAAGGAAAACCCATCCCGTCGTTGTAGTTAGACCACAACCTTTTTGCCTAATACAGTCAATCTGAGAATGAACTGTGAATCCAATCCATACCGAGACCAACGTCGTAAGGCCTCGACACTTCCACCAAGAGATTCCAACCAAAACTCTCACCTAAAGGGTCAGATCACACTTTCGGCGTAAGTGTGATTATCGAGTCTCCTCCCAAAGGTATCTCCAGGCGTGAGGGTCAATTCCATGGCTTATCAGAAACTCTAGGTCTGGGGAAAGATTTGTGGAAGGAAGGAATGATTCATATCAACGTTTGTTACTACGGTAGTTAGTAGTGGACACAGACAGTCCCTTGAATAATTTTTAGAGCCATTGGGTCACACTCCTTGACCGTATGCAGCTACTCTCTTCCCTGCTCTCCAACTCCCTGAGCCCGGCGGGGACAACTAAGGTGGGTGGCTGTAGCATGTTAAAATTTACACCACCACATGCTTCTCTCCTAGCTCTGCCTCCATGTCTACTGCTTCGCAGACTTGTCTATCCTTAAAGATTCCTCTTCTTGAAACATTTAACATGCCCGTGTCTCTAAGACTGGCACCAGCTTCCTATTTCTTACTACACTGTGCAGTCTTCATCCACTCCTAGGTGATATGCACCTTCTTTTCCTACGCTCTGCAAGAGATGATAATATTTCTCAATTTCCAAAAAGAGAAACTCGGTCTCATCCCCTAGATGAACCACGCCCATTGCCTAATATAGTCAATCCTGACATGAATGATGCATTCATGCCATGGACGACGTCGTAAGGCCTCGACGCTACTTCCAAGAGATCCAACTGTCACTCTCGCCTCCAAGGGTCGAGTCACACTGTCGGCATCAGTGTGAGGTCATTGGGTCTCCTCCAGTAGAAATCTCGAAAGTGAGGGTCAAGTCAACAGTTTAAACCAGGACCTCTCAGTATCAACCAAACAAAAGGACATGAAAGCAATTGTCACTAAGATAAGTGTCTTTTATTATTGCAGCTCATAGTACAAAGACACAAATACAATAGCAACATGGAACTATAAGTACCAAGAACAAAAGGAATCCACTAGTTCTGCTCCTGTCCACCTGCTTCCAAAGCTCTACTGCCTTATCCACCGCTCAACTGTTGCTCAAGCACCCGCCACTACTTCTGCCTCGGTGGCTCCTCCAATTCATGTGGATCAACTGTGCGGGAAGTCAGATAGTCACATTCCAGGTGACCCTTCTTGCCACATTCATAACACTTCCTGCTCCTCGTACGGCTGGCTCTGGTCCTCTTGGACCTCTGCATCATCTATCTACTACCCATAGATGACTCGGCTACTGATCAAAAATCTTGCGGAAAAGGCAGCAGCTCCTGAACGCGCTCGGGGTGTAGATCCACTGGTATATACTCCACCCTAAAGAAGGTCTCGAATTCTTCCCATGTGAAGGTCATCTCATCGCAAAACTGGAACAAGTGGCTCCACCATCTCTCAGCTGCTGCCTAAAGGAGGCTGGTAGCAAAGATCACCATGAAGTCCGCTGGCATCCCTACTAGCATGAAGACTCTCACCACAGCCCCCAGCCAATCCTCATCTTCCTGTGGGTCTGTCTCTCCCCTGTACCTGTGTGGCCTCTGGCACTAGAACTCGTGCAGTGCGCTCAAGCGACGTGCACTCTCTACTGCTGGGGATGGTGGCATCGGTGGCCCAACGGGTGCTAGTACCGCTGGTGCCTCTGTTGGTGCCTCAAATGTAAGAGGGCCCTGTACCGATGCCTCGCCGCTCGGCAGGCTATCAGTACGTACATCTCTCAGAGCTCTAGCTGGTCGTCTATGATAACGCATCCTGAAAGAAACATATGTGACACGGTCAAACGATTATACCTGGTGAGCTGACCTGGTTTGATCTGTTTTAAGTGGAAAACTTTTGAAAAAAACACATGCAATTAGTGTTTTCATGCACAAAGTCAGAAATCAGTTGTCAGGGTCATGTTGTATGGATACGTCGGCCTCCCTAACCAACACTGGACTCCCTGAACTGAAAACCACACTCGGTACCCTTAACACAATTTCTTCAAAGAAAGAAAATATCAGAGTTATAAGTTCTGCGATAGAACCGACTGCTCTGATACCAATTTGTCACGACCCATCCTCGGGACCTGTGCCGTGACTACCCCAAGCCCGCCTTCCATAGGCCAGGGGCTGGAGACTAGCACCAAAGGCGTAAATCCGATAACTGGGAAGACATTTCCTTTATAAAATTAAACAAAACATCACAGAGTACAAGAGGAAGTAAGATACTAAGTACAAAAGAAAGTGCTGAAAAGTAAGTGGGCCAGAATAAAAGCCCAACTGAAAGTACAACTACAACTGAATGAAAGTACAACAGAAAAAGCCAAACAACTGGAAGAAAGGAAGTAGCTCATGGGTCATCCTCCTTAGATCCTACCTGAAGGGTAGGTACAGATAGTGCAGCTCCTGGATCGTCCACCACGGATCCTACCTGACGGGTAGGTACAGATAGCCTCCACAATTCTCTCTCCTATCAACATCCTCCAAGTGTCATCTCGTTGTGAAGTCCACCACTGGATACTAACTCTTTGTGAGGTCTACCTCTGGGTACCGTCAAGTCCTCGAAAACTCGGCCTCTGTCAGCGCTGCCCGTCGTCTGCAACCAACACAATGAGGTGCGGGCATAGCCCGTGTAGGGGTGAGTATATGATACTCAGTAGGGACCCCAAGACCCTCAAGTTCTCACTAAATCCAACAAGGATAACCACAAAGTAGGATCTCAAAAGATAAACCTTTCTTAGATATAAGCCCATACTTATACCTAATTTATAAAGTAACTCATCTCAATCATGAAGAAACACAAAGGTTTTGAAATCAACGGATAACCACTACCTAAGTATATGCCCATACATATACCTAAGTTATCATGTGACCCATCTCAATCATGTGGTAAACACAAAGATCGTAGACTCACCTCAAACCAGGATTTTCATTATCGAAACCATAACTGCTGAAGAGCCCCATCTCTGAGGAGTACAGTGATCCTGTCACGACTCCGAGGTACTGCTCACTAACCTAAGACTGCTGAGGTACTCTTCCTGTCGAGTACTGCGGGTCAGACACCCAAACACAGTAGTGCTTCCCACTGGGGTCTTCCACCCAAACACAGTAGTGAATCCCCCCTAATACCCTATAGAGGTACTCTCCGGTCGAGTACCGCGGGTCTGCACCCAAACTCAGTAGTGCTCCGTCCGCCATGGGTCTGCACCCAAATAAAGTAGTGCTCCGTCCACTAGGCTATTCGACTCACTCCAAGTCGAGTCGGTCAAGCAGTCGTCAGGTCTCAGCCGGATACAACGTCTCTGTACTCCGTACACTCATCTCCTAGAGGGTCCGCTCCACGATCTACTGTTCGATACTCCAAGTATCACAAAGTCCCAGGAATAAATATCTCAATGGACCGCATCGTCATAGGGGTCTCAACACAATAGACGACACGTCAATCGGGCGCTCGATCTGTGAGTTATTAGCCTTTTCGTCCTAGGGGCCTGGTTGGTTTCGTGTGCGAACCAACCCGTCTGTATCACAAATGTACCCCGAACTCTCATACGGTATACTCATAGGGATCATTTCTCAACGTGATCACCAATGCCGCTGACGGTTCTTCAAACAGACGTCCGGTTTGGAAGTTATTAGTTTTTCCGTTCCAGGGGCCCGGTTGGATTTTGAGGTCAATCCAACCTGGCCACTATCCAACTGCATCCAAACTTCAGGCGAAGTATGCCAAAAGTTCCGTCTCATCAAGAGGAATCCAACAAGTCGATGGCACGTCAATCGGACGTCTGAAGCTCAAGTTATAAGTGTTTCTGCTCCGAAAGCCTGGTTGGTTTCGTGTTCGAACCAACTCGGCCATACCTAAAGTTCTCCAAAACCTTGAGTGTAATATACAAAAACGACCGTCTCGATCCAAGGATCGCATCACAATTGACGGTGCGTTGATCGGAGGTCCGCAGCCCAAGTTATGGGCGTTTGAACGAAACCTGCCCGAAAATAGGGGGTTTGGGCCCGGTCCGACCCAGCCCGAGACCCCCCTGGTTGGCCCGAAACGAGTCGACCCGAACTGGGATCGGGTCCGGCCTATTTTTGCGAGGCCCAGACCGGCCTAGCGGCCGGTTTTCCTGATGCTCTAGAGCAGCCCGTGTGTCCTGCTCGGCTGGCCGAGCTGAGCGTAACAGGGGGGAGGCGCGCCCCCCCTGATTGAAGTCTCGGCCCCCGCCACGCAGGGGCCGCTCCCTTTGACCGTCGGGGGTTACAACCCCCGGTCTGCCCTCTGGTCTCGCGAGGCCGTGGGACTGCCTTCTGCCGTAATGGCTAAAGTCGCGTCGGACCCTCCTGGCAGCGTGCCGGGCACCGCCGTGCCGGCGCAGCGTGCCAGCAGGCTCTTCCGCGGACCACTGGACATGCTTCGGTGGTCCATTTTGCCTGAGGTCTTCGCCGGCGGTCTTCCCGGGACCTGCTCTTTACTGCAAAGACTTTGAAACGTCTCTGCGGCCCGTTCCGTCATCTCCTGTCTATCCGCACGTCAAAAAAATAAACCGCGGCCTCTTCGTGGTTTTCCGGCGCGGCGCGACAGCACCGCGGCTTTGTTCGACTTCAACGGCGCGGCGCGACTGCGCCGCGCTTCTCCGCCCATTCTTCACTACTTCCATGTGGTGTAACAGCACCGCCCATCCTTGCTCGTGCCACAACAAATTCAAGCGTTAAGTGGGGTGGAGAGTCGGCCGTGTTCGTGCGGTCCGACCTCCTCCCGTTATTGCAATAAGAGGCGGTCAAATTTGGGAACAATGAATAGCGATGAAAAAAAAATCACGAAGAAAAAAAAATAACCCCTACCTCGAAAATGACGTCGCACGTCGTCGAGTCGCGGAAGTCGAACGTCGTGGAAGAACGGTATCGATTCCATCGACGTCGAAAGAAGAAGAAGAACGTTGTTGTTCACGTAGGTATCCACGGTCGGCGTCTCCTTCCTTGTCGCGGAAGAGGAAATTTGTCGTTCTTCGATAAGGAAGTGTCGTTCTTCGTTGAAGAGGCGTCGTTCTTCAACGGGGAGGAATTCTCTCCTCTTCCATCGTCTTCTTCTTCTCACAAGGCTCTCTCTCCCTCTCTCTCCCCAAAATCCTCCACACAAAGTGTGTCCCCCAAAAATAAGATAAAAGGGCTCAACTAATTATTTTATTAACACATGACATTTGAAATTCAAAACTCAAAACTCTTAATTAATTAATTGAGTAGGTTCAATTAATCAATTAGAGTAAGTTGGCAAGAGTTAATAGAGGGGGTTTTTTTAGAGTTACAAATTAAAGAGGGGAAAAGTTATGAACGTTAGGGGAAGGTGAGGGGTTGGGCTCGTGTGGGTCCCACCCCACCTTAATCCTCTCAAAGGTAGATAACTACAAGAGGGTCCCACCCCCAACTCCATTACTTAGGATATAACCACATAAGAGAGGGGAAGGGTGTTGTGACTCAACACTTAACCACTTAGCAAGAAATAAAAATATAATTGTAAAACAATTATATTTTTATTCCTCAATTTTTTTTACAACTCCTCCCTTGTAAACACAACTCCACGAAGGGTCTCCTTAAGCAATTACCAGCGCTGTGAGTTCATCGGTGCCCTCAGATTTCAATTCCGAGCACCGGTTCAAAAGTTAGAAAACCCCGCTCATTCGTTCACTGAACGTACCCGAGCCTAACTTCGTGAATTGATTCCGGGGACACCGGGCCTTGGAATTAGGCACCGTCAGAAACTGTGTTCTTGTAAAATCCCAAAGAAAATTAAGAAAAAATTACCCTTGAATTTTACGGGTCTTTACAATACAAAATAGTGTTTCTTGTATGTGCATGTGCACTACCTCCTCTATTAAAAGTTGTGGTTATTTTTTCATTACTTTCAATCATGGATTGTAGAGATGATGTATTTGATGAATTAATAGTTTCAATATTTTAAAATTATTACTATAAAGTGTTAAATTATTATAATCCTTCATTCTATCTCATTCATTGAGAAATGGAAATGTTAATCGTGCATACTTATGGATTTCAATCTTAATGAACGTCAAATTTCATTTATCATCACCATACTTAATGGATGGTTTTAAGAATGAATTTAATGAGGATAGGTTATATTTTTTAATTTTTAATATTCTTTAAAATAAATTTTTTCATTACATGAAATTGACTCATTAATCATTAAATCATTATAACATACTCTTGTTTGGGTCAGTTTTACCACCTATGTGAATGGTGTTATATTATTTATATCATGAATGATTAATAAATATTATATAATAATAATAATATCATGTAATAATGATTTATTTAATATGTTTTAGAGATTATGGAGTGAGTTTATTAATATTTCTCAAATTTATTGATATATCCCCTTTCGATCCTTAAACACACCAAAACTAGTTCATCGAGATTTCCATTTTTATAAAATGGTATCCATGAATTTCACCTATTGAAAAAGGGACATGATGATAAATTGAAAAAAATATTAAATATTCAATAATTTATTATTATTTTACTTTTACCAACAATTAATAACATTCCCGATCAAAATGATACTTGAATGAAATAACAATCAAAATTTCTAACACTCGATTATGAAAATAAACTGTAACAAAATAACATATTTGTAATATTTGATTATAAATGAACTGTATAAAAGGATAATATATTTTAATAATTTTATTAAATAAGTTATTAATATAGTTATGTTAATTATAAATGAATTTACTATAGTTATCATGTAAGAAAGAATGTAAGGTAAGGGTTTCTTGGTCTCAATTCTGATTCAATAAGACATGTTATATTTTTTGACCATTTTCAAATTTATATGGTGTTATTTTTATTTAATTATTATGAAATTATAATAAAATATTTTTCATTTAATTCATTAGATATAAAAATACAAATCAGTTTCATTTCCTCATTCTTATTTTGAATCTAGTGTTACAAAGTAGTAAATGTTATTTGTCTCCCTTTCAAATTCAATGAGACATGATTGAAATTATGCACCATAATTTATTTAACATAGTGTATTCACTATTAGATTTCCCAAAAATATAATTAATATATTTTATTTCATAATATTAGAATACCAATTTCATATTAACCCTCTTTTTTATTTTTATTCTTGTGTTACAATAACCGTAAGGGTTTTTTTATTGCAGTTTTTCTTCACCGAGATATGATGTGTATTCACCACCTATTACCTTTTGTGATGTATATATTTGTCTTGAATTTATTTTTTCATAATTTTCTATTATTTTATATTATTTAAAATTAAACCTTACATTTTATCATTCATATTATTTCGACTGAAAAAATACCATGGTTGTAAGGATCTTTGTTAACTCAACTCCCTTCATTGCGTTATAATACATCTTGAAATTCTTTCTTCTAAGATTGGTTTCTTCCACCCTAATATTTTATTTCATGGTAATTTCTCTTACTATCAAAGGATAATTATTTTTTAATTAAAAATAGTATACCTTAATGAATTTCTTCCTCATAAATTATATAATAGATGAGAATAAATATAGACCTCTTTACTAATGGTTTCCCTTCCTTGTTTATATTTTCCTATCCTATTAATGTTCTCCTTTATATTTAGAAACCCAATTTTTTGTTTTCTCATGTGACCTTCATATTTTCATTATCCCATTTTTTAATTTGGGTTTTCAAAAAATTCTTTTAAAAATATTAAAAAGGTTTTCTATTTTCATTCATAATCCAATGTTTTATCTTCTACTTCACATTACTTTCTAATAACTTTTATGCCTTTTCTAAGAACTATTATTGAAGATTATTTTTTAAATTAAATGTTATAAAAAAATGACTAAACCTTTTCAAAACCATTATTTTTATTTTAAGGCTTAATTATTGTGATTTATTTTCAAATTTTTATTTTCCAATTGAATTATTTTTAATTTCTTAAAATTGATCTTCTCAAAAGTGACACATAATTTCAACTTTTAATGAAAATGTTAATTAATTTTTCTAAAAACTATTTTATGTTTCCTTTAATTTACCTCTTTAACTATAAAATATTTATCCCTTATAGATTTATGTATTAATAATCACTTTATAAATGGATTTATGAAATACTAAATTATGGGATTGAGTTTTTGTATCAACCAATATAATTATTGAAATCATTTTATGAGATACCACATAGAAAGGTCATGAAACCCATTTTTAGTTTCATGGGTACTTTATGATGTGATGAATGATTATTTCAATTAGAACACATATAATATATTTATTTGTGTGGATAAATGATGGGTGGGATCCTATATCACCATAAAATTAATTTTTTACAATTTCATATCTTGTGAGATAATAATGATGAGAATGAACCTGATGTGTGTTATCGATGTTCACAATATTGAGTATAAACTTGATAGATATTATCTAGGTTCACAAGATTGAGCATGAACCTGATATGAATTATCTAGGTTTAAAACAATGAGTGTGAACCTAATGTGGATTATCTAGGTTCACAAGATTGAGCACAGAACAGATGGGATTGGATAGGTTCACAAAATTATGGTTCCTTATGATTATGCTAATTTCATATTCCTATGTTATATGTATATGATTATTCTCCATGGATCAAGTTTAATGTCTCATAATTCTATGCACATTTTCCTTGGTACATTTATGTTGATTTGAGGTTACATGTCCTTTTTTGATGACTTAATAAGAACTCTTATTATTCCACATTATTTCCTCTTATATATTTCTACCCTACTCATATTTTCTCATATTCTTACAAACTAACCTTTGATAATTTATTGAATATTTTTTTTACTGATTGTTTGATCTCTCCCCTTTCTTATTTTTATATTACAAATTTTATGAATATGATTATAAATTATGAGGAGTCTATAAGGGGGTTCAGTGTGGTTTTATTATGAAGAAATTTTCATAAGTTTTGAAAAATAGGTTTCTTGTGTAGCTGGTCCTTAAAAACACTAAACATTTCTTTCCTGGTATTTTGTGATTATTGTGAGATGTAATTTTTAAATTATATAAATATATTTTTTTAAATATATTAATTGGAATAAAATAAATTTATATATACTTTTATCACTCGGACTAGGTGTTATGGTTTATGGAACCACAACTGATACTTATTTTCCTCTATATTCCATATTTGGGGCATCGAATTGCATTATAAGGCCCTAGCCTTAAACCTTACTTAATCGTGAGTTATTACAAGATTACACATTGAGGATCTTTTCAGGTTTAGAGTTTTAGAGAATTAGATCATAAAACATGCATTATATTCCACATTTAAACAAAGTGGTTATGTAACGCCCCGACCCCAGCTACCCAGAGTCAGTGCATTACTTCGTAACATTGGCATGATCACAAAAGATCAAGTCTTAAAAGACCGATTAGTTTAGTAGCCTTGGAAACACTAGATACATTCATAAGTCTTACATTACATCATAAAGTAAAACAAAAATACAACATCTTCTCTTCATATCCCCTTATATTATCCCTGCAGGTCATTCATATTATACTTCTTCACATCCTGAAAAATATTAAAACATTTAAAGGGGTGAGCTCAGATGCTCAGTACGGATAACAATATTGCAGAAGCTTCCATAAATAATCATTAACATTTAAGTCAATGTATAACTAAAACAAAAGTCTTTTTAAACTTGAACTTTAGCATAATATGGCAAAAATAAAATTAAATAATGCCATTTACTTACTCACACAGATATTCTACTAATAGAATAATCTCATGCAATATCAATAACCACTTTCATAATGATGGAATGCATAATGCCAGACTATCATAACCACGTAGCCAAGGCCTCGTGCCAAGAACACAAATAAGATTTTGTCAAGGCCTCATACCAAGACACTAGTTTGTCTCATGAGACCTACCGATGCATCGAGGAGCTATAGAAGGCTCCACCCGTCACTTATTAAGTCCAATGCATTCTTCATATGAACAGGTTTAAACATATCATAAACCATAACATAATCGTATCACATAAAACAAGAATAATGGAAACATAAAATTTCCACATTTCAATCACAAGATATCAATACAACACATTGATGTAATAAAAAACACTTTCAAAACCATTTTCAATACCAAAATAAAATAATGTTAAAACATTGTATTTATTTTTCATTACAAAAAATTATGGCTTGTGGAGGAAGCCGAAACTCAAATAATGGTCACGGCGGTGGAGAAGTCATTGTCACCGCATACGTACGACAAAAACATTCCATTTTTTGTTTAGTAAATCCTTCGTATAAAAAGATTCCTTTTTAATAAACGTAAAAGTCAAAGTGGTTTATACACCGTATAAAAGAAATTTGTGTATAAAACAAAATATGCCTCAATGAATGGAGATTGAGACGAAATCCATTCAAAGATAATTTTTAAATAAAATATATATATTATGTGTATTCACTATATGTACACATAAAGAAAGTATAAATACAATATAGGACATAATATTATCATGACATAATTTGAAAGTAGGAGATTAACCCAAAGAATGTAAATTGGGTTAAGAAGTTCCCTTACCTCGTGTCCGACTTGACTCAACCGCTCTTTAACCTCCTGAATAAAAAACTAGAGTTAATCTCTACCTTCTTAAGAACATTTTTCAAGTTAATTATTCCTTTTTAAATCACTTATTACCATGTCATGAACATTATGTAATTATTTAAGTTTATAACGGTCGTTTTTTCGATCTTAGGTACTTGAGTCAAAAATAAACTTCTTATAATTACAAGTTGTTCATGTGGTGAAATATCCATTATATCCAGAATTATATTCATTATTTAGATATCATATATATCATATATATCCAGTATATACATTCATTCATAATATTACGAAACATTTAGAGATAAGAAATGAAATGCACCGTTCATGGAGACGGTAAGCCGTACGTACGCATGAACGCTACTTTCATTTCTATTTCATATTTAATGGAATTAAATAATAATGATATAAATTTATAATATAATTCCAGTATAATATAGTGTATAATACCATTTACTACATCCTTTATACATCCCACATATGGTATTAACGATTCAAATCACTTTGAGGGGGCGGTAGTCCGCACTTCCTAAAATGAAAATATCGCGTTTACCCATAATGGAAACCATAAAGGTATTCCATAAATGAAAAATAAAGAATAATAAGGAAAACAAAAACATAATATATGTCATATATAAAAATATTTTCATCATAATGGCCACCATTAGAGGTGTTATATGAGTGTTGAACAATCATCGTTTCGTGAGGCAATAATTCGCCATCCACAGAAACAGTATGTTCTTTAACCATTAGATGTCGGTGTGTGTAAGTGTAGCTCGATTCCTTCTTATAACAACATCCTAGTATATTTAGGATACTTTTTTTGTTACAAAAGAAATTAATAAAAAGTGTTTAGGGGGTTGGAGATGAAAAATAATACAAAACAACATTAGAGAAGACATTACCTTAAAATCGGGTAACTCTTTTTGATTTGAGCCAAAGGCTTCCTTGGGAAGAGTTCTTCCCAAAGTGAGGCTTATAGGAGTAATAGGGGGAAGTTGGGAGAGTATTTGGGCATATTTTGGCCTATCCAAAAGGCTTGAATGTGTGAATGATGTGGTAGAGGTGGGGGCCTTTTATAAGTGGAGAGGAGGGGAACTCTTGGAAAGTAAAGAAAAGTCACTTTATTATCAAATGAGTTTCGGATTTTAGAGGTCCCACAATTATATAATACGAGGATAAGGTGATAAGGCTTCTAAATATCCACATACAATAGGTTTTGGACAATTTTAAGCCTTAGATTTTACATTATCCTTTCATTTTTTTAAATCGTTAAATAATGAGGTCATCGCTGCATCATCATGATGTCATAAATAATTTAATTTATTTAATGTCTAAAAATTATAAAAAAAATACTATGATGTAGGAAATCTTTTTAGATTTCCAATTACTATTTATAGTCAAAAATATGACTTTTATAACCCCATGTAAAAATTGTTTTATTAAAACATTTCATGTTTGTGTTATTTTTTACTTTAACATTAAATAAAAGGTATTTATGTCATTTTCCAACTAAAGTGGCTCCATGGGGTCCCCAAGTTGACCCATGGATTTTCTCGGTCGGCCATGGCACATCCAATGAGGGTAGTACATGTGTCAAGCTCATCTCATATTATTAAAACATTATTTTTACCTTAAACTACACTAATTACCTCTAATCGCGATTAAGAACTTAAAAGTTACTATTCACCAAAAAATTATTTTTATCTCATTGAACCACATTTTACTTCTTAATGAAAACCATGTATGTCGGATTTTTGAAATTTAAAACATAGAAGTGGTAATGTTTCATTTTAACGAAAAATCAGTTTTTTAACAACCACTTAGTGGTTTCACTATTCATCAAAAATTGAAGTTTTTCAGAATAAGGCCAAAATTTCACCCTAAGCTATAATTGATATTCCGAATTCAAAAATGATGTCTATTTTACGAAATTAAAAACATATAAGTTGAATTAATTAATTTAATAATTAATTCCCGATGTTACAACAAATAGCGTGTTTTTAAGAAATAATTTATATCAAAAGATTGGCAATTGTTTATGTCTAATTTCAATGTTAAATTAATTCTAATGACCACCATTGGATAAAATGGTAAAAATATATTCTAATTATACATTAAAACCACTCAATTGTATAACTTATCTCTATAAAATATTTTGATTTCAAAAAAAAATTTAAGTATTTTTCACTATTCATAAAAATTTGGAAGTTCTCAGAAAATTACAAAAAATTCAACATAGGCTAATTTCAATATTAGGAATAAAAAAATGAATTCCATTTTGAAATATAAAATTTCTATAATTTTAAAAAGTGGGTATTACTATTCATAATGGCTACTTTGATTAGTCGCGGTGTGTTAGAACTCGAGGTTGCGTACAACACACGCTGCTCCATTATTCAAAGAGGAGCGTACCATGGAAGCTTGGGGTGTTAAATTCTCCCCTCCTTCAATAAATTGCATCCTCGCAATTCGAAATTTTTATTTTAAAATAAAAGGTTGAAAATAGAAAATACCTTTATGGAAAACCCACATCGGAAATAAGGTTAATAAAAATATAACATTAAAAGAAAGAAAGAGAAGTACAAAGGTCACCTGAGATAGCCCATACTAGGATTCTATAAAAATATGGATATGGAGGAGAAACAAACCATCAAGGTCTGATGGAGAGTTGTAGAAAACAGGATTAGGAGAAATTTAACCATAATAAAGTCACAAACTTGTGATTGGTTGAACGATCATTGAATCCCCAATTGGAAAAGTTAACCGGCAACATTTTTATTTTAAGTTACCTTTTATAAATTTGAGGAATTTATTTAGGAGATTTACTAAGAACATAAGGGAATATACATACTTGTCATGTAGACTTTCATTCATTAATAAATTTTTACCACAAACCCATCATTCACTCCAAAAGGTAATAGATAAAAATATTATATTTATCATAATCGTACAAAGGTCAAAATATTAACACAGACCATTTAAATTACAAAAACTATTTTGTAATAACCAGGGACTTCCTGTAGGATAGTGGTAGGTTATAAAGGCCTGTCGCAATATGGTTGTGGGTTCGATTCATGCAGCTTTGTCCGAAGCGACGGGTTATGCCCCACCCTGCAGGTTGTCCTTTTCCTAAAACTATAGTATTATAATATTCAAAAAATAATCTTCAGAAATGATTTAACCTTAAACAATACTATCCAAAGATCAACCTAATCCATTCCAACCTTTATAGTTATCCAAAATATTTCTGTCCAACTCACAGTTCAAATTTTATAAGGAAGGTAAACATAATGAAGATCTCTTTTTTTTCACGTAACAACATGTGAACACCTTCATAATTTATTCTTTTTAAACATACTGAATTACCATGATCCCTTATTCCTTATATAATACTAGATATACTCCTTCTATCCAAAAATTTATACAAATCATCAATCAGTTTCAAGGAAGTTAAGAATATCCAATATAATTTATCCAAATCAATCACGTCTTATTCCAAAATCAATATCTCGGTATCAGAACCATATTATGGTTTATCATTCTCTCAACCATATATTTTCCAAAAATTTATCCTACTGTGGAGTCACTTTTCTTGGTTCTACACAATCTCAAGTCCTTGATGAAATAGTACTGTAGTAAAATCCTTATATACTCCATAATTATTATAACTAGTACATCATTGATAGAACACCCAAATTACAAAATTCTTTAATAACAACATAAGAACTCTAATCATTACTCCTCATCTGTGGTAGTATCATAACTTTATTATTATCCAATAACATCATTTGGGGCATACTCTGATGATTTGGACATTGGTTTGCGTAGTGTCCCCAATCCTTGCAGAAGAATCATTGTACATTTGAAACAATTTTCTTACCCTTGTAGTCACGCACTTTGTGTCCTTTTTCTCTACACTTATAACAAACTCCCATTCCCTTCAGGAAAGTTCCAAGGTGTTTCTTCCCACAGTTATCACATATTGTAAAATTCTTCTTTTCCCACGTCCCTTTTTCCATCATTCTCTCTTCCATCATTTTCTTCTCTTTCTTCCCTTCAAAGCCATAAGACTCAGAGAATTCTTTACTTATCCTATTAACACATGATACTATTTCTTCATATGTTGAGAACACATGGGAGATTATTTCCCTTCTAAATGTTGGCTTAATACCATGAAAGATATGATCCTTCTTACGCTTTAGATCATACGTTTTGCTGGAGTTCACATTCCTTCTACTGGGCGCCATTTCTATACAATTGCATAAACTAGGTTAGTTTATGAATTACAATGAATAATTCCAAACATTTAAAATACTTAATGTAAATTGAACGGTTTATGGATATAATCCATAATCATAAGAATGTTTTCTTTGAGAATGTATATACTCATAAACCCTACATAGTGGTTTGTAAAGAAATGAGAATTATCCTAAGCATATCCCCCAGGAGTGTCGTAACCAAGAGTGCAGCAAGGCCCGTTGTCGTGCACCAGTTCCGGTTCGAGTCTAGCTCAAAGCAGTGTTTTCGGGTTTTACCCCTAGGTACATCTGTGCCAGAGCCACCTCTACCTGCTCGTATCCAGAAAGGGATGTATTTCTCGGAAAACTCACAAAATCTCTATAATACCAAAATTCTAGGAAGTTCTTCTATACTAATCCTCAAAGTCTATCTTTGGGATATGTGCTCTAATCAGAGTTTATCTAAATCTAGCTTCCAAGGTTAGTACTAAACTGCCTCTGATACCAACTGTATCGCCCCGACCCCAGCTACCCAGAGTCAGTGCATTACATCGTAACATTGGCATGATCACAAAAGATCATGTCTTGAAATACCGATTAGTTTAGTAGCCTTGGAAACACTAGATACATTCATAAGTCTTACATTACATCATAAAGTAAAACAAAACTACAACAACTTCTCTTCATATACCCATATATTATCCCTGCAGGTCATTCATATTATACTTCTCCACATCCTGAAAAATATTAAAACATTGAAAGGGGTGAGCTCATATGCTCAGTAAGGATAACAATATTGCGGAAGCTTTCATAAATAATCATTAACATTTAAGGCAACTTATAACTAAAACAAAAACCTTTTTAAACATGAACATTAGCATAATATGGAAAAAATAAAATTAAATAATGTCATTTACTTACTCACATGGATATTCTACTAATTGAATAATCCCATGCAATATCAATAACCACTTTCATAATGATGGAATGGATAATGCCAGACTATCATAACCACGTAACCAAGGCCTCGTGCCAAGACCACAAATAAGATTTTGTCAAGGCCTCGTTCCAAGACACTAGTTTGTCTCACGAGACCTACCGATTCATCGAGGAGCTATAGCGGGCTCCAACCGTCACTTATTAAGTCCAATGCATTCCTCATATGAACAGGGTTAAACATATCATAAACCATAACATAACCGTATCACATAAAACAAGCATAAAGGAAACATAACATTTCCACATTTCAATCACAAGATATCAATACAACACATTGATGTAATAAAAAACACTTTCAAAACCATTTTCAATACCAAAATAAAATAATGTTAAAACTTTGTATTTATTTTTCGTTACAAAAAATTATGGCTTGTAGAGGAAGCCGAAACTCAAATAATGGTCACAGCGGCGGAGAAGTCATTGTCGCCGCATACGTACGACAAAAACATTCCCTTTTTCATTTAGTAAATCCTTCGTATAAAAATATTCCTTTTGAATAAACTTAAAAGTCAAAGTGGTTTATACACCGTATAAAATAAATTTGTGTATAAAACAAAATATGCCTCAATGAATGGAGATTGAGACGAAATCCCTTAAAAGATAATTTTTAAATAAAATATATCTATTATGTGTATTCACTATATGTACACATAAAGAAAGTATAAATACAATATAGGACATAATATTATCATGACATAATTTGAAAGTAGGAGATTAACCCAAAGAATGGAAATTGGGTTAAGAAGTTCCCTTACCTCGTGTCTGACTTGACTCGACCGCTCTTTAACCTCCTGAATAATAAACTATAGTTAATCTCTACCTTCTTAAGAACATTTTTCAAGTTAATTATTCCTTTTTATATCACTTATTACCATGTCATGAACATTATGTAATTATTTAAGTTTATAACGGTCGTTTTGTCGATCTTAGGTACTTGAGTCAAAAATAAACTTCTTATAATTACAAGTTGTTCATGTGGTGAAATATCCATTATATCCAGAATTATATTCATTATGTAGATATCTTATATATCATATATATCCAGTATATACATTCATTCATAATATTACGTAACATTTAGAGATAAGAAATGAAATGCACCGTTCATGGAGACGGTAAGCCGTACGTACGCATGAACGCTACTTTCATTTCTATTTCGTATTTAATGGAATTAAATCATAATGATATAAATGTATAATATAATTCCAGTATAATATAGTGTATAATACCATTTACTCCATCCTTTATACATCCCACATATGGTATTAACGATTCAAATCACTTTGAGGGTGCGGTAGTCCACACTTCCTAAAATGAAAATATCGCGTTTACCCATAATGGAAACCATAAAGGTATGCCATAAATGAAAAATAAAAAATCATAAGAAAAACAAAAAAATATATATATCATATATAAAAATAGTGTCATCATAATGGCCACCATTAGAGGTGTTATATGAGTGTTGAACAATCATCGTTTCGTGAGGCAAAAATTCGCCATCCACAGAAACAGTAAGTTCTTTAACCATTAGATGTAGGTGTGTGTAAGTGTAGCTCTAATACTTCATATAAAAACATACTAGTATATTGAGGATACTGGTTTTGTTACAAAAGAAATGAATAAAAAGTGTTTAGGGGGTTGGAGAAGAAAAATAAAACAAAACAACATTAGAGAAGACATTACCTTAAAATCGGGTAACTCTTTTTGATTTGAGCCAAAGGCTTCCTTGGGAAGAGTTATTCCCAATGTGAGGCTTCTAGGAGTAAGAGGGGGAAGTTGGGAGAGTATTTGGGCAGATTTTTGCCGAGCCAAATGGCTTGAAAGTGTGAATTAGGTGGTAGAGGTGGGGGCCTTTTATAAGTGGAGAGGAGGGGAACTCTTGGAAAGTAAAGAAAAGCCACTTTATTATAAAATGAGTTTCGGATTTTAGAGGTACCAAAATTATATAATTCGAGTATAAGGTGATAGGGGTTAGAAATCTCATCATATAATAGGTTTTTGACAAGTTTAAGCCTTAGATTTTATATTATCCTTTCATTTTTTTTAAATCGTTAAATAATGAGGTCATCGCTGCATCATCATGATGTCATAAATAATTTAATTTATTTAATGTATAAAAATTATAAAAAAACTACTATGATGTAGGAAATCTTTTTAGATTTCCAATTACTATTTATAGTAAAAAATATGACTTGTATAACCCCATGTAAAAATTGTTTTAGTAAAACATTTCATGTTTTTGTCATTTTTTACTTTAACATTAAATAAAAGGTATTTATGTCATTTTCCAACTAAAGTGGCTCCATGGGGTCCCCAAGTTGACCCATGGATTGTCTTGGTCGGCCATGGAACATCCAATGAGGGTAGGACATGTGTCAAGCTCATCTCATATTATTAAAACATTATTTTTACCTTAAACTACATTAATTACCTCTAATCGCGATTAAGAAGTTAAAAGTTACTATTCACCAAAAAAATATTTTAATCTCATTGAACCACATTTTACTTCTTAATGAAAACCATGTATGTCAGATTTTTGAAATTTAAAACACAAAAGTGGTAATGTTTCATTTTAACGAAAATCAGTTTTTTAACAACCACTTAGTGGTTTCACTATTCATCAAAAATTGAAGTTTTTCAGAATAAGGACAAAATTTCACCCTAAGCTATAATTGATATTCCGAATTCAAAAATGATGTCTATTTTACAAAATTCCAAACATATAATTTTCATTAATTAATTTTATAATTAATTCCCGCTATTACAACAAATAGCGTGTTTTTTAGAAACAATTTATATCAAAATATTGGCAATTGTTTATGTCCAATTTCAATGTTAAATTAATTCTAATGACCACCATTGGATAAAATGGTAAAAATATATTCTAATTATACATTAAAACCACTCAATAGTATAACTTATCACTATAAAATATTTTTATTAAAAAAGTTGTTTTAAGTATTTTTCACTATTCATAAAAATTTGGAAGTTCTCAGAAAATTACAAAAAATTCAACATAGGCTAATTTCAATATTAGGAATATAAAAATGAATTCCATTTTGAAATATAAAATTTCTATAATTTTAAAAAGTGGGTATTACTATTCATAATGGCTACTTTGATTAGTCGTGGTGTGTTAGAACTCGAGGTTGCGTACAACACACACTGCTCTATTATTCAAAGAGGAGCATACCATGGAAGCTTGGGGTGTTACAGGTTACATAAAAGATAGTATTCATTTTCCCATCAACGAAAACATATTTAAAATAAAACATGGATTCTTTCTTGACACTTCCTTGACACTATAATCATATCATGTACCAATCCCTTGACCTGTGAAAACATTTCAAAAACTTGGGATGAGCATAAAAATCTCAGTAAGGGTTATAAAAAGTATGGAAAGGAAAAATGGGTACATATATACATAAGAATGAAATCATACTTTACCCATAAAACATAATCACTTTAACATACCTCATAAAATCATGAATAAATCATATAAATCATAAGACATAAAGGTAACTTGAGGCATTCCTAACATTCTTACATAGGAAGTAACCCTCTTGGTTACGTTTGGAATACCCATCACAGTATATTCCCTGAATCTCTTTAGAAAAACCTTAACGTTTAACTCCTTCGCATTACCCAATGCATTGGAGATCTATATCGGGCTCACCCGCCCTTAGTTTATCACGAAACCACCCATCTTCATAACAATTCCCAAAAACCATAACATAATCATAGCACAAAATTTAAGCATAAAGGAAAAATACCATTCCCACATTGCAATAACAATATAACATTTTAAGATATTGAAATAATGAAACCATTCTAAAACCTATTTTCATAACCATTTAAAACATTTAATAAAGAGATTTTTAAATCAAAGTGTCCCATACCACATTGAAGCTTCTAACATTTTAAACCATTAATATCCATATAAATAAATCCTTAAAACCATTTTTAAAATATGGATATTAATGAGAAATATATATAATATTAAATCATTAAAACATTAAAAATGATATTTTAGTTAAAGGGTGTTTAACAAAATGAGGGACACTTAAATACAATACTTGAGGAATAACATTTAATCAAAACTTTATAATATCATGAGAATAAAGGGATTCGTGATATAATATTCCAAGTGACAGTATATACACCATATAAGAGTGAATTGGTGCATAACAACAATGAAGTCTCAATGGAAATGTAAATTGAGATGAAATCCATTATAAAGATGGTATCCTTAAATTAAGGATAAATCAATCTCATAATTATGTGCGAAAAATATAAATACACCAAATATAAGTGGATATTAAGTGTAAAATAATCAAATTTCATTCACACATATTCAAAGGACGACATATTCAATAACTACATGTTGAACCCAAAGAAATCGAAATTGGGTTAAGAAGTTCCCTTGACATCCTAACGGCATTACATCAAATTTTAGAAAAAGAGTTGATGAGAGAGATAAAGGGTACCTCATCACTTGGACATAAAATTTAAGGCAATAAGGATATATAAGAACATGTCCCCACATAATAAGATGAAAATTAAAAGACATAACAAAAGAATTCTTTTAAAAAGAGGAGGGTGAAAGGTTCCCTTACTGATTTGGGTAACTTTCGAAACGTACTCCCCATGAAAGAAGGACTATGCAACATTGATGTAAACACTCATAAACGAAAGTATGTTACACAAAGAGTAGAATAATGGACATTAAATACACCACTCAAAAGGAAATATTGGCAAATGTAGCATGAATCTCACGAAAACACAAAGTGAGATAAAAAGCCCCTTACGAAATTTCAGCAGCCTAACGGTGCCAATTAAATCTTCCAAAATGGATTGATGAGAGAAAATAGGGTCTCTCATCAAATGAGAATAAAAATTAAAGTAAGATTAATATAAAAGAACATCCCAATCATAATAAATATGATCTTAAAAGAAATTACATAAAAGAGTGTACTTAAAAAGAAAGAGAGGGGTAGGATCCCTTACCTCGGGTCAGACTTGACTCGATCGTTCTTTAACCTCCTGAATAATAAAATTGAGTTAATTTATACTTTCTTAAGAACCTTTTCCAAGTTCATTATTCCGTTTATATCTCTTACTACCATGCTATGAACACTATGTAAGTTTTTTAAGTTAATAATGGTCGTTTTGTAGATCATTGCTACTTGAGTCAAAAATAAACTCTTTATAATTACAAGTTGTTCATGTGGTAAAATATATATTATATCTAGAATTATATTCATTATGTAGATATCATATATATCATATATATCCATTATATACATGCATTTATAATATTACATATTATCCAGAGGTATGAAATGAAATACACCGTTCATGGAGACGGTAAGTCGTACGTACAAATGAACGCTACTTCCTTTTCTATTTCTTATTTAATGGAATTAAAACATAATGATACATAATAGTAATATAATTACATTATGGTATCATATATAATATCATTAAATTTATCCTTTATATGTACCACATATGGTGTTAACTAATCAAATCACTTTGAGGGGGCGGTAGTCCGCACATCCTAAAATGAAGATATCGCATTTACCCATAATGGAAACCATAAAGGTATGCCACAAATGAATAATACAGAAGCATAAGTAAAAAATAAACATATTATATATCAAATATAAATATAGTGTCATCTTAATGGCCACCTTTGAAAGTTTTAGAAGAATATTGAACAATCATCGTTTCATGAGGCAGAAATTCTCCATCCACAGAAACAGTATGCTCTTTAACCATTATAGGAAGGTGTGTGTAAGTGTAGATCGAATCCTTCTTATAACAACATCCGAGTATATTGAAGATACTTTTTTTGTTACAAAAGAAAATAATAAAAAGAGTTTAGGGGGTTGGAGATGCAAAATTAAACAAAATAACACAAGTGAAGACATTACCTTAAAATCGGGTATCTCTCTTTGATTTGATCTCAAAGGCTTCCTTGGGAAGACTTATGCCTAAAGTGAGGCTTCTAGGAGTAATAGAGGGATGTGGTGAGAAAACATGAGCAGGGGTTGGACGAGCCAAAGGCTTGAGAGGTGTGGGTAAGGTGGTAGAGGTGGGGGCCTTTTATAAGAGGAGAGGAGGGGCACTCTTGGAAAGTTACAAAAGGATACTTTATTATAAAATGATTTTCGGATTTAAAAGGTCCCACAATTATAAATTTCTAGGATAAGGTGATAAGGGTTAGAAATCCACCCATCCAATAGATTTTTGACAAGTGTAGGTCTTATATTTTAAATTATATTTTCATTTTATTTAAATCGTTAAATAATGATGTAATCGCTGCATCATCATGGTGTAATAAATAATTTAATTTATTTAATATCTAAAAATTATAAAAAAATACTATTATGTAGGAAATCTTTTTAGATTTATAATGAATATTTATAGTCAAAAATATGACTTGGATAACCCCATTTAAAAATTGATTTAGTAAAACAACTCATGTTTGTGTGATTTTTACTTTTACTTTAAATAAAAGGCATTAATGTCTTTATCTTACCCAAGTGGCTCCATGGGGTCACAAAAATCGACCCATGGGTTGTCTTGGTCGGCCATGACACATCCAATAAGGTTAGGACATGTGTCTAGGTGATTTCATATTATTAAAACTTTATTTTTACCTTTAATTACACTAATTATCTCTAATCGCGATTAAAAACTTACAAGTTACTATTCACAAAAAAATTATTTTAATCCCATTGAACCAAATTTTAAATCCTAATGAAAACCATGTATGTCGGATTTTTGAAATTCAAATTACAGAAGTGTTAATGTTTCATTTAAACAAAAAATCAGTTTTTTAAGTACCACTTAGTGGTTTCACTATTCATCAAAATTTGAAGTTTTTCAGAAAAATACCAAAACATCACCCAAAGCTATATTTGATTTTCCGAATTCAAAAATGATGTCTATTTTAAAAAATTCAAATCATATAAGTTAAATTAATTAATTTAATAATTAATTCTCGTTGTCATGACAAATAGTGTGTTTTTAAAAAACAATATCTATTAATAGATTGACACTAGTTTAAGTCCAATTTCAAAGTGAAATTAATTCCAATGACCACCATTAGATTAAATGGTAAAAATATATTCTAAATAAACTTTAATATAAATTAAAAATATAATATATCCATATAAATAAATCAGATTAAAAGGAGGTTTTGAATTAAAATGCAACATTTTCCACTATTCATTAAAAATGAACTTTATCAGAAAAATACCAAAAATTTACACAAAGTAAATTTTGATATCCCGATTATAAAGAAGAATTTTATTTTGTCAAATATAACACATAAAATTGTCAAAAAGTGGATTTAAAAAAGGTTCGCCATCAAAATGTGGTTAATCGACCTTTTAAAGAATATTAGAATGTTTATGCTTAAAATTGGATTCATTCGCATTTTTAATCCTCTAAAATTTATTGTAAAGAGTAAAAATATTTGAAAAACCTATATAATCATTTTTTAGTTAGTTCTGTTCATTCCTGCCATTACAACGACTAGGCATTAACTACCATTTAAAATAATATAATTTTATTATTAGAGTGGAACGTAAGATTCCCAAGAAACTCGTTGTTGCATATTGGGTACGCCATCGAGCATAGCGTCCCCTTTAAATTAATATTAATATTTAATTCAAAAATATGGATAAATATGAAAATGTCATATTCTTTATTTACCTGGGGTGTATAAGGCCCCAGCCTTACACCTTACTTAATCTTGAGTTATTACAAGATTACACATTGAGGATCTTTTCAGGTTTAGAGTTTTATAGAATTAGATCATGAAACTTGCATTACATTCCACATTTAAACAATGTGGTTACATAAAAGACAGTATTCATTCTTCCCATCAACGGAAACATATTTAAAATAAAACATGGATTCTTTCTTGACACATCCTTGACACTATCATCACATCATATACCCTTCCCTTGACCTGTGAAAAACATTTCAAAAACTTGGGATGAGCATAAAGAAGCTCAGTAAGGGATATAAAAATATGGAAAGGAAACATGAGTACATGTATACATAAGAATGAAATCATACTTTACCCATAAAACATAGGCATATCAAATCATGAATAAATCATAGAAATCATAAGACATAAAGGTAACTTGAGGCATTCATAACATTCTTACGTAGGGAGTAACCCTCTTGGTTATGTTTGGAATACCCATCATAGTATATTCCCTAAATCTCTTCGGAGAAACCTTAACGTTTTACTCCTTCGGGTTACCCAATGCATTGGAGAGCTATATCGGGCTCACCCTCCCTTAGTTTATCATAGAACCACCCGTCTTCATAATAATTCCCAAGAACCATAACGTAATTCATATAACATAAAACATGCATAAAGGAAATATAACATTTCCACATTTCAATCACGATATATCAATACAACAAATTGATATAATAAAAACATTATGAAAACCATTTTCAATACCAAAGTAAAATATGGTATTTATTTTTCATTTAAAAAAAGGGTATGGCTTGTAGAGGAAGTCGAAACTCAAATAATGGTCACAACGGCGGATAAGTCGTTGTCACCACATACGTACGGCAAGAAAAACATTCCCTTTTGTCATTTAGTAAAACACTTCGTATAAAAAAGATTCCTTTTGAATAAGCATAAAAGTCAAAGGGGTTTATACACCGTATAAAAGAAAGTTGTGTATAAAATAAAATATGCCTCAATAAAAGGAGATTGAGACGAAGTCCCATACCACCTTGAAGCTTTTAACATTTTAAACCATTAATATCCATATAAATAAATCCTTAAAACCATTTTGAAAACATGGATATTAATAAGAACAAATAATTAAAACATTTAAAGTGATATTTTGGTTAAAGGGGTTTTACCAAAATTAGTGACACTTGAATACAATAATTGAGGAATAACATTTAATCAGAACTTTATAATATCATGAGAATAAATGGATTCATGATATAATATTCCAAAGGACAGTATATACACCATATATGAGTGAATTGGTGCATAACAACAATGAAGTCTCAATAGAGATGTAAAATGTGATGAAATCCCTTATAAAGAAGGTATCCTTAAGTTAAGGATAAATCAATCTCAAAATTATGTGTGACAAATATAAATACACCCAATATAATTGGATATTAAGTTTAAAACAATAAAAGGTCATTCACACATATTCAAAGGATGACATATTCAATAACTACATGTTGAACCCAATGAAATCGAAATTGGGTTAAAAAGTTCCCTTGGTAAAATTCGACAGCCTAACGGCGTCACATCAAGAATTTAGAAAATTAGTTGATGAGAGATAAAAAAGGAATATCATCACTTGGAAATAAAATTTACATCATTCAGGATATAGAAGACCATATCCCAACATAATAGTATGTGAATTAAAAGACATAACAAATGAAGTCTTTTAAAAAGAGGAGGGTGAAAGGTTCCCTTACCGACTTGGGTAACTTTCAAAAAGTACACCCCATTGAATAAGTGTCATAAAATGAATATTTAAATACCCATAAATGGAATTATATTACAAAAGGAGTGTAATAATGGGCAGTACATAAACCACTCAAATGAAATTGTGGCAAATGTGGCATAAATCTCACGGGAATAAAAGTGAGATGAAAAATCCCTTACGAAAACTCGGCAGCCTAACGACGCCACTTAAAACTTCAAAAAATGGATTGATGAGATAAAATAGGGTATCTCATCTGATTAAAATAAAATTTACATCAAGAGTAATATAAAATAACATCCCCCATCATAAAAAAAAAGAGGATCTTAAAAGAAGTGACATAGGAGAGTACTTAAAAAGAAAGAGAGAGGTTAGATCTCTTACGAAAACTCGACAGCCTAACGGCGCCACTCAAAACTTCCAAAATGGATTTATGAGAGGAAATAGGGTCTCTCATAATATGAACATAATAAGTACAGTGGGAGTAATATAAAAGAACATCCCAATAATAAGAAATATGAGCTTAAAAGGAATGACATAAAAGACTGTACTTAAAAAGAAAGAGAGGGATAAGACCCCTTACCTCGTATCCGACTTGACCCGACCGTTCTTTAATCTCCTGAATAATAAACTTGAGATAATATCTACTTTATTAATAACCTTTTAAATTTCATTATTCCTTTTATACCATGTTATGAACATCATGTAATCATTTAAGTTAATAATGTTCATTTTGTCGGTATTTGGTTCTTAAGTCAAAAATAGACTTCTTACACTTACATGTTGTTAATTTGGTCAAAGTTTCATTATATACAGAATGATATTAATGATTTGTATAAAATATATATCATATATATTCAGCATATACATTTATATATAATATTACATCACATTTAGAGGTAAGAAATAAAATGCACCGTTCATGGAGACGGTAAGCCGTACGTACGCATGAACGCTACATCCATTTCTATTTTGTATTTCTGGAATGGAATCATAATGATATAAGAGTATATTATAATTCCAGTATAATAAAATATATAATATCATTAAATTTATCCTTTACACATCCCACATATGGTATTAACGAATCAAATCACTATCAGGGGGCGGTAGTCTGCACTTCCTAAAATGAAGATATCGTGTTTACCCAAAATGGAAACAATAATGGTATTCCATAAATGAAAAATACAGAAGCTTAAGGAAAGAATAAAAATATTATATATCATATATAAAAAATAGTGACATCATAATGGCCACCTTTGAAGGTGTTAAATGAGTATTGAATAATCATCTTTTCGGGAGGCAGAATTTCTCCATCCACGGAAACTGTATGTTCTTTAACCATTTGATGTAGTTGTGTGAGAGGGTAGCTCGAATAAATCTATAACAACATCCTAGTATATTTAAGATACTGGTTTTGTTACAAAATAAGTAAATAAAAAGATTTTAGGGGGTTGGAGAAGCAAAATAAAACAAATGAACATGAGAGAATGAATTACCTTTAAAAGTGTAACTCCTTTTTATTTGAGCCTAAAGGATTCCTTTAAAAGGATTCTTCCCAAAGGGAATACTCTAGGATGAGGAGAGGGATGTGGAGAGATTAAATGGGCAGGGGATGGCCGAGCCAAAGGCTTTAGGAGTGTGTGAAATGAGGTAGAGGTGGGGGCCTTTTATAAGAGGAGAGGAGGGGCACTTTTGGAAATCATGAAACTATTATTTTATTTTGAAAAGTGTTTCGAATTTATAAGGTCCCACATTGATATATTTCTAAGATAAGATGATAAGGCTTCTAAATATTCCCATACAATAGTTTTTGGACAAGTGTAGGTCTTAGATTTTATATTATCGTTTCATTTTATTTAAACTGTTTATTAATGAGGTCATTGTTGCATCATCATGATGTCATAATAAAATTAATTTATTTAATGTATAAAAATTATAACAAAAATATCCTGATGTAGTAAATCTTTTTATCTTTCCAAAGAGTATTTATATACAAAATTATGATTAGTATAACCCCTTCTAAAAATTGTTTTAGTAAAACAATTTATGTTAGTGTCATTTTCACCTTTATTTAAAAAAAGGCATTAAAGTCATTATCACACCCAAGAGGCTCCATAGGGTCCCCTAAATCGACCCATGGGTTTTCTTGGTCGGCCATGACTCATCCAATAGGGGTAGGACAAGTGTCATGGTGTTTTCATGTTTTTATAATATCATTTTTACCTTAAATTACACTAATTACCTCTAATCGCGATTAATGAAAAAACGTTACTATTCACCGAAAAAATATTTTCATCCCATTGAACCACATTTTACATACTAATGACAACCATGTATGTCGGATTTTCAAAATTCAAAACACAATGATGGAAAAATTTCATTTTAACGGAAAATCAGTTTTTATAAGTACCACTTAGTGGTTTCACTATTCATCAAAAATTGATGTTTTTCAGAAAATTACAAAACATTCACCCTAAGATATATTTGATATTCTGAATTCAAAAATGAAGTCTATTTTACAAAATTCAAAACATATAAGTCACATTAACTAATTTAATAATTAATTCCCGTTGTCAGAGAAAATAGCGTGTTTTTATAAAACAATAAGTATCAAAAGATTGACACTAGTTTAAGTCTGATTTCAAAGTGAAAATAATTCCAACGACCACTATTGGATTTAATGGTAAAAATATATTCTAATTTCACTTTAAACCCAATTCAAAAGATAATATAATCATATAAATAAATTAGATTAAAAATAGGTTTTGAATTAAAATACAACATTTTACACTATTCATTAAAAAATGAACTTTACCAGAAAGATACCAAAAATTTACACAAAGTAAATTTTGATGTCCCAATTATTAAGAAGAGTTTTATTTTGTCGAAAAGAATGTATAAGAGTGAACAAAACTATATTTAATGACGGTTCGCCATCAAAAGGCGATAAGTGAACCTTTAGTGAAAACAAGGGCATATACGCCTAAAATTGAATTCTTTCTGTATTTTATGCCTTTATCTTTTATTGAATAAATTTAAAAATATTTAAAAACATATATAATCATATTTTAGTTATTTCTATCCATTCCCTCCAATACAACGGCTACATGTTAACTACCATTTAAAATAATATAATTTTATTATTAGAGTGCAACGTAAGATTCCCAAGAAACTCGTTGTTGCGTGTTGGGTACGCCATTGAGCATAGCGTCCCCTTTAAATACATATTAATATTTTATTCACAAATATGGATAAATATGAAAATGTCATATTCTTTATTTACCTGGGGTGTTACAGTGTGTTACATCCTTCCCCCCTTTTGGGAATTGCATCCTCCCAATTTTAAAATTGGGCTTGGAAGCTTCATTGAAAATCCCACATCGGAACAAGAGTTAGTAAAACTATCACTTTAAAAGAATGGGAGAGAAGTACAACTGTCACTCGTGTTAACCCATACTAAGATTCCAAGTATGAAAATATGGATATGGAGGAGAAAACAAAGTGTCATTTTCTGTTGGAGAGTGATAGTAAACATGTCTAGGATAAAGTTAACAACAAGAAAATCACAAACTTGTGATGGGTTAAACAGTATTTGATTCCCCAGTAGAAAACATTAATAGATAGCATTTTTGTTTTAAGTTACTTTTCATTGAGGAATTTATTTATCAGCTTAACTAAAACATTAGGAAGCATACTTAATTGTCATTTTGACTTTCAACTTTTACTAGATTTCTTACACGAACTCATATTTTCTCCAAAAGACGGGTATTTAGGATGACTTGTTCACATTAAGAGAGCTATAATCAACTTCTAGAGAATCACCTAATCCACAAAAGAGAACTATATACTTCCCATTTCTTTAGACCTTAACCAAAACTAAAACCAAAAAGGCTAGTATGAGATCAGATAATACCCAAAAAGGATGATCCTTTATATAAAAAAAATCTATTCTTAATCTCTAAAATTTGTCAAACAAAACCCAAAGTTCAAAAAAGACCATTCAATAAACATCTATCCATAAAATTCTACAAAGTTAAACAAACTAAGATTGAAACCCAAAATGTATTAACCAGTAATTGCCTCAAATTCAAGGATCATATAAACCCAAATGGTTCTTTATAACTACATCCACAAAAGAAAGGATAATTATTCCTTGAATAAAATTTTCGTATATCAAACATCAGGGTTACTATAAAAAGTCTTCTAATGTAACCCCATAATCAAAAGAGACTTAATACATCTAAGAATTTCACCATCCTAAAATCTACCATAACTCTTGAATCCCTTATATGATGACTTCTTACTCATTCAACATTCTTCATGATCCATTAGCCATTCCTTTTTAAACTTATTCTGAAATACCTATTTCCTACAAACAAAATCATGAATCATATCCTAATATTCCAATAATATGAAATCATTTGTTCATAAATAATCCATACCTTTCATTCTTCATTGTCAGTTTCTTCATCCTCAATCAGAATGGCCTTAGGTATTGGTAAATGAATATTTGTACGATCATGGTGACCCCATTCCCGAAACTTCTTCGTAGGACATGTGTTTGCATAATGACCATGCACACCACATTTAAAACATTCAATAGATCCTTCAGAAACAACATCTTTCCCTTTCCTAGAGTCAACTAGATGCTTCTTTTTTCCATGGCAGGTTCTTGCTTTATGGCCTTCATTTCCACACCTATAGCATCTTTCTGTCCCTTTGAATCATTTTCCTATTTGTTTCTTTCCACATATTTGACACATCAGTTTTTGAACATACTTACCTTTATGATTATTACCTGAACTTCCGTAGGGATTTGTTTCTCACATATACGATGCCTTATAAAAATCACTAAGGTTCAGGTGGTCAATCATGACTCCAGATAGTTGGTTGAGGTTAACCACAAGAGTTCTCATTGCAGCTCCCATATCATTTAGTTGTTCTTTCATAAAACTGTCACAGTTTTCTTCAAATCCATTGTTACTTTGGTGCCTACTGGATCCAGCCATTTACTAAAACCAAAAAGTTCAGTGTGAGTATATCAGTAAAATCATCAAATAAAAAAAATACGAAGATAAAAACCAAGATATACGTATCCAAGTTATCTCAAACTCATTCTAACTTTAAAAAAATGATGACTCCATCTAATATACTAACCACTGTGGTTATACACAACTTGTCACTTTTTCTTAAACAATACTCTAACCTATAAAGATATCTAAACTAACCTCTGATACCAACTATAAGGCCCCAGCCTTAAACCTTACTTAATCTTGAGTATTTACAAGATTACACATTTAGAATCTTTTTAGGTTTAGAGTTTTAGAGAATTAGATCATAAAACTTGAATTACATTCCACATTTAAACAAAGTGGTTACATAAAATATAGTATTCATTTTCCCATCAACGGAAACATATTTTAAATAAAACATGGATTCTTTCTTGAAACTTCCTTGAAAGTATCATCATATCATGTACCAATACCTTGACCTGTGAAAACATTTCAAAAACATGGGATGAGCATAAAAAGCTCAGTAATGGTTATAAAAATTATGTAAAGGAAACATGAGTACATATATACATAAGAATGAAATCATACTTTACCCATAAAACATAAGCAATTTAACATACCTCATAAAATCATGAATAAATCATAGAAATCATAAGACATAAAGGTAACTTGAGGCATTCATAACATTCTTACATAGGGAGTAACACTCTTGTTTACATTTAGAATACCCATCACAGTATATTCCCTAAATCTCTTTGGAGAAACCTTAATGTTTAACTCTTTCGCGTTACCCAATGCACTGGAGAGCTATATCGGGCTCACCGGCCCTTAGTTTATCACGGAACCACCCATATTCATAACAATGCCCAAGAACCATAACATAATCATAGCACATACCTTAAGAATAAAGGAAAGATAACATTCCCACATTGAAATAACAATATAACATTTTAAGATATTGAAATAATGAATCCATTCTAAAAACCATTTTCAAACCCATTTAAAACATTTAATAATGAGATTTTTAAATCAAAGTTTCCCATACCACATTGAAGCTTTTAAAATTTTAAACCATTAATATCCATATAAATAAATCCTTAAAACCATTTTGAAAACATGGATATTAATGAGAAATATTTATAAGATTAAATCATTAAAACATTTAAAATGATATTTTAGTTAAAGGGTTTTTGTAAAGACCCGAAGCTTGACGTACATGGACAATATATTACTTTGGAAGAATACTTAATACATAACAAAAATGGACACACAAGGATCGTAATAGTTTAGTGTCTTTGGAAACTCAGAATAAAATCTTCTAATCATGGTGAAAGATCTTCAACATCTCCCAATAAAGATCTTCCCTTTTTTTCTTACCTAAAACCTTTCTTTATATCCTGGGGAAAAGAAAGAATAAAAGAGGTGAGCTCAAATACTCAGTAAGGGTAAACAGAAGAAATATCAATCACATCATATACATAAGAACATGTCTTTTGGAAATCTTAACCTGCAAAAGAGATCATAATTTTATAACATGGGATAATTCATAGTAGTGAAATGTAATCCCAAAAAAATAATAACTTAAAACATGAAACTTTGTGTCATACACACATAATCACAGAGAATCATTTATTATTAGTCAAGACTCGTTTCCAAGACAATCATAGTGGACAAAGTTCATTTCTGAACAGAGTTCACTCCTCGTTTCAGTCCTGTTTCACTGAACCGGTTTAACCTGTCGTTCCAGCCATGTCTATCTCATGAGATATAAAATTTTTATCCAATACATTGGAGAGAGATATAGGTCCCACCCATCTCATAATGATACCATTCTTATGTGTTCCACAAAATAAAAAATCATACATCATTGCATAACCCATGTAATAAAAATGGGAATCTTAAACATCATGCATCATAACATAATCCATATAAAATAAAAGGACATCATAAAAATAATTCTATCATAACATAATCAAATAAATGAAAAAATAGGGATAGAAACAGAACCCTTTATTATCTTAGATGGAAAATAATTTTGATAAAACACTTGAACTCCATTCTTGATGAAAATATCCTTTCTACCAAAATTTTTTATTTCATTTCTTCACATGTCATACAATTTTAAACTAAAAGAAGTTGATTAAAAATAAACTTGAAAACTTTTAAAGTATTCTTCTTGGAAATAATGTTTTATAAATCCATTCATTCCGTATAAGTTAAAAAAACATTCTTCTCGTACTTTGGTCAGAAAAGTCAAAAAGTACCTCGTACGAAAAACGACAAAAGATTCCTTTCATATCTTTTACTAAAAACTCACCGAAGGGTAAAATTGGATATAAAATATTGTATAAGGATATAAATATTACATATTGATGAAACTTGGATGTGGATGATAAATATTCTCTAGTAAATTCTGAAGTATAAATAATCTCGGATAAAAATTGAGATTGCGATATCTTCCCTTACCTTAGGTATGATTTGCTTCGTATGTGTCCGAACCTCCTGTATAATGATTTAAATAATGTTATTGACTTATTCCAGAATCATACTTATTTTTATGATATCATAAATGGTCATATTCTTAGCTTATTATTAGTAATATTTCATTACTACTTGTTATTCGGTTGTTTATTACTTTTTGTTCTTATGCGTGTTTTATCGAGTAAATTCTTATTTTTATTTTTGGGATATAGATACCACATTTACATAATGATATTATTGTAATATATATCATATTCATTCATTCAATTAATTTATATAATCATTATGCAATGAAGATCATGTAGAACGAGTCGCATCACATCGTGGAGACGGTATTCCGTACGTACGCACGAGCGATGATATCATTACCCTGATCGTGGAATTGTATTGGAGTGTATGTATACTATTTCAGAATCAATATCATTTTACAATAATCATATATAGTTATTATTTACACCATTATACCCATCCAAGTAAGGTGGTGGTGGAAAATAGATTACACCACGGCGTGGAGACGGTATTCTGTACGTATGCACGCGTGGTGATTTCGTTTTCTGTAGGATGGATAGATGGTGAAATAGGGTTGTTTAATAATTATAATAACATATCAGTATATTATTGATACTGATATTATTACTTCATAATGAAACAACTAAAGAAGAAGAATTGGAAGAAGAAATAAAGATGGAAGAATCGGTAACGGGCATTGCCTCTTCTTTGAAGCGCCTCTTTGAGACCTCCTCTTAGGGAACTACAATTGGTCTTTGAAGAAGACCAGGACCTCTAGAATGTTTCTAGGGAAGTGGGGAAGTGAAATGGTCAGGTTTTGGCCGAGCTTGAAGGCTCAAATTGGTGTCAGGAGGAGAGTGAGTAGGTTCCCTTTTATAACGGAGGAGAAGGGCACCTTTGGAATAACTAAAAATATTATTTTATTATAAAGTCAAATTAGGTTTTTAATAGCTCCAAATTGATATATTTAGAAGCTAAGGTGGGGAAGGGTCGAAATAATCTCATCCAATAGAATTTAGTCGAGTTTAGGTATCAATTTTAACCTTATCATTTAGATTTTACTTTAAGTTAGATAATTTAACGTTTACCGTGTCTTCTTGTTTTCTTACACTATAAGGTTAATGAACTTAATATATCAAGCCAAATGAACCCCAAGTTGTTTATTATTAATATATATAACCTTATCTAAGTCATTTTGACTAACCATATATTTTTAGGAATAAAATAACAATTAATAATATAATATTTGTTTTAAAAACAATTTAATGTCAATTTTGACACTATTTGGTAATTGATTTTTGTGAAAATCATAACAGAATGATCAGTTCGAAAATATTTAATTAAATCAATACTAACATGTCATATTAACATATAAAATTATTGGAATTCATAAAAAGTCTCAAATTACATTTATTTGGGTATTTATAAGATAATTACTGCATCATCATTGTGTCATAAATAAATTAAATTATTTAATGTCTAAAAATTATAAATAAAATACCATTATGTAGGAAATCTTTTTATATTTCTAATGAATATTTATAGTCTAATTTATCTTATTTATAACCCTATATTAAAGATTCTTTAGTTATTAGACTCTGATTTTAACTATTTTAACCCTTCTTTAAATAAATTGATAATAAATGTCCTAATCTAATCCAAGTGGGCCTAAATGGTCATATTTTATTCCTAAGGTTATTTTTGGTCGAATTACACTTATCCAATAGAATTATGACCTGTGTTAGGGTAATAATAATATCATTTTTACCCTTAACTACCCTATTTACTTTTAACCGTGGTAAAAAAAGTAAAAAGTTATTATTCAACAAAAATTATTTTCATCTCATTGAACCACATTTTAGTCCTTGATATTAAATGTGTCTTTCAGATTTTTAAAATTCCACTCACAGAAGCGGTAAAATTATGTTTTATGAAAAACTTCAGTTTTTTAACTACCACTTGGTGGTTTCACTATTCATCAAAAAATGAAAGTTTCAAGAAAAATACCAAAAATTAGGCTGAAGCTATATTTGATATTATGAATTCAAAAATGATGTTTATTTTACCAAATTCAAAAAATATCAGTTACATTAACTAATTTAAAAATTAATTCCCGTCGTCAAGACAAATAGCGTGTTTTTAAGAGATAATAACTATCAAAAGATTGACACTTGTTTATGTCTGGTTTAAATGTGAAATTACATCCAATGACCAACATTGTATTAAATTGTAAAAATATATTCTAAATATACTTTAAAACCACTCAAATTAATAATTTCTCACTATTAATTATTTCGATTAAAAAAGTTGTTTTTAATTAAAATTTAGTAATTTTCAATATTCATCAGAATATGAAAGTTATCCGGAAAGTACCAAAATTTCACCCTAAGCTAATTTCGATATTCTGAATCCAAAAATGAAGTCATTTTTGAAAGATAAAATTTATAAAATTTCAAAAAGTGGGTATTTCTATTCATAACAGCTAGTTCATAATAATATTATAATAATACCTTGTTTAGTGAAACTCAGTATTGCGTACTACATACGCTATCGAGGAAGGTCTTTATTGAATTTAATGCAAGACTAGTCATGGATGTGTGTTGTGCAATATCCTTTTGGTGTATCATACAACACAATAAATTAATGAAATTAAAAAGAATATTTTTCATAAAATCATGGGGTGTTACATTCTACCCCCCTTAAAATGAATTTTGCCCTCGAAATTCGTCCGGGTTATAAATGGTTTACTACTCGAAAGTTTCATTAATAGAAACCCACATCGTAAATAGGAATACCAAAACATGGATTTAAAAACTAAAGTATGAAACGTAACGGTTACCCAAATTAAATCATCACTGGGTTTTCACGTAGGAGAACATAGGTGAAAATATGTATTTGGAAGAAAAATCTAACCATCAAGTTCTGATGGAGAGTGGTAGAGAACATGGCTATGAAAAATCCAACAATCACAAAGCCATAAATTTGTGATGATCTAGGGTACCATCTGATTCATCAGATATAAGGGCACTAGGACAACATTTTTGGTTTTCAAGATCATTTCCTTAAAGTCGAAGAATTTGAATTACAATAAATACTTACTTTATTTTGGTACAATCTCACTGTTGTTTGTTCCTTTAACAATTTCCACTTCATCTATTAATGAAATGAATTTGAATTTTTTATTTGTGAATTGTTATTATATCATGTGATAGAATGATGGGTCATTCCATCTGTCTCAAACAAAAGGTTATCAAAAGTTATTAAATATACATAAGTCGATATATAGTGAGATTAATCATATATGGTTCCTAAAATGGACTTATACTTCATATATCATACTGCTTAATATAATAAAACTAGTTTCTACTAAACAGGGACTTCCTGTAGGCCAGTGGTTGGCGATAAAGGCCAGTCACACTTCGGTTGTGGGTTCGATTCCCACAGCCTTGTCCGACGCGATGGGTCGTCACCCGTCCTACAGGTTGTCCTTTTTCTAAAACTACATTACTATAAAATCCCATCAATAATATCGAAAAAAATTCTATCCTTAAACAATACTATCTTATATCCAACATAATCCATTCCAATCTTTATCTAAAATACTTCGGTCCAAGCTCATAGTATAAAGAAAATGATTACTTGAAATGTCATCAACCAACCATCATTTATCCCCCATTATCTTGTTGGTCACATTCCAATCATGTGAATCATGTATTCTCTTGAAAAATGAATACCCATTAAACCTTACTGAAAAAATGAATGTTGTCAAAAGTTACTCTTTCCACATACCAAAATCCAAAAATTCTATATACTTAAACCATGATATAACCTTCTCCTTATATCAGTCATGATCTCATTAATGCTATCAAACGTTTAATTTTCTCCTTATCCCTTCATTATGCACATATCATCTACTTTCCAAAAATACTGGTACCATTCATCACACACTTTCAAATCTTAAGGAAAGACAACAGTGTAACAATCCTTAGATGTCTCTTTATTCCATAGTAACATGAGATTACTTATATAACATTACACTTCATAAACATGTAATCATTCCACTACCTTCTTAAACCATTGACCGAGCTTCAACAATTCTTTCATCTCACATATCATTTGTATTCTCTTCATCATCATCAACATAAATATTATTCATACGACCATACTGATTCTCTTCATGAGACTTTCCCTTAGGGAATTGGTTTGCATAATTCTCGTACATTCCACATTTAAAACATTTAACCATTGTTGATGTCATAGCAATACCATTATCCTCATACATGGTGTTAACTGAAACTTTTCCTTTGCACTTACTGGATTTATGTCCTTCTTTTCCACACCCAAATCATCTTTCAGTTCCTTTGAAACATTCTCCTTGATGCCTTATCCCACATTATTTACATAGGGGAAATTGAACTTTCTTTCCTCTATGATCATCATGAAGCTCCATCTTTCTCTTATTGGCTGAGTCAGGAAACTTAGCAAATTTGAGTTTATTGATCATACTATGAGATTGCAGATTAGGCATAATAATGATGTTTGGAATTAAAAATCCCATTTCATTTGGTTTCTCATGAATAATATCATTCCATTGTCCATCATATCCTCCATTATTGTGAATCATCTTGTTTCCAGCCATTTTCTAAAACCCAAAAAGAATAGCGTGAGAGGGAAAAATCATAATAAAGGGGGAGTAACTTCAATATCTAACATCTTAGGTATAATATAATATCGTTACCATAATTCTAGAACTATAACCTATACTTATACTTATCCTTAGGGACATCTCTAGACATACCTTAGAAATCTCTCTAGGGGTCTCACTAAAATTCTTGTATCCTAGTTTCCAAAGGTTGACTAAACCTTTCCTCTGATACCAACTCTAAACACCCTAAGCTTGACGTACATGGAAAATACATTACTTTTCTGGAATACTTAATAAATAACAAAAATAGACACACAAGGATTGTAATAGTTTAGTGTCTTTGGAAACATGGAATAAAATATTCAAATCGTGGTGAAAGATCTTCAACATCTCCCAATAAAGATCTTCCCTTTTTTTCTTACCTAAAACCTTTCTTTATATCCTAGGTAAAATAAAACATAAAAGGGGTGAGCTCAAATACTCAGTAAGGGTAAACAATAGAAATATCAATCATATCATATACATGAGAACGTATCTTTTGGAAATCTTAACCAGCAAAAGAGATCATAATTTTATAACATGGGATGAATCATAGTAGTGAAATGTAATCCCAAAAAAATCAAAACATAAAACATGAAACTTTTTGGAATACACACATAATCATAGAGAATCATTTCTTATTAGTCAAGACTCATTTCCAAGACTATCTTAGTGGACAAAGTCCATTTCTGAACCGAGTTCACTCCTCGTTTCAGTCATGTTTCACTGAACTGGTTTAACCTACCGTTCCAGCCATTTCTATCTCATGAGATATAAAATATTTACCCAATGCATTATAGGGAGATATAGGTCCCACCCATCTCATAATGATACCATTATTTTGTGTTCCATAAAATCAAAAATCATACATCATTGCATAACCCATGTAATAAAAATGGGAATCTTAAATATCATGCCATCATAACATAATCCATATAAGATAAAAGGACATCATAAAAATAATTACATCATAACATAATCAAATGAATGTAAAAATAGGGATAGAAACAGAACCCTTTATTATCTTAGATGGAAAATAATTTTGATAAAACACTTGAACTCCATTCTTGAGGAAAATATCCTTTCTACCTCAAAAATATTTTTCCTTTCTTAACATGTCATACAATTTTAAACTAAAAGAAGTTGATTAAAAATAAACATGAAAACTTGTAAAGGAATATTCTTGGAAATAATGTTTTAAAAATCCATTCATTCCATATAAGTTAAAAAAACATTCTTCTCGTACTTTTGTCAGAAAAGTCAAAAAGTACCTCATACGAAAAACAACAAAAGATTCCTTTCATATCATTTACTAAAAACTCACCAAAGGGTAAAATTGGATATAAACTATTGTAGAAGGATATAAATATTACATATTGAGGAAACATGGATGTGGATGATAAATATTCCCCAGTAAATTCTGAAGTATAAACAATCTCGGATAAAAATTGAGATTGCGAGATTTTTCCTTACATTAAGTCCGATTTGCTTCGTACGTGTCCGAACCTCCAGTATAATGATTTAAAAAATGTTATTGACTTATTACAGAATCATAATTATTTTTATGATATCATATATGGTCATATTCTTAGCTTCTTGTTAGTAATATTTCATTACTACTTGTTATTCGGGTGTTTATTACTTTTTGTTCTTATGCGTGTTTTGTCGAGTAAATTCTTATTTTTCTTTTTAGGTTATAGATACGTCATTTCCAGAATGGTATTAGTGTAATATATATCATATTAATTCATTAAATTCATTTATATAATCATTATTCAATAAAGATCATGTGGAACGAGTCGCATCACATCATGGAGACGGTATTCCGTACGTACGCACGAGCGATGATATCATTCCCATGATCGTGGAGTTGTATTGGAGTGTATGTATACTATTTAAGAATCAATATCACTTTACAATAATCATATATAGTTATTATTTACACCATTATATCCATCCATGTAAGGTGGTGGTGGAAAATAGATTACACCACGGCGTGGGGACGGTATTCCGTACGTACGCACGCGTGGTGATTTTGTTTTCCGTAGGATGGATAGATTGTAACAGCCCGAGATTTTATGAAAAATATTCTTTTTTATTTTACTAATGTCTTGTGTTATACGCTACACCAAAAGGAGCTTTCACAACACGCATCCTTGACTTGCCTTGCATTACACGCAATCACAACCTTCCTCGATAGCATGTGTGGTACGTAATCCTGAGTTTCACGAAACAATGATATGCTATTAAAATATTATTAAAACTAGCCGTTATGAATAGTAATAACCACTTTTTAAATTTTATAAATTTTAACTCTCAAAATGGACTTCATTTTTTGATTCGGAGTATCAAATTTAGCCTAAGGTGAAATTTTGGTACTTTTCGGATAACTTTCATATTCTGATGAATAGTGAAAATTACTAAATTATAATTAAAAACAACTTTTTTAATCGAAATAATTAATAGTGATAAATCATTAATTTGAGTGGTTTTAAAGTATATTTAGAATATATTTTTACAATTTAATACAATGTTGGTCATTGGATGTAATTGCACATTTAAACTAGACATAAACAAGTGTCAATCTTTTGATAGATATTGTTTCTTAAAAACACGCTATTTGTTTTAACAGCGGGATTTAATTATAAAATTAATTAATGCAACTTTTATGTTATGAATTTGGTAAAATAGACTTCATTTTTGAATTCGGAATATGAAATATAGCTTGGGATGAAATTTTGGCATTGTTCTGAAAAACATCAATTTTTGATGAATAGTGAAACTACTAAGTGGTAGGTTAAAAACTGAATTTTGCATAAAACTTAATTTTACCGCTTCTGTGAATGGAATTTCAAAAATCCGAGAGACACGGTTAATATCAAGGACTAAAATGTGGTTCAATGAGATGAAAATAATTTTTTGGTGAATAGTAACTTTTTACTTTTTTTACCGCGGTTAATAGTAAATAGGGTAACTAAGGGTAAATATGATATCAATATTACCCTAACACATGTCCTAATTCTATTGGACAAGTTTAATTCGACCAAAAACAAACTTAGGAATAAAATATGACCATTTAGGCCCACTTGGATTAGATTAGGACATTTATTATTAATTTATTTAAAGAAGGGTTAAAATAGTTAAAATCAAAGTTTAATAAGTAAATCATTTTTAATATGGGGTTATACATAAGATAAATTCGACTATAAATATTCATTAGAAAGCTAAAAAGATTTCCTACATAATGGTATTTTATTTGTAATTTTTAGACATCAAATAATTTAATTACTTTATGACACAAAAATGATGCAGTAATTATCTTATTAATGAAATATTGACATAATTGATAATATAAATACCAAAATAAATGTAATTTAAGACTTTTTATGAATTCCACTAATTTTCTAGGTTACTATGATATATTAGTGTTGATTTAATCAACTTGGTTCGAACATATAATTCTGTTATGACTTTCACAAAAATCATATATCAAATAGTGTCAAAATTGACACAAAATAGTTTTTAAATAAAATATTATATTATTAATTGTTATTTTATTCCTAAAAATCTAAGGTTCGGCCAAATGACTTAGATAAGGATATATTTATTAATAATATACAATTTGGGGTTCGTTGGGCATGTTATAGTAAGTTTATTAACCATATAGTGAAAAAAAACAAAAAGACACGGTAAAAGTTAAATTATTTAACTTAGAGTTAAATCTAATTGATAAGGTTAAAATAATACCCTAAACTTGTCTAAATCCTATTGGTTGATAGGCTTTCGACCCATCCCCACTTTATCTTAGAAATAAGACCCTTTGGAACCATTATAAACCGATTTTGACTTTAATATAAAATAATATTTTGAGATATTCCTAAGGTGCCCCTCTCCTCCCCTATAAAAGGACACCTCCTCCCCCTCCTCCTCACACCAATTTGAGCACTCAAGCTCGGCCAACCCCTGCCAAAATCTCTTCTCCACTTCCCTAGAAACATCCTAGAGGTTCTGGTCTTCCTCAAATACCAATTTTAGGGCCCTAAGAGGAGGTCTCAAAGAGGCGCTTCAAAGAAGAGGTAATTACCGTTACCAATTCTTTCATCTTTATTTCTTCTTCCACTTCTTCTTCTTAGGTTGTTTCATTATGAAGTAATAACATCAGTATCACTCATATACTGATATGTTATTATAAGTATGAAACAACCCTATTTCACCATCTATCCATCCTACGGAAAAAGAAATCACCGCGCGTGCGTACGTACGGAATACCGTCTCCACGCCGTGGTGTAATCTATTTTCCACCACCACCTTACATGGATGGGTATAATGGTGTAAAGAATAAATATACATAGTTATTACAACATCATATTGATTCTGATATATTGTATAATCCACTCCAATTCAATTCAATATTTATATAAATGATATCATCGCTCGTGCGTACGTACGGACTACCGTCTCCACGACGCGATGAGATTCATTCTCCATGTTAACCATTTAAGAATGATTATAATGTATATATAAGAAATAATAATGAAATATATGACATTATAAAGCTACTGGATTTATGTATATATATACATATGTATTTCATCTACTTACTTCCATTTCAAGATAATAAGGAAAGGAAAACAGCGTTCATGCGTACGTACCGACTACCGTCTCCATGAACGGTGTTTTTCATTTTATTTATCTACCTGTTATATATATATATATACTGAATATATATGATATATAAATCATATTTTATATTCTGGAAGTGAGTAAATCATGATATAAGTAATAATAATGTCAAGAACAACAAGTCAAAACACCTACGATAAATGAAACGATTTTACCCAAAACGCTTCTTTAACATGGAATTTACAAAAGAACGGGTAATATAATGTCATAAGTGAACCATATATGATATCATAACAATAAATATGATTCTGTAATAAGTCAATAACATGATTTAAATCATTATACAGGAGGTTCGGACACTTACAAAGCAAGTCGGACCAAAGGTAAGGGAAATATCACAATCTCATTTTTATCCGAGATTGTTTATTCGTAAGTATTTACTGGGGTGTATTTTATCATCCACATCCATGTTCCCTCAATATGTAATATTATTTCCATCCACCTACAATTGTTTAAATCCAATTTTACCCTTCTATGAGTTTTTAGTAAAGGATATGAAAGGAATCTTTTTTCGTTTTTCGTACGAGGTACTTTTTGACTTTTCCGACAAAAGTACGAGAAGAATGTTTTTTTTAACTTAAACGGCATGAACGGATTTTTACGGTTTTATAAAGCCTTATTTTCATGAAGCTTCCTCCAAAAGATTTCATGACTATTTTTAATAAAATCTCTTTCTTTTAAAATTGCATGATGTTTTGTGAAAAGAAATTGATTTTGAAGAAGAAAGGATATTTTCCTCAAGAATTCAATTCAAGTGTTTTATCAAAATTATTTTCCATATAAGATAATAAAGGGTTCTGTTTCTATCCATATTTTTACATTGATTTGACTATGTTGTGATGGAATTATGTTTATGAATTCCTTTATCTTATATGAATGGTTTTATGATGTCATGTTGTTTAAGAATCCCATTTTTATTACATGGGTTATGCAATGATGTATGATTTATGATTTTGTGGCACACATAAGAAAGGATTCATTAAGAGATGGGTGGGACCTATATCTCCCTCCAATGCATTGGGTAAAGATTTCATATCTCATGAGATAGACATGGCTGGAATGGTAGGTTATACCGGTTCAGTGAAACAGGACTGAAACGAGGATTACTCGATTCAGAAAGGGACTTTGTCCACTAAGATAGTCTTGGCAATGAGTCTTGACTAACAAGAAATGATTCTCTATGATTATGTGTGTATGCCACAATGAGTAATGTTTTAAGTAAGGGTTTCATTTTCACTACTATGATTTATCCCATGTTATGAAATTATGCTCTCTTTTGCAGGTTAAGATCTCCAAAAATGTTATGTTCTTATGAAAATTATGTGATTGATATTTCTTTTGTTTACCCTTACTGAGCATTTGAGCTCACCCTTTTATGTTTTCTTTTCCCCAGGATATAAATAAAGGTTTTAGGTAAAAAAAAAAGGAAGATCTTTGTGGGATATTTTGAAGATCTTTCACCAGGATTAGAAGATTACGTTCCGAGTTTCCAAAGACACTAAACTATTACGATCCTTGTGTGTATATTTTTGTTATGTATTAAGTATTTAACAAAAGTAATGTAATGTTCATGTACGTTAGGCTACGGGTCTCTACAGTTGGTATCAGAGGAAAGGTTTAGTCAACCTTTGGAAACTAGGATGCGAAAACGTTAGTGAGATCCCTAGAGATATTTCTAAGGTATGTCTAGGGATGTCCCTAGGGATAAGTATACGTATAGGTTATAGTAATAGAATTACGCTAACGATCATAGAATTAAACCTAATATGTTGGATATTGAAGGTACTCCCCCTTTATTATGTTGTTTTCCCTAGCATGATTTTTGCCTCTCACACTATTCTTTTTGGGTTTTAGACGATGGCTGGAACCCGAAGGAACCGTGTTGATCAATGCAATGGACAATGCAATGATTTCCCTCCTAAACAAACAAATGTTATGGGAGATGGAGTGCAAAATCTTATTGCTATACTTACACAAGCTATGAATCATTCTGGACTTCCAAATGAGCAGAGAAGGGAACAATATTCTATTGAGTCCTTCATGAGGCAACGTCCAACTTCTTTCAGTGTGTCTTCTGATCCACTTGTGGCTGAACAATGGATCAGTACTACTGAAAAGATATTTTCAGTTCTTCAATGTTCTGAACATGATAAAGTCATCTTAGCAGTATATCGTTTGGAAGGTGAAGCTGATCAATGGTGGAATCTTATCAAGAATACGAGGCCAAGAGATGAAATTGAGTCCATGGAATGGGACGAGTTCAAGAACTTGTTTTTCAGTAAGTACTTCCCTCGTATTCTTCGAACAAAGATGGAGAAAGAATTTCTTGAACTGAAGCAAAGGGACGATGAATCTGTTGGTACCTATGAAGCAAATTTTACAAGACTTGCAAGGTATGCTTCTGGAATTATCATCCAACCTGAAAGTAAAGTTGATCGATTTTTCTGTGGCTTAAAACCAAGTCTTCGAAGGGCATTAGCTATAAGAGACTTCAGTAGCTATGAAGAAATTGTGCGTTGTGCTATCAAGGTAGAAATGGAAGTTGGTGTTACATATCCATCTCATGGTTTTGACAAGAAACGAAAGATGGAGTTCAAGGAGAAATCTCAGAATAATGGTGAAAAGAAGATGAATGTTTCCTTATGCACAAAGTGTGGAAAGAAGCATGGTGGAGATTGTCTAAAAGGGACTAGAAAATGTTTTAAGTGTGGAAAAGAAGGTCATCGAGCAGCTGAGTGTCGAAGTAATGGAAAAAGGGTTTCTAATGATGTGAATAAAGCAAACACTGCAGAGAACGCACCGCCAACACTTCAATGCTTCAAGTGCAAGGAAATGGGGCATTATGCTAATAATTGCCCTAATCCAAGGGTTAGTGATGATCAACATGAGCAACCACTGAAGGCAAAGGACAACGGGAAATCACATGCGATCACTATTGGCAATGTTGAATATGACAACGATGTGGTGGAATGATTAAGTGTTTATGTAATGGGATTCCAAAATAATGTTGTATCATTGAGTATTGCAATATTTATTGATGTGGTATTCAAAGTGATTGAGATATTTTTTGGAAATAAGATGATCTGCGCATAATGAAGGGAAAATAAGAAAATGAAATGTTTAACAATATTCATGAGCTCATGATTGATATAAGGACTAAGTGATATCATGGATTGAGTATATATAATTTTGAGGATTTTGGTATGTGGAAAGTGTTAACTTTTAACTGCATTCATGTTTTCACTAAGGTATTCAAGAGAATACATGATTAAGGACTTTGAATGTTTAGAATGTGACCAACAAGACATATCTTATGATATGTGGGGATCAACGACAGTATTAAATCTCTGGTAATCGTTGTCACTATATTATGAGAGTGGACTGCAGTATTATAAGCCTAAAGATTAGACTGGATTATGTTGGACATAAGTTAGTATTGTTTAAGGATAGAAGATTTTCGATATTATTGATGGGATGTTATAGTAACGTAGTTTTAGAAAAAGGGACAACCTGCAGGACGGGCGACAGCCCATCGCTTCGGACAAGGCTGTAGGAATCGAACCCACAACCGAAGTGCGACTGGCCTTTATCGCCTACCACTGACCTACAGGAAGTCCCTGTTTAGTAGAAGCTAGTTTTATTATATTAAGCAGTATGATATATGAAGTATAAGTCCATTTTAGGAACTATATATGATTAATCTCACTATAGAATGACTTATGTATATTTAATAACTTTTGCTTACCTTTTGTTTGAGACAGATGGAATGACCCGTCATTCTATCACATGATCTGCTAACACTTCACGAATAACAAATTCAACTTCATTTATTTAAGAGATGAAGTAGAAATTGTTCAAGGCACGAACAAAAGTGAGATTGTACCAAAATAAAGTAAGTATTTATTCTAAGCAAATTTTCAACTTTAGGGAAATGATCTTGAAAACCAAAAATGTTGTCCTAGTGATCTTATACCTGATGAATCAGATGGTACCTTATATCATCACAAATCTATGGATTTGTGATTGCTGGCTTTTCCATAGCCATGTTCTCTACCACTCTCCATCAGAACATGATGTTTAGATTTCTCTTCCATATCCATATTTTCACCTATGTGGAAACCCAGTGATTAGTTTATTTGGGTAATCGTTACATTTCATACTTTAGTTTTTAAAGCCAAGTTTTGGTATTCCCTTTTACGATGTGGGTTTCTATTAAAGAAACTTTCGAATAGTAAACCATTTATAACCCCGACGAATTTCGAGGGCGAAATTCATTTTAAGGGGGGTAGAATGTAACAGCCCGAGATTTTATGAAAAATATTCTTTTTTATTTTACTAATGTCTTGTGTTATACGCTACACCAAAAGGAGCTTGCACAACACGCATCCTTGACTTGCCTTGCATTACACGCAATCACAACCTTCCTCGATAGCATGTGTGGTACGTAATCCTGAGTTTCACGAAACAATGATATGCTATTAAAATATTATTAAAACTAGCCGTTATGAATAGTAATAACCACTTTTTAAATTTTATAAATTTTAACTCTCAAAATGGACTTCATTTTTTGATTCGGAGTATCAAATTTAGCCTAAGGTGAAATTTTGGTACTTTTCGGATAACTTTCATATTCTGATGAATAGTGAAAATTACTAAATTATAATTAAAAACAACTTTTTTAATCGAAATAATTAATAGTGATAAATCATTAATTTGAGTGGTTTTAAAGTATATTTAGAATATATTTTTACAATTTAATACAATGTTGGTCATTGGATGTAATTGCACATTTAAACTAGACATAAACAAGTGTCAATCTTTTGATAGATATTGTTTCTTAAAAACACGCTATTTGTTTTAACAGCGGGATTTAATTATAAAATTAATTAATGCAACTTTTATGTTATGAATTTGGTAAAATAGACTTCATTTTTGAATTCGGAATATGAAATATAGCTTGGGATGAAATTTTGGCATTGTTCTGAAAAACATCAATTTTTGATGAATAGTGAAACTACTAAGTGGTAGGTTAAAAACTGAATTTTGCATAAAACTTAATTTTACCGCTTCTGTGAATGGAATTTCAAAAATCCGAGAGACACGGTTAATATCAAGGACTAAAATGTGGTTCAATGAGATGAAAATAATTTTTTGGTGAATAGTAACTTTTTACTTTTTTTACCGCGGTTAATAGTAAATAGGGTAACTAAGGGTAAATATGATATCAATATTACCCTAACACATGTCCTAATTCTATTGGACAAGTTTAATTCGACCAAAAACAAACTTAGGAATAAAATATGACCATTTAGGCCCACTTGGATTAGATTAGGACATTTATTATTAATTTATTTAAAGAAGGGTTAAAATAGTTAAAATCAAAGTTTAATAAGTAAATCATTTTTAATATGGGGTTATACATAAGATAAATTCGACTATAAATATTCATTAGAAAGCTAAAAAGATTTCCTACATAATGGTATTTTATTTGTAATTTTTAGACATCAAATAATTTAATTACTTTATGACACAAAAATGATGCAGTAATTATCTTATTAATGAAATATTGACATAATTGATAATATAAATACCAAAATAAATGTAATTTAAGACTTTTTATGAATTCCACTAATTTTATAGGTTACTATGATATATTAGTGTTGATTTAATCAACTTGGTTCGAACATATAATTCTGTTATGACTTTCACAAAAATCATATATCAAATAGTGTCAAAATTGACACAAAATAGTTTTTAAATCAAATATTATATTATTAATTGTTATTTTATTCCTAAAAATCTAAGGTTCGGCCAAATGACTTAGATAAGGATATATTTATTAATAATATACAATTTGGGGTTCGTTTGGCATGTTATAGTAAGTTTATTAACCATATAGTGAAAGAAAACAAAAAGACACGGTAAAAGTTAAATTATTTAACTTAGAGTTAAATCTAATTGATAAGGTTAAAATAATACCCTAAACTTGTCTAAATCCTATTGGTTGATAGGCTTTCGACCCATCCCCACTTTATCTTCGAAATAAGACCCTTTGGAACCATTATAAACCGATTTTGACTTTAATATAAAATAATATTTCGAGATATTCCTAAGGTGCCCCTCTCCTCCCCTATAAAAGGACACCTCCTCCCCCTCCTCCTCACACCAATTTGAGCACTCAAGCTCGGCCAACCCCTGCCAAAATATCTTCTCCACTTCCCTAGAAACATCCTAGAGGTTCTGGTCTTCCTCAAATACCAATTTTAGGGCCCTAAGAGGAGGTCTCAAAGAGGCGCTTCAAAGAAGAGGTAATTACCGTTACCAATTCTTTCATCTTTATTTCTTCTTCCACTTCTTCTTCTTAGGTTGTTTCATTATGAAGTAATAACATCAGTATCAATCATATACTGATATGTTATTATAAGTATGAAACAACCCTATTTCACCATCTATCCATCCTACGGAAAAAGAAATCACCGCGCGTGCGTACGTACGGAATACCGTCTCCACGCCGTGGTGTAATCTATTTTCCACCACCACCTTACATGGATGGGTATAATGGTGTAAAGAATAACTATACATAGTTATTACAACATCATATTGATTCTGATATATTGTATAATCCACTCCAATTCAATTCAATATTTATATAAATGATATCATCGCTCGTGCGTACGTACGGACTACCGTCTCCACGACGCGATGAGATTCATTCTCCATGTTAACCATTTAAGAATGATTATAATGTATATATAAGAAATAATAATGAAATATATGACATTATAAAGCTACTGGATTTATGTATATATATACATATGTATTTCATCTACTTACTTCCATTTCAAGATAATAAGGAAAGGAAAACAGCGTTCATGCGTACGTACGGACTACCGTCTCCATGAACGGTGTTTTTCATTTTATTTATCTACCTGTTATATGTATATATATACTGAATATATATGATATATAAATCATATTTTATATTCTGGAAGTGAGTAAATCATGATATAAGTAATAATAATGTCAAGAACAACAAGTCAAAACACCTACGATAAATGAAACGATTTTACCCAAAACGCTTCTTTAACATGGAATTTACAAAAGAACGGGTAATATAATGTCATAAGTGAACCATATATGATATCATAACAATAAATATGATTCTGTAATAAGTCAATAACATGATTTAAATCATTATACAGGAGGTTCGGACACTTACAAAGCAAGTCGGACCAAAGGTAAGGGAAATATCACAATCTCATTTTTATCCGAGATTGTTTATTCGTAAGTATTTACTGGGGTGTATTTTATCATCCACATCCATGTTCCCTCAATATGTAATATTATTTCCATCCACCTACAATTGTTTAAATCCAATTTTACCCTTCTATGAGTTTTTAGTAAAGGATATGAAAGGAATCTTTTTTCGTTTTTCGTACGAGGTACTTTTTGACTTTTCCGACAAAAGTACGAGAAGAATGTTTTTTTTAACTTAAACGGCATGAACGGATTTTTACGGTTTTATAAAGCCTTATTTTCATGAAGCTTCCTCCAAAAGATTTCATGACTATTTTTAATAAAATCTCTTTCTTTTAAAATTGCATGATGTTTTGTGAAAAGAAATTGATTTTGAAGAAGAAAGGATATTTTCCTCAAGAATTCAATTCAAGTGTTTTATCAAAATTATTTTCCATATAAGATAATAAAGGGTTCTGTTTCTATCCATATTTTTACATTGATTTGACTATGTTGTGATGGAATTATGTTTATGAATTCCTTTATCTTATATGAATGGTTTTATGATGTCATGTTGTTTAAGAAACCCATTTTTATTACATGGGTTATGCAATGATGTATGATTTATGATTTTGTGGCACACATAAGAAAGGATTCATTAAGAGATGGGTGGGACCTATATCTCCCTCCAATGCATTGGGTAAAGATTTCATATCTCATGAGATAGACATGGCTGGAATGGTAGGTTATACCGGTTCAGTGAAACAGGACTGAAACGAGGATTACTCGATTCAGAAAGGGACTTTGTCCACTAAGATAGTCTTGGCAATGAGTCTTGACTAACAAGAAATGATTCTCTATGATTATGTGTGTATGCCACAATGAGTAATGTTTTAAGTAAGGGTTTCATTTTCACTACTATGATTTATCCCATGTTATGAAATTATGCTCTCTTTTGCAGGTTAAGATCTCCAAAAATGTTATGTTCTTATGAAAATTATGTGATTGATATTTCTTTTGTTTACCCTTACTGAGCATTTGAGCTCACCCTTTTATGTTTTCTTTTCCCCAGGATATAAAGAAAGGTTTTAGGTAAAAAAAAAGGAAGATCTTTGTGGGATATTTTGAAGATCTTTCACCAGGATTAGAAGATTACGTTCCGAGTTTCCAAAGACACTAAACTATTACGATCCTTGTGTGTATATTTTTGTTATGTATTAAGTATTCCGCAAAAGTAATGTAATGTTCATGTACGTTAGGCTACGGGTCTCTACATAGATGGTGAAATAGGGTTGTTTCATACTAATAATAACATATAATTATAACAGTAATACTTATATTATTACTTCATAATGAAACAACTAAATAAGAATAAGTGGAAGAAGAAATAATGATGAAAGAATTGGTAACGGGCATTACCTCTTCTTTGAAGCGCCTCTTTGAGACCTCCTCTTAGGGCACTACAATTGGTCTTTGAAGAAGACCAGGACCTCTAGGATGTTTCTAGGGAAGTGGGTAAGTGAAATGGGCAGGGTTTGACCGAGCTTGAAGGCTCAAATTGGTGCGAGGAGGAGAGGGAGGAGGTGCCCTCTTATATGGGAGGAGAGGGGCACCTTTGGAATAACAAAAAATATTATTTTATTATAAAGTCAAATTCGGTTTTTAATTGCTCCAAATTGATATATTTCAATGATAAGGTGAGGATGGGTCGAAATCCTCTCATACAATATAATTTAGACAAGTTTAGGTATCAATTTTAACCTTATCATTTAGATTTAACTTTAAGTTAGATAATTTAACTTTTACCGTGTCTTCTTGTTTGGCTACACTATAAGGTTAATAAACTTACTATATCAAGCCAAACGAACCCCAAGTTGTTTATTATTAATATATATAACCTTATCTAAGTAATTTTTTTGAACCTTAGTTTTTTAGGAATAAAATAACAATTAATAATATAATATTTGTTTTAAAAACTATTTTGTGTCAATTTTGACACTATTTGGTAATTGATTTTTTGTGAAAATCATAACAGAATGATTAGTTTGAAAACCTTTAATTAAATCAATAATAACATGTCATATTAACATATAAAATTATTGGAATTCATAAAAAGTCTCAAATTACATTTATTTGGGTATTTATAAGATAATTACTGCATCATCATTGTGTCATAAATAAATTAAATTATTTAATGTCTAAAAATTATAAATAAAATACCATTATGTAGGAAATCTTTTTAGATTTCTAATGAATATTTATAGTAGAATTTATCTTATGTATAACCCTATATTAAAAATTCTTTAGTTATTAAACTTTAATTTTAACTATTTTAACCCTTCTTTAAATAAATTGAAAATAAATGTCCTAATATAATCCAAGTGGGCCTAAATGGTCAAATATTATTCCTAAGGTTGTTTTTGGTCGAATTAGACTTATCCAATAGAATTAGGACATGTTTTAGGGTAATAATAATATCATTTTTTCCCTTAACTACCCTATTTACTTTTAACCGTGGTAAAAAAAGTAAAAAGTAACTATTCACCAAAAATTATTTTCATCTCATTGAACCACATTTTAGTCCTTGATATTAACCTTTTCTCTCGGATTTTCGAAATTCCACTCACAAAAGTGGTAAAATTAAGTTTTATGAAAAAATTCAGTTTTTTAACTACCACTTAGTGGTTTCACTATTCATCTAAAAAAGAAAGTTTCCAAAAAAATACCAAAAAATAGGCCTAAGCTATATTTGATATTATGAATTCAAAAATGATATTTATTTTACCAAATTCAAAACATATCAGTTACACTAACTAATTTAAAAATTAATTCCCGTCGTCAAGACAAATAGCGTGTTTTTAAGAGATAATAACTATCAAAAGATTGACACTTGTTTATGTCTGGTTTAAATGTGAAATTACATCCAATGACCAACATTGTATGAAATTATAAAAATATATTATAAATATACTTTAAAACCACTCAAATTAATAATTTATCACTATTAATTATTTTGATTAAAAAAGTTGTTTTTAATTAAAATGTAGTAATTTTCACTATTCATCAAAATATTAAAGTTATCCGAAAAGTACCAAAATTTCACCTTAAGCTAATTTTGATATTCTGAATCCAAAAATGAAGTCCTTTTTGAAAGATAAAAATTATAAAATTTCAAAAAGTGGTTATTACTATTCACAAGGGCTAGTTCATAATAATATTATAATAATACCTTGTTTAGTGAAACTCGGTATTGCGTACTACACACACTATCGAGGAAGGTCTTTAATGCATGTAATTCAAGACAAGTCATGGATGTGTGTTTTGCAAGCTCCTTTTGGTGTAGCGTACAACACAAGACATTAATGAAATTAAAAAGAATATTTTTCATAAAATCATGGGGTGTTACAGTTTTTAACAAAATGAGAGACACTTGAATACAATACTTGAGGAATAACATTTAATCAAAACTTTATAATATCATGAGAATAAAGGGATTCATGATATAATATTCCAAATGAAAATATATACACCATATAAGAGTGAATTGGTTCATAACAACAATGAAGTCTCAATGGAAATGTAAATTGAGATGAAATCCATTATAAAGATGGTATCCTTAAATTAAGGATAAATCAATCTCATAATTATGTGATACAAATATAAATACACCCAATATATTTGGATATTAAGTGTAAAATAATCAAAGGTCATTCACACATATTCAAAGGATTACATATTCAATAACTACATGTTGAACCCAATGAAATCGAAATTGGGTTAAGAAGTTCCCTTAACATCCTAACGGCGTCACATCAAATTTTAGAAAAAGGGTTGATGAGAGAGATAAAGGTAATCTCATCACATGGACATAAAATTTATGGAAATAATGATATATAAGAACATATCCCCACATAATAATATGAAAATTAAAAGACATAACAAAACAACTCTTTTAAAAAGAGGAGGGTGAAAGGTTCCCTTACCGATTTGGGTAACTTTCGAAACGTACTCCCCATGAAAGATGGACTATACAACATTGATGTAAATACTCATAAATGAAAGTATGTTACACAAAGAGTAGAATAATTGACAGTAAATACACCACTCAAAAGGAAATATTGGAAAATGTAGCATGAATCTCACGAAAACACAAAGTGAGATAAAAAGCCCCTTACGATATTTTGGCAGCCTAACGGCGCCAATTAAATCTTCCAAAATGGATTTATGAGAGAAAATAGGGTATCTCATCATATGAACATAAAAATTATAGTAATAGTAATATAAAATAACATCCCAATCATAATAAATATGAGCTTAAAAGGAATGACGTAAAAGAATGTACTTAAAAAGAAAGAGAGGGGTAGGATCCCTTACCTCGGGTCCGACTTGACTCAATCGTTCTTTAACCTCCTGAATAATAAACTTGAGTTAATTTCTACTTTCTTAAGAATCTTCTCCAATTTCATTATTCCTTTTATATCTCTTACTACCATGCTATGAACACTATGTAATTTTTTTAAGTTAATAATGGTCGTTTTGTAGATCATTGCTACTTGAATCAAAAATAAACTCTTTATAATTACAAGTTGTTCATGTGGTAAAATATATATTATATCCAGAATTATATGCATTATGTACATATAATATATATCATATATATCCATTATATACATGTGTTTATAATATTACATAACTTTCAGAGGTAAGAAATGAAATGCACCGTTCATGGAGACGGTATGCCGTACGTACGCATGAACGCTACTTCAATTTATATTTCTTATTTAATGGAATTAAAACATAATTATACATAATAGTAATATAATTATAGTATGGTATCATATATAATATCATTAAATTTATCCTTTATATGTACCACATATGGTGTTAACGAATCAAATCACTTTGAGGGGGCGGTAGTCCGCACTTCCTAAAATTAAGATATTGCATTTACCCATAATGGAAACCATAAAGGTATGACAAAAATGAAAAATACAGAAGCTTAAGTAAAACATAAACATATTATATATCATATATAAATATAGTGTCATCTTAATGTCCACCTTTGAAGGTGTTAGAAGAATATTGAACAATCATCGTTTCGTGAGGCAGAAATTCGCCATCCACGGAAACAGTATGCTCTTTAACCATTAAATAAAGGTGTGTGTAAGTGTAGCTCGAATACTTCTTATAAGAACATCCTATTATATTGAATATACTGTTTTTGTTACAAAAGAAAATAATAAAAAGTGTTTAGTGGGTTGGAGAAGCAAAATAAAACAAAAGAACACAAGTGAAGACATTAACTTAAAATCAGGTATCTCTCTTTGATTTGAGCTCAAAGGCTTCCTTGGGAAGACTTCTTCCCAAAGTGAGGATTCTAGGAGTAAGAGAGGGATGTGGAGAGACATATTGAGTAGTTTTTGTCCGAGCCAAAGGCTTGAGAGGTGTGGGTAATGTGGTAGAGTTGAGGGGGCTTTTATAAGAGGAGAGGAGGGGCACTCTTGGAAAGTTACAAAAGGATACTTTATTATAAAATGATTTTCGGATTTAAAAGGTCCCAAAATTATGAATTTCAAGGATAAGGTGATAAGGGTTCGAAATCCACCCATCCAATAGGTTTTTGACAAGTTTAGGTCTTATATTTTACATTATATTTTTATTTTATTTAAATCGTTAAATAATGAGGTAATTGCTGCATCATCATGGTGTCATAAATAATTTAATTTATTTAATATATAATTTTTTTAAAAAAATACTATGATGTATGAAATATTTTTATATTTCTAATGAATATTTATAGTCAAATATATGACTTGTATAACCCCATTTAAAAATTGTGTTAGTAAAACAACTCATGTTTGTGTCATTTTTACTTTTACTTTAAATAAAAGGAATTAATTTCTTTATCTTACCCAAGTGGCTCAATGGGGTCCCAAAAATAGACCCATGGGTTGTCTGTGTCGGCCATGACACATCCAATAAGGTTAGGACATGTTTCTAGGTCATTTCATATTATTAAAACATTATTTTTACCTTACATTACACTAATTACCTCTAATCACGATTAAAAACTTAAAAGTTACTATTCACCAAAAAATTATTTTAATCCCATTAAACCACATTTTACATCCTAATGACAACCATGTATGTCGGATTTTTGAAATTCAAATCACATAAGTGGTAAATTTTCATTTAAATGAAAAATCAGTTTTTTAAGTACCACTTAGTGGTTTCACTATTCATCAAAAATTGAAGTTTTTCCGAAAAAAACCAAAACATCACCCTAAGCTATATTTGATATTCCGAATTCAAAAATGATGTCTATTTTAAAAAATTCAAATCATATAAGTTAAATTAATTAATTTAATAATTAATTCCCGCTGTCATGACAAATAGCGTGTTTTTAAGAAACAATATCTATTAAAAGATTGACACTAGTTTAAGTCCAATTTCAAAGTGAAATTAAATCCAATGACCACCATTAGATTAAATGGTAAAAATATATTCTAAATAAACTTTAATATAAATTAAAAATATAGTCTATCCATATAAATAAATCAGATTAAAAGGAGGTTTTGAATTAAAATGCAACATTTTCCACTATTCATTAAAAATTTAACTTTATCGGAAAAATACCAAAAATTTACACAAAGTAAATTTTGATGTCTCGATTCTAAAGAAGAATTTTAATTTGTCAAATATAACACATAAAATTTTCAAAAAGTGTATTTAAAATAGGTTCGCCATCAAAAGGCGGTTAATCGACCTTTTAAAGAATATTAGAATGTTTATGCTTAAAATTAGACTCATTCGCATTTTTAATCCTCTAACATTTATTGTAAAGAGTAAAAATATTTGACAAAAATATATAATCATTTTGTAGTTAGTTCTGTTCATTCCCGCCATTACAACATCAAGGCGTTAACTACCATTTAAAATAATATTATTTTATTATTAGAGTGCAACGTAAGATTCCCAAGAAACTCGTTGTTGCGTATTTGGTATTCCATCGAGCATAGAGTCCCATTTAAAGTAATATTAATATTTTATTCACAAATATGGATAAATGTGAAATCTCATATTCTTTATTTACCTGGGGTGTTACATGCATAATTCCCAAACTCCTTGTATTTTAAGCATTGAAGTGTGGATGATGTATTAGTTTGAAATTTAATACCTTCTATTGAATTTTTCAACATATTTATCTCTTTTAAATAATCATTAGATAAATATCTAATACTTCAATGCATAAAACATTTCCTTATTTATTTTAGACATTCCCATTGTTTCTTCTTCACACATTTCAGACATGTAGGAAGATAAATCTTCTTTCCCACATGGTCTTTATCACATTAACTTTAATGAAAATCCATCCTTATATTGTTTATTGTTTTTTTGTTCACAAAAACACAATTTATTAATCACAAATTTAGATAGTTGGGTTATCATTACCATGATATTTTCAACACCAACTTTTATCCTATATGGTTTCTTATTAGGATAATCATTGCTTTATCCATTAAACCCATCATGAAATATGTTTATTGTTACTCCATACATTACTAAAACCATAATAGATAAACAAATATGATGATAAATTAATATCCTAACATAATTTTCATAAATAATCTCTTTAAAAACTCAACCTTATAACATCATACTCTCTAAACCCATCACGTTAACTTTCAGTTCACCTTAAATCACTTTCAGTTCAATCTAAGTATCTTTATGTTTCATTCTCTAATATATATTAACCTAATTTCACAACATAATAAACCATTCAAATTTTATCCTATAGATAATATGATCACAAAATCAATATACCTATAGAGTGTCAAACTAGGTATGCAGTTATGCCTATTATTCATAAACTAGGTGAAGGATGAGTTATTACTCAACAATATTTTTTTAGGGTTATTACCCCTAAGTATAGATATGTAGAAGCCTTCTTAAACTTTTAGTATTAAGACATGGATTTCATTTCAAAGAAACTAAAAAATATCCAATTTATAAAAACTTCTGAATGTGATCATATACATAGACTTATCCCTATCATTTTCACTAAATTTCACTCTTCTTAAAATTCAAAATAACTAAACTAATGACCAAGAAAACTAAACCCTTCTATGATATGAACTGGGGTTCCCCACGCCTACACTCCTATAACTCGTGCTAAAACACATAAATTTAATACTATATTTGATACTATGTTAGATGAACCAAGATAAACATTTATTTATTTACATCATTTATAGACATTAAATATTACATCTCAAAAAAATTCACAATCCTATGAATATAAGGTTTAGTGTCATTGAGGAAAAACTACATAAGAATATAATTTTTATGATACTTGTACTTATTTATCAATAATTAATCCACACTTGACTCCCTCTTGTACTTATCATAAGTTATATTCATCTTAATAACCTATCGAATGGATACAAAGAAAATGATGATCTCAAATTCCTAGTAAGGGAAAAACCCATCAACATGTTATCAAGCTTTAGATCATAAGAATTTTACAAAACATAATAACAAGACAAATAACATATTATAAAGAACTTGTAATAATTATTATTGTGAAGAAATCATGATATATGGAAATATAATATCAAATAAACAAACATGTTCTAGGGAAAAGGGGTTTGAGATAATATACTTGTTCCTTGGAGAATAATCATAAACAAATGACATTAAAATGTTTCATTTCATGAGAATATATCATAACAAGGAACTATATAAAAAATAACTACAAGAAAATAATTAAATTTTGAAGACAAAAAAAATCTTCCCATTATTTTTTGAATAAATAATATGTATATGCATTTCATCATGAATATAAAAAATGTTCATGCACCCCATTGTGAACAAAAAAAATCAACACATAACATCATTATCTCATAGAGATATAAATACCTAACAATTTCATTAAAGGGAGATATATGAACCCATCTATAAAAATCCATTCATATATGTGAAATAAAAAATAAATCATATATCATATCATGATGAACCCATGAAAAATATTATGTTTCATAATATTTCAAAAAGATATCCCCAAAATTGACTGCAAGAATGTAATAAGTTGATACCCAATATTGTATCATCCTAAAAGAGTATTTTATATGATCATATACAAGTTGGGATCTAAAAAATATTTTCTAAGGAAATAAATCCTTCATATAGAAAGAGGAAAATGGAATTGAACCCCCAAATAGTTTTTATAAAACACATTTATCTTTGGTGTAAAACATGAATTTACGGGTCACATTCAAAATCTGTTTTGGAAAAAGTTAGGTGAAAACATTTAAAATGAATAATTTAATTTTCAAAACAATAATAAATATTGGATCCTTTAAAAATACATAAATTTTTATCTCAATTAATTATGGAGTGGACGACAAAATTTATGATCACTAACGGAATAACTTTTTTTTCAAAATGACAATATTGAAAACCCATATAGTAAAAAGTGATAATATAACATACTTTTAAAAAATAGAAAAAATTAAATGTGAATATCACCAGAGATAGAACATAATTAGGTTTACAAATATAGGGCATATCATTATTGAGAAGAGAAAATATAAACATGGAATAAAAAGAGATAATTTGGAGTGGATGAAAATTATTATTTACATCATCAAATTTTATGAATAAAGAATTCCTAAAATTAGATATATTTAATATAATAATATATTTCCCTATAAGATAATGAGTAATGGAAGTATAATATCATCATATGATAAAATAATTAAATCTTGTAAAAACATAGCCAAACAGAAACAATTATGACTCAAGTAAAGATGTTGAGTCATTAAAACCCCTTACACGTTTGGTAACATTTGAATTAAAGTTTTTGGAAGTATGGGTTCATGAAAATGACTTATAAACCCCAAGAAAAATAATTAATAATTGAAATAAAATCCAACAGGGTAGTGATACATAATTTAAAATAATATTAGTATTATATAAAGAAAAATGACTCAATTAATGTATATTTATATAGAAACCCTTACAGGGATCAAAATTAATTATGTTTAATAGAAAAAAAGATAAATCAAGAAGAAAAATTATGACTCAATGAAAGGGTATTGAGTTAAAAAAACACTCTTACCATTGATTCCATCTTAGTTCAATGCATGATAACCTCATCTATAAAAAACATAACCCCATAAATCAATTATTTCAAATCCTTATTCAAATATATTACCTTGTATACTAATAAATTATAATTATTTATTAAACTTTTACAAATTAGCTTTAGTTTATTTTTATCATCAGATGTTATTAATTTTAATTTTGTCACATGGTTTATAAAATCGATGTAGTCCCCTAATATTTTATATCATGATCATAACTACTATAATATTTAAGGTATTTAAATTAGTGTTTTATAATGATTTATAAATTTACAATTTCATACCATTAGAGTTTTAGTTATTTCCCTTGGAGATTAAATTTGTTTCATTCTTGTTTCGGTACTCTTTAATGAACAAAGTGTGGTATATTAATAATAAGTTAAATAAAAAATAACATTTATATAACCTCAAACCAAAAATTATTTTTTCATTTATGCCTAATAATAATGGTTTTTAATTTTCTATAGTCATCTATGATATATATTTATAGAAATTTTTTGTGTTGGTGGTTAAACAAACCAAAAAAAACATGTTATAATTTAGGGGTGTGTATCGTTTAGAAAGTGATTATTTTAGCACAATATAATGATTAAAGAAACATGAAAATATTATTTATATGTTTTAAATTATTTTAATTAGATTTTATTATATTTATCTAAAGTATAAAATACTTGATATAGAAAATGAAATATGCCACTTCATGGATGTGAAAGCCTACATGTAAACAAAGATGGGGTTTTCATTTTTCATAGGATACAAGAAGGGTAGGAAATAATTTATCTCTATAATAATATTAATAATTATATAAATTTAATATTTATTTAATAAAAGAAATTTTATAACCATCCATATAATTTAGTTCAATAAAAAATAATTCATTCATGGAGGTTATAATTTTTACATACACATGATGATATTTCCATTTTTATAAGGAAAAGCATTAATAGTAGGTAATTTTTATTCCATAAACTAAAAAATTATAATTATATAAAAAATTATTTTTTAAATTTTTTACTGGTTAATATATTTTTAGATGAAAAGTATAGATAAGAAAAAAATATAGGGTTATTATTACTTATGTTTATAATTTTAACATTCTCTCAAATTACTTATAATAAATGGAAGAAGTAGAACAACTTATTATTACCAGAGTCTTAGGGAAGTGTAATAAGATTATTTTATAATTAAAATGGAGAAATATTCAATAGAAATTTTATGTTCTTCTTGGATCTTAATGTGTGGAGGAAGGTACCATTTATAAGTGGAGAGAATAGAAATTTTTAAACATAACTTCTTAATATAATGATTGAACATGTTTCCCAAGGAATTTGGATTAAAAAGTTGAAAATAATAGAGAGAAGGAACTTTTTGGTTGATATTAATCTCAACCAATCTTGTTTATAATTTCTATTAATATTTTTAATCTCTTTTACACTTTATTAAAATCCTTCTACCATAATTTTCCTTTACTATATTAATTACTTTTGTTACCTTGTAACTAATTTATATGACTAAAATTTAAAAGGCCCACATTACCTAATTTTTACATTATAATTAAAATTATTAAAACCATTCTATCAAAAAAAATAATGGTTTTGAAAACTAATTTCATTACTATTACATATTACACATAAAAACCATTTTTAGAAGTTCATTTTTAATAATATAATAATATTTAGGTTAAAAATAGATTTTTTTTAATTACATGAAATTAACAGGTCAATTATTAAAAAAAGAGTTATAAGGCTTTCAAATCTATCCAAAACCAAAAATCCACCCTGAGAAAAAATAATTAAATGAAAAAGATCAAAAATATTTTCAATTAAAATAAATATAACTTAAGTATCAAAATCTTAAACATGAGTTTTGTAAATTAAACATATTATTTTTTAAAATTAACCATTTGTAAAATAAATTTAAATTCATAATTAGTTTATGGTAATAAAAGCCATGGTATTTTCTAAAAACACAGTGTTTTACACTTTTTACAAAAAAAATATTTTCAGAAAAAATTGAAAAAATCATCTTTAGATAATTTTAAAATGATAAATCCTAAAATTAAGTTCATTTTTTCAAATTCTTAATCTAAAATTTAGGAATTTAACTTTTATATGGAAATATAGGATATTATGGAAAATAGTTTTTATATAAAAATGAATTTTGAAATATTAAAATTTTTTATTTATATTTCCTACTAATTAAAACAGTGTTAATTTACAATTCATGTGATATAATTAGTTTCTCAAAATAAAGCACATAAAAATCAAATTTAGAATAAAACATTTATTTTTAGCATAAAATGATCGTATTTGTTATTTGACTATATTATTTGAATTTTATCAATGCATTCGTATTAAAAAGGGAATTTTTCATTAAATGTGATGTTTATATAACAAATATAATATATAAATAATTTATTTATTTGATAATTACATGTTTATATAATATTAATTTATACTTATATTTCCTCTTAAGACCTTCACGTAAGACCTAAGATTAAGATATGCTATGGTGGTCGTCATGAGTAGTGATTTCACTTGAATAGATATTATAGAAATTTACACAAGATTTAATGTCTCTCTAAAAAAAATTCATTCCTTCCATAATTTGTGGAGTACATTTTAGGATCTATATAGGGAAACCTCAAGTAAAGTTGCCTCATTTCTAATATTAAATGAATGAGCCTCATAAGGAAGACTGCTACTAATTCATTACATTTATTTCTTTTTATATATAAATTCCATAATGTGGGTACTTATATTTATAACTACTGATTTAGAAACCATATTATAATGTCAAATTTAATAATTTTATCTCAAAGTAAAATGGTTTTTTTAGTTTGGTGTTGCATTAAAGAAAGCTATTAAACATAATAATTATTTAAAGGGAAATTAATACAATAATTCTAGGTAATTATAGTTTTTTATTTTATATTTTCATAATTTATCTCCATAAAAACCCACTACCACATTTTAGAACTTTGGGAAACAATAATAAGCTTCAAATCATCCATTTCTATGTGGATATTTAAGAAAATATTTGAGTCTTCAACATAAGTGCCATCAAATTTTTAATCATTTTTCTATATGATATTCATCCATATCCTCCTAGGTGTGATTTAATAAAATAATAACATCGTAATTTAGATCATATTATTTCTTCAAAAGTGATATTATAATAATATAACAACATTTTATTACTCATTAATTCATTATAATATATCCTTTTTAGGTCAGTTTCACCACCTACATGAAAAATGCTATAACATTTCCTTCCAGAATGTTGAAAAAAACATAAATATTATTAATATATGTTAAATATAAAAAATTTAATATATATTTTTTATTTTTTAATGGTAATTTATATAAGTATATTCATAAGTAAAATCAATTATATGTAATTGTTAAAAATCTCAAAATGGGGGAAATTTTTAACTATCCTTCACAATTCATTGTTGTGACAGCCATATAATAATAATAGGAAACTTTTTTTAAAGGTTGGGGTCGAATCATAATTTTATTATTAAATCAAAGAAAATACCTCTTTTAACTGGGTAGTGGGAGACCCATTACATAGCCCGAAGGCCTAGTGGGCATTTAGCTCATTACATGGCCCGCAGGCCCAAATTTTTTGCCCAAGGCCAATTTTGTGAATATTAATTCTACAGTACCCCCCCCCCCCTGCTACATTACCACACAGTACTCGCCACTACTACAGTGCCCTACCGCTGCAATAGTGCCCGTCGTCGCTACAGTGTCGTTCCTGCTACATTACACTACAGTACTGCTACAACACCTGTTCCCAATGGGTTTTGAACCCCCAATTTTTTATGTAGGATTAAGGGGTGATTACCACTAATCCAAAACCCAACTAAAATACATTATGGTGTAATTAAATGGGGACATTAGAAACTATAAATCTCTAAAATATGCCTAAATTATTTCTATTTTATTTTAGGAGAGTATTTACACATGAAAAATAATTGAGTAATGAAACCACTATATCGAAGAAATATTATAACAAATGTATTCATTAATATCTAATAGTTGATTTTGACAATAAATTATTGATAAATAAGTAATAGAAATTTTAAAATGAGATGTATTAAAAAATTTAATACAAAAAAAATCATGAAATATATTAATAATAAACTTTTTATTTATTATATAGTAAGTTATATCATGTTCTTCTAAGAGAGGATATAAGGTGGGGGTTTCCCATTTCAATTTACTTAGGTTAAGTTTTGTTACATTTTATGTACCATTTTGATTTTATTTTCTATATATAATATCCCATTTAATTATTTTATTAAAAATTTGTTTTTAATCTTTGGAATTACAATTCCGTTTTATTTTCTCACTTTCATTAACTTTTAATTCTTATGTAACCAAAGTCATAATGGTTCTTTGTGACTTGATCTCGTTTCATTGAGTCATACTCTTTATTCTTAAAATATAATCATATGAATTTGATATATTATACCCCTTCTCAATATAGTATTTATTTAATCTTTATTAGTATGGAAATTAATTTTTTTTCTCAAAATATTCTTTGACTAGATTATTAATTATGAAAAATATGATTTTTTTTATAATAATTCACATGCTCCATATTGGGTATTTCTCTTACATATCTATTATCATTCTTACTAAAAACCAGTTTTAATTATTTTGAAATTTAAATGTCTATTCTCTTATATACCATTTATATTTTTCATTATCACAATTAAAAACGGAATTTTATATGTCTTTTAACAATGTCGGTTACTTTAAACTATTATAAATGATTTAAAAAGTACTTTTTACACATTTAAACCAATTTGAATGTTTCACTCCATATTACTTTAGATTTACCATTATTTTATTTCAATGTTCTATTATTAGTATGTTTGTATTTAAAATTATTTTTTAAAATTATTTTTTGCTATTTAAAAATGATTTTAAGTGATTTATATCATAGTATTTATGACAACATTACCAAAACTTCATGAAAAATACTTTCATGATTTCTCTTCCATTTTTATTTTATAATCTATAGAATTAAACACTATTAAAAAATTATATCATTCATATATTACACTCTACAATATATTTTGATATTATTATTTTGGGTTATTTAATTGTGGGTTTCATTTGATCCAATTATTGATTTCTCCTTATGTGATACCTTACAAAAATGTTTTGTATCCCATTTTTGTTTTATGGGTTACTAAAGATATGATGTCTATTTTATTTCATATGTAACACATATATATGGTCTATCACTAAGTTTAATTTGGTCCAAAATTTATATATCCCTCTAATTATTTGGATAAACCAACATGTATCATGATCTATAAAGGGATGTTGGTAGTGATACTTAATCTAATATTTTATGGGATGCATGTAGTGATGTCTAGTCCACTATGTTATGGTATAAGTAATTCCAAATTAAAAATTTTATAGTGGTCATGTATAAAATCATTTAAAAATTTTATGAATTTCTATGCTTATGTGTGTGACATAATCTAAATTTATGTTACAATAATTCATGATTATTGATTTCATGTGTTTATGTCATGTTGTATGTTATTATTTCAGGATGACTCTATTATAATTATACATTATTATATATTCACCTATGATTATTATATAATTTTTATTGATAATTTACTATGGTCTAATTATCTTAATCAATTAATTATGTATTTTTCCCATGTCAAAATTACATCGCATGTGTATGATATAATGATAAATCTTTTTTTACTAATCCTTGATTATTTACCTCTTACTGGTCAATTGATGCCACAAATTTTTATGTTTCCTATTTTCCTAGTTAATTAAGAAGATTATTATATTTGATATTTATAAAAGTAATTGAATGTGAGAAAATATTATGAAATAAGTTTATTTTTTCATAATAAGATGATTATGAAGCTAATATCCAATGACACTAAACCTTATGGTTTTGGGAGTGTGATTTATTTATTAGATGTAATGTATCCCCTAGGAAATTATGTAAAATAAATATATTTCACTATTTGGTTGTCTAAAAATTATATCCCAAGGATATACTTTTAGGGAATGAATTAGACCCACAAAATCAATCTTAACTCTCCACATAAAACCGATCAAGGTTTAATGTAGAATTTGATATCACTAATTTAAACATCAAAGGTACCGAAATAAGAAATATTCCATCCAAACTCTTCAAACCATCCATATTTAGGTCATATAAAAATACATCTGGTCAGCATTCCCTAAATTTGAAATGATCATTCTATCTACACCATACACAAATAGAGAACATATATGAACATCCAAAAGACTTATATTTAGGACAATATAATGGAATAGACATTTCATAGAGTGAAACTTTTTATAGAAATAATTATAATGGAAATAGATGCAGTTTCTATGATGTTATATGGGAATCTTCCCATTATAAAACTATTGATAGTGGATAAGGTATCCATTAGAATAAGTAATGAGGTCATTGAAATAGTAATTTAGTTGTGATGAATAACATACTTTATGCCGAAATAGTTTTCATTTATATTTATCAAATCCATAAATTTATCATATTTATAATTTTATTTTAATAAAATATATATCAAATTTTTAATTTCCAAATTAAAATTAGGAAATTGTATAATTTTGTTAATTTTTAGAAAAGGTCAAAAAAAATTTAAGATATAAACATACTGTGTGTGTATATATATATAATAATATTTATGAGTGTATTATTATACCAAAATGATGTAATAAATTGGATTATAATTTTATAGATGTTAAATATGTTTTATTGGTTAAATAAATAATTTTAAAATATTTTAGTCATCCTAATAATCACAATTTGAATTTTAATATCATAAAATATACTTTATTAGATTAAAAACTATTTTGATTTATTCTCATGAATTATTCATTATTAAAAATGAATCATTATTTTTTAGATTTAAATTTAACAAAAAAATTATACAAATATCATGATTTTCTATAAAATAAATTAGTTTTCAAAACCATTAATAAATTTTTAAAAAGGAATATTTTCTTTCTAAGATTATAAAATTTCAACCACAAATTATTATTCTATTCACTAAGTTTCACTATAAATAAAACCTTATAGACCCATTTATCATTAGTATTAACCTCTTAATAATTTTCCTCCACTCATTTACTATCTAAAATATCTCTTCAATAACTCTAAGGACTTTAATAGTTATCTCTAAAGTTATCATAAATCTTTCAAGAGTTATTTTGCAAGTTCTTAGAATGCTTCAATTAAAGTAAGGGTTTATTCTCCTTCTATCATTATATTTTATTTTCTATTTGTAATATGATATTTAATTTTTTTCTTATAAATTAAATGTTATAAATCCATTATTGTGTAATTAATTCCAAATACTATTCATGATGTTTTATTAAACCCTTTTATTAAATTCTTTTCATGAGTCTATAAGTTACTAGAAAAAGTTTTACTCTAATAATTCCCTTTAAAAATACGAACTTTGTCATGTATTCATGTGATTATGGATTTTTAATTTTTAATAGGGGTATCTATATAATTTAGAATAATATATACTTTTTTATCCATTATAGTTACAGAAATGGGAATACTATTTATATTGGTGTAAGAGAATATTTGGTATTGATGTTGCAAGTATAATTAGTTCTTTCAAAAAGATTTTTTTTACAACTGGGTGAATCAAATTAATGGATTACATACTTATAATTTTACTGAGGATTTATCTATCACTATATTTTTAATTAAATAAATAAATACTTTTTATGTTATTATTGAATTATAAAGATATATTTTTGACCAATTCCTTTTTCATCAAGGTATTATTCATGATATTCATAATAAACCTTTCACAAGATTACTTTTAATAATAACATCTTAATTTCCTATAATTTTCCTTCTCAAGAATAAACATTTTTAAAATGTATAATTCATAATATGATATCATTATTTGATTTATGATTTTCATAAATTGAACTCCCATTTTCCCTATTATTGGGTCACCTTGTATGAATGTTCCCATGTGATTAGTGTTTTATATTATGAAAGAATATATATTATTTTATTTCATTATTTCATAATGTTGTGGAAAATTTATCTTTGAGTAGTCTTAAATTTAAATATTCTTATAATACATTGAGTTGTTATTCATATCTAGAGATTTTAAATTTATTTAGTTATTATTATATTGTAACATTGGTGGGAAGCCTTACCATAGGAGCCCGTTATGATATTGTAATATTAGCATGTATCCATTTCATATGTGGACTTTTGACCACATTTTTATGATATTATGACATTGTTATAACATTTTTTTACCTTCCATCAGGTACTTCTTGACTCTAGTAATTACTCCATTTTTATTTGGGTGTGTTTCAAGCTCTACCATGATGGAGAGATTTTGTTAGCTAAAATGACCTAAAGTCCATGGATGTATGTTTTTTGACTTAATGGAGTCTGAGTATAAATGTGAAAAGGTATTTGGAGGGAATCAGGATGTTTCTAAGAGTTTTCTTTATGGTTTTATATTTCATACTTCCTACATGAGATATTTATGAATAAATTTCTAGATTATGGAGTAATTTCGATGATCAGAACAAGTTATGGAAATACTTATTTTCCACAAAACATTTATAAGACATAAAATATTTATATACCATAAAACCCATTCTTATGACATAAAATAATTTATCAATGTAATTTAACCCAAGGATATCTGTTTTTCTATGTAAATTATTTTTGATAAATTTATGGAGTATGACATATCTTTACACTATAAAACCCTTATTCCCAATGGGTTTTATTCACCACTCACATACTCCCTTTTTGTATCATTGTGCAGAAGTTACCTCCAATAATTAGTATTCTTCCCTATATTTGGGTGATCACCTTCCTTCTAGATCACTCTATATATCGTTTGGTCTTTTGGGGGGTTGAACCACTTCTCCCTGGTAAGCTGTGACATCCTGGGATTTTTAGTCGGGTTGAAAATCAATCCATTTTTGAATTTTTTTTTTTCTAATAGTATCTATGATACTTTTAGATTCGTTGATCATAACTCAATTAAAAGAGTTACGATAGCTTTATAATGTTTTTTGGGTTGGTATAGAGGATTGTGGAGTGCCTTAGATATTTCGGTTTTGTTTTGGGAGTGGTAAGGGACAAATTTCATGTTTTAAAATATCATGTCAAGGCACATGGTTTAGGGTAAATTGTGTGGCCCTTTCCATGTAATTTTGCATCTCAGTTTTGAACTACTACATGGTTTTTGTAAACCATGTGTGGGAGGCGCACGCCCATGTAAAACTCTATAATTTTTTGATCGATATCTAGAACATGATTTTCACATAGTTTGGAAAACAATTTAGTAAACCATGTGGGTATGGGGTTTTGGACAATGGAAGTTTCACAATTATTGAGCAGTTTGGAAAAATGTGTGGTTAAACCATGAAACCTTAAAAATTGGTTTTTTTAATTTGTTTCTTTATTTGTCGTTTTTTCCTTATTTATTATTTATTTCCCCTTCTTTCTCTAACTAGATCACGTGAGCAGTATGGAGGGCCTCCCTCTTCCTCTCCTCTTTCCTTATGATCCTAACTCTTCATGGGTCATCCAATTTCATATCCATCAAATACTGGAGACTCGTATAAGTAAGGCTAACCTCACCCTAGCCTCTTATTCATTTTGTTTTTTTTTTCTCATAGAGTGCAAAATCTCTTTGAACCATTCAACCCTATTTTTAGATAATAAGATGAAAAATAATATCTATGTCGATCTTCTTTGAGTTAGAGCTCTAGATTGGAATTTCATTCATCTACGAGTCCAAGTTTGGTGGTGTATACCTTGATTTTTGTTTTTGTGGACGATTGGATGGCACAATATATAGTGCATTTTTTGGTCTTTTGGGAACAACCCCATTATATGTGATGGTTCATGTCAAGTTGAATATGCGACCCTAAGGTATTTCGTTGGGCATGCCCAGACCAATTTTCGATGAGCAAGGCTAGGTTAGATGACATTTCTCCTCATGGTATTTTTGTTAGGGGTACCAAAATTCTCTAATTTTTTTTTATTTAAATTAATTCATATAAATTATTATAGACTTGTTCAATTAATTTGAGGTATTCAAGACCTCCATACTTATTTTTTATAGTTATTATCATGTACAATTCAATTTTTTTAAATTAAATTTATTGATTAAAGTGTTTTTAATTGAATTATATATATTTGAAATACTGAATTGTATGTGATAGAACCCATGGGGTTGTGAGATGAATGGCCTAGGGAAATTAGGATGGAACAACCATCGAGATTTAGGTAATATAGATCATCTGGTTAGGATTGGCCCAGATACATAATTGTTTTGACCATAAGATTGGGAATCATGGAAATATCCTAAGGTGGAAAGGCCATCGGGTTGGGAATAACCCAGGATATTAGGATGTAAAGGCCATCATAAATGAGCAACAAGTTCATAGGGGTACAAGGTTCCTGTGATGATGTGTCTTGGGGAATTTATTATTGACTGTCGCTCCCTCAGGATGGAAAAAGAGTAGTTCTAAGTTATGTGCACATAGCTAGAATCCATGATGAGGTAGTTTATACCAATAAAGTGGGAAGACACCCTCGATAGTTTCATATTAGGTGTTTATAGTTTGGGGGTTATTATCGTAGAAATCTATATCGAAGTTGAGGAGCCTTTAGATGTTAGTATTAAGGCTGGTATTTGGGGGTTGAGGCTCTCTATGATTCAGGTTGAGGGCATGGATATTTATTTAAGGGCAGATATCGATACACCTCCGGATACTAGACCTTGGCCTGATGAGGGATTTCGATTAGGTTTCTATGACACTAGGTTACTGTATGCTTCGACATTCTGTGGGTACATTGGTACTATTTGAGACATGATGTGTTAGGAGGCACATGGTGTCATGTTGCATGATTTGAGGTGGAACCTGAGGGTTAACTTGGATAGTGCCACTTCTGGGGTAACTTGGTCCATGGGCCTAGGACCACCCTTTCTTTTCATATTTCAGCATTGGATTAATTAGGTGACACTTATTGGTGGTTTTTGAGAACCATAGATTCTTTGATGTTTTACTTAATTTCAATGAACTACTTATTTAATTTTTATGCATGCCTACTTAGACACATCTTCTTGGTATGAAACTTTAGGTGGTATCCTACTTAGATTCACCTCACATGCTTCACGGGTCCTTTGAGAGGTGTGTAGACTTAATGATTTTACCTTTATGTAAAGTATTAGCCATAGGAGAGGGATATTATTAGCTACTTTCTTGGATATTAGAATGATACCTTGAGGTTGTGCCAAGTTGTAGTTTATATTTTCTTTCTTTCCTATATCAGCATTCTATATATGTATGAATTGTGTTGGTCATCCATTGTGTGACCTTTTTTTGTATATTGATCTGTATGATCTATTATGGTTCCATTCTTGTTTATTATAGTGTTATGAGTGTTTTTTTAGAATTCTGATCTATTTACTTCCAACTTATTCTATATTTATTACTTCCTCTATTTATTCTTATTATTGTTCTTCCACCATTTGTGGGTCTATTTTGATTCTTCTTAGTCTTAATTTATGATTCATGTTATATTATTATTACTCAAACCAGTATATTATCTATCCCTAGAGGGTATAGTCTCCCCAAATTGTTAAATTACACTCTCACTATGGTTCTGTAGCCTTTGGCATTCAGAGAGGCAATCATAAGGCTAGTGGTACCCAACCCGATAGCATTGTCCAGGAGGTTGTTCGGGTCAAGGATGCTATAAGTGGTACCAAATGAGTTGTTCAATAGGATTTAATAGAACCATTTGACTTTATACTAGTGAAACTAAGACTTCCCTTTATTTCTGGTTGTTCTTACTATTTGGGTTGTGGTTGATTTGAGTTTAGTTTGTGTCAGAACTGGGTTGATAGTTTTTTCTTGGGTTCCTACAACCCCATGTACAAGCAATGGCCAGGTTTCTAGGGGTGGGTTAGGTTGTTCTATTTTTCTTAGTTAATGTTTTTATGATTTCCACCTTGGTGGATTTTTCTGAATTTGATGGTTATCAGTTATGATATAGAACCATATATTGGTATAATTAGGTATGATATTGGACCATGTCCCTATGAGGAAAGTTGTGTTTTCTTTTATTTCTATAGGCACATTTTAGGGTATTTAAATTTTATAAATTAATATATGCTCTGTAAAGTGATTTCACCATGTGATAAATATAAAATTCCTTGTTAAAATTTGAATTTTAAATGGAATTATATATATAAAAATATCTTCTAGCATCAAAAATAGTCATGGATCTTATACAATATGGCATGTATTATTATGTGAGGTGATTTTGATCACCAGGATTGTGAAACTCAGCCATTGGTTTGAGGAAAATATTGTTTTCATGATGGGTTTCACCTAGTGTATTTTGATACATGGCTTTGGTATGGGTGGAAAAAGAGTCTATGAGGTTGGGATTCCATAAATATTGATTGTGATAGGGGAGAGTAAGGGTAATGGGATTATGTTTCCTTATATTGATTTCATTATAAGAATTTATATATATATATATATATATATTGGTTTTTTGGCTATTTTATGGTATTCGAAAGGTTTCTATGTAGATGGATTGGATGGAGCATCAAGCAGGCATTGAAAGGGACAGATAGAGCACAAGCTGGTTTACACCCCTGAGGGTATGGAAAAGTACATACAAGCTCACTGATAGGCTCAGGAATAGGTATATTTTCTAGAGTAGGAAGGTCATATTCCATATCTTACAGTGTTTAGACTGTTTCTAGATTATCAACTCCAAGAGATCCTGGTATGTGTGATCTAGGGTTTCAATAGTAGTGCTCAGGGCACTAAGTTATCCATGGCTTACCTTACTTGGGAGTTCCAGTGGCAATACCTGCCACTCTTTTAGGGTGAGGGTGGTCCATATGTGGATGAGAAATTGATAGAGAGAATGCAAATGATCTTTGAGCATATCAATATACCTCTGAAGTGGAAGGTCAAGATGGTGATGTATATGCTCAGAAGATCAGAAAAGTGTTGGCTGGACATGTTGGTGTAGGGATATAGTTACGAGGGACTAGCCTGGATGGACTTTGAGGCTAGGTACTTCAAGCACTTTTTCCCAATGACACTAAGGGAGGATATAGCTCAGGAGTTCTTGAACCTTCGGCAGGGAGATATGTCCATCATGGACTATGCATATACATTCATTTAATTGGATTTCTTCGCACCCTGTATGGTATACGATGACAACATGAGGGTGAGGAGCTTCGAAGATATTTTATGATATACTATTCAGGTGCAGGTAAACATCTTCAGGTTGGCCTCATTCTCTAAGGTGGTTGATTAGGTTCTCATAGCTAAGGTTAACCTAATGTAAAGGTCTTTATAGAGTTGAGTGATAACATCAGGTGATGGTAGTGGTGGTATTTCATGTTGACGGAAATCAGGTTGGGATGAGTTTTAGTAGGGAAGTCGGGCCAAGGACTAAATTATACCACTTCACAGTAGATTTTCTGTAGTTTTCTTTCATTGTGGATATCCATGACATTATTAGACTCAGTGTGATCAGCCTCCAAATATGTGTGGGGCATGTGGATAGGTCGGGTATCTCAAGTGGTTCTGTAGGAATCCTTCTCTGATAGCTGGAAATTGGGGACTAGGTTTGATTCAGCATTCTAAGGTTAGTTCAGGTTCAATACCAAGTGAGGTTACCAAGGTTTAGCTACATGCAGAGGTCATGTTAGAGATAGTAGGACCCATCCAAGGGATAAATTCCTATTGGATGGTGCAACACCACAGGGATGTTGGGCATTAGGAGATCGATCTAATGGATAGGTTCATGCCATAGAGATTCCAAGGTTAGATTAGGATTTTGAGTCAATGATAGGTAGAGGTATGCCATAGGTTTGGTCTGATTTTTTATGTTTTCTTTTGGAATATCCTATTGAGTCATGTTCTTTTTGGGGGAACATGGTGAATGGGCTATATAAATGGACTGACTAGATGTTGTTTAGTAGGTTAGAATCATATCAGTTGTTTTATATTTATGTTTGTATGTGTGTGTGTTTGTGTGTGTATGAGGTTCTTGGTATTAGAAGCATCGATGGATGAATGACTTATTGAGGTTCCTTGGGCAGTCGGGAATTGATGATGTAGGTTACTTATGGTGCAAGAAAACAGGGCTCCGATGCAATGTGGTATATGATTGAAGTGCGAGGCACTAAGACTTTTGATCATATGTTGAGATGCAGGACCTCATGGTTCCATGTGTGACATGAGATTAAGGCGAGCATTGATGCGGTGCAGAACTTGAATGGATTATTTGTATGGAACAAGAGAACCTAATGGGGTATAAGAGTGAAGATGCATCATGGGAGGACTTATGAGTCATGTAATGATTGTCGGGCCGATGATTGATTGGATTTTTTCTTTCTGGTTGACTAGTCTAGGCCATTACTAAGGTGGGGAGACCCCTATTGAGGTAATTGTCCTATATATTTGAATCTAGGGTGGTTCGGGTGGTTTCTACTAGGATGGGTATGTTCAATACCATCTTCGGGTTTTAATTGATAGCTTAGGGATGAGCTATGTTATGGTGGGGAGATTGCAACATCCCGAGTTTTTTAGTCAGGTCAAAAATCACTCACTTTGTAAATTTTTTCAAAAAGTGGCTTTCTAATTTTTGATTCTTCGATCGGAACACAATTAAAAGATTTTATTTATATTTATAATGTGTTTTTGGGTTGTTCTAGAGGCTTCTAGAGTGCCTCGGATGTTTCAGTTTGGTTTTGGGAGCGGTGGAGGCCAAGTGGCCTATTTTGAAATAGCATGTCAGGGCGCACAGTTTAGGGTTAACTATGTGGCCCCTTTTAGGTAATAGTGCGACTCGTTTTTGAACTACTACAAAGTTCGGTTAAACCATGCGTGGGAGGTTCATGTCCATACAAGAAATATATAGTTTTTTGACAGAGGGATACTGAACAGTTTGTGCATAGTTTAAAAAATTGTGGAGTAAACTATGCAGGTTTAGGGTTTTGGATAGTGTATATCACACAGTTTGTAAAACCATGAGAGTAAACCTTGCATCCAACACAATTGGTTATTTATGTTTTTATTTATTTTTCATTTTCTGTTATTTCTTATTTCCTTCCCCTTCTTTCTCCACCTGGGTCACATGGGCCTCAAGGAGGCCCTTTTTCTTACTCTCCTATTTCTATTTGATCTTGAAACTCTAACGATCATATGGTTTTAGATCTATTGGAATATAGAGACTCATATTTAAAGTTATAACTTCACTCTAGTCTATTCTTTATTATGTTTTCCCACATGGATCACAAATTCCATTTGAGGCTTCTCTCCTTATTTTGAGAGCATAAGACGGAAACTCAAATATACATGGATGTTCTTTGAGTTAGAGATCAATATTGGATGTTCCTACATCTACGAGTCCAAGTTAAGTGGTGAATACCTTAATTTGTGTTTTTAGGTATTTTTTTGTGGTTCTTTCTATAGCACATTTTCAGTATTTTCAGTAAGACACTGTTATATCTCATGATTCATATTAAAAAGACTATGTGACCCTAAGGGATGTCATTGGGAATGCCCTAACCTATTTTTGATGAGCAAGGCCAGATTAGAGGGCATTTATCCTTAGGGTATTTTGTCTAAGAGTGCCAAAATTTTATAAATTGAATTCTTTTTATTTAAATTAATTCTTTTAAGTTTTTATAGATTAGTTAAATGAATTTTTTGGCATTCAAGACCTCCATGGTGATTTTTTCTAGTTGGTAGCTTATGAAATTCTGTTTGTATAAATTGAATTTTGTGATTAAAGTGTTTTGAATTTAATTATTTATATGTGAAATTCTAAATTTCATGTGATGGAGACCATGGGGTTGTGATGGGCATGGAATATGGAAAGTGGGATGGAATAGCCATTGGGATTGAGGTGATGTAGATATTCTGGTTCGGTTTGGCTTGGATACTTGAGTAGTTTGACCATAGGATTTGGAATCATGGACACTGGTTGAGGTGATGAGGCCATCAAGTTAGCCATGAATCGTGATATTAGGATAGAATGACATCATAATTGAGTAACAATGTCACAGTGGCATTAGGTTCCCGTGATGTTGTGGCTTAGTCTTTATTGGTGATTGTCGGTCAACTATGATTGATAAAACACCACTCTGATCCATGTGCACACATGTAGACTCTATGATGAGGTGGTTTTGACCACTCATGTGGGTATAAGCCCTAGATAGTATAGGATTAGTTGTTTATGGTTTAGGGGTGCTTTCCATATAAAGTAACATGAAAGGTGTGGAGCCTTCAGATGTTAGTGTTGAGGCGGAAGGTAGGAGGTTGAGGCTTGTTGTGCATGATTCTATGGGCCTATATATTTATCTTTGGACATATATTTCTGTTCATATTAATTCAAATCCTTGGCTTATGAGGTCTTTCAATGAGGGGTCTATGGGACTAGGTTTTTGTATGCTTGGGTGTTTCATTGGGACATCATTACTATTTGATACATGAGGTGTCATGAGGAATGTGGTGTTGGGTTACAAGATTTGAGGTTGAACTAGAGGATTCACCCAGACTGTTCCACTTTACGGGTACCTTGGGCCATAAGCCAAAGACCCTCCCTGGTTCGAAGATAGCAGTGTTGGAAGAAGTAGGTTACACTTATTGGTGGTTGTTAATCACCATATAATCTTGTATGTTTTATTTAAATGAATTGAATTTCTTATTTTTTTTATGCATTCCTACTTAAATGCATATGCTCGGTAGGCACCATCAGGTGGTATCCTACTGAGATTCACCTCACACCCTGCACGAGTCCTTTAGGACCCATGTAGACTTTATGGATTTTCATTCATGTAAATGATCAGCCTCAGAAGTTAGATATTAGTTGTTGATTTCTTGGACATAGGCATGGGACATTGAGGTAGTTCCCCATTAGAGTTTCCATTTTAGTTCATTCTAGTATCAGCATGCTATATATGTATGAATTTTACTAGTCAGCCATTTTGTGACCTTATTTTGTATATTGATTTGTATGACCTGATATAGTTTCATTATTGTTTTTTAGTGATACGAGTGTTTTTATATCATGTTGATATGTTTACTTCTCGTTGCTTCTATATATATTGCTTCCTCTTTTTATTACTATTGTTATGCTTCCACCATTGGCAGGTCTAGTTCGATTCTATTAAGACTTATTTTCTTTTACATGTTATATTATTATTACTCAAACCATTATATTATCTTTACCCATAGAGTATAGTCTCCCCAATATGTTAAATTACACCATCACTACTAGTCGATGGCCTTTGGAGTTCAGGGACGCATGCCTAAGGCTAGTGGAACCCGACCCAATGGCACATTTTGGGTGGTTATTCAGGTTAGGGATGCTATATAATATTTCTTCTTGTTTCTTCTCTACCTTTAGTTGTGGTGGTGAATTTTTATGCATTTTCATATTAGGTTTTAATCATTTCATGTTTTAAATCTATCATTTTGAACGTTCCAATCAATCCTTGTCTTTCATAGTCCAATAGTCAAGTTATCAATATTATTTTCCTATAGTGACTAGGTTTCCTCCATTATTTAGGTAAGTGTATTTATAAAAGTGATTCTAATTATTTAATATCCATTAGTTCTTATTAACTCCATTGGTTTTTTGATAAAATTGATTGATTTGACATTAGAATGGATTTCATAGAAAAGATACATGTTCTTAAAGGGTTTTTCATTAAAAATTGTTTTCTTCACCCCAAGTATTTGATTAAATTATTTAAAGGGTGGTTTTTTTTAAATGGATTTTGATAGACTTATCACATTGTGTAATCATGGGTTCATTGGAATAGACTTGTCAATATTTGTGTGTGTAATGCCACAATTGATTTTATGTCACTTCAGTGTGTGTTATTACACAAGAGGTTATGTTTTTTGGATCTACCTTAGGCCTAGATTGGGGATTTTACTTCATGTCTATTGCATATTCCCAAAGGTTAGATCCAAAATGGTGTTCTTTTTAATTTATGATTGGTTTATCATGTAATTGTATTTTCCTGGTTAATATCTCACATGATCACCTCATTGTGTATCTTTAGTTGGTTTTTCTTATTCATGTCTGCTTCCTTATATTATTGAAATATTCATCGATTTTTTGAATATATTATGATTTAATTAAATCTAAGGTATTTTTTACAAAATGGTTTTATTTTTTATAAACTCTTTATAAAATTTATATATTTTTAAATCTAGAGCTATTTCATTCTTGATATTTGAATTTGTATTGATTATTTAGTGGTATCCTATATGGATTTGATATCACACCATGAATTTTACTTTGGGTGGTTATAGATATTGTTTTATAAGACTTGGGTAAATTTAAGGGCTTTGTGTATCATTTCAGATTATCTTCCTTAGTCTTTTTCTTCACAGTTGGATGATTTGGTGGTGACAGATGGTCACATAGGGAAATGTTGTATTTCATTTGTTTTATCTTTCTGTTTTGGCCTTTTTGGATTGATATTATTGGTCTATTATATCTTTATCCTTATTATATTTTGTAATATGGGTTTTTACCTTGTTTGTTTACACATGAGATTGGTTTTTTATTCCTTGTTTGCACTTCCCTATGTAGAGGGATGTTTTGGGTGACTTTTCTAGTAGACCCAGGTTAGTTCATTAAAAATTTATATCAAAGGTAATACCCAGCCAAATATGTGATGACACTGCCTAGGTGTGGTTGTGTGTTTTGGTTGATAGGATTCAGTTCTATTTTGATTTATATAGTAATTTTAGAAAAGGTGTCTAGCCAACTCACTTCCATGACTGAATTCAAGTTACCGTGGGTGGTCAAGGATTTATTCAAATATTAAGACTTGGGGGTTGAGGTTGTTTGAATAAACTGGATATGGGAGTTTTCTTAAACTAACCAGTTCATTTCTTAAGCATTATTTTTAATTCAAATAATCCATTACTTCTTTTAATTCTTGTTGTTGAAAGGAAATAATATGTATTTCTAAATGATGGTCTTTTGATTTAGGTTTTTTCCTCTAACTAACTAGTTATTGTCTTGTGATTAATATAAAATGACTATGAGATGAGAATATCTAAAATATGAGTGAGAAAATTGTGAGATACATTCAATAGAAGAATCCTCCAATGGACCTTTCTTCATTGGAATCAGTAATCCACACAATTCGGACTCTAGGTCCAGTGGGTGTTAGAAACCTAGGAAGAGTAGTTTATCATGGCCCATAATTTACTAAGAAAAATCCACCTATATTCATTATTGAAAAAGGAAAATACGAATTTGAGGAGTGGTATGAGAATACAGAGAGTTTCTTTAACTTTATAAATAATTATTAGGACTCTATGGTGGTTTTTTCCATGTATATTCTTGAGGTATTAGGAAATATATAGTGTGATTTAATTATAAAATCAAAGTTGCACAAGGATATTACATAGGAATCCTTCAATAAAATCTTTAACCATAAGTTTTACCCTAATACATTACGAGGGGAAAGGACCTAAGAGTGTTTTTCCATAGGGAAAGTGTTGCATACCATTATAGTGTATTCTGTTTTCTTTTTTGTGTTGGTTCACATGGAATAGAAACTTATTACCAATGATTACATGAAATCTCAAAGATTTTACACTAGGTTAAAGGGTGATATTCATTCAATGCAGTTTCTCATGTTCCTTATGAATTTTTTGGAGTTAGTCAATAAATAAGCATTGGTTGAGGAATCTATATATTGGATAACATGTTTGAGTTGAGCTTTGGTTAGTGCGGTTATTTTTCTTGGGGTGTCTTCTAGACAGAAAAGGATGTGAAAACCTATATAGTTTTCTTTGGGACAATTCCCAGTAGCTTAATTGGGAATGAAGTAGGTTTTCTAAAATTAATATAGAATTACTAGACATATCAATCCTAATTTTATGAAATTTCTAAATTATTATCATCATTTTGGAAAATCAATCCATCTTAGAAGTTTTTTGTGAAATGATGTCCCAGGGAACTAAGGTTGGATCCACTCTCCCCAAGGGTTCATAGGTTCGTTATGATTCTTCTAATGGTGGTGGTAGTTATCATCAGTCCATGGGGTGTGTTCAAGTGGCTAAAAAATCTCAATGGTGATCTAATACTATATTAATTCATACAATATAGTGTGTACAATAAGAATTTGAATCAATTTTAACTATTGTTAGAGAAAGAGTGTTTATTTCATATTCTATGGTGCTGTATTTTTTGATTCATGTTCTACTAATTATTTTATATCTTTAATGTTATTTTAAAAGTTTTAATTGTGTTTGGATATTTTTTTTATTGTTTTATCTTTTTACACCTTTGGGAAAGACGTCTAAATAGGGGTTTAAATGTTTCATGTTTTAGGTAATGATAGATAACTTCAAAGTGGTGTGGGATTTATTTGTTCTTGATCTTGATATATTTGACATGATTATTGGAATGGATTGGATGTTCAATTTTAAGGCCTATATCAACTATAATAACCATTGAGTTTAGTTTTATCTCTAGATGGATTAACGCATTTCTTCCATGGTGAGTGGGATTCTAGGTCTAGGAGAGTGGGGCATGTTTTTCCATATTCTAGATAATCTCATTTCAGTTTTCAGAGATGTTTCTTGATGTTTTTGACCATTTTTTGAGAATTCCACTTACTTTAGTGTTTTTTGTATACCACAAGATAATTTAATATGATTTTTATTGTTTACCTATATAGAGAGAGGTCAAGTTTACGGTTGATATGCTATCTAGTGTAATTCCCATTTCTATGTCATCCTATTGAATGGAAACTAATGTGTTGGTGTAACTTAAGGTCAAACTTTCAAACTTCTAGGATAATGGATTTATTTATCCTAGTTTTCCACCATGGTATTCACATATCATATTTTATAATAAGTAATATGGGAAGCTTATAATTTTTTTTGGATTATTGAAAGTTAAATCTGATGATAGTTAAGAACCAAAATCTCATTCCCATGATTGATAATCTTTTTGATCAACTCACAAGGTAATTTTTGTTTTCAAAGATTGACCTTTGGTTAGTGTATTACTAGTTGAGAGTATGATAAAGGATATACCTAAGACAAAAATTAGGAAATGACATGGGTACTCCATGTTTATAGTTATTCCATTCAGTCAAAATAATTATCTAGTTTTGTTTATTTCATTGATGAACTAGATATTTCATCGGTTCTTATATTTTTTTTTCTGTTTGTGGATGATATTTTGGTTTACTCCAAGTCATAGGAGTAGTATATTACCCATTTGGATATCATTATTATAAATTTGAGTGAATGTATTTTGTATGGTAACCTTTCCAAGTGGGAATTATGGATTCAAGTAGTAATGTTTTTAAGGAATGTTATATCTAATATAGATGTCCAAGTTAATACTAAAAATTTACAATAATTTATATCATGGGATAATCACATAAATTTTTTTGATATTGAAGTTTCTCGGGGTTAGATGGTTGTTACAAGTGGTTTTTTCAGGACATCTCTAAGACTGGATCTTTGATGAGAGATTTTATGCATAATGGTGTAATGTTTGAGTGGAATAACAAATGTCTGAGATATTTTGAGGAAATAATGGTGAGGTTTACATTAGAACCTATTTTTATTTTTCCAAAAGCATGATGTAGTTAAAATATTTTCTACGATCTTTATAGAATGGGTTTGGGGTCTGTCTTGATGTAAGGGAAATAGGTGGTGGCATATGGCTCACCGTTAATTCTCTCATAAGACAGAATAACCTACCCATGAAATATAGTTTGAATAAATTATGAATTCACTCAAAACAAGTAATCACTACCTCTTTGGGGAGTTCATTAGTGTTTTTTATAATCGAAAGATAATTAAGTATATTTTCACTCAAAGGGATCTGAACTTGTGATTGAGATTCTAGGTTGAGAATCTTTTGAATTTTGATTTTGATAATAATTATACTCCAATGAAAGGGAATATGTTAAATAATGTTGTTGAATAGGAAATTACTAATTCAATTAGTGAAGAAATTAGTGTAAGAGTGGTATATGATGGGTTTTTTACTAATATCTATTTGGGAGTGAAAGATTATAGTGGGAAGGCATTTTTGGATTTCTTGAAGTCATTCATGTCATTTTATGAGAGGGTTCATCTCAATCAGGTGCATTCCACTGAGTGTTATTGCTTTAGTAAAATATTAAATGGTGGGGAGACCTTGGGTGAGTGGTCTTGTTCTCTCAGTGGTGAATTCTGTTTCTGAAGTAGTTTGGTTGTTCATTTTTTTCTAAAGTAAGATTTTTTGGAAAGTGGACACCATTCCTTTTTGTTTGTTCACCATGGAACTACCAAGATATCTAATGACTTAAGATGTTGACATTGGTTTCTAGGGATAATATATAAGATAAAAGATTTTGTGGAATGCTTTCTCATGTGTCATAAAATTTAGGCAAAGCACCTAAGACTTGCTGGTATGTAACAACCCATAGAAATTCTTATATGGAAGTGGGATGAAAATTCTATGTATTTTTTCATTGGTTTACCATGGAATCCTAGAGGGTTGTAAATTAATTGGGTTATCATTGATTGAAACATGATATTAGTGATTTTACTCCCTATTAATGAGATAAAAAGAGGAGAATCTTGGGGATTTCTCTGTTCAAGAGGTTGTGAGACTTCATGGGTCCCCTCTATAATTGTTTCAAATTGGGACCCAAGGTAAAAATCCAGGTTTTGGAATTTTCTGTAAGATTTTATAGGTTCCCAGTTGAAATTGACTGTGGAAAATCATACAAAGATGAATGGATAGATAAAGAGAGCAGTCTAGGTTTTTTAGGGTAATCTCTAAGAATATTTGATTGATTTTGGTGGTTCATGGGAAAATCATTTTTCTCTGGTCAATTTTTCCTATAAAAATATTTTTCAGGCTTCCATTAGGATGAAACCCTTTGAGTATTTGTATGGGATACCATGTAGATTTCCATTATGATGGGGTAGAGTTGGGAGATTGGTCTTGGTTGGGATGATTCTTGTTCAAGGGAATAAATAAAAGGTTTCATTGATCAAGAAGAGGCTGATCTCAAGAAAAAATCATTAAAAATACTATGCAGACTTTCAACGGTGGTATTAATAGTTTTGGGTTGGTGATCGGGTTTTTCGTAGAGCTTCACCTCACCTGGGACAACATCAATTGGGTATATTTGGGAAGTTGGTACTAAGGTTTATTATCCCCTTTGATATTGTAGAGTATCTTCGAAATATGTCATATCAATTTGAATTTATATCTCACTTGACTTTGATTCAAGAAGTGTTTCATGTTTCCCAGGTGATGAGGTATCAATTGGATCCATCCTATGTGATTGAATGGGAGGATGTTTTTATTGATCCCAAAAACCACTATGGTTTTGAAATGAGTTCAGATTATGGATCACCAAAAGAATGCACTACAATGTAATACAATTCCCTTAGTATATGTACTATGGAAGTTTTGACAACATAACCAAAAGATATGGGATCTGTAATTATTGATGTGGAAATAATGGATTTCCTTTTTTTCTATTCCAGGAACCCAAAGAATTTCTAGAAATAGTAAGTGTGTATGGTGGGGATATTGTAACATTATGTTGCCTTCATTTAGGTACTTATTAAAACTAGACATAACCCCCTTTTGTTTGGTTGTGTTTTAGTCTCTACACGGGTAGAGACCTTTTTCCATTGAAAATGACCTTATGTATGTGGATGTATGTTTGTTTGAATTAAGAGAGTCTAGGTATAATAGTGAGAAATTATTTTGAGGTAATTAGGATATTTCTGGGAGTTTTATCTAGGGGATTATATTCAGTACTACCTATAGAATATATTTACATCACAAATATCTTGAATGCAGTATAAGTTCAATATTGGGAATAATATGTGGAAATTTTTTGGGCCATAAAATACTGTTAGTACATAAAATGGATTTATGCCACTAAAAGTATTATTACAATGTAAAATCATTTCCTAGTATAATTTAACCGAAGAGGACATGTTTTTCAGTATACATGAGTTATGGGAAATTTATGGTGTAAGAATAACATTTACATTGTAAACCTCTCATGCATAGTGGGTTTTATTCACCCATCATGTAAATACATTTTTGTTTCATCATGTAGTGGTTACCCTTTACCCCTAGTGTTCTCTAAAGAATTTTTAGTGATCTCCCTCCTTCTAGATCCCTAAATTTTGTATTTGATCCCTATGGAAGTTGCATCACTTATCCCTAGTAAGATTTATTCCTATTTTTTCTATAACCTCGGTCATGACAGTGTCGTTGACTATGTTTTACGATCATGTTGTGATTGATCTGGTATTTTTAATCGATAATTTTTATTTTCCACTCATACCTTGTCTATTGGGGGATGATATACTAGTAACCAATCTCCATTTTAAAAGGTGAATAGGTTTCCTCCATTCTCTAGGTAGGTGTATCAAATAAAGTTATTCTGATTCATTAATATACTTAAGTTATTTTTAATTTCTGTAGGTTGTTCACTAAAATTTATTTGTTTGAAATTTGAATGAATTTGTTGGAAAATATAAACATTATTAAAGTGGTTTTATTTGAAAATGGATTCTTCATACCCTAAGTATTTGATTAAATGCTCTAAATTGTGGTTTTGGTTTTGAAATGTATTTTAAAAAACTTATCACATTGTGTAACCTTGGGTTAATCTTGGATATACTTGTCAATCTTTTAGTGTGTAATTCCAAAATACATTTTATGTAACTTTAGTGTGTTTTATGACACTATAGTCTATTTTGGTCGGATCCACATTAGACTTGGATCAAGGATTTTATTTTAGGACTAAATTGTAAACCCATAGGTTAAAGACCAAATGGTATGTTTTTCTATTTATGACTAGTTTATCACATGATGGTATTTCATGTTTATTTTCTCACATTTTCACCTTATAGTGTATCCATGGTCGGTTTTTCTAATGATTTCCTCATTTCTTATATTCTTGAAATATTTTTGGATTTTGTGAATATGGTAAATTTTTAATGTAAACCAAAGGTTTATGTACAATTTTTTTTTAAAATAAATACTTTATAAAAAATATTTTTATTAAATATAAAGATTATGTGTCATTTATATTATAACATGTATAAATTATTTGGTAGTATCCTATTCGGTTTTGAAATCACACCATACTTTTTCCTTTGGTAGGTTGTAGGTTTCATTTTATAGGATTCAGGTAAAGGGAAGGTAATTATGTATAATTCAGTTTTTCTTTTTGGTTTTCATCTCCATATCAGGATGATTTGGGTGGTAATAGATGGTTATATATGGACATGTTTTTTTTTCTATTTTAGCTTTTTAGTATGTATATTTTAGCTTGAATTTGCTGGTATCATAGATTTTTATCATTCTTCCACATTGTAATCTGGTTTTATACCATATTATTGCCACACATGATACTGGGTTTCTTCTTTAGTTCTACTTCCCCATGTGGTGGATCTATTTAGATGACTTCTCAAGTTGACATTAGTTAGTTCATTACATTGGTGAGTAAATTTTCCATATGAGGTCTTATGACCACATGTTTATGATATTAAATTACAATTCACTACTTTTTTCATCATTTTATATATACCCTTATGATCTTTTATATTCCAAAATTTTTACATTTTTTCATGATAATTACTTATGTTCTATGATGAATTATTCATTGCTTATATATCATGATCATTTATGATATTTCCCATTATTATTTTTATATCATTCTCTATCTTTTATTTTATAAGGGATTCTCCATTTTCATACTAACTCGTTATTATTACACTATTATCGTGTTTTTAACACATTTTTCTTTATTGTAAAATTTCTAGAAATAAGAATAAATTATGAAGTGTAGTATACATATGGATCGTGGATATTTCAGAAATATTACTAAATAAATGTTTTTGTTATATTTTATTTTTTATTATATTCATAGTTTCCAAATATACTAAAAAAATTAGAATGGTATTTGTTAAATATATATTAAAAGTTTATCTTGTATAAGGGATGATGTGATATTATCACCCCTACATCTAAAAGTGTAGGTATGGGGAATCTCAGTTGTGGAGAAGGTCTTTCATGTGAATAAAAATATGGGTAAATGTATTTAAAACTATAAAGAAAATGAGAAATTGAAATTGAAATAAATCGAAATAAAATAAAAAACATAATAAAATAAAAAACCATTTCTTAATTTTTTTAATAATACTTCATTTTTATTCTTCTCTGAATCACATTTTAAAAAATATAAAATAATCTATTCACTCTAAAATATTTTCTAACCTGTAATTCTAATAATGATTAATTTTCCAGTTCCAATGAAATATAAAAATGTAAAATCCATCCATAATATAAAATTATTAAAATTAAATAAATCTAAAAAATAAATTAGTTCTTAAAAGTAGTTAACAAAATGATTAAATTTTTAAACCAATTTCATTAGGAGTGATTTATATTGATTTTTTTAGTATAATTATAAATATGTTCTAATAAATTATAAAATCACTATTTCAATTGAAATCTATGATAATCTTATTCCATTCTCTAATACAAATTATATTGATATAAGACAATGCTTTTTGACTGATTATTTTATTAAATAAAATATTACACTTGAATATAATAGTTAAAAAAGATCAATTATATTACATTTTTATTAAACCTTTGAGATATTATATGGTGATCTATATCAGAATTAAGTTGGGAGTGATCAATAATTTTATATTATTCATTTTTATTTTATTGAATATCTTATATATTTATGTTAGAATCATGAAAAATATCATTCATAATTATTTTTGTCCTGTTAATGTAATCCATATTGACTTAATTTATCAATACATTTATTTATTTTATATTATGAAGAAAGAATAAAAAATTTCAGTATTTCTAGGAATATGATAAGAAATATAGATATATCGTGTGATAATAATTTAAATGTCACTTTCATTAAAAATGAATGGTTTATCTTAGAAAAAATTAATAAAAATACTTATTTGGAAAAGGATAACATATGATATATATATTTTAGAATAATAACATTGACTAATGAACTTTTAAAAATATGAAAATTATATTGAATTATTGAAAGAAGAGTCGGGTAACTAATGATGGAAAATATTATATTGGATGTAACCTTTTAAATTACCAATGTATCATTTAAAATTTTTTTGGTACTCTATTATATCAATTATAATAAATTTGATAATATTCAATAGTGAAAACAAAATTGTAGCAAGCTATCATCCCTAGAAAATGGTGAAATTATAGACTTTCTTACTCTTATGGTTACTTAAATTTCAAATAACTGATTAATAAGGATGTACAACATGTTATGGAGAATTTGGGATCCATTTATCTTGAGTATAATTTTGAATAATTAATTATTGGGGAAAAAGTGTATGAAAAAATATAAAGGTAGAATATGGATGGGTTTTGCTGATTTTAGGTGATGAAGTAGCCTTATTGTATTTAAGTTATCATATACCTTCTGCCCAATTTAAATGGACTTCACCAAGTAATAGGGATCTTATAGATAATTAGTTAAGGAAAGATTGTAAACCATTTGATTATATATTCATGGATTTTATATTTCAACAAATAGTTACCACACATGTTTTTTAGTAAATTTTTGAGTGGTTTTTTCTAATATTTTAGTTTAAAAGATATATTTTTTATGATACATTATAAAGCGATGAAAGGAAAATTGGTTTTATATGTTTTATTATAATTTCATAATAATAAAATATATGCATTATGTCATTGACTAAATCAATAAAACATAGGAAAATTTTACAAATTTTTATTAATGAAAGTTTAAATTTTGTGACAAAGGATATAGATAAATTATAAAAGAAATATAAGGACATAATCAATGAAATATTTTATCATAATTTATGATAAGTCAAGATGATATAAATTTATTCTAGAACTATGTCATTACTACTATAATTGTTCATATATAGGTAAAATTAAATTTGATGTTTGATAAAATGATATCTATAATGAATGAGATAATGGTTTTAATTGAGAATAGATCATATGATGTAAGTGATGTACTTCCCCAATGAAATTTAATGTCATGATAAATTAAAGGAATATTTTTAAGTTTAAAAATATGAAATGTAAATATTATATTTTTTTATGTAATTTTATTAAAGGATGAAATAATACTATCATACAAGGACGGATACTCAAGGAAAGGATATAATGTTAATACAATTAAGATTTAAGTTTTTGGAGAAGTGGTTAGAATATATATTATTTGAAATAATAATTTTTTCCCTATCAAGGAAATTAATATTTATCCTCTGAATATATAATTAAAATATAATTAATTAACACCTACATAATATGTCTTATAGATATATAAAATTAATGGTTCACATTAAATCATTAGAATTATATCACTTTTAATATATTTAAATACATTTATTATATTCTTTTATTAAATAGAGACATACTACATCGGTGTTTCATAAGAAATTAAGTTCATTGTATAATTGATAAAAAAAGTTAAAAACATATCATGAAAATAATTTTGTTAAGCTAAAAATATGCGCTTAGATTAATCTATGACTTACTTTTTTTCCTTGGTGGGAACACAGTGGATATTAAAAACAAAGAGAGTGACATTTTGTAACTTTATTTGATTTAAATAATATTAAAGTGGAAAAGTGTCCACAAAAAACTAATTTTCAATTCTAGCAAGTTAATGATATAATTAATTTCATCAAATAACAATTTGGATGAATAATTATGTCCTTTTCACTTATTTTTAATCTAGATTATCTTAATTTACCCTTTACTGAGGTGATAAAGTTTTCCACGATTATTATTCATATTGACCAAAAATAAAATGGTACTATTTACCAAATTTCAACATCTGGATCCTATATATTCAATACATTCTATTGAATTATATACCTATAAATTTTATAAATTAATTTTAAAGTATGTGTAAAAAATGTGACAAAAATGATTTTTATAAAAAAAATATTTTTAAGCATAAAACTGGATTTATTCTTATCCTATTCCTAAAATAACATTTATTCATTTTTTTTTAAAAATTACCAATTAAATAATATATAATTCATTAAAATCGTTCACTAATAGGGTTTAATTTAATTTATTATGATAAAAATACATTACGCACATAAAAAAATCATCAAATATTTCTTTTTCTTTCAAATGCTTTTTATTTTCATGTCTAATAAATTAATGAACAATTAATTAATACATATATAACAAAAAAATCATAATTTATTTATTTTTATTCATACCAATCAATCCAACAACTAGGTGATAAATATCATTTTAAATAATAATATTTTAATAGTATAATACGGTTCATTTAAAATTGGTGTTGCATGTAACATAAGCTATTGAATAAGTCAAATTTGTTTGAAGAGAAATATTTTATAAAAATATCAGAGTGTTACAATAGGATATCTATTAAAACTATTTGTACTTATTTTATAGTGGTATAATTTGTTAAACCACTAAGTCATATCTCTGGTCTATCCTCTTAAATTACCAAAAGATAAATATTGGAACTTTTTTCCTTAATGAATCTTATTTCAAGTGTACCTACTTATCTCTCATAACTATAGTAGCATTTTCCATTATATTATATATCCTCTTTGTTTCTATCAATGTGGGTTTCTATGAGGATAACACCATTGGTGATTGATTCATCCTTTTTTAAGATCCACCATTTTCTTCCTAAATAATAAATATATTCTCTATCTTAAAAGACTTTGTTTCAGAATATGTTCTCATTAATTTTATTATAGTAATGGAGAAGTTACTCATGAAATTTATATCCCCTTTAATGCTAAAATATCTATAAATATGTCCATGGTTAATAAAAATAAAACATCTATCATAAAAAAAACCTCTTGTTGTAATTTCTTGGTTGATATGTTGATATAGAATAACTTATTCCACCATTGAGCCCTTGGGATTCTATACAAACTCATGGTATGTCCCAATATTTTTAAAAGGTAAAATTTCAAATAAACATTCCCTGGAGATTCATATCTTCTATATTTAACAAAAATATTCCTTTTACTCACTAATTTTGGATTCCATTGTTCGAACAATCCACTTATAGATTTTTCCATTGGGTGGATATTCTTCCTTTAATTATATTTTTTAACCTGTCCTCAATATATTTGATCATCTCATCCATTTCCATTAATTGGGAAACCATATTCTACAATTTTACATGGAATTCATTTCTATGTTTTCTCCTCTGTTAAATTTTTTTTGATAGGGATAATTCTTTATTTCAACTCTCTATCTATATATCTAGCAAATTTTCCCAATATATTTTTAAAAAAATTCGTGTAGATCAATTTTTTTATTGATTTTTTCACCCATAATAATTATTTTACATTGAGGTCCACCTATACCCTCTTCATCCTTTTATTCTCTATGACTAAATATTCTATGAATTATAGATCCACTTCATGCATGATACTCTATTGATACTTATTTTCTTGTAAGGATTGGATATTACCTCGGTTACTACATAAAAATTTCCCAAATTAGAATATTGATATATTTTCTATTTCATCATTTAAATTTTCAATTATATCTACCTCTAAAGAAAACGTTGAATTTATAGATTTTAACATATCTTCCAAAAGGTTGTTAGAGTTTAATTTAATAATGAAATAAAAATGGTCACCTTTATTAGAGAATACATATTATAGGTAGTATTATTTTTTTCTTCATTCTTACTATTTACATTAGATATCTTTCACTTTATTTATTAACCATTTTCTATTTATGAACAGTTTTCAACCTTCTCTTGAGGTAGAAATTTAAACATCATTTTATTCCACTAATTTTCTTTAAATATTTTCTAACCATGTCCAAGTATAAAATTCACTTTAAAAATAAATGGTTTCATTGTATTCCTCATAGTAGATACCTATATTTATGTTTTTATATGTCTCTTCATCAAAGAATCATTCATTATGCTTTACCAAATATTTTGACCACAATTTAACGGTTTCGACAACTAATAATATATATAGTGATAGTATTAGTGAACATACCCTTGTAAAAATCGAAATACATAATATTATGATACTCAAATTCCAATTAGAATAATAAAATAAAAATTTTACATTTCTATTTAAATATATTATTAAATTAAATTACTTACCATTTGTCATTGATGAGTATAGAATTTATGACTAACAACTCTATTCATGAACTCCCCCTAGTTATTCTGACCTGATTATGATCTCATGTGAAAACTATCTTTCATAGAGTATGAGCACAATCCATGCCAGGCCAGAGAGAATATTTAATTGGGTTGATGGTTTTAGAAATAATGATCAAAAATTGTGACTCCAGCTTTCTTCATGGATCTCTTCCTCAGATTGTGAAAAAATGACAACAACTCTCACGCATTAAATCCTCTGAAGCCTCCCAGATAGAGGTCTTCATGTTATAATCAATGGGATGCCATAAACCCTACAAACAATTATTAATAACATGTTAATGTCTAAATAAATTTTAAAATAACTGTTATGTATTTACATATAATTTAATGATCAAAAATTTGGTGTTGAACATCAATGGGAATATGATCCCACATCACCAATGCTCCAAAAAAAATAATTATGCTGAATAGAACTCACCTATCCAATAGCTATATTCGAAAAAATGTGAGAAAAAAATAATAAAACAATTAGTACATAAATAAATTAATGATAATTAATGATAATGAAAATTATATAAATCAAACAACTGAACATACCTCTATATGCATGGGTTGAAATAAATATGTGGACATCGCTCAGGAATAGGGTTAAAAATCATAAATATTATAAGCCCATGAATCCTCCGAGAAGATGGTGAACTACTTGTAACCTAAGGGTCAGATGATGAAGCATAAAGATCATCACCATGATTCATAACATCTTTGAGGCTATGAAACAATTCATCAGAAGTATCATCATCCATTTGAGACACAAAAAGAATTTTGTTAGTAAATAATTAAAAATGGGTATTATATATATTAATTATGACTATAACCAACATATAATTGTGTCATTATTAATCTTCATCCTCATCATCATATATTACGATGTTAATATCTCCATATTCCTCAACATTATCATCAATTTCTATAGGAGATTCAGTTTCATCATCTCTTATTAATTCAAATTCATTTATTACATCATCTACATCATCATCACCATCAACCCGTAACTATGGGGTTTCATCATTGATATTCATGGATCTTCATTAAAAATATATATTTAGAGCTATCTCTTGAAAATTTGCAATTCTTTACACTTCAACAGAACCACATTCACTTTTCATAAAATGATTTTCATGGGATTTTATTTTTATAAAGCTCCTCTAATCAACTTACTCTAATGAAGAAGCATAATAATTTGAATAATAAGTTTTATGTTCATGATGAGATTATAAAAATGGTTCATTTACTACTCTAATGATTTTATATTTAATCTTAATGATTCCATGGCATGGATGAACATGAATCCTCTATTAGTATTAAACAAAAGAAATTTAAACATAATTACATAATTCTATCTTGGATAATAAAGTTAAATTATTTCATCCATTATGACATAAAAGTTAACTTCACTTTTTCTATGATAAAATAACACAGTGCAATTATTTCACCCAAAATATAATTTCATTATTATCTCTTGCATTTGTTTCATCTTTCACCACTTGCATGTTTAATCATGACTGCCTCACACCCCTTCATCCCCTAAGTTTCATGCTTCCCTCACACCCCTTGGTTTTCATTATATAACTAATTGTTGTCAATTTTGGTTAAATGTGGTAAATTGTGGTTAATAGTGGTAGTTACCACTCATTACTGCTAATTTTTACTAATTACCACTGATTACTACTAATGTTTATTAATTCCCTCTCATTTCTGGTAGTTTTTACTAATTAATTCTCATTGCCACTATGTTTTACTTATTTATACTCATTACCGTAAATTTTTACTAATTCCTACTCATTATGGGTAGTTTTAAATAATTTTTGCTCGTAAATGGTAATTTTTACTCATCTCTCTCATTATCAAAAAAATTTAGTCATTACTACTCATTATTTCGTTTTTTTACTATTTACCACACATTATGCCTAATTTTTACTAATGACCTCTCATTAAAAGTATTTTTTACAAATTTTCACTCTACCACTAATTTTTACTAATCCCCACTCATTACCATTTTTTTTACTAATTCCTTATCATTACCACTAAATTTTTTTAAATACTACTCATTATCACTAATTTTTACTAATTCCCACTCCTAATCACTAATTTTTAATCATTACCACTAATTTCTACTAATTATTACTCATTACTTCTTTTTACTACTAATTTTTTCTAATTACTACTCATTACTAATATTTTTTACTAATTAGCTCTCATTTCCCATAATTTTTACTCATTCCTGCTCATTACATGTATTTTTTACTCATACCCACTCATTATAGGTACTTTTTACCCATTCTATATCATTACCAATAATTTTTACACATTTTCGATAATTTTTACTCACTCCCAGTCATTTACAATATTTTTTACTAATTGTCACTAATTACAAGTATTTTTTTCTAATAATCACTCATTTCAAGTATTTTTTTAATAATTACCACTAATAACTCGTACTTTTACTAATTAACACTCATTACTAGTATTTTTTATAATTATTGTTAATTTTAAATAATTGCTATTCATTACGAGTTTTTTTACTAATTACTGCTCATTACCACTGATGTTTACTAATTCCCACTAATTTCTGATAATTTTTACTCATTACTTGTAATTTTTACTCATTATTTCACATTATTGGTAATTTTTACTCATTACTTCTCATTACCAATAATTTTTACTCATTAACACTAATTACTAGTAATTTTTACTAATTACAACAATTATCATTAATTTTTACTAATTTACACTAATTACTGGAAACGTTTTCTAACTAACCCTTATTATCAGTATTTTTTACTAATTACCACTCATTATCAGTAATTTTACTAATAAATATTCATTACCATGAATTTTTAGTAATTCCCACTCATTGTCGCAAATTTTTACTAATTATCACTCATTACCGATAATTTTTACTCATTCCCACACATTACCGGTATTTTTTACTAATTAATGATTATTATTGATAATTTTTATTAATTCCCTCTCATTGACACTATTTTTACTTATTCCTGCTCATTAATATTAATTTTTACTAATTACTACTCATTACCACAAATGTTTACTAATTAACATTCATTAATGATATTGTTTTACAAGTTATCGCTTATTACCACTAATGTTTACTCATTACCACTCACAACTAGTAAAGTTTATTAACTACCACTCATTTACACTAATTTTTATTAATTTATCTCATTACCACTAATTTTCACTCACTAATTCTTATTAACAGTAATTTTTTACTAATTACCACTCATTACAGGTAATTTTTACTCATTACTACTCATTACCACTATTTTTTACAAATTTTTACTAATTTTTACTAATTCTCATCCATTACAAGTAATTTTTACTAATTCCCTATCATTTACACTAACTTCTACTAATTCTTTCCCATTTTGGCTATTTTTAACTAATTCCTGCTCATTTTTGCTAATTTTTACTCATTTCCACTGATTACCAATAATTTTTACCAGTTTCGACTCAATACCACTAATTTTAATTATAATGAACTCATTACCAGTAATTTGTACTAATTACCACTCATTACCACTATTTTTTACTAACTACCGCTCATTTTTTCTAATTTTTACTATCACTCATTATTCATAATTCTTACTAAATACTATTCATTAAAGCTTATTTTTGAAAATAACCACTCATTTTTACTAATCTTAACTAATTAACACTAAATTCTGTAATTTTAACTAATTGACGCTCATTTCATCTAATTTTAACTAATTGTCGCTCATTTCTACTAATTTTTACTAATTATCACTCATTTCCGATAATTTTACTTAATTTTCACTCATTACCACTCATTTTTACTAAATACCATTATTTTCTACATATTAATGATACTTTTTAATAATTAATGCTATTTTCTAATAATTACTACTAATTTTTACTGATTCCTATTTATTTTCAGTTATTGTCATCATATTTTATTGATTCCTGATAATTTTTACTAATTTTTTTAATATTAATAATATTTACCATTAATTACTAAGAATTAGATATAATTATAACAAATTACTAATTACTATAAAATATTAAAAATAACTATAAAATATTATTTCTAATTACTATGATCTATGAATTATTACTATGTTTTTTTAATTAATACTATTTATCTATAAATTATTAGTTACCACTAATCACAACTACTTAATGATAATTAAAACTAATTTCTACTAATTACAACTAATTAAATATAATTAAAAATAATTATTGATAATTAAAACTAAATACTTCAAATTAAAAAATATTATTACGGCATAACACCAATTACTGATAATTAGAACAATTTTTACTTCAAATTACAACTAATTAAAGCTAATTAAGGATACTAATTTCTAATGTAAAATAAAATAAATTAATTAAAAATTGAAAACATTAAACAAATTCCTTAAATTTGAAGCTTTTATCATATAAAAATATGAAAGTTTTTTACCTGTAAAAATTTCAACTTTTGAATGAATAAATTAAAAGGATGGGAGAGAAATCATATGAAAAGAGAGTAGATGAAAGTTTATAAGAGGAATGGGAGGAGAAAAATTGGTCAGGGGGAATATATATTGGTTATATTAGTAGTTATGGGTCTATTTGTGATGGTATTCCCATTCTAAGTAGTATTATTTATGATGGGCCCCGTCAAAAATAGAACCCACCATAAATAATGGGGTCAGTGATAAAAAAAGTTTTTTGTGATGGAACTCATTACAAATACTATTCTTCCGACACATAATTTGGGACGGGTTATAAATTCTCGTCACAAATAACTATTATGAAATATAGTATTTATGACAAGAGAAAATACTTTTTACAAATAACGATTTCCTCCGATTGGCATGCAGGTGCACCAATGGTATTTACGGCCAGAAACATTTCCCATCATAAATAATTCTTTATTTAGGATATTTTTGATGGGAATCTATTCTCATCACGAATAGTCTTTTCATAAATATTATTTACAATGGGTGATGGTCCCATCACAAAAACATGTTTTTCCATAGTGGTGGCACAAGCTATTCGAGATAGATTTAATTTAAAGTGTCCAAAATCTCAAGTTGTTACAATAAGAGGGGGCCTCTATAGTTTGGTATTGGATATCACATCATGGATAGTAAATTAATGGTCATAAGAGTAAGTATTCTCCCCACTTTTCTAGGAAATTCAAGGTGTCGGCATAAGTTGGTGTGGTTTCATGTCGATTGGATCTTCATTCATGGATAGACCAAATCCATGAAATTTTACACATATAACATATTTTTTGTACCTTAATGATGGTTCCCATTTCATTTCTTGGTGTACTTTTGATGTTGAATATGATACAATATTCACAGTTTGGCCTATTAAGATTCAAGGTCATCAGGAGAAGATATTGTGTGGGAATTCAATTCCTATATTTTTTTTCTATAGAAACATAGTGGTGTTTAAGAGTATACTTGGGAACATGTGACACAGATTCATGATCAATATCAAAAAATAATTATTATTGGTTTTGTTGATATGATATATGTGATCATAGCTTTATCAATTCATGTATTGAATGATAATTCTATATGGCTTAATTCCCTCCCCCTTATGTTGAGGTAGTTTAGATTTTATTATATCATGATCCTTGATAGTTATCTCATGATGTCATTTTTCCTTTACCCATTTTTAATTCTTTTTCAAGTTTTTTTTTGATTCTCAAGGAAAAGAATCATTTTATATGTATCTTATGTAAATGCTTGGGTTTTTTGTGAATCCAACCTTTGTGTTTTCCTGAGCATTGGTGTATCGAGAGGGAGTTAAAATTTGTTTGAAGGAGAATCATGACATTTCAGTTCTCTAGGGTCTAAAACACTCATGGTGTATCCCATGGTGGAGTTTTTTTATAGATTTGGATGTGGTAGTGGGCTATTTGGGTGCATGGTGAACCCCGAGGAGTGAAATTCTAGTTTTTAAGGGTGTGGTGCCTAAGGAAATCCAAATTTGAAATGGGTAGGTATATAAAACCTATAGTTGTTGGTGTGGTGGTTCCATATCATGGTGTGGGGAAATTTGTTAATGTATGAGAACATTATCTTTGACCCTAATTTGGATTAACCCATATATATGTTTTCATAATTTTCTATTCTTAAATCTTCTATTGACACATAATAAATTACTATGTCATGGTTATGGCCATTTCATGGGAATGGAATTTTGAGGATTTCTATGTGGTAAATTGATATGTATATAACTTTTTATTGGTGACCATGGTGGTTTTTTATGAGGCTTTTTCTGGTTCTATAGGTATATTAAAAATGGTGATGTGAGTTCCTCTATGCTATGATGGGAGTCATAGTGTGCTGGAAATGCCAAGTTATATTCCCCTACAACATAGTGGATATTTGAGAGAATTCGTGATCAAAATATTCATGACCATGTTGGGTAACAACATACCTAGTGACCACCATGCTTGCTATTAAATGTGTAAAACAACCACTAAGAAGAGTGTAGATTCATCCATTTTTAAGGCTAGAGTTTGTAATATATCTTTGACTAGAGACATTGTTATCATGGTTGAATTATTCAGGGTGTTTTTAAGTCTCGTCATATTCTCTCTATAAATATGGGTTCGAGCTTCCTTTTTTCAAATTTTATTCTTTTCCTTTGAACGCTAGCATTCCCTAGACCTTGTTTGATCTCTTCTAGTCTTGTATTGGTATAATTAAACCCCTTGAATCATGGGGATAGATCTTTCTCAATTCAAGGTTCCCATATTCTCCCCTTTTATCTATTTCCATCTAATCCCTCTCTTTTTAGATGTTATGGGTGTGATGTTTTTTTGTTTTGGTTAGTATTTGAGTATTGTTGATGATGGTTCATTAGGGTTAGTTCCTAAGGTGTAATATATCATTTTTAGAGGAGGTTGATAATTGGTTCTTCTATTCTTGTGTGGTGTTCCTAAAAGCTTCGTATAGAGGTAAGGGATTTGAATATTCTTCTTTATTTTATGTGTTGTTATGGTATTACCTTGTGTAATTTCATATTTTTAAAATAGTGGAATTAACCTAAAGAAGATAATAGTCTAGAATAAAATAATTATAAGTAACATTTTTTCACATGTGGTTGTGCTATTCTTCATGATATTGACTCATGTAATTATCTATATAGTGTAAAATCTTGATTTTGTAATTCCTTATGCTTATTTTATTATTTGTAATGTCTAAAAATATATAAACAATATAAATGTGGTAGGACAAAGAGAATAAGGGATGAGTAATATTTCGAATTTTGATATTCTTCATTGGAACTATCATATAAGATAGTGTTTTTCATTGAGAATGTTTATTGGTTGAATATAGATACTACTAGATGTCAATTATTAAGATTCTTGTTTTTCTAAAACATGATCATTATGAATTGATAAATACATATGGTAAATAATTGATTGATTACAAGAATTATTTAAAATAACTGACTTTATTCAAACCTTATTCTTTATATTTATGTTTTCTTGGTTGAAGAATTATTGATTAATCCTTAACATTAATTAATATTGGGAATATGATTTTCTTCCATTATATATTTATAATGATAAATCACTTGTTATTAATTTAAATGAAACTCATTAATGTATGATAATTTGGTGAGGTTTGGGTAGTTTTTCCTGGGTTGTATTAGTGAATTGATGCAATTAGGGGTGGGACGGTTTAGATGATTTGTAAATGTGATGAGAATGATGTTGGATTGGTTAGCTCGAGTTGGGATCCTTTCTTGGTTGGTATTTCATTAATACTTATTTACTATTCTTATTTCTTACTTTCTAAATATTTCTTATCTTCTTTGGATGAGACTAGTTGAGTATTAGAATTCCTAAAATTGTGGTATTGTGAGAAATGATGGATTAATTGGTGGGTTTGGTCCATATTGATTAATTGTGACAACAGGATGCATTCTAGTTATGAATTTGAAATTTAATATGAAGAATATAAAATCATATAGGCTTTATAGAGGTGATTGAAAAATCATAATTAATAATGAATTGTTATGTAATTATTGGAAATTGTGTTGTAATATACAGTTAGTGATTATGATAAATCATGATTGTAGGACCCTACCCCTTCCCTAAGGTACGGGTTCCTTTTTTTTTAAAACCCCTCATTTTTTCTCAAGGAGATTTCTTAGGGAATTTGGGGGTATTTTGTGTGTTTGATGGGATTAGAAGTAGGAGTCAGAATTCCAGTAATCTCTTATAGTCCCTCTAGCTAACCTATAGGACCATCAACTGGTGAGTGGCCTTCTAGGGGGTTTGTAGGTCTATCTAAGCTCACCAGCTAGCCGATGAAACCCGCACTATCTAGTCAATAGGTTCTCTATAGTCTTTTTAAAAGGGAGGAAAATGTTTATTTCACCCCCCCCCCTCTTCATATACTAGATTTTGGTCTCTTTCAATCCAATAGTAGGGATGTTGGATCCCTCCTCCTCCTCTCTTTTTCCATGGTTCTCATCTTTCAATTATGTTTTTTTTATTCTATAGAATTATAAATATCTTGGTAATTATAATACTCATCTAACTTCCTTTCTTATTTTAAGTGAGTTTTTCTAGTTCTTTGATTTCTCTCAATTCTCCCCAGATCAAAGGCTGATACTGGATGAGTGGGTGTATTTAAGGTTTAAGTAGGTGGTCTAAGTTATATTCCCATAAAGTCTCACCATCATATCATAGTTTATCATGTGTGGTCATGCTAACTCATCATAATATTGACCTAAAATTAATTAAAATTGTTTGGATAACTTAGTTATGTCTTAAAAATCCCTTGTACTTAAAAATGTGTGTTATATTTGGTAGACCATTGTTAAAACTATTAAAGAGGTGATTTTGGCTTAATTCTCAGATATTAGTGAGTTAATAGGTTAGTTTATGGATACCCATATATTTTATTTGATTTAATAAGGAATATTGGTTTTCTAGGAGGACCCAATATTGTTCATGGACATGGAATTCTTAAGTGAACATGTGAATTCAACATAAATGGATATCTTGGATTAAATTTTTGATTTTTTTGTATTTAAATTGTGGAATAACAACTTGGTTGAATCTTTTTGAATGGTTTTTATAATTAGAATTACTTGGAAAATTCCTTGGACTCCTCATGAAATTATTTGGTGTTCAATTCCATGGATAACCCTAATATTTCTTTAGTGGTAGAGTGTGAATATTGGGATGTGAATATTACTTTGTATTCAATAAGGTATAAAGTTATGTAATGTCTCACGTGAGATAGTGGATTATACTTAGATTCGTTACCATGAATCCCATGTGGTGGATCCCACTAGGATCAGGTAATGTATTCATTTATTAAATTCCCTAGATTAATTCCATGGATACTTTAGGGGTAGCCTTGTTGAATGTCACAGAATGATATCTCTAGATTCATCTTGAAAATATTAGTTGAATGCCTTGGGTGTTATACTTGGATTCCAATTGATCTGTTCCACTTACTGTGAATGATGGTTCCTTAATTTCACACTGGAAAAATGGATTTTTATTGATAATCACTAAAATGTAATTCTCAAATAAGCCACATGGATTCTATGGGGTTACTTCATTATGGTTTCCATAGTGATTCACCTTGGAACCAAATAAATCCATGATACCTCCATCATTTTCAAAGAACAGCATTGGTAATAGCATGTAGGGTCGACCGAGGTTGTCCATTTGAGACCCAATACTTTTATTGGATCTATTTATTTCTAAAACACAATTTTATTATTATTTGTTCAATTTTTTATTACCCACATTACACTTTAAACATATAGAATGTAATTTAATTAGATGCCATTAGTGTTGGACTATTGAGTTATAATCAAACACTATTTGGTCCACCATTTGGTACCTAATCATCTCTTGTGAATACAATTCTAGATAAGGTAAAGTGACTTGCCAGTGATTCTTGTTTTTATGGTTATAATGAAGCTTAATAGTTAGGATTTGGGATAGAGTTTGGTACTTCTAGGGTCATATAGTCTTTTAGTATCTACCTTTGTTTACTTTTGTGCTAGTTTATCTTGACTTGACTAATATGTATTCTCTTCTTGTTATACATATACCATCACTATGATACAGTATGGATTATGACTTAGTTTATCACTACTTATCATTTATTGGTAGGTATTTTATATTATATGATATTTTCTTCGTTTTTATTTTGTTGAAATCTTAACATAGTGTATAGTCTTCCCACTGTTCCACTTATATAACCTTGCTACATGTTGATAACTTTTTTGTATGTGGAGGTAGTCTTGAGTCCATTTGGTGAACCTAAGATGACCCAAGAATAAAATAGATAAATATTACATCATTTTAGATTAATATTTAACATATTTTTAAAATAATACACACCCAAGTAACATAAAGGTTTAGTGTCTTTAGAGACCCGATACATAATCAACTTATTTCTTAAAATATATTCAAAATATCCTACAAAGATATTTATATTAAAAACCTTCAAGACATATCATACTTAGAACCTTCCATCATAATCTAGGGAAGGAGAATATAAGAAGGGTGATCTCATATGAACAATAAGGGTAAACAATAGAGATATAAATAATTAGAGAGGGAGTAAGATGATCATAAGAGTATGATAACATAGTCAAGTGCATGTTACAGACATAAAAATATTTATTCCCAAAAAAACTTAGATCATAAACATCCAAAATCAAGTCATATCTAGAAGAATGATTAATAACGGTGTCCAAGTAGTAATTATCAATCATGATTCATAACATAGCCATGTGGCATCATAATCATATGAAAGGTTAATATTATGAAAATATATATTTGAAATCATATGCACTCATAATCATGTAATCATAACTAGAAACAATCATAATCACACTTCAAAATGTGAACATAGATAATTGCGATCATGTCCACACATAATCTTATGAGTGTAGCTAGAAGAAATCAAACTCAAGAAACAAAATGTGATCATAGTGATTTGTAGTCATGTCCAATATTATCTTCATTATCTCATGATATTTATATAATTCATTACCTAATGCATTTTATTTATATAATGGACCCACCTGTCACATAATCCTATCATATATATGTCACAATATCAGGAAAACATTTAAAATTTCATCATATATTAACTTTAAAAAAATAGTTTTCATCATTTTAATCAATAACCTTCTAGAGACAAAATAGGGATGGTATCATTGGATCATATTTCCAGTGAATAACAACTAACATCAATGGATGTTGTCAAAAATAAAAATTACTTTAAATAATCACTATAAATTTTATTTAGGAAAATACCCATTTCATTTAAAAATCACTTAATTATAATATAAAAATTTATAGAATATTAGGAAAACATTTTTTGAAAATAAGCACAGAAACTTTTAAATTAATATTTAAATAAAATAGTAGTAATTATGACTGTAATTTTCATTTGTGTGGTATATATTATAATAAATAATTCATTCACACCTTTGGTAAAAATTACCTAATTTGGAAAATTAAAAGCATATTATTTTTAAAAAATTATAGAATTATAAATATGGTAAAAATAAATTAAATAAATTATTTTTTAATATTAAAAACATTCCTGAAAACATTCTAAACAAAATATTCACATGGAAGAAAAATATTCACTTCCAAAGAGGAATCAAAGGTGGTTTTTCATAAAAATAATTCTCAGTAATTTTCAATACCAAATAACCAAAAATGGTGCTATTAATTGAAAAATATAGGAATAAACAAATAATAATGAAATATCTAGTATTTAAAGGATAATATACATATAATTTACCTCAATAAAAAATTATCAAAGACAATCTTGAAAAAAAATAGATTGTAACATAATCCCTTTCAACTTTGGTAATGTTTGCATAAAAATATCCTTAAAGAGATAAACTTATATAGATTTTTAAATACACATAATTTATATAAAAATAATAAAAATATATGTTAATTGTAATTATATACACTATAAAAAAGGAATAGTTTGTGAATATGGCATATGTCTCATAGAAAGAAAAAAGTGAGATGAGAAACCCTTCACTCAATTTTGACTTGATTTGTAAGTTCTCTAACCTCCTATGAAATAAGCTAATATTTATTAATATTATTTAAAAGAGAAATTTTAATACTTATAATATGATAAATTATGCACTTATAACATTTCAACACCTATTTATGAAAAAGTATCTATTAACGTCGTCATTTCTAGTGTTAACTGCTTTATTTAACATGTATGTTTCATTTTGGATATTCCAATAATTACACATTGATATTAGTTCCATCATCTCCATAATATTAATTATGGAATAAGTATCATATTTAATCATTATATACACTTTATTACTATTCATATAAAGTGGTGATGACAAATTAATTGCATCACTTCATGGAGATAACAATTTATACATACACATGAGTGATGTTTCAACTTCTTAATGGATGTAATTAAATAAAGGTAAATGATAATTAAAATTTATTTAATTGTATTTATATCACAAATATCATATATATTGATTAAATACATCATTATTACTAATCACATAAATAAAAAATGAAAAATTAATCGCATCTATTTGTGGAGGTGGTAGTCTACATGTATGCACGAGAAACATTATCATTTTACAACAGATAGGGAGGTTATAAGGTAAATATGATCATATAATTTCACTATAATAATTATTTCCAAATATAATATAAAAAAATTTAATCCATCATAAAATATAACCATGAAATTTGGTGGTGTAAAATGAATTATATTTCTACGTAGAGGTGGTAGTCCCCATGCATGAACGAGCGACACTTTCATTTCATATTTGATGAAATGGAGATGAAAAATGTTTTTCCCGTAATCATAATAACAAATATTTATATTTATTATATTTTATTAATAATTTTAATATAGATACAATTTATTTTATTAATTTAGAAGAATAAATAATCTTTGAAAGAGTCGATTAAGATGATTGCCTCTTCTTTGAGAGGCCTCCTTTGGCATACACCATATGCCTTGTTAGGATGGTATTAGGGGAAGAAAATAATATCTAGTAAAAAATTAGGAATCTATAAATTTATTAGGGTATTTATTTTATGATATATATTCATAAAACATTGTGACTAAAGGGTAAGAGGCGGTTCCCTTTTATAAGTTAGGGAAATAACGTGCCTGGAATTACATAAAATATTTAAATATAATATATATCATAATACTGAAAAGAGGAAAAAAATGGAAATAATATCCAATATAGAACATGATAATGTCAAAATAATTTTAACTAATAAAATTTAAACATGTATAAGTTTCATTTAAAACATTGTATTTTAGTCTAATCCCATCATTAACTATTTTAAACCATAATCATGGTAACACATTTTTTAGCCTTTTAGGGTAATAAATTTTATTATAATGTGAAAATTGTCTCACAAATGATCCATGGATGAAATTTTATACCATTTAACATAACACTTATCCGATTTTAATTTATTTTTAATTTTTATCTCATTTGATAAAAAATTAGTTAACATAGAATATCATAAGAGTCATTTTAGAGAATATTAGTTTAATTTGAATTCAAAGGAATCAATAATAAAATTTAATTAGTATATAGAAAAATTAGAAAAAATAATAATTTATAATTACATATTAAAATCTTGTAATACAACAGTTCATCCAAAATATGTTAATTATATTTTTTAAATATCATTTTCCTTTAATTTTCTACTACTTGTACCAACATTGTATCATCTTTTCATAAGTGTTTAAGGTAATTATATCATCACTAAATAAATAATATATTAAAAATAATGTTTTATATTCTTTGATAATGTCTTTTTACCCCTATTAAAACATATAACATAAATTAGAATCAAGAAAGTGACATTTTATATTTATCTTTTCCTTAAAATATTAAAAATGTTATAATCAAAGGAATGTGGAAATAAATTACTATATTTTAATATATAAGATGTATTTTTTTGAACACCACTCATCCAATAGGATAAATTAAAGTGTTAATGAGTTTTTTAGGTCATATATTATGGTTTTAACCATGTTTAACCCATTTAATTAATACTGAGGTGACAAATATTTATCAAGGTTACAATTATTAATGACTAAAAATTAAAGATACTTATTTACTAAATTAAAAAAACTTAATAAAAATATAGAATATGTTTTTCAATATTAAATTTCTAAATTTTCATAAATAAATTTTAATATAAATATATAAAATGAAATGAAAAATAGTTTTTAAAAAGTAGAATTTTAAAGATTAAAAATAAACTTATATCAAAATAAAGTATAATGTTAATTCCTATATAATTCAATAAAATATTTATTATAATACTATAATATAAAATTAAAAACATAATAATACATTTATATTATTTTATTTAATGAAGAAAATTACAATATTATAAAAATTGATATTTTCTACTATTAACTTAAATATAAATCTTTATATAAAAACCCCAAAAATTCACCATAGGCTAATATTGACATTCTAATTTAAAAAGGATATAAATTTACACAAATAAAATATCAAATAATGTTAGAAATGATTTAAAAAAAATCATGCACACAATATAATAAAAAATATTTTTGAAGAAAACATGTTTTTAAAGCATAAAATAACTTTATTGAAAATTGAGTGCCTGTTTTTTATGTATTAATAAATACATTTTATTTATATATAAAATATATATATATTTTTCATAATTTTGTAATTCCAATTCATACCACCAATTTAATGACTTGGTTATAATATATCAATGTCCCTTTTAATCTTGGTGTAACATGTTATGAATTATATCAAACAGTTAATGTTTATTTAAAGAGAAATATATTCTAAAATCTTAGCAAGTTATAGAAAAAGATTGAGGCACCAGTTCAGTGGAATCTATATTAAGGAATTGCATAAGGGTATTAGGTCATCTAACATTTTATCTTTCTATTTGAGACCGGTAGATATGAGAGTTATATTTTTTGAGCATGGTAATGAGATAATGCTTAGGAATTGGAAACCCACATACGAGGGAAAATAAATGTTTCTGGGGATGGGGATTGTTTTTCATGTTTTTCATGTTTTTCAATTTTACATTTGATTGATTTGACCCTTGAGGGGTGAACTTGGGTGTGATTTTATTGATTCATGGTATTTTCTACTCTTGGTTGGCACAAAAATAGGGTGTATGTGTTCATGTATCAGACTAAACACCTATGATTTATATGTCATTTTTATGTTTATTGTGATTGATAGCTACCTAGAAGTCACATATACTAGTGGATTATTTAATGGTTTTGTAATATATATAGTCTGTGATTTATATCTACCTATGGATATTAAAAATTGATAGGGGTTATTTATTTTATTTGTCTTCATCCATTTATATGGTTTTTCATAAATAAATGTATAATAGAATTTTAATTTGCCAACTCGTTGAGGGAATTCCTGTAAATGTTAGGTTTATACAAATGAGTTATTAAAGTGATAGTTTTGGTTAAATAGGGTGAAATTAAGAAACTTATAAGGTGTTTCCCTTTATAATATTTTAATGAAATTATCTTTAACCAAATAAGAATTTTGATATCTATATAAGTCATGAATGATTAAAACATGGAATATTATTGAATAATGAAAAGACATAGAATTTTGGATCCTATGATAAAATAGTAAATAGATTTGGATAGTGAATTAGTCATGTATATCTAAATGGTTCCACTCTATATTACCAATATCTAAATGACTAAATTTTTAAAATTGTGACATTTTGATATTAAATATAAACATTTTCTAATTAAATGGGGTTTCAATCAAAACTTAAAGGGTGTTATCCTCAATAAATTTTAATTACCACTTCATATAATGATATTATGGTGATGGAATTTGAATTTTTAAGAGAATAGGTAAATTATAAAGACATTAATTTACATGATATTTGAGACCTAGATCAAGTTAAATGATAGTTTTGGTTAAATAAAATGTGAGTAAGAAACTTATCCTGATTTTTCTATCATAACTTATTAATTTAATCTTATTTACCAAGGAATGGAAATGTGTGACTAGATAAATAAAAATAAAAATTTTAATCCTTCTAGAATAGTGGTTTATGGACTTGAATTGCAGGTGGGGCTTTAGGGAATGCACGTGTTGTGACATTGTGTGAAATATGTTAATGTGTTTATGGTAAGGCTGGTTTATAGAGAGATCTCAGGTTTTTATACCTTTATGGAATGTTTTTTACTATGTATATGTGTGAGATCCTTGATTCTCATGGTTAGTTTTACCATTTTAGGAGTTTCTTGATCATGAAACTTTTATAAGGATGTTTTTTAAGATCTATGATATGATATTTTTGAAGTATTAACTATCTTCAAGGACCTAGTGATCCTTATATGTGACCCCAATTCCTAATGATTAAATGATTAGTGATATGTGAGGGTAACCCATGAGGTGGGGTAAAACTGTTCTTGGGTGAGTAACATATATAAATCATGGGAAAATATGTCATATCTTGATATCGATTTCTAGGGGTGTTATCAAGTGTGATGTTTTTATGCTTTAAATGATTTGGGTTTTGTTAATAATAGAACTTAATTTTGTAGATTCATTAACATTAAGACCATTTTTAGAGGGAAGTATCATTCAAATTCCTATTCGGTCATCTTTTGGTGGGATTTTGAAAGTATGTTTAGTAATAGTCCTATATGGGAGTGTCCCGGTTTTGTGAAGCATGGTGAAATGATCTGGGTTGGAATTGAAGCATTGGAAGTGATTATATCCATTAAGTTTTTGTATAGAGATTTATTGAGAGTACTTAGCTCAAATTAGTTGGTTCTAGTGATATGTTTTGGGGAGGTTCCATGTGGGTAAGTTTACCCTTATAATGGTTTTACAAAGTCTTGTGAGTTACCTCATATTTTAGGGTTTAATACACCATGAGTTCTAGTGTTCATGGTATCTAGGGTATCATGTGAGGTTGATATCAGTGTGATTCATGGGATTATGGTTTTTATACACATTATGGGATGTTTTAGGGGTGATTAAATGCTCTATTCTATTGTGATTCATGGGTGATATGTAGTTAGGAGGTGATTTATAGTTTGACAAATTGTTTGAATCACTATGTGAGTAGGTCTCATCATTGTATAACTTAAGGGGTTATGATTCAAGGGTTGGAAATGGTTACCAAAAATATTAAACCCCCTTTTTTCTGTAAAATTGGGGTGAAAAGCACATATTTGAGGGGCATGGTTTCACTTAGGTGATGTGATTAGATGGCTCAAGAGAAATCGCCTTATGTTTAACTCATGGTAATGGTTATTTTTGTTGGATATGTGTGGGGTATGATGTGTTTGGTTTTGTAAAATAAGTCACATATAGACATGTGGTAAATCATTTGGGTCTTAGAGGAGCTTGAGAAATGAAAATATGATAGTGTTGTGTTGAGGGTGGGTTTATGACTTCATAGTGGGGGTAGTTGAACCGTAGTGGTTTGATGGGAGAGTTATCCTTAGACTGAGGAGACCCAAAAATGCATTACACTTTTCAACATGACTATATGAAGATTTTTTGTGAATTAAGATGTCTACTTTAATGTGATGGTGATTATGTGGTGGATCAAGGTATAGTAGCACCATCAATCATAGTTAATCATTACAGAGGTGTTAGGGGTAGATGATGTGGGTGAGCATGGATTGAAAGAACCGGTATGTGTATGTGTATGTGTATGTATAAACCTATTGGGAATATTTATGAGGGTGGTTTAAGTGTGGTTGTGTGGTTGGATGTGCACCATAGACTGTTTAGGGTTATGACCCTAACTCCAGATGAGGTTTATGTGGATTTCATGGATGATGTTAATATAAGTAAACTATGATAAAGGATTGTTGTATCTTGTATGGTGATCTTATTTGAGTTGTAAAACCATGTTCTACCATTTTTCTTGATCAAAATTGGATTATGGTATACTGATATCATGAGTTTTATTCCATGAGGGATGAAAAGGGAACTCATTTTATCGAGAGCATCAAATAGATCACGAAAGGATCGAACCTGGTGTTAGGGTGTCATCAATGTAGAGATTCTAGTCATTGATCTAGTGGATTAAAATCATCTAGATTCCAAGAATTATACCAGGATAAAATTTATATTTGATTTCAGATGAAGTTAAATCATATACATCAACTTTATATGAACTAGAGATGGCCTAATGTTGAATGTGACCAATGGGGAATCAATGATCGTGATAGAGAACGAGGATGAGCTCAGTTAGTTGGTGATTGAATTATGGAATTTCACTAAAGGTTGGGGTTTGAATTCAGTAAGCTTTTTCATATAGTTGTGAAATGCCTCTAGAGTATAAGGCATCATGATTGGGTGATTTGGTGGTGCATCAGCTGGTACATCTAAAAATGAACTTGGAATGTTCAAAACCACTTAAGATCTGTCGTATTCATTATGGTGGATGTAATTGTGTTTTGAACTAGGATTATGAGGAAAACTATATAGTTTTAACCCTATGAATGGCAGGTTGTGAAATTCATTAGTTTGGTTCTAGATCCATAATAAGAAGTTGTTCCAACTTTTAACTAAATTCATATCCATGTTAGGTTTTATACAAGTCTAATAAAACTTATTATACATAGCATAATCAATTAGAAACCAAATTCTAAGATCTCCCATGAAAGATAAATGAAACATGTGATAAAATTGAAATATATAACTATTATAAATATGTGTACCATAAATGGATGAGACCTTGTATCCATTTTTATCTTTATTGGATGTGTTTGATAAAGATCGCCAAAGTAGAAAAAAAAAATCCCACCTCCCTAGGTTTCCATGGGTTGATTTGAATATAGTGATGGTTAAGGTAGTATCATCCAAGAATAAGGATCTAAATTCACACCAAGATGTCATCACATGGTAGCAATTTAAAAAGGCGGTCGAGTACACTCCTTGATTTTGGTGGAGGATAGGGGGAGTGGACGATGGCAGTGTGTTGTGAAAAAGGAAGGTTGGAAGAATGAGGTTACAATAGTGATTCAAGGACTCGCCGTTGTAAGCTGGCGGTGTCTTATTATACACCATTAGATCTTCTAAAAAATAAAATTAAAACAAATAAGTCCTTGTAATTTAAAAACATAATACAATAAATTTAATAAATTAATTTTAACTAAAAATTAACACGATAAAATTTAAAATAATTAACTAATTAAAAGATTCAAAATTTAAAACTAAAAATTAAAACTTAACACAAATTATAAACCGATTAATTTGAACATAATAATTAAAATAATAATTGAAAATTGAATTATAATATTCAAATTTTAAAATATATAAATTAATTATTGAATTTGATTTAATCATTAAAGTTAATTTATTTTAAGAAATACAAAACTAATATCTTTAAGAACCAAAAATACAACATCATTTATAAAAGATGATAAAATAATAATTTTAATTTTAATTTTACAAAATTGAAATTAATTTTAAAAAATTGAAAAATTAAATAAATAAATGATTAAAAACTTAATTAAAATATGTGGAAAATATATAGATTTTAAGGCCACATCAAGAATCTGATGGAAATTCAGATAAAAATTAAGTTAAAAGAATTGATTAATTAAAGGAGATAATTTGTTAATTCAAGGGTGGATTATCTTAAATAATAATGATTAATAATTGATTGTGAGTTTTATTAAATAAATAATTTTTTGAATGCATATAGATGATCACGATCCTAGACTAGACCACTGTATGTTACTGGTTTTATTTAATTTATTATTAAAATAAATTATTGGCATGCATGGAATTTATCCTCTTATTATGTAAGGGAATATGTGCCCATGGTTTTTTTGATATAAACTCATACCCCTCACCTTCATGTGTGTAAACTCATATGTAATGGGTGGAGCTCCCAATATAGTGGAGGTGGTTCAAGTTTGGATATGAGTTGAAACCAATCGAAGAGAGATACATAGGTGGATAGGTGGAATACTACAACATGAACCATAAATGGTTCAAGGTGTTTTCCCCTTGGTTGAAAATTAGTTTATCATCCTAATGATAAACTAGCCATTATTATAATATCATGATCATACCACTTTATAATTTTATTTCTTTCATGTTTCATAGTTATTTCATTGTGGATGTTTTATTGCAATCGCAAGAAATAATGAATTTACTAGCATGCAAGATATAATAAAAATAAATTATCTTATGCATAAATATTATCTAAGACATGGATAATCACTTATGTAAGTCAACTTAATATTAACAAGCATGTAATAAAAATAATAATTGGAAATTTACACTTAAAAGATGATATCCATCAATTATATATTTTAAGTTAGTATATCCTTCCACTACTTTATTAAAAATCTAACCGTAGTTAAAAGTTATTTACCATCCAAAGTTGTGGTTATTTCAATTATCATGGAATTATAACCTAATTATTTGGATTGGAATAACTTATTTCACATAAAGGGATGATTTCTAAAGCAGTACTTGGTTTAAATGAGAGGCAAGAGTTGAGGAAATTCAATTTAAGGATTTTAGGTTTGGGGTGTCCACTAAACAGATCAAGAACTATGAGTTAATGTAGTTGGAATTTAAAATTCCCACAAAAAACCCTTCAAATTTCTTGAAAAAGAAATTTTGTGGTGATGAGAAGGGGAATATAGATCCTTTCCACTATAATTTCAAAGCAATAGGATATTTCAAATCACATTATGACGTATATTGGGTTTTGATAAAATAATGGGATATTAATAAATATAATATTTAATTATTTTTCTAAATTTTATTAGATAAAGTACTAAAACTATCGTATTTGTAGAAATAGTAATAAAATGAATTCAAACATATCAATGTGATTCATACTTTAGAAGACATTCACACATATTCATAACATGACATAATCATTAAGTATAAGTTTAACCCAAAGAACTAAAATATTTTTAAGAAGTTCTCTTACAGAAATTCGGCAGCATAACAATGTCACTTTAAAATTCTTAAATTGAGTTGATGAGATAGAAAAGGTTATCTCATAATGTGGAAATAATATTTATATTTATAAATATATAGAATAAAATATTCTAACAAAATAAGATGTAAATTAAAAGACTTTTCAAAAAGGAAGTATTTTACAAAGATGAGTGTGAAAGGTTCCCTTACCGATTTTGTAACTTACGCGACATACAACCCATGAAAGAAGGATCATAAAATAAAGATTTAAATACCCATAAATTAATGTATATTAAACAATTAATATAATCATGGGTATTATATACACCACACAAAATGAAATAGTGGAAAACATATCATGAATCTCACGGGAATAAAAAGTGTGATAAAACCCCCTTACCATGTTGTAACAAATTGAGTCATATAAACATATGTTAAAACCCACCAAATTAATCCCATAATACCATCAATATAAAGGGAATCATGATAGTATATATTAAATGTAGGTAAACAATACACAACATGTATTAAATAAGTGGCGAACAATGGAAATTTCATAGAATTAAAAGTGAGATATGAAACCCCATTACCTCATGTCTGACTTAACTTGATCATTCTTTAATATCCTAAATAATAAAAAAAATTAATTTCTACTTAAATAAGATCCTTTATAATGTTTCTTATTCTTTTTAGATCAATTATTACCAATATATAACAATTTGTTATTTATTTGAGTTCATATCATACATTTTGTCGATGTTCGGAACATGAGTTAAAAATAAAGTTGTTATACTTTTTAATTGTCCATGTGGTCGAAATTACATTATATCCAGAATGATATTAATGATTTATATATCATATATATCATATATATCCAATATATATGTATTTATAATAGTACATAACATTTGGAGAAAAAAATTAAATGCACCGTTCATGGAGATGGTAAACTTTACGTACGCATGAACGCTACTTTTATTTCAAATTCATATTAAATGGAAAGAAAATGTAATGATAAATAGTTATATTATAATTTTAGTATAATATAATATATGATTTAATTATCTCCATCCATTATACATTCTATGTATGGTATGAACGAGTCATATCACTTTGAGGGGGCTGTAGTCCACACTTTCTCAAAAGAAATTATTGCATTTACCCATTATAAAAAAATAATGGAATGCTAAAAAAGGAAAATACAGAATCATTAAAACAATAAAATATAATATATATCACGTAGAAATATTTTTCCATCAAAATGGCCACCATGATAGATGGTAGGAGATAATTAAACAATCATCATTTTGTGAGGCAGTAGTTCGTCGTCCAGAGAAACAATATTTTCTATAACCATTAGATAGAGGTGTGTGTAAGTGAAGTTAGAATAATTCACATAAAAACAACTTTGTATATTGAGGATACTAGTGTTGTTATAATTAATGTGATAAAAATAGTTTATGGGGTTGGAGAAGTAAAATATAACAATAGAACATAAGAGAAGACATTACATTTAAATGGTGTATCTCTCTTTGGTTTGAACCAAAAGGATTTATTTAATTGTATTCTAACCGGTGGAAGGCTTCTAGGAGTGGACGATGGTGGGCCCCACCATAGGGTCTGAGTGTTGTCCAAGTTATCGATCACCTATTAAATAATAAATTCATATTATTTAATTTATGAATTATTAGGTCTAATTTATTTAAATTATTTACAAGTTAAGTAAATATGAGAATATTATTCGAACAAATATTAATTAATATTTCAAATTTGTTTAATATTATCAGGAAATACAAGTCGAGTAAAATGGACCAATTTTTATCACATAATATATTTAATATATATTATAGGAATGTTATAAAATAATAAATAATATGTATTATGTAGTTTAGTTCATCATTATTATTTATTTCGTAATTATTAAGTGGGTGTTTCATTCTAGGGGTTGGGGAACCCTTTCTAGGTAATCTTCTCACCCACTATATAAGAAGAGGAGGAGAAGCTTTTGGTGTGATATTAATTTTCCCAAAATGAGAGACTATCTCTCCTCTTGATTTTGAGAGAGAGAAATCCTCTCTCTAAGTGCTGATCCAAGCATGCCTTTGATAGATCGAAGCTAATGGATCATGGTGATCGTTGTGACGCCGAAGAACTCGTTAGAACTCTGCACTAGAACCCATATTATGATGAATGGAATGTGTGCTAATTTTTGAAGCACATATGGATGATCTAGAGGGATATTGGTTTGGATTATTCATGTAGAAATTTCTGAAGACAAGATAACATCATGTGTGGATTTTAATTATAAACAAGGTATGTGTTTGTTTCATTTTTGTGCTCAATTTAATTTATGAGAGACTATCAGACCATATCAAGGATTGGATTGTTGGAGATGATAATTATCATCATCGCAATGATGAAAATTCTTAAAATCCACAACCCAACAACTTCTAATATTCCCCTAGTACCTTCAATTGGTATCAAAGGGATTGTGTAATTATTCTGAGCCAATAAAATGAAATTTTCATTAAATTTAAGTACAGAGTTTGAAAATAATCATAACAAATTCAATCTCATTTCACTATGAGGTCATATGTCCATCAAAAAAACTTTTATGGATTGAAATTTTTTATTTAACAGGTATTACAATTTAAAAAAACATCCTTTTATGTTTTCTGTTGTTCGTTCCGGCCAGTGACGACAGGAACAGTACAAATCGGCTATCCATAATTCCATTGTTTTGTGAAATAAAAATTATAATAATTATATTATAATAATAATAAATGCTGGATTTTATCCTTTATAAATTTTTTAAAAAGGGATTTATTTTCTTGTTTAGCCCTGTGGAAATTTGTCCCCACAAAACAAATGGGGTTGTTGTTTAAAAAAAATTAAAAAAATAAGTCAAAAGAAGTGGGGCTGCTCCCCCCAGTCCCATGTGGTGCCTCTCCTTTTCCATGGGTTGACCCACTAGGTACCACCTCCAACCTTCAAGGGAGTCGTTGTGACCACTGATTCTAGACGTTGCTTCTATCATCCAACAGCACTCTTCCTGGTCATCTCGACTCCAGGCCCTCAAGTCGGGCCTGGCTGTGCTTTCCTAGTACTGGACCACCTAAATCTAGTGGTTCCAACATCCGTCGGCCCAGATCTAGCCTCCCTGGTCATCTCTCGCTCATTGTGGATCTGTCGGCCCAGATCCGGCCTATGACCAAAGCCCCCTTGGGTGGACATCGGACGTCGTATAGGGTCGCCTCTCCCAGCCCTCCACTACACAACACGCTTGGTGCACTCAATATTTGATGTGTATGACTCCTATGAAATCTAGGACCCCTACAATGGGTTCTGTCATACCTTAATTGCCACGATAAGGGCCCATACAGGTTCGACCAACCCGAAATAGGTTTTGGTAGACCTGCATAGCCCATAAAATCCCAAAACAAACTATGTATGACCCATATTTAGAATGTGTGGTATTTCGGGGCCCGGTTAATTCAAAGTGAGTATATCTAATTAGTTTAATTTTATAAATAAATTAAATTAATTAAAATATTAATTTTCGATTTAAAAATGATAATTTTAATAGCGGGGATAAAATTAATATAATTTTTTTCTTAAATTTAATTAATTAGTTAATTTAATTTTTGGAATTGAAATTAAATGTACTTTAGACCAAATATAGTTAAATTATTTGAATTTAATTAATTCAATTAATTTAATTTAATGTCCCTCATACTTAAATTAATGCAATCACACTTTTAATTTATACTGACTGGTCTTGACCAATGATTGGACCAGTGTGTGTTTTCTTTTATTTAATTAATTATTTTTAACTACATGCGATGTTTGTAAAATAATTAATTAATTTAGACACTATGAGAATAGACTTTTTGGTCTATATGTATAAGGATCTATGCACCCATTCTTTCTAATGTAAAGTTCACCCCTAGTCCCCCTCACCTGCATGTGAGTATTTTTGTACATTAAACAAAGACGATGCTAGATGTGGACCCTAATAAGACGTGGTAGTACTCCAGATGTGGTGTGGACTCTGCCAAGACAAGGGGTACTCTAGACGTGATGTGGACCATTCCTAGATGAGGCGGTACTCCAAACATGATGTGGAACTCACCAAGATGTGGTGATACTCTAGACCAATATTGGACTTACTGGACAGGGATGAGCTACATAGAGAGTCAAGCAATGACTTAGGTACGATTACCCTAAGTCGTTTTAGATTCTCAATATCAGTCAGGTAATAATTTACCTTTATACATATATTTATTATTTTAGGAATTTTATAACAATATGAAAATATATAAAATAATAAATACTAAAATTCCTAAAGAAGTGATGCATGGTTTTCTATTAATTTTTATTTGTGATCTCTAAAACATAGATGACCAAGATTAATATAAATGGATTACATTCATTAAGGGAGAAACATAAAAATCCCTCAAAGTTATATTAAGTTGTTAAACACCTTCCATATTGCAAATTTGGACAAAACCAAGTGTTTGGGGTGCTCATCATGCCAAATATGAGGGTGTCTCTTACTACCGAGGTTGTTCTTATGAAAGTCATGGGCTGGCTTAGCTAAATTGGTTGTAAGTATTAGAAAAATATAAGTTTGTTTCATTTTATAGGAATGTGTTGAGTAAATCAAGTTATGATTTTATAAGTTGAGACTTCACTCAATAGATCAAATAACAACTAGTTGATACAGTTGGCCAGCCAAATGTCTACCTTGGACCCTCCGAGTAGTGGCGTAGCCATATCTTGTAGACTATAAGAAGAGGTTTAGGGATTATTTCCATTAGAATACTCAAGTTACATAGTATTCTATTGTAGTACAGAGGGTTTCTAAGATTTTATAAAATAGTGGGATAAATTTAATGATTTAATTAATTAATCAATAATGTCGAACTTGGTAGTCAATATTAAAAGTAATAATCTCCTAAAGTTTATTTTTTGTATAAAATGGAATTTAATACCACAAAAACTATGTGATAATATTTGGAAAATGTTAATATTCTATCTGACAGGAATTTTCATGTGTAGTATATGCACTTGTACACAATACTATTATATCATAAATTCAAGGTGTTGGAGTCCCTATACCAATTAATCAACCTCAAGAAGTGACGGTGTAATATTGCTTAAAAGAGACACATGTATAAAGAATATGATGGTTATTTCATGATTTTATCACTAAATTCTGATGTTTTTGTGGTTACAACATAGGGACATGGAGGATTACACATGTTGTCTCATCTCCAAAAGGTTTGTGAGGAGAAAGTGAATAAAAATATGAATGGTGATAATTACACTAGATTTGTGTAAATATGAAAGATGGATCGTGATATTTAAATTCATCCCACTATTACACCTGATTAATCTAGTTTCATTTGAGGTAACCAAATCAACAGGATGGAGTAAATTCTTAATTACATTTCACGTGAGGTTCACCAAGAAATAATAATATTAAATACAATTTAATATTTAGTTCTTATGGTGAATAAGTAAAAATATAAATCAATAAGGCCAAAGGAAATATCGATCCTAGAGTAACCTTTAAAACTTCCTTCAAACATATATGTTGGTTATTAAATAGGATATTATTTTCTTTTGATAACATGAAATTGATTTATGGAACTTTAAATTCTATAAACTAGATTAAAGAAGAAAGTAACTACTTCTTCCTTAGTGTATATTCGTTATATATAAGTATTGTTTTGAATATACATCTTGGGTATTAAATAAAATATTTCATTCTCATATGTGTATTGGAATATGGTAACCAAGTAAGTAATAAAAATAGAAAAATAAGTAAGGTTTCTTCCCCAAGTAGCTGAGAAAGGGTCAATCATATGTCAGCCTTGAGAAATACATAACTTCTAATTGCCCTATGAATGATTCTATCTAAACAAGTTGTTGAGTATAACCAAAAAATTTACCTCACTTGTCATTTGGACATAAGGATACATTATTCCATGTTCAAGAATGAATTTTTTTCGGTGTATCATATATAACAAATAATATATTGGTACTTGAATCATATGAAATATAGGACGAATATAAAATACAAGACTTTTACACGGTTTTGGAAAGATAATTATTTTTCAAGTAAAACTAAAGGTGGACATAAAGGATATTCCTAGTTGGGTATTTTGGATTCGTAAATCTAAAAACCTTTGGTATTATTGATGTATTTAGTTTGGAAAAAGAAACCTTAAGAAATAAAGGTATTCCAAAAAGCTTTCAGAATGAGTTCATCAGTAGAGTGTGGAACTATTAAAAGTGAAAATTAATGGTAAATATACTTCATAAGATTCCTTTAATTAATTAAGGACTGTAATAGTGAAGTATATGCATGGTCAGAAGACATGATTTTCTTCAGTCCGGTATGCTGAAGAATATCTTTGACCAAGCATTAATCGATCATGATAATGTACCATGGAGTAATTTCTAAATGCATAATTACTTATCTACATCACTAAATTAAACTTAATAAGGAGGATTGATGATGAATTCTTACATGGTAACACTGATAAAAAAAATGTTGCGTTGAGAGATTACTAAATGAAAATTTTATACATCAGAGTTATGATGTAAGTAGAATCAATGTTGCAACTTGTAGAAACTTCCATTATATTTAAAAATTTTCTCTGAAAATAACAAGGATCTACCATAACCATATCCCAACTACAATGAAAAATGGATTTCATATGGGTTATAGTATGGTGGATATCCATTAAGTCATATGAAAAATGTTTAGATGCAATGAGTTTGTTAGGATATAAACAAACTTGCATCAAGTGAATCACATTATGCATTTAAGTAAATATCCTAATAACTATTTAGTATATTATATAAATCCCTAAGATAGAAAAGTGGTAGTCTGGTGATAGACTAAATTTTTATAAATCGATTCACATATCTACTTAAAATAGTAGGATAAAGATTGAAATTAATTTAGTTAATTCTAAAAATGCACAAATAGTTTGAATAGGAACTAGTTCCACAAGATATGTGGAATATGTATTTTATAAATATACATACTGCGTAGAAATTTTAAAACCATAGTAATGGTTTTATATTCACTACAATCATTGATACATTATTCAATGAGAATAATAATGCCTAAAAGTTGTAGGTATATAGGAACAAGATAAAATCAACAAGGTCAACTAAAATTAAATAATTGATTCCATGTATCAAAGTGAAAAGGGACATATTATATAGAATACAATGGTGGGTATTCAAGTGAGTAGATACATGGGTGGTACAAACATAGTATTAATAAGGCTTGATTGGTTATACCAAGTCATAATGACTAAATATGTTATAATTTTACTTGTAATAGATATGTTCTATGATCATTTTATTAGGAATTAGATATCGTGACCACCAATTATGGAAGGTGTCTATAAAATGCAACCATAAAGGGATGATCGTGTCATAAAATTATGATATAGGTTGAAAGTTACTAAAATCCAATTTAGGATTGATGTAAGCAATAGGATCATGGAATATGAATTTGAAATGAATGTTTTAAATTTTTCTACCAGATTTTAGTGTAAGAATCATAGTTTTCCAAGTGAAATATATTCAGAATAATATGGAAAACAAATATTGGTCTTACAGTTAGTTAACATCAGAATGAAAATAATTATCTGGTGATTAACTTAAAATAGAAAACTAAGTTATAGATAATAAGATTTACTAAGATAGATACAATGGTTTCCTACACCTAGTCAATCATACATATAGTGAAAAAGTACTGAAAATTACAAGGTGTAACAATTCAAGCAAAGAATGGTTGTAAGTTTCACATGGAATAAATATCTCTAGGAGGAAATCCAAATGCATGATAGAAGATTAAGTGGTGAGTTGATTTCCATATGCTTCAACAATGGATAAATAATATATTACATTATATGTATAAGAAATGATATTTCTAATATATACTCTATGGTAGGTAAATATCAGTTATATCCATGAGAATTATAGTAAATCAGTCAGTACTATCTGATTGAACTTGGGAAAGTACAAAAGATATGAACTTGGTATATGGAGAGGAAGGAAAATTGGTTATGGTGGGACAAAAACTAGTATTTAATATATAAATGTTATTTAGTATCATAATTACTCTAAGGCTTTCAGTGAGACTGGGTCATAAAAGGCCATTGGTAGCAATACCTATAAAAACTGAGTACGTTGCAGCTTCTAAGGCAGTTAGGAAGTAGTTATTAAATGCAATGATTTTTTTCAATTCTTGGAATCTCACCTACCATGTAATGTTTTATCATAATGATAATTATGTTACTGGTACTATCCAAGATTTCACGTTTTGATAGTGGAAAAATGGAATATACTTAGGGCTTCCATCTCTTGAGAAGTTTTACTCACTAAGATGTAGTCATAAATAGTAGTATAGCCACATGGAAGAAACATGGCAGACCTAGAAACTAAATCCATTACTCATAAAAAACATGATCTTTATCATGAGAGAGCTAAAATGTATGGTTTTAAAGCTATCTCTAGTGCAAGTGGGAGTGTTTTAATAGTGAGTTCCCTATATCCAACTTGAATAGTACTTTTGATTACCATATCATGTATACAGTTAATTATACATGATTTATACTTACCATTATAGTCTAGATATTTCTAAACATGCTATTTAATGATAATTTCCTTATATTAATAGTATTATAAAAAATTTATAGTAGATCCCATGCTATAATGAGAACCTCGATATACTATGACGTTAATCTTAAACAAAGGTCTCATGGTCTAAATGCATCATACCAACTAGACACAGTTGATGTCTGGATATCCGGCATTGGGGGCTCATGAGCATTGAGACTTTTTCTCAGGAAGTTCACAATTGGTGATCTCTAGTTTTGAGATAATGAGGACAGACACGCCAATATGAATATTTCATGCTTTAGGTTTCATTGGCAGTTCTTATCTACGAACATGTGTATTGGTCTCCTGACTTGTGATCATTACAAATGTGTTTCACTTAATCATATACTTTTATTAAAGGTAAAAACCATGATAATGAAATCATGGAGAGATAGCTTGTGTTGGGTGCATCATTAGTTGTATGGCATTGGTTGAATGGTCAAGAAATGGTTTTTTTCTTTCAGTTTGATCAGGTAATATATCTTGGGGTTTGTTGATGAGGATGGTAGTACCTTTATAAGACCTTGGATAAGGTAGTATATGGTAAATATGTCTAGTTAGATCAAAAAACAATAATTCAAGAAAAGGGAGATGAAACAAGTGTGCATCCTATTTTATGAGATATTTAAATACCAAGAGATTATATTACACAGTACATCTTCATAAGGTGGTAGACATTGATATAATTATCCTTATCTATTTAGGGTCCTTGATGGGTTTCTAGACTCCACTCTTAGTCTATGAATTTTATTCACTGCTATTGATATTCCCACACAATAGCATATTCAAGAATTCTCTCTATTCAGTTGAATAGGTATATCGGGCATGGTGGGCTCTGTCATGGGGTCCGAGTATTGTCCAAGTTATCAATCATAAATTTATAAATAAATTCATATTATTAAAATTATGAATAATTTTTTTGAATTTATTTAAATTATTTACATGTTAAATATATATAATAATAATATTCTAATGAATATTATTTAATATTCGAGGTTCGTTTAATGTTATCTGGAAATACGAGTCGAGTAAAATGGCTCGGTTATTATCATGTAATATATTTAATATATATTATAGGTATGTGATGAAATAATACATAATATTTATGAAGTTTTTTAGTTCTTCAATATTATTTATTTAGTGCTTATTTAGTGTGTGATTCATTCTAGAGGATGAGGAACCCTTTTAGGGTAATCTTTTCACCCATTATATAAGAAGAAGAGGAGAAGCTCTCGGTGTGATATTCATTCACTAGGAATGAGATATTATCTATCCTTATTATTTATAGAGAGATAAATCCTCTCTTTGAGAACTGATCTAAGAACACCTTCAATGGATCAAAGGAAATGGATCATGGTGATTGTTACGATGTCGAAGGACTTTTCGGAACTCCATGCTAGCACCTAGATTAAAACGAATAGGGAGCACATAGATTTTTAAAGTGCATGTGGATGATCTAGAGGAATCCAACTTTTCATTCCTCATGCATCGATCACCGACAAAAATCATACATCAAGTGTCAATTTTAATTTTGAACAAGGTATGTGTTCATGTTATTTGTGTGCCCAATTTAATCTCTGTGAGATCTTCAGACCGTATTGGGGATTAGATCATCAAGGATTAAAATTCACGTTATCCCGATGAAGAAAAATTTTAAAATCCTGAACCCATAGGCTTCCATCGTGACCCCAATACATTCATTCACCATATATTATATTGTTTATAATTACTTGTGAAACCATATCCAAAACTCCTCTTGTAAATCTTCCAAAACACTTTTCAAAAGCTATCACTAATTTGACCTTGTATCAAAAAATATGAAATACCTTGTGAATACCTATACAATTTACTTTTGGATTAACTCTTAAAAAAATTAGAGTATCTATTTGAGTCAAATTAAATACCCATTAGATCAACCATAAAGTTTGGCCCCATGCTCCTTTATAGTGTTGGAAACAAATACAAATCTTTGGATTCATATATGATATAAAAGAGTGGCCTACTAAAAATAATAGATGATAATAAAGTTACAAATGGATATTTCATGATATAAATAAAAAACAAGTATTTCTATACCTATATCCACAAGAATGAATCATATGAAAAATTGAATTCTCATTTTTTCCCATTATCTAAGACATCAAGGGACCATGGGACACATAACATGTCAATCCCATATAGTCAACACATTTGTTATCCACTATCAGAGTGTAGACTGGTCTGGTTGAAGAATAAATCACATTTCAATCATCAATGTGGATAATTAAATCACATGAATCTTGTAAAAATAGATATACAATATCTATTTATATCCACACACTCCCACAGTTTATCTCAATCGATAGCCCATATGTCATCCTTGTCATACGAGAGGAAAAATCTCATTTTGGTTAAGTTCCAACCAATGAAATGACAATAAACGTACACATACACCCTTGTATTATCTAATTCAATATGAATTTTTTAAGTGGGCTATCAAAGTATAAAGTTTCTCATTCTAGGTATCTCACTTGTGATGGCCCACATCTTTATAGGTTGTGAATATTAGGGGAAATTTGATCCTTTTTGTTCCTAGGTGTGTTGAGGGGAAATATGGTAATTTATCCTATAATATGATCTTGGATAATTATTCTAACCACTCTATGGGTCCCATAATGGGTTTTTATGCGGGAAAATAATTTTTTCTAAAATATGAGACGTTTGAATTTTCACAGAATATTTAAAACTTAATTAATTAATTATTAATTTTTTCTTGCATGTTCTTTCGTTAATATTAGTTTAATTGAGTGTTATATTTAGATTCTATCTTCTTATTTAAGGAAGAAATGTGGGGTTTTTCTTTTGTTGGTAAGAAACTTGCCTCTGGTGATGGGGATGGGCCCAGATCCCATTTTTTATATTTCTTTTTATTTTCATAATTTTTCCTTTTTTATTTTTTATTATTTTAATTTTTATCCCATGAAGTTTCATCAAACACATGGGACTCCCCCTTTCAGGTGTTTTTCTGAGATAAAGAGAGCAAAAGGAGGTGGTGTCACCATAGAACTCAGGTCATGCAAGATCTTCATGCGATATTTGTAGATCAAAAATTTCATTGAAGAATAAGCAGTTTCCTTTCAGAGGTAGGAAAATTTTATTTTATTTTTAACCATAAATCCATATAGTTTAAGTGTTTTTTAATCCTTGTATGGTTTTTTTGGGATCTCTTGTGTGTCAATTTGGGAGTTTCAAAGATAAATCAGGTATCTCAGGATTATTGGAAGGTTTTCTATTTAGGGACTACCATCTACACATCATGTTGTTCAGATAAAACATGTTTTGTGTTCTTCTATTCAGAGAAGATGAGTTTTTCATAACTACACGTTGTGTATTAGGGGTACACGCCATATAGTGGGATTCCAAGGTGTGACTGAGTACTTGGTTGGGCACCTCATGTGGTACTTTTTCATTTATGATACACAAAAATTCCCCATGTGGGGTTCATTCCATATAAGAGTACATTCCTAGGAAGGTTAATTGGCCAAGTACATGGGTGGGTACCCATGTAGGGTTACACGCCATGTATAAGTGGTACATGACGTGTACTCTGGTGTGTTACATACTGAGTGGGGATGAGGTGGACAGACATGTATATATATTGGGATACACACCATGCACAAGGTCTATATGCTATATACTTGGGAAAAGTGCAAATTAAGTGGCCTAAGATACATTTCTAGGGAGGGCTTCTAGGGTTACTTGTCTTGTACCCCAAGTGCAAGACATGTAAATTTATTACCTTGGTCTATTTTTCTATTTTTCACCCTGGAGTCTAAATTAGACTTTTTAGTGTCCCATTATGAGAATTTATTCATGTATATAATGATGGTGTTATTATTTTTGAGTTCAGAGGCTATTTTGATGGTTTTTTTGGACTCTGAGAGTACATTAGAAGAATTTATTTTAGGTTTTGTTTGGGAATCCTCTAGTGGGTTGTGTGTTAGTTTTGAGAATCAGGTGAGGGTTATAAGGTTGTTAATTGGATTGGATTTTGGATTTTATCCAGTTTTGTTCAAGGTACTTTTAGAAATATTTTGGAACATGAGATCAAGTAGTATCCCAGAGGAGATCTTGGTTTTTCCCTACTTTTAGATACTGGTTGCTCAAGGTTAAAGATGTTAAGTATTTTCTATTATGTTTGATGATAAGAGATACCATATCCTATGGGATGGGTTGATACCTTCTTTATGGTAGTTATGTCTAGGTTCCATTTTGATACTAAGATGACTCTGTGAGACTCTTGATTATTCCCTTGTGGTCTAGTTTCTCATCAATTGATCATTGGTTATCATAATTGTCTATTGATAAAGCCCATATGACATGTTTCATTTTTTTATTGTGTTGAGGAACCCTTGTGGAGAGTATATTTATATTTATGTGTTAATGATGACCATTTTTAATTCCCCAATTGGCAGGATTATGCTTTTGGATTCCCCTTTGGGTGTTTTTTTATCAAGGATCAGTTGGAGGTAACTAAGGTTTATTTAGGATTTTTAGGAATGGGTGTGTCCCATGATTTTTGATGAGATAAAAACCCCCTTATAGGTCATACATATCTTTTTGTAGCCTTGGGGTTGGTTAAGGTTGTTTCTACAGGCATGTCCTGTGATATTGGGTGTAGTAGGGGAGTCACATAGTGGACGTCACTTTATTCTATAACCCCAGGGACCGTAGTAGCCCCATGTTTTGTTTATTCCATGAGGTGGGTAGTTGAGAGCCTGGGTGGATATTTATTAGATGTTGAGATCTAGGGTGCTGAAAGAGGTCCTTTACTTTATTGTACAATATTGGATTGGCGTTACTAGTTCAGTTTCTTTGACAGTGGGTTTAAGGTTGGATATTCCCACATTCGATTGAGCTTTGGTCATAAAATTTGCAGTAGTTTATGTTCATGACTGTAGTTTGATGAGGAGACTCTTGGGATATCATGGACTTAGAATTGTCCGTGATTTTTTTCTAGTTATCTTCTATGTTGGATTGATGTGTAAGGGAGCTAATGGATGATCTAGATGATTAAAACCCCCCATATAGTTGAGAATTAGCACTAACTAGTGGGTATTTGGGCTCATGAGGTGATGAGGCACTCATGGAGTGGGTTTTCATATTATATTGATGTTGTTATTCATCTAGGGTTGGTGGATGTTATTTTCACTATTTTTTTTCATCGATACCACTTTGTTGAGTCCATAGATCATGCCCAATTCATTCTGTAGGTCCTTTGGTACTGATAGTTTCTCAAATTGTATCAACCTAGATGTTCCTTCTACCGATTCATATCATGTTATTAGAGTCCTAGATCCCATAGATATGCATTTATATATATATTCTTATATTTACACTCCCGTATGAAGCTTTCATGCATGTTTCATTTACACATCTTGGAGATGTTGTGTAGAATTGGAAAACATACCAATTTTTGTGTGATAGGGTGAGCTGTATGTTATAAAGCTATGACATGGGCCAGAGTGGAGGTAGATTTACCATGGGTATCTAGATATAACCCTATAGGTGAATGGTTTATTTTTTAACCCTTTTTATGTATTTGTTCTTTTTTTTCTAGAATTTTTATGTTTTCATCCAGGAAAGGAATATCATGTGTGAAATCAATTGTCATGATATCAGATTATAGGTCCACTATTAGGGTGGCATACTAAGATTTTTTTCACACCCCCTATACGTGAACATTTGTTTATGTGAAGACCTGATTTTTACTTATAGGTTGGAGAAAATGTTCTATAATGGATGGAAACAAGGCCCAGTGTTCTTCTATCAAGTGGATCCACTCATTTGGTGTCTCGTTATTGGGCTGGTGAAGCTTAAGTTTAATGGACACATGGTATATGATTTGGCTCGGTGTTGGTAGTAGAGTCTTTTGTGTTTATCTTCTATCTATTTATTTTTTATATGTGGACAACCTAGTGGGTGGTCAGCTTTTGTATGTTTTTATGATTTTAGATATTGTATGACTATATGGTGCATTCCATTTATTATATAATTCTTTATTACAGTTTATTTATTACGTGTACTCTGATGTTGATCTCTATGTATGATTTTGGTTATCTTACACTCTTTTTTCACTCTAGATGGAGTGTATAGTATCCCCAATCAAACTTTTAGACCCTCAATGCAAGTCATTAGCCTCTAGAATTTGGGGAGGCCTATTTAAGGCCTTATGGTTGGATAGATTATGTGACATATTAGGTTGATCAGGGTTAGTTCATTATAAAATTATATCATAGGTAGGTTAGTTTTTTATGATCTATGGATTTGGTTGACAAGTGGTCTAGGAATGTTTCAGAACTTATGGTGGATATTGGACCAGTGTGTCGTGAACAACTTTGTTGATAGGAAGTCTAATTTTCCATGTTATGGGACTACTGTTATTGGTGTTCGTTTTTATAGTTGGTTTATTTCACCTATCATGATACACTTTCGATTTAGGAATTATGGTTTATTTTGGTCTTTGGATCTTGGACCGTGGGTAAGACTCCAGTGCTCATGCATTATTTTAGGCATGTAGTATTCACATGAATTATTCCTTTTTGTTGGGTTTCATAGTATATTTTCTTCTAATGATTGGTCATTAGGATCTTGTGATTAGAGTTTATCTAGTGGTTGGGATGCATTCCCTTCGATGAGGGATACATGGAGACTTGTGTCGGTTATAATAAAAATTCAAGAGCCATGTTGGTGGCTTGATGAGGGAAAGGATTCTTGAGGTATCTTTGGATCAGGATAGTGTTTCCCTGAGATGGTGGTCCCACTAAAGTCCCACGTTCGTGTTCCTTGGGAGGGAACTATTCTTTTCACATGTTGTCTGACGGGTCATGCATTGTGTAATGACCCAAAATTTTATCAATGTAAATTCTATTCTTATAATTATTTCATATAGTATAAACTAAATAAAATCACTTTTATAACAAAATAGAAACTTTATATATGAAGAAGGAATTAAATATGAGGTCTTTCTAGAAGTTAAGAACCTAGCTTAATGGAATGGTAACTTGACCTTTGAATAGTAATGTGACCATTAGGAATAGTAATTCGGATAACAAAATAGAAACCTAAAATATGAAAGTGTAAATAAAATTTATAAATATCATAAATGAAAATATGATACAAATATCTCATATTATAGATAAATAATTGTTGTAAAAATTATAAACTAAGTGTTGGTATTTTTATAAAACATAAATCTTTATTAATAATTTTATAATTAATATAATTATTTAAAAGAAATTTTATTTTCATAAAATAGATTCATAAATTAATATTTTGTTGTATTATGATTATAATATAATTTTATGAGACTTTTATTAATTTTTCAAAGTGTTATAAAATTAGTTATAATTTTAAAATATGTATTTTCTAAGTAAATGATTATTTTAATAAAACTTTAAATTTATAATACATAGAAAATTATTTTCATAAAATGGAGTTTTTATTTGAATACTACACATCAAAAATTGGTAATGGTGAATTTTTGGTATTTTTCTGAAAAACATGAATTTTTTGTGAATAGTAAAATACTGTATATATACATTTCAAGTTAAATACACTATTTATTGAGTAATCAGTAATTTAAGCACCATAATCTAGAGACCCCCTTAATTATTTTAATATATTTAGTTATAATACTCAAACTATTCTTTTTTTGATCCAAAATAATAAACTAATGAATAAAAAAATGAGAAAACATCCCTCTCCTCTCCTAATAAATACCACCCCTCACAACCCCTTCTCCCCACACCTTCCAAGATTTTAAATCTATCTAAATTATCCTAAATAATATTATAAATTCCCTCCCACATGTCCTGTATATATTTTTATTATAAAAATACCAAACCCTTTCTCTAATGAGGTTCTCAAGGAGAAGGATTAAAGAGGTAAAATCCTCTTTATTTTCTTTTAATTTCTTTTCAAGTTATTTTCTTTTATTATTCTCTCCTAACCTGCCCTCATCCAAATGGAATTATAACTAAATTAAAATTCATATACTGTAATTTTATTATGATAATTTAATAATCCATCATCAAAACCCTTATCCTCTCCCTTTTACTATTAAAATGAAAGCATCATCCATGAGGTGTTGATTTATCACCTTCAAGGATGACATGTCTTCATTTTCCATTACCAACTTTAAGGATGATCATCAAACCACTTTAATGGTTAAAACATATTATAAAGTGTATTTTATAACCCTTATTATGTTTTATAAGTAACATATTTACATGATACTAAATTATAAAACAGAACAAGTTTGTTCTAATAAAAACTCGTTGTAATAATCTAAATGATTATCACTTATGTCTTATCTAATGGTTCATCCTCATATGATATAACCAAATGACATATATAACCATTTAAACTTTTCTTTGATCATTAATATACTATAATTTTAATTTTTAAAAATTATTCCAATTGTACATGAATTTACATAATTATATACAAGTGAATTGATCATAAATCCAAGAAAACGAACACTGTCGAACGATGAAATTGAACTCTATAACTCACAAAAAAGCCCATAAATGAACTTAATAAAAGTATAATGAATCAAATTAATCTATAAAAGTTTAATTATTTTTAATTAATGTATTTAATTTTATTATACATGATATTAAAGTGAATAAATCATTCATATATAAGGTAAGGGGATTCTTGAACCCAACTCTTTTTCTTTGGGTTCTCCATATTTCACTCTATTTTTAGTAAAGATGTTCCTTTAATGTTTATTAAATATAATTTATTTATCCTTACCTTTCATTTTCTGGTATATACATGTTTCCAGTCTAGTTTTAAGAAAAATTAAAATATTTTCCCAAAATATCTCATCTTTCAAAAAAACACCTCTTTCACTTCTCATGAGATTGTTTCTTCTTCAATCAAGATAGCTACTAAGAAACATGTTCCCCTTTTATATTTTGAACTCCAAATTTTATGAACGAATTATTTATGAAATTAATCCCATTCCTTTACCTAGGTTATTTTATGTCCAAGATTGATATATGTTCTAAGTGTCATACAGGATAATGTAAATGTTATGATGTAACAGGTGCACCCCGAATTATATAGTGTATGTAAATGTTATGATGTGATGGGTGTACCTATAAATATATGGATGTACAATGAATTGGGTAATTTGATGAATCTTTTGAGGTAAAGTAAAATATTTTTTAACATGATTAAAGCTTTGTTCACAACTATGTGTGGTATTTGACCACTAAGACAAGATGTTTCATTTTAATGCATTGCACATTCCATGTATTTATCTAATGTTTCCTCTCATGATTATTATGATGGTCCAATTATTATATTATGATTATTCTCACCCATGATATATTGATTAATTTTCATATTTATCCTCTTACTGGGATTTATCTCACCCCTTTTTGATGTATATCCGCAGGTGAATACTTGTAATAAGGAGAACAAGAGGGCCAATAAGAAGCTAGAGAAGAAGAAATTTAATAAATACTAATGTTTTATTTTGAAGAAGTTATGTATAAGCCTAATTTTCCAAAGACACTAAACGGGTTGATCCTATTTTTGTTACACTATTATGTTATTTATATTTAAAATTATGTAATAGTAAAATAAGAAAAAGTAGGGTCTCTATAGTTGGTATTAGAGCATAGTTTAGTTAATTTATGAATTAGGATTAGATAACCTTAGTGAAAACTATAACTATGAGACTAAGTATAAGTAATCACCGAAAAATCTTTATTTTAGAAAAATTCTAAACATAGGGATCTCACAAGATATTCCTTTAGACATAATTTCACAAAGGAATAAATTATTTATCCATTACTTGTTTACTTATGTTTTGTTCTAACTTTTATATCTTATAAAATGGTGGGAAAAGGAGACACTAGGCCAACACCCATGCCAGGGAATCTTTGGAGATTGTTTGAATGGTATCCTCAATTCCTTAGGAGGTGGAGTTCAAAATTTCATGGTGATTCTTACCCAGTTTTTTTAGGATATGAACAATAACTTGAAAATTTTGGAATGTCCTCATTCACCTAAGCGGGAGAAATTGGCTATCGAGTCTTTTATATGGAAAATAAAACCAACATTTAGTGGACATTCTGATCCACTAGTTGTGTAATAGTGGGTTAACTCAATGGAGAATATCGTTTTTGAACTTTGCTATATTGAGACAGAGAAGGTGACTCTGGTCATTTATCTTCAAGATGTAGAGGTCGAAAAATGTTGGGTGTTGATTAAGAACAAAAAACCGAAGGATGAAATTAAAGAGATGGAGTGGTAATAATTTAAGATAATGTTTCTTAAAATTTATTTCCCTCAAACTCTATGTACAAATATAGAGATAGAATTCATAGAGATAAAGAAAAAAGAAGGTGAAACTATCCAGGACTACGAAGAAAATTTCATATGTATGCTTTAGGATTTGTTATTAATAATGATAGAAAAATTGATAGATTATTTAGTTTTTTAAAACCACACCTTCTAAAGGATCTATAAATTCGAGTATTTGGGAGTTATGAAGAAGTTTTTCTATGTGATATCAAAGTGGAGATAGATTTTGTAGAATGGTCTCATGGATATAGTGACAAGAAATGATATATAGAGTTTCAAGTTGGGGGATATAATGAGAAGGGTGGAAAAAAATATCAACCACCCACATGTCAAAAATGTTGTAAGAAGAATCATGGGAATTTTCTAAAATAGATGGGGAAATGATATAAGTTTGGTATAGAGGGCCACCAATATCATAAATATTGAAAAGATATGAGGAAGTAGGATAATGTGGTGTAGGAAAGGTGATCACCACCTATGGTTCAATGATATAACGGTAGGGAGCAAGGGAACTATGTAATCTAGTGCACTAAACCCTAAGTCCTAGAGGGTAATCAATGTCATCAGCTTCCAAATCCAAATGATAAGGGGAAGTCTTATTCCATCACTTCTACTGAGGATGATACTGACAATGATGTGGTGATAGGTATGATGGTTATTAATTCATGAATAGAAAACATACTATTTGATTCTGGTTCTATACATTCTTTCATATCTTTCAAATTTATTAGAGATATTGAAATACCACCTCAAAATATGGATGCTGAGTTATCTGTGACAATAGAAAACGTGGAAATTATTGCATAAAAAGTATATAACTCCTCCCTAATTAATTTTTGTCTACTGAACCTCCCATAAATTCTTATCATACTTACCTTTGTGAATATTGATGCTGTATTGGGCATTTATTGGCTATCTTTATAGAAATCCAACATCAACTGTCAGGAAAGGGAGATCACTCTTCGCATCCCTAAGCATCCTCCAATTTTGTAAAATTATAAGTATGTGGATGAATCTCCTTCAGAATCATCATCTCATGTGTGGATATTATTTCTTTATGAAAAAGAATATCAAGATCAAAAGATTTAGATAAAGGATATAATCCTGATCGACGACATTCCCATTTTAAGGGACTACACATATGTGTTCCCTAAATAATTGAATGGTCTTCCTCCTAACCAAAAGGTTGAGTTCTTAATTGAACTTATTCCAAGATCAATGATTATATCAAAGACACTTTATAGAATTGACACAATTGAGTTGTAATAACTGAAGAGCAGTTATAACATAATCTATAAAAGGGTTTTATATGCTTGAGTGCTTCACCATGGGGTGCACCAGTTCTCTTTGTCAAAAAGAAATATGAATCAATGTGACTTTTCACTGATTATCATTAGCTCAAAAAAATCACAATAAATAAAAATTTTCCCCTTACATGGATAGATGACTTATTTGATCAATTGTGTGGTGCCAAGTATTTCTCTAAGGTAGACCTTCGATCGATATATGACCAATTAAAGTTTAAGAAGGAAGATATTCCCAAGACTGCCTTTCAAACGAGGCATGGAATCTATGAGTTCATATTGATTCCATTTGTACTCACTAATGATACATTAATATTCATGGACTAAATGAATAGAGTATTTATAGATTACCAATTTGTTTTAATCTTTATTGATGATATTCTAATATACTCCAAGAGAAAGGAGGAATATAAGGACCATTTGAATACTGTGCAAAAGAATTTTTGAAGAGGTAAACTTTATGAAAAGTATAGTAAATATGATTTATAGATGGAAAAAGTATCATTATTCATGAATGTTATCACTATAAATGAAATATCTATAGACCCTTCCAAGATACAAGAAATCAAGGAGTGGCTCAGGCCAACATTTGTAATGGAGATCCGTAGTTTCCTTGGTCTAGCTAGTTATTATTGTTGATTTGTGAAGAAATTCTCACAATTTTAAAATCCACTAACCAAGATGAATCCAAAAGTAAAAAAGTTTTTATAAACCAGTGAATGTGAATATTACTTCAAAGAGTTAAAAAAGAGGTTTATCACTTCACTATTACTCACACTTCCGTTAAGTGTGGAACTCTTTATAGTATAAAATGATGATTTAAAAAAGGTCTTAGGTTTTTTTTTGATACAAAATGATAAAGTGGTATCCTATGACTCAAGGAAATTGAAAATTCATGAGAAAAAATATCCTATACATAATTTGGAGTTATAATTTTGGATATTTTTATTGAACATCTAGTGGAATTATCACTTTAGAGAGAAGTGTGAAATATATAATGATCATAAGAGTCTAAAATATATATTCACACAAAAGTAGATTAATATGTGACAATAATGATGATTAGAGATCATCAAAGATTATTACTTCTCAATCCACTACCATCTTGGTAAGGAGAATAAAGTGGCGGATTATATAAGTATAAATAATCCTACAACATTATCAATTATGATAATTTGTAGGGATATAACCTTATTATATTTCCAAAGGAAGGATATAGTAATCATTAAGTAAGGAACATCAACAATCCTTTCTAAAATGATTTCTCAAACATCCCTTATTGAGAAAATAAAGGATTCTCAAGGAAATGATGTGGAAATTCAAAATAAGTTGGAAGTTATCAAAAAGTAAAAATCCCCAAAGTTAAAAATTTATGAGGAAGGAGCTGTAAGATTTAGGTCATAACTATGTTTACTATCCGATCCAGATATAAAGAAGGATCTTATGAATGAAACACATACTTTAACCTTCTATATTAACCCAAGTAATAAAAAAATGTATCAATATCTCTAAGAGAACTATTGGTGGGACAATATAAATAACTAGATCACTTAATATAAATCAAGTTGCATCATATTTAAACAATTTAATGGTGAAAGATAAAATTATAAGGGGATGATGCAACCATTACCCATACCGATATATAAATGGGAAAACATCACTGTGGAATTTTTCACCATACTTATGAAGACATCCAGAGGAAACAATGATATATGGGTTATTTAGGATCATCTTACAATGATATATCACTTTATCAAAATTTAAGAGGACTTGTCATAGGATAAAATTTCACAGATAAGAATCATAGAAGTGGTAATTCTATATGGAGTACTGATATCGATTGTATCTTATCAAGATCTGAGATTCACCACTATGTTCTAAAAAAGTATCCAACATGATTTGAACACTGATAAAAAATTAACTATATCTTATCATCCTCAAACTGATATCCAAACTGAATAAACTATTAAGACACTGGAAGAAAAGTTAAGGGCTTGTTCTATGGACTTAAAAGGTGGATGGGATTGACATCTGCCTCTAGTTGATTTCTCTTACAACAATAGTTTCAACTAGAGCATCCAAATGGATCCATATGAATTACTTTATGGGAAAATATGTAAAACAAAAACATGCTAGGATGGAGTCAGTGAACACAAGCTTCTAAGACCTAAAATGGTCAAATAAATGGTGGAAAAGGTGAAAACCATTAATCATCACATAAAGGTAGCCCAAAGTCAATAGAAGATCTATATATACAATCCTCAAATATAACTATAGTTTAAGGTTTGAGATATGGTATTCCTCTTCATATCTCCATGGGATAGGACCATGAGATTTTGGAAAAAAGGAATGTTGAGTCTCAGGTACATCGGCCCCTTCAAGATTCCTGATCGTTTCGACGATGTGTCCTATCAACTAGAACTCTCACTAACCATGTATCAAGTACTTGATGAATTCCATGTATCTATCTTGATAAATTACATACTAGATCCCTCACACGTAATGAATCCATAGGCAGTATATTTTGAAGATGATCTCTCTTGGGAGGAGAATCCATTGAAGATCTTGAACCATAGAGATAAATTTCTACGCAACATGACTACTCACATAGTAAAATTACTATGGAAGAACCATAAGTATGAAGGGGAAACATGGTAACTAGGGGAAGTGATGAAGGATAAGTACCCTAAATTGTTTTCACCATAGTATATAAAATGAAATTTCAAGGTCAAAATTTCAAAAGTGAAGAAGAAGGTAATGACCCAAAATTTTATCAATGGAAATTACCTTCTTATAATTATGTAATATAGTATAAACCACATAAAATAACTTTGATAACACAATAAAAACATTATTAATGGATAAAGAATGAAATATGATGTATTTATAGAATTTAAGAAACACATCATGATTGAATAAAAACTTGACCTTTGGAATAGTAATGTGACCATTAGGAATAGTAATTCAGCCAATAGAATAGTAACCTCATCTATGGAAGTGTAAATAAAATATAGGCATATCATAAATGAAAATATAATACAATTATAACATATTATAAGTAAATAAATTTTTTAAATTTTTTTAACTAAGTGTTGGTATTTTTATAAAACATAAATGTTTATTTATAATTTTATAATTAATATAATTATATAAAAAAAATTATTTTCATAAAATAGATTCATAAATTAATATTTTGTTTTCTTATTTTTATAAGATAATTTTATGAGACTTCAATTAATTTTTCATAGTGTTATAAAATTAGTTATAATTTTAAAATATGCATTTTCAAAGTAAATGATGGTTTTAATTAAAAATTACATTTCTCATACTTAGAAAATTATTTTCATAAAAAAATAGTTCATTTTCTAATTATACACAATGAAAAATAGTTAGGGTTTATTTTTGGGATTTTTCTTAAGTACTTGAATTTTTGGTGAATAGTAAAATATAATAATTTACGGTATATATACATTAAAATTTAAATACACTTTTCCTTGAGTCATCGCTGATGTAAGCACAATAATCTAGAAATCACCCCTAATTATTTTAATATATTTAGTGATAATTCTAAAACTATTCATATTCTTGATCCAAAATAATAAACTAATGAATAAAATAATGAGAAAACACCTCTCTACTCCCCTATAAATATCACCATGCACCACATCTCCTCCTCATACCTTACAAGATTTGAGCCTTGTCTTAATTATACCCAATAATATTTTCACTCCCCTCCCCCACTTTGAGTATCTCTTAGTCTCATCAAAAAAAAAAACCCTTTTCCCTAAGGAGGTTCTCAAGGAGAAGGATTCAAGAGGTAAAATCCTTTTTCTTTTCTCTTAATTTCCTTTCAAGTTATTTTATTTTCTTATTATCTCCTCATCTCCCCCCATAAAAATGTAATGATAACTATAGTACGTTAAATATAATTTAATGTTATTATTCTAAAGTAATAATACATCATCATGTCCCTTCTCCTCTCCCTTTTATTCTTAAAATGAAAACATCATCTGTGAGGTGTTGATTTATCACCCTCAAGGACAACATGTTTTCATTTTCCATTAACTCCTTCAATGATGGTCATGAAACCATTTTAATAGTTAAAATAGATTTTAATTTTTATGTTATAACACTTATTATTTTTTTAGGTAACATATTTACATAATACTAAATAATAAAACAAAATGAGTTCGTTCTGATAAAAAACTGCAATAATAATCTAAAAGATTATCACTTATATCTTATCTAATGATTCATCCTCAAACCATATTACCAAATGATGTATATAACCATTTATGATTTTTATGATCCTTAATAACATATAACTTCAATTCTGGGTAATTATTTCAATTGTACATGATTATCTATACTTATATACAGGTGAACTGGTTATAAAAACCAAGAAAATGAACACTCTCGAATGATCAAATTGAACTTTAAAACTCATTAAAAATCCAATAAATGAACTTAATAAAACTATAATTAATAAAAATAATTTATAAAAGGTTATTTATTATTAATTAAATTAATTGGATTTAATTATCTAAGATATTAAAATGAATAAATCTTTCAGACATATGGTAAGGGGATTCTCAAGCCTAACTCTCTTTCTTTGGGTTTTCCCTATTTCACTCCATTTTAAGTATGAATGTTTCTTTAATGTATATTAAATATAATTTATTTATTATTACCTTTCCTTTTATAGAATATACATGTTTCCAATCTCGTTTTATGACAATTGTAATGATTTTTCCAAAATATCTCTTTATTAAAAAAAATATTTTACTCCTCATGAGAATGTTTCTTTTTCAATCAAGATTAATACCATGAATCTTACTCCCTTTTTATCTTGGGAACTCCATATTTTATGATTGTATACTTTATGAAATGAAACTCATTCCTTTCCATGGGTTATTTTATGTCCAATGTTGATATAAATTCTATGTGGCATGCATGATAACGTAAATGTTAGGATGTAATGGGTGAGCTTGGAAATATATAGCGCAAGTAAATGTTATGATGTGACAGGTGCACTTGGAATAATATATCACTCCAATTAATTGGGCAATGTGACGAATATCATGAGATAAAATGAAATATGTGTGAACATGATGTTATCTTTGTCCAAAACTATGTGTGGTATTTGACCACTAAGTCATGATGTTTCATTTTTATGTATTTTCCATATTCCTTGCCCTTATCTAATGTTTCCTCTCATGATTATGATGATGATCTCATAATTATGTTATCAATATGCTCACCCATTCTATATTTATTCATGTTATTATCTATCTTATTACTGGGATTTTAGGTCACCCCTTTTTAATGTATATCCCCAAGTGAATACTTGTACTAAGGAGAACATGAGGGCTAATAAGAATCTAGATAATATGGAATTAAATAAATACTTATGTTTTGTTTTGAAAAAGTTATGTATAACCCTAATTTTTTCAGGACACTAAATCGCTTGATCATGGATTTGTAACATTATTGTGTTGTTTATCTTTAAAATTATGTAATAGTAATGTAAGAAAAAGTAGGTTTGCTTAGTTGATATCAGAACACAGTTTAGTTAATTTAAGACTTATTATTATAGAACCCTAGTGAAAACCCTTTGTATAAGACTAAGTATAATTAATAACCCAAGAATATTTCTTTTATAAAAATGAAAAACATAGGGATCCTATAAGATATTCCTTTAGAATTAATTTCACAAAGGAATAAATTATTTATTCATGGATGTTTTACTTATGTTTTGTTCAAACATTTTATATTTTAAAAAATTATGGGAACCAGGAGAAACTAGGCCAGCAAACCATGTGAGGGAAAATATAGATATTGTCTGAACAACACCCCCAATACCTTGGGAGGTGGAGTTCAAAAACATTCACGGTGATGCTTACCTAGATGTATCTGTCTAGGAACAATAATCTAAAAAATTTGGAACTTCCTCCTTCACCTGAGAGGGAGAATCTGGTTGTTGAGTCTTTTATACAACAACAACCATCGAAATTTAGTCTATCTTTTGATCCACTTGTCTCAGAATAGTGGTTCAACTCAATACATAATATATTTTATATACTTCGCTCTTCTGAGGAAAATATGGTGACTCTAGACATTTATCTTCTAGATGGAGAGTCCGACCAATGGTGAGAATTGATTAATAACACCAAGAAAAACTATGAAATTGAAGAGATGGAGTGGGAAGACTTTAAGATAATGTTTCATAACAAGTATTTCCCTAAAAATCTTCATACAAAGATAGTGAGAGAATTCATAGAGATGAAGAAAAAAGATGTTGAATCTATCATGGCAAATAAATAAAATTTCTCAAAGATTTCAAGGTATGTTTCATGATTTTTTATCACCAGTGATATAAAAATTGATAGATTATTTAGTTGATTAATGCCACACATTCGAAAGGCTCTAGAAATTAGGGATATTCGGAGTTATGAAGAAGTTGTTCCATGTTCTCTCAAAGTGGATATGGATTTTGGAGAATATTCTCATGGCTATGGTGATAAGAAATGAAAGATGTAGTTTCAAGGTGGGGGGTCTAATGAGAAGGGTGGAAAGAAATCTCAGCCACCCACATATCAAAAATGTGTTAACAAGCATCATGTGAATTCCTTTAAAGGGATAGGTAAATTAAATAAGTGTGGGAGAGAGGGGAACCAAGCTCCTGAATGTTGAAAATATATGAGGTAGCAGAAAAATGAGGTGAAGGAAAGGAGAGAACCACCTATGGTTCAATGGTACAACTATAGGTATCAATGGAACTATGCAATCTAGTGCACTAAACCTTTAGTCATCAAGGGTAATCAATTTCATCGGCTACCAAATCCAAAGGAGTCGTTAATGTTTTATCCATCATTATAGTTGATTTAGATCCTAAAAATGATGTGGTGATAAGTACACAAGTTATTCATTCAATAATAGAGAACATACTATTTTATTCTATTTCTATGCATTCTTTCATATCTTGTAAGTTTAATATAACTATTTAAACACCACCTCGAAATATGGAGTTTGAGTTATCTATGAGAAGAGAAAATGGAGAAATTATTTCATCTAAATTATATAACTTATCTCCAGTAAAAAAATTTAGACTGAACCTCCCATAAATTCTTTTCACACTTACTTTGGTGGAGTTTGGTAATATATTGGGCATGTATTGGTCATATTTATACAAATCTAACAAAAACTATTGAAAAAGAGAGATTATTATTCATATTTGGAATCATCCTCCAATTATGTACATGTGTGAGGAGGAGGATGAATCTCCTTCTGAATCATTATCTCAATTATGTATATTATTGCATTATGAGAAATAATATCTTGCTAAAATTATTTAGACAAAGGAGAGAATTGTGATCAAAGACACACCCATTGTTAGGGACTACACAGATGTGTTCCCTGAAGAATTATCTGGTATTCCTCCTGACTGAGAGGTTGAGTTATTAGTTGAACTTTTTCTTAGATCAATTCCTATATCAAAGAAACCTTATAGAATATCCACTGTTGAGTTGGAAGAACAGAAGAAGCAGTTACAAGATAATATAGAAAAGTATTTTATATGCCAGAGTTCTTCGCCATGGGGTACACTTGTCTTCTTCATCAATAAGAATGATGGATCAATGTACCTCTGCATTTATTATCGTGATCTCAACAAAATCACAATTAAGAAAAATTATCCCATTCCATGGATATATGACTTTTTAAATCAACTGTATGCTAAAAAGTATTTATCTAAGGTGGACCTATGATCGAGATGTCACCAATTAAATGTGAGGAAGGAATATATTCCAAGTGTATTAATTTCAAATAAGGTATGGAAACAATGAGTTCATAGTTATTCCCATTGGAATCACTAATTCTCTAGAAATATTCATGGACTTAATGAATATAGCCTCTAGATATTACCTAGAAAAATTTGTGGTAGTCTTTATTGATGATATTATGATATACTCCAATAGCAAGGATGAACATGAGTATAATTTGAATATTGTGCTAAAGACTTTGAGAAGGGATAAAATTTATGCAAATTATATTAAATTTGAGTTCTAGATGGTGGAAGTATCATTCTTGGGGAATATTATCACTATCAATGGAATATCTATGGACCCTTCCAAGAAAAAGGCAATCTAGGAGTGTCCTAAGAAATAATATGTAACGTATATCTATATTTTCCTTGGTCTAGATGAGTATTATCATTAATTTGTGTAGAAATTATAATAATTATAAAATACACTAACCAAGCTAAATCAAAAGCGAGAAAAGTTTTCTGGGACCATTAAGTATGAAAACTACTTCAAAGAGTTAAAAAGGAGGCTTATCGCTACGCTGGTACTCACACTTCAGAAAATTGGAGAAATCATTGTAGTATATATAGATTCTTCAAACAATATATTATGATGTTTAGTTATGAAAAATTATAAATTTAGAGCCTATACCTCAAGTCAGTTAAAAATTCATGAGAAAAACTATCCTACGGATGATTTGGAGTTGGCAGCTATGATATTTACATTGAAAATCTAGCATTATTATCTATTTGGGGAGAAGTTTGAAATATATAAGGATCATCAGATAATAAAATATATTTTCACACAAAATTAGATTAATATGTGCCATTGAATATGGTTATAGATCATTAAGGATTATGACTTCTCAATCCTTAAGGATTATGACTGCTCATCAGAGCTTCAAATATATATTAAAATATAAAGAAATGAATCCCTTTATGAAAAAAGGTGAAAACCCCCAACATGATGGGATGAAGTCAGTGAATGCAAGTATTTAGGACCTAAAATGGTCTATGAAATGGTGTAAAGGGTGGAAATCATTTAGTAACACATAAAGGCATCCCAAAGTTGAAAAAAGATCTATGAAGATAATCATCGAGGAGACCTAGAGTTTAAGGTTAGAGATATGGTATTTCTATGCATATATCCATGTAATGGGATCATGATATTAAGGAAAAACTAAAAGTTGATCCCCCAGTACATCGGTCCACATGACATTCTTGATCGAGTCAAAGTTGTGGCCAATCAACAAGGACTTTCACTAACCATGTTTCAAGTGCATGATGTATTCCATGTCTTCTTATTGAGGAAGAACATACCAGGTCCCACATGTGTTCTAAATCTATATGTGGTATAGTTGGAAGACTATCTCTCTTATGAGGATAAGCTAGTGAAGGTCTTAGACTATAAGGATAAAGTTCTACAACAAAAAGACTAATCACCTAGTCAAAGTACTTTGGTCGAACCATAAGTACAAAGAAGAAACATGGGAACTGGAGGAAGTGATGAAGGAGAATTACCCTCACTTTTTTTCATTATAGTATGTAAAAATAAATTTTAATAGAGAAATTTCATTATAGGGAAGAATGTAAGGACCCAAAATTTTATCAATGCAAATTCCCTTCTTATAATTATGTCATAAATTATAAACCACATAAAATCAATTTGATAACACAATACATACATTATAAATGATGAAGGAATGAAATATGAGGTATTTTTAGAATTTAAAGAACCTATATCGATGGAATAGTAACTTGATTTTTGGAATATAAATTTGACCATGAGGAATAGTAATTTAGCCAATTGAATAGTAACCTCATCTATGAAAGTGATAATAAACTTTATGCACCACATAAATGAAATATGATACAATTATATCATAGTATAATTAAATAAATGTTTTAAAATTTTTTAACTAAGTGTTGGTATTCTTATAAAACATAAATATTTATTTATAATTTTATAATTAATATAACTATTTCAAAGAAAATTTATTTTCATAAAATATATTCATAAAATAATATATATTTTTCTTATGATTATAAGATAATTTTATGAGACTTTAATTAATTTTTCAAAGTGTTATAAAATCAATTATAATTTTAAAATATCTATTTTTCTGAGTAAATAGTTATTTTAATTTTAAATTATATTTATCATACTTAGAAAATTATTTTCATAAAATGGATTTAATTTTTGTTTTTTTTCACATAAAAAAAGGTTAGGGTGAATTTGTAAGATTTTTATGAAATACTTGATTTTTTGTGAATGGTAACATATGATAATTTATGGTATATATACATTGCAAGTTAAATACACTATTCCTTAAGTTATCACTAATGTAAGAACCATAATATCAAACTACCAATCATTATTTCAATATATTTAATGATAATTCTCAAACTATGCATATTTTTGATCCACAATAAAAAACTAATGAATAAAATAATAAGAAAACACCTCTATCCTCTTCTACAAATACCTCTCCTCTCCGCCTCTTCTCCTCACATACTAAAAGATTTAATCATTGTAAAAATTCTTCCTAATACACTTATCTGGAACCTCCCCACTTCCAGGAGCTCTTCGTCTCACAAAAAGACCAAACCCTTTTCTTTGAGGAGGTTCTCAAGGAGAACAATTTAAGTGGTAAAATCATATTTCTTTTCTTTTAATTTCTTTTCAAGTTCTTTTCTTTTCGTATTCTCTCCTCACCTAACCTCATAAAAATAGAATGATAAATAAATTACCTTACATATATTGTTATTTTATTATTTTAATAGAAAAATCCATCATCAAACCATTTCTCCTTTTCCTTTTATTCTTAAAATGAAAGAATCATCTGTAACGTATTGATTTATGGCCCTCAAGGATGACATGTTTTCATTTTACCTTACCTAATTTAAGGATGGTCATGAAACCATTTTAATATTTAAAATATATTTTAAAGTTTATTTTATTTCACTTATTATTTTCTATAAGTAACATATTTACATAATACTAAATGATAAAACAAAATGAGTTCATTCTGATCAAAAACTGCTGTAATAATCTAAATGGTTATCACTAATGTCTTATATAATGATTCATCCTCATACAATATAAAAAATGATATATATAACCATTTAAACTTCTTCATAATCTTTAATAACATATAAATTCAATTTTGGATAATTATTCCAATTGTATATGAATCTCTATACTTACATACAACTGAAACGATCATAAAAACCAAGAAAATGAACACTTCTAAATGATGAAATTGAATACTATAACTCATTGAAAATCCCAAAAAGGAATATAATAAAACTGTAATGAATAAAATTAATTTATAAAATGTTATAAATTTTTTAATTATTTTATTTTATTATCCCGGATATTAAAGTGGATAAAACATTCAGACATAAGGTAAGGGGATTCTCAAACTGAACTCTCTTTCTTTGGGTTTTCCATATTTCACTCCATTTTTAGTTTGGATATTTAATTAAGGTTTCTTGAATATAATTTATCTATTCTTAATCATTCTTTTATCATATACACATTTTTCTAATCTGGTTTCATGACAAATGAATTGATTTTTCCAAAAGACCGCTTCTTTCAAAAAACAACACATGTTTTACTTCTCATGAGATTCTTTCTTATTCAATCAAGATTTATACCAAGCATCTTATTCCCTTTTTATATTATGAACTAGAAATTTTATTAATGTATTCTTTATGAAATGAAACCCACTCCTTGACATGGGTTATTTTATGTCCAAGATTGATATACGTTCTATGTGGAATCCATGGTAATGTAAATGTTATAATGTGATAGGTGCGCCCAGAATTATATAGTGCAAGTAAATGCTCTTATGTGATGGGTGAAATCAGAATTATATAGTCTGACAATGCATTGGGTAATGTGATTAATATCATGATATAAAGTAAAATATCAATGAAAATGATTTTATATTTTTCATAACTATGTGTGTTATTTGACTACTAAGACATGATATTTCATTTTTATGCATTTCTATATTACATAAATTTATTTAATGTTTCCTCTCATGATTATGAATATGATCACATTATTATGATATGATTATTCTCTCCCATGCTATATTGATTCATGTTTTTATATATCTTCCTACTGGGCTTTTAGGTGGCCCCTTTGTGATGTATATCCACAAGCAAATACTTGTACTAAGGAGAACATGAGGGCCAATAAGAAGCTAGAGAAGAAGAAATTAAATAAATTTTTATCTTTTATTTTGAAAAAGTTATGTATAAGCCTAATTTTACCAAGACACTAAATCTCTTGATCCTAGTTATGTAGCACTATTATGTTGTCTATCTTTAAAATGATGTGATAGTAATGTAAGAAAAAGTAGGGTCTCTATAATTGGTATTTTAGCATGGTTTAGCTAATTTGGGGATTAGGATTATACAACCTTAGTGAAAATCCTTAATATGAGACTATGCATAATTAAGCACCCAAGAAATTTTTTTTGAAAAAAATTCTAAACATAGGGATCCCATAAGATATTAATTTAGACTTAATTGAAGAAAGGAATAAATTATTTATTCATGAGTTGTTTACTAATGTTTTTTTCTAACCTTTTTTATTTTAGAAAATAGTGGGAACCAGGAGAAAATAGGCCAACAACCCATGTGAGGAACAATGTAGAGATTTCCCAAATAACCTCCCCAATGCCTTGGGAGGTGGAGTTCAAAATTTAATGGTGATTTATAACATGTTTTCTCAGTCTATGAACAATGACTTGAAAAATGTGGAACATCCTCCTTCACTTAATAGGGATAAATTGGCTATTGATTCTTTTATGCATCAATGACCACCAAAATTTAGTGGATCTTCTGATCCAAAATTCATATAAGAGTGGGTTAACTCAATGGAGAAGATATTTTTCATACTTTTTTGTTTTGATAAATAGAAGGTGACTCTATATGTTTATTGTCTAGATGGAGAGGAAGACCAATAGTGGGAATTGATTAAGTACACCTGGATGAACGAAGTAATTGAAAAGATAGAATGGGAAGACTTTAAGATAATGTTACTTAACATGTATTTCCCTCAATCTATTCATATAAAGATAGAGATATAATTAATACAGATGAATTAAAACGAAGGTGAATCTTTCATGGCCTTAAAAGAAAATTTCATAAGCCTTGAAAGGTGTTCTTTAGGCATTGTTATCAATAATGATAGAAAACTTGATAGATTATTTAGTTGTTTAAAACCACACCTTTGAAAGGCTGTAGAAATTTGAGACTTTTGGATTTATGATGAAGTTATTTGATGTGATATCAAAGTGGATATAGAGTTTAGATAATAATAACATGACTATGGTGATAATAAATTAAAGATGGAGTTTTTATCTGGGGGATCCAATGTGATGGGTGGAAAGAAATTTCCACCACCCACTAGTCAAAACTGTGGTAAGAAGCATGATGGGAATTTCCTCAAAGGGACAGATAAATACTATAAGTGTGGGAGAGAATTACACCAACCTCATATATTTTTAAAAGACATGAGGATGAAGAAAAATGTGGTAGAGGAAAGGAGACAACCACCTGTAGTTCAATGCTACAACTATAGATAGCAAGGTCACTATGCAATCCTAAGCACTAAACCCTATGTCCTTGATGGTAATTAGTTTCATAAACCACAAAATCCAAAATATAATGAGAAGGGTTATTACATAACTATTTATAAGGTGGATTTAGATAATTATGTGGTGATAGGTACAATTATTATTCATTCAAGAATAATGAATGTACTGTTTGATAATATTTCTACACATTCTTTCATATCGTTCAATTTTAGTATAACTATTCAAACACCACCTCAAAATATGAAGGTTGATTTATCTAAAAGAATATAAAATGTGGAAAATATTTCATCCAAAGTATATAACTCATACTTGGTAAATTTTTGTGGAATGAACCTCCCATTATATCTTTTTATACTTTATTTGGTTGATTTTGATGCTATATTGGGCATTGATTGGATATATTTATACAAATACAACATCAATTGTCATGAAAAAGAGATCACTTTATGCATCCCAAAGCATCCTTCAATTCTGTACAAGTGTAAAGAGGAGGATGAATCTTTTTTAGAATCATTATCTCAAGTGTGGATATTATTTCCTTATGAGAAATCATATCTATATCAAATGATTGAGAAAAAGGATAGAATCATGATTGAATACATGCCTATTGTAAGGAACTAAACTGATGTGTTCCCTGAAGAATTATCTAGTCTTCCTCCTGATTGAGAGGCTGATTTCTCAATAGAACTTATGTCTGTATCGATGCCTATATCTAAAACACCTTATAGAATGGCCACTGTTGAGTTGGAAGAACTAAAGAAGCAGTTACAGGAGAATCTTGACAATGGTTTTATAGTCTCGAGTGTTTCACCATGGGGTGTACCAATCCTCTTTATTAAGAATAAGGATGTATCAATTCACCTTTGCATTGATTATAGTGACCACAATAAAACCACAATATAGAAAAATTATCCCCTTACATGGATAGATTACATGTTCAATCAACTACATGGTGCCAATATTTCTCTAAGGTGGACCTTCAATTGAGATATCACCAATTAAAGGGGAGTAAGGAAGATATTCCCAAGAATGTCTTTCAAATGAGGTATGGACAATATGAGTTCATAGTGATGCCCTTTTGACTCACTAATTCTCCAGAAATATTCATATACTTAATGAATATATTCTTTATAGATTTCCTAGACATATTTATGGCAGTATTTATTATTGATATTCTGATATACTCCAAGAGCAAGGAGAAACATGAGGAGAATTTGAATAATAAGTTAAATACTTTTCAAATTTAGATAATTTATGCAAAGTATAGTAAATGTGAGTTCTAGATAGAGGAAGTATCAATATTGGTGTATGTTATCACTAGTAATGGAATATTTGTGGACCCTTACAAGACAAAGGACATCGAGGAGTGGCCCAAGCCAACATCTGTAATGAAGATCCATAGTTTCCTTGGTCTAGTTGGATATTTTCAACAATTTTTGAATTAATTCCCAAGATTTTAAAATCCATTAACCAAGATAAATCAAAAGTGAGAAAAGTTTTTCCTAACCAGTGAATGTGAAGACTGATTCAAAGAGGTAAAAATGGGATTTTTTCTATCCCAGTACTCACACTTCTGATAAATGGGGAACTCTTTGTAGTATACAATGATTCTTAAAAAGAATTATTTGGATATTTACTAATTCAAAATGATAAAGTGATATCATATTCCTTAAGAGAGTTGAAAATTCGTGAGAAAAACTATCTTACACATGATTTGGAGTTCAAAAAAGTGATATTTCCATTGAAAATATAGCGGCATTCTCTCTATGGAGAGAAGTGAGAAATATATACTGATCATAAGAGACTGAAATATATATTCACATAAAATGAGCTTAATATGCACCAATGGAGATGGTTAGAGATTATCAAGGATTTGGAGTTCCCAATCCACTACCATCCTGATAAGCTGAATAAATTGGAATATTATCTAAGTAGAAAGGATCCAACAACGTTATCAATGATGATAATTGAGGAGGATCCAAACTTCTTATATTTGAAGAGGATGGACATGGGAATAATTAAGTAAGTAACATCATCAATCCTTTCTAAATTGATTTCTCAACTATCCCTTATGGATAAGATAAAGGATTCTGAATAAAATAATGTTGAAATTCAAAAGAAGGTGGAATTTATGATAAAGGAAAAATCCTTAGAGTTTAAAATTGATGAGGAAGGATTTGTAAGATTTTGGTCGTTAATATGTGTACCATGTAATCGAGAGATAAAGAGGTAGCTTTTTAATGACATACATAGCTCAATATTATCTATTCACCTAGGGAGCACAAAAATGTATCCAGATATCTGAGAGAACTATTGGTGGGAAAATATGCAGATGGAGATCACTGAATATACATCATGGTTCCCGTTATGTCAACAAGTGAATGCTGAAAGACAAAAGTCTAAGGACGTGTTGCAACCATTACCCATATTGGCATGGATATGGGAAAACATGAGCATGGACTTTTTCACCAGACATCCAAAGACATACAGAGGAAACAATGTTATATGGGTTATTGTGGATCATCTTAAAAATATAAATCACTTTATCATAATTTGAGATGAATTCTCACTAGATCAAATTCGATGGATATAAATAATAAACGTTTTAAGGCAACATGGAGTACCATTATTGATTGTATCCGATTGAGAACTAAGATTCACCTCCAAGTTCTGGAAAAGTCCCCAACATGATCTGAACACTATGTTTCACTTCCATTTGGATTATCATCCTCAAATTAATATCCAATCTAAACGACGTATTCAGACACTATAAGACATGTTGAGGGTATATTATATGGACTTCAAAGGAGGATGGGTCTAATATCTTCCTATGGTTGAGTTATCTTATAAAAAAAGTTTCTAATAAAGCATCCAAATGGATCCATGTGAATCCATTTCTAGGAAAAGGTGAAAAATACTAGCATGCTAGGATGAAGTCGGTGAACGTAAGCTGCTAGGACCTAAAATGATAGAAGAAATGGAAGAAAAGTTGAAAACTATTCAGAAGCACATAAAGGAAGCCCAAAGTCGATAGAAGAGATATGTAGATAATTGTCGATGAGACCTAAATTTTAAGGTTTGAGACATGGTATTCCTCTACATATCTCTATATAATAGGATCATGATATTTGGGAATAAAGGAAAGTTGATTCCTTGGTACATCATCCCCTTCGAGATTCTTGATCAAGTTGGATTTTTGGCCTACTGACTGGAACTTACCCTAACCATGTCTCAAGTACATGATGTATTCCATGTGTCCCTCTTGAGGAAATACATAAGGGATACCTCACATGAACTGAATCCATAGGTGGTAGAGTTGGAAGATGGTCTCTCTTATTAGGAGAATCCAGTGAAGATCTTGGACTATAGTGATAAAGTTCTGTGCAAAAATATTACTCACCTAATAAAATTACTATGGAGGAATCATAAGTATGAAGAGGAAACATGGGAACTATAGGAATTGATTAAGGATAAGTACCCTCACTTATTTTCACCATAGTATGTAAAATGAAATTTCCAAGGTGAAATTTTATAAGGGGGGAAGAATGTAACAACCCAGAATTTTATCAATGGAAATTCCATTCTTATAATTATTTCATATAGTATAAACCAAATAAAATCACATTCAAAACACAATAAAACAATATAAATAAATAAGGACTGAAATATATGGTATTTCTAGAAGTTAAGTAACCTATCCCGATGGAATAGTAACTTGACCTTTGGAATTTTAATGTGACCATTTTGAATAGTAAATTCTCTAATAGAATATTAACCTTAAATATGAAAGTGTAAATAAAATTTAAGCATATCATAAATGAAAATATGATACAATTATATCATAATACACGAAAATAAATGTTTTAAAAATTATTAACTAAGTGTTGGTATTTTTATAAAATAGAAATGATTATTTATAATTTTAAAAATAAAATAATTATTTAAAAGAAAATATATTTTTATAAAATATATTTTTAATTTAATATTTTTTTGTCTTATGATTTATGTTAATTTTTTGAGACTTTAATTAATTTTTCAAAGTATTATAAAACAATTATAATTTTAAAATCTGAATTTTTTGAGTAAATCATGATTTTAATTAAAAATTAATTAAATAATACTTAGAAAATTATTTTCATAAAATGGAGATCTATTTTTAATTATACACATCAAAAAAATTAGTGTTAATTTTATTGTATTTTTATGAGATGCTAGAATTTTTTGTGAATAGTAAAATACAGTAATTTATGGTATATATACATTACAAGTTAAATACACTATTCCTTGAGTCGTCACTGATGTAAGAAAAATAATCTCAAAATACCCTTCATTATTTTAATATATTTTTTGATAATTCTCAAACTATTCATATTCTTGAGTAAAAATAATAAACTAATGAATAAAATAATAAGAAAACACCCCTCTCCTCCCCTATAAACACCACCCCCACCACCTCTTCTCCTCACACCTTCAAAGCTTTTATACTTGTATAAATTTTACCTAATAATATTCTCAAGAACCTCCCCCACTTCCAAGATCTCTTTATTTCATCAAAATACCAAACCCTTTTCCCTAAGGAGGTTATCAAGGAGAAGGATTTAAGAGGTAAAATCCTCTTTCTTTTGTTTTAATTTATTTTTAACTTCTTTCCTTTTATTATTATCTATTAACATACCCTAATAAAAATGGAATGATAACATTAGTACCATACATATACTTTAATTTTATTATTCTAATTTAATAATTCATCTTCAAATCCTTTCTCCTCTCTCTTTTATTCTTAAAATGAAAGCATCGCCTATGAGGTGTTGATTTATCACCGTCAAGGACAAAAAGTTTTCATTTTAAGGCTGGTCATAAAACAATTTTAATGGTTAAATAATCTTTTAATGTTTATTTTATAACTCTTATTATGTTTCATAAGTAACATATTTACATTATACTAAATTATAAAACAAAATGAGTTCGTTCTGATAAAAAATCATCGTAATAATCTAAATGATTATCACTAATGTTTTATATAATAATTCATCCTCATACCATATAAAAAATGATATATATAACTATTTAAACTTATTTATGATCATTAATAACCTATAATTTCAATTCTAGATAATTATCCCAATTGTAAACGAATTCCCATACTTAAATACAAGTGAACCGATCATAAAAACTAGGAAAATGAACACTCTCAAATGATTAAATTGAACTCTATAACTCATAAAAAAACCCACAAATTAAATTAATAAAAATATAATGAATTAAATACATATATAATAAATTTTTTATTTTTTAATTAATTAATTTAATTTTAGAATCCAGGATATTAAAGTGAAGAAATCATTTGAACATAAGGTAAGGGGGTTCTCAAACCCAAATATTTTTCTTTGGTTTTCCCCTATTTCACTCCATTTTCTGTAGGGATGTTTCTTTAATGTTTATTAAATATAATTTATTTATTCTTACATTTACTTTTCTGGGATATACATGTTTCCAATCTATTTTTATGGAAAATGAAAATATTTTTCCAAAATATCTATTATTTGAAAAAAAAACACATCTTCTACTTCTCATGAGATTGTTTCTTCTTCAATAAAGATTGATACCAAGCATCTTATTCCCTTTTTATTTTGGGAAACCCAAATTTTATTAATTTATTATTTGTGAAATGAAACCCATTCCATTGTATGTTTTATTTTATGTCTAATATTGGTATTTATTCTATGTGACATGCATGATAATGTAAATGTTATGATGTGATGGGTGAACCTAGAATTATATAGTGCTTGTAAATGTTATGATGTGACGGCTATGCTCGGAATTATATAGTGATCCAATGCATTGGGTAATGTGATTGATCTCATGAAATAAATCAAAATATGTGTGGACATGATTCTATCCTAGTTCATAACAATGTGTGGAATTTTACCACTAAGACATGATGTTTCATTTTTATGAGGATGGTACCATGATTATGTTATGATTATTATCACCCATGATATATTTATTCAAGTTCTTATATATCCTCTCACTGGGCTTTTATTTAATCCATTTTTATGTATATCCTTAGGTGAATACTTGTACTGAGGAGAACATGAGGGACAATATGAATCTATAGAAGAAGGAAATAAATAAATGTTTATGTTTTATTTTGAAAAAGTTAGGTATAAGACTAGTTTTACCAACACACTAAACCTATTGTTCCTGGTTCTATAACACTCTAATATTATTTATATTTAAAATTATTTAATAGTAATATCAGAAAAATCATGGTCATTGTATATTGGGGGACATGTTCTTATTATCACCAATGACTTGGTTGTGTGTGTAAGTTCTTACTTGGTGGGGACATTGAGGTCTATTATCTCTAGAGTATGGTTAAGAATAAGGATGTCTATTTTATGAGAAAAGGAGTGTTGGGAGTGATCTTTGTCTCAAGGATGGATTAAGATGATAGGTTTTGTTGGACCCCTCTCCCTACTCGTTTTGGTTACACCTTGGGTAGCACAACAAGATCATTGTTGGAATATTGTGGTTTTTGATCGATTCTTGGGGGTAGGATGGAAATGTTGTTGATTTTAACATGATATAGATGCCTCTATATTAAGTAAAAGTGTTGAGGGTTATTTGGTTTGTTGTAACTGACTAGAATGAGGAACATGGTCAATGTGTTTTGGTGAGTTATCCATGTTTTGTTAGGATTAGGCCCATGTGATTGTGAGTCTTGTTGTGCACTTTATAAGTGGAGTAAGGAAATCCTTTTGTTGGGGAGTTCACCATAGAATTTTGGAGTTTGTTTTAGTGATTTTTTGAATGTATATCTTATGAGGTTTTGTGTTGGTACTTAGGTGTGAGTAGTTTTTTCATGTCTACCCATTGCTTTTGGTGATGGATGTAGTGTGGGTCGTGTGGTTTTATATTTGGGAAGTGGGTGATAATAAGGATAATCTTGTAGTGTGGAGCATCAGATCGATCACAGTATAACATCTCCTATGTTGGGATAGAGTTTGTGGCACTGTGAGGTTGTTCATTTTAAGGTTGAGATAGCACTGGATGTGGTCATTCTCTTGGGAGAGAATGGATATTGGCTTTCCACCGAGTCTTCATGAGGGTGAGAAGTGTTTTTGCGGGGGAGTTTGTGATGACCTGAATCGTTATAGTTTTTCAAAATTAGAGTAAATTTGAAAAAAAAAATCAATTTTGTTCATGGTAAATGGTAATTTATCCTCTAATATGATCTCATATAATTTTTCTAATCACTTTGTTGGTCCTAGAATAGGGTGATTTCCATGGGATAAGAGTTTGGTGGAAATATGATCCATTTAAATTTTCATGGAATATTTACTATTTAATTAATTAAATATTAAATTATTCACACATGTTCATTTAGTTTTATATTTTAAACAAATTTTTGTATTGATATTCCATCTTCTTTGTTGAGTACAGAATGGAGGGTTTTGCCTAGGTGGTGTATAACCTTGTGTTAAGAGCTGAGCCAGGTCCTAAGCCCCCTTTTTTCTTTTACGCTTTCTTTTTCTCCTTTCTCCTTTTCCCTTTTTATTATTTTTTTTCTCCCTTTTATTCTCACAAATTTCCATGTGGATCCATCCTTTTGTTTCTTTATTATATAGAGGGATAGGAATATAATAATAGGACAGGGAAAGGAGGAGGTGTTGTGGTGGAGCTCGAGCCACGCCAGATCATCATACGGTAGCTATGAATCATAGGTTGTATAGAATAATCAGTGATTTTCTCCTTAAGAGAGGGAAATTTTATGTTTTTCAACATTAATCCATGTACTTTAGTTTTTCATAATTTTAAAATCTTTTTATGGGTTTTTTGAGACACCTTGTGGTTCGACCTTAGAGTTTGGAGGATACATTGGGCGTCTTAGGCCGATTAGAGGGTTTCCCATTCATGGATTCCTATGTACATGGAATGATGCCTATAGAAAACACAACATATGTTACTACTCAAGGGTGAAGATGAGTTTTTGGTAACCACATTCCATGTATCTGGGTTATATGGCGTGCTGTGGGATTACAGGGTGTGACTGGGTACTCGACCAGACACCCCAGGCAGGGGTACTTGGTGGTGTAGGGTACATGGATAGTCCCATTATGGGGTTTATTCCATGGGGGAATACATTTTTAGGTGGGTTACATGGAAAATTATATGGGTGGGTACCCATTTGAGTTTTAAATTTTTTTCCTATAAGTAAACATCATTTACTCCGGCATGTTACATACCGAGTGGGGCTAAGGTACACTGGCCGGAACCCATGCTATGGTACACACTGTAAGATCCCTAAATTTATGAAAATGAAACAAGATTGATTTGCACGTATTATTTATTATTATTTTTTATTAAAATTTATTTGTGTTTTACCATAGGGTTTGTTTGAGTGAAATTTTGAGAAAAATGGAAAAAATAGGGCGGTACACAGTTGGCGCATGGTTTTCCCTAACCATGCACCTTGACCCAGAAAACCGTGAAACCCAAAATAGTGGGTTTTTTCATATTTGGTGCATGTTTTGTCTAATAATTAATCATATTAGGAGAAACCATGAACCCCCACCCCCCCCCCCCCAGAAGAGGAACCTGGTTGAGGGACGCAGTTAGGAGAAATTGTGTGCCCCAAGTAGCAAACTGTGCATATGGGATTTTAATCCCATGAAAATTATTAAAATATTTCTAGAGCCCCATTATTATAACCTTGAATTCCCTATCTCTTCACATAACTAATTTCTCGCAATTAGAGAGCCTCTTAGAGGGATTTGAACGTTTTTTGACCTCCAATCATTGTGATTCAAAGCCCAGATAAAAGAACCACACCCCTCCCAGTAAGTGAATCCTATCAAGCTTGGTTTCCTATTCCTATTCCCTTATACTCCCATATTTTAATGGGTTATTATTAATATTTTTACTAGATATATATCTAGTATTGTGGATCTAGATCTATAATTAAAAGATATTTATTTGTTCAATCTTGATTTGTAATTTTATATTAGGATCTCATTCTTCGTCATTCTGCTGCTCAAATTTTTGGGATTTCTATTGGGAAATCGTTCATCAAAGAATTGAGGTAAGTGGTCTATATTACAAATTCAATAGTCTTGATTTAAATTATCTATATTTAATTATGTAATTTCTATTTGATATTTCTAAATTGAGTTCTTGATTAAATTAATCAAATTTTTTAATTAATTAATTAAGGGGAGATGTGATATTGGGGATAATTGAGATTATAGATTTGGGTAATTAATTATAGTATTAATTAAAAGACAATGAGATTGTTTAATTGAATAATTAATTAATGGATTAATTATAGGGTATTGATATTGTGAGTTGAATAATTAATTGGTGAATTATGATGGGATTATTGGGATGATGGGTTTTTTATTAATTAATTGGGAAATTAATTAAGATTATTGATTTTTTGAACTAAATTCTAAATTTGTAATAATGTTGATAAGATTAATTAATTGTTGAGCTAATTAATAATATTGAGATGATTAATTAATTTTTTAGTTAAATGGGATTGAGAAGATTAATTAATTGTTGAGTTAATTAATTGTATTTAGAACATTAATTAATTGTTTGGTTAATTAATAGGATTGAGAAGATTAATTAATTGTTGAGTTAATTAATGAGATTGATATGATTAATTACTTATTGATTTAATCAATTTGATTTATAAGATTAATTAATTGTTGAGTTAATTAATGAGATTGATATGATTAATAAATTTTTGATTTAATTAATTGGATTGAGAAGATTAATTAATTGTTAAGTTAATTAATGATATTGATATTATTAATTATTTTTTTAGTTAATTAATGAAATTTAGAAGATTAATTAATTTTAGAGTTAATTAATAAGTTTTATAAGATTAATTAATTATTTAATTATTTAATGGGATTGAGATATGACATGTAATCTATAATGGTAACAATGGAACTCTAAGATGTGACAAGAGATATAGAATGGTAAAAATGGAATTCTAAGATATGAAATGTGAATTATAATGGTAATAATAGAATTATGAGATGTAAAATTGGATATAGAATGGTAACTATGAAATTCTGGTATGTGATGTTCCCTAGGGATAGTGTAGACTTTGGCATGGGTTAAAGAAGGTATTGAGGTTCGAGTATCCTCGAAAACCTTATAATTTATGTGGTTAAATAAAGAATAAATTAATAATTGGATAAATATTTATTTATACATTTTAATTATTTATTTATACAACTTCATACACTTTTTATTGACTGGATATTGATTTAGACATTGTTGGTGGTGGCATACTGAGTTGTACTCACACAATATTTAGGATGCCTGATCGGTACCCAAATAGATTTCTTGGTTGTTGGACAGACTAGGAGAAAATCCCTATGTTAGACAACTAATTTGGGGATGGAGCATGGATGAGGGAACCGGGTGTGGTTCGAGACCCGTATTAGAGTCATTATTGTCTATATTTTGAGTTTCATTTTGAAACTGGACACATAATTTGACATGGCATGTCTACTTCTTAGTTTAGATATTGTATTTTAAGTTTTTTTATCTTGTTATACTGGTATTTTTCTGGTTATGATATCACTTTTTATTTAATTATTATTATTTATTTATTTTCCACTGTTGTTTTATGCTAATAAAGAGGGTATAGTCTCCCCATGACTGATATTAGACCATCACTACTAGTCGGTAGCCTCTAGAATATGGGGAGGCATGTTTGATGTAATATAGAGGACCGGCTTGGGGCACCCGTGCATGGAACCTAGTTTGGGTTGTAATAAAGTGGTATCAAATGATTATTCTTTTCTTTTTATTTTGACTTACTATTTGGGGAAATTTATACAGGAGACTATGAAGAGTATGGCCTTGGTTATGATCTCATGCATGGGAGTAGCTAACCCATGTATGGGGGAGAACCCAAGTACCCAAGGTGGTATTGTTGATATTATTATTTTATATTACAATTGAATAGCATTTAACCATGGGTGACACACTTGTTATGTGTTTTGATTATTAGTGTTGAGATTTTATGAGATTTGACTACTAGCCCAGTAAGTCATGAGAGTTGATCTTGCATACATCATTCTAGGAACTAAGAGATTTTTTATGACATGCATCATTTTTAGAAACACACAAAAAAAATGATATTTGGGTAAGTTATTGAACTTGGACTATTTTTTCCTTGATTGAGAAATTGAACTGAAAAATGGTTTTGAATGTGAAATAGATAAAGATTGAAAAATGATTCAAGATGAGAATAAGCGGGTTTCTAAATGAGAAAATTGAATAATGAGAATATGTTTACCCTTATTAACCAATACCTAGCTTTAGTATGGTTAGGGGCAGTGATAGTGCCACATTGTTTTCCATGTGGTGAGGTTTGGGGAAAGTGATTGTTCTGACATTTTGTGATTCCCATAAATGTGTTGATTTTATGAACTTTTTCTTAAGGTGCATGTTTTGATTATATAGTTATGCCTCCATGATAATTTTTTTTGATAGGAATAATGGATGTTGTGGCTGGAGATGCTCCACCAGTAGTGGAACCTGAGGTAACTATAGTGTCGGGTGAGGAAGATAGAGAGTAGTTCAGGTAGAAATTTTCTTAGTTCATGCAATTCATGGAAAGAGACCCTGGGCAGGAGGAGAATATCATGTTTGAATTGACTAGGGAGTTTCATTTGTAGCATCCTATAACTATTAATGGAGAGGGTGTACATGATGTAGATGAGTTTTGGATTGAGTATATCCATACTATACTTGACCAATTGGAGACTCCTACTAAGAAGAGGGTCGATCTGGCTACTTATATGCTACGAGGATCAGTAAAGCATTAGTTGGAAGTTCAGGATCTGACTTGAAAGGATGATGGTATGTTACGGATGGACTTCTTAGAAAGGTTCTTGGAAAAATTTTATCCATATACATTGAGAAAAGATATGGTAGTTTTTTTCATTATATTGAATCAATAGAGTATGTTTTTGATAGACAATGTAGGATGCTTTAATGATTTTCAGTTATTTTCTCTAGCATTCATAGAAAATGAGGTTACTTTAGAAAAATGAGTTTAGTAAGGCCTTAGGTGTGAAATTAAGTCTCATGTGAACATATTCAGGTTGAAGAAGTTTTCATATGTGGTGAATTAGTCTCACATAACTAAGGGAAACCTAAAAGAGGTTTCCAGTGCAGGGAAGATGGTTTTTGTTGGAAGATCCATAGGCACTTCTTCCAAGAAAAGGAAGCATCATTATGATATATTTAGCTAAAGAAGTAGAAAATAGAGTGTCTGGGGGTGAAAATAATTTACATGATACCTTTATCTATTGGTTTTTTACCAATACTGTAGGACATGTGTACTATCATACAAGTTGTCCCTGACCCCTAGTAGAGTGTCAATCATACGGAAAGTTGGGACATATATAAAAGTTCTACAGGAAAATGTAATAGAAGGGTAATGATGGGGCAGCAAGACAGAATAGGAGTGTAGGAAGGGGATCTTCTACACCTTATCAAGATGACAACTAGAGTTTTATTGGTCACAGCGTTAGAGGTATCAGACCATGATAATTCTGGGAAAGAGCACTAATATTAGCAAAGTAATATAGCTCAGGGGACTCAAACTACATCACAGGGAAGAGGGGCATCGTGGTTTCATGTGGTTAATCCTACACTTTATATAGTGAGGATGGATCATCAACATGGAGAGGTACTATTATTTTAGCCTCTATAATATCTATTGCCTTATTTGATATTGGTGCCTCTCATTATTTTATTTCTGTACAAATTTTAAATGGTTTGAGCCTAGAGGTGGAATTCATGAGTGGGGTGTTAATGATAGATACATTGTTGGTAGTAAGGTATAGGGACATCTTCTTGTGAAAGGTATATTCTCTCAAAGTTATAGGGTATCATTTTTAATGGGATCTCTATATCCAAGACATGTTAGGATTTTTCCTAATTCCAATTATGGACTGGTTAGTAGCATACTGACCCCATATTGATTTTTACCAGAGGAGAGTGACATTTATATATCCTATGGGTGACAAGTACATTCACCATGGAGAGTGGGATATCCAAGCAGGCCGAGTAGGGAAAATTCATCATCAGTTGGGAAAGATCACAAACCAGGTTTCTAGTCTATTTTTGGATGATGGAGGTGTAAGTAGGATGTATTTTCACCTCTAGTGGACATATTTTAGGATGTGTTTATAGAATAGTTGTTAAGGTTTCCACCTAATACTGATGTGGAATTTACTATTAATCTCTTGTTACGGGCTGATCCAGTTTCTATTCCACCATACAAAATAACACATAAAGATCTTCAAGATATCAAGACTTCGCTGGAAGAGTTGGGGGATAAGGGGTTTATCAAACTGAGTATTCCACCTTGGGGTTCACCAATTTTGTTTGATAAGAAGGTGGATGGGAATCTATGATTGTGTGTTGATTATCAGAAGTGGAACTATATTACTATTATGAACAAATATCCTCTTTTGTTTATCGGTGATATTTTTGACCAATTGAGTAGATCTTGTGTCTTTTCCAAGATAGACATGAAATCAGAGTATCATCAATTGAGAGTTTGGACTTCCGATATAGTGAGGACTGCTTTTAAAAACAGGTATGGCCTATATGAGTTTGTTTTAATGTTTTTTGGGTTGATGAATATGCCAGTAGTGTTTATGGCCTTGATGAGAAAAAAGCTTCCACCCATACCTAGATCAATTTTTATAGTATTTTTGTATAACATCTTGGTGTACTCCAAGACTCATGAATATCATTCCCAATATCATGAAATCATCTTGAGTACACTGAGAGAGAATTATCTATACACCAAGATAACTAAGTGTTAGTTTTGGATTGATCAGGTACACATCTCAAGTCACATCGGCATGGAGGAAGGTTTGTTAGTAAACTCATAGAAATTTCAAGTAGTGTTTTCTTGGGAGAATCCCAAGAATGTTTTTGATATTCATAGCTTTCTAGGGTTATCTTGATATTATCAAAGGTTCATCTAAGAATTTTTCAATTTTGACTACACTGCTTTTGGGATTTAACAAAAAGGAGATAATGTTTTAATGGTTGGAATCTTTTGAGGATTATTTCAAGAAGTTGAAGAAGAAGTTGACGTCGACACCAATCTTGATCCAACCTAATCCAGATGAGGAGTATACAGTGTATTATAATGATTTTGGTATCATACTTGGATTAATGTTGATTTAGGGAGATTGAGTTGTGGTGTATGATTCTCAACAGTTAAGATGATAGAACGAAATTATCCTATGGTTGACCTTCAGTTGGATATGGTTGTTTATGCCTTGATATATTGGAAGAATTATCTTTTAGGAGATGATTTTACTATGTATACATATCACAAGATATTGAATTATATTTTATATTAGGGATATTTAAATATTTTTCAATGAATATGGGTTGATTATATGAAATATTTTGACCTTGATCTAGCTTATATTCCATAAAAGGTGAATAGTATTTCTAATTCTTTGAGCTAGAAAACTCAGAATCAGACTATTCAAAAGTCTAGTGATGAGTGGAAGATGATGACTTTTCTTCCTTAGATGCATATGATGGTTTAAGAGAATTAGAAGAAGATAACTCTGGTATCATTTTTAGGGAATTCTACACTTTATAGATAGATAAGAGATATGCAGTATAAAGATTCATAATGTTTATCTTTGAGATAAATCCTAGAAGGGGGAGACACATTCATATTGATTGACAGGTGAGGATGAGATCATATACATCAAGAATCGAGTTGTTGTACCTATGAGTATATGGGGGGAGTTGATTTAGGAATTTCATTCATTGAAGTGGTAAGTACATCCAGCTGTGACCAAAATGTAATGTGACGTATGATGATGTTTTTGGTGTCCGATCATGAAAAAGGAGATAGAAAGGTTCGTGACACGATTCTACACCTGTCAATAGGTGAAGGAAGAGCATCAATGACCAGGAGGATTTCTATAACCATTGCCCATTCTAAAGTGGAAGTGGGACGATGTTACCATTGAATTTGTTGTGGGTCTCTTGAGGATTCCTTATAAGAATGATTCTATTTGGGTTATTGTAGAAAGACTGAAGAAGGTAGAATATTTCATTACCATATGGGAGACTTTATCACTGAAGCAGTTGGGAGATTTTTATGTTTAGGAGATTTTCCATCTACATGGGGTTCCATAAACTATAGTTTCAGACTATGACTCACATTTTAATTTTTGATTCTGGAAGGTCATGTAGAAGGTTCTTGGTACATAGGTGTTATTGAGTATGGATTACCACCCATAGACAGATGGGAAATCATAGTGTACTATATAGGTGCTTGAGGATATGTTGTGAGAGTGTGTTACTGTCTTCAGAGGGTCTTGGTAAAATCACCAACCCTTAGTGGAGTTCAATTATAATAACATTTATCATGCCACAATTTAGATGGAACCATACGAGTCTCTTTATGGTAGGCCATGAAGATCACCATTATACTAGATGGAGGTAGGTGAGTCAGGGTTATTGGGACTTTGTTTCATATAGTAGACGTCAAAACATGTTCAATTGATTCAGAATCATATATCTACGTCTCATAGTTGATAAAATTCATATACTGATAGATTTCGATGACCCCTATAGTTTATAGAGGGTGATTTTTTTTCCATTGGGTGTCATGTAGGTTGGGTCATTATAGTATTTGGAGATAGGGAAATTTAGCACCCAGGTTCGTTGGACCATTTGAGGTTGTAGAAAGAATTGGTCTAATGGATTGTTGATTGGATTATCCATAGAAATATAGTATTATTCATGAAGTCCTCTATGTGTTGAAACTAAAGTGGTATCACCCTAACCCATATCATGTAATCGATATGGATGATGTTGAGCTTGAGATAGATAAATCCTTTGAGGATAATCCTATATGTTTGTTAGATCGTAGTGAGAAATTGTTGTGGGAAAAGGCTATTCTGATAGTTCAAGTATTATGGAACCATAGAAGTTTGTAAATGGTAATATGCGAAAGAGAAGCATATATGAGGTCTCAGTGGCCGGATTTTTTGACTCGGAATCTTAAAGAGACTTGGGAGTATAGCACAAGGATGAGATGTTATAAGGTGGGGAGATTGTAAGATCCCCACTTTTCTATAGATGAATCAAGCTTGATTTTTAAGAATTATTTTTTTCTTTGGTTGAGTAATTTTCATTTGTGTTTTACCTTGGGGTGTGTTTTAGAGAAATTTTGAGAAAAATGGAAGAAATAGGACAGTGCATGGTTGGGGCACGATTTTTTCGAACCATGCACTTTGGCCTAGAAAACCATGCAACCTTGGATAGTGGGGATTTTCATAGATAGTTCATGGTTTTTCTAACTATGAAACCTCTTAGGAAAAAACATGAACCCACCCTAGAAGGGTCACACGGTTAAGTTGCGTGGTTAGAAGAAATTGTGTGCTCCGAGAAGAAAACCAAGCTATGGGATTTCAATCCCTCATAATTATTAAAATATTTCTCGATCCCCCTTCATATACCCCCAAACACCCTAGCTCAACCCATAACCAATTTCTCTCAATTTCAGAGCCTTTTAGAGGGATTCCAAGGTCATCCAACCTCTATTATTCATAATTAAAAGCCCAAATCTAATACATGCACCCCTCATGGTAAGTGAATCCTATCTCTCATGGTTCTCATTACTCTTCCCTTCTTCTCCCATATTATAAGGGGTTGTTCTTTCTGTTTTGATTAGATCTTGATCTAGGATTGTATATCGATATCTAGAATTGAAGGATTATGATTTATTCAATATTTATTTTGGATTTTATATTGGGATCTCATTTTATATCATTGTGCTGATAAAATTTTTGAATTTTTGTTGGGAAATCATTCTTCAACGAATTTAGTTTTGTGTTCTATAATTCAAATCCCATAGTCTTGATTGCAATTATGTTTATATAGTTATATAATTTCTATTTGATGTTTAGCAATTGAGTTTTTTATTAAATTATTTTAATTAATGAATTAATTAATTATGGGATGTGTGATATTGGGGATAATTGAGATTATATTTTTGAGTAATTAATTGTGGAATTAATTAAATGATATTGATATTGATGAATTGAATAATTAATTGATGAATTAATTATAGGGTGTTGAAACTGTGAGTTGAATAATTAATTTATAAATTAATTATTGGATTATTGGGATAATAGGTTTTGATTAATTAATTGGGAAATTAATTTATAGTGTTTGAACTAATTGATTAATTAGTAATGAAGTTTAGAAGATTAATTAATTGTTGAGTTAATTAATAATATTGATATGATTAATTAATAGTGGAGTTAATTAATGGGATTGAGAAGATTGATTAATTTTTGAGTCAATTAATGTGATTGAGAATATTAATTAATTATTGAGTTAATTAATAAGATTGAGAAGATTAATTAATTATTCAGTTAATTAATGATATTGATTTGATTAGTTACTTGTTAAGTTAATTGATAGGATTGAGAATATTAATTATTTTTTTAGTTAATTAATGATATTGAGATTATTAATTAATTTTTCATTTAATTAACAGGATTCAGAAGATTAATTAATTACTGAGTTAATTAATTAGATATATATGATTAATTAATTATTTAGTTAATTAATTAAATTGATATGATTAATTATTTATTTATTTAATTAATAAGATTGATAAGATTGATTAATTTTTTAATTAATTATTGGGATTAAGATATGACATGTAATCTAGAATGGTAATAATGGAATTCTGATGTGTGACATGAGATATAGAATGGTAATAGTTGCATTATAACATATGAAACGTAATATAGAATGGTAAAAATTGAATTCTGAGATGTGAGATGAGAGATATAATAGTAACTACAACATTCTAGAATGTGATATCCCTTGGGTTTAGTGTATAATATGGCATGGGACTAAGCATGAATTAAGGTTTGGGTGTCCTTAGGATCCTAAGAATTTATGTGCTTAAATAAAGAATAAATTGATAATATGATAAATATTTATTTATACATTTTAATTATTTATTTATACAACTACATACACTTTTTATTGAATGGATATTATTTTATACACCATTGGTGGTGGCTTAAAAAGTTGTACTCACACCCTACTTGAGCTGCCTAATCAATACTCAAATAGTTTTCTTGCTTGCAGGATAGGCTATAGGAAAGGCCCAGTGTTAGATAACTGATTTAAGGATAGATCATGGATAAGGGAACCATATGTGGTTTGGTAATTTCTTGGGAGTAATTATTGCCTTTATTTTTAGTTTCATTTTGACACTGTACATCTACTTTGACATGTAATATATGATGCTTAGTTTAGATTTTGTATTTCTAGTTTTTATTATCTTATTATAGTGGTATTATTTTGGTTATGATATAACTGTTTTATTGAGTTGTTATTGTTTATTTATTTTATTCTTGTTTTTTACTCTAAGAAAGATGGTATAGTCTCCCCAGGACTGATATTAGACCCTCACTTATAGTCATAAGCCTCTGTTGTGTGGTGAGGCACATATGAGGTCATGTATCAGACCAGATTAGGGTGTCGATGTGTGGCACCCAGGCTAGGATGTTACACATTCTATTTAAAAGTTCCACACACCATGAAATTTAGAAAATTACACACTAAGTATCCTAAGGCACATGTTTGGGGAGGACTTCTGGTGTTACACACCATGTACCCCAAGTTCAGATAGTTTACTTTTCTTACCTTGGTCCATATTACATGTTTCCTCACAATGGAGTTAGAATTTGACTTGTGAGTAGTCCATTCTAAGAGATTTTTTGTAAAGATAATGATGGTTGTATCCTTTCATCATTCAAAGGCTATTTGTATAGTGTTTTGGAAGATAATAGTTTTTTAAAATTATTTCTTTCAAGTTTTGTTTAAGGCTCCACCATTGGGTTGGGTATGAGGTATGAGGCATGGGTGAGGGTTGTGAGCTTATTAGTGGGCCTAGATTTTGGATGTTATTTGGTGTTGTTTGTGGTTATTTTGGACATATTATGGAAGAAAATATAAAGATGTGTCTCTAAGTAGATCCTGGTTTGTCCCTGTATGTCAGGACCAGTTGTTCAAGGTTAGATTTGTTGAGTTTTTGTTCCTGAGTTTCAGGATTATATCTATCATATCCTTTGTGATGGGTTGATTCCAATGGATGGTTGTTACAGTCAGATGTTTTTTGTGATGTTGTGATGATTCTAAGACTCTTTATGATTCCCTTGTCATATATTTTCTGATAAATAGATCAGTGGTTATCATATTTGTCTATTAAGAATACCCATATGAAATGTTTTGTTTTGGATTGTATTGAGAAACCATTGTGGAGGGTCTTCTAATTTTTAGGTGTTCATTAGTACCATTATGAATTCCCCTATTAGAGGTATTGTGGTTTTTGGACTCACCTTTGGTTGTGATGTTAATTGAGGATCATTTGGAGGTCATTGATGTCCATTTTGGATCTTTCAACATTGATCATGTCTCGCGCTTTTGAATATGCTAGAGGAACCCCTCATAGGTTGTACTAGTATTTATATGGCCTGGGAGTTGGTTGAGGTTGTTTTTTTTTGAGTGTTTCATGAGATCTTGGGTGCATCAGGGGGTCCTATGGTAGAATTATCTTTATATTGTGACCCTGAGGACTATGGTAGCTTTGAGTTTTAGTTTTTCCATAAGGTGGGTCGTTGAGATCCTATGGTGGATATTTTTTGGATGTTGAGATCTAGGGTACTGATGAAGGAACCATTATTTATTGGTTATGAGTGGATCCGAACTAATATTTTAGATATTTGGACAGTGGGTTTGAGGTTCGATAATCACACAATCGATGGGCCTTTGGATGCAACATTTGAGGCAATTTCTATTCAGGATTTTGGTTTGAGGAGGATACCCTTGGTATATCTTGGATCATACATTGGACCTAAGTTTTTTTTCTAGTTATCTTCTCTACTTATTCATTGTAGTTAGATAGCCTTTGGGAGTTAATGTATGATCTGGATGACTGATACCCCAATCTAATTGACTGTTATCCAAAACTAGTGTGGATTCGAGGTCATGAGGTTAAGGCACTCACGGAGTGGGTTTTTATGTTTCTTGGATGTCATTGTGAACCCAAGTCCTATGGATGTTTTTCATGGTCCTTTTTTTGGGATCTCACCTTTTTGGTTCCATAGATCATGCTGGATTTATTCTGCAAGGCCTTTGAGAAAGATAGGTTCTCAAGTTGTGTCGACCAATATGTTCATGTCTATAGTTTAAATCATTCTATTAGATTCCTAAATCCTAATAGATGTGCATTGTTCGTGTGGATACATATGGTTACATCCTAGGATCCAAATTTTCTATCTATTTCATTTAGACAAATTGGAGCTCCGGTGTAGATCTGGTGGATTCACCAGTTTTTGTGTGACTGGGAGATCCATGTGTTATAATACTTTGGTGTGGGTTAGAGAGGGGGTATATTTACCATGGGTGTTAGGATAGAACCCATTGGCTAGATTATTTCTTGTGTTTTTATACATTTTTATGAATATATTTCTTTTATACATACTACTTTTAGTTTTCTGCTATCCTAGGCATATCATGTGTGCATGTACTTATTATGAAAGTAGATTATAGGCCCACCATTGGGGGTAGCCTACTGAGAATTGTTTCTCACCCCATGTACATGAACCTTAGTGTTCATAAAGACCTGATGTTTTATTTCAGGTTGGAGAACATGTTTCGTGTTGGATGGGATCAAGTCCCATTGTTTCTTTATTTAGCATAGGATCTCACATGAAGTCTCGGTATTGTGCTCATGCATCTCGAGCATTATGGATACCGGTTATGTGGTTTGTCTTAGTATTGGTAATAGATTTTATTTTATTTATTTTCCATCTTTTTATTTTGTCTATCTGGTCAACCCCATGGGTCGCTAACTATTGTATGTTTTTCATGATTTGAGATTCTTTATAACTATATGTTGCATTACATTTATTATAGAATGCCTTGTTTTAGTTTATTTATTATGAGTACTTTGATGTTGATCTATGTGTATGAGTTTGGTTATTTTACATTGTTATTGCACTATGACAGTAAGGTATAGTCTCCTCATTGTTCCTTTTAGACTCTCACCACTGGTCGAAAGCCTCTACCATCTATTGAGAAATGTTTGAGGCCTTGGGAGGTCCATATTGGGTGACATGTCAGGTCTACCTAGTCTGGTTCATTACATCCCCAACCTCTGGTAGTGTGGACTCAAATATGATCTATATATACCTATTATACTAAATAAATTTTTATAAAAATCCATGCAGTATGAATAGTATTTCATCCAACACACACAAATAATGTTTCTTTATTTTGTACCTCATGAGAATATTTTATAACTCTATATAATAATACTACTCACAAAAACCATAACATTTGTTCACAATTTATAATACTCCATAATGAACATCAGTTAGGGGTAACTCAAACTAGTACTTTGAGAGGTAAATTATAATTTCACCTCACAAAATGTATATCTATAAATAAATTTATGTATCTAATGTAAAATAATGAAAAAATTTAGGTTTCCTTTAATATTATACATTTTAATATTCTTAAGCTTTTTAAGAATATTTAACAAAACCAACATAAGCACATGTTTGTCATATAATATAATGGGAATATCATCCTTATTCTTTATATACCTTATGGGTTTTGTTAACACATTTAATCATATGTAATCCATTTCACATATCTATATTACCATCTAATAAAACTCACCCACTAAAATCTTTAGTTAGAAACATTTTTGAAGTAATACATATTGAATAACTTTGAGAATTAGGAATCATATTCTTAATTATTCATCTTTTTAAACTTATTAAAACTTCTTATCATCACAACATCAAATTCTATAATATCAACTTAGGGTTTCAACTTATAATTTCACCATTATCATACTTTGAACTTTATTCCATCAAATTTTTTCCTTGAAATAATGTAACTACTTAGATTATTGTTTACTAATGCGTCCTAACTCACTTAGTATATTAAAGAAAATTTACTTTAATCAAATATTAGTGTAATTATTTATTTTATAACTTTAAACATCTTTAAGTCCAAAATACTCACACTAGACTCTTAGAAATTATATTACTTTCACAATATTTTCTAAGATACAAAAGCCCTATTTCATTATAAAATAAGATTTATTTTCTTTTAGAGGGAATATTAAAAAAAACTATTGTTTCCATATCATATATGGTATTCTATGTGTTTGGAGCCTTTCTTTTTTTGAAAATAATATTTTATTTATATATCTCACTAATTTATGGTGGGAATAAATATACATATATTTTAAAAAATACATGAATAAACATTTTAACAAGGATGAAACACTTTTATCCATATCTTATTCTAAAAAATGTTATATAAATTTATGAATCATAAACCATGTGTATAAAATTAATTATACCATCATTATTCATAATAACTCTTTATAATCTAACAACTTCTCTTATCACATTAAGGATATGAGATGAAGTTACACATCTTTTACATTGACCCATTTTATCTTGAGAAAACCCTTTAAATTCAAATCCTTGATGTAATAACTATTTAACTCATGTAATGAATATAAACTAAAAGCTTAATCAATTCATCCTTTTATTTTTATCACCTACATATTTACAAAAATTTATAAAATATACATTTTCTATCAACTACCTTTCAAAATTGAAGAATTAATTTATTTGTATCCATACATGATGTGTACATTCCATGGAGTTTCACAAAATCCTTTAGGTATATATTTTTGAAAATGTGATCATATTAAATATTTATAACCCTTACCTATAACCATAGGTTTTAATGCCCTTTATTGAATTCTTAAATAAACATTATTAAACTTTTCCACCAACTTTTTTTCCAGTTTGATATTTTACCCTCTTGTACTAACTATGTATCACTATAGAACATGTAAATCATATTCCAAGTTCATATATATTCCCAAAAATTTGAGAATATTAGGTAAACTTTATTTTAATTTAATCATATTTTCAAAATATTTTTGTATACAACAATAGGATAAATTCAATAAAAAAATTAATCCATTAAGGAAACTTTAATATCTCCAATTAATTAAACATATTAAATCATATTGAATATCATTTTTCTTACCTAATCATATTGATTATATGATAGAAGACCGATATTATTTTATTTGTTTTGTATCTAATTCCTTTGAAAACCTAAATGTGTAACCTCATGCTTCCATAATCATCTAGATTCACTTATTGAACAACATCAATAATCTATTACTTAGGAAGGAACTATTATGAAAAATAGAATTTCTAGTTTAAACTTTTCATAAATCACCAATCTAGCTTAAGAAATTTTCTTAAGTTACAAATCTTGGGAGTAACATACATTAATATTCTCTTTATAAGTATTAATCACAAGGTTTATCTTGATGATGATGATAATATTTATTTAGAATAAAATCTTTTTTCAGATGAGTATCATGAGTCATTAACCATTTAATAAGGTCTTTTATTAAATGGTATCCCACTAAAATAATAAACCCTTTTAAAATTCATCATATCCATTAGTTATCCAAGATCCATATTTAACTAAGAAATTAGTTCATAATAGCATTCATCATACCACTTAATTATATAGGTAGGACAGCATCCCAGTCATATAATATATGATTCTAAGATAGATGACCAGACAAACCTTCATCCAATCCTTCATATGGATAAACCAAACTCTATTCCTCTAGTATCCTAACTTTTAGGGATTACCAGTTAAGTTTTAGCCAAATAAAATTCTAAAAACAAGATAACCAAGGATAATCTAGGGAACCTAGATTGGGCACAAAACATATAGTGATCCATACCTTTCATACATAAATATCACATCATAATAAATGAATATTCCATACATAACATTTCAATACATGAAAGAATCATATATATCTATTTTCTCAAGAAAATTAGATATATAAAAAATCTGTTCATAAGAGATCTAGATTATCTTCCACTAAGTAATTAATATCTAGAACCCTTCTTATAAAAATCATAAAAATCCTTCTTCGTATCTTGGGGAAGGAAAAAATAACAAAGGGTGATCTCAGATACTCAGTAAAGGTAAACAAGGGAGATATTAATGATCACATAAGAATAAAATAAGCATAAGGGTATGAGAACATGATTTTAACATTTGGAAATCATATATTGAAAATCATATATCATAAAATTTAATTATGGAATAAGGCTTGAAATTTCATAATAAATGAATCATTAAGAAATCAAAGAACATGACTTACGAGAGAATAAAAATTTCATAAGTCATAAGTTTTTGACATACACTTAAGCATATAAAATCATTTCCTCAGTATTCAAGGATCACTACCAATACTACCATAGTGAATTGGGTTCACTCCATATTCTATTTTATTAGTCAAGTTTCACTCCCAAGACTATCTTAGTGGATAGAGACCCTTACTAAACTGGGTTCACTCACCATTTCAGTCCTTATTATCTCATGATATATCCATATATACCCAATTCATTAGAGGCCTATATAATTCTAGTCCCACCCATCTCATAATGAAAATAAAAAATATGTGTACCATAATATCATAAAACATTCATCATAGCATAAACCATGGAAAGGAAATGGGTTTCACAAACAATTCATCATTTGATCATATCATAACCCATGGAAAGTAGGTATTCATAAACATTTCACCATGATATAATTTACCCATGGTAAAGATATGGGTTTCATTGAATAATCCTTAAATCATCTGCAAAATTTATCCAAAAAATTAATGTTTATGGTAACATTTGACCATATCATCATTGAATTATAAGTAATATCAAATTATGTTATCTTAGATAAAAATAACTTTAAAATATATCTGGAATGTTTCTTGAGGAAAATTTCATTTTTCATTTTGAAATAAATTTTTTAAAAACTACAAAAAATCAAAATATTATGGAAAATTTATTATTTGAAAATAACTTTGGAAACATATAAAATGAGTCCCCAAAGCATTGAGTGATCACGATGGTCGGAAATTTCATTCCTATCATGTTTGTTAAAACAAATATTCTTTTCACATTTTTGGTAAAAATTCAAAAGTAACTCATTCAGAAAAGGACAAGAATATTCCTTTGAAACATTTTTTATAAAAAAATAAAATATTTATAAAAATTACATTAAACATTCATATGGAAATAGTAAAATATTCTTGAAAATATTTTAAATAAAACATGGATATGGAAAAAAATGGATTTTTGACTGAAGAGAGACATAAAATTGGGTTTCCCTAAAAACATTATTTCTATCTTTTGGGTTCATAAAGTGATTAAAATGAGAGGAAAACATATAATATCAATAAATAAATATAGGATAAGAAAATTCATGGGATTCTTGAGAGGTAGATGATGAAATTTAACCATCAGTAACATAATCATAAAAATTATCAATAAACAGTGGTATTGTAACATAAAAACCTTACCTATTTGGTAACTTTTAAATCATAATACCTATAAATGACTAACATCAAATTAATCATTTAATATCATCAACTTAATGAGATTCATGATATAACTTTTCAAAGAGGTTGTATATACACCTCATAAAAGAATATAGATAAATAAAATAATTTTAAATTTATTATAATCCTATAACATGACCATATAAATACTTATAATATCATATATGATCCACTTATAACATTTTTACAAAAATTTATTAATAACTCATTATTATAATCATCATTTTCAGGTGTTAACTCTTTGGTTTTTCATGAGAATTTTCGTTTAGTAGTTCAGATACTTGTATTTTGATCATAGTTCCATCATCTCTAGGATATTAATAATGATATATATATATATATATCATATATATATATATATATTAGTACATAAAATATATAGATAGAAAAATGAATCTCCCTATTCATGGGGATGGTAAGTCGTACGTATGCATGAACACTACTTTCACTATTTGATTGATGGAATGAAACGAAGGAAAATACTAATTCACCTTTACAAAATAATTACTATATTATATATAACATATATATTCATTTAATATATCCTTACTACCGTCCATTTAACACTACTATAAAAGTAACCTATACTCATGGTTTTAAACCAAGGTTATATCCTCCAAAACCATGGGTATATGTTATACCCGCGGTTTTGAGAATCGTGGCTAGTTAAGGGATCAGTATATACATATACCAACAATTTCTATAGAAATAATGGGTATATATGAGATGTATTTTCTTATACCCATGGTTTTAATAAACCATTGGTATATTTGTATACCCACAATTTTCAAACCATTGGTATATGTATTCTATCATAGAACCTAAACCCACGATTATAAAAACCATGGGTATGGATTATTGCCTACATTTGGTATCACCCCCAACGCCTTCTTCCCCACATTCCTAAACCTATAAACAAAATAAACCAAACAATATGCATTCAATGTATTATATAATTTCTATATTTATCATTCAACCAATATGTTATAATCATTTTAAAACATTATAAAATACTAAAATATAGGTATTTTTCCATAAAAAATTAATTTATGTTATCAAAAAACTACACAAGTATCCTTTTTTATAATTCAAAAATAAAGGGGATCAATATATTCCCCATATCCAACATCCTCATCCTAACTATTAGAAACATCATCATCATCAATAGCAACATCCTCACCAAAAACATCATCTGGAGCAGGAACACCATCCACAACATTATCGCCACCACCTTCAGCTCGATCACAACTCAGAACATCATTTGCATCAATTGGGGAATTATTTAAAGAAATCATATATTCCATATATAAATCAATAATACTATTATCCTCTTATGGAATTGATTGACTGATAACTAACCTAGATTTCAACAATTTCTAGATGATCATCTTACTTATTTTATGCTCTTGTTTACTTTTTTCATGCTCCTATAAATATATATTTTTACTAAAACTACTTCCACATGAGAACATTGTATCTTGGTGGTATGAGATCCTTGAGAGTATTTTAATGAGGAACAATACTTAGAGGTGAATATGTTTTTCCCTGTTCAACATCATACTCTTTCCTAGTGCCCGTCACCTAAAACTTGGTTAAAATAATCATTCGGCCCAAAGTTGTCATCGTCATTATCATCAAGGGTCTCTAGGGTTGTCTATTGAAAATATAAACAATGTATTTAATTATTTATTTCATATAAATATTTCAAATATAAATAAAAACATACAGTCTTTTGTTATGTTTGGGTATTTATTATGCTTCCATCTTTTTTCTTCCTACTTGAGAAAAATAATATAGTTAGAGGTAAATGGCCTTTGATGCCCAATATAGCTTGATGAAAATGAAATTGATTAGTATACACATATTAATAATGTAAAAATTTATAATCTTGAATAATAATAAAATGTAATAAATTTTAAATAAAATAAAAAATCATAAATAATGTGATAAACATTCATGAAAAATTGGAAAATTAGCCTATAGTCTAATTGGCCATTATCCCTATAATAAAATTAGACATTATGCCATTAGGACTAATAGGCCAATTGGATATTATTATTATAGGAAAATTGGCTATTAGGCCTATAATATAATTTTCCATTTGGCCTATAGAACAATTGGGCAATATTCCATTAATCCTAATGGCCAATTGTCCATTAGGCATATAGTCCAATTGTTAATTATGCCTAATAGGCCAATTGGCCCTTAGGCCTATAGGAAAATTGGTCCTTATGAATATAAAGAAATTTTCCTTTAGCCCTGTAGGCTAATTGGCCTATGGGCCTAATAGGAAAATTGGGCCTTAGGTCTATAATCCAATTAGCAGTTAGGCCTAATAGGATAATTAGTCTTTAAGACTATAGGATAATTTTTCATTATGACTATAAGACAATTGGTTGTTAGGACTATAGACCAATGGGACTATAGGGATAATAGCCAATTTTCCATTGGGCTCAAGGGATAATTAGCCTTTAGGCCTAATAGACGAATTGGTCATTAAGCCTATAGGAAAATTGGCCCTTAGGCCTATAGGGAAATTTTTCCTCATCTCTATATTCCAATTGGAAATTAGTCTAATTGTCCCTTGGGCATATTGGCCAATTGAATGTTATTCCTAATAGTCCAATGGTTGTTAGTCCTAATAGACCAATTGGTCATTGGGCTTATAGGCCAATTGGTCATTAATCCTATGGTCCAATTTTCCACTAGGCCTATAGTCCAGTTTTCCATTCGTCCTGTAGTCCAATTGTCCATTCATCCTATAGGCCAATTGTACATTAGGCCTATAGGCCTAACTCCCAAGTGTCCTATAGGCCTAATATACTAATTGTCCATTAAGCCTAACAGGCCAATTGGATATTAGGCCTTGGATATTATTCATATAGTCCAATTGGTCATTTTTTCTATAGTTCAGTTCCCATTAGGCCTATAGGCTAGTTGGACGGTATACCTATAGGCTAGTTTGTCGTTAGGCCTATAAGCCAAGTGTTCGTTAGTCCTATAGGACAATTTTCCATTAAGATTATATTCTAGTTGGTTTTTAATACTATAGGCCAATTGGACATTATGACATTATGACTATGGTTCAATTGACCATTAGACCTAATAGGCCAATTGTCTATTAGGCCTATGAAGAATCGGTCATTAGGTCTAATAGTCCAATTGGTCCTTAGGCCTATAGGCTAATTAGACCTTAGGCCTATTGGCCAATGGGCCCTTAGGCCTATAGTCCAATTTACTATCAGACCTATAATCCAATTTACTATTAGGCCTATAGTTCAATTTCTTGTTAGGCCTATAGGCCTATTGGTCGTTAGGCCTATTAGAACATTAGGCCAATTAGAAATTAGGCCTATAGGCCAATTGGCCATTTGTCCTATGGTCCAATTATCCATTCATCATATAGGCCAATTGGACATTATTCCATTATGCCTATAGGCCAATTGGCCATTTTGCCTATAGGATAATTATCCATTATGCCAATAGGAAAATTGGCCATTAGGCCTAATTTCCATTTGAAATGTGTATTTTTAGCCTTTTTTTTAAGGGATTAATGATAATAAATGATAAAATTCAGTATGAAATGATGACTAATTAACAATATAAATAAGAACATTATTTTAAATCTAATTAAAGTACCTAGCAATTCTTATGATCGGGAATTTTAGCATGTCCCAATGTTTGTACATATGTCATTGAAACTTTATTATTTTTGTTTTTCCCCAATTCTTTCTAAAAAATATTCCAATAAAATTAATAAAAATTAAATTTTATATGAAAACCATTAAATATTAGGAATATCTTAAACACATTAGTATTCCAATGTGCAAACATTTTTTGATAACAGCTGTAGAATGTGGGTATTCCCTATAAATCAAAACCTACTTTTCTCTTTTAACCCACATAAATGTCATTCTTTCATGATTTCAATAACTCTCCAACTTCTATCAACCTTCCAGTCTTATCAGTTTCTCCATCAATCAAGTTAAACCAACTCTGCAACGAACATGTTATTTCATATAAAACATTACAATTATTATACTCTCTAAGGGAATAAAAGGAGGCAAAACATGCTTGTGCACCTATCGACCAGGATCAAATAGTTACTTCCTTTGAAGTTTTGTTGTTTTTGGAATAATCTTCATAAGAATAAAGTGTACATTTCTTAGAAACAGTTTTTATAAATCATTCATACAAATTATAATTAAAAGAAGCCATAATCAATGTCATAACATCGTTTAGTAAAAATAATTTAAAACCAAGTTACGTATTTTTTAAAGCCTCATTTTAAATCCATTTTTCTAAGTTGAAATAAATATAATTAAATAAAATGACACTAGACAATACTAAAACAAACTTATCATTCCAAAATAAAACTAAATTAAACTAATTACAGTAATATTAACCTAAGAAACTCATGTCAAGGTAAATTGAATGAAAAATAAACATATATGGTTACTTTTATATATTACCCACTATTACATTAGGTTCAATATAAACTCTCACAATGGGAAAATTTGAATAATCAATTTATATATTTTTTTCAGTGCCAATGGGGGCATCAATGTTGGAAACTTTATCACCAGCATCATGAAAAATATTTCTTGGGATTACATCATTAAAGACACTATAATCAGGTCTCATATGATCTTTCACATAAAACACTTGTTTTTTCATTGATCCCAAAATGTATGGTTCATCAGTATGTAGGAATAAACTCATGTCTATAACTCTAAATCCACAGTCATCAACAAATGTACCTTGTCACATCATCAAATCAAACAATTTACATTTCATCATAATTACTCAACCTTGAGAGTAATAATAAAATAACAATATTTTCTTAACAAATCCATGATAATACACATCTTCATATCGAGGCCGACTATCAGATGCACTGGCATAATAATCTATTATAGCACTTATCATAAGGCCATAATGTTCTGTTCTCATTTTTTCCACTCGATCAGTTATAAAAAATTTATACCCATTGATTATTAAATATTTTTATTCATGAACCAAAGAATTAGGACCAAAATTCAATGCTCTTAATTTTGGAGAAATTGATTCAATAGGTAAACTGAAGACCTGAAATATTTATGCATAATAAAATTAAATAGATATCAATATTTTAAGCTAATTAATGTAATGGTCATACCTTTTATTTCAACTAAGTAGGAAACTATAGGCTATGAAAATCCTATCTCCTTATAAAAGGAAAAGATTGATGAACTATTCTTATAATTTGATTATTTTCCCTACAAAAAATTATAATAAAATTCTATGATATATGTGAAATTATATAATCTGAGATAGCATGTAAATATCCAAATTACTTACTTTATATAGTTATCGAACAAATCACAAATAAACAAGACTGTATGATGTTCCATATCGTGCTCTTCAAGGATCAATGTATCCAATGTATAAGACCCAACAATTCATCCTATTTGGTGAAGAGATGAAAATTAGGGCTCAATTTCCCCATACTAGTCATATTCATTTCTCATTGTCTCGTTATGTCTGGTGCTCACATCAAACAAATACATCAAACAAAAATCCATACATTCTTGAGCCAAATAACCTCTAAAAATCAAACCTTCAGGATAATTCTTGTTTCATACATATGATTTCATTGTGCATATATTTATTTCAGTAGGATACATCCACCTAAAATAAATTGATCCCCCAAGAACTGTTTTAGTTGGAAGATGGGCTATTAAATGCAACATGCAGGTGAAAAGGGAAGGATGAAATTTTTTTCTATATCACACAAAATTAAGGGTGCCTCCTACTGAATTTTTATCAAGAATTACTTAGAAAACAATATAGAACAAAGGTCTCTAAAAATGGCACAATAAAATCATTATCATCCTTAAATTAGTGGATATAAAATGATGAATTGTTATTGGAATCAATTCATGAAGAAATATGTAATAATAATGAGTTTTTAGGGATTTTAGTTTCAAATACCTTCTGTTTAATCATTTATATATGTTACTAGAATATCCATTAGGAACCTTGATATTCTCCAATACTTCTAAAAATTGATCTTTCTTTGACGGTATCATCACATAACAAGAACAAGTAGCTTTCCATTTGTTTTTACTGATATAAAAAGGATGCAGTTCTAGTAAAATACCCCAATCTAATAAGTCCCGATGAGATCATAAGTAATCTTTTCTCTTCCCCTTGATATTTAGAAGAATTTTAAAAAATTGACATATATCTTTCTCAATGTGCATTACATCTAAACAATGATGTGAAAAATTTGTAGACTAATATGGAAAAACAATAAAAAATATACTTATCTTTCTTCCAATTGTAAGTGCCTTCAGTGTCAATATTATTCCTATTTTTAGATTTCCACTGACCTTTCCCTAATGAAAAACTGAAATATTTCAATTAATTATCCAAATAACTTCCTCAAATATGTTGAGGTGGTTGTTCAATTTCAATAGTATTATCAAAACTCTGATGATTATTCCTATATTGATGATCTATTGAAAATAATTGTTGATGCCCTATGGAACTGAAACTATGAAGATATTTAAACCTTCTCAATAAGGTATTATTCATACATAAAAGACGTGATAGTTTTACCTTAGTTCTCCAACCAGAAATCATTTCATATGAAAGAAAATAACTTATAGTCCATAAAAGGGAAGCATGCATCTAAAATATATCTTTTGAAGAAGCATCTAATGTCTACACACCCACATACCAAAGCTGCTTCAACTCTCTTATTAAAGGATAAAAGTAGATGTTTATATCTTTACTAGGATCAGAAGGTTCATATATCAGTATACTCAATAAATTTAATGGTTTTTTCATACACATTCATGGAGGAAGATTATAAACATGAATAAAAATTTCCCACATACTTTGAGTAGTATGAATCTAACCAAACAAATTAAAACCATCACAGGATAGAACCAATCTGGCATTATGCACCTTAGCTACAAAATTTGGATGTTGTGTATCAAATTCCTTATATGTTGATCCATATATAGGATAAAACAACTCATCATTACCTTTAACTCTATTATCATAATTCCCTCACATATTGGATGATATTTCTACAAACATGAATAGATTTTTATGTCTGGGAATCAATGGAAATTTCCACATTACTTTATGTTCCACATGAGATGGTGTTCCATCTACATTTTCCTTCTATAGAGATGTACCACATTATTTATAGACATTAAGGTCATTTGTTTCCTCACAAAATAAACTATAGTTTTTTGTACATGCTTGATCTTTATTAGTATAAAATTCAAGCTACTTAATTTACTTTTATGCCTTATAATGATTTGAGGGAATATCTGCAAAATCAGGAAGCAAGTACTTAGAAAATTTAAGAATATAATAAATGGTGGTCTTAGAAATTCCATACATGGTTTTTCAATGATATAACTACATTAAAAATACCAACTTGGTCATTTTAGTACATTCCTGATATATTGGAGTTCTATCGTCATCCATTAAAATTTTCACTCTCTCAACATCATCATCTTCATTATTTTCCTCCTGTGTATTTAAATCATTTTCTTCTTAAACTCGCATATTATCTCTCTCTTGATGATGCTCAAATGGAAACTGATCAAATATCAAATTCTTCATACCAGTTCATTTTTTTCGTTCATGAATAGTAGAATATATTCCCATATCTCCATAGTGATACAAAATATTTATTTTTTTTGAAATCCATATTTTATTATATAGTATCTAACTTTTCATCACTTAACCATAGTCTTCCAATATAATTATAGCATGAAAACTGTATACATCCTCCATCTGAAGAATTATGAAATGAAAAATCTAAAAACATTTCCATATTCTTTGGAAACTTGGTCGAAATCCAATTGTTATGATACAACCAGCTTCTATCCGTTTTATTATAAGAAGAAAAAATCATTCTTCCAATCAAAAATGTAAACCATAATTAAAAAATTCATTACAACCAATTTTAATATTAAAGTCATCAAATCATACTAGTAGCTAGAAAAACAAAGAATAAGAGAAAAAACATATGATATAAGAGATAAATACAAATAACAAACCATGGTGGGTATCCCTAAAATTTAAGAATTCACTATCATGGTAAATATCCAAACATCTCTCTAGTAAGATCAAGAGGTGAAACAAACTAGATTGAAATAAAAAATTATTCTTTTTGCATAATGTTTTATGAAATGAAATGAAAACACGTCAAAAGTGTGGTAAAACATGGAAAATTTTCCTAAAATGTTGTTTTTAAAACCAACACACACTCATAGTTTCATTAATAAACAAAAAATTCTTTTCTATGAAAGTTATTCCAAAACTATTTTGGAAACAAAATTTTACACTTTAAAGAACACACCTTGTCAAATTTATTTGCAAAATAGTTTGAAAGAACTATATGATAACACTTTCTCTTTCTTTATTTTAAAACTTTTTAAAATCCCACTTAAAACATAGATATGTAAACCATACACAAATAATAATCACATAATTATGAACCACTATGTAAACCCTCAAAAAAATGGTAAACAACAAGAACATAGGTACCATACAATAATCTAAGAACATAGGGATACAATCGGTATACAAGACATCCCACCACATTTTTTGGTGTGATAAAAAGATAGTAGGATACCACCATGAGTATCATTCATTCATTTTATTATAGAATGAAATTTTAATAAAAGGTGTGGAAAAACATTTTTTTATTTTTATTGTAAATGAATTGGAGAAAACATTTTAATACATGCACTTCATTAATTTTCCATTAGGCATAACATCCAATTAGCCTATAGGCTGAAAGGCATAATGTCCAATTGGACTATATACCTAATAGAATAATACACAATTGTCCTATAGAACTAATGGAAAATTGGCCTATTAGGCCTAATGGCCAATTGCTCTATAGTCCTAATAGGCCTAATGTCCAATGGGTTTAATAGGCCTAATGGCCAATCAACCAATAGGTCTAATGTAAAATAGGTCGATTGGAAATTTGGCCTATAGGCCCATTGGACATTATTCCATTAGGTCTAATGGCCAATTTTTCTATAGGCCTAATATCTAATTGGAATATATTCCTAATGTCCAATTGTCCATTAGGCATATAGGACAATTGGCCATTAAGACTATAGGCCAATTGGCCATTGGGCCTATAGGCCAAATGGACATTAGGCCTATAGTCTAATTGGCCATTAATTTTATAGTCCAATTGGTCATTAGGCCTAATTCCATAATTTCCAATTGGAATATAGTCCTAAGGGTCAATTGTCCTATTAATACTAATTTCCAATTATCCTAATTGTATAATGTCCAATAATCCTATAGGCCTAATGTTCATGGGGCCGAATGGGCCTAATGGAAAATCAGGCTATAAGCATAATTTCCAATCGGCCTATAGGCTTAATAGGACCATTTTACATTAGGCATATAGGCTTATTGGCCACTAGTCCTAATATACATGTTGTCTATTAGCCCTATAGGCTGATTGGCCACTATTCCCAATAGGACAAGTGGCCATTAGGCCTATAGTCCAATTGGCCATTAGGCCTAGTTTAATAATTTCCAATTGGACTATAGGCCCAATGTTCAATTAATCTCTTAGTCCTAATGGCTAATTGGCATATAGGCCTAATGTCTAATTGTCCTATTATGCCTAATTTCCAATTGGACAATAGCCCTATAGGACAATTGATGTATTTATGTTATGGATCATTCATTTATACATTTTTTTCATTAGGCCTATAAGAGGAATCACAATGACTAAAATTACCACGCAAGACATGAAAACATGGACCTATTTGTTGGTAGGGTAAAATAATACATCTATCCACTGAATCACTCTATATAGTCTCCTTAGTGAAAAAACAAAAAATGAGGTTATGCATACAAATAAGGGGGTGTATCCAATGCACTACTTTCACTAGCCTAAAAGTATCCCACTACTACCCACTTAGTAACCTTGGTCTCCTCATGGAATAATAATATAGGTAGACCATGTACAATAACATCATCACTAGACAATCACAATATTCTAGTTCTAAAAACATTATCACATCCTTCCCACCTCCTGCACTACCATCAATGTGGACCCAAAACACAATCGCAACATGCATCACATAACCAATAATCCATCACATGGATAATAAAAACTATAATAAAATAAATGGGGACCAAAAAGGTAACCGTTAATGATCAACTAATAATAAGGTGCCAATTGGGCCTTCACTTTTATACATACAACATTTAGAATTGAAAATTTTTGTACAAAACAACATGCCATGCCAATATAATTACAAAATAAAATATATTCATCGAAAATTATAACCACACAATTAATGGAATACCTCCATTCATATTTTGAATCCAAAATACCATCAAAACATGAAATCCCTCTTTCAACACAAAAAATTAATCCACTTTGGAAGCCTAATTCTTTTTATAATACCAAAACACATGAGTGTTTAATTATGAAAAAAATAATAGATTTTTATCAAATATAGGGAGTCTATAAAAAACAATTTCTCTTCAAGATACCATTTTAATCAAGAAATTCCACCAATTTTCTACATGATAAAAAATTAATATAAATGAATGAAATAGAAAATTGACCAAATTAACATACAAACCATATCAAATTCAGTAAAACACATTAAAAATATCAAAAAACTACAGGTAAGAAATAAGAGGAGAGAATAAAATGTTACCTCTCAAAAATAAAAAAAACACCAGAAAAAGAGTGGGGCAAGAAAAATTTCTTGAATATGGTAGAGAGTCGACCAAAATCACCTCAGGATGGAAGGGAGTGGATAAATTCACCAGAGGAGGGAAGTGTGACGATCAAAATCACTATAGGGGAGGGATGATGCTGGACAAGGTCACCTTATAGGATGGGCGATGCGCAGACACATGGGAGGATAGTAGGGCATGATTGAGGAGGATTAGAGGAGCCCAAGTGGGCTTCAAATATTTCAAAGCCTATATCAACGATTTCAAAAAACTGTTAGTACAGACCAACCTATATCAAAGGGTTTTAAAAAATCTATGGTATAGGCTTGGAAAAGAACCTCTATACCCACAGTTATCCCAAAGCATGGGTATAGATCCATTGGTATTGGTACCTTTTCTAGTAATGTAATATGGAAAAGAAAAACAAATCACATCGCTTCATGGATATGGAAGTCCACACGTACGCAAGAGCGATGTTGTCATTTTACAACAGATTAGAAGGTAAGAAGGAAGATATGATATTACAATTAAAGAAGTATAATTATTTTATAAATATCATATATAAACATTAAACCCATCATAATAATCATCCATTAAATATGGTAGTGTAAAATGAATTGTATCGTTATGTGGAGATGGTAAGTCGTACATATGCATGAGTGATACTTTCACTTCCCATTTGATTGAAAAGAGTGTTATTAAATGTGGTTTTATAGTCATAAAAACAATTTTTTATATTTATGATACTTAGTTTATTATTTTATGAATAATATCACTAATTTAGAGGAATTAGAAGAAGAAACAGATTGAGAGGGTAGGGTAATAAGATTACCTCTTCTTCAGTAGGACTCCTTTAGAACATTTATTATGGACCCTTGGAATGGTCTTTTAAGAATATTGAAACCTATAATTCATGGATAGATAATTTTAAAAGATAATTAGGGATTTTTTGGTAGATCTAGATGTTTTAAAGTGGTGTAAACAAGATAAAGGATGGATACCATTTTATCAATGAGGGGACATTCACTCTTGGAATTTCTTAAAAGATTAAAATATAATAAATTAATTATCTAGAAAAAAATTCCAAAGGGAAAATTATTTTAATAAAAGGTGGGATTTGGTATAAATAATATAAAATAATAAATTTTCAATAGGTTTAATTAGTTTTAAAAACCATGTCTTTTGAATTAACCCCTGAGTTAACGAATTATAACCTTAACTATGGTAACAACATTTTCACTACGAAAGGGTTATAATTTTACTTATAAGGTAAAACTTGTCTCATAAATGGAAAAGGGGTGATTTTTTATCATTTATCATACATCTTTTACACTTTAAATGTTTTTATAATATTTCAATAATTTAATTAAATTATATTTTTTATAAAATATCATTAATGTCATTTTTGACACTATTCACATGATTTGACTTTGAAAACAACATAAAATAAATGTAATTAGATTAAAGACCTTTTAAACATCTCTAATGTGTTATATTTATTTATAAAATTCATGTTACACTACAACTCACCCAAAAAAATATTTTTTAGAGTTTTTAAAATATTTTACTCGATTTTTCTACTACTTGTACAAGCACTATGTCAGTGTTGCATAAGTATTTAAGGTAATTATTTCATCATTAATAATTAAAAATAAATTACTAAAATAAAAAAAAACCATATTTAAAATAAAAATTTATAACCATAATTATCCTTTCTATATCTTTATGTAAAAAAATGTGGAGATATTAATGTCACGAGAGTAAAATTTTGGAATTTTCTTTACTTAAAATAATATAAATTTCACTATCATGGGGAAATGGAACCAAAATGTCATATATTTTAACTCAGATAAAATTTATCTCATACAATGAAAGTAAATTTTTGGCTTGATTTTTAGACCTTATCTCGTGGTTTTACCCATAATTAACCTATTTTACCTCTACCGTAGTATCAAAAAATTACTATGGTTACTATTCATATTGACAAAAAAAGTGAACTTTTTTTCAAATTTGGACCTTATCATTAAAAATATGGAATAAATTTTTCAATATTAAATTTATATAAGTGAAATAAATTAACTTAAGATAAAAAATTCAAAATTAAATGAAAATTACTTTTTTAGATAACTCTCTTCTTAAGTATAAAAATATTTTTATACCAAATTCTACAATAAAATTGATTACAATTTACTTAATTGGATTATTAATAATATAATTGAACTAATTTTACCTTGAAACCATTTTAAAAAAAATTATTTTGTAAATACTTTAATAAAAAATATTGTTTCTAATAAAAATCTGTATTTTTCACTATTAATTAAAAAATGTAACTTTTAAGAAAATTCTCAAAATTTCACATTGAGCTAATTTTTTCATTTTTCTTTCAAAAAAGAAGATAATTTTTTCAAACTCATTTTCCAAAATTTTCAAAAATTAATTATATTATTTTCACCCAAAAATCAATTAATCCATTTTTTGAATAAATGTATTTTTTGAAGAAATGTACTTTTTAAAGAATAAAATGGCTTAACTAAAAATTGAGTGTTTATTTGTTAATAATTAGTAAATAAATTTTTATTTATTTGTTGATTTATGTATATTTAAAAATGAATTTAATCATATTCATGCAATCCAAATTAATCGGTTATGTTATATTTTTTATAAAATAATAATACTTTATGGTCCACTTATGCTTAGTGTATTATATACAATATTGAACTAAGTGTTCTTTTAAAATATCAAGGTGTTGAATTGTCCCATATTTAAAAAATTATATCCTTTGAATTTGAACTTGTTCTTGGTAATCAAGGTTTTGATATTTTAATATTCCATTATTGAAAACCCACATCATGAAAAGGGTTAATAAAACTTCCTATTGGGAATAGGAAAATGGAAATATGATGGTCATCTGGAATAAAGCATAACTATGTTTACAAATAGGAAATAATTATTAGGATATGAAAATATGGTCATTGAGGAAAAATATAATGTTCAAATAATGATAGAGAGTGAAAAAGGGCATTGATCACAATAAATTTATTGATCATGATAAAGTTATTGACCAAAAAATATAATTGAAAGAGGTGTAAAAAGGAACATAAATTCATAAGAAATAATTATAATAAGATAATATTTTTGTTTCAAGATCCTTTTCTTAGATTTTAGGAATTACATTACCATCTTAACTAAGAACATAAGAAAATATATTTAATTGTAAAGTATAATTCCATTTTTTAATAAATTTCCACCACAATGGAATATTTTCTACAAATAATGAGTATTCAATATAAATTTATCATGAATGGTGTACTAAAATAAACTTATAATGGATCACATGATCCAAAAAAGAAGAATAAGTTTTTTTATTGACTTTAGATATTTTTCTAAAACAAAATTATTAACATAGGTTATCCAATATGGTAAATCATACTTTAACCTCAAGAAACAATACCTAAAGTTCAACATAAACCACTCCATAAGTAGTTAACCTTAAAACCCTTACAAAATATGTCTGAACAATTTAAAAATACAAATAAAATTAAATAAGGTCACTAAATTTACAAAATAAACATAACATTAATATCAAAAATAACATAAAGTATATCTAAATTTCATATACCAAATATTTGAATACATTAATCATATATTATCTTTAAAAATATTAATAACTTGAATTACCATAAAACCTTAATGAAAACATACATAATTCAAAAAATTAACTCTCTCCTAATTCCTTAAATAATAACATATTGTCAAATATATTCCATAAATTCTAAAATACTATAAACATCATCAAATATATCATAAACCACTTTGTAATCAAATAAATAACTAAATTCAAGTTCACAAATAGTATCCAATTTACTTTATCAAAGATTTATTTATCTCAACTAAACATTATTACTTCAACATAAAGAATATATTAAGTATTATTTTTCCCTCAATTATCTTTTTTTCATAAAATATCACCTTACAATTAAATTACTTCTATAGGTTACCAATATTATTCAGCATATTCTTAAAAATACTTAATAAAAACCCACTATAGAAAAATTCTTAGAAGTGTCATGATTCTTATGACCATAGTACCATTGATAAAAATACTTATATATCTTAATTATAAAATCTGAACATATAAAAACATTAATCCCTTTATTTCATTCTTAAACCATTAACTACGCTTTGTCATATTATTCCTAAATATCTCATTCATTTTATTATCATTTTTAGTCTTTTTATCATCAATAGTTAAAACTTTACATGCATAACGTTTTTTATCCTCTTTTTTATTTTTACCCATAGGAAATTGATTTTCATACTTCCCAGATTTTCAACATTTTAAACATTCAATTGTTTATTATACCTTAGGGATACCATTTTTCTAATCAAATTCATTAACAAAACTTTTCATTTTTCCTCAAAAACTACTTGCACTATGTACTTGTTTTTGACACCCAAAACATCTTCATGTTCCTTTAATCCATTTCACTAGGTGCTTCTTCTAATATAATTGAAATGTTGGTACATGAATCTTCTTCCCTCCATGGACTTCATGAAAATCTATTTTTCTCTTATTCGGTGTCAGGAAACTCTCACAAGTTAATATTTTTATTCATATAATTTGATAGATGATTAGGAATAAACATAAGGTTTTAGATTCCAAATCATGTTTCATATGGTTTATCATAAGTAATAATTACATCATTTATCACATTTAGTGTTAAAAAAATTCCTCCTAGTTCCATCCGCATATTAAAACCAAAAACCATAGTGTGAGAAATAATAATCATAGTTTAAAACCACATAATCATGAAAAACATTTATAGGGTATCTAAATCATGAATCCTTTCAATCGATGACACCTTAGGTTTAACCTAGGTCATTAATGGTCACGATTTATTCAAATATTTCATAATGGTTTGTAAATAGAATATGAATTATCCCCTGAGTATTCCTAGGGAGTTTCAGAATAGGTGCATAGTAAGGGAAAACTCATTATACACCAGAATCATGGTCAATATATACCCAACTAACCCTTTTGGAGATTATTAACTCTAAATGCATCTATGCCAAAACAAAATCAACTTTTAGTATCTAGAAAAGTATTTATTACTATAAAAACAACATAATCACTTCCTTACCAAAACTTTAGTATGTTGTCCTATACTTAGAATTATCCCTAGTGTTTTCATTAATATTATCTAATCCTAATATTCTAATATTAACTAAAAACTACTCAAATTCCAACTATAGTGGCTCATACTTTTCATAAATAAATATCATATATTATTATATGCATATTCAATACATAAAATTTTTATCTATGTTATAATCATATATATCTATTTTATTTGAGAACATGGATAAATAAAAAATCATTCATAATAGATCTATATCATCTCTCTCTAATTTCTTCATATATAAAACCCTTATTAGACATATCATACTTAAAATCATTATTCATATCATACTTAATATAAACATAGGAAAATGTGAGCTTAAAGGGTAAATGGGGAAGATATCAATAATCACATAAGAATAACATAAGAATAAGGGTATTAGAACATGAGATTCATCTTTGAAAAACATAACCAATATATCATATATTATAACTCTAAATCATGGAATAAATCATGAAATTTAATAAGAATAGAATCATAAAATAATCAAATAACTTGAGTCGTGAGAGAATAACATTGGCATAATTCACAAGTTTTTTGCATACACGTAAGTATAGAAAATAATTTTTGTAGTAGTTAAGGATCACTTCCAAGAATATCATAGTGGATTGGGTTCACTCCTTATTCCATCATATTAGTCAATTTTCACTCTCAAGACTATATTAAGGGATATATTCCCTTACTGAATTTGGTTCACTCTCGATTCAAATCCTTATTATCTCATTAGATATCCATATTTTCCCAACACATTAGAGGGATATATAATTATGGGCCCACATGTCACATAATTAAAATCATACATATGTGTTTAAAAATATCATAAAAAATGCATCATAGAAAATCTAATAGAAAGGAAATAGGTTTCATAAACATTTCATCATTTCATCATCACATAACCTATTGAAAAGAAACTGGTTTCATAAAAATTTCACCTTAACATAATTAACTTGTGATAAATAAATGGGTTTTATATAATCATGATTAAATCATAATCATAATCCATCCAAATAATGAAAGTGGATTGAATCATTGTATTATATCTTAAGTAAATAATAAGTAACATTAAATGATGTCAAATTAGATTAAATAAACTTTAATATATATATGGAATACTTCTTGAGAAAAATTCCCTTTTCATTTTGTAATCACTTATTTAAAATATAAAAATTTCACAAATATTAAGAAAAAAATTATTTAAAAATAACCTTGTAAACATGTAATGTAAAAATAAAATAATTTATATTTCATGATAGTTGGAAATTTCATTCATGTTATGTATGTTAAAACAAATATTCCTTTCACATTTTTGGTAAAAAATCAAAAGTGGCTCATTTGGAAAATGAAAAGAATATTCATTTGAAAAAAAAATTATTAAAAAATAGAACCTGGAGAAAATTTAATTTAAATTTTCATAGTAAAATAGTAAATCATTCTTTAATATATTTTAATGAAAGAATAGATATGGAATAAAAAACAATTGACCAAAAATAGAAATAATGTTATTTTTTCTCTAAAACATTATTTCGGTATATTCAGTTCCTAAAAGGGGGAAAATGAGAGGAAAACATGTAATCTCCATAATTAACAATAGTATAATAAATTTCATTGGATTATTGATCGGTATATCATGAAATCTTACCATTGGTAACTTAATAATAAACGTTCTTGGTAAATAATGAGATTGTAATATAAAACCCTTACCACTCTGGTAACTTCTAAATCATAAGCCCAGTGAAATAATAAAATCAAATTAATATTTAAATATCATGAAAATAAGGATAGTATTGATATATATTTTCAATGGGTATGTATATACACCTCATAAAATAATATAGGTTCATAAAATAAAATTTTTTCCAAAGAAGACAATTTGAGATGACAAACCAATACCTCAAGTACGACTTGATTTAGAGGCACTATAACATCTTGTATAATAAATTTAAATTTATTATAATACTATATAATAACAATTTACGTAATTATAAAATAATATATGATCCTGTTATAAAATTTAGACACACGTTTATTAGTAATTACTTATTAAAATCATCATTTTCAGGTGTTAACTCTTTTGTTTTTCATGAGACTTTCGGTTTGGTAGTACCAATCCTTGTACTTTGATCATGGTTACATCATCTTAATAATTTTGATAATTATATATATATATATAATATTTATCCATTATATATACATTTATATTCATATATAAAATATACATATAGAAATATGAATCATGTTGTTAATGGGGATGGTGGGCTATATGTACACATGAACATTGTTTTCACTTTTCAACGAATGGAATGAAAAAAAATCACATTTACATAATCATTATTATATCATATATAACACATATATAAAGTAAATATATCCTTACTACCATCCATGTATAACAAAAATTAAAAAAAACATTGTTTCCTTGAAGTGGTAGTCCACACATAATCACAAGGGATGTTATCGTTTTCCAATGGATTGGAAGGTAAGAATGTTGATATAATGTTATAATTAAAAAAACATAATTATTTTATTAATATAATATATAAAAATTAAACCCCTCATAAAAACAATAAATTAATGATGGTGAGGGAAAAATAATTGCATCACCATGTGAAGATGGTAAGGCGTGCGTACGCACGGGTGACACTTTCACTTCTCGTTTGATAGAAAAGATGGATAATAAAGGTTGTTTTATAATAACAATAACATTTATGTGTGTTTATAATAATTAATTTATTATTTTATTAATAATATCATATAATTATAGGTATTATAAGAAGAAAAAAATGAAAGAGGTTGGATAATATGATTACATCTTCTTCAGTAGGCCTCCTTTAGATCCCATCTTAAGGATCCTTATAATGGTCTTTTAAGAATACCAAAATATATAATTCATGGATAGATCAGTTTATAATATAATTAACCATGTTTTTTTTCGATATATACAGCTAAAATTTATATAAATAATGCAAAGGAGTTGGGCCCTTTTATAAGTGAGGGGAGAGGAACTCTTGGAATTTTTTAAAATATTGAAAATAATAAAGTCATTCTCTATAAAAATTCTTCAAAATGGATATAGATTATAAAATGAAGTAGGGTTTTATTTTAATATCATCAACCATTAAATTTTTTATATGTTTACGTGTTGTTTTAAACCTTATCTTTTGGTTTAACCCCTTAGTTAATAATTTTTAACATGAACTGCAATAATGACTTTTTCACTATTAAAGGGTTATAATTTTAAATTTAAGATAAAAATTGGTTCATAAACGGAAATTTTATTATATTTTTGACCATTTACCAACCTAATTTTCCTATTAAATTTTTTATAATTTAAAAACAATTTAATAAAATCTTATTTTTCATAAAATATCATTAATGTCATTTTTAATACTATTCACATAATTTGACTTTTAAAAAAACATGAAAGAGTTTTAATTCTAATAAAAACATTTATCACATATATAATATTTTATATTGATCTATAAAATTCATGGTTAACTATAAATCACCCCAAAAAATATTTTTTAGAGTTTTTAATATTATTTGATTGATTTTTCTACTACTTTCCCAAGCACTGTGTGAGTGTTTCTTCTGCATTTAAGGTAATTATTTCATTACTAAAAATTAAAAATGAGTTATAATGATAAAAAAATTAATTAATATTTCAAATATACAATTATAATATAACTTACCCAATTTTTATCCTTACAAAAAGCAATTTGAGATATTGAATTCAAGAGAGTGATATTTTATAATTTTCTTTACATAAAATAATGTTAATGACACTATTAAATGAAAATAGAACCAAAATGTAATATATTATAATTTGGGATTAATATGTTATAATTTTTCTCATTAAAGTAATTACATTCATGTTTTGGGATGATTTTTGGACCTTATCTATGGGTTTTAACCCTAATTAGCCCATTTTACATTTATCGTGCTAAATAAAATTAATATTGTTACTATTCATATTTACTGAAAATACAAGGTAAACATTTAAAAAAATTAAAATCATGAAAAAAAATATTGAATAATTTTTTCAATATTCGATTTCCATAAGTTTCAGAAATTCATTACAGATAAAAAACACAAAATGTAATGAAAAACAATTTTTTAGAAAAATATATTTTAAGCATAAAAATATTTTTATACCAAATTCAACCATAAAATTAATTCAGATTAACTTAATTTTATTTTTAATAATATAAGGGAACTAATTTTACATTGAGACCATTTTAAAACAAAATGGTTCTTTTTTAATGCTTGAATCAAAAATACAGTTTCCAATAAAAACAGTATTTCTCTCTATTTATTAAAAAATCATGAAATTCAAAAAAAAATCAATATAAGATAATTTTCATGTAATTATTTTAAAAATTAATTAAATTTTTTCAAATATATTTTATAAAATTGTAAAATTAATTTTATTATTTTCTCACAAAAATCAACAAACCACAATTTTGAAGAAATTTATTTTTTGAAGAATAAATTAACTACAAAAAATTGAGTTATTATTTTATAAAAGTTAATAAATAAATTTATATTTATTAGTTCCTTTATTAATATTTCATATTTTTTTGATACTATTCATATATACCAATTCAATCAGCTATGTTATAATGGTCATAAAATACTAATATTTTGTGGTTCGTTTAAGCTTGATGTTGAGTGTTGAATAAGCTATCAAACGTAGTGTTCTTTTAAAATATCAAGGTCTTAAAAAACTACACAAAAAATTATATATTAAATTTTTAATTACTTTACTTAACCATTATAATCTGTGGGTAGTTGGATTTAGCGTGAAACGACTCGATTAGATGATCGAGGTATTAACAAGTGTCACTTCGAAAGGAATATCACACTAAATATTTGAATGGGATTTTAATCTCATAATATCATATCATGTTATTCCATTTTATGTATTAATTCTTCTATTAATTTAGTTTTGAATCATATTCCCTCCACCCGATCAATATTTTCAAACCATATTAATGTGTAACTCTTTATACAACCCATAAGATCATGTTAATTACGTAAAAATAGACGTAAAAAATATTCATTCAAATCTAAATACATCATATAAAAAAGTTACATAAACAATTAATGTAAAATCATATAGTTATATGAAATTGAAAATCACATCATGAGTAATAATGGAGCATCAAATATCCAAACCCATTCACCATCCTTGATAAGGCACAAGCCTCTAGGTAGGTGGGTAGTTCGACCCCAAGTCCCTATACTAAGGGATACTTTACTCAAGAAATAATCCAATTCATCATAACTCTAAAACCTAATATATAAAAACAATATTAAATAACTAAATTTTATTTCATAACATTATTTACAGACATAAAAAACTAAATTTATTACAGAGATATTCCAAGCATGTAATGAAAGGCTCTATGTAGAAGCAGTTTGACAATTAAACTAAAGAAAAAATAATATTCACATTTTTTTAAACAATTTTATTAACATGGATATAGTAGGGAATGATACTTTTATATCAAAGATCAATTCAAATATTTAAACATGATATAACCATTTATGAACAATTCATAAATAAAGATAACTATTAAACCTTTTTATAATTTCAACTTTAACATTATAGACGTTCTATATTTTTAATATAAACATTTTATATTAGTTCCATTATGAAATCTTTCATATTTATCATTATATAGAAATTATCTTTTAAATATATGATATTTTATGAATTATAAACTATTTATTATCCAATTTTTATTATGTAAAAATTTTACAAAATCTAAATATCATATACTTAATCATTATTGAATCCTTTATTATATCGATCATCAAAACACTTTTGATGTGGATTAAATAATATCCAAATATAGTCGCCTTTATTTTGAACAATTTAAAATAATTACTTATGAAAAATTCATACATTAAATATAAACATTTTATATTTGGGCCTTATTTCATAATTTATAACTCTTTCAAAATTATCACTTATGATTTCAGAATAAACACTTTTATTTCAAGATCATAACTTATTCCATATAATTTGGTTAAAATGTATTTCAAATATTAACATTCAATATCTGAGAATAAAATTTCTCATAAACATTTAATTAATTAATAAAAATAATTTATAATTAATTAATTTATGAACATTTGATAAATTAAATTATCCCAAAATAACTTTATAATGATTTATAAACCATTGAAATCATTAAAGAATTTATAAATAGTCTAAAATATTTTCTGTTTTCTCTTATACGGAATCCATATTATACGTAAGGGTATACTATCTCTACCCTTACACAAGCACTATGCATAAGGGTAATCCAATTCTAGAGCCCTATCTTTTAGGTAACCAATTTATTACCTTTATTCAACCCGTTTTTGTAAAGGTTACACCTTAGTTACCTTCACATGGTTGTTTTTTGCATAAGGGTGAGCAGATAGTTACTTTTACATAACCCTTTTAAAATTGATTAACATTTACGCATGTTATAAAGTGTTGTATAACCTATATTTAGAAGCATAACATAACTTTATGTGAGACTTTAAAACCCTACACTAACTTTACATGTAAGGGTAATCAATACCATACCCTTACGTAACACCTCTATGCAAACCATTTATGTAAGGGTTTCAATCCAAACTAGCTTTACAAAAAGACTCCATGTAAAGGAAACCATTGGGTATCCTTTATTTCATAAGGGAAATTCCTTGGTCACCCTTATACATATCAGATATGTAATGTTGAGTCCTTATTTAACTTTATATATCCTAACAACATAAGAGAAAACCCTTTTTCAATATTTTCATAAAACCTGAACAAATATGTTATGTTTTAGGTTTCTATGTTCGTTTAAATGGAATATTTCATATATCTAAATCATTGGTTCCATTTCATACCAATATTTGGTTTTATATGAATTTAATAACACATTTTAGACACTTTATAATCAATTATAATCCAAATCCAAGGATCTCCCATGAAATATAAATGAAACATGTGATAGAACTGAAATGAAGAACTACTATAAATATGTGTACCTTACGTAGAAGATCCACTACAACAATTTTTTTATCATTATATAATTAGTTTCATAAGTATCACCAAAGTGAAAAACAAAATCATCCCACCTTTTTAGGTATCTGTGGGATGATATAAACATTTCGAAATTCGAATTAGATTTATCCTTCCTCCACGACCTATTAGATCCTCTAAAAAAAGAAAAGAATAAAGAGAAAAAAGGTTCAAGGAGTATCAACCAAAAATAAGGATCTAAATACAAACCCCACTAACATCGCATGGTATTAGTTTAAATAAGTGATCAAGGATGATCTTTGATTATCCTATCATTAATTCATGTGTTGAAACACACTAATAAACACCATGGTCAGCTCATAAATATATAAATTCATCATATGAATTTACTTTCTTATTGTTTAATCTTATTAAAAAGTTTGTGTGAATGATATAATAGGTATATAATGGTTCTGTTTTCCAACACACATGTAATAATATACTCAATGCATTCAAATCATAGTATGTATGCAAGCTAATATACATCCCATAAATATATCATATATAAATGTCTTTTGGGAATATGTCTTTCAATCTGAGATTTGGTTGTTTCATGTTAGAACCATAGAAACTATGTTATAAGACCACTATATTTAATTTTTGGTGGGTGTACCATAGGGTTAAATTCTATATCTCAAAAACAATCATTATGGGTTATGTTCTGTGGAAGGGAGATCCATAGTCCTCAGAGTAACCTGGATGAGGGAATTATTGTGTTCTAGAGTTGGTATGTTTTTCGTGCACCATTTAATTTGTGAAGTGAAATGGTTATAGGAAAGTAAAATAACGATATGTGATACATGATTCAGTGGGTAACCAAGTCTATGGAACTCCAATAAAATGATAGGAATGGGCATGGTTATCGAGAAAAAGGCTAGTGGGTAACTAGTTCTATAGGACTTTGGTTTCCTTGAATGGAATGTCAATATCAATTTTGAGGTGATTCCTTATGATATATATATTCTCATAAGGGATAAAAGAATTTAGATATGGTTTTGGGTGAGATTTTTCTAGTGAAGACTGGTGGTATCAACCCGTGAGGTGTGTTATTAATGGATCAAGAATTTTGGGACGTCTTCAGTTGTGGGGAATCGTGTTGTTTTTTAGTGTTTTATAGATACTATTTTTCATGGAATGATGAGGTTCTAAGAATTAAAACTTGTTGAAATAGTTTTGTTATGACCATAATCAATGAGGTTCATGAAATTTGTTTATAATCAAGGATCGGTGACCCTCTGGTGTACAACTCAGGGATGGGTTTTTGTATGGTGAGGAGGTTGTAAGGTTACCCCCTCCCCCCTTCATTGAGGCATGAACTAATTTTTTCTTGAAACCCACTATTTTTTCCTTAAGAATGTGTATGATGAGGTTTTGGGGGTCTTGGGTGTGTTAGAGAGGCTCAAGAGGGGGAGCTGGAAGAACAAAAAAATGTTGTAGTCCCACCAGCTAACTCGTATAAGACCATCGTCTAGTTGATGGGTTGTAGATAGATTTGTTTAAAAGGGGTAAAATTTTCATTTCTCCATGTTTCCCCCCTTTCCTCAAAACCTTAATTTTGGCCTTTTTTAAGCTAGTATCATCAATTTTGGATCCCTCCTCCTCCTCTTATTTTCCATGGAGATCCTCTTTCAATCCTAGTCCATTTTTAATTATGTAAGTCATGTTAAAAATATCTTGTTAATTCTAACACTACACTAAATTTATTTCTTATTTTATCTTTCTACCAAAATATATCCATCCATGTTTAACATAAATGGCCTATTTTTAGGTTATTTTGATGCTCTTTTGATTTCCATCATTTTTACCTAAATTAATGGTTGATACCAGATGATTGAGTACCTTTAATGTTGATGTGGGTGGTCTAAGTAATTTTCATTAAATTATCATTTTTGTATCACATTTTTTCATGTGTGGTCATTTTCACTCATCAAATGATTGATATAAAATTAATTTCAATTATTTGGAAACCTTAATGATGTCTTGTAACTCCCTTGGACTTATAAATTTTTGTTTATTTAGATAGACCTTTTTTAAAACTATTAATGAGGTTAGTTTAGATTATGAATTAGAAATAAGTGATCTATTGGGGTATTTTTGGGATACCTCTCTGATGTATTTGCTTTAATAAGGAATGTTGGTTTCCAAAGAGGACCATTTGGATCTAGTAGTTTTTATGGGCATGGAATTATTAAGTGAAAATATGATTTGAATCCAAACGGTAATCTTGGATTGAATTGTGGAATTTTTTTATATTTAAATTATTGAATAAAAACTTGGTCAAAACTCTTGGAATGGTTGTGATAATTGTAATTCCCTAAAAAATCATTGGATTTATCATGAATTATTTCTTAATATAATTCCATGGATGATCCTAGGCTTCCTTTAGGTGATGTATGTGAATTATAGGGTGTGGTGACGCCTTTAGATTCATTGAGGTCAAAATCTATGAAATTTTTTATGTGAGCTAATGTATTCTACTTAAATTCATTATAGTGAATACCATTGGGTGGATACCCTTTGGATTTGAGTAATGTTGTCATTTATTTAATTTTGTGGATTAATTTCATGGATTATTGAGGGGTATCCTTATTTAATTTCATAGGATAAGCTCCCTATATTTGGATTGATCTTATTAGGTGGAATACCTTAAGTGTGAGCCTTAGATTCCAATCGAGTTAGGATTATGAATTTATAGGAATGATCCCAGAGTTTAGACTAGACAAATTTATTTTATTTTCAAATTTATGGAAGAGAATTTTTGGATGGGCCATATAGATTCTCTCATGTTACATGATTTTGGTTTCCTTGGAGATTTAACTTAGAAACGTTGGGACCACTTTGTGTATAAGGTTGTATTTGTTATTAATAGTTGTCAATGAAGATCAAAATGAATGAGATCAATAAGAACTCCAATAAAATGGAGAAATGGTGAGGTATCATCCATCTTAGGATGATTGAAGAAGAATTAGGATTTGAAGAATACCATGTAATTCTTCACGATTACATGAGAACCATGCAACATCTTACTTGAAGAATAGAATCATATGATTTTCATGAAGTATATAATGATAGTAGAAGAAGAAGATAGAGTGTGTAAGGGCTTGGAATTTAGAGATGGCCATGCATCTTACATTGAATCTAAATCAGACGATGATTTTATGATTTTAAAAAATATCATAAGTAAATAGAAATTATTATGCAAGCCTTATGAAGGAAAAGGGAGTAAAGGTGCTTCCATTCATATATAGTTTTGATTGAAAGGAAAGATGCTGATGGAATAAAGGGAAGTTATAGTAGTTTCCATGGTAACTCTAATGATGCTAAAGCTGATCTATCGAAGGATATATATCACAATAGTGGAGTTTGTGATGAATGAATAAGAGTTATTGAAGAATCCAAATCGCAGAAAAGAAGCATGAAGGTTATGGCCGAAGCATATATTGAAGGTGGCACTGTTATCCAGTGTTTACCAAATTTTTTGGCCTAAAAATTGGAAGATGAAGACATGTGTTTTTAGAAGATAAAGTTACACGATAAATTCAAGGGGGTTTTAATAGTTGTGTGAAATTTATGTTTCAGGATCAGAACATTAAAATTTGGAAAAGTCATAGAGTGCACAAAAAATTGGGCAAAGGGTGCAAAAAATGAGGTTGCGTGAAAGATTGGTTTCGTGTGCAATATGGAACGTTGTTCACAATTTTTGCATGCAATTGGTGTTTTAAGATCAGAATGGTGAAAATGGAAAAGGAATGAAGTGAGATAAAAACTTAAGAAAGTGTGGAAAATTTGATGTTGTTTGAAAGAGTTTTTACATGCATGAAGAGGGTTTTAGGCGTGGATTAGAGTTTTTTATGCATGATAAAAAATGAATATAAATACAAGGTGAACCCCTATCATTTCTCAAGGGCTTGACACATAAAAAAATCCTGATCTCTGACGTATAGAAAAATTGAATTATAGAGTGGTGCACAAAAAGAACAATTGATGTGTGGAAACAAAAGTGGTGCATGAAAAAGTGGAGTTCTGCGTGAAAAAGAAGAGTTGCGTGAAAAGGATTATTCGTTCCAAAAGGTATTTTTATGTGAAAGGTTTAAATTTTACTTAAAAGACACATTGAAGGGTGTGTGAAAAAATTAGGGGTCCCACAGGCCTTTGACAGGTGCTTATAATTCTCAAAGTAGCTTCACAAAGAAGGAATTACCATGAACCATTCGGTTTTATGAAGAGAAGTAGTACCACAAACAGATGACTGGTGCTCAACACCCATGTTTTTCTTTGTGAAGAGAAGAAGAACAATACATGAAACTGAATTCATATCTACACATAAATATGGAAGTATACTGATACACTTAGGTGTTGGTATTGGGAATTAAAGGAATATAGGAAGGAGAATTATAGAGTGTACCCAACTGAAGATTGTTAATTATTCGGGGCAGTACAATTGTGATGATGATTTGCTGAGATGATCTTCATTGCTTGAACAATCACATAGGATTTTGTGATTATGGCCAGGAAGAGAAGAAATAGATTTAGTGCATTCAGTTATTTCACTAAATGAGAAGGTTGAATACAAAAGAGCATCAATTCCAGACTTTGATGCAAGAAATGTCTCATGCTGAATATGAGACAAAGACTTCTATGCTTATTTGTTGAAGAGACCTTCACATCTTTAAACTGAGTGGGACTTCACCCAAGGTAGTGAGCTAGGGGGAGTCAACAAGAGTGACCCGAGGGAAGCAGTAAGCTATCCCTAAACATTTAGGAAGTGAGCCTGGGATATAGTGATTGTTCCTAAACCTTTTTAATCCAAAACTGGGGAAGAATAGTGAAATTAGGTACGACCAAAAACCTTTCAGTGTATGCTCCTTGGGCATATCCCTTAGTGGTGAACCAAGTAAAAAAGTGTTGTTCTAACCTTTTACATGTGAATTTTTTAATTACTTCATACATCTATCATGCAGGTTTAAATAAGTTTCTACCAACGTGGGAATAAGATCCAATAAAGTAGAGAAACATTTGACACCCTTATTCACCCCCCCCCCCTCAGGGTGATCTAGGGTCCTTCAATAACTATATTTAACCATGATACCTCCATCATATTTAGATACCAGTGTTGTCTAATATAGGTAGGGTTATCATGGTTTATCTCCTTGAGACCTTATTCTTGTCTTAGTTATGTTTCTTTATAAAACTTATTTTTATTATTACCACTTCACTTATTTATTTCACACCTTATTCTTTACACTTATAGACTATAATTACATTAGACATCGTTGGGGGTGGCCTACTGAGTTGTAATCACTCCCAATTTAGTATTTTTTTAGGTACCTGAATACCTCTCAAGGATGTAAGTATAGAAAATGGTAAGTGAACGGCTATTTATGCTTGTTTGTATGGTTATGATGGAGCTTGGGAGTTGGGAGTTAGACTAGAGATCAGTATTTATAAGGTCTTGTAGTCTTTTGGTTTCTACCTTTGATTAGTTTTGGGATTATTGTACTTGAATTGATTTATATTTATACTCTTCTTGTTATGTATATGGAATCTCTATGATACTATATGGATTGTTCCTTAGTTCTTTAGAAACTATCATTTATTATCTATATTTTTATGTTTTATGGTTTTTCTTCATTTATGTTATATTGATCTAGGACCAGGGGGTATAGTATCCTCACTATACCACTTATATACCCTCACTTCTTATCTGAATCCTCTGACATTTGGTGAGTCATGCTTGAGGCTATATGGCACACCATTGTCGAGAATTGGTTTTGTGTAATCTATGTCAGGATGCTACATTGATTCTTGGATTCCTAGAATATATTTACCTTTATAGTCCTTTAAAATTGAAAAAGGGTTTTTATGGGGTATGTTAGTTATAGTTTGAGTCCACAATATGATATATTTCCTTAAATTGGATGTGTATTATACTACCATTATGTTCTGTTATTTATTACTATTCACCACCTGAGTTGGTCAAGGTAGTCGAATATTATATTTTTACATAGATTATGAGTGTTCTGCCAATAACTATGATTTCCAAGATATGTATGGATAATTAATCCCCATGTCCCACTCTCTCTTACATACATAGAATGGTATGTAGGAATATTCATATTGTGGTGGATTATAGTTATAAGGTATGTACTCATACAGGATATAACGGCTCATGGTTATGAGATACATGAATATACGAGCTATAGAATATTAAGTTTACAGAATATACTCATATATAGGCTATAATTACTTATGATTATTACATGTGTGTTTATACATAAGCTATAATGTCTTATGTTATAGTGTATACTTACACAGGATGTGATTGCCCTCAATTTTACTATGTGATTAAGGGTATATGATGATGATTTGGTTTTTATATGTTTAAATAGATTTTTATTAGTAAATATGATGATTATATTGAATTGATATGTTTTCATGAATGTTAATTGTGACTTATGGAGGGTATGAGTGCACCAGGATGTAAGATGTTGAGGTTTGGGGTGACTGAGTCAGTGGGAAAGTGAAAGTGGGGTACCTTTATTATATATACATTATATTTATATTGTGTTATATATTTTTTCATTACATGGTGAGTATAATTAGTGAGGATGGGTATATTGTAACCAAATTTTTTTGATTAGTTTATTTCACTGTTTATTCACTTGAATGTTCGCATGATTTTATCCACATTTTCACAAGTGGATTGGGGTAGAATCCAACTATGTATTCAAGTATTATCTCCCCTATATATATATATATATGTAATTTTTAGGAATTCTAGGGGTTTTTGGTGGTCTATCTGGAAATAATTATAGCATGGAGGTTGTTCATGGGTTTTTGGTGTTTGTCATCACTGTCATAGGAATTATCATGTTATATTTACCTTTTTTGTTTTCATTTTTATTACATTTAACGTATTGGAATTGGTTTACTAATTGTTTTTGTATTTATTTGTGGTTATTTATATTTTCGTAGTAATTTTAATACCACCGATACATGTTTTTTCTATACCCTTGGTGCTAGTCGCTAACCTATAACATGTTTGAGGTTGTATTCAAGGGTAAAATATATCTTTACTATCAACCTAGGATGAGGGATCCTGAAATTACAGTGGATTTGAATAACTATAAACATGTTAATTTCAGCTTTTATTTTGAATAATTCTATTATTGGTTCTAGGAATATGGGAGTTGATATTTATAATGTTTTGTTATGAAAGTTCTCAAGTAGAAAAAAAATAATCATTTTATAAAATCATCAATAATCCCACTATTGGTTTCCTTTAATCTTCTTCTGGATCACCTTGTAGTAAAATTAGTCTTATGGGTGATTGTATAGATAATTGAAAATCAAATTAAGATAAATTTTAAAATGTTATAAGGGATCAGACCCTCAGTAGATAGAATATTCCTAGAAATTGATGTCTTAGGCTTTCTTTAGTTATGTATATGGATTTATAATGAATTTATTGTCTACATAAAAGATGTTTTATATGAAAAAAATCCATTATTATATATATATTCAGTTATATGGTGTATTGGGTGGTTTAATTCAAGGGATTTTACATCAAGGCTATGGATTACTTTGATAAAAATAAGGTGAGATAAGGAAGAAGTTGGATTAGAAAGATAAGGGTGGGTTAAAGTATTATTATAATGAACTAGTTATTTTTTATGAACCTCTTAAGGTTATGGATAATTGTGTACTAGTTTCTATTATAGTAATATGTGGTTAATATAATTTAGGTAATTTTTTTTTCAACTTCCAAGACTCCATCCCTGAACCCAATTGTGTTTATTTCTAGTTAAAACACAGATCATTTAGCACCTAATGAAAATGATGAAGTTTTTAAGACTCTATATTCTAATGATATTTCTTGGATGAATAGATAAGAGGAGGAAACTATAGTGTATTTTAAAATTGATGAAACAATAGTTCATTTTCAATAAATTGGTGGGTAAGATTTTGAGTCACCTTCTATACCCCTATTATTTACTTGATAGAGGAGGAACAATTTTTTGTAGATCATTAAAAGTACTTGTGAAAAATAATAATAATAACATGTTATAGGGTTTTTGGTAGCTTATTGGTAGTTAAGGTTGATTTTTTAGAGCGTTCATTATATTTGGGGGTTCTCCTTTAATGTATTCCTTAACATCGGAGAAGGGTAATAAACCTATCATTGATGAAGATGGATTAATCATAATCATAAAAACATATTTATTCTATTGAATTATATTTTTAATGATTTCAAAAATAAAATTACAGAATCTTACCTTGAAAATCATGCTAAATGTGTATTCTTCACTCAATTAGATAACCATTATTTAGATAAAAGGGTAAAAATTGATTGTGTAAGAGGATTATTTATTTGCAACTGATAAATAAGGATAGATCAAGGAATTATTATGGATAAATGAAAAGATCAATGTGTGTGATTTTATCAAGAAAATATTACTAGGAAAACATGACACTAGGTATTTTGGAATTATATGATAGATTTAGTAACTTAACATATGAAAAATATAAAATTATAAGTTACTTAAAGGTTATATTTAATTGGGAAAAGAGTAATAAATAAGTAATTATTGATCTTCAAAATTCTATTTATCATAATATTTTAATGACAAGATTATTTATTAAGATGTTGAATTTTTTACATGGCATGTCATAGGAATGATAAAATTTAATGGGTACATCAAAATCATATATAATTTTATTTTGAGAAAAAAATATTTTTTTCAAAGTGATACTTCAACAGATATAAAGGATATCAGTTTAAAATAATAATTACCTTAATGTATAAACTCATTGAATAAGTGTCTTCATTTTTTTGGTTCTTTCATAAAATAAGGTCCCCCTCTACTGAAAGTGAGGTTTTTTAATAAAAAATCATTATCCTTAGGTAGTTTATCTCCTTAAAAATGATAATTAATCAAGTAATCATTCCATAAACTAACTTTTATCAACACACATCAAATATTTAATTATTTTGTCCCTCTTGTGTAGAATCTATATATTTATATATTTCATATATAGTTTCACATCTGTAGAGAAAATTAAAATCAACATAGTATAGAAAAAAAATATAGATAATTCATGGTTTTTTCTTTTGATCTAAAATTATGAAATATTTGTGGTTGTCTATTTATCCTTTATTTATTTAGATGGGTTATATTCATTCATTACAATTTTCTTCAATATAAAAAAGTTTTTTTAAGGAAAGATGATGTTATTTTTTTCTAATAATCATATTTTGTGTCATAAAATAATGGAACACATATCATTGATAATCCCTTGGGATCACCTTATATACTTGAGGTTGATTTTATTTAAAATTTATAAATCAAGGATGGATCTAATATCAAGTTTTTTCACTTATAAAATGAAACAAGGTGGTTGATAATTTTATAATATTTGAAATTTTAAAAAATATAAAATTAGAATCAAAATTATAAAAAAAATATTTAAAATGTGGTTGGAGTAAATAAAAATATATTTTTTTTTAGTAAAATATCTTTCATGAGGCCATATATATTTTATCATCAATAGTGAAAAAAATTTCAAAATCCATTCACTTATTGATATCAAAGATCCTAATTTTAAATGTAAATTCACTGAATTTTTATTAGTGTATTCAATAAACCCAATTTCCATCACTTTAGTGTTAATAAAAAACTACTAAAAAAACTAAAACAATTAGTTTGAAAAATAAAATAAATTAAAATTATCTTAATCCCAATCCTTGGATAAATAATAAAAAATTATTACAAGAATAATTTTTATAATAATATTAATAAAATATAAAAATATAAAAATATAAATGGGGTATGTGGTGCACTTTTATACAAGTTAATTCCTCAATTTTTCCTTCCTAGAGGATGTTTTATAGCCTATAATGCATCCTTTACTATTTTATAGACTTTTTAACTTAATTAAAGCCATAAAAAACCTAAAATTTTAATTTTGAATTTATTTACAACCACTAGTTACTTTCTGGTTGTTATTAGGTACCCATTAATCCTCAAATAATATTGTAGGATTATTTATTTTAGCTACCAAGAACCCAGTTATTTTGCATCAGGACCTATTCACTTTGGTATAATTTGATACATTTTTACTAGCTATCAAATGGGTAACATAACAATTCACATTATATACCAACTAGAACCACTAGTTACCCATTTTGTTAGGGTTACATACTCATGATACTTTACCAAAAAAGTATAGCTTTTACTGATCCTAAGTTTCTACCAATAGGTTCCTGATGGTTTCCTATAAATTATAAAATTCTCTTAAAAATAGTTAAAATATATGATCTAAAACTTATTTCTATTTCAAACTTATATATAATTTAATAAACATTAAAAATTATTTTTTATCATAAAAAACTTTTAATGAGAAATAAATGTATACAAAAAACCCATTATCTGATATATTCATTAATAATGAAAAATTATTTTATACAATAATTAAAAATAATATATTTCATCATGAAAATTTATTAAAAATATCATTTATTTAATTATTAAAAAAATTAATTATTTAGAAAGATATTATCTATATTTTTTTATATCATACTAAATATTTTATTAATGATATTAGATCATAAAATAGATTATCTTCAGTATTATAAGATCTTAATGTGGGAAATTTAAATTCAATAATCAAATAAGATCATCAAAATTATCTATATGAATTAATTTACATTTAAGATATAGTTTTATATTGGTTAAGGTTTAAATGACCATATTATCTATTTTAAATTCTAATTTTATAAATTTCTAATTGATCTGATAATTTCTAGTTTTTTTAGATAAACTTAAGGAAAAAGAAAATAATATAGGTTAAATTTTTATCAAACAAAATATCAGTAGAGATGTTAAATAAAATGATAAAAGGTTAAAGCTATATAATTAATTTAATTAAAAAACAACACATAAAATAAAAATTTAATAGTTTAAATCATATTGATCAATCTAATATTTAATCTGTAATAGTACATAGAATTATTATACACTAGTTTGGGTTTTGCATTTAATTTTTGTAAATTTTTTGGGTTGTTCATTCTTTATTTATTTATATTTATTTAGTAAAAAATTTACTTAAAATTATTCTTCAAATAATTATTTCATCTTAATTTTAATCCTCTAGTAGAAAATGTTTTTTTAAATGGATTCAAGTACTGATAATTTATGGAAATTTATTTTCTATAATATTTTTCTTATTATTTTTTGATTAATTTTTTTTTATACTTATTCAACTGTTTTATTTAATATTTTAAGTTAAAACATATTTTATAATTCTAAAAATCACCAATTTTTGAAATTATTTATTATAATACATAAGTTATGTAAGAATTTGTTTTATTAAGAATTTTAAAACACACCATAAGTGATTATTATTTTTATCCAATAAAAGATGAAAACGTCTTGTCTTACTAGAACAATAATCATGTATATAGTGACTTAGAGTGTTTCACCCTAAAACCACCTCTAATAGTATGGGGTTGAAATATATAATAAATTTAATTTTGGGAAAATTCATAAAAATTAGGAATCATGTGATGAAAAAACATCATAAAGATTCAAAATAATTTAATATAAAATGAGAAGTGTTATATAGTTAGATTTATTTATGATCATCAGTATCAAATGGAGATTAATAACTCACAAAAAGTGGTAAACATTTACTCTTACACTTTCAATAGTTAATACATAATTAACAATTTTTTTCTATGTGTATGTCCGTATATGACTATGTAAAACAACTTGATATGATTATAATATAATAAATTATACCTACTCCCTACTAATAGTTGTACACTACCACATAAGACCCACTGTAATTCATATAGGTAACACAAATGATAATTTGATATTCTCTAAGAAATATTTTATTCTTTATAAACTGAGTTCAAAATCATAAACAATCACAAAATGTTAAAGGATGGTCATTATAATTTTGAATTACTAAAACAAAAATTCTTCATTAATTTTAGTTCTTTATTTATATAATATTTGTATCAATGGATTTATACCATATTTAATTTTAGGTTAGTTTCTCATGCATAGAAAAAAAATCATGTATAATGTTCATTCCAAATTTATAATTCATGTAGGTGGAACATTATTCCTAAGAAAATATTCTAGTTATTATTATTCATTTATTCATCCTTTTTCTTTTTAATTATATTTAAAGGCTCAATAGATGGCTCAAAATATAGTAAAATCTTTTATATAGTGAAAAATGTCACTACAACCTCTCCCCTTAGATAATTTTTCATTATTGAAAAGAAATAAATTATTTACAGAACAAAAAAGGGAACTTTGTTTTTAAAAACATAAATTAATATTTAAAATTAAACAAATGGATCTAATATCCCAACACTAGAACTCATAATGAAAATGGAAAAAATGAGGTTATTGAGATATTTTTTATGATTCATTATCAAAATAATTTTATTAATACTATTCATTCTATAAAATAAAAAACACCAGGATTATATAAATTCCTAATTGGATTTCATTCTGATGGACATAGATCTTAATTATCCAAAAAAATAGTTTAAATTTTGGGTTTTTTTGGAAAAATTATGATTAACTAACTCACATTATCATTGATGAAGCATTGGAAGAGTTTCATAGTGTTTAGAAGGAATATAATAGTTTTGGTGAGGATAACCAAATCCAAAACTATAGTGGAATATACCACATCATAGAATAGGCCATAGTGGTCTGTGGACATCACTCTGGATAGACCATGGTCTATTGAATAAAAAGAATAAAATCATTATATGATATACCTATGATATCACATCATGGTCAATTCAATTCAAAGGATAAGGGTTTTAAAAGTTTCTAAACACTACGACATATAAATAAAATCATATGATGGTTATAGTAATTTTAAATATAATTCCCTGATATAGATCATATCCAAAACACAATAGAAAATGGACCACGTGATAAAGGATTCCATGGTGAATAAATACAGTCAGTGTGAAGTCCTTATCCAAAATAGAGAAGTTGAATATTTATGACTTAGTGCAAGAAAATTTAGTGATTTTTTTTATAATTTCATTTGATGAAATAGCTAAATTGGGTTAATTAATCCATGGAATAATTAATTCAACTAAATATAATTAATTCTATAAGTTTGGAAGACCACATCATGTCCAGGGCAAAGAAAATCTTGGTAAAAGTGAAAAAATTAAGATACAAAAATGGAAAAGATTTTATAAATAAAAGGATATCACTTCATGGTTAGTTGAATTCAAACTTTGACTAGACATACCATGACTATAATAATAAGAACCACACTAAGGTTTGAGTGATTATAGAAAACAAATGAAGATACGTATCTCACTAAAATATGGAAAGAATATAGATATTATAGGATCATTGCACTCAGAATATTATGAAAAATAAGAAAGATATATTAACTATATTAAAATATATATTAAATATGATAAAATAAATAATAAATATATAATCTATTTTGGTAAATATAATTAACACAAATAAATATTGTGGACATAGCATTGGTAGAGATACTATAGAGGAATTCCAAAATTAGTGAAATTTTCCATGGGAATTCTACTTTAGATAGAAAGTTGATACATGGAGATGAAAAGGAATTATCTATATTCAAAGTCTAGATAAAAAGGTGTTAAATTTTTTACCACTATAATAAATTTAATGACCTAACACATATTCCCAAATATTACTTGATTTGGACCACCATTAAGCCTAAAAGTATTTATCATTCTCTAGGGGCTAGCTACAAGTGTTGAAGACATTTTTTTATCATTGAGTAGTGATTTATCCTTTTTTATTAAGAAACTAATTCATAGATATATTTTTTAAAAAATATAGAAATAATCATAAATACATTATATATTTCCAAAAAATAAATATTCAACTTGCTCTTCATATATAGTATTCTATACATTGGTGATACCTCATACAACTATACAATAACATAAAATTAATTCACTCCATATATATAGGAAAAAATAACACATAGAAATATTCTAGTATATAACAAAACTATCTAGTGACATGGATACAATTTAATAAACCCTAAAACAAAAATAAATAGGTTAGGCAATAAGTCAACTAAATCCATCTACAAATCGATGCTTTTTTCCCCCAAAGCCTCATGGATAATAACCCTGTTAAACCAACTCTAGCACCCAATTAACTAACAATACATCCAAATAGTTACTTATATACCTATTAATACCTAAAATATAGTAATTGAAACTACATGTCCATAAGAGAGCACATACAGAGTGTGATTACAAAGGCTTGGAAGACCAGCACCAAGAGATCCAAAATCACATAGTGAATAAATAGGTGTATTCATATAACATATCTATGAATTTACATGTATATATATATATAAATTAGTTTTTCAAAATAATAATCAAATCAAGGTATGAACATGTAATAAATTAATTCACTACAAAAAAAACAACAAATCCTTAAACCCAATTAAATGGGTCTGATATATGGATCCAACATCTCTAATTGGATATATTAAATAACATATTTTAAATGAAACAATTTTGAATAATATCATCTTGAATAATCTATTTAAGATTCCTTTTAGGTATACCTTTACATATTTTAATAATTGAATAAGTCGTTAAAATTTACATATTAATTGGTGTATCCCTGTGTCTTCTTTTAACATGTCCAAACCATGTTAATATAGTCTCATAAATTTTCTAATCAATTGGATTCACTCCAAAATTATCTTAAATACATTCAATTCTAATCTTATCCATATTATTATGTCCAATTTTCCATCTTAGAATTTTTATTTTTTCTACCCTTATTTTTTGTTCAAGATATCTCGGTAATTGATAAAAATCAATACCATATGGAATAATAGGTCTAATAACAACCCTATAAAATTTCACCATTAATTTTAAAGGAATTGTATGATAAAAAATAACCCTATAATTATTTTTCTGTTTTATTCATAGTGTTTGAAACTTATGAGATATACATGCATTATTATATCTATCACATTGTAGAAATAAACATTAATATAAAAAATAATCAACTTTTTAAATAAAGTGGTCTCCCAATCTCACATCCATAACATTACTAGATAACCCTTTTATAAAATTGCACTCTATATATTTTATCTTATTACTATTAATATGGGAAAAATATTTTAAAGCCTCTCTACAATGCTCTAGATTTAAATTAATAGTCTATTTGGATTATTAAATGATAACTATATCATCTTCAAAAATAGTGAAATTAGGTATCTCATCTTGAATATTCTATGTAGGTTTATCTAATACAAAATAAAAAGTCATTCTCTTAAATAAGAACTTTTATGTAGTCATGTCCAGAAAGAAAAGTCAGTAGTGTCACCTAATGGAGTTCTAACTCAGGTCAAATTCTTTCATTCTTTTCTTGAATGAGTTTAATATATACCACCTTCACCCCTTTTAATTAAATATTGTTTCATAAAACCTCTATAAAAATGTTATCATATTCTTATTCCAAATCAATTAAAACCATATGAAAATATTGGTTTTTTTATCAATAATAATTTATCAGACCCCTAATCAGATAAATTTTTTTTGTGGTTGAACATATAGTAATGAAACCAAATTGATTATAAAAAACATTTGTTTCCCTTTTAATCTTCTATTCAATCACACTTTCTTAAATTTTTATGGTATTACTCATAAGCATAATACCTTTATAATTCCCTCAATTTAAAATGTCCCCTTTTTATACATAGGTATTACACAACTCTTCCTATATTAATATAGAATTTTACAAGATTTTATAATTTAATTACATGTCCTAATATTCAAATTAATACACAACTCCCATGAATATTTACAAATTTTAATGAATATGTTATATAACCCAACTAATTTACCATTTTCAATCCTTATTAATGTCTCCTTAACCTCAGAAGAGAATTTTTTTGATAATAGATGAAATTGAGTTCCTATATATTAATACATGGATTATATAAGTATAATCCACACATCAGCACTTCATTAAAGATATTAATAAAGTTTCATCCTCATATTTTCTTAATTTCATCATCCTAAAAAAGGGTTCATCCTTATTAATATTTTATGTACCGAACTTGAACTAAATATATAGATTTTATATCTCTACCTCTAGATAAATTGTATATTTAAATTTCACTATTGTTACAATGTAATTAATGTTATAACTCCTCAAAAACATAAGATTTATCCTTAGTGACTATTTTTTTATATTCTCTATAAGAAAAATAACATCAATACAAAGTATATCCATTACTATAAATGTGGAAAGATTTAGAACACTCTCATTTTTCTTTAACTTTAAGATGAAAATTATAATTACACCACCATAATTATTTTCATTTTGGAAAAACCCTTTATATACTCCTATAATAGAATTAGATATATTTTTAACACTTTTATCCACCTCATCCCAAATGTAATTAGTGGTTCCTTTAACTTCTTAAACCACTTATTTCAAAATTTTGTTCTTAAATTCATTTATAATTTATCCATTAAGAATAACCATCTAATTCTTGGATTTATTAAATGTTTCATATTTCTATTATCATACTTAACTTTCATGTCTAAAACTAACCAAAAATGTTGTTTGGTTGGAATTTTATTGGTTATAAACTTGCATTCCTTAATAAATCTTTTATCTGACCTTTTTTACTAAGAAATAATCAATTTGGGACCTTATGAATCCACTTTTATAAGTAATAATATGTTCCTCTAATTTTATAAAGAGATTATTTGATACAACAAAATCATAATTGTAGAAAAAGAATAATAATTCTAATCCTTAATTATTTAATACACCCAAACCATACCCTTAATGTAAATCTATGTGGTCTATTTAATCTTTTCCTATATGGCCATTTAGGTCACCATATATAAAAAATTTATAATGTTCTAGAAAACTATGATTCAAAGTTTCTAAATTAACCCAAAACTAATAATTATGTTGTACATCGATACCTGATTGAGGAGAATAAACACTAACAAAGATGAAATCCTCATTTCCTATAACTATCTTGAGGACTATGATTATATCACCTAACCATGTAACCTCAACCACTTTATCTTTTAAAGTATTATCCACTATAATACTAAAAAAATAGTCTTAATTGTACCCAATTACTTATGTTTGAAACTATATCTATCCAATTATTTTTCTTTTCTTTGTAATGACTCAAAATTTTTAAAATGGAATTTCCCTTATGATTATATTAATGTGTCATATTTAGTATTGTTTCATTATATAAAACACATGTAACAAATGATAGAACCAATGATAGTTTATTAACTTGAAAAATACATTTATAGAATAAATATATCCATAAGAATTGAAACATTAATAATGGGATATGAATAGAAAATAATACAAGTATAATATGAAAATTTATGTATTCTTGATCCCCTAAAATGATCACAATCACAAAAAATGCTATAAAAATGAAAAAAAATAGTAGTAATTCAATATTCATTTTGAATATATATATATATCATTGAGATAAAATATAATTTAATTAATTATTAATGAAATATGAGGTATTTATAGAAGGTAGGAGACCCATATAAATGTCACAAATCTAGCCATAGGAATAGTAATTAAATTGTTGGAATAGTTATTTAACCATTAGGAATAGTAACATGGCCATTAGAATAGTAAGATCGCCTATGTAATTATAGAATAATATTTAGTTATCTTATAAAATGAAAATATAACAAATTTATATCATGATAAAAATAAATAATTTTTTTAAAATTGATAAAATATGTGTTTGTATTTTTTTTAAACACGTATGTTTTATATATATGTTTATGATAAATATAAAAAAAATCAAAAAATGGGTTTATAAAATAATATTATGTTTTTATAAAATGATAATATTATTTTATGAGTCTGTAAGTAATTCTTCAAAGGGTCAGAAAATTTATCATAATATTAAAAATTGGTATTTTTCAAAATAGATAATAAATTTATTTAAAAATTAATTTTCTCATATTTATAAAATTATTTTAGTAAAATTTATTTCATTTTTTTAATATATACATCAAAAAATGGTAAGGTTTTTTTTTTGATATTTTTCTAAAATCGTTGATTTTTTGTGAATAGTGAAATACGACAAAATATGGTATTTAATATTACAGGAAAATACATTTATAAATAAGTCATGGATGATGTAAGTGACCATTATTTTGAAACAATATTAACTAATTATTGCATATAGTCACAATAATTAACATTATTGGTAGTCTTGATCCAAAATAATAAACTAACTAATATTATATACAAAAACACCCCTCTCTTCCCCTAATAAATACCACCCTTTATCCTAACACATTATAAGACTTGGATATGGACCAAAATATAACCATTTATCCCCCTATCACTCCTCCCCATGTCCAAGTAGTTTTTTTCTTAGAAAAATACCATTCCAAGGGTGTGACCTAAGAGTAGACATCCAAAGAAGTGGGTAATACTTTTAACCAAAATTTTTAATGTTTCTTCCTCTTTATCCACCAAAAAAACAATCCAACATGGAATAATTACTCCAATATCATTAATATACTATAATTTTATTGTTTTAATAGAATATAAATTTTTGATCTTATTTTAATTTCTGTCAAAAATTAAAATGATTGTTCCTATTATGGTGGTTTCACCACATCCATAAACAATGTACTTTATTTTTATCCTCTGTCTTCATGTATGGTTATAGAAATAATATTATTGTTAAATATGATTATAATAAATATATTAAATATTTTTTTTCATATTCAATAATTTATTAATAATCATTTAATTAAATTAAATTAATACAGTTCATGATGGTTGGTAAAACCACCTAAATGAATTAACTATATAACAATATGTTTATTTCACTTCTATATTTTTATCCCCTTTTTATAGTAAAATCAATAATTATCGAAAAATAAAAGTGGATTTGTAACCATGAAAGGAACACCCCCAGAAGATTAGGAATAAACATGATATCTTAACGAGATTATTTTAAATTAACATAAAATTATAGTAATAAATAAAATATATATGAAAAATATGTTAATAAAATATTAACTAAATTTAATTTCGATTATTCAATAATTTAGGTGATCATTCTGTGTGATTCAAGAACCCAAGGTAAGGGAACTTCCGAACCACCATCCTTTATTTTGGGTCATACTTTTTACCTCTAACACTCACTCTATCACACTATTATTATCCTATATAAATTTAATATTCTATATGTTTATTCCCATAAAATATATACACAGTTATTATTACCTTTCTTTATTAGGGATATACACATTTTTAATTTCTCCTTCTCAATTTCATTCTTTGAGAAAACCTGGTTAAAGGGAACTTCTCTATTTCTTACCCCATTTCAAGTACAACTCCATAAAATGTTTTAAACCATCCATGGTTTCTATAATTTATCATTTAATTTTGGAAAAAAATAGTTCATTTGTAGTTTTATATAGATTATTATGAACTTTTCCGTCTTTAAAGACTCTTTACCCTTTTCCCTATAACCCTTCTTAAGCGGTACATTTTCACCTTTACTTCTCCACTATTTTTCATGTCTTTACTTTACTCAGACATCATTTTTCATGGATTATTATTTTTAATCATATATAAAAATCTAAGAATATTGAAATAATTTCTTTGATGGAAACTATTATGATATTCCATTGGTTTGTAATACATGACTATGTAACCCATTTCTTTCCACGAGTAATTCTAATGCTTGTGCTTTATGTTTGATTTCCTTATGTGGAACACATATGCATGTACATGTTATGATAGGTGTGCCCAAATAGTTCTCTAATCATATGATAATATTTATATCTCAGGATATGATAAGTATGGGATTATGGAGTAAACCTAATCCATTATGGGAATTTGTTCACCATGTTATGATGTCTCAACAGTGAGCCTTGACTTATGCTTATGATGTTGTGTATTATGATATTAAAAGGTTCCTACAATTTCATGATTCTATGATTAAATAGTATTTATATCAATCCTTGATGTTATCATTCATGTACCTTATCCATTATGAAATCATGTTATGTCATTTTACTCATATGTTATTCTCATTTATCATGCATATTCCATAACTAGGATTTATAGCTCACCCCTTTTGATTATTTATTTCCCAGGTTAACCTATGATGTTTTAGATTCTCAAAAAGATCTAGGATCTCATTATGGATATTAAAATAAATATTTTTTATTTTAGTTTCATTTCAATGTTTTATGTACCTAGTCTTTCAAAGAAACAAAGACTATGTATCCTAAGGTTATGTTTATTGGATATTTATGTTAAAAACATGTAATAATTTGTTTAAAAAGCCTGGGTCACTATAGATGGTAAAGTTATAGTTATTTTTAGGTATTATAACTAGAATAAATTATTGAAATCCATAGGCGTAAATATAAGTATAGGAAAACACCCTACCAATTTGATAAATTATAGAGAGTGTGGTTTCCAAGCAATGAAATCCATGTCTAGATGCTACATGTAGATGTGTATTTAGCACAAATGTACCTAGGGGTAATAACCCTGAAAAGGATAGTTCAGTATCAACATGACTTATACTTCGTGCATGATAAAGAGGTCTTATTGCACACCTGGTTTTACCCTCTTGAGGGATATGATTTGGAAAATTTAGAAGCTCTTTACAAACCATTATGAAAGATTTAAATTTATTATTAGGTTATAAAACATAATAGGAAAATTTCCATATATAAAATCACAACACGAATAACCATGTCTAAGACAAAATATTACATGACCTCAAGCATGTCTCCCCATATTCCAGAGGTTACCTACTATAATTGATTGTCTAAGGGGGAACTGTGGGGAGACTATACCCTCTATCATAGTTCGCAATAAAAATATATAACCAAACATGTAAATATTAAACAATCAGTGTAAGTGATAACCAATAACATACCAAGTATATGAATGAATCCACGGTCAATATACTCAAACCTGAATACAAGGATCTGACATCCCATTGGGATTATCACATATATAAATTAGAAAAGAATAAAAGTATAAAATACAATTTTCACCCAACTTTAAACTGCATATCATCTCCATATCTTGACTCATAGTGAGCTATCCCACTAGATGATTAATTCTAGGCCTTAGCCCAACCTATATCGGCAACAAGTGGTGGTTCCTCAGGTACCTAAGTGTTATGGTCACCTGATCAGGGTATGAATACAAGTCAGTTGGACACCACTGATTTAGTATGGTACCCAACCAATAAAATAAAGTATACATGAATTTGATAAGATCGATATAAAGTAATAGGAAATACATAATTGCACAATATATAATATAATCACCAATTCAAAAACAAACAACTAACACTCATATGTTGAGTGTTCATGCACTTACCAAGAATCCAAAACCCCTAATTGTAGCTACTTTAGTATGATGTCGAAAGAATGTATGAGTGGTCATGGGAACATCACAAGTGAAGGAGTCATCCCCAAGATTGTTCAAAATTCCTACAATCTTAAATTCTATAGGTTAGAAAATAATAGGTCACCATTCCCTATTTTTATATCTGAGTTCAGATCACATATACCATTTTCCACCACTATTACCTCATAGGTTAGATCATATATGTAACATCCCAGGTAAATAAATAATATTACATTCTAATGTTTATCAATATTTGTGAATAAAATGTTAATATTACTTTAAATAGAATTTTATGCTTGATGGCGTACCCAATACGCAACAACGAGTTTCTTTGAAATCTTACGTTGCACACTAATAATATAATAATATTATAATAGTTAATGCCTAGCCATTGTAATGGGAGGAATGAACAGAAATAACTACAAAATGATTAAATATGTTTATTAAATATTTTTACATTTATCCAATAAATTTTAGAGGATTAAAATCCAAATGAATCCAATTTTAAGAATAAATACTCTAATATTTTTAAAAGATTGTTTTACCGCCTTTTGATGGAGAACCTTTTTTAAATCTTAATTTTGAAAATTTTATAATCTCTATTTGTCAAAAGAAACTTATTCTTTATGATTGGGACATTGAAATTTACTTTGGTTAAATTTTTTGTATGTTTCTGACATTGTTCATTTTTTTTTAATGAATAGTGAAAAAATACTGCATTTTACATCAAAACTTCTTTTTCATATAATTTAAATATATGGTTATATTATATTTTTAATTGGTTTTAAAGTGTAATTGGAATATATTTTTACCATTTAATCCAATAGTAGTCATTGGAATTAATTTCACATTTAAATTGGACTTAAACTAGTGTCAATCTTTTAATAGATATTGTTTCTTAAAAACACGCTATTTGTTTTGACAGTGGGAATGAATTATTAAATTAATTAATGCAACTTATATATTTTGAATTTTGTAAAATAGACATCATTTTTGAATTCAGAATATAAAATATCGCTTAGGGTGAAGTTTTGATATTTTTATGAAAAACTTCAATTTTTGATGAATACTGAAACCACTAAGTGGTAGTTAAAGAAACTGATTTTTTGTTTAAATGAAACTTTACCACTTCTGTGATTTTATTTTCAAAAATCTGACATAAATGGTTGTCATTAGAAATTAAAATTTGGTTCAATGAGATTAAAATAATTTTTTGGTGAATAGTAACTTTTATGTTTTATTAATCGCGATTAAAGGTAATTAGTGTAATTTAAGGTAAAGATAATGTTATAATATTATGAAATGACCTTGACACATGTCCTACCCTTCTTTTATGAGTCATTTAAGACCAAGAAAATCCATGGGTCAACTTGGGGACCCCATGGAACCACTTTGGTTGGAAAATGACATTAATAACTTTTTATTTAAAGTTAAAATTAAAATGTCACAAACATGTATTGTTTTACTAAAACAATTTTTATATGTGGTTATAAAAGTCATATTTTTTACTATAAATATTCATTAGAAAGATAAAAATATTTCCCACATCATTATTTTTTTTTATAATTTTTTGACCTTAAATAAATTAATTTATTTATGACACCGTGATGATGCAGTGATTACCTCATAAATGAATGATTTAAATAAAATGAGCAGATAGGGTGAAATATAAGTCTTAAACATGTCAAAAACCAATTTTATGGGAGTATTTCGAAACCTTATCACCTTAGACTCTAAATATATCCTTTTTGTAACTTTTAAATCTTAAAATCATTTTATAATATAGTAATAGTTTATAACTTTCCAAGAGTGTCCCTCCTCTTCTCTTATAAAAGGCCCCCACCTCTACCACCTTACCCACACCTCTCAAGCCTTTGGCTCGTCCAAAACCTGCCCATTTCATCTCTCCAAATCCCTCTATTCATAATTGAAGCCTCACCTTTGGCATAATTCTCTCCAAGAAACCCTTTTGGTTCAAACCAAGAGGAGTTGCCTGATTTAAAGGTAATGTCTTCACTTGTGTTCTTTTGTTTTATTTTGCTTCTCCAAACCCCTAAACTCTTTTTATTCTTTTATTTTGTAACAAAAACAGTATCTTAAATATACTATGATGTTTTTATGTTAATTATTAGAGCTACACTTATAGACACCTACGTCTAATGGTTAAATAACATACTGTTTCTGTGGATGGCGAATTATTGCCTCACGAAACAATGATTGTTCAATCTTCTCTTAACACCTTTCATGGTGGCCATTATGATGTCACTGTATTTTATATATGATATATATGGTATTTATGTTTCCCATATGCTTATTTATTTTATATTTTAAATGTACCTTTATGCTTTTCAGGTTGTGCAATTGCGATAATTTCATACGAGCAAGTGTGGACTACCGCCCCCTCAAGTGATGTGACTCGTTCTTGCAATACATGGAATGTATAAAGAATGAAATTAATGAAATTATTTGACCTATAAAACATATATATTATACTGTAATTATAATATATATATCTCTCAATTATTTTTAATTCCATTAATATGTCAAAGAAATGAAATTAGCGTTCATGCGTACGTACAGCCTACCGTCTCCATGAACGGTGCATTTCATTTCTTTTTATCTCCAAATGTTATGGAATAATATAAATCAATATTTACTGGATATATATTATATTTAAATCATTAATACTATTCTGAAGATTATTTAGTTATAACTACATGGACAATCATTTTCAAACAAGTTCATTTTTGACTCATGTACCAAACATCGACAAAAACGTCTGATATGAACTCACATTATTAACCAATTATTATAACATTTTATTATGTGATATGAACTGAATAATAATCTTTAAAGGATGAACTTAAGCAATTATAAATTGAAAAAAATTTATTATTCAGTAATATAAAGAAACGAACAAGATAAGTCTAACTTGAGGTAAGCGATCTGACCTCTCTCTTTCTTTTCAAGTACCCTCTTTTATGTCATTTCATTTATGCTCCATGTTCTTATGTTGGAGGATGTTCTTTTATATTAACCATACTGTAATATTTATTTTCACATGATTATATACCCCCTATTACTCTCATCAATTCATTTTTATAATTTTTAAGTGGGGTCGTTAGGCTGCCGAATTTTAATAAGGGATCCAACCTCTCTCTTTCTTTTTAAGTACTCTCTTTTATGTCACTTATTTTAAGCTCCTCTTTCTTATGTTGGGGGATGTTATTATATATTCCTCATACTTTACTTTTTATGTTAATATGATGAGATACCCTAATTGATATCTTCAATCCATTTTTGGATGTTTTAAGTGGTGTCGTTAGGCTGCCGATTTTTCATAAGGGGATATGTTATCTCACTTTTTATTCCTGTGAGATTCATGCTACATTTTCCACTATTTCCTTTTGTGTGGTGTATGTACTACACATAATTATAATATTTTTATAATATACTCTCATTTATGTGTATTTACATCTTCATTTTATGACCCTTCTTTCATGGGGTGTACGTTTCGAAAGTTTCCCAAATCGGTAAGGGAACCTTTCACACTCCACTTTTTTTAAAGACTTATTTTGTTATGTATTTTAATTTACATCTTTCTATTTTGGGATATGTTATTCTATATCATTATTGATGTAAATTTTATTCCCAAGTGATGAGATACCATTTTCTCTCTCATCAACTAATTTTATGAATTTTAAAGTGATGCCATTAGGCTGTCGAATTTTACCAAGGGAACTTCTTAACCCAATTTTGATTTCTTTAGGTTCAACTTGTAGTTATTGAATATGTCATCCTATGAATATGTGTGAATGACATATGATTGTTTTACACTTAATATTCACTTATATTGGTTGTATTTATATTTTTCACACATAATTATGAGATTTATTTATCCTTAATTTAAGGATACCTTCTTTATAAGGGATTTCATCTTATTTTACAATTCTATTGAGACTTCATTGTTGTTATGCACCAATTCACTCTTATATGGTGTATATACTGTCCATTGGATTAATATATCATGAATCCCTTTATTCTCATGACATTATAATGTTCTGATTAAATGTTATTCCTCAATTATTGTATTCAAGTGTCTCTCATTTTGTTAAAACCCCTTAAACTAAAATATCATTTTAAATGTTTTAATTATTTATTCTTATAATTATTTCTCATTAATATCCATGTATTAAAAATGTTTTTAAGGATTTATTTATATTGATATTAATGGTTTAAAATTTTAAAAGCATCAAAGTGGTATGGGACACTTTGATTCAAAAATCTCTTTGTTAAATGTTTTAAATGGTTTTGAAAATGGTTTTTAGAATGGATTCATTATTTCAATATCTTAAAATGTTATATTGTTATTAAAATGTGGAAATTTTATCTTTCCTTTATGCTTATGTTATGTGCTATGATTATGTTATGGTTCTTGGGAATTGTTTATGAATATGGGTGGTTCCATGATAAACTAAGGGCGGGTGAGCCCGATATAGCTCTCAAATGCATTGGGTAACGTGAAGGGGTTAAACACTAAGGTTTCTCCAAAGAGATTTAGGGAATATACTATGATGGGTATTCCAAACATAACCATGAGGGTTACTCCCTATGTAAGAATGTTACTAATTCCTCAAGTTACATTTATGTCTTATGATTTCTATTGAGTTATGCATAAATCTTATGATTTCATTAGGTATGTTCAATTTCTTATGTTTTATGAGTAAATTATGATTTCATTGATTCTGATGTATACATGGACTAATGTTTTCTTTCCGTATTGTTATAACCCTTACTAAGCTTTTTGTGTGCATCCCAAGTTTTTTTGAAATGTTTTTCAAAGGACATAAAGTTGAATATTGTCAAGGATGGGATCAAGGAAATGTTAGGCTGTCTAAAACAAGGAACTAGACATGACTCTTTTGTTCAAGAGTTTTTATTCTTGTGAAAAAAATGGAATCTGAGTAGATGTGTCTACTTTGTAATCTTTGAGATGTATTATTTATTTCCTAATTCTCTAAAACTCTAAACCCGAAAAGATCCTCAATATGAATTATTCATTTAATTCAATAATAAGTAATGTTTAAGGTCGGGTCCTTATAGTTGGTATCATAGGTCGGTTTAGATAACTTTAGAGGTTAGAGTATTGTTTAAAGAATAAGTGACAAGTTGTGTATAAACACAATGGTTATTATATTATATAGAGTCATTTTTATTTTTGAAGGTTGGAATGATTTTGAGATAACATGGATAAGTATATCTTAGTGTTTATCTTCTTCTTTAGTACATGATGATTTTGTTGATATACTCACACTGACCTTTTTGGTTTTATTAAATGGATGGATCTAGCAGGCACCAAAGTGACAATGGGTTTGAAGGAAACTGTGGTGGTTCTCTGATTAAGAGACTGGATGAAATGGGGGATTCAATGAGAAATCTCGCGGTTATTCTAAACCAACTATCAGGAGTCATGATCAACCACTTGAACCTTGGTGAGTTATCTAATGCCTCTTGTACGAGAGAACCAACTCGATGTGGAAGTTCATGTGATAATTATAATGGTAACCATTAGGGTTTATATGATCCTTACTTTTGAGGTAATTATGGGTTACTATATGTTATGATGGAAGATGAAATGCATGAAGTAAAATTGATGTTAAATTATGTTATGGTTATTTTTGAAGATTTTATCTCTTATTGGGGAATGTTTTAAGTATTATATAGTTTTGGAAAAAGGAAAACACGGAGACCATGTGACAACCCGTCGCATTGGACAAAGCTGTGGGAATCGAACCCACAACCAAAGTGCGACTGATATTTATCGCCTACCACTGGACTACGTGAAGTCCCTAGTTAGTTTGACTAATTATTTTTTTAGTTAGATGATTTTATGAATCAAGAGTAAGTTTATTTGGGTTTATATATAGAAATTATTAACCTATCATGGAGGATATTTGATTAGGTTAATTACTTCTCAATATGATACTTTAAGAGCAACTGATGTTATTTGGAGATAAATGTTAATTTGTACCTTGGGAGACTATGTGATTAAATCCTTCAAATATTTGGGTTTCAATCTTAGTTGGGTTTACCTTGAAGAATTTTATGGACAAATTGTTTATTAAATGGTCTTCATTGAACTTTGTGTTTTTGTTTACAAATTTTGGAGATTAGGTGTAGTTTTTCTTTTTATAAAAAAAAATATATCCTTTTTGGGTATTATCTGACCTCGTACTAAACTTTTTGGTTTGGTTTTGGTTGAGATCTAAATACATGGGAAATATATAGTTCTCTTTTTTGGATTAGGTGATTCTCAAGAATTTTATTATAGTACTCTTAATGCGAACAAGTCTACCTAAATACTTGTCTTTTGGAGAAAATATGAGTTTGATTAAGGAATCTAGTAAAAGTTGCAAGTCTACGTGAAAAGTTAGTATGTTTCATTATGATTTAGTTAAGCTCAAAAATAAATTCCTCAATGAAGAGTAAATTAAAACAAAAATGTCGTCTATTAACTTTTTCTACTGGGGAATCGAATACTGTTTACCCATCACATGTTTGTGATTTTCTTGTGGTTAACTTTCTCCTAGACATGTTTACTATCACTCTCCATCAGAAAAAGACCCTTTGTTTTCTCCTCCATATCCATATTTTCATACGTGGAATCCTAGTATGGGTTAACTCGGGTGACCTTTGTACTTATCTCCCTTTATTTTAAAGTGATAGTTTTACTGACTCTTGTTCTGATGTGGGACTTTCAATGAAGTTTCTAAGCCCAATTTTGAAATTGTGAGGACGCAATTCCCAAAAGGGGGGAAGGATATAACATCCCAGGTAAATAAATAATATTACATTCTAATGTTTATAAATATTTGTGAATAAAATGTTAATATTACTTCAAAGGGAATGCTATTCTTGATGGCGTACCCAATACGCAACAATGAGTTTCTTTGAAATCTTACATTGCACACTAATAATATAATAATATTATAATAGTTAATTCCTAGCCATTGTAATGGCGGGAATGAACAGAAATAACTACAAAATTATTACATATGTTTGTTAAATATTTTTACATTTATCCAATAACTGTTAGAGACTTAAAATCCAAATGAAACCAATTTTAAGAATAAATACTCTAATATTTTTAAAAGATTGTTTTATCACCTTTTGATGGAGAACCTTTTTTAAATCTAACTTTTTACAATTTAATAATCTCTATTTGTCAAAATAAACTTATTATTTATGATTGGGATATTGAAATTTACTTTGGTTAAATTTTTTGGTATGTTTCTGACATTGTTAATTTTTTTAATGAATAGTGAAAAAATACTGCATTTTACATCAAAACTATTTTTTCATCTAATTTAAATATATGGTTAGATTATATTTTTAATTGGTTTTAAAGTGTAATTGGAATATATGTTTACCATTTAATCCAATAGTGGTCATTGGAATTAATTTAACCTTGAAATTGGACTTAAACTAGTGTCAATCTTTTAATAGATATTGTTTCTTAAAAACACGCTATTTGTTTTGACAGCGGGAATGAATTATTAAATTAATTAATGAAAATTATATATTTTGAGTTTTTTAAAATAGACAACATTTTTGAATTCAGAATATCAAATATAGCTTAGGGTGAATTTTTGGTATTTTTCTAAAAAACTTCAATTTTTGATGAATAGTGAAACCACTAAGTGGTAGTTAAAGAAACTGGTTTTTCGTTTAAATGAAACTTTACCACATATGTGATTTGATTTTCAAAAATCCAACATACATGGTTGTCATTATTAAGTAAAATTTGGTTCAATGAGATTAAAATAATTTTTTGTGAATAGTAACTTTTATGTTTTATTAGTCGCGATTAAAGGTAATTAGTGTAATTTAAGGTAAAGATAATGTTATAATACTATTAAAAGACCTTGACACATGTCCTAACCTTATTGGATGAGTCATGGCGGACCAAGAAAATCCATGGGTCAACTTGGGGACCCCATTGAGCCACTTTGGTTGGAAAATGACATTAATAACTTTTTATTTAAAGTTAAAATTAAAATGTCACAAACATGTATTGTTTTACTAAAAAAAATTTACATGGGGTTATACAAGTCATATTTTTTACTACAAATATTAATTAGAAAGCTAGAAATATTTCCTACATAATTATAGTTTTTTTATAATTTTTTGACATTAGATAATTAATTTATTTATGACACTGTGATGATGCAGTGATTACCTCATAAATGAACGATTTAAATAAAATGAGAAGATAGGGTGAAATATAAGTCTTAAACTTGTCAAAAACCTATTGGATGGGTGTATTTAAAAATATTATCACCTTATCCTAGATATATATCCTTTTGGGACCTTTGAAATCTTGAAATCATTTTATGATAAAGTAATAGTTTATAACTTTCCAAGAGTGCCCCTCCTCTGCTCTTATAAAAGACCCCCACCTCTACCACCTTACCCACACCTCTCAAGACTTTGTCTCAGAAAAACCCTGCCCATTTCATCTCTACACATCCCTATATTCATCATTTAATCCTCACCTCTGGCAGAATGCACTTCAAGAAACCCTTTTGGTTCAAACCAAGAGGAGTTACCCGATTTAAAGGTAATGTCTTCACTTGTGTTCTTTTGTTTTATTTTGCTTCTCCAAATCCCTAAACTCTTTTTATTAATTTATTTTGTAACAACACCAGTATCTTAAATGTAATAGAATTTTTTTATGTTAACTATTCGAGCTACACTTACACACACCTACGTATAATGGTTAAAGAACATACTGTTTCTGTGGATGGCGAATTACTGCCTCACGAAACGATGATTGTTCAATCTTCTCTTAACACCTTTCATCGTGGACATTATTATGTCACTGTATTTTATATATGATATATATGGTATTTATGTTTCCCATATTCTTCTTTATTTTATATTTAAAACATACCTTTATGCTTTTCATGTTGTGCAATTGCGATAATTTCATACGAGGAAGTGTGGACTACCACCCCTCAAGTGATGTGACTCGTTCATGCAATACATGGAATGTATAAAGAATGAAATTAATTAATTTATGTGACCTATAAAACATATATATTATACTGTAATTATAATATATATATATATATCTCAATTATTTTTAATTCCATTAATATTTCAAAGAAATGAAAGTAGCGTTCATGCGTATGTACGGCCTACTGTCTCCATGAATGGTGCATTTCATTTATTTTTATCTCAAAATGTTATGGAATCATATAAAATGAATATGTAATAGATATATATGATATTTAAATCATTAATACTTTTCTTTATGTGTTTTACTTATAACTACATGGACAATCATTTTCAAACAAGTTCATTTTTGACTCATGTACCAAACATCGACAAAAACGTTTGATATGAACTCACATTATTAACAAATTATTATAACATTGTAATATGTGATATGAACTGAATAATAATATTTAAAGGAGGAACTTAAGAAATTATAAATTTACAAAAGTTTATTATTCAGTAATATAAAGAAACGAACAAGACAAGTCTGACTTGAGGTAAGGGATCTGACCTCTCTCTTTCTTTTCAAGTACCCTATTTTTTGTCATTTCATTTATTCTTCATGTTCTTATGTTGGAGGATGTTATTTTATATTAACCATTCTGTAATTTTTATTTTCACATGATGAGATACCCCCTATTAATCTCATCAATTCATTTTTAGAATTTTTAAGTAGCGTCATTAGGCTGCCGAATTTCCGTAAGGGATCCAACCTCTCTCTTTATTTTTAAGTACTCTCTTTTATGTCACTTGTTTTAAGATCCTATTTCTTATGTTGGGGGGATGTTCTTATATATTACTCATACTTTATTATTTATGTTAATATTATTAGAGACCCTAATTGATATCTTCAATCCATTTTTGTAAGTTTTAAGTGGCGTCGTTAGGCTGCCGATTTTTCATAAGGGGATATGTTATCTCACTTTTTATTCCTGTTAGATTCATGCTACATTTGACACAATTTAATTTTTTATGGTGTATGTACTGCCCATTATTTTACTATTTGTATAATATACTCTCATTTATGTGTATTTACATCTTCATTTTATGACCCTTCTTTCATGGGGTGTACATTTCGAAAGTTTCCCAAATCGGTAAAGGAATCTTTCACACTCCACTTTTTTTAAAGACTTATTTTGTTATGTCTTTTAATTTACATAATTCTATGTTGGGATATGTTCTTATATATCCTTATTGATGTAAATTTTATGTCCAGGTGATGAGATATCATTTTCTCTCTCATCAACTAATTTTATGAATTTTAATGTGACGTCGTTAGGCTATCGAATTTTACCAAGGGAACTTCTTAACCCAATTTCGATTTCTTTGGGTTCAACTTGTAGTTATTGAATATGTCATGATATGAATATGTGTGAATGACATCTGGTTGTTTTACACTTAATATCCACATATATTATGTGTATTTATATTTTTCACACATAATTATGAGATTTATTTATCCTTAATTTAAGGATACCTTCTTTATAAGGGATTTCATCTCATTTTACAATTCTATTGAGACTTAATTGTTGTTATGCACCAATTCACTCTTATATGGTGTATATACTATCCATTGGAATAATATATCATGAATCCCTTTATTATCATGATATTATAATGTTCTGATTAAATGTTATTCCTCAATTATTGTATTCAAGTGTCTCTCATTTTGTTAAAAACCCTTTAACTAAAATATCATTTTAAATGTTTTAATGATTTATTCTTATAATTATTTTTCATTAATATCCATTTTTTCAAAATGTTTTTAAGGATTTATTTATATGGATATTAATGGTTTAAAATTTTAGAAGCTTAAAAGTGTTATGGGACACTTTCATTCAAAAATCTCTTTGTTAAATGTTTTAAATGGTTTTGAAAATGGTTTTTAGAATGGATTCATTATTTCAATATATTAAAATGTTATATTGTTATTAAAATATGGAAATGTTATCTTTCCTTTATGATTAAGTTATGTGCTTTGATTATGTTATTGTTCTTGGTAATTTTTTATGAAGATGGGTGGTTCCGTGATAAACTAAGGGCGGGTGAGCCCGATATAGCTCTCCAATGCATTGGGTAACGCGAAGGGGTTAAACGCTAAGGTTTCTCCGAAGAGATTTAGGGAATATACTGTGATGGGTATTCCAAACGTAACCATGATGGTTGCTCCCTACGTAAGAATGTTATGAATGGCTCAATTTACCTTTATTTCTTATGATTTATATTTAGTTATGCATAAATCTTATGATTTCATGAGATATGTTAAATTGATTATGTTTTATGAGTAAAGTATGATTTCTTTGATTCTGATGTATACATGGACTAATGTTTTCTTTCCGTATTGTTATAACCCTTACTGAGCTTTTTATTCTCATCCCAAGTTTTTTTTAAATGTTTTTCATAGGACATAAAGTTGAATAGGATCAAGGATGGGATCAAGGAAATGTCAGGCTGTCTAAAACAAGAAACTAGACATGACTCTTTTGTTAAAGAGTTTTAATTCTTGTGAAAAAAATGGAAGTTGGGTAGATGTTTCTACTTTGTAATCTTTGAGATCTATTAGTTATGTCCTAATTCTCTAAAACTCTAAACCTGAAAAGATCCTCAATGTGAATTATTCATTTAATTCAATAATAAGTAATGTTTAAGGTCGGGTCCTTATAATATAGACCATCACGCCCCCATGTCATACTACACTAGGTCATCATGCCTCATCATCTAAGATTGTCCTATCATCATTTCATAAGAATCATCTAAACATTCTATGCCTCTAGGTCAATCGATCCATTATGGGACCACCTACCACTTGATACCATGCATATAATAACAATATAACATATACAAATTAAATGACATGAAAAATGGTCATCTCATATAGAGGCAACACAAGGCATATCATAGCACGTCATCATGAGTATTTAGTTGAAACATAAAAATGCACGAGAGCATTATCAAACATGGTACAATAAGCTACATAATATCACTCATAAAATCAAGCATCAAACATGGTCATATAGGCTACACATGCACAAACATGTGATGAAGGAATCAAACATGGTCTCGCAACATCTAGGTATCATGTTGCTCAACACACATAAAATAGGGTACATATAAAACAAGGAACACATTAATGATCAATCCTTGTCTATAGGAGGTTGGAATCAAGCCAGTGCATTAGGGTCTATCGTATCCCTTGGAACCTTGTCCAATTATATTAGTCATGGTTCATTTAATTAATTCAGACTTAAAATTAATTAATTAATTAATCATTAATTATTATTCCTAAAACATTATTAATTATAGTTTATTCACCCAACATGGAAAAACTCATATCACATTCCAATAAACAAGAATAATACCATAGGGTATATTACTTGGGATAAACAACCTCAAAGGTAGAAAATTCCTAAATAAGAAAAACCAAACCACTTTGTCTAGGATAACCAAGCAGATTCATCCTCCAATTATTTCTACAAGGTCTGTATAGTACTGCCTAGTTGGGACCATGATCAACCATCTATGGAAGGTTATTCTAGAAATTATGACTTCGTTCTAGGAAAAATCCCCATCATGTGGAAATAAGATAAATTATAATTTAATATAATTAAATTGTAACCTTTAGAAGAAACCAACCAAGCATCATAACTTAACTATAACATCATCCATTATATTTTGATCAACTCTTGGTGTGGTTCTATGTTGAGTAAAATCCTGAAATCAATTTCATGTTTAAATGTCTAATTTGACAGAAATTGATTAAAATCTATAAAATGAATTATCATGGGACATAACTTCATTACTAATCCCATTAATGGAACACATTCATAATCACAAAATATCCTATTGAATTATCAATACAAATACACATAAATAATGAAAAATTTCATCATTATCTGATGGGATTTTTACTTGATTGACTATTTAGAAACAAGCCAATGATCAATCATAAAAAAAAGATAATAATGAGGAGGAGGATCTGAAGAGAATTATGTCACCAATGATTAAAAATGCATAAAATTTTCTAGAGGATAATCAATTATGAATGAAATGATGATCCTTTATCACTTGAGGAAGGATGATTCTATTATTGAGAGAAGAACAATGAATTATATACAGATTCATCATTGTATCACATCAAGATCCATCCTTATTAGAATGAATTTTAAGGAGGGATGAGGAGTAGAGTATGTGTCCAAAAAAATGCTCAAAATTTTAATCCAAATGAATAAATCATGTGGGGGTTCTAGTTGTGAAAAGACCAAAAGGGGCCTCATTAAAATTTTTCCCATTTTTCCCCATTGGTTTATCGTTTGGGGTCCACAGGCAAGCTAGTGAGCCCTACTGTGCAGTATTCCCTCAACCTACCTCGTTGAAGAGCTGGTGCATGACCATCAGTGAGATACTGAGTTCTAATAGGTAGTAGACCTTCTTCCCACCTCACCGGCTAGCCATTGGAGGCTACCAGCTATCTTATGCTACTATAGTACCCTAGTTATCCCGAATAGTTCTCTAGCCTTCTTCTGAGTTTTGAGTCACCAATTAAGCCTCCTATCAAGCATTAAAAAAATCATCTTAAAGATTATTAGACATGAATAATCTTGATTTATCACACAGTTCTATAAATGATCCATCCACAAAATAAAAAATTAAAATTCCCATGAAAATTTAAGACACATAATGAATTAGGAAATTATAACCTCCCCACCATAGCACCTTTCATCCTCAAGAATTAGTTTCGGAATGTGAATCACTCCTTCTGGTCTTCCTTGATGATCACTTACAATAATTTCTCTATGTTCCATCCTTGAATGTAAAACACTACCTCAAGGTTGTACTCACTCTTCCTCGATGATCACTTAAAATAGCATGTTTTCCCCTTAATTAATAGACCTACAGTCCTAGAATAATTTTTTATTTAACCATATGAGAACTACAGGGTTCCGGCTCCACTAAACTGAGAAGTTATAGTGATCCTATTTAAAAAACACAACTCCTTACTAATGAGATTCAGCATACACCACCCTTTACATGGGTGTCATATCGAGCCTCTAAGAATCTACCCATGCCCATAATTCCCTAGGTCCAACCACCTAGGATCTTCACTCAGAATTTAACGAGAGTTGAATTCCAAGATAACATGTCAGGAAACCCCTAGTCCTACCCTCAATGCAACAAATTTTTAAGCACTCTAAAACCCAACCATGTATCAAGAGTACTATAACTCAAGGTGTTTTACACTCTATAGATTCAAGAAACTTGAATGAAATTCATTTATTCCTTCCAAATTTTACTCACATGTACAAAAAACTGTCATCAATGAAAACCTCCCTTAATGAATTAACCTTAACTATCCCTTTATAAATAATATATGTACTTGAATTACCTTACACAGAACAAGATGTTGTCTCACTAGTAACTAGAGTCACATTACTAAGACCATGAGTTCTTTCACAAGAAATCTTTTAAGGTTTTACTAGGGGTCACAATCCATGGAGCTTCATCAAGATACACAACTCTATATATGTATATATGTCAAGATGAATTCTCCCTTAGACTAACCATGTCATGTCCAAATATGGGAGGTTTAGTTAAACAAAATTCTCTTGGGAGTTATATAGATCACTTTACAGAGACTATATTTGGAACCTTAATTAACCAAACCTATCTGATAACTACCCACACAAGATTATTACAAGTTAAATTAACACCCAATAATGAACTAACAAGTTTACTTCACCCTTTGTGCATAGAAGTATTGCATCATCATCATCATTATTGTCGTTATCATCATCATCACCTAATTTCACCATATTATAGTATCATATTAACTGATATCATATGTAGACACACATAGGGGGTTTAGATTAATATAATTTCACAATCACTACTAGAAATTTAGGCTTTATCCACAATTTGGAACCATGTCTGTAAGCCCAAAAACCGTGGATACAGGTTATATCCATGGTTAAATGAACTATGGTTATAGCCCTTCCCATTTCATGAAAAAACCATCCCCCCAGACAGACCCCCCTGCACCTCCCCCCTACAGACCCCCACTTCCACCTAAAGACCCCCCTTGAACTCCTGAAAGACCCCCCCCCCCCCACCGTTGACCAACCCCCCCCCCCCCCCCGCACCCCCTACAGACCCACCTACACCTCTAGAAAGACCCCCCATGCACCCCTTGACAGACCCCCTTACACCCTTGATAGACCCCCTTGCACCCCTTGACAGACCCCCCCCCCCCACTCCCTCGATAGAACCCCCTACACCCGTGACAGACCCCTACGCACCCCAGGCCAGACCCCCTATGCACCCTTGGAAATACCCCCCTTGCACCCCAGACAAACCCCACTTGAACCCCTGCAGAACCCCCTTGCACCATGGGACAGACCACCTTGCACCCCCCCCCCCCCCCCGGTCCCCTTGCACACCCCTGCTGGACACCCCCATTGCACTCCCTCCTAGACAACCCCCCCCCCCCTTCTGGACAAACCCCCCCCCCCTTCCGGATAGAAACCACTTGGACAGAGGCCCCCCTGGACAGCCACCCCCCCTCCTTGATACCCCCTGTACAGACCCCCCTAGAAAGAACCCCCACCCCCTAGACAAACACCCCTTTTCACCCCCCCCCCCCCTACACATCCCTTGCACCCCCCCGGTCTCCTTGCACACACCCCCTTGCACCCCCCCCCCCCCACTGTATACCCCTTTCCCCCAACTAGACCCCCTTACACACCCATGCCCCCTGGTACCCCCCCCACCCCCTGGACACCACCCACCCCACCCCCTAGACAGACCCCCCCCCCAGACACACCCCCACCCCCTGGACAACACCCCCACCCCCTGGATAGACACCCCCTAGAGAGACACCCCCTAGACAACACCCCCACCCCCTGGATAGCCCCCCCAGACAACCCCCCCCCCCTCCTAGACACCCCCTAGAAAAACCCCCCCTCCCCCTAGACAGACACCCCCTGGATAGATACCCCCTCCTGAACACCCCCTAGACAGACCCCCTCCCCTAAGATATTAGCCCCCACCCCCTAGACAAACACCCCCCCCCCCCCCTTCACCCCTAAACATACCTTAAACCCCCTGGTCCTCTTGCACACACCCCCTTGCACCCCCTTGCACACCCCTTATCGCCCCCCTGGACAGCAGCCCCCACCCTGGATAGACACCCCCCTCGACAGCACCCCCACCCCCTTGGACAGCCCTCCCCCCCCCATGGACAGACACCCCCCACCCCCACCCCCTGGACAGACACCCCCCCTGCAAACCCATGCCCCAATGCATAGCCCCACTTGCCCCCCCCCCCCCGTCCACTTGCACACACACCCCTACACCCCATGTTAGACACCCCTTGCACCACCCCTACTAACCCCCCCCCCCCCCCCGCATAGCCCCACTTTTACCCCCATGTCCCCTTGCACACCCCTACTATACACCCCTTACTCCACCCCTGCTGGACACCACTCCCCCCCCCTACTGGACACCCCCCTACACACCCTTGCCCCAATGAACAACCCCCTTTACCACCTTCCTCCAAAACATCCCTCTCACCCCCTGCACACCCATATCCCCTTGCACACACAACATGTGTGTTCAGATGAAAAATTAGGGTTTGTACACCTAAACATGTCGAGTTATGTGGTTCGAAAAACACAGTATGTGTCCCCTAGGCACACACCATTTAACATTACAAATAAATTCCTTCAAGAATGATTAGTATAAATTGATTCAAAATAAATGAAGAATACAATAAATAAGAACAAAATATTTAGTTTTATTTGGTCCCTTTAGGGATTATGTGATTGAAAAGAAAACCTCCTAAAAGAAACTCATTTTATTATGCTCAAACAAAATGTTACAAGTAACAAACCAGTAGTATGAACAATAAGAAAACAGAAATGATAAAAATATTCTATTTTCAACTCATACATTCATGTCTTTCAACTTACAGTTATGTTTTAGGGGTATTGGCATGTACACATAGAAGAAAATAAACCCCTCTTAATATCTAAACACTGCGAGTATCTCAAGAAACAAAAAACAGTGTTGGATATATAATGAATACAAGAAATTGGTTGAATTATCTTAGCCGCTAGGAGAAGGGTTTTTAGAAATTTAGGAACCGTACACTAATAATGTAGTTTTTCACCAACAAGGTACCAGGTAATGAAAGATTTCTTCACTAAATGAACTAAAAATACCTGAAGGTCACCATTGCTAGCCACATCAGATTCCACTTGATTAACTATATCAAGCACAAGAGTTCATCCAATAAAATTTCATCTTGATTTTAAATTTTCTAGTGCATGTGTGATGAGATATCTCTCATGTCATTAATTTTAGTTTTCATTAAGTAAAATGCCAGATTCAAAGTAGAATGATCTAAAGATCGAAATAATTGCCTGAATTTTTCTCCACAAACTTGATCAACTTAATTATTTCATCCTTCCAAATTGTGCTTGGGATGTTTTAATAAATATAATTGATGACCATTAATAAGGTAGACATAAAATATAAGAACAATCATACACTTTGAATGGGGTTTTGTGGTAAAATGTGTTGCAATAATGCAAGAATTGACATAGCTACAACACTTGGGATTTTCAGACATGCTAACCCTCCACAAGTTGGGTTGAAGAAACAGTTCTTAGGACCCTAAATTGAAGGTGAAAATAGAAATGTTTACAAATCCATTTACTAAAATATAAATTATTAAGATACAAGCAAACATAATGATATGTGCTCTGTAAATGGACACTACTATATCAACAGAATGAAATGCTGAGATGAGCTATTAATAAATTATTATTTTCTACATGAGATTATACAACTCTAGTTATATATTTGGATAAAAATATACCAATGATCAATGTTTGTAAAACAAGCAATAAGGTATTGGGTGACCCTAGATGTCAAATAGACTTAAAATTTCAGAAAATAAATCAAAAGTGTTGAACAGTCAGGTTGGACCTTGACCCAGATCCATTTATATATTCGAGTTATGAATCTCACATCGATTTTATACTATTATGGAATTTTAAAAACACCTCTCTCTTTGTCACAAGACTATCCATCCACTAAACCTAACACATCAGGCTTCATGCCTCCTTTGGCCACCAAACCCTGATTTCAACCTCCCAGGTCATAGCCCAACCTAGTGACCACTTCCTCCTAACCCCTCTCTTGTAGCCATGTAGCCTCTTCCAGGAACGACCCTTCCCCTAAACCCCACACCACCCCCCCTAATAACTGATAAGAAATTATTGTAAATGTTATTTGAATGTTTTTTTCATACTATATGAGAGTAGGTTGGGGCTGATGGTGTGTCTCTATTAGAACTGATGACTTTCATATTCTTCAGCATCAACTAATTGAATTGTTCCTATCCTACATTTATTTTACACATATTATCTTTTAATCAACGTGACAATGTTGACAGAACTGTAGGTCAAAAAATAGTTTCCAAGAAGCTTTTCATTTTAACTGTTATAATAATGTATTTTATTTCATGATTTATATATGTGAAATCTATTTAAAAAAAATATTTTCTCAAGAAAAATATAGTGAGGGTAGAGAAGAAGAAGATAACTCTCATGGTCATATCTCATGAGCCTTATCAACTGCAACTAGCATTGGGTGGTGAATTATGAACACAACTATAGTATAAAGTGGTTCTGTGATGGAGAAATATAAACGTAGTGAGAGGTGGAACCAAGAAATATTCAAGAACTAGTGGTTTTTGTGATTATGGTAATATTATAATTTTTCTATAAGAAACTGTGAGTCAAAAAAAATATTTGGATATGCTCGTGGTGTCTCAAATGAGAGAAGAAGGGATAAGGATTAAAATGGAAAACATCAATGCAATAATTTCAAGCAATCTATATAAGCATAAACTACCACTATGAGTTTTCACAAATAGTGTACCTCTATTGTAGGGGTTTTATTACAAAACAATGACTTGTTTATCAAATGAAACAATTATCTTAACTAACACTTATTCAATAATTGTAATTCAATATAAAAGGGAATAATTAAGAAGGAATCTAAATGAAATTTAAAACATTCTTGAATTAAAGAGGTTGGGAGAGGGACCCTACCTCAAAGGAGCCAAGCCACACTTAGCACTTGACACTTTTATCAGCGACAACTCTAAGCTGCTCCATCCATCCTCCAAACATATGAACCTTTATATATACATAAGGATTCCATAAACCCTATGTACATTTCCACATGTCCTTGAACATTCACAAGAGTATACTTATATATATTCTCACATGCATAAGCCCATTATCACCTACACACGTATGAATTTTACATATATATACATAATCACACCTAGACCCTTATATGTAATTGCACTGCCATGGAAGGATATAAATATAATGGGAGAACTTATTATATATATTATTACCTATGAATATGCGGTGATTCTCCTTCAACAAGTAGCTCGAATCCACCTCAACGAGATCCAAAACACACTACAAAAATATAGGAAACCCAAAAATCACAAAAGCTCTATTTAAAAATAGGCTAAAGAATAAAAATGGAAGAAACCTTACCCGAATTTGAGGTCCAACTCACTGCCTTTGATGGTGGTGGATAGAATCGGTCTCTTTAGAAGAAACCACTTGTAAGGAAATAATGGAAAAAGAAGTGAGATATAAAGACTTCTTAAATATATGTGATCGATGTGTCAATTGTACTTGATAAATGACATATGACTCCAATACCAACATGATCAAAAGGTTAATATTAATGATTACACAAACATAATATAATCTAAATGATAAAGAGAAATAATAATATAAAGGAAACCTACCTCAAATGATAATCCATAAATCGATCTCAAGCTTGTACCAACCACCAATGATCCTTCTATCCCCGGTATCATCCATGAATACATATGAATAAAACAACAAAACAATTTAAAATTAGAAATACAATTGGTATAATTGATGGTAAACTCACTGGGTAATATACTGCACTCAGGAAACAAGCCAAGTGTGGGGTCCACTCTAGAAACCCACCCAGACCTAAGAAACATAAAAAATCAAATTTATCAACCCAAAACATCTTAAAATTTCATCAAACTTCATGAAAACCCATAAATAAAACCACTTAATAGTACACCTAAACTCAAATGACATGTAATAATGAGATTTTAAGATTTCTAAGTCTCCTCTATATACCGCACATGAAATCCACATCATATAGAAGTGATCCCATCATGGGTTTAAACAATAATACAACCATGATTTTAATTAAACCTGTGGCCATAAACTAAACTATATCCACAAACGTATCTTTGGATTGGTTTGTTTTAGTAGTATAGGGATACATGAGTTGTCTTTCTTCGATTAAGGTAGTGATTTGTCTTTCATCATGGAAATGATACCTATGGTATCATGGGTGATTAGGTATTTTTTAGTATACACCTAACAGATCATCCAAAATGTTGGGAGTATGTCTTTTAGTTTGAAGGATGGAAAGTGGATATAATATGAGGCTCACCCCCACCCCCTGCACCCCCCACCTGCAACCCCACACCCATGCACCCCCCCCCCCCACTCCCCACCTGCAACCCCACTACCAATTCAGAAGACGATGATATAATTGAGGGATAGTGTTTGTAATTCTCTTAGTAGTTGAACTCATAAACACAAATGTATGTATGAAAGGGATCTCAAGTACTTGTCAAATTTAGGATCATTCTTGAAATTAAAATTTATAAAAAATATTAACCTGTGTTGAATAAGAAAAATGTGATTTAATGGTAAAAAAATATTGATTTGGAATAAATCTATGTGAGGTATACTCAAAATATCCCATAACCAAACATGTTTTCACTTTTCATTTTTAAAAAAATCATAAATGAAGATTAAAAACATGAAAAAAAATTTGAAAGGTGAAAACATAAATTGAAAATAAAAAAAATTACTAACAACAAAATAAAACCACCTAAACCTTTTACCTTCCATAAGCCTCCCCAACAAAACCTATATAGATATGAAAAAAGGGGGTAATCAGATATTAAAATTTTCTCATTGCTAGTTAAAGTTAAACATAATTTCTTAAGAAATGGATTTCTCCCTGTACCGTCCACCAAGGCTATGATTTAAAGCTCTTAGAAGCCATGGTTTTGGCTTTTGAGATTCCTTAGTCCAACATCTTTAGAAACTACAACAAAAAATAGAAAAATATAAAATAATAATAATGAAAAGATATAACCTTAATAGAATAAAAAACTACCAAAACAAAACTAAAGGAAAAAAAGTACATAATTTTTTATCAATGTTTCAATTCAATCCCACACATATAATTTCCAGATATCCTTCTTTATGATGGACCATCTAAATACTTGGTACATAATAGGATTCATCCATGCAAATATAATTTCTACAAATAGGATAAAGAACAAAGATATAAGCTGATGCAAGACAACTTCAATGAAAAAAAGATATCATTGTCAAGAAACTAATATGCATAAAAGTATTTGAACCAATTTCAGAGAACAAAACAGAACATGTTCAAATGATTCCATGCATGCAAGAAGTTATAAAATGGATTGATAAATATTTAAAAAATAAAAAATAACATTTTCATTTAGAATCTCTGTGATTCATGGACTATGTACTACAGCTTCCACATAGTGACTGGTATTATTTAGGTCAAGTGATAAATTCAGTTGTAGTTCTAATCTAATGAGTTTATATAAGCTTTTAGCACCACTCGTGTTTTTTTAATAAGATATTCTAATATATAATGGTATATTGATCGAAGAAGGATTTAGTTCAAATCATGCATATTTCTTTCTACAGTGATATCGCAACATGCATTACTAATTCACTGCCTATAAACTTGAGCTTATAGATTAATGAATGTCTAAACATTAGAATGATTTGATGAAACATGGGTACTGGTGGGACAAAACATCCCCAACATGGGGCCCAATTTTTCTTGCTCCATATGGTCATTAAATTCATTTTCCTACAAATAGAGAAACCATTTTTTGATAGAACTGAATCAAAGTGTTTGAACTTTTGAATAACAACCCCATCTAAAATTGGTTCTCCCACCACTCTTGAAACTCATGGTCAAGAATCCTAAAACAAAATCTTTCAAAGTCTATTGACACCAACAACAATCACATTCAGACTTCAAAATGCTCAGACAACCAATGGACACAAGAAACATATCAATGGATAATTTTTCCCATGTCAGCATAAAAGTTTTGCCCAAAATAAATAGATTAAAGTCATTAAATAGTTCTTGAAAGTCAAATTGTAGTAATACAATGGGTTCTGGAGTTTCATCAAGATAGAAAACTATATTTAAGTCATGGATAAAGACTTATTAATATTTTGGATCATTCTATATAAAAAAATAATGATGATGATGATGATGATGATGAATATATACTAGAAATAAAAATTCATGCCTCTCAGGGCATATGTGTTCTCCATCAGGAAGTTCTTCATATTCAAAATCATCAAGAGATTAAGATCTTATGGGAGTGTAACCCAGGTAAGGGTCCAGAGAAGGAACATACACAGCCTAAGAGTATTCCAAACAAAACCTATAAAAAACACATTATGAAATTAATAATATCGACACCTTTGAATTGAAAAAAAATATTTTAAAACTTAAGTCTTGGGATTTTTAAAAAAAATTGATCATCCCTTCCATGAAAAAATCCCTTTTAGTCTGCTCTACGAATCTTCTGAGTGAATTAAACCAAAATAAAATCATATTATCAGATAAAAGTGTCTTGGAAAATAAATAATAGGCCTTTCAATATGTACTAAAAATGATTTGTGAGGTTAATCATTGTAATGGAATTAAATCTTACCTGAAGGAGGACATCACTAAAGTACACATATATATAAGATCTTAAAATCCAGAAAAAAAAGGAAGAGGGAGAGAAATCAAAATGATCTAAGAAAAATATACATTAATTTTCTAGTTTACCCACAAATAGATACACTCAGGATAGTGACGACAATCCTTAATTAATGGTCATTTTGTTGCCTCAAGGCCAAACAAATACCAGTTCCAAATATCTAATAACATCATTGAAAATTCCACATTTGTATACATATATATCACTGAACAATGAAATTAATTATTAAATCCTAAAAAATGCCTTTCTATGACATAAGAATTCACCAAGAAAGCCATCATGGGAAAGAGATTAAGTGGTAAAGGCAAGTGAGAAATCCTTAATAATTAGCAGTAAGTTTTTATTTTATGAATAATAGAGAAAACCCTAAAGTGTGTAAGACAACTAAGCCACAACACACTGTACATGGTTCCCAGTTCTTGTTGTGGGGTCGGTTTCTTTATTTCATTGGTGCTCTGTAAAAAAATAAAGTGAAAAAACAAAACCATTCTACTGTAATTCATATTTCCACATTTGAAAAGGGGCGTGCTTCATGAAGTGGAACATAAAACTTCAATACATACCAAAATTTTAAACATAAACAAGAAAAGAACCAACCTCTTGTTGAAATCTCTTACAGAAATAATGAAATTGAACAACACAACATCTCCAATAAAGGCATAAATAACTGCAAATCTTAGATACCACCATAGATCCAGAATGTAGACCTTAGTTTCTACACCAATCATAACCAGTATAGAACACCAAGTAAGGTCCTCAATGACTAAATAAACCACCTATATAAACACAAACCCAGGGAAGTTGAGCCACGATTAGAGAATCTACACTGTGAATGAAGGAACTGTGATGATGGATGGAGGAACTGAAGCTGGCGGGGATGAACGAGAGAGGAAAGCAGCAAGGGAGAGAGAGGAAAGCTGTGAGGGAAGAGATGAGAGTGTGGTGGGAGAGGTCATCGGGGAGGAGGAGAGGTCGTCAGGGGAGGAGGGCGTCGTGGTGAGAGGGTCAAGTGTCGAGGAGAAGTGTGCCGCCACTGTGAGAGATGTCATCATGAGGAGAGGTCATCAAGGAGGAGGGAAATGTGCGGTGATAGGGTTGTAGATCGGGGGAGGAGGAGGAGCCCGATATTGATCGAGAAAAAAAGGGCAGTTTTGAGATACAAGGGATATAGCCACAGTGGTTTATTAAAATTGTGGAAATAAAAAATCTATAGCCACAGACCTATAAAACTATGGTTATAGGTCCATGGATATATCCTAAATCTCTAGTAGTGAATGACTCGTATGTGCAAACACAAACCATTTTATTGACACTAAATAGCTAATTTCTCCTTCCTTGATATAATCACACATAAGAAGCACATATTTCATGTGAAACCTACATGTAGAATATGATTCATGTGACACCTATTGATGACATGGTTAAGATCCAAATCTATATGAAATCACAACCTTAAAATCCATGTAGGTTACATGAGGTAAAAACATGTGATCATAGCATTGAAAACCAAGAACATCAGTCTCATGCCCTGCTAACCTAGAATTCCCTTGAGAAAGGTGTTAGTGACACACTATACCGAGTTCTATCACAAGCTATGTCATGTCCCTATGTCTTTTAACTACAAACTCCCCAAAACAAGAAAACCATACTATCTATCCTTTGATAACATTTTTTAAGTTCCTAACTGAATCAATGGGTCTTATCCTAAATACCACATGACATCAAGCATACCTCTCCATATTCTAGAGGTTATTGACAAGTAGTGAGGTTATAAGTTTGAACCATGGGGAGATTATACTATCCATAAGAGTTCATAATGATAATAAATAACCAAACATGTAAATAGTGCACAATCAGAGTAGGAATAAATCAATAACACATAAATTGTATGAATGAATATGGGAAAAGCATACTAAAACCTAAATACAAGGCTCTGATCACTCACTAGGCTGATCAAATGTATAAATAAGAAAATAAAAAAAGTAAAAAAGTGGCTTTATACCCAACTCCAAGCCACGTCTCATCCTTTTCTAGAAACTTATAGAGATCTATCTCACTAGAAGATAAAAATAAAGCCTCACCCAAACCTATACCTATAACAAGTGGGGGTTACTTGGGTACCCAAGTTTTATGGACACCCGGGCAGGGTATGAGTACAACACAGTAGGAAACCACCAATATGGTCTAGTACCCAACTGGTAAAATATATTGTACCTGCGTGTGATAAGCTCAGCATAAGGTAAATAGGAAATACATGACTATATAACATATTATATAACCACCAATGCAAAAATGGACAAAAAACACACATATGTTGAGCGGTCATGTGCTTACCAACCTATAACAACCCAGAGTTGTACCTATATCAACATGATGTTGGAATAATGTCTGAGTGGTTGTGGAAATGTTACAAAAAAAATAAGATATCCCCAAATCTGATCACTACACATATAATCCCTATAAATAAATGTTAGACGACAATAGGCTATCATTCTCTATTTTTGTCACTTGATCCAAATCACATAGACCATTATGCCCCACTATTTTCTCATGGGTCAGATCACATAAACTATTATTCCCCCAAGTCAAGCCACACTGGGATATCATACCCTATTGTCTAACCAGATCGTTTTATAATTTCATAAGAATCATCTAAACACACTCCCTATCTAGGATCACAAATCCACAGTAGGTCCACCAATCACTTTAGTACCGTGTATAGAATAAAAATACAACATATACCAAGTACATCACATGGAAACTAGGAATATCATATAGAGGTAACACAAGGAATCTCATAACATGTCATCATATGTGTTTATTAGAAACATAAAAATACATGTGAAGATCATCAAACATGGTACAATAAGAAACATAAGCACATTCATAAAATCAAGCATCAAATAAGGTCTCATGGGATACACATACACACACGTGTGATTAAGGCATAAAACATGGTCTCATGGGCTCTAGGTATCATATTACTCAACACACATCAAAGAAGGTCCATTTAAACCAATGTAAACATTAATGATCAATCATAATACATCAGTGGTCAAAATTAATCCAGTGCACAAGGGTCTGTTGTGGCCCTTTAAACCATGTCCAATTACATTAGGCATAATTCCTTTAATTAATTAATACTTATGGTACATTAATTAATTAATAATTACTTCATGTTTGGAACACATTATGAATTAAGGATCATTTTTATAATGTGTAAAACCTTATATCACATGTCAATGAACATGCATAATATAATAGGGTAGAGTACATGGGCCACCTACCTCAAACGAAGAAAACTCCCAACAAATAAAAGTCCAACCACTTTTTCTGAGATGACCAAGTCCATTTGGCCACCAATGATCTTCACAAGGTCTAAATATCACAATATATTCAAAAACATAACCAACCATCCATGGAGGGTTATTATATCACTTCTAACTTCATTACGGGAAAAAATATCATCATGTAGAAATAATAAAAGTTACAATTTAATATAATTAAATTAGAACCCTTAGAAGAAACCAACCATGTGAAATAACTTAACCACAACTCCATACAATAGAGTTTAATCCACTCTTGACACACTCTTGGTTCAAATACGAGCAAAATATCCAAATAAATTCAAGGTTTAAATGGAAAATTCAACACAAATTCAACAAAACCTAGATAATTAATTATCAAAATACATACCTTTATTAAAACACCCATCAACAACATGCATTCATAATTAAGGAACATTCTTTTTATATGTTGATCTAAAGCCCCATAAATATTAGACAATTCCCTTAATATCTAATGGAATATTAACTTGATTATGTATTTGGAAATAATATAATGATCAATCATGAAGAAAAATGTTATAGGGTAAGAGGGTAGGAAGATAATTGTGACACCAAGGATTGAAAGGGGTTAAAATTACCAAGAGGATCATCCATGATGACTGGACCAATGATCCATCACCACTTGAGGAAGAAGTAGGATAATATCAAGGGAACAATGAAGGATTCCCATGTATTTGTGATCGGTTCTTGACTATCTATGTCATTATTTGAAGGTATATTAATGAGGGAGGAATAGAATGAGATATATCCAAAACCTTCTCAAAATTTTGATTCAAGGTAATAAATACTAAAGGGGAATCGGTGGAAAATTGTGAAACAAATTATATCATTAAATTCATGCCTAGAGAACCCTAGTAGCTAGATGATCTGGGTCCATTGGCTAATCAGTTTCCCACTAACCCTAGGTATAGGCCTACTTACTGTTTAATGAGAGATGTTGATCAGTGGGCTCTTATCCTATCTCACTGACTAGTTGATGAGTCATACTAGGTTGTAGGGATTATACCCACCCCATTGGATAGCTGGTTCTTCTGAAATAATCCTTCCAAGAATCTATACTTATTATAAGTTCTAAGTCACCAACCTATCCTCCTTTCAAGAATATAAATATCTCTCATATTAATTCAACACTTGGTTCACCAAATGAGTCATCCACCTAATGAAAAGTTCAAATTGCCCCTAAAATTTAAGACTCGTAATTCCGAAGGTAATTACACCATGGATAAGTTATATTGAACCCATATAATCATAAGTTAGACTATAAATTTAATTCATAAGTTATTAATTATAATTTCATAGTTTTCTAGTTTATATACACATTAGTTTAAGTATTATCATCCCTAATTTTAACTTCATTTTATTTGATGGTGGGAAATAGGTGGAAACATTCCAAAAAAACTATTTGATAGAAACTGTGATGATTCCCCTAATGATATTCCTAACCTAATGGTAGAAATATCTGAGAACATAGTGGTATTACTAGATAAATTGAATCAAGTTATGAATAATAACTTGAATCATGTGGGATTCCCTCCTTATCCAAAGAAATAGAAAGTTGTGATTGAGTCTTATATGTGATAAAGGAATCTTACCTTTAGTGGGTCTTCTGATCCCCTCATCATGGAATAATGGACTAAATCCATTGAGAATATATTCCTTTTTCTATAATTATTTGAAAAAGATAAATTGTTATTGATCATTTATCATCCAGAGGTAGAAGCTGATTGGTGGTGGATATTGATCAATAACATGAAGCCTAAGAAGGAAATTAAATCTATTTAATGGGAGTGATTAAAAAAATAATTTTTCAATAAATATTCTCTTTCTATTTAATTATAAAGAGAATTCCTTGGACTAATGTTAAAAAAATATGAGTCTATTGGGTCTTATGAGGCGAACATCACAAAGTTTCCATGGTATGCCTCTGAATTTTTCATAGACACTGAAAGTAAGGTGGAACACTTATTTAATAGATTAAAGTCAAGCCTATGAATAGATATATAAATTTGAGACATAGATAGATATGAATAGATTTTCCATTTTTATCTTAAGATCGAGAGAGATATTGGTGATTCTCAATGGTCTCAAGGGTCTATATATAAAAATAATAAATGGAGTTAAATTTGGGAGGATCAATAGATAAATGGAAGAAAGAAAACCTAACTTCACAAGTTTCAAAAGTGTGGGAAGAAGTGTCCTAGAAACTATCTAAAGGTAATGAGTAGATGATTCATGTGTATAAAATAGGGACATCGGGCTAATAAATGTCAAAGGGAGATGAAGAATCCAACTAATGTGATATAAAAAAATAAGTTTCTAATCAACCCATGTCTGATAGTCTAGTGTCTAAACTACAAGTAACATAGAAATTATACAATAAAATACCCTAAGACAAGGTTTTTTGAAGATAACCAATGGAAAACCCTGTAAGGCCTAGTGATCAAGGAAGTTAATATTTTATCACAAATGTTGAGGTAGATCCTAATAATGTTTTGGTGAAAGGTATGCTAGTTATTCATTAAATAATGGAGAACATTTTATTTGATTTTGGTTCTATCTAATTTTTCTTATCATGTAAGTTTGGTATAACTATTCAAACACCACCTAAAAACATAGTGGTTGAGTTTTCCATGAGAACAAAAAATGGGGTGATTATTTTATCCCAAGTATATAACTCCTCCTTAGTCAATGTTTTTGGACTGAACCTCCCAAAAAATATTTTCATACTTCCTTTAGTGGAATTTGATGATATATTGGTCAGGTATTGCCTATACTTATATAAATCCAACATCAACAATATAGAGAGGTAAATCACTCTCCATATCCAAAATCATACTCTTATTCTATATAAGTGTAAGGAGGAGGATAAATCTATGTTGAAATATTCTTCTCAATAATGGATATAATTTCCTTATAAGAAAGAATATATTACTAATATTATTTGGATAAAGGATAGAATCATTCTATGAGACATGTCCACTGTGAGGGAATATACCAATTTATTATCAAAATAGTTTTCTAGCCATCCTCTTTGCTAAGAGATTGAGTTATCAATTGAACTTATACCTATATATCTATCCATATCCAAGACACCCTATAAAATAGCCACCATTTAGTTGGAAGAACTAAATAAGTATTTACCAAACAATATAGTTAAGGATTTTATACTCCTGAGTGATTCACTATGGGTTATATTGTTTCTCTTCATCAATAACAGGGATGGGTCAATGAACCTTTTCATTGATTATCATGAACTCAAAAAAATCATGATAAATAAAAATTATATTATGCCATGGATTGATGAATTTTTTTATCAGCTACATGGGTCCTAGTACTTCTAGAAGATGGATCTTTAGTTGGGATATTATCAATTAAAGGTGAAGAGGTAAGATATTACAAGTCTACCCTTTAAACAAGGTATATATTCCATGAGGTGATAGTAATTACCTTCAAAATCACTAATTATCTAGAAATATTCATGGACTTTATGAATAGATTCTTTACAGATTACCCCAAAAAATTGTGGTAATTTTTATATATGATATTCTGATATAAAATAAAAACAAGGATGAGTAAGGGGATCATTTGAATATTATACTAAATACCTTATAAAAGGATAAGTTATATGAAAATTATAGTAAATTTGATTTTTAGATAAAGGAAGTATCATTATTGGGGCATGTTATTATCAGTAAAGAGATATTTTTGGTTCTTATAAGACAAATAGGATTAAGGAATTTCCTAGACCAACATCTATAATAGAGATCCATAGTTTCCTTAAAATAGCTTGGTACTATCGATGATTTATGAGGGACTTCTCATGGTTTTAAAACCCACTGACCAAGATAACTCAGAAGAGAGTGAGGATTTGTAGTACCAATAAATACTATTAGAGCTTCACTAAATTAAAGAAAATTCTTATCACTACACCAGTACTCACACTATCATAAAGTTTGGATACTTTTATAATATACATGGATTTTATAAAGAATTTATTTGGTTATATAATAATGTAAAAGGATAAAGTGATAGCCTACACCTCAAGTAAGTTGAAAGTTCATGAGTAGAACTATTCAACACGTGATATGTAGTTGTATGCATTGATCTTAACAATTTATATTTGACAGCATTATCTCTATGGAAAGAAGTTTAAAATATATGTGTATCCTAATAAAATCAAATATATATTCAAAAAGAAGGTTCTTAATATGAACTAGTGAATATAGTTAAATCTAATCTTGGACTATGACTAATTAATCTATTATCATCCTAGGAAGGAATATAAAGTAGAAAATTATCTATGTAAAAGGATATTGTAACCTTATCAATGATGAGAATTGAGAAGGATCCAATTTTCTTAATCCTTCCAAGGATATACAAGGAATTCATAAAGAAAAGAACAACATCCTTCCTGGATCAAATGATTTCTCAAATATCCATTCTGGAGAAGATAAATGATTCCTATAGGGATAATGTTGAAATATAGGAAAAGGAGGAATCTATAAGAAATTTTAAATCCCCAGAAATAAAAATTGATGAAGAAGTGATTATATGATTTGGGTCCTTAATATGTGTACTATCAGTGACTGAGATAAAGAAATGATTCTTTCCTGATGCACATAGCTCGAAATTCTCTATCCACTCATGGAGAAAGAAGATGTATTGAGATCTATTAGAGAACTATTAAATGGTCAATATAAATAATGTGATTTCATATTATATATAAAAGTTCCTGTTATGTTAGAAAGTAAAGAAAAAAATTTAAAATTATAAGGGAATGAAGAAACTATTACTCATACCTTCTTGGAAATGGGAACAAGTCACCATTACAATTTATACAGGTATTCCAAATACATCTATAGAAAATAAAACCATATGGGTTTTAGTGGATCATCTTACAAAGTCTTATAAAATATTTTTAATGTGATATTACTTCTCACTAGATCAACTTATAAGGATGTACATCAGGTAAGTTGTGAGGATACCTGGAACACCATTGTAAATTTTATCTAATAGAGATATAAATATTACCACCAAGTTCTAGAAAATTATGAAACAAGATCTAAACACTAATTTTATCTTTGGTATGGATTATAAATCCTAAATTAATGGTAAATCCAAGAAAACTATCTTAAAACTTGATGATATATTGAGAGCCTTCTAGATGGACTTTAAAAGTAGATGGGATAAATATATTCCTCTAGTATAGTTCTCATAAAATAATATCTTTCACTAAAACATCCAAATGGATCCATATAAATCCATTTATGGGAAGAGATTTGTAGAAAACCTATGTGAAGGGATGAAGTTTGTGAATCCAATCTACTAGGAACTAAAATGGTCAAAGAAATGGTAGAAAATATTAAGACCCTCTAGTTTTATAGAAGGATAGCTACAAAAATCTATAACAATAACCATTGGAGAGATATAGAGTTTGAGGTTGGAGATAAAGTGTTCCATCATATATCTCCATCAAATTGAGTCATGATATTTGGGGAAAAGGGAAAGCTAATACCCAACTACATCAGCCCCTTTGAGATTATTGATCATATGGGAGCTATGCCTTATCAATTAGCAGTCCCACCAACCCTATCTCAACTACATAACTAGTTCCATGTAACCCTCTTGATGAAGTACATACCAAATCCACCACATATACAGAATTTGGTGGTGGTATAGTTAGATCATGATCTCTCTTATGAGGGTAATTTGGTGAAGATCATGAACCATAGAGAAAACTTTATATACAACAGGACTACTCACCTTGTCAAAGTACAATGGTGGAACCATAAAAATGAAGAGGTGACATGGGAACTGGTAGAAGAAATGAAATATAATTACCCTCATATGTTTTTATCTTAGTGGGTAAAATGAAATTTCAAGAGTGAAATTTATTAAAGGGGAATGTAATGAACCTGAAATTTATCAGTGGAATTTCCTTTCTGGTTATATAAATGTGTCATATTTAGTAATATAGTATTATATAAATTACATGGATTATATAATAGAACCAAAAAAAATTATTGACTAGAAAATTACATTTAGAGAATAAATATATCTATAATAATTGAAAGTGTTACAATGAGACAAAAAATAGAAAATAAGATAACTATAATATGAAAATTTAGATCTGCTCAATCCCCTAGAATGATTGTACTCATGAAAAATACTGTAGAAATTAAATAGAACATTAATAATGAAATATTTCTTTTTAAAATGAAAATATATATAACCTTGATAGAAAATAGATTCAAATTTATAATGAATTAAATATGAGGTTTTTATAGAAAGTAGAGAACTTGTATGACAATTACAAATCTGACTGTTGGAATAGTAATTTGATCATTAGAATAGTAATCTGACCATTTTGAATGGTAACCTGGCCATTATAATAGTAAAATCATCAATTTAATTTTAAAATAATATATTAATGTCTTATAAAATAAAAAAAGATAAAATATATATAAAGATACAAATAAATAATTTTTTAAAAAATGATAAAATAAGTATTTTGATTTTTGTAAAACAAAAATGTTTTATTTAAATTTTTGATAATAAATATAAAAAAATAATAGAATTCATATATAAAAAAATATTAATATTCATTAAAATGATAGAATAATTTTATGACACAATAAGTAATTTTTCAATGGGTCATATAATTGATCATAATATTGAAATTGGTATTTTTTTCAAATAAATAAGGATTTTATTTAAAAACTAATTTTATCATATTTAATATTATTTTCCTAAAATAGATCTAATTTTTTTAATCTACACATAAAAAATGATTAGGGTGACTATTTGGTATTTTTATAAAATTGTTGAATTTTTTTAGTGAATAGTGAGATATGGTAAAATATGATATTTAACATTATAAGAAAAATAAATACAAAAATAAGTCATGGATGATGAAGTGGCCATTATTTAAAACTCAAATGTACTAATTATTGTATATAGTCACAAGAATCAAAATTATTGGTAGTCTAGATCCAAAATAATAAACTAATCAATATTATATCCCCCCTCATTTCACCTTATAAATACCACCTATTTCCACCCCTTCTCCTCACGCCTTATAAATGATGGATATAGCCGAGAATATACCAATTTATATCCCCATACCTTCTCCCCACATATAAGTAGTTATGTTCTTACCAAAATACCATTCCAAGGAGCCTTAGGGGTGGCCTAAGAGAAGACATCCAAAGCGAAGGTAATACTCTCATATGAGATTTTTAATCCTTATTCCTCTTGAACCTCAAAAAAATCCATCCAAGAAGACATAAGAAATTAATTATCATAAATATATTTGAATATTTTTGTGTTAATTTAATTTCAATTATCAAAACTCTTTTCATTTCATTCTAAAATGAAAACTAATGTTCATATTATAGTGGGTTCACCACCTCTATGAAAAGCATACTTTTTTTCTCTATCACCTTCATGGATGGTTATAGAAATAATATTATGTTTATATATGATAATAATAAATATATTATAACTTATTTCATGTTATGGAATGTATTAATAATCATTGGATTAAATAAAAAGATTATCATTCATGATGGTCGGTAAAACTAGTTAAATGAACTAACTATATAATGATAGTGTTTATACTAAATAAATCATACATGTGTTAATAAACATATAGATATTTGGGAATATTTAAACATATAATTGAATTTTATTTTTTTATTCCCATTTTACAAGAACTTCAATAATTACCCACAAACTAAAGCAACTTTGGAACTGTGAAACGAACATCCTTGGGAGAGTGGGAATAAAAATTATGTCTTAACAAAATAATTTTAAATGAACATAAAATAATAATAATAAATGAAATATAAATGAAAAATATTCTTAATATTTTTTTTAATAAATTTAGTTTTATTATTCAAGAAGTTAATTGATCATACCAAGTGATTCAAGGACCTAAGGTAAGGGGACATCCAAACCACCCTCCTTTATTTTGGGTCATGCCTTTTCTCTCTAAAACTCAATTAATCACGCTATTTTTTTTATTTATCACTTTTATATTATGTATATATTTTTTCCTCAAATATATAAATAGTTATTATTGCATTTATTTATTTCTTATATACACGTTTTTAATGTTTCCTCCTCAATTTCATTCTTTAAGAAAACCAGATTAAAGAGAACTTCTCTATTTCTTACCACATTTCAAGTACCACTCCATAAAATTTTTTATACCATAATTGGTTTATAAAATTTCTCATTTTATTATAGAAAACGTTTTTATTTCATTTTTTATTGAAATTAGTATTCACTTTACCCTATTTAAATACTCTATACCCTTTTCTCTAAAACCCCACTTAAAAGGTGCATTTCAAAAGTTCTTTCTCCATTCCTTTTCATGTATTCACTTCACTTGGACATAATTTTCATGGAATATACTTATTTTTTATCTATGGACGTCTAATAATGTTTTAATAACTTCTTTCATGTAAGATATTATGATATTCCATTGGGTTATAAGGCAGGATTATATAACCCATTTCTTTCCATGGGTAATTCATATTCTTATGCCTTATGTTCGATTTCCTTTTGGGGAAAAAATAAGCATATATATTTCATAATGGCTTTACCTAGATAGAAATTAAATTCATTTGGTAATATTTATATCTCATGATATGATATTTATTGGATTAGGGAATAAACATACTCTATTATGGGACTCTTTCCACTAATTTATGATGTCTTGGCAATAATCTGTGACTTATTCTTATGAGGTTGTGTATTATGATGTTTACAAAATATTATTATTAATGATTCTATGATTCCATATTATTTATTTAATTCTTTATGGTGATCATTCATGTAAATTTTCCATTATGATACCATGTTATGTCATTTGAATCATATGTTTCTCTCCTTTATCATGCTTATTCCTTTAATGGGATTTATAGTTAACCCATTTTTTTATGTGTTCCCTGGGTTATCCTATGTATTTTTATAAGATCATAGGATTTAGTATTTCATTTTTTAGATTACAATTAAAATTTTGTATTTTAGTTCCATGTTGATTTTTTATATACATATATTCTCCCAAAGACACTAGTCATATAGATCATTGGGTTGTGTTCATTGGATATTTATTTTTAAAATCATGTAATAATATGTGTAAGAGACTTAGGTCATTATATCATCTCATCCATTTAGCCTCTTGTGAAAAAATAAAATCATATCTATTCTAATCATAGTGTCTAATAGTTCCATGAATTTTCCTATTAAAGTTACAATATTATAACTATTTATCCTAAGATTATGATTTTGGACTATCTTCTTTTCCCCTCACATCTGTCCAGAAATGTGTGAAGGCCCATTATCATTTAACACTACACTTACACATCGATTATGCATATCTAGATAATTTGACACCATACTTGAATAATGCATCTAGTTGATTTTGTGAAATGGCATTGTATTTTCATATTGATATATTTGATCCATGTAATGGAAATATTTGATGAAGTTTTATGATGGTTTTTGACTACCTAATGAAGTCACCCTCTTTTATCTTGGCTTGGGACAAGTAATATAGGATATAAAATTCACACAGTTAGATTTTAATTAAAAATCCATATTACCATAACAAATAACTTATTATACAAGGAGGGTACATACCTGTGCATACCTACTTTGAGCCTAACTCGGAATTTAAGGAAAATAAATATAGCACATTTTTTGTATAGTATCCACCACATGGTAAAGGGGATAATGTATACCAAGTTTTAGTAATTTTTAAACCCATCCAATTTCTTTGATAACATGTTATCAATATATGGAACACCTACTTATAAAACATATAATAGAAATATAACCCTTTCAACATACTCAATATATCAAATAAATAGCCATACTCATGTATACATAACTAATCAGGAAATCTATATGTTCAACCCAACTAAGTAATAGATATGTTAATTTTTGAAAAATCAATCATAATTATAGCATTAATAATCATATAATCTACATTCCCAATCCAACTAAGTAATAGACATATTCAGGTGTAAGAGATTAAACATAATTCCATTATGGTGTAATTCAACTCTATATGTGAGAATTTAATAACTAATAAAACTATTTATTTAAAAACAAAATCATTAATAAATGATCAAGAATAGTAGTTTCAATCCAAACAAGGCATCGTACATCGCATAATCACTAATTAAGATATAATATTGGAAATTCACACAAAAAATATTCATGGAATAAGTATAAATTTAAATATAACTATTAGAAACCCAAACAATACACTAACCATTTTACTAATAATTAATTATATATATACCATTAGTGAAAAAACTAATGTATAAAACATAGAATAGACACAAATAATACATATTAGTATCAACTAAATAAATTAAAATATATTGATTAAACATGAACTAAAAAATACTACTGAAAAATTATCTTATTGTCCCAATGAATTTTCAATAGTCAAAACATAATTTAATAAAAATGCCAACTAAGGAAATATTTCATTAAATGTTAATATTTATCCATGTATCCGAAATTTAAAGAAAGGAAATTTGACACATCAGAACTTTTCTATAAAAAATTAAAAACATTTTGTATGTGGTGGAAAAGTATGCTTTATTAAAACATAATAATGAATAAAATTACCCATTATTTAAGTTTTAAAAAGTAAAAAATATATATTTAAAGTATATATAAAATAAATTCCATTATCAATCCTTTATGAAAACAGACAATATTATTATTTATAAAATATAATTTTGGTTTCAAAATAAAATAAGTTAAAGAACTAAATAAATTTTTATCACATAATCCACACATCTGTTACCTCGTCATTAATGAAATTTTATAACCAATATTAAGTAATTTTCATTAACTTGTAATTGATTTAGGTGATAGTGAAAAGAAATGATTTATTTGGTATAATAAGATAAATGACTTAAGGAAGAAATATTAACTAATCTATAATCATACCATTTAATATATAATATAAAAAATGATTTATATTTACAAAAAGAACTCAAGATAGCATATCATAAATAAGAAATAAATATTAACTCAATTTTTTTACCCAAATCACAAAAAAAAAGATCATTTTAATTTGTTCTCAGAAATAAATTTATGTGATGTAACCAAATAATAATCCAAAAAACATCCCTTATGTGTTTTTAAAACCATGTGACATTTTATAGAAATTTATAGGAATGAATCCCCATAATTTAATTCATAAAAATTACTAAAGAACACATGTCCAACATTCAAGTTCATGGAAAATTGAAACTAAAACATGTAAATGAGCCTAAAAACCTTTATAGTAGAAACAAAGTATAAAACATATAGTATAAACATGTTAAACATAGAAAAATAAAAAACTTTACTAACTCTTACATTCTATATAATAACATACAATGATTTGGAAGGAAACCAATAAAAATAAACCATTTAACATTTTTAACAACACTAATTCAAATTATATATTAACAATTTCATCCCCTTTAATATATAATTTTATAAATAAACATGAATAACTAAAGATTATATAGAAATAAAATTTATACATGATAATGAATTGAGGTTTTAAAGAAAAAAATGATTAATTGACACCATTATATAGGTTCAAATGAAATCATGTTTAAACCCTTTAACTTGATATATAAAAATATCTATGAAAACCAAATATTAATAATTCCCAAATCATATGTTTGATTTTTATTATTATTTTAAAAACAAGTGGTAGTTATATCACAGACATAACTAGAATAATCATGTGGAGGTTTGAGACAACCTACCATAACCATTTATTGGTGAGCTCAATGTACTCTAATAAGCATCAAACAGTACCTAATATTCATTAAAAAAATCAACAACCAAATGATATTAATTTATCCATCTACATAATTAATTAACACTATAATCCAAAGAAAACTCATGTGAAAAACTCTTAGAAATACACCCAATATTATAAAAACCAAAATCCCTAACAAATTACAAGCTATAATTCTCTAATTTCATCTCAAAATCAATAAATATATAAAATAAATTATACATGATCAACATTTTATCAAAAAAAACCCATTGAAATAAAATAAACCATTTAATCTTCCATAAACCATGAAAAAAATAATCCATAACCAATGGAGTGATTTTATAATTCCTTGGAAAAATCAGAAGACATAGTCCCTAATATCACTTTTTGGGAAAAAAAGGAGAGAGAAGGAGGGAATATGATAATATAGAGGGTATTTCATTAGTAAAAGTGAATCAAAATCCCACATAATTTCCTTTATTCAAGGGAGTAAGAGGGAGGAAAATGAAGAGGAAAAGGTATTTCCTTCATGTGTCTTGTATGACTTGGATTAATGAGGGTTAAAGGTCCCCCAATTTTGAGGTTAAAATTTTTTAATAGTAAATAACCAAAAAATCACTAGAATAAAACTTTTGAAAAAACAAAACTAGACTCTATAAATTACACTATAGAATCCTTTTGACTACCCTGTGTATTTTTAGGTAACAACTATAATCCCACTAGCCACTTGGTGGAAAACCAATAGTTCATAAATCCATGGATTTCTCATTGGGTACCTAATGGCTTACTACGACCACCCCCTTAATATTTTTACTCTAAAAGCTCTCAAAATTATAAATTTTGGATTTTTTAATCATATCGCCACTACCAAATACTTATTTTAACCATCATGAAACACCAATAATTATCTCTCTCTATCTCTCTATCAATATCCAAAAATTCAAACAAGATTGTGTTACTACTACATAAAGTCCAAAATTTAAATCAGATTTCAACTTTAATTAATAAAACTATGACATTAGTTATAATAATAAATGTGTTTTATTTCACTATGTGATGAGGGAATTATTATAATGGGAGTGGTTTATACTTTTTTAAGGTAAGTGACCCTTAATAGTGAGTATGTTAAATAAAAATATTTGTAATCAAGTTATGGTTTTAGAGAATCTAGGTGAGATGATAGAGAGTCACATTTACTCTCTTGGATGTAGTCTCTACATCAAGAGGGAACCAATTTTTATGTGTGTATTGTATTCTTTATTTACATCCATATAAAAATTTAGGATGAGAAATATTTTTATACTCTAAAAAATCATATTATAAAGATTAAAATATTGAAATAAGTTTGAAAAGGTAATAAAACTTATATAATAATTCATTCCCACCATCTAAGGTTATTTACCTTATGATACTACCAATTGGTATCAAAGTGTTTTATTCTATTATTAGTGTATTTTCTCCTAGGGTTGAAAAATGTGAACGCCCCAGTGAATAATAAAGGTATTTAAATCATTGATGGGAAAATATTATAATTATGAATGAATCAAATGCAATATTATTTTTTATCACTTGATATATATTTTCATTCTACTATTATTACTATAATTTTTTTGGATACATGTAAAGTGAGACCCTCGCAAAAAAAGGTTTCAAGGAGTTGGATGAAAATAAAAAAGAATTGAATTCACTATAGGGATAAATTTCATGCATGACGTATATGAATGTGATGTCTTATAAATATTTAAAAGGTATGTGTGATAAGTTTTTGAACATCTATAAGAGTGATTCCAAAGTCAATGAATAAAAACTAAAAACTTTATTAAATGGGTTTAAAATTTTTAAGATTATCCAAGTGTAATTTTCTAACACATTCTTCAATCAGGTAAATGGAATATTGTAGTAAATAAAATTAATCAAAAAAATAATTTTAGTGGTTTTCATAGTAAAGATTATTTTATAAATACTTCTTACTCATTTTAATATAAAAATAGATTATTTAATAAATAGATATCATAACAGTATCATTATATGATCTTTAAATAATTATGATGACATGGGTGATGGTGATGAATGAGGATAATCTCATTACTAATATTATTAAAAAAGATATGGAATCCATGTCTATAAAATATATTACATTAGGGGATAATCTGTAAGATAAATGAGTTTAAGGTTTGAAATTATTCCTCTCCTCTAATATCAAATGTGGGAAAAGAAAATTCAAAGCGACAGTTCAATTAACATTCTTTCAATGTATAAAATTGTTTAATATCATTATCAAGTGTTCAAATAATTTACAAGATGAAGACTATAGAGATGAATATCCATGGAGTTCATTTAAAAAGTAATATGGTATTAATACACACAATTTCAAATATCAAAGGACATTTATCTCATATAAAGAATAATATTCCATTAATCCAAAAATTAAAGAGTTTGAAGATTGTAAGTATGAATACATGGTTACAATAATCAACCAAAAATAATAATAATAGGTAGTTGAATATGGAAAATAAGAATGATAAGGTTCATTTGACCTAAAATTAAAACTTAAAGTCTATATAGATGAGATTGATATATAAATATCTCAAGTGAATAAATCAAATGGTATTATAAATGAATTAAAATCATATATACAAGAACAACATGAGGAGATTTATAGATTAAAAGAGTAAGTTGAGTCACTAAAATATGGAATTATAGAAAATACAGAGGAATTTTTTTATTTAAATCTCATGTTTTAAGAATAACATAAAATCATTTATGGTTTGACCACTATTGTGAAACAGCAGTGAAAGAGGATTGGTGATCTCACTGGTGATGCCGTTAGATATTAAAGAAAATAGTATGGTAAAATATGACTTTCAATTCCAAGTTTTAATTTTGAAAAATTATTAAATTTAGAAGTATATATAAGAAGTATAAGGAGAACATTGGAGAATCCTCAAGAAAGTTATAGGAACTCCTAAGTAAAATAAGATCATATCTTGATATAAATATGGGTCTACGTTATTATGCAACCCAAAGGAATATAGAGCTGAATAATAGTGGGAAATAAATTTTCCTAAGGAAGAAAATAGATTTAGGATTATCCTAAAAGGTTGTAGTTTCATGAATTAATACTCAACTGAACATACAAAAAATGAGATATCATTGTTATGGGATAATGGAAATTGAAATAATGTTTGTTCCATTAAAAAGAATAGAAAGTGGAAGTGGATAAAATAAATAAAAATATATATAATTTTATTATTTATCAAATAAATCGTATACTCAATGGATACTACTATTAATGTATTTTATTTTTTCACAATGTTATTTATTCATATAAATAATACTAAGGATCACACTAATAAATAGGATAAATCCTTATCCTAAAATAATTCAAAAAAGAATCCAAAAAAAATTAGAGTTTAATAATATGATTTTTATTCTTGAAGAATTTGATTTATTATCTTATGGTGTATAATATAGGATAAGTAACCTCCAATCACTAAATAAACAATATGGTTGAAAATGATTACACTTAAAAAAAATTTGATATTTTTTGAATCATATCTCAAGGAAAGTAATGGTGATAAAACTTGGATCCTAGATAGTGGGTTCTCTTCCCAAATGATGTAGAATGTGGAATTTCTTACAAACATCAAGAATAGGGAGGATGAAATTATAAAACTCATGAATAATAGTAATATTCATATTAAAGTATTTAGATAGAAAAAAATTAAAGGTAAGGACCTATGGAATATGGATAAATTTTAGTATTTTCTTCTTGATATGATAAGTATTCAACATTATATTCCTTGCATAAAAAATTATTTTTTTTTAATTTTATCTCATGTCGTTTACTAAAACCATATTTCTTACTTAATTATATAAAGGTGTACTTATGTAACAATTTTTTTATAATCCATCATTTTCTTATCTACATGTCCCTTGGAACATTTTTATTACTATATAACCAATTATTACACATTTAAATCATATCAAGGATAGATTTTCTTTGAATATTATTTTTTATATTTTAGTTTTTTTTATTAAGTTACATAAATTCATCATTTTTATTTAAACATATTCAATAAAATATTGTCTTACCATAATTTTAAATGTAATCTCCCATTATTATGTATGATTTTTCATATATTATGTCTTAACCCTCATAACATAATCTAAAAATTTATTTCCTAAATCATCTAATGTCAAAAAGGTATTATATTTTTCCTCAATTATAGATATTTATGGATTATAAATAGATGAAATAATTTCCAAAATATTTTTAACAATCACAATAACTTTGATATACTCACCAATATCTCCCATTTATCAAACCACAATATTTGTATTCAAAAAATCAGTAATGTTTTTAAATGGTATAATCTTCAAGCCTTCAAAAAAAATTGTAGAACTTATAGATTAGTTTTTTCACTTTTATATCTCCTTTATTTATTTTGGGAAAAAAATCCAAAAAAATATTGATGATGAAAAAACATATCACCTTAATATATCCATTGTTTATTAAATATCTATATACAGAATATTATACCATTTGATAACATTTAGTAACATCTTATTTTTCCCTATTAAGTTTCTAGAGTTTGAAAAATGGTTTATATTACATGTATGTCATCCAAATAAACTTCAATGTTAAGATACCTAGTATGCAATTAATTTATGTTTTTCATGTTTAATAATTTAGTCTATTTAATATTGGAACTCCTTTTTCACTCATTGTAGTATTAATTATAAAATTATCAATATAAAATTTTAATGATAGTGTTATTCAGTGGGGAAATATAATATTAGAATATTTTATCTCTAATAACACTTATTAACACAGAATTTTTTTTACCTCACCCACATACATCATGGGAAAATTTATAATTAGTTAACCTTTCATGGAATTACTCTAATACAAGCACATTTAACTTCATATTTATTATCATTCGTGATCCTAAAAAATAAATACTCACTTTATTGTAATTTATTATATTGATTATTATTTTTTCAGTCCTCTTTTATAGGGATGTTACACCCCCCATTTAAAACATGATTCCCTTATTATAAACCACACACCTCAAACTCAATAAAATTCATTGTAAATTTGGTTATGTATTTTCTCTTATTATATCTTTCAAGATTTTATCTCCTTGGTCCATAGACCATAGAATATTTCATCATGAGTATCTCATAATACTTTAGTTATATTCCTAAACTACCATGGGCTATTATGTTTTGAGTAAATGTTATGAACTGTCCCCATTATAACCCTTCCTGAGTTGGCAGCAAAGATGAGTGTGATCCTTAAAGTATGTCTCCAATAGGATATGAGTTAGAAACTAACACTAAGGCTATAAACCAAACATAATGAGAGTTATTACCCTCAAAATAGAAAATAAAAACAAATGAATCCACCAATAAACTTCATATGATATAAAATAAATCCAATCCTATAATGCATTTATTTTCATAGATAAAATAAAATTCCTCAAACAAATATCAAAAATAAGAAACTCATGTAAAAATGAATCCATGAACACTAGTTAACTACAAATCAAAATAAATTAATGTTAAAACCACCACCAAACCATTCTAAAAATTAGTAAAAATACATTATATAATATAGGGAATATTAAACATATAATGACTTGGATTTTACTCATTTTAATTTTTAGAAATTATTTAGGAAAATTTCAAGACCAGGTGTTGAGACGGAATGTGATTCTAAGGCCCGGTGTTCCAAGAAAAATTTATTGAAAAATGTTAAGTTTTTAATAGAATGCACTCATCGCTTTACTTAAAAAGTGGAATATATTTAAATGGGTTCCTGAATTAGAAATATGAGGGAACTATTGAGCTTAAAATGGATGCTTTACCCTGGGTGTGACCTAACTTTGGTCGGCACTGGTCATATGAAGAAAAAGTCACCAAGGATGTAACAATAAATAAAATAATTAAATAAAATTATTTTATTTAAAATCCTATTAACTCATGAATGGTGACTCAGATTAGAAATCAGATACCACCACTGAGTTTGTAATGTGGTGTTTTCCTTAGGCGAGTCCTAACATTGGTTGATGTGGGTTGGCTTTGAAAAGTAGTTTTTCATTTTAAAGAATAAAATAAATTTAAGATATATTTTATTTAGACATTACACAGTGATGCATTTTAATTTAATATGAGATTTATTAAGGGATCCATGGTTAGGCTCATAACCCTGTAAATTCTTTGGAAGATCTGAAGAGAACCCCTGGAGAATCTTTTCTGTGGAAGATGACGAAGACTTGGAGCAAGGATAGTTCTTGATGAGATTCAACAATGGAAATTGGTCTTTAATAATGAATGATCCATTCCCTAGGTAGAGCAGTTTTTTTAGTTCTTGGTTTCCCCATTCATAAATTCAATGATGAATGCAGACCAACCCATGAATAGGTTGATCTGCGGTTTGATCATTTGTAGGATGGATAATTATTGTGGGGTTTATATCGGGAGATTTATTTATTTTTTCTTCATTTATTTATCTAATGAGAATGAATCGATCCTAACATGAACAAGGAAAAGCTTCATTCTTTGGGGGTTATTTTTCTTTTCTCTCCCCCACTCTTGGTATTCTTCACCACTGGCCCCCCGTAGAAATGGATCGACTTGTTGGGAGGATCTGAATGCAATAGAACCCCCAAATTGGAGGAAATTCATCAATGGAGGTCACATATATATAGATAGGGACCCAAGAAAACTACATCATTGATCATCATGGATTTTGGAGCACTGGAAGAGAAATTATAGCCCTTGGAAGGGGCCACTGGCTAGCTGGTGGCGGCCGTGTGCGGGAGGTGACGTGTGTTCCAGTGGAGCTGTGTGGATGTGGTGCCCTTGCCATGGGATGTGGCGGTCACCACGAGGGGGGCATCCACAGGGTGAGAATTTGGTACGATGTCCATACAGACCATCCAATACAAGATGGATGCGTGAACCAAGAAAGTCGGGCTGAACCGGGCTGGGTCGGGTCGGCTTGTGGGGCGGGTCGAACTCGGGTCTGCATACTGGTTTTTTTAAAACGTCCATAACTTTCAAACCATACGTCTATATGATGAGATTTCTATGATGTTGGGACCCTTGCGACGAGATGATAACTTCAAGATATCCTAAGTGGGTTTTTTGGAAGTTTTCTGATAACATAATGGCTTGAGGAGTGGGTTATCTTAGAATAAATGTGCTATGAGTGGAATCCTATGTCTGGATATGACCTTGAGACTATGTGACTTATCAATATTGTGTGTCTTACATAGATTGTGTGTCTTATCGAAACTGTGTGTCTTATAGAGACTGTGTGTCTTAATGAGACTATGTGTCTTATCAAGAAAATGTGTCTTATGAAATACATCTAATAATCATGTTATGTGTACTAAAAACTTATACCTGTGTGAGATGATTATATATCTTATTTATAGTATTCTATGTGCTATCTTTTTTTGTGGTATTTCTCCTTTGTGGTATTCCATATGGTATCTTATTTTTGGTATTATGTTTTTTATATTCTTTGTGGTATTTATCCTTTGTGGTATTATGTTTGGTATCTTCCTTATGGTATTTCCTTTGTGGTTTTGGGGTTTTCTATTGAGTATTGTTTTACTCACCCCTACATGGTCTTTGCCCACACGTGTCATGTCTTGTGAGGAAGATAAATCCTTTGATGGAGTCCTAGATAGACTAGGACCAGACAGTTCTTAGCGAGGACAGATAGATGAGTTTCATTCCGGTAGTTCAGATAGTAGTCCTAGTACCTCTTTTCTTAGAGGTCGGACTTATGGTTATAGCACTACGGGAAAAAGGGGTTTTTGTGACGGGTTGTTTGCGATAGGGATGAATCCCATCGCAAATAGTCCCGTTAGAAACTTATTTGCGACGGGAGCATTTTCCCGTCGCAAATAAGTAGTTATTTGCGACAGGGAAATCTCACCCGTCGCAAAAGATTTGGCTCGCAATGCGCACCAAACCGTGAGAATGTTATTTGCGACGGAGGTTTACCACCCATCGCAAATAATCGGCCGCGATTAAAATTATTTGCGACGAGAATATACCCCTGTCGCAAATAGTATGTCGGCAGGTTATTATTTGCGACGGGTCCCATCACAAAAAAACTATTTAACCGTTGACCGTGATAAATGCGGGCTAAAGTATTTGTGATGGGTACCGTCACAAATAATACTATTTGTGATGGGATACCCGTCGCAAATAAGCTGACCTATAAATACCCCCATCCGTTTTTTTTCATTCATTCTCAAACTCTATCTTCTACTTCTCTCAAAACTCTATTTTTAGAGTTCACGGTTTTTTAAGTTTAATTTTTATTTCCGGAGTTGATATTGAAGTCTTCAACAACTATCATAGATCAACCTCAGATCAATTTTAAAGGTATTTATGTTCATTTTAATTTAATAATTATTTTAAATTTTTTATTAGTTTTAATTATTCTTAATTAGTTGTAATTTAATTATGTTTATATTGTTTTGTTATTTAATAAATTTAAATTATTAGTATTCATTGTTTATAGTTAATGGTAATTAAGAATAATTAATAATAATTAGAAATAATTAATAATAAATAGGAATAATTAATAATAATTAGTCATAATTAGGAATAATTATTAATAATTAGTCATAATTAAGAATAAATACTAATAATTAGTAATAAATACTAATAATTAGGAATAATTAGTAATAATTAGTAATAATTAGTAATAATTAGTAATAATTTAGAATAATTTAGAATAATTTAGATAATTAGGAACAATTACGAAAAATAAGAAAAAATATGAATAATTACTAATAATTACTAATAATTACTAATAATTACTAATAATTACAAATAATTATTAATAAACCTCTTCCATGCACGCATTAACCTTTACAACTAAGACATTTCATTTTTGTATACATTTAATGATCTATCTATATATTTATAGTTATATTTATTCGTATATTAATATATATTTATATCTATTTATATATATATATATATATAGTTATAACTTCTTATTCGTATATTTATTTGTATATTAATATATATTTATAAACTTAGTTTTAAATAAATTTATAAAATATGTATTTTATTTGTATTTATAAATAAATAAATACATACATACATACATATATACAATACACACACACACACACATATATATATATATATAGTTATGAATGAATACATAGAAATGAGGGGGTGAAAATCCATCGAGAATGTTAAAACGGCTATAACTTCTAATACGTAAGTCCGTTTCAACTCCACAACCAGTCAAATAGAAGAACATGAAATGATCTTCAATATGATATGCGGTACAGGCCCAACGGACATCCGGATCGAAAGTTATAGACATTTTAATGTTAAAATGACCATAACTTCTAATCCAGGAGTCTGTTTCAGCTTTACAATTAGTCAAATCGAAGAACATGAAACAATATTCGATATGATATATGGTACATGTTTATCGAACATCGGGATCAGAAGTTATAGCTATTTGAATGGTAAAAAATCGGGGTACCCTGACTAAAAACTCAGTTTTAGAGGCCTTCTGTGCCTTTTTGGCCTCGAAAAAACCTTGGACGCATTCCACCCATCCATATAGCTGTAGAGCTCATTGTAGGCTTCGATTTGATATGTTGTAGAGCTCCAACGGAGTTCCGGATCAAAAGTTATGGACCTTTGAAGTTTGGGTTTCATTTTCAACTAATTTTTTATCTTTCATTAATTTTTTTATTTTTTTTATATTCAAAGAGTTATTAAATGACTATTAATTGATAAAAATTACATAATTACTAATTAAAAATATTATTTATTTTATTTTATAATCCTCTTTTATTAAATATCTTATAAATTAATATTATATTTCCATAGATCCTTTCAAAAACATATTTATAAAATAAATATTATATTTATATCAATATAAAGAGATTAATATATTTAAATATTAATAAATAATTTTTGAATTTTTTTAATTTTTTTATTATTATTTGCGATGGGCCCGTCGCAAATAGGCTCTTCGAAGAAACTATTTGTGACTGGAAAAGGGCCCGTCGCAAATACATTGTTGCGACGGGCCCGTCGCGAAATTGTTTTTTTTTTAACCAGAAATATATTTGTGACGAGCCCATTTTCCGTCACAAAAAAATTATTTGCGACGGGCCCGTCGCAAAAAAAATTAGTTGGGACGCTGTTTTTCGCAACGGGTCATTTGAGACGGGGCCCCGTCGCAAAAGGCCATTTGCGACGGGATACCGTCGCAAATGACCTGTCACATATACCTGTATTTCTAGTAGTGTAGGATCTTTTCATGGGATTGTATTTTGAACGTGTTTACTTTATTTTACTTCCTAGCATACTCTGTTGTGGGATATTAATGGTTTACATGCATTGTTTACTTAGTGTTTTTACATTTCAACATTTTTGTAACAGAGATGGGTTTGTGTGTGCAGGTACTTAGGAAAATGCCTCTCATTTGTGGGATACACCTACTCGGTGCTAGTCACTAGCCCTTGGCCTATTGGAGGCGGTCTAAGGGTAGTCATAGTATGGGCCCCACTTGTATGATTCTTGATATTACATGTATACTAAATAGGATTCTCCCTAGACTTGCTCATAAAAATGAGGAAGAATCATACTAAATTCATAGTGAATAAATTGTGAGACTAATATGTCACCTTTATGGCCCTCCCTAACCGGTATCCCTCTTAGGTCAGCATTGAAGATGAGGGTGTCCCATGAAACCTACCTCTAATAGGCCATAGGTTAGCAACTAGTAGTGAGGTATGAAAACACACACATAGAATCCATTACTATTATAAATCCAAGGAATATATAAATAATAACCACCAATAAACATCGTATAATATAATTTTAAACCAATATCCCATAAATACAAGTAATTTAATACATTAAATAAACCCCAAAACCTCGAAATACCAAAATAAACTCCTATGACAGCAACCCATGATCACATGTCATGGAATCTGTGAGCTAGTAATGTTCATCCTGGTCACTAGGTCTCTTCTACAAATATGATACATATATATAAATAAATGGGTGAGGATAAACATATATCATTAAGATCATCCAAAAAAACACTAATTTAAATTTATAACAAGGATAATAATGGATCAGTGAATAAATAATATAACTGCCTTGTTATATATAGCAGGTTAATTACCAACCAACCTCACCAAGGCTCACTTGAAAAATTGATATACAAAGTATATTAATAATGAATCAAAAGAATATATATCTCGATGGTACCCCATAACCACTTTCCCGCTGATCTAGTCTCTCCCACACCCTAAAAATCCATATATTAGTATTCTCATGGATTTAATATTTATATAACAACGTTATAACCATAGCCACATATTCATATCCACAAATCTCATACCATAGCCACATCATACCATTGCTACTACCACATATCATATCACTACATCATATTTGTATGAACATACTCATCATAGTAAGGTAATTTAAACATGAAGGATATAAACCTTGTTCCCTCTATTCACATCCCCTACCATGCATTGTATTCCAACCTCTACTATATCAAATCATATCATAGTCAATCTAACTATAAGATATTACATTCCATGCATTATAAACTCAATCCATTATTGCCTATACTATGACTGGAAGATAAATTGGGTAAGAGGTTTTAGTTATTCATTTGTTCCCTCTAAACCCTAAATTCTGAGGAAAACACCCACAAGAAAAAACATTATGGGCATGAATAAGGTTATCCAACTTGAGTGGTGGTGTGTAAGAAATAATAATGAAAATATAATGAGAATAATTTCTACAGAAAATCCCAACCTAAGGTTCAATTTTCAAACATGAACACTCTAATTACTAATATTATCAAAATAAACTTCATCAAAACCATCTCACATACATAATCACATCCATGACTAGCCATCTATATTTTATTGCTCTAATGCCAAAAAATAACCAAGTAACATTGATAGCTTCCCATTTAACCATATCATTATCAAATTCTAAATTTATAACTATTATACACATTATATTTATTTATCTATATATAATTTAAAACCATATATTAATAATTGGTCACATTTATTACATCCATAAGAATTATATGCCACCATCGTATTTCATTAATTAAACTATTATTAAGAAATTCTTTCCCAATTATCATTACTAATTTTATTAATTTTAGAAATTTTATATATCAAAAAGAAACTATATCATAACCCTATATCAACCAATTCAACATCTATAAAAACCATCATCTCACTACACATCCATCTATAAGACTGTTGTTATAATTACAAAACAACTCATCCACCAATACTGTAATAAAAACCACACCTACTCATCCCAACTGGTCATAAAAAACCATCCAATACTACACTAACCACATCAAGAATAATTATAAAATATCATCAAACAAATTCAAACATAACAAAAAATTCATTTTGAACCACCTCGTATTGATCATTCTTCTATATTAATTCATAATTTTAAGTATAAGCATCGATGTTGAAATTCCAAATTTCTAGGCTACTATTTCATTACCAACTTTAAGTGATAAAACTTTTATGAACTTTTATTAAATCATTTACATGGTAGAAAACAAGTTTTCCCACATAATAAAACATGAAACAATGAGAATCAACATATAGGAAATAACATATAATTATTTAAAGAACATGAAAAACACCTCTATTACCTTTAATTACTTTATTCCTATTCATTATCTTATTTAGTTTAATTCCACTATCTATCCTATAAAATAAATGTAATTATAGTTTAATAATTACACATTAATAAAAAATGGAGAAGTATCAAATATTCAACCTTAAAGGACACTTTGAATATCACAATGAAAGATAGAGGAGAGGATAGTGATCAGAAAAATGAAGAACACATAAGAAAATAACTCAATAACATTCATCCATCATTAAACCCAACACTAACAAAACTGAAGGATCCACACTATCATTTCCTCTACAATAAGGAATGAGAAAGAACTAGAGAAAATTGAAGAGGATAGGGTTCAGAAAAGTTGGAATGTTTTGTAAGTAATCTGATTAGGAATTCAAATTTATAATTATTTAGGAAAAACAGATCATCATAGTTTGATAGGGGTCATCATGCAAAAATTCATACATATTTATAAATCTCAACATGATATTATTTATATATCAAGGGTAAAACCACCTTAAATTCAATACTAATAATGAAGTTCATGTAGAAACCAAGGTGGTTACACTATAATGATTGAACCTCTAAATAACATGATGTGAACGTCAGTCCTCTCCCCCAAAACCAATCCTCTATAACCAACTATTATAGTTAAATCACTACCACCATGGTGAGATGAGAATAAAAAAGGAAAAATCATGGAAATAGGAACCCACAACCCCTATGGTGCAACACCAATCTCTACATTGAAACTTACAATATGTAAGATTAACCTATGGACCTTTATGCCACATCAAAAACCATCACATCGCAACACAACTCTACCATACAGATAGAAGGAAAACAAAATATCACATAAACATATGCATACTGTAACACTATCCTTGCAATATAAGACAACCCCACACAGAACAATACAACAAACTATAAGAAACCTACTTCTTTAGTAACTGACCACACCATAACACCCTATGATCATGGTGTGATGACAATAGTAGTTAAGAAACGAGTTAAAACTCCTCATTTATTCCACCAAACTTCCTCTCACATAAAAGATTTTAAAATTAATATTCCATGAAACTTTAATCCCTTACATCACCTATAATAGTTCTACTATCCACCCAACCTGTCTAAGGCTAGTTCACCCAAGTATGCATATTAATATAGTAACATATTAATCAATAAAACATAAATTGGAAGGTGTTCCACATCTACTTCCCCACTAATTAGTCACCCTCATACGCCAATAACATATTTCCTAGTTCTCTCATCTCTACTATATCCAAATAACCACATACCCCATAACCATATCACAGTCATGTATCATATATCACTACCACATATCCACATAGCCATATCACTGCCATATATCTGTTAAATTTTCATATCATTATCACATAACCATATAACATAACCTAAATCCATCATAGAAAGTATGACATCTAAAAGAGAGAGTGGGGAAGGATGAGTAATCAACCCTTTGTAGCACCTTCATCCTAGTAATTAGTGAAAACACAAAAAATACACAATCCCATATGGGTGTCAGTCACATTACCTAACTCAAGTGGTGAATTATAAAAAAAAATAAGATAAAATATAATGAAACATAGATTATAGACAATTACAACCAAAGGGAAAACTTCTTAATGTGACACCTCTAGAACCATAACCATCACTACACTACCACCAATTCATTCCAGCATTCACTCCCACATCTAAACAATAAAACCAACTTTATCATCACCATGCAAATTCCTATTCACTTATCATTATAAACTCTAAATTACCCATTACTATCCATAATTACATTCATTATGACACATTTACTTTTATACACTATAATTTCATATTACCATTTTCACTTTGTCATTTATATTCCCATTTAGTATATTTTATTTATCCACCTCTTCATTCATTATTCCATTCTATTATTTATAATGTCACAAAACAATCCCATAATTAATTTAATTTATTCTAGTATCATTAGATATTACTATACAACTAATTCACACAAAATAACTTCATCCTCTCCATGACACTGTAACTATAACGGCACAACCATCTATTCCACCTCAACCACAGAAATCCAACTAATGCAATACCACCACCATTAGTGAAAAAAAAATATAGTAACATAGAAACACCATTGAATCTAAAAAAACTAAATCAATCAATACAACATGACACATCATCTCCATAAAAAAAATCTTATTATTCTCATCTACTCAAATAGGTATAACACACATTTCAATCAATAATAATAAAGCAAGAAAAAACATTTTATATATTATTGTTCTTCCCTTCCAGTATCACCTTTATGTTTTTTATCAACTTTCAATTATGTTCAAACATGTCAATAAAAACATAATTATAACAACTTAATAATAATAAAAATCTGAAATATCAATCAACAATGTTATGAAAATAATATGGGAAAACAAGTAAATCATGTTTAATCCACTATTCCCAATACTTTATTTAAGTCCAGTTTATTATCATTGTTAGTTCAATACCATTTGTTCATTTAATAAAAGATATGAAAATTCCACATCAACATAGTAATTAAATAAAATAAATTTTGAATCCCTTACCTTGACTGAATCTTTAACAATCCCAGTACAACAATGAGAGGAAGATGGTGATAAAACACTGCAAAACTTATAATGATCCCCCAAGAAAACTATACATGAAAATAATCCATCAATTCCCTAACCAAAAATAAATAAGACCAAATCCAAAATCCATAAAATTATATTTTTATAAATAATAAAAATGAAATAATAGAAGAAAGGGAAGTTAAGGGAAGAGAATATCACCTTGGATCATAATAAATAAATCACATAAAGTTAAGGATTAAAATTCACCAAAAGACAGGTGATTATCACTAAAAATGAGCTATAATATGCCTTTGGTTTCAAATAAACTAAAGGAACTAAAAATTCATTTGATAATAAACCCAATTTTTAAATTTAGGTGAAGAATATTATGGCATGAAAACTTATGTCATAGCGTAATGAGGTCAGTCAATGAACATTCAAATGATGTTCCCAAGGAGAATCATAGTGTTACACCCATTTTCATGCTTCAACTGTTGAACTCACAAATATCACAATGTGAATCTAAACCTCTAAAAATATATAAAATTGACTCCCTATAACATCATTATGTAATACCCATCACCATTACATAGTGTAAGTAACTAGAGAGATAGTAAGATATCATTTCCAAGGTCCTTATGGTGAAATGAAAATCTTCATGTTGCAATCCAACCAAATATGGTTCCATGAACACCCTAAGTATAAATATAGAAAAAATAATTTAAAGGCTCATACCTCATAGAAAAACCTAAAATTCCATTCCATAACTCTACAAATTATAGTGAAACACACCAAACCAATCCAAGTCCTCTTATTAATTTGATAGATCATGGTGCAACACCCTTGGTCATAGTGTGATATGTGATTCAAACTAAAATTTCTACTAAAACACCCCTCTTCATCCACTATATTCTTCTAAACATTATTTAACACCTCTATCACCCCAAATATATAATGTAAAATATCAGATGAAATTTGGGTCTCTACATTAGTTACCTTTCAAATCATTTTCATATTTATTAACCAAAACATAACCTAAAATAAAGAATCATAGCCTCAAAATCAAAACTCTATATTAGATACCTCTCAAAACGGGTACCATCATTACCATATTATAACACATTATAAAAGAGAAAAAACCTCAATTTAATTATAATTAAAGAAATTTCAACATATCATCAAAACAATTCTAAAAAAACTTAGAATATTGAGCATACATCTATAACTATGACTCCTATGTATATTCCTCTATACCTTTGTGCCACCATAATACATAAATCAAAGGAATGTAATTTCTATGAAATACCTTATTTTTATGATATTTAATCTCAGTAAGTTTCTTTAGGAATGTCTTATTTTCCTCATCATATAACTCAACATAATCAATAAAATGAGATTCTTCATGAATATACTGATGAAACTGTGACACATTGAAGATATTGTGGATCGGGTCCATATGTTGAGGAATATCTAACCAATATTCCACTATAATGAAACACTCCAACACCTTTAAATTCATGAAAAATTTGGGCGAATGATTACTCCCATGATCGAACCACTATTTCCCATGATAAGGAAAAAACTTTAGGAACATATAATATTCAGTCTCAATCTATGTAGGTCTCCTCCTTCAATTAGTATAAGTATTTTTATAGACTTGAATAGCCTTAATCCATTCACAAATCACCTACACTTTTTGGACATACTCTATAACAAATCAAGTCCAAGAATCATCAACTCCCCAACCTCATTCCAGCATAACATAGATCTATTAGGTCTCCTCTAAAATAGATCAAATAGATTCATACCACTAAAAGAATAATAGCAATTACTATAGGAAAACTCAACTTGGGGTAAGTGCTTCACCCACAAACCTCCGAAATCTAGAAACACATTTGAAAAACATGTCTTACAACATCTTGGTTATCCACTGAGTTTAGTAATCATTAAAAGGGTGAAAATAAATTTTAAGGCATAGATAGTATCCAAAATAATATTGTAGGCCATTTTAAACTTGCAAGGATAAATGAGGATCTTGATTAGAGATGATCAACCTCATAACCCTTTGAAATTTTATAAAAACTTCCACATATTACTTAAAAAAATCATCCACCACACTTGAATACTTGATTTCTAATAAATATGTTGACTTCATCAACCAATCTTCAATCACCCAGATGAAGTCACGTCCTCCTTGATCTTGAGGAAAAAATGAAGTCCAATGAAATTTCCTATTATTTTAACCAAGGAATATCTAATGAATATAGAAAATCAATAGGAACATGTTTCTTGGTCTTCACCTGCTGGAAAACCAAACATAGATACAAGAACTCAACCACTAACATATTCATCTATAGTCACCAACACAAACTCTCCAAAGCATGATATTCCTTAGTAATGACAATATAATCTTCAAGAGTTGAGTTATGAAACTCACAAGGAACCACCTCCTACATCACCATCAAAATAAAGAGCTTCCCCAAAAGAAACACTTGATTTCAATAATCCTTTGAACACTCATCAAAATAATCACCACAAACCACAAGATATCTCCAAACATCTACCTTAGTATACCTCAATGGAAACCCTTCTACCTATTGTAAAAAATAAGAATGCATTGTTATATATTATAATAAAAATATATTTCTTACCTTCTATATATCAAGAAAAAAAATTTCAAGAACCTCTATCATGATCAAAACATATCAAGACTCTTAGGAATCATACCCATGATACTCCCTACTTATTGATTTAGTGACAATGTTCTCTTTCTCTAGAGTATAATAGATCTTGAATTCAATATCCTATAATACCTCCTTCTGTCTCCACTAATGAAAATTAAAATCTAACTGAGAGAAAATATACCTTAAGATCTTGTGATCTGTTAAGACCATGAACTGATCAGTAATAAGGTAATACCACCATTGCTTCATATAAAATACCACCACCAATAAATCAAGATCATGGGTAGAATAGTTATTCTCATTAAGGAATAACTATCAATACCCATAGAAGATCACCACACTTTGTTGTATCAGAACACAACCCAAACTAATATAATAAGAATAATAAAAACCCTAGAACATAACAACCCTCCTCTATAACTTGAAGACCAAGTACACTGATCAATTTATTTTTTAGGTACATTAACATCACCTAAAACTTATCAGTCAATATGAAGTCATAGTCCTTCCTAATCAAAAATATCAAAGGGAATATAATCTAATAGAAATTAGACATGAACCTTCTATAATATCAAGAAATACCAATGAAATTATGAACCTCTATAAAATTATAGAGATCCAACTAAGAATTAGTGGCCTAAATCTTTAAAGGATTGACTCTCACACCTTGTTGAGACACAACATGCCCAAGGAAATTCAACTCAAACACCCAAAAATTATACTTGGAAAGTTTCATAGAGATGATATCATCATATAAATCATAAAATAATCCTCATATTTTTTTATGATCCTCGTATGATCTCAAATTCATAATAATTTCATTACTGTATACTACCACAAACTGATCAAGGTACTCAAAAACACTAATTTCTTGATTCGCATGATAAAACTATGTTGTTCATGTTTTAAAAAGGTATAATCATGATCTCAAAGTGTACATAACGACATGTAAATGTTGTATTTGACATATATTCCCATTTCAACCTCATATAATGATACTTGCATCATAAATAAAAAAAATTAGAATCAATTATACCCCTTCAACTGATCAAAAATATTCCTCAATCCTTGGTAGGGGATGGTGGGTCTTCACTATCACCAAATTAAACTAATATTAATTAATGAATGACTAAAAACTACCATCTAAATTATTCAATAATATCACTATAGAACCCTAAGGTGACTTGATAATTTAAATAAAACCCTTCTATAATGAAGTATTAGTCTAAATTTTTAACTCACATAACTCTGAGGGGGCATCTAAAAAAGATACATTGAAATCAAATATATGTCAGGTTGTACCTCTATCCCAAACTGATGTCATTTAAATGGGATAATGTCATATCCTATTCAAGGAAAACATCATATAAATCCTTAAAACCCCTCAGAAACACTATTTTATAAACATGAATTGAATCAAACATTAACTCATAAATCTATGAAGAAAGAGGCTTCTGACACATGTGATCCATTGAATTATCCTGCTCACAAAAAAACACTTTATGCTCACCTTACTCATTATAATAAACAACTCTTATCTAGAAGAAAAAAATAACACCCATAATATAATAAAAACATATCCATTTTAGGGATGGAATAAAATATTTTTATCAATAATAAGAAAATTTCTCTAATTGAATAATGTTTCTCTATAATCAGCTCATAACCCTGACACGCCTCAAGTCAGATAGATTGAATTAAAACTAGTGTATTCAATTATAAGGGAACTAAAAGTATCTTTATCTTAATTATAAATAATAAAACTAAGTAAAGTGAAATAAATAAGGGAGAATATATTGAGTCAAATAAAAAAATCCATGGTATAATATAAAGAGATGGTACATTGAATGACATTCAGTCCACCTTTTATTAGAAAATCCATAGAATGTATCTAACCACGACCTTCTCCTTTGGATCTCTACACTTGATGATGGCCACCTATGTTACCAATCTGAGCCCTATATCCAAAAATATAAGGAATATCATGGTTTTTTCCTCTACCTACTCTAACTCCCCTCTTCTTCCTAAAGGCCTACTGACCATGGTGCTATTGATAGGGACTAAAAGGAAACTGCCAATGTGGTTGCATAAGAAACTGACTGCCTACCCCATGTTGACCATTAAGAATGGTTGGATTTTGTAACTACTAATATAAAAACTAAATGGTAAAAATAAAACCAATATATAGCTCCCAATGAAGGACTAATAAATATAAACTCTAGAATAGTGAGAAGAATAGTGTTGAGACTAAATGTCTACCAGTATAAACCTAGATTTTTTAAACAAATGAGAACATCAATTAATAGCTCTGACCCCCAAGAAGTTATGAGGACTCCCCACTTGATATGATTTAGTTATCTCTAGTATATTCAATAACATATAAATATTTTCCAACACCTCAAGGTATATTATCAATGTAAATGGGGTGACCTAGCATTGAATATTTTCATACAATGTCACCTAAAAATTTCATGATATGATCTCATAATCTAGGAGAATATTGGGAGGATAAAAAAATACCTTGAATTAAATTTAATGATCCCATAGACTAAATACCCCCTACCAAAGAGAAATAAACACTTTTTGTTACATAGAAATCAATGTCAAAGAAATAAACTAACCATGGAACAGAGTTTAAAACTTTCCACACTATATATATGAATCCTCCGACTCACCAAGAAATAATATCTTCCACTAAAAATTGGAACCCCTACAAACTAATTATTAAATGAATATATTTCTCCTTCCTAAAATAAATCAAACTTAATGTAATATAAACCTCCTATATCCATATCTAGGTCTCATGATCAAAGATAGTTCCCTTATAATTTGGAAGGATTTGATGTTAAAACTCATGGAGAACATTCCTATATAAATCATCATCCTCATAATCAACCATTATATGATCAATTGGGGAATAATGTAACACTACTCCCACAAAAACCACATTATGACACCTTTCATCAACCATATCAATAAAATCATTATAAATCCTAAGAATAAGATTTGGAATTTATTTAATATCATTTAATTAAATTTATTTAAACTTATAATATTTTTAAAATTTAAATAGTGTTGAAAACAAGAATGATTCATGTAAAAACATAGTAATATACCTCATAATTTATATCATATAAATTTAGTATGTTCATTAATCTTAAGTTCCTTACATTGGATCATAGGCTCCCTAGTTCCAGTTTCATAGTTGATCTCCCTTGCCTATATCATGTATGAAGTTTGATTAATATGGTTTTCTAACTAACCCAATACATCCCTCACTGGTGTCTAATTATGAACTCTATCATAACTTATAACCATAGTTTGGAGAGGTATTTTGGTTGATTATTGAGAGAAAATATAACTCATATGTGTCTTTGGTAATGTGATATTGAGTCTCTTTTTTTATGAAAAAAATGATGGTATTTTCATAAATATTAAGTCTTTAAGGGTCAAGAATGGATTTTTAAAAAGACAAGTGGCTCATAAATGGACCTTTTATGATATTATAGATCATTTATCATATAGTTATAACAATATTAGATTGTATTTATTTTTAAATTAGTTAATAAAATATTTTTAAACATTAAATACCCTTTAAAATCATTTTCATAATTATTCGCATAATTTGGCTTTAGTAATATCAAGATAATCATGTAATATGAATTTAAACAATAAAAATACTTTTTAAATGTCATATTGGTTCCTGAAATTCATGAAATTTTCCATTTCATCCAAATATTATCACTTTTAATATTTTTAAAACCATTTACTTTGAATTTTTTATTTCTTTCACAAGTATTATGTCGACATTGCATAATCATTTTAGATATTTATACTATTGTTTAAAATAAAAAAAACTAGCATAAATATAATTTATTCATCATGGGTATTATTATCTTGAACCTTTCATAATGTATTTTTATTCATAACCTTTTCATAACAATATTTTCTTCATAATAAGTGAGAGGGTGACATTTTTTGTAAATATTAATTTATTATTATAAAATAAATGTCACATTTAAAGAAAGTGGATCCAAATTTGATAAAAAATTGACAAGTGATAAGGTATAGGTCATGAAATCCTCTAAAAAATAATTAAAGCATAGTGTTTTGATATATTTTTAAGTCTTTAACCCTTGATTTAACACTTTTACCGTATTTTAGATTTTACTTTAGAAACTAACTTCTACTATGGTAGCTAATTTTTATGACTAAAAAATATAAGGAATGTATTAATTAATTTGAAAATGATGATTAGATATTTAAAAGACATTTTAAAAGATTAAATTTATATATGTGGAAAAAATTATTTTAATATAAGTATATATAATGCAACTTTTAGCATTGAAAAATTCATGTCATGCATTTTTCTGCATGACCCATGATGTGAAACTCACTTAGACTACACATGTCAAGTTTGAGTATAAATTTGTCTCCATGCTAAAAGAAAATTCATATTTTATTTCCATGTGTTTTAATATTTCTCTACAGAAAGGTTTAAATATTCCTTATAAATTATTTATAATTCGGTGGCATTGTGGTGTGAACCTCCCTCTAAGAGTAAGTTGTAGATTCCATAAAATGTTGATAAAAATGTATTGAAACCATAAAACCCATTTTTGAAGTTATTCTATTCACTTTTTTGTAGTATAAAACCCCATTATATGGTGTATACATTATATACATGGGTTTATTTTACTCTTCAGGCTTCGATTGGATTGGTCATAGATCCCAAAAGGACTTACAGATCAAAAATTATGGCTGTCGGAAGTTGGGAATTTTTATAAAGGAATTTGAGATCTCAAAAACCTCCTTCACACAACTCATTTTCCCATATAGCGCAAGTCCTATATACAAATAGTACCTATGTGGACCAATCTCCAGTGAGCACATACACATACTAGCCTACACGATCTAGCCTAGTCAATCCACCTACATGGATCATTCTGTACAGACCCACCTGCATGATCCACCTATGTGAAGCACTTGTATGGACCATCCTGTGCAAGAAACTAGTGAGGATGACTATATAAAATTGCCTCTTTCACCTAGGGTCCTAATGTTTCCTATAAATAGGACCCTTGTTATCCTCATTTAACATGAGGGTAAGATGAAAATAATGAGAGTATAAATAAGAGGGAATTAATGGGAGTATAAGTATTAGTGTTCCTAAAAGGTTTGAAACACCAAGAACCTATGTTAGGATCCACTTCCCCCTATTCCAGAAGTATTAGGGTGAAGTCCTCCTCCCCAATTAAGGACCTGTGTGAGACCCTTATAGGATCACATGAGGAGACCCTTGGAGGTTCAAGAAAGGTCTCACCCAATTTTAGTCACTTGTATTATTCTTCACCCAATATTTCCCATTTAACGCTTGAACAAGGTACATTTAAATTATCCCAAGTAACATTTCGGTGAGGTACCTCCCAAATCCACCTAATAAATACCTAGGAAAAGTATCCAAATCCATACCACCCAGGTATCACCTAGGCAAAGCCAAAGCTAATTCAGCTAGGTATCACCAGGTAGAAGACAAAGCTAGATCACCCAGGTATCACATCGAAAAGGAATACTTTGGGACCTTTTTCACATCTACAATTATTGGGTACCCCTATTTCCTATTCCCTCATCTGGGGTAATCCAAAACCTTCTCCAAATCCTCCAAACATGCATGATATAAACCTAGTGTAAACCAATGTGCTCTCTCAATCATACATTTTCATGGTAATGGAAGTCACACATTTATCCTACCTAATAAGTAGTATCCTATAAATCTCCCCAATCATATATTCTTATGGTAATGAGGATCCCATCCTTAGGGATGGTGTAATATTTATTCTTGGGTCATTATATGACATTTGTTGCTTGAAATGTGAAGAAAATCGAATGAAAATATCCCCTTTCCATTTTTTTCTCACCCTAACCCATTATTACACATGTAAAAAAGGGATGGAATTCTCAATGAATCCTTCCTAGATGATCCCCTAGTCTTTCTTGTAATACATTAACCTATCTTCTAAACCCTCACCCTTATCCACTAGTAGATGGACGATACTATGGGAAATGACATCTTTTACCTCCTCTTGTTTCTCACACCAAGAATGACTCACATAGGATTTGACGTCAATGGTGATCATGTCACTAGAATGATCAAATATATCAAAATGGTCCTCCTACTATGTGTAAGACCCAAAACCATGATACCATTATCTCAAAGGTTCATATTACCTATGTGAAAATTATTTAAAGGGCCATATTCTCAATAAATAACTCAAATGGGCCTCCTCCATAGTTGTAGGCCCAACCCTTTCAAACTATGGGGGCATTTATCACTGTCCAAAAAGAATTTATAGGAAACCTCCCTATGGTTGAAACCCATCACCCCAAACTCACTCTAACCATATCTGCTCCATATTCCTAGTAGGTTCATATCCAAATCATAGGTCTATATTCCTTTAGAGTCCCTCCATTACTATCTTTATTGGTCTATATTCCTCGTAGGTTTATATCCAACTTGGGAGGCTATATTTTTTCTGGTTCCCTCAGGGAATTTTATTATAACTCCCACACCATCCTTTGTTATCCATATTCTGAATAGATGTCCTTTCTTCATGATGTTAAACTGCATGGTATGGTCCCTATCACATGAACCTAAAAGTTATGGTGTGTACAATTAATTGGAACTAAACTATGTGGGTTCTAAATCCTCCCATGAGGATATGTAGGAATCCCCTATCATGGGCCCAATCCCAATATGGAAACAACCCCCATATCCCTAAATGATGATAAATTATAGAGTGCTTAACTGTATGGATTAAAACTAGCATCACAAAACAAAAAAAACATATCCAAGATGAATAAAACCAGATGCATATATATGGTTACATCAATGGATAACCTTGGATGAATATAGATGGTTTCCCATTGATGGAGAACCTCATATACATACCGATTTTTTCCCATTGATGGAGAACCTCGAATGCATGCATATGGTTTACCACCAATACACGTCCAAAACTAATTATTAAACAATAGGGGTGAATTTTTTAGTATTTAGAATTAAAAATGGATTCATGAATACTTATTAAATCTATAAGAGAGTCCCATTGTTGTAAATAATTATCCCTAAAAGGTTATGATGATACCAACCTCTCATCCTCCCGACCAATGCGGTTTCTTAAGTGTTGTTGGTTATGTTCCCCAATAACATATACCTTTGTAAAGTGGTCCCATGATGAATCATGGATGTGAGATCCATTGGTTGTTTCTAGTTATATGAACAAACCCCATTAGGAACTGACCCACCATAGATGGGTGCGAAACAAAAATGTTGAACCAGATGTGAATCCTTTCATTAACCAAAATGACTATGTCACCCACCCATCAGGACCCTTTCATACTCTTATAAAGGAAAACTTGGTAGAGTATGCATCTATTAATACAATCAATTACATGTGTGTTCATCTATTATGATGTTTCTTTATTGATTTCCCTTTTTTGTTATATAAACTTATAGGACATTAATCACAAATATCTTCAATCCAATGAAATCCTACCAGCTAGCATGAATGTACATGTCATCTACCATACAAATCAGGTCCTTTTCCAACCATAGGATTTCATTTCCAGCCTAACATCTTCAACTCCAAGTTTTAAATGCATTAGTTCTAGAGTACCACCTCAATGGTACTATCCTGACCTTGGAATCTACATGTGCACCACACCAAGATATTAATCCCTACTAGTCATACACTCAAAAATAGCTGGTGGAAAATAAATATATAGAACCTATTTCTGTCTCAAATAGTTTTAGGTGCCTTTCCTTGAAATGCAACAACTAGTTCCCACCGTACCTTAGGGAGGTAGACAAGGAGGTCAGTAATGGACTAATATCTACCACACATGGGTCATTCCATAGGGCCCCTAATAGAAACTATAACTTCCAATTATTTTCAATTCCAATTCCTCACCATGATGAGGATATCACCATATGGGATCCATCTCATGGCTCCCAGACTCGAGCATCTAGGACAGAACACCGAGGGAAATGATTGAACAATTGATAACAGGCTCACAGCCTTATTCCTGCTGGATAATCCCACCCATAAGAAGTAGTGGAAACCAATGATCAGTCTCATATACCTTATCATGCACATTAATACTTATAATAAAATTTATAATTAATCGAAGAAACCTATTGTCATGCCCTAGTAAAAAACATAGGACACACCCATGTCTCTGCCCCCGCACATGAATATTTTTAGTATATCTTGGAAATAAATATAGGATAAGAGTATAGATATATCCCTGATCTAACCAAGAAATGGGAATATATCCTTTTACAAGCTGAATAAGTCACTCAGTACATCTTATTGATGCTAAAAGGATAGGTAGAAGTCCATTTTCACATTATACAAACCTACCATAACCTAAGAATTATAGTAGAAGTGGTTAGGATTTGGGATTAAAACCACTCCTGCGTGATGGGAGTAGCCCATTATCATAATACAATGGTCACTCATGAGTAAAAATACATCTTTTCTCCCTTCCCGGAGAGCCATAGGCAAATTACCATGATAAAAGTACAACAGGATCAGACATATTTACCTATTCAAACTGGAGGTCACCGGTCTACTTCAGTGGCCACACCAGTGTAGAAATATATCCCTTATAGAATTTAACAAGATTTTAAATGATACTTATGGTAAAAAAATATTCTCTTAAATATTCTCTTATGAATGAAAGATTTTTTCCATAGCATGTGACTCCAGAAGCTTAAAGGAGATCACCTAAGAAAGAATCTAACCATAAAAGAATTGAAAACCAATAACAGTTTAATGATATTGATATACTTAAGGATGGTGTTCTTGATACCATAAAACATATATCAATGGTTTCCCAAGATCTTGAGAATCGGTTACCAAATTATGGAAGCATTAGCCCCAATTACGAAGGCCCTCCTTATAGTATTTCTACCAGTAACTCCAAAGATCCTCCCTAGAATATCTCTCATAAAGGCCTACTTTATGTTCATAAAATTATTGATCATGAGAATCCCTATCCTATTAAGTACCATGGAAACTATCACAAACCAACCTAGTTTGACCTTGAACTTTTCACCTGAGCTCGCCTGCGAAAAGACCTGAGAGGCATTTCCGATCCTCCCAGGCTAGTGACAACCTCCAAGGGCATTAGCATAGTGACGATGGGAACAAATTTTCCCTATATAAGTAAAAAAAGTAGTGGAATAATAAAATAGAATAACAAAGTAAATATACTAAACAGAATGACTAAGTAAGAACTGAACAAGAAACTAATTGGACCTGATGACCAATAAAACTTCACGTGACCCTGTGGGTCACACTCTGATCCCAAGACTCAACATTGCTCACAACGATCATGATCAATATAAAAAATGCACCTAAGACTAAAAACAAGAACAAAGTTTATGTGTGAGTACTAAAACTCATTAGGCATGCCAAAGTAATCTATTCCCAAATGAATTTACATTAAATAAGTGAATCATCAATTTCATGTTTGAACTACAATATATAAAAGTAATTTTTTCACACATTTTCCATTTAAAGGAAATCAGGGTTCATATCCTTTTTTATTTTAAACTAATTTATTTTCCAATAATTAATCTTTAATCTTTTTAAAAAAAGAGGGTTAGAGAACTGCAAAATATTTTTAAAACCTTTTTTCTGTAAACTTTTGAAAATCATTTTATCCACTTTAGAGAACAAATGCACCATAAGTGGAGGGAAAAATCAATGATCTCATAAGGGAAATGGAAAATAACAAGAAATAGAGACTAACCAAATAATGCACCTCAATCATCTATTGTAGATAACTATGTGCTGAAATATATAGAAAACCCTAGGAGATCGAGAATAATCTAGAACATATTATACATGTGAATCATCCTAAAGGAATTCCCTACTCGATGACGTCATAACACCCAAATGCCCAATCATCTCTCTACCTAGACTAGCTGAGGGACCCAATACCATAGAAATAATATTAAAAATATCCCTCTATTGTGGGCCACTAGACAGTGCATAATCTAAACTAGTGTAGTAATCCTTCACTAAAAATTCACTCGCTATGATAGGTTCCTATGTTCATACTAAAAATGGGGTGATCCAAAAATTTCAACAAGTATCCAGTCACAAATACATTCATCACACACAGTCAACACACATCACAAGGTCACCCCTGACTCACCCCAAGGAACAAATATCTCTCCTTTAAACCATCATTTCACAAGGGAAGTCCCAAACTAAGTAAACTCCCATCTTTCATCAACCAATAGGGTTAGGACCCATTTCAAGGAGGGTTTTCTGATGAAACCATTTTGAAAGTTCCAAACAGGCATCGCACAACCATCACATGATAAACCATTTCTTAAAGAACGACACACATGCCACTTTGAAAACTATAAACATTCTTGGAAACTCATTAAATAAACCCAACCACCATTTTAAATCTAAAACAAATTTATAAAGGCCAGTAGGGCATTTCATCAAGCACTTGATGTGAAAAATGAAATCAATCCATTTATTTCAATACATTCCAAGAAAGAAACCACTCCAATTCAAGATATACAATTTCACTAACAATTTTATATCACTAATCAAAATAAAAACTAGGTGATAAATGAAAGAAATAAATTATTCTTAAATTTAAAGGTCAATTCATAGAGGTCCTAACTTAAAAGGAGATAACTAATCCAAACAATTTGTCACCCGACACCTTTGGTGATGATCACTCCACAATTGCATGCACATACACTCCAATATATATACCCCATTAATCCAATACACATATTCCCTTATCCATGATGGAATATTTGCAAGGAGGATTTAGGTATATATATATATATATATCTGTGTGTGTGTGTGTGTATTTATGTATATGTGTGTGTGTGAAACCCTTTTAGGAGCCACTGATCAATCTAATTAACCTATAGGGAACCAAAAATCACCATTTCATGAACAAACCAATTTTCATTATACACATGCCAAAACCCTTTTTCAGAATCATTTGCAATATATATAACTCCTTTTAGCAAGACACAATAAAGGTACACAATTTTTTACTCAAAACCATGGGCTAAGACCCCATGTTTGAATATACACATAAAACAAGTTCATTTCCAAAACAAGATTCCCATTATTTAAAAAATTCACAACTCATACTAAAAAGTTCACAAAATGGCCTACATGCCAATACTAATCCATTTTCCATTTTACTCACACCAAAAAACCATTTCAAATGATTTTACAACCACCTACATAATTCATAGAATTCCCATTTTTACAAACACAAGAAGTACACCCCATTTCTCAACCAATTTCATAGTAAGCCCCTTTTTATACATCCATACACAACCCAAAATCATTTCCAAAACAGGCCTTTTTATGATTAAAAAATTTACAATTCATACTTAAAAATACATGAAAATTCCTATATTCCAACACTACTCCATTATTCAATAAAAACTCATTATAAACAAATACACACCTCAAGTGCCTTTAAAATTACAATTCTCACCTTCCAAAAAAGGTATAAAACTCTTTTTAAGAAACATTACAATACAATATGCACAATACATAGCCATTTATTTTGAAAAAAAATCATTTCTAACCCATAAGCATGTTAAAAAATTAACAAATAACACCTCGTTCCACCCAAATAAAATTTAGAACACATAAAAATTAACTAAAAAACAGAGGGTGATAGAAATCAACCTTAAATGGTGGAAGTTGAACCAGAATGGACCAAAGCTCTTCAAATTTGGTGGAAAACACCGAAATGCACATGAGGAAGACCCGGGAGACCAACCGCACTCCCTAAAAACAAGATAACCGTAAAAAATCACTGCATCTGAAACCCTAGGGTTCGGTCAGATTAAATGGGGCAATGAGAAGATTGGAAATTAGTCATAAACATAAGAAAGGAGGAACAACATCCTTACCTAGGAAAGCCAATGGATTGGCCTTGGAGTGAAGAGGATCTCCAGATAGAGGGAGTGGCTCTCTGGAGAGCCTCAACCGGTTGGGGTTGCGTGAGAGGGGAGGGGTTCAGCAGGAGGTGTCGTGTGAGCATAGATGTGACACGCAAGGAGAGGGAGGTGGAACGGTTGGTGGAGGGGAGTTTTCCATAAGGGGGAGCATGCGACTGAGAGGTCTAGGGGGGTTGTGTCTCATGACAGGATGAAGGGGGGGAGGGGTGAAATGTGAGGTAGTGGTGAGGGTTAGAATTAGGATTTTAATTATTATTTTTTAATTTTTTTAGTTATAATTTAATTAATTTAAATTCTAAAAGACTCAATGTACCCGGTTTGGGTCGTACGGTTTGGAAAAATGTGCGCCAACCATGGTGTAAGATTTATCATAAATTATAGTAGTTTTTTCATGGTTACCACACAGTTTAGAAGAATATTCACCATAACCATGCGACATGCATTGCAATCCTATAAAAATACAAATTCAAGGGGAAAACACCCTGAGAGAAATAAAATTAAATAGGGACTCAAAATGAAATAAAATAATTTAATAGTGATGGATATGGGTGTGACAATTCTCCCCACTAGGATACTTTCTACTCCTAGAAAGTCCCAAAAGATTAAGTTGGTCAAAACTAAAGCAAGGATGAATTACAACCAATGAAAGTTTTGAAAACTTGAATACCGAAGAATAAATACTAGCTTTTATTCAAAACCTGAAACCACAAATTCTCAAAATAAACTAAGAGACCATCCTCAAAAGAAACAAAACATTCAAGGAAAAAATCACACATGACCAAATATCTCAAACAAATAATGAAAAGATTACAAATAAGATAATTTCTCTTTTCTAGACACAACCCAATAAGGAACACCCCAACCCCAAACATAGGATCCATTGAATAAACTAGTTGTGGTCTATTCGGGATCTCCATGAGCATCTGTTACATGGTCCACTATGCAAGTTAACTAATAACCGTGATCGAGGTCGGATGGAGCAGAAATAGAAAATCCATCCTTCAAGAACACTTAGAATTTAGATTCATCATGTGTTCATCCCATAATGGTCTCCCCACCATATTAGGGTTCGAGACGAACATTGATTTCTCAATCTTTAATAACTCTCTAATCCTTAAAAAAATCCATAAAATCCTAAAGGAAAAAAGCATGGCACAACAAACACGACCATTATACATTAAAAACATTAAGAACATTACAAATACATCCTTATTGAAACATAGTTTCCAAAAATAACTACAACATAATTCTTCATACCCAAAATATGATAGATCCATAGAAAGCATTAATTGCAACAAGAAGAACATTTATGCCAAAATAATCTTTTGATTGAGCTTGCGCCAGGGCTACATTCATCCAACTGAGTTGGAAGGTTCTCCAAGGGAGTTGATCTAGCTCCATGTCACTTCCTAGGACCACCTTAGAAAAACCTTTGAAAATGACCTAAATTTCCACAGTTTTTATAGATATTAGGTTCTTAGTGACATGAAAATTTTCTATACCCACGCTTCCCACACGGAAAACACATCCAGAACTTCCTCTCAGATGAATCCGGTGAGGTGGAAAATAACTAAATTTTTTTATCCCTTCTCAACTGATCAGATGATGCTAAATTAGCTTTAACCTAAATATCCTACCTCATGACTTCTTCATAATCATCAGGTAATGAAGACACTACCAAAAGTAATTTTGATCAAATACCCCTTTCGAAGAATCAAGCTTTCAAAAATTCATCCCCAGCAAGGATTGAGAGATACGACATCAACACGGAGAAGTTATTAGCATATTAAAACACTGTTGAATATCCCTGCATGAGATCATACAACCTTGAACCCATCAGTATGCTCACGTCATGGGGGAAGTACTACTGGATGAACAAATCTTTGAATCATTCCCATAAACAATCCTACTATGGTTCGGCCTAAAGAATGGATTTTCGCCATTCCCAACTTAGACCTTCCAATATGGAGGTGGAAATATCAAGCTTGAGAGGTTAAAGAGATTAAAGATGAAAAAATATCTCCCCAATATTTCATAGCCATTCCTCACCTTTTCCTGGTTTCGGTTTCCCAAAGAAATAAGGAGGGTTCGACTCTCAGAACCTTGGGAAAAACTCCTGATATTGAGGACCACCGGGCTCCATATCTGAAATGGATAAACTGAATGTCTAAAGCATGAATTGATCAACCAAAATACATGTGATGAAAGAAAAACCCACAAATGCTTCTCAAAATCCCTTAGAACTCAATAGGGATATAATCTAAAAATAGGGAGCATGAAACCAAATCAAAACACATCATAAGTCAAAATTCCACACCTCATTTTCAAATCAACAACCCAAACTCAAAACATCATTTCAATTACCCCACCAACACATCAAATATAAATCCCAAAAAGGAAAACCCCAAACACAAAAAGGTAGAATAACACACTCCCACTTTTTAAAACATTGAAATCACCCTTTTTGAAGAACATTTTCAAATATCATAACAATCCTTACAAACCAAACACCCACCCTTGGTATTCCATTTAGCCTCACATATATACATTCTCATTCTAGCTCAAGAACCCATCCACTTACCACATAAATGCATCCATAGACCTATATGTGATCACTCCTAAGAATACCAAAATTCAGATAAAAAAACATTATCACTTTCAAAACCACTTCAAAAATACCCCAACCAATTTTAAAACCACCTTATATTAAAATAAAAACATTTTCAAACTCCACATTCATTTTATAATTTCACATTTCACTAAACCTTTCAAAAACCCTTAAAACATTTTCCAAAATGACTCCCATTTTCAAAACAACCATTTAACTTTCAAAAGATTCAAAGTTTTGGTCTTGGAAATATCATTTTTGATAAACCATTTTCTATTTTTTTTTCAAACCAAACATCATTTTAAAATATAAAAAAATACCCCAAAACCATCCCAGACCAACCTTAAGTACAAATGAAAACAACCTACAACACAACAGATCAAAAATCCAAAAATCTCAAAAGAGCCCAAAACAACACACCAGGGGAAATTAGTTGCAATCGGTGACTTGGCCATATGGTTGGAATCCATATGCCTATAAAACCACCATCACATATATTCTTTTAGGACCATGATCCTAGATCCAAATGGCTTTCCAGGACATGTGAGCTCACTAAGACAACTATCCTAACTCTAATTTCATTTTCCCAAATCTCAAGAAACCCACCAGAACAAAGTAAACTAAGAAAAACCATACTTCTGATGGTAACTCAAGGTTCGGTCCAGAAATTGTTGGCAAGACACTCTCCCAAACCTATACCCCAAGCTCTGAGAATCCTAACCCATCTACCTTGACATCCCAATTAATAAAGGGTGCTCTGAAAGCTAGTTCCTCAAAAGAACTTATCCTCTAATACCATTCTATCATGAACTAACCTAGGTCGACCCTGAACCGGTCACTCGAGTCAGCCCATGATAAGGCCCGAGAGGCATCTCCAATCCTCCTGGGCTAGCAACAAGTGACAGGGTCATCAGTAGAGTGATGGTGGGAATGATTTTTCCCAATATAAATAAAAAAATCAATGGAATAATAAAAGAGAATCCCAAAGTAAATAAAATAAATAGAACGACTAAGAAATAACTGAAAAATAAACTAACCATACCTTATGACCACTAAAACTCCACGTGTCACTGTGGGTCACACTTTGATCCTAAGACTCAAAATATCTCATGGTGATAGAGATCAAGCTAAAACCTGCACCTAATACTAAAAACAAGAAAAAAGTATAGGCGTAAGTATTAAAACTCAGAAGGCATTGCAAAGTAATCTATTCCCAAATTAATTTATTTTAAATAAGAGAATCATCAATTTTAGGTTTGAAGTACAATAAATAAATGAAGTTTTTCAAAAAAAATCCCTCTAATGAAAATCATGGTCCATTTCTATTTTAAACTAATTTATTTTCTAATAATGAATCATTAATACTTTTAAAGAAATATGGTTAGAGAAGTGTAAAATATTTTTAAAACCTTTTCTCAACAAACTTTTGAAAATCATTTTATCCCTTTTAGAAAATAGATGCACCATACACGAAGGAAAAAAGTAACGATCACACAAGGTCAATGGAAAATAACAATCCAGAGAGACCAACTAAACAATGCATCTCAATCATCTGATGTAGATAACTAAGTGCCGAAATACATGGGAAAAACTAGGATCTCATGAATAATTTAGAACATACTATACATGTTACTCATCCTGAAGGCATTCCCTACTCGATGATGACATAACACCAAAACTCTTAATCGTCTCCCTACTTATCCTGAACTAGGGGCCCAATTCCATAGAAATATTTACAAAATATATCTCTACTATGTGCCACTAGCCAGTGTGTAATATAAACTATTGCAACAATCATTCACTAAAAATTCACTCTCTATGATAGGTTTCCATGTTCATACTAAAAATGGGTGACCCAACAATTTCAAACAAGTATCCAGTCACAAGTATATTCATCACAAACAGTCAACACACACCATAAGGTCACCCCTGAGTCACCCCAAGGAACAAGTATCTCCCCCTTAAACCATCGTTTAATAAGGAAAGTCCCAAACCAAGAAAACTCCCATATTTCATCAACTAATAAGGTGAAGACCCATTCCAAGTAGGGTTTTCTGATGAAACCATTTTTAATGTTCTAGAAGGGAATCTCACAACCATCGCCTACTAAACCATTTCTTGAAGAACCACATGCAATCCACTTTGAAAACCATAAACTTGATTTGAAACCCATTTAAGAAACCCAACCACCATTTTAAATCCAAAACACAATTAAAATCCAATGGAAAATTTTATCAAGCACTTGTGTGAAAAACTAAATCAAACCATTTATTACAATACATTACAAGAAAGAAATCACTCCAATTCAAGATAGACAATATCACTAACAATTATATATCAATAATTAATATAAAAACTAGGTTCAAAACGAAATAAATAAATGATTCATAAATTTAAAGTTAAATTCATAGAGATCCTACCTCAAAAGGATAGAACAAAGCCAAACAATTTGGTACCCGACGCCTTTGATGAAGATCTCTCCACAATTACACGCACATATACTCTGATATATATATACCCAATAATCCAATGCATGTATTCCCCATAACATGAGGTAATATGTGAAAGTAAGATATATATATATATACCTATTTATGTGTTTGAAACCCCTAGAGGATCCACTGATCAATCTAATTAACCTATAGGGAACCAAAAATCACCATTTCATAAACAAATCACTTTTCATTGTACATATTCCAAAACATTTTTTCAAACAAAATCAATCCATAAAACTCCATTTATCAAGACACAATAAAGTCACATAATTTTTCACTCAAAACCATGGGTTAATACCCCATGTTTGAATCCACACATAAAACAAGTTCATTTCCAAAACAATCTTAACATTATTTAAACAATTCACAACTCATATTAAAAGTTCACAAAAATGCCTACATGCTAATACTAATATATTTTCTATTTTACTCACACAAAAACCCATTTCAAATTCTTTTTCCATCACCTACACAATTCTTAAAATTTCCCTTTTTACAAACACGAGAAGAACGCCACATTTCTCAACCAATTCCACAGCAAACCCCTTTTTATAATTCTGTACAAAACCCAAAATAATTTCTAAAACATTTATTTTATGATTAAAAAATTTAAAATTCATACTTAAAAATGAATGACAAGGCCTATTTCCAACACTCATCCATTATTCAATAAAAATCTTTAAAAAAAATAAGAACCTCAGGTGCCTTTGAAATACAATTTTCACTTTCCAAACAGGGCATAAAACTCTTTTAAAAAAACATTACAATAGAATATGCACAACACATAGCCATATATTTTAAAAAAACTCATTTCTAACCCATAAAAATTTTAAAACATTACCAATGCACACTTCATGCCATCCAAATAAAATTTATAACACATAGAAATTAACTAAACAAATAAAGTAGGGTAAGAGCAATCAACCTCAAATAGTGGTGGATGAACAAGAATGGACTGAAACACTTTTCCTTCAGTGAAGGATACTGAAACATGGACGAGGAAGAATTGATAGACACACATCATGCTCTAAAAAAAATATAAGTGTCAAAAATCACCGCATCTAAAACCCTAGGGTTCAGCTGGACAAAATGGGGCAATGGGAGGAGGGGTAATCGTACGGAAACGCAGGAGAGGAGGAGCAGTGACCTTACCTGGGTGAGTCGAGGGAGAGGCTGTGGAGAGGGGAGGCTCGCTAAAAAGAGGGAGTGGCTCACTGGAGAGCCTCTTCTGGTTTGGGTCGCATAAGAGGGGAGGGATTTGGCTGGAGGTGTTGTGTGAGTAGAAATGTGTTATGCAAGGAGAGGGAGGAGGAATAGTTGGTGGAGGGGAGTTCTCCAGAATGGGGAGCACACGCGGCTGAGAAATATAGGGGGGTTGCATCACACGACATGAGGAAGGGGGGGAGGGGCCACATGCAAGGTAAAGGTGAGGGTCAGAATTAGGGTTTTAATTTTTTAAATTTTTTTAGTTTTAATTTAATTAATTTAAATTTTAAAAGGCTCACGACACCTAGTTTGGGTCGTACAGTTTGGAAAACTGTGATCCAACCATGGTTTTGGCTCTGCCAAGAACTATTATAGTTGTTGCACATTTACCACATAGTTTAGAAGATAGTGACCCTTAAACATGTGACATGCATTACATTCCCAAAAACATTGAATTAAATGAAAAACACCCAAAGAGAAATAAAATTAAATAGGTACTCAAAAATAAAATAAAAAAATAGAAAAGTGTTGGGTCGGGGTGTGACAAAAACCCTCTTTATAGTTAGAAGATCAAAAGTACAGAAGTTTCTCCCCTTAACATCATCCACCTAGAAGGTCCTCCCCTTTCCAAAAATCTCCCTAAAGGTCTTCCATAGGTTATATGTTTTAGAAATTCTCATTGTAGTCTAATATCAAACCATAATAGTATTCATCCCCATCATGGAATTTTTTTTGAAGGTCCTCCCTGTGATAATATTTTATTTCTATAAGGAGGTCCTCTCTTTTACAAATCAATTATGAGAAAACCCTCATATCATGAGGCATTTTAGATGATAAGGTAAGTGATTCTTTATGACTTATCATTGAAAAGTGATATCATTTCTCAACTGGATACTAATCCAAGGAAATGGTCACTATCAGAACAACACTTGGATCTACTGACCTCCAACGTAGTATAGGATATTCCTTGAAACCCCACCACTTATCGTAAAGAACCTAGGGAAAACCCACTTTGGTCTGGTCAGGTGGAGAAATATTCTACATAAGACAAAGTGTATGTATTTCTTATGAGGAAACAATTGGATGAAGAAAATATATTGATCATGTTTTGGCCCTTATCCAATCCTAAATATGGAATTCTGGAAGCATTTTCAGAATAATGTGTGCATGACATTCACCTAAACATATGGATGAATCTTCATCCCTTGAGGACTATAGTCTTTCCATATGATATATATAAATATTATTTCAATGTAATTGAATAACTACGTCATCAATTTGACTTAATTTCCCTTATGGCTATGTGATTCCCAAAATTGGGGAGGCAGTGGAAGGGTCTCTAACCCACATGTATTACGGTATTAATAAAGATGTATTAGTTGATTTCCAATTCCCCAGTCGATGTTTGAATTAGGGGATGTTGTGTGCATATATATTTTTGTTTTACCCCACTCCCTAATCAGTAAGACCTTACAAAAGGGACATCATGAAACACCATTTCTTCTAGACAACTCTCAGAAGAAAACTCTTCTAATGACAGATGGCACATTCAGTGGGAATCAGCCCTAAACAAATATTTAAAGCATTGAGACCAACAAGAATGATCTATTGAAAGAAATAACCTCCCAGTTCATACCATTTTTTGACCTGAATTACTCAATCAGAACATGAATGATGAAACTGTCAGGAGATTCACTTTGATTCACCCTTCACCAAGTGGCTCTAAGGGAATTTTTAAAGGAGAATATAAATCCACATAGATTGAAAAAAAATATTGATCTAACAAGGTTTCAACAACTCCTTAATATCATAGTTATTTCAATAAATATTCTCAAGGAAATTGGTCCTCCTATCATTACAATTCTAATGTGACACTGACAATACATTATGCATCGGTGAACATCATTAGCACCACCCATATAGACAATAAAGAACATGAGGAAGATATAGTGGAAAAGGAGGAGTATGTTCTATAAAAAATAAATTAGATATAGAAATTATTGAAGAATGTATAAAAACTAAGAACCATAGGCAATCTAATAATTTTGGGACTCCCTAAAATTCTCAACTACCACCTTCTGAGTGAGAGTATGCCAACGAAAAGGGTAAAGGTGTGGTTGTATCTCACCCACCACCCAAATAGGTTGAACCTATCACACATGAAGAAATAATTTCTCATTATGAGGAACATATGATGTATTTGATAAAAAACAATATAGAACTACTACGTGGAAACATCTATAATAGATATGTTATTCCTGAAAAGCCTCATCTCACATCGCCATCCTATGTACCTCAGGAAAGAGGATTATTCACAACAACCAAAGTGGAGTCAGAATATCTTCTCAATATGGGATACTAATAATTGATATAATTGGACCCTGTGGCATTGGGATATCATAAGTTCCCTCCATTTATAAAACAACCAAAGCTTGGTCAGACGCATCCACATAGTCCAACCTCTATAGGTTACCCATTATAGGTATGGGAAGAACTGCCATTTCTAGCTCAACTCCTTGTTCCCCCTATTCAAGATCCTACCCAGTTGGTCATTACTCCCCATCTCATCAACACTATTGAGTTATTGGTGGATTGATTAGAAGTTTTGGAAGGATGATATTCATCAGTATAACCATAAATGAATCCATTTCCTAAATGGGTGGATCTAACTCTTCCCCCTAAAATATTTATAAATCATACATTCCCAACATTAAATGGATCAAGGGATCCAGAAAATCATCTAATACACTTCATGTCTCGGTGTGGTGCCATTATGGGAACCCTTGAACTGCAAGAGGTTGCCAAACTCAAGTGTTTCATGAAGAACTTAGAGGTTCTATCCTTCACCTGGTATACCGATCTATAATCTAGATTAATTAAGGGGTAAAAAGTTATTTGATGAAAATTACTCTATCAATTCATCTCTTCATTGCATAAGAAGACATTCCTTGATATATTAAAGTGTAGATAGTGAGATAATGATAGGGTTTCAGATTTTTTTTCAAGGTGGAAGAGTTTGAATTACTCCTTAAATTTTCAACTTCCTCAATAGGATTTTTTGGGTCTTTTAATTGATGACATTAATGAAGAACTATGAATACCACTTATTCTAGTAAAGTATCCAAGTGTCTTTTGAGAGATTTTCATAGTAGAACAAATGTTATAAGATTCTATTGTGTGAACTAGGGCCAATTCTTATCCAGTACTAGAATCTTGATGAAAGAAAACAAGTATGGTGGAAACACCAAATGTCACTCTAAAATTAGACTCTATGCAATCTAAAGTTCCAAAGATCACACCTTCTCATGTATAACCAACACTTGAATGGAAATGTTAGAAACAATAACCCTGTTAAGATAATTGGAGGGAACCTAAACATTCCAAATTTGAGGACTGGAAGAATAAAGTGTATTTCTTCCAAGATGATCAAGTTTTTAACTATATTATAGAATCTGTGGGAAATAATTTATTTAGGATACCAAATCTTAAAGATACTAATCAAGTTGGTATTGATGGACACTTGAATTATTTCCCTTATCATCGAACATTGGGGAACACAATCCAAGATTGTTTTTTTAAATACATCTAACAAAAGATGGTTGAATCCAAGTAAGTAAAACTTGGTAAACCACCATCACAATAGTCATGTGTTTCTACTACAACTGTAGATGGAAAAAATGAATGGAATAAAGTTACGAGTAAAGGTGAAAAAATGTTTAGTGATTAGATAACTAGAAAAGAAATCAACTGAACTCATGTTATTCACATGGAATGGTTAAACCAATCAATTGTCCTCATAATCTATTATATTATAGCTCAACCAAATTTTATTAACACTATAGTATTCCAAGATCTAGTCTTCCAAAAATAGGTATAGATGGAAGAGTAAAAAACAAGCATAAGAAGATGAACATACACTGAGACCATAAGAATTTTTGACCCTTTCAGAATTCATGTCTCCAGAAATACCATGGGATCCATCCCACCAAATGGTACCATAGAAATTTCCTTTCATGAGGAATCCCTATCAGATAAATATTTCATTTTTCTTCCATTAATGTTGAAATAACCTCGACCCCAATATCTTATATAAAATTGGTTGTTTTATTACAATGACGTAGATACAAGAGATCACATCACCAAGGATCGATCAGTTTAGTAGTCTTGAAGAACTAGATAAATACATGGTTCTCATATAACATTGGTAATTAAACATAGAACATAAAAATGGAAAATAAACTGATTCCTTGAAAATTAATGAAATGATCTCTTCCTCATAACCTAGGGAAAGAAAAATAAATAAAAAGGTGATCTCAATTTCCAAATAAGGGTTAGGTGCAATAGAAACATGAATCAACAATAAGTGAAGCATAATAAATAAGGAATAATCAATATGTAAAGGTAAATAACTAAAAAATACTTTCTATAGAATCAATAAACTGATAATGTAAATTCAGCCATATATTTTGTCATGGTGAAAACCCTATGGATAATAATAACTGATTACTGAATGAAGGGAATGCTTAATTACTAGACATTATATATCTGGGGAATGAACCATTATAGCGTCAATATAATTTAAGTTTTTTGGTAGAAATAAATTTTATTCTTATTAGAAAAAAAATATGAATCCCTTTTCACAAACTGATTTCACCTCTTGAGACTACAGATGCATCGAGGGGCTATCAATAACCGGGTCCCACCCGTATGGTTTACATTAACTGGTCCCCATCCTGTGGGGATTGCATTAACCAATCCCCAAACCATGTCATAATAGTCAAAATAATTCCTAATATTCAAATAATTTAATTAATTAACAAATAATATTCCTTATCATCAAATATCTATATTAAATAAAAGATACAGATTTATCAATATTTCCCTAGTTAATCAACTAACTATCAAGGTAAAATTTGAATGTTAAAGTGGTATATTTATTATACAATAATTATATCCATTAATAAATAGATTAAAAATGGGAAATAGTAATTATTCATGATAATTTATGTCCAATTGAAATGAAAACGTGTAAAAAAAGTGTTTTAAGAAACTTTAGAAATGATCCATTTCGGTGTGGTTTAAGGGAAAATATAATAGTGTCTTTAAAGTGAAATAAATCATAATTGTTTACATAAATACATAAATTAATAAATATTTTTCATGATAAAAATATTTATTTTATAAAAAATAGTGGAGGATTAAAATAGATTATGGATGGTACTTGAAAATGGGTAAGAAATTTGGAATCTCCCTTTAATCGAGCTTGCTTATCGGGAGGAATTAAAAATTATACCCCATAAAAACATATATTTTCCACCAAATAAGGATGAATTGATCTGGATAAATAATTTTTAAAAATATAAATAAAAATTATAAGGATTATATAAAAAAATACATTGGGGTGAAGAGAGAGAAAGTGTTACCCGAAGTAAAAAATGGGGGTTTGGAGAGAATCTCTTACCACTTTTTCATCAATCGAATCATATTCCCCATAAAATTAATAATCATAAAATGAAACATTTAATAACATAAATATAAATTAATTAATTATATGATACATAAAAATGTATAATAAAAACACCACACACAAAAAATAAGTGGTGAATAAGGCGTATCTCACGGAAACAAAAGTGAGATGAGAAACCCCTTACAAAGATCGTATCATTAGAGTGAGAATAAATTAATGAAATAATTATGTGTGAAAAATATAAATCCAAAAAATAAAATTTGATACATATTGTAAAACAATTATAGTGAATTTCACACATATTGTTGGAATAACATAACCAATGATGCGGATGTTTAACTGAAAGAATGGAAATTGAGTTAGGAAATCTCTTACCTCAGGTTCGATATCCTTCAAATGTGTATGAATGTTTTGTATAGTAGTTCTAAACATATTATTAACTTATAATAGAATTGTATTAATATTTATTATATCATATATGATCCTTTTATAACATTTTACCACTCATTTTTCAATGATATTTTGTTATTACCCTTGTTTCAGGTGTTAACTGCTTCATTTTCCTATTCATGTGTGGTTCTTTCATTTTTCATAAGATGGATAAAAGGTAGAGTATGGTTGTTTAATAATCATAATAAAATCAAAGAATATATATGATATTGTATTTATTATTTTATAATGGAAACATCACATCAAGAAGAATTAAAAGAAGCAATTAATTTGAATGAGTTAGTAAAAATGATTACATGTTCTTCAGTGAACTTCCTTTAGATATCTTATTAAGATATCTAGATGTAGTCTTTCCAGAAATCCAAAAACTCCAGAACTTGTATAAGTATGGTATGACGAGATATGGTTAGGACTTGGTCGATCTAATATGCTCAAGATTGTGAAATGAAATGAAGGAATGAGTGCTCTTTATGATTGAACTGAGAGGCACCCCTGGAAATCCTCAAAATATTGAATTATAATAAATTCATTTTCTATTTAAATACAAGAAAATTAACAAAGATTCTAATATAAAAGGATATAATATTTTAATCTCATCAACCAATAAAAAAATTTCATCTTTTGGATTTACTTTAAACCTTATCATTTTTATTGACTTTAGTATACATAATTAAATTTTAATTATGGTAATAATGTATTTTATATAAAAAGATAGTAATTTTTAATTATAAAATGTTAATTAGAACATAATTGAATAATTTATTACATTTTTTACCAATTAATAATAGATATTTATTTTAAATATTTTATTATTATTTTTAAATAATTTAATAAAATATTATTTTGACAAAATATCACTAGTGTCAATTATGACACTATTCATTACTTTGGCCCAAAGGAAACCAAGAAAATTGGGTAAATTCAAACCAAGAAATTTAAAACAATAATAATATGTCATAATAATCCATAAAATTCTTGGGTATCCTTAATTAGTTAAATTTAAATTTATTTTAGTATTTTTAATATCATTTATTTTATTGTTTCATTAATAAAATATATCATTATTGTATAATTATTTAAGTTAATTATATATTTTATAAAAATTAAAAATAAAATACCACAATGTAGATAAATATGTTATATTTAGAAAATATATCTATAGTTGATGATAAATTCTTAATAACACCATTGTAATAATAATATAGTTATTAAAATATGAATGTGACATTTTTATCATTTCCTTAAATAAAATATTATAAATATTATAACCTCATCCAAATGGTTCCCAAAAATTATAAATAAATTTATATGATGAAAATAATTTTATTAAGTTAAAAATTGATACTTATATTTTTTCACAACCAACATTTTTTCTCATGTGGACACATAACAGATATATAAGACAAAGAAAGTGACATTTGTGATTTTCTTTAATTTAAAAAATATAAAAGTCATTATCATGGAAAAGTGTCCATTAAATTACTAAAATTAGATCCTTATGTGTTAAGGGTCAAATATAAATCATACAATAAATTTTTTGAAAGTTTTATAGTAATTCTATAATCCTTATCATTTTATTTTTAACCTAAATTGCCCAATTTACCCTTACTATGGGAAAAAAATACCAAAGTAACTTTTCATATTAGTAAAAAATAAAATATTATTATTTAATAAATATATACATTTTGATTCCAAATATCTAATCTACTTATCAAAACTCAAAACACAGAAGTTGTAAAATTTAACGTAAAATTAAATAGATAAAACACAACTAAAATTGGTTTTTTTTAATGCATTATTAAGACCAAAAATGTACTTATAGCCAAACTAGGTATAATGATGAAATAAATTATATTATTTATAATTAAATATTATTTAAGGTATATTGATATAAAATTATAAGTAGACTTTTATTATAAAAAAATTGACAATTTTATAAAAAAAACAGTATTTTCACTATTCACTAGAAAATGTATTTTTTTAGAAAAATACCAAAAATTCACCCTAATATAATTTTGTAAATTTTTATTTTAAAAATAATGTTTTTTTGTAAAATATAATTTATAAAAGTGTAAAAATTTATATTTAAAACAAATGCGCCTTTAAAAGGCAGTAAAACTACTTTTAAAAAAATATAGAATTTTTATGCATAAAATTGGATTTATTCTTATCTTAGGCCTATAAAAATTATTTTGATGAATGTAAAAATATTTTATTCAATATATAATATATATAATTTCATATTGTGTTTAATAATATTAATCCTCACCAATTTAATGTCTATGTTATAATAGTCACATTTTAAATTTTATATCATGGTTTTAAAGTTGGTGTTGTGTGCAACATAAGATATAGAAGATGTTAAATTTAAAAGATACATACCATAAAATCATGGGGTGGTATAAATTTCATCCATTTAATGGACACCTTCCCTGATTATGAGAAATATTACAAACCTAAGTTCTCTACTCCAAGTTAGGGAACCACAGGTAGAGGTTGTAGAGGCTTAGGGTGTTATAAATGTCATTCATTTAATGGATCCCTTCTCCGATTATGAGAAATATTACAAAATTTAGTTCCTTAATCCAAGTAATGGAACTGTGAGTAGAGGTCCTAGAGGCTATGGAGGCAGGGGAAGACATATTCCTAGTCTATCTCAATATTTTAAACATATCCCTACCAGATCCATTTACGCTATTAAGACTCATGGAAGATCTATTCAGTGAGAAAAGGAAGAATAGGTAAATGAACATGAATTTACTAAAAGTATTTCATGCCTAGTTATTTGTAAAATTGACTAAAAGGGGTGCAGTAGTATTTTCATCCTAGGTGGGTAGGAAGGTAAGTTGGCCTAATCCAATAATAGTAAAAGTTCCCTTAACATCTGCTCAACCACCCAACTCCCTTACCCTAGGCACTTCTCACTCTAAAGTGCCTACTAGGGAACAAATAAAGAAAGTCATGGGACTTTGATTCATAATTATGAAATCCTAAATAATTTATCTATAGTTCCAGTGAAGTTTTCAATTCTATATGATCTTAACCTATCAAAGGATCTCTAAGAGGCACTTATAGAGGATCTTCTAAGACCTCAAGAGTTTGAAGCTGAGGTCACTACTACTGAGGTATACCAGGTGGATATCGGCCCTATATAATGTCATATTATCATATATTTTATAGAACAAGATTAGGATGTTGTGATATAGGGACACATCAATCCATTTTATATGCCATGTATACTAGATGACATTGAAATTAGATGATATTTCATTGAAAATGGATCGGGGGTCAATCTCATTCTAATATAAACGCTTCTTTGGTTGGGTTATAGTGAAGTCGACATGTATCCTTTTCCTGTGACACTACAATGATATTACAAGATTAAAAAAACTCCCCTTGTCTGGGTCAAGCTTAGAACTCAATTTATGGACCTAGTGTCCAATTCTAAATTCCTAATTGTTTCACAAGATACAACTTTCAATTTATTTCTTGGAAGGCCTTGGCTACACCAACATGTATAAATACCTTCATCATATCACCAATATGTAAAGTACTAAATTAATGGGAAAAGTGGGACATTATATAGTGATAAATCTCTATTAAAATCTTGTGAGGATCAATACATTGATTCGGGATTTTATCATATAGAAGGGAAGAAATCCATGACTAGTGATGTTTCTCAGGTTACCCCCTTGAATGGTCAATAAATGACCTCATACAACCCATTAAAGAAGATCAGTGATGAATACGTGATACACATCAACCAGAGCAAATATTTTAGTTTATAATTGGTTATGTACTCACCAACCCTCGTTATAACAATCATATCAATTAAACTTGATCGTGTTGAAGGGGTCCTTAATCTTCCTGTTGGACATGACACTTCAGGTTAAAATTTCATCGCTTCATCCCCAGTAATTCATCGTACCTCAACACCATCAACTAAATATGAAATAATTATCACATAACCACTAGGTAATATAGATATATTTACCTATGAATCTTATAATATCAATCTTTCCATTTACTATAAATATTCCCCTTCATCACTCATCCATCCCAACATAGGTATGAAAGAAGAAATATAAGAATATGTAAAGAAAGATGAAGAGGAATAGTAAGAGGAATATAGGCTCAAAGACACCCCTCTGGTGTTTTATGAGGGTGTATCTACCACTATCAATGAACTCTAACAAGTAAATTTGGGTATAGAAGAAGATATGTGACCTATACTGGTCATTACAATTATGCTTATTTAATAAAAATAGATATATACCCTTTTCTTAAAGTATCATCGAGAAGTATTTTCCAAGAATTAGAAAAATCCAAGAATCAATCCCAATGTGTCCTCCCACCACCCAGGTCTACCAAAAGATCATCATTGTTACAAACAGGCATCCAGAATTACACATCTGACACATGATTCCAAATTCGAAGTTGAAGTTTATAAGATCATTAGAGAAAACCTCATTAGATAAGTTGAATACCCAAAATGGATTTACAATATAGTCCTAGTCAATAATAATAATAGGAAAATCATATTGTGTATCAAATTTATAAATACCAATCATAACTATCAGAAAGATGACTTCCTGGTTCCAAATATAGAACTTCTGATTGATGTGACAGATGGATACCAATCCCTATCCTTCATGGATATAAATTCAAGATATAACCAAAACTACATGGACCCTAAATTTGATTAATTAATTTCCTTTAGTTCAACCTAATGAGTATATTATTATCGGGTGATTCCCTTTGGCTCAAAAAAATGCTAGAGCTACATACCAGTGTGTCATGAACCACATATTTAAACCCATTTTGTGAAGTATTTCAAGTGTTATGGTGATGAAACGGTGGTAAAATATTTGATATTTTTTTACCATATTACTAACATTGAGATATTCTTTAACAAACTATGACAAAATATCCTGAAAATAAACCCCCTGAGATGTTCTTTCGATGTAACCTTGGGAAAGTATCTCAGATTTGTAGTACATCATTATGGAATTGAGTTAGATCTCGAGAAGAAAAAGGATATCCTTGAAATGTTACCTCCTCAAAACTTCAAATATTTTAGATCACTTTAAGGATTCATTTCCTAAATTTGAAACTTTATAGAAAATATTACTGGAAAATTCTTTCCCTTCACCAAGTTGATGAAAAAATGGGTCACCTATCAGTGGATTGATGACTGTCATGAAACCTTCAATACTCTCAAGAAGTGTTTGTTGAGTCCACATATACTGATACTACCTAATGAAGGAAAGATTATAATCTTATATGTGAAAACCTTAGAATTATTACTGGGTGATTTCCTCACACAAAATAATGACATCAAAAATGAAAATATTCTCTATTATCTTAGTTAGTCCATGCTCAATACTGAGTATAATTATTCAAATATCAAGAAAATTGTTTGGAATTAATCTTTGTGGTTCAAAATCTAGGTCACTACTTGAAATATCATGAGATCCATTTGGTCTCTCAAAATGACCCACTCAAGTAAATCCTCAACCTCCCTATATTGACCAGACATTTAGAATGGTGTTTATCCATCCTATAGTAGTTTGTAATCTTTTTTATGCCATAGAATATAATAAAGTTGAAAGGTATGGAATATTTCCTCATAGAGAATCCTTCTTTAGAAGAAAGTCCTATGAATATCCAACTATCAGGAGAAGAAATTTTCTCTAACCAGGACTCCCCCAAGACATGGTAAATGTATTTTTATGGCACATCTATGATACTAATATGAAAGGGGTTGGAATATCCCAATCTCAATAAACTTTGTTTAGGTTTATTCTTATATATCCAGAAGAGGAATTCTAAAATTATTCATTACTATTTTCATAAAGTTACACAAATAATGAGGTAGATTATTAGTCTCGCATTTAAAGATTAAAAATCACACTATAATTTCTAGTGACCCATCATAATGTCAAATTTGATCTAGAGTTCATGATCAAATAAGTTAATAGTGATTATGATATCAGAAAAGAAGAGTTGATCCCATTACTTGACTATGTTTGGGGATTAATACCTAAATTCCCATATGAACCAATGTAAACTCATATCATATGCTCATAGAATGATCAAGAAGATACACTATAAAATACAGCTACAAATTTGGTATATTTAGATAGGTATTAAGAAGTTATCTTCATTGCACATCGTAGAATGGTATCACTATTTGTTTAAAATAGTATGGAATATATCAATGAGGTCAATTCTACCCTTGAAACAGATAACATTATGAATGGTTGGATAGCACCCATCAGGTAATATCTCTAAAGTGGGACTCTTTTATCAGATAGAGTAAGAAAAGAGTATTTCTAATAGTGGGTAGTCAATTTCATCATCTATGATAGCCCAAGTCATCATAAGGTCCACTATAAATAAAGATTTTATGGGATCATCCTAATATGAAAAGATTTAGAGGAGACCATATCTATTAATAAAAAATTCCATGTAAGTTTATAATGACCCATTATTTTCATACATGGATATTACATCATTTTTGTGGAATATTTAATAAATTACACAAACACATGCCGAAAGACCGTATTAGTTTAGTGCCTCTGGAAACTTTGAATAAAAACTTATAGTCTGGTTACAGATCTTCAATATTTTATAAAAATATCATCCCCTTTAGTATTCCTACCTAAAACCATTATTTATAACCAGGGTAAAATAAAACAAAAAAAATGTTGATCTCAGATGATCAGTAAGGGTAAGAAAGGGAGATGCGTAAGCAAAATCATGAACATAAGGGTATGAGAACATGAGCTTAACATTATAAAATCATACCATGAATATAAAATATGATATAAATGAGTCTTCACATGAATAATTACAATTAATAATACATTAATCATCTAGAAATCAAGAGCACAATTCTTAAAATCATAACAAAAGAATAAGGCATAGAATTTTTGGCATACACATAAACATGTAATATCATTCCCTATAAGTCAAGGAGCATTTCCAAAACATAACAGGGTACTTCATGGGGAAAAATATACTGGGTGGGATACACTAAAATCCCAAGTCACAGTCCTTTACTAGTAAGGGATCAAGTTTCCCCATCTTCCCATAGTGAAATGGGTTTCCCCATATTCCCATAGTGGAACAAGCCCAGCGACTTGTTTCCCATCATTATATCAAGAGATAGAAATATTTACCCAGTGCATTGGAGGAAGATATAGTTCTCACCAATCACATAATGAAAACCATACATATTTGTTCCATAAGAACATAAATCATTCATCATATCAGAATCTATATAATGAAATTGGTTTCATAAACATCATTTGATCATAACATAACCCATAGAAAAGAAATGGGTTTCATAAAAATCATTTCATCATAAACATAAAAAATTGTTAGAAATAATAATAATGGTATCATTGGATCATATCCTCATTAAAAACCAATTTAACATCAAATATAATTATCTTAGATGTAAAATAATTTTAAGAGATCACTTGAAAATAATTCTTGAGGAAAATATCCTTTCTTCTTTGAAAATTTTTTCTCTTATTAAAATGATACGCAATTTTAAAAGAAAATATTATTTTAAATTTACCTTGTAATATTTTAATTTTAACTTCAAATAATTTAGTTATCATGATGGTGGAATAAAATTCCATACCGTATAAGTTAAAAAATCATTCCTTTTGTATATTTGTGTTGGAAAAGTCGCAAAGATCTTGTTTAGAAAATGAAAAAAATATTCTTTTCAAAATATTTCGTAAAAAGTAAAACATGGGGAAAAGTAAATTTAAATATTAATATTAGAATAGTAAAAACATTTTTGAAAACATTTTTTAGAAAACATGGAAATGGAATACAAATACTCACCAATGGAGACTTAAAACGAAACAATCCTGAATATTGATGAGATTATGAAATAAAGACCCATCACTGTATAATCAGTAGAACTGTATGCCACATGGAAGAAATAAAATTATATAGATATTAAAATACCATAATATTATTTTTAAGACTCATAAAATACATTTATAGTCAGTATATACACCATGGGTAAGAAACAAGTAGTGTATAAGTCATGTGTCCCATAGAAATAAAAGTGAGACAAAAATCTCTTGCCTTATATCTTGACTCATGTCATACTCATGAAAAACTCTTGTATAATAAATATAAGTTTATTAAAATATATTAAAAAACCTATTAATATATATAATACCATATATTATTTAATTATGACTTTATATTACCCACTTATTAACATTTCCAAGTTTAAGTTATGTTTTTGGTAATAACCACTTTGTTTCTTGTACATGTTCTGACTTTTTATTCTTGGTTCTCATACTTAGATCATGATTTAATTATATCCTGAATGATAAACATGATATAAATATAATAAATATTAATTATATATGTATTTATGGTTATCTATAAAAGATAGAAATAGAAAATTAAATACATCATTCATGGAGATGGTAGGTCGTATGTACGTATGAACGCTACTTCCATTTCATGTCATATTAGAAGAAATAAGGTAAATGAAATATATGTATATATATATAATATCATTATAGTAGAATTATTACATTGTATATATCATATAATTTCAATAAAAACATTCTTAATACATTCTATGTAAAGTGTGAATGAATCACATCGCTTTGAGGTGGTAGTCCACAGGTCCAAAAATGAAGTTATCATATTTCCAAAAAAATGGAAATCATGAAGGTATATGTTATATAATAATTATATAAGAATAAATACATAATAAATATCATATATATCATATAAAAATATAAATTAAATCATTATTCCCAACCTTTAATGATTGAAATGGAAGAACAAGCAACATTGGTTCGTGAGGTAGTAGTCTGTCATATAGACGAACGATGATTGTGTATCTCATTTTATGGAAGTGTGTGTGTTAGTGTAGGTTCAAACCATTATATAAAAACATAAAAACATATTTAGGATAATTTTTTTATTATATAAACATGAAATAAAAAATATTTGAAGGGATTTAAAGAAGAAATAATATAAAAATGTGTGTTGATGAACATTGCCTCTTCTTTGGGTATCTCTTATTGATTTGCACAAAATGAATTATTTGGTTGGATTTATACCCAAAGTAAGAATTATAGGATGAAGTTAGGGAATTTGGATTATATTTGGATATATTTTGTCAGAAAAAAAATATGATTTGAATTTTTGAATAAAAAAGAAGAAGATGTACCCTTTTATAAGAGAGGGAGGGGTACTTTTGGAATTTCAAAAATGATTAATTTATAATAAATTACATATCAAAATAAATACCTCTAAATATCCATTTATTCGAATCTAAGATATGATAATTTTGTAATAATATAAACTAATAGATTTTAGACATGTTTTGGTGTTATTTTAAACCTTATCATTTTGATTAACACTTAGTTAAGCCATTTTAATTATAACCATGGTAATAAAATTTTCAATTTTAGGTGGATGTAATTTTTTACTTATAAAGTGTAAATTGGACCATAAATGGAAAATGTATGATATTTTAGACCATATATAATCCATTTTTTCTTTATTTAATATTTTTATTATTTCTAAATAATTAAATAAAATATTATTATCATAAAGTATTATTTATGTCAATTTAGATATGATTCATTACTTTGACTTTAAGAAAATAAATACAATAAAATAACTTCAAAAAAATTATTTTAATACGCCTATAACACATAATATTCACCTATAAATTTTTTGAATCACCTTAATTAATTCAAATTATATTTCTTTTAATATTTACAATATCATTTAATTGATTTTTTTATTAATTGAATAATTAATGCATCATCATTTTGTAATTATTTATGATAATTATTTCTTCGATAAAAATTAAAAAATAAATTTATATGTCGTATATAAACATTTTATATTTCAGAACAATATATATAGTCTAGAATATATTCTATTTAACCCCACATTAAAAATATTATACTTTTTAAAAGTAAGAGTGTGACATGTTGTCACACTCTTTAATTTTAATAATATCCAAGTTATTTTCATGGAAAAGTGTCCATTAAATTATTCAATTTAGATAATTTTGTTTTAAGGGTTGAATTAAATTCATCTATTAAAGTTTTTTCGAGTTTTAGGGTCATTTTATAGTCCTAATCACTTTATTTTTAACTTAAATTACCCAATTTTCACTTTACCATAGTAATAAAAATTACCAAAGTTACTATTCATATTGGAAAAATATAAATGAGACCTATTTAATTAATTTCTAACTTATGATTCCAAATATAGAATCATTTTTTTATAATTAAATCTACATATTTTCTAAAATTAATTTAAAAGTTTACGCATTGACGGAACAAGAAGATGAGTTTATAAAGTGAAAACATCCCAAAGTTTGAAATGTTTTTATATCCAAATACAATATTAAATTGATTAAAATGACGTAAATTGGATTAAATGATAAAAAAATTATCTAATTATACCTTTAAACTAATTCAAAGCAAAATTTAACTATATAAACAAGTTAGATGAAATGACAGTTTTCAATTAAAATTCAGTATTTTTAACAAAACATGACACTTATCAAAAAAATATCAAACATTTATCTAATTATACCTTAAAACTAATTAAAAAAATAATTTAACTATATAAATAAGTTAGATGAAAAATAATTTTTCAATTAAAATTTAGTATTATTTATTATTCATCAAAACATGAAACTTATTAGAAAAATACCAAAAATTCAACCTAGGTAAATTTTGATATCCCAATTTCAAATAAGAAGTTTATTTTTTCAAATATAATTTATAAAAGTATCAAACACTGGATTTAATACAAGTTCACCATCATAAGGCAGCAAAACTAACTTTTTCAAAAAATACTTCTTTTATGTGTAAAATTGTATTTGTCCTTATATCCTATTTACAAAATACATAAGATGAATTTTGAAAGTTATATTAAATATATTATACATATATTTCATTAATATAATCCAACAAGGTTTATATGTTTATTTATTGGTATAAAACACACTTGTGCATATTTTTCAGAAAAACATTCCATTTTATTTTAAAAATGTTTTTATATTCATTTAGAATTAATTGGTAAAATAATTATATATACATGTGTAAACCATAATTTATTAATAAATTTAATAATATTCATACCCTTAATTATAACAGTTAGGTTATAATTGTCTTTTTTAAATAATTATAATAATAAAATGATGTTTTGTAGAAATTTTGTGTTGTGTGCATAGAAAGCTAATCTAGGTTGCATGTAGTGAAATATTAACTTGTTGTAGAGTATAACATAAGTAATCAAAAAAATTATTTGAAAAAAAAGTTCATAAAAAACTCCGAGTATTACATTCTACCCCCTTAAAATTAATTTTTCCATTAAAATTCATAATTCTAATACAAACAAATAAAGGTACTTCTACCTCATCGTATCCTTAGGTTACCATGAAACTTCTTTAAACTGGTGGTTTTCTTCACAAAACTTTAATTGTTTATAAGATCCTGTGTTTTTGGACCGGGTGGTTTTCAAGGGCTTTTGAAATTTTGGCAATTACTATATGGGATGAATTTAAATTGGAACTTCGGAACTTAATTTCGAGAGTTTGAATGTTTAAAACTGAGGTTTTTTGGACTAGGATGAAGGCACCAGAACTTTCTTGGGTGGATTAATGAGTTTTAGGATCACTGGATTGGGAAAAAGGGTTTTAAAGGACCTTTAGAGGGTTCACTGTTTGTTTGAAATTGTGCATCTTATTTTAGGTGGACAGGGGTTATCGCATGGGCTACACATGGTTTTCCAAACCATGCGCCTAGCCTCTACACTTATTATATTTGAGAAGTATCTAAGAACTGTTCATCACATGGTTTATGTCTGGTTAGGAAACCATGTGGGTCAAACCATGCGGGGTGCTCTAGGTGCCCAATAAAGGGTACACGGTTGGCATATGGTCTCTTTAACTATGCGGCCTAAACCATGCACCGAGACCCTTTTAAAAAAAAATTATTTATTTAAATTAAATTAAAATAGAAATTAAAATAAGTAAACCTTACCCCTCTCCTCCCTCATACATGTGAAGTGACCCCCCCCCCCCCTTGGGCTCTCCCTTAGCCGCATATAGCGCACCACTCCAGCACCCTCTCCGTCCACCGATTCAATGTGTTTCATTCACACTTCTCATCTAATTTGAAAAGGTACAGACTTCTCCTTTCTTCTCCTCCTTCTCTATGGTTTATTTTTGGTCTCTCATTCTCTCTATAATGTTTGATCCAAACCCTAACTTAGGGTTTGATCCATATTTTTGTGTTTATTTCGGTATTAGGGTGTGTGAAGGCTTCTTCAAGACTTATGGGTTTATATTCTATCATCTGTTTCCAAAGGCAAGAAGAATGGGTTCAATTTGGATCACCTCTATCGATTGGGGTAAGAATCTAAACCCGCTATTTTGTTTCGCACCCCTTATTTGAGAGTCTTAATGTGTTTAGTATTCCTAGCAATTTTTTTAGGGATTTTTGATCTACCTTGAAGGTATTCGATCACCTATATAGGTATGTATATATATATATATATTCTATGTACATGTTCCCTCATGGAGTAGGGAATATGTGCATTGGGTAAAGGGTATATACATATTTATATGGATGTATGTGTGTGTGAGTGGATAGCATATTTGAGTTAGAAAGCAACAAGTATTGAAGCATTGGATTGGTTCCTCCCTAAGGTAGGGACCCTAAGCATTCCCTTTGGTTTAATAATGCACTAGTGTCTTATTTACTTCTTATTAATAAGTTTAATTTCAATTCTAGAATGAACTTTTTAGTTGGGATAAATGATTTGTTTAAGAAACAAAGTCATGATTTTATAACAAAACCCCTCCAACGGAGGTGTGCTAATTTCAATCTAAAAAGTATTAATTAGTTTTTTAATGAATTATAGACTTTATGATTTGTAGTTTTTCCATGCTTTCCTAGTTATAAAAATCTTGATTAAACTAAAAAGGAATGGTTTATTTAATTATGAGATGTTTTCCTCCCTTTCATGTTGATTCACTTGGTCTAAATGGTTCTATCGAACTTTAATGGTAATAAATGGGTGGTTATACCCATGTGAAATCATTGAGGGTAATTGTTTAAATGAGTTGGAATACTCATTTTTTTGTTTGATTTTTTTAAAGGTTTAATTAAACAAAAATGGTAAAGTGAGTGGGTAAACTCGTGTTATATGTTTATATTAAATGTAAGTTGTAACAAAAATTTGGTATACTCCTTGGTTGATTGGGGTTGTGGAATGTAATTACTAATTGGGTATACTCATTATAATAATTGAATTTATTTTGATACAAATGATGGATAATGAGTGGGTATACTCATTATATTCCTTGAATGGAAAATTGAAAAATGAGTGGGTAAACTTGTAGAATGTGTTTAAATGTAAAATTTCAACATTAGAGGGTTTTATCATTAGTTTAATTATGATGTATTTATTTATGAATTGGAATACATGATTGGGTATACTCATGAGATGTGTTTGGTTATGAAAATTTATTAATGAGTGGGTATACTCATTGTATGTTTTAAATGTAAATGTTTATATATGAGTGGATAGACTCATATGGTGATGAGAATTAACTGATATGAAATGAGTGAATGTTTATATATATTCCATGGATGAATCTCCATGGATCTTGAACACGGTAATCAATGACTTGGGTTTAGTATGTCCCTTGGTTCTTGATTCTATGGGATGTCTTGGGACTTGCTACCCCTTGGACCTGGCTTGATTGGACTCATGTTGGACATGTCTGGTATGACATTGATAAAACACTATTCTATTGAATATTTTATTGATAATAAATGATATAATTTCCTCACATTGTGCTAAATATATTCATTTATGAAATATTTGGGATTAGATCATTCATTTGAAAATTTGATGAAAATTCAAGTTTTACCCTTTTAAAATTTACTGTTGTATTTTGAAGATAAATATTTTAATATTTATTATTTGAACTTAATATTTTGTAACAATGTTCCTAAATTAATTTTCTAAAACTTTTATTCAGGACACTAGAGCTAAAGAGTGAATTTGGATGGAGTAAATGGGCCATTAAGTCAATGGTGGGTTGGACTTGGCAGAATGGACATAGGTTCTGTATTTGGGCCATATCTTCTTCATTATGGATTGGATTGAGCGAAAATTTTGGGGAAATCTTGGGGACATTATTTTCCACAAATCATACTTCTATAAGGTCGGCCAATTCATGCGTTTTTGAGGTCAACTATGCGGTGAAACTTGGAAGAAAATATTTGGCCGAGTATTTCATTTCACACTTAAAAAGTTATGTAACCCTAGCCCTCACAAACTCTATTTAAAGGGGGTTTTCACTCTTTGAGAGGGCTGGTAGAGAATTTGGGAAGGTGTGGCTAAAAGGGTGTCTCTTGGGATCCCTTCACAACTCTTGTAGGAAGTAAGGCTTTGTGAAAACCTCTCTTCCAAAAAGGCTCTCCTCTCCCACCTCTTCTTTGTATTTATTTTCTTTCATGTTTGTATCTTGAATTTTTATTAAAATAATCTTATTTGTTCTTACCTTTTATTCTTCTTCTAATATTACTAATTGGGTTGGAATCAATAGTGGAGACTATATTGGGTTCTACCCTTTCAATTCTTTGCTCATGCAAAAACGTCTCCAGGATGACCACACCACCCATGGAAGAGTAGTTTTTTTAGTGATCGATCTATATTCTACCCTCTTCATTTAATTATTTTGAATCATTGAGATAATTTAATTAAATTAATATGATCTATGAATTTTTTTTTTAAATTATAAGAAACTAAGCAAACAATGGAACAATTAACACGAAAACACGTGAGGTCGAGATTTTGTGTAAATTGTGAGAGCGCGATCTTAATCGATAATACAAGACCACAAGGGATAAATTTGTAGAGTTAAAATATAATCCCTAAACACAATTCATACCCATTTCCATAATTTATATGTGCTCTAATTAACCACTGACCATAATCTAACCTTAGAACAACAATCAATGCACGGTGTTGCGATTGCGTGTTCCGAAGCTAGCCTAGGGTTGAAGTAATTTCATCTTTGTGATTAAGTTAACTCTCTTAGGGTTAGAGGGTTAACAAATTAAGGGATCATAATTAAGTTAATATTGATTTAAATTATAATGATTAATAATTAAATTAAGAGTTATAGTTAGATCGATTACGCCTTTTAAAGTATTTTCTAAAAAAACATCTTATTGTTGTGCTTTGTTAATCAACTTACATTTCAAAATTGAAAACAAAAAAAATACAATCTTCTTCCATAAAAATTCTTATAGATTTATAAACTGTAAACAACCCTCATCCTTTAAACTATTGTTTTAATTCAATTATATTTTATTTTTATAATACCTTTAATAAGTTGTTAAATTCACTTCCTCCTTTGAGAGACGACCTTGGTCAGCCACTCTGCTGCACCTAAGTACCCCAAAATCATATTAATCATTTGAGGGAACCCATGACAGCGCTCTTTCAAATTGTCTCCATTTCTGGGGATATAAGTAATTATTTCAACCAATTAGAGGTATTTATTTTATTTTACATTTTATTCTTTTCCTATCTTATTTCTTCCTTCTTTACCCAATCTGGTTTTTTTTCTTTTCTTCTTCTTTTATTTTCTTCTACTTCTTTTTGGACAATCAACTCAAGCTTATTATTTTTATTTTAATATGGTCCAATTTTCTTCTGTTCATTTTTATTTGATTTATGAAATGAACTAATCCCGAAGATCTTATAGATCTTGACCCTGATATTGAACGTAGACTTAGTGATCGAATCAAACATTCTCAGTCTACGGGAAGTTTCAACATTCAAATAGTTAGAGAAGTATTCCACTTTCAAAACATTGAAATTGGAAGAAATTCAAATCCAACCATAAAACAAGAACCAATGGCTGACAATAATGGAAATGAACTTAATAGAACCATTCTAGAATTGGATTCACCTGATATTAACTATCAACCAAATTGTATTGCATACCCAAATCTCGAATCGGACTTTGAACTAAAATCTGGGTAAATTCACTCACTTCCAAAGTTTCATGGCCTCTCTGGTGAGGATCCCAATAAAATTTTGAAAGAATTTAATGTGGTTTACTCAACCCTTAAGCCTAGAAATGTCTCTAAAGATCAAATCAAACTAAGAGCATTCCCATTCTCACTTGATGGAGCTCCGAAAGACTGGATGTATTATTTACAACCTGAAGATGTAACTTGTTGGAATGATTTGAAACGTCTTTTCTTGCAGAAATTTTTTCTAGCATCGAGGACCACTTCCATTCATAAGGAGATCTCGGGGATCAAGAAAGCACAAGGGGAGTCAATGTATGAGTATTGGGAACAATTCAAGAAGTACTGTGTAAGCTGCCCACATCACCAAATCAGTGAGAAATTACTCATCCAGTACTTTTATGAAGGACTCACACCTATGGAGATAAGCATGGTGTATGTTGCGGCTAGAGGATCATTGGGGGACAAGAAACTAGTAGTTGCGCGTGGATTGATCGACAAGATGGCCCAAAACTCCTAACAATTTTGTGATAGAGGTACACCACATGTCAGGGGAGTACATCAGGTAAGTCGTTCTTCTCTTGAAAGTCATTTAATTGATACCAAGTTGTAAGAATTAACTACTATGGTGAGGCAGATTGCTTTATCTCAAAAGACATCCCTACCCACTCCTTCAAGGCCTTGTGGTATTTACACTGAGACAAGCCACCCAACTGATTGTTTCCCCCAACTCCAAGAAATAGAAGATTTTGCAGCAGTGTTCCCTGGGAGACCATATCAGAAACAACAACAACAACCATATCCCCCAAAATAAGTTTGATCCAACATACAACCAAGGGTGGAAGGATAAATCGGCAATTAGGTATGGCTCTGGACAACAACAAAGGTCACCCTTTCAACAAAACTTCCAGCAGCCTCCGCCTTACCAGTAGGGATTCAAACAACCCCAAAGGATATTTGAATCTCAAGCATCAAAAAGCCAACAACAAGGGGATCCCCCACCAAAGGTAGATTCTAATACTGATGATATTTTGAAACAAATTGTTCTTAATCAACAGAATGAGCTTAAGAGTCAAGGTTCGGAGCTAAGGGAGTTGAAGACTCAAATGAGCCAGATTGCCACCGCCCTCCATGAACTTGTGAGTAATAATTATGGAAATCTACTATCCCAACCTACTCCAAATCCCAAGGGGAATGTCAGTGCCATCACATTGAGAAGTGGGAAGCAAACAAATGATACATCTGCCCCTATTTTTCCACCTGGATTCACCTCAACTCCGGAGAAGCCCCATTTCACATCAACTGATGAGAAACCCAAGGAGAAAGATAAAGGTAAGCAAAAGATTAATGATGTTCCTCCTAAACCCCCTACTTTTCCAAACAGGGTTGTTCAAACCAAGAATATGGCTGAAGAAGCAATGAAAAAGGAGGTTTTGGACACGTTCAAGCATGTGGAGATCAACATTCCTCTACTTGAAGCCATTAAGCAAATTCCAAGGTATGAGAAATTCTTAAAATAACTTTGTACCAATTGAATAGGGCTCAAAGGAAATGAGAGGATCAATCTTGGAAGGAATGTTTCAGCACTCATTACACAACCTCTAGAAATTCCAACAAAGTGTAAGGATCCCAGGACATTCACTATCCCATGCATCATAAGGGAGTTACACATTTCTGATGCACTTCATGATTTGGGAGATTCCATAAATGTGATGCCTCACTCTGTATTTTCTTCTTTGCAGGTTGGTGAGCTGAAACTGACGAGAGTATTGGTGTAGTTGGCAAATAGAGTTACGGCATATCCAGTGGGAGTTCTTGAGGATGTACTTGTTCGGGTAAGAGACATGATCTTTCCAGCATATTTCTACATGATTAACATGGAGGATGATCAGGTAAGTTCTCATGACCCCATTATCTTAGGTAGGACCTTCCTCAAAACTACGAAAACTATCATAAATGTCAATGTGGGTACACTTTCCATGGAATTTGGGGATGAAGTTGTGATATTTAATGTTATGGATTCAATGAAGTACCCCTCAGACAATCATTCTGCATTTGTTATCTCCCATTTTGAACCACCAAGTAAAAACACCATGGAATTGGATTGTCCTATGATTAGGGATATTATGAGTATTGGTTCTAGTTTGATGTCTAAGAGTACTTCCACACCTGTTTCTAAGGAACAAGACTCTCTAAGATTTGATTTTGAAATGGAATCATATTCTGATTTTGATCATGCAAACTCTAATTATGACATGGTTGTTGAGTATGCTGATGGATTTGATGCTTTATTCTCTGCTTTTGATGATGTATATTCTAATAATGATGCTCTTTGTGCACATATTTAAGTTCCTTCTATGACCCCATCCATACACCACCCCCCTACACTGGAACTCAATCCATTACCACCAAATCTCAAATACTCATACTTGTTAAGTGGTGAAAAATTACCTGTTATCATTGCTAACAATCTCCCTTTTGAACATGAAGAAAAACTTTTGAATCTTTTAAGGGAGAACATCAGGGAAATCGGGTGGACCTTCGCTGACATATCAGGTATTAGCCCCTCCATTTGCATGCATAGTATTATTTTGGATGATGGGGCTAAACCGGTGAGGCAACCACAAGGGAGACTCAATATAACCCTTATAGAGGTTGTTAAAAAAGTGGTTGAAAAATTGCTTGAGGCATGTATAATTTACCCTATTTCTGACTCACAATGGGTTAGCCCTGTCCAGGTTGTACTAAAGAAAACTGGTTTCACTATTATAAAAAATGAAAACGATGAGTTAGTTCCTGTGAGAGTACAAAATAGTTGGTGAGTGTGTATTGATTATAAGAAACTAAATCAATCCACTCGTAAGGACCATTTCCCACTTCCATTCATTGACCAGATTCTTGAGAGACTTGCAGCTAGGACATATTATTGCTTCTTGGATGGTTTATCTGGATATTTTCAAGTTCCCATTGTAGTAGAGGACCAGGAGAAGACGACATTCACCTGCCCATTCGGTACCTTTTCTTACCGAAGGATGCCATTTAGACTTTTCAATGCCCTAAGTTCCTTCTAGAGATGCATAGTGAGTATTTTCTCAGATTTCATTGAGACCTGCATGGAGGTATTTATGGATGATTTTACATTTTATTGATCCTCATTTGATGAATGTATCTCTAGTTTGGGTGATCTGTTGCATCATTGTATTGAGAAAAATCTGGTTTTAAATTTTGAAAAATGTCATTTCATGGTCGAAAAGGGAATTGTCTTAGGTCATATAGTCTCACAACATGGAATTGAAGTTGATAAATCTAAGGTAGAAATTATTTCATCCCTGCCATATTCTACATGTGTGTGTGATGTTCGATCATTCCTTGGACATGTTGAATTTTATCGACGCTTCATCGGAGATTTTAGTAAGATCGCTCTACCCTTACCTCGATTGCTTCAATAATATATTGAATTAAATTTTGATGATTCATACAGTGTATCATTTGATGAGCTGAAGAAGTGTCTGACCACTCCACCGATCATACAGCCCCCGCGGTGGGACCTTCCATATGAGCTTATGAGTAACGCCTCCAACTTCGCGGTTGGAGTCGTCTTACCTCAGAGGGTGGAGGGACGTTCACATGTGATTTCGTATGCATCGAGGATGTTGGATTCTTCCCAATAGAACTACACCACAACAGAAAAGGAGTTTCTTGTTGTTATATTCACTTTAGATACATTTCGTTCATATTTATTGGGATCTAAAGTAGTTTTTTTTTTCTGACCATGCAGCTTTGAGGTACCTCCTAAAGAAGCCAGATGCAAAGCCAAGACTTATCTGTTGGATGCTACTTCTTCAAGAGTTTTACATCGAGATAAAGGACAACAAGGGGTCAGATAATTTGGTGTCATACCACATGAGTAGGATTACTCACACACTAGAGGGTGACACCTTGGACCAGGTACCACTTCAGGACACTTTCCCCGATGAGCATCTCTATACCATCTCAGGTATGCATCCTTGGTATGCTGATTTAGTTAATTATTGTTTCCTCTAAAATCTCAGAAAATTTGAATAAGCATCAATTCCAAAAATTAAAAAGTGAGTCTAGGTTTTATGTGTGGGATGATCCTTACCTCTGGCGCATGTGTAGTAACCAAGTCATTAGGAGGTGTGTTCCCGATCATGAGTTTGATTCTTTTTTTCATTTCTTTCATACACTTTCTTGTGGTGGACACTTTGTACCCCAACGGAAAGCTAGGAAAGTTTCGGACTCTAGATTATATTGGCCTAGATTATTCCATGATGCCCATGTGTTTTGTAAGTCATGCTCTCATTGCCAACACACTGGGAACATTTCTAGGAGACATGAGATGCCCCAACAACCCATACTATTCTTTGAGATTTTTTATGTATGGGGCATTGATTTTATGGTTCCTTTTCCTAGTTCATTTGTATTTTTTTATATTTTGGTTGTTGTTGAATATGTGAGTAAATGGGTGGAGGCTAAGGCCACCAGGACTGACGATTCTCATGTTGTAGTGGATTTTGTCAAGGATCAAATTTTCTGTAGGTTTGGAGTACCAAAGGCCATCATCAGTGACCAAGGGACACACTTTTACAATAATAATTTTCCTTCCCTCTTTCGAAAATATGGGGTGACACACAAAAAATCAACACCATACCACCCCTAAACAAATGGCCAGGCTGAGGTTTCAAATCGTGAGTTGAAACAAATATTGGAGAAAACAGTGCGGCCAAACATGAAGGATTGGAGCAAGTACTTGGATGATGCATTGTGGGCTTATAGGACAGCATAAAAGACACCCATTGGTATTTCCCCATTTCAGATTGGTTTTGGGAAAGCGTGTCATCTCCCCGTGGAAGTTGAGCATCGAGCTTATTGGGATATAAAGAAATGCAACATGGATTTGGCCCAATATGGATTCCAAATGAAGCTACAAATTCAAGAACTTGAGGAGATTCGATTGTCTTCATATGAGAACTCAAGGGTCTACAAGGAAATATCAAAATTAGCTCATGATTGATTGATCTAACAAAGGGAGTTTCATGTTGGAGATAAAGTCCTTCTCTACAGTTCACGACTAAAGCTGATGCCTGGTAAGTTGTGTTCCATATGGTTAGGTCCTTATGTTGTGACTAATTTTTTTCCTTATGGTGCAGTGGATATCACACAAGAGGACACAAAAAGGAGCTTTACATTCAATGGGAAACGTTTGAAGAGATACATTGAGGGACTTCCTACAGATGTAGTGGATTTTATCACACTACAAGACCCTATCATCACTTGAGCACGTCAGGCTGTTCCTAAACCTTTAACTTTTTTATTCTTTGTCCTATTTAAAATTATACATTTCATGTGCATATATCATCTAATGGGTTCACATTTAGGACAATGCAATATTTTAAGTGTGCGGGAGGGAACCTTTTAGTTTAGTAATTTCAATTGTTTTCATATTTAAAAAACAATAAAATGTGTGTTTTTTCAAATTTTGTGTTTTTATTTTTTTAATTTTCTGAATCTTTTGAGCTGAAATGATTCTCATCACCATTTTGAAATCCATATCAATTAGTGAAAAAAAATTATCCCTTAAAACTAAGCTTAAATGAATGTTTAAATGACTTTGTTTCAAGTTCAAATATTTAGTAATTTCATGAAAAGTACACTGAATTTTAAATCACATGCCACATCTCGCTGTCTTTATATTTGAAACCACTTTCCTGTGAGGATTATAAACCATTATTTTCATATTCTTTACATTCACCTAACTTCTTGAGAGAACCAAACCATGCTTGATTTAACCATAATTTGATTTATTCCTGTCAAAACTTGAGGGTTTGAGGTACTTATGTTTAAATTATTGAGGCATTTGTTTGGTATTAAAGCCCCTATTTCAAATAATAATTTTTTTATAATGGACTACCTTGAACATTTAATCCTTTTATCCCTTAGAATCTATGCACATCCTGTTAGTTTAGCCACATTACAAGCCAATTTTCCCTATCCAACCAACTCTTGAAGTGAAATTACATAATCTAGTTGAGCTTAAGTGTGGGGGAAGCTGTCTTGTGTTGTGCTACCACATTTTGTGATAATTCGGGTGAAAATTTGAATTTTGAAGAGATGTGTTTTCTGCTGAAGAAAAACATTATATTGAAAGATGTTCCTTTCTGGAGCTTTCATGATAAAAGAATCTCTACCTATCTGGAGCTTCTAAGAAAATCATGTTCGAGAAGATTGACATTTTTACTGGTGAAATGTTGAATGGTGTGAACATTCCTTTATTTTTTATTATGATGAACATTAATTTATGCTATGTCGATCTAGGAGGATACCATATTTAAGAAAAAATTAAATTAATGCAATTTTTCTTCAAAAAGAGTCAAGCCCTCCTCATTCAGCCTCATAATTTTTCACATCTAAATCCTACCAACCGAAAGCCACAGAACAACCCTGAAAAGTCCTCATGATAAAATTATGTCCTTGACTCACATCAGGTGGTGATGTAGGAATTTATCAAGCCTATGGTGACCCTTGTATGAGTTTGGATTAGAAAGACATTGCAAAAAAAATTGACATTTGTGTGATAAGAGAAAATTCAATTGAGGTAAGTGTTTTGTGCATGGGAGGATAAATAAAGTGGAAGTATATTGAATGATATAAATTAATAACTTGAAATAATTGTTTTTTATGAGGCCTGATATCTTTTGATTCTTGGTGTGTAATTTTTTGATCTCAAGGATATGTGTTTTAAAATTGGTTTTGATTTGATATTGATGTTTACTTGACATTAGGTTTTTCCCAGGAGTGAAAAAGGGTAAGTGTGGGGGATTTGATAAGAAACTATTCTGTTAAATATTTTATTGATAATAAATGATATAATTTCTTCACATTGTGCTAAATATATTTATTTATGAAATATTTGGGATTAGATCATTCATTTGAAAATTTGATGGAAATTCCAGTTTTACGCTTTTAAAATGTACTGTAGTATTTTGAAGATAACTATTTTAATATTTTTTATTTGAATTAATATTTTGTAAAACTGTTCCTAACTTAATTTTATACAACTTTTATTTAGGACACTAGAGCTAAAGAGTGCATTTTTATGGAGTAAATGGGTCATTAAGTCAATGGTGGGCTGGACTTGGAAGAATGGACATGGGTTCTATATTTGGGACATTTCTTCTTCATTATGGATTGGATTGAGCCCAAATTTTGAGTAAATATCGGGTACATGATTTTACACAAATCATCCTTCTATAAGTCCGGACAATTCACGTGTTTTGAAGGTCAACTATGTAGTGAAACTTGGAATAAAATATTTGGATGAGTTTTTCATTTCACACTTATAAATTTATGTAACCCTAGACCTCACAAACTCTATTTAAAGAGGATTTTAACTCTTTTAGAGGGATTTTAGAGGATTTGGGAAGGTGTTTCCGAAAGGTTGTCTCTTGTGAGCCCCTCACCACTCTTGTAAGAAGTAAGGCTTTGTGAAAACCTCTCTTCCAAAAAGGATCTCCTCTCCCACCTCCTCTTTGTATTTCTTTTCTTTCATGTTTGTATCTTGAATTTTTCTTCAAATAATATTCTGTGTTCTTCCCTTTTCTTCTTATTCTAATATTCCTAATTGGGTTGGAATCAAGAGTGGAGACTATATTGGGTTCTACCCTTTTAATTCTTTGCTCATGCAAAACATCTCCACGATGACCACACCACCCATGGAAGAGTAGTTTTTTTAGTGATTGATCTATCTTCTACCCTCTCCATTTAATTATTTTAAATCATTGAGATACTTAAATTAAGTTAATATGATCCATAAATTGTGTTTTTAAATTATAAAAAAACTATGCAAGCAATTGAACAATTAACACGAAAACACGCGAGGTCGAGATTTTGTGTAAATTGTGAGAGCGCGATCTTAATCGGTAATACAAGACCACACGGGATAAATTTGTAGAGTTCAAATATAATCCATAAAAAAATTTATCCTCATTTCCAAAATGGATATGTGCACTAATTAACCACCGACCATAAGCTAACCTTAGAACAGCAATCAATGCAGGATGCTGTGATTGCGTGTTCCGAAGCTAGCCTAGGGTTTAAGTAATTTCATCTTTGTGGTTAAATTAACTCTCTTAGGGTTCGAAGGTTAACAAATTAGAGGATCATAATTAATTTAATATTGACATAAATGGTATTTATTAATAATTAAATTAATATGTAGAGTTAGATCGATTACGCATTTTAAAATATTTTCTAAAAAAAATCTTCTCGTTGTGCTTTGTTAATCAACTTACATTTCAAAATTAAAAACAAAAAAAAATACAATCTTCTTCCAGAAAACTTCTTCGAGATTTATAAACTATAAACAACCCCCATCCTTTAAACTAATGTTTTAATTCAATTCTATTTTATTTTTAGAATACCTTTAATAAGTTGTTAAATTCACTTCCTCCTTTGAGAGACGACCTTGGTCATCCACTCTGTTGCACCTAAGTACCCCAAAATAACATTAATCATTTAAGGGAACCCACGACAGCGCTCTTTCAGACATTCTCATAGGACTCCAACCAGTTCCTAAGTGAGTTTCCATCGATATTCTCCTGGGACTCAAAAAGTATTCCTTGGTCTTCAACACCTTGGATCCAACCCTTAGTGGTCTGGCTGTTTGGAAAATGGAAAGGTTGTGAGTTATATGATACACTTGAATATACGGATCAACTGTGGAAAAATGTGACATGTGATTATATGGATCAACCATGAATACTCTAAATATTCTGTTTGTATGGAAATTTTATGATTGATATGACACATGGGGTATGGAAAGGTCATGATAGTATGACATGTTTTCATGAATAGAGAAGCCATGTTATTTATTTTTTCATTATTCGTAGATTCCTTATTATAGGGGTTGGACCATTTTGTGGAGGGATCCTTGAGGGGTTATTTTGGTATCACTGGTTTAGAATACTACATGCCATGGGAATTTATTACTTGCATTTACTGCTTACCTATTTACCTACACACTGCCTAATTTATATATTCCACAAATTGGATGGGCTTGACACCGTGGGTTCTATCCTACGGAGATGTTATCTCACACCATGCTCAGGTACCATTGATACCCAAGTATACCCTTCTTATTTTCAAGTTGTAGACCTTTTCTTGTGTTTTTTTCTTGTACCATGAAGTTAGGATCAAAGGATCGAGCAGGAGCTCGGGATGATCATGGAGATCACTCTTGGGGATTTGATGTCATTTATTTATTTTTTGTACTAAAATTTGAATCATGTTGTATGTTACTCTTTTAGATTATTTATCATTATATGGAATTAATGAAATGTAGAAACTGGCATTGTCCATATCCTATATTCAGTTGTCATTACAGTTTTCTTCTGTTGTTTTGATTATTGATTTATACTACTTCTATTGATATCTATGTTTTACTATTTTTTACCACTATGAGTTCTGATTATGAGGGTGTAATATATCCACTAAACTACCTAAACACCCTTTCTTCTAGTTGAAATCCTCTAGCGTACAGGAAGATTCACTTGAGGTCCTGTGGTGACTGGTCCGGCTACCAATTTAGTGGTTAGTCAGGTCGGGATGTTACAAAGTGGTATCAAAGGAGGGTTTTCTTCCTTTGTCTTAATGTTTTGGGCTAGTAGATAGGGTATTAAGAACATTTTAGTGCTTAGTAGATATCCTCTATTGGGGATGATCACCCCACATATGAGAAATGACTAATTGGACAGGTTTGGGAATTACTATTTATACTGTTTGATGTTACAGTTGATATGATTTCACCTCAGGTGACTGGTGTATTTTCCACTTCTTATTGATTTTGATAATTTTGTAAATTTTCCCTTATCCAGGTATGGAAACTATGAATCATTACATTCATCATATTAGAAACCTATAAATTAACATGGCATGTATATGACATTCCATGTAGCTACATTAGTACGTTGCCTGCTAAGTATGATTGTGGGCCTTGAGTGATTCCATGCTTAGTTTTCTACCTATTTAGGTAATACTATAGCATCCCTATTTATTTAGTATGTCCTTTTTATAGTTCATCATTTTTAGATGATATATTACATGTTTTTTCTTGTTGTATCATGCTAGTTTTTATGTGAAAATGATTGCATGGCATGATTTTTGTTGGTTGCAGTTTATGCAGGAGCCAGTTTTCAATTATAAGATGTATGGGTACCTTGTGATTTGGAAAAGGGTAATCCATATACTCAAAACATATATGGACCTATATAAAAGTTTATAGACTTTTTTGAAATTAAAAATGCTTCTAAAGTTAAATGTTGAAGTGGAAATTTTTTTATTAATGGGAGCCAAATGCCAACTATAGAGTGTATGGGAGCCTTATTGATTGGTAGATGTCCACCCATGTAACCGAGCCTTTGTATAACCATGGTTTGTTTAGTAATGTTTATGATAATTAAATCTATTAAGTTTTAAATTTAAATGGTTGTTTAAATTTTAAAATGTTCAATTGGACCCAAGTAGGTCAGTTGGGGAATGCCTTTATAAGATAAATCATTGTAGTGTTTATTATTTTTTTCATAAAACAACTACTCTTGGGTTTCCTTTTGAAGAACCCATTTTGGTATAATGGGACCCTCATAGGTTTCCTAATTAGTTAAAAATGAATTTATGTGCTAACTTTCTTGTTTTTCCCATGGGGCGTTGGTTAAACCCAGTGCTTTATTTGTAAAATGGTACTTGAGGGTTTTTTTAAATTATTTCAAATGTTTAAATTTTTAAGTGAATTAATGAAATTAATTTAGAGGGGAACCTAAAATGGTGTCCTTTATTTAAACCCTTGTGTAAGGTTAGTTAAAAAATTTCTTATGGTATGCCTTGTAATGGAGACGTGAGCATTTATCCGTAGTCTATTTCTTTTAGAAATGGCATGAATTAAAGGGGATCTTGAGACTAATGAAATATGTTCTTCATTACCTAGTGATGTTTTTTGTGGTTATTATTTGTAAGGGTATAGCATGTGGTAGGTATCACCCTTAGAGTTTGATGCCTTTCTTTCTGCTATGATCTTTTCATGTTTGGTTCTGTTTGGGTGTTTTTTTCCCTAGTAGGATGTTTGGTTTTTTTAAGGGAACCCCTTGTGTGAATGGGTGGTCATTTCATATCAACTATTTATATGGGAAAAATCATCTAGGAATGATTGGTTCATCCGGTTAGACATGCCTTGGGCATGGTCAGCTGCTTAGGAGGTCGTATGAAACTCTCTTTTCTTCAATGATGGACGATTCAGTATGTCATCGTATGAATTATGGTTGTATGAGATGATATTATTTTGATCCAATTTCTATGTGACCAATATAATACTTGATTTAATAAGGTGGATAGCCTATGTATATTACTCAATATGTTCCTTTTTCTCTTGTAAACTTGGGGTTTTATGTGTTAAAATACACAGTACCCTTCGATTATTAGAGGATGTAATGAACTAGAAGAGTTTGGTGTGATAGTTGGTCCTTGTAATGTTGATGATGTTCACAAGTCAACTCTGGAGTAGAGTGGTCAGGGTGTTAAGGAAAAAAGTTCGTCCCACTACTCGGGAGGACTTTTTAGGATGGACTCATGTGTTTTGACATGTCGGTCGGTTTGATTTTGTATTTCATGCTAGATTTTTTAATGTGGTGATCATGGTTCATGGAACATCATATGTGAATTAAGGTGTTTCAAAACTAATATTCTTATGGGAAACTGGTCTTTCTTCATGAATACTTGGACACTCCTAATGTGGGGAGTGCCACATCAGTTCTATTGCACGTGTCTGTGCTTGATTGGAAGAACTAATTCAATGAGGTTGGTAGTATATGGAACCCTTTAGAAACTCTATTAGTCTTGGAAGAGTTTCAGTGGTAACATTTAAAAGAACATGAATACCACAGGTAGTATAGTCATCAGGGTTCAGTTGATGATACATCATCAAGTGAAGCCAATATTTTTGTAATGATTTGACCATTAGTGGTTCGACTGATCTTCTTGGTGACATTTGGTTTACTCTTATTGTACTATTCTAAATAGATGAGCATGTCCCCTATCTTGATATCATCTTGGATACACTAAGATAGTTTCATTCCTATGCCGCACTAATGTTTGAAAATTCATTTTTCTTGATAAGTGGTTTTTATCTGGATTATATATGGGAAGCGTGGTTCTTCGGTGCACATGATTGTGTTAAAGATGAATGTCTTAGGGAGAAAGGCATTGTGGTTCAGTTTGAGATGTGCTAGCCGTCTATGTTAGGCATCTTTGAGAATGGTTATATGATTGTGAATTTACTTGTTTCTCTTCTTTCTGGTTGTATACGGTTGTTGATGAAACCATTTTAAAATAATGTTGATAGTTTAAGTGCGAGTATGGTTTATGGGTTGATGATGTCTTTTGAGGAAAGCATGTGAGGCCATTTTTTATTGGTCGATTGAGATTTGACTGTTTCCTTCAATTAGGTGTCTCTTATATCCTCATATTTAATTAGGTTCACCCAAATGAGTAATAAACATGAGATTCATCGCTAGAATTCTTAGGATGTTCCCCTTTTGGAAATTTCAATGGTGGAAGAACCATGGTTTGGAATTGGACATTAAATTCTAAGACCATTCATGGAAAGCACCAATGGTTGGATAGATAAAGAGGAGATGAAGAGATCATTTCTCTATTTGTGTGGCTTGGTTAAGCACCAATTTGATGTTTCAATTAGAAATTTATCTTTTGATCGAATTTTGATGGCTTAAATTATTTAATATTGTGAAATATCTTTAGGATTGTTTGACATTTGGAAATATAATTTGACCATTTGAATGGAACTTTATGACCCTTTTGTACTGGGTGATGTTTATTTTGTTCCCTAATTCTTCTCGGGGATGAGAAGTTTTATGGTGGGGAGATTGTAGGATCCTGTGTTTTTGGACTGGGTGGTTTTCTGAGGGTTTTTGATATTTTGGAAATTATTGGACGTCTGAATTTAAAATGGAACATTAGAACTTAATTTCAAGAGATAGAATGTTTAAAAGTGATTTTTTGGACTAGGTTGAAGGTCTAAGAACTTCCACAGGTGGCTTGATGAGTTTCGGGAGCACTGGACCAGGAAACATTATGTTTTCAAGGGTCTGTAGAGGGTGCATGGTTTTTCTGAAACTATTTGTCCTGTAACAGGTAACCATGTGGCTTATTTTAGGTGGACAATAGTTGTCGCATGGGTTTCACACAATTTTACAAACTATGTGCTTATCCCGCACTCTTAGTTTATTTGGGTAGTAGCTAAGCACTCTTCATCGCATGGTTTGTACATGGTTAAGAAACCATGTGAGTTGGACCTTGAGGGGTGCTTCAGGTGCCCAGTAAATGGTGCATGGTTGGCGCATGGTCTATTAAAATGTGCAGACTAAACCATGCACTGAGGCCTTATTTAAAAATTTATTTATTTAAATTAAAATAAAATTAAAATTAAAAGTGTTAAACCTTACCCCTACCCTCCCTCATATGCATGATGAAAGCCCCACCTTGGGCTCTCCCTTAGCTGTGTGTGACGCACCGCCCCGACACCCTCTTTATCAACCAATTGGATGCAGTTCCTTTGTGATTATCATTTGATTCAAAGAGGTAACGCCTTCTCCCTAATTCTCCTCCTTCTATTTGGCTTTTTTTTTGTCTCTTTGTTTCTCTCCAAGGTTCAGCTAAAACCCTAGCTTAGGGTTTGATCTATATTTTTGTGTTTCTTACGGTATTAGGGTGTGAGAAGGCTTCTTCAATACTCATGGGTTTTTATTATATCATACTCCACCAAATAAGAGGAGTATGGGTTCGATTTTGATCATTGATATCGATTAGGGTAAGTTTCAAAACCTGATGTTTTGTTTTCCACCCCTTATTTGAGAGTCTTAAGGTGTTTAGGATTCCTGGAAATTTTTTTAGAGAGTTTTGATCAACCTTTATGGTCCACATTGGCATACATAGGTATGTATGTATAAAAATAAACATATATCTTCTGTGTACTTATTCCCTCATGACACGGGGAATATGTGCATTGGGTTAAGGGTATATATATATATGGATGTATGCGTGTATGAGTGGATAGTAGCTCTAGGTTATAAATCATCAAGTGTCGAAGCATTGGATTGGTTCCTCCCTGAGGTAGGATCCCTAACCTTTCCATTTGGTTTAATAATGCACTAGTTCCTCATTTAATTCTTATTAATAATTTGAATTGAAATTATGGAATAAAATTCTTATTTAGGATAAATGATTTGTTAGATAAACAAAGTCATGATTTTATAATAAAACCCCTCCAATGGAGGTGTGCTGACATCAAGACAAAAAGTAGTGATTAGTTTTTTAATACATGATTGGATTTATGAATTATATTTTTCCCATGATTTCCTAGTCAGAGGAAGCCTGATTAAACTAAATTGGAATGGTTTGTTTAATTAGGAGATGTTTTTCCTCCCTTCCATGTTGATTCACTTGGGCTAAATGGTTCTATCGAACTTGAATGGTAATAAATGAATGGTAATACCCATGTGATATGATTAAGGGAAATTGGATAATGAGTGAGAATACTCATTTGGTTGGTTTGAATTGTTTAAAGGGTTAATTAAACAACAATGGGAATATGAGTGGGTAAAATCATGTTATATGTGTTCTTAAATGCATATTGTAACGATGAGTGGTTATACTCATTGGTTTCTTAGGGTTGTGAAATGTGATTACTGAGTGGGTATACTCATTATAATAATTGAATGTTTTTTGATAAAAAACATGGACAATGAGTGGGTACACTAATTATATGCCTTGAACAGAAAATTAAAAAATGGGTGTGTAAACTCAAAGGATGTTTTTAAATGTTAAATGTCAACATGAAAGGGTATGCTTATTATTTGACTGAGGATGTATTTATTTGTGAATTGGAATACATGAGTTGGTATAGTCATGAGATTTGTTTGGTTATGAAATGTGATTAATGAGTGGGTATACTCATTGTATGTTTTAAATGTAAATGTTTATATATGAGTGGATAGAATCATATGTTGATGAGCATTAACTAATATGAAATGAATGAATGTTTGTATATAGTCCATGGATGGCTCTCTATGGATCTTAAACGTGTTAGTGGATGCCTTGGGTTGAGTATGCCTATTGGGTCTTGATCCTATGGGATGATTTGGGACTTTCTACCCCTTGGATATGGATTTCTTGGACTCGCGTAGGACATTTCTGGTATGACATGCTCCTAGTAATCCAACCAATGCCTAACCGAGATTCCATTGAGATGCTCATGGGACTCGAAAAGGATGAATTGGTCTTTGACACCTTGGGTCTAGCCCTTCATGGTCTGACTCTTTGGTAAAAGTCACGTCCATGAGGTATATGATACACTGGAATATACATCTCAACAATGGTAAATTATGACATGTGATTATACAGATCAGCTGTGAATACTCTGACTCTTCTGATTATATGGAAAAGGCATGATTGATATGACACATTGGGTACAATGAGGTTGTGATAGTATGAAATTTTTGGATGAATAGGAAATATGTGTTGTTTATTTGTGAATTATTGATAGTTTCTTTATTATAGGAGTTTGACCATTTTGTACAGGGAGCATTGAGGGGCTATTTTGGAATCACTGGTTTAGCATAATACATGTCATGGGAATTTCTTACTTTCATTTACTACTTACTTATTTACCTATACACTGCCTAATTTAAATATTGGACTAATTGAATGGTCTTGAAACTATAGGTGTCGGCCTACTGAGATGTTATATCACACTCTACTTGGCTACCATTGGTGCCTGAGTAAACCTTTCTTGTTTTCAAGCTGTGAAAATTTTCTTCTGCTATTTTATTGTGCCTAGAAGTTAGGAGAAAAGGACTGAACATGAGCTCAGGATGATCGTGAAGATTTCTCTTGGGGATTTGATGTCATTTATTTATTTCTTTACTGAAATGTGAAGCATTTTGTATGTTACTCTTTTAGATTATGTATCATTATTTTCCATACATGAAATGTATAAATTGGTATTGGACATATCCTATATTCAGTTGTTATTATAGTTTTCTTTCGCTGTTTGACTGTTTTTTTATAATTCTTCTACTGATATCTGAGTTTTACTATCTTTTTACCACTATACACTCTAATTATAGGGGTATATTCTCTCCACCAAACTACATACACACCCTCTCTACTATTTGGAATTCTCTAGCGTATGGGGATATGCACTTGAGTTTATGTGGAAATTGGTTCAGCTACTGTTTTAGTGCTTAGTCGGGCCAGAATGTTGCACCGGGTGAGTAGACTTGTTTTTTATAACTTTATCTTTATGATCCAAAATTTCTACTAGTTTCTCTTCATAAGAAGGATATTTCTCCAATAGTATGACCTCTATGTTTAGTATATATTAAGGATCAAGTATATACTTCCTTATAAGATATACATGGAACACATCATAAAAATAGATAGATTTAGTGTAAGTTCCAATGGATATTCTATAATTCCAATATGATCATGAATTTAAAAAGGAAATCACATCCTTTCACTTCCAAATTAAACTTCAAAAATCAAAGGTGGATGTTCAATAATTTCTTTATGGGAAACACACATCAAAAAAAGGTTCAATAAAACTTCCTCTTAAATAAAGAGGAAGTAAAAGGTGAAGATCACCAAATAACTAAGATTATCAGAAAGTGAAAACATGGACATGGAAGAGAATTATAACTATCAAGTTATGATAGAGAGTGATCGAGAACATAGTCATTATAAAGTTAATAATCACAGAAAAATAAATCTATGATGATCTAAGGGACCATTTGATTCATCAAAAATGAAGGTACTGGGATAAAAAAAATCAAGATAATTTTCCTAAAGTTAAATAATTTTAACAAGAGGATATACTTACTTGATTTCATTCCATTTTGTAAGCACATCCTCATCCATTAGTTGTTCCTTGAAAAAAAATTCTTCATATCTTACTCTAATAAATGAGGTTGAAATTTTAATGCTTAAAGAACTAGTGGATCATAAGATCCATAATGAGATGATAAGTCATTCATTATTTCTCTAGTTATCATCACAACAAAATGTTTAGCACATGTTATCCAATATTCATAAATCAAAACATTAATCTCTAAAACCTCATCCAAATTTCAACGTAAAAAATTTCATAAATAGTTTCCCTTATGAACCTTCCAAAATATTAAAATCCAATACTTTTTAAAGAAGGTCAGTAAATGTAGAATTTATCCCTCAAAAACATGATGTATCTCTTAATTGTAACATACCAAACATCTAAAGATAATTATCATATTTTCTATTGAAACAAGTTAATAATCCGAATTAACATAAAGATTCAATGAAAACCTGAATTATTTCAAAAAATAACTCTTTCATCATATCAAAAATCCAAAAATTCTATAAACTCAATCCATGATATCAAAAACCACCTTATCATATTATCATCCCCAAGGTCATCAACACTATCCCATTTATTTTATCACAATCAAACATATCTTTATTTCATTATCCCAACATCATTCACATATTAATGGTTATCCTTCCCTTATTAATTTTTTATAAAAATATATCACCCTACCACCTCAATCACTTTTCATGGTGACCAGTACCATTCTCCATATGCTCTTAGATCCATATAGAAAAATTATAGTTTCATTATTCCATAATACTATAAAAGTAAGTCTAAAAAGTTATTCTTGAATTCCATTACATAAATACTCAATCATTTTTTCACCTTTTTGTCCTACTTCACATCGCCAATAGTTATCACATGATATTTTCCTTTGTCTTTGGCTTTAATAGGTTATTAACGTTGATTTTCATCATTAACCCTTAGACTTAGGAATTTATTGGAATAATTACTATTTTAATTAAACTTAAAGAATTGAAGTGTGGGGGGTTCATTCTATCCCTATTCTCATCATTATCTAACTTGTTTCCATTACATTAAAATTAGTTTTCCAAATGACCTAATTTTCCAAACATGAAACATTTACTAGTCCCCTTAAGACAGTCTTCACCATGCTTCTTACCACACTTTGAACATAAAGGAAAACTCATCTTCTTTTCTACATGGTTTTTATATTTTTCTTTAATCTTCATCTTCCTTTTCTTGTCAAAACCATGAGTTTGGTACATAACTCCAACCTCCATTTCCACCTTGATGAAACATCTAATGATTTCTCCATGTAAAACCCTGACCTTTTCTAGAGATGTCTCGGGCTCATTTATAGGTACTATTTTTCCTTTTGTTGAGTAATTTTAACTTTGATTTTACTTTGATGTTTGTTTGGGTGAAAATTTTGAGAAAAATGGAAGAAATAGGGCAGTTCATGGTTGGCACACTATTTTACCTAACAGTGCACCTTGGCCCAGCAAACTGTGCAACCCTAGATAGAGGGGTTTTGAACAGCTGGTCCATGGTTTGTTAAATTGTGTGTCCTAAAAGGAGAAACCATGCATCCCATTAGAAGAGGCTCATGGTTAAGGCACGCAGTTAGGGGAAATCGTGTGCCTTATCCCAACAAACTATGCACAGGTTTTTAATTCACCTAAATTTTTATTTTAAAATTTCTTGAGCCCCCATTTTAATCTCAAATTGACCCCAATTCGACACTAATATTTCTTTCATAATTTTGGATCCATTTAGAAATATTAAAATCTATTTATACCTTCTTTATTCACAATTTTAATCCCATATTAAAGATCTACTCTTCATTCAGTAAGAGGATCTCATCCTATGTAGTTTCCCTTTACTTTCCCATTATTATTTTATCCTATGAAAGTTGTTATTCCCTATTTTTGGTTGGACCTAGAACTATTGTTGGATCTATTTCTAGTGATCATGGATCCAAATCTATAATTAAAGGATCTTGATTTGTTCAATCATCGATTTAGGTTTTATATCTGGATCTCATGATACATCGTTATTCCATTCAAATTGGAGATTTCCATTGGGCGATCATTTGTTAACAAATTGAGGTAGGTGTTATATAATTAAAATATCAAAATCTTAATTTAAATTGAGTGTTTTTAATTTTATAATTTTTATTATATTTTTATCAATTGAGTTCTTGATTGAATTAATCAATTTATTGAATTAATTAATTGAGGATATGTGAAATTGGGGGTTTTGAGAATTATAGATTGAGATAATTAATTGAGAAATTAATTATGATATATTTAGTTTTTTTAATTGAGGTAATTAATTGAGAAATTAATTATGATATATTGAGTTTTTTAATTGAGATAATTAATTGATGAGTTAATTATTAGATAATGGCATTGTTGATTTGATATAATTAATTGATGAATTAATTATGAGATATTGAATGTGTTGAATTGAGATAATTATTTGATGAATTAATTATGAGATAGAGATATTTGATAATTTAGTTAATTAATTGTGGAATTAATTATAATGTATTGAGATTTATGAATAAGATAATTAATTTTGGAATTGATTATGGGATATTTAATTGGTGGATGTTGATTAATTAATGGGTGATTTAATTAATGGGATTGATGTTCTTAGTTAACTAGGGAATTAATTATGGTGAATTATGTGATGAACAAATTTTTGAATTAGTAATGAAATTTATGTGGATAATTAATTTTTGAATTAATTATGTGTTGGTGAATTGTAACATGGACATTCAGTCTTGTATTAGAAATTATGACTGGTAACATGGTCATTCAATTGTGAAATTATGAATGTTAACATGGCCATTCAATTATGAAATTATGAATGGTAATATGGTCATTCAAGTTTGAAATATGAATGGAAACATGGGCATTAAAGTATGAATTAAATAATGGTAACTATGGAATTATGAGTTATGATATCCCTTGGTAATAGTTTATACTCTGTCATAGACCAAATTAGGTATTGAGACATGGGTGTCCTTGGGAACCTGGGGGTTAATGTGGTTAAATAAAGAATATATGATAATGTGATAACTATTTATTTATGAATTTTGATTTAATATTTATACAACTGTATACACTATATTGAATGGATATTATTTTATACATCATTGGTGGTGTCCTACTGAGTTGTACACACACCCTACTCGGGTTACCTGATCAGTACCTAAATAGATTTTATTTTTATAGAACAGGATAAGGGAAAATTCCCTATGTTAAATGGTTGATTTGGGATGAAGCATGGATAAGGGAACCAGATGTTGTTTAGTACCTTCTTTTAAGTCATCAATGTATTTACTTTTGAGTCTCATTTTGATACTTAACATGTACTTTAGCATGGAATATCTAGTTCTTAGATTTGAAATTGTATTTCTAATTTATTGTGATAGTGGTTTATTATGATTATGGTTATTATTATTTGGATATTTTATATTTATTTCCCACTAGTGTATTACTCTGATAAAAGAGGTATAGTCTCCCCATTATTTGTATTAGACCCTCACTACTAGTCGGCAGCCTCTGGTGTATGGGGAGGTGTGCTTGAGGTCATGTGATCAACCAGCTCAGGGCGTCAGTGTGTGAAACCTAGGTCGAGACATTACAATTCATAATTACAAAACTAACTTATGTCTAATTCTCTTCAAATTATTTTTTTAAGCCACTGAAAAATAGATCAGCCTTTATTTTAGGTTGGATGATAATTCTAGAAGCATGCCTCACAAGTCTTGTAAAATTTTCTTCATAGGTTCTAACAAATTCATCATCCTTTTTCTTTAAATCAAGGGATTCATTTTCCATTTTCATAGAAATAATATGAGTAAAGTATTTATTAAAAAATTATTTCTTAAACTCTTCCCATTCCATGGAGTCAATTTCATCCCATTTCATCGTATTCTTAATAATATTCTACCATTGATCTGGCTCACCTTTCATATGATAGAAATCCAAAATTACTTTCTCATGTTTTGAACTTTAGAATACAAAAAATATCTTTTTAGTAGTACTGATCCATTTCTCATCCACTAGTGGATCAAAAGACCAACTGAAAAAAATATGGGCGATGCCTCATGAAGGACAAAATAGAATGTTATTCCCTCCTTTTCTCATTTGGAATTCCATTATGATTCATAGCTTGAGAAAGTTGTGTGAGTAGAGAAACAAGATTTTTGCTTCCTTCCCCTATAAGATTTGGTTACTGAGGAGGAAAATCATTTCATTTCCCATTACATTTACTATTATCATGGTTCCTTTAGGTTCCAACAATTGACTGAAACACAAAATCATAGTGTGAGAAAAACTAATCATAGTGGTAGAACCACATAATCAATGGAAATTACTCATAATATTTCAATCTATGACACCTTAGTTTTAATCCTAGATTATTGATGATTATTACAAAAACTCTATGATTTTAACATATACTTAGACTTATCCTTAGAGAAATCCCTATACATATCCTTAGAAATGTCTCTAGGGATCTCACTAAAGTTTTCTCATCATATTTTCCAAAGGTTTACTAATCCTTTTATCTTATACCAACTATAATGATCCATTCTTTTCATAAATGGATATTACATCATTTTTTTTGGAACATTTCATACATTATACAAACACATTCCCAAATACTTTATTAGTTTAGTATCTATGGAAACATGGAAAACAATATTCTAGTCTGGTGAAAGTTATTCAATGATTCCCACAAAGATCTTGCCCTTTAGTACCCCTACCAAAAACCTTTCTTAAAACATAAAAAAAAGTGATCTCAGATGCTCAGTAAGGGTAATTAATGGATATATGTAAGCACGATCACGAACATAAGGGTATGAGAACATGATATTTACATTATAAAATCATAGAATTAATATAAAATATCATATACATGAGTCATGTAATAAATAATGGAAATTATTAAGACATAAATCATGTTGTAATCAAGAGCATAATCCATTAAATCATAACATAATAATGATACATGGAATTTGTGGAAGACACATAAACATATAAAATCATTCTCTATAAATCAAGGCATATTTTCAAAACTTAATAGGGCACTTAATGGGGATTACAAATTTTGGGAGGGACACACAAACATCCCTAGTAATATTCCTTTCCTTGTAATGGACTGGGTTTCCCCATATTCCCATAGTGTATCGGGTTTCCCCATCTTCCCATAGTGGATCAAGCTCGTCGATTTGTTTCCCATAATTATCTCATGATATATAAATATTTATCCAATGCATTAGAGGGATATATAGTTCCCACCCATAAAATAATGAAAACCATAAATATTTGTTCCAAAAGAACATAAATAATTCATCATATCAGAATCCAGAGAAATAAATGGGTTTCATAAACATCATTAAATCATAACGTAACCCATAGAAAAGAAATAAATTTCATAAATATCATTCTATCATAAAAATAAATAATTATTATAAAGAATAATAATCTTATAATTGGATAATATCTATATTAAAACATAATTAACATCAAATAACATTATCTTATATGAAAAATAATTTTTATAGATCACTTGAAAATAATTCTTGAGGAAAATATCCTTTCTTCTTTGAAAATGTTTTCTTTTCTAAAAATGTCTTGAAAATTTAAAATAAAAAATTTTATTTTAAAATAAACTTGTAAGATTGTAAGGGAAGATTAAAATAGATATGGTTTCATGATGGTGGAAAATTCTGTTCATGTTGTATAACTTAAAAAAACATTCCTTCTGTATTTTTTTTTTGAAAGGTCACAAAGTGCCTTGTTTAGAAAATGACAAAAATATTCTTTTCAAATAAATCTGTAAAAAGTAAAACATGTGTAAAAATAACATTAAATATTCATAGTAGAATATTAAAAACCTTTTCAAAAACATTTTTTAGAAAAAATGGAAATGGAAGATAAATATTCCCCTATAAACACCTAAAATGAAACAATCCCAAATATTGATGAGATTGTGAAATTAACACCCATCACTTTATAATTCGTAGAATCATATTCCCCATGTAAGAAATAAAATAATATAGATATGAAAATACTATAAAATTATGGATAATAAACATAAAATAAATTCATGTTAATTATATACACCATATAGAAGAAACAAGTAGTGTATAAGGCATGTGTCCCACAGAAATAAAAGTGAGACAAAAATACCTTACCTTATATATTGACTCTCATCGTACTCCTAAAAACCTCTTGTATAATAAATATAAGTTTATTATAAGAATATTAATTAACCATATTCATATATATAATACCATATACTATTTAATCCTAACTTTATATTAACCACTTATTAACAATTCCAAGTTTAAGTTATGTTTTGGGTAATAACCGCTTTGTTTCTCGTATATATTTTGACTTGTTATTCTTGATCCTCATAATTAGATCAGGATTTAATTATCTCAATAATTATATACAAGATATAAATATAATATATATTTCTTATATATTTATATATGGTTATCTATAAAATATATAAATAGAAAATTAAATACACCATTTATAGATACGGTAGGTCGTACGTACGCATGAACGCTGCTTTCATTTCATGTCTTATTGAAAGGAATAAATTAAATGACATATATAAATATATATAATATCATTAAAGTATAATTATTATATAATATATGTCATATAATTTCACTAAACACGTCTTTAATACATTCCATGTAACGTGTGATCGAATCACATCGCTTTGAGGAGGCAGTAGCCCACACATTCACAAATGAAGTTATCGTATTTCCACAAAATAAAAAGTATGAAGTTATGTGTTATATAATAATTAAATAAGAATAAATAAATCATAAATATAATATATATCATATAAAAACATAAATTACATCATTATTTCCAACCTTTAAAGTTTTAAATGGAAGAGCGAACGACGTCGGTTCGTGAGGCAATGGTCCAACATACACACAAATGATGATTGTGTATCTAATTTGATGGAAGTGTGTGACTGTAGGTATAAAAAATTATATAAAAACATATCATTATATTTAGGATATTTATTTTAGTATATAAACATCAAATAAAAATAATTTAATGGGTTTAAGGAAGAAATAATGCAAAAAATGTTCATTGATGAATGTTTCCTCTTCTTTGGGTATCTCCTTTTGATTTGCACAAACAAAATTATTTGGTTGGATTTTTTACCAAATTAAGGCTTATAGGATGAATTTGGGAAATTTTTGAGGATATTTGGATATATTTTATTCTAAAAAAAGAGTTTTTTATGTGTTAATAAAATAAAATAAGAGGTTCCCTTTTATAAGATAGGGGAGGAGCACTTTAGGAATTTCTCAATAGATTAATTTATAATAAATTAAATCTCAATCCCAATTCCTCAAAATGTCAATTTATTCAAAGATAATATATTATAAGGTTTTAATATAATCAATATATATATTTTATACAAGTTTTGGATTCATTTTAAATTTTATTATTTTGATTAACCCTTAGTTAAGCCATTTTAAATTTAACTATGGTAACGAATTTTTCAATATTAAGAGGATGTAATTTTTTACTTGTAAAGTGTAAATTGGACCATAAAAATATAATTTATGATATTTTATATCATATATCATACCATTTTTCCTTATTTAATATTTTTATGATTTTTAAATAATTTAATAGAATATTATTTTTATAAAATATCATAATTGTCAATTTTAACACTATTTAATAGTTTGACTTTAAGAAAATCAATACATAATTATAACTTCAAACCAATGAATTTAATACACCCTTAACACATCATATTCACCCATATAATTCTTTTATTGCCTTAATTAAGTAAAATTATATTTCTTTTAATATTTATAATATCATTTAATTAATTGTTTTATTAATTGACTAATTATTGCATCATCATTTGTAATTATGTATGATAATTAATTATTCACTAAAAATTAAATATAAATTTATATTATTTATATAAAAATTTTATATTTAATAATAATATATATAGTTGATAATATCTTCTCTTTAACCCCATATTAAAAATATTATATCTATTAAAAGTAAGACTGTGACATTCTGTCACTCTTTGATTTTAATAATATCCAAGTCATTTTCAGGGAAAATTTTCCATTAAATTATTAAATTTGGATAATTATGTGATAATGGTTAAATTTACTTCATATAATAAAGTTTGTTAAAGTTTTAGGGTCAATTTATAGTCCTTATAACTTTATTTTTAATTTAAATTACCCAATTTTCTCTTCACCATGGTAATGAAAATTACCAAAGTTACTATTCATATTGACCAAAAATAAAAGTGAACTATTTAATAAATTTAAAAATTATGATTACAACTATGGAATCCATTTTTTATAATTCAAAACACATAATTTTATAAAATAAATTTATAATTAATCTTGTTGATGGAATGAGAAAATAGTTTTTTATAGTGAAAATGTTCAAAATATTTAAATTTTTTTATATCAAAATTCATTATGAAATTGCATCCAATGACCTGAATTGTATTAAATGATAAAAAATTTATCTAATTATACTTTAAAACTAATTAAAAATAATTTAACTATAAAAATAAGTTAGATGAAAAAGAAACATTCAATTAAAATTTAGCATTTTTTACTATTCATTAAAACTTAGAACTTATCATAAAAATACCAAAAAATAAACCAAAGTATATTTTGATATCATTATTTCCAAGAATAAGTTTATTTTTTCAAATATAATTTATAAAAGTGTTAAAAACTAGATTGAAAATAAGTTCTCTATCAAAAGGTGGTGAAACTGCCCTTTTAGAAAAATACTTCTTTTATGTGTAAAATATTATTTATTCATATATCCTATCTATAAAACACATAAGATGAATGTGAAAATTATATTGAATATATTATAAATATATTTCATTAATATAATTCAACATGAGTGATTTTTTCATTTTTTAGTATAAAACACACTAGTTCATAGTTTTTTAGAAACAACATTTCCTTTTTTTAAAGGGTTTTACATTCATTTATAATTAATTGTTTAAAGAATTATATATAAATGTGTAAACCATAATTTCATAATAAAGTTAATCCTACTCATACCCTTCATTCTAAAGGCTAGGTTATAATTTTATTTTTTAAATAATTATAATAATAAAAAATAATGTTTCATAGAAACTCAATGTTGTGTGAAAAGAAAGTTAAGCCAGTGTTACGTGTAGTGAAACATCGACTTGGTGTATTGTATAACACAAGACATCAAAGAAATTTAATTTATACAAAAAAATCATAAAAAATAAGGGTTTTACACCATGGTTATAGTTCTCATCGGTCATGAGGGTCATATATTTAAGGCCTTCGATGACATAGGATTGTACACAATTCACCAAAAAGTGTCATCCCTACCAAGTGCATGCCAATTTCATTCATTAACCCCTAGAGTTGTTGAACACTACCAAATACTACTTTATATTTTACTTATTGGTAATGGATGTATTGAGACCATACCCTCCCACTATATCCAAGAAGTTTAAGGATATTTTCACTGTTACTGGCTTCTTCTCCAAATGAGATGAAGCAATACACATCAAAGAAGTCGGAATGAAAAGAATTATCAATTTTATGAAGTAAAAATCATCACCTGGTTTTATCTCCCTCATACAATACTAATGGATAATGGAACCAACTTATATTCTCCTTAGTTAAAGAGGATTTACAAGGAATATAACATTGATTCTAAGCATTCATCCCACCATCATGTAGTGGAAAATTTAAAGATAGAGGCTTTAAAGAAAAACTTATCAAACGTACTCCATAAAATGGTGAAAAAATATAATAAATAATTTCCTCAAAATAGTCTACCTACCTTGTGTTCCTACCATACCACAACTCATACTACTATGCTTGCAACCCCGTAATCACTATTATATAGTACCGAAAAAGTTTTTCTAATATAAATTAAATTTCATTTACTATGCCTTTCCATTTGTGATTAGTTATCCATAGATAATAAGTTTGGTAAGAATTTGGAATAATTTTAATAGATTTATGATAATATATTGTGTACTATTCATCATTTAGCAGTTCACCAAATTCAAATAGATCAAGATTTCAACATGAAAATCCACCTTCATTCATTCCTACAAGGGGGACTGTTTTTAGTCCTCAGGACCCTGATGACACCTGGGAAGAAACCTCTGAATCTTAAACTAAAATGAGAAGGACCATTTACTATCCATAAGTTTTATTCCAATGGATCATATTCATTTATCACCATAGACGGTGATCATATTATGCCCTCTACTAATGAAGGATTACTCAAGAAATATTTCATGTGATTAAAAACATATTGTCCTAGTTGAATGACCCAAAACTATAATACATCATTAATCCTTACCACACGATATTAAACTGCAAGGAGTGGTCCTTGTCATATGACCCTAAAAGGAATGACCCATATCATCATAGTCATAATATTTTAAATTTTAGGACAACATCATCAAAACATGACATTAAAATATAGTCTTAACCTAAGCACCAAGCATAGGATGCCCTGGGTGAAAATCTTAGAAAGCCTCATACAACGAGTATGGAATGGTTATTCTCATGATATTAATTCATAAATTCCTAGTTAACTATTCTTATGAAATTATTTCCTGAATTTCTAGGTAACTCTTCTTATGAGATGATTTCTTGAATGCCTAGAAATATTTTAATGCATAAGTCCCTCCCTTGTCTTTACTCCTTCCACGGCAGAAATATACTTAATGTTCAAGGAATCCTTACCCAGAACAATGTATAGATTGATTCTTGTTACCACAAGATACATAACAATGCATAGAACTTATTTATTAGTCCCAAACATAAATTATAAACCCATATATTATTGTATTATTTAGTGTTTGACTCCATGCCATTCATTCATATCACATTCCTCCTTACCAGCTGACAATGCCACTTCATACCTACTGTTGTTAATCAGTTGCTTCACTAGCTTAAATTGAATTCCACCCATATGAAAAGGAAAACCCTATACATTCCTTGTTTATCACACTGAAAATATCTCACTTGGTCTTAGTAATCTTGGTAAGGTCATTCTCGTATGGTTAGGTCACTTTATGGTCCAAGCACCATGACATTAAACTGTGTGTACTTTATTCCAAATGCATTTTTGCAATGAAAGGTCTCATAACTCCTCTTAACATAGATTAACCTAAGTCCTTGAATCATGTAGTTAAACTACATGTTTGACATCCCTTTCATATGATGTTAAATTTTTCATTGTTATGGCCCTCACCTGAGAGAACAACCATTACCGGTGTTGGTCCCCAACCACACCTATATCTTAGAACTACATGTGGATTGATTATTATCCTAATGAGGTATGTAGTGATTCCTAGATTCTACATATTGGACCATAAAAATAGGAAAAAATTCCCCCTCCCTTCATAATAACTTGATTAGTGTGGGGAATCTATCCTAGAGCTACATGTGGATTGGTTCTCATCTTGATGAGATATGTAGTGACACCTAGAATCTACAACCTTGGACCACCTGCAAAACAAAAATATATGACCCCACTCTCCTTTGTATGAGCTAGATCTTTACAAGAGAGTCTAGGGTGGGTTCTCATTTCATTCATACACCTGTATTTGAAAAAAAAACGATCCCTTCATTACATGAAGACCAAACCTATGCAGAGAAATTTCTCTAGAACTACGTGTGGATTGATTCCTGTTATCACAGAATATGTAGTGATGCCCAAATCTCAAATTCTGGGACCATTCATAAATTTTCCCTTCATTAATATGTTTCAACCCTATGTAGGGGACACTCTACCCATTCCTGCTAAATTCTATCCTAAATACACCCTTTATACTCTAGCATGTTCCTTTTATGAATCCCACTTCATGTATTGGAAGACTCAAATCCCCATAAAATTTCTCTAGTTATCAGTAATAAGAGAATCCAACTCTAAAGGACACCATTGATTAAATATTCATAATATACCTCAAAATATAAATTTTCATAATACACCTATAAATATTTCTTTTCAATCAAAGTTATTTTCATCCCCAAGAGAAAATCCTATTATCCTTGTATGCTTTGATGAAATTTTAATGAAAACCACTTTTAAAACATGGTCCTTGATCATCCCTTACATTCATGTCCCATCCCAATCTTTCATATCTAAGAATACCAAGGCCACATATTACAAACTTCCCTATTCATGTACAAATAATGTTAAATCATTCTTGACCGGATCACAATGAAATAGATGGTCTGGGATTTAAGACCTTAAAAAGAACACCATATATCCTTATCGCATGAAGTTAAACTATAAGGAAACATCCTTATCATAATAAATTAAACTTCATGGTTCATGTCCCTATTGTATGAGGTAAAACTACACACTATTGTGTCCCTATCCTAAGAGGAACCCATTATAGGTGTCAGTCTCCTATCGCACCTTTATGTTAGAACTACAAGTGAATTGATTATCATCCTAATGAGATACATAGTGATTCCAAGATTTTTTATTTTAGGTCAAACTATAAACACATAACCAATCCTCGTATCCTACATATAATCCAAATCATTGTAAAACATTGTCCACTCAGCTACCACCAGCATCGACCTAATTGCCTCCAACATAATCTAGACATCTTCCTTTCAAAAATCACACTTCATGTCTTGGAAAACAAAGATCCATATAATATTTCTTTGTCTATTGATAATGAGATAATTAAAATACAAAGTAAATATTTGTTTTGACTATTCATAATACACCTCAAACATGGATTTTCATAATACACCTCTAAATATGGCCTATAAATCAAAGGAATTTAAGTCACCTAGAGAAATTCCTCTCATATACATATGATTTGATGACATTATAATGGAAACTGGTTTCTAAACATGGTATGTTTTCATCCCTTACATGTTTTTACCATCCCACTCCTTCATATATAAGAACGTCAAGGTCTCAATATTTGATTTCCCTCACATCCCACATGTCTGGACACTACTGGGATATATTTATCCAGTTTCCCCAAAACTGTGTAGTCTATAGAATTAGGTCTCCACCATAATATTGGTCCACCCTACATGACCTTAAACTGTTCAGATCGTTCTCCCACTGGTGAGACAACTTGAATTCCCACCATATTATTTTTTAATGAGTCAAAGTACCCTACATTTACCTTATAATTAGATTCTTTGTGATATTAATGAATCTAGTTCAAATGGGGGGTATTTTTTAGCATTAAAAAAATTAATTCCATGAACTTTTCCACATGAACCATGATGCGACACTCACTTAGACAACACATGTCGAGTTTGAGTGGATATTTTTCTCCATGCTGGAATAAGAAACATATTGGATTTCCATGTGGGGTAATACTCCTCAAAACTAAGGGATAAATATTCCTTAGAAACTCTTCCAAATTTGGTGTCATGGTGATGTGAACATCCCTCTAAGAGTAAGATGAATATTCCACAAAATGCTGATAAAATTGTTGATTCCATAAAACCCTTTTTTTTGGGTTTTCCGAACACTTTGTTCAATATAAAAACCAATTTTAGTGCGTGTACATCATAGAAAAGGTCATATTTCACTTTTTAGGCTTAAAATTTATTGGTTTTGGATCCAAAATAGACTTATGAATCAAAATTTATGGTTATCATAAGTTACTAATTTTTATAAAGGAATTCAATATCTTGTGAATCTTATTCACGCAACTCCATCACCCATCTCATTCAAGTCCTAGATACATGGAGAACTTGTGCAGACCAACCTCCAAGGAGAACCTGTGTAAAGAATAATGTGTGGAATAGCCAACATGATCCACCTATGCATACTATCCTATGTGAACTCACCTGCATGATCTACCCGCATAAAGCACTTGGGTAGACCATCCTCTATGAACCATCTTCACAAGCCACTAGTGCGGATGACTTGATAAAACTACCTCCTTTTCCTAGGGTCCCAATATTTCTTATAAATATGACCCTTAGGATCCTCATTTCACAGTAGGGGAAGACTAGAAGAATACTTGAATCTATTCTTTCCATATTCCTTCATCCAAGTCCCCAAAAAACTTCTAGGTGATTATCCATTCCTCAAAATAAGAGAGAATTAAGGAGAGTATATGGATTAGGGTTCCTCCGAGGTTTGAAACACTAAGGAACTATGCAAGGAGCCACTTCCCCTAGTCCAAAAGTACTAGGGTGAAGTCCCCCTCCCCGATTAAGGACCTGCATGAGACCCATCAAGGAGAACCTAAGGCAACCCTTTGAGGTCTGAGCGTGGACTTTCCTAGGTTTTTTTTCCTAGGTTTTTCTTTTCCAGATATCTCCCAAGTAACACTTTCATGAGGTAAATTCAAATTAACACAAATAAAATTTGATAAAGTTACCTACAAAATTCACCAAATCATTACTTGGGAAAATTATCCAAATATAGAGTGCTTAGGTATCACCTAGGTAAATCTAAACCCAATTCATCTAGGTATCACCTGGGTGAAGTGAAAGATATATCACCTAGGTATCACCTGGGTGAAGCATCATCCAGACCCTTTTTTACATCTCCAATGATTTAGATCCCCTATATATTGGTCCCTCATTTGAGGTGGACTAATAAAATACCACATCTAAAGCCTTTAGACATGCATGATTTAAACCTAGGGTGAACCAACATTCCCTATCAATCATACATTCTCATTGTAATGGAATTCCCTCATTTATCCTACCTAGTATTTAGGATCCTCATAATTTCATAAATAATAAATTCATGATGTAACGATGATCCCAACATTATGGATGGTGATGGATGGATTCTTGGGATGGGCTACGACATCTGTTACCTAAAATTTGAAGATAATAGGATGAAAAGATCCCCTTTATATCTGTTAGATCACCCTCACCCATATCCACCAGTGGATGATGGAGATTGTGCGAAATGGAAGATCTTACACTTTCCCTTATTTCTCACACTGATCATGAATCACATATTCTTAGAGTTCAATGGTGATCATGTCACTTTCATGATGAAATATCACCAAATGGTCCTACTACTAGGTGTAATCCCCAAAACCATGTAACCATCCTCTCAAAGGGTTGTATTCCTCATGATACAAACTTTCAAAGGGCTATATTCTTGATAAAGAACTCAAATGGATATACTCTATAGCTATGAGACCCAAAAATTTCAAACTATGTGGGATTTTATTCCTTTACAAATAGTACATATAGGAATCATTCCTAAGGTTCAAACCCAGCACCCCAAACTCACCCTAAACTTCTCTGGACCATATTCCTAGTAGGGTTATATCCAACCTGTAGGGCCATATTCATTCTGAGTCCCTCCATTAACATCCTTATTGGGATATATTACCAATAGTATCATATCCAACTTGGAAGGATATATTCATTTTGGGTCCCTCGGACTATTTTGACATAAGTCCCACACCATCCTTTATAGGGAATCTTCTTCCTAGATTTCCTTGTCACATGGCGTTAAACTGTAAAGCATGGTCCCTGTCACATGACCCTAAAAGGTATGATGTGTCTAGTTAAGTGGAATAAAACTATATAGTCTATTATTCCTCTCATTAGGATACATAGGAAACCCTTATCATGGGCCTGATCCCAACATCAAAATAACCCCCATCTCCCTGGATGAAGATAAATTCTAGAGTGCCTAATTGTGTGGCTTAAAACCAGCATCACGAAAAAACATAGCAAAGATATAAAACCTCAGATACATATAGATGGTTAAATAGATGGAAAACTTTGGATACATACATATGGTTTTCCATCAATGGAAAACCTCAGATGCATACATATGGTTTCCCATTAATGGAGAACCTCAGATACATACAGATTGTTTCCTATAAAGTAATGTCCACAACTAATTGTTAATATATATGGGTAAACAATTCCATATTTTTATTTTAAAAGGGATTCATAAATATTTCTTAAATTTTTAATAGATTACTAGATTAAGAAGTAATTTCCCCCAAAAGGGTGTGATTAGCCCGACCTCCCATCCTCTTTGCCAATATGAGTTCTTAATCATTGTTGGTTAAGTTCCCCAATGACCATATTCCTCTGGAAAGTATGATTATGATCTATAATTTATTTTATATCTATTGGTTGTTATATAAAAAACTTCATTAGAAAACAACCCTCCATGGATGGGTGTGAAACAATAATAAAAAATAATTTTTAGAAAAATGCATTTTTAAGCATAAAAATGAATTTACACCAAAATAATGTATAGTATTGATTCCCATGAAATTTATTATTTTATTACTAAAAAAATGAGAGTTATTTTTCTTTAAACCTGATCTAAAACCTAATGTAACCATGTGAATACTTAATTAAAGGAAGAATACTAAAATAGTTTTTTATGATAATAAAATATAATTAACGTTCCAAAATGACAAACATATGTTTATAAATTCAAAATAATATTTTTAAATGATTTATTTTACTATTTAAGTACATATTTGGTTGATAAAAAGGTTTTATAAATTTCTAAGTAATTATGGTATCACAATGATGTCATAAAAGTTATGGTATTTTAAAAAACTATATTTTTCCACTATTCACCTAAAAATCAACCTTTTAAGAAAAAATTCAAAAAAAACACCCAAGAATAAATTTTCATGTTGAATACAAAAATAAAGTTCATTTTATCAAACTCATATTCTAAAATTTATAAATTTAACTTTTAAATAAAATCATATAAAATATGGAAAAGCAGTTTACTTAAAATAAAACCTATTTTTTAAAATGAAAAATCGTATGATTGTTCTATACCTTGATAAAATGATTTATAATAATAAATAATAATATTAATTAACATTAATATCCATTTATAACATATTTAATAATTAAATAATACTTTTAATAATGTAAAAATAAGAAAATCTACTTGAACTTTAAATAAAATATCCCTTATGAGATGAATTAAACATAATATCTTAAATGTATTATGAGTATCTAATTGATTATATGATATGATTTTAGAAAATATATAAGTATTTTATGAATATATATAAATTCATAATCATGAATATTAATAAACCATAAAAGTGATATCTTATTAAAAATATATGGGTTATAACATTCTCCCCCTTAAAGAAATTGTGTCCTTGTAATTTTAACTTGATTTGAAATTTAAGGGGTTTATGAAGAAATAAAATCAATTTCAAAAGTGTAAAATAAGATTTTGAAAACCATAATTTTTAATAAAACCCCCAATAATGGCACCACAAAAAGTAAATAAGGGTAAAAATAATAAATATAGAGTGGAAGATGAATAAAATATACATAATTAGAAATAAATAACTTCGAGGTTTTTTTAAATTTTTTATAAGGAAAAACACATTAAAAAGAAAATATAACATTTCCTTATAAATAAAGATGATGTGGAATATGAATTACTTATAATAGAATACATATTTATCTACCAAATTAATAAACCATGTGTGTTAAGAAAGGGCATAGACATAGAGGAGAAAAATAGTCAATATAGAGAGGGGAAATTATTCTTAACAATATCATAAAAATTCATCAAATAAGAATAACGTGACATGAAAATGTTATTTACCTTAAAAATAAAAATAAAATTCTAATTGATAAATAGAATGATAGATTATATCAATAATAGGAGAACATGGTCAAAGACGAAAAATATTATCCAAGAAAAATATATTGAGTCAAAAAAAACTTTTTAAATAATGTGGTGTGTGAATTATAAATCCATAAGAGAGAAAAATAACCCATAAATTTGTCAAAAATTGATATAACATATTCCTTTTAAGATATTTTATTTGAGGAAAATAAAATGTATCTAGAAAAGAGATGATTAAATTTTAATCCTATGTCAAGACTAGTATAATTATCTTACATATGTTTTTAAACCATGTTTTTACTTTTATAAGACTCATAATTGTGAATGAGTTTATAATGAATACCTTGGGTGATGTTTTCCATATAAGACTTGATATATATATATATATATATATATATATATATCATCATTTATTTGTGTGTTTCAGTTAGGTTCCTCACTTATTTCAACTCACATTCCAAATGATGAATATCTAAGATGAATTTTTCATGCCCGAAGCATGAAAATCAACTCTTAATAGATCATGAGATCCACTCATGGATAATGATCATCATTTTATTAAATATATTTATAAAAATGTATACCTATTTTTTCTAACCAATTACAAAAAACCAAAATGGTTACCATAAGTAATGATAATACCCAATAAAATATGAATAAACCATCATATAAAGAAGCAATAATTTAGTCTATAATGACTTTTCAAAATTTTTTGAATAAATAAATCAAGAATTATATGGGGTATGTTCCAAGTATTTAATATTGTATTTTCTACTAAAGTTGTACAACATCAAGTGCATATGTGGAATTACAAATAAAGAAATGTCCATTATATTAGAATTGTTGCATGATAAATTTTCAAAAGCTAATATAACTATATCCTTTTATGAGATTAATAATAGTATTTATAATATTTTACTTTCTTATATGAAGATACAATCATGTCCTAATGATTTTATACTTTATTGGAGAGAATATTCAAATAGAGAAGAGTGAAAAAGATGTTGTACTTCTAAATGGAACTCAACAAATTATGATTCATATCTAAATCTACATATTACCATAAAGAAACCAAAAAATAAAATGGTTGTGAAGGTTTCATGTTTTTTTCCATTAACACCACTATTGATAAGACTATTTTTTTAATCAAAAACCATTGAACATATGAATTGGCATGGTTTGGATAATAACAATAATGAGTCCATGTGGCATCCAATAGATTAAAAATCATGGAAGAGATTCAATTTATTATAACCATATTTCTATTCTGGTCTAAGAAATATGTTTTTGGGATTTGATGCTTATAGATTCAACCCTTTTGGGACTTTAATTAGAAATTGCAACATATGTCCAGTTATTTTAATATTTTATAATGTAACTTCATAGATGTGTATGAAGAAAACGTCATTCATCACATTGATGATTATTTATAGAAATAAAATGTTCAAAAATGTAATTAATGTGTACCTTTATCCACATATTCAATAATTATATGAGTTATAACATATGATTCATCTACTATAAAAATGTTCCAAATGCATGTTTCCATAATGTGAATTATCAATAACTTTCCTAGATTAAGAAATTTGTTTGGTTAGAACACACAAACATAGCTCTGGCTTGTCCAGTTTATAACTTCTATTTTGAGCCACAATGAATACCTTACAGTAGAAAGTGTTTTTCCATGTGTCATCGTAGATTCCTTGATACATCATATATATTTTAGTTTGACAATTCATATTTTAATGGGAAAATAGATTTGAGGCTTCTAATAAGATTATTTTCCAAATCACAGATCTTGATACAATTATAAAATGTCAATAAAAAGTTTAGAAAGGAGTTTCAAATCAATGAATGTGGGAAAAGAGTTATAGCACCATCATATATGACTATAACAAAATAATGGAAGAAAATGATCATATTTTTTGAACTTTCGTATTAGGAATTTTACTTATTACATCATAATCTTGGAATTATGCACATTAAGAAGAATGTGTGTGATAGTGTGAATTTTACATTGAGTAATGAATAAGGGAAATAAAAAAGATCATTTAAATACCTAAAAGGACTTTGAATAATTTCATATTAAACATGATATATTGGAAATTAGAATGGGAATTATTTTGTAGAAATTTTTAAAGTGAAGAAATAGTAAAAAGATATATTCCTTTAAATATTAAGAAATAAGAAAGTGTTTAGTGAATATTCAAGTAATATTTCAAAATTTTATGATTTGAACCATCATAAAATACATGTATTGAAAATTTATGACTTTTATATATTGGTCGGGAATTTACTACATTTAGAAACATATAATTTATCACCTAAACAAATAAATGTAATTATAATTGACTTATGAACATTTTTTGATAGCTTTGTGAAAATACCTTAAATGTGATTAAACTGGATAAACTTCAAGAAAGAATTGTAATACATTTATATCATTTTTATATGATCTTCCCCCTATCATTTTTTACTGTGATGATTCATCTGACAGTGAATTTTTTAAAAGAAGGTAAAGTTGTAGGGCTTGTACAATATCAAAAGATGTATCCTATATAGAGGTATTTTATTTTAATTTTCTTTTCATTAATGAAACATAATTTTACTAGTTTATACTTATAAACTTTATTTATTAATTTATTAATTTTTTCATTAGGTGTGTAGTATATTTTAAGTCATATTTAAAAAATTAATCTCAACCAGAAGATTATATCATTGAATGTTACCTTAACAAAGAGTGTATAACCTTATATTTGAAATATTTTAATTTTATAGATATAATATTTAATCAATTGGGTTGTGTGATGATAATCCAATTCATTCTTAGGAAAATAATGAATCACCAATGTTTCCAATTTTAGATTGAAAATTTTGGAAAAGTATCCTCATTTTCAATGATAGATTTTTATTTAAGATAATAACATAAATATGAGCTATACAATATTGATATTATTAATACATATAATGAATAATTAAGGAACCAAATGAAAATACACCATAGTATTTGAACAAAAAATGATGTGGAGATAATAAAAGTGGTTAACAAAGAAATTGTTGATTGTTTTTCATGTTGTGTAAGTTTTAAATTTATTACATGGTTTGAATATGTTGATATTTATATAATTTAAGTAAAATTATTTTATATAAACTTTTATAGGTAATGAATGGTGATAATCGAGATAAATTAACCATATATTTAAACTATATAGCTTGAGGACCTTTTAATCATGCTAAGTGACTCGATGCTTACAATATTTTTGGATTCAAGTTTTGTAATATTGATTGAGAAGAAGATTTGAAAACACAAAATAGTGTTATTGTAATGTACTTGGCCCAAGATCCACTAAACACGGTTCCCTGATTTGGCTCACCACAAGACCTCATGTGTCCCTCCCTGTAAACTAGAGGTTGCCGACTAGCAGAGAGGTTCTAATATATCAAGTGGGGAGATTTTAACCTCTTTATCAGAGTAATCAAAAGTATATAATATATGAAATAAAGGAAATAATAAACAATATATCAAAACATGCATTACCAACCATTTTCCAAATAGGGTACAATCACAACTAAAAAGTAAATATGTCATGTTATGCTAATAGTGACAAAATTGAAGGAAACCCAAAATAAATAGAAACAGATAAATCCCCAAAACAAGACCTAACTCTCAGTCTGGATCCTCATCCAAGTACATCCCAAGACCAAATAAACTCCTTATCATAGGGTATTTTCCCATATCCTGACCTATAACCATGAAATCTACTCAGGTACCCAATGGTGGCCCAAGAAAGGTGTGAGTACAACTCAGTAGGCCACCACCAATGGTGTCTAAAAAATATGCAATCTAAACAAATAATGCATACAAGTAGTAAGTAAATGAAAAGGTAAAAAAAGACATCTCGGGTGCAATTTAGTATGAATATTCACTTATCCCATATCTATTACTATTTCCATTTCCATTAGTTATATCATCTTACTATTAAGTTCATTTTCAATACATATTCTATGGGTAGGCCTTTACTTATTTACACAAAGGCCTAAGCCATAAAATCACCATTCATAAGGGGATAAATCAAATTCCCAATATCACTAGGGAAAATATATCATAAACAATACATCACACTTACCTTGGTGCCTCACTCCATGTAGTTTCATCCAATAAAACCATTTGGGGCATATATCCTCAATCTGACTCCCTAACCCATGCATTCTAGGGGTGGGATTTAGAGCCTCAGCCCAACCCAACCTATGGGTGTATAACCTCAAGTCAATACCCCACATACCACCAATCCATTTACACATTCTTATTTATCCATTTACCACACATACCATATCACAAACCAAACATAATCCATAACACATAACAATCACATTTCATATTTCATTTAACACATATATCACCCTTATGCCTTAACCAATTAACACAATTACCATTTACTTAGCCTATCCCAATAAACCCATTTCCATTTCCATGCATTATCCCATTATGAGATTCTATTAAAACTCATAACACATTTGAAACACTTATCAATTCACAAGAATTTACCCATTAACATGTTTCCATTTCATATGAATTAACCCTCTTATACATTTCAAGTACATATCATAAATCACATGGTAGAATTTCCTTTTTTATAACTAACTCAATTGGTGTTAAGAAAAAAAAATCCCATATTCCATTACCATATATCTAGACATAACTATTCATTTTACCTTTTTAATTAAATATAATGTAGAAACATATTATCCATGGACTCTACCTTATCACAAACCATTTTTGGGATTATCATTTCCATTTTCTACGTTTGGAATCATTGGAACACCCCATGGATGGCCCTAAATTGTCCTATTCAACCTCAACGCACACTATGGGGGTCTTAAGGGGTTCAAATACTAATTTAAACAACCATATTTTCAAAATATTACTAAGTAAATTAATCTCACAATATGAGGGAATAAAATGAATAGCCATTCAAGAACAAATCAACCAAAAGACTATAGGATATAACTTATAGACCACCTACCTCAAATCTGAAGATGAACACACCCATAACCTTAGCCTTAGATATATATTCAAGCAACCTTTTAATCCCCAACCTAATATCCACCAAAAAAATATGGTTTTAGGGATTCATAAGAATAATAACAAATATAAAAGCCCTAATTTATAAAAAAAAATAAGCAAGAGGAATATTAGAGTCACTCGGAGCTTCGATTCGCAACCAAAAGAGCTTCAAACGACCTATAATCAAAGGAGATTGATCTCTTGGAATCTTGAGAGATTTTAGTTCGTCACTAGGGTTGAGAGGAGGAGAAATGGGGAAGAAATTGAGTAACAACATAAAAATCCTAAGGGTAATTTTGGAAACTTTTAACTTTTTAATGGGGTGTACAGTTGGGTCGAATGGTTTACCAAACTGTGTGCCAACTGTTCACCAGCCTCTACCCAAGAGGAGTTGAGCCACACGGATACCTAGGAAGGCCTGTATAGTTTTAAAAACCATACATCAACCATGCAAGAATCCTCTTCCCAAGGTTTCATGGTTTTTTCCCCCTTTCATGGTTTTCACTAAACATGCACAGACCACACAACATGAATAGAATGGCTCGTTTTCCACTTTTTCATGTCTCAAGCCCCTAGAATACCCTTGAACATACTATCACACCAATTAAACATTTATTTAACCAAATTTAAGGTATTAAAACCAAAATTTAAATAAGGATACACCATTACAAAGTTTGGGGTCTTACAACCTCCTCACCTTATAACGGATCATCCTTGAGCCGCACTTCCAAGCATCATTGAGCTTCTGAAGAAAAGAGATTAAGCCAATGAGCCCAAATATCTAAATCCCTATCCTAATTTTCCTCTTAAAAATTACCATTTTTTCATAAAACTTGAACCAATGGTACATTATTTCCCTACAATACTTTATCTCTACAATACACAATACAAACAGGATGCACCTCAAAGGACGCATCAGGCTCAAGCTCAAAATTCTAAACATAAATCATGTGATATGGGTTTGGGTGATGCTTTCTAAGTTGTTACACATGAAAAACGTCATGAATGCCACTATACCACTATGGTAAATCCAATCGGTTTTCCACCAGTCTGATCATCTCCACAATCTCAAACGATTCCACATACCTGGGTACTAACTTGCCCTAATTTCGAATTTGATGGTGATACAAACTTGGAGACACCTAAAGAAACACATGGTCACCCACCACAAAATCAAGGGGTCAATGGTGAAAATAAGAATATGACTTCTATCTACTATGATCTATTTCCATATATTTTTTAATCAATTGAATCTATTCCAAAATTTCATGCATGAGACTCATTCATAACAACTCCAATTCCCCATCCTCTAAACAACACAATAGAGATATACACAGTCTACTAAAGAGTGACTCAAAGAGGTCCATATAAATTATATCCTGGTAAATATTGTTGTAGGAAAACTCAACCAGCACTAAATGTTTTTCCCATGATCCAACAAATTCTAGGACACAAGACCTAAACATGTACTCTAATACATGAATAGTATGCTCTAATTGTCTGTCTGTCTATGGGTGAAAATTTGTACTCAAAAACACCTAGGTACCCAACGCCCTCTAAAAACTCTACTAGAAGCATGATGTAAATCACAGATCTCAATATGAAACTATCATTTGTTTCACCCCATTCAACTGTACTAATTCCCGAACATACAACTCACCTAGATGATCCATGGTAAAAGTATCTTGAATCGGTAATAAATGATCCACCTTATTTAACTGATCCACAAATTTTTAGATTGCATTATTATTCCATGGAATCCTTAGAAAACGAACAAAAAATCCATCATTATGTCATCCCATTTCCCTTCGGGAATGGGAAATGGCTATAACAACCCACTCGGCCACTGATGCTCAGTCTTCACCTAATCACAGGTAAGGCATCGCATTATGAAACCTATAACCACTTTCTTCATTCCCAACCACCAATACTACCTATGAAGATCTCGATGCATTTTGGTCATACTAGGATGCACATCCCATTTTGATGCATCAACTATTATTTCATACATGTTGGAAAAACATCGCATGCACCCAACCACCAATACTACCTATGAAGATCTTGATGCATTTTGGTCATACTAGGATGAAAATACCATTTTGATGCATCAACTATTATTTCATACATGTTGGAAAAACATCACATGCACGAACATAAATTATCCCATCATCTCTAAAGGTCCAACCAGAAGGTGACTCTCCCACCTTTAAGATTTCCTCTCAAATCCAAATATTCTATATCATCACACTACCTCTCCTTGATATAGCTCAGTAGCATGGACTCTATCACTAAGTATGAAAGGGTCATCTTCCCATGCTCATCCTGTACTTCCAAAGGTATCTTAGTGAACAATGACATCATCCTTCACTCAGAACTTGATTCCTAAATTGCCTGATTTTGAATCTTCTGGATCAAAGAATCTACAACATTGTTTCCCTTTCCTGGTGTGTGAACCATATCAAAATAGAAAACATGTATGTACTCAACCCATCTTCACTATCGAAGATTTAAATATCATTGGTAGAATATGCACTTAAGGATCTTATGATTAGTATACACAGTGAACCATTCTCCCAACAATTAGTGACGCAAATAATTTTATTCATACACCACTACATTCTATTCAAAATCATTTATATGGTAGTTTATTTCATGAGGCCTCAGCTTTCGTGAACTATATGCATCCACTTGACCATCATGCATCAATACCTCCCCAAGACCAACACAAGACACATCACAAAACAAGGTATACTCCTTACCTGGATCAGAAAGACTAGAATTGGTGTAGTATTCAACTACTTCTTTAAATCTTGGAAAGAATTCTCACATGCCTCATACTATTCAATATTGATTCCCTTCTTGGTCAAAATCTAAAGTGTGCTGATAATTGAGAAAATTATTTAATAAACCTTATATAGTATCTAGACAAACCTAGAAAACATTAGAGATCAGAAACATTCCTAGGCTACTCCCAAGACACCACCTCCTGCACTTTCTCTGGGTCTACAAACACGCATTTCTATGAGATAATGTGTCCTAATAAATTTACCTTATTAATCCAGAAATGAAATTTTGATATCTTAGCGTATATCCTATGCTCTCCTAGTGTACTCAGGATGATTTCAAGATGTTTGTAATGATCATCGTGGGTTTTGGAGTACACTAAGATGTCATCAATAAATACAAACATGAATTGATCTAGATAAGGATGAAATATATAGTTCATTAGAACCATAAACTCTATTAGCACATTAGTCAACCTGAACGGCATGAAAACAAACTCATACAGCCTATACCTACTCCTAAAGTAATTATGTGGTATATCAGAAGGTATCAACCTTAGATGATGATACCCTAGCCTCAGTTCAATTTCTTAAAACACTAAATCACATATTAGTTGGTAAAAAATGTCATCAATACAAATAATAGGGTATCGATTCTTAACCATCATTTGATTCAGCTTCTTGTAATCAATATACAGCCATAGTGATCCATCAGCTTTCTTGTAAAACAACATAGGATATCCCCAAGGTGACATACTAGGATAGATAAACCCTTTATTCTCTAACTCCTCAAACTGATTTTTAGTCTCTTGGAGTTCTTCCAGTTCCATTCTATATGGCGGAATGGATATTAGTTCTACTCTTGACAGCAACTCTATCGTGAACTCAACATCCCTCTTAGGTGGCAGCCCTAAGAAATCCTTAGTAAATACATCATGAAATTGATCCACCACTGGAGGAAAGATGGTCTACTCTACTTCCCCATCATCAATCATGAGACAGGCTACTTAGGTTATGATTTCGCCCAATTTCTAATAAAATGTCCCTACACGTCTTTCCCTAACATCCCATTCACCACGATGGACATACATCTATCCCTTAAGATACATGAATGTTACCCTATGATGATAACATAAAGTATGGTTTTGATATAACACTAACTATTTCATACCCAAAATCAGGTCAAAACCTGACATCTCAAGCACAAAAAATCCCATAGGAAATGGTACCCACCAATCTTGAGTGCACACCCCTTAATTTTTTTGATATTTTCTATTCTCACCCCTAATGGTGTATCAATCAATATAATCCCACAAAATTTCTCCACTTCAAATCCCAAAAAAACATAAACCAATAAGAAATAAAATAATGTGAGGCACATATACAAATAAGGCACTAGCAATTATAGTGTCCACAAGAATCATACCTTGAACAGTTGATGGTCCCACCTCACTACCTCTAGGTGTAGACTGAACTACATGAACCTGGAATGTTCCTCTACCATGTAATATTGCATGATTTTTCTATTTTGTACTACCCTACTGGTATGGATGCTCTCTCCCTAGAATAGCACACCCACCACCTCGACCAATACGGCAGGTAGAACTTCAGTTACCTACCTGGTATGGGGTAATTGACCCCCTTTTTGCACTTTATACAGGTATGGAACCTCCATAAATACCCATATATCGAGAGTTCCTATAGAACCTATGCACATGCCCCAACATTACACATGCCCGACACTCAATCAGTAATCAAGGACACTAACCACACATATGTCCCGACCTATCATACTAATATTATAAAACTGGGTCACTTCCCTGAGAGGTTGGTTCCCTTTTATGACTACCCTAACCTCCACTACCCCATTGAAAGATCTCTAAGTGGCACTTCCTTCCATCAAAAGCTACACTACTGGATTTCCTAATTGAGACTTCATGAAAACTACCTGGACCCTCCTTGAGATTTTATTATGAAATAAGGGCCTAATCTACCACTTCAGAAAACCCCTTTAAATGGAAAATATTCACTTGGGACTTAATATCATTTCTAAGTATGTCCTGGAATCACCTCACAATTTCCACCTCATCCCCTACCAAAGCTAGAACAAAACGTTGAAAGTCATTCAAACAGCTAGCATAATCCATCACTATCATATTCCCCTGAGTCAAACTCATAAAATATGCAACCTTTTGTTGCCTCAAGGTCTCCGGGTAGAAGTGTTCTAAAATCTTTTCTTGGAAAACCTTCCACAACATACTCTCTGATTGATCAGTCTGGACCAAGATGTCCTACCCATTTTTTTCCTTCCCTCAAAAAATATAAGCTGCCAACTTGACTTTATTCTCAGGAGGATTATATAGCATCCCTCCTTTTTATCACATAAACTTTCATTACATTTTACAAAACCGAGGATCTTTAAGGTTTAGTGTCTTGGAAACCAGGAACTTAAAACATGAAAACATGAAAAATTATTCTTAAACACTTGAAAGGCTTCTACTCATGTTCATCCTAGGTTCATTACTGCACCTCATAACCTGGGGACATACATCAAAAGAAAGGGTGAGCAGAATGCCCAGTAAGGGAAACCAGAGAAACATTTTACATGTGATCTTGAGATACTTCAATAAGGTCATGAAAAGAACTTTAAGGAATGAGAAAGAAATCATGAGATATATCATAATAAAAATAACACTTTTCATAACTTGAATATGTGTATACATCATTTAACATAGAAATTCATGAACATATCACCAAGGTCCATCCCCAAGGTGTCATTTGAAAATTACCAAGGTTATTCACCAAGATATCATGAAAATTGTAATCTCTAGTGGTTACATCATTACCCAATGCATTGGAGCGCTATCAGGCCGCACCCTTAAATTTGCATTTATTATCATGTGAGACACATATATCATCATCAAACATTTCATAAATAACCCATATATCATAAATAAATGGGTTTCATTTCATAATCATAACGTTTTAAAAAACTGCTTTAAAGACATGATCTTTACGTCACTTTAAACCCACGGAAGGGGAGAGCGGGTCTCATGTATGTAAATCCATGAATTTAAAATAAAAAAATTTGGTATATATGTTAATAACCCTTTAGAATAAATATCTTTGAGTATTCACTTAATAAAACAAAATAACTTTAGAAAAAGAGAGAGACATTTTGAGGCGGAAATTCTGCAACATAACGGCTATGTTTTCGGGGTTTTAAAAAACATTGAAAAGAGAGGGGACATGGGTCAAACAATCATAAATGACCCATAAAATAGTATAGGGATAGAATATGAAGGATATATGAACATGGTAATGAAATTTGAAAGATATACTATATGAAATGAAGAACATGAAAGGAAAACAAAAATAATATTTCTCTTATGAAAATTCGGCAACCTAACGGCGTCACTTAAACTTAAAAAAAAAGAATTGACGTGATAAAATAGGGTCTCTCATCATATTAACATAAGAGTTAAGTATGATAGATATAGAGATAATACCCCAACATAATAAAAAGGAACTTGAAAGACTTGACATGAAAATAGATCTTGAAAACGAGAAGGGTGAAAGAATCCCTTAAAAATTCGGCAGCCTAACGGCGCCACTTAAAACTCCAAAATACTGAATTGAAGAGATAAAATAGGGTCTCTAATCATATGAACATAAGATTTCAATATTATAGATATATAGATCATATCACAACTTAATAAAAAGTAACTTGAAAGACTTTACATGAAAATAGAACTTGAAAATGAGAAGGGTGAAAGAATCCGTTACAAAAATTTCGGCTGCCTAACGGCGCCACTTAAACTTTCATAAAATGAAATGATGAGAGTAAGAGGGGGTATCTCATCATATGAACATAAAAAGGACAGTATAATGAATATAAAAGAACATCCTCCAACATAATAACATGGGGCATAAAGGAAATGACATAAAAGAGATCACTTGAAAAGAAAGAGAGGGGTCGGATCCCTTACCTTAAAATGTAACTCTTAAAACTCAAAGTTTTTGACCTTGAGAGGCTTGGGGGAACCTTGGGAGGACTCCTTGGGAGGTAATGAGGCCATAAATTTGTTGGGGGGGAGTGGGGAGTCTAATGGATGAGAGGATGGCTTGGTATTTATAGGGAAAGTGAGGGGACAAGGCATTAATGGCCAAGGGACACCTCATTAGTGGTTTTGGAAAAACCATGGGCTTTACCATGGTATTTGTAACACCCCAAGCTTCTACAGTATGCTTCTCTTTTAATAATGTGATAGCGTGTTTTGTACGCAACACCGAGTTCTAACACACCATAACCAATCAAACTAGCCGTTATGAATAGTAATACCTACTTTTTGAAATTATATATATTTTATATTTCAAAATGGACTTCATTTCTAGATTTGGAATATCTAATTTAGCCTAACGTGAAATTTTGGTAATTTTCGGATAACTTTAATATTTTGATGAATAGTGAAAAATACTAAATTTTAATTAAAAACAACTTTTTTAATCAAAATAATTAATAGTGATAAATTATAAAATTGAGAGGTTTTAAAGTATATTTAGAATATATTTTTACCATTTAATACAATGTTGGTCATTGGACATAATTTTACAATTAAACCGGACAAAAACAAGTGTCAATCTTTTGATAGTTATTATCTTTTAAAAACACAATTTTTGTTTTAACAACGGGAATTAATTTTAAATTAATTTCTGCCACTTCTGTGTTTTGAATTTGGAAAAAAGGATTCCATATTTTTAATCAGGATGTTTAAATTGTGTAAATAGGTAACATTTATTTTTAGTCATTTTCAATAATTATTGCGGTAAATATTTTATTTACCATGGTTAAGGGTAAATCCGGTAAATAAGGGTTAAAAAATAATATTATAATAATACTAAATTACCCTAAAACGTGTCCTAACCTTATTGGTTGATACATTTTCTACCATAGGCATCTTTGGGTCGATTTTTGGACCTCATGGAGCCACTTGTAGGTGATAGGGACACTTTATTTTAATTAAGTTAAAATGAATACAAAAATGACACAAGCATATATCTTTTAGAAAAACAATTTTTAGATAGGGTTATATATGTTGGATTTTAGACTATAAATATTCATTAGAAAGATAAACAGATTTCGTACATAATTATATTTTATTTATAATTTTTAGACATTAAATAATTTAATTTATTTATGACACAATGATGATGCAGTAATTACCATAATAGTGAAAAATTAAAATAATTGATATTATAAATACCCAAATAAATATAATTTGAAACTTTTAATGAATTTAACTAATTTTCTAGGATAATATGATATATTAGTATTTATTTAATTGACTTTTTTCGAAGTAATCAATCTTTTATGAGTTTCACAAAAATCAACTATTGAATAGTGTCAAAATTGACATAAAAGAGTTTTTAAAACAAATATTATATTATTAATTGGTATTAAATTCCTAAAAATCTAAAGTTCAGCCAAGAGACTTATATAATTATAGTTGTCTCATTAAGGGACCACTTGGGGGTCTCTTGGATGTATATGGTAAGTTTATTAACCATATAATATGAAAACACAAAGAGACATTGTAAAACTGAAACTAATTAACTAAGAGTTAATACTTAAAAATAAGTTTAATATAAGTACCCAAACCTGTATAAATTCTATTGGTTGAATGGTTTTAGACCTATCCCCACCTTAAACTTTGAATAATCAACTTTGGAGCCATTAGAAACCGAATATGAATTTATTATAAATTAATATTTCTAGCTTTTCCAAAGGTGCCCCTCACCCCTCTTATAAAAGGGAACTCCTCATTCTCATTTCTTCACACCTTCAAAGCCTTTTGGTTAGGCCAAACTCTGCCCAAATACTCTCCCAACTTCCATCACTACAACCTAGAGGCCTTATTTTGATCAGAAATCCAACCTAAGGAGCCCTTTTGATCAAATCAAAAGGAAGAACCCGAAGAAGAGGTAATGATTTCACCACCCTTTTCTAAGTTCCTTTCTTCTTCCACTTCTTCTTTATTTGTTATTACCATTATAAAATAATAACTCCAGTATCTTATATATACTGTTATGTTATTATAAATATGGTACAACCATATTCAGTATTCTATCCACCCTTTGAATAACATGTCACCATACGTGCATACGTACGGCTTACCGTCTCCACGTTGTGGTGTAATTGTTATTCAATATATTATTATTTGGATGGGTATATAATAATGATGTGTAACTCATGTAAATAATAAATATAACATGATAATGATTATTTGTATATGATATACTATCAACTTATATATTATTTTAATATCAAAAGAATGATATTGTCGCTCGTGCGTACGTACGGACTACCGTCTCCACGAACGCGATGAGATTCATTCTCCATCATATCCATTCAAGTATAATTTTCTGATGATGTTTAAGGACTTGATATCATTCTGGATATGAATAGTATACAATCTATCCATTACAAACATGGATTACATAACAAAACATATAAAATAAAATGAGTAAGTTAACACCCGAAACAACGATAATACTAAGATATTATTAACAAAGCAATGTTAAAAGATCATATATGATATCATATGAATGCATATGATTCTTGTATAATTTAATAACAATTATTTCACTATTATACAGGATGTTAACCTACCCCAACCAAGGAAAAGTACAAGGTAAGGGTTATTTCACAATCTCTTCATTATCCAAGGTTGTTTATACGTAATAATCTACTGGGATCTCTTTATCATCCACATCCATGTTTCTTAAAAATGTATTTCAAAACATTTTTACTATTTAAAAGAATATGGGTTAAAGTCATTTATACCCTTGTTTGACTTTTTATAAGAGTTTTATAAAGGAATCTTTCCATCATTTTCCAAACAAGGTGCTTTTTAACCTTTTCGACAAAATTAAGGTAAGAATGTTTTTTTTAACTTATACGGCGGGTGCGGCTATTTTCCGCCGTTATAAAATTTTCGAAGCTTCCCTTACAAGCTTATAAGAATATTTTCAAAGAAAATGTTTTATTTCATAAATATAAGACTCTTAAATGATTTCAAAATAGAAAGAGATATTTCTCTAAAAAGAGTTTTGATTTCATCTATGTCAACATCCTTTGATGGATTTTACGCTTATTTGAAGTTGATTTATTATGATACAAAACTTCTATATTGTATTGAAGGTTTTTTGATATGTTTGACTGTGGAAGTTCTATTTTTATACCGTTCATAGTTTATGGTGAAAGTATTGACATTTCGTATGCTAGTTTTAATACGAATATTTATGTTATGTTTAAACCTTTTCATATGGGAATGCATTGGACTTAATATGTGACGGGTGGATCCCGCTATAGCTCCTCGATGCATCGGTAGGTCTCATGAGACAAACTAGTGTCTTGGCAGAAGGCCTTGAAAAAATCTTATTTTTAGTCTTGGCACGAGGCCTTAGCTATGTGGTTATGATAGTCTGGCATTATGCATTCCATCATTATTAAAGTGGTTATTGATATTGCATGTGATTATTCTATTAGTAGAATATCCATGTGAATAAGTAAATGGAATTATTTCATTTTACTTTTTCCATAATATGTTGAAGTTCAAGTTTAAAAGGCTTTTGTTTTAGTTATACATTGCCTTAAATGTTTATGCTTATTTTTGAAGTTTCCTCTATATTGTTATCCTTACTGGGCATTTGAGCTCACCCCTTTTCTATGTTTTATTTTTTCCCAGGAAGTGAAAAAGTAAATTATGAATGACCTGCAGGGATATTATGAGGGTTTAATAGTGTGGACTATGGATACAATATGTTTTTGTAGTAGTTTTTCACTTTGTGATGTAATGTAAAACTTTATGAATATATCTAGTGTTTCCAAGGCTACTAAACCAATTGGTCTTTCGAGATTTGATCTTTCTTGTGATCATTCCAATGCAATGTAATAAAGCACTGACTCTGGGTAACAAGGGTCGGGGCGTTATAGTTGGTATCATAGGAAGTTTAGTACAAACCTTGGAAGATAGATTTAGATAAACTCTGATTAGAGCACATAGACCTAAGATGAACTTTGAGGATTAGTATAGAAGAACTTCCTAGAATTTTGGTATTGTAGAGATTTTGTGAGTTTTCCGAGCAATACATCCTTGCCTGGATACGAGCAGGTAGAGGCGGCTATGGTACAGATGTACCTAGGGGTAAAACCCGAAAACACTGCTTTGAGCTAGACTCGAACGGGAACTGGTGCACGACAACGGGTCTTGATGCACTCTTGGTTACGACACTCCCGGGGGATATGCTTAGGATAACTCTCATTTTCTTTACAAATAATTATGAATGGTTTATGAGTATATACTTCCTCAAAGAAAACATTATTATGATTATGGATTATATCCATAAATAGTTCAATTTATGTTAAGTGTTTTATAATTATGGGACTATGTATTTTGATTCATAAACTGATCTAGTTTATACCATTGTTTAGAAATGGCGCTTAGTGGAAGAAATGGAAACCATATCAATGCACGCACTCCATGTAGGGATTTCCCTCCTACTCAAGATAATTATAGTGGAGCTGGTGATGCAACTGGTGCCGATCAGCTAATCACCATACTGGTACAACTCACTCAGGTTATGAATAATAACCTTACCCGTATGGAGCACCCTGATCCATAGCGTGGAGGATCAATGTTAGATCGATTCATGAGGAAACAACCACCAACGTTCAATGGGAGTACAAATCCCTTAGTAGCTGAGCAATGGATAAATTCCCTAGAGAAAATATTGCAGGATTTGGGGAGTAGTGAAAGGGAAAAAGTTATCATGGCAGTTTACCGCCTCACTGGAGATGCTGATCAATGGTGGTCATTGATTAAAAATATGAAGGAAGATGATGAAGTATCAAATATGGAATGGAGGGAGTTCAAGGATCTGTTTTTAGAAAAATACTTTCCTCGCGACCATCGAGCAGATATGGAAAGGCACTTTCTGAGTCTGAGACAAAATGAGGATGAGAATGTCACAAAGTATGAGGCTAACTTTACAAGGTTAGCAAGGTATGTTGGAGATTATATACGTAACCCAAGAAGTAAGATTGATCGTTTCTTTTATGGGTTAAAACCATTTCTCCTTCGAGCATTAGTCTCACAATCCTTTTCGTCATACGAAGACATTTTCTCATGTGCTATCAAGACCGAAAAGTAATTCTCTAAGTCTTATGACTTTAAAGAAAATCAAGAGAAGAAGAGACCTGCTGATCAATCTGGGAATGGAAATAAGGGGAAGAAGGGAAAGGTTGAATATCCATCCTGTGGTAAATGCGGGAAGAAACACCCTGGTACTTGCTTGAAGGGAATGGGAGTCTGTTACAAGTGTGGTGAAAAAGGCCACCAAGCTCGTGATTGCAAGGGGAAGAAGGAAGCTACCAATGTTCATTGCTACAATTGCAGGGAGATGGGACATTATGCAAATAAATTTCCTAAGCTTCAGGAGAACTTACCTCAGAAAAGGCCAAGGGATCAAGGCCAAGATTATGCTATCACTACTACTGAGGTAGAAGCTCCGAAAGATGTGGTGGCAGGTAATTTAATGGTTTCCTCAAGTTTAGAAAATGCATTATTTGATTCTGGATCATCGAATTGTTTCATATCTTCCCAGTTTTCTAAGAAAATTAGATATTTCCAATTTGATTTAACAAGGGAGTTGTCAGTTAAAACTCCTAAGGGAAGTATCATTGAAATAAAGTTTTGTGAATCAGTCCCCATTAGAGCACATAAATGTTCTTTATCTTCTGATCTCATCGTCATACCTATGATTGAGTTTGATATAATCCTCGGTATGGACTGGCGTTTGGACTATGATATGAATATTTATTGTAAGAATAAAGAGGTTACGATTCTTGATGATAATGATAAGGAACACCTTATCTTTAGAGAAGAATCGTCACCACCTAATTCTTATTTAGATCCACCCCCAGTAGCTCAACTAAATTCAATTATTGGGGAGGAAGAGAATGAAATTACTGTGGGTGAGGAAAGGAATGTTCAAATAGAGGATGTACCTATTGTGAAAGAATTTATAGATGTATTTCCAGAAGATTTACCTGGACATCCTCCAGAACGAGAAGTTGAGTTTTCCATTGATTTAGTTCCTGGATCAAGGCCTATATCAAAGACCCCTTATAGAATGGCCACTATAGAATTAGCTGAACTAAAGAAACAACTAGAGGAATTGAGTAATAAGGGATTTATTCTCCCTAGTGTTTCTCTATGGGGAGCCCCTGTTCTTTATGTTAAAAAGAAAGACGGATCTATGAGTTTATGTATCGACTACAGGGAGATCAATGCAATAACAATAAAGAACAAGTATCCCCTACCTCGCATTGATGATTTATTTGACCAACTGCATTGAGCTCAATAATTTTCAAAGATTGACCTTTGATCTGGATACCATCAGTTGTGTGTGAAGAAGGAAGACATTCCGAAGACAGCATTTCGAACCAGGTTTGGGCATTACGAGTTTACTGTAATGCCTTTTGGATTGACTAATGCACCCTCTGTATTCATGGATCTGATGAATAGAGTTTTCAAGGAGAATCTCGATGAATTTGTGGTGGTATTTATTGATGATATCTTGGTATAATCCAAAAGCTACGAAGATCATGAAAATCACTTGCGCATTATCCTGAAGACTCTGAGAAGACATGAATTATATGGGAAGTTTAGCAAGTGTGAATTCTGGATTCAGGAGATTTCTTTTCTTGGACATATTGTCTCTAAATATGGAATATCTGTTGATCCTTCTAAGACCAAGGCAATCCAATAATGGACAGCACCTACGAGTATAACTGAGGTACGTAGTTTTATTGGTTTAGCAGGTTATTATCGACGTTTCGTCCAGAATTTTTCCCGATTGGCTAACCCATTAACGAAGCTCACACGTAAAGGGGTTAAATTTTTTTGGAAAAAAGAGTGTGAAGAATGTTTCGAATAACTGAAGAGAAGATTAGTCAATGCTCCTTTATTGACTCTACCATCGGGGAATGATGGGTTCGTTATTTATAGTGATGCATCGAAGAAAGGACTTGGTTGTGTCCTTATACAGAATGATAGGGTTATTGCCTATGCATCACGACAGTTGAAAATTCATGAACAAAACTATCCTACTCATGATCTCGAGTTAGAAGCTATGATCTTTGATTTGAAGATATGGAGGCACTACCTCTATGGTGAAAAATGTGAGATTTATACTGATCACAAGAGTTTGAAGTATATTTTCTCACAAAAAGAACTCAACATGAGGCAAAGGAGATGGCTTGAATTACTCAAGGATTATGATTGTACGATACACTACCACCCAGGGAAGGAAAACAAGGTGGCAGATGCTTTGAGCAGAAAAGATCATGTAGTTTTGAACAATATGAGAATTGAAAGGGATCCAATTTTCATGGATCTAGTGAATATGGACATGGGAATAACCAGGGAAGACAAAACATCAATTCATTTTCAAATGGTTGCCAAACCATCTTTACTAGAAAGGATTAAGAGTTCTTAGACTGATGATGAAGAATTTAAAAAGAAGATTAAAGCTGTGAATGATGGGAGATTGAGAGACTTTGTGTATAAAGATGGAATTTTGAAATTCGGGAAGAGACTTTGTGTTCCCAATTTACCTGATCTAAAAAGGGAATTGTTGGATGATACTCATAGTTCCAATTTCTCTATACATCCTGGGAGAACCAAAATGTATATAGATTTGAAGGAACATTTTTGGTGGGACAATATGAAGAGGGAGATTGCTGATTTTGTGTCAAGATGTATGGTTTGTCAACAAGTGAAAGCTGGAAGGCAATAGCCTGGATGAGTCATGCAACCTCTTCCCATACCAGAGTGGAAATGGGACAATATTACAATGGACTTTTTCATGGGACTACCAAAGACTCCTAGAAGGAATGATGCAATATGGGTTATTGTTGATCGTCTTACCAAGTCAGCACATTTTCTTGCTATAAGAGAAGATATACCACTGGAACGTCTAGAAAGACTATATATTAATGAAGTTGTGAGACTTCATGGAGTACCCCTATCAATTGTTTCTGATCGTGATCCCCATTTTACTTCAAGATTCTGGAAGAGTCTTCAGAAATCCCTGGATACTGAACTTCATTTGAGCACTGCTTACCACCCTCAGACAGATGGACAATCAGAACGAACTATTAAAACCTTAGAAGACATGTTGAGATCCTGCTCACTTGATTTTCAGGGTATGTGGGATCAATATTTACCTCTGGTAGAATTTTCCTATAACAATAGCTTCCATTCGAGTATTCAGATGGCACCATATGAAGCGTTATATGGAAAGAGATGTCGTACACCAACCTGTTGGGATGACGTTGGTGAAAGAAAACTTGAAGGCCCAGAACTGGTGGAGGAAACGATGGAAAAGGTGAAGGTAATCCAAAATCACATCAAAGCAGCTCAAAGTAGGCATAAGAGCTATGTCGATAATCGAAGGAAGGATTTGGAATTTCAAGTCGGTGATCATGTTTTCCTAAAGGTATATCCATGGAAGGGAGTCATACGTTTTGGTAAGAAAGGTAAATTGAGTCTCAGGTACATCGGACCTTTCGAAATTCTAGAACGAATTGGGACTGTAGCTTACTGATTGGCAATGCCGCCAACTCTCTCCAAAGTTCACAATGTGTTCCACGTATCTCTGTTGAGGAAATACATGTCTGACCCAACGCATGTACTCACCTATGAAGAATTAGAACTGGAACCCGATCTGTCCTATTGTGAATAGCCCGTCAGGATTCTTGATACGAGAGAACAAGTACTGAGAAACCGGACGACGCATCTGGTAAAAGTTTTGTGGAGAAACCATAAGATGGAAGAGGCAACGTGGGAACCCGAGGAACTTATGATGAAGAACCACCCGAGTCTTTTCATGTGATAATTATTCTAGAAATTTCGAGGATGAAATTATTTGAAGGAGGGGAGAATGTAACACCCCAAGCTTCTACGGTACACTTCTCTTTGAATAATGTGATAGCGTGTTTTGTACGCAACACTGAGTTCTAACACACCATAACCAATCAAACTAGCCGTTATGAATAGTAATACATACTTTTTGAAATTATATATATTTTATATTTCAAAATGGACTTCATTTTAGGATACGGAATATCAAATTTAGCCTAAGGTGAAATTTTGGTACTTTTTGGATAACTTTAATATTTTGATGAATAGTGAAAATTACTAAATTTTAATTACAAACAAATTTTTTAATAAAAATAATTAATAGTGATAAATTATGAAATTGAGAGGCTTTAAAGTATATTTAGAATATATTTTTACCATTTAATACAATTTTGGTCATTGGACATAATTTTACAATTAAACCGGACATAAACAAGTGTCAATCTTTTGATAGTTATTATCTCTTAAAAACACGCTTTTTGTTTTAACAACGGGAATTAATTTTAAATTAATTTCTGCCACTTCTGTGTTTTGAATTTGGAAAAATGGATTCCATATTTAGAATCAGGATGTTTAAATTTTGTAAATAGGTAACATTTATTTTTAGGCATTTTGAATAATTAATGCGGTAAATATTTTATTTACCATGGTTAAGGGTAAATCTGGTAAATAAGGGTTAAAAAATAATATTATAATAATAATAAATTACCCTAAAACGTGTCCTAACCTTATTTTTTGATACATGTTCGACCATAGACATCTTTGGGTCGATTTTGGGACCTCATGGAGCCACTTGTAGGTGATAGGGACACTTTATTTTAATTAAGTTAAAATGAATAGAAAAATGACACAAGCATATATCTTTTAGAAAAACAATTTTTACATAGGGTTATATATGTTGGATTTTCGACTATAAATATTAATTAGAAAGCTAAAACGATTTCCTACATAATTTTATTTTATTTATAATTTTTAGAAATTAAATAATTTAATTTATTTATGACACAATGATGATGCAGTAATTACCATAATAGTGAAAAATTAAAATAATTGATATTATAAATATACAAATAAATATAATTTGAAACTTTTAATGAATTAAACTAATTTTCTAGGATAATATGATATATTAGGATTGATTTAATTTACTTTTTTCGAAGTAATAAATCTGTTATGAGTTTCATAAAAATCAACTATTGAATAGTGTCAAAATTGACATAAAAGAGTTTTTAAAACAAATATTATATTATTAATTGATATTAAATTCCTAAAAATCTAAAGTTCGGCCAAGAGACTTATATCATGATAGGTGTCTCATTAAGGTACCACTTGGGGGTCTCTTGGATGTATATTGTAAGTTTATTAACCATATAATATGAAAACACAAAGAGACATTGTAAAAGTGAAACTAATTAACTAAGAGTTAATACTTAAAGATAAGGTTAATATAAGTACCCAAACCTGTCTAAATTATATTGGTTAAATGGTTTTCTACCTATCCCCACCTTAACCTTTGAATAATCAACTTTGGAGCCATTAGAAACCGAATATAAATTTATTATAAATTAATATTTCTAGATTTTCCAAAGGTGCCCCTCACCCCTCTTATAAAAGGGCACTCCTCCTTCTCATTTCTTCACACCTTCAAAGCCTTTTAGTTCGACCAAAATCTGCCCAAATAATCTCCCAAATTCCCTCACTAAAACCTAGAGGCCTTAGTTTGATCATAAATCCAACCTAATGATCCCTTTTGATCAAATAAAAAGGAAGAACCCGAAGAAGAGGTAATGATTTCACCACCCTTTTCCAAGTTCCTTTCTTCTTCCACTTCTTCTTTATTTTTTATTACCATTATAAAATAATAACTCCAGTATATTATATATACTGTGATGTTATTATAAATATGGAACAACCATATTCAGTATTCTATCCACCCTTTGAATAACATGTCACCATACGTGCATACGTACGGCTTACCGTCTCCACGTCGTGGTGTAATTGTTATTCAATATATTATTATTTGGATGGGTATAATAATGATGTGTAACTCATGTAAATAATAAATATAACATGATAATGATTCTTTATATATGATATACTATCAAATTATATATTATTTTAATATCAAAATAATGATATTGTCACTCGTGCGTGCGTACGGACTACCGTCTCCACGAACGCGATGAGATTCATTCTCCATCGTATCCATTGAAGTATAATTTGCTGATGATGTTTAAGGACTTGATATCATTCTGGATATCAATAATATACAACCTATCCATTACAAACATGGCTTAAATAACAAAACATATAAAAGAAAACGAGTAAGTTAACACCCGAAACAACGATAATACTAAGATATTATTAATAAAGCAATGTTAAAAGATCATATATGATATCATATGAATGCATATGATTCTTGTATAATTTAATAACAATTACTTCACTATTATACAGGAGGTTAACCTACCCCAACCAAGGAAAAGTACAAGGTAAGGGTTATTTCACAATCTCTTCATTATCCGAGGTTGTTTATACGTAATAATCTACTGGGATCTCTTTATCATCCACATCCATGTTTCTTAAAAATGTATTTCAAAACATTTTTACTATTTAAAAGAATATGGGTTAAAGTCATTTATACCCTTGTTTGACTTTTTATAAGAGTTTTATAAAGGAATCTTTCTGTCTTTTTCCAAACAAGGTGATTTTTAACCTTTTCGACAAAATTAAGGTAAGAATGTTTTTTTTAACTTATACGGCGGGTGCGGCTATTTTCCGCCGTTATAAAATCGTCGAAGCTTCCCTTACAAGCTTATAAGAAGTGTTTCAAAGAAAATGTTTTATTTCATAAATATAAGACTCTTAAATGATTTCAAAATAGAAAGAAATATTTCTCTAAAAAGAGTTTTGATTTCATCTATGTCAATATCCTTTGATGGATTTTACGCCTATTTGAAGTTGATTTATTATGATACAAAACTTCTATATTGTATTGAAGGTTTTGTGATATGTTTGAATGTGGATGTGCTATTTTTATACCGTTCATAGTTTATGGTGAAATTATTGACTATTCCTATGCTAGTTTTAATATGAATGTTTATGTTATGTTTAAACCTTTTCATATGGGAATGCATTGGACTTAATATGTGACGGGTGGAGCCCGCTATAGCTCCTCGATGCATCAGTAGGTCTCATGAGACAAACTAGTGTCTTGGCACAAGGCCTTGACAAAATATTATTTGTAGTCTTGGCACGAGGCCTTGGCTATGTGGCTATGATAGTCTAGCATTATGAATTCCATCATTATGAAAGTGGTTATTGATATTGCATGTGATTATTTGATTAGTAGAATATCCATGTGAATAAGTAAATGGCATTATTTCATTTTACTTTTGACATACTATGTTGAAGTTCAAGTTTAAAAGGCTTTTGTTTTAGTTATACATTTCCTTAAATGTTTATCCTTATTTTTGAAGTTTCCGCTATATTGTTATCCTTACTGGGCATTTGAGCTCACCCCTTTTCTATGTTTTATTTTTTCCTAGGAAATGAAGAAGTAAATTATGAATGACCTGCAGGGATATTATGAGGGGTTAATAGTGTGGACTATGGAGACAATATGTTTTTGTAGTAGTTTTTCACTTTGTGATGTAATGTAAAACTTTATGAATATATCTAGTGTTTCCAAGGCTACTAAACCAATCGGTCTTTCAAGATTTGATCTTTCTTGTGATCATGTCAATGCAATGTAATAATGCACCGACTCTGGGTAACTAGGGTCGGGGCGTTACAGTATTTTCCCATGGTATTGGCCACTTGGGAAAACTCATACCTTATCTTACTATTCATAAGTCGACCATATTGATTACATACTTAATACATCATTTAATGATGTCATTAAACACCCGTAACTTAAAAACTGTATTTTTACTATTCATCGAAAATTCAACTTTCTCAGAATAATCCCAAAATTTCACCTTAACCAAATATCAATGCTCTGATTTCAAAAATGAACTCCATTTTATAAATATAATTTTCTAAATATTTTGAATTTAATTTTTAAATAAATACACTATTCACCGAAAATTCATTTTTTTCAGAAAAATCCCCAAAAATTACCTTAACATAATATCGATGCTCTGATTTCAAAAATGAATTCCATTTTATAAACATAATTTTCTAAATATTTTTAATTAAATTTTTAATTAAAAAACACTATTCACCCGAAAAAACTAATACTTGACTAATAATTTATGAAACCATTATTTAACCATTTTATTGAATCACATTACTTAATCAAGGTGCCTAGATTATATTAATGCTTTATTTAAGTGAGATTAATAATACATTTGGTCACATTACTAATCCTAAGCATAAAATCACTATTCATAATTTACTATTCATCAAAAATCAAGTTGATCTTATTAGACTCTAAATTTCGTACTGGACATAATTGTAGAAGACCATTTTTTGAATATCATTACACGTTTTTAATTATTTAAGGTTTACATAAACTTTTTTAAAATATCTTTTTTCTAAAATTCATAAAAAATATGCATACTATATTTATCTGGTCATTTGAAAATTCATAAACTTCATCAAAAGAAGAAATCCCAATTTTTATTTAAAACAAAGGATTACACAAGGCAGTTACAGTCTCCTTACATAGCCCCTTATCACACCATCATAGGACCTAAGTGTAAGGTGTGCTAAGGTGAGAGAATCTGAGGGAGGATCGGCCAACATCGCACGAGTAGTAATTTCTATCAGTTTTAACTTCTCACGAAGGTGATTCCCTTCTACCTTCACACGATGAAGTTCGGCTTGGGTTTGGTCCAGAGCAAAGCCCAGTGGTGCTACCTCCTTCCCAAGTTCTGTTAGATGGGCTTTGATCGGTCCAAGACTACTGGGTGAGGCCATCGAATCTTCTTTCTATATTAATTAACCAAGATTACTTGTATTTAGAGACAATAATCAAAACGTTTAGTGTCCAGTGGTCATATTGACCATTGGTCATATAACAGTCAAAACCCAACGGTCTCATTTTAATTATACTCATGTTATCAAATGAAACAGTTTTGTTGAGTATGAAAAATAAAATAACACACAAAATTAGGAAACAAGATTTATTCAAAATTTTGGGTCGTTACAATCTTCCCCCCTTAAGAAATTGCATCCTCACAATTTTTAAATTGGGTTTTGAAATTTCATTGAAATTCTCACATCGGAAAAGAGTCAGTAACACTATTACTTTAAAAGAAAGAAAGGTAAGTACAAAGGTCACCCGAGTTAACCCATACTAGGATTCCATGGAGGAAAACATGGACATGGAAGAAAAAACAAAGGGTCAAGTTCTGGGGGAGAGTGATAGAAAACATTATTATGAGAAATCTGACCACGAGAAAATCCCAAACTTATGATGTGTGTAAATGGTCTTTGATTACCTAGTAGGAAACGTAAACTAACAACATTTTTGTTTTACACCAAAACTAATCTTTTCTCCAAACGATGAACATTCAAAACTACTTGGTCTCTTCAAAACACAAGAATCATCTTCTAGAGAATAACATAATCCACAAAAGATTAACTATCTATTTCTTCTATCTTTAAAAATTATCCCAAAAATAGAAAGGGTAAGGTAAAACAACTCTTCAAAAATAAAGAATCCCATAGGAATGGAAACTACTTTTGAATCTTCAAAGTTCCATGGTACTACCCAAAGTTCATCATAGACCATTCCATAAATAAAGGTCCTTAAAATTCCTCAAAATAAACCAAAGTAAGATTGATACCCAAATACAGGAAGGATTTGATAACATAGTCTTCTAAGGTAAACTTTATCATTAATCTCCAAACAACATCAACCACCCCTAAAATCTTATAACAAAACTAACTAACCTAAACATATTTACCCCAAGATAGGTTAATCATTTCCATAAGTAACCTATAATACCATAAGTTCATTTTAAATTCATCGATTCTTCAAAATATAATTCAACCTTAATCCTCAATGAAAATACCGTAGTAATCTATTTACCTCGATCATATGGGGTCCCCAAAATAGTGAACGTCTTCCAAAATAATAATCATCTTTTAATCCACTAATCATATATGTCATATTAATACGGCAATCATCGCATTTCCTATCACATTGGTTTTTGGGACATGTTCTTCCATTTCCCACTATTAACTAAGAAGAGAAAGTATAATTAGGGGCTTAAATACTTAGTCAATAATCATGAAAAGGAACTTAAAGCATATAAGGATAACTTGTAGAAGAAAAGTATACCCTAACTTGTGATCCCCTAGGTTTCAAACTAGGTTATCCATGATCATATATTCTTATGTGAATCTTTATTTTATTTTATCTTTGTTCCTTTAATAATGGTTCATACTAAGATTATGAATTTACCAAAGAATACCCCCCGGGAGTGTCATAACCAATAGTGCAGCAAGGCCCATTGTCATGTACCAGTTCCCATTCGAGTCTAGCTCAAAGCGGTGTTTTTGGGTTTTACCCCTATGTACATATGTGCCAGATCCACCTCTACCTGCTCGTATCTAGACAGGGATGTATTTGCTTGGCAACCCCTTACTCAATACTCACTAAAATACCAGGAAGATTTCCTATATTTAAACTTTTCTATAGGGTTCTTCCTAAAGTTTTCATATCCTAATTTCCACAAATAACTAAACCATCCTTTGATACCAACTATAGCATCTTGCCTTTTTATCACATAAACCTTCATTACATTTTACAAAACCGAGGATCTTTAAGGTTTAGTGTCTTGGAAACCAGGAACTTAAAACATGAAACATTCTTCTTAAACACTTGAAAGGATTCTCCTCACGTTTATCATAGTTTCATTACTGCATCTCATAACCTGGGGACATACATCAAAAGAAAGGGTGAGCAGAAGGCCCAGTAAGGGAAACCCGAGAAACATTTTACATGTGAGCTTGAGATACTTCAATAAGGTCATGAAAAGAACTTTAAGGCATGAGAAAGAAATCATGAGATATATCATAATAAAAATAACACTTTTCATAACTTGAAGATTTGGATACATAATTTAACATAGAAAATCATGAACATATCACCAAGGTCCATCCCCAAGGTGTCATTTGAAAATTACCAAGGTTATTCACCAAGATATCGTGAAAATTGTAATCTCTAGTGGTTACATCATTACACAATGCATTGGAGCGCTATTAGGGCGCACCCTTAAATTTGCATTTATTATCATGTGATCCAAATATATCATCATCAAAAATTTCATAAATAACCCATATAGAATAAATAAATGGGTTTCATTTCATAATCATAACGTTTTAAAAACTGCTTTAAAGACATGATCTTTACGTCACTTTAATCCCACGGAAGGGGAGAGCGGTTCTCATGTATGTAAATCCCAGAATTTAAAATAAAACATTTTGGTATATATGTGAATACCCCTTTAGAAGAAATATCTTTGAGTATTCACTTAATAAAACAAAATAACTTCAGAAAAAGAGAGATACATTTTGAAGTGGAAATTCTGCAGCATAACGGCTATGTTTTCGGGGTTTTAGAAAACATTGAAAACAAAGGGGACATGGGTCAAACAATCATAAATGACCCATAAAACAGTATAGGGATAGAATATAAAGGATATTTGAAAATGGTAATGAAATTTGAAAGATATAATATATGAAATGAATAACATGAAAGGAAGACAAAAATAAGATTTCTCTTATGAAAATTCGGCAGCCTAACAGCGTCACTTAAACTTCAAAAAAAAGAATTGACGTGATAAAATAGGGTCTCTCATAATATGAACATAATATTTCAGTATGATAGATATAGAGATCATTCCCCAACATAATAAAAAGAAACTTGAAAGACTTGACATGAAAATAGATCTTGAAAACGAGAAGGGTGAAAGAATCCCTTAAAAATTCGGCAGCCTAACGGCGCCACTTAAAACTCCAAAATACTGAATTGAAGAGATCAAATAGGGTATCTCATAATATGAACACAAGAGTTCAGTATGATAGATATATAGATCAAACCCCAACTTAATAAAAAGTAACTTGAAAGACTTTACATGAAAATAGAACTTTAAAATGAGAAGGGTGAAAGAATCCGTTACAAAAATTTCGGCAGCCTAACGGCGCCACTTAAACTTTCATAAAATGAAATGATGAGAGTAAGAGGGGGTCTCTCATCATATGAACATAAAAAGTACAGTGTAATGAATATAAAAGAACATCCTCCAACATAATAACATGGGGCATAAAGGAAATGACATAAAAGAGATTACTTGAAAAGAAAGAGAGGGGTCGGATCCCTTACCTTAAAATGTAACTCTTAAAACTCAAAGTTTTGAACCTTGAGAGGATTGGGAAACCTTGGTAGGACTCCTTGGGAGGTAATGGGATAATAACTTCGTTGGGGGAGAGTGGGGAGTCGAATGTATGAGAGGATGGCTTGGTATTTATAGGGAAAGTGAGGGGACAAGGCATTAATGGCCAAGGGACACCTCATTAGTGGTTTTGGAAAAACCATGGGCTTGCCCATGGTATTTGCCCATGGTATTGGCCACATGGGACACCTCATACCTTATCTTACTATTCATAAGTCGACCATATTGATTACATACTTAATACATCATTTAATGATGTCATTAAACACCCGTAACTTAAAAACTGTATTTTCACTATTCAACGAAAAATCAACTTTCTCAAAATAATCCCAAAATTTCACCTTAACCAAATATCAATGCCCTGATTTAAAAAATGAACTCCATTTTATAAAAATAATTTTCTAAATATTTTGAATTTAATTTTTAAATAAATACACTATTCACCGAAAATTTATTTTTTTCAGAAAAATCCCCAAAAATTACCTTAACATAATATCGATGCTCTGAGTTCAAAAATGAAGTCCATTTTATAAAAATAATTTTCTAAATATTTTTAATTAAATTTTTAATTAAAAAAACACTATTCACCCGAAAAAACTAATACTTGGCTAATAATTTATGAAACCATTATTTAACCATTTTATTGAATCACATTACTTAATCAAGGTGCCTAGATTATATTAATGCTTTATTTAAGTGAGATTACTAATACATTTGGTCACATTACTAATCCTGAGCATAAAATCACTATTCATAATTTATTATTCATCAAAATCAAGTTGATCTTATTAGACTCTAAATTTCGTACTGGACATAATTTTAGAAGACCATTTTTTGAATATCATTACATGTTTTTAATTATTTAAGGTTTAAATAAACTTTTTTAAAATATCCTTTTTCTAAAATTCATAAAAAATATGCATAGTATATTTATCCGATCATTTGAAAATTCATAAACTTCATCAAAAGAAGAAATCCCAATTTTTATTTAAAACAAAGGATTACACAAGGCAATTACGGTCTCCTTACATAGCCCCTTATCACACTAGCATAGGACCTAAGTGTAAGGTGTTCTAAGGTGAGATAATCCGAGGGAGGCTCGGCCAACATCGCACGAGTAGTAATTTCTATCAATTTGAACTTCTCGCGAAGGAGATTCCATTCTCGCTTCACACGATGAAGTTCGGCTTGGGTTTGGTCCAGAGTAAAGCCCATTGGTGCTACCTCCTTCCCAAGTTCTGTTAGATGGGCTTCGATCAGTCCAAGACTACTGGGTGAGGCCATCGGATCTTCTTTCTATATTAATTAACCAAGATTACTTGTATTTAGAGACAATAATCAAAACATTTAGTTTCCAGTGGTCATATTGTCCAATAGTCATATAACAGTCAAAAACCAACGGTCTCATTTTAATTATACTCATGTTATCAAATGAAACAGTTTTGTTGAGTATGAAAAATAAAATAACACACTAAATTAGGAAACAAGATTTATTCAAAATTTTGGGTCATTACAGATTCTCTATATGATCAAGGATTATCTATATTGACTCTATCTAGAACTTTTCTACTTCAATCCCACCCTCTCCAGAAAAAGTTAGAGGATGATGTATTTGAAATTATCTTGCTAGCTTAAACATGATTAGCACAAACCGCCTTGGGTCCCACGCCATAATTTTCCCAAAATGAGTGAATTTCTCATGGAACTACTCTTCTTCTCAGTTACCCAGATTCACTAGGTTCCCTTGCTCCACCTCTAGAGGTTTGTTCTTAGTGACATCCTCTTGTCTCCCAACCAACACCCATCGACATAGTTGCATCTCCCTACAATGACAAGTGAACATCTCAGAACACATACATAAGGCTTTCAAAATTTACATTAAAGTAGGTTCTCTACTAGCCATAGAAAACCCATTTCTCATACATTATCTCAAAAGACATCGTCACACCTAGAACACTACCTTCAACCATCCCTATCGTAGTTCATGGATAATGTGAGGTGGTGGGGTAAACCAACATACATAGTTACAATTCTTTAATTAGACACCTTTTTTTAACCATTTTCATTCTCACATTATAAATTATTCCTTTTTAGGAACGTTTATTATTTCAACACTCGTTACAACCAACATTTAGTTCATTTAAAACCCTTTTATCAATTATAATTCCCTAACCATTCATTAACATTATCTCATTCTTTCCATTTCAGCATTGTTATTAGGCACCATTTTCCTTGAATTTTCATGAAACTAAAATACATCCTACCCTCCATGTCCCAGACACCCATCTCATGTGTGCCTATCATGATGTATACCATCTATAGATGCATGAATTCAGAACCTCATGTCATTACATCCATGAGAAAATATCATAAAATCATCACATCACACAATAAGTGCATCACCCAATGGTGAAATGTCCTTCAATTTTAACAACACGTGTTAAGAATAATAATTCCAATGCTGGACACTTGGCTTTTGTACATTGGTTAGATACTCCTAAGAACGAGCTCATTACCAAGTTCCAACACATCCTAATCTCTTTTATACCTTCTCAAATAGTAAAATCATGTAAAATAACTGCTCTAATACCACTTTGTAACATCCTTAACCCAGGATCCACTAAATTGGTTCCTCGAGCCAGGTCTCCACATGACCTCAGGCATGCCTCCTTGTAAACTAGAGGTTTCCAACTAGCGGTGAGGGTCTAATATATCAAGTGGTGATACTTTACCCTCTTTATCAGAGTAATCCACAACAGATTACATGTGAAATAAAGGAATCCATAAAATATAGATCAAAACATGCATTACCAACTTTTTTCCAAATAGGGTACAATCGCAACTAAAAATTAAATATGTCATGTCATGCTAACAGTGCCAAAAGTGAAGGAAATCCAAAATAAATAGAAACAGATGAATTCCCAAAACAAGTCTTGACTCTGAGTTCATATCCTCATCCATGTAAGTCCCAAGCCCAAATCATCTCCCTAGAATAGGTTCTTTTCATTTATCCTAACCTAAAACCATGAAATATTCTTGGGTACCCAATGGTGGCCTGAGAAAGGTGTTAGTACAATTCATTAGGCTACCACCAATAGTGTCTTAAAAATATCCCATATAAATAGATAGTACATCTAAGTGGTAAGTAAATGAAAAGGTAAACAAAATACATCTCAAGTATTATTTGGTATGAATATTCACTTAGCCTATATCCATTACTATTTACGTTCCATGAGTTATATCATCTCACTACTAAGTTTATTTTCAATACATGTTCTATGGGTAGGCCTTTACTTATTTACACAATGACCTAATCTAGAAAGTCACCATGCCTAATGGGATAAATCAAATTATCTATATCATTGGGGAAAACATATCATAAAAAATACATCACGCTTACCTTAAATCCTCGGTCTAGGTAGTTTCATCCAATGCAATCGTTAGGGGCATAGAGCCTCAACCTGACTCCCTAACCTGTGCATTCTAGTGGTGGGATTTAGATCCTCATTCCAACCCGACTCGTGGTCATATAACCTAAAATCAATACCTCACATACCACCAAGCCATGTTCACGTTCTTATTTATAAATTTACTGCCCATATCACAAACCAAATACAATCCATAACACATAACAATGACATTTCACATTTCATTTAACATATAAATCACTATTATTCCTTAACCCATTAACAGAATTACCATTTACTTATCCTATCCCATTTAACCCATTTCCCTTTCCATGTATTATCTCATTACGAGAGTCAATTAAAACTCATAAAACATTTGACACAATCATCATTTCAAAATCATTTACCCATTAATATGTTCACCAATTAATATGAATTAACTCTCTTATGAATTTCAAGTACATTTCATATATCATTTATCATAATTTCCTTTGTTACAACTAAGTCAATTTGTGTTAAGCCACACAATCCCTTATTCTATTACCAAATATCTAGACACAATTTTTAATTTTACCTTTTTAATTCAATCTAATTTACCAACATATTTATCATGGCATGTATCTTATCACAAACCATTTCCAAGTTTAGAATTTCCATTTTCTATGTTCGAAATCATTGGCGCACCCCATGGGTGGCCTTGAATTGGCCTAGTAGACCTCAACACACCCCACAGGGGTTTTGAGGGGTTCATATACTCATTTAAACAACCATATTTACCAAATATTAGTAAGGAAATTAAATTCACAACATGCAGGAAGAAAATTCACAACCATGCAAGCACAAATATACTTAAAGACTATAGGATATAACTTGTAGACCACCTACCTCAAATCTGAAGATGAAAATTGTAACATCCCAAGTAAATAAAGAATAATACATTTTCATATTTATTAATATTTGTGAATTAAATATTAATTTTACTTTAAAGGAGGCGCTATGTTTGATGGGTTATCTGATACGCAACAACAGGTTTCTTTGAAATCTTACGTTGCACACTAATAAGATAATATTATTATTTTAAATGGTAGTTAACGCCTAGTAGTTGTATTGGAGGGAATTAATAGAACTAACTAAAATATTATTATACATGTTTGTTAAATGTTTCTACATTTATCCAATAAAATTTAGGGGCTTAAAATATGAATGAATCTAATTTTAAGCATAAATACTCTAATATTCACTAAAAGGTCGATTTACCGTCTTTTGATGGAGAACACAATTTAAATCTAGTTTTAGTCATTTTTATATGTTCTATTAGACAAAATAAAATTCTTATTTAGATTCGGGACATAAAAATTTACTTTGGGTAAATTTTTGGTATTTTTCTGATAAGGTTCATTTTTTAATGAATAGTGAAAATGTTGTATTTTAATTCAAAAGTGCATTTTAATTTAATTTATTTATATGGTTATATTATCTTTTTAATTGGTTTTAAAGTGTAATTAGAATATATTTTTACCATTTGATCCAATTTTTGTCATTGTAATTAATTTCACTTTGAAATTGGACATAAAAAAGTATCAATGTTTTGATAGTTATTGTTTCTTAAAACCACGCTATTTGTTTTGACAACGGGAATTAATTTTAAATTAATTAATGAAACTTATATGTTTTTAATTTCGTAAAATAGACATCATTTCTGAATTTGGAATATCAAATATATCTTAGGATGAATTTTTTGTATTTTTCTGAAAAACTTCAATTTTGGATGAATAGTGAAACTACTTAGTAGTAGTTAAAAAAATGACATTTTCATTTAAATGAAATTTTACCGCTTATGTGAGTTGAATTTATAAAATCAAACATACATGGTTGTTATTATTAAGTAAAATTTGGTTCAATAATATGAAAATAATTTTTGGGGAATAGTAATTTTTACTTTTATTTACCGTGGTTAAAGATAAATAGGGTAATTCAAGGTAAAAAGAATATCATAACAATAACAAATTACCTTAACACTTTTCCTAACAATATTCGTTGAGTCATTTACGACCATGGTCATTTTGGGTCTATTTTGGGACCCCATGGAGCCACTTGGGAGTGATAATGACACTTTAGATTAATTAACTTAAAGTAATGATAAAAATGACACAAACAAATATCTTTTTGTAAATAAATTTTTACATGGGGTTATATAAGCTATTTTTTGACTATAAATATTCATTGGAAATATAAAAATATTTTCTACATCAGGGTTTTTTTTTTAATTTTTAGACATCAAATAAATTAAATTATTTATGACACAATAATGATGCAATATTTACCTCATTAATAAAAGATTTAAATAAATAAGATTATAAATATCAAAACAATATCCAAAAACTATAAAATTAATATTTTATGATTTTATTTCCACCATCATTCATCTTATATTCTAATTTAATTAGTTTTTTACCTTCATAAACTGAATATCATTATATAATAAAATAATATTTTCACACTTTTTTAAAGAGCCCCTCTTTCCCCTTAACAAAATCCCTCACTTATTACTCATTCCTCACACCTCTCAAGCCCCTTGTATCATACAACCCTTGACCAAATAACCTCTCAATATCCCTCTCCTCCTCCTAGAATACTTACCTTAGGCATAAGGCACTTTAAGAAGTCCTTTTTGTTCAAACCAAAGGGAGTTACCCAAATTAAAGGTAATGATTCCTCTTAACTTCTTTTCTTTTATTTTACTTATCCAAACCCTAAATTCTTTTTATTCCTTTATTTTATAACAAAACCAGTAACCTAAATATACTAGGATGTTTTTATGAGAAGTATTTGAATTACACTTACACACACCTCCATCTAATGGGCTAAGAACATATTGTTTCTGTGGACGGTGAACTAACGCCTCGCGAAACGATGATTGTTCGATTATCTCCTACCTCCTCTAATGGTGGCCATTAATATGGAAATGTATTTATATATAATATATATTATGTTTATGTTTTCTTTATGCTTATGTATTTTACATTTGTATCCTATCTTTATGGTTTCCATAATGGGTAAATGTGATAATTTCATTTGAGGAAGTACGGACTACCGCCCCCTCAAAGTGATATGACTCGTTAATGTCATATGTGGGATGTATAAAGGATAGTGTTAATGATATTATATATGATATTATACTTTAATTATAATATAACTAAGTGTCGTTATTTTTTAATTCCATTAAAGTACAGAATATAAATGAAAGTAGCGTTCATGCATACGTACGGCTTACCATCTCCATAAACGGTGCATTTCATTTCTTATCTCCAAAATGGTATGTACTATTATAAATACAAATATATACTAGATATATATGATGTATATGATATCTAAATCATGAATATCATTCTAGAGATAATGTACTATTGACCACATGGACAACATGTAATTATATGGTGTTCATTTGTGACTCAAGTACCAAATATCGAAAAAACAACCATTATTAACTTAAATGATTACATAATGTTTATAACATGGTAATAAGTGATATAAAAGGAATAATAAACTTTAAAAATGTTCTTAAGAAAGTATAAATTAACTTTAGTTTATTATTCAAGATATTAAAGAATGAACGGGTAAAGTTGTACATGAGGTAAGGGATTTCGTCTCAATATCCTTTCATTGAGGCATATTTTGTTTTATACACGAATTTATTTTATATGGTGTATAAACCCCTTTGACCTTTCATTTCATTCAAAGGGAATCTTTTTATATGAAGCATTTTACTAAATGACAAAAAGGAATGTTTTTTTAACGTAAGCGGTGACAACAACCTTTTTCTGCCGCCGTGAGTATTATTTGATATTTGGATTCCTTAACAAGACATAGTGTTTTTTTAAGGAAAATAAATACCATATACTTTTTATGTATTTTGGTATTGAAAATGGTTTTTATAATGGATTTTTTATGTCAATATATTTCAATGATATATTGTGATTGAAATGTGGAATGTCATCTTTCCTTTATGTTTGTTTTATGTGTTATGAATATATTATGGTTCTTAGGCATTATTTATGTATATGGTGTTGTACCTCTCGTATCCCCTCGTGGTTTAATTTTCATGATCACAATCACTTTCTTTTTTATCTAACATTGTGTTTTAAGTGTTTGTGTTGATAGGCATTTGATTGCCAAGAAGTTGACCAAGGAAGAGGCAGAAATGGACTGAAATTCAGTCCACCGGCCGACCGGTGGCTTCACCACCGGCCAGCCGGTGGCACCCAGACTCAAGGGGTAGCTACTGCCTCCCCACCGGTCGACCTGTGGCACCCAGCTCAAATAGTGTTTGCTACTGTCTTTCCACCGGTCGACCGGTGGCTCCTCACCGGTCGACCGGTAGAGCCTGGATCAAGACTCTTCCTCTCTACCAAGGCACCGGCCAGCCGGTGGAGATGTACCGGTCAGCCGGTGGCCCCTGGACAAGAATCCTATGCCTTTTTGCACACACCGGCCAGCCGGTGGGACTGTACCGGCCAGCCGGTGGATCCAGTCAAACTAGCCGTTGGGCTTTTGACCAGCCTGTCCACTTGGCTCCCAACGGCTCTCTAAGCCTCTCCAACGGCTCCGAAGCCTCCCCAAGGGTTCCATGCCTATAAATAAAGGCCAAGGAAGCCCCGGACACTAACCGGAACATAAACAAAGCCAACGGACATATTTTGGATCATTTGGCGTACCTCCGGCAAGCCACCTCAAGGAACCCCAAGTGCTCCATCCAATTCCACATCCAAGGAGCACCTCCAAAGAAGCTTGGAAGCGGCCTTCAACATCTCCATCCAATCAAAGGCGCCCAAGACTTCCTCATATACGGTTTTTATTGTTTTATTCTTTTTGAGCTTTCAAATTGAGTTTGTGCCTACAAACTCCCAATTTTCTCATCCCCTCTTTTCTTTGGGTTTCACATCACCACTAAGGTGTGAAAAGGTTGCCAAGCTTTCCTTTAAATAGCTTGAGAAAAAGGTGAGCTATCCTTCACCTGTAAGAAGGATAGTGGGTTCTTGCTAAACCATCAAAAGCAAGTGGGTTCTTGCTAAACCACAAAAGCAAGCTGTAATAGGTCCTAGTGCTACCTCAAAGCCTAGTGGGTTTCTTGCTAAAACCATTGAAAAGCAAGCGGTAGGAATCTCTCAACGGTTGAGTTGGGAGCGGAGACGTAGGCCGGGTTTTGGCCGAACTCCGATATCAATTTTGTGTGTCTTGCCTCTTTATTTCCGCTGCATCTTTACTTTGATTTTTTATTTGTTAATCAATTTTTTAAAAGGCAATTCACCCCCCTCTTGCCATCATTCCGTCGGGGTTTCTTCCGACCCAACATTTGGTATCAGAGGGACGTATTTGAATAATTCCCTAACCCGGTTTCAAATTAAAGATCCTATTTTATTTTGATGGCTTCTACCACTTCTTCCTCTCAATCCCCCGAAGGACATTCTTTGGATCGTTCTCCATTCTTTGATGGAGCCGATTATAGTTTTTGGAAAACCCGCATGACCACTTTTCTTAAAAGTATTGGATATCCTATTTTTAAAATTGTCATGCATGGTTATACTTTCTCTAGTAAAAATGAATCTCAATGGACCCCCGTTGACATTGCAAACTTCGAGCTTGATGGCAAAGCCATGAATGCTCTTCATTGCGGGTTAGATAGAAATGTTTTTGATTGTATTTCTTCTTGCACTACTTCTTACGATCTTTGGAAGTTTTTAGAACTTACCTATGAAGGTACTAGCGAGGCTCCAAAGCAAGAACCCGCTCAAAAGCTAGAACCCGACAACAAGCAAGAACCCGATGCAAAATCCGTGCCCAATTGCCCACTCCACAAGAAAAGGGCCAAGAAAAAGGAGAAGAAGAAGGCTTCAAAGGCAACATGGAGTGATAGCTCCACCTCTTCATTCTCCTCCTTCTCCTCGAGCGACCAAGGTAAAAAATGCCTAATGGCAAAACATGAGGTATCTTCCTCCTCTTCCTCCTCCTCCTCTTCTAGTTCTTCAAATTCTTTCAATCATTTGTCATATGAAGAACTCCAACATGTGCGAGACCAATTAGAGAATGGTTTTCACGAACTCTCTTCAAAATTTGTTGCTTTAAAAAAGTCTTTCAAAAAACTCTCCTCCGAAAAAGAACAACTTCTCAAAGAGAAGGAGGAGTTGACCCTAAAAATCCAAAACCTCCCCGATGTTGATTCCTTGGAATCAACCATTAAAGACCTTAGGGAATCTCTTGCTAAATTCACCAAAGGGGAACAAAATTTGAACAATATACTTGGTTCCCAAAGGGTTTCTAGAACCACCAATGGACTTGGCTATACCAACCGAGCCTCCTCCTCCCATGCTCAAACTGTTTTTGTAAGGGGGAGCTCCGATTATAAATTTTGTAATTATTGCAAGAAAACCGGGCATCTCATTTATGAGTGTAATTGTAAAAACGCCCGGTACGGCCAACCCAAATCGATTTTTTATTCAGATGAATTTTATAGGAGAAGACCCGCTATGAGACAAGTATGGATTGAAAAATCCCTTCTCGCAAGTCTCTCCGGGCCTAAAATTGTTTCTTTTCAAAATCCCTCTCCCCGGTGACTTATTGCTTTATTTAGGGGGAGTTAGGAGCTTTTAAGCTTTTTGTGTATTCAATTTTTTTTATTTCAAACTCAACTCTTGGTTTCAATTCTTTCAATTCAAAATTTTCTATTAAAATTTCATTTCTAAATTTCCAACAGTTGGTATTTATTTTTGATTCAAAACTTTCAATTCATTTTTCAAAAATTTCAATTGGTTTAAAATCTCTCATTTCCCTCAATCAAGTTTTATGCCCCATTCTATTTTGATAATCACAAAGGGGGAGAAATTCCTTGATTGATTGGGGGAGAGTCTTCTCTATCATGCTTTGATTTATTTTCAAATTATCCTTTAAGAATGTCTTTAATTTCAGTATTTTACTTTGATTGTTTCGGTGATTGTGATCATCAAAATAGGGGGAGATTGTTGTACCTCTCGTATCCCCTCGTGGTTTAATTTTCATGATCACAATCACTTTCTTTTTTATCTAACATTGTGTTTTAAGTGTTTGTGTTGATAGGCATTTGATTGCCAAGAAGTTGACCAAGGAAGAGGCAGAAATGGACTGAAATTCAGTCCACCGGCCGACCGGTGGCTTCACCACCGGCCAGCCGGTGGCACCCAGACTCAAGGGGTAGCTACTGCCTCCCCACCGGTCGACCGGTGGCTCTGCCACCGGTCGACCTGTGGCACCCAACTCAAATAGTGTTTGCTACTGTCTTTCCACCGGTCGACCGGTGGCTCCTCACCGGTCGACCGGTAGAGCCTGGATCAAGACTCTTCCTCTCTACCAAGGCACCGGCCAGCCGGTGGAGATGTACCGGTCAGCCGGTGGCCCCTGGACAAGAATCCTATGCCTTTTTGCACACACCGGCCAGCCGGTGGGACTGTACCGGCCAGCCGGTGGATCCAGTCAAACTAGCCGTTGGGATTTTGACCAGCCTGTCCACTTGGCTCCCAACGGCTCTCTAAGCCTCTCCAACGGCTCCGAAGCCTCCCCAATGGTTCCATGCCTATAAATAAAGGCCAAGGAAGCCCCGGACACTAACCGGAACATAAACAAAGCCAACGGACATATTTTGGATCATTTGGCGTACCTCCGGCAAGCCACCTCAAGGAACCCCAAGTGCTCCATCCAATTCCACATCCAAGGAGCACCTCCAAAGAAGCTTGGAAGCGGCCTTCAACATCTCCATCCAATCAAAGGCGCCCAAGACTTCCTCATATACGGTTTTTATTGTTTTATTCTTTTTGAGCTTTCAAATTGAGTTTGTGCCTACAAACTCCCAATTTTCTCATCCCCTCTTTTCTTTGGGTTTCACATCACCACTAAGGTGTGAAAAGGTTGCCAAGCTTTCCTTTAAATAGCTTGAGAAAAAGGTGAGCTATCCTTCACCTGTAAGAAGGATAGTGGGTTCTTGCTAAACCATCAAAAGCAAGTGGGTTCTTGCTAAACCACAAAAGCAAGCTGTAATAGGTCCTAGTGCTACCTCAAAGCCTAGTGGGTTTCTTGCTAAAACCATTGAAAAGCAAGCGGTAGGAATCTCTCAACGGTTGAGTTGGGAGCGGAGACGTAGGCCGGGTTTTGGCCGAACTCCGATATCAATTTTGTGTGTCTTGCCTCTTTATTTCCGCTGCATCTTTACTTTGATTTTTTATTTGTTAATCAATTTTTTAAAAGGCAATTCACCCCCCCTCTTGCCATCATTCCGTCGGGGTTTCTTCCGACCCAACATATGGGTGGTTCTGTGATAAACCTAGGGTGGGTGAGCCCGAGATAGCTCTCCAATGCATTGGGTAATGTGACGGAGGTAAATGTGAATGTTTCTCCTAAGAGATTTTGGGAATATACTGTGATGGGTATTCCAATGTAACTCCCTATGTAGTTGTGATAGCTACGATGTAAGTATGATATGAATTCCATAAGTACCTTTATGATTTGTTATTACTATGTTTCATTCATAAATCTTATGTTTTCATGAGGTAAGTAAAAGAGTTTATGTTGTGTATGTATTGATGGACTAATTATTTCTTTCTTCTTTTATAACCCTTACTGAGCTTTTTTATGCTCATCCCAAGTTTTAAAATGTTTTTCATATGACTTAAAGGTGAATAGGCTAAAGGATGGGATCAAGGAAAAGTATTACTGTCTAAAACCTAGAACTAGACATGACTCTTTTTTTCAAGAGTTTTTATTTTATGAAAAAAATGGATACAGAGTAGAATTGTCTACATGTAATATTCATGTTGTTATGTAAATGTTATGACCTAACTCTCTAAAACTCTAAACCTAAAAAGATCCTCAATGTGAATTATTCATTTAATTCAAGATTATGTAATGTTTAAGGTTGGGGCATTATAGTTGGTATCAGAGGTCAGTTTAGATAACTTTAAGAGACAGAATATAGTTAAATTAATATCCATAAATTATTTTTAGCTTACGTTGTTATTGAAATGCAATAGAATTTACAAATTACCATATTGCTTCGGCTAAGATATTTCTATGTTTAGAATGGTTTTCCGTAAAGGAAATAGGGAATCTATATTGGGATGACATCAAGAGGAAGACAACTTTTCAAATCAGCAACATGAGATGGTCGGAATCAGAATTAAACGGTTTGTTACAGTAATGGAACAGTTGACTCAGGCTATAAATGGTGGTGGTATCCATGCACGAGATCAGCCAGATCGACCACAGAAAAACATATCAGTAGTGGAGAATTTCATGAGGCAACATCCCCCATCATTCAGAGGATCATCTGAACCAGTTCTACTATAAGGGTGGATTAAAGCACTGGAGAAATTTTTTGATGTCATGGGGTGTTCAGAACATCAAAAGGTTAGTCTTGTTGTTTACCGTTTTGAAGGTGAAGTTGATCAGTGGTGGTCGATGGTGAAAAATATCAGAGATAGTTAGGAGATTGATTCTCTTGATTGGGATGAATTCAAAGGTATGTTTCTTGAGAAATATTTTCCTAAGGTGGTTCGTCTTAGAATGGAAAAACAATTCCTAGAATTGAGGTAGGAGGATGACTCAGTGGCTGCTTATGAAGAAAAATTCACTCGACTGGAAAGGCATTCTCCAAATTGCATACGAGATCTTGATAGTAAAATCAACCATTTTTACTCAAGATTAAATCCAAAGTATCGAAGGGATTTAGTATCACGTGAGTTCAGTAGTTATGAAAAACTTGTTCATTGTGTGGAGAAGGTGGAAATGGAGTTTGATGATGATCAAGTGTTCTTTGAAAAACAACAGAATAAGAGGTCGAGGTAGAAGGAGAAAGGGAAGAACTCTTCAAAAAAGTATGATGGTAAGAAATTTAAGTTTAAAATTTGTGATAATTATGGTAAAAATCATGATGGTGGTGTCTTTTGAATTCTGGTAAGTGCTATTAATGTGGTAAAATGGGACATAAGGCTTGAAATTGCACTGAAAAAGATCAGTTTAATAGTAAGAAAAAATCGGATTTATAGTCAATAAAATGTTTTAAGTGCAATGAAATGGGTAATTATTCAAATGAGTGTCCAACGAAGAACTCAAATGAGGGAAAGAAGCCAGACTACAAGCAAAAAAGGGGTGGTGAAATCCTTTGAAACTACTTCAGCAGATGTTGGGCCATCAAATGAAGTAGTATTTGGTACATTGTTTGTTTGTTCAGATTATGTCAATGTGTTGTTTGATTCAGGGTCTACACACTCTTTAATTTCTGAGAATTCTTCTATTAAATTGGGAATTCCATCTCAATATATGAATCTTGAACTTATGGTAAAAATACCTAGAGGAAATTTTGAGACAAAAAGAAATTATAAGAAACTTCTTGTCCTTGTGTAAGGGAAGAATCTACCTGCAAACCTTATTATTTTGCTTCTAGTAGAGTTTGATGTTATTTTGGGTATGGATTGGATTTCTGTTTATCATGCTAAGATTTACTTCATAGCTAAAGAGGTTTATTTTCATAAATATTTTCAGTTTGTGTACAAGAATGAACCCTTGATTTTGATAACGTATCTGGATGCTGAGAAACTAGTAAAATATGTAAATGAATGTTACCTTTCTCATATTGTTGAAAATAAAGGAAGTGTTGAGATTGATGATGTGCCAGTGGTAAATGATTACCTTGGTGTTTTTCCTGATGAGTTTCCTGGTATTATACATGATCTAAAAGTTGAATTTACTATTGACTTAGTTCCTGATGTTAATCCAATTTCAAAACCCCCTTATCAAATAGCTCAAATTGAACTTTTAGAGTTAAAGAATCAATTACAGGAGTTATTAGATAAAGGTTTCATTCAACCTAGAACATCACCATGGGAAGCTTCTATCTTATTTGTTAAAAATAAAGATGGTTTAATGAGACTTTGCATTGATTATAGAGCATTGAATAACATCACTGTTAAGAACAAGTATCCTTTGCCTCATATTGATGATTTTTTTTATCAGCTCTAGGGAGCTCGGTATTTTTCGAAGATTGATTTGAGGTCAGGGTACCATCAATTGAAAGTAAAGGAAGAAAACATTTAGAAGACCGAATTTCGTACTAGATATGGCCATTATGAATTTTTAGTTATGCATTTTGGTTTAACCAATGCACCTTCTATATTCATGGATCTTATGAATAGAATTTTTCATGAGTTCTTGGAAAAGTTTGTGGTTGTGTTCATTGATTATATTTTGGTTTATTCTAAAAGTAAATAGGAACATGAAAGGCATTTAAGGGTTGTCTTGCAAACCTTAAAAGAAAAGAAACTATTTGGGAAATTCAGAAAGTGTTAGTTTTGGTTACAGAAAATTTCTTTCCTTGGTCACATTGTTTCAAAAAATGGCATAACTATTGATCCTGCTAAAACAAAAGTTGTTGAAGAATGGACAAGACCCACAAATTTAACCAAGATTCATAGTTTTCTTAGTTTTGTAGGTTATTACCAGAGGTTTGTTAAGAATTTTTCATGGTTATCTAGTCCAATGACTAAGTTAACTTGAAAAGTTGTTAAGTTTATTTTCACAAAGGAATGTGATGATTGTTTTCAGGAATTGAAAAGAAGATTGGTGAATGCTCTAGTTTTGGAACTTCCTTTTAGAAATGGTGAGTTTGTTATTTACAATGATGATTCATTGAAAGGACTTGGTTGTATCCTTATTCATAATGATTAGGTAATTGCTTATGCTTCACGTTAGTTGAAACCTCATGAGTTAAATTACCCTACACATTATTTGGAATTAGTTGCTATTTTTTTCTTTAAAATTTTGGTGGCATCATTTGTATGGAGTAAAATGTGAAATATATACTGACCAAAAAAGTTTGAATTATATATTCACTCAAAAATAATTTAACATGAGACAGATGATATGGTTATAATTAATCAAGGATTATGATTGCACGATTCATTTCCATCCAAGAAAGGCAAATAAAGTGGCAGATGCTTTGAGTCAAAAAAAGTAATACTTAATTAACCATGATACATTTGGAACGAGATCCTTTGGTTTTTGATTTGATGAACTTTGGCATAGAAGTTGTTGGTGTAGAAAATTCTTCTGTTTTGTTTCAGGTGTCAGTGAAATAATCTCTATCAGAAAGAATAAAGTAAGCATAGAAAGAAGACAGTGAGTTGCAGAAAAAGGTATAGTTGGTTCAGAAGGGTAAGTTGCCTGATTTTAATGTTGATAATGATTGTGTTTTGAGTTTTGGGAAAAGATTATGTGTGCCTTGTGATTCATATTTGAAGAATGAGTTGTTATGTGAAGCTCATAGTTCCCTGTTTTCAGTTCATCCTGGCAGTACTAATATGTATAGAGATCTTTGGTAGTATTACTGGTGGGATGAAATGAAAAGAGATATTGCTGATTTTACTGTGAAGTGTTTGACTTTTCAGCAGGTTAAATCAGAGTGGCAGTTACTGAAAGGGATGCTTCAGTATTTACCAGTGCCAGAGTGGAAATGGAAAAATATATCCATGGAATTCATTGTGGGATTACCAAATACATCTCGAGGTAATAATGCAATCTGAGTTATTGTTTATCGTTTGACTAAATCTTCTCATTTTCATCCTATTCGAGAAACATTGTCTCTAGATCAACTTTCTCGGTTGTATGTTAAAGATATAGTTAGGTTGTATATATTTCTCATCTCCATTCTATATGGTCGTGATCCCAGGTTTACTTCTAACTTTTGGAAAGGCCTTCAGAAGTAATTGGGTACTGAATTAAATTTTAGTACATCTTTTCATCCATAATCAGATGGGCAGTCAAAACAAACAATTCAGACCCTAGAGGATATGTTACGTGCTTGTTCACTGGATTACAAGGGAATTTGGGACCAACATCTTTCTTTGGTTGAATTTTTTTATAATAACAGTTTTAATTCCAGTATAAAGATGGCTCCATTTGAGGCATTATATGGAAAGATTTGTTGAACTCCAGCATTTTGGGATAAAGTTGGTGAAAGGAAGCTGATGGGACCATAATTGGTAGAAGAGATGGCAGAAAAGGTTTATTTGATTCAGAAGAACATGAGAACAGCTTAGAGCAGGTAGAAAAGTTATGAAGATAACCAGAGGAAGGATATATCTTTTGAGTTAGGTGATCATGACTTTCTCAATGTTTCTCCATGGAAAAGTGTGATGTGTTTTGGTAAGAAGGGAAATTTGAGTCTGAGGTTCATTGGACCTTATAAAATCCTGGAGAAAATTGGATCAGTTGCATACAGAGTTGATTTACCTCCATATTTATCTTAGGTGCACAATTTTTTTCATGTTTCAATCTTGAGAAAGTATATTCCAGATCCATGACATGTTTTGAGCCTAGAGGTAGTTCAGTTGGAAGAGAATCTCTCTTATGAGGAACAACCAGTCCAGATTCTTGACCATAGAGAGCAAGTGTTACAGAATAAGGTAATTCACCAGGTAAAGGTTTTGTGGAAAAACCATATGTTTGAAGAGGCAACGTGGGAATCTGAAAATGATATGAGGGATAAATACCCCTATTTATTTGATAAGTGAAAAAAATTGTGAGGACACAATTCCCAAAAGGGGGAAGGATGTAACATCCCAAGTAAATAAAGAATAATAAATTTTTATATTTATTAATATTTTTGAATTAAATATTAATTTTACTTTAAATGGGATGCTATTTTCGATGGCTTGCCTGTTACGCAACAACAACTTTCTTTGAAATCTTATGTTTCACACTAATAATATAATATTATTATTTAAAATGGTAGTTAACGCTTAGACGTTGTATTGGTGGGAATGAATAGAACTAACTAAAATATGATTATACATGTCTGTTAAATGTTTTTACATTTATCCAATAAAATTTACGGGCCTAAAATATTAATGAATCTAATTTTAAGCATAAATACTATAATATTCACTAAAAGGTCGATTTACCACCTTTTGATGGTGAACCCTCTTTAAATCTAGTTTTGATCATTTTTATATGTTCTATTTGAAAAAATAAAATTCTTATTTAGATTCAGGACATCAAAATTTACTTTGGTTAATTTTTTTCTATTTTTTTGATAAAGTTCATTTTTTAATGAATAGTGAAAAATGTTGTATTTTAATTCAAAATTGCATGTTAATATAATTTATTTATATGGTTATATTATATTTTTAATTGGTTTTAAAGAGTAATTAGAATATATTTTTACCATTTAATCTAATGTTGGTCATTATAATTAATTTCACTTTGAAATTGGATATAAACAAGTATCAATCTTTTGATAGTTATTGTTTCTTAAAAACACGCTATTTGTTTTGACAACGGGAATTAATTTTAAATTAATTAATGAACCTTTTATGTTTTTAATTTGTTAAAATAGACATAATTTTTGAATTTGGAATATCAAATATAGCTTAGGCTGAATTTTTGGTATTTTTCTGAAAAACTTCAAGTTTTGATGAATAGTGAAACCACTTAGTAGTAGTTAAACAACCGAATTTTTCATTTAAATAAAATTTTACCACTTCTGTGAATTGAATTTAGAAAATCCAACATACATGGTTGTTATTATTAAGTAAAATTTAGTTCAATAAGATGAAAATAATTTTTGGTGAATAGTAAATTTTGACTTTTATTTACCGCGATTAAAGGTAAATAGGGTAATTCAAGGTAAAAAGAATATCATAATAATAAAAAATTACCTTAAAACTTATCCTAACCTTATTGGTTGAGTCATTTACGACCATGGGCATTTTTGGGTCGATTTTGGTACCCCATGAAGCCACTTGGGAGTGATAATGACACTTTAGATTAATTAAATGATAAAAATAACACAAACATATATCTTTTACTAAATAAATTTTTACATGGGGTTATATAAGATATATTTTAAACTGTAAATATTAATTGGAAATATAAAGATATTTCCCACATCGTGTTATTTTTTTATAATTTTTAGACATCAAATAAATTAAGTTATTTATGACACAATAATGATGCAGTATTTACCTCATTAATAAAATATTTAAATAAATAAGATTATAAATATTAAAAAAATATCCAAAACCTATTCAATTCATATTGGATGATTTTACTTCAACCATGAGTCATCTTATCTTCAACTTTAATTAGTTTTTGACCTTTATAAACTGAATATCATTATATAATAAAATAATATTTTCACACTTTCCTAAAGAGCCCCTTATCCCCCTTATAAAAATACCTCAATTATTACTCATTCCTCACACCTATAAAGCCCCTTTTCTCATCCAAAACTAGTCCAAATAAGCTCTCAATATCCCTCTCCTCCTCCTAGAAGCCTTACCTTAGGCAAAAGGCACTTCAAGAAGTCTTTTTGGTTCAAACCAAAGGGAGTTGCACAAATTAAAGGTAACGATTCCTCTTAACTTCTTTTCTTTTATTTTACTTCTCCAACCCATAAACTCTTTGTGTTACTTTATTTTATAAAAATACTAGTATCCTAAATATACTAGGATGTTTTTATGAGAATTATTTGAATTACCCTTACACACACTTCCATCTAATGGGCGAAGAACATACTATTTCTATGGATGGAAAACTAACGCCTCACGAAACAATGATTATTCAATTATCTCCTACCACCTCTCATGGTTTCAATTAAGATGGAACTGTATTTATATATGATATATATTATGTTTATTTTTTTTATGCTTCTATATTTTACATTTATGTCCTGCATTTTTTGGTTTCCATAATGGGTAAACGCGATAATTTCATTTGAAGAAGTGCGGACTACCGCCCCCTCAAAGTGATATGAATCGTTAATGCCATATGTGGGACGTATAGAGGATAGAGTTAATGATATTATATATGATATTATACTGGAATTATAATATACCTATGTATCATTATTTTTTAATTCCATTAAAGTATGAAATAGAAATGGAAGTGGCGTTCATGCATACGTACGGCTTACCGTCTCTATGAACGGTGCATTTCATTTATTATCTCCAAAATGTTATGTTCTGTTATAAATAAAATTATATACTGGATATATATGATGTATATGATATCTAAATCATGAATATCATTCTGGAGATAATAGACTATTGACCACATTGACAACTTGTGATTATATGGTGTTTATTTGTGACTCAAGTACCAAATATCGACAAAACAACCATTATTAATTTAAATGATTGCATAATGTTTATAACATGGTAATAAGTTATATAAAAGGAATAATAAACTTTAAAGGGGTTCTAAATCAAGTAGAAATTAACTTTAGTTTATTATTTATGATATTAAATAATGAACGGGTCAAGTCGGACACGAGGTAAGGGATTTCATCTCAATCTCCTTTCATTGAGGCGTATTTTGTTTTATACATGACTTTATTTTATATGGTGTATAAACCTCTTTTACCTTTCATTTCATTCAAAGGGAACCTTTTTATATGAATCGTTTTACTAAACGACAAAAAGGAATGTTTTTTTAACGTAAGCGGTGACAACGACCTTTTTCCACCGCCGCGAGTATTATTTGATCTTTGGCTTCCTTAACAAGTTGTAGTGTTTTTTAAGGGAAAATAAATAACATATACTTTTTACGTATTTTGGTATTGAAAATGGTTTTGATAATGGATTTGTTATTTCAATATATTTCAATGATATATTGTGATTGAAATGTGGAAATGCCATCTTTCCTTTATGTTTGGTTTATGTGTTATGAATATGTTATGGTTCTTGGGAATTATTTACGTATATGGGTGGTTCCGTTATAAACATAGGGTGGGTGATCCCAATATAGCTCTCTAATGCATTGGGTAACGTGACAGAGGTAAACACGAATGTTTGTCCTAATAGATTTAGGGAATATATTGTGATGGGTATTCCAATGTAACTCCCTATGTAGCTATGATAGCTACAATGTAAGTATGATATGAATTCCATAAGTACCTTTATGATTTGTGATTACTAGGTATTATTCATAAATATTATGTTTTCATGAGGTAAGTAAAAGAGTTTATGTTTTTCATGTATTGATAGACTAATGATTTCTTTCTTCTTTTATAACCCTTACTATGCTTCTTTATGCTCATCCCATGTTTTGAAATGTTTTTCATGGGACTTAAAGGTGAATAGGGTCAAGGATGGGATCAAGGAAAAGTCTTGGTGTCTAAAACATGGAACTAGATTTGAATATTTTTTTCAAGAGTTTTTATTTTATGAAAAAAATGGATACTGAGTAGAATTTTCTATATGTAGTATTCATATTTTTATGTAAATGTTATGACCTAACTCTATAATAATCTAAACCTGAAAAGATCCTCAATGTGAATTATTCATTTAATTCAAGATTATGTAATGTTTTAAGGTCGGGGCCTTATAAACTCACCCTTAACCTTAGCCTTAGTTCTGGATTCAAGAACCCTTTGAAGACCCAAACTAATATCCACTAGAAAAATAGGGTTTTAGGGATTCTGAATAAGAAGAACAAATCTATAATCCCCAATCTAGAAAAAAAATGAATATTAGACTCACTCAAGCTTTGATTCACAACCAACAGTGCTCCAAATAGTGTAGAATCGAAGGAGATCGATCCCTTTGAATCTTGGGAGAGTTTGGTTCATCACTAGGGTTTAGAGGAGTATAAATGGGGAGTAAATAAGGTAATAAATTAAAAATAATGAGGGAAATTTTGGTAATTTTTCACTTTTTAATGGGGCGCACAATTTGGCCGCATGGATTTCCAAATTGTGTGCCAATAGTGCACTAGCTTCTGCCCAAGAGGGGTTGAGCCACATAGTTACCTAGGAATGCCCACACAGTTTGACAAACCATCTGCCAAAAATGTGATAAGCCTATGTCCAAGGTTGCATGGTTTGGATCCCCCCCCCCCCCCGCACGGTTTACACTAACCATGCACAAACCGTGAAACATGCACATAATGGCTAGGTTTCCCATTTCTTTCATGTCCCAAACCCCCATAACACCCCCAAACCTCCTCTCACACCTATTAAACATTTATTTAACCAAATTTAAGGGATTAAAACCAAAATTTAAACAATTACCTACCTTCACAAAGTTTGGGGTCTTGTAGTTATATTTATTGTTACATATTAGGGTAGCTATATAAATTTGGTTGGTATTATTGAGTTAAATTATCATGTGAAATATTTAGTTGTGTTCTTAAAATAAAAGTTGGTCGATATTAGTAGGATTATAAAAAATATTTATTACAATTTACTTATGTTATTTTATCTTGGTTGATCAATATTGGGGAGCATGAAGAACACAATCCTTATATTTTGGATCCCCAAGTAAAAATATTATATTATATCAATGATATAGTAGATAAAAGGTGGAGTGTTTTGTATTCACGTGAAAGAGAGAGACATTTATGATATGGGTGATGAAGTTAAAGTAATTTTTTACATTAAAACTAATCAAAAATAATAGATTAAGTTATTTTTACCTAAAAAAAATTAAAATATCTGTTTGTGAGGGAGGGTGAAGAAGAAGAAGAAGTAAAAGAATAAGAATTAATGTTAAAAAGAGTACTAATAATAATATGAAAAACCAAGAATTGAATTTTTATATTGATTTTTTAATATTAGTAATTTTGAGGTCTATTTTTTATTTAAATTTTAATTGAATAAATATAAATATAATGATTTGTAATTTCATTTCAAGTTTAATTTATTTATTTCTTTATTTGATATTTCTTTGCTGGTATGTCATGATCAAATTAGTTTATAGACACAACCCACTCTTCATCACATAATTATCATTATAAAACACTAGGTACACTTCATAATATACCTTGAAAACTCATTTTGGTGAACTTAATCACATGACTTAAAATTAATGATTTGTAAAGGAGTTACAGTTTTAATTGAGTTTTCTTGCTGATATTTTTTTAGGTATTCCATCATCATAGGGTCTTACATGCATGAACCTCTCTACTTCACATGATTCTATTTCTACCCCTAAAACATGAGTTAAACTTCATCACATACCTTGCATACTTGTTTTAGTACCATTTCATCTTATCCTATTAAACTTTTATTCACAAGTATCCATTTGTTAGAGGATGTTGGGGCATTAGGAAAATCACCTGCAATGCATCTATTTAAGAGTCAGGCCAGTTCCCAATTACCATCAAGAGGTTACTAGAAAGTCATAGTCATCAGTATATATTTTCATTTCATAAAATTAATTTCTTAAATATTGATATTAATTTCTTAATTCATATATTAAATAGATAAAAATAATAATATAATAGATAGATACATCAATAGTAAATATGTTTTTAATTTCACTAACTTAAAGGTAGTTGTCCCTTTTGAAGATTATTGGGTACCTGTTGAGGATGTTACAGGAATTTATGGGTAGATCCTAGGCCACTTAGCCTATGAATCCGTATCACAACCCATTCATTATTCATATTGGAGGAACATTCCATTATCCTAGAAGAATGATTTTTTTGATACTTTGATAAAGGTATTATCCTAATTTTGAATTCTTATAAGACTAAATTAAATATTTTACTTAATATGATAATAATATAAGTTGTTTTATATATTTTTTTTATATATTCTATTTCATTTTTACATGCTCAATGCAATTACACATCCATGGACTTTAAAAATCATAAGTAAGAAATGGAAAGATTTAAAGTTTAGATTATGGCATGAATTCAATGACACATCTTTAACAGTGTTTCAAATGTATGATAAAGAACTTGAGGGCATGACTAGAGACAAATAGAAGGTATTTGTTAACCATAATCATGTCAAATCATATTAGTTGTTTTATTATATTTCAACATATTAATAGCAGTGTCTTAATAAAATTTCAGTTTTTAATGATATATAATCTTGTTAGGTGTGTTCTATGAAAAAATTTACTAGTTTAGAGAAGAAAGTGATTCATGAAACTTTTGGGTTGATTATTTTATATAGAAAATGAAGTGGAAATGTACCCTTTATTTAATTATAATATATATCTATAAGATTTCAATTACATTATATTTTTTAATGGTTAATTATGAGATTTTTCAATATAAGATATATCAATAGGTTTGACTATTGGATGGATTGAGTTATGGTTTTATGTACATAAAAAAGGATGGTGGTTATGTAATTAACCCTATAGAAAACATTAGGATAAAAAAATTATCAATTATTTAGTGTTACTATGTTAGAAAATAATTTAATGTTATTCATTTTCAATGAAAACTAAAAGAAGTGTAAGATGTCAAACCTTCCCTGCTATCATTATCATCCTTGTAGGATGTTATGTATTCAATTTTATAAAAGTATTAATATTTTAATGTGACGGGGATGGGCTATAGACCATCACTATCGTGATTCTTTGGTATATCACATACATATACTTAGACAATGTCATCCACTATAAGGGGGTTTACGGCTTTTGGGAATCTTCAATCCCAAAAGGTAATTAATGCACTTAAAAATATTTTTAAAAAACAAGAAACACTTATTAAAACAAATAATGATCTGGTGTCAGCTTTGGAGAGTGCATTAGATTCCATTTTTCAGAGTATGATCGGCAGTATTTCCAAAGAAATAGGGACTCTCATAGGAGATTCGGGATTGGTGAGTTTCATAAATTTAAAGTTATATTTTTCATTTTAAATTTATATTTATTTGATTTTTTTCTCATGATAAATGAAATCCAAAATTTAAAGACTATATAAATAATGGATTGGGTGATTTTAGAGGTAATAAATGGATTGTTTTTATATTAATTGTTGTGTTTTTTAATTGATCAAACATGATAATTCTCATGTTCAAATGAATAAATATGTTTTTTGGACTATTGTTATCTGAATTTTAGATTATGAATATTGGTTATAAATTTTAAATGGTTAAATATTCATATTAAATGTGAATGTCTAATAAAAATACTTTATCATGCATTTAAGGGCATGTTTGAGTTGGCCCTTAATTGTTTAAAGGTGATTTATAATGATGGTTTTAAAGTTTTTTACTTAAAGGGATAATGTAGTTAGAAATTAAATGATTTTGGATTATAGTTTCATTGTGTTCCTTCCATGAATATATATATATTTCATTCATTAAGAATAAATAATGGAAAATAGGTGATTTTTGATGATTTATGGGCTATTTTGTTGGTGTTTAATGGGAAGAGACTGATGAAATTTTTTGGAATGTTTTATTTGTTTTATTCTTGTTTTTAAACAAATTTCTTACATGGATTAAAATAGTTTTTAGGACATAAAAACTTTTTTTTGGAGTGATCCACTTTACTCTTGAGTTATAAATAGGTTTTATTATCCATAGGGTATTAATATGGATTTTTTTAACTTTAAAATTGATTCAAATTCTTACTTAAAGCTGTTTTTAAATTTTAATACCTTTTTTGGGTTAAAAATGATGTAAATTCTTGGTTTGAAAATGGTTTATGTAGTTTTTTATAATTAATAATCATTTTTTAGGGTAAGAGGGAATTTTTTTGGTGAGATAACCATATGGGTTATAATTTTTTATACTCATTTGATCTTATTCATTTATGTTTTAGTTGTATATCAATTAATATTTATTGAATATGTTCATTGTTAATGTGTGGTCAACTAATTTAAATTCAGGCACCAAATGAGGAAAATAGGAAATGATGTTATGATAAGTGTGATGTTCTAATGGAGAGTAAATACAATGAATTTTGAGTGATAATTGATGTGTCTATAAACATTTTTGGAACCTTTTTCCCTTATTAAAAAACATAGAAATTGGCGTGTTGTAAATTGTAATGTAATATTTTTATTTTGTATAAAGTACTATGTTATATGTTAATGCATGAAATTGTTGATTTTATATTGAATTGTATGCATAATTTATATATTTATTTGTTTTTTATTTGTTTTTTTATCTAGAATTAAATGAGGTTTGTTTATTTTGTGCATAGGCAAGGTTTGCGGTAGTTTTAACCATCCCTAAGTATTTAGCGATAGTTTTAACCACTATTAATTATTTGGTAGCACTTGAAACCAAAACTATATAAATCAAAAATTAATTTCTATGCAATTATTTTTTGGTGTATTTTTTGAAATGGTCATGAATAAAATGGTGGGGGTTACAATAGCCACATAATTTCAACAATCACTGCTAAATCAACAACAAAATATATATAAGGATTATATTCAATGATGGTCAAAAATCACCATTATTTATTAGTAGTGGTTTAAAAAACATCATGAATAAAATAAACTACCACAAAATAAAGATATGTGACATTTAAAATAAATCATCAGTTAAAATATTTAGTTGTCGCTAAATTAAAAAAAGACATTCCATTTAGAAATGGTTTACAAAAATCAACATGGGAAATCTTAGTGATTGTTTTAACCATCGTTATCACCTCATTTTCTTATAGTGGTTCCATCAATGTAATAACATTTAAGTATAATAGTTTTAATAATATAATTATATTTTTATGGTTATAATGGATTTGGATGTGGTGGAAGAAGAAAGAAACTTAAAAGAAATTGTTTACGACAATTACCTCTTCCTTTTCCTTTTAATTGAACTTAAGGCCTTTGGAATAGAGGTTTATGGTCACACTACGGACTTGGGAATGTTGAAAATTTGGAAATGGATTTGGGTATAATTATGAGATAAAACCTAACTCATATATTATTTTTTAAAAGTTAGATTGAATCCCCTTTTATATGAAAAATTCAATAGCATTTTTAAAAATATTAAGTCTTTATGGGTTAATAATGACATTAAAAAAAAGTGGATCATAAATGGTCCATTTATGATATTCTTGACCATTTCTTATGAACTTGACTCAGTATGATATTTAAAAAAATATTTGTTAGCATTAAATACCCTTTAAAGTCATTTTCAGGACTATTCAAATAATTTGGATTTGAGGATATATAGATAACCATGGAATTAAAATTTAAACAATAAATTTACTTATTAACAATCATTATTATCTCTATAATTCATGAATTTATCCATTTCATCCTCATTTTATCACTTTAAATATTTTTAAAACTATTTACTTTGACTTTTCTACTACTTGCACAAGCATTATGTCGACATTATGTAAGCATTTTAGATAATTATACTATTATTTAAAATTAATAATATAATTATAATTTATTATTCATAAATATTACCATCTAGAACCATTCATAATTTATTTTTATTTTTATCTTTTTCATAAAAACATTTTTAATAAAATGAGTGATAGGGGTGACATTTTTGTAAATATTAATTTCTTATTATAAAAGAAATGTAATATTCAAATAAAGTGTATCCAAAATTAATAAAAAGTGATAAGTGATAAGGTGGAGATCAAGAAAACCTCTAACCACTTATTAAAGTATAGGGTTTTTTAGTATTTTATAAGTTTGTAACCCATGATTTAACACTTTTACTCTAGATTAACTTTCACCATGGTGGATACCTTTTACTATAGTAACTTATTTTTAGGACTGATGTAACATCTCGGATCTGCGTGTCTCCCAAAAGTGCCCCAAACCTAGTTGGTCACATGACCTCAAGCTCATTTCTCCAAATTTCAAAGGTTTCTGACTAGCAGTGAGGGCCAAGGTTTGATAATGGAGAAACTATGCCCTCATTGGTAGAGTATACACAGTGAAAAACAAATAGTAAATAGTAGAGGAAGCAGTAATACCAAACAAAAGAAATAAATAGTGTAAGACAGAAAGTAAATCTAACAGAAGCCACAATATATATATATGTAATATCCATGGAATATGTATCTAATAAAATATCTAAAAAATTCACAATGCTGGGTAGAAATACATAAAACAAAGTAAAAAATAAATAAGTAAACTCCAACAGCATCGCAAGCCTCATCTTAGTCCCATGCTCTCCAGCTTCAACAGCAATCAAGTACCTAATGAAGAAGGGTGATTTCCCTTATCTATACCTGTAACCATATAATTAGTTTGGTTCCAAACCATGACCCAAACAGGTTGTGAGACTAATCCTAGTATACAACCACCCAAAGATCTGTGTCTAACTGTCAGTGAATATATATATAGCAGGAAATATGCAGAAATAAAGCAATAAAATAGGAAGTACTCAAAATTAAACAATCCTACACTTTTCAATTACACTCATTTACATTTATTATTCATCCTTTTAATCATGAAATCTCAGGACCTAGCCTAATCTCTATATCCCCATGTGTAATAGTAACAAAACGGATGTCTCAGAAGACCATCTAAACAAACAATTAATACTGAGTCCAAGATTTTACTTTGTCTTGTAAGAGTTGTCACAATCATTCAATTATTCAATAATGACCCTTAGGGAAAGTTATCATAGTCAAATCCCCCTAGTCTACCATAATAATAGTTTATTTAACAATGACCCTCTAGGAATCTCTCACAGTCTAACCCCTTTGGTCGAACTTAGCACTAATAATTTACAAATGACCACCTGGGAAGCTCTCACGATCAATACCCTTTGGTCAATATAGCATCAATAAATTATAAAATACCACCTGGGAAGCTCTCAGAGTATAAACCCTAAGGTCAATGATCACCTAACATCTCTCACAGTAAATACCCATGGGTCAACATAACAGTAAAACATACACAATTGACCCTACCTCGGGAATCTCTCATAGTCAAATTCCCCTTGTTCAAACTTCCACAATGCATATCACAGGCATCTCATATAATCAGTAACTCCATCCTAACAAAACAAGGCATGGGAAATAAGGGAAGCCTGACAGGAAACCTAGGCCAAAGGGCCATAAATATTCAATTAAGGGAAACACACCCATGAGGTGTCCTATAACCAAGGTATTTAACCTTACGCATATGCAACTACCATTTATCAATAAACTAAGACATAACAGGTAATAAATAGGGTTTAATTTCAAAACACACAATACCCCAAACGTGGGTATACGGAACTTTTAGCATATATAATCTAAATACGAATAACGAAAGGCACAAACCACCTACCTTGATGTCATACGATCGATATACTTGAACTTCGTCCCTTGAATCAGCTTAAAATGGTGTAGATCTTCAAAAAGTTGAAAAATACCAACCTTGAATAACTCATGAGAGAGGAAGAACCTAGAAGAAAGGCTCTAGGGGAATTGATAACTCACTGTTGGGATTACAACGCACTTGACAGTGTCTCAATCGGAGCTTGGATGGATAAATGGGAGGGGTTCGGAGTTCGCTGGTCATTCTGCAATGCTCTTGTATGAACCATGGGTAGAAGAAGGTATTTCCAAAGATGAGACGTGACCCCGTTTTGATTTATCAAATAAAAATAAAAGTACATGGCATTTTCATTAAATGTACATGACATGTATTATCCTCAACCGACCCCCAATTTAAGCGGGTCAGCCAAGTCATCACCTGGCCATGTACTCGGCCGTTACACAGCCAATAAACGATTGTACGTGGTAACCGAGTACACAACATGTACTCATAAGTACATGGAATGTACTTAGAAGTACATGGAGTGTACTCAGAAGAACATGGTGTGTACTTAGAAAAACCCAATTTCTTCTTTTTTCCTCAAAAACAACCTGAAATCATGATCCATACCAGAAATGAAGATCTGGGTTCTTAAAAACTTCTCCCCTTAAAGAAATTCAGACCTTAGTTTCCCTTCCAAGGGTGGTGAAGAAGAATCTGCAAAAAACTCCAACCACTACGATCGTACGTCAGCCTCCCTCTCCCAAGTCTCGTCCTGTACTCACCCATGCTACCATAGCACCCATACTAGAGGAATAGACCAGCCATAGAGAACCTTTGTGTTGCGATCCAAAATAAAAATAGGGTGCTCCTCTAAGGATGCATCCTCCTCCAACTCAACCTCCTCTGGTTGAAAACATGATATAGTTTTGAAAAGTAATGTCATAGCTGAGAAACATGAAAGATGTCATGCATATCCCGATACCTATAGGGTAACTGTAACCGATAGGCAACCGGCCCGACTCTCTCCAAAACCTCAAACAGCCCAACATATCACGGTGAAAGATTCCTATATCTCATAATCTTCATGTGTCCCAACCTCATTGTGACACGTAAGAAAACCTGATCTCTGAGCTAGAACTCTATAGGTCATCTTCGTTGATCATCATAAGATTTCTGGTCATATTTTGGAGTATCCATTCTCTTCTGAATCAACTTCATCTATTTTGTGGTCTCCTAGACAAGATGAGGTCCCTGCATATCTACCTCTCCTTCCACCATCCAACGTAGGGGTGGTTGGCATGGCCTACCGTACAAATCCTGAAAAGGTTCCATCTAAATTTTTTCTTGAAAATTGTTCTCGTAGGAAAACTCCATCGGGGGTATGTGTCTCTTCCATGAGCCTCCAAAATATTGGATGCATGCTCGAAGAATATCCTCCAAAACCTGAATCATATGCTCGGACTGTCCATTTTTCTAGGGATGGTAAGCTGTACTCAAAATTACCTGTATACCCAAAGCCCCATGTAGTCCCTTCCAGACACAAGAAGTAAACTAGGAATCCTTGTTTGAAACAATAGAGTTTGGAACACATGTAAACTTTCAATATCTCAGATGTAAAGATTATCAATCTCATCAAGACTGAAGGGTTCCTTGATCATCAAGAAATGTGCAACCTTTGTGATTCTTTCAACAAAAACCCATACAGCATCATTTCCTCTGGACGACCATGGTAAACCCTTAACGAAATCTATTGCAACATCATTCCACTTCCACTCGGTAATGGGTAACTTCTGTAATAGCAATGTTGGCCGCTGATGCTCCACCTTCACCTACTGACAGATGGAGAACCTCATAACAAAACTAGCTACATCCCTCTTCATGCTTGGCCACCAATACTGATGATGTATATCTCAATACATCTTAGTGACACCAAGATGAAATACCCATACTGAGGCATGAAAATCTCACAACAACTCCTTGCGTATGTCTTTTGACACCCATACGCATCCATGAAAATGAAAAACATTATCCTCCCCTACAGTCCACCCAGGACTAGGGTCCTCACCTAACACACTCTCTCATAGGACTAGGCCTTCATAATCTGATAGCTACCACATTCTCACTTGATCCAGTGTAGTAGAGGTAATAGCTATAGAAGAAAGAAATGTATGCCCCTATTTTCTATGTACCTCTAAATTCATCTTAGAGAATAGATCCATAAGCTCTCACTCACTAATGGCCTCCTGAACTGCCAGTATCTGAGTTCTCCTACTCAATGAATCAGCCACTACGTTGCCTTTCCCAATCATGTAGGTAATCTCAAAGTCAAAAGACTGAAGGTACTCAACGCACCTTCACTATCTCAAATTCAGATCACGCTGAGTAAATGTGTACTTAAGGCCTTTATGGTCATTTTAAACCACAAAATTCTCTACCAAAAGATAATGTCTCCAATAGCACAAAGCATGAACAACAATATCCAACTCGAGATCATGCATCAGGTAATTCTTCTCATGTGTCCTCAAATACTGAGACCTGTACGCAATGACTCTTTCCCCCTACATAAGCACTACTCCTATCCCAATACCTGATGCATCATAGAAAAAAGTGTAACTCTTTCATGGGTCTGTAAAAATCAGTATCGGTGCTGAATTTAATCTTCATTTTAGCTCCTGAAAGGATGAATCACAGGAATCTATCCATAAGTACTTTTCACCCTTCTTAGTTAGGACCATCAATGGCACTGCTAAGCATGAAAAGTCCTGAATAAAGCACTTGTACTAACCATCCATCCCCATAAAACTTTGTACCTCAAAGAAATTCTTCGGAAGCTCCCAGGAAACTACTACTCTCACTTTCTCTTGGTCTACTGATACTCCTATCTCTAAGATTACATGACCCAAGAAGTGAATATGGTCCATACAAAAGTGGAATTTTGAGAGCTTAGCATATACATGATTCTCTCTCAATGTACTCAATATGATCTCAAGATGGGTGGCATGGTCGTGTCGAGTGTGTGAGTACACAAAGATATCATCCACAAAAACTACCACAAAATAATCCAAGTAAAGATGGAACACTCGGTTCATCAGTTCCATGAAAACTTCTGGCACGTTCGTGATACCGAACGGCATAACCAAGTAATCATATAGACCATACCTTCTTTGAACGGTTGTAAGAGGTATATCTGATGGTCTAATGCACAACTGATGATAACTAGATCTTAAGTAAATCATTGAGAACACACGGGCTCCTTGAAACTGATCAAATAGATCAGCAATCCTTGGAAAGGGATATCGATTCTTGACCGTTAACTGGTTCATCTTCCAATAATCCACAAAAATTCTAAGGGTACCGTCCACCTTCTTTGAAAAAAGAACAGAATAACCCCAAAGAGAAGTACTGGGTCAGATGAAACCCTTTTCCTAAAACTCCTCTAACTTCTTTTTTAGATTCTGTAACTCTAGTTTAGCCATCTTATATGGAGGAATGGACACCAATGCCGCTCCTAGAACAATATCAATAGAGAAATCCACCTCATGCTCCAAAGTAAAACCTAAAAATTCCTCTAGAAAGAAATATCTAAAATGATCCACCACTAGAGGAAATTCCATCTATGAAGTCCCCTGGTCATCCAGATATAAATTATCAACCTGGGTTATAATTCCTCCCAACCCATGATGTTTAGGTCCAGCTCTTCTCACCTAGAAATCTCATTCACCCTTTTATAGAAAAAACCCACCCTCTAGTGATGTGAAACTCACCCTGTGGTGATAGCAGTCAATAAAGTCCTGAAAGGATACCAACTAGTACATTTTGAGAATGAAAAAAAATCCTATCATCTCTAAGACATAGATATTCCACAAGAAGTGACACTCACCAACCTCAAGAGGTCACTCCTTGAACTGACATACACTAGTTTTCCTAATCCCCAATGGATTTTCTAGCATCAAAACATAATTATATGTGAAGATACAAAACTCGAGGCTCTCCACAACAGAAAAAGATATAAAACTATGGTAATCCCACATATCAAAAAGAGTAGAAACTAAAAATGATGCAACTAGAATCATAACTCTAATAATAGAGGGTCTGGTATCCTGCTCCTGCTGGGTTTGTTCCATCGCAAAAGTCTGACATGAGTTGCAGACCTGCGACCCTACCTGGCTACCCTGAGCTGGTCCACCCTACTGTTGTTGAGAACCTGTCATCTAGATACCAAAACCATGACCACCTCCTCGACCTAAATGGCCTAACAAACTCCAGTTCCCTGACTGAGGAGAAACTGGTGATCCTCCTCCTGAACATAGAGCCATAACAGATCCCCTCTCACTCACTACTAAAGAGAAATTCCTACAAAAATTCTGAATGTGGCCCATCCTATCACAAGATCAGCACTCAACTAGGTCCTTCAAGAAAAGTGGTCTCGTATTCCCACTCTTCCTGCACTGTTAGCACGCCACTTGGATACCAGAAGAAACATCCTATGAAATCTCACTATGGTGCTTCCTGTTATCATTCAAAATAGTACCAACCCTGTATGTTGAACCGCCCTAGCTCACAATTCCTAACTCCCTTAGATTGCATTAAGTAATCAGTGCCTAATTTACTATAGTATTCACTGAAGACATCCTGAAGACATTCACTTGTGATCAGAAGTCATACTTGAGACCATCTTCAAACTGCCTAGCTAGTGATAACTTGTCACCTCCCAAAACAGGTGTGAAGTGTAGAAGCTCTGTAAAGTGGTAAGAATAATCTATCACTAAAAGAGAGCCCTACTCCAAATGCAAGAACTCCCAGGCTCGATCAGACCTCAACATCTAAGGGGAGAAATAATCATATAAATTCCTCTAAAACTCTTCCCAATTCATATCCCAATGGAGTCCCTCCTATTAGATAACATCCCACCAAATCTTGGTGGAATCACATAGCATGTACATCGCGTGTAACACCCCAAGATTTTATGAAAAATATTCTTTTAATTTCATTGATGTCTTGTGTTATAAATTACACCAAAATTAGCTTGTGTTATACGTAACACCATATTAGCTTATATTATATAGAAACACTATTCTTGTCTTGTGTTACACGCAATTGCGACCTTCCTTGATAGTGTGTGTAGTACACAATATCGGGTTTCACTAAACAAAGATATATTGTTATAATATTATTATGGACTAGATTTTATGAATATTATTAACTACATTTTTAGTTTTATAACATTATTATTCATCTTACACATTTTCTAGAACATCATGTGAGAACAAAATAAATTTTTCGAGTAAAATAAGTATTTTTCAAAAAATGCAGTTTTGCCGCCTTTTGATGGCGCACCCACCTTAAATCTAGTTTTTGACATGTTTATAAGTACAATTTGACAAAATAAAATTCTTATTTGGAATAATTATATAAAAATTTACTTTGGATAAATTTTTCATATTATTCTGATAACTTTCATATTTTAATGAATAGTAAAAAAATGTTATATTTTAATTAAAAACAACTTTTTTCATTGCAATAATTTATATGGTTAAATTATAATATTGAATGGTTTTTAAGTAAAAATAGAATATATTTTTACTATTTAATATAATGTATTTCATTACCATTAATTTGATATTGAATTCATAGGTAAAAACATTTCAATCTTTGGCAATGTTTTAACTTTTAAACTCGTTTTCTTAACAATGGGATTAATTTTAAATTAATTACTGCAACTTCTATGTTTTGAATTTTGAAAAAATGGATTCCATATTTGATTTCAGTGGGTCCAAATTAAGTTAATAGGTTACTTTTTTTTGATATTATGAATAGTAACTACGGTAATTTTTATTTACTATAGTTAAAGGTAAATCAGGTAATTAAGGGTAAACATAAGATTATAAAATTACCCTAACACCTTCAAAAATTCTATTGGATGACTAAAAGTCGACCCATATCACCTAAGGGTCGGAATAGATTCATTTTATGGACTTTTAACCATGAAAATAATTTAATTATTATTAAAACCAAAGAAAGTGACAACATGTCACTCTCTTAAATCTTAGAAGTATAATAATTTTAATTTAGTGATAAACTTTATGAATATTCGATCATAAATAGTCTAATTAACGATAATAAAATTATCTACATCATTTGAATTTATTTATAATTTTTAGGGATTAAATAATTGTCATTAATGGTGACACAATAGTGATGCAGAAATTGTTTATTTAGTGAAAAATCAATAATATAGTTTTTATTAATATAATAATAACTATCCAAAGGACCAGAAACTTGACCAAACCTTATTTTTAGAGTATATATATACCATAATCATCCAAGGGTCTATTTTTGGACCATTTTGATCCTTATAAAATAGATTAGGACATTTATATTATTTTATTTTAAATGATGTCAAAGATGCCACCTTCATAATTTAATAAATATAACAATTTATATGTTGTGATTTTAAGATGATAAATTCGTGTAAAAATATTATTATGAAAGGTATTATATTTATATTAATTATAGGATTTTATTTTTAATTTTTATGCAACTAATAAGTGTATTAAATGATTATACAAAAATGATATAGTAATTGTTTTATTAAGAGAAATATCAAATAAATGGTTTTATAAATATTAGAATAAATATTATATGAACTAATTAATGTTATCCACAAATTTTATAGACTAATATGACATGTTATAAATCTATTAAACTTTTTTTTTGAATATATCCTCTTTTTGGATTTTAATTAAATTCAAATAAATGAATAGTGTCAAAATGAACACTATTGTTATTTTATAAAAATAACATATTATTAAATTGATTAAAAATAACATAAATATTTAAAAATTATAAATTGAAATTTATATGGTCTAAAATTTCATAAAGTACCCAATTATGGATAATTCACAACACATAAGTAATTATTTATAACAATTTAAAATCTAGAATATTATTACCACAAATAAGATTAAATAAATTAAATAAAGATAAACCAAAGTTATAAGGTTTAAAATAAATTTCCAACATGTCTAAATTTTATTGGATGATGATATTACAACATTATCTCATCTAAGATTTGTATTTGAGTCATTTTTGAGGTTTTTATGTGGGGTTTAAATTTATTATAAATTAATATTTCTTATAATTCTAAAGGTGCCCCTCTCCTCCCTTATAAAAGGGAACCTCCTCCCTCTCCTATTCAAAACACTTTGAGCCTTCAACCTCAGCCAAACCCTGCCCATTTCTCTTCTCCACTTCCATAGAAATATTCTGGAGGTTCTGGTCTTCTCAAAAGACCAACTCTAGTTCCTTAAGAGGAAGCTTAAAGGAGGTGCGTCGAAGAAGAGGTAATCTCTTCTACCGATTCTTTCAAGTTTCTTTCTTCTTTAACTACTTCTTATTTTGTTGTTTCATTATAAAGTAATAACATCAGTATCAATAATATACTGATATGTTATTATAAATATGAAACAACCCCATTTCACCTTCTATCCATCCTACGGAAAATGAAATCATCGCGTGTGCGTACGTACGAAATACCGTCTCCACGCCGTGGTGTAATCTGTTTTTCCACCACCACCTTACTTGGATGGGTATAATGGTGTAAATAATTACTATATATGGTTATTATAACATCATACTTATTCTGAGATATTATATCATCCACTCTAATTCCATTCAATAATTATGGGAATGATATCATCACTCGTGCGTACATACGGATTACCGTCTCCACGACGCGATGAGATTCATTCTCCATGTTAACCATTAAAGAATGATTACAAAGTATATATAATGAATAATAATAAAATATTTTACATAATTAAGCTACTGGATTTATTTACATATATATATTCCATCTACTTACTTCCATTCAAGTCAATAAGTAAAGGAAAACAGCGTTCATGTGTACGTACGGCCTACCGTCTCCATTAATGGTGTATTTCATTTCATTCATCTATCTATTATATATATATATATATACTGAATATATATGATATATAAATCATTATTTATATTCTGGAAGTAATTAAATCATGATATAAGTAATAATAATATCAAGAACAACAAGTCCAAACACGTACGATAAATAAAACGATTTTACCGAAAACGCTGATTTAACATGGAATTTACAAAAGAACGGGTAATATAAAGTTATAAGTGAACCACATATGATATCATAACAATTAATATGATTCTATAATAAGTCAATGACATTATTTAAATCATTATACAGGAGGTTCGGATACGTATGAATCATATCAGACCTAAGGTAATGGATAATTTTGCAATCTCATTTTTATCCAAGAATGATTATACGTAAGTATTTACTGGGGTTATATTCTTCATCCATGTCCATAAAAATGTTTTTCATAAAGTGTTTAATATTATTACATGTATGTTTAAAGTCATTTTTACCCCTATTTTACTTTTACTTTGTGTTATGGAAGGAATCTTTCTTTTGTTTACCATACAAGGTACTTTTTTACTTTTCCGAAAAAAGTACGAGAAGAATGTTTTTTTTAACTTATACGGCATGAACAGATTTTTTTACAGTTTCATAACGCTTAATTTTCATGAAGATTACTCTAAAATATTTCTTTACTATTTTCAACAAAATACGTTTCTTTTAAAATTTCATGGAATTTTGTGAAAAGAAAAATGATTTTGAAGAAGAAAGGATATTTTCCTCAAGAATTCATTTCAAGTGTTTTATCAAAACTATTTTCCATCTAAGATGAAATTATTTAGCATGTTTGTGTTTCAAGTATAATGTCTCTATTATTTACATGGTTTTATTTTTATTATGATGAAATGATATCCATTGGTTTTATATGGATTATTTCATAATGATATTATGTTTATAAAACCCATTTTATTCTTTGGGTTATGATGAATGATTTATGATTGTTTTGTGGCACACATAAGAATAATTTCAATATGAGATGGGTGGGACCTATATCTCCCTAAAATTCATTAGGTAAAGATTTATATATCATGATATAGACATGGCTGGAATGACAAGTTAATCTGGTTCAGTGATACAGGACTGGAACGAGCAGTGAACTCGATTCAGTAAGAGACTTTGTCCACTAAGATGGTCTTGGCAGCAATGTCTTGGATACTATGGAAATAATATCAAGTTCTTAATGGTTTTCCACAATTACATGTTTTATTCCCATTCTATTTTATCATGATTTATGTTCCATTATGATCTATGCCTTATGTACTTCCATGTTTTATGTCGTTGCTCAAGATTTCAATGTTTAAACATTATGTTCATGTTTTTAAGTTCAAATGAATATTGTTTGTTTTATTTTCTCCATGCTTACCCTTACTGAGAATTTGAGCTCACCCTTTATATGTTTTCTTTTCCCCGGGATATAAAGAAAGGTTTTAGTTAAGAAAACAAAAAGGGGAAGATCTTTATGGGAGATGTTGAAGATCTTTCACCATGATTAGAAGATTATGTTCTGAGTTTCCAAAGACACTAAACTATTACGGTCCTTTGGTGTCTATTTTTTTTATGTATTAGATATTCCACAAAAGTAATTTAATGTCCATGTACATCAAGTTTGGGGTCTATACAGTTGGTATCAGAGGAAAGGTTTAGTTAACCTTTGGAAACTAGGATCCAAAAAAACTTTAGTGATATCCCTATAGATATTTCTAAGTTATGTCTAGGGATGTCCCTAAGGTTAAGTACAAGTATAAGTTATAGTCCTATAATTATGGTAACAATATTAGAATTAATCTTAAGATGTTATATATTTAAGGTACTCCCCCTTTATTATGTTTTTTCCCTTACATGATTTTTTCCTCTCACACTATTCTTTTTGGGTTTTAGACGATGGTTGGAACCCGAATGAACCGTGTTGATCAATGTAATGGACAATGAAATGATTGTCCTTATGAACAAACCAATGTTATGGGAGATGGAGTGAAAAATCTTATTGTTATACTAACACAAGCTATGAATCATTCTGGACTTCCAAATGAGCAGAGAAGGGAACAATATTCTATTGATCCCTTCATGAGGAAATGTCCACCTTCTTTTAGTGTGTCTTCTGTTCCACTTGTTGTTGAACAATGGATTAGTACCATTGAAAATATATTTTCAATACTTAATTTTTCAGAGCATGAAAAAGTCATTTTGGTTTTTTACCGGTTAGAAGGTGAAGCATACCAGTGGTGGACTCTAGTTAAAAATACAAGGCCCCAAGATGAAATTGAATCCATGGAATGGAACAAGTTCAATAACTTGTTTTTAAATAATTACTTCCCTCGTATTCTTCGAACAAAGATGGAAAAGTATTTTCATGAGCATAAGAAAAAGGATGATGAATTTTTTGGTATATACGAGGCGAATTTTACAAGGCTTGAAAGGTATTCATCTGGCTTTATCATCCAACCTTAAAGTAAAGTTGATCGATTCTTCAATGGATTAAAACCAAGTCTTCGAAGGGAATTATCTATAAGAGACTTCAGTAGCTATTAATAAATTGTGCGTTGTGTTATCAAAGTAGAACTGGAATTTGGTGTTACATATCCATCTCATGGTTTTGACAAAAAACAAAAGATGGAGTTCAAGGAAAAATTGCAGAACAATGGTGAAAAGAAGTTGAATGTTTATTTATGTTAAAAGTGTGGAAAGAAGAGTGGTAGAGATTGTCTAAAAGGTACTATAAAATGTTTCACGTGTGGAAAAGAAGATCATCGAGCAGTTGAGTGTCGAAGTAATGGGAAAACGGTATCTAATGATGAGAATAGAGAAAAGACTACAGAGAATGAACCACCAACACTTCAATGCTTCAAGTGCAAGGAAATGAGGAATTATGCTAATCAATGCCCTAATCCAAGGGTTAATGATGATCGATGTGAGAAACCTCTTAAGGAAAAGGATAAAGGGAAGTCACATGCGACCACTATTTGTGATGTTGAGTATGAAAATGATGTTATGGAATGATTAAGTGTTTATGTAATGGGATTTCAAAATAGTATCATGGAATCTCATTAATGGTATTGTGGAATTTTGGAATATCTATGTATTGGTTTTCAATAATTATATGGTACCGGTAACCATGAAAAGTGATTGAAATATTTTTGGAAAGCATATGATATGAACATAATGAAGAGATAAAGAGAAAATGAAATGAGCTTATGATTGATATAAGGACAAAGTTATATCACGGTTTGAGTATATAGAAATTTTGGTATTTTGGTATGTAGAAAGTGTTAACTTTTAACAGCATTCATGTTTTCACTAAGGTTCAATGGGTATTAATTTTTCAATAGAATACATGATTAAGGTATTCACATGTTTGGAATGTGACCAACAAGATATATCATATGATATATAGGGGATAAATGATGGTATTCACATGTTCAGTAGATGACATTTCTAGTAATTGTTTTCTTTATACTATGAGCTTGGACAGAAGTATTTTAGATAATCCTAAAGATTGGATTGGATTATGTTGTACATAAGTTAGTATTGTTTAAGGATAGAACATTTTTCGATATTATTGATGGGATTTATAATAATTTAGTTTTAGAAAAAGGACAACCTGCAGGACGGGCGACAACCTGTCGCGTCGGGCAAGGCTGTGGGAATCGAACCCACAATCAAAGTGTGACATGCCTTTATCGCCTACCACTGGCCTACAAAAATTCCCTGGTTATTAGAAACTAGTTTTATTATATTAAGCGGTATGATATATTAAGTATAAGTCCATTTTTGGAATCATATATTATTAACCTCACCATAGATGGACTTATGTATATTTGATAACTTTTGTTAATCTTATGTTTGAGTCAGATGGAATGACCTATCATTCTATCGCATGATCAGCTAACACTTCACAAAAGACAAATTCAACTTCATTTATTTAAGAGATGAAGTGTAAATTGTTCAAGGCATGAGCAACAGTAAGATTGTACCAAAATCAAGTTAGTATTTCTTTTAATTCAAAAATTCTTCAACATTTGGGAAGTGATCTTGAAAACCAAAAAATTTGTCCTAGTGCCCTCATATCTGATGAATCAGATGGTACCTTAAATCATCACAAATTTATGGCTTTGTGATTGTTGGATTTTTCATATTCATGTTCTCTACCACTCTCCATTAGAACTTTATGGTTAGATTTCTCTTCCATATCCATATTTTCACTTATGTTCTCCTATGTGGAAACTCAGTGATTAGTTAATTTGGGTAACTGTTAAGTTTCATAATTTAGTTTTTAAAGTTCAGTTTTGGTATTCCTTTTTATGATGTGGGTTTCTATTAAAGAAACTTTCAAGTAGTAAACCATTTATAACCCCAATTAATTTCGAGGGCGAAATTCATTTTAAGGGGGGTAGAATGTAACACCCCAAGATTTTATGAAAAATATTCTTTTAATTTCATTGATGTCTTGTGTTGTACGTTACATCAAAATTATATTGTGCTATACACAACACCGTATTAGCTTATATTATACGCACACACTATTCTTGGCTTGTGTTACACGCAATTGTGACCTTCCTCGATAGCGTGTGTAGTACGCAATACCAGCTTTCACTAAACAATGATATATTGTTATAATATTATTATGTACTAGACGTTATGAATAGTATTAAGTGAATTTTGAATTTTATATCATTATTATTTATCTTACACATTTTCTAGAACATCGTGTGAGAACAAAATAAATTTTTCGATTAAAATAAGTATTTTTCAAAAAATGCAGTTTTGCCGCCTTTTGATGGCGCACCCACTTTAAATCTAGTTTTTGATATGTTTATAAGTTAAATTTGAAAAAATAAAATTCTTATTTAGAATCAGGATATAAAAATTTACTTTGGATAAATTTTCCATATTATTCTGATAACTTTCATATTTTAATGAATAGTAAAAACACGCTATATTTTAATTAAAAACAACTTTTTTCATCGCAATAATTTATATGGTTAAATTATAATATTGAATGGTTTTTAAGTATAAATATAATATATTTTTACCATTTAATATAATATATGTCATTACCATTAATTTTACATTGAATTCATAGGTAAAAACATTTCAATCTTAGGCAATGTTTTAACTTTTAAACCTATTTTCTTAACAACGGGATTAATTTTAAATTAATTACTGCAACATCTGTGTTTTGAATTTTGAAAAAATGGATTCCATATTTTATTTCAGTGGGTATAAATTAAGTTAATAGGTTACTTTTTTTATATTATGAATAGTAACTATAGTAATTTTTATTTACTGCAGTTAAAGGTAAATTGGGTAATTAAGGGTAAAAATAAGATTATAAAATTATCCTAACACCAGCCAAAATTCTATTGGATGACTAAAAGTAGACCCATATCACCTAAGGGTCGGAATAGATTCATTTTATGGACTTTTGAACATGATAATAATTTAATTATTATTAAAACCAAAGAAAGTGACAACATGTCACTCTCTAAAATCTTATAAGTATAATAATTTTAATTTAGTGATAAACTTCATGAATCATTGATCATGAATAGTATCAAGAAATATAATAAAATTATCTACATCATTTAAATTTATTTTTAATTTTTAGGGATTAAATAATTGTCATTAATGGTGACACAATAGTGATGCAGAAATTGTTTATTTAGTGAAAAATCAATAATATAGTTTTTATTAAAATAATAATACCTATCAAAAGGACCATAAACTTGACAAAAATTTATTGGTAGAGTATATATATACCCTAATAATCCAAGGGTCTATTTTTGGACCATTTATATCCTTATAAAAAATATTAGGACATTTATATTATTTTATTTTAAATGATATCAAAGATGTCACCTTTATAATTTAATAAATATAACAATTTAAATGTTGTGATTTTAAGATTATAAATTCAAGTAAAAATATTATTATGAAATGAATTATATTTTTCTTCATCATAGGATTTTATTTTTAATTTTTATGCAATTAATAAGTATATTAAATGATTATACAAAAATGATGTAGTAATTGTTTTATTAAGAGAAATATCAAATAAATGGTTTTATAAATATTAAAATAAATATCATATGAACTAATTAATGTTCTCAACAAATTTTATAAATTAATATGACATTTTATAAATCTATTAATAAAATTGGAATATATACTCTATGTGGATTTTAATTAAATTCAAATAAATCAATAGTGTCAAAATGAACACTATTGTTATTTTATAAAAATAACATATTATTAAATTGATTAAAAATCACATAAATATTTAAAAATTATAAATTAAAATTTATATGGTCTAAAATGTCATAAAGTACCCAATTATGGATAATTCACAACACATAAGTAATTATTTATAACAATTTAAAATCTAGAATATTATTACCACAAATAAGATTAAATAAATTAAATAAGGATAAATCAAATTGATAAGGTTTAAAATAAATTCCCAACTTGTATAAATTTTATTTGATGATTATATTACAACATTATCTCATCTAATATTCGTATTTGAGTCATTTTAAAATTTTTTATGTGGGGTTTGAATTTATTATAAATTAATATTTCTTATAATTCCAAAGGTGCCTCTCTCCTCCCTTATAAAAGGGTACCTCCTCTCTCTCCTATTAAAAACACTTTGAGCCTTCAATATCGGACAAACCCTACCCATTTCTCTTCTCCAATTCCCTAGAACCATTCTTGAGGTTCTGGTCTTCTCAAAAGACCAACTCTAGTTCCTTAAGAGGATGCTTAAAGGAGGTGCGTCGAAGAAGAGGTAATCTCTTCTACCGATTCTTTCAAGTTTCATTCTTCTTCAACTTATTATTATTTAGATGTTTCATTATAAAGTAATAACATCAGTATAAATAATATACTTATATGTTATTATAAATATTAAACAACCCCATTGCACCTTCTATCCATCCTATGGAAAACAAAATCACCGCACATGCGTACGTATGGAATACCATCTCCACACCGTGGTGTAATTTGTTTTTCCACCACCACCTTACTTGGATGGGTATAATGGTGTAAAGAATAACTATATATGGTTATTATAACATAATAATTATTCTGAGATATTATATCATCCACTCCAATTCCATTCAATAATTATGGGAAAGATATCATCGCTCATGCGTACGTACGGATTACCGTCTCCACGACGCAATGAGATTCATTCTCCATGTTAACCATTCAAGAATGATTATAAAGTATATATAATGAATTATAATAAAATATATGACTAAATTAAGCTAATTTATTTATGTATATATATATATATGCCATCTACTTACTTCCATTCAAGTCAATAAGTAAAGGAAAACAGCGTTCATGTGTACATGGCCTACCGTCTCCATGAACGATGTATTTAATTTCATTCATCTATCTATTATATATATATATACTGAATATATATGATATATAAATCATTACTTACATTCTTGAAGTAAGTAAATAATGATATAAGTAATAATAATATCAAGAACAACAATTCCAAACACGTACGATAAATAAAACGATTTTACCCAAAACGTTGCTTTAACATGGAATTTACAAAAGAATGGGTAAAGTAATAAGTGAACCATATATGATATCATAACAATGAATATGATTCTATAATAAGTCAATGATATTATTTAAATCATTATACAGGGGGTTCGAATACGTATGAAGCATATTGGACCTAAGGTAAGGGATAATTTTGCAATCTCATTTTTATCTGAGATTGATTATACGTAAGTATTTAATGGGGTTATATTTTTAATCCATGTCCATAAAAATGTTTTTCATAAAGTGTTTAATATTCTTACATGTATGTTTAAAGTCATGTTTACCCCTCTTTGGATTTTACATTGTGTTATGGAAGGAATATTTCTTTTGTTTACCATACGAGGTACTTTTTGAATTTTCCGAAAAAAGTACGAGAAGAATGTTTTTTTTAACTTATACGGCATGAATGGATTTTTTTACGGTTTTATAACGCCTAATTTTCATGAATATTCCTCTACAATATTTCTTTACTATTTTCAACAAAATCCTTTTCTTTTAAAATTTCATGTCATTTTGTGAAAATAAAATGATTTTGAAGAAGAAAGGATATTTTCCTCAAGAATTCATTTAAAGTGTTTTATCTAAACTATTTCCATCTAAGATGACATTAATTAGCATATTTATGTTTCAAGTATAATGTCTCTATTATTTACATGGTTTTATTTTTATTATGATGAAATGATATCCATTGTTTTTATATGGATTATTTCATGATGGGATTTTGTTTATGAAACCCATTTTATTCTTTGGGTTATAATGAATGATTTATGATTGTTTTGTGGAACACGTAAGAATGATTTAAATATGAGATGGTTGGGACCTATATCTCCCTCCAATGAATTGGGTAAATATTTATATCTCATGAGATAGACATGGATGGAATGGAAAGTTAATCCAGTTCAGTGATACAGGACTGGAACGAGGAGTGAACTCGATTCAATAAGGAACTTTGTCCACTAAGATGGTCTTGGAAGCAATGCCTTGGATACTATGGAGATCATATCAAGTGCTTAATGGTTTTCCATAATTACATGTTTTATTCCCATGCTATTTTATCATGATTGATGTTCCATTATGATCTATTCCATATGTACTTCCATGTTTTATGTCATTGCTCAAGATTTTGATATTTAAACATTATGTTCATGTTTTTAAGTTCAAATGTACATGGTTTGTTTTATTTTCTCCATGCTTACCCTTATTGAGCATTTTAGATCAACCTTTATATGTTTTCTTTTCCCCAGGATATAAAGAAAGGTTTTAGGTAAGAAAACAAAAAGGGGAAGATCTTTATGGGAGATGTTGAAGATCTTTCACCATGATTAGAAGATTATGTTTCGAGTTTCCAAGGAAACTAAGCTATTACGGTCCTTTGGTGTCTGTTTTTGTTATGTATTAGATATTCCTAAAAAGTAATGTAATGTCCATTTATGTCAATTTTGTGGTCTCTACATTGTGAGCTTAACCCTCCTCTCAGGAAGTTTCTCCAGAAGCTCGAAGATAGAAAAAATGGCCTCCAACCATGACTCTACAGCCTATGGTCCTCCATCCCCTAAGAATATGGGAGGATTATGCTGCTGGAACACCCGCATCAGCTCTTCCATAGTCAGGGAAGGATGTGGTGATCCCTAAAGAGTTTGAATCATCCTTATAAATCCTTCACAGAACTGTGAATCAGCACCTGCATCGGGTATAATAACTGGTTCCAAGACGGGCACGATAGGAGGATCTACTAGTAGTCCCTACTCTACCACTTCTGGTGTCTGATCATCACCCTGAACCCAGAGTACAACTGGAGGACATCTTGGTGGCATGACTCTACAAGTTCAAGAGCACACCTCAGTTCAAGATTATCAAGGATAGAAACTTAGAAGTTCAAGAATGGAATAGGATAAAGAAAGCCTTCAAGTTTTACAAAGGAGGGTTACACGGCATGTTCCCTTTAAGCCATAACATGGATGTGTACCTCTGCCAACCTGGTCATGAAACACCCCATACACATGGTGTGTTTCTCATGAGACATAGAAAGTACTTGAATATTAACCCCTTCCTAAGTACTCCTACATGGCTATAACTACATGGTTCTTCTAGTGTAACACTACACAATGTGTTTTCCCTAGATAATGTCTATACTACTTAAGTTCCATCCACCCATGTCATTCTTAAGTTCCATCCACCCGTTTCCTTAGTCACACGGTCGAAGACATGGATTATTTCTACACATCATGTACAATTGAGACACAGAATGTACAACCCAAGTTTCATCCACCTGTTTCATTAATCAAATGGCCGAATACACAGTCTTTTACAGTACGGCGTGTACTCTCAGTACGCGGCATGTTCTACAAAATGATTACCAACCCCGTGTCTCTGCTCACATAGTTAGTCACACAGTTAACAACTACACAGTGTGTACATCTAGTACACGGCATGTACTTAGGAAAAGTTATTTCTTCCAGAATACAAGAACACATAGTGTGTGTTCATAACATCACACATCATGTTGTATGAGTTTCCAGATAGTAAGCCTATGAAAATTCTCTAAAACCCTAAAAAACATAAAATTTTTCCAAGGCATGCCAAGTTTCGATCTGTGAGAGCCCATACTCCCCAAAAATCAAAGTTGGGTATCCTTATTCATATCATATTAACATAATTCAATTAAAGTTCAAACATGATCCACTAAATTCTAATCCAAGAGGGCCCATAACACCACAAGGACCAAATTTTCACATCCATCCAATTGAAACATTACATATAATAATACTATATCAATATAGTAGATATTTATATCATTTCATTTATCAAAACAACATGTATATCTAGCACAATATCTATCACAACATCATGCAATCAGTAATGCACCCTAAATGGCATGACAATAATGCATGACCTGTGATATCTAGAAAGTGCCTATATGATGCATGAGATGGAATACCCTCATCTCATTAGGTTTGAAAAAAAATAGAACCACAATGATATCAATAATAATAGTACAAAACAAGTGTGTCACCCAATAATGAAATCAAATCAACTGTAACAATTGCAAACCCAGATTAAAAAATTGAAATATTTGAGGTAACTTGGATTTTCCCTATACAAGGGTTAGCTACTCCTAGGAACATCTTATTAAAAAACTCCATTTCCTTCTTATCCCAGTCTATAGTCTCTAAATATTAAGGCAAATTAAAAAAGAGAACCTCCTTTGATACCACTTTAAAACATCTCGGATCTGGGTGCCACCCAAAAGTGACTTGAACCCGATTGGTCACATAACCGCAAGTGAATTTCCCCAAATGCCAGAGGATTCCAAATAGTAATGAGGGTCAAGGTATGATAATGGGGAAACTATTCCCTCATTAGAAGAGTATACATAGTGTAAAATAAATAGTAAACGGTAGCATAAGTAGTAATACCAAACAAAATAAATAAACAGTGGAAGATTGAAAGTAAATCCAACATAATCCACAATATATATATATATATATATATATTTGATGCATGGAATATGTATCTAAGAAAATATCCAAACAAGTCACAATTCTGGAAAGAAATATAGAAACCAAATTAAAAAAGAAACAAGTAAACTCCAGCAGCATCGCAAGCCTCAGCTTGGTCACATGCTCTCCATCTCTAACAACAATCAAGTACCGAATGAAGAAGGGCACTTTCCCTTATCTATAACTTCAACCATATAATCTGTTTGAGTCCAAAACATGACCCAAATAGGGTGTAACATGAATCCCAGTAGGTAGCCACTAAAATATATGTGCCTAACTTTCAGTGAATATATATAGTACTCAATATGAAGAAATGAAGTAATAAACTATGAAGTACTAAAAATTAAACAATCATATAGTTTTCAATTACATTCATTTACATTTATTATTCATCCTTTGAATCATGAAATCTTAGGATCTATCCTAAGATCTATATCCCCCCGTGTAATAGTAACAAAACAGATTTCTCAGAAGACCATCTAAACAAACAAGTAAGACCGAGTCCAAGATTCTGCTCTGGCTTGGAAGACTCATAACAATCATTCAATTATTCAATATGAACCTTAGGGAAAGTTCTCATAGTTTAATCCCCCTGGTCTACCATAACAACAATTCATTTAATAAAAACCCTTTGGGAAGCTCTCACGATCTAACCCCTTTGGTCTAACTTACCACTAATCATTTACAAATGACCACCAAGGTAGCTCTCATGGTAAATACCCTTTGGTCAATATAACATCAATAAATTATAAAATACCACCTAGGTAGCTCTCACAGTCTAAACCCTCAGTTCGATGATCACCTGGAATCTCTCACAGTCAATACCCCTAGGTCAGCATAATAGTAAAACATACATAAATGAACCTACCTAGGGAATCTATCACAGTCAAATTTCCCTTGGTCAAGCTTCTACAATGCATATCACAGGCATCTCATATAATTAGTAACTTCATCCTAACAAAACAAGTCATGGAAAACAAGGAAATCCTAACAGGAAACCTAGACTAAATGTCCATAAACAATCAATCAAGGGAAATGCACCCACAAGGTGTCCCATAACCAAGGTATTTAACCTTACGCATATGCAACTACCCTTTATCAATCAACCAAACCATAAAATGTAATAAACAAGGTTTAATTTCAAAACATCCAATACCCCAAATATGGGTATACGACACTTTTAGCATATATAATCCAAAGACAAACAAAAAAAAGTCACAAACCACCTACCTTGATGTCGTATGATTGATATCCTTGAACTTTGGCCCTTGAATCAGTCTAAAATAGTGTATATTGTAAAAAAGATAAAATAATTCCAACCTTGAATAACTCACGAGAGAAGACTAATCGTGAAGAAAGGCTCTAGGGGAATTGAGAACTCATCGGTGAGATTCCAACACACCTGACGACATCTCAATTGGAGCTTGAACGGAGAAATGGGAGGGGTTTGTAGTTCGTCATCTATTTCGTTGTGTTCCTATATGAACCATGGGTAGAAGAAGGTATTTCTAAAGATGAGATGCGACCCCGCTCCGATTTATCAAATAAAAATAAAAGTACATGGTGTGTTTATTAAATGTACAGGTTGAGTATTAGCCTCAACCGGTCCCTGACTTAAGTGGGTCATCCAGGTCATCACACGGCCATGTACTCAGTCGTTACATAGCCAGTACACAGCTGTATGTGGTAACTGGATACACGTCATGTACTCATAAGTACACGACATGTACTTAAAAAATCTTATTTCTTCTTTTTTCCTCAAAAAAAACCCGAAATCAAGATCCATACCTGAAATGAAGATCTGAGTTCTTAAAACTGAAATGAAATGAAGCTTATTACATAATCTAAATATGTTTATTCCAAAATTAGAAACCATTTTATAAGATTCAATTTCAAGAGGTGGTAAAAATTAATTTTAATATAAGTACACATAATGTAATATAAAATAATCTTTAGAAAAAATTATTTTAAAAATAAAAATGGATTTAATCCAAAATCATGCATAATATTAACTCATATGAAATTTATTGGTTTATGACTAAACAAAGGAGAGTTATTTGGTTTTCAAACTAAGCTAAAAGTGAATGAAACCTTATTAATACTCAATTAAAGGAAAAAATTATCAATATGTTTTTTATTCCAAAATGACAAAATATAAGTTTTTGAATTCAAAAAAACCATTTTTTTAGTTATTTATTTTATTACTTAAATAAATTTTTTCTGGCTTAGTGGTTTTATAAATTTTTAAGTCATGCTTGTATCATGATGATGTCATAAAAGTTATGGTATTTGTAAAAAATTTATTTTTCACTATTCACCTAAAAATTACCTAAATATCAAAAATTCAACCGAGAATATTATTTTCATTATGAATCATAAAAATTATGTTCATTTTATCAAATTAAAACTCTAGAATTTTGAAAATGAACTTTTAAACAAAATCATAAAATACATGAAAAAATTGTTTATTTAAATAGAACCTATTAGTTCTCAAATGATAAATCATATTATTGTTCCATACCTTGCAAAAATTATTTATCATAATAAATAAGAATATAAATTAACATGACTATCCATTTATAGCATATTTAATAATTAAATAATTCTTTAAATATTTCAAAAAAAAAATTACCTAACCATTAAATAAAAAATCTCATATGAGATGAAGTGAATATAATAATCATAAATATATTATGAGTATCTAATTGATTATATAATATCTTTTGAGACATGATATACAAATATATAAGTGTTTAAATAATATGTATAAATGCATAATTATAAATATTAATAAGCCATAAAATTGATATCTTATAAAAAATACATGGGTTTTCACAATAAGTATACTCAATAGCATCCTCTCTTAACTCTCATGAAAATGTGGAAAAACATACCAAAGTCTCGGTAAATAAACAGTGAAACTGGAATGTCACCTATTACAAGTCAATTATCCATCCTACCTCACCAAGGATTTCTTATTTAAGTCTGTATATAAATACATGGTAATCAAGAGATCGTATAATGGAAGGTACATCACATCTACTTCCCTAATAAACTAGTTTCCCTCGCACCCCAACAACATATGCCCCAGTGCTCGAATCCTCTCCATATCCACAAAACCGCATATCATATAACTATATCATACCCATATACTACATACCACTACCAAATAATCATATTGACACATCACTTCCACATATCCACTACACTGTCACATCATCATCATGTCACCATATAACATAACCTCAGGCCATCACAACATATACCACCTTTAGAAGAGAGGGAGGGGAAGGTGGAGTAACCATTAATTTATATCACCTTCATCCTAAATTTTTGGAAAAATACCTTGAACCCAAAACCTCATATAGGGGTTGATCATCTTACCTGACTCGAGTGGTGATGCATGAAAATAACCGAAAAAACAATGATATATAGATAACATGCAATTTTAATCTAAGGATCAACTTTCTAATACAACACCTCTATAACCACAACCATTAGTACACCACAGCCATAGTACACCAACATTTGTTTCTACCTCTAGAAAGAACAACTAACTTCATCATCATCGTACAACAACCACAAGACTTCTCATTTACATTTCATTATCAATTCCACATTTACCAGTTACTGATCATGATTACATTAATTATTTTACATTCTATAATTTAATATAACTACTTCAAATTTATCATTTATATTACCATTTACATCATTTCATTTATCCACATCTTCATTCATCATTATATCACATCATTTATAATGTTACAATCCACTCCTATCATTATTTTCATTCATTCCAGAATCATTCTATATTCCAAAAAACTAACCTACACAAAACCACCCCATCCTCTTTATACCACTGTAACCATAACCACAAGAACATTTCTTCCTCCTATTTTATAGAACTCTAACCACCTCAAGGTCATCACCACTATTTCAACCTAAAATCTATCAATATAACAACACCAAAGAAGTAATACAAACTCAAGGAATCAACATAACATATCACATTATCTCTAAAAAAATTCTATTATTCCCATCTACTCTTACTGACATAACACACATTTTAAGAAACAATAAAAAACAAGAAATAACATATTCTATATTCTCATTATTTCTTTTTTTTATTGTTTTTAAGTTTCTTATTCAGTTTCAATCCTATTTCAATATGTCAGTAGAAACATAGTCATAGTAGCATAATACTCACCAAAAAACCAATAATATCAATAAAAAATATTATAATAATATCATGGGAAAACAAATAAATCAATATTAGTGCACTATTATCTCCATTTCATTTAAGTATGAATTATTATCCTCATTACATCAATCTCATCTATTTATCTGATGAAAGATAAAGCATGTAAATATTACATCAACACAATAATTAAATAAGATAAAGTGTGAATCTTCTACCTTGATTTAATCTTCAATAATAAAAACACAAGAATAAAAGGAAATCAATGATTAAACATCACCAAAATCATAAGGATCTCTCATGATACTTATAAACAAAAATCCTTCATAAACTTCTCAATCAAACTTTAAAAATACAAAATCCACATCCCCTGCCATAACCTTTTGAGAATTAATTTTAAGGAAATAATATAAGAGAAGTGAGAAAATGGATGGGAAGAATAGGGAAGAGTGACTTAGACTAGAAGGAATCAATCAAAAAAATACAATGATTGAAATCCATCAATGGATGGGTGAAGAACACCAAATATGAGCCACAAGACACCTAAGATTTGAAGGAAAATAAAAGTATCCAATTTGATTCTTAGATATATAATTTAAATTTAGGTGAACAGCGCCCTAAAATTACAACCTACATCATGGCACAATGAGTTCATCCATTGACCATTCAAATGATATACCCAAAGAGAAGCGTGGTGTGACACCCTGCATCATGAAACAAACTTTGAACTCCCAATGTTTATGGACTGAATCTTTGCCTCTAACAATACCTAAAATTGACTCCCCAATAACATCACAGCATAATCCTCATCACCACATCACAATAGAAGTATCCAGAGTGGAATTGAGATTTCATGGCCAAGGTCTTGACAACACAGCACAAAGCTTAGAGTTGCAATCCAACCAACCACATCTCAATATACTCTACACACCTAAACAGAGCGATGCAAAAACTTCATGAATCATGCCTTATGATGCAATATAATTTTTCACCTCACAACTACACTAATCATGATGAAACACATCAGACCAAGCATTCTCCTCTTCTCTAGTCAATGGATCAAGGTGCAACAACCTTGGTCATGGCGTGATCTTTGCTTCCAGTTGAAATTCTAGCTAAAACTCTCATATTCTTCCAACATCCTCCAAATATATCTATAACAAATCCAACACTCCAAATTAATTAAGTATAGGACCATAATAAATTTTGTACAATACATGAAACTTATCAAGCTAATGATTATTCTTACAAGATAACACATTTTATATCAATGTGTTTTATCCTCACTCACATACACCCTAAAAACCTCACATTTTTTCACTCATCATGACATTAATTCAAGTAAAAAACACTTAATTATGAATTTTTTATCAGTTGTACACTCATTTTATAAATCCCTTTACTTTTGAATTCAACCTCTTGAACTTGTTAAGGTTCTTAATCCACTCTATGATATCTCTCAATCTCACCTCATGTGTAGTAGTAATAATAGAGATATAAGCACAAAATATTTATAAGGTTAGGTACAAAGACCTACCCCTTATTATGTTGATTATGACCCACAACATGGTTTCATCACTATAATCTTGTTATCAATTACAGCGGTTCAGACAACAACTGGTTAAACCCCCTAGTAATATATCCTCCAGATGATTCTAGTTATATACTACAACAATCCAACTCTTATTCCTTGGTTGGTTATACCCATTAAACCATCTTCTCCTACTCCCATCTCCAATTAAGTGACTTATTCTACTTCTAGCTCCAAATTAAAGATTTCATGTTCTCCCGGATCCAACTGAAAGACTTCTCCTTCTTCCAACTCCAAATGAAATAACTCTACCTTTCTTTAAGGCTTTATCCACTACATGATGATCTTTAGATATTACTACATGATATTTCTATATCACACTTTCTCATGTACACTTCAAGTAACTTCAATATCCATTGAATTAATCTATTGATCTTTCTAAATAATTTGGATCACCATTATTTGATCAATTATCTCAGTGAAGAAAATGCTCAAGCAAATATTTCTTCTTCAAATGAAGTTTCATCCTAAATTATATATGTGAAAGTGGTTCACACAATTCCTCCAATATTATGTTATGTGATAATGAACCTTTTACAACTTAATACACTTCTTCTTAAAATCATAGAAAAAAAATTATTTCTCTTTATTATTATTTTATGTGTTTTCTTAATCGTGTCTTAACAGTTAAGTTACCTTCTTTAAAAGATCATGTATACATGCATGTGGATTAGATGTATACACTCTTTATTATCTGTTTCTTCACAAACACTGATATATGACTAGGGTCTCATGTGTTCATGAGAAGTATATCATGCACAGTAATACCAAAAGGTTCGGGTATCTCAATTTATCAGTTCTATTTCGTTTAACTTCTCATGTGCATAAAAATCCACATATGCATGTATTCATACACGCACTTTTCAATGTCTTCTTTACATAACTAAGTATGCTTACTTCTAAAATAGAACCTTTTCACTAACAGAATGGATGGTTTATTTCTAATATGATTCGTGAAAATTTATCATTTGAACTTTTGTTCTATATGAAGTGGTGTACACTAGTTCTTTTTCAGGAAATATCTAGTGCGACTTGACTACATGAAAAATGAGAACGGTTTGTGGAACTAGCTATTCATGAACCCTTAAGTGTTTGTTTCTCAAGTCAAGAGGACATGTGGGTCTTCTTCTTCATGTGAGAATAATTCTTCAAGGAATTATATACCCTTTTCATAGTGGAAGTGCATGGAGATGCTTTGTTTCATGAGATCTCTCAAAGAAGAACAGCATTTGTGAATCCTCAGCTAGGTGATTCAATATTTATATATATAACATCACTGCCTAGAACTACCTTAACTCTAGTAATTATGTTTCATCATGGAGCATCATCAATGAGTCTAAAATCTCAATGTACCTTATTATTTCCAAACCACATAGCTTTTAGCATTTTATTCTTCATGAGAACTAAGTGACACCAAGAATCGTGTCTTATTTTCCTTCACAATGATTTCTATCATGTAATGATAAATGAATGCATGGATGTTCACAACCTCATTGTCTCATAAACTCAATAATAGAACACCCATGGTGACCTTGGGATTAATCATTGGAGGTTTGGGGTGAACTCTAGTGTACAGAAACACTCATATGAGGGTCAAGGATAAATACATCATCTCGTGGTGATTGGATGGCTCGGATCAATGATATAAAAATTCATGGTCGAGTTGACTGGCCTGGTTGGCATGGTTGGACACTTTTTTTAAATATAATCCATCAAAAAAACACTTATCCAATATATCATATAATGTTCAATCCAAAATCAATCTTCTTCTTCATCTTCTATTCCTCCTCAAATATTCTTCATGTAAAATGTAAAAACATTTTAAATGGATTTATTTTAATTCCTTATGAAATAATAAAATATTTCATGGTATTTTTTCATCAGAATGGTATGGTTCCCTAGGTTTAGGAAACAAGATTTCAAATGCCTATAATGATTCCTATATTCTATCATTATATTATTTCACATCAGGTTCACTATTTTTGTTTATCATTTGAATATTGGGGGAGAAGATTTATTTTTGAGGGGCTTAAGTATTGTTGCACAATAAATCAAATCGAATATACCATTTTTATCTCTCATGGAAACTCATAATGGATCCCACATCCATAAAAAGGAACATACCTACTTTCCAAAGGTAAGAGTTCATTCATTCATACTTCATTGATACATGATTTGGGAACTCATGGGGGCTTAAAATAGTGGAGTCCTAGATTTTATGCTTTAAAAACTATGTTACAATCATTATGAAAAGAACCAATACCATTGTAAATAATGAGTGAATCATTTAAGCCCCCTTTTCTAGCCAAGATGTCTGCTTCAGTGTTTCCCTCCCTCCATGTGTTACAATCCTCCATACCATGATCAATGAGGAGCCATCATTTCCTGAATAGATAGGTTAGATACTAGGGATTTTTGCAGTTTTGGGGGGAATTATTGTCTACTTCGGGACTCTCTTATAGATTTAAGATATGTTTTTGAATCTCTTCCAAATTATGATATGGGATTTTTTTCCATGATAAAATGATCGGGTGTTGAATCCTTTTACATGTAGAGGGGGTTCTATTAAAAAGACCATATGTATATATCTGAGTTTCTCCTTTTGTCTCCTATTATTTCTTATCAATGGGTAGATTCTTGTATTTTGAATACATATAAATAGGCACTCTAGAGTTTACTGTCATCCAAGGATTTGATCGGTGTTTCATGGATGGGATTGAACCTTTATAAGGAATCATACATATCCTGTTTATAATAGAAATCAAATCCCACAAAGTTAATTCTTCCCTCAACTTCTAATGGTAAGGGCCCGACGATTAGTACTTATAAGGTTTATTTCCCTATATTTTACTAATATGAAAATTCCTTTAGGACTTATATCGGGGTGGATTCCCTTGTATAGAGTCAGAAGTATCATGTCACTTAATGGGGCTTACACACTGAGGTTTCTCTAACTATGGAGAATTCATGGTTCTAGTGATATGATTTTTGCAAGTCTCTAAGCCCATGTGATCTATGCTTACTGTGAGAAACAAGAGGTAGTAAAATATCAGAAACACTGCATGTGGATACGGGACTCATTCATTGGAGCTTCCCTAATAAGGTCCTTGATATAGAGCTTAGGCCTTAAGAAGGAATCATATGTGTCCTAATTATAGTAGGAATTAGTGTCCTCATAATTCAATTTTCTTCTCAATCCATTGATGGATTAGGAAGAATGATAAACCCATGGGAGAGCTTGGGTCTCATGGGTTAGAGTGTTTGAGATATAGAGGGACTTACACTAAGGTGTATTCCCATTTGAAGATATTAAATCCTTACCTTCTAAAGGATAAAGAGTGGGAAACATGAGTGGCTAGCTGAGCATGAATAGATGTCATGAGGGTCCCATAATACCCATAGGGTTTCATGAATTCCCATTCCTTATCCCATTATAGACACTTCCCATATGAAGGGGGGATGCCTGGCCAAAGACTCGTAGTATGGGGTTCTCATGGTTTGAGGGAACATGACAAGTACTCTTTCTGGACATAGATAACATGTCTAGGGGTGTCCACCTAACATGTCTAGAGTGTATGTCTGACATATTTAGGGTTCCTTCCTAACATGTCCTGAGTGTCTGACTAGTTGTCTGAGGTGTCTTCCTAACAATTCCCAAGTGTCTAGATGCCATGTTTTGGGTTTCTTACTAACAAGTTTGACATGTCCTAGGGTACTTAACTTGATAAAATATAACATGTCAATGTGTTTTTCATGACAATGTTACACATTCTAAGGACTTCGCATGACTTGGCTGATATGCCTGGAGGACTTCACATGACTTGGCTGACATGTTCGGAGGACTTCGTGAGACTTGGATGACATGTACAGGTGTTGTCTCATGATATAGATAACATGTTTGGTTCCATCACATGACTAATGAATACTTCATGTTATGCTCATGAACCCTTCACATTAAAATCATAATATCCATATTCATGTAAGGATTCCATAATTTTCATCATTTATCGGATAAATTCCTCAATGTTTGTCAGTTATTGGCATGTTGATATCCCATGTCACCAATTCGACATATGAAAACTTTTTCACATGATATATTTGGCATACTAAAATTCCTTTGTGTGATCAATAGGGTGATCACATGAATTATATATATATGTATCATAATCCCTTATGTTTTTCCTTAGGTTTACCTGGTGGAAGACTCTTATGACTGTCTGTATTTCCACTTTGAGAATTTTTCTCTCACCTTTATTCCCCCATGTGTTTTTCCTTATGAGGGGGGATTTATAGGTCTCACCATCCTAGATCTAAATCAATTCATACTACTCTTAAATTTCATATATAGGATTGAGTAGGTGGAGGGGTCATCGCATCACGTATTTCGTATAAACTCGTCATGGGTCATCCATAAACTCATCTTCATGTTGCAAGATAAAAAACAACTACATAATTACTCCATCTTTGGAATATTTACCAAATTCATGTCTTGAAAAAGGTAGTAATCAAATCCAAATGTCAAAGGGACCTCTCAAGATCAGGCTGACATGTCTTTGAGTCTTCGCAAGATCAAGACATCTATCGAAGAGGCTTTCACATGATCGAGGAAGACTTGTCTAGGACCTTTCATGAGATCAAGTTTTCATATTAGAGGGTTTTCAGATGATAGGTAAACTGATCATGCAAATCGAATTACCCCTTTCACATGAAAAATATCATAACTCTCCTTCTCATAAGGGTTCCTCCTTTTTCATCTTTTATTTCATAAATCTTAAGGTGTACACTCATCAATTGACTATCAGGGTGTTTCATGATCAAATATACATGTTAGAATTCCTTCACATGATGAAGGTAACATGTGACATCTCACCCCTCCTCATTTTCTTGAGTTGAATCGTAATTTCTACTTTTCCATAATCAACATCCCCATAGTGCTAAAGGCTGGCAATAAATGCCAAGGGATTTAATACAAGTGGGGGATGATTTTCCATTTGAGAAAAATGACAACCCAACCAAACATTTCATAATAATATAATACCACATGATGCATGATAACAATGTAAAACAACTCAAATTATTATCATTGATATCAAAACTAAACTACAATAGAGTACCACATTGGAAGACTGCTAACAACAAAGTAAAAAAGTAGAAGACAAAACCAACAAAACTAAATGACACAAAACATAACTCCAGATCTCCCAACATGCTCCATGATCCAACTCCACAATACTGCCCAAGTATCAAAAAGTACCACTAAAGAAGTATGATACTTTACCTTTTCATGTGTCCTGATAAACAATATCTACAAAAGCACCAAAGTTCCAAAGTAGGGGTGAGTAATGAAACTCAGTAGGTTTTCCCAAAATGACTTCCCTGCTCATACCACTGGGATAGAACATTTTATCACATTTATATAAAACAATTATATAAAACAATTTAAAACATATTATCATAAACCAAAACTATTTCTAAGAAAAATATTTCTCCAAACTAAACCATTTTCCATGGAAAGAAACTAAGAATGTTTTCTAAACCATTTCACAATCCAATTGGCATAACCCATTTCAATCCATACATCTACACATGAATGCCTAAGTAACAGTTCCATAATCATGATCGTTCTCTCCTTAATCTACCAATTCATCACAAGGTAACCAATATCCCATGTTCTATTACACATTTGGAACCAATCACCAAGTCATATTTCTACAATGCCTCATAAAATATAGTATGAACACACACCAACCATATATGCCCAAAAATCATTCCAACACAATTATACCAAAACCATTTCAATAAAAAAATATTTTTATTGAAAAAATTTCCATAAAACCTTTTTCCATGAATCAAACCAAAAAAATATTTTAAAATCAACATTTTAAAATCATTTATCAAAGCACTTTTCACAACAATCCCACAATTCATCACTAAAGTAGGTTTCCACCAAGCATCGAACAATAATTTCACAATAAATTTTAAGAAAAAAAATAAATTTGAAAATAATCCATTAATCTATAATCAATTATAATCAATATAGAATTCAACTACCATGGGAATTATGGTGAAAATGAAGAACAGCATAAAAATGCCCACAAAACCAGGTTAAATCTCCAAAAATCCACCTTAGATCTCTTTCCCTAGAATCAAAAAAGAAAAATATCATCTTGATTGGAATCAAAAACCATAGATCTGTCCATAATGGAATAGATCTTGGATTTTGAGAGAGGTAAGGAGATTATATATAAGGAAAACCATGAAAAACTACCATAAACAAAGGCTTTCCATGGGGATTGGGCTTCAACACACCAAGAAACGCCTCCTGTTCACTTCCAATTCGATGGGTAAAGCTTTCATAGCCTTTGGTAGGAAGAAATGTTGTGTTAGGGATGAAATTGATAAAAAAAAGGGGGGGTTAGATCTAACCTTTAACTATATCTACTTTTTTAGGATCTAGTTTTTAAACTGTGCATGGTTAGTTGCATGATTAGGCAAATTCTACGCTAACCGTGCACCAGCCACTTCCTCAAGAAGCACCCCACATGGTTGGACTTCACGGTTAGACAAACCATGTTCCAAACATGAAAAATATCTCTTTACCACTTTTCATGGTTTCCCCTGGGTGGCCATATGGTCTGACCAAACTGTGCACCCACCCAGAATCCCAAGTTTTATCTTTCATGGTTTCCTATAGGAGTTTCATGTTTTTCAATAACCATGATCTAACTGTAAGCCATTATAAAGGCACCAAAAACATTTAAAAATTATTCTAAACCATCCCAAACTTCACCCAAACACTTTATATACATAAAAATCATAAATAAAGGGTTACTTACTTGAAACTGAGGGTGTTATATTCTCCCCACCAATGGATTTTTTATCCTTGGAAGGTATAAAACCACTACTATCCTGAAAGATTTTAGGTCATTGCTCGACCATTTCTTTCTCTTGTTCCCAAATATCTTCCTAAATCCAACCAAGTTTCCACAAAACCCACACTAGACCGATTATTTTCCCATGCAATACTTTCTCATGCCTATACACAATCAGTACTGGCACATGTACCAATGAAGCATTCGACTCTAGGTCCACACGATCCCATCAAATCACATGGTCAAGATCAGGCTGATACTTTTTCAAATGAGATACATGAAACACATTATGCATAGCACTGAAGTATGGTGGAAAATCCAACTGATATGTCACCTCATCAACTCATTTGAGTATCTCAAAAGTTTCAATGTTTCGAGGAGATAACTTTCCCTAATTCCCAAAATGATAATGTCCAAGCCTTGGATAGATCTTAAAAAACACATGATCACTCACCTAAAATAAAAATTTCCATCGAAGATGATCTTTATATTATTTATAATGACTCTGAGTCATCTATATCCATTTTCTAATCAATTTAATCTTCTCCATTATTTCTTGGATAAGGATCGGCCCAACTAGTGAAGTCCCACCTATTTCCACCCAACAAAGTGGAGAAAAAAAAGGATTCCCATAAAATGATTCAGAAGGATCCATATGTATCGAGTCCTAATAAAATTTTTTTTATGATAACTCCATTAATGGTACATGATCCTCCCATGAGATTCCAAAATTAATTACACAAGCCCGCATCATGTCTTCCAACATTTTTATCAACCTTTCAAATTGTCCATCCATCTAAGGATGAAATGTTATACTCATAGTCAACTAAGTCCCAATGGCTTTCAATAAGGATTTATAAAATTGAGAAATAAACCTTAGATATCTATCTGACACTATCGAAACCGGTATTCCATGTCTCTTTACAACCTCTCGGATATAGATTTTTGAGAAGTCCTCTACTGTATGGGATTCACAAATAAGGATGAAATGGGTTGACTTTGTGAGTCAATCCACTATCAACCATATAGAATTATGTTTTCAACCCATTATTGGGACACTTATTATAAAATAAATGGATGTCTATTCTAATTTGTAAATAGGAATAGATAAATACTATAACATACCTATTGGACGTTGATGTTCTAACTTGACGTTCTAACAAGTTAATAATCTTGGAACAAACTCAAATATTTTCCTTTTCAACCGACCCACCAAAACTATGATTTCAATGAATTATACATCTTTTTTATTCTCGGATGGACATCCCATTTTGAATGGTGGTAAGCATGAATAATTTTTTCCTAACAAGCTATAGATATGACCATCCTATTTCAAAACCACAAAATTGAACTCCCATCCAACCTCCAACCCTCAACGTTTTCTCTGCCATTAAGTTGTGACCTTATCACAATATATTCTAAATCAGATGTCTATTCCTCCTTAAATATCTCAACTAAATCAGAAATGAAAAAAATGGAAATAAATACAAAACTTCAGCTTAGTCTTCACATTCCAAGTGCATTTCAGTTATCACAGACAGCAATTGCCATTTTTCTGAAGCCTCTTTTTCCAACTGAGCATATTAATTTTTTCTTAATGCATCTACTATCGAATTTTCTTTACCTGATGCATACATCAATTCAAAGTCAAAATTGTGTGGATAATACATACATATTCTTTTCTCTGATTCAAAACCCTTTGTGATAAAATATGTTTCAATATTTTATGGTCTTTAAATACTATAAATTTATCACCAAAGAGGTGATGATGCAAAGTATTCAAAGCATGGACTATGAAATATAAATCCAAATCATGTGTTGGGTAGCTCTTCTCATGCAACTATAACTACCTTGATCTATAATCAACCACATAATCTCTCTACATGAGAACACATCCTAACCCCGATCCTGAAGCATCATAATACACCACATACCCTTATCCTGATTCTAGAAAAAAAATATTAGGGTTGATGTAAGGATAAATTTAAGCTCTTGAAAATACTTTATAAATTACTTTTCCCATTGGAATGAAACATTATTTCTTTTAAAAGTTGTCATTGGTGAAGCTAGTTATGAGAAATCATGAAAAAAAACATTGGTAATAACCAGATAAACCAAAGAACCTGTGTATATCAAAAATATTTTTAGGAATGCACCATGAGATAAAAGCCTCTATCTTTCCTAGATCCATATAAACACCACTTTTAGAGATTAAATGGCCAATTAAACATACCTCTTGTATCAAAAACACACTTTTATAGTTTGGAATACAAACAATGATCCCACAAGATTCCCAAAATTGTCTCTAAATGTCGGTCATGCTCAGTCCTTGTCCTTGAATACACGAATATTTCATTCACAAACATCACCACAAATAAATCTAGATACCTATAAAATATCTAATTCATCAATTCCATGAATAATACTGGTGCATTCGTTATACTAAAAGGCATTACCACATATTTATAATGGTTATATCTACTTCTGAAAGTTGTCTTTGGAATATCCTCTTTTTGAACCCGCGGTTGATGATATCCTAGATGCAATTAAATTTTAGAGAACCATTAATCTCCCCTCAATTGATTGAACAAATCATCAATTCATGGAATTGGATACCAATTCTTTATCGTAACTTGGGTAATATTATGATAATACACACACAACCAAAGAGTTCCATCCTTCTTTTTTACAAACAACGCTAGTGTCTCACATAGAGATATGCTAGTCCAAATGAAACCTTTGCTTTATAAATCTTACAACTACACTTTTATTTCCCTTAATTATATTGGTTCTATCCAATAATATGGAAGGAAAATAGGACTAGTCTTTGGAAGGAGATAAATCGTAAACTCCACTTCTCTTATGGGTGGAAACCCTGAGAAATTATCTAGAAAGACATTCTGAAACTGATCACCAATTGCTATAAAACTATTATTCTAGATCTATTCCATAGATTCTAAAGTCAATGCTTCCAAATAGTATGATATCATTCTAACTAATGGTGCCAGCAAGCCCATTGCACTTGCCTTTAAAGTAAGGTCTCCTCTAAAGAGATGCTCGATGCCATCTTCAGTCATAAAACTAACAGCTCGGGTATAACAGTCGATGTGAGCCTTGAACGTTTTCAACCAATATATACCTAGGATTATATCATATATATCCATCTTAATAATAGATAAATCCCATATCATCTTGGATCCATCAATAGTTATAAAACATGATTTACACATAAAGTCTTGACATTATCTTTGACCAAGAGGAGTTTTTTGTTTCAAAATAGAAGGCATCATCTTAACACTCAAACACATAAAATTAACTACACAAGAGGAAATAAATGAATGGGATGCACCTGTATCAAACAAATATTTTATAAGGGTAGAATTATAAAGATTCATACCTATCATGGTCAATGTTCCATACTGATAATCCACAATAACATGATTAGATCCATATAATTTTTTGCTTGCATCACTTTTTTATTTATTTCCTTGTTAAGATTTCCCTTATTGAGGAGTCATGGTATTCCTGGAATCACCATGTCTGATCTGTTCTGCTGATGATAATTGTTCTTCTACCCTCATCCCATCAAATCAAATGTCATTTGTGATACCTGAGAAGTTTCTTGAACACCTAACCTCAGAGAACCGTGACAATATCATTAAATATTTCCCATATTGTTTCAATTTTTTCATGCTCAAGGTGGTTTCATACACTCTCGCTTCATGTAGTTGAGTGAACCACATTGAAAACATTCATCTTTTCTATTGGGTATTGGAGGAATATTTACCAATTTAGTTTTCTGATTCTGATCCATAATCCCACCTTATAAATAAGTTTCCCTCTTCTATTTCCATTTCCCATAGGTATCAACATGTTTCCTCCACTCGTAGCTCCTGATATGTCCCTTTCTGTTACCATCACTCTATTGACCATCTCTGTAAAATATATTACACAAAGCACAACAATCTTTGAGAAAATCTCCTACCTCAACCCTAATTCAAAAATATATTCCTTCAAGTATTCACTAGAAGAAACTTTGGATTCAAAGTGAACTAAATTCATAAATTTTTCCATGTACTCTATCACGGTTAGTCTCTCATATTTTAAGCTAAAAAAATCCATCATTATAGAAATCCTAAACATATGAGGATATAATTGTTTGTTTAACAATTATTCAAAATAATCCCATTCAATGCTAGGTATAATTTAGAATGAACCAATAAATCCCACCATTAGTGTGAAAGATCCTCTATCATATACATCTCTAACTTGAATTTCAACTCTGCTACTATAATAAGGAAATCAAAGATTCAATTCATTATATTCGACCACACCTCTTCCTTCTAGGGTTCTGAGTCACCCCAAAAGATGGGTGGATTCTACTTTGGGAATTATATGGAGTGATCCACTTTCTTTGGTTCATCCCTTCAATTACCTCTATCCACAGATTGAAAAGCTTGGACAATACTCTGAACTAGTTTTCAATTTAACTTTGGATTAGGTTCAACCAGGTTCTTAGTAGCTTCTTGATATTGGTTTCTATGATTCCTACTAGGTTTCATTTTATATAAACATAACAAATGCCATAAGTATCACTCTCTTATAACTTAAGTCTTAACAATTTCAAATTATAACATATCATATATCACAAAATTTCTTTTTAAAATTCAAACTTGTTCACGTTTGGCCATTTTTGAAAATAAAAATCTACTTTCATTTAAAAATTAAACTATTTTCAAAATTCCCCCAACCATACTATTTTCAAAATATTACATTTGAAAACAACTTTAACACTTTTCAAAAATAAACACTCTTTCACCAAATCATAAGTCATTACTCAAAATGAAATATGCACTCCTAGTGGGAAGTCATTTCTAAAATTCATTTTATGCTCGCCTCATTGGCTAAACTCATAACAGTGAGATTCCAATTCCTATAAGTGTATCCAAAACACTTATGTACCCAACTCCCTGATAACTTGAAGTTCAATATAAAAAGTTAGCTATATCTTTTTATGCTCTAAATTTAAAGTCTCAGTAATCTTACACCCTTTTACCAACTCGACACAAGGAATAAATTAGAACAAATTTCAACTCCAAGATCGAGAAAAATGATGAGCAAGTCAGAGAATGATCAATACCAATACCACTTGCAAGTAAAGGACTGAACAATCTAATACCACTTGTCCCAAAAGATTTTGACTGACCAAGACTGATACCATTTTTCAAAATGAATGATGGACTGGCCATGACTGATGCCACTTGTAACATCATTTCCCTCCTCATTGTATTTATTTGAGTAAAAATTACTACTTGGCCTTAAGAAATATCCCCAAGGCACCAAACGCTGGAAATAAATGCCAAAGGTTTCAATACAAGTGGGGGACAATTTTCCCTTTTAGAAAAATAACAACCCAACCAAACATTCCATAACAACATATTACTACATAATTCATGGTAATAATGTAAAACAATTCAAAGTAATATCACTGATATCGAAACAAAACTACAACAGAGTTCCAAGATGGAAGACTACTAGCATCGAAGTACAAAGTGGAAGAAAAAACCAATAAAACTCAATGACACCAAACATAACCCAATATCTCCCAACATGATCCATGCTCTAACTCCACAATACATCCCAAGTATCATGAAGCACCACTAAAGAAGTGGGATACTTTACCTTTGCTTGTGTCTCGATAAACAATATCAAGCACCAAAGTTCCAAAGTAAGGGTGAGTAATTAAACTTAGTAGGTTTTATCCAAATTACATTCCTACCCACACCACTAGTATAGAACATGTAAGCACATTTATATAAAACAATTATATAAAAAAATTTAAAATATTTTATCACAAACCAAAACTATTTCTAAGTAAAATAGTTTTCCAAACCAAATTTTTTTCCATAGAAAGAAACCAATAAGTTTTTTCAAACCATTTCACAATATATTTGGAATAACCCATGTAACACCCCAAGACTACATAGTGTGTTATTTCTTCAAAATAATTCAATAACTTGCACTACACGCAACACCGAGTTAAAGCGTACCATGACTTACCAAACTAGCCCTTATGAATAGTAATACCTACTTTTTAAAATTTTATAAATTTTATCTCTCAAAATGGACTTCATTATTGGATTCGGAATATCAAAATTAGCCTAGGGTGAAATTTTGGTACTTTTCAGATAACTTTAATATTTTTATGAATAGTGAAAATTACTAAATTTTAATTAAAAACAACTTTTTTAATCAAAATAATTAATGTATAAAAATTATGAATTTGAGTGGTTTTAAAGTATAATTAGAATATATTTTTACCATTTTATCCAATGGTGTTCATTAGAATTAATTTCACTTCGAAATTGGACCTAAACAATTGTCAATCTTTTGATATATATTGTTTCTTAAAAACACGCTATTTGTTGTTACAGCGGGAATTAATTATAAAATTAATTAATGCAACTTATATGTTTGGAATTTTGTAAAATAGATATCATTTTTGAATTTGTAATATCAATTATATCTTAGGGTGAAATTTTGGCATTGTTCTGAAAAACATCATTTTTTTATGAATAGTGAAACTACTAAGTGGTAGTTAAAAAAACTGAATTTTTCATAAAACTTAATTTTACCGCTTCTGTGAATGGAATTTCAAAAATTCGAGAGACATGGTTAATATAAATAATTAAAATGTGGTTCAACGAGATGAAAATAATTTTTGGTGAATAGTAACTTTTTACTTTTATTTACCACGGTTAAAAGTAAATAGGGTAATTAAGGGTAAAAATGATATTAATATTACCCTAACACATGTCATAATTCTATTGGACAAGTTTATCTCAACAAAAAACAACCTTAGAAATAAAATATTATCATTTAGGTCCACTTGGATTAGATTAGGACATTTATTATTATTTAATTCAAAGAAGAGTTAAAAGAGTTAAAATCAAAGTTTATTTAATAAAACATTTTTAATATAGGGTTATACATAATATAAATTCGATTTTAAATATTAATTAGAAAGATAAAAAGATTTACTACATAATTATATTTTATTTATAATTTTTATACATTAAAACATTTAATTTATTTATGACACGATGATGATGCAGTAATTACCTAATTAATGAAACATTGAAATAATTGATATTATAAATACCCAAATAAATATAATTTGAGACTTTTTATGAATTAAACTAATTTTATTGGTTAATATGACATGTTAGAGATGATTTAATGAACTTTGGTCGAAGTAATCATTCTGTTATGAGTTTCAAAAAAATCAACTATTGAATAGTGTCAAAATTGATAGAAAAGAGTTTTTAAAACAAATATTATATTATTAACTGATATTAAATTCTTAAAAATCTAAGGTTCGGCCAAGATACTTATATCATGATATGTGTATCATTAATGGACCACTTGGGAGTCTCTTGGATGTATATAGTAAGTTTATTAACTATATAATATAAAAATACAAAGTGACATGGTAAATGTCAAACTAATTAACTAAGAGTTAATACTTAAAGATAAGGTTAATATAGTAACCCAAACCTGTCTAAATTCTATTGGTTGAATGGTTTTTGACCTATCCCCACCTTGACCTTTGAGTAATAAACTTTGGAGCCATTAGAAACCGAATATGAATTTATTATAAATTAATATTTCTAACTTTTCCAAAGGTGCCCCTCACCCCTCTTATAAAAGGGAACTCCCCATTCTCATTACTTCACACCTTAATAGCATTTTGGTTTGGATAAACCCTGCCCAAATACTCTCTAAAATTCCCTCACTACAACCTAGAGTCCTTAGTTTGATCATAAATCCAACCTAAGGATCCCTTTTGATCAAATCAAAAGGAAGAACCCGAAGAAGAGGTAATGTTTTCACCACCCTTTTTCAAATTCATTTCTTCTTCAACTTATTCTTTATTTGTTTTTCTCATTATAAAATAATGAATCAAGTATCTCCTATATACTGTAATATTATTATAAATATGGTACAACCATATTCAGTATTCTATCCACCCTTTGAATAACATGTCACCATATGTGCGTACGTACGGCTTACCGTCTCCACGTCGTGGTGTAATTTTTATTCAATATATTATTAATTGGGTGGGTATAATAATGATGTGTAACTCATTTAAATAATAAATATAACATTATAATGATTCTGTATATATGATATACCATCCAATTATATATTATTTTAATATCAAAATAATGATATTGTCGCTCGTGCGTACGTACGGACTACCGTCTCCACGAACGCGATGAGATTCATTCTCTATTGTATCCATTCAAGTATAATTATCATTTTATGATTTAAAAATAATGTTTAAGGACTTGATATCATTCTGTATATGAATAATCCATGACAAACATGGCTTACGTAACAAAACATATAAAATAAAATGAGTAAGTTAACACCCAAAACGACGATAATTCTAAGATATTATTAACAAAGCAATGTTAAAAGATCATATATGATATCATATTAATGTATATGATTATTGAATAATTTAATAACAATTATTTCACCATTATACAGGAGGTTAACCTACCCCCAACCAAGGAAAAGTACAAGGTAAGGGTTTATTTCGCAATCTCTTCATTATCCGAGGTTGTTTATACGAAATAATCTACTGGGATTTCTTTATCATCCACGTCCATGTTTCTTCGAAATGCATTTCAAAACATTTTTACTATTTAAAAAGAATATGGGTTAAAGTAATTTATACCCTTATGTGTTTTTAAAGGAATATTTCCATCGTTTTCCAAACAAGTCACTTTTAACCTTTCTACAAATTTAAGGTAAGAATGTTTTTTTAACTTATACGGTGGGTGTGGCTATTTACCGCCGTTATAAAAATCGTCAAATCTTCCCTTACAAGCTTATAAGAATATTTTCAATGTAAATGTTTTATTTTATAATTATGTGACTTTTAAATTATTTCAAAATGAATATTTTAAGAATTTGTGAAAGGTACTCTTTATCAAGATCAAAATTTTAAATGTTTTAAATATTTATATTTATAAATCTTTTTAATTAATGTCCATGTTTTCAAAATGATTTTAAGGATTTATTTATATGGACATGAAGTCTTTGAAATGATATTTATTTTCAAAAGTTTCAAAGTGGTATGGCACACTTTGATTCAAAAATCTCTTTTAAATTACTTCCTTTATAAATGTGTGACTTTTCAATGATTTTGAGAAAAGAGATATTTCTCTCAAATACTTTTGATTTCATCTATGTCAACATCATTTGATGGATTTTAAGATTATTTGAAGTTGATTTATTATGATACAAAACTTTTGTATTGTATTGAAGGTTTTGTGATATTTTTTACTGTGGATGTGTTATTTTTATACCATTCATGGTTTATGGAGAAAGTATTGACATTTCGTATGCTAGTTTTAATACGAATGTTTATGTTATGTTTAAACATTTTCATATGGGAATGCATTGGACTTAGTAAGTGACGGGTGGAGCCCGCTATAGCTCCTCAATGCATCGGTAGGTCTCATGAGACAAACTAGTGTCTCGGCACAAGGCCTTGGAAAAATCTTATTTGTAGTCTTGGCACGAGGCCTTGGCTATGTGGTTATGATAGTATGGCATTATGCATTCCATCATTATGAAAGTGGTTATTGATATTGCATGTGATTATTAGATTATTAGAATATCCATGTGAATAAGTAAATGGAATTATTTCATTTTATTTTTTTTCATACTATGTTGAAGTTCAAGTTTAAAAGGCTTTTGTTTTAGTTATACATTTCCTTAAATGTTTATGCTTATTTATGAAAGTTTCCGCTGTATTGCTTACCCTTACGGAGCATTTGAGCTCACCCCTTTTCTATGTTTTATTTTTTCCCAGGATTCCAAGAAGTATATTGTGATTGATAAGAAGGGTTAAGACAAGGGAATAATGGAATTCATAAAGGATTATTTATGTTGTTTTGTATGTTATGAAGTGTAATGTAACATTCATGTATGTAATCTATATTCCAAGACTGCTAAACTAATCGGTCCTTTGGGACTTGATTCCTTGTAATCATGACAATGTATTAAAATAATGTACTGACTCTGGGTAACTGGGGTCGGGGCGTTACAGTTGGTATCAGAGGAAGTTTAGCAATAACCTTGGAAACTATATTTAGATAAACTCTGATTAGAGCACATATCCCTAAGATAGACTATGAGGATTAGTATAGAAGAACTTCCTAGAATTTTGGTATTGTAGAGATTTTGTGAGTTTTTCGAGCAATACATCCATGTCTGGATACGATCAGGTAGAGGTGGCTCTAGCATAGATGTACCTAAGGGTAAAACCCGAAAACACCGCTTTGAGCTAGACTCGAACGGGAACTGGTGCACGACAACGGGCCTTGCTGCACTCTTGGTTAAGACACTCCCGGGGGATATGCTTAGGATAATTCTCATTTTATTTACAAACCATTATGAAGGGCTCATGAGTATATACTTACTCAAAGAAAAAAAAATATGATTATGTATTATATCCATAAACTATTCAATTTGTATTAGGAATTATTTATTTCAATTCATAAACTGACCTAGTTTATGCTATTGTATAGAAATGGTGCCCAGTAGAAGGAATGTGAACTCCAGTAATACGTATGATCCAAAGAGTAAGAAGGATCGTATCTTTCATGGCACTAAGAGATCATTTAGAAGGGAAATAGTCTCCCATGTATTATCATCATATGAATAAATAATATCATGTGTTGATAAGATAAGTAAAGAGTTTACTGAGTCCTATGGATTTGAAGGGAAGCAAGAGAAGAAAAGGATGGAAGAGAGAAAGATGGATAAAGGGAAGAGGGAAAAGAAGAATTTTCCCATATGTGATAATTGTGGGAAGAAACACCATGGAACTTGCCTGAAAGGAATGGGAGTTTGTTATAAGTGTGCAGGAAAAGGGCACAAATTATGTGACTGCAAGGGTAAGAAAATGGTTTCAAATGTACAATGATTCATTTTCAAGGAGTTTGGACACTATGCGAACCTATGTCTCAGTCATCAGACTATGCCGAAAATGATGCTATTGGATAATAATCAAGTTATGATACTACCACAGATGAAGAGGAATGATTAGAGTTCTTATGTTGATTATGTCATTTGAGTGTTGTATCAACAATGTACTTGTTATAATAATTATGAAGTATATAAGGATTGTACTGCAGTACTATTTCATTAAGGACTTGAGATTGTGTGGAACAAAGAAAAGTGACTCAATAGCAGGTTAAATTTTTATAAAATATATGGTTGAGAGAAAGATAAACCATAATATGGTTCTGATACCGAGGTAGTGATTTTAGAATAATACATGATTGATTTGGATAAATTATATTGGATATTCTTGACTACCTTGAAACTGATTAATGATTTGTATATTCCATCATTGTTGGGGTTTAAAACATTTTTTTTGATTGAAGGAGTATATCTATTATTCTTTAAGGAATAAGGGATCATGAATGTAATCAATAAGGTTTTATGGTAATTCAGAATGTTGCAGTGTTTTAAAAGAATGCATGATAAAGGTGATCACATGTTATTACGCAGCAAAAAAAAGGATATTCATTGTGTTTACCTTCCTTATAAATTTTGTGCTGAAGTATTTTGGATAGTTCTAGTTTGGATTATTTTGGATTGCCATAAAAGGACAACTCGGAGGTCAGGCAGCAACCCGTCACGTCCGGCAAGGCTGCGAGACTTGAACCCACAACCGAAGGGCGACAAGGGTGTATCACCTACCACTGACCCACGTGATGTCCTGGATTGAATAATGTCGTTATTTTTAATGGTTCTTCTAGATGAATTATAAATTCATTTTTTTAACCCTATACGAATAGTATAAATAGAATTTTTTTTACATTCTATTATCTTTTAGAGTGAAAGATGAGTTTGTGGTAGAAATTTATTAATGGATAAAACTCTAATTATAAAGTAAGTATATCTCCTTATGATCTTATCCAATCTCATAAATAAATTCCTCAACATTAAGAAAAGGAACTTAGAACAAAAATGTTGTCCTCAATGGTACCTTAAATAATAACTAATTTATGGTTTTGGGATTGTTGGCCTTTTCATAGCCATGTTCTCTACCACTCTCCATCAGATAATTGATGGTTAGATTTATCTTCCATATCCATATTTTCCTACATGGAACCCTAGTATGTGTTATTTTCAGTAATCTTCATACTTTCCACTCTTTATTTTAAATAGAGGCATCATTAATTCATTTTTTGATGTGGGATTTCAACTAAGATATTTTGAAACGTAAAAAATGTGTTATCCTAATACCTTATGTTTTGTTGAATCGATGGTATTTTAAATCATCATAAATTGATGAATTTAAGGACCTCAATTTTGAACTTGTTTGTGATTGATGACCTCAATCACTACCTATAAATATTTACGTTTTTCCTCCAATTATATGTCTATAATTACCACCAATGTTCTCATAATCGAGATCATAATTTGGTGGTAACCCTTTCATTTCTCTTTTCATCATATTAAGACTAAATTTTAGTAACCCAATTTCCGATGTGGATTTTCCCACAAAGATATTTTTTATTTTCAACCTTATATTTTCGAAGAACGATTTCAAATTGCGAGGAATCAATTTATTGAAGGAGGGGAGAATGTAACACCCCAAGATTACATAGTGTGTTATTTCTTCAAAATAATTCAATAACTTGCACTACACGCAACACCGAGTTAAAGCGCACCATGACTTACCAAACTAGCCGTTATGAATAGTAATACCTACTTTTTAAAATTTTATAAATTCTATCTCTCAAAATGGACTTCATTATTGGATTCGGAATATCAAAATTATCCTAGGGTGAAATTTTGGTACTTTTCGGATAACTTTAATATTTTGATGAATAGTGAAAATTACTAAATTTTAATTAAAAACAACTTTTTTAATCAAAATATTTAATGGTGATAAATTATGAATTTTAGTGGTATTAAAGTATAATTAGAATATATTTTTACCATTTTATCCAATGGTGTTCATTAGAATTAATTTCACTTCGAAATTGGACCTAAACAATTGTCAATCTTTTGATATATATTGTTTCTTAAAAACACGCTATTTGTTGTGACAGCGGGAATTAATTATAAAATTAATTCATGCAACATATATGTTTGTAATTTTTTAAAATAGATATCATTTTTTAATTTGGAATATCAATTGTAGCTTAGGGTGAAATTTTGGCATTGTTCTGAAAAACTTCAATTTTTGATGAATAGTGAAACTACTAAGTAGTAGTTAAAAAAAACTGAATTTTTCATAAAACTTAATTTTACCGATTCTGTGCATGGAATTTCAAAAATCCGAGAGACACGGTTAATATCAAGAAGTAAAATGTGGTTCAATGAGATGAAAATAATTTTTGGTGAATAGTAACTTTTTACTTTTATTTACCACGGTTAAAAGTAAATAGGGTAATTAAGGGTAAAAATGATATTAATATTACCATAACACATGTCCTAATTCTATTTCACAAGTTTATCTCGACCAAAAACAACCTTAGGAATAAAATATTATCATTTAGGCCCACTTGGATTAGATTAGGACATTTATTATTATTTAATTCAAAGAATAGTTAAAAGAGTTAAAATCAAAGTTTATTTAATAAAACATTTTTAATATAAGGTTATATATAAGATAAATTAGATTTTAAATATTCATTAGAATTATAAAAAGATTTTCTACATAATTATATTTTATTTATAATTTTTATACATTAAAACATTTAATTTATTTATGACACCATGATGATGTAGTAATTACCTAATTAATGAAAAATTGGAATAATTGATATTATAAATACCCAAATAAATATAATTTGAGACTTTTTATGAATTAAACTAATTTTCTAGGTTAATATGACATGTTAGGGTTGATTTAATTAACTTTTGTTGTAGTAATCATTCTGTTATGAGTTTCAAAAAAATCAACTATTGAATAGTGTCAAAATTGACATAAAAGAGTTTTTAAAACAAATATTATATTATTAATTGATATTAAATTCTTAAAAATATAATGTTTGGCCAAGAGACTTATATAATGATAGGTGTATCGTTAATGGATCACTTGTGGGTCGCTTGGATGTATATAGTAATTTTATTAACTATATAATATAAAAATATAAAGTGACATGGTAAATGTCAAACTAATTAACTAAGAGTTAATACTTAAGGATAAGGTTAATATAGTAACCCAAACCTATCTAAATTATATTGTTTAAATGTTTTTAGACCTATCCCCACCTTTACCTTTGAATAATAAACTTTTGAGCCATTAGAAACCGAATATGAATTTATTATAAATTAATATTTCTAGCTTTTCCAAAGGTGCCCCTCACCCCTCTTATAAAAGGGCACTCCCCCTTCTCATTACTTCACACCTTCATAGCCTTTTGGTTCTGCTAACCCCTTCCCAAATACTCTCTCAACTTCCCTCAATACAACCTAGAGGCCTTAGTTTGATCAGAAAACCAACCTAAGGAGCCCTTTTGATCAAATCAAAAGGAAGAACCCGAAGAAGAGGTAATGTTTTCACCACCCTTTTTCAAATTCATTTCTTCTTCAACTTATTATTTCTTTGTTTTTACCATTATAAAATAATTAATCCAGTATCTCCTATATACTGTAATATTATTATAAATATGGTACAACCATATTCAGTATTCTATCCACCCTTTGAATAACATGTCACCATACGTGTGTACGTACGGCTTACCGTCTCCACGTCGTGGTGTAATTGTTATTCAATATATTATTAATTGGGTGGGTATAATAATGATGTGTAACTCATTTAAATAATAAATATAACATGATAATGATTCTGTATATATGATATACCATCCAATTATATATTATTTTAATATCAAAAGAATGATATTGTCGCTTGTGCGTACGTACGGACTACCGTCTCCACGAACGCGATGAGATTCATTCTCTATCGTTTCCATTCAAGTATAATTATCATTTGATGATTTAAAAATAATTTTTAAGGAATTTATATCATTCTGGATGTGAATAATCCATGACAAACATGGCTTACATAACAAAACATATAAAAGAAAACGAGTAAGTTAACACCCGAAACGACGATAATTCTAAGATATTATTAACAAAGCAATGTTAAAAGATCATATATGATATCATATTAATGTATATGATTATTGAATAATTTAATAACAATTATTTCACCATTATACAGGAGGTTAACCTACCCCCAACCAAGGAAAAGTACAAGTTAAGGGTTTATTTCGCAATCTCTTCATTATCTGAGGTTGTTTATACATAATAATCTACTGGGATTTCTTTATCATCCACATCCATGTTTCTTCTAAATGTATTTCAAAACATTTTTACTATTTACAAAGAATATGGTTTAAAGTCATTTATACCCTTATGTGTTTTTAAAGGAATATTTCCATCGTTTTCCAAACAAGGAACTTTTAACCTTTCAACAAATTTAAGGTAAGAATTTTTTTTTAACTTATATGGCGGGTGTGGCTATTTACCACCATTATAAAATCGTCAAAGCTTCCATTACAATCTTATAAGAATATTTTCAATGTAAATGTTTTATTTTATAATTATGTGACTTTTAAATGATTTCAAAATGAATATTTTAAGAATTTGTGAAAGGTACTCTTTATCAAGATCATAATTTTAAATGTTTTAAAGATTTATCTTTATAAATCTTTTTAATTAATGTCCATGTTTTCAAAATGATTTTAAGGATTTATTTATATGGACATGAAGTCTTTGAAATGATATTTCTTTTCAAAAGTTTTAAAGTGGTATGGGACACTTTGATTCAAAAATCTCTTTTAAATTACTTCCTTTATAAATGTGTGACTTTTCAATGATTTTGAGAAAAGAGATATTTCTCTCAAATAGTTTTGATTTCATCTATGTCAACATCATTTGATGGATTTAAAGCTTATTTTAAGTTTATTTATTATGATACAAAACTTTTGTATTGTATTGAAGGTTTTGTGATATGTTTTACTGTGGATGTGTTATTTTTATACCATTCATGGTTTATGGAGAAAGTATTGACATTTCATATGCTAGTTTTAATACGAATATTTATGTTATGTTTAAACATTTTCATATGGGAATGCATTGGACTTAGTAAGTGACGGTTGGAGCCCGCTATAGCTCCTAGATGCATCGGTAGGTCTCATGAGACAAACTAGTGTCTTGTCACAAGGCCTTGGAAAAATCTTATTTGTAGTCTTGGCAGGAGGCCTTGGCTATGTGGTTATGATAGTCTGGCATTATGCATTCCATTATTGTGAAAGTGGTTATTGATATTGCATGTGATTATTCGATTAGTAGAATATCTATGTGAATAAGTAAATGGCATTATTTCATTTTATTTTTTTCCATACTATGTTGAAGTTCAAGTTTAAAAGGCTTTTGTTTTAGTTATACATTGCCTTAAATGTTTATGCTTATTTATGAAAGTTTTCGCTGTATTGCTTACCCTTACGGAGCGTTTGAGCTCACCCCTTTTCTATGTTTTATTTTTTCCCAGGATTCCAAGAAGTATATTGTGATTGATAAGAAGGGTTAAGACAAGGGAATAATGGAATTCATAAAGGATTATTTATGTTGTTTTGTATGTTATGAATTGTAATGTAACATTCATGTATGTAATCTATTTTCTAAGACTGCTAAACTAATCGGTCCTTTGGGACTTGATTCCTTGTAATCATGACAATGTATTAAAATAATGCACCGACTCTGGGTAACTGGGGTCGGGGCGTTACAACCCATTTCAATCCACACATCCACACATGCATTCCTAGGTGATAGCTACATACTCATGAGCGGTCTCTTGTCAATCTACCAAGTCATCATAAGGTAACCAATAACCCATGTTCCATTACACCTTTGGAACTGAGCACCAAGTCATATTTCAACAAGGCCTCATAAAATGCAACATGAACACGCACCATCCATGTTTTTTGAAAAATAATTCCAATACAATTATGCCAAAAACATTTTAATAAAAAATATTTTTATTGAAAAAATTTCCATAAAACCCTTTCCCATGAATAAAACCAAGAAAATATTTTAAAATCAATATTTTAAATTCATTTCTCAAATCAATTTACACAAATATTCCACAATTCCACAAGTCATCACTAAATAAGGTTTCCACCAAGATTTGTACAATAAATTTTAAGTAAAAATAATAATTTGAAACTAATCCTTCAAAGTCTAATCAAGTGGAATCAAGAGAGAAGTCACTTACCTCAGGAATTGTGGTGAAAATGAAGAATAGCACAAAAACATCCACAAAACTGGGTTGATTCTCCCAAAACCTACCTTAGATATCTTTCCCTATAATCAAAAAAGAAAAATATAATCATGATTGGAATAAAAAGACATATATATCCACAGTATTCTAGATCTAGAATTTTGATAGGGAAGGAACTTCTGGATGATACTTCCATTCCTTTACCCAGCTATAATCTTCCATCTCACTAGTTTTCACATTCTCTCGATTTCATTCAAATGAAAATTTATAAAGAAAATAAATTTATCATGGAAGTAATCCATTGAGTATATTATATATTAGATAAATCCTCTATAAGTCTATATGTTCATGATATCTCCCATCAACCAATTGCTCAAAGTTACTAGAACATACTTGTCTCCTCCTTAAATAATCTGAGAAGTGGTTGGAGTTTAAATTGGTACTTTCATCATGGTGGTAACTTCTTTGATGAATGGGAATTTACATTCTAGGTTAGGAAGAGTTTCTTAGAATTTACTGATCAGTTACACATTATCCATATTTATGAGGTGAAATTGACTTCTTAGTTTTTCATGTACCATCAATCAGAACTTCTCAAAGAGCTGATTAGTTACTGGGGTCCCAACACAAACTCTTTTCATCTAACCCATGGTAAGGTAGGTATTATCCTATGGTATGTTTATTAGTAGGGGTAATACCTCCTCTTGGTGAGATATGTGATTAATTCCTTCCTACTGTGGATATTTGGGATGGCCCTGAACAAACTCTAAGCTTGGCATGGGATATGTTCACCATTACAATGAAGAAGTTAAAGAAGGATATGAATCTACACACTACTACAAATACGGCATTTATCAGTGCTAAAAATGGCCTTTAAAAGCGCTAGAAAATCACTTTTATTACTGGCGAAGATAAAGGGGGGTCCCCTTTATCAGCGCTCCAAAAGGCGCTGATAAAGCCCCTTTTATCAACGCTATCTTTTTAGTGCTGATAAAAGACCCCTTTTATCAGCGCTTTTTTAAAAGCGATGATAAAAGTTAAAAAATAAAAAAAATCCTTCCAATCAGGGGGATTTTATAGCGCTTGAGCCTCCCTTTTACAGCGCTCCCCCCCCCCCCCTCCAGTGCCCGCACGCACCCCTCCACCCTTTATCAGCGCTAACCCCAGATTCACCCATGCGCACGCGTCCCTGCCTCCACCCGGATTTGATCTCGAGACCTCCCCCCTACGTGCCTGAAGCTTTTTCCACTCCCCTATATTGATTTTTCTCCTATTAGTGATATATCTATTTATTTATATATATATATTTATTTATATTTATTCGTATAGTAATATGTATTTATATTAATATATATATATATAGTTATATTAATATAAATATATAGTTATATTAATATATATATATATTTATTTATTTATTTATAGTGATATTAATATATATATATATATTTATAGTTATATTAATATATATATATAGTTATATTAATATATATATATAGTTAGATTAATATATAGGTATATAAATATTCATATATTTTTATTTTAAATAAAATGGATATTAGTAATTATTTAGATAAAGCTAATATATTTTATATGTAAATATATTTTATTATTTATATTTATAATTAAATTTTTATGTGTGAATATATAAAAAAATATGTATATATTGTTATATATTTGATTATAAATAGTAGTTAATTATAAAAAATGATAAAATTTTAAAGAAATAATATCAATATGAATGTAATACCTTGGAATCAATTCAGTCCCCACCAAAAAAAATCCAATAATACCCCCTTGAATGAGGTTGAAAATCCAAAAATGTTAAAAAATCGGGGTACCCCGACTAAAAACTCACTTTTATAGGCCTTCTGGGCCTTTTTTGTCATTTAAAAAACATTTAATGGGGTTCCTCCATGTCACAATAGTGTAGATCTTGTCGCAGGCTTTGATTTGATATGTGGTAGAGCTCAAACGGACACTCGGATCAAAAGTTATGGTCGTTTGAAGTTCGAGTTGCATTTTCAACATATTTTGGATCTTTTTTTAATTTTTTTTATTTTTTTAGTCTTAAAATTGTTATTAAATGACTATTAGTCCATAATAATTAGCAAATTATTAATTAAAAATATTTTTTTAATTTTTTTATAAGCTATTTTCACTAAATATCTTATATATTAAGTGTAACCGTATATTTATACTTATCTAAAATATATTTAAAATTATATTTAAAAAATATATATTATATTTATATCAATATAACTATATCTATATATTTAAATATTAATATATTTTGTTTAATAAATTTTTTTTGGAAGTGGACCCTTTATCAGTGCTTTTAAAAAAAGCGCTAATAAATACCCTCTTTTATCAGCGCTACTAAAAAAAGCACTGATAAAGGGGTACCCTTTAACATTGTAAAAAAAAGTGTTGTTAAAGGGGGTACCTTTATCAGTGCTAAGAAAAAGTGTTGATAAAGGGGTACTTTTATCATTGATTTTTTTAGCGCTGATAAATGTACCCCCCTTTATCAGTGCTTTTTCGTTAGCGCTGATAAAGGGTGGTGCTGGTCTTGCCCCATTTTGTGGTAGTGACACTTGCTCATTTCTTTCAAGTATTAGATCAATATTTTTCTTTATCATATATATACCCATCCAACTATCATACGCCTTCATCGATGTATTTACCGATAAATTTGAAGTAGTGTGGACTCTTATTTTCCATTCTAAAAGCTGGAGAGCATGCCTCGTGGGCCAACCGAGTGATACTAGAGGCATCCCAAAGTCTTCAGTTAGCATAGAATTGGATATTTTTTTGAATGGATGGTTTCTATCAACCATGGATGCACACTTGGGTGTTCAAGTAGGAAAATTAGTGATGGAATCTTGGGTGGAGGCCTACCTAGTTGGCATACTGAATTGAATGTTCTATCATGTGGACAAGCCCTACGCTTTCCCAATCCCCTTATTTTTGGTAGTGATGGAGTTGATTCAGGACTCGGGGGAGTCCCCAAGGAAGTTATCTCACCATAGTGTTGAGTCTCCCATTAACAGGGTAGGATTTTTTGAGGAATATGACTGTTTGATATCAATTAAAGATGATGTTTTAGTTGTAGGAGTAGTGTACAAGGATTATTCTTTAGCTTTCTCATAATCATGGAAAGACTTAATACTTGGGTATAACTCATAAACCATTCCTTATTCTAGTGCACTCTCTCCAAAATTCATCAATGATCAGGTATCACAAAGGCTGATTTGGAAGTAAATCTTCACTTTGATTATAGAGACTCTCTTAGAGAAGATCCCTGACCAAGAAGAATGCCTTCACCGACTCTTTTGTGATTTGGGAGTATGTGGATTTGATTATCGAAAACTATATGACATCATGATATAGATTGTCTTAACCTATAAACAATTGTCTAATAGTGATAAGGATATGTGTATCTTTGAATACAAAAGTTCTATGGTCCAATCAATAAAGGAAGCCTCAATGGTGATTGAGTAAAGTCATCAGAAAGTGTCTCAATTGCATGCTCAGATGTATGATTTAATCATAGAGATAGCAAAACAGGAAGCATTCATAGATTGAAAAAGGTTTGATATTTCTATATCTCTATCCTTATTGGTGACCACTCAGAAAGGTGGTGAATAAGTTTCTACTTTAATTAAGACTATTCAACCTCTTGTGATGTTAGAAGAAATAGATTTGGCAGTACTTCAACACTCAATTGACACCTCTCACCAAACTTTTGTTGATTTGGAAAACTCAGCTGACCAGATATTATTATGATCTACTTATAAAAATGCACTTTTTTGTTTCCTATTTATGAATTCATGGGAGAGACTACAGAATGTGGAGATTCCTCCCTCCTTTGCACACTATCAACGAACAAACATTTCCAAACTTTTCACGTTATTGTCATACTTTCTTTCATTTTATGTGTTCATGGGATTATATTGATTTAATATCATTTAGACCATCTAAAACATCCATCCTTTTTATATTACCAATTAAACCCAAATTCCTGAATTTGAAATCTTGAATCATAACAGACATCTCTTGAGAATTCTCAGTGAATTATTATTGACCTAAGAATACTCATTGATATGTCTTCTCCTATCATCTTAGGATAACCTAGTTTAAAAGTATAATTTTGATGAATATTTTATAGAGTGAAGGTGCTCTAATTTTTTCCTAATTTTATAGACCTAGTGAGAATATCTTGATTTTTTATATAGACTGATAATGATCCCTACAATTGTTATATCTTTTATTTTTATTTCCCTATATTTTTTCTGAGTTTCATATGGGAAAATATTAGTGGGTGTGGACTTGGATTTTACTCAGGATTCCCTTTATGGGTTTTCATCGTAAAAATATTTATGCCTTTTCCATTTTATAAATGTTCAATATTGTCTAGATCACACAAAGTGCATGTATAGGGAGCAGAGAACCAGGGTTCCCTTTATGGATTTTTAGCCTAGAAAGTACTGTGTGTTTTTCAATTAGATGTTTAAGTCCTTCTAAACAATACCATTATTGTAGTTTTTATCCTTATAGTTCAAACCATCTATTGTTATAGTTTAGGGTCTTCTAGCTCAGAACATCTATTATTGTAGTTTAGAGTCTTCTAAATCGGACCATATATTATTGTATTTTAGGTTTATCTAGCTCAAACCATTTATCATTGTAGTTTAGAGTCTTATATATAGGACTATTTGTTGTTGTAATTTTAGGTCTTCTATTTTGGACCATTTTTTGTTGTAGTTAAGGGTATTATATCTTGGATCATCTGTTATCGATAATGAATTATGGGTATTCATGAAGGGTTCGGGAACCCTACATCCTTGTTGGGTTTTTGAATAATGAGTATCCATAATGGGTTATGAAACCCTATATTATTAACTGATATTCTAAATAATGAATGTTCATGAAGGGTTATAACACCCTGTGTTGTTGTAGAAATTATGAAGGATGGGTATCCATAATGGGTTGCGACACCCTACATCCTTGCTAAGATTTTGTTTGATGTATTATGGATTCCAAATCAACTTGGATATTTGGAATATTGGTTGTGTAATTATAACCCAAAATTTTGAATTGAAGGTTGTGAGATCAGTAAGACATGCTGGGGATGATTGTGAAACACTCTAAGATGTTGATTTTCTCCATGATGTTGATGGGGCTCATGAGGATTGGAGGTCTTTTCTTATAAGGATAAAATTCCTCTAGTTAATATTTCATAGGCCCTTATGCATGAGTCCATAGGGAATACATTCATGGTCAATAATAGGGGTCTCTACTTATTTCCAAGGGTCAAAAAATATTTTTAAAGATTCAAAGTTCTAATCAATGAAGTGGGATATAGATAACAGAGCTATCCAAGAAGGGTTATATCACTCTAAGGTAGTTTGTTTTATGGATGGGAATATCGATCCCTACACTATATAGTTTCAGGTCATGTGGTTTGGTCCATCAAAAGGTTGATTAATGGACTATCACATTCCTGATTTGAGAATGGGTATAATATATGAGGATGTAACATTGAGGATGTCGAATCTTCTTGAATAGTTGGATCACAGCAAGTTTAAATCATGACCCAAGAATATCTGAGTTAACTAAAGGTGAAAACTAGTGGGTACACAGGTCAACCATTGATGATAGTAAAATCTCATATTCCATGTAGTCAGGATAATAACTCCTGGGTTTAAAGGGGTCTTTCTACTAAGACCAAAACATCTATTAGGTGCAAGCTCTGAGGAATTTAGTTATTCATGATCAAATCCTAATGGTGTCCCTTTGTATTAACCAGTCACTCTTAAAAATTTTCTATAGGGGAGAACCATGATTAGGGGAGCACAAGGTCTATGGGGTTCCAATAGAAGAATATCACCTCAAGGAATTGGTTATTATCAACTTAGGTATCAAAGATACGAAGGTGATTTGTCGAAAAAATAATATTCAAGAAGGATTTGGGAACCCTAAAAGTTGTATCTCCACCTATTAAACACATTATCATGGTGTGAAGATGTAGAAAATCATTACTCTAACTTTTTTCTGGACCATGGGGGCCAGTGATAATGGCATGGGTTTTATTAAGGCCATAAGATGGGCCCTATGAGATTTATGTCTTTTTTAATGGTCCAACTTTTTCTTAAACTTTAGAGATGAATATTTTATAAAGGTGACTTGAATTTTTCTCAAACCACCCTTTATAAGTTCTTAACCTAACTAGTTTTATGTCTCTCACACTGGTATTTTAGGGTTATTCAATTTGGAAAATCAAAGACTACAGTTTTAAGGTCATAAATATTTGACTAAAGTGCATGTAGGTTAAGGTCATGATACATGTGAACCTATTATGAGGGAAGTATTTGACAATAGCCTAATTGGGATTCCCAAGGTCATAATTACCCCAACACCTTCCCAGGTGTAGAATGAGAATGTTGTAAATCAAGGATCAAGGTTCTAAAATCATGAGTAATGGTAAAGAAAAATCATGTTTATGATGATTATGAATCACTCTATGGTGATAAGATTCACTGTAATGATTTTAGGGCTCACAAGTATCAAGAGACCTTTTTACAAGGAAAATACACATTTGGTTGACAGTCAGGAGCTCATATACTGGAATCAAGGGAAAACATGAATAGTAAAACAAAGGGTCCCTTGAAGTTGAATTTCCTTTTCCAGGGGTCATGGAAGGTTTACAAAAATTCAAGATGCTCAAGACATGAAGTGTGATTTATGGATTGAGGTTTTTAGTAAGGTGGTGGAAGAACCCTAAAATTTAGTTAACCAGGGTCGAGCTCTTGTGGTGCTTTGATAAGGAGTGATGATATATTGTGGTCTATATAGTTTAGTGTCATTTAGTAGGGACGTATTTGTTGTTCACTTTAATGTCATGTGATGAGAATGCCTTCCTTTCAGTTTTACATCATGTGGTAAGGATTTAGGAACTGACATTAAATTGTGTGAGATATCCTTAAGGACACTTTTCATTGGTTAGGGGAATTTATATGTGGTAAGAAACTTTTATCTATTTATAGGATTATTGATGGGTATCCATATATTGGAGCCCTTCCTACACAGATCTATCATATGTGTAAGAAATTCATACATAGATCTGACTCTTATGTAGGAAGAGTGAGTATGTATGACCTAGCCCTCTTTAAACAAAGACGTATAAAATTATTATGGATGGTCTTTTCTAGGTTTCTCTATGCATATTTTAAGGGAAGAAATCATTCCATAGTCAACTCCTTTAAGTATATCCCTCTGTATAGATATGGCTCATATGCAATGAATATGGGAATTTTTATTTCTTCCCTTAGTGAGTCTCAACATCAAGGTCAACTAAGGGGTCCTCTATATAGATAGTTCTCATACATAGGGATATGGTATTTCAATATTTCATTCAGGTATGGAGGTAAAAAAATTCATTCCTAAAACAGATTCATGGGTATAATAATTTCATGTAATAATATTTCTTTGACAATGGGTATGATGCACAGATGTGTAATAATGAGAGTATCTAGATCTGCTTGAATAGTTAGGTTATAAAAGGTGTAAATCATAACCCAAGAATACTTGAGTTAATTTTAGGTGGAAACCAGTGGGTACAGGTAAACCATTGATAATGGAGGAATCTCATATTCCACATAGTTAAAAAAATAACTCATGGGTTTAAGGGGGGACTCTTCTCTAGTACTAAAACAACCACTAAGAGGAATCTGTGAGGAATTGCATTACTCATGATAAAATCCTAGTGGTATCCCATTAGATTAACTAGTCCTTGTTGCCAGTTTTATATAGGGGAGAACCAAGAACAAGGTATCCTAAGGTCCATGGGGTTCCAAGAGAATAATATCAACTTAATGAATTGGTTGGTATTAACTCATGTATCAAAGATACGAAGGTTATTTGTGGAAAATTTAATATTAAAGAAGGGTTTAGGAACCCTAAAATTTATGTTACCATGTATTGAACGCATTCTGAGATGAAGGGATAAAACATGTGATTCTTAGGTACATAATCATCATAAGGGGTGATCTATTCAATGTAAATACATCTTGTCATGAAATTTAACATCATGCGACTAGGATGTTATTGTGTGTTTAACATCATATGACTAGGGATTGGTTCCCTATATTTGGATAGAACACACCTCAATCGCATTGTTCATAAAAACCTTCTAGGTTCTCTAAGCTCACATGAGTCATGCTCAGTGTGAGAAACATGAGACAAAATTATATTCAATTGAGTCATGCAAGAGTGCATGATAGGGAATATGTGAGGGTACTCACATTTTGGTATGAGAGGGGATCCCCAAAAAAATTTGGTTCTCATTGAGGGGAATAGTTGTGAGTGGTGAGAATTCATGGTTGGGTCAAAAAATGAAGGATTCATGAATCACTATGTATCCCATAAAATGGTAATCAAGCCACATGTAGTTCTGATTTTAGATAATCTATTATGAAAGTTTGAACCATATTCAAGGGAAGGGGAATTTTTATCTGTTTCATCATGGTTGGACCCAATATTTGAAGTCCAAGTCTGACTACGTATACTATGGTGATAAATATCAAGGCATATATAGTTCTAATAAATAAATTCCTCACACTGCTTGATTTTATGTGTTGGGAGATGGTATTTTCATTATATTTTGGGTATACCCAAGATTTGGAATTTGGGAATCAATATGTATCCTGTAGAAATAAGAATCAAGCCACACATTGTTCTTGAATGGAAAAATATCCACACAAGTCTGATCCATATATAGAGGGAGAATTTTTTCATTTATGCTATGGTTGGACCCATTATTTTGAATTTTATAATCACTATGTATCATGTGATAGAAGGAATCAAGACACACATAGTTCTTGAATGGAAAACTCTCCATGCAAGTATAACCCATACATTGAGATGGGGTATTTTTATATATTTTGACTAGACCTAGGACTAGGGATCTGGGCATCACTACATATCCTATGATAGGAGGAATCAAGCCACATGTAGTTCTTGAATGGAAAACTCTCCACATAAGGCTGACCCATATTATAAGGGGGAAAATTTTATATTTATACTATGGTTAGACCCAAGATTTGGGATTTGAGCATCACTATGTATCATGTGATAGAAGTAATCAAGACACACATAGTTCTTGAACATAAAACTCTCTATACTGGTCTGACCCATATATAGAGGGGTCATTTTTTACATTTATATTGTGACTAGACCTAGAATTTGGGATCTAGGTGCCACTATGTATGCTATGATAGTAGGAATAAAGAAACATGTAGTTCTTGAATAAAAAAATATCCACACTGGTCTGACCCATACACAAAGGTGGCATTTTTCTATTTCTATTGTGGTTGGACCCAGGATTTGGGATCTAGGCATCACTACATGTCCAGTGATAATAGTAATCAAGCCACTCATACTTCTTGAATAGAAATATTTCCTATGTGTATATGACTCACACATAAGAACAATAGTACATCATTTTTCTTTCACATAGATCTATATCATGTACAATGAGATATTCATGAAGTAACATCCTCTGTGAAGTTTAACATCATGCGGTAAGGATATATTTTGTGCAGCTTAATGTCATGCGATAAGGATAACTTCCATGCAGTTAAATATTATACGATAAGGATGAAAGATGTTATGTAGTTTAAAGTCTTGATTCCATGACTTGGAATTACTGATGATAGATATGTAAATCACTTATTTATAAAACTCTCATTGGTTGGGGCATAACATGTTCCTCTTCCATTGTGTCCAATGAGTAAGATTCATTAGAATATACCTTATGTACGAAATAAAGATATTCCCACTCGGGTTATAGCTTTTGAGGTTTCTTCCCTAGTATCATTGGAGTTCTGATAACCGATACCAGTTCACCTTGAATGAACAAGAAAAGGTGAACCTTTTAATTGAAGGCTCACAAAATCTGATTTTGATGAACTTTGAGGTTGTGAAGTGTACACAACCTTTCCTCATTGATATATTTTAACTGTTATAATCAATTTTATGATTTCTATTCATCTTAGAGTTATCCATAGATAGATATTCAGAGTGAGGTAAACTATACTTCTATGGTAAACAATACTTTGGTTCCATAAATCAATGAATATAGAGTTGCTTGTGTGGAAGTGAATGTGGTGGTACAATAGGCCCATAAATCATGAAGAAGCTTTTCCAAACAGGACTTCTTTTCCTTTTCCACCATTTTATGGAGTATATTTTACATAGTCTTATTAAAGGTCTTTATCTGCTCATTTTTTTATGCATGATATCAGGATGAATGGTTGGACTCGGTGTTATACCCATGGTAAAGTTTCTTCAATTCAAAAGAACAAAAGTTGTTGTCATTTTCCATCAATATAATATGAAGGAAATTGAATATGGTGGACTTTATAAAGTTTATGATATTATTCATCCTGAATTCCTCATGGGTATGGCCTCATCCCATTTGGAAAAGAAGTCAGTTGTAGTAATGATTCACTTAAACTATTTAGTTGTATCTAGGGGATATAGACCCACAACGTCCATTCCCCCACATGTAAAATAGGCATGAATATTTAGTTGTATGTATAAAATCTGGGGATTTATAGATTAAGTTTTCATTACTTTGGAATTAATGACATTTCCTAATGAATTCCACATAGTCTCACGTCATTGTTTTCCAGTAGTAACTAAGCCTCCTAATTTGGTGGGAGAGTCTATTCCCAAATTGATGAGCACCGTAAGAGCATACATGGACTTATTCCATGATGGATAGAATTAATCCTTATGAAATTATAGATACCCTATCATTTTACACAAATTATTACATGATTTTAAGCATAATTAACCATTAAATACAAACCAAGGATTGTAAAGTATGGTGTCTTTGAAGAATTAGGTACATAAAACTAAAAACATGAAACCAAAATAAAAACGTATTTTATTTAATCTTCATAAGGATCTCCTAAAACCCTTTGATCCCTTATATATTCATAGAATAACATAGGGAATACATAAACAAAGTGATGAGCTAAAAATCCTAGTAAGGGAATAAACATAAGAATAAAGCATAGCACATGGGTTAAAAGGCACAACATGATGAAATAAAAAGGCATGGAACATGAATAAACATATAGAATAATAACATATAGAACATGGTATCATGTAATCATGGAATAATTATAATGTGTAAGCAACATAAAACATGAAATAAGCATTATTCAAGGCTTATTGAACATAGAGGAGCACGAGTCAAGGCTAACCACCAAGACCGTTACACATGGATCACAATTCCAGGCTAAACACCAAGAGTGTTGTACATGATGTCTCATGAGACTAATAATTACCCAATTCATAATAGAACTATCTAGGTTCACCAATCAAAAATTTTAATGAATATGTTTTCCACATGAAGAATCAAAAATAAACATAAGGGTTACTCATGTAAAGAAACGGGTATCATAATCATATCATAAGGCATAACCAAAGCTTGTATCATGATTATTTCCATGAAATAATGGATTTAAAACATAAATGGACATTTAAAATGGAAATTTATGTTCAATTAAATTGGATAATTTTAAAAATAGTGTTTAAGAAACTTTATAAATACAATATTTTAATGTGGTTTAAGGGAAAAAATTTAAGATTCTTTAAAATGAAAAAGAAATAATTGTTTGTATAAAACTATAAATTAACAAAGATATTTTTTTAGGTTAAAATGATTTATTTTAGAAAAAAAATGGTGGATTAAAACATATTATGGAGTGCACTTGAAAATGGGTAAGAAATCAAGAAGTTCCATGTAATCGAGCTTTCTTATCAGGAAGAATTGAGAAGGGAACCTTTTTAAAACATGTATTTCCATATAAAATAAGGATTAAATGGTCTAGATAAATGAGTTTAGAACATATAAAAAAGATTTATAATAATTATATAAAAACAAAGAATAATTAAATTGTATTAAAGATAGATAAAGTGTAACTCGAAGGAAAAAATTGAGGTTCAGAAAGAATATTTTAACTTATATCTGTGATGGGTTATGAGATTCAATTTCATCATTCGGGAGTGTTGGTTTCCTAGGTTTTTATGATCGGTTTACTTGTATACATGTACAAAAATCATGTAAAATGAGAATGGTTGTCCAGAATTTAAGTTTTATGTTATTAATTAACATCAAAAATATTAAATTTTTATATAATTCATTTTTTAATTATTTTTTTTTAGGATGAATCTTTAGATAAGATGTTAGTGATAAACGTTTAAATTATTTTGGTGTTTTTACGATCATCACAAACTAGATTTGTTTTATTAATTAATATTATGTATATAAAAAGGTTTCATAACATTAAATAGGATATAATACATATATTATAATATTTTTTAACCATAAAAATTTTTTTATGAGAAGTCTTCAAGGAGGGTATGGAAATTTAAAACTTCTTCACCCTTGAATGTAATAAATTAACACATCACGGGTGGTGTTTTCATTTTTAGTACAGAAAAAGAGGGGAAGAGAAATGATGATGAACTATTCCATTAACATGATAAAATTATATTATATATAAGATGGTATAATTTCATTCCACTTGGATAAGGGTAGGTGAGGATAGAATAAGAAAATAACATAAATTGAAAAGAAATTAAAAGAAAATGAAAGAGGATTTTACCCCTTGAATTTCTCCTCCTTGAGAACCTCTTTAGAGAAAGGGGTTTGGTATTTTTTTGATACCATGGGCTCATAAACATGGGGGGAAATTTGGGAAGTGGTTTGGGTAGAATTTGGAAAATCTTCAAGGCTTTTCAAGTGTGAGTAAAAGAGGTGGTGGGGTGGTATTTATAGTGGACAAGAGGGGTGTTTTCTCATTATTTTATTCATTAGTTTATTATTTTGCCTAAAGACTATGAATAGTTTGAGAATTATCACTAAATATGTTAAAATAATTAAGGTAAGTTTGATATTATGGTTATTACATCATAAATTACTCAATGAATACTGTATTTAACTTATAATGTATATATACCGTAAATTACAGTATTTTACTATTCACAAAAAATTTAAGTATTTTAGAAAAATCCCAAAAAAAATCATCCTAACTGTTTATTAATGTTTATAATTCAAAAATTAACTCTATTTTATGAAAATAATTTTCTAAATATGAGAAATTTAATTTTTAATTAAAATCATTATTTACTTGGAAAATGCCAATTTTAAAATTATAACTGATTTTTTAACACATTGAAAATTTAATCAATATCTCATAAAATTAACTTATAATAATAATAAAATAAAACATTAATTTATGAATACATTTTATGAAAATAAATTTTCTTTTAAATCATTATATAAATTATAAAATTAAAAATAAATATTTATGTTTTATAAAAATATCAACACTTAATTAATAATTTCTAAAACATTTATTTACTTATATTGTGATATAATTATATCATATTACTATTTATAAGATACCTAAATTTTATTTATACTTTCACTGGTGAGGTTACTATTCTATTGGTCGGTTTACAATTTATAATGTTCATATTACTATTCCAAAGGTCAAGTTACTATTTCATTGGTTTAGGTTCCTTAATTTCTATAAATTATTATTATTCCATTCATTTTTCATTTATAAAGTTTTTATTGTGTTCTATAAGTGATTTTATATGATTTATATTATATGACATAATTATAAGAAGGGAATTTCCATTGATAGAATTATGGGTAGTTACATTCTTCCCCCCTTATGAAATTTCACCCTCAAAATTTCATTTTATATACTATGGAGAAAACAAGTGAGGGTAATTCTACTTCATCACTTCCTTCGGTTACCATGTTTACTCTTATTACTTGTGGTTATTCCATAGTACTTTGACCAGGTAAGTAGTCTTGTTGCGTATATTTTTATCTCTACAATCCAAGATATTCATTAGATTCTCCCCGTAAGAGAGATCATTCTTCAACTATACCACATCTAAATTATGTACATGTGAGGGATATGGTATGTACTTTTTTAAGAGGGATACATGGAATAAATTGTGTACTTGAGACATGGTTGGTGTAAGTGCTAGTCGATAGGCCGCAACTCCAGTATGATCAATAATCTAAAAGGGGTTGATGTACCTGGGACTTATCTTTCCTTTCTTCACAAATCCCATGATACTCTTCCTTGGAGATATATGGAGGAATACCATGTCTCCAACCTTAAACTCTAGGTCCCTTCAATGATTGTCTATATAGATCTTTTTTCATCTTTGGGCTACCTTAATGTTCTCCTGAATGGTTTTCACCTTCTCTATTATTTCTTCAACCATTTCAAGTCCTAGAAACTTATGTTCACCGACTTTATCCCAGCATGTGGTGTTCTATATCTTTTCATATAAAGGGATTCATATGGATCCATTTGGATGATCAAGAGGAAATTGTTGTTGTAAGAGAATTAATTTAGAGGAAGATGTTAGTCCCATCATCCTTTGAAGTCCATATAACACACTCTCAACATTTCTTCTAGTGTATGAATATTCTGTTCATATTTTCCATCAGTTTGAGGAAGATAGGCCATATTAAAGTTCAAATCAATGTTAATAAAATGTTGGAGACTTTTCCAGAACTTGGAGGTAAATCTCATATCTCGATCGGATACAATTGATAGTGGTACTCCATATAGCCTTACCACTTCTCTTATGTATATATTTTCAAGTTGATCTAATGAGAAGTCCTCTAGAATTTTTATAAAGTGAGCTATCTTTGTGAGATAATCCACAATAACCCATGTATCATTGTTTCCTCTGGATGTATTTGAAATTCTGGTGACAAGTTCCATGGTAATATTTTACCACTTCCATGTTCATATGGGTAATGGTTTCATCATCCCCTTATACTTTTTCTTTTTATCCTTCACTTGTTGACATAATAAGCACTTCGATGTATATTCCATGATCTCATTCTTCATATTGTTCCACCAATAGTTCTCTCAAATATCTTGATACATCTTTGTGCTCCCTAGGTGAATAGAGAAGGTTAATCTATGTGCATCATTCAAAATATCTTTCTTTATTTATGGATTATATGTTACACATAGTCATGACCCAAATCTCATGACTCCTTCCTCGTCTATTTTGAACTCTCAGGATTTCCTATTTATGATAGCTTCCACCTTTTTTTAATTTTCACATCATTTCTTTGAGCATCCTTTATTTTCTCTATAAGGGATGGCTGAGCAATCATTTGAGAAAGGATTGATGATTTTATTTCTTCAAAAATACCCATGTCCATCCTTTGAAGGTCTAAGAATATTGGACCCTTTTTCAATTCTCATCATTGATAAAGATGCAGGATCCTTTCTACTTAGATCATCTTCCACCTTATTTTACTGACCAGGATAATAGTGGATTGAGAATTCATAATCCTTTATGAGCTCTAACTCTCTTCACTAGAACATATTAAGATCCTTCTATGTGAATATATACTTAAGGATTTTATGGTCAGTATATATTTCACACTTCTCCCCATAGAGGTAATGCTGCCATATTTTCAATGCAAAGATCACTACTGCCAACTCCAAATCATACATGGGATAGTTTTTCTCATGAATTTTAAACTACCTTGAGTTTTATGCTATCACTTTATCATTTTTTATCGGTACATATCCTAATCCCTTCTTTGAAGTATCATTGTAAACCACAAATAGTTCTCTAATTGTTGGTAGTGTAAGTATTGGTTGAGTGATAAGCCTCTTTTTCAACTCTTTAAAGCATTTCACATTCACTGGTCTAGACAAACTTTTCTCCCTTACTAGTCATCTTGGTTAGTGGGTTTGAAAATTGTGATAATTTCTTAAAAATCACCGGTAATACCCCTCTAAACCAATGAAACTATGGATCTCCATAACAGATGCTGTTTTTGGTTACTCTTCGATTGACTTTGTCTTGGAAGGGTCTACAGATATCCCTTTGTTTGTTATTACATGCCCCAAGAATGATAATTCCTTCATCCAGAACTTAAATTTATTTTACTTTGTATAAATTTTCTCCCTTTTCAAATTATTCAACATAGTATTCAAATGCTCCTTATGTTCCTCCTTTCTCTTGGACTATATCAAAATATCATCAATAAAGACTACAAAAAAATGGTCAAGGTAATCTATAAATACTCTATTCATTAAATCCATGAAAATTTCTGGAGAATTAGTGAGTATAAAGGTAATAACTATGAAATCATAGTGTCCATACCTTGTTCAAAAGGTATTCTTGGGAATATCTTCCTTCTTTACCTTTAATTGGTGATATCCAGACCGAAGGTCCACCTTAGAGAAATACTTGGCCCCATGTAGTTGATCAAACAATTCATCTATCCATGGTAGGTAATAATTTTTATTTATCATAATTTTATTGAGATCATGATAATAAATGCATATGTACATTGATCCATCCTTATTTTTAACAAATATGATGGGTTCACCCCATGGTGAAGCACTCGGGCATAGAAAACCCATGTCTAGATTCTTATGTAACTACTTCTTTGGTTATTTAAACTCAATGGTGGACATTCTATAAGGTTTATTTGATATATTAAGATATCCAAGAATAAGTTCACTTGAGAAATCAAACTCTCAATTAGGAGGAAGGTAAGTTAATTATTTAGGGAACACATCAGTATATTCCCTCACAATGGGAATGTCATCAAGTAGGATCCTCTCCTTTATATCAATAATTTGAGCTAGATATTCTTACACATAAGGAAATAATATTCATAATTGTGATAGTGATTCTGATGTGGATTCATCCTCCTCCTTACACTTGTATAGAAATAGAGGATACCTCAGGATGTTAAGAGTGATATACCTTTCCCGGCAGTTGATATTGGATTTGTATAAATATAGCTAATCCATTCTCAATATAGAATCAAACTCCACCAAAGGAAGTAAGATAATATTTTCTAGGAGTTTCATTCCACAAAAAATAACTGGAGAGGAGTTATATAAATTGGATGCAATAATTTCCCCATTTTTTGTTCTCACAGATAACTCGACCTCCATATTTTGAGGTGGTTTTTGAATAGTTCTACTAAACTTGTAAGATATGAAAGAATTCATAGAACCAGAATCAAATAGTATGTTCACTATTCTTGAATGTATAACTAGATTACCTATTACCACATCATTTTCAAGATCCACCTCAATAGTAGTGATACCATATACCCTTCCTTGCTTCCTTGGAGGTTGTTATTGTTGATTTCCCCCAAAAACAGTTGGCTTAGGGAAATGGTTCGTATAATTCTCATGTTCCTTGCAGTTGAAGCACTCTAAAATAGGCTAAGTATTTATTTAAACCTTCCTTTATTCTTCCACATTGGTGTTATTATTCCTATACCTTATATAGTTATTATCTAGATACCCCATTCTTCCACAATTGAAGCATTTCCTAGTTTCCTTTAGACAGTTCCCAGAATTATTCTTCCCACAATTTTGACACATGAAATATTGGGTTTTCTTTCCATCAAGGGATTTATCTACTCATCCTCCCATATTAAACTACATTTTCTACTTTTTATCTCTGGGTCCACGAGACTATTGAGATTCTTCGATCACTATTTCAACCTTAAGGGTACAATGAACAATCACCTCATAGCTATCAAGGTCACGAATCATCAATGATTTTCATATAATCAACTTTAGTCCACTAAATTAGTGATCCACCTGGATTTCAGTGTTCATGACAAAGTTGAAGGAATATCATGAAATTCTTGTTAAGTTTTATTCATATTCTAGAATAGACTCATGTTCCTTCTACTTTATTTTGAGAAACCATCTTTCCATCCTAAGATGGAGGGCTTGAGAAAAATATTTATTGAAAAAAAAAATCTTGAAATCTTCCCATTCCATGGATTCAATTTCCCCCTTAGACTTTGTGTTATTGATTATTTCCCACCACTGATTAGCTTCCCCATCAAAAAAATAGGCCACTAGCACAACTTTATCTTCTTATGAGCACTGGAAGGCTGAGAATATCTTCTCAATGGAGTTAATCCATTATTTTGTGTGAAGGGGAACGAAAGATCCACTAAACATGGAATGACTTTGTCGCATAAAGGATTCAGACACAACTTACTCTTTTTTAGTTGAAGGAGGGTGTTCCACACAATTCAAGTTATTATTAATAGCTTGATCCAATTTATCAAGTAATTTCATGAATTTTTGAGCACCTGTTCCAATTATATTTGAAATATCATTAGAGAAATCATCACATTTCCTATCACAATGATTTTTGAAACAGGTTCTTCAATTTCAATCCATTAACTAAAAAAACGAAGGTACAATTAGGGGGCTTTAATACTTATCTAATAATCATACAAAAAACATTTGACATAGAAGGATAAACTTGTAAATGAAAAGTATATCCTAAATTGTGATACCCTAAGCTTTAATCTGGGTTATCCATGGTTATAGAATTATCCTTAGGTTTATTAATAAAGTTCTCTAGTACTAATAACCAAAAATAACTAGACCTTTATATAATACAAAATATAGAAACTCTGGCCTTTTACACAAATTATTACATGATTTTAAGTATAATTAGCCATTAAATACAAACCAAGGATCGTAAATTCTAGTGTATATAAAGGATTAGGTACATAAAACTAAAAAAATGAAACCAAAATAAAAACATTATTTATTTAATCTTCATAATGATCTCCTAAAACCCTTTTATCCTTTTTATCTACATAAGAAAACCTGGGGAATACATTACCAAAGGTATGATCTCAAAATCCCGGTAAGGGAATAAATATTAGAATAAAGCATAGCACATGGGTTAAAATGAACAACATGATGACATAAAAAGGCATAGAACATGAATAAACATATGGAATAATGAAATATATAACATGGGATCATTTAATCATGGAATCAAAGTAAGGTAGAAGAAACATAAAACATGACATAAGCATGAGTCAAATCTCATTACATATGGAGGAGCACAAGTCAAGGCTAACTACCAAGATCTTTTCACATGGAGCATGAGTCAAGGATAACCACCAAGACCATTGCACATGAAGTTTCATGATACTAAACATTACCCAATGCATTGAAGAAATATATTTTCTCCACATGAATAATCAAACATAAACATAAGGGTTAATTGTGGAAAGAAATGGGTATCATAGTCATATCATAAGAAATAACCAAAACATGTATAATGATGGTGTCTAGAAAATAATGGATTTAAAACATACATGGATTTTAATAAGGTAAAATTATGTTCAATTGAAGTGGATACATGTAAAAAGAGTGTTTAATAAATTTTATAAATAAAACATTTTAGTCCAGTTTAAGGGAAAAAATTTAAAATTCTTTAAAACGGAAAAGGAATAATTGTTTGTATAAAAAAAATCAACCAAGATATTTTTTCATGATAAAATGATTTATTTTATAAAAATAATAGTGGATTAAAATATATTATGGAGTTCACTTGAAAATGGGTAAGAAATTGAGAGGTTCCCTGTAATCGAACTTACTTATCAGGAATAATTGAGAAGGGGACCTTTTTAAAACAAGTATTTACCCTTAAAAGAAGGATGAAATGATATGGATATATGATTTTAGAACATATACATGGAATTTTAAAGAAGTAAATAAAATTAAAGAAGAATTACATTAGGGTTAAATAGAGAGAAAGTGTAACCCGAAGGAAGAAATAGAGGTTCCAAAAGAATCTATTATCTTATGTCTGAAATGGTTCTGCACTTGATCTTAATATTCTAGATAATCAAATTAAATCCATTAATTAATTAGTTCATAACCTTTAATACATGTATTTTATTTATTATAATTTTCTTAAGTTCATTTATGGCCTTTTTTATGGGTTATGAGATTCAATTTCATCATTCAGGAGCAGTGGTTTCCTTGGTTTTCATGATCAGTTTACTTGTATACATGTACGAAAAATCATGTAAAATGAGAATAGTTGTCTAGAATTGAAGTTATAAGTTATTAATGAACATCCATAATTTTAAATGGTTATATAAGTCATTTAGTAATTTTGGGTGAGGATGAATCATTAGATAATATGTTAGTGAAAATCGTTTAGATTATTTTGGTGGTTTTTTTATCATCAAAACTAGTTTTGGTTTATTAATTAATATTATGTATATAAAATGGTTATATAAAATTAAATAGGTTTTAATAAAAATATTATAATATTTTTTAATCATAAATTTTTTTTATGATCGGTCTTGAAGGAGGGACTAGAAATTTAAAACTTCATCGTCCTTGAATGTGATAGATTTACACATCACAGATGATGTTTTCGTTTTCAGTACAGAAGGTGAGGGGAATAGAAATGATGATTAATTATTCCATTAACATGATAAAATTACTGTATATATAATATATTGTAGTTTTCATTCCACTTGGATAAGGGTAGGTGAATAGATAATAAGAAAATAAAAGAAATTGAAAAGAAATTAAAAGAAAATGAAAGATGATTTAACCTCTTGAAATTCTCCCCCTTGAGAACCTCCTTAGAGAAAGGAGTTTGGTCTTTTTTTGAGACCAAGATATCTTGGATATGGGGGAGAGACTTGGGAAGAGGTTTTTTAGAATTTTTACAAGCTTAAAGTCTTTATAGGGGTGAGGAAAAGAGGTGGTGAGGGTGGTATTTATAGTGGAGGAGAGGGGTTTTTTCTCATTATTTTATTCATTAGTTTATTATTTTGCATCAAGAATATGAATAGTTTGAACATTATCACTAAATATATTAAAATAATGAAGTTTATTTATATATTATGGTGATTACATCATCAATTACTCAACTAATAGTGTATTTAACTTATAATATATATATTGTTAATTGTTGTATATTTCTATTCACCAAAAATTCAAGTATTTTAGAAAAATCCCAAAAAGTAAACCTAACCATATTTCAATGTGTATAATTAAAAAATAAACTCTATTTAATGAAAATAATTTTCTAAATATGTTAAATTTAATTTTTAATTAAAATCATCATTTACTTGGAAAATACCAATTTTAAAATTATAACTGATTTTATAACACTTTAAAAAATTAATCGAGGTCTCATAAAATTATCTTATAATCATAAGAAAACAAAATATTAATTTATAAATAAATTTTAGGGAAAGTAATTTTCTTTTAAATCATTATATTAATTATATAATTGAAAATGAACATTTATGTTTTATAAAAACATCAACACTTAATTAATAATTTCTAAAACGTTTATTTACTTATACTATTATATAATTATATCATATTACCATTTATAAGATGGATAAATTTTATTTACACTTTCATAGGGGATGTTACTATTCTATTGTTCGGTTTACAATTTATAATGGTCATATTACTATTCCAAAGGTCAAGTTATTATTCCATTGGTTTACGTTCGTTAATTTCTATAGATACTTATTATTTCATTAATTGTTCATTTATAAAGTTTTTATTGTGATCTACAAGTTATTTTATGTGATTTATACTATATAACATAATTATATGAAGGGTATTTCCATTGATAGAATTATGGGTTGTTACATTCTTCCCCCTTATGAAATTTCTCCTTCAAAATTTTGTTTTATATACTATGGTGAAAAAAAGTGAGGGTATTTATCCTTCATCACTTCCTCTAGTTACCATGTTTCCTCTTAGTACTTATGGTTCTTCCATAGTACTTTAACCAGGTGAGTAGTCTTGTTGCGCAGAACTTTATCTCTACAATCCAAGATCTTCATTGGTTGATCCTCATAAGAGAGATCATTCTCTAACTATACCACCTATAAATTCTATACATGTGAAGGATATGGTATGTACTTCCTCAAGTGGGATATGTGGAAAACATCATGTACTTGATACATGGTTTGTGGAAGTGTTAGTCGATAGGCCACAGCTCCAACACGATCAAGAATCTCAAAGGGGTCAATGTGCTTGGGACTCATCTTTCCTTTCTTCACAAATATCATGATACTCTTCCTTAGATATATCTATAGGAATACCATGTATCTAACCTTAAACTCTAGTTATCACCACTGATTGTTTTTATAGCTCTTTTTTCATCTTTGAGATTCCTTAATGTGATGTTGAATGGTTTTCACCTTCTCTTCTATTTATTTGAAAATTTCATTTTTTAGCACCTTATGTTCATCAAATTCATCCCAGCATGTGGTGTTCTACATATTTTCCCATAAAGGGCTTCATATGGATACATTTGGATGATTGAGAGGAAACTATTGTTGTAAGAGAATTCATCCAGAGGCATATATTGGTCTCATCCTCCTATTAAGTCCATAGAACACACTCTCAACATATCTTATAGTGTCTAAATAGTCTGTTCAGATTTTCCATCATTTTGAGGATGATATTCCATACTAAAGTTCAGCTCGGTGTTTAGAGAATATTGGATACTTTTCCAGAACTTGGAGGTAAATCTCAAATCTTGGTCAGATAAAATTGATAGTATAACTCCATCTAGCCTTACCTATTCTCTGATGTATATCTATGCAAGTTTATCTAGTGATAAGTCCTCTCAAATTTTGATAAAGTGGGTTGTCTTTGTAAGATGATCCGTAATAACCCATATAGCATTGTTTCCTATGGATGTCTTTTAAAGTTTAATGACAAAGTCCATGGTGATGTCTCCACACTTCCATGTTGGTATGGGTAATGGTTTCATAATCCCCTTATACTTTTTCCTTTTATCCTTCACTTACTAACATACCAAACACTTTGATGTATATTCAGTGATCTACTTCTTCATATTGTCCTAGAAATAGTTATCTTGGAGATCTCAATACATCTTTGTGCTCCCTGTATGAATAGATAAGTTTGATCTATTTTCATCATTCAGAAGCTATTTATTTATTTCTATATTATATGTTACACATATTCAGGACCCAAATATCATGACTCATTCCTTGTCCATTTTGAACTCTGAGGATTTCCCATTTCTCATAGCTTCAAACTTTTATTGAATTTCCACATCATTTATTTGAGCATCCTTTATTTTCTCTATAGGGTATGTTTGAGTAATCATTTTATAAAGGATTGATGGTTTTCCTTCCTTAACAATCCCCATGACCATCCTTTATAGGTCTAAGAAGATTGGGTCCTTTTCAATTCTCATCATTGATAAAGACGTAGGATCCTTTTTACTTAGAGCATATGCCTCCTTATTTTCCCAACTAGGATGGTAGTGGACTGAGAATTAGTAATACTTGATGAGCTCTAACCATCCTCAATGGAACATATTAAGCTCCTTCTACATGAATATATACTTGAGGCTTTTATGGTCGGTATATATTTCACACTTCTCCTCATATAGGTAATGTCGTCATATTTTCAATGCAAAGATCATAGCTGCCAAATCCAGATCATATGTGGTATAGTTTTGATCATGAATTCTCAGCTTCCTTGAGGCATAGGCTATCACTTTATAATTTTGTATGAGTACATAGCCTAATACCTTCTTTGAAGTATAGTTTTACACCACAAAGAGTTCCCCAATTTTCGGTAGTGTAAGTACTGGTGGAGTGATAAGCCTGTTTTTTAACTCTTTAAAGCATTTCACATTCATTGGTCCCGAAAAACTTTTGTCCCTTACGAGTCATATTGGTTAGTGGGTTTGAAAATTGTGAGAAGTTCTTAAAAAATCATTGGTAATACCCATTTAAACCAATGAAACTATGGATCACTATAACAGATACTGGTCTGGGACACTCTTTGGTTGCCTTTATCTTGGTAGGGTCCTTGGATATCCCTTTGTTAGTGATTACATTGCCCAAGAATGAAACTTAATTCATCCAAAACTTATATTTACTATACTTTTTATACAGTTTTTTCTTTCTCAAAGTATTCAACATAGTATTCAAATACACTTCATGTTCCTCCTTTCTCTTGAACTATATCAAAATATCATCAATTAATACTACAACAAATTGGTCAAGGTAATCTCTAAAGACTCTATTATTAAAAACATGAAATTTTTTGGAGAATTAGTGAGTCTTAAGGGACTCACTATGAAATCATAGTGTCCATGCCTCGTTCAAAAGGTATTCTTGGGAATATTTTTTTCCTCCCCTTTAATTGGAGATTTCCTGATCAAAGGTCCACCTTAGAGAAATACTTGGCCCCACATAGCTAATTGAACAATTCAACTATCTATGACATGGGATACTTGTTCTTTACCATAATTTTATTGAGATCATGATAATAAATTAAAAGGCACATTGATCCATCCTTATTTTTAAAAATAGGACTGGTTCGCCCCATGGTAAAGCACTCGGGAGTAGAAAACCCTTGTCCATATTCTTCTGTAACTGCTCCTTTAGTTCTTCAAACTCAATGGTGCCCATTATATAAGGTGTCTTTGATATAGGAAGAGATCCAAGAATAAGTTCAATTGAGAACTCAACCTCCCGATTAGGATGAAGATTAGATAATTCTTTAGGGAACACATCAGTATAGTCCCTCACAATGGGCATGTCATCAATCACGATCATATCCTTTGTCTCAATAATTTGAGCTAGATATTCTTGATCATAAGGAAATAATTTCCAAAATTGAGAAAATGATTCTAATATAGATTCATAATCTTCCTTACACTTGTATGAAATTAGAGTATACCTTGGGATGTGAAGATTGATCTCACTTTCATGAATATTGATGTTGGATTTGTATAATGATAGTTAATCCATTCCCAATATAGCATCAAACTTCACCAGAAAAAAGTAAGAAAATATTTTCTAGGAGGTTTGGTCCACAAACATTAATCGAGGTGGAGTTGTATACTTTTAATGTAATAATTCCTCCATTTTTATTCTCATAGATATGTTGACCTCCATATTCTGAGTTGGTGTTTGAATAGTTCTACTAAACTTGCAAGATATTAAAGAATGCATAGAACCAGAATCAAATAGTATATTCACTATTCTTGAATGTATAACCGACATACCTATCACCACATCATTCTCAGGCTCTACCTTAGCAGTAGTGATAGCATATTCCCTTCTTTACTTCCTTAGAGGTTGTTATTGCTGATTTTCCCCAACAAACCTTGCCTTAGGGAAATGGTTCGTATAATTACCATGTTCCATGCAGTTGAAGCATTGTACTATAGGTTGAGTGTTGATTTGAAACATCCTTTATTATTTCACATTGGTGGGATTATTCATGTTTGTCATAGTGGATACTCAAGAGGGGGGTGAATTGAGTTCCAATTAAAATTTCTGTTAAAAACTTTTAGGATTAAAATCCCCCAAATTAGAACAGCCAGTCAATTAAGGCAGTAGAGATATAAGTGACTTATTGTTCAACAGGTTTCTCAAAGGTTTATTACTCCTCAGTTGAATCAGTATGAGAACTAATTACACTTTTGAAACAAGTTTACTAAACAAATCAGATATACATACTAACTTGAACTAACTATCAGAGTATGCAAAAATGGATTTTCTGTCTGGATAATATAATCACTGTGGATAAATGTGAAATAGAGTAAAGCAAGGATGAACACGACAATTTAAACAAGAGGTTCAGTCTTAAAACAAGACTTAGTCCTCTCCACTTGGTGATCACCTTCCACCAAGAAATTATATTAAAAGTGATACATAGCTTGTATCGGGCTTTACAACAGTTTTCACAAACTATCCAAGTTTTGAAACCTCTACGACAGTTCTACGTGGGAAACTAAACTACCAATCCACACAAGGCTTCTTCCACAGTTATACATGGGAAACAAATGTAAAGATAGTTTGGTATGGGGATTTTTAGTATCCCTTAGTTCAAGCACAAGAGTCAGTGTGTGTAACACATACACACTACTCACAAATGTAAAGTATTTAAACACAGTAGAGCTAAATATAGTAGGAATGAGTTTATAATTCTCTATTGTGTTGGTAGATCAGCTATGGACTCGTTAGAATGACTGAAATGAAGTTTTGGTCCCTCTCTGCAAGTTGACTCCAAAACAGAGTGTCATAAATTTCAGGTTCTGACTTCCAAATGTAGAGATGATCAGCTTCTTGGGTTTTAAGATCTTTGCAGCACACCACGACAGCTTGAAGGAGATTCTTTCAATTGATCCTTTTGAAGCTCTATGTTCTTCTGAATGAGTGCTTGAGATTTCTTCTTGAGGTTGTGTATGGTTCTCTCTTATGAGTGTTCTGAGTATATTAAAAATGTCCACACCACTTCTCTTATTTCTGTGTGTATATGGTCATGTCACTCTGAATGTCTCTATCTTATATATATATATATATATATACTCTTTTCCAGTTCAGATTTTTCTCATTTGGTTCAGCAGGGTCCGACAGGAAAAATGTTTCAACCACGTGTGGTCTTCCTCGTACATCGTACTGTTTCCTAATATGCCTGCAAATAACATTAAATAATGTCAAGTGTATTAATTTGTCCAGACATGACCGTTATAATAGTATTAATAAAATTGGTAAAGAAGAGAATAAAATATCATTAGACTGGTAGCAGGTGCATGTCACGCGGTAGACTTCAACTGTGGTCTTTCCAACTGTGGACTTCATCGGTAGGTTATTCAACAGTAAGCTCCATCGGTAGGCTCTTTGTCTGTAGGCTTGTAATGGTAGTTGTTACTCTATGTAACAGTATCTCCACATAAGTGGACTTTGAACAACAGTCAACTATCTCGACAATAGGAGTTGTCCAGCGGTAGCCTTCTACTAGACTTGTCCAACTGTAGGCTTGAACAGTGAGGTTCTCAACAGAAGACTTGAGAAAGAGTCTGACAGTGAACTTCTAATAGAAGCCTTGTCATAGCAGTGACCTTGTGGAAGTAACTCTTTCTCTGTGGGATTTGATAATCATATCAACGGTAGACTTGGGACAGTAACCTTGTACCGGTATCCTATATTAGTGACAGTAGATCTTCAACGGTGATCTTCTAGTATCAGTGACTTCGTATAACAGTGAGCTATAACGGTGACTTTGAACAGAAGGCTCTTACTAGTAACCTTTAACAGTGAACTTATATTAAGATAAATATAAATTGTAATCTTATGCAGCAAAGTCATTAGTCTTAAGAGTGTACATTGTTCAGGATAAGATAATTATAAATTTAGATTAAAAGGATTAGTAACTGACTTAATATATCATGATCAATATTTAAACATGATTTGGGATTATCAAAACAGGTGAGTCCAACAATCTCCCCCTTTTTGATAATCACAAATTGTGCCAATATGTGTTAAAGATAGATATCATATATAATACAGTCACTAAACATAGATCAAAAATGTTTCAAGTATCATAGATTAATAAGAGTGTAAAACTAGAATATTGGTAAATGGAATCAGACAGAAAGGCATAAAAGATTCAACATAGAATTATAGTAGTATATTAGCACTTTTCTTCCCAATCACATGATTAGTCTAGAATTAGCACAGTATTTCTCCAATGAGCACATTATTTATCCCCCTTTGTGATTAGAAAAAAGAAATACAAAATTAGAGAGAACAGAGAAGGATTGTATTAATAAACAGTGCAGTACATGACCCAAAAAAATACATAGTCCCTATCAAAAGACATAAACAAACTCAATCCACATCATCCGTAGGTAAGTGGTATTTCCCTTTGGAAGAAGAAGGTGAAGGGTGAGTTGGTGAATCATCAGGTTTAGGAATGGCTGCAGGAATGACTGGAGGGGCAGCAATAGAAGCTCCTGTGGTTCTATAATGGGTAGCTCGCTGAGAGATCAGTGGAGTAAGGCTTATGATAGCTTCAGTAGGAGACATGGTGGAAGAACCACTGGGTTGAGATGCAGGTAAGGAAGGAGGGATGATGGAAGGGGTAAATTCCACATGGAGAAAGGGTGGAATAAGGTTTCTGAAATCCATAATAATGTGTCCTCCTCTTTCCATAGCAGATAAAAAATCATCTTTATTCTCCAAAAACTTATCCAAAGAAAGGGTCAATTCTCTCAGTTTGCTGACCTGCTCCTTGAATGCCCGAGTCACTGGAAGCAGTTTCAGATTCTCTATCAAGAGCTTGAAGTGGTTGGTCATTTGATTCTTGTTATAGACCTTCTCAAAGTAAGAATCAACCTTATTCTTAATGTCCTCTTGAGATGCAGTAGCTGCCCGCAAGTGGTCACGAACAAAACTGCTGACTTCCCTAGTGGTAGAAAGTATTTGAGAATCAGAGGTGCCACTGGGACTAGCCTTATCAAGCTCTTCATGGATCACAGTCCTTATCTGGTCAATGTTCTGATAGGAGCTAGATGAGGGAAGGGGTTTTACCGAGAAGGCTACTATCTCTTTGAAATACTGGGTCAATTTACTAATCACCTTCTGAACAAGTGCATCCTGACTGTTCAAATGTTCTTTGACTTATTTCTTATAAGCCTCAAAAACAACAAAAAAATACTTTACTACTTCTTTGATATATCTAATCTCAACATTCACTTGGGTTTGAGAACTGTTCATGGCAGTCAATGAAGCAACTGATTGCCTTAGAGCAACCACAGCTCCTATCCAACTTTCAATTTGAGTATGGCACACTTTAACTTAATCCATCATTCCTGTCACTGGACTAGACATAGCACATCCTAGAGATAGCTCCAAGGATTTCTCCACACTCTTCAGCTCTTCAACCAAGCTTTTCTTCAAATCTGCCACTGATTCTCTTAGTGCCTCTTTCATTTTATCCTTTAAGGACTCAAGGTCCTCCTTAGTTGCCAAATTGTCATCCATAACCACTGGAACACTTTCAGGTAGGATAACAGAATCCCTTTGAGGCTGGTCTTCCTCATCATAATCTCTATAAGTGAGTCCAAGTACCATTTACCCTAGATCTGATGACCAAACATCGATGTCATACAGCACAGAAACTGAACCAAGATGCTCCCCCTCACTTAGAGCTCTCTCCTGAGGAAGCTCCTCTATCTGTTCTGCTCTAGGTAACTCCACAACCTCCTCTGCAACTCCAGTAGATTCAACAACCGTTTGCGCTGTTAGTTAAACAGTAGGTTGAGTCTTATCTTTCTCTGATTCATCAATGACTTCCATAGCAATGGCAGTAGATGCCACTTCTGCTTCCTGACCAGACACTATCTTGTATGTACTATCTATCAGAGGGCTCAAACTAAGCTCTTCTTCTTCAGTGTTCTCATCATCAGCTTCAGAAACAGCCTCCTTACCTTCATCCTTATCACCATACTCCTTTTCCTCATGATCAAAGTGATCTAACTCGGTAGCCTCATCCTCTTCAGAGGTGTCCTTGAAAACATTCTTATATGCTTCTTCTTCTTCTTCGGTGGTCTCAGTATCACTGTCCTTTAGAACAGTCTCTCTTCTTGGTAGTTCTTTTGGAGGGCTAGATGCTCCGAAAGATATTTTCCTTACAGGACTATTATGAAAATCAGGATCACTCCCATCATCAAAGGGGGTGTTTTCTCTTTGAGGGTCCACATCTCCTTCAGCCTCCTCCTCATCTGAATAAGTCAGTTCTGGCTCATCAAGCTTCAGGCCTGGATCTCTCTTGTCTTTTGGCCTATTGGGATGAGTAGTAGGATCAAATTTTTCATACATATTTCCTTCATCATTCACCCATGTCCTCTTCCAGAGATTCCAGCTAATTTTCATGAATTTTCAAATCACCTTGGAGATACAGACATTGTTCTTGGCCACTATCATCTCTTCTTGATTTCCAGCCACACCCTTTACCTTTAGCATAAATGAAATAAGCTTGGCATGGAATAGGGCATTGGATTTTCAGCTTGCCTTAGTCATATACTCCAACTGTGCCATCAGTAACCTACATAGGTTAATCTTCTTTCCATGCTTCAGTAAGTACATCAGGAATATGTCCTAGTACTTCAGCACTATGAAATCTCCTCTCCTCAGACTAAGTACATGCTGAATGAATTTGAATAAAAGCTTGTCTTCTCCATTCATCTCAACTGCAATGATTCTCCTTGATTTTCCATCTCCTGTCAGTTCTTCCAGAGCTTTTTCATATTCAAAAACATCACTATCTGGAGGAGCCACTCTAGAGTAGTAATCATATATTCCTTCATGAGGAACTCTCAAACAGGTAGCCCACTCAGCAGACGAGAAACTAACTTCATTGCCACTGACTCTGGATATTAGCTTATGCACATCATCTTCCTATTTGAACTTTAGATAGTCATAGAATTCTTTCACAAGCTTCTGTTAGTATGGTCCATTATTATTGGAAAAAAATTCGTTCCATCCTTGGGCATTTAGTACTTTCAGCACTAATTACTTGCTCGACAGCAGCCATTCTTCACTTAACTCCTTCTCAACAAAGATTTGTCTCTTAGTCAGATGTGGGTTTACAGATCCTGACGGGGTATTACTGGTGCCACTAGATTCATCTCGAGTCCTCTTTGGCCTTGACGCATCCTCATTGACAGTTGGGGGTTGCTTGGTTCTGGCCATAGAGATTGAGAGAGGTTCTAGGGCTCAGGTGAAGGATTAGGGTTTAGGAATTTCGAGAGCAAGGTCCAAGATTGGGAGAGGAAGGTGGATTGAAATATGTTCATTGCCTTTGATTTTATCATTTATGGATTAAAACAAAATAAAATAGAAATAATAAAAATGAAAACAAAACGGTTCAAATTCCCACAAAAAAAACAAACAGCGAGGTATCCAACAGAGAGATGTACCAATGAGGTATAACAGTAAGGTCCAATTGTGAGGTTCAACTGTGAGGTTCGACTGTGAGGTCTAACTGTGAGGTTTGACTGTGAGTTCTAACTGTGAGGTTCGACTGTGAGGTCTAACTGTGAGGTTTGACTATGAGGTTTAACTGTGAGGTTTGACTATGAGATTTAACTGTGAGGTTTCACTGTGAGGTTTAACTATGAGGTTCGACTGTGAGGTTTAACTATGAGGTTTGACTGTAAGGTCTCATATGCTGAAATTAATCATACCTAAATCATGGTTGATGTAATTTAACCTCTCATAATTCAAATTCTTTGTGAATATATCATCCAATTGATGTTCAGTGCCAATGAATTCAAAAGTGATATCACCCTTTTGATAATGATCCCTCAAAAAGTGATGTCTCACATCAATATGATTTTTCCAAGCATGAGATACTGAATTTTTGGAAATTTTAATAGCACTTGTATTGTCACACTTTATAGAGACATGTTTGAATTGATATCCATAGTCCAGTAAAGTATGTTTCATCCACATAATTTGAGCGCAACAACTACCTGCAGCTATGTACTCAGCTTCAGCTGTAGATAATGCAATAGAATTCTTCTTCTTACTACACCAAGATACTAGTGACTTGCCTAAGATGTGACATGTCCTAGAGGTGCTTTTTCTTTCTAAATTGAAACCGGAAAAATCAGTATTAGAATAACTCAACAGATCAAATGATTGTCCTTTTGGATAAAATAATCCTAAGTTGGGGGTATGTTTGAGATATTTAAAAATTATTTTTACAGCAATTAAATGATATTCTTTTGGATTGGATTGAAAGAGAGCACACATGCATACACTAAACATGATGTTAGGTCTACTGGTCGTAAGATAGAGTAGACTTCCTATCATACCTCTATAGTTGGTTTGATCCACTGGTTCTCTAGTTTTATCAGCATCCAACTTACAAGTGGTACTCATAGGTGTGTCACTACCTTTACTACCATCCAAATAAAAATGTTTTAAAAGATCCTTAATATATTTACTTTTATTCAAAACAATTCCATTTTTATTTTGAAAGATCTGAAATCCAAGGAAAAATTTGAGTTCTCCCATTAAACTCATTTCAAACTCATTTTGCATCATTTTTGAAAAATCAACACATAATGAATTTTTAGAAGATTCAAAAATTATATCATCCACATAAATTTTTACTATCAAAACATCTTTAGAAATCCATTTAATGAAAAGAGTATTATTAGTTATCACTTTGGTAAAACCTTTTGAAATAAGAAAAGATCTGAGCCTATCATACCATGCTCTTTGAACTTGTTTTAAGCCATATAAAGATTTAGATAGTTTAAAAACATGATTGGAAAAATGGGGATTTGTAAAACTAGGAGGTTGTTAAACAAACACATCCTAAACTATATACCCATTTAGAAAAGAACTTTTAACATCCATTAGATAAAGTTTGAAATTCAGATGAGCTGCATAGGCAAGCAGTATCCTAATGGCTTCTAGTCTATCTACAGGTGAAAAGGTCTCCTCATAGTCTATTACTTCCTCTTGAATATATCCTTGTGCAACTAGCCTAGCTTTATTTCTAACTATATTCCCAGACTCATATACTTTGTTTCTAAACACCCATTTAGTGTCTATGGTTAAAGTGTCCTTGGGTCTTTCCACTAATTCCCAAACTTTGTTTCTTTCGAACTGATTTAGTTCTTCTTGCATAGTCATTACCCAAAATTCATCATTGATAGCATCATTAATATTTTTGGGTTCAAGTTGTGAAATAAAATCTTGATGTTCAACCTGGTTTCTTAGAGCAGCTCTAGTTTGTGTTCCTATATTTAAATCGCCTACAACAGCATCTAGAGGATGATTCTTAAGAGTCCTAATACCTCTAGGAAGAGCTGAGCTGGATTCTTTATTATTGTCTATTGGTTCAAAATCAGCAGGTGCAGATTCTAGAAAATTTCCAGAACTGGATACTTTTATAGGGGATTAATTATCCTTATCATTAAGGTTCAGATTTGGAAAATCTTCCTCAAGATTTTCAAGAGAGGCTTTAGGCTCATGTGGATCAGTATCATTGAATTTGATATGAACTGATTCTTCCACACATTTGGTTTTCTTATTGAACACTCTATAGGCTTTACTTGAAATAGAATAACCTAGGAAAATTCCTTCATCACTTTTGGGACAAAATTTTTCAATATTATCTTTAGTATTAAGAATAAAGAGTTTGCAACCAAAAACTCTAAAATAATTAACCTTAGGCTTCCTATTATTCCAAAGTTCATAAGGGGTCCTTTTTAGAATAGGTCTAATTAAAACTCTATTGATAATGTAACAAGCTGTATTTACAGATTTATCCCAAAAATAAATAGGTAAGTCATAATCATTAAGCATAGTCCTTGCAATTTCTTTAGGGGTAATATTTCTTCTTTCTACCACTCCATTTTGTTGAGGTTTCCTAGGGGCAGAAAAGTTTTGATTATATCCATTGTGTGAGCAGTAAGATTCAAACTCATGATTCTCAAACTCGCGGCCATGATCACTTCTCAGGGTTTTAATCTTAAGTCCACTAAGGTTTTCTACAGACTTGGAATATTTGACAAAGTATGAACAAGATTCACTTTTGTGAGCTAGAAAGTATACCCAAGTATACATAGAAAAGTCATCTACAAGAACATAAACATAGTGCTTCCCATTTAGAATTGAAACTCTTGATGGTCCAAAAAAATCCATGTGAACCAACTCAAGTGGTTGAGAAGTTAAAACTTCTTTCTTTGGTTTGAAAGAAACTTTGTGTTGTTTTCCCTTTTGACAGGGATTACAAACTTTATCAATTGGAAATTATAATTTAGGTAGGTATCTAACTAAACATTTCTTAGATAGCTTCCTCAGTGAGTGCACATTACAGTGTCCTAATCTTCTATGCCACAACCAAGATTCTTTATGAAAAGCATTTAAGTAGGAAACATTTTGTTTGGCTAAGGAATTTAAATCAACAGCATATACATTCTCATTTCTACATGTAGTGAAAACTAAATCATTTTTTGAATTAAAAACTATGCATGAATCATTTTAAAATTTAACATTAAGGCCATCATAACATAACTGAGATATGCTAAGTAAATTATACTTTAATCAATCAACAAAAAGTAATTTAGAAATTAATATTGTATTAGGGTTACCAATCTGGCCTAAGCTGATGATTTTTCCTTTTTCATTATCACCAAATGTGACATTCCCACCATCAACTTTAATTAGTCTCTTGAAGCAAGAATAGTCTCCTGTCATATGTCTTGAACATCCACTTTCCAAGTACCATAGAGTGTTGCAGGAACCCTTTAAACAATTTCCCTGCAAAACAGATTAAACATGGGGTAATTTTGGTACCCAGATCTTCTTGGGTCCAGAAAGGTTAACCAATAAAACTTTGGGAACCCATATTTGATTTATAGTTTTTCCAAAATCAAAAAACATATTTTGAGACATAGATACTTTGTTCGGTCCTTTAGAAAATTGTTTCTCAAAAGATAATCCAGAATTGGTAGTGAACTGTCCAGACTTTGGAACAAATTTGGTTTTGCTAATTTGTCTCTGTCCAGGATGATATCCTAGACCAGTTGTATATTTTGGAGCAATATGTCTTCCTAGAAATTGTGTCAAGGTATCCCTACCAGTAGTGAACTTCTCAATATCCTTTCTTAATTGTTCGTTAGATAATTTGAGTTGAGTGTTCTCTTTCAACAATTGAGCATTATTTTTTTTTATAAACTTAGATCTGTTTGAACATTACTAGTCAAGGAATGTTGTTTCTTTAAAGATTTATATTTATCTTTCAGTTAATTGTAGGTATCTTCCAGCATATTGGAATATTCAAATAGTTCATCCTTAGACATATTTTCATCATTATCTGAATCACTGTTATTTCCAGAATAATAATCATTTAAAATAGGGGAAATAGGTACCTCGGATATGTTAGTCATGAAGCACATGTTGGAATGATTCTTTTTAGAACCAGTAGATTCTGATTCACTTTTGCTATCTTCCAAATCACTCCAGGTTTCTTTCATGGATTTATTTTACTTCTTGTCCTTATAGTCATATTTCTTTTTGAATTTTAACTTTGGACAGTCAGTCTTGATGTGTCCTTTCCTCTTGAATTCATAGCAGACTATATCATCTTCCTTATCAGATTTCTTCCAATCCTTCTTCCACTTACCTTGTTGATCATACTTACCCTTGTAGTTTGGTTTTCTGAAAAACTTCTTCTTCCTATAGAACTTATTAAATATTTTGTCTATTTGATCCATTTCTTCATCACTATCTGAATCTGAATCTTCACTAGTTGAACTTTCAGTAGGTACATGTATTTTCTCCTTGTCTTTGTTCTTTGAAGCAGTAGACTTGAATGCCACAGATTTTCTTTTGGGTTCATCATCTTCTTCTTTGTTCACCTTCAGTTCCTCTTCATACATCATTAGTTTACCAATCAACTCTTTAACATCTAGCTTGCTGATGTCACATGACTCTCGAATAGACACAGATGTGCCTCTCCATCTATCTGGAAAACATCTCAATATTCTCATGATCTGCTCCTTCTCTGGAACAGCTTTTCCCAGTGAACTCATGGTGTTGAAAATCTCATTAAACCTAAGGTACATGTCAGAAATGGGTTCATTAGGTCTCATCTTAAAATTATCATATTTGATAGTATAGGTATTTAATCTCATTTCCTTCACATTGGTTGTTCCTTCATGAGAAACTACCAAGGTGTCCCATATTTCATGAGTTGTTTTACATGAAGAAATACAGTTAAATTACTCATCTCATAAAGAGCAGTAAAGGGCATTCATAGCTTTACAGTTATTGTTATATTCAGACTTTGTAGCATCATCTCAGGTTGATCTAGCAGTTTTGGGAATTTCATATTCTGATTCTATAGCAGACAAAATATCAAAACCAATACTTTCCAAATGAATTTTCATTTTAATTTTCCATTGAGCATAATTCACACCATTAAAGAAAGGTGGCCTGTTAGTAGCAGCAGCTTCTAGTCTATTGTCCATAACAGTTTTTAGAGAATATATTAAAGAGAGAAAATTTAGAACTAATAGAAATTTAAGATCTTTAAGATAAAACTAAAATCACAGTTTGAAAAACAGAGGGTTTGAAAACTTTGTATGTAAATATGTAACCTTTGATACCAAATGTTGGTCGGATTGGATACTCAAGAGGGGGGTGAATTGAATTCCAATTAAAATTTCTGTTAAAAACTTTTAGGATTAAAATCCCCCAAATTAGAACAGCCCAGTAAATTAAGGCAGTATAGATATAATTGACTTATTATTCAACAGGTTTCTCAAAGGTTGATTACTCCTCAGTTGAATCAGTATGAGAACTAATTCCACTTTTGAAACAAGTTTACTAAACAAATCAGATATACATACTAACCAGAACTAACTATCAGAGTATGCAAAAACAGATTTTTTGTCTGGATAATATAAGCACAGCGGATAAATGTGAAACAGAGTAAAGCAAGGATGAACACAACAATTTAAACAAGAGGTTCAGTCTTAAGACAAGACTTAGTCCTCTCCACTTGGTGATCACCTTCCACCAAGCGATTATATTAAAAGTGATATATAGGTCTTTACAATAGTTTTCACAAACTGTCCAGGTTTTTCAACCTCTACCATAGTTCTACGTGGGATACTAAACTACCAATCCACATAAGGATTCTTCCATAGTTATACGTGGGAAACAAATTTAAAGATAGTTTGTTGTGGGGATTTTTAGTATCCCTTAGTTCAATCACAAGAGTCAGTGTGTGTAACACATACACACTACTCACAAATGTAAATTATTTAAACACAGTAGAGCTAAAGATAGTAGGAATGAGTTTAGAATGCTCTATTGTGTTGGAAGATCAGCTCTGGACTCGTTGGAATGACTGAAATGAATTTTTGGTCCTTCTCTGCAAGTTGACTCCAAAACAGAGTGTCGCAACTTTCAGGTTCTGACTTCCAAATGTAGAGATGATCAGCTTCTTGGGTTTTAAGCTCTTTGAAGCACACCACGACAGCTTGAAGGAGATTATTTCAATTAATCCTTTTGAAGCTTTGTGTTCTTCTGAATGAGTGATTGAGAGTTCTTCTTGATATTGTGTATGGTTCTCTCTTATGAGTGTTTTGAGTATATTCAAAATGTCCACGCCACTTCTCTTGTTTCTTTGTGTATATGGTTTTGTCACTCTAAATGTCTCTCTCTTATATATATATATATATACTCTTTTCCAATTCAGTTTTTTCTCATTTGGTTCTGCAGGGGCCGACAGGAAAAATGTTTCAACCATGTGTGGTCTTCCTTGTACATCGTATTGTTTCCTGATATGCCTGCAAATAACATTAAATAATGTCAGATGTATCAATTTGTCCAAACATGACCGTTATAATAGTATTAATAAAATTGGTAAATAAGAGAATAAAATATCATTAGACTGGTAGCAGGTGCATGTCACACGATAGACTTAAACTGTGGTCTTTCCAACTGTGGACTTCATCGGTAGGTTTTTCAACAGTAAGCTTCATCGGTAGGATCTTTGTCTGTAGGCTTGTAACGGTAGCTGTTACTCTATGTAATAGTAGCTCTACATTAGTGGACTTTGAACAACAGTCGACTATCTCGACAGTAGGAGTTATCCAGTGGTAGCCTTCTATTAGACTTGTCCAACTGTAGGATTGAACAGTGAGGTTCTCAACAGAAGACTTGAGAAAGAGTATGACAATGAACTTCTAACAGAAGCCTTGTCACAGCAGTGACCTTGTGGCAATAACTCTTTGTCTGTGGGATTTGATAAGTAGATCAATGGTAGAATTGGGATAGTAACCTTATACCGGTAGCCTATATTATTGACAGTAGATCTTCAACGGTGATCTTCTAGTATCAGTGACTTCATGTAACAGTGAGTTATAACAGTGACTTTGAACAGAAGGCTCTTACTAGTAACCTTTAACAGTGAACTTATATTAAGATAAGTATAAACTGTAAGCTTATGCAACAAATTCATTAGTCTTAAGAGTGTACATTTTTCAGGATAAGATAATTATAAATGTAGATTAAAAGGATTAGTAACTGACTTAATATATCATGATCAATATTTAAACATGATTTGGGATTATCAAAACAGGTGAGTCCAAAAATTCATATCCCTTCTATAGTTATTATCCAGATTCCCCTTTCTTCCACATTTGAATCATTTCTTGTTTCCCTTTAGATAGTTCCGAGAATGCTTCTTCACACAATTTTGACACATGGGATGTTGGGTTTTATTTCCATCAAGGGATTTATCTACTAATCCTCCCATATTAAACTCTATTTTCTACTTTTTATCCCTGGGTCCACATGACTATTGAGAGTCTTCGATCTCCATTTCAACCTTAAGGGTATAATGAACAATCACCTCATAGCTATCAAATTCACGAATCATCAATGATTTTTTTAGACTCAACTTTATTCTGTTAAATTAATGATCCACCTTGCTTTAGGTGTTCATGACAAATTCAAAGGAATATTGTGCAAGTCTTGAGAATTTTTCTTCATACTCCCTGATAGACTCATGTTCCTTCAGCTTTATTCTAAAGAACCCTCTTTCAATCCTAAGATGGAGGTCTAGAGGAAAATATTTATTGAAAAAAAAATCTTGAAATATTCCCATTCCATGGAATCAATTTCCCCCTTAGACTTTGTGTTATTGATTATTTCCCCCCACTGATCAGATTCCCCATCAAAAAAATAGACCGTCAGTACAAATTCATCTTCTTCTGAGCACTAGAAGACTGGGAATATCTTCTCAATGGAGTTAATTCGTTGTTCTATGAGGAGGGGATTGAAATATCCACTAAACATGGAATGCCTTTGTGGCATAAATTATTCGTCCATAACATTCTCTTTCTTAGGTGAAGGAGGGTGTTCCACATGATTCAAGTTATTATTAATAACTTGATCAAGTTGATCAATAAATGTAATGAATTTTTGAGCACCCGTTCCAATTATATTTGAAATATCATTAGAGAAATCATCACATTTCCTATCATAGTGATTGTTGAAATAGGTTCTTAAATTTCCATACATTAACTAAAAAACAAGCTACAATTATGGGGCTTTAATACTTATCTAATAAGAATATAAAAAACATTTAACATAGAAGGATAAACTTGTAAATGAAAAGTATATCCTAACTTGTGATACCCTAAGTTTTAATCTTGGTTATCCATGGTTATAGAATTATCCTTAGGGTTCTTAATAAAGTGCTCTAGTCCTAATCTCCAAAAATAACTAGACCTTTATATAATACCAAATATAGAAACCCTTGCCTTTTACACAAATTATTACATGATTTTAAGTATAATTATCCATTAAATACAAACCAAGGATCATAAAGTCTAATGTACATGGAGGATTAGGTACATAAAACTGAAAACATGAAATCAAAATAAAAACATCCTTTATTTAATATTCATAATGAGCTCCTAACACCATTTTATCCCTTTAAACTACATAATAAAACCTGGGGAATACATTACCAAAGGGATTATCTCAAAATCCCAGTAAGAGAATAAATATTAGAATAAAGCATAGCACATGGGTTAAAAGGCACAACATGATGACATGAAAAGGCATGGAACATGAATAAACATATGGAAGCATAACATATATAACAAGGTATCATGTAATCATGGAATCAAACTAATGTGGAAGAAATATAAAACATGACATAATCATGAGTCAAAGCTCATTGCATATGTAGGAGCACAAGTCAAGGCTAACTACCAAGATCGTTGCACATGAAGCATGAGTCAAGGATAACCACAAAGACCATTGCGCATAAAGTTTCATTAGACTAAAAATTACCCAATGGATTGGATAAATATATGGGTGCACCCACCATAACATGTTCATGTATATGTGTTCCACATGAATAATAAAACATAAACATAAGGGTTACTCGTAGAAAGAAATGGGTATAATAATCATATCATAAGGAATAACCAAAACATTTATCATGATGGTGCCCATGAAATAATGGATTTAAAACATACATGGATGTTAATAAGGTAAAAATAACTTCAATTGAAGTGTATACATGTAAAAATAGTGTTTAAGAAATTTTAAAAATAAAACATTTTAATCCAGTTTAAGGGAAAACGTTTAAGATTCTTTAAAACAAAAAAGGAATAATTGTTTGTATAAAACCAAAATAAGACAAGATATTTTTTTTATGTTAAAATTAGTTATGTTATAAAAATAATGTTGGATCAAAATATATTATTGTGTTCACTTGAAAATGGGTAAGAAATTGAGAATTTCCCTGTAATTGGACTTGCTTATTGGGAATAATTGAGAAAGGAACCTTTTTAAAAACAAGTATTTACCCTTAAAAGAAGGATAAAATGATATGGATATATGATTTTAGAACATATAAATGTAATTTTTAATAATTAAATAAAATTTAATAAGAATTAAATTAGGGGTAAAGAGAGAGAAAGTGTAACCCGAAGGAAAAAATGGAGGTTCGAAAAGAATCTCTTATCTTATGTGTGAAATGGTTCTGCACTTGATCTTAATGTTCTAGATAATCATATTAAATATATTAAGTAATTAATTTAGAACCTTTAATACATTTATTTGAAATATTATAATTTTCTTAAGTTCATTTATGGCTCTTTTTTTTGTTATTATATTCAATTTCATCATTTAGGAGCGTTGGTTTCCTTGGTTTTCATGATCGGTTTACTTATATACATGTATGAAAAATCATGTAAAATGAGAATGGTTGTCCAGAATTGAAGTTATAAGTTATTAATTAACATCCATAATTTTAAATTTTTATATAATTCATTTGGTAATTTTGGGTGAGGATGAATCATTAGATAAGATGTTAGTGATAATCATTTAGATTATTTTAGTGGTTTTTATCATCAAAACTGGTTTTGTTTTATTAATTAATATTATGTATATAAAATGGTTATATAAAATTACATAGGTTTTAATAAAAATATTATGATCTTTTTTAATCATAAAAAAATTATGATCGGTCTTGAAGGAGGGACTGGAAATTTAAAACTTTATCATCCTTGAATTTGATAGATTGACACATCACGAACGATGTTTTCGTTTTTAGTACAAAAGGTGAGGGGAAGAGAAATGGTGATTAATTATTACATTAACATGATAAAATTACTATATATATAATATATTGTAGTTTTCATGCCACATGGATAAGGGGAGGTGAAGAGATAATAATAAAATAAAATAAATTGAAAAGAAATTAAAAGATAATGAAAGAGGATTTTACCTCTTGAAATTCTCCTCCTTGAGAACCTCCTTAGGGAAAGGGGTTTGGTCTTTTTTTGAGACCAATATATCCTGGATGTGGGGGAGAGACTTGGGAAGTGGTTTTTCAGAATTTTTATAAGCTTAAATTATTTATAGGTGTGAGGAAAAGAGGTGGTGAGGGTGGTATTTATAGTGGAGGAGAGAGGTGTTTTCTCATTATTTTATTCATTAGTTTATTATTTTTCATCAAGACTTTGAATAGTTTGAACATTATCACTAAATATATTAAAATAATTAAAATTAGTTATATATTATGGTGATTAAATAATCAATGACTAAACTAATAGTGTATTTAACTTATAATATATATATATACTGTAAATTTTTGTATTTTTCTATTCACCAAAAATTCAAGTATTTAAGAAAAATCCCAAAAATTTAACCTAACCATTTTTCAATGTGTATAATTAAAAAATGAAATATATTTAATGAAAATAATTTTCTAATTATAATAAATTTAATTTTTAATTAAAACCATCATTTACTTGTAAAATACCAATTTTAAAATTATAACTGATTTTATAACACTTTGAAAAAATTAATAAAGGTCTCATAAAATTATCTTATAATCATAAGGAAACAAAATATTAATTTATGAATATATTTTAGGGAAATTAGTTTTCTTTTAAATAATTATATTAATTATAGAATTGATAATAAACATTTATGTTTTATAAAAATATCAACACCTAATTAATAATTTCTAAAACATTTATTTACTTATACTATTATATAACTATATCATATTACCATTTATAAGATGGATAAATTCTATTTATACTTTCATGGGTGAGGTTACTATTCCATTGTTCGGTTTACTATTTATAAGGATCGTATTACTATTCCAAAGGTCAAGTTACTATTTCATTGGTTTAGGTTCCTTAATTTATATAAATACTTATTATTCCATTCATTATTCATTTATAAAGTTTTTATTGTGTTATATAAGTGATTTTATGTGATTTATACTATATGACATAATTATACGAAGGGTATTTCCATTAATAGAATTCTAGATTGTTACATTCTTCCCCCTTATGAAATTTCTCCCTCAAAATTTCGTTTTATATACTATGGTGAAAATAAGTGAGGGTACTTATCCTTCATCACTTACTCTGGTTACCATGTTGCCGCTTAGTACTTATGGTTCTTCTATAGTACTTTAACCAGGTGATTAGTATTTTTTCATAGAACTTTAGCTCTATTATCCAAGATCTTCATTGGTTTCTCCTAGTAAGAGAGATCATTCTCCAACTATACCACCTCTAAATTCTATAAATGTGAGGGATATGGTTTGTACTTTCTCAAGAGAGATATGTGGAATACATCGTGTACTTGATATATGGTTTGTGGAAGTTTTAGTCGATAGGCTACAGCTCCAACACAATCAAGAATCTCAAAGGGGTCGATGTGCCCGGGACTCATCTTTCCTTTCTTCACAAATATCTTGATACTCTTCCATGGAGATATGTAGAGGAATACCATGTCTCCAACCTTATACTCTAGGTCTCATCAATGATTATTTTCATCACTCTTTTTTCATCTTTGGAATTCCTTAACGTGATGTTGAATGGTTTTCACCTTCTCTACTATTTATTTGACCATTTCAGTTTCTAGCATGTTGTGTTCATCAAATTCATCCCAACATGTGGTGTTCTTCATCCTTTCCCATAAAGGGCTTCATATGGATCCATTTAGATGATTGAGAGGAAACTATTGTTGTAATAGAATTCATCCATAGGCAGATGTTGGTCACATCCTCCTTTAAAGTCCATAGAATACATGCTCAACATATCTTATAGTGTCTAAATAGTTTGTTCAGATTTTCCATCATTTTGAAGATGATATTCCATACTAATGTTCAGCTCAGTGTTTAGAGAATATTGGATACTTTTCCATAAAATGGAGGTAAATCTTGAATCTCGATCAGATACAATTGATATAAGTACTTAATTTAGCCTTACTACTTCTCTGATGTATATCTATACAAGTTTATCTGGTGAGAAGTCCTCTCAAATTTTGATAAAGTGACATGTCTTTGTGAGATGATCCACAATAACCCATATAGCATTGTTTCCTATGGATGTCTTTGAAAGTTCAATGATAAAGTCTATGGTGATGTTTTCCCACTTCCATGTTGGTATGTGTAATGGTTTTATCATCCCCTTATACTTTTTCCTTTTATCCTTCACTTACTAACATACCAAACACTTTGATGTATATTCAGTGATCTACTTCTTCATATTTTCCCAGTAATAGTTATCTTAGAAATCTCAATATATATTTTTTCTCCCTGTATGAATAGAGAAGTTTGATCTATATGAATCATTAATAAGATCTTTATTTATTTTTGTATTAGATTTTACACATAGTCAAGACCCAAATCTCATGACTCCTTCCTCGTCCATTTTGAACTCTGAGTATTTCCTATTTCTGATAGTTTTAACCTTTTTATGAATTTCCACATAATTTCTTTGACCATCCTTTATTTTCTCTATATAGGATGGTTGAGCAATAATTTGAGAAAGGATTTATGATTTTAATTCCTTAACAATCCCCATGACCATCCTTTACAGGTCTAAAAACATTGGATCCTTTTCAATTCTCATTATTGATAAAGACGTAGGATCCTTTCTGCTTAGAGCATTTGCCGCCTTATTTTCCCTTCTAGGATGGTAGTAGATTGAGTAGTCATAATACTTGATGAGATCTAACCTTCCTCAATGGAACATATTAAGCTCCTTCTGTGTAAATATATACTAAAGGATTTTATGGTCGGTATATATTTTACACTTATCCTCATATAGTTAATGCCGCCGGATTTTCAATGAAAAGATCACATCTTCCAACTCCAGATCATATGTGGGATAGTTTTGATCATGAATTCTAAACTTCCTTGAAGCATGGTCTATAACATTATAGTTTTGTATCAGTACATAGCCTAATACCTTCTTTTAAGTACCGTTGTACACCACAAAGAGTTCCCTAATTTTTGGTAGTGTAAGTACTGGTGGAGTGATAAGCCTATTTTTTAACTCTTTAAATCATTTCACATTCATTGGTCTAGAAAAACTTTTGTCCCTTATGAGTCATCTTGGTTAGTGGGTTTGAAAATTGTGATAAGTTCTTAAAAAATCATCATTAATACCCAGATAAACCAATGAAACTATGGATCTCTATAATAGATATTGGTCTTGGACACTCTTTGGTTGCCTTTTTCTTGGTAGGGTCTATGGATATCCCTTTGTTAGTGATTACATTGCACAAGAATGATACTTACTTCATCCAAAACTTACATTTACTATATTGTTTATAAATTTTCTCCCTTCGCAAAGTATTTAACCTAGTATTCAAATGTTCTTCATGTTCCTCTTTGCTCTTAAACTATATCCAAATATCATCAACTAATACTACAACAAATTGGTCAAGGTAATATCTAAAGACTCTATTCATTAAAAACATGAAAATTTCTAGATAATTAGTGAGTCTTAAAAGAGTCACTATGAAATCATAGTGTCCATGCCTCATTCAAAAGGTATTTTGGGGAATATCTTCCTTCCTATCCTTTAATTGGATATATCCTGATCGAAGATCCACCTTAGAGAAATACTTGGCCCCATGTATTTGATCAAACAAGTCATCTATATATGACAGGGGATACTTTTTCTTTATCATAATTTTATTGAGATTATGATAATTAGTACAGAGGTACATTGATATATCCTTATTTTTAGAAAAGAGGATCGGTTCTCCCCATGGTAAAGCACTCAGGAGTATAAAACCCTTGTCCATATTCTTCTGTAACTGCTTATTTAGTTCTTCAAACTCAATGGTGTCCATTATATAAGGTGCCTTTGATATAGGAAGAGATCTAATAATAAGCTCAATTGAGAACTCAACCTCTTAGTTAGGAGGAAGATCGGGTAATTCTTTAGGGAACACATCAGTATAGTCCCTCACAATGGGTATGCCATCAATCATGACCATATCCTTTGTCTTAATAATTTGAGCTAGATATTCTTGTTCATAAGAAAATAATTTCCACAATTGAGAAAATGATTCTGATGTGGATTCATCCTCTTCCTTACACTTGTACAAAATTAGAGTATACCTTGGGGTGTGAAGTGTGATCCCCCTTTCCTGACAGTCGATGTTGTCTTTGTATAAAGATAGTTAATCCATTCCCAATATAGCATCAAATTTCACCAAAGGAAGTAAGACAATATTTTATAGGAGGTTTGGTACACAAACATTAACTAGGGAGGAGTTATATACTTTTAATGTAATAATTTCCCCATTTTTGTTCTCACAGATAAGTTGACCTCCATATTTTGAGTTGGTATTTGAATATTTCTACTAAACTTTCAAGATATTAAAAAATGCATAGAACCAGAATCAAATAGTATATTCACTATTCTTGAATTTATAACCAACATACCTATCACCACATCATTCTTGGGCTCTACCTTAGCAGTAGTGATGGAATATTCCATTTTTTACTTCCTTAGAGGTTGTTATTGCTGATTTTCTCCAACAACCCTTACCTTAGGGAAATGGTTTGTACAATTACTATGTTCCATGCAGTTGAAGCATTGTACTATATATTGAGTGTTGATTTGAACCATCCTTTATTCTTCCACATTGGTGGGATTATTCATATCCCTTATGTAGTTATTATACATATTCCCCTTTCTTCCACATTTAAATCATTTCCTGGTTCCCTTTAGACATTTCCCAGAATGCTTCTTCCCACAATTTTGATACATGGGATGTTGGGTTTTCTTTCCATAATGGGATTTATCTACTGATCCTACTATATTAAACTTCATTTTTTTCTGTTTATCCCTAATCCCATGAGACTACTAAGAGTCTTAGATCTCTATTTAAACCTTAAGGGAACAAAGAAAAATATTCTCATAGCTATCAAAGTCACAAATCATCAATGATTTTCATATACTCGACTTTAGTACACTAAAGTAGCGATCCGCTTTTATTTTGGTGTTCATGAAAAAGTTGGAGGCATATCATGCAAGTCTGGTGAAGTTTTCTTCATATGCCCTGATAGACTCTTCTTCCATCTACTTTAGTCTGAGGAACCCTCTTTCCATCTTGAGAGGGAGGGTTCTGGGAAAATATTTATTGAAAAATATTTTCATGAAATCTTCCCATTCCATGGAATCAATTTCCTCCTTAGAATTTATGTTCTTGATTAGTGTCCACAACTGATCAGCTTCCCCATCAAAACAATAGACCGCCAGCACAACTTTCTCTTCTTCTGAGTACTGTAAGATAGAGAATATCTTCTCAATGGTGTTAATCCATTGTTCTACGAGGAGGGGATCAGAAGATCCACTAAACATGGGAGTCTTTTTTTGCATAAAGGATTCGACTGCAACTTCCTCTTTCTTAGGATTAGGGTATTCCACATGATTCAAGTTATTATTTGTAACTTGAGGCAGTTGAGAAAGTAATGTCATGAAGTTTTGAGAACTCATTCATCGTATTTGGCATATCATTAGGGAAATCATAACATTTCCTATCACATTGGTTTTTGGAATGGTTTCTTCTATTTCCATCCATTAAATAAGAAAAAGAAGGTACAATTAGGGGGATTGAATACTTAGATAATAAGAATATAAAATACATTTAACATAGAAGTATAAACTTGTAAATGAAAAGTATATCCTAACTTGTGATACCCTAAGTTTCAATCTGGGTTATCTATGGTTATAGAATTATCCTTAGGGTTCTTACTAAAGTGATCTAGTCCTAATCTTAAAAAATAACTAGATTGTTCTCTAATACTAACTATAGAAACCCTATACTTTTACACAAATTATTATGTGATTTTAAGTATAATTAACCATTAAATACAAACTAAGGATCATAAATTCTAGTGTCTATGGAGGATTAGGTACATGAAACTGAAAACATGAAACCAAAATAAAAAAAATTATTTAATCTTCATAATGATCTCCTAACACCCTTTGAACCCTTGCATCTGCATAATACATCATGGGGAATACATTAACAAAGGGATGATCTAAAAATCCTAGTAAGGGAATAAACATAAGAATAAAGCATAGCACATGAGTTAGAAGGCACAACATGATAACATAAAAAGGCATGTAACATGAATAAACCTATGGAATAATAACATATATAACATGGTATCATGTAATCATATAATCATAGTAATGTGGAAGCAATGTAAAACATGACATAATCATGATTCAAAGCTCATTTTATAAGTATGATCATGAGTCAAGGCTAACCACCAAGACTGTTGCACATAGAGCATGAGTCAAGGATAACCACTAAGACCACTACACATGAAGAATCATGATACTAAACATTACCCAATGAATTGGAGTACTATCTAGGTGCAACCATAATAATATTCTCATGAATATGTGTGCCACATGAAGAATCAAACATAAACATAAAGGTTACTCATGGAAATAAATGGGTATCATAATCATATCATAAGGAAAAAACAAAATGTGTATCAAGATAGTGTCCATGAAATAATGGATTTAAAACATACATGGATTTTAATAAGGGAAAATTATGTTCAATTTAAGTGGATACATGTAAAAATAGTGTTTAAGAAATTTTATAAATAATCATTTTAGTGTGGTTTAAGGGAAAAAATTTAAGATTCTTTAAAACATAAGAGGAATAATTATTTGTATAAAACCAGAAATGAACCAAAATAGTTTTTCATGTTAAAATGAGTTATTTTATAAAAATAATGGTGGATTAAAATATATTATATAGTTCCCTTTAAAATGGGTAAGAAATTGAGAAGTTCCCTGTAATCAGACTTTCTCATCGGGAATAATTGAGAAGGGAACCTTTTTAAAACATGTATTTCCCATTAAAAAGATGAAATTATATAGATACATAAGTTTTTAACATGTACATAGAATTTATAAGAATTATATAAACTTAAATAATAATTAAATTTGGGTAAAGAGAGAGAAATCATAAGCCGAAGGAAAAAATAGACGTTTGGAAAGAATCTCTCACCTTATGTCTAAAATGGTTCTTCACTTGATCTTAATGTTCTAGATAATAATATTAAATCCATTAATTAATTAATTAATAACATTTAATACATGTATTTGATTTATTATAATTTTATTAATTTCATTTATGCCCTTTTTGATGGGTTATGAGATTCAATTTCATCGTTCGGGAGTGTTGGTTTCCTTGGTTTTCATGATCGGTTTACTTGTATAAATGTACAAAAAATCATGTAAAATGAGAATGGTTGTCCAGAATTGAAGTTATATGTTATTAATGAACATAAATAAGTTTAAATGGTTATATAATTCATTTGGTAATTTTTGGTGAGGATGAATCATTATATAAGATGTTAGTGATAATTGTTTAGATTATTTTGGTGGTTTTTCGATCATCACAAACTATTTTTGTTTTATTAATTAATATTATGTATATAAAATGGTTCTAGAACATTAAATAGGTTGTAATAAAAATAATATAATCTTTTTTAATCATAATTTTTTTTATCATCCTTGAAGGAGTGAATGGAAATTTAAAACTCCATTGTCCTTGAATGTGTTAAATTAACACATCATGGATGATGTTTTCATTTTTAGTACAAAAGGAGGGGGGAAGAGAAATGATGATGAATTATTCCATTAACATGAAAAAATTATAGTACATATAAGATAATATAGTTTTAATTCCACTTGGATAATGTTATGTGAAGATATAATAAGAAAAGAAAATAAATTGAAAATAAATTAAAAGAAAATGAAAGAGGATTTTACCTCTTGAATTTGTCCTCCTTGAGAACCTCGTTAGGGAAAGGGGTTTGGTATTTTTTTGATACCAAGAGATCTTGGATGTGTGGGAGAGAATTGGGAAGAGTTTTGGTCTGAATTTGGAAAAGTTTCAAGACTTTATAGGTGTGAGGAAAAGAGGTGGTGAGGGGTGGTATTTATAGTGGAGGAGAGGGATGTTTTCTCATTATTTTATTCATTGGTTTATTATTTTGCATCAATAATATGAATAGTTTTAGAATTATCAATAAATATATTAAAATAATGAAGTGTATATATATATATTATATTGATTACATCGTCAATTACTCAATTAATAGTATATTTAACTTAAAATGTATATAAACTGTAAATTACCATATTTTACTATTCACTAAAAATTCAAGTATTTTAGAAAAATATCAAAAATTTACACTAATAATTTTTCAATGTGTATAATTAAAAAATTAAATCCATTTTATAAAAAAAATCTTCTAAATATGAGAAATTTAATTTTTAATTAAAAACATCATTTACTTGGAAAATACCAATTTTAAAATTATAACTAATTTTATAACACTTTGAAAAATTAATTAAGGTCTCATAAAATTATCTTATAATCATAAGATAAAAAAATATTAATTTATGAATACATTTTATGAAAATGAATTTTATTTTAAATAATTATATTAATTATAAAATTGAAAATAAACATTTATGTTTTATAAAAATATAAACACTTAATTAATAATTTTTAAAACATTTATTTACATATATTATGATATAATTATATCATATTACCATTTATAAGATGCCTATATTTTATTTAAACTTTCATGGATGAGGATACTATTCTATTATTCGTTTTACTATTTATAATTGTTATATTACTAATCTAAAGGTCAAGTTACTATTCCATTGGTTTTGGTTCTTTAATTTCTATAAATACTTCTTATTCCATTCATTATTCATTTATAAAGTTGGTATTGTGTTCTCTAAGTGATTTTATGTGATTTATACTATATGAAATAATTATAATAAGGGAATTTCCATTGATAGAATTTTGGTTTGTTATGGCAATGCATCTGAGTAGGTCTCCATTGATACCTCGTTTATAGGTATTTATGGTCATTTGGACCATATCAAATGGTAAAGTTCAATGCTCGGTGTCTATTTTGTTCCCTTTTAGCTTGATTTGGTGGAAGAGTCCCATTTTGGAGGGAACTGACTATGGGATCCATCCATCTAAGAGTGGATATCATCTCATCATGTTATGGGGTAGTGTTGACTTGATTGATTTCCCCCATGTCATAAACAATGATTGATGAAACCATCATTGGTTGTGTGATACGAAAAACCACTTCATCCTAGTTAGGATTGTCTTGGATTGTGGTTGCATTATCCAGACAATGTTATAGGCATTTTTTGATTGAAGGACATGATGCAACATTTTTTTTCAGGGGAATTATATCATCAATCATTTGACACAATCATTGAGGAAGGCTAATTCTTCATTATTGATGGTATATTCACCATTTATTTTTTGATCACTAGCTTTGAGTTCCCTTTTATGTTTAGTTAGGCTATTTGGAGTCGTAAGGCTAGATCCCAACCAGAGATGAAGGCTTGATGTTCTACCTCATTGTTAGTACAGCCTTTGGACAGTGAGAAATGGTAGGGAATAATTGATTTTTCTAGGAAAACCAATACAATCTCCAAGAAAACATGGTTGAGCTTCAGGTACTCCATACTTTTTTCAATAGGACTTTAGGATTCATCATCAAAATATATTTCCCACGTTTGAGGAGTTTCATGGTCATATAAAACCTCCTCTTCTAGAAGTTTGGTTTCCACTGGTGTACTCTCCGATATAGGATGTGCAGTAAGAAAATCAACCAGGGTATTCCCTTTAACTACCTTCTTTGACATAAACTGGTTGTCATAATGTTGAAAAATAATCACTTATCCAGCCAAATACCGAGTCAAAATATGGCGGCCAAGGATGTAATTTAGTGAGTCAATATGAAAGACCAAGTGGACTTTATGATGCTACAATTAATGCCTCATCTTTCTCACTATAAATATGAGTTCAAGTAGGTTCTTCTCAATATTAAAATATTGGGTCTCAGTACCTGGCATCATTCAACTGGGATAATAAAGGTTGTTTTCATTCCCCGTGACATTTTTTGTGCAAGTAGATCACCAAGCGATCATTTCATAGCATCCACATATAATATAATCAACTTTCATTCCATCGGAAGCATCAATATTGGTTGGTTTAGTAGGTAATGCTTGAGATCTTCAAAATATTCTTAAAAATCCTAATCCCATCAGTATGTGACTCCCTTCTTAATTAACTTAGTAAAGGGGAGGGATTTTTTGGCCAAGTTGTCTATGAAATGTTTAATATAAGTGAAGTTCCCTTAGAGTCCCATAAATTATTTAAGATTCTGATGGGGTGGAATTAAAAGGATTGCACTGGTATTTTCTATATTTACCTCTATGTCATGGTGTCATACCACAAAGCCAAGGAATTTCCCTAAAGTTACTCCGAAATCACACTTCAGAGGACTCATCTTCAAATTGTTTTGTTCTGACTTGATGAATATTATTTGAAGATCTATGAGGTGATCATGTCACTATCGATATTTAACCACTAGGTAATCAACCTAATATTCCATGATTCATCCCAATAAGAGTTTAAAGATATGATTTATGGCTCACAGGTAAGTAGCGCCAGTGTTCTTTAATTCAAAGGGCATGACCTGGTTGAAAAACATCCCATGAGATTCTCTAAAAGTGGTGGCTTCCTTATATTCAGGGGTCATATTTATCTAATTATACCCTAAATACTCATCCATAAATGTAAGGTCTTAGAATCTAGTAGTTGCATCAATTAAAAGTTCTATGATTGACAATGGGAAATCATCCTTTGAGTAGTCTCAATTAAAGTATTTGAAATTGATACCAAATCTGATTTTCCTGTTCTTTTTCTTGACAAGGAGTATGTTGTCAAGAAATTTTGGGTATTTCACTTCTTGGAAAAAGTTTACTTTGATAAATTTGTAAAATTTTGATTCTACATTAGTATCATGAGAGGATTGAATCCTCCTAGATACCTACTTTAAACCTCGATGATCATTGGGTAAGCCCAAGTGATGAGTAGCCACATCATGGTTCAGCCTAGGAATATTTGTATAATTCCAAGTGAATACATATCGATTATACTTTACAAATGCAATATATATCTTCTTCTCCTCGAGAGGAATGTCATAACTAATCAACGTAGGTCTCAAGTCTTCTTTTGTTCCCAAATTCACCTGCCTGAGCTCATCGATGGTGGTGGAGACACCTTTCTCAAATACGGGAGGAGCGTTCCTGAGGTCGTCCTCTTCCTCTTCCATATCTAAGTTCGTGAGGGAATCTTCATGTATGATGAATAGTTAAGATTCATCTTCATCCCTATTAAAATAAGAGAAACCATGGGAAGAGAAATTGACTTCTTAAACTGTCAGGGATGTCGCAGAAATATTCAGGGGATGATTTTCATATTTTTCACTATTACCAAGGGAAAGAGAGATATGGAAATCCTAAGTTATAGTGAATATCTTGGGGGAATATTAGATATATTTTAATATCACAAGATAATTCTCAGATATTAAGAGATCATTAGTCTGACTTCCCTTTGATGAATCCATTTCAGCTAATCTGATAGCTATCACATGGACATAATCCAATGAAATTTTTATTTTTTGATAGCCTTATGGGATAGAATATTCTTCCCTGATTAGGTTTATGGGAAAAAAATAGACACTTTAGAGCATGATCTAGGGATTTATAGGGGTGGTCCCCAATCCATTGTAAGATTCAACATGTATATCATCATCCATCATTGGTTTTTTGTCTTCCTTATTGTAGAAATATTCCTCATCATATATGGTTTTATGAGACTCTAAGGGGGTTTTTTCACCATATAATATTCCAACCTTCCCATCAATGTGGTATTTCAAGTATTGATGATAATTTTAAGGTATCATTACAAGGCTATAGAGCTAAGGTATTCTAATAAGAATATTATATGTTGTCTCTTGTTGTTTAACCATGAACTCAGTAATATATGTGAGATCCTCAAACTAAACCTTGATATTAATCTTTCTAGGAGTCCTTTTCTCACTCTTATCATACCCTTTAATAGTTATCTTCAGTGGAGATAAGTCCCCTTCTCTATATCATAAATTTCATAGGGTCTGAATCAGGATGAGGCTTATACTAAAACCATTTTCAACCAAATACCATCATATATTGACATTATTAACTTTTCCTAAAACATAAAAGGGTCTAATGTGTCCCCAGATAACTTCCTTCTAATATTATTCTATGAACGAGATAGTGGTATGACATTATGATGTCATAGTCACCACTCCGTAAATCTCGGTCATGGAAAATTATATCTCAAAATCTTGTGGGATCTGAAGGGCCTCAATTATTTATTCTTTGAGTTCATTTGAAAGATGGAGATCATCCGAGATTGAGAGTTTGTCTAGGAAAAATGTCCACTATTTCATAATGTCTTACTTTTTTTTCAAAGTTCTGCACCTCCCAAGGTGGGGTTTCTCACTATTTTGTGGCTCATGAGTTGAGGTGTTTGAGGTGGATAGGCCTAGTGCTTGAGAATAGGTCGAGGGATCATTTTTTTTATAGTGGTTTATGTCGCACCAACCTTCCCCTTTTTATGAGTTGATCAGACAATCACAATCCCTCTAGTCGATTGTGTAAAATGACTGGGCTTGAACGAATTTTAGAGGGATCTGAGGCACCTCCATGCTTCTGTTGGGCTGGATAAAGTGCTCGCCCATAGGTCTTGTTTGTATATATGGATTCTATGGGAATTTTACCATCATATTGGGTTCATCCACGTCCATGTTGTGTAATGACCTGAACTTTTAAATAATATTAATTTCCTAAATTTTTGTGTTATTTTATTTTATACTCAATAAAACTATATCCTTTAATTAATGAAGTAGGTATAATTAAAATGATACCATTAGGTTTTGGTTGTTATATGATTTTTGTTCAATATGACCATTGGAAGCTATATCATTATGATTATTGTTTATAAATACAAGTGATCATGGTTAATTAATATAGAAAGAAGAGTTGATTGCCCCATCCAGTGGACTCGGTCCATACAAAGCCCATCTGTCGGAGCTTGGAAAGGAGGTTGCATCACTGGGCTTTGCTCTGGACCAAGCCCAATCCGAACTCCAACATGTGAAGCTTGAACAGAATCGCCTACAGGAGAAGTTCAAGCTAATAGAAATCACCACTCGGGCAATGTTGTCTGAGCCACCCCAGTATTCTATCACCGCATCACACCTTAAACTTAGGTCCTATGCAGGTGTTATAAGGGGCTATGCAACAAGGCCTTAGTTACTTTGTTTAAATTCTTTTGTATAAATAAAATTTTTGTTTCTTATTATGGTAAAATTTGTGAATTTAAAATGTTAAAATAAATATAGGATTAATTTATAGAAGTTCCATATTATTGGTGAATTTTGGAAAAGGGGTATTTTAAAATAGTTTTTGTATACTTTAAATAATTAATAATGTGAAATGATTTTTAGAAAATGTTCTTCTATAGTTGTGTTCAGTAAGAATATTAGAGTCTAATAAGATAAACTTAATTTTTAGTGAATAGTAAATTATGAATAGTAATATTACCCTTATGAATAGTAATTTGACAAATGGAATAGTAACCTCACTTAAGAAAGTATAAATATATTTTAGGCATCTTGATTAGGTAATGTGATATAATGGCATAAGTAAATAACTATTTCAGAATTTATAGTTAAGTATTAGTATTTTTTGGGTAAATAGTGTTTTTACTTAAAAATTAAATATCTCATAATTAGAAAATTATTTTAATAAAATTAATTTCATTTTTGAATTCAGATTATCGATATTAGGTTAGGGTGAATTTATGAGTTTTTTATAAAATGTTTTGTTTTTTGGTGAATAGTAAAAAAATACAGTTTGGAGTTTCAGTGTGATTAATGATGTCAATAATGATGTAATATTTTTGGTCGACTTGAGAATAGTAATATATGTTATAAGTTTTCCCAAGTTTCCAATACCATGGGCAAATACCATGGGAAAGCCCATGGTTTTTCAAATACCACTGATGAGGTGTCCCTTGGAAATTAATTAAATATTCCCTCACTTTTGCTATAAATACCAACCCATTCCTTCATTAATTTCATTCCAAATTCCTCCTCAACAAATATCTGGTCTTCTTACCTCCTAAGGAGTCCTCCCAAGGTTCCTTCAATCCCCCCAAGGTCATAACCTTCGAGTTTTTTAAGTTACTCTTCAGGGTAAGGGAACCCTTCACCCTCCTCTTTTAGTCATGACTTCCTTTATATTATGTCTTCTAGTTTCCATTTTATTATGTGGGGGTATGTTCTTATATATCCCTATAAATTTCTATTTCATGTAAAAATTATGAGAGACCCTTTCCACTCTCATCAATTTATTTTCTAAATTTTTAAGTAACGTTGTTAGGCTGTCGAATTTTCGTAAAAGAAATCGCATTTCCTCTTTTCTTTCAAGTTTCCTTTTCATGTGTTATGTCATTAAAATATCCAAACCATGATATTATTTCTATTTTATTATGTACCTATACTATAAAATGATTAATTTATGGATGGTATACCCTTCTCCCCTATATTTTTTATTGTTTTATAAAACCATGTTATATAGTTGTTATGCTGCAGAAATTTCATCTCAAAATTTCTCTCTCTTTCTCTCATGAAATTCTCTTATCTTATTTATGTGAATACCCAGACCTATTTAGTTTCTAGTGGTGTTCATAAATACATAAAAATTATATTCTTGATTCTGTAATTTACATACATAAAACCCTTATTCCCTTTCCATGGGTTATAAATGACATAATGATCTTGTTTTTAAACACTTTTTAAAACGTCATGATTTTGATATGAAACCCATTACTTTTATTATATTTGGGTTATTTATGAAATGTATGATTATGATCTATGTGGATAACATGAAAATAAATACATATTAAGGGTTTTCCCTTATATCACTCCGATGAATTGGGTAAATAATTTAATCTCTAGTGATGACTAGTTTTACGATACCTTGGTGAATAACCTTGGTAATTTTTATGACACCTTGGGGATATACCTTGGTGATATGTTCATAAATGTATAAATTAAATTTTATAGCCACATTTTTAAGATATGACTCAAGTTATTATTTCTATGATATGCCTCTTTATCATTCCTTTGTTATATCACTCATGTTCTTATTGATATCGCTCAAGATCACATGTAAAGTGTTTCACTTGTTTTCCTTACTGGGCCTTCTGCTCACTCTTTCCTTTGATGTATGTATCTAGGTTATGAGATGTAGTAATTGCACTTAGGATGAACCTATTATTAATCCTTACAAGTAGATTAGAATAATTCTTTATTTTTTTGTGTTTTATGTTTCTGATTACCAAGACACTAGACTTTAAAGATCCTTTGTTTGTAAAATGCAATGAAAAGTTATGTAATAAAATGCGGGATGTTATAGTTGGTATTAAAGGATAGTTTAGTTATTTATGGAAATTAGGCTATGAAAACTTTAGGAATAACCATATAGAAAATTTTAAATATAGGAAAACTTCCAGGTATTTTGGTGAAATATTAAGTAAGTGGTTTCCAAACAAATAAATCTATGTCTGGATACGAACAAGTGGATGTGGCTCTGGAACAAATGTACCTAGGAGTGAAAACTCTGAAAAGGAGTTTTGGGCTTGACCTGAGGTATCCTGGTACATGACAACGGGCCTTTCTTCACTCCTGGTTTGACACTCCCAGGGGATATATTTGGTTAATCATAATCTTTTTATGAATCATTATGAAGGATTTATAGAGAAATGTAATTGTTTAAGCATGAAGTTTTAATACATAAAATCCTTTATAGTTAAAAGATTCATAAATGAAATAAGATTCTCACTAAGGTCATATTCTTTTAGAAAATGGTGGGAAATAGGAGAAACTGTGAAAATGGTGACCGCAATGGACCATGTGCTGACGGCCCTCTAATGGAAGCCAGAATGGAAACTTTCATGAGAATAATAAACCAACTGACTCAAGTTATGGGAAATAACTTGAATCAAGCTAAGAGACTGATCTCACCACGAAGGTAACAACATTCTATTGAGTCCTTTATGAATCAAATACCACTAAACTTTAGTGGATCAACCGACCCTTTGATTGCTGAACAATATATCAGAACTATTGAGAAGATCTTTTCTATGCTCCGCTGTTCGGAACAAGAGAAGGTCACCCTGGTTGTTTACCGCTTAGAGGGAGAAGCTGATCAGTGGTGGGAACTGATTAAAAACACAAGGCCAAGAGTGGAGGTTGAATCTATGGAGTGGGAAGAGTTTAGAGGGATATTCTTCAGTAAGATTTTCCCTCGTTCCATGAGAACAAGAATGGAGAAGGAGTTTCTCAAGCTGAAGTAGAAGGAGAATAAATCTATGGGAAGATATGAGATGAACTTCACAAGTCATTCACATTACACCTATAGCTTTTTCATGGATCCAAATGGTAAGGTTGGTATATTATTCAGTGGATTGAGACCTCATCTATGGAAGAATCTAGCCAACTGATAATATGATAGCTATGAGGAGATCGTGCAAAGTGCGATGAAATTCAAACTGGAGTTTGGTGAGATGCAATCGTCTCATAAATTCAATGACAAGAAAAGATAAATGGAGCCAATATTAGGGAGGAATTTTGATTAGGTAAGAGGAGGAAAGCAAGTGAAACTTCCCACATGTAATAAATGTGGGAAGAAGAATTCGGGGAACTACCTACTCAGGAGCAGGAAGTGCTACAAGTGTGGAAGAGACAGCCATATTTCATGGAATTTTCATAGTGAGGTGAAGCCTCAAATTCCCAACACTAATGGCAAGGGTAATATGGTGCAAGCCCTACCTGATGTCCAATGCTTTAAGTGTGGAAAACTTGGGAACTTTTCTAATCACTGTCCAAATCTGAGGGTAGGGGAGTAGAATCACCATCAGCCTCAGCAAAGGCCAAGGGAACAAGGTCATACTTTTTCAATCACTATGGTTGAAGTTGAAGCGCCAAATTATGTGGCGGAAATTACTCTTGTTGTTCTCTAAAATCTAGAAAGTATTTTTTTTATTCTGGTTCTACACATTCCTTTATTTCCTCCAAGTTTGCAAAGAATTTAGAATCAACCCCATAATTTCTAAAAGTAGAGTTGTCAGTCAAGACTCCTAGTGGAATTATCCAAGTATCGTCAGTTTTTAGAAACTCTAGTATGTACTTTAGTGAGAAAAATATTATCACAAATCTAGTATTCATTACCATGCTGGAATTCGAAATTATACTAGGGATGGACTGGCTCTCAAAGAATAATGCTAAAATTAAATGTAGAAAAAAGGAAATCTTGGTTGTCTTGAATGGAAAACCTACAGTTATCTTCCAAGGAGAGATATCACAACCTGATCTTTGTCTAGAAGAATATCCTATATTCTTCTTTATGGATTTGATCAGTGAAGAAGAAGGAAATGATAGTATAAGGATAGAAAATATCCCCATAATCTAGGAATACATTGATGTATTTCCTGAGGAGTTACCTGGACCTCCCCCAAAAAGAGAGGTGGAGTTATCCATTTAACTCATACCTGGATCTCATATGATATCAAAGACCCCATATAGGATGGAAAATGTGGAGATAGAGGAATTAAAGAAACGAATCCAAGATCTTTTGGAGAAGGGGTTTATCCGAAAAAGTGTGTCTCCTTGGAGAGCACATGTTCTCTTTGTGAAAAAAGAAGGATGGATCAATGTTTCTATGTATTGATTATAGAGAACTAAACAGGATCATAGTGAAGAAAAAATACCCTCTTCCAAGAGTTGATGACTTATGTGACCAAATTTTTGGGGCTCAATTATTCCCTAATATTGATCTTCAATCTGGTTATAATTAATTGAGGGTGAAGAAAGAAGATATTCCAAAAACTTCCTTCCGATCAAGATATGGTAATTATGAGTTTGTTATTATTCCCTTCAGACTGACTAATGCACCTGCTATTTTTATGGATTTTATGAATAGAGTCTTTAAGGACTACCTTCGTAAATTTGTGGTAGTTTTTATTGATGATATTTTGATATATTCAAAAAGTCACGAGGTGCATGAGGATCATCTAAGGGTTATTTTTCAAAATATACAGAAGGAGAGGATTTTTGGAAAGTTCATCAAATGCGAATTTTGGTTACAACAAGTTGCTTTCTTGGGGCACATTGTAACCAATGAAGGAATCACAGTTGACCCTACAAAGACATAAGTTGTAAAGGAGTGTCCTTATCCTACAAAAATAACTGAGATTCATAGTTTCCTTGGATTAGTAGGATATAATAGGAGGTTTTTGAAAAACTTTTCACAAAATTATAATCCATTAACCAAGTTAACTCAAAAAGGGTTCAAGTTCATCTGGGCAAAGGAGTGTGAGGAAAGTTTCCAAGATCTGAAGAAGAGATTGGTTACTACACCCGTGTTAACTTTTCTCTCAAGTGGAGAAGGATTCGTTATTTTTTGTGATGCTTATATGAAAGGGTTTGGGTTTTTCCTCATGAAAAATGACAAAGTCATTGCTTATGTATCTTGACAGTTGAAGATTCATGATCAGAACTATCCTATGCATGATTTGGAACTGGTTACGGTCATTTTTTCTCTGAACATATGGAGGCACTATATTTAAAGTGATAAATATTATATATACATCGACCATCAAAGTTTGAAGTATATTTTCACACAAAAGGAATTGAACATGAGACAAAGGAGATGGTTGGAACTTATTAAAGACTATGATTGTTCAATTCATTATCATCCCAGAAGAGAAAACAAAGTCACTGATGCATTAATCAGGAAAGACCCAGTTTTTCTTTCCATGATGAGGATTCAAAGAGATCCTTTGATCAATGACCTAGTAAAGCTGTAAATGGGAATTATAAGGGGAGGGATATCATCAACCCTAACCCAAATTATTTCTCAACTGTCATTACTAGAAAAGGTCAAGAAATCTTAGAAAGAAGATCCTTTTTTGCAGAAGAAGTTTGAGGTTTTGAAGGATGGGAAGTTTCCTGAGTTTAATATTGATCAAGAAGGTGTACTGAAATTTCATACAAGACTATGTGTTCCATATTTTCTGAAAATAAAGAAAGAGATGGTGGATGAATCTTATAGATCTACTTTCTTTATACATCCTATAAGTACAAAAATGTATAGAGACCTCCATGATCATTATTGGTTGGATAATATGAAAAGGGATATTACTAACTACACTTCAAGGTGTCTGGTATGTCAGTAAGTGAAGGCGGAGTGACAAATTTCTAAAGTGGTACTTCAACCACTACCCATACCACCATGAAAGTGGGACAATATCACAATGGACTTTGTCACTGGTCTCCCGAGAAATTCCAAAGGAAACAATACGATATGGGTTATTGTAGACCGTTTCACCAAGACTATCCATTTTATCTCTATTCAGGAATATTTCTCTCTTTATCAACTTTCCAGTATTTACATGAAGGAAGTGTTAAGGATGCATGGAGTTCCACTTTCTATCGTATTTGATTGTGATCCAAGGTTCACATCAAAATTCTGGAGAAGTCTCTAACATGATTTGAGCACCGAATTGAATTTTAGTACAGCCTATCACCCCTAAACTGATGTCTAATCTAAAAGGACTATTCAAACACTCTAGTATATGTTGAGAACATGCTCAATGGGATTTAAATGTGGATGGGATCAATATCTCCCTTTATTTGAGTTCTCTTACAACAATAGCTTCCACTTGAGCATTAAAATGGAACCCTATGAAGCTCTATATGGTAAGTGATGTAGAACTCCTACTTGTTGGCATGGAGCAGGTGAGAGAAAGATTCTTGGTCCTAATCTTGTGAAAGAGATGATAGAAAAGGTTCATGCCATCCAACAACACATTAAGGCTACTTAGAGTCAGCAAAAGAGTTATGCCAACAACCGTCGAAGGAACTTGGAGTTTGATGTTGGTGACAAATTCTTTCTTCTAATTTCACCTTGGAAGAGATTCACAAGGTTTGGGAAGAAAGGGAAGCTCAGCCGTAGGTACATTGGACCCTATGAAATTCTTGATCATGTAGGAGCAGTGGCCTATCGGCTTGTACTTCCTCAAAATCTAGAAAAAGTTCATGATGTCTTCTATGTATCCCTCTTGAGGAAGTACATACTTGACCCTTCACATTTAATAAACCCAAAGGTTGTACAATTGGAATATGACCTCTCTTATGAGGAGCAGACAGTGGAGATCTTGGATCATAGAGACAAGGTTCTATGCAACAAGACTACCCACCTTGTTAAGGTGTTATGGAGGAACCAGAAATGTGAAGAAGCCACATGGGAACTAGAGGAGTCTATAAGGAAGAATTACCCACACCTTTTCTATTCTGAGGGTATGAGTTGAAATTTCAGGGACGAAATTCCTTAAGGGGGAATAATGTAACGACCCAAACTTTTGAAAAATATTAGTTTCCTAAATTTGTGTGTTATTTTATTTTATACTCAACAAAACTATATCCTTTAATTAATGAATTGGGTATAATTAAAATTATACCATTGGTTTTTGGCTGTTATATAACCATTGGTCAATATGACCATTAGAAGATATAAAGTTATGATTATTTTTTATAAATACAAGTGATCATGGCTAATTAATACAGAAATAAGAGTCGATGACCTCATCTAGTAGACTCGGGCCATATGAAGCCCATCTGTCGGAGCTTGGAAAGGAGGTTGCATCATTAGGCTTTTCTCTGGACCAATCCCAAGTTGAACTCCAACATGTAAAGCTTGAACAGAATCGCATATGGGAGAAGTTCCAACTGATAGAAATCACAACTCGGGAAATGTTGTCCGAGTCGCCCCAAGATTCTATCACCATAACACACCTTACACTTAGGTCATATGTAGGTGTTATAAGGGGCTATGTAACATGGCCTTAGTTACTTTGTGTAAATTATTTTTTATAAATAAAAAAATTCTTCTTATCGTAAAATTTGTGAATTTCAAATGTTAAAATAAATATAGGATGAATTTATATAAGTTCAATATTATTGGTGAATTTTGGAAAATGGGTATTTTAAAATATTTTTTTATACTTTAAATAATTAATAATTTGAAATGATTTTCAAAAAATGGTCTTCTACAGTTGTGTTTAGTAAGAAATTTAGATTCTAATAAGATCAACTTAATTTTTTGTGAATAGTAATATTACCCTTATGAATAGTAATGTGACTAATGGAATAGTAACCTCACTTAAGAAAGTATAAATATATTTTAGGAATCTTGATTAGGTAATGTGATATAATGGCATAAGTAAATAACTGTTTCAGAATTTATAATTAAGTATTAGTATTTTTTGGATAAATAGTATTTTTACTTAAAAATTAAATATCTCATAATTATAAAATTATTTTCGTAAAATTGATTTCATTTTTTAATTTAGAGTATTGATATTAGGTTAGGGTTAATTTATGATATTTTTATAAAATTTTTTGTTTTTCAGTGAATACTAAAAAAATACAGTTTTGAGTTTCGGTGTGATTAACGACGTCATTAATGATGTAATAATGATTTAATAATTATGGTAGAATTTTGAATAGTAATATATGTTATTAGGTGTCCCAAGTGGCCAATACCATGGGAAAATACCATGGGAAATCCCATGGTTTTGCAAATACCACTAATGAGGTGTCCCTTGGAAATTAATTAAATATTCCCTCACTTTTGCAATAAATACCAACCCATTCCTTCGTTAATTTCATTCCAAATTCCTAATCAACTAAGATATGGTATTTTTACCTCCTAATGATTCCTCCCAATGTTCCTTCAAGCCCCCCAATGTCCCAACCTTCGAGCTTTCGAAGTTACTCTTCAAGGTAAGGGAACCCTTCACCCTCCTATTTTAGTCATGACTTCCTTTATGTTATGTCTTCTAGTTTCCAATTTATTATGTGGAGGTATGTTATTATATATACTTATAACTATACATTTAATGTCCAAATTATGATATTCCCTTTCCACTCTCATCAATTTATTTTCTTAATTTTTAAGTGACATTGTTAGGCTACCGAATTTTTGTAAAAAAATCACATTTCCTCTTTTCTTTCAAGTTTCCTTTCCATGTGGTATGTCATTCAAATATCCACAAAATGATCTTATTTCTATTTTATTTTGTCACTATAATAAAAAATGATTCATTTATGTATGCGAGACCCTTTTCCCCTCTCTTTTTTATTATTTTCTAACACCATGTTATATAGCCGTTATGCTGCAGAAATTTCGTCTCAAAATTTCTCTCTCTTTCTCTCATGAAATTATCTTATCTTATTTATGTGAATAGTCATACTTATTTAGTTTCTAATGGTGTTAATAAATAAATAAAAAATATTTTCTTGATTCTTTAATTTACATACATAAAACCCTTATTCCTTTTCCATGGGTTATAAATGACATAATGATCTTGTTTTTAAACACTTTTTAAAACATCATGATTTTGATATGAAACTCATTCCTTTTATTATATTAGGTTTATTTATTAAATTTATGATTATTATCTATGTGGATCACATTAAAATAAATACATATTAATGTTGCGCCCTAATTTTGCTCCAATGCATTGGGTAAAGAATTTAATCTCTAGAGATGACAAGTTTTACGATACCTTCGTGAATAACCTTGGTAATTTTTATGACACCTTGGGGATATACCTTGGTGATATGTTCATGAATGTATAAATTAAATTTTATAGCCACATTTTTAAGATATTATTCAAGTTGTTATTTCTATTATATTCCTATTTATTATTCCTTTATGATATCCCTCATGTTCTTATTGATATCGCTCAAGATCACATGTAAATTTTTTCACTTGTTTTCCTTACTGGGCCTTCTTCTCACCCTTTCCTTTGATGTATGTATCCAGGTTATGAGATACAGAAATTGTACTTAGGATGAACCTATGATCAAGCCTTACAATTGTATTAGAATAATGATTTATGTTTTTGTGTTTTATGTTCCTGATTTCCAAGACACTGGACTTTAAAGATCATTTGTTTGTAAAATGTAATGAAAAGTTATGTAATAAAAGGAGGGATGTCAAATGTTTTCCCCTATATCCTTGGTTTTTTCATCTTCACCCTCTATCTCCTCATTCAAGTATGGGTAAGTCATACTCAGAAGTGTATTTTTCATCAGATAATGGATGTTTAAAGTGAACTACATTAACAAAACCAAAAGTGAGCTCTTCATCCGATGAGGATTCTGTTTGGTGGGGTGGTCCCCATTCTCCATATGTTGAAGGAAAAAAATTAGTAAGAGTCGGATCTTGTGTGGTTATCGGATATGATTCTTTCTCTTAAGTCTTTTTCTATGTATGACGATTATGACTGTCTTTGAGAGGTGTATTCAATGATTCCTCCTTAGGTGTTGGGATTGTTACTGGTTTTTGAAGCTACGCTCTCTAAATGGCATGGGCTCAGTCAACTATATTTCAATTAATCCATTTATCAAACTTTTATCCACACCTAGACAAAACTTCTTATCATCTTCCCTCTTCTTATGGTAGAGTGATAGTTACACAGGTCATATATGATGAGTTCTTCACTATTATCACCTATCTAGAATCAACTATGCTCTGGAGGACATCTTTGAAGATAAATTAGTCATGTATGATGTGGCCTAGTCTCCTATGGAGAGGACAATAGTCAGGAAGGTGAGTGAGGTTGACCTCATTGGTTTTCCTGAGTTATAATAGCTTGAGTGTGTTATTTTCCATGGATTTAAGGAAATAACTAAGAACATGGTCATTTTGGAAGGAATGAACTTTATTAATCTATTCCTCAAACTGCAGGTGACTCTAATATCTTTTTGCTTCTAGTTGAGGGAGATTTTTTTTTCCACTCGACAGAAGGTACAAAATGATTCAGGACCTACCTAGGTACTTGAATGGGCACTGCTATTGGTTTGAGGGTAACAGCAGTAGTCTCTTCCTTATCAGTACTTTTCCCCTATGTCATGGGTGTGGGCTGAGATTTATCTTGGGTCAGCTAAATGGAATCTTCTAGGTGTTTTTTTGTCTCTGTAAATTCACGAAATTCTCCTAGATACTTCATTAGGATCAAAGGTTTCTATAGCTTATCATGAAGATTCTTAACAAAAAATTCCAACAATTACTCTTATGATAGAGGGATACTTAGTTAATAAGTTAAACCTTTCCATCTGGTGATAAAGTCAGAAACCCTATCATTTTCATGTTGTTTTCAATTTATAAGGTAAAAAAAATTATTTTCCTTAGATTGGAGTTGAACTGATAAAGGAATTGATGATAAAGGTCTTTTCATCCCGTAATGTATCCTACTGGAAGGCTATTGTACCAAATGAAGGTTGTCCCTACTAGAGTCTGCACAAAACATATTAGTTTGGTTTCATCTTGCTGATCTCGAGGGCCCATCATCGGGTTGCATCGAGATAAGAAGTTTGTGAGATATTGTTCTAGATCTCCCATGTCATAAAAGGTTGAAAATATGGGATTTCCAAAATTGGGTGGGGGGGAATTTTCATCCACCCACTCAGGATATGGCTTTTTTTCAAGCTACATGGGTGCGCGCTACCCTTCCATGGTTTCCATTTGAGAAATCATGGATTCAATGATGTTGAGGAGTTCTAGAGTTATCTCTATCTAGAATACCTCCCATCTATAGGGAGCGAGTGAGGCTTGATGAGGTGTCCCCATTTTCATATCCCTCTTATTCGTGATTCATTCCCGGACCAAATGATCACCTTGAAGGGGGAGAGTTTGTCTCTATAATAAAGTAAATGCATGATCATCCTCAACTACATCATTTATATAGACCAGTTTCCTAGATCCAAATCCAACCTAATGTTAAACTTCCTATCTTGTAGGTATATTAGCTCTCTCTTAATATATATTAGGATGGATGTCTATCTCTATCTCAAGATGATACCCAGTAGGAATGTTTCCCATGAGAAGTTCCTCATTGATCAGTATGAGGATTGTATCTCATTCCATATTGTGCTATCCATTACTATATGAATGGAATTTAGGATCCTCTAGACAGTGAGTGAGATATAACCACACCTTTCCCTTTATCTTTGGTAGAGTTCCACTGAGGAGGTGGTAATTCATCATTATAAGGTTCTGGGTTTTGGATCCTTCTATGATTTTATGTACATGCATCCTCAATTTGTGCATCCAAATCACCTAACTCTTGAGGAAAAATTTATACATTGTTTCCATATGCATTTACATCTTGCTCTACATCATTTTCTTGATTGATAGTGAATAATTTCACTGAGTTGTATCAGGAAATGGTAGTTATCCCATCACTGTCCATGCAATAGGGTGATTCCGCACCACTTACCCCTCCTTCAAGGGTTGTATCAAGGTTATTTCTATGGCCTCTGGTCATAATGGACAATTTTGGATTATGAACCTTATGTGGTTTGATTTCTATTATCATATGTTCCTCCTATCTTGTTATTTAAATAGTGACCTTAAGGGAGTTTCCAGTTGTTCTTTCCAATCGGGCCCCAAATAGAAAAGGTATTTCTCATAGTGAGATAAATGGATGGGATGCTAGCCATCGATATTTACCTCTTGACTTGGAGATGATTGACTCCATTCAGGATGATAATAATGATAAAAGGCCCTTGTCCCTGTAGGTTGTGGATGATTTGGGGCCATTATTGGCACTTTTTGATCCTATTATTGAGGATTTGATGATTCCAATCGAGGATCTGATGTATCCTGAGATGTAAATTGGGATATAAATCTCCCCATCCTTATTGGCTAGGATTGATCTTGAACCAACATTTATTTCCACAGGACCCTCTTAGGGTGTAATGAACCTGATGTTAGAAATTGAGATAAAATTCCCCCAAATCATAAGGTTGGGGGTGGTTTACAGTCACCACTGATATTTTATAGATACTTTCAATGTTTTATTACACTAGGGATTGAGTTAGTGGTAAAAATTCCCCCAGCCCTATGGGATATATTTGATCCTAGATAGTTGTTATGGAGGCTTCTATTACAATACATTTGAATTTAAACAACTATAATCATGCATGAGCTGAGTAAAATGGTTATTTGTGATGGGAGTCGTATTTTCTACAAGAAGTTGTAAAGTAGTCCACAACTTTGGATTCCATGTCTGAAATGTGTTCCTATTTTTTTGAGGGGCCCATCTTAGGAGTATATTGGTGGCCCTCTCCCTCTGTTTACGATGTCTTTTCATCTTTAAAGTGGGATAATCTCACTGCATTGACCAACTAACCCATGTGTTACCTAGTCCCTTGATCTCTCATGTGGCTATGTCTTTATAGGATTCCATATCTAGGGAGTTTTGTTGTTCCTAAGATGTGGTGAAGTGAAATGATCCATATTTTACCCATCCTTGGATATAGATATCTAACAAGACGTAGAAGATCAGTTGCCAAAGAGTTATGGTTCAATGATGGAAAGTGTGTTGTAGATTTTTGTTGTACTTTTTTGGTATTGCATCTCAGGCCATAGAGATGGTAGCCAGGTTCATTTGACAACAGAGTATGTGTATGGTCTGAAGGTGACCCTTATATCTTGGATAGGGGGTGTCTAGACTTTAACCTCTGATGAGTCATCCACATTTTCTCACATAGGTGAGGCATTCACTCTTTCTCTAGCTCATCTGGGATCTCATAGTAGGAAGTGGAAAAGGGCCAAAACATGTTTGGGAGGTTTTTTTCGGATAACTCTCTCAATATATCCATGTAGGTCTCTTATTCATTAGAATTGTATGTATCTACCTGGTTAGACCATAGAGGTTTCTTCTCTAGGACTCATACTTACCGTATTGAAGTTTTTTTGATGGCTTATGGGGAACTATATACAGTTAACCCCAGTATTTTGAGCACCACTCTATACAAAGGTGGCTAAATAAGGGGAATATTTTCTTTTTTTGGAGAGATATTATCATGGGGAGGTTTTCCATGGAAAAATTATGAGTAGATCCCCTATTATCCATATTTACACAACTGTGAGGAGAACTATTGAGGTAGTGATCTCTTTCTCTTTTGTTTGAAGAGTTGACGGACCCTTGAGGTGTTTCAGATATGCATCGTCTATCCTCAAGGACACTAGCATTGAGAAGATCAATGATATGATCATAATTTTGAATCGTAGTTGAAATATGTCAACCTACCTTTTTGGGATGAGCATGGATATGATACTGCTACATGAAGGTTACCAGAACATGTTGATAACCATCTGGTGCTACAAATATATGAACCCGCTACTGAGAAGCTATTGGAGTATGTTGGTGGGCTTCTGTATCATTAGTAGAAATATAATCCTACCTATGAGTGGTTTCTAAAATATGTCAGTCAATCTTGATTGAAGCGAGGGTATGAAACCGGTTCATAAAATAATTCCCCATTGAAATATGATGATGGACCACCAAAATAATATAAGGTATATGCACCTCCTCCTGTATATCCTCTGAAGGATGCTAGTGTGGTCGTTCATCAGCAGAAGTAAGGAAATTATCCTAGATTCTGTAAGTTGTTGAAATATGCTGAGTAGCTTCATCCGTAGGGATGTGAGTCTTCTCTAAGGTGATTTATATAGTTTACTAATGAACCTTGGTTGGAGTGGGGATATGAGTCTGGTCATTTTCCTTTTAATCATGTCGCCGGTCATTTTTTACAGAAATGTGTACCTGTCCCATGGCATGTTCCAAACTGAGTTGGTGAGTCCTATTCAGAACAGTGATATGAGTCTAATATTATTCCTTTTGAGTATGTCACTGGTCTTTTTTGACAAGAATGTATCCATTTCCTGAGGAATGTGCCAAATTGAGTTGGTAAGGTCCAGTTAGAATGGAGATATAATCTTGATCTTGTGACTCATCCTTTATTGAAATATACTGATAATACTCTTGGAAGGGAGTAAGAATGTGTGCTAGCTCTGGAGTATCCACCTATTCATATTGATCATGGTGATATGATTCTATAGCTATTGGTATAGGGATATGTGTATGTACTTGTATCTATACCAGTGTCGGAATATGTCAACAGAGCTCTTTTGTTGTTACTAGAATGTAGTGACACTTTAGAAAAGTGTGTGAAGGAATATAGGATAGAACCTTCTTAGTCTCCAAGATATAATGATAGATGTATTCAATTGAAGTGGTGATATAATCTCACTCCTGGCCTCCTTGTGCCATCGGAATATGCTGATGTGATTCATGCGTAGGGGAAGGGATATGTTCCTCCCCCATGATTTCTGCAGGAATATGCATGCATACTTGATCCAAGTGAGTGGGAATGTGATTCTGCTCGTTAGACACCACCGGAATATACTAACGGACTTTGTCGGTGGAAGTGGGGATATGATCCCACTCCCATTTATCCATAGCTTATGGAACCCAGAAAGGCCTCTTTCATACTCATGCATGAGTGTCCAAGGTGGAAATTTTTCAGGTGGTTCCCTTAGTAGAAAACTGAGGGGCACTGGTGGGATGATGTTGGTGATGGGATTTGATAGTATTCCTCCTATGTATCTCTTATACTAGGGTGGAGTCATAGTTGTCTCCTTGATCCACCTTCCTAAGGTAAGAAATTTATTGATTGTCTCACTTTAGAGATAAGTTTCTGAAGTAGTTAGTGGTGAAGATAGGTGCTACTGGTTTCATTGCAGTTTTCCTTAAATGAGATGGAATTATCAGCTTAATCATCTGGAGACTACTACATGCAACCTCAATGGTTGGGATCACACCATGTCAATGGTATTCCCAAACCATCATGTTTTCCACCCGAAGCTGAAGGTGTCAGGTGGGTGAGGTTTTTTTGCAACTCATGGAGGTTACTATCATAGCTGAGGTTTCGAAACATTTTCTTAATGAATACATGATCTTGGGTCAAGGTGGTATTTATAAAATCATTATATTCAATCATAAAAATAATAAGGAACAATTTCACCAATCAGTGTATTATTTCAAGTGGGAAATATTCTCAATAACCTATGCACAAGTAACACAATTGTCCTTTCTTGTTCCCAATTCATCCATTTTTATCATGTGGAATTTTCACGGTGAGAATGACCTATTTCATGGGAACCCCAATTATTTTTTATTATTGAAGGATTTCACATCAAGCATACCATTTTCATTTTCATAGGGGATGAAAAACAAAATTTCTTGACTCATGGTCTATGAAAACCCTGCTCTTTATTACATACTTAAACATGATTTATTATATAAAACCTTAACTTGATACAACATAGAATATTGAGAGGTATAGTGTCTTTGGGGATTAGGAACATTACATAACAACTTAAATAATAGAACAAAACATCTTATTGAAAATTCCTTTACATGACCACTACATTCTCTCGTACTTAGCATTGCATAGGATAACCTGAGGACATGCATAAGAAAAAGGTGAGCTATAGATCCCAGTAAGTAAATAAACATGTAATAACATGAAGAATATAATACATGTTAGTAAATAGTCATATCAATGAATCATAAGAGAAATATGAACATAAAGTCATGATAAATCATGATAATCATAACATGGAAATGTGGCAACAACACTTAACATGGAATTAGCATGAGCCAAGGCTCATTGCACATGGAGCATGAGTAAACCCTCATTGCACATGAAGCATGAGTAAACCCTCATTTCACTTGAATTAGAATAAGTCAACACTCATTGCACATGAATTATCATGATATTATACTTTACCCAATACATTGGAGTGCTATTAGGGCGCACCCTTCTTAAACATTTTATTTCATGCATAAGTGTGCCACATGGATCATAAAACATGGATTCATTATCATTTATTCCATGATAAAATAATGTGGAATTCATACTTGAAACTATATAATAAATAATTAAATGTTAATAAAGGTGAATACCCTTGATATAGAAATGGTTATGGTATTCACTATGCAATAACTTAGCATGGAAAAATGCGGTGCAATTTCGGCAGCATAACGCGTGACATAAGAATTAATAAAAATGGTTGATGAGAGAGAAAGTGGTGTCTAATAATATGTACATGAAATTTATAGTAAGTGGGTCATACAGATACATGTCCCAAAAATTGTAATGGAATTTAGATTCATTATACAAAAGAATTACTTGAATGTAAATGAGGAGAGATAAATTCCTTACAAAATTTCTGCATGGTAATGGATATACATGGGAGGAATTTAATAAGAGATAAAGGGGTCTCTCATCATTAAAACATAAATAGGGAAGTATTGGGTAGGTGAGAAATCATACCCCAACATTTATAATTGAAAATAAAAGGGCATAATAATATTAGGAAGCTTGGACATAAATAAGGAAAGTGAGAATCCCTTACTTGGAAGTGTGATCCCAAAGGCTTGGGAGAGGCTTGAGAGAGGATTCTTAAGAGCTTGGGGAACCTTGGGAGGATTATATATAGAGTAGGGAAGATGTTTTATGAACTCTAAATGATTTTAGTGAAAAATAAGTGGGATATTTTGTGGGTTTATATAGGAAAGAAGAGGGAATTATTTATTATTTAGGTTTGGGACACCACACATTAAACTAATCAAAACCACAAACCAGCCCATGGTTTTTTACCATGGTTTTTTCCAAAGAGGATTGGAAAACAATATTTTATAAGTATAATGGAAGAACTTATTAAAATAATAGGGTTGCTTATGTGGAGGTGAGTCACACTCTCAAGGAAAACAGTTTAAAAAGCTAAAATGTTTTATAAGTCTTGAAGGGTCCACTAAAGCTTTGTAAAATAAATCAAATAAACCTAAAATCATGTTATTTTAATGTTAAAACATATAATTTCCAAAATAGTGTTTATAGTATTTTATTATATCACTATTGGAACATTATGATGTCATAAAACACATTATATAATTAAACTGTATTTAATTTTTACCCAAAAATTCGACTCTAATAAAATTATGAAAAACTCACCGTTGGAAAATTTCAACATCCTGATTACAAAAATAATATTAATTTTATCTAAATAATTTTCTAAATATGTGAATTTTCACTTTTAAAATAAAAACCGACATTTATTAAAAAATCATAGGTTTTAACAAAAACATCTTTCAAACCTTAATAAAAATTACAATTTTATTCATAAAAATTATATAATCATTTATATTTAATAAAAGTAATTTATTAATAATAATATTTTATTAAAATATTATTTAATTCAAAAATCCATTAATTCATCAAAATATATTACTTAGTTAAATTTTAACTAAAAATACTATTTGTGCTTTAAAAACTCTTTACAAAGTAACAATAATAAAATAAATGTATAATATTTATACAAGAAATAATGTACATAGTCATAGTGCTAGGGTCTTGATACATAACCCCTTAAAACACCCACATAAGATCTTAGGGTAAGGTGTGCGATGGTGACAGACTCTTGGGGTGGCTCAGATAACATTGCTCGAGTGGTCATCTCTATTATCTTCCACTTCTCCCGTAGTTGGTTCCACTCAAGATTAATGTGTTCAAGCTTGGATTGGGATTGGTTAAGAGTGAAGCCCAAAGATTCCACATCCTTTCCAAGTTCCAACAAATGGGCTTCGTATGGGGAAAGTCTATTGGATGAGTTCATCGCTTCCTTTGTCTAAGTAAATTGGATTTGTTAAAGCCCTATATTTATATTAATCATGTGATCACTGTTTAACGGCTATATTAGCAAAAATCAAAATGATTAACTGTATTTTAAACTCCAAAAACATAAAACCAATGAATTTCATGTTTTATATAACCATTTTACATAATAATAAATTAGATCAAGAGTAATTTTCATTAATGAAAGTTTGGTCCATTAAAATCTTCCCCCCTTAAGAAATTTCACCCTTGAAATTTCTTTTTCCCACACTAAAACAGATGTGGGTAACTCTTCTTCATTACTTCCTCTAATTCCCACATCGCTTATTCAAACTTGTGGTTTCTCCACAACACTTTGACGAGGGGCATTGTCTTATTTCGTAGAAATTTTTCTCTTTGATCTGTGATCTTCACTGGTTTCTCCTCGTAAGAAAGATCATCCTCTAACTGTACTACCTATGAAGAGAGTACATGTGAAGGTTTCGGTAAGTACTTACTTAAGAGGGATACATGAAAGACATCATGTACTTTGGCTATAGTAGGTGGAATTGCTAGTTTATAGGCCACAACCCCAACATGATCAAGAATATCAAATGGGCCGATGTACCTAGGACTTAACTTCCCTTTCTTTCCAAACCTTATGACCTTGTTCCATGGAGATATGTGTAGAAACACCATGTCTCCAACTTTAAACTCAAGGTCTTTTCAACAGTTATTTTCATAACTCTTCTGTCAACTTTGGGCTGCCTTGATATGCTGCTAAATGGTTTTCACCTTCTCTAACATTTCTTCGACCATTTCTGGTTCGAGTAGCTTACGCTCACCGACTTCATCCCAAAATTTCATTGTTCTACACCTATTCCCATATAGGGCTTCATAAAGTGTCATTCAGATGATCGAGTGGAAACTATTATTATAGTATAATTTAACCAGAGGAAGATGTTGATCACATCCTCCTTTAAAGTCCATTGAACATGATCTTAACAGATCTTCCAGTGTCTGAATAGTTCACTCAAATTGGACATCAATTTGAGGATGATAAGTCATACTGAAGTTTAGCTCAGTATCCAGATCATGTTGAAGACTCTTCCAAAACTTAGAGGTGAATCTTGGATCTCGATCAGATACAATCGATAGTGGTACCCCATGTAGCCTTACCACATCTCTGATGTATATCTGTGCCAGTTTATCCAATGAGAAATCCTCCAGAATTGTAATGAAGTGTGCAGACTTTGTAAGACAATCCAAAACAGCCCAGATTTTATTTTTTCCTTTGTATGTATTCGGAAGTCCGATGAAAAATTCCATGGTGATGTTCTCCCATTTCCATGAAGGTATGGAAAATGGTTACATCATCCCCTTATACTTCTACCTCTCTATCTTCACTTGCTGACACACCAGGCACTTTGATGTATACTCAGTGATCTCCTTCTTTATATTATCCCACGAATAATTCTCTCTGAGATCTCAATACATATTTGTGTTTCTTTGGTGGATGGATAAATTTGAACTGTGTGAAACATCCAAAAGCTTCTTCTTCAGCTTTGGACTTGATGGAACACATAGTATTTTCCCAAATCTCACAATTCCTTCTTCATTAACATTTAAATTTGAGGATTTCCCTTTTCTAATATCTTACAATTTCTTCTGAATTACCACATCACCCTTTGGAGCATCCTTTAACTTTTCTAAAAGAGACGGTTGAGAAATCATTTGGGAAAGGATGGATGATGTTCCCTTCTTTATGATTCCCATGTCCATCTTCATTAAATCTAAGAAGATTGGATCCTTCTCAATTATCATCAATGATATAATCATTGGGTCCTTTCTACTTAGAGCATATTCCACCTTTTTCTCTTTCCCAAGGTGGTAATGGATTGAGCAATCATAGTATTTGATCAGATCTAACCATCTTCATTGGTGCATGTTCAACTCTTTCTATGTGAATATATACTTGAGGCTTTTTTGGTCCGTATATATTTCACACCTCTCCCCAAAGAGATAATGACGCTAAATTTTTAAAGTGAAGATCACCGCATCCAACTTCAGATCATGTGTTGGATAATTATACTCATGAACTTTCAATCGCCTTGAAGCATAGGTAATGACTTTTTCATTTTTCATCAACACACTACCTAGGCCCCTCTTTTAAGTATCAATGAATACCAAAAAAAGTTTTCCACTTGTGGGTAAAGTGAGCATGGGTACATTGATAATAATATTTCCCAAATCCTTGAAGCTTTCTTCACATTCATGACTTCAAGAAAACTTTAATCTATTTTGAGTTATCTTGGTAATAGGGTTGGACAATTGTGATAAATTTCTCACAAATCATCGATAATATATAGTTAACCCCAAGAAGCTACGGATATTTGTTACTGATGTTGGAATCAACCATCCCTGTATTGCAGCTGTCTTGTAGGGATCCACATATATCCCATTTCTTGTGATGATGTGTCCTAAGAATGAGACCTCCTTCAACCATAACTCACACTTGCTGTACTTTTCATAGAGATTCTCCTTTCTCAAGGTCTCTAGTACAATTATTAGATTCTCCTTATGATCCTCCTTGGTTTTGGAGTATATTAGAATATCATCTATAAAGACTACCACAAATTTTTCAAGGTAATCTCTAAAGACTCTATTCATCAAGTCCATGAAGATTTATGGAGAATTAGTGAGTCCAAAAGGCATTAATATGAATTCATAGTGCTCGTATATTGTACGAAAAGAAGCCTTGGGGATATCTTCCTTCTTCACCCTTACTTGATAATATCCCGACTGCAAATCTACCTTGGAGAAGTATTATTCTCCATGAAACTGATCGAACAAGTCATCTATTTGTGGAAGAGAATACTTGTTCTTTATCATGATTTTCTTAAGCTCATGATAATCAATGAAAAGGTGCATTGACCCATCCTTCTTCTTGATGAAGAGGACTGATGCACCCCATGGTGAAGCACTTGGGCATATAAATACTTTATCCATATTCTCCTGTAGTTATTTCTTCATCTCCTCAAGCTCTAAAATAGCCATTCTATATTGAGTCTTGGATATTGGAAATGCCCTACGTATAAGATCAATTGAGAATTCAACATCTATTTTAAAAGGAAGACCAGGAAATTCTTTGGGAAACACATCAACGAATTCCCTCACAATAGGCATGTCTTCAAGGATGGTTTCCTCCTTACACTCAATCATCTGATCCAGATACATGTGCTCACACTACTAGATATATTGGATTTTGCGCCTGGGGAAATGGGCGACCGCCATTGGAGGTCACTATTGACATCATTAGCGACCGCCATTGGCGGCCGCTAATGCGGGGAAAAAATAGTGGGATTTTTCCCGCCCCTGCCGCTGTCTTCCCCGAAAACCACCGCTGCAACTGGTGCAGTCTCCCCCGCCGGTGTCCAGCCACCATCTGTCGCCCCCATCGCCACCTCCACGGCCTCGCATCACTTCTACCACACTCACTGCTGAACCCGACGCCCCCCGATGTTCGACCGCCTAAAGTGATACCCTCGATGGCGTACCTTCCCCTCCCTCCGGCAACCGGAAATCCTCCATGGTCGGCGACCAAGAGCTTCGAAGGTTCCTCTTCATACCCCCAGTCCCCCGACGTCCGGCTCGCACCACATACCATTTCCAGGGAATGCGATACCTGCAATATTTTATATAAGCTTTAGCGACCGCCAATGGCGGTCGCTATTGGTCTTTATCGACGAAGCAACTGCGACCGCCAAAAGCGGTCGCAAGGCGGTCGCTAAAGACCTTTAGCGACTGCTTTTGGCGGTCGCTAAAGGTCTTTATTATAGTAGTGTCATAGGTTAGTAATATCTATGCTTGAGATGATGGTTCTAAATGAGATTCATCTTCCTCCTTATACTTTTATAGAATCGTGGGTCGATTCTCCATATGGAAAGTGATTTCCCTCTCACAGAAATTTATTTTGGCTCTATATAAGGAAACCCAATCCATGCCAATAATTGCATCAAATTATACTTGAGGGAGTATGATGAGATTCACTGGGAAGTTCAATTCACAAATTATGATAGGGGAGGAGTTATATTCATGGGATGCAATGATTTCCCCATTTTTCGTACTCACCGACATATTTACTTCCATGATTTTTGGTGGTTTTAGGATTGTTTGACTAAACTTTTGGGATATAAAAGAATGTGTAGAGATATGGATGATAACCAGAAACTTTCACTTTTTTATTTTGATTCTAATCATTTAGTTTATCCACAACAAACTTAGGGAAGATAACTATTAAACACATAAAGGGGAATCCAAAGACAAAAAGGGATAACTTATAACTTACATTTATTTCCTTAACTTATGAATTTCTAGGCTTCAATCTATATTATCCATGATCTATTTTCTAACATGTATTCTAAGGGGAATTTTTTTATTCCATTAATAATGGTTCATAATAATATTGTGAATTTACCAAATCATATCCCCCAGGAGTTTCATAACCAAGATTTCGTCAAGGCCCATTGTCATGTACCAGGATACCCCGGGTCAAGCCCGAAACTCCTTGTCGGAGTTTTCACTCCTAGGTACATCTGTGCCAGAGCTGCCTCTACCTACTTGTATCTAGATAGGGATATATTTTATTGATAAACCACTTACTCAATACTCACCAAAACTTAGGGATATTTTTTATTATACTTAGTCTAGTATCTAAGGTTTCACTAGGGTTTTCTAATCCTAATCCAAAAAATAACTAAACCTATCCTCTGATACTAACTATAACAACTCTGCTCTTTATTACATAATTAAAAATGATTTATTACATAAAACCTTCACTTGATACAACATAGAAGATCGAGGGGTCTAGTGTCTTTGGGGATTAGGAACATTACATAAAAACATAAAGCATAGAACACAACATCATATTGAAAACTTCCTTTACATGACCACTATATTCCATCGTACTTAGGATTGCATAGGATAACCTGAGGACATGAATAAGAAAAGGGTGATCTATAAAGACCAGTAAGAGAATAAACATGGAATAACATGAGGAATATAATACATGTTAGTAAATAGTCATGTAAATGGAGCACAAGATAAATATGAACATAAAGTCATGATAAAGCATGATAATCATAACATAGAAATGTGGCAACAACACTTAACATGGAATTAGCATGAGCCAAGGCTCATTGCACATGGAGCATGAGTAAACCCTCATTGCACATGAATCATGAGTAAACCCTCATTGAAATTTAATTATAATGAGTCAACACTCATTGCACATGATGTATCATGATACTATACTTTACCCAATGCATTGGAGTGCTATCAGGGAGCACCCTTCTTAAACATTTCATTTCATGAATAAGTGTGCCACATGGATCATAAAACAAAGATTCGTCATCATTTATTCCACGATAAAGGAATTTTTAATTCATACTTGAAACTATATAATAAATAAGTAAATTTTCATAAAGGTGAATACCCTTAATAGAGAAATGGGCATGGTATTCACTACACAATGACTTGTCTTGGAAAAATGCAGTGCAATTTCGGCACCATAACGGTGTGACATAAGAATTCATAAAAATGGTTGATGAGAGAGAAAGGGTTTTATCATCATATTTACATGAAATATAAAGTAAGGGGGTCATATAGATACATGTCCCAAAAAATTTAATGTAATTTATATTCATGATACAAAAGAATTACTTGAATGTAAATGAGGAGAGAGAAATTACTTAAGGAATTTCAGCATGGTAATGGGTATACATAGGAGGAATTTAATGAGAGATAAAGGGGTATCTAGTCATCAAAAAATAAATAGGGAAGTATGGGGGAGGTGATAAATCATACCCCAACATTTATAATTGAAAATAAAAGGGCATAATAATATAAGGAAACTTGGACATAAATAAGGAAAGTGAGAATCCCTTACTTGGAAGTGTGATCCCAAAGGCCTGGGAGATGCTTGAGAGAGGCTTCTTGGGAGATTGGGGCACCTTGGGAGGATTATAGAGAGAGGATGGAATATTTTAGATGAACAACAAAGTCTTTTAGTGAAGAGGAAGTGGGATATTGGGTGATTTTATATAGGAAAGGAGAGGGAATTCATTATTATTTAGGTTTGGGACACCACACATTAAACTAATAAAAACCACAAACCAGCCCATGGTTTTTTACTATGTTCTTTTCCAAAATGGAGTTTAAAATAATATTTTATAATTTCAATGTCCTAAATTCTTAAAATAATAGAGTTTCTTATGTGGAGATGAGTCACACTCTCAAGGAAAACAATTTAAAAAGCTAAAATGTTTTATTAGTCTTGAAGGGTCCACTAAAGCTTTGTAAAATAAATAAAATAAACCTAAAATCACATTATTTTAAATTTAAAACATATAATGGCCTAACATACTGTTTATATTATTTTATTACATCACTATTGGGTCATTATGATGTCATAAAACACATTATATAATTAAACGGTATTTATTTTTTTCCCAAAAATTCGACTCTCATAAAATTCTGAAAAACTCACTGTTGGATAATTTCGACGTCTTGATTCCAAAAATAATAATCATTTTATCTAAATAATTTTATAAATATGTGAATTTTCACTTTTAAAATAAAAATCTACATTTATCGAAAAATCATAGGTTTTGACAAAAACAGCTTTCAAACCTCAATAAAAATTATAATTGTATTCATAAAAATTATAGGATAATTTATATTTAATAAAATTAATTTATTAATAATAATATTTTATTAAAATATTATTTAATTCAAAAATCCATTAATTCATTAAAATAGATTACTTAGTTGAATATTAACTAAAAATACTATTTGTGCTTTAAAAACTCTTTAAAAAGTAACAATAATAAAATGAATGTATAATATTTATACAAAAAATAATATACACAGTCATATTGATAGGTTCTTGTTACATAAACCCTTAAAACACCCACATAAGACCTTAAGGTAAGGTGCGCGATGGTGATAGGCTATTTGGGTGTCTCAGATAACATTGCTCGAGTGGTAATCTCTATTATCTTCCACTTCTCTCGTAGTCGGTTCCGCTCAAGATTAACGTGTTCAAGCTTGGCTTGGGCTTGGTCAAGAGATAATCCCAAAGGTTCCACCTCCTTTCCATGTTCCGACAAATGGGCTTCGTATGGGGAAAGTCTACTAGATGAGGTCATCACTTCCTTTGTCTAAGTAAATTGGATTTGTTAAAGACCTATATTTATACTAATCATGTGATCACTATTTAACATCTATATTAGTAGGGTTCATAATTATTAATGGTATTTTAAAATAAAAAAACATAAAACCAATGAAGTTTACATTTTATATAACAATTTTACATAATAAGACATTAGATCAAGAGGAATTTTCATTAATGAAAGTTTGGGTCATTACATGGTCAACCAATTGTTTTTATTATTTGATAGATTCATTTCATGTTTATCATTTTTGTTTATGTTGGAATGGTATGGTTCTCTAGTTTTAAGGATCAAGATGTCTGATTCCTATAATGATTCAATTATTATGTCATTACATGCTTCCATATCAGGTTCACCATTTTTGTTTCCCATTTGAATATTGGGGGTCTATGATTTATTTTGGGGGTTCAAGTATGGTTTCACAATCATTCCCATCAGGTTTACCATTTTTATCTCTCATGGAAACTACCAATGGATCCCACATCTATAATAAGGTACATATCTACTTTCCAAAGGAAGACAGACATTTGGGGATTCAAACCCAACAACACTTAGGAACTCATATTGGTCGAGAGGATGGAAGGTCAAGCTCATCACACCCTTTTGGAGGAAATTATTTCCTACTCTGAGACTCTCTTATAGATTTAAGATATGTTTTTTAATCTCTTAAAAATCATAATATGGGAATGGTTACCCTAATAAAATGATCAAGTGTTGAATTCTTCTGCATATAGAGGGGGTTTTATTAATGAGACCATATGTATGTATATGAGGTTCTCCTTTTTTCTCATTATTTCTTATCAATGGGTGGCTTATTTTATTTTGAATCAATATAACCAGGAACTCTAGAGTTTACTACCATCCAAGGAGGCAATTGGTGTTTTGAGGATGGGATTGAACCATCATGAAGTGTCCAACATATCCTATTTATAACAAGAATCAAAACCCATTTAGTTCGTTATTCCCTCAACCTATTGATGGGTAGGGGATGACGATTAGTACTCATAGGGGTTATTGCCCCAGAGTTAAATAATACGAAAATGCTTTTGGAACATACACTAGGGTGGATGCCCTTGTATAGAGGCATCTGTATCATGTCACTTAACAGGGCTTACACACTAAGGTTTCCTTGGATGGGGAGAATTCATGGTGCTAGTTATATGATTATTACAAATATCTAAGGATGTGTGAGTCATGATCGGTGTGAGAAACAAGAGATATAAAAATATCAAGCACACTACACATGAATACGGGACTCATGCATTGGGGCAGCCCTGATAAGGTGTTCAATATAGATCTTAGGCCTTAATAAATCATCCTACATGTCCTGCATATAGTAGTAATTAAAGTCCTCGTAGTTTAATTAGATTAATAATTTTCTAATGTATGAGGAATAATGGTAGACCTGTAGGATATATTGGGTTCCATGGATTAGATTGTTTGAAATTTTGAGGGACTTACCCTTTGATGGATAAAAAGTGGAGATCATAAGTGGTCAACTAAGTATGACTGGATGGCATGATAATCCCATAATACCCATAGGGTTTCATGAATTCCCATTCCCTAGACCATTAAGGACACTTCCCATATGAAGGGGGAATGCCTAACCAATTTCTTGTGGTCTGGGGTTCACATGGTTTGAGGGAACATTCCCAATTACTCCTTCTAGATAAGGTCGGCATGTCTAGGGGTGTCTTTCTGGCATATCCTAAGTGTCTAAATGACGTGTCTGGGATGTTTTCCTGACATGTCCTGGGTGTTTGGATAACATGTTCTTGGTTTCTATCTAAAAATTTTGACATGTCCCAGGGTGCTTATCATGATCAAATATGACATGTCCTGGGTGTCTGGATAACATGTTCTAGGTGTCTATCTAAAAATTTTAACATGTCCCAGGGTGCTTATCATGATCAAATATGACATGTCAATGGGTTTTCACATGACAATGTTGATATATCTAGAATAATTCATGTGACCTGGACAATATAGATAGAGGACTTCGCGTGACTTGCTTGACATGTTAGAGTGTTATCGTATGATCTGGATAACATGTCTGGGTGTCATAATGTGACTAATGAATAGGTCACATGAGGTTCACAACTTGTTTGAATGAAAATCAGTGTATCCATATTCACATAAGACTTCCACATTTTTCATTCTTTATCACATAAATGACTCAATGTTCATTAGAAACTATCATGTTGAGACCTCATGTGGCCAAGTAAACATATAAAAACTCCTTCACGTGATCTGGTCAGTGTACCAGAAGTCCTTCGTGTGATTGGTAGGGAGATTACGTGAAGTTTATATACATGTCGTGAAATCCCTTAAGTCATTCCCCAGGTTTACCTGGTTGAAGACTCTTGTGATTGTGTGGATTTCTGCTCTGATAATTCTTCTCTCGCCTCCATGCCCCCGTGTGTGTTTTTTTATATCAGGGGGGTTATAGGACTCACATCCCAAGATCTATGCCACTTCAAATGGTGCTTAAATCACATATATGGTCTTGAGTCTGTGGAGTGAGAGTCGCATCATGCATTTCATGTGAACCAATCATGGGTCAACCATGGAATCATCTTCCTATCACATGATAAATAGCAACTGCATAATTTCTCCATATTTGGAATATTTATTGAACTTGTTTATTTTCAAAGGGATTAATCAAATTGGGGCCTTCTCAAGATCAGGACAAAATATTTGGGAGTCTTCAAGAGATTAGTATTCATGTCAAACAAGCTTCTTCATGATTGAGGGAGAATTTTCTAGGGCCCTTTATGAGATCAAGTTGTCCTATTAGAGAGCTTCCGCGTGATAGGTAAACTGATCATGTGAGGCACATTAACCCTTCGCATGAAAAATCATGTAACTCTCTTTCTCATAAGGGTATTTATTTTTTCAGATTTTATTTTATAAATCCCATGGTGCTCACTCTTTGGTTATCTATCAGGGCACCGCATGATCAAACATATATGTCTGAAGTCTTTCGCATGATGAAGTTAACATGTCTAGTGGCCTTTGCATGATGAAGTTGGCATGTCCCTAGGGATTTCACATGATTAATGGATTGGTCATGAAAAACCATCATCCCTTCATAAGAAAATAAGTGTAACTCTCTTTCACATGAAGCTTTCACCTTTTTCAGCTTTTATTTTTTAAAGGGCTTGGGAGATTGTCAGGCATCTATGGATCGAAAAATCACATGATTGGTGGAACTTTTCTGGAAACCTTTGTATGACCATCAATTCTTTTCTAGAAACTTTCCAGAGATCAGGAGGACAAGTTGGAGTGGATTCACGTGATCATGAGCAGATCATGTGAAGTGCATGACCAATTTGTGTGATATCCTTGGGGTCACATGATTCATGTGACTCGGTTTCTTAATCCCTGTGTAGCCATGATTCTTATTTATTCCTTTTGTGGAGAAAATAATACCTATGATTCAGGTATTTCTATGATCCTAAAATTGTAGATTCTCATTTGGTAGGATCAACAGTCTTCAACTTATTTTATACAATGTGTTCTACTAAGAACATGTCTTTGACATTGAAGATCGGTTCAATCAATCATCACAATTTCAAGGAGAATTTTCTAAGTATGACATCTAATTCCATTAAATGAATCCCTAAAAATTCTTCAAACATATCCACTTTATCTTCAATTCACCAAACATATATTGACACATCATTGACAACAAATAAAACATTGGGCTTAATAATCCCCCCCCCCCCTTGTATTGTTTTGTCAATATCTTCACATGATCAAAGTCAATATGTGTGCTCAAATATTTTCTGCCCCTTATTGAAAATAAAATGAAAAGGATAATTGGGGGATTCTCATATCATGAATTTTACCAAAACATATTCTCCTTAAAAGATTTTATCTTGAACACTTCTGATAGAAGGATGATATCACATGGTTTTCTTAAGTAAAGAGTCTATAGTTAATCAACTCTAAGTCTATGTGAGCTAATCTGATGTAAAAAACAAGAGAGATATAATAAATATTTTCCATGTTTTCCATTAACTACCATACATGTGAAATCATGCTAAGAATTCTCATTTCTCATTTAAGGGGTTGTCAATAATTATAGTTTTTCAATGAAATGAAAAATTATGAACACACTTCAATAAACATATCAAAAATTTTAGGTGAAAAGGAATAAATCCCCCTTTGTCTCATCTTATCATAAACCAAGCACTACCCCTTAATTGATATTATTAATGCAATTAATAATTATGGATGAAAGTGTGATTGGCATACCTCAACCTTCAAGTTTGAAATCTGTCCAAAATTTCCAAATTCACTAGAATTTAGTAAAATGACAGATTCTTCTCAAAGTGTAACCCCCATAAGGGATGAATTTCATTCAACATCATGGATATAGGTGTTCTCTATGATGAACATCTCTTTTTATTCAATTTCCTTCATGTTATTCCACATGAAAAGAGTAATAAAATAAGGAGGGACCTTCTTATTCTTTATGGGTAACATTCAGGCTGGGAACTACCTCTAAATTTGGGTCATTTTTTCTACCAATATTAGTAAACTTCTCATCAACTTTGTATGGAATACCTTTTTGCACCTCAATTTTTTAGCCACTCATTTTTCTTTAGATTTAGAAATTTTTTCATCTTCCTCCAACTGCTTAGCTAATTTTATTTGATTTGGACAAAAAACTAGGCATTCTTTCTTGAAAATCATTATCTTCTCATAATTTTCACTTGACTTGCCAATATTTTTCTATTCAGGCCTCTTCCCTTTCACAGCATAGGGAATATCTCATGGTAGTCTAGTCATGCACTTCGTAGCTATGTGACCCTTCTTACATCTTCCAATAACCTTTTTTATGAATTCATGTATGTTCTAAATTGGTAGCTTGGATGGGTTTATGATCACAGTATTCTTTCATTACGAAATTGTTTTCATATATTCATCATAACTCCCCTTTTATTCATTTCTATTTCTAAAAATTTCATGTGTAGTGGAAACACTAGGAGTCACAGTGATAAAGGTTTGTAAATGAAGAAAATATAGAAACAAAAGAAGAATATGATGATAAACATGGATATAGTGATTTATGTGGTTTGAGAATAATCTTTATGTATATGGAGAGATAAAACCACTTTACTAAAATCAAGAGTAGAATTACATGAAGGTTTCATAGTTTATCCCATGTAGAAACCCTAGCTCAAACGAGATAATAAATAAGATGAAGCATTGTGCCACAAATTGCACAGTAAGTCCAATGTGCTACAGTGAATGGTGGTTGGAATTCTGTATTACTACAGTGTTATAGCCACCCAATTCTAAGCCGCCATAGTGGATAGTGTCTAGAATTCCATGGAGCTATAGTGTTGATGTATCCAAAGTCTGAGATGCTATAATAATTGTGTGGTCTAGTGTGTAGTATGGTCCGCTAGAATTCATCCCAAAATCATCCAAACAAATCGAGATACACCAATCCAACAACACATTATACCAGCAAGAGTAGGCTTTATGGTCATACCTTTCACAACACTAGTAAAAACCACTGAACTTGAATCTTCCTTCTTGATATGCATGTTGTTTATACACTTGTTTTTTTTTTACTTCTTCAAGATGAGTCTTCTTTTTTTTCTAGGGAAATTTATTTTCTTAACATATTTCTTTGTTCGTTTAATATAGGATAGAATCTCTCACTTATCTTTTTGGTCCAACCACGTTTATATTTATTTTTATCATCTAAACTATTAGAAATAACATTTTTCATTTGATATAGATTATTTTTAGATCTATATTGTCTATTTAGACCATTCATTTAACCAACATTTAAAGATTCACCTTTAACTTTAGTTGACTTGGTGAAATCTCCTTTACTTCTGTTATCATCATATTTTCTCCCAAATGTAGGCCTTTTGTTATTTTCATGAATTGTCTTGTTATGAAAACATTATAATGTATTGTTCCTAAACTTCCAGTAACACCAATAATAGTCTATGAATCTCCTTCTCTACTAGTGTAGTCTACCTAGATTTCACAGATTGTGAAACTTTCTATTTTTTAATAGAACCACCACTCTTTTTTACACTTATTGGGGAATAACTCTTCATATATATTTTCTCATCCACCCTTGATGTAGTGAGATGATAAATGTTTTTCACCATATATATTTTCTCAAATTTTGGTTTGAAAATTGTACAATTACTTGAAACAACATTAGTATATAAGATATTTTTTGGGTTATGGGATACCTTCTTCTTATAGGATGTTTCCATTTGATTAGAGGATGATATCGTGATTTTATTAGAGTCATGATCCTTAATGAAAACTTGTGTAGAAACATATCTGTTTCCAATAGTATAGGAAGTTTCAGATTGTAGTGATTCTTTATTTTTTTAATCACAAATCAAGCTCTAAACACTTCATGTTGAGGAAATTCTTCTCATCCTCAACAATTATCAACTTTTCTTCTCAGTATTCCTTCAACTTATTTACTTTTTATTCATGCATTTTATTTTATTCTTGTAAATAATTTTCAAAATACTTTACCTTATTTACTTAATAATATAGTTGATTAGCTTTGACAACCATAGAAACTTTGTGCAATTTTTCAAGTGCATGGAAAGTTTCCACAAAAACTATCTCATAAACAACTTTCTCACATACATGACTTTTTAATTATTATTTGGTATCAATAATGTATTTATCCCTTGATTCTACTAGGTCTGTGAGGGTAATTAAATTTTTTAACTTCTTAGTAAATCCTCATGTTCTTAAAATTATTTTTCTAGCTATGATTTATCATAAAGAAGTCCCTTAAAACCACTAACAATACAATTTATAGCTTATTTGGAAAATTTCTTCATATGTACTTTGAATTCAAAAAAAAATATCACAAAGTGATCTATCCTCATAATATCTTGAGCAATATTTTTTGGAAAAATCAAAATCAAAAGAATTATTGCAACATATACCACTTTGATTACCTTAAGTTTGTTGTGTCTCTACCTTTAGTGCAAGATTTTTCTTTATCTTCCTTACCTTCCTTTTCTTTCTATTTATCTGAGTCTTGGAAGAAATCTCCATATGAGGTAGCTCACTCATTTCCTGAATTCTACACTTCATAAGAACTTGTTTGGATATTTAGAGAAAACCTATAATCTGATACCACTTTTAAAGGATCAGTCCAGATTAGGTGCCATTGAGAGGTGGGGTGAATTAGTGGTACACTCATTTTATGAATTCTTTTACTTTTGAATTATTCTTCTTGAACTTGTTAAGGTTGTTGATTCACTCTGTGATATCTCTCAATCTCACCTCATTTGTAGTGGTAATAATAGAGTATCACACAGTATTTACAAGTCTAAATACAAATACATACTTCTTTTCATATTAGTTATACCCCCCAACATGGATTCTACACTATAATCTTATTATCAATTAGATTGATTCAAGAAGAAATTGTTTATACCCCCTAGTAATCGATCCACCAGTTGATTCTAGTTATACCCCCTAGAAATAAAACTCTTCTACCTCGATTAGTTATACCCCCAACCATCTTATACTGCTCTCAACTCCAACTGAGAGACTTATTATACTTACAAATCTAACTAAAATATTTATTATACTCTTAGATCCAACCGAGAGACTTCTCCTACTTCTGACTCCAACCGAAAAACTTCTAAATTTCTCAAGGCTTGATCAACTATAGGATGATCCTTAGATATTCCTACACGAGCTTTATGAATTATACTTTTTCCTGTACACATCAAGTATTGTCCACATCCACTGAGTGAATATGTCAGTCTTTATCAATAATTATGATCACCTATATTTGATCGGTTGTCTTGGTGAAATAAATTCTCATGTAATTATTTCTTCTTTTAATGAAAACCCAGCCTCAATTAGATGTTTTCAAGTGGTGCACACAATTCCTCCAATATTATTTTATTCAAGAATGAACCTTTTACAACTCAATCCACTTCTTCCTAAAACCCTAGAAAAAATTGTATTTCTCTTTATTATTATTTTATATTATTTTTTAATTGTGTCTTGATAATTTGATATCTTCTTCAAGAGTTCACGTATGCATGCATGTGGCTTAGATTCATGCACTATTCATTATTTGTTTCTTCATATACACTAGTATATGCATGGGGTCTCACACATGCATGAGAAGTATATCTTGCACTATACTACTAGAAGGTTCTGGTATCTCAATTTATCATTTCTATTTTGATTAAATTCTCATGTGCATATTCATTCACATATACATGTATGCATGCACACAATGTTCACTGCATTCTTCACGTAACTAAGTGTGAGTACTTCTCAAACAACACCTTCATGCTAATAGAATGGATGGTTGAAGTTTACGATGCTTTACACAAGTTTATCACATGAACTTGTGTTCTACTCAAAGTGGTGTACACTAGTTCTTCTTCATAAAAGATCCAGCGCTACTCAAGTATGCACAAACCAGGAAGGTTTCACAAAACCATTTCTTTGAGATCCCTTGAGTTCAAGGTTTGCAATTCAAGAGGACACGGGGATATTTTTATTCTTTAAAAGAAGAATTCTTTGGGGAACTCTCTGCCTATTGTGTAGTGGAAGTGCACAAAGATGATCTATTTAATAATATCTCTCAAAGATAAATGACAGTAGTGATTCCTTAGCTAGGTGCTTCGATATTTATAGAAAAAACATTGCTTCCACAAACCACCTTAACTCTGAGAATTATGCCTCATCAAGAAGCATCATCAATGAGATCAAAATATTAGGTTATCTTGATATTTTTGAACCCCATATCTTTTGGAATTTTAATCTTCATGTAAATGAAGTGACACTAAGAATTGTTGGATTGGTGTATCCCGATACATTTGGATGATGTTTTTGGTGAATTATTACATCTCATACTATGTATTAGGTCACAAATCTTGTGGGTCGAGCTTCGCAATGAACTCATTGGGGGGTTTAAGTGTGTAGCACACTTCTACTCCTAGGGTTTGGGGTCTAGGGGTCGAAGGCCCCCAGTCTATTTATTGGGGAACTGTAGAAACTCGAACCAACTATAGCAGAGCTAAATAGGTGACACCAATAGAGCACTATAGAGATGCGAACTTTAGAATAACCACTATATCATCTCAGACTTTAGAGACAAAAGTATTATAGCTCAATGAACTTCCAACCACCAACCACTGTAGCAACTTGAACTTGGGTGGTTGCGGCACTATAGAACAGCAAAATTTATATACTATTGGTGGAACAGTGCATCATCTTCTTTATTATCTCATTTTGAGATAGGGTTTTGGGTGCTTGAAACTATGATCTCCTTGTAATTGTGCTCTCAAATTTTTTTAGTGAATTGATTTTTCCTCTCCATAAACGTATAGATTATTCTCAAACCACGTGAATCATTATATTCATGTTATTATTCTTATCCTTCATTTGTTTCCATCTTTTCTTCATCTGAAAACCTCTGTCATGTGACTCTCAACGTTTTCGTGATAAGAATCAAGTTGCCTTTTCCTTCACAATGATGTCTCTCATGTAATAACTACTACAAAAAGGCCTTTAACAGTGCTAAAATAGTCCTTTACCAGCACTAAAAAGGTATTGACTACCATGTTGCGATTAAAAGCCCTGGGATTTTATCAGCACTAGAAAAGCACTGATAAAAGACAACATTTATCAGTGGTTTATTTAATGTTAATAAAGGGGCATACTGCAGTGTGATGTTACAGATCACTGCAGCACTAGAAACAGCACCTAAAATTATAAAAATAAGATATAAATACAGAATTTAAAAGAAATAAAATTTACAACACAAATATAACATAAAACTATTATAGAGAAAAAGAATGCATTAGTATAAAAGAAAAAACTACACCTTCTCGAGAAAAAGAATACACCTATATAAGAAAAAAAATATTATGTTAGTATTAATATAAATAAATAAATTAAATATAAAGTGTTAGTTTTAAACTAAACTTTGAGTCAAACCAGGAACATTGTGTATCAGATTAAGTTGTTGATTCTTGCACGCCACACCACTTATTGTTCATCTTCAAAAATTATATCTATGAAAATTAACTAAATAAGTATAAGATAAAAATGATAAGGAAATTAATTAAGTAATAGTATATATAATTATGAGAAAAAAATCTAGGCACATTTGCCCAATTTTGGCGATGTGATGCGCATTTTAAACTAAATGACACTTATGTATTGAAAAGACACACTTGGAGTCATACTAGTCACACCATGCATCGGATTTTGGTACAGATAATTTATACACATACCAAATGAATTATGGATCAGTTTCCTAAAGTATCAAAATAATCCAAATGTGTTTTCTCAGTTTTGAGTATTCCACTTGTGTTTTTTACTAAAATTTTATTTTAAACTGGAAACACACACTTTGGGTCATACCGGTCACGTTGTGTGTGGGTTTGAAATGAGACTAATTTCTACATGTCACAAATGAATTATTAATCATTTTCTTAAATTATCAAGATAATTCGAGCATGTTTTCTTAGTTCTTAGTGAATAAAACTTTTTGAACTAACATAACAATTTTAAATTAATAAAGGATACTTTGAGTCATACCATGGAAATCGTGTATCGGATTGAGTTGCGGCTAGTTCTTACATGCCAAAAATGACTTATTGATTTTTTTCTTAAAGTATCAAAACAATATGAATGTGTTTTCCCATTTTTGAGAATTTCCGTTGTCTTTTTTAGTAAAATTAATGTCAATTTTAAATAAAAAAGATGCACTTGGAGTCATACCAGTCACATCATGCTTCGGATTGAGTTTTGGATAATTCCTACACATCCCAAATAACTTAAAAATCATTTTCCTAAAGTATCAAAACAATATGAATCATTTTTCTTGGTTTTGATTATGCCACTATTGTTTTTTACTAAAATGTCATTTTAAACTGAAAACACACACTTTAAGTCATATCAGTCACATCATGTGTGTGTGTGTTTTATGTGAGACTGATTCATTCATGTCACAATTAAATTGTGAATCATTTTCCTAATTATCAATAAAATACAAGTGTGTTTTCTCATTTTTTTTAGTGAGTGACACTTTTTTGTACTAAAATTTCAATTTTAAAATGATAACGAACACTTTGAATCATACCGGTCACATAATGTATCTAATTAAGGTTTGGATGATTTCTACACATCCCAAATTGCTTATGGATTATTTTCCCAAAGTATCAAAATAGTTGGAATGTTTTTTCTCAGTTTTAAATATGTCAGTTGTCTTTTTTAGTAAAATTAATGTCAATTTTAAATAAAAAGAGGCACTTGGGGTCATACTAGTCACACCGTGCATTGGATTAAGGTGAATTTTATTACTACACATCCCAAATGACTTATGGATACTTTTACTAAAGTATCAAAACAATATGAATGTGTTTCCTTAGTTTTGAGTACGTCACTTGTGTTTTTTACTAAAATGACATTTTAAACTTGAAACACTCACTTTGAGTCATATCGATCATATCATGTGTGGTTTTGACATGAGAATAATTCCTACACATAAAAAATAAATTATCAATACTTTTCCTAAATTATCAAAACAGTCTAAGTGTGTTTGATCAGTTTTTAGTGAGTGGCACTTTTTGAACTAAAATGTCAATTTTAAATTGATAACAAACAATTTGAGTCATATCGGGAACATCGTGTATCGGATTGAGGTGTGGATGATTCATACACATCAAAAATGAATTATGAATCATTTTCATAATGTATCAAAATAATAAGAATTTGTTTTATTAGTTCTGAGCATGTTGGTTGTCTTTTTTAGTAAAATTAATGTCAATTTTAAATAAAAAGATGCAATTTGAGTCATACTGGTCACACTGTGCATCGGATTGAGGTGTGGCAGATTTCTACACATCCCAAATGACTTATGGATAATTTTCCAAAATTACCAAAATAATATGAATGTGTTTTCTCAGTTTTGAGTACGCCACTTTTGTTTTTTACTAAAATGGAAACTAGAAACACGCACTTTGAATAATACTAGTCACATCATGTATGGGTTTGACGTGAGACTAATTACTATACCTAAAAAATAAATTATGAATCATTATCCTAAATTATCAAGACAATATTATCATGTTTTCTTGGTTTTCAGTGAGTGGCACTTTTTGTACTAAAATATCAATTTTAAACTGATAACGGACACTTTGAGTCATACTAGGTGCATCGTGTATAGTATTGAGGTGTGTCTGATTCATATGCATCAAAAATGGATTGTGGGTAATTTTCCTAAAGTATCAAAATATTTTGAATGCATTTTCTCAGTTTTGAGTATGTCTGTTTTCCTTTTTAGTAAAATTGATGTCAATTTCAAATAAAAATACATACTCTGATTCATACCGGTCACACCATGCATCAGATTGAGGTAAGGTTAATTCATACACATCCTAAATGACTTATGGATCATTTTACCAAAGTATAAAAACAATATGAATGTGTTTACTTGGTTTTAAGTATGTCACTTGTGATTTTTACTAGAATGTCATTTTAAACTCGAAACACGCACTTTGAGTCATACCGGTTACATAATGTGTGGGTTTGACATGAGAATAATTCATATACATAAAAAATTAATTATGAATCATGGTATTGAATTATCAATACAATCCAATCACATTTTCTTGTTTTTTAGTGAGTTGCACTTTTTGAACTAAAATGTCAATTTTAAATTGATAATAGACATTTAGTGTCATATTGGGCATATCGTGTATCTAATTGAGGTTTGGATTATTAATACATATAAAAAATGACTTATGGATCATTTTACTAATGTATCAAAACAATCCAAATGTGTTTTCTTGATTTTGAGTATGTCAGTTGTCTTTTTTAGTAAAAGTAATGTTAATTTTAAATAAAAAGACGCACTTGGAGTCATGTCAGTCACACCATTCATAGGATTGAGGTGAGAATGATTCTTAAACATCACAAATGACTTATGGATAATTTTCCTAAAGTATCAAAATATTCAAATGCATTTCCCCTATTTAGATTATGTCATTTTGGGTTTTTACTAAAATGTCACTTTAAACTGGAAACATACACTTTGAGTCATACCGGTCACATCATGTGTGGGTTTGAAATGAGACTGGTTCTTACATATAATAGATTAATTATGAATCATTTTACTAAATTATCAAGACAATTTGAGTGTATTTTCTACATTTTCAATTATTGACACTTTTTTGTACTGAAATGTCAATTCTAAGATGATAATGGACACTCTGAGTCATACTGGGAACATTGTGTATTGGATTGAGGTGATACTGATTCCTACATATCCTAAATGACTTATGGATAATTTTACTAAAGTATCAAAACAATATAAATTAATTTTATTTGTTTTTAATATGTCAATTGTCTTTTTTTAGTAAAATCAATGACAATTTTAAATAAAAAGACGCACTTTGAGTCATACCGATCACACCATGCATTAGATTGATGTTCGAATAACTCCTGTACATCTCAAATCACTAATGGATAATTTTCCTAAAGTATCAAAATAATAAAAATTTGTTTTCTCAGTTTTGATTATGTAAGTTGTCTTTTTTAGTAAAATTGATGCCATTTTTAAATAAAAAGATACATTTGGAGTCATACCGATCACATTGTGCATCGAATTGATGTGTGGTAGATTCCTACACATCCTAAATGTATTATGGATAATTTTCCTAAAGTATCAAAACAATCTGAATAAATTTTTTGATTTTTTGTTCATCACTTTATTTTTTACTAAAATATCATTTTAAACTAAAAACATGTACTTTGAGTTATACCGATCACATAGTGTGTGGGTTTGATGTGATACTAACTCCTATACATTAGAAATGAATTATGAATCATTGAACTAAATTATCAATACAATCTAAGCACATTTTTTCGGTTTTCATTGAGTGACCTTTGTTGAACTAAAATTTCAGTTTAAAATTGATAGCAGACACTTTGAGTCATACCGAGCACATCGTGTATCAGATTGTGGTTTGGTTGATTCCTACACTTAAAAAATGACTTATGGATTATTATTCTAAATTATCAAAACAATATTAATGTTTTTTAAGTTTTGAGTATGTCATGTGTGTTTTGAACTAAAATGTAAATTATAAAAATAAAAACATATCATTCGAGTCATATTGTTTGAGTACATGATCATAGTACAAAAGTGAATTGTCCTTGTTGTCGAAGTCATTTATTCCTAGAAAAAATTAAGCATTAGGGTAAAACTATCAACATTAATTTATTGAACTAACATAAATATTTACATATGAGTTTTTATGGAACATAATAAAATTTATCTTACCCTTTCACTATCATAGAGAGTGCAAACTTTGTGATAAAAATTTTACCTCTTTTGATGGAAAAAACTTCAATGTGGCCCATTTTCTATTTTTAGAAGACACTAAAATCCATTATAAATTGTTTACCCATTTTTTACTATATTAAACATCAGTATACCCCATTATAGAATCCAAATGACACTAAAATCTAGGGAATCCATTAAGTATTCTTGGATTTTGCTATAGATTAGTATTTCCTTTTCAATATTTTGGAAGATGATAAACTCTAACATAACATCATAATTATTTGTTCATCAAAATTGGAATATCCCTATTCTCATGTATTTTTTATTAAGAATGATGATGAGTTTTTTATTAATGAGCTTATAAACATGAATCATTTTACATAATGAATGTGCACATGCATAATGAATGTTACTTGTATGGATTTAACTGGAATTTGTGATATTATATCATGCATCTAATTAATGATCTAATATCCCAAATAATTCCACCACCCACCAAATTGAAACCACTTTATTTTTATTTTCTTAAAATTCATGATTTAGTCTATAAAATTTTTTATTTCTTTATTTTTTTAGAGGTTTTTGATCAAGATACTAGCTTATTTTTCAAAGGTGTCTTCATTTGGATTTTAGGTACTTCATGATTTCATTTGAAGTGGGTTTTTAATTTTCATGTATTTCTTTATAAGGTAATTTATTTTTATCTGATTTCATGTTTCCTTTGACACTATCCCTCTTTAATGACCACAATATCTCAATGTTGGTTGTCCTATAATAGTTATCTCATACACTTGATGGATTTGGTGGTTGATTACACACGTATTTATTCAAACATTTGAGTTGGATTATATAATTATTTGATGAGTGGATTGTTGTTGTATGAATCTCAAGTTACTATTGGTTCCACTACTAAGACCCTTTTTTTGTAGTGTAGAGAAGTCATGGGCAAGCAACTGCATCTGTTTTTTTTCAGCATGTTCTTGGAGAGGGGTTTCTTTCACACTTCAGTAATATTTGATAGTACTTGGAATTTTCTAATAGAAATTTTATCCTATGATAATCATTTTGAAAAAATAAATGGTGTTTGTTTTGTTACTAAAAAAATCTCCACTTAAATTCCTATATGAAAATACTTAAACAAGTGGTGAAAAAAAATCAATAATCCATCTGAAACACTTACACAATGTCTCTTATCATAAGTGAAAAGTGTTGTGCGCACTTTTCAACAATTTTTCTCAAACAGAACCTTGGTATGATCCTAATTCTGCTTCATTTCCCAACAATTTTATTGTTTGCAAGCTAGTGCTTCATCTCCTCCTCTACCTCAATCTCTGCTTCTGCCTCCTCCACCATGGTCTTCAAGTCCAACTCTGAATCCACCTTGGCCTTCACCTTTTCCTATTCCAGTGCCTCCACCTCTGTCATTTCCCAAACATTTTACAACCCGTCCCCCAAGGCCCATGTTGTGACTACCCCAAACTCACCTTCCATAGACCAGGGGCTGGTGACTAGCACCGAGTAGGCATATCCCAAAAAGGGAAGGCATTTTCCTTTAAACCTATGCACATGCACAAAGCTCAAAATTTGGAAAGTAAACACAAATAAAACTACAACTGTCATTGAGACAACTAATGAAAGTATAGTACAACTAAAAGTACAAAAGGGGCCAGAATAAAAGCCCAAAACCATGAAGGAAAGTACAACTTCCACGGTTGGTCCACTCGAGACCCTACCTGAAGGGTAGGTGAAGGTGGATACCTGTAGTCGTAGAAGTACGATTGTCTATCTCATCTCACTAAGCACCACCAAATCCCATACCACTAAGGTTTTTGTCGAAGCATTGATCACTAGCACAGGACATGACACATGTGAATGAAGCCTGTGTAGGGGTGAGTAACACAATACTTAGTAGGGATCCTAAACCACAAAGGAAAGACCACAAAGAAAGATCACACAGCATGACCACAAGAAAAGAAATATCATACCAGGTATAAATCAAAGTATAGAAAGTAATATTTATCAGTCATAAAGATGAAACATCTCGTACTGCTGAGGAACTCATCCCTAATGAGCCACTGAGGTCTACTTGGCTACTAGACCACTGAGGTCTGCTTGGTTTCTAGAACACTGATGTCTGGTCATCTATTGGACCACTGAGTTCTGCTCATCTATTGAACCATTGAGGTATGCTCGCCTATTGGACCACTAAGGATCGCTCATCTACTGGACCATTGAGTTTCGTTCATCTGTAGAACCACTGAGGTATGCTCGTCTACTGAACCACTAGGGTACACTGGTCTGATGAACCACTAAGATACACTCATCTGTTGGACCACTAAGGTCCACTCATCTTCTAGACCACTAAGGTATGCTCGTCTGTTTCACCACTGAGGTACGCTCATCTGCTGAACCACTGAGGTCCGCTCTTCTATTAGACCACTGATGTCCGCTCGTCTGTTGCACCACTGAGGTACGCTCTTCTGTTGAACCACTAAGGTACGCTTTTCTACTGGACCACTGAGGTTTTATCATCTTCCGGACCACATAGGTATGCTCGTCTGTTTCACCACTGATGTACGCTCGTTTGCTGAACCACTGAGGTCCGCTCATCTACTGGACCACTGAGGTCCACTCGTATGTTTCACCACTGAGGTACGCTCGTCTAATGAACCAATAAGGTACACTCGTCTACTGTACCACTAAGGTTCTCTCATCTATTGTACCACTGAGGTATGCTCGTCTACTAGACCGCTGAGGTCTGTTCGTCTAATGCACCAATGAGGTACGCTCGTCTGCTGAACAACTGAGGTACACTCGTCTGCTGGACCACTGAGGTTTTCTCTTCTGCTGAACCACTAAGGTATGTTTTTCTACTAAACCACTTAGGTATGCTCATTTTCTAGACCACTGAGGTCTGCTCATCATATCCTTCATGTCACAGCCAGTCGTAGGATTCCTTCTCTCTAGTGCGCTTGATTCCAGGAGAATCTACTCCTCAATACATCAGTCAAATATTGAATATCATGGAATCTCAATTAGATTATTCTAAAAGGACCATCTTATCTCAAGGGTCCCAACACCACAAACGGCGTGTCAATCGGACACCCGGTCTGAAAGATATTGGTGTTTTAGTAAAACAGGGGTCGGTTGCATCCAGGCCTAGTCCAACTTGGTCAGACCGACCCGACCAACCTAGCTCAGGGGTCCTGCATGGCCTGAACCATTTTATCCAACCCGACCTGACCCGGTTGGGTCTGGGCCAACCCGGTCTAGCCAGGACCATTGACCAGGCCCATTTGGCTTTGTTGAACCCAGCCCGGTTCGACCGTGGGTCCAGCCCGTCAGGTCTCCCAATGACCCGGTCTGCGTTCTTTGGACCAATATAATTCGGTTGAACCATTACTACCTTTCTAGGACACCCAGTGGCCCGGTTTCCCCTCCGGTCAGCCCGCATCAGCGGGCCGGTTTTCTCCCAGCATGGACATCGGGCGGCATCCGGTTCGCGCGGCCACGCGATGCCAGGGTGGTGCCGCATTTTCGGCCAATCGGTCTGCTCACATGGATCTATTCCTCCACATGACCTGTGGAGAGTCATGGATCCAGCTCACTGATGTGGTCCGCGGAATGTAGCTTATGCCTCCGACGTGGCCGGGTGGCCACGTCTACCTGTTGACGGTCTCTATCGTCGCCGCGGGTGTAGTGGCTGGGTGTCACAGCCCTGTACCGCCTTTGTGGCTAGGTGCCACGGCCTGGTGCCACCACCGAAGCTGGGTGTCACATCCTAGTGCTGATGTCGCAGCCCGCCTGGCCACGACCTTTCCGTCTGGCATCTCTGCGGCTGATGTACCACCAACTATTGCACCACGAAGAACGGGAAATTCCAAGAGGGAAAAAGGGGAATGAGTCATACATATGAACACCCAAAGAATGATCTAGGTCTTTTTCATGTTGACCCAGATGCATTATTTTTAGTAGAATCACGAAGAACCAAAATAGTGTTGAATAATCACTAAGATAAAAAACCCATTTTTCCCACATCATTAACCATCCTGCATGAACGGTCAATCTGCGGGTTAACTTTTTTGTGAGTTAACCCCCATTCATCATTTAAAAGAGAGAGTGGGGAAAATCAATTCACATAGAAAATCATCATACCCCTACCTGGGATAGAATTATTGGTCGAGGAAGAATGGGATCACGCACCTCCGTTCTTCATTCTTGATCCACAGCCCACCATCGCTATAAATTCTATAAAGGTTGGAAGAAATTTTGTTCATCATCACCACCCACCAAAGACTCAGAGAAATTCCAAGATTGTTCTAATAATCCTGCATTTATTGTTAGGCTATTAATTAATGAAATGTAAATCGGCATCTCTGTTATGCTACAGTGCAGCGTCGTTTCGCTGATTCATTAATGAGGTTCATTAATGTGATTCAACGTCACCTCGTCACTACACCACAACGCTAACAATTTTTTGTGTAATGAATAAGAAAATATAATAAAATAACTTTTTAAGTTATTTTATTTTTCTTTTAAAAAGTCTGAAAATTAACTTTCACCATTGACTCGTGCCATCAAGTTCAAGCTCTACCTAATGGAATCATGCCCTCACGAGCTCAACGGTACTCTCAGATTTCAAATCTGAGTTACCATTTAGGAGTTATAATTATTTGAAAATAAAATAATCATTACTCAATTATTCTATTTATAGCCAAAAAAATTACTTTCCGATGTTGGCCTGTGTCGGCCAATGTTAGGTCCTTTATAGATGAATCCTAGCACTCTGAGTTCAATGGTGCCCTCATATTTTTGATCCGGGCACCGGTTTGAAATTTAGGAAAACCCACTCACATATTTATTTAATGAACCTTGAAAATATTTCAAAAATACATTCTAGACACTTTGGGTCTTGGAATTACATGCCTTCTTAGATCCCGGTCTCAAAATAATCTCATTTAATTTTTTTTAAATTACATGGAATTTCGGAGTATTACATTACTCCCCCCTTTAGGGATTTACGTCCTTGTAATCCAAAATAAGGTCTAATCAAACAAATGGGGGTACTGATCACGAATTTGAGTCTCCCTCTCCCACGTGCACTTCTGGAGATTCTCGTGCTGCCAACAAAAACGCACCAGAGGAATCGACCATCCATGAAGGATCATCTCATGTTGATCCTCTATCTCCAACGGGTACTCCATGAATGTTTCCCCATTGTTAATCTCCATCTCACCATGGTCAATGACATGAGAAGTTTCATGAACGTATCTCCTAAAATAGGATATGTGGAAGATTTCGGGCACCATCTCTAACTGCGGTGATAGAGCCAAGTGGTACACCACCTCTCCCACTCTACACAGTATCAGGAAAGGTTCGATGAACCTCATAGATAACCTACCACCCTAGACAAATATCTATATTCCTTATCGAGGAGAGGCATGTGGGAATACATTGTTCCCCTCTTCAAACTCCAAGGGTCTCTATCACCTATCAATATAGGACTTTTTTCATATCTGTGCAGTCTTCATCTGCTCTCGGATGAAATGCACCTTCTTAGTGGTGGCTTGTACCATCTCTAGACCCATGAGTTCTGACTCCCCTAGGTCTGTCTAGAATAATGGTGACCTACATGGTCGTCCATATAGTGCCTCTAATGGTGTCAAACTAATGGTGTAATGGTAGTTGTTGTTGTATGTAAACTCCACCAATGGTAGGTGGTCCTCCCAACTGGGGTCAAAATCAAGAACGCAAACACAATGCATGTCCTCCAAGGTCTATATAGTATACTCCATCTGACCATCCGTCTATGGGTGAAAGGTTGTTCTTAAGTGCATCTAAGTCCCAAATTCCTTCTACAATCCCTTCCACAACTAGGATATAAAGTGTTCATCACGATATAATATTATCATGATGGAAATATGAGGAGTCAAACTATCTTCTACACGTAGAGGCATCCCAAGCCCTCTATTGAACCCTTTTCTCAAATGGGTAGAAAGTGTTCTAACTTGGTGAGTCAGTCTACGATCACCCAGATGGTATCGTTCCCCCTGGACATACGTGGTAGGCCTATCACTAATTCCATCAATATCCCATCCCACTTCCACTCCAGTACCTTGAGGGGTTGTGTCAAACCAACTAGAACCTGGTGTTCAGCCTCCACTTGACGACAAGTGAGGCATCTTGAGACAAACTATGCCACTGCCTTTTTTATTCCCAGCTACCAATACTGACATCGGAGGTCCTGGTACATCTTTTTCACACCTAGATGTATCTCCAAAGGGGATGTATGTAAATCCCTCAAAACTTTCTCCTATAACACCACTGGTACAACATTTCATCCTCTGAAAAGGATTATGTACTCCCCACCTTCTGATTATCCATCAGGGGAATGCCCTGTAGACATCTAGGCATGTGTGGTCTCGTAGCTGGAATCTCTGAGTTGCACCTCCTTGACTCACTATAAGAGTGGAGGGAAAACTACCATCGATTGAAGATAAGTTGCCTCATCTCTATCCACAAAGGATATCTAAATCAAGGCCAACTACTTTGAGGCCTCTTTTATTAGCTTTGAACTCAATGTCCTACTTAGAGCATCTGCCGCCACATTCCCCTTCCCAGGATTATAGACTATCTTGAAGTCATAGTCCTATAGGAACTCTATCCAATGTTTTTTTTTTGGATTTAGATCCTTATAAGGAAATATATACTTGAGACTCTTGTGGTCAGAGTAGATGATAAATCATTCTCCCATTAGGTAGTGTCGGCACATTTTCAGTGTGAATACTACCGCTGCCAAATCAAGGTCATGAGTCTCATAGTTATGCTCATGTGGTATCAAATATAGTGAGCCATAATTAATCACTACTTTCCACTGCATCAGGACACAACAAAGCCTGGTTACTGATGAATTACACCATGTAGTCAGTGACCTCCTTTAGAAACCTCAAGATAGGATCACTCTTCAAGCTCTACCTCAGCTGCTGAAAGCTCTGTCGGCATCCTTCTTCCCACATGAAGGGTTTTCCCTTCTTCTTCAACACTATCATGGGTGATTCTGATCTATAGAAGTTAGGTACAAACCTCTGATAGTACCCATCCAACCCAAAAAAACTTTACACCTCGGTAACATTCTTGGGTGGATCCCAAGCAAGCATTGCCTCTATATTTTCTAGATCCACCGCAAATCCAGCCTCTAAGATGAAAACCTTTCATTTCTATAACTCAAACTTCGAGAGATTTCCATAAATCTAGTGCTCTCAAAGTTTGTCTAGAACCGTCCTCAGGTGTATCACATTCTCCTCCTCAAATGCTGAATACACTAAGATGTCATCAATAAAGACCATTATAAACCAATCTAAGTGTGGTTAGAAGATCCTGTTCATGTGTCCCATGAACACTACTGGGGATTTTTTCATGCCAAACGGCATCACTAAGTACTCATAGTGGTTGTAGCGACATCTAAAAGTCATATTCGAGATATCCTTATCTCGTACTCGAAGATGGTGATAGCCTGATCTGAGGTATATCTTCAATAACCATCTCGATCCCTTCGTCTGATCGAAAAGGTCATCAATCCTTGGTAGAGGATACTTGTTCTTCACGGTCACCTAGTTCAGGTGCCGGAAGTCTACGCATAACCTCAAGCTTCCGTCTGCCTTCTTGGAAAACAACACTTGGGCTACCCATGGTGAAATCTTGGGCCTTACTAACCCCTTCCTCTACAAGTACTTCAACTGTACCCTCATCTCTCAGAGCTCTATGGGAGCCATCCAATATGAATGTGTAGATATCAGTGTCATCTCGGGGTATAGATCAATGCAATACTATACCTCTCTGTAAGGATATAGTCTTGGAACATCCTCTAGAAATATTTCCTCGTACTCCTCTACCACTATAGGAAACTGTGGACTCATCTCATCCATTTCACCAAGGGTCATTCTATCCAACTGATGAGTGGTCGGATGCACCCTCCTACGTGTGATTCCATCCCGCACTATAAGAGATCCCTTATCATCGGTGAAGGAAAAACTGGTATCATCTCTGCGGACACACCACACTCTGTGCCTAAAACAATTAATTTGAGCATGGATTGTGGACAACCAGTCCATACCCATAATGACATTGTAAGGATTCGACACTACTACTAGGATATCCCAACAAAATATCTCACCTCCAAGAGTAATCTCACAATTTTGGAACCAGTGTGTGATCATCAAATCCCTTCCCATTTGATTCTCTAATCATAAGGATCGAGCCAACAGCTCGATCGGAATCTTCAAGCTCCGAACAAGGTTTGTGGTAAGGAAATAATGATTGGCACCTGTGTCTATAAGAATTATAGATAAAGTGGAGAAGTTATAGATCATACCATGTATCATCTCTAGGATGTCAGGACCATAGGCCTCGACTGCCTAAAGCTGGGCCCTCCCCTATCCACCTGCTCCTGGAGCCCGTGGCAGACCATCTGGGGGTGGTGGTGGTAGTACTTCCTACCTAAGCCCATCTCCTACCGCTCATCCCACTATTCTTCCATGTTCGCCTCCTAGCAGACCACCCTGTTCCTTTCTCTTCCACTACCTCGGAAATCCCTCGATCGTCTTTCGTTCCTCTATGCGGCGAGTTAGGAAATCCTGAGCCATGTGCCCCGGACCACCGCATGTGTAGCATACTATGCTCCCTTGAGGACTCCATCTACCCTAGGAGCCTCATACCACTAACCCTGAGTCTTGGGATTATCCTATGAATGGTCTGGCCTGTTTGGGCCTCTGTGTCATCTGTCAGCTACCCGCCACAAATGACTCGGCCACCCATCGCCCAGTGGTAGCTCCCACCATCAGTGCCTGCTCTGTGAGGAATCTCTTCACTAGTAGGGATCACTCCATCACCCCAACTTACATAGGGATACTGAGGGAAATCATCGATTCCATGATCTCCTGTCAAAGTCCCTAGTCAAAGGTTCAGGCCCTAAAGAAAGGGTCTTTTAACATATCTGAGGAGTAACAGGAGACGTCTGTGAACCTCGTAGAGTACTCAGCCACTGTTAGGTTGCCCTGTTGTAAGTAAAGAAGCTCTTGTATGCACACTAAGCACAAATTCGTGGGGAATAACTCCTCCCTAAAAAGTCATTTGAAGTCAGACCATGTGAGGGTTGCCTCATCGTGAGTCTGCATGGTCAAACTCCATCACCTCCCCACTGAGCCCTGCAGAAGGCTCGCTGCTAGAACTGTCATCTGGACAAGTGGCGTCCTTACTAAGAGGAAGACTTGCGTCACCACCTCCAGCCAATCCTCAGTGACCTAAGGATCTATCTCTCCCCTAAACCTATGATGTCTCTATCACTGGAAATCATTTAAGGCACTGACCCTACATGAATCCTCTACCGGTATCACTGGTAGTAACTACTGACCAACAGGTAGTGGTATCGCTGGGACATCGCCCGAAGGTTCCATCTCAGGAAACGGTCCATGTACCGAAGCCTCATCGCTTTGTGGACCATCCTCGTGGTCACGCACTAGAATATTGGTTGGCTGGCTGCATGGATGCATCCTGAAAGAGATCAAGATGAACCACGGTCAATAGTTTATAGCTGGTGAGAATAATATGACTTGAAAATATCATGAGAAAACATTCAAATACGCATGAAAATAGTTTGTTCATGTACCGAGTTGGAAAGCATAATTCAGGGTCCTAGTGTATGGATACGTCATCCACTGCACCAATACTAGAATCCCTGGCCTGAAATCCAAACCCGAAACACTTAACATTGTTGCACCATTAATATTTACAGACTCTTAGCTCTTCTAGTAGAACCAACCTACCTATGATACCACTTTTTCACGACCCGTCCCCCAAGGCCCATGTCGTGACTACCCCAAACCCACCTTCCATAGGCCAGGGGCTGGCGACTAGCATCGAGTAGGTGTACCCAAAATGGGAAGGCATTTGACTTTAAACCTGTACACATGCATAAATCCCAAACTATGGAAAGTAAACACAAAGAAAACTACAAATATCCCTGAGACCACATGGTCCCAGACCACCAAGGTCTTTATCAAAGCATCAATGACCTACATAGGACATGACACATGTGGGAAAATCCCATGTAGGCGTGAGTAACACAATAATCAGTAGGGACCCCACACCCCAAAGGAAAGAACACAAAGAAAGATCACACAGCAAGACCACAAGAAAAGACAACTCACACGAGGTATAACTCAAAGTATAGAAAGTAAGATTTATCAATTGTAATGCTGAAATATCTCGTACTGCTGAGGAACTCATCCCTAATGTTCCACTAAGGTCTGTTCGGCTACTGGACCACTAAGGTTTGCTTGGCTGCTGGACTACTCAGATCTACTCATCTTTTAGACCACTGAGCTCCACTCATCTATTGAACCACTGAGGTACTCTCATCTATTGGACCACTGAGGTCTGCTTATCTTCTGGACCACTGAGATCTGCTTGTCTGTTGGACCACTGAGGTTCACTCATCTACTGGACCACTGAGGTCTGCTCGTCTATTGGACCACTCAGATCCACTCGTCTATTGGACCACTGAGGTACGCTCATCTACTCGACCACTGAGGTGCGCTCATCTACTAGACCATTAAGGTATGTTCGCCTACTAGGACATTGAGGTCTGTTCATCTATTATACCACTGAGGTACGCTCGTCTGTTGAACCATTGAGGTACACTCATCTTCTGGACCACTGAGGTTCGCTATTCTGCTGCACCAATGAGGTACGCTCGTCTTCTAAACCACTAAGGTACCCTCTTCTGCTGGACCACTGAGGTCTGCTCATTATATCCTTCATGTCACAGCTAGTCGTAGGATTCCCGCTCTCCAGTACGCTTGATTCCGGGTGAATATACTCCTCAATCCATTAGTCATATGTCTACTATCATGGAATCTCACTTAGAGTATTCTCAAAAGATCGTCTTATTTCAAGGGTCCCAATGCCATAGACAGAATGTCAATCAGATTCCCGGTCTGAAAGATAATGGTGTTTTAGTAAAACAGGGATCGGTTGCGTTCGGGCCCGGTCGGACTTAGTCGAACCAACCCGACTAACCCGGCCCGGTCCGACCTGGCCTATTGGCCAGACCCATTAAGATTTACTAGACTCGGCCTGATCCGACACGGTCAGACTGGTACTGCTTAGTCGGGCCACCCAGCGGCCCAGTTTCCCCTCTGACCTAGCCCGCATCAGCGGGCCGGTTTTCTCCCAGCCCAGACATCAGGTGGCATCCAGTTCGCGCTGCCATACAGTGCTAGGGTAGTGCCGCATTTTTGACCCATTATTCCGCTCACGTGGACCGGTTCCTCTACATGACCTGTAGCAAACTGTGTGTCCAGGTCACTGTCGCGGTCCGCAGACTGCGGCTTGCGCCTCTTATGCGGCTGGCTGGCCACGTTCGTCTACCTCCAGCCACCAGCCTTCATGTCGGTGGCCTCTGTCACCGCTGCGGCGCACTGCCAGCGCGTCGCCTCCCGCCTGCTACCGCGGATGGGTGTCACGGCCCTGTAGCGCCACCACGGCTGGGTGTCACAGCCCTATAGCGCCATCGCGGCTGGGTGTCGCGGCCTGGTGCTACCGCTGCGGGTGGGTGTCGCAGCCTAGTGTTGATGTCACGGCCTTCTTGGTTGCGGCCCTTCCGTCTGGTGCCTCCATGGTCGATGCACCGCCGACCGTTGTGTCATGAAGAATGGGAAAACACGAGAAGGATAAAGGGGAAGGATTCGCACATATGAACACCCAAAGAATGATCTGGGTCTTGTTCATGTTAACCTGAATTCATTCTTGTTAGCAAAATCGTGAAGAACCAAAATAGGGAGAAATAATCACTAAGACAAAAATCCTCTTTATCCAGCATCATTAACCATCCTGCATCATTAACCATCCTGCATGAATGATCGATTCGTGGGTTAACTTGTTCGTGAGTTAACCCGCGTTCCTCGTTTAAAAAAAGAGAACGGGGAAAAGAAATTCACACAAAAAAGCATCAAATCCCTACCTAGGATAGAATTTTTGGTTGAGGAAGAATGGAATCGCATGCCTATGTTCTTCATTCTTGATTTGTAGCCCACCATCGCTAGAGATTCCGCAAAGGGTGGAAGAAAGTACGTTCATCATCGCCACTCACCAAAGCCTCAGAGCAATTCCAGGATTGTGCCAACAATCTTGCGTTGCTTGTTGGGCTATTAATTGACGAAATGTGAATCAGCATTTCAGTTATGCTATGTTGCAGTATCATTATGCTGATTCATTAATGAGTTTCATTAATGGGATTCAGCATCGTCTTATCACTACACCGCAGTTTTGACGAGTCGCTGCGTAACGAAGAAGAAAATCTAATAAAATAACTTTTAAAATTATTTTATTTTTCTTCTAAAAAGTACGAAAATTAACTTTCACCCTCGAACCGTGTTGGATGAGGTTAGGATCCGCCTAAGGGAAGAACGTCCTCACAAGCTCAATGGTACTCTCAGATTTCTAATTTGAGTTACCATTTAGGAGTTATAAGGATTTGAAAATAAAATAATCATTACTCAATTATTTTATTTGCGGCCAAAAAAATACTTTCCATTGTTGGCTTGTGTCGGCCAACGCTAGGCCCTTTCTAGGCGAATCCTGATGCTCTGAATTCAACGGTGCCCTCAGATTTTTTATCCAAGAACCAGTTTGAAAGTTAGAAAAACTTTCTCGCATGTTTATTTAATAAACCTTAAAAATAGTTCAACAATACATTCCAACCACTTTGGGCCTCGAAATTACGTGTTGTCTTAGTGTATGACCTCGAAATAATCCCATTTAATTTTTTTTTAAATTACATGGAATTCTAGGGTATTACAAACAATTTTATTGTTTGTAGGTGAACACTTTTAAACGAAGTTTTTTATTTTTATAGGTTTTTTTTATAAATGTGGCTAGGTCCAAAAAAAATTAAAAATGTGTCAGAAAGGCGGCAAGGGCCCTGCTTTCTTTCTGCCAAAAAATGCTTTTTTTAATATACTTTTTTTATATTTATAATTTTTATTTTATTTTATTTTATTAGTTTTTTTGGTTTGCTTTGCTTTGCTTTGTTTTGTTTTGTTTTTTTTTTTTTGTTTTTTTTTTTTGTTTTGTTTTTTTTTTGTTTTGTTTTGTTTTTTTTTTTTTTTTTTTTTTTTTGTTTTGTTTTGTTTTGTTTTGTTTTGTTTTGTTTTGTTTTGTTTTGTTTTGTTTTGTTTTGTTTTGTTTTGTTTTGTTTTGTTTTGTTTTGTTTTGTTTTGTTTTGTTTTGTTTTGTTTTGTTTTGTTTTGTTTTGTTTTGTTTTGTTTTGTTTTGTTTTGTTTTGTTTTGTTTTGTTTTGTTTTGTTTTGTTTTGTTTTGTTTTGTTTTGTTTTGTTTTGTTTTGTTTTGTTTTGTTTTGTTTTGTTTTGTTTTGTTTTGTTTTGTTTTGTTTTGTTTTGTTTTGTTTTGTTTTGTTTTGTTTTGTTTTGTTTTGTTTTGTTTTGTTTTGTTTTGTTTTGTTTTGTTTTGTTTTGTTTTGTTTTGTTTTGTTTTGTTTTGTTTTGTTTTGTTTTGTTTTGTTTTGTTTTGTTTTGTTTTGTTTTGTTTTGTTTTGTTTTGTTTTGTTTTGTTTTGTTTTGTTTTGTTTTGTTTTGTTTTGTTTTGTTTTGTTTTGTTTTGTTTTGTTTTGTTTTGTTTTGTTTTGTTTTGTTTTGTTTTGTTTTGTTTTGTTTTGTTTTGTTTTGTTTTGTTTTGTTTTGTTTTGTTTTGTTTTGTTTTGTTTTGTTTTGTTTTGTTTTGTTTTGTTTTGTTTTGTTTTGTTTACATATATATATAACAAAAAAATTCAGTAGAATTTATCTGCTATTTAATATACATCATTACTTTCATTAAAGCAGTCTGGAATTCTAACACCAACCCTCACCTAGGGCTCCCTTTTATAAGAGGTTTTTCCCTGGAAATCATTCTATATTTCGGATGTGGAATCCAGGTTCTCCTTTTCTTGCGTAGAATTAATAATATATTACTATTAATCATTTTTAATCAATTAATTAATAAATATTAATGACTAATAAATAATAATTAACTATTAATGTCTGCTACTAAATATTAATAATTAACTAATTTATATTAATAATATTTTAAACAATATTAATTAATATTATTAATTAGTACTTAATATTATTATTAAACAAATTAATTTCTAAATAGTTAATAATAAATAATAGGTTTTAATTAATTATAAATTAAATAATATATAATTATTAAAAAAATGGTAATAACTAAATAATAAATAATCAATCTATAATGTATAATAATTATTAATATTAATTAGTAATTAAGGAATAATTTTAAATATTTATTAGTAATTAATGTTTGTTAGAAATTAATATTTTTAAATAGTAAATAATATTATTTAATTAATATTATTTAGTAATTAATATTAATTACCAAAAATTATTTAATTAAATGATAATAATTTAATAATAATAAATTAATCATTACTATTTTAATAATTTAATCATTATTAATAATATTTAGTAACTAAATAATATTGTTAAATATTTATTAGTAATTGTATAATAATAATAATTAAAAATTATTAATTTATAATTAATTAATTAGTTAATTTTAACTTAATATTATTAGTATGTAATTATATATTTCATAATTACTAATTAATTAATAACTAATAATTCTACTATTATTTTTAATAATTAGTTACTAAATAATAATTTTAAATATTTATTAGTAGTTAACATTAGTTAGTAATTAATATTTATGAGAAATTAATATTATTAAATATTAAATCATATTATTTAATTAATATGTATTAGTAATTATTATTTATTATAAACAATTAGTTAATTAATTAGTATTGATATAATAATAATTAATTATCAATTATTAATTTAATAATTTAATCATTATTATTAATATTTAGTAACTAAATGATAATTTTAAATATTTATTAGTAATTGAATAATAATAATTATTAATATATATTAATAAATTAATAATTACTTAATAATTAATTAGTTAATTAGTAAGTATTATTTTTAATAATTAATTAAATATTTCTTAATTACTAATTAAGTAATAATTAGTAATTATATTTTTATTCTTAATAATTAAAATAATAATTTTAAAAATTTATTAGTAATTATTATTAACTAGTAATTAATATTTATTATAAATTAATATTATTAAATTGTAAATCATATTAATTAATTAATTAATTACTAATTATTAATTAGTTATTATTATTAATTAATTAATTATTAAATTATTATTATTTAATTAAATAATTTTTGGTAATTAATATTAATAACTAAATAATATTAATTAAATAATGTTATTTACTATTTAAAAATATTAATTTCTAATAAACATTAATTACTAGTAAATATTTAAAATTATTCTTTAGTTACTAATTAATAATTATTATTATTATACATTATATATTTTTTATTTTTTATTTAGTTATTATAAAGATTATTTTTTATTAATTATATATTATTTAACTTCTAATTAATTAAAATGTATTATTTATTATTAACTAATTATAAATTAATTAGTTAAATAATATTATTAAATACTAATTAATAGTATTAACTAATTGATTAAAAATGATTAATAATAATGTATTATTAATTCTGCACAGAAATAGGAGAACTTGAATCGCACATGAGAAATGCATATTGATTTTCAAGGAAAAACCTCTTATAAAATGGATCCCTGAGTGAGGGTTCCTGTCAGAATTCTAGACTTCTTTAATGATAGTAATGCTGGATATTAAATAATAGATAAATTCTACTGAAAATTTTTATTTTATATATATATATAAACAAAACAAAACAAAATAAAAATAAAAATTTTAAATATACAAAAAAGTATATTTAAAATGATATTTTTCATTTGGGCAAAGGTAGGAGAGGCCTTGCCGCCTTTGCCCAAATTTTTTTGAGAAAAGCGACAACATTCTTGCTACCTTTTCCCTGAATGGAAAAACCCCAAAGGCGTTAGGGGACCTACCGCCTTTTGGGCATATTTTTCAAAAAAATGACCTAGACTCATTTACAAAAAAAATCAAAAAATGCATAAAAACTCCTTTTAAACAAATTGATTTCTTCCATTATACTTCTCCTTGAGAAATGGATCAAAAATAATATATAATCATTCTGACACTAATGTTTCACACCCCAAATATATTTCTAAGGTCATAGATTTTACTAGATCACAAACATAGCATGTAATCACCTAAATTTGTTGTCGGCAAACATTCTGACAACATTTACGCTGCTCACTCATCTCTAAACAAATTTACTTCTTCTTTTGAGTATGAAAGTTGTCGGAAATCTTTATAGTACTGAGAAAATATAGACAAAAAAATGATTAAGAAATATATTTAATGAAATTGTAATGACCTTTGGAAATTACTTTTGGGGGATGCTAATCTTTTCATACTTTATGATATCTCTCATAAATTTGCAAACATAATATTCACAATTGGTTCCATTATCTTGCTTCAGACACTGAAAAAACATTGAACAAAATAAGTAAATTTTTTTGAAATATGTTTTGATAGTTAAATATTTCTATATTTGCCTTAATTTGTTTCCATTTGTAGTAATCCACAGGATTTATCTGTTCAGACACCGACTTCATGCCATGATTTAACCTATATTTAGCGATCGCCCTATCATAAAAAAATTCTTGTTAAAACATAGAGTGAAATGTATAATTTTAATTTTATCTATAAAATATTGATTGTAGTGTATTACAAATTCACAATACACATCATATGTAGTCAGTTTATTGGATATCCATGCATTGGATCCAAAAAATAAAAATTTAGGTTATCCAGATTGATTGTGATCAGCATCCAGTGTTGCCTAAAAAACGAAAGGAAATAAGTAATGAAAAAATTAAAAATATATTTTATGTGATTAGATTGTAGATTTTTACTTCTGAATTGTAGACATCAAAAAGAGTTTTTCTTCTGATATTTTTTTCTCAAACACTTTGAGTAGCTCATTTTTTTTATTCTTAATTTCTTTATTATCCAAAGTAAGTATTTCCGTAAAAATGATCTAGGGATTAATGAATCCAAATAGTGTTTTGTATGATTTACCCTTTATATAGTAGTAATATAAACATGTATAGAAAATATGAATAGTTATTAACTTTAATAAACACATTAGCTTACTATTTGGTAGACATATTATGAAAATGTACCTTATGTATTCACAATTGAGACTCCCAACTATTCATTCTTGAGGATCTCATTTATAGTCTCGAGACCAATTACATTTATCATGAAAGTTCTATATATATTTTCATATGGAATGTAAGACATATTTCTATCTTTAAATGTGGTCTCTGCATGAAGTTGTAATGATAATAAATATTTCTCTAGAACTGGCAGGGAGAAGGTACTTCCGAAAGGTCGTTCTGATTTCTTGGTCGATTCACTAGACTATCTTGATCTGACCTTCCATTTACCCATCGCTTTACTCATCTGTAATATCATACGTCACTTCAAAAAAAAATTATCAATTGTTACAGGTCTTTTATATGAAAAAAAATGTTAAATACATACCCCATATATCTTTATAAGATTATATAGTCATTCTATGAAAGTTCCAATAGCATCATTGACCGTTGTAATATTTGGATCATCAAGTGGAACAGGTAACTCAACAGTCAGCTCGTAAGCTACCTCAATCCCCACTCTCATGTGATCTTTTGGAAGGTATTTATGGTTTACATTATCTTTTGGGATATTATGCACCATACCCCTCGTAACAAGGCGGTGCATGGGTGTTGACAGATACAAATCACATACAATTGTACCCTGCAAAATTTTAGTAATATAAAGTTATCAGAATTTCTTCGATTCACATTTAGAAGAAAGAGAAATAAAAAATTGATTACCTCAGGTAAGGTATGCGGTTGGGGTGACTATCCTCAAATCTAGTGGATTCATTTGGTTCATGTGCAGATCTTTATTCCATCACTGGTTTGCTTTGATCATTTCTTATACATTGGTCTGCCAAACCAGACTAGAAAATAATATCTTGCAATAAATTTATTTTTGTCTGTAATTGTCTCACCATATTATATGTATCTTCATGTGGTTTTATCTTCTCAAAATATATTTGAGGAGACACTCCAAAACCTAATCCTCTAATATAATGTCCCCGAACCAGGAGCCACTAATCTGGTGCCTCGAGCCGGGTTACCACATGACCTCAAGCGCGACTCCCCATACGCTAGAGGTTGTCGACTAGTAGCGAGGGTCTAATAGGTCATGTGGGGAGAGTATACCATCAATATCAGAGTAATATACATCAGATAATAACTTAAATAATGGAAAAAAAATAGAACAATCAATAACATGCATAATTAATCAATTCCCAAAACTAGGTACAACCATATACAATAGTAAATATGTCATGCCATGCTACAGTGTCAAGTGAACGAAACCCCAAAATAAATAAAACAGCAGGATCCCCAAAATGGTATATACTCCAAGTTTGTAACCTCACCCAACATGTCCCATGTCCAACTCAACTCCCTAGTATAGGGACCTTGCCCTTGTCCTGACCTGCAAGCATGAATTCTGCTTGGGTACCCAACGGCGGCCCGAGCAGGGTGTGAGTATAACTCAGTAGGCCACCACCAACAGTGTCTACAAAATATCCAGCAAAGGAAGATGGTGCATGAAAGTGATAAATGATAACAAGTAAAGATAAATAGTTCGTTGGACCATTCTAGTGTATGTTCATTTAATTTATACTACCATTGAATTAGGGTTCATTACTTAGACATTTTAGGATTTAATATACCTTTTTCATGTGTTCAATGGATTAGGTACATTAAATATTCTCAAGCATATGGGAATAAAATCAAGCCCTATCTCACTAGGAAAATAATTATAACAATCTCATAGTCCTCACCTTGAAGCCTCAGTCCGAGTGGAATGCAACCATTAGAGGAATAAAACTCCATCCCCTTCCCTAACCCGTTAATTTAGGGGAAGAGCTAGAACCTCAGTCCAACTCAACCCATGGGAATAGAACCTCAAGTCAATACTCCACTCAACCAATCCATCTCCACATGCTTATTTATCATTCACCACAATTAACCATATGACAACAACATAGCCAATAGCATTTACAACATCACAAAAATATAAATAAATGGAAAATTAACATTATTTCCTCAATCCATTAACACATTCATCATTTCTATTACCTAACCCCTTTAGCCCCATTCCATTTCCCATGACTATATCACTAAGCATATTTAAGTATAAAGTTAATCCCCTAGCATTTTCCCATTAACTCATTTAATCCCTTTTTAAAGCCAACCAAACACCCACTTAGGCCGTTACCCAACCTAGGTGTATTATTAAACTCCCATTTCACATCCTTCAATCATATTAACATTTTCATCATGGGATTTATGTTCTGGTACAATGGACTTGCACTTACATAGCTAAACTCTAAGTCAGGGGAATATCAACACACCCACGGGTGGCCCTAGTTTGGTCATTCCATCCTCCTTACATCCCATGGGGATCAAGAGGGGTTAAATTAACCAATTATACACCCACTACATCACATCATTTCAAGTGCACCAAGAAATCATCAAAATAGGGCAAGAATACAATCGTACAAGCACAAATCTACACAAAAACCAAGAGATATAACTTGTAGACCACCTACCTTGAATCCGTTGGCGAATGCACTCCCAAAAAAATATTTAGATATAGATTCAACAAACCCTTGAATATTTACCCTAAATCTCACCAAAAAATTAGGATTTGAGAGCTTCGGATGGAGAGAATAAAGAGATAAAAACCCTAAAACAAAAAAGAGAAGCAAGAGGACGATTAGCCTTACCTAAATCTTCAACCTACAACCAACGGTGCTCCAAACGGCCCTAAGATGAGGGAGATCGATCCTTGGAAGATATTAGAGCTTTTGGGGAACCACTAGGGATAGAGGAGGAAGAAAGGAAGAAAATACCGGGTGCCCCTTATTTCCCTGTAATGGAATTTTTGTAATTTTTTTGAAAGTTTCTAGGCTGCACGGTTTACCCGCACGGTTTGTCAAACCGTGCTCAAACTATGCAGAGGCTACTTCCTGCACACCCTCTCACTCGCACGGTTTTCCAGATCGTGTGCAGACCATGCGTATTACCACTGCCCGCACGGCCTCCCCTCGCACGGTTTTCCAAACCATGCAGACTGCCCAGAAATCCCCTTTTTCCCTTTTTTCATGTCTCGAACCCCCAGAACACCCTTGATCCTTCTCAAGGACTTGGGAGAACACTTAATTAACCACAAACGGGAACTTAAACTGAAACATAAACAAGAACATACCTTACAGAGAAATCTAGTATCTTACATCTAACGCAACCATATTTTTCCAGCCACTTCAAAGCTACTTAAAGTAGTTTTTCTTCCAATAGGATCACTACAGATTCTTATGTCTAAACTGTATAAAAAATATGAACATAAATATATATTTTTATATAATATCATTATAAAGCATAACGAATTACTATTATGTCATACTTATATATATTTCTCATACTGATTTTTTATTTTCATCAACTAGTTTACCCTCCTTATTTAAGTGATCCTACTTCCAAAGCACATGATGTGAGATGGAAGTGGATTTGAATTTTGATTCATCAATCCACATATAAACAAAGGAACATATGTTGTTTTATATCATATAAAACTTTTATTGTTGATTTAAAATACATAGCAATTTCTTCTCTAGTGAAGCGTATCCCATCCTTTTGCGATAGGGGTACATTGGTTTTGATGCACATTATTTATTTTCAACACTCTTATTGTTTCATAAATTATCAATTTTGAATCAAATTGAATAAAATAAATAATTTCAAAAAATATATTATCAACTTCAATGCACCTGAAATGATTTATCATTATGACGATTGATGAAATCAGTCCATATTTCCAGCTTTATAATGTGTTCATAACTAGCTGGTGGATGGGGCTTTACTTTCCCCTCATCATCCCTAATATGTAACTTTATAATAAGAGTTTGGAAGCCTCTGTGGACTTTTCTAGTGGTCATTAAGACAAATTTATTACAAAAATATTCTAAAATAAACAAAATATGCAAGGAATAAAGAAAAATAAATCAATGTTTCATTATATAATTTTTCAGTAAAATAAAAAAAAGTATATCGTAACATTACCGCTATATCTTTCCAAAGGGTTTCTGTCATTATAGGTTGTACATGGATCCATGAATCAATATCAATTAGCACATTCATCTTTATTGTGACCCCAACATAACTAATTAACATTGACTTGTTGGGGTCAATAGGTTGGTCGCATTGATTCTAACCAACCTCAAATTTTATACCCTGACTTCTTACCTTTATGATTTTATTCAACATTTTTATGTTGCATAATTTTTGTTTTTTTCATCAAAATTTTGTTGATCCCCTAATAATTATACAATTTCATCATCAATAGTCTGTTCTTCCTCGGGATTGGTAACATCATCATGTGTAGAAGACAATGTCTACATGAGTAGTCAAACATTTAATTTGTCTTGAATAGAAACAATATAAAAATGGACAAAGGATTTTAGAAGGGTCACATACATACTCTATTGAAAACTTGATGAATTCTTTAACTCTTTATTCATGCTCTTTTGTCAAACAATTAGCGTGCATCCATTTTGAAGGAAATGGGAAATTGAATTTAAGAAAATAATTACTCCACTATGGTAGGTGTTATCCTCTGAATTCATCCAAAGGTGAAAGTTATAGACAACTTTCATCCTCATCATCTTAATCTCTCGAACAATTATTATTACATTTGGTTGCTTGAGGATCATCCTCCATCTCTTTTGGACATGAACCTATGTTGCTTGAACTACTCTGAGCAGTAGCCATCCCACATTGGGTACCGTTGATCATTTTGAATGAATACATCTCTAAGTAGTTCAAGAAACATAGAATATATGGGGAATGAGTCTCAAGAAAAAAAATTCAATAATAATTGTTCGAGAGATGAAGTTGGTGAGGATGAAAATTATATCCTTAAAACTTTTTAAATTACCAAATCTTAATTTAAAATTTAAAATCTAATCTCAAAATGTTAAGAGTTCTTTGACACTACCATGAGAACATCAACTCATCCCCATTGAGTTTCACCAACTTTAATTTATGTTACTATTCCTTTTCCCTCACCTATATCCCAAATATAAGAGCTCTATATCCACTGAGGTTCTTGTGTAGGATGTGAGTATAAAAATAAACAAGTAAATACTAACAGGGCCCCTGAAAAATAAAACACTACATATATTTGAGAATATGATCAAAGTAGTAACACTCAAAATACACATGTAAGTCAAGTAATTATGTACTAACCAGGAAACTATGATAATCAAATGTACTGACTTCATTTCATACTAGTGAATTATATTAATCATACCATAAGTTTATACCAGGGTTTTTTCCTGACATTCAAATCATTTCACTAATAAGAGGTTAACATTTGAATCATAGGAGGAGAAAAAAACTATTTATCTCCCTCTAAAAATAACCACATCATAGGTACCATGAGATTCAACCTTAAACCCCTAGCATCCAAGACTATCCCTCAGAGATAACCATCACATGTACTTATTGCATCTAAATCATGAAATGGGTATAACATAGTCATTTTTCTTAGGAAGTGCATTTGGAATATGGGGAAGTCTTAACATAATTGGTTCCCTTAGGAAAGAACTGTTGAAATAGTGGGTTCCCTAGACCCAACTATGTAGTACTTTTGATTACCGTATCATGTGTACACTTAGATATGCATGATGATTTCTTACCATTATAGTGCAGACTTTTCTGCGTCCACTATAATAATGGTAATGTCCAAAGGTTAATTGTCATCTCAAGAGGTTATAGCAGATCCCAGGTTATAATGAGAACCTTGAGATACAATGACATTGATATTAAATATATGTTCTATAGTCTAGATACATCTTACTGACTGGATACAGTAGATGTATGACTATCAGGTGATGGGGGCTCATAAGCATTGAGACTTCTTCTCATGAACTTCACACTTGATGATCTCTAGTAGAGAGATCATGAGGACAGACCCGCCAATAGGAACACCACATGTTTTGGGTGTCATTGGTTGTTCCTATCTATGGACATGTGTATTGGTCTCTTGACTTGATACCATTAACAATGTATATCACTTAATTACGTACTTTGATTCAAGGCGAAAACCATGGCAGTAATGTCATAGTGAGGTAGTTTGTATTGGGTGCGTCGTTGGTGGTATGACGTTGGTTGAATGGTCAAGAAAGGATTTGTCGCTTCCAAGTTTAGGAAGTTGAATATCTCAGGCCTGGTTGATCAGGATGGTGTCGCCTTCATAAGTCTTTGTCTAAAGCAGTAGAAAGGAAAATCCATCTGGATAGATCAACAAACAATAAAGCAAGATAAGGACGATGACACAAGAGTGCATCCTACTTTATAAGATATCAAATGACAAAGAGACTATAGTACACAGTCAGTGTTCGTAGGATGGTAGTCAGTGAAATGACTATCCTTATCTCTTTAGGGGCCATGACGGGTTGCTAGACCCTGCTCTTAGTCTATGAATTTTATTCACTGCTATCGAGATAAGGGCCTAGAGGGTCACACACAACAGCGTATTCAAGAATCCACACCTATTCAGTGGAATAGAAATATGGACATAGTGGGCCCTGCCACGGGGTCCGAGCGTTGTCCAAGTTGTCGATCACCAAATGAATTAAATAAATTCATTAATATTCAAGTTACAAATATTTGGGATTGAATTTATTTAATGTATTTACGATTTTAGTAAATATGAGAAAAATATTAATCGAACGAATATTATTTTAATATTCAAGGTTCGTTTAATATTCAGCGGGACAGCGAGTCGAGTTAAATGGCTCGGATTTTATCACGTAATATGTTTCATATATATTACAAGTATGTGATAAAATAATAAATAATATTGGCACAGTTAAATCCATCAAAATTATTTATTTAGAGAACGTTGATATTAACAGGGGCTGGGGAACCCTACCGGGTATTTATCAATGTCTCTATAAATAAGAGAGGAGGATATCTCTCTTTAGTGTGCACATCACTATTCATTCATTTATAGAATGAAATATGAGAGACTCTCTCTCCTTCCACTTCCTAAAGAGAGAAGTTGATGATCCAAGAGCTCGGATCATGTTTCTCCTCACGCATCACAAGATCGACGATGTGGTGATCATCGGGACGTCGAAGATATCATTGAATCACCGCGCTAGCACCCGGAGTTCGACGATCGGTGTTCCTTTGGATTTTTGAGGCACGTGTGGACGATCTAGAGGGATCCTGGTATGGATCCTTCGTGCAACGATCGTCGTCGACAAGTAGCGGTCGACAACGGCTTCGGATATGCAACGAGTATGTTTTTTCATTTATTTTTGTGCTCTTAATAATCTACACGAGATCCTCGGACCTCTCCAGGGCTCGGATCATTGGCAACGACAAGTACCGTCATTACGCCGATGAAAAATTTAAAATGCCTGGCCCACCGGATTCCGCTGCGGGCCCCTGAAACCCAGCAGTGGTATCAGAGGAATCGTGTAGATTTTCTGAGCCAAATAAAATTAGTTTACATGAAATTAAGTAGAGGGTACAAAATCGGTCACAACGGTTCAAATTGTGCGCCGATCCAATTTCAAACGGCCAAGATATGGTCATTTGAAATTTTAAGAAAGGACCGCGGGTATTATTTTACAACAGTTTTCGATCATCATTCTTGTTTTGTTTTTGCCTAAAACACAAACAAGGATGATAATTATTATTATTTAATGATAATAATTATCATCATAAACTAATAATAATAATAATTGTTTTATAATTATTAAAATAATAATTATTTTATTATTATTATAATAATTATTAGTATAATTATTATTATTATTATTAAAGGCTAATATATAGCCTTTTGGAAAATTAAATAGAGACTTGACTTTTTTTTACAAAAAAAAATATAAAAGGGTGTGGAATTTGTAAATGGGTGGAACCAAGACTTAAAATAAGTCTTAAAATATTAAAAAAAATAAAAAACGAAAGGGGGCTGGTGGCTGCCGCGTGGAAGAGAAGAAAGCAAAAAAAATCGAGGGCCTTGCGTGGAAACAGCAAGACAAAAAAAAAAGGAAATCAAACAGGGGGTCCGATCGGACCCCCTCTCTCCCGTGCGGTGCATGCAGCGCCGCGCCGCTCCTCTCTGCCGCTTGCGCAACCCCGACGCACAGTTGCAACAACCGCCTCCTGCACGGTGCACAGGAAGGAGAGGTCGGCCGCCGCACCCCCTTCGGCCTCCTTCCAGGCTGCCGCAGGCCCCCTCCATCCAGTGGGCCCCCTCCCTCTCCCGCGCGGCGCACTGTAGCGCCGCCGGGAGGCCACCCCAGAGCGACGGCCTGCCCAGGGGCCACCTCCTCCTCCTGTTCTCCCGCGCGCTGCAGCACCAGGCTACATGGCGTGCAGCAAGCCGCCGAGCCCTCCGCCAGCGCCGCTCCCTCCAGGTTTCTGCTCCGTACAGGCTTGCCGGCCGCCCCTCTCCCTGCAGTGCACAGCCAGGGCACCTCATCCCCTACAGGCCGGCTGCCCGGCTCCTCCGCACGCCAGCTCCGGCGGGCCGGCCACCCTCTCGTCCTCCACGTCGGCTGCCCCACTTCCGGCGTCGCCTGCCCCTCTCACCGTGGACCTCTGGTAGGGCGCCGCTGTACCACCGCCCAGCACCCAGGAGGCCAGCTTGAGACGCCCTACCTAGCATGCAGGCCTTCGCTCAGGCCTCCTCTCATCCGCCTTTCTCCCACCGTGTCGGCGCTGCAGCGGGAGACACTGCACCGGCCTCCCCGACTCCTCGGGCGGACTCCTTGCTCCAGCCGATCAGCTTCGTGCTCACCACATCGCAGCGCCTCCCGCGACCTGCTACCTTTTTCCGGTCCCGGCTTCCACTCCCCTTCGATGGACCAGCTCCTGTCCGGACACCGCCACTGCCGGTAGTCTCTCCCGCTCACCTAGGTGTCACCTAGCTCCGGCCAAACCCACGTGCAAATCCGCCTAGCACAAGCACAGGCAGCACAGCCGTGACTGGCCGCCCGCCTCGGCTCCGCCCTGGGAGCACCCTGGCCAAGGTTACCCGGTTGCCGCCCGGTCCTCCTAGCGGGCAGGTAACCCTTCGGGTTTCGTTAAAATAATTAATATAATTAATTAATTTAATTAATAAAATTAATTAATATATTAATTGTAGTGAAATAAATTTAATACCCGATTAGAATTAATTTAATTTGGATATTAAATTAAATTAATTAATTAATTTAATTTTAAGTATTAAAATTAAATTAATTAAAGGACCGTTAATTAATTAAATTATTTGAATTTAGTAATTCATTTAATTTAATTATATATCTCTCGTACTTAATTTATGCATTTCAATTTTTATCGCGCAATATTTTATACCCGACAACTGGTCTTGAGCATCGACCTTAGTATGTCTGCTTTTAATTATTATTTTAATTAATTATTTAAATGCGTGCGATGATTGTAATTAATTAAAGATAATCTGCGCATAATCTATTTTTTGGTTAAAATGTATAAGGGGCATGCGCGCCCAATAATTATATGATGTACATTTATTCTCGAGTCCCCCTCGCCTGCGCACGAGTACCTTTGTACTTCGAACGAAGACGGTGAGTGACGTAGACCCCACCAAGATGAGGCGATGTACGACGATGCAAGATGACGCGTGGATTTGGAATCCAAGATGTGACGTCGACCCCACCAAGACATGGCGACACTGCAGAAGACCAGCAAACATACAAGACAAGGGGCAAGCTGCATTTTGAGTCAAGCTTCGACTCAGGTAAAATGCGCTTAGGTCGTTTAGATGCTCAAGGCCAGTCGGGTAGTAGTTTTACCTTTATGCAATTTATTTATTATTTTATGCATTTTAGAACAGCGGGAAAAATACATAAAATAATAGATAATAAAATGCATAAAGAAGTGGCGTATGTTTTTTCTATTAAAGTTCAGTTGTGAGCGCGACAACATAGATGAACAAGATTAATATAAATGGATTAAATTCATCAAGAGAAAAACATAAAATCCTCAAAGAAAATATTAAGTCACAAACAGCCTTCCATCATTCAAGTTTGAACAAAACTGGGTGTTCGAGGTGTCGGTTCATGCCTTAGCTGAGGGTGCCTCTTACTACCGGGAAGTTCTTATTTGTGTGGTGGTTCAAATTAACTAAAATTTCAGCAGAGATATAGCCTTAGCTAGTTTGTTGTAATTTTAGAGGCAAGCGTTGAGTAAATAATTAAATGATTTTGAAGCTGGGACTTCACTCGACAGATCAAGGAACCGCAACTTAAAGCGGTTGGCCAGCCAAAAGCCTACCTTGGACTCTCCGAGTAGTGGCGTAGCCCTAGCTTGTAGACTATGAGGGAGGTTCAGGGATCCTTGCCACTAGAATACTCAAGAGTATTCCAATTCTAGTACAGAGGGTTCCTAGAATTTGAAAAATTAGTGGGAGACATTTAATGATTAAATAATCAGCAATGTCAGATTAGGTAATCACATAAAAGTACAATCTGCTAAAGTATATTTGTAGATAATGTCAAGTAATACCATTATAAAACTGCGATAAATATTAGACAAATTTAATGTCTAAACTAAGCACAAATTTACTAAATGTAGTATAGGCGCTTGCGCACATTACTACTACAATGGAAATTCAAGGTGCTTGTGTCCCAACTTGTTAAGCCACCTTAGGAAGCGAGGGTGTAAAAACTGCTTTCAGGAGACTCATGAATAAAGCATATGATAGTTCTATCATAATTCTATCATCAAATTCTGATGTTAGTTGTGGTCGCTACATCAAGACTTGCATGATGATCACATGTAGTCTCATCTCCAAGATCCTTTCGAGGAGAAAGTGAAGCAAGATTTGAATGTGATGATTACACTCAGTTTGTGTAAAGTGAAAGACAGTTCATAATCTTTCATATCATCACATTCTTATACCTTTTACACCCAATTACTCTAGTTTCATTTAAGGTTACAAACGAACCGTATAGAGTAAACGCTTCATTACCGCTAAGGTAACATTCACCAAGTAATAAGAATATTAGAGATAACACCATCTTTTATTCTTATGGAAAATAAATTGAATGACAAGGCGAAAAGGCCTATGGAAAGTTACGCCAAAGGCACCTTCGCCATGTCCTTCAATGAAAAATGGTTGGTTATTTAATAGGAGGTTATTCACATCACATAATGAAATAAATTCATAGAAGTTTAAAAACTGAAATACTATAAGCAAGTACCCGCTTCTCGTTCAGATTATATTCATCAAATAAAAGTATTGTTTTCTCGAATACTTCTTGGGTATTAAAATAAAATATGCTTTTCACATATATGTATTGAAATACAATAACCAATTAAGTAGAGAAACATTACTAGAAGTAAAGTTTCTTCTCCTAGCAGCTGTGAAAGGGTGATTCCTAAGTCAGCAGGGAGAAACACATAACTTCTAATTGTCAAGTGATTGATTCAAATTGAACAAGTTGTGGAGTATAACCAAAAACATTTATCTCATGTGCCCATTTGGACATGATGAGACATTATTCCATGTTTTGGAATGAATGTTGTTTGAGGTAACATACTCAACAAATAGTTCACTACTATTTGAATCAATGGCAATACATGATGAGTATAAAATGTAAGACCTACCCAGTTTTGGCAATGTGATTCTTTATCAAGTAAAACTAAAAGCGGACATCAACTATATACACAGTATGGTATTTAGGCTCGACATAGCTAAACACCTATGGTATTATTGACACCCTTAGTTTAGACAAATAAACCTTTAGAAATAAAGGTATGCCACAAAGCTTCCGAGGTTAGTTCAACACGAGAGTGTGAACAGTTCCAAAGAAATCAAGAGGTAAAAATACTTCATAAGTTTCCTTTAAGTCATTAAGTAATAGTGAAGTATAGGTTTGGTAAGAAGATATGATTTTCTTTGGATCGGCAGGCCGAAGAATATCTTGACCAAACAATCATCGATCATGATAATGTAGTGTGGAGTAAATCCTAAACGCATGTTACCTTATCTACATCATTGTATTGATGTTCATAAAGAGGATCGATGATAAGTCTTACATATTAACATTGATCAACAAACATGTAGAGTGGAGCAATTCCTAAATGCATATGTTACACATCAAAGTTATGATGTAAGTTGTATCAATGTTGCAACTTGCGGAAACTTCCATCATATTTCAAAATGTGATTTGCAAATAACAGCGTAGACCCATAACCAATATGCCAACTAAAATGACAAATGGATTTCATATGAGTCATAGTATGATGGAAAATCCATTATGTCATAGGACGTGTTTAGATGCAAAGCATTTGTTAGGATTTAAACAAACTTGCATCAAGTTAAACACGTTGTGCATCTAAATTTATTATCCTAACAGTTTCTTAGGATAAATCCCTAAGATAGAAAAGATGTAGTCAAGTATTAGACTACATTTCTATACAAGGGCGCACATCTCTATTAGTGATAGTGGGAGCTGAATTGAATTAGACTTAGTCAATGCTCGAGATGCACAAATGGTTGGCATAGGGAACAAGTTCCACAAGTACATGTGGAATAGGAATGTTCCAGAGACACATACTGCGTAGGAAGAATAAAACCATGGTGATGGTTTTATAGTCATCGTGGTTGGTGATATATTATTCATTAAGAATAATAAATCCTACAAGTAAGAAGTATATGGCAACAAGATAATATTGACAAGATCAAATAAAATTCAATAATAGATTCCATGTATCAAATTGAAAAGGGGCTTATAAATTGAATACTGAAGTGGGTATTCAAATGAAATGGTACATGGATGGTACAAGAATGGTACCAATAAGGCTCTATTGGTTATACTAAATCGGTACGTCTAAATCTATTAGAATTTTACTTGTCATATCCAAACTTCTAAGATCCTTTTATTGTTCATTGGATGTCAAGATCATTTTTCGTGGAAGGTGTCTATACAACGCAACCAGAAAGATATGATGACATCAAATTATGCCAATAAGGGTTGCAAGTTACTGAAATCTAGTTTTGGATTAAAGTAAGCAACAAGATATTAGATCATTCATTATAAATGAATCTTTGTCTTGTGTCTACCAAAGTTTAGTGGGATCGCCAATGTTTTCCAAGTGAAATATGTTCGGCAACATGAGGAAAATAGATTTTGATCTTACAGTTAGATAAGATCTGGTTAAAAGAAATTCTCCAATGATTGACATAAAGTAGCAACCTAAGTTCTAGGGAACAGGATCCACTCAGGTAGATCCAAAGGTTTCTTAGTCCTAGTCAATCATACATATAGTGACATTGTATTGAAAAATACAAGTTGGAACAATTCAAGTTAAGAATTGTTGCCTATGTCACATGGCTTAATCTCTCCAGGTTAACATGTTCGGAGCATGTGTAGAGATTAAAGTTGTGTATTGATACCATATGCTTTAGCGATGGATCAATCACATATGCCATAATATGTACAATAATTGATACTACCATGATATAATTTATTATAGTAAAATATCAATTATTTCCAGGAGCACTGTAAGTGATGTAGTCAGAACTATCATCTTGTACTTCAGCAAGTATAAATGATATGTACCTAGAATATGGAGAGGAAGGTATACTAGTTATGGTGGGACACATACTAGTAGTCCTTAGATCAATTTGATCTGGTATCGAAGTTAGGCAAAGGAGATGAGCGAGTCAAGCTCATAATAGCTTGTGGTAGCCATACCTACAAGTACCGAGTATGTTGCAGCTTCTAAGGCAGCTAAGAAGCAGTCATAAATCACAACGATTTGTCTCAATTCTTGTATTCTCACCTAGTGAGAAAAGTATTATCATAATGAGAATTATGATATTCTTACTATCCAAGGTGTCAAGTTATGACAATGGACAAAAGTTATATACTCGGGGATACCCTGTCTTGAGAAGTTTTACTCAAGCATATGAGGTCACATATAGCAGATAAGCCATGCTGTGAAAACGTGGCAGGCCCAACAGTTAAATCCATTACTCAGCAGAAGCATGGTATTTATCATTGAGTAGCTAATAAGTTTAGTTAGCAAGTTGTCTCTAGTGCAAGTGGGAGTGTTTAAATAGTGGGTTCCCTAGACCCAACTATGTAGTACTTTTGATTACCGTATCATGTGTACACTTAGATATGCATGATGATTTCTTACCATTATAGTGCAGACTTTTCTGCGTCCACTGTAATAATGGTAATGTCCAAAGGTTAATTGTCATGTCAAGAGGTTATAGAAGATCCCAGACTATAATGAGAACCTTGAGATACAATGACATTGATCTTAAATATATGTTCTATCTTACTGACTGGACACAGTAGATGTATGACTATCAGGTGCTGGGGGATTATAAGCATTGATACTTCTTCTCATGAAGTTCGCACTTGATGATCTCTAGTAGAGAGATCATGAGGAAAAACCCTCTAATAGGAACACCACATGTTTTGGGTGTCATTGGTTGTTCCTATCTACGGACATGTATATTGGTCTCTTAACTTGATACCATTACCAATGTATAACACTTAATTACGTACTTTGATGCAAGGAAAAAACCATGGTAGTAATGTCGTGGCAAGGTAGTTTGTATTGGGTGTGTCATTGGTGGTATGACGTTGGTTGAATGGTCAAGAAAGTATTTGTCGCTTCCAAGTTTAGGAAGTTGAATATCTCAGGCCTAGTTGATCAGGATGGTGCTGCCTTCATAAGTCTTTGGCCAAAGAAGTAGAAAGGAAAATCCATCTGGATAGATCAACAAACAATAAAGCAAGATAAGGACGATGACACAAGAGTGTGTCCTACTTTATAAGATATCAAAGGACAAAGAGACTATAGTACACAGTCAGTGTTCGTATGATGGTAGTCATTGCAATGACTATCCTTATCTCTTTAGGAGCCATGACGGGTTGCTAGACCCCGCTCTTGGTCTGTGAATTTTATTCACTGCTATTGAGATAAGGGCCTAGAGGGTCACACACAACAGCGTATTCAAGAATCCGCACCTATTCAGTGGAATATGAATATGGACATAGTGGGCCCTGCCACGGGGTCCGAGCGTTGTCCAAGTTGTCGATCACCAAATGAATTAAATAAATTCATTAATATTCAAGTTACGAATATTTGGGATTGAATTTATTTAATGTATTTACGAGTTTAGTAAATATAAGAAAAATATTAATCGAGTGAATATTATTTTAATATTCAAGGTTCGTTTAATATTCAGCGGGACAGCGAGTTGAGTTAAATGGCTCGGATTTTATCACGTAATATGTTTCATATATATTACAAGTATGTGATAAAATAATAAATATTATTGGCGCAGTTAAGTCCGTCAAAATTCTTTATTTAGAGAATGTTGATATTAACGGGGGTCGGGGAACCCTACCGGGTATTTATCAATGTCTCTATAAATAAGAGAGAAAGCTCCCTCTCGTTAGTGTTCACATCACTATTCATTCATTTATGGAATGAAATATGAGAGCCTCTCTCTCCTCCCGCTTCCTAGAGAGAGAAGCTGATGATCCAATATCCTGGATCATGTTTCTCCTCACGCATCGCAAGATCGACGATGCGGTGATCGTCGGGACGTCGAAGATATCATTGAATCACCGCGCTAGCACCCGGAGTTCGACGATCGGCGTTCCCGCGGATTTTTGAGGTGCGTGTGGACGATCTAGAGGGATCCTGCTATGGATCCTTCATGCAATGATCATCGTCGACAAGTAGCGGTTGACAATGGCTTCGAATATGCAACGAGTATGTTTTTCCATTTTTTTTTTGTGCTCTTAATAATCTACGTGAGATCCTCGGACCTCTATGGGGATCGGATCGTCAGCAACGACAAGTACCGTCGTTACACCGACGAAAAATTTAAAATCCCCGGCCCACCGGCTTCCGCTGCGGGCCCCGAAAACCCAACAAGAACCACACAATGGGTGCCACAATACATTAGGTAAACCTAACTTCTAAAAAACTATAAAGAATAAAAAACAACACAAATGTCACATCACCCTCACCCTTGCCCTTGATGAATCACTAACATATCTATAGTAACTCAAATTCTAACATACCATACCTATCCCTCACACAATACTCTTCATATTCTATGATATGGATCAGATTCAACCCTAGGAGAATAATTTTGGACTTGATAAAAAATTTAAGCCCAATTGTTATTCGAATTGGACCAGCCCACATTTTTTGACATCCAACACCATGGTGGGACACAACACACTTATTTGGGGTCCAAAGTGACTTATCCACTTGGAAAGGGAATCAAATTCGTAGTAGAACATTAAAGAGGAGAGAGAAGGTGGATAAAAGCATCATTAAGAGGGAAACTCACTACTTTAGTTAGTGGGGTCATTAAATGGCATGAGAAAGTGTTGTGTTATGCTTTTTATGTGTCTTTTGGTTTCCCCATGCCTTATAAATCATTTAGGGAATTTTCCTCTCTTTATTTTATCTTTATAATTTATTTTCATACCTTTGTAATGGTTAGACTTGAATTTGAAAAATTTGTGAAGCTTGTTGTGAATTCTTCTTGGTTTAGCCTTTTCCCTTGCCTAAAATTGGTGGTTCCTCTCCTTTGCAGGTGACTTAGTATTTAGGTGTGGAGAAACCTTGGTGGGTGGCATTGCCTTTAAACCTTGGTCGTTCGACTACATTTCATTATTTCATCTTCACTTACTCATTCGAGCTTCCAACAATGCATCAGTTGGTATCAGAGGTGTAGTTTCATTCTTCTTGTTACTCTCCATCATGTCTCGCAAGAGTGGATCTTCTACTCCTCCTGCTTAATGGTAAATAGCCAACACGTAGATACAATCGCAAATTACTCAAATCGGAGAGAAACTTGATCAACTATTGAGAGAGCAGAGACCTGATTCCCATCCACCATAGCATCCCCGACATCCATCTCCACATAACAAGCGCAGTCTAGCACTATTTTATGAAGATCGTGAAAATGGTGATGATTCCAGCAATTCATAGGTGGATATGAGAAGATAAAGAGATGATGAAGATATTTAAAGAGGGTTGAATATTGACATTCCAAATTTTTATGGGAGTATGAATCCAGATGATTTTCTGGATTGGATATGGGAAATCGAATGATTCTTAGAATTTAAGAATTATTCTGATGAGAAGTGCAAGGTATCCATTCTAAAATTTATAGATTATGCATCTCTTTGGTGAGAAAATCTAAAGAAATGGTAGGAACTTGAGGGGAAAGTCAAAATATGCTCATGGGAGAAGTTGAAAAGGCTTTTGAGAAGATGATTTCTGCCTAAGAATTATAATAAAGAGCTTTATTTCCAAATGCATAGCCTGTGACAAGGAGACAAATCTGTTGAAGAGTACATTCGGGAATTTGATCATTTATTGATGTGAAGTGATGTTCCAAGGTATAAAGAGAAAACAATTTCAAGGTCTTTGGGTGTATTGAATGAATAAATTGAACATTCAGTGGAGTTGAAACCATTCTGCTCACTTGATGATGTTTGCAAGCTAGCAATCAAGGTGGAAAAGAAAAAGCATACCTCAAAGGAACTAGCGCTCAAAAACTACAATAGAGGTACAAATTTTTATAATGGTATTTATTCTAATAAATCTGGTATTGGTGAGAAGGAATTTGTAAGGAACAAGATGATGGATAAAGGGAAATAGAAGGTTATGGAACAACCAAAAGGTAACTCCAACTCTTTTGAACATGGGAATCGAAAGTGTTTCAAATGTCATGGGTATGGTCATTTTTAGGCCAATTGACCTAACAATAGAATTATTACTATAAAGGAGATCGAAGATATTGAAGAGGCAATCAAATAGGATGAACATGATGGTAAAGAATCTGAAAATGAGGAACATGTTGGGGAAGAAGCTGATGTGGGAAACATGCTTGTGCTACAAAAAGTTTTGCAAGCTCAAATCTACCCAGAAGAAGATCAAAGAGAAAATGTGTTCCAAACTTGTTGCACCATTAATCAGCAGGTATGCATGATGATTATTGATAGTGGGAGCTGTAAAAATGTGGATTCAACAACACTAATGGAGAAATTAAAGCTTCCAACTCAGAATCATCCTCACTTGTATAAATTAAAATGGTTGAATAACGAGAGCACACTCCAAGTCAAAAAATAGGTTCTAATTTCATTCTCCATTGGTAAGAACTATGTTGATGAGGTATTATGTGATGTTATTCCTATGGATTCTTGTCACTTGTTTTTGGGAAGGCCTTGGTAGTTTGGAAAGGAATTGAAATATGATGGGAGTAAGAACACATATTCTTTTCGATCTGGGGAAAAGAATATCACACTTTCTCCTTTGAAGTCGTCTCAAACCCTTCAAGAAAAATCTATTCTAGAAGTGCCCAATGATAGTCTCTTTATCAATAAAGCTCAAGTGGAGAAAGTAATAAATAAGCAAAAAGCTAGTTTTTTCTTTATTGATGATATAAAATTCATGTCATAAGGAGAAGAGTCATTGCCATATGTTAGATAATTCCTTGATTGGGGAATATCATGACATTTTTCTTAATGATCTTCCAGTAGGATTATCACCATTTAGAGGCATTGAACACCATATTGATCTTGTACCAGGTGCACAATTACCTAATAAACTAGTGTATCGGTGTAATCCTGGAGAATCAAGGAAATTGAATAAGCAAGTGGACGAGTTGATGGATCAAGGATTTATAAGGCCAAGCATGAGCCCATGTTCTGTTCCATCATTATTGGTGCTGAAGAAAGATAGTACATATCGAATGTGCATTGATAGTAGAGATATCAATAATATTACCATCAAATGTAGGTATCTCATTCCACTACTTGATGATATTCTTGATGAATTACATGGTTCATCAATATTTTTGAATGTTGATCTTCATAGTGGGTACCACAAGATTCGAATAAAGGAAGAGGATGAGTGGAAAACAATCTTCAAAACTAAAGGCAGATTGTTTGAGTGGCTGGTCATGTCATTCGGCCTCTCAAATGATCCCAACACATTCATCCAACTTAGAAATGAAGTTTTGAAACCATTTATTGGTAAATTTTTTGTTATTTATTTGGATGATGTTTTTCTTTACAACAAGGATGTGGAGATCCATGTGGATCGTCTTCAGCGAGTATTTGATGTTCTACAGAAACAAAAACTATATGGAAAGTTGGAAATATTTGAGTTCTTTTCAACAGAAGTGGTGTTTTTTAGGATATGTGGTAACCAACGAAGGCATCGTGGTGGATGAATTAAAAGTGGAAGCAATCAAGTCATGGCCACAACCAAAATCCATCATTGAAGTAAGAATTTTCCATGGTTTGACATCTTTTTATCATCGTTTTATTTACAATTTCATCACTATCATGGCACACATCACTGAATGCTTAAAAAGGGAGAAATTTGAGTAGTCAAAGGCGGTAAATGAAGCATTTGAAATCATTAAGAAAAATTTGTGTGAAGAACCAGTTTTGGAATTATCTGACTTTGATCAAGTCTTTGAAGTGGAATGTGATGCAAGAGGAGTTGGGATAGGCATTGTTCTCATCCAAAGAAAGCATCCTATTTCATATTTCAGTGAGAAAATTAATGATTCAAGGAGGAATTATAGCACCTATGATAAGAAATTTTATGCGGTTGTGAGATCCCTAGATCATTGTTCTCGTTATTTGTACCAAAGTATTTTATTCTTCATTATGACCATCAAGCATTAAGGTTTATCAATGTTCAATGCAAGTTGAGTTCAAGGCATGAAAAGTGGATGGAATTCTTATAATTGTTCTCATTTGTATCAAAATACAAGGGGAAAGATAATCTGGTGGCAGATGCTTTATCTCGAAGGTATTCATTACTTACCATTCTAGATGCTCGAATTCTTGGATTTCAGCTTATGAAAGAAGATTATCAGCATGATATGGAGTTTAATTCTATTTTAATCCAATGTCAAAATGGATTTGTGGAGGATTATTATGTACATGATGGGTTTCTCTTTAATAGAAACAAGTTATGTGTTCCAAAGGGTAATTACAAGGACTTGCTCATTTGGGAAGTACATGAAGGGGGACTTTCTGGTCATTTTGGCATCCATAAAAACTTGGAGATAATAAAGGAGCATTTATACTGGCTGAAGATGGAATCAGATGTCCAAGAAATTCTTTCGAGATGTGGAACATGTTAAAGAGCAAAGAGTCATTTCAAACCTGGTTTATACACTCCGTTACCTATTCTGGAGCAACCATGGGAAGATCTCAGTATGGATTTCATTATGAATTTACCAAAGAATTAGCGAGGTAAAGATTCAATAATAGTTTTTGTTGATCGATTTTCTAAGATGAATCATTTTATACCTTGTCATGAGACTGAAGATGCGGTGAAAGTGGCAGAATTGTTTTTCAAGGAGATTGTTCGCCTTCATGGCATTCCTCACTACATTGTTTCAGATAGAGACACTAAATTTCTCATCCATTTTAGAGGATATTGTGGTGGAAATTCGGTATGAAACTTCTTTTCATCACATCCCACCACCCTCAAACGGATGGGAAAATGGAAGTTACCAATCATACATTGGTCACTATTTTGATAACATTGGTGAACAAGAGTATGAGAGATTGAGATTTACAGCTTGCACAAGCTGAATTTGCATACAATAGATCTCTTAGTGCTATCACTCAACATTCTCCATTCTAAGTGGTTTATGGAATGAATTTGATCACTCCTATAGAATTGTGCTTTTTGCCTCTTGATTTTCAGGTGAATATTGATGCAGAGGAGAAGACAAAGCAGATGAAGAAGCTCCATGAATCTATTTATGCTCAAATAGATAAGTATAATGAAGCATAAAAGAGGCGAGCAAACAAGCATCGGAAGTAGACCATTTTCCATCCTGGAGACAAAGTGTGGATTCACCTTTGCAAAGAGAGATTTCCAACCAAAAGGAAGAGCAAGCTGGTGCCAGGAGATGAAGGTCCATTCAAAGTGCTTGAATGAGTGGGAAACAATACCTACAAAATTGATTTACTAGATGATTTTGGGGACGTTTCTGTAACGTTCATGTCACGACCCGACCCAACGGGGCTCGAGCCGCGACTCCCCAAGCCCGCCTCCAATAGGCCAGGGGCTGGCGACCAGTGCCGAGTAGGCTATCACACACATGGGAGGCATTAGCCTATGGTACCTGTACACACACACCCACAAACACCTCCATGCAACAGTGCAGAGATATAGAAACTGAAAAGTAAATGCATGCATACAATCTATCCCAAACCAGAGTACAATAGAAGTAAAAAGGGAAAAACAGGGCCCACCAAAGAAAACTACAAAGTACGCCCAACCTGCTCTGAAGAAGGGGAACACTGCCACAAACACCCGCTGGAAGCTCCCTCGGCACAGCTCCGGTAAACACCCCGGTCAACTCACTCACTAAGCTCTGCCTGCTCCGGGTCCTCCTGGGACTCCATCACAAGGCCTGTGGTCTTCACAAGACACAAACATGTGCGGGCAAAGCCCGTGAAGGGGTGAGTATAAACATACTCAGTAGGCACCCCAAAACCCAAAACCAAAGAGAGCAACTGAAAGGCTTCAGTCCGCTCATCCCAGCCAGAGGGAACCCAAACGAGAGAGAAACTCCATATCGTGACCATCCTCGGCTAACCACAACTACTCAGCTCAGCTCAGGTGTATGCCCATACATACACCTTGAACAATCCAGATATACACAGCTCACGCCACAAAGCCACAAGAGGTACCGACCTCATCACCAGCAACTGCCCCCAACCAGGAGAGTACACCACACGAACATTGTCATACCAGATGACACTCATCCGAGAGATGCACTCCATCGGGTTTCTCTCAAACCTCTCAGACGCTAACCCGAGAGATCATGCTCAGCGGATAGCATCACTGAGGAAAACCTCCCTGAAGCAACAGAACCACCAAACTCCACGGATAGGTGATCGCTCCTAGGGTCCGCTAGGGGATACCAGTACCCACTCCGGTATACGAAGCTCACAGATAGGGGATCACTCTCAGGGTCCGCTGGGGAATACCACGACCCGATCCGGCATACGTAGTTCTCACAGATAGGGGATCACACCCAGGATCCGTTGGGGGATACCACAACCCGGTCTGACACTCGACAGAATCTTCTCACTCAGATAGAGGATCATCGTCCATATAAATATGGTCACGACGATACCGGAACCCTATCTGGTATAACTCGCGATGTAGGGGATCGAACCGACGATGCCGCAACCCTACCGAAACCACGCGCTGAGTAGGGGATCGCATAACCAACGATACCACAACCCTACCGACACCAAGCGCTAAGTAGGGGATCGTATAACCAATGATACTGCAACCCTACTATAAACATCATGCTGAGTAGGGGATCGTATACCGGACGATGCCACAACCCTACTGAGAACGGCCCACCGCGTAGGGGATCATAATCCGGATGATGCCACAAACCCTATGGGGTTAACCAGCTAGATAGGGGATCGCCGCCCGTGAATAAGCGGTCACAGCGATACCAAGAACCCGATCTAGGGAAAAGATGCTAGAGGATCCCACTTCGGGCCCACCGGAGGGATGCCACAACTCTAACAGTTTAAACATCCCATCGAGAGGATCACAAACATATACGAAGTTTGTGATGCCACACGAACCCTCGTGGAAACGAACCAAGGGAGTACCCTCAACCACTGCTGGTCCAAAATGTTGATAACCTAAGCGACTCATAACAACGCCACACTGCGCACATCCAAGGCTAATATCGAGGCCACCATCGCGATCTACGCAGAAAAACACGCAGGATAGGCTGTTTACTCGTCCGAAACGGAGCACCGGTGAAAAAGGAACTATTCACCGTAGCTAGCTCAGGCAGGGCCCACACAACGATCCCGAAACCCATCGAGCGGATCATATCACGGCGATCCCCTCGGAAAAAAAAAGTGGAATCGACTACTCGCTCATCCGAAACGGACACCCGGTGAAAAAGGTACTATTCACCGAAGCCAGCTCGGGCGGGGCCCACGCCTCGATTCCGAATCTCACCGAACGGATCGCACCATTGCGATCCTCTCGGAAAAACACACAGGATCGACTAATCATCTGCCAAAATCGGACTCCTGGTGCGAAAGCTGTGTTTCTCCGCAAACGCCAAAACCCGGCCTCATGGGGCCCGCACCCCGAACTCGGTCCCAATACTCATAAACCATCTCAAAAAGTCTGTCGTACCATCAGGGTATCAACACCACTGACGTCACGTCAATCGGATGCTCCGGGTAGAAGTTACAACGGCCCGAAGTCGTAAAATAATAAAATATTATTATTTTATTCGACATTTCAAGCCCCCGGGCCAAAATCCCGACTCAAAAAATTCTCAAAGTGAGTGAAAAAGGTCCGTCTCGATGCAAGGAACGCATCGCCACAAACGGCTCGCAAATCGGAGTTACGGTTTGCGAGTTACGGGGGTTTAAAGAACCCCCGGAACAATCTGGCCGGACCACCGCAGGGTCGCCGGAAACCACCGCGTCGCCGCCGGACTCCGCCGTGCCGGAGCCAGAAACCACCGCGCCGCCGCCGCGCCACCGCGGAACTCGCCGGATTCCGCCATGGCCGCCGCGGGTCTGCCGGAAAACCAGGTTTTCGCCGGAAAACTTCCGAGAGCCACCGGGAGCACCCCGGTGCTCCAAATTCAGATCCGAAAAAAGTTTCGGAAAGCTCGGGACCCGAACTACACAACTCTTATGAATATTTGAAGAAAAACAACACATAAACGGGGTCCGGGATTTTAAAACTCAAACCGCCTACCTGTTGGCGGATCGTCGAAGTTTCGGGTGCAGAACGACGCCTGCGACGCGCTGGAGCTCGATCTGCTAACGATCGGCGCTGGAAACGGACACCCGGAGCTCAATCTGACGAAGAAACGGAGAAGGGGGAGGGTTTTCGCCGCCTGCGCGTGAGGGAGGAGGGAGGTAAGGAGGGGGATAATGTTTTTTTCTTTTTTTTTAACAAAAATATCTCATATCTCCGGCTCTCGACTCGCCTCCGCCCGATGCCCGATGCGAACAAAGGTAAGGTCACCCCTATGGTAAATGCGTCATTCTGAACGCAACGGAGGACTCAGATTTGCGATCTGACACTCCATTCAGAAGTTATTCGAGCAGACGCTCGCACACTAACTTCGCCACTTATTTACGAAAACGCCCCTGGTGGCGTTTCTCACCGCAGGCCCGCCCCCGCAAAGTTTACACCTCGCCTAAGGTAAACGGCACGTTCCGGACGCAATCGTGCTCTCAGATTCCTGTTCTGAGCTACTGTTTAGGAGATATCACACCCCCGCCACGTGCATAGTATAAAAATACTTAATATTTTTATAAAATTAATTTCGGCCACCCCGTGCCTCGAAATCGCACGCCGTCTTCGCGCCTAGCTCTGGAATTCTTCGTAGAAATATTCCAAAGTATGACAGGGGCAAAAACCCGAGTCGCTACATCCTCCCCCCTTAGAACTTTTCGTCCCCGAAAAGCCCTATGCTCAAGGGAAGCGACGGGACTCTCAACTGGGTCTCCCACACCAGCGAGTTCGCCAACAAACACCTCTGCCCGAACGCATAAGTCAGAGGGACGCATCCACCATACCTCGATACTATCCGCTTTGGGCGGCACTGACTCGCCCGCACGGTTTTAATCGCGTCACAAAAACGCGTCTCGGTGGGGGAAGGATCCTTCTTCCTCACGCATTCGAAGCATGCAGAACAACACCCACACAGGGTCTTACCAACGCCCTGGACAAAACTCGAGCAAGAAACAAAAGGGAGAGTACCACTAAACAGTGTCTATCGAACTACTACATGAAGTAGAGAAGACACAAGGCATACCTCTATCCATCTGCGGTGCCTCTGGGTCAACAGCCTCTAGGGCATGCAGCTGTCCTCGCCCTCGGCCACCAGCTCCCTGAGCTTGGCGTGGACCTCCTGGGGGTGGGGGTGGTGGCATCTGGTACCGCCTACCACCTCCCCCTGCTGTACCCGCTTCGCCGCCACGTCCGCCGCCCTGCGGACCTCCTTGCTCGAGACGCTGCCTCTGCCAGGGCGGTCCATCGACCGGCTCCCTCTTAGTTGCACGACGGGTCGGACAATCCCTAGCAAGATGTCCCCGACCATCGCAAGCATAACACCGCCTCTCCTGCGGCTGACCAAAACTGGCCTGCGAGCCCTGTGAGCCATGAGCCTCAGATCCTCCATCCTGGGGTCACCTCCTAAAACGTCGGCCACGTCCAGACCCCTGAGTCTATCGTCGGCTACCAGATGCTGACGTCTCAACTTTCACGTGCCCAGCACTAACAGGGGGAAACTGCTCATCCAGAAATCTCTCCACCACTAACGCTCGCTCCAGTACTCCAACATATGTGGGCAGGCACAAGGAAATCACATCTGCTCGGATTTCCCTGCGTAAGCCCTGCTCGAAGGTCCGAGCCCTAAAGAACGGGTCTCAATCCATATCCAGGGAGTAGCGCGACAGGTCCGTAAACCTCGCTGAGTACTCCGACACGGTCATGCCCTCCTGTCGAAGCTGCAGAAGCTCCTGGATCCGCACTGACCTTAGCGTCACGGGATAGAACTCCTCCCTGAAGAGCCGCTCAAACTCTGCCCACGTGAGCGTCTCCTCGTCATGGGACTGCGTCACCAAACTCCACCATCGCCTAGTAGAACCATGCAGAAGGCTCGCCGCTAGGACCACCATCTGATCTGGAGGGGTCATCACTAGGCGGAAAACTCGGGTGACTGCCTCAAGCCATTCATCAGCTGCCTGGGGATCCGGATCACCTCGGAACCTCAGAGGTCACTGCCTCTGGAACTCGTGCAGTGCACTCAGCCTGCGCGCAACCTCATCCTGCACTGTCGGCACAACCAGATGCTCGACAGGTGGTGGCTCAACTGGTGGACCACCTGGAGGCCTATCCTCAGAACCTGCGCCCTGCTCCACAGCCTCTACACGGGGTGGGTCGTCAGCACAATCCTGCTGCGGAACCCTCGCTGGCTGTCGTCATGGAGGCATCCTGAAATACATTCAAGACACACCACAGTCAAAGAGTATATCTGGAGAGCTGACTCAAGAAGGACAAGGAAAACTCAAAAATCCAGTCTTATATGATGCATGTACCATTATGTCCACGCGACCAGTGTACGAATGTCCCGAGTCGAAAGGCAGGTTATCAGAGTCCTGGTGTATGGATACGTCGGCTGCCGCACCAACACTGGAGTCTCTGGCCTGAAAGCCAAACTCGAAACATCATAACACTACCGCTAAGCAACCCGAACCAAGCTCACAGCTAGACCAGCTACACTCTGAGATCCCAAAGGTGGAACCTGCTCTGATACCACTCTGTCACGACCCGACCCAACGGGGCTCGAGCCGCGACTCCCAAAGCCCGCCTCCAATAGGCTAGGGGCTGGCGACCAGCGTCGAGTAGGCTATCACACACATGGGAGGCATTAGCCTATGGTACCTGTACACACGCACCCACAAAAACCTCCATATAACAGTGCAGAGATATAGAAACTGAAAAGTAAATGCATGCATACAATCTATCCCAAACCAGAGTACAACAGAAGTACAAAGGGCAAAACAGGGCCCACCAAAGAAAACTACAAAGCGCACCCAACCTGCTCTGAAGAAGGGGAACGCTGCCACAAACACCCGCTGGAAGCTCCCTCGGCACAGCTCCGGTAAACACCCCGGTCAACTCGCTCACTAAGCTCCGCCTGCTCCGGGTCCTCCTAGGACTCCGTCAAAAGGCCTGTGGTCTGCACAAGACACAAACATGTGCGGGAAAAGCCCGTGCAGGGGTGAGTATAAACATACTCAGTAGGCACCCCAAAACCCAAAACCAAAGAGAGCAACTAAAAGGCTTCAGTCCGCTTATCCCAGCCAGAGGGAACCCAGACGAGAGAGAAACTCCATCTCGTGACCATCCTCGGCTAAACACAACTAGTCAGCTCAGCTCAGGTGTATGCCCATACATACACCTTGAACAATCCAGATATACACAGCTCACGCCACAAAGCCACAAGAAGTACCGACCTCATCACCAGCAACTGCCCCCAACCAGGAGAGTACACCACACGAACACTGTCATACTAGATGACGCTCATCCGAGAGATACACACCATCGAGTTTCTCTCAAACCTCTCAGACGCTCACCCGAGAGATCATGCTCGGCGGATAGCATCACTGAGGAAAACCTCCCTGAAGCAACAGAACCACCAAACTCCTTGGATAGGGGATAGCTCCTAGGGTCCGCTAGGGGATACCAGTACCCACTCCGGTATACGAAGCTCACAGATAGGGGATCACTCCCAGGGTCCGCTGGGAAATACCACGACCCGATCTGGCATACGTAGTTCTCACAGATAGGGGTTCACACCCAGGATCCGCTGGGGGATACCACAACCTGATCTGGCGCACGACAGAATCTTCTCACTCAGATAGAGGATCATCGTCCATATAAAGATGGTCACGACGATACTGGAACCCTATTTGGTATAACTCGCGATGTAGGGGATCGAACCGACGATGCCGCAACCCTACCGAAACCACGCGCTGAGTAGGGAATCGCATAACCAACGATACCACAACCCTACCGACATCAAGCGCTGAGTAGGGGATTGTATAACCAATGATACCGCAACCCTACTATAAACATCATGCTGAGTAGGGGATCGTATACCCGACGATGTCACAACCCTACTGAGCACGGCCCACCGCGTAGGGGATCATAATCCTGATGATGCCACAAACCCTACGGGGTTAACCAGCTAAATAGGGGATCGTCGCCCGTGAATAAGCGGTCACAGCGATACCAAGAACCCGATCTAGGGAAAAGATGCTAGAGGATCCCGCTTCGGGCCCACCGTAGGGATGCGACAACTCTAACAGTTTAAACATATCATCGAGAGGATCACAAACATATACGAAGTTTGTGATGCCACACGAACCCTCGTGGAAACGAACCAAGGGAGTACCCTCAACCACTGCTGGTCCAAAATGTTGCTAACCCGAGCGACTCGCAACAACGCCACACTGCGCACATCCAAGGCCAATACCGAGGTCACCATCGCGATCTGCGCGGAAAAACACGCAGGATAGGCTGTTTACTCGCCCAAAACGGAGCACCGGTGAAAAATGCACTATTCACCGTAGCTAGCTCGGGCAGGGCCCACACAACGATCCCGAAACCCATCGAGCGGATCATACCACGGCGATCCCCTTGGAAAAACAAGCGGAATCGACTACTCGCTCGTCCGAAACGGACACCCGGTGAAAAAGGTACTATTCACCGAAGCCAGCTCGGGCGGGGCGCACGCCTCGATTCCGAATCTCACCGAACGGATCGCACCATTGCGATCCTCTCGGAAAAACACACAGGATCGACTAATCATCTGCCAAAATCGGACTCCTTGTGCGAAAGCTGCGTTTCTCCGCAAACGCCAAAACCCGGCCTCATGGGGCCCGCACCCCGAACTCGGTCCCAATACTCGTAAACCATTTCAAAAAGTCTGTCGTACCATCAGGGTCTCAATGCCACTGACGGCACGTCAATCGGATGCTCCGGGTAGAAGTTACAACGGTCCGAAGTCGTAAAATAATAAAATATTATTATTTTATTCGACATTTCAAGCCCCCGGACCAAAATCCCGACTCACAAAATTCTCAAAGTGAGTGCAAAAGGTCCGTCTCGATGCAAGGAACGCATCGCCGCAAACGGCTCGCAAATCGGAGTTACGGTTTGCGAGTTACGGGGGTTTAAAGAACCCCCGGAACAATCTGGCCGGACCACCGCAGGGTCGCCGGAAACCACCGCGCCGCTGCCGGAATCCGCCGTGTCGGAGCCGGAAACCACCGCTCCGCCGCGGAACTCGCCGGATTCCGCCATGGGCGCCGCGGGTCTCACCGGAAAACCGGGTTTTCGCCGGAAAACTTCTGAGAGCCATCGGGAGCACCCCGGTGCTCCAAATTCAGATCCGAAAAAAGTTTCGGAAAGCTCGGGACCCGAACTACACAACTCTTATGATGATTTGAAGAAAAACAACACATAAATGGGGTCCGGGATTTTAAAACTCAAACCGCCTACCTGTTGGCGGATCGCCGAAGTTTCGGGTGCAGAACGACGCCTGCGACGCGCTGGAGCTCGATCTGCTGACGATCGGCGCTGGAAACGGACACTCGGAGCTCGATCTGACGAAGAAACGGAGAAGGGGGAGGGTTGTTGCGGCCTGCGCGTGAGGGAGGAGGGAGGTAAGGAGGGGGATAATATTTTTTTCTTTTTTTTTAAACAAAAATATCTCATATCTCTGGCTCCCGACTCGCCTTCGCCCGATGCCCGATGCGAACAAAGGTAAGGTCACCCCTAGGGTAAATGCGCCGTTCTGAACGCAACGGAGGACTCAGATTTGTGATCCGACACTCTGTTCATAAGTTATTCGAGCAGACGCTCGCACACTAACTTCGCCACTTATTTACGAAAACGCCCCTGGTGGCGTTTCTCACCGCAGGCCCGCCCCCACAAAGTTTACACCTCGCCTAAGGTAAACGGCACGTTCCGGACGCAACCGTGCTCTCAGATTCCTGTTCTGAGCTACCGTTTAGGAGATATCACACCCCTGCCACGTGCATAGTATAAAAATACTTAATATTTTTATAAAATTAATTCTGGGCACCCCGGGCCTCGGAATCGCACGCCGTCTTCGCGCATAACTCTGGAATTATTCATAGAAATATTCCAAAGTCTGACAGGGGCAAAAACCTGAGTCGCTACAGTTCAACATTGGGGACTTATCTCCATACATTGAAGAAGACGATGTCATGGATTTGAGGGAAAATCCTCCCCAACCAGGGGGGAATGATATGGATCGGATTCAGCCCAAGGAGAATAATTTTTGGCTTGATAAAAATTTTAAGCCCAATTGTTATTCAAATTGGACCAGGTTGCACTTTTTGACATCCAACACCATGGTGGGCCACAACGCACTTATTTGGGAGCCAAAGTGACCTATCCACTTTGCAAAGGAATCAAATTTTTAGCATCACATTAAAGAGGAGAGAGAAGGTGGAAAAAACATCATTAAGAGAGAAACCTGCTACTTTAGTTAGCAGGGTCATTAAATGGCATGAGAAAATGTTGTTTTATGCTTTTTATGTGTCTTTTGGGTTCATCATGCCTTGTAACTCGTTTTGGAACATTTTACTCTCTTTATTTTATATTTATAATGTATTTGCATACCTTTGTAATGGTCAAACTTGAATTTGACAAATTTGTGAAGCTTGTTGTGCATTCTTCTTACTTTAGCATTTTCTCGTGCCTGGAATTAGTGGTGTCTCTCCTTTGTTGGTGACTTAGTCTTTAGGCGTGGAGAAACCTTGACAGGTGGTGTTGCCTTTAAGCCATGGACCAACCCATACTTTTTGACATCCAACACCATGGTGGGCTATAACACACTTATTTGGGGCCCAAAGTGACTTATCCACTTGGCAAAGGAAGCAAATTCATAGCAGCACATTAAAGATGAAAGAGAAGGTCGAGAAAAGTATCATTAAGAGGGAAACCCGCTACTTTAGTTAGTGGGGTCATTAAATTGAATGAGAAAATGTTGTTTTATGCTTTTTATGTGTCTTTTGGGTTCCTTATGCCTTGTAACTCATTTTGGGGCATTTTCCTCTATTTTATCTTTATAATGTATTTGCATACCTTTGTAATGGTTATACTTGAATTTGACGAATTTGTGAAACTTGTTGTGCATTCTTCTTGCTTTAGCCTTTTCCTTTGCCTGGAATTGGTGGTGTCTCGCCTTTGCTGGTGACTTGGTCTTTGGGCATGAAGAAACCTTGGCGGGTGGCGTTGCCTTTAAGGTTTGGTCGTTCGGTTACATTTCGTTGTTTCATCTTCACTTACTCGTTCGAGCTTCCAGCGACGCATCATTCTAATATACGATAAAAATTATTTTTATCACATCCATGCATGTATTTCTTATAGAAAAATATTGTGATCGTACATTGAGAGGTATATTAAAAATCATTTCAAATAATATCAAGTGATTATTCAAAGAAAATATTATAAGAAAAGATTTATCAAAATTTAACCAAAAAAATTAGTTACATATAACATTTAATACAATAATTTTCAAAAAAAAATACTCTAGAGAACAAATTATTAGACAACTAAACAAAAAACAATAGTTAAACAATCAGTAAAAAAATGTATACATAGATAAAAATGAAGACTTACTAAATAAAAGTCACATAATTTTTCCATTTCCTAAAATTCTAATGTCTAGAAAAAAATCATGTACACTTTATAATAATTTATATAGTTCCCTCAGTCAAAAAATTATTTATAAATGTTTATTGGTTCATTTTACAATATAAAGATTATTAAAACCACATTTGTGTATGATTACAGTAAAATAATTTAAAGATTATATTTATGCTATCAACATATATATATCTGAAAAATAAAATATTAAATACATATATAAAAACTATAAATAATCTTGTATTGTAAACATCAAATTCCTTAATCGAATAATAAAACATGATAATCACTTAAATATTTCTATTATAGCATGTGTAATACATAATAATTGATCAAAATTCTATATAACCTGCGTTTTCTCAAATCTAGCATAATTAAAACCATTCACTGTCATTGATTATATTCAAAACCAATCTAGAACTCTTAACAATGGAGTTATTTAATTAGAATAGAACTATTTAAATCATAAATAAGATATTTCAATGGTTAATAAACAATAAATTCTCTATTTTCAAAAAAAATACTCTAAAAGACATACATTATAAACTCTTACATATCTTACACGATCTAAATATTTTTGGAATGCCTTAGGATTACAAAATGGACAATGGTTTGTCACCATGCCATAGAGGATGGCGTTTTGAGCTAACCTATGAAAAACGATTAAGCCTAAAATGGGCATAGTGGAAGGTGTAGAAACTGTACCCGACATCTCTAAAAGTTGATCAAAACTAACTACAAAATAACCCTATGTTGTGGAGCTCAGCGTATCTACTTGTAATTTTACCTATGAGAAATAGGGATCCCGAAAAGGGCATTTTGAATATTGTGGTTAATGACATGAAGTACATAGACATCCTACATAAAGGTATGTTATGGTGTTGTGTAAAGGTAAATCAGACTGCATAAAGGTCATGTGAAGTCAAAATGGGGAGCGAGAATGGATCATATTGTATTAGTCACTGTGTTGGGCTTCCAATTTGACTACGAGAAACGGGAAGCCCTATATGAAAATTTCAGAAGGGTAGGGATTCCGGATGAGGGGCTGGAAAGAAGTAGGAGAAGGTTTGGTACCTGTTGAAGAACATACCAAAGTTAAGAAGCATAAGGAATCATTGTTGTCCAGTTAAGAAGTAGGGTTCGTCATGGTTGAGAACGCAAAAACGCAAACTACAGAACCCAAACAAGCAATCAATGAGAGAAGAAAATGAGAAAATAGCATACCTTGGATTCTAACATTGATTCGTCTAATAGAACATAGAGGAACGCCGTCAGCAAGGGAGTTCCGCAAGAGCTTGAAAATCGCGACTGAATCAGTCGCAGTTAGGGTTCTTTTAAATAGATCGGAAACACTTTTATCAGCGCTTACAAAAAAGTGCAGATAAAGATACCTTTTATCAATGCTAAATTGATAATCGTCGATAAACTTCTATCTTTATCAACGCTAAAACTTTAGCGCTGATAAAGAATTCATAATTGTAATTACAAATAAAAAAAATCTAAATATATTTATATAATTATATATTTGTTTATTATAATTTTATAATTATTTACATATATAATTATTTATTTATAATTACATAAATGCTTTTAATAAAAATATTTTTTTATTTATAATTATAAATATATAATTCTATAAATATAGTAAATATACATTTATAAATATATTTATAATTATTTAATTATAATTATAAATATATTTATATATATATATATATTTAATAAATATATATAAATATAAATATAGTAAATATATTCATTATTTAAATATATTTATTATAATTTTATTATTACAAATATATTTATATCATTATATAATTATATATATATATATATAGTAAATATATTCATTATTTAAATATATGAATATTTTTAAATATAAAATTATTTATTTATAAATATATGAATACTTTTAAAAAATAATATTTATATATTTATATCATTAGATATATTTATATAATTATATATATATATATATATAGGGTGCAGCTCAGTGGTAGCTGCCCCTGTGAGTCTCGGTGAGGTCGTGAGTCTCGGTGAGGTCGTGAGTTTGAGTCACGTCGAGTGCATCCTTGCATTGTATATTATCTGCTTTTCTTTGTAGCATCTTTCCCCGAATAAACTGAGGTTTCAGGCCATGTATTGAATAAATAAGAATTGATGGGTGGGTTATCCCTTGAGGGGGCTATGGTCCGCATTTCCGGCATGTGTATGTGGTGTGTGTGTTTAATGTAATTGTGTCTTTAAGCATCTAATATATAAATATAGTATATTCATTATTTAAATAAATTTATTATAATTTAAATATATAGAATTATTTATTTATAATAATATAAATACTTTTTAAAAATTAATATGCATTTATTTATAATAATTATAAATTTATAAATTTATAAATATAGTAAATATACATTTATAAATATATTTATTTATAAATATTTATTTACAAATATATTTTTAAAATTATTAATGAATATATAATCTTAAATACATGCATTTTAAAATTGAGTGAAATTGAATGATTAAAAATGAGTGCACTTTAAAAATATTGAAAAAATGGATAAGTTTTATCAATTAAATATAAATTATTAAAAAAATATGGATATATATTGAAGTAAAGACGAATACATATTGAAAATACTAAAACATATTAAATAAATATACATAAATAAATTATAGAAAATTATTAAATTCAAAAAAAATATAAAATAATGAATAAAAAAATAAAAATGAATAAATAATACCTAACTGTAATAATATTAAAAATAAATAAATAAAACTGATCGATTAAAAACATAATATATTAAATTTATCATACTATAATGAAATTCTAAAATATACTAAAATCTAAATAAATTACATAAATACATGTTTGATATATATTAAATTGAAAAATCAAACATTAAAAATGAATAAGACATTAGTATGTTTTTAATTATCACATTTTATTCATTTTCTATATATTTATATTTAATATATATTATTTATTACTATTTATAATTAAGATATATATATTAAACTTATTCATTTTTATTAATAATTGTTTCATTAATAAATTTTTTAATAAATTTTTAATTTGTTCATTTTTAATTTTTTTTAATTATTACAATTTATTCATTTTTAATTTTTTTTGTTTAATTATTACAATTTATTCATTTTATATATCTATATTTAATATATACTATTTATTAATATTTATAATTTCTATATATATATATTACAATTTATTCGTTTTTATCAATAATTATTTAATTGATAAAAAGTTTAATATTTTTCTTAATTTACTCATTTTTTATTTTTATTTGTTTGACTATTTCATTTTACATATCTATATATTTAATATATATTATTTATTAATATTTATAATTCATATATATGTATATTAAATTTATTCATTTTTATCTATAATTATTTAATTAATAAAATTGTTACTATTTTTTAAATTTTTATTTGTTTAATTATTTCATTTTATTCCGACATTTATCAGCGCTAAAAATAAAGCGCTGATAAATGGTATCTTTTATCAGCGATATATAAAAGCGCTCATAAATGTTGTCCTTTATCAACGCTAAAAAAAACGCTGATAAAAGATTCTTTTAATCGGCGTTTTTTTTTAACGCTGATACAATGTACCTTTTATCGATGCTTTTTTTAACATTGATAAAGGACATCTTTATCAGCGTTTTTTGCTAGCGCTGATGAAGGTCAACAATGTTAAAGGTCTGTTTTGTAATAGTGAATGATAAATGATTGCATGCTCCATCGTTTCAAAACTCCAAACTCGATCATGCACTTGAATGGCTGAACAACCTCTTGCAACTTCATTTGTATTCAGCAATGTTATGTTCTTCGAATATCTGCATGCATGCAAGACGAAGATTGCATGCATGGAGGTTCGTAGCCTCATCGTCTCATAAACTCATATCATAAAACATCCATGGTGACTTCAAGTTCAATCATCAAAGGTTCGACATGAACTCTGACGTACTGGAACACTCAAACGAGGGTCGACGTTGGAGATGTTGTCTCGTGGCGAACGGACGACTCGGATCAATTCAATTGAGCGGCGAGTGTTCTTTACGCATCTTTTAATGATGGAGGAACAGTAACCCATGGCGCGCTTGTCCCACATCAAACATCACTTCGATCTTGCTCTCCCATATAATACAATCTATGTCGCATTTCGCTCAAGACGACAACGGGAATCGGCACCCACAACACTACACACACTCGAGCTTACACAGGACGTGCCTCCACACACTGACCCACCTGCCCATTCAACCCATCTTCATACGCACTCACCTACGCTTGAACAGGCTATGTGCTAGGCTATGTGCTAGTTCAATCTCTTGTCGTCATGCTAGCTAGTTCTCGCTGGTTCTCATGCATGGTTGAGCAATAAATGCAACAATGGACCCAACAATATGTTAAATATTTATTAGTCTTTAAGACTTCTTTTTTTTTTCTAAGGGTAATGCCGCAATCAGATACCCAAGTCCCATAATCAAAGTTGAGAGGGCATCACATGACCTCATGTGTACTCCCTACTAGTCAAAGATTGACAACTAATGTCGAGTGATAAATGAATCCATCTAGAAATGATTTTCCCTCAAAACGAAATTCCACAAACTACATGAAATGTAATATTCCTAAAACCAATTTAACTTTAACCAACCTTTAAAATAAGCCCTAAATGTAGCAAAAATGGAAAACTGCGTATCTAGACAAAAAAAACTAAAATTTATCCTTCAATGATAGTTCAAACCCCCTCTACTGGACATGCGGCAAAACACCCACATCACTCCTCAACAGCTCATATGATTCATCACTAACGAACAATGAAGGTTTCACTTTACCTGCATCACAACATACAATGCCTACATGCACATGGTATGCATGTAAGCGTGAATAAAACATCGCACAATAGGATTTCTCCAAAGGACTCATGTGTACACATAATATATTAAAACATGTGGAAGTCAATGTCATTTTATGAAAACACAAATATTACAGAATCATCATTTTGTTCAGAAACTCCATTCCACAGATGGGAATTATTATCATCCAACAAAAACATAAATACTCATCCAAGAATTCTGAATGTTAGGACCGTTCCAAACACATAAGTCATTTTGGGGTTTCATCCTAAAACCAATTAGTGATATGAATAGTTCATCCAAGCTTAATGTCACCCACCATTACTACGCAACTGGGTCTCCCTTTCAATGATAATTCATCTAATACAACTCAACTTGCACTTGCACCGATGTTTCTTTCTTCAACAAGACACGCCGTTTGGCTGTTTTGTCAAACATACTTTCAACACAAGGCATCACCATGGATCCACATGCTCCAGGGTGTCATCATTATTGTTCTTAAACTAGTTCCATGTCGCACGTGGGCTACACCATGGCTTTGATACCATTTGTAAAGATCTGTTTCCTCTCAACTCAAACCTTCAGGGCTCAATACATGAACTCGTTTGGGGTTTCATCATAAAACCAATCGATGATAAGAGTATTTCATCCAAGCTTATATATTAGTCACTATTCTTTATGAAACCCGGTGAGGGGTTTGGTTTGCACCCAACACTGAAATCATGAGTACCATTAAACGAATACACTCATGATAACCTTTCAAAATGAAAGTATATGCTCAACCTCAACGGCAATTTCTTATTTTTTATGGTTACTTCATACAAGGACCATCTCGTATGTTTCCTTGAAACAACATCACCCCCACCAAACTTATGTAAAAAAATACCTACTAATTGAAAAATATAAACAGAATTATGAGTAGATGTTTTGTCCCTAAAAAGCGAATATCCAAATCAATACATAATCAAAAAAAACATACATGCACCCAAACCATAAAAATAAAAATATTATAAAAAAGGATGAACAGTAAACTAGAGGTGGAAAAAAAAGCTTCAAATCAATATTCAGAAAATCATTAAAACACACATTATTTGTTTTTATAAAAACAAACAAAACCATCCATTAATCCATTATTTAGTTTCATAAACCAAACAAAGCCTCGCTTTCTAATCAAACAGGGGATTTAAACTAGAACCCTCCAAATATTCTGAACCAAAGCAACACATAAATCATACCTCCCTTGCTCCGAGTTTGCTCTTCCACCTTGGGATCGGCTTGCTTGGGCGAGATCTGCACTTCTTTCTTGAATCTTCGGATTAGGACTAGCAAAAAGAAACCAAATTTGATCATTCAACTGCTTAGTTACAGATAGGAATGAAATGAACGAAGAGAAACAGAGCAATGAAGAGGAAGAAGATGAACCCTAATTTATTGATGAAGTGAAACACAGATCGGCGAAGAGGAAGAAGATGAACCCTAATTTATTGATGAAGTGAAACACAGATCGGCGAAGAGGAAGAAGATGAACCCTAATTTATTGATGAAGTGAAACACAGATCGGCGAAGAGGAAGAATAATTTATTGTCAATCCTGTATTCTCAGCGACGCCAGTTCACTCTCCTGATGCTGTTGGCCCCTTTGCCTCAAACACTGAAGCCACCATCTTCGAAGCCTCTCCGGACAGAACCTGGTCCACATGAAGAAAAAAAACACAAAAACAAAACAATTCATGGTCTAATCCAAAAAATAAAGAACAAGGAACATCAAAAAGGATTTTCCCCAAGTTTCTAAGAGAAATGGCACTCACAGTTCAGATCTTTCATGAATCACCTTGCGCACGGAAGAGTTGAGGCCGTATGCTACCGAGTTAAACAGCCCCTGAAACAAAACACAACTTCCCCCATTCATTCTTCCACATTCCATTTTATTACGTTAAATTTCATTGATTTTGCACCAAACAGGGCATTAACATCTGATACATATTGTAAATCTCTTGCTGAGGACGACCCCTTGCTTCAAGATGCTGGATGAAACAACCAACAAACGGCTGGGTGAAACGGCGCCCGACTAGCGGACCCAAAAGGCCGGGTGATACGGCGCCCATCATTGCAGACCCAAAAGGCCAGGTGATACAACGCCCGAAAAACAGACCCAAATTGCCAAGGTGAAACGGCATCCGACTTCGCGGACCCTAAATTCTGATTGACAGCAACGGTCTGAGGAACAGCAGGGAGCAGCAGAAAACCTGATAGAGGCAAAGAGTTTATGCTGCCGCAGCAGGATGTATTCGATCAAGGAGCAGATATGAAAAGGCCGATCAGGAGGGGTGACGCCAGGTTCATCACGCATGAGGGCTGTCATGGCGGTGCGAAGGGGCAGTCTTGGTCTGTCGCGAGCAGGGTGGGGATCGCACAGGAAGAGCCGAAGCGAGGTGACTAAACCCTGAAGGACCTGATCTGGAATCAAACTAATGAGAACTCTACAGAAACGGAGCCCAGAATGCCCGATATGCAGACGCCTCTCCTCCTGTGAAGCCGCTTCGAAGCCTAGCAAACATCCCCCAACTGCAACGGACCGGTGACGCCAGCAAGCCCAGCGCCTGACAACTTCCGACCTCCTTCCGAGAAGCAGATATACCCGACTTCTCAGCCAGATCTGGTGAGGAAAGTGAGCTCCAGCGCCAGTGGAGGGAGCAAGGCCGAAGGGCAGGAGGTCAAGGGACGAGGAGAAGGAGCTCGAGCGTGGTGGGCTGTCGGGGGATGCGGCTGCTGGAGAATGGCGGCGCAGGGAGCGGCCGGTTACGGGGTCGTTGCGCTGGAAGCGTCGGAGAGTTGAGGGCGCGTGAAATCTCCAGGCGGGGACGATGACAATTCCACGGCTAGAGTGCCGTCGGCGGGCTTTGATGGAGCGTGACACTCTGCGGCGAACAGGGCGACGGGATCTCCAGGCGGAGGATGATGGGTCCACAGAGGAGGGGTCGCAGCAGGAGAGGCCGGCAACAGGGCTCCGCGGACGGGGCCAAAGGCGCGGGGGGGGGGGGCAACGGAGAAAGCATTGGAGTGGGAAAAAAAATAGACGGAAGAAAAAATATGTGGAGGGTTCAGAGAACCCCCTCTAATACCATGTAAAATGATATGAAGTGATAGACTGAATGTCCAAGATACCTCTCTAAGGGAGGTCTTGAGATTATTTTATAATGAATAATAAAGACCAGATAAGACCAGAAGTCCGATGTGGGATGCAGACTCCAACACATATGAATGTCTTGAGTCTGATGATAACATCTTAAAAAAATTGAATCTTTTTCAAAGAAGCTAGGCAATGTGAATTTTGGACTAAATTATTGAGTATTGAGTTACCCTCACCAATATTACAAAAAAAACATAAACACCCTTTTAATATGGCTGAATGTGTCCTTTTGACTAATAATTTTATTTGATTCTGATGTTTATTCAACCAAATGGCTTATTACATCTTATTTCATTCCATTCCATTAATGAAGAGGAAACCAAACGGAGCCTTAACAGACTGATCAAAAATCAGTCTGAACTCCACAACAAACGAAAAAATCATTGGGATCCGAATGGGTAGAGTGCAAAATTCAATGAATCAATCATGATAAATCAAGGTTTAGCAACTGAACCGATCAATATATTAATTCATAACCATGAAACACCACCAAAGATACCAAAATAACTAAATAAATATGTTTTTAAGGAGACATAAAACATAGGCATCATTCATCCATAATCATCAAAAATCAAGATTTAATTTTTGATATGATGCCAAACCCGACAACATAGGTGACCAGTTCACCAGCTAATTGCATACCAATGGCCTTTCCAGGAAGGTATTTCCAGTGTACCAAACATGTCCATACATGAGGCACTTCTCCTGACAGGGAATCGATCCTGGATTGATCACAATATTGGAGGCTGGTCTCTTGCACTAGCAGATCCAATCCCCCTTAATTTTTTTAAAAACGTAAAATAGAGGGAAAAAATCTACAAATGGAAGAAAAAATGCTGGACATCTTAGAATTAAGATACTAAAACTTAAAAAAAATAAAGACAAGCGGAAATCCAAACATATTGAAAATACAAGGACTTACCATAAGCGCAGCTGATCCAACGTCTAGGAATAAGAGCCAAAATATTCTGTGGCCGGGGTGGATAAAATCATGGATGCGATTGATGGTTCCAAAAGCCCAAGAACCTATCAGTATTAATGGATAGTAACCCCACCTGTTCAAGGCCTAAAAACAACAATTAATTAATTTATGTTGCAATCTTGCATTGCAGTGGTTTCAACCTATTAAATTACAATGGAAAGTGATTAAAAACATGATGCCAAACACCCCCTTGTTGCCGGCACTTCCCTTGCTCGTATGGCGAATCATAATTGATTAGGATCATTTCCAGTACCTGAAGATCATGTAAGGACCATTAACAACTGTGGGCGTACCATATTAAGGCAGCATCCAATATTTATTTATTAATTTATTTCTCCACCTAATTCATTTTACATTTAATTTTTACAGTAGAGAACAAATGCCAAAGCCTTAAAAGCCAAAATTTGGGTGACTCATGGTTCGCCGCATGAATCACCAGGCCACAGAATAGAGCTAAAAATATGTACGTTTTAATTCACACCATATCAAGGATTATTAGGCGGCTTTTAGTTTTCAAAAATATTTTCAGTTTTCATTTTCTAAAAACGTATATGCTTATCTAAAAAATGAAAATGAACTATGATATTTTTTTTGTGGAAAAATAGCTTTATGTTTTTTTTAAGATGAAAACATTTGGACAGGTAAATTCTATTTTTGTTCTTTACTTTGCAAAATATTATTTAACATACCTTCTAATACATCTTTGAAAAAGAAAAACATAAAATGTTTACCAAAACCAAACGCAAACTCAGGCTACATTGGGTTTTGGAAAACCTTTCCTATTTACATTTTCCAAAAACACCAACAACAACAAAGTCTCAAACACAATTAAATGGGGTTAGCCACATGGATCAAACGTCATCAATTAGCTTTGTTGAAGACCATATTTTCATTGAAATCATTTAGAACAAGATCATCTTGAATGGTTTATTTAAGGGTCATTTTAAGCCTACCTCTGCTTCTTTTAATAAGTGAATTTGTCATTAAGCTTACCATGTTAACAGGTGCATTCTTGGGTCTTCTTCTAACATATTCAACACATCTTAATTTAGGCTCAATCATCTTCTCATCAATCGGAGTCATTACAATTTTCTCTCGAACGCATACATTTTTAATTTTATCCATCTTAGTATGTCCACATGTTCATCTTAACATTTTTATTTCTATTGCCCTTATTTTTGGTTCAAGATGTCTCATCAAAGACAGCGCTAACTACCATATGGAATAGTTGGTCTAATAACAGTCCTATAAAATTTACCCTTCAATTTTAAAGAAATTTACAATCACAAAGCACCTGAGAAGTCTTTCTCCATTTTATCCATCCAGTTTAAATCATATGAGATACATCCACATTAATATCTCCATCACATTACAAAATTGAGTTTATCCATACTAAGACGGAAACCTTTTCAATTCTAGAGTTTCTCTCCAAAGCTCTAACATTGAATTGAGTCTTTTTAGATTCTACAACGAGAACTATATCATCTGCAAAAAGCATGCAATTAGGCATCACATCTTCAATATGCTTTACAAGTTCATCTAAAGACCAAAGCAAAAAAAGTATTGGCTTAAAGCGGAACCTTTATGCAGTCCTATCAAGACAGGAAAGTCCTATCAAGACAGGAAAGTCTGTAGTGTCACCTACTGGAGTTCTCACTCGAGTTCAACTCCCTTCATACATCTTGAATGAGTTTGATATATGTCGTCTGCATCCCTTTTCTTTAAAGAGCTTTCGATAAAACTTCTCTAAGAACTTTATCGTATATCTTTTCCGAATCAACAAAAACCATATGCAAATCTTGAGTTTTTTGTCGGCAATACTCCATCAAACTTCTAATCAAATAAATTGATTCTACGGTTGAACGTCCAGACATAAAACCAAATTGATTATCTGAAACTTTAGTTTTCGTTCGACTCTATTGTCCAATCACTTTCTCCAAAAGTTTCATGGTATGACTCATAAAATTAATGTCTCTATAATTTCTACAACTTAAAATGTCTCCTTTATTTTTATACATGGGTACTAGAGAACTCTTCCTCCATTCATCGGGCATTTTCTTAAATTTTATAATCTCATTAAATAATCTAGTGAGCCAATTCATACTCAACTCCCCTGAATATTTTCATACTTCAATGCAGATATTATCTAGCCCAACTATTTTACCATTTTTCATCCTTCATAAAGTATTTTTAACGTCAAAAGGATGAACTTTTAGATAATAATTGTAATTGAGTTCCTCTATACTAATACTTAAAATATGTAAGTCTAATCCACGCATCTTCTCTTCATTGAAAAGATTATTAAAGTAGCATCCTCATTTTTTTCTTAATTTACTCATCCTTAAAAAAGGAACATACTTCATTAGATTTTTGCACTTTGCCTCTAATAGAGACGAGTTGTCCAGCTGGAGGAGAGAATATTCTAATAAAAGGTAGAATGGTCTTTTTGGGGGTGATTTGTTAAGTTGTTAGGAGGAAGGTTCTAGACCCCATTTGTGGAGCTGGAGAATAAACTATATAAGCAGTACATGGGGGTGAGAAGGAGGGAGGGAAGAAAATAGTTGGGAGTTCGGCCATCTGGCTTGAGAATCGGCCTGCGGGCTTGGGTGAGGAGTTTCTGCTCTCTCGAGGTGTCTTTCTTCTTCTTCCTTTTTGTAATTCTCTGTTCTGCTTCATAAATATAGCAGTTCGTTCCTCGAGTTCTATCAATTTGTCCGACCTGCCTCCTGCCTCCTGCCTCCTGCCTCCTCAAAGGAGGCGCGCTACGGGTCAACTTTGTTCTTCTGCTGCATCACGTCTAGGGGAGCATCATTTTTCTGCTGCTAGATTTCTTTTCATTTGAACGACCCATGCCCCGCTGGAAATTCGCATGTAAGAGAAACGCTCGACCGGCTAGTTCTTCAGCACCCGACGAATCGACTCAGATACACCGACCTTCTGCAGCAGCAAACGCTCGACCAGGACCGTTGTTGAGTCGCGCGCTGACCTGCTGTAACGCGCGCAACCAGGAGGACCGCTCCAGATCTTCCTCGTTCCACACAACCGCACCCCGTCGAATCGTTTCCTCCTGAAGGCGCGCACCGTCAACCGCTTCTTCTCCAACGTCGTGCTTCCGACTCCTTCCAGCTGCGACACGCACCCCTGCGTCCGTCATCCTCTCACTCCTTGCCGCCTCCACTTCAACTTCTGCCGCCGACGACTCTTTTCCCCCACAACGACGCCTTGCAGCTACCACTCGGCTTGCATCCACCGCTCCAGCTCATGTTTTCAGCAGCGGCTCGGCCGGCCGACTCGCGTTCCTCCGTTCCCCGCCTCTCGGCCTGTCCGGCCGACTCGCGTCACAGTCTCTACGGGAGGGGGGTGCCCGACTAGTTTTCATTTAATTAGGAAAAAAACTAAAATAAACAAAACAACCAAAAAAAACAGAAGGTGGCCTGTTACTTTTTTTTTGTTCCGCAAGAGAAACACGGGTGAGAAAAAAAACAGAGGAAACTGCGAAGGGGCTACCCATCAGGGGAGCCAAACGCTGCCCGCTCTCTACCGGAGGATACACGCTTACTTGGGAAAGCCCTTCTGTAATGACCTGTTGCGGAATCGTCGGGAGACACAACGACAGAAATGAGAAAACGAAAGAAGGAAAGCAAATAAGGACACAGCGATTTACGTGATTCGGGAAAAATCCCTACGTCCACGGGAGAGGCAGAATTCACTATTCAGGAGCACAAAATTATAGAGGATTTTCAGACATAACCCTAGCCCGAAAATGGGCTATAAAATGAAAAAGACGACCACTGTTCCGAAAAGGTAAGTCCGCGTCGCTACAGTGAACGGCGGCCGACTTTGTCAAAAGCGCTACAGTGGCTGCCGGCTGGAAGTCAAAAGCGCTACAGTGAAGTTGACTCTGAAGTCCGCACTGCTACAGTGTCTGTCGGTGTCGGTCGGTCAGCTCCGCTACAGTAGTCAAAGATAATACAATACCGAAAAAATTGGGTCGGGAGCCTTCGACCCCCGGACCTCCAGAGCAGGGGCGCGTTGCCCCCTGCAACCCCCAACGAACTCATCGCGGAGCTCGACCCGCGACAGTTGCGGGCCACAAGCATTCGGCCCAACCGGATCGAACAACACCAATCCAACATGACCTGCTTATCCTCATTGGCTTGAGAGTACAACGAGTCATTACTAGGCCTTAAACGACATCCCCAAGTGGACAATAAATGCTGAAGGGTTTCAAAACAAGTGGGGGACGATTTACCCTTTTAGAACATACACAGAACCAACAACCATAACCAAACAAATCAACTAACTGATGCATGATAAAAGCTAAGACAACTCAACCATTAATTTTATCATAAACCAACCAAGAGTACCACAGTGGAAACCAACACTAAATCAGAGTAAATAGCGAAAAGACAAACTAAAAGACGACAAGACGACAACCCAACACCATGCTCCACAAGCTCCAAGCTCCAACATCGCGAACCAGCCCAAGTATCACGAAGTAGTGCTATAAACATGTGACACTTTACCTTTGCCAACATCCTGGTATATGACATCTGCAAAAGCACCAATGTGTCAAAGCAGGGGGTGAGTAATGAAACTCAATAGGTTTTCCCCGATGACTTCCCAACCCATGCCTCTAGGATAAAACATGTTGGCACATTTATATAAAACAATTTATATAAAACAATTTCAAAACAGTTCACAATATAACAAGTTCCATGTCAAAACCATTTTCCAACAAAAACCATCTTTCTCAAGGAAAGCAACCAAGCAAAGCTTCCAATCAAATTCTCATTTCCATTTTGGCACATTCATTCCATTTCACAAATCCACACAACCAACCATGCATGCAACCTGGACCTCCCTATACTCGCGAGTGGTGAGTTATCCTTCCACTAAGCCGTCACTTAGTGGACTACCTTGACAGGGGTACTTCACGCCTTTATTCGTCCCTTTTGATGGGGGTATTTCTCGCCCTTATCCATCCCAACCTTTTTGATGGGGGTACTTCTCGCCCTTATCCATCCCAAAGCATATGAACACACACCACAACTCATGCAAATCCATGCCAAAACCAAGTGTGTTCAAAACCTTTCAATAAAGCATCAAACCTTTTATTGAAAACCATTTCTTTCAAGCAGTAAAACCATAACCAGTTTAAAATCACCATTTTAAATTCACTTCAACAAACACTTTCCAAAAACACACAATTTCCATCACCCGTTACTTAAAAGGGGTTTCAACCATTCTTTCACAGCAGATAAACAAATCATTTCAATCAAGAAAAACAATTTGAAACTAAGCCTTCAAGTTCTAAGAAAGAGGAATCGGGAGTGAAGCCACCTACCTCAACAAATTAGGCGAAACCAACCAACGGACGAAGAACGCCAACAAAACCGAATCAACTACTCCCCAAAACCTCCTTAGATTCCTTCCCCTAGTACCAACAAAACCAAAAACCCGACTTAAAAGTCATCCACTACCTTAGATCTACCCACCTTGGGCGTAGATCTAAGAATCCATCAAGAGGGAAGAAAAAGATCTAAGAAAACTAAACGAAATGAGACTTACCTCGATCAACCGGCCTCTAAACGCCAAGGCAAACCTCCGGATCGCTTCCAAAATGCCTAGTAAGTGTTCTTCCACCTTCACCAGAGAGAAATCTCGAGTTAGGGTCGTCTAGGAGCAAAAACGAGTGGGTTTAAAGATAAAACGGATTAGATCCTTAAAAATAGGATCTAAGTTGACCCCGTGCACGGTTAGTCCGCACGGCTAGGCAAATCGTGCGCTAACCGTGCGGTAGTCACTGCTTGGAAGGGGCGCTCCGCACGGCCTCCTCGCACGGTTTGCCCAAACCGTGCGCACACTGTGCGGTCTCCTCTGTCCAAAGTGACCATCACCTGCACGGCTTCCGCACGGTTTGGGCAACCCGTGCGAAGCCCGTGCGTCACCACCTTTTGCCCTTTAACACTTTAAAAGTCTCCAAACTTTCCCAACCATTTCTCATATGCTTCATGTACTTAAAAACCATAAAACAAGGGTTACTTACCAGAAATCGGGGGTACTACACCTTCTGTTCAGAACTCTGGACTTCATTGGCCCGGGTGACTAGAAATCAGGAAAATATTTACAAGAAGAGATTCTACCAGAATTTTCGGTCATATATCCGGAGGTGTGGATCTCAGGGGTTGAGGATTATTTCTCGCGCAATCAAACACCGGATCAGATAAAGGTGCCCGCCTCTGCATGTCATATATGTCTGCACTTTGGTTTTTAGCGGCCAAAGGGTCTGCACCTACGTTCACCTGGGCACATCTTAAAGAAGCAATCCTTGAGGATTTTGAAAGCTATGTCAACAAACCCCATGCAACTACATCTGAGTTCCTACCGTCGGAACCGCAGCTGCCTGCATCGCACTCCGAGGGGCCTACTGAACATGGGACGCACAACTGGAGCACCGAACCGGCCAAAAATCCCGACAACACTATCTCCAACCAGTTTGTGATATACTTCCCTCATATTGCGAAATCGGACACCTCAATGTTCGTTATGCTGGAGCACCAACTGCCGCAGACTACACAGGCTCAATCTTGGGCTATTATTATTTTACCTCTAGCTGCACCAGTCATGCCCGCAATGACGGGTTGGGGTCCCAAGGCTTGTACAAAAGATTCATACAATTTTTATTCACCAGATGTCGGGTGGTACCAGCCGTACTTGCAACCCACTTCATGGAAGCACACAAGGGGCATCTCCAATGGCGGGAGGGACAACATTACAGAAGAAGGCATTTTCAAACTCATCCATGATGAAGGACGACGCATTTGGGAGATTGCTTGGTGTGCACCTACGACACAGGCACCTTATACAGGACCACAACCGATTGGTCCTCGGTCGACGATATTGCTTGTTCCGACCCAACTCACTAGAGTAGGATGCCGAATATGAAAGATTGCTTGGATTACCTATCTGCCCAGCACCCCTTGTCCGCAGTTCCCTGAAACACAGCTAGTATGGGAGGTCGCTTGGAGTACCCGCGTGATCCACCACCTTGAGGACAAGGTGGTTTTTCAGGACAGTGGCAGTGATAGAGACCAGTTGTCCAGCTGGAGGAGAGAATATTCTAATAAGGGGTGGAATGGTCTTTTGTTAAGAGGAAGGTTCTAGACCCGATTTGTGGGGCTGGAGAATAAACTATATAAGCAGTACATGGGGGTGAGGAGGGAGGGAAGAAAATAGTTGGGAGTTCGGCCATCTGGCTTGGGAATCAGCCTGCGGGCTTGGGCGAGGAGTTTCTGCTCTCTCGAGGTGTCTTTCTTCTTCTTCCTTTGTTGTAATTCTCTGTTCTGCTTAATAAATATAGCAGTTCGTTCCTCGGGTTCTATCAGCCTCTAGCTAAATTAATGATTTTTCTTTCACCGTTCTTCGTATATAGTGAATGGTACAACTCCTCAAAAACTTGAGATTTAGCGCCACTAACTGCTTTCTTAGCCCCTCTACGAGTAACACGATACCGAGTCCAATCATCTTCATTACTACAAAGGTGTAAACCTTTAAAACACCCTCATTTCACATTAACTTTCCAATCCACCTCTTTGAAAAGTTTATTATTGTCAGTATTAGATATTTTAAGATATTTTTAATATTTTTGTCTCACATCGGTATGGGTTATCTTTTGTACTCCATGTCTCATCTGTAAATAAAGCATCCTACCTCGTTGCGAGGTACGGTTTTCATTCCAACATGGTATCAGAAGCGGTTTAGCCCCTCCCTTCTCGTTGCCCCCCCTGCATGTTTGCGCCCCCTGCACGACTCCCCCCCTCCAACCTGATCCCATACACAACGGCTCCCGTCCGCCTCGAGTCCCTGCGCGGCGGACCCTTCCGCCCCATCCACACCGGTGTTGCGAAAACGCCAGGAGTCGCAGTGACAAACAGGTTTGCAGATGAAGAATAGTTGGAAACAAAAGAAGAAGAAGAATGCTGACATAGAGATTTACGTGGTTTGGGAATAATCGTTACGTACACAAAGAGACAAAAATATCACTATGATTCAAGAGCACAAATTACAGGGAGTATCTCAGAGTTTCACATCACACAGAGCTACAGTGGTCGGCAGCTGGAAGTTCACGGAGCTACAATGTCGTCTCCAAAGTCTGCACTGCTACAGTACCGTTGTCTCCAAAGTCCACACTGCTACAGTGTCATGTCAGTGTCGTCCGATCAGCACTGCTACAGTCGGTCAGAGTTGCTACAGTGCCCCCAAATTTGGATCAGAGGTCTTCGACCCCCAGAGCAGGGGCATGTTACCCCTTGTGGCCCCCAACGAGTTCACCGCAAAACTCAACCCGTGAAGTTGCGGCCTAATACGCAGTATGGGCCGCAAGCATTCGGCCCAACATCATCCAAAACGGATCGGGCTACACCAATCCAAAAAACTGACGCCACCAGCGCGACGACACCCCTCGTCGCCCCTCTCTGTGCAACAAAGCCCCCAGCCCCGCACCCCTCTCCGTGCAATCACCCCTCCTCGTCGCCCCTCGGTGCAACACAACCTCCAACTATGCACCCCTCTCAGTGTGATCACCCCTCCCTTTGCGCCAACCCCACTACCCCACTGTTTCTCCCTTCTCCCTATGTGACGCCCCAAACTGCACAGCATCGCCCCACCGCCATCCATGATTCTCCTAGGACCTAATTGATACCCGAATGCTCCGACCATGCACTTTCAGCACATACTTTCTACCCGATGCGCCCTTATCCTTGGGTAACGTGCATTTTCAGCACTCCACCGCCCTCTTGTGATCTTCGGGTCCATCTATGACAACATCATCACCCTTGCCGAATACTATCACCGCTTCCACACGTCTTGTGGATGAACGTCTCGATTCCTCCAATTTCATCATGTGGAAGAAGACTATTATTGTCATTTTGAAGGGCATGGGCTACTATTCTCATCTTGTTGCATCCTCTACGGATCCAAAAGATGTAATGTTCGGACAATGGGAACAGGGGGACAACAAGATCTTTTCTATGATGCTTAACTCCATGGATCGCTCGGTTAAGCATGTTGCCAAGACTGGTAATACCTGCAAGAACTTATGGGATTCTTTATTGCTTATGTTTTCTAAGAAAAACAATCTCGCTCGCATCTCTGATCTTTTTCAGTAGTTTTTCGCTCTTCAACAGGGAACTCGCATGATTCCCGCTTATTACAACAACTGGAAGTCAATTGTCGATGAGATCAATGACTTGTGGACCATTTCACAGACCCCTGACGACGCCCGCACTCAACGCGATTAGTTGTTATTGTTCTTCCTTCTGCATGGACTCAATATTGAGTTCTCTTCCACTATTACCGACATGTTGGTCAGCCACACCACGTTACATCCCTACTTGGTTTATAATTGCCTTGTTCATGCGAGTCCTCCACCGGCACTCAACATCGACCACTCTGATTGTGCTACTATGGTCTCTAGCAGTCCCAACAAAGGGGTGGTCATTCCAAAGGTCGTGGTCAACCTACTTCTCGTAAACATTGCACGCATTACGGCAGACTATCACACAATTGATACATGTTAGCATCTGCATGGTCGTCCGGATGGTTCTCCAGTTCTCAGACGCTCTCGATCTGCACAGGTTGTCATCCCTGACCCAATGCCTCTAGATGACACTCGCCATACTGTTGATGTCTCAGAAGATGAGTATCGGTATCTCCACGTCTCAGCGTGCTGGTACTTTATTGAGTGCTACTATTATTCATGGCGATGCACCTACTGCTTTTTTATCTCAGTGATCCACCTCATGGGTTCTTGACTCTAACGTCTCATAGCATATCACTGGGAATGCAGTTATTCTTCAGTCTTACAGCTCTACTTCAACTGTAGGTCCTATTATTGTGGTTGATGGTAAGACAGTACGGATTGCTGGTTATGGGACTTGTGCACTTACACCTAACTTGACGCTCTCCGCAGTTGCTCTTGTTCCAAACTTTCCTTTTAATTTGCGATCTATTAGTAAACTTACAGCTGACTTACAATGCCGAGTCATCTTCTCACCTACTTCAGTTGTCTTTCAGGAGCCTTCGACGACTCAGGTGCTTGGTAGCGGTCGACTTCAGGGTGGTGTGTACATGCTTGACTCAACCTCGGCTCTTGCATGTCTCGTCACCTTTGATCGTGTCCTGCAGCTTCATTATCACGTCAGCCATCCACCTGCACCCGTTGTTCAGTCACTTTGTCCAAATTTGGGTCATGTTTCTCCTTTTGATTGTGAATCATGTCATTATGTCAAGCATCACTGAACCTATGTCCCCCAGGTGATTACTCGTGTGTCTAGTTTCTTTTAATTAGTTCATTCTGAGGTATGGGGGCACCCAGTTCTAGTCCATGTAAACTGGGTTATCATTATTTTTCCACCTCCATCGATGATTTTTCAAGAATGACATGGGTCTATTTGTTGAAAACTCATTCTGAAATTTTTACTGTGTTTCGCTCCTTTTATCATGAAGTCCAAACTCATAAATCCACTAAAATTCGCTATTTGCGCTCTGACAATGGTCGTGAGTATTTTTCTAGCCTGTTTCAATCCTTTCTGGATGACCATGGCATTCTCCATCAAACTTCTTGTCCTCATACACCTCAACAAAACAGTGTTGCAGAACATAAGAATCGTCATATGTTAGAGGTTGTTCGTGCTCTTTTATTTCAAATGAATGTTTCAACCATTTTTTGGGGCGATGTCATTCTCACTACTACATATCTCATTAACAGACTTCTCTTATCAGTTCTTCAAGGGGGCACTCTATTCCATTCTTTATTACCAACTTCATCACCGCATTCACTGTCTCTTCGCATCTTTGGTTGTGTATGTTATGTACGGGATACTCGCCCCTCCCTTTCCAAGTTTGATACGCATGCCCTAAAATGCATCTTTCTTGGTTATTCGCGAACTCAGTGCGATTATCGCTGCTTTTCCCCGGATTTACGTCGTTATATCACATCCGCTGATGTTTCCTTCACCAAATCCTCCATCTTTTATGTTCCAGATTTCCCACCATCACCTGATATTCCTGATTTAGCCATAACTTTACCCTATTCTCTTCATCCACCACCACCAACGCTTCCTCCTGATAGATCCCGTTTTGGTCAAGTTTACTCTTGCCGCCCTTGCATGTCTGCCACCAAAGAGTCTGATGCTACTACCACACTCAATGACTCATCGGCTCCTGGTCATCCATCACCGAAGGTACCTGTTGCCCTTTACAAAGGTAAACGCTCCTGTCTGCAAATACTCAGTTCATCAGCTTCTTATTAGGGATTATTTGTGGCTACCTTTAGCACTATTGCAACACTCGCTGCTCACTCAACAACGCACACTATTGTTGATACAAAATATCATCTCGGTTGGTTAAAGGTCGCGCAGGATGAACTTCAAGCCTTGAAAACCAACTATACTTGGGATCTTGTCAATCTCCCTACAGATAAACAAGTTGCTGGTTGCAAATGGATCTATACAGTGCGCGTCAACACCGATGGCTCTCTTAATCGTCTCAAAGCCCGACTTGTTACCAAAGGTTATACACAGACATATGACATTGATTACTTTGACACCTTCTCTCCCGTGACCAAAATCGCATCGGTTCGCTTATTTATCTCTCTTGCTGCCTCTTATCACTGGTATCTCTATCAGCTGGATGTAAAGAATGTTTTTCTTCATAAATTTCTTGATGAAAAATTTTATATGGAACAACCATCAGGGTTTGTTGCTCGGGAGGGTCTTCAAAGGTTTGTCGCCTTCGTCGGTCATTGCATGGCCTCAAGCAGTCACCTTGTGCCTGGTTCGGGCGTTTTTGCACCGTTGTGCTTAGCTTTGACATGTGTCAAAGCATCAAGGATTCTTTTGTTTTCTATCATCATTCTACAGCAAGCATCATTTTTTTGATAGTCTGTGGATGAAATTGTCATTACTGACAATGATGATGTCGGCATTGATCGACTGAAATCCTTCATCAAAATTTTCACACAAAGGATTTGGGTCCACTACGATATTTCTTGGGGATTGAGGTCTCTAGATGCACCAAATGAATTTTTCTATCTCAGAGAAAGTATGTTCTCGATCTTCTGCAGGACACTGGAATGACTCAAGCCGACTCGGTTGACTCACCCCTCCCTCGAACCTAGAGAAAAATCACTTCATACTGACAGTGAGATGTTTTCTTCACCTGACAAATACAGACGACTTGTTGAGAAACTTAACTACTTGACGATGATTCGACCTGATATTGCTTGTGTGGTTAGCAAAATGAGTCAGTTTATAGAATCTCCAACAAAAACGCAATGGAAGGTTGTTTTTCGCAATGTTAGATATGTGAATAAGGAACCGGGTTTAGGTCTTCTGTATTCTGATCATGGACATATAGGTATTGAGGCATTTTGTGATACATATTATGTCAAGTGTCTCTCTTCTAGGAGATCTACGTCTGGTTTTGTAGTATTTGCTGGAGGAAATTTGATCTCATGGCGAAGCAAGAAGCGGACGGTTATCTCACGATCAAGGGCAGAATCGGAGTATCGTGTCACGACATATGTGACTGCAGAGATTATTTGGACACAACAACTTCTACAGGAAATTGGATATGCTGTAAAAAATCGGTACATATCTGGTGTGACAAAAGCTGCAATCAAGATTGTCACAATTCAAGTATTTCATGAGCGAAAAAAACATATTGAAGTTAATTGTCACTTAGTTGGAGAAAACTTTGAGAATAAAAAGATCATTTTCGATCATGTTCACACCTCTGATCAACTTGCAGATTGTAAAGACCCGTAAAATTCAAGGGAAATTTTTTCTTAATTTTCTTTAGAATTTTACAAGAGCGCGGTTTCAGACGGCACCTGATTCCGAGGCCCGGAGTGCCCGGAATTAATTTCCGAAGTTTGGCTCGGGTACGTTCAGTGAACGAACGAGCGGGAATTCATAACTTTTGATCCGGTACTCGGAATTGAAATCCGAGGGCACCGATGAACTCGCAGCGCCGATATTCGCTTAAAGAGACCTTTTCGGGAGTTGCGTTTGTTTCGGGTTGAGAGTTAGTTTTTGGGAGATTAGAATAAGTTAAATAAAAATATGTAAACACAATTTTTATTTAAACTTAATAGTTAACTTCTCTCAAAGGAAGTTAGGTGTGGGACCCACACCCACTTAACCTCCCTTGAGAGGATTAAGTGTGGTGGGGCCCACACGAAACCTAACTTTACATCTTCCCTCAAACTCCCTTAACCCCTCTTTAATTAACATGACAATTTGTTAATTAATGTGGAGTTATCTCTTATTTGAATTTCAAACTTTTGAAATTCTAGTGTGTTATTGTGTTAATAAAATAAGATAGAGTCTTATTTTATTTTGGGTTTAGTTTTGTCTCCTTGAGAGAGTTGGGAAGGTTCTTCTTGTTTCTTCATCTTCTTCAACCTCGACGAAGAACACGAAGAACGCCGTTCTTCAACGAAGAACTTCTTCGCCGAAGAACACGGTTCTTCCGCGACGTCATATCCGCGACGTGACGTTCTTCTTCCGCATCATCTCTTCCGCGACGGTTTTCCGCGACGAACGCCATCGACAACGACTCTTCCTCCGACGTCAAAGGAATCAACACCGATATTCCACGACTACGTCAACGTGCGACTATCGAGGTAGGGGTTCTTGAGTTCGTTGTTTTCTTTTTATTTGACATTCCTCAAGACTTGACGAAGAACGCTCAAGTTCCGACGAAGAACGTCGCTCCGCTCTTCTTCGTCTTCCGTGTCAACGAGAGAGAACACCGCTTCTTCCTCGGACAACCTTCGTCGGCGTACAAGGATTCGCCAACGACGTATCACATCGGACGCACCTCTTCGTCATCGAATTTGACGAACGACGACCGCGACGCCCGACCTCCGCGACGTTATCTTCCGCGGAACATTGTCAAATCTTCGAACCTTATACCCGAGGTAGGGGTTGTTGTATTTTGTTTATATTTAACCTTGTTCGTGGTTCATACTTGTCTAACGTATGGATAATTTATATAAGTGTTATTGTTTAACGTGAGGGGGGCCGGACCGCATGAACACGGCCGAACCCCCTCCATCGTTCTTGTTATTTAATCTTGCGGGTGGAAGCAAGGTGGCGTGGTGCCGTCGCACCACGCGGTTAATCGTGCGTTTATTTTATGCAACACCGTCGCGCGCGCACCATGAAGAAACATCTTGAACGCGACGCCGACGCGCCGCGTTGAAAGAAATCAAGGCACGGCGGAGGGGCGCGGTGCCGTCGCACCGCGCCGGACGACGAACACCGCGGCCGGTTCCGGGCCGCGGCGGAAAGAGAAGACCGGCGGCCGGGCCGCCGGCGTCGGAAGCCGAAGAGGGGACCGGATTTTCCGATCCCGTTGGAGAAAACCGGCCGGCCAGCTGGCCGGCCGGATGGCATTAAACCGGGGGAATTAATCCCCCGGCCAGCGCACAAAACCCCCCTCTTTAAGAGGGGGGCGGTTTCCATGAAAGGGGGGGGGGCAGCAGCCCCCCGGTTTTTCTCCAAGCCGGCCCCCACGTGGGGGCCGTTTCTTCTGCAAAGGGCGCGGCAATTAGCCGCGCCGCCGCCTCCAAGAAAGCGGGGGCTTTGCCCCCCGCATGCCGCCTCCGTGCGCGCCGCCAGGCCGCCGCGCCACCGCCGGGCCGCCGCGCCACCGCCGGGCCGCCGCGCCGCCAGCCGTTCGGGCCAGGTCGGACCCGGGTCGGGTCGACCCGGTTCGGGTCGGGCCGGGTCGCCCCGGACCCGGACCCCCCGTTTCGAATCATTTTCGGTCTTTTGGCCATATCTTGAGCCACGGACCTCCGATCGACGAACCGTCTGCGGCAACGCGATCCTTGGATCGAGACGGTCGTTTCGGTATATCGCACTCAAGGTTTCGGATTACTTTGAGTTCGGCCGGGTTGGTTCGTTCACGAAACCAACCGGGCCTTCGGAGCGGAAACGCTCATATCTTGAGCTACGGACGTCCGATTGACGTGCCGCCAGCTGTGTTGTGTTCCTCTTAGTGAGACGAATCTTTTGGCATACTCCGCCCGAGGTTTGGACGCAGGTGGAGTACGGTCGGGTTGGTTTTGCCTTAAAAACCAACCGGGCCCCGAGAACGAAAATGCCAATAACTCTCAGACCGGGCGTCCGATCGACGCGCCGTCTGTTGCGTTGAGTTCCTGTTGACGGTACGGAACTTTTGGATACATCAACTCTGGGCTTCGTGACAGTTGATGTATCAGCCTCTCGGCTCGTGGAGCGGACCCTCCGAACGAGCTTGCTGTGTGCGGAAACCCTAGTGCTGACTGCGACTGTTACTGTGACTACTACTGCTGCTACTGCTACTGTGACTGCGACGACGACAGTACAGAGATCATGTGTGGATTCGACGACGACGACTACAGCACTCAGCGATCCTACGTGGATCAGTGCTATAGGTCCTGTGTGGGCCCGATCCTGTGTGGATTCGACGACGACGACTTCAGCACTCAGCGATCCTACGTGGATCAGTGCTACAGGTCCTGTGTGGGCCCGATCCTGTGTGGGTCCGATCCTGTGTGGGTCCGCGCTCAGCGGTTCTGTGTGAGCCAGCGCCTACAGGTCCTGTGTGGGCCCGATCCTGTGTGGGTCTTTGCGGGGGTTAGTTACCTATCGATCATTCGTGGGTCCGACGACTTAGATGGATCAGAGATCATCTTTATCGTCCTTTGGTTAGTTACCTATCGATCCTTCGTGGGTCCGACGACTTAGATGGATCAGAGATCATCTTTATCGTCCTTTGAAGAAGTATACCTGTGTGAGCTGAATCCTGTTGCTTTCCTGTGTGGATTGTGTTGTGCTATCCTGTGTGGAATACGTTTACTTTCCTGTGTGGACTGAGTTGTACTTGGGCTCGGAGGTTGGAGCGTATTTGAATTTGATGACTTAGGTATATGTATGGGCATATACCTAAGCAGTGTCGGTTGTTACTTCGTGATTGTATCTTTCTTCGTGGTTTATCCTTTGTGGATTTGAGAGACCTTCAGGGGTCTCGGGGTCCCTACTGAGTAGCTTATACTCACCCCTGCACGGGCTTTGCCCGCACTACGTTGTGTTGGTTGCAGACGACGGACAGCGTTGATCTTAGCTGAGGCTTGCAGAGCGGGACGGTACCCGGAGGTGGACCACTGGGCGGGACGTGCTCGGAGCGGACGGCGGGACCCGTGGAGCAGAGGAGCCATCTGTACCCATCCTTCAGGTGGGATTTCCAGTGGACAGCTCGGAGTAGCGGCTTTTACTTTTCAGTTGTTGTTTTCCATTTCGAGTTGTACTTTACTTTCAGTTTGGGTTTGTATTCTGGCCCATTTACTTTTCCGCACTTTCAGTTGTACTCTGCTTTTGCTTAGTGTTTACTTTCCGCTTGCTTACTCTGTGGTGTTTGTTTACTTTGCAAAGGCAATATCTTCCCTTTTTACCGGGATTTACGCCTTGGTGCTAGTCGTCAGCCCCTGGCCTATGGAAGGCGGGCTTGGGGTAGTCACGGCACGGACCCCGAGGGCGGGTCGTGACACAGATGTTCTCACAAAAGGGGTGTTTGGACCACGTGTCCAATTTTTGTGTAACAAGCTAGGCATGATAAATATATATGTCCCCGCTTGAGGGGAAATGTTATAGAGTATTAGATATTTTTGGATATTTTTAATATTTTTGTCCCACATCGGTATGGGTTATCTTTTGTACTCTTTATCTCGTCTATAAATAAAGCATCCCACCTCGTTGTGAGGTACGATTTTCATTCCAACAGTTCTTAAATTCCATTATAAGGTTATCATTTAGGCGCCACAATCTGATTCTCAGATTCCTTAATTGTTTCATATTTCTCTTGTAATTTTTAACTTGCAAGTCTAAAACTAATAAGCGATGTTGGGTGGTCAGACTTTCACCGGGTATAACCTTACAATCCTTGATAAATCTTCTATATGATCTTTTTATCAAGAAATAATCAATTTGGGATCTTGTGACGACATTTTTATAAATAATACGATTTTCCTCTCATTTCTTAAAGAGCGTATTTGCTATCACAAAATCACAACTACAGTCAAAGTCTAAGATGGTTGATCCTTCATCATTTACTATACCCAAACCAAACCCTCCATGGCAATTTATGTGATCTCTGGAATCTTTTCCTACATTCTCATTTAGGTCACCACCTATAAAAATATTTTCATGTTGCGGCAAACACTGAATCAAAGTTTTTAAATTAACCCAAAAAGTAGACTTTTGTTGTACATTTAGACTTACTTTAGGCGCATAAACAATAACAAAGTTGAAAGTCCCATTTCCTACAATTATCTTAACGACTATGATTTTATCCCCTAATCTTATGACATCAACCACTTTATCTATTGAAGTCTTATCCACCATAATACCAAAACCATTCTTAGTCTTATTTTTACGAGTACCAAAGTTTGAAACCAGAACTATCCTAATGTTTTGCCTTTTCTCTCACCCATTTAGTCTCATGTAAACAAAATACACTAAACCCTCTTCTAATCATAGTATCTACCAATTTCATAGTTTTACATGTTAAAATTCCAATATTCCAACTAGCTATCCTAAGCTTATGATTTTAGACGAGCTTCCTTACCCTCCACATCCGTCCAGAAAGGTGTGAGCGAGCCAAAATAGGGTGACAATGGACTTATTTCCACACATGATCATTTCAAATCAATCCATTATAACACACTACAGTTTCTCAGAAAACCCTAAACCAGTATGGGTCTGCTCCCCAAAATGTACCCCCACCCCCACCCCCACCCCCCACATCCTCGACAACAAATAAAAAGGAAACAGAAGTTCTTGCATCCATTATTTACCAACTACATTTAAAAATGATATCAACAAACAAATCATAAAACAACACATCATACCTTCATGTCTGCCCTTGAATCAGATTGGTGTGGACGGTCTGACATGCCAACTGCCATCTGAGAAAAAAGCCCACAGACTTAAGCATACTGGCCAATAAGCACAAGCTTATGCTGGCCAGCCGGTGGACCAAGATTAATTTTTTCTTTTTTATTAAAATATTATTTTAATTTAACGTAACATTTTTTATACCAAACAGATACATTTTTTAAGCATGTGATAAATATGTGTAAATTAACATATATGACATAACTATTACATATTTCATATTTAATATTCTCAAATAATAAGGGGGTTTTATTTAGAAAAATATCTTAATCATAATTGGAAATGCGGGCGGGCCCACAGAATGTGGACGGATCAGACTTAATTTTTTTAGCCCAAATTAAATGCAGGAATAAATGGATCGAGTCCATTTTTAGACCCAGTTCATGCAGCCTTGGCCCGCTTCGCCCTGATCCAACCCATTAAGCACCCTTGCAGGTGAACAAGCGAATTGATCGCCGATTACATGAAATGTTTTAATCAAAGAGAGGAGTACGTACACGGGTAGCATTGTTTAACATGCGTATCACTTGAAAATATGTGATGCCATTGAAAAGAATAGCACCCCACAGTGGTGCATAAAATGTCATAAAGTGAACTACCTGCAATTAAAATTCAAACTTCAGTCACACTGAAGTGAACACTGCGTAATTGAGTGATAGAAATGAGATTAAGAGCCTGGTTATTTAAAAAAAAAAAACCAACAGAGCTTTTATGTTTTTGAAAAAAACAATTCTCTAAAATTGTACATTGAGGTTTTTTTTTAAAAAGAATTTAAACAAAAAGAAAATCATTTCTTAGCTCTTTTAGAAAAGCTATAGTGGAAGCATTTTTTTATTATAACACAAACATGAAAATGGGTTCTGATTTCCCTAAAATCACTTCTTAAAATTATTCTAAGAACACTTATTTATTATGCTAAAACAAACGGACTCTAAAAAAGCACAGCACTACATGCTGATATGCTTGTTTTCAAAGAAAAAGATGCCACTCCACTAAAGGAAAGTTAAGAAACCTACTGAACAAAGATTTTAAGATTCAGGATCAAAATTCAGATTCCACTAAAAAGATCAATAAAATCATACGATGAGCATAGCTTGAGAAAGAAAGAGGGAGGGGGGCAGAATAACTAAGGCTGTGTTTGGGTTTGGAAACCACTTTCTGTTTTCATTTTACAAATATGTACTAAAAATATATGTTGGAAAGTGTTAAAAAAAGGAATGAAATCATAAAAATATAGGAGTTGCATATCAAAACATTTTCATTTTCTTGAAAAAATGAAAACAAGCTTTTTTCCAAAAAATATATCATTTTCTAAAAAATGTTTTTCATTTACATAATCCAATACATTCCTAAAACATTTTTAGAAAATGAAAACAGAAAACGCTCTTCATAACAAAACACAGCCTAAAATTCTATATTTATGGAGAGTATTTCACCCGTTTCAAAATTGTAAACCTCCAGTAACCAAGCCTTTTTTTCAGGTCCTGGACTCAACTCTATTTTTCCATCTGATTATTTCATCTATAAGCTCACTGCAAAATTCTAAGCAAGTCAGATGACATCAACACTTCAAAACTTTCAACACATCACACTTTCAATTAACTTGTTCAACACTTCACACTTTCAATATCCTGATGATGGACAATCATGGAAACAAAATAATGCCCTGCCAGGTCCCTGAAGTCGATATAAATTTTATCTCCCTATCTAACAAGATTTGTTTACACATGAAGACTTCCATAGAGCTCGCCAAAATGCATGCAAACTAAAATAAAAAACACAATGTGAGCATGGTAGATAGAATTCATTATACTTGCCGTTCTGGTACGCCCAGTCTGTGTCCAACACCCTGCACCGAATTGTCCAGGGCTATTGCCAATGGAACGTATAACAGTCACAACCAGTGAGGTTCCTGAAACATTGATGAACATTTAAACATCAACCACACAAACAGGACAAAAACTAAGGCCCTGTTTTGTTGACAGAAAGAAAGTTGATGGGTATGTAGAGAAAAAAGAAAGGATGTAAAAGAAATAAAAAATAAAAATGATACTTAGTGATGGAAAGGAGAGTAATTTAATACAATTAAAATAATGATACGATAATAAAAAATAGAATATAATTGATAAAATATATATAATAATATAATCAAAGCAGGCATACCCCAAACGTACAAGTGAAACATTGGTTCCAAATCTTCAACATCAGTCTTGTGTTTCACAACAGTGCGATGAAGAGTAAAAGCAATTGTTGTAGTCCACAAAAAAGATGCAACACAGAAGAAATGTGTGCTGTAGCCCTGAGCATAACAAAAGAAACCGCTGGACGGATCCCTGCAACGTGTGACTTAAAACTACACTATGGGCCATATGAAGAAAAAAATACATAAGAAATTATATTGACATTACACCAAGAGGCATACCCAACAATGTTGAAGAAACTGCAAAGCAAGTCCTGCAAACCATGGATGAGAAAGTTTCTAAGTATTTTTATATATCAAGAACATGAAACAGCGAAACTTCAGTGAAACCATTAAAGCAACTCTGTTCGTGCAGTTAGTTATGAGTCAAAATGCTATTGTCAGTAGAACCTTTGGGAAAAACAGGAATTTAAGGTTGCGTTGGTTTTGAAAAACATTTTATTGTTTTTGTTTTTCAAAAATGAATTAAAAAATATGTTATAAAATGTTCTGGAAAGCGGAGGAAAAAAAAGAAAGGGCTATCTATCCAAAAGTTTTCATTTCCTTGAAAACGTGAAAACTAGTTTTTTTCTCAAAAAACTTCTACTTCCATTTTCATTTTCTAAAAAATGCTACCCATTTACATTATCCAACATGTTGTCTAATGCATTTTTGTAAAATGTAAACAGGAAATGTAGTCCAAAACCAAGCCCGGCTTAAAATTAGTCGAGTAACCGTGCATATTTTAAGACAGTTCAAACATGTGGCATAGATTAACTAACATCTTGATAGCGACCACCTGGAAGGCATAGTTCAGGATGGGAAATAAAAGGGGAGCACGGTGCAGCTGGGACAGCCTGGCTGGAATATTCTAGTAAGGGCAGAAGGGTCACAACAGGGGAAAACAGCAAGCTGACCACAACTGGAACACAGCTGGCTTGTTAGTTACAGGCTCCCTCAGCTGGCAGATTGTTAAATAGGGAGAAGGGGTTTGAGAGAGAGCGGGAAAGAATACTGTTAGGTTGTTTAGGCAGTTCAGCTGAAGCTTGGGCGAGAGTGCAAGGGGCCTCTCGGGGGATTTCTCTTCTCTCTTTCAGTCTTCTTCTTCTTCATTTCTCTTCTTCGCTCCCTCCTGTAATTCTGCCCAGTGCTGTTTCTTTACACACACACACAAACAAACAAAGAAGCCTTCCCCGGATACGGGTTCCTATCAATTGGTCCAAACTGCCGCTCTTCATCACTCCTTGTTGCTGTGTGACTATAGAGAACCGTCCCCAACCTCCTTTTAATGTCATGGAGCAACGCAGAAGAAGCTTTGAAGCAGCAGCAGCCTGTCTGGCGTCACTCATACGCGATCTGCCTGACTCCTTACGCGGTATGTCAAACATCACTGCCTCTGGTCGCGTAACTCATCCATGCTCACGCGCTCCGCGTGACTCCACATGCGTGATTCAATAGGGCTTACGCACTCCACCTAAAATACGATGTCGATGACGGACGGATCCACGCTCGTTGTTGGTCACGTGACATGCCTTCACTCCGTGTGAATCTTTAAGACTTACGTGCTCCACGTGATTCTTTAGTACCTGCGCGATTCTTTAGCACTTAAGCGCTCCGCACGATTCTTTAGTACTTATGTGCTCCGCACGATTTCTTTGGGACTTAAGAATTAATCTTTCCTTGGCCAAAATTCAATACAAAACTCCAAATAACTTCACAACCTCTTCGTCAACCAATTTTGTCAACAACTTCCAACCTCGTCAACACAACCACCTAAGAACTCCACTAAGAGAGATTTTTGTCAACAATCTCCCCCTTTAGATTTGTTGACAACACTTCAAACTCAAATAGTCATCAAAAACTTACTCAACATGTACTCTAATCACACATGAGACAAACTCGGCATGAGAAACAAGAGTGACATGCAAAGCTTATCAATGAAGCGCTCCGCGCGATTCTTTAGTACTTATGTGCTCTGCGTAATTCTTCGACAAAATTACCCGGTTGGTCACATCTCCTCCAAACTTCCTCCAAGCAGTCAAAATGATTTTTCGTTGGAAAATTTCTAACATCTTGAGTTTTTGATTTTCCAACTTCTCGTAGCTTAGGAAAGTTGCTTATTTTTCTTCTGCTATTGCTCCCCCACGTTTCATGCATATTTCCAGGAAGAGACATATTGTGTCAACAGTTGTAAGTTTTATGCCCATATATTCCGCAGCACCAACAAAAACTATCGAATCTCAGTTTTCTGTAAAAGTGGAATCTTTCCCTATAGGAAGGTTGTCGGGGTTCGTAACTTCTTTCTGCTTTTGTTTCCTCCTGTCTCAGGGCAACTTTCTTATGGGAGATATTTTCAACTTTTGTTGATTTGATGGATTTCTCACATCTTTTCTCAACCCAAGCTTTCCCGATATTTTTCTAAACACCTGCATGGTTGGTAAAATCAGATGAACTTTTACTTTTAGTGGATGAGGATTTCACCTGATTCTCGGGATGAGTTTTCTCAGCAGCTTGAGAAGTTTCAGCTTTTACCTCTGAAACTTTGTTGAAATTCCCGTTCATCTTTCTTAAGGTACTTTCAACCTCAAAGAGTTTGGATCAAGTTTTTCAAAGTTCGTCTTCCTTAGCTATCAGTTTCTTGCTGAGATCTTACACCAACTTTCCCCGTTCAACAACTTTCAGTTTGAGGTTTACAACCTCCTGGATATACTCACCTTCCTGTTTAAGGACGTCTTGCCTTTCTTGATTGTTGTTTCCACTTTCCTTTAACATTCTGATTTCTTTTTTCAGTTTTGTGTTTTGACCAACAAGTTCTGATCCCAGCTGATATTCTTTGTAGCTTTCTCCACCTCCTCCTTCATCGTTGTTTAAGGAATCTTCCTTTTTCTCAACATTTGCAAAGAAGGTTCTGAACTTTCATCTTCTAAAAAATTGTTGTCAATAAAGTCATATTCGACTTTCTTACTCAACATACTTCTATTTCCAATGAACTTTTTCTTACCACCATTGTACTTCTTATCTTCTTGAGAAGATTTGTTAAACTTCTTCCACCAAGATTTTTCTTCAAAATGATCTTCATATTCTTCAACTTTCTTCTTGGGGCAGTTCATAGCAAAATGTCTGATTCCCCCGCACTCGAAACATTTGAGTGGAAGTTTGACTTCATACTTCCCTCTACCACTCCGATAGTTTTTGGAGATAAGAGACATGATCTTTTCATTCATTTCATCATTGTCCTTATCTTCTGAATCAGTGAGGTTAGCATTCACAGTATCTTGGATTTTCAACTTTATCATAAGCTTCAAAAGTCATTTCATCCTTGATCTTCTTCTTGAATGCTAGAGTTTTCCTCATTTCATAAGCAACAAGAAAGTTATGCAATTCATCAAAAGATAAATCATTTTTATCTTCTAAGGCAGAAATTTTAGAATCAAACCTGTCAGGAAAGTTTCTTATGAGTTTTTTTACAATGGCAGAATCTTTCAAAACATCTCTGAATCCTCTAATGTTGCACACAACTTCATTAACTCTAATGAAGTATTCATCAATAGTTTCTTCATCTCTCATTCTGATATCTTCTGATATCTTCAAACTTCTTTCGCCAAATTTGTAATTTTGCCTTTCACTTTAGTGTTTCTCTCGAAGATACTTTCGAGTTTGTCCCAAGTTTCCTTGGTTGTTTTGAGACTCGTCCCCTTCATAAAAACATTTTTAGACAGAGACATAAGAATAGCATTTCTAGATTTCCCATCAACCTCAATGTTCCTTTTGTCAGCAAAGGTCATGGGAGCATTTTTCTCCATAGGTAGAAACTCAATAGTTGCATCAACAACCTCCAAGCCAAAAGACAGAAGATAGTGTATTATTCTGTTTTCCAACCATGATAATTTTTGCCATCGATGGTAGGAATATCTCTACTGCTGACTGAATTGAGATTTTTCATGATAATAATTCAACAGGAAAACCTTCGCTCTAATGCCAATTTAAGTTCTCAATGATCATTGAACCACTGAGGAGGGCTTAAATCAGTTGTCTTTTTACAAATTTCCAATTTTATGAAATTTAACCCCTACAACTTGTTGGAGTTACTTTCCTTTTCAATTCTATATCAATCTCACAAGCATGCAAATATAAGTAAACAAAGCACGCAAGATTTACAAGGTTCGACCTCGGTGTGAGAACCTGCATCATTGCCATGGTCACTCCCGTGGCCCATGAAAATTCACTATTAGTAAGAAGTGAATACAACTTTTGAATGAACTCCCATTAGACTCCTATCTCCTGATAGTGTTGGAGTTTGTGGTCTAGAACTAACTACTTTGTACTTTATGATAAACTTCTATTAATAAATACCTTATCACATCTTGATTGTTCTTCTGCGTGATAATGCATGTGATAATGTCTTAAGGATAGTTGTTGCACTAAAGGGTCATAGTGGATCCCTGCTATGATGAGAACCCGGAAGTGTCATAACACTATTTTTGAATATATATTATATGGCCGAATGATGTTATTTGAGGGACACAAATAATATAGGTCATTAGGGGTGAGGACTCATAAAACTTTGAGGCACATTCTCATGGTGTGCGCCTTTGGTAATATCCAGGAGGATATTATGAAAACGAGACTCGCCAGTAAGAAATCCACATTTTATAGTCTCATTGGATGTTCCTATCTGCGGACGTGTGTATTGGTCATTAGACTTTAAGATTATTATTAATGGGTATCACAACTCGCGCACTTAGATGTATTGACGAAAACTGTGACGACACACTGTTCACAGCGAGGTAGGATATGTTGGGTGAGTCATGAGTAATACTGCATTAATAGATAATGCGAGAAAGAATTTGTCCATTCTGTTCCATAACAGAAGTTGATATCTCAAACCCTTCAATGGAATTGATATAGCCTAAATAAATCCATGGTCATGGTAAGCAATGGGCAAGTTCAATTTCGGAAAGTCAAAGAAAGAATAATCGAGCACATGGGTTGATGGCACTATCATGCAACCTGCTTGATTGGAGATATCGTGACAAAGAGATTACATTACACGGTAAGCGTTCGTAGGAGATGACACGTGATGTTATTAATATTTTCATGACTTATTATATTCCCCCTTTACTTATTTTATATGAAATGTGCATAATTTGTGTGAAATATTAATGTTTTAATATTAAGTATAATATTTGAGCATTTTTAGAAGTAGTCAAATTGAGTCAGTTTAATGTTTTAATTATAACTATCACTATACTGATCCAAATTGTGTGGTTCTTGTTTTGTAGGATTCTACTTTCAATATACAACATTTCATTAGAAGGAACCATGATCCAATTCTGCCATTTGAAGGGTCATATGGTCCTCACAAACAAGACCAAAGAATCTGTGAACAAACTGGACCAGCCTTGAAGATTGATTTACTGGGCTCAATCCAGAAGTCCAAAAACATTAACTCTCCACCATAATTCGGGGGACACTACATGTCATCTTGGATAAAAATTTCAAGGCCCAAATCCAAGTACAAGGGGCCCAAATAAATCTTTGAAGTCCAGCCCACCATTCTGGCCGAGAATTAAAATCAGTTTAGTATGCATGACATATCTCCTGATGTAAGCATCAAATCGAGCTGAGATTTTGCAGTGTGAAAGAGAAGATATAGGCGGCCGACTTTGTTGAAGCAACCATTCGTATTTGAAGGCATCTTCATATTCAAAAACCCTTTCACATTATGGACTTCAAAAAGACTGGATTGAAATGGACAGTTTACCTTTGTTTATTAAAACCGCCATAACTTTGGCTCCACTTGTCCAAATGCCTCCATATTTTGACAGTAGTCGGCCAACATTATTTTCTACAACTTTGAAGAAGGGGATATTTGAAGATTCGGCTGTCTGAATAGCCAAATTGGCGATGCAAGTGGAGGGATAGATTGGGAATGCAAACAGTCCACTCCTTGGGCTATAAATACTCTCCCCTTCTCTCCTTGAGAGGGGTTGGCATTTCAGAAGAGAGGAGATCATATTGGCACGACCAAATCTTTTCCAAAGGCTTGGGAGGACCTGTCATACTCAAGTTTTCACTTGAGAGACCTTTCCTCCTCTCTTTGTTTTCACTTACTTTTGTGTTCTTCATTTTTGTAATTTTGTAATTCTCTTTCTTTGTAATTCTGTTTTAATGCAAGTTACTTCTTCAATATCTCTTATTCTCATCCACCTTCTGTAGTTTAATATTTATGTTCTTAAAATAGTTTAAATTCAGTTGAATCCCCTTCCCTTCTTTTGCTTCCTCATTCAATCGAAAATCCGTTTTTAATTATCATCATCGTTCGTGTGTGTGTGTCAACGTACCACTCTTTTCTAATCCCTTTCTTTTCCTTCTATTCTTAATTTATCATCATAATTATTTTAACCAGAATATTAAACATCCAAATGGCTGAGTAAATCTCTCATTGGGGTGAGTTATAATTCGGGGATATTAAGTGATTGAGAGTTTTGCTCGATGAGTATTCTTTAAATTAATATTGTGTATGTTAAACTCAATATGTTATGGATTAATGATATGTTTTGTTTAACGAGTGGTTTCCATGGATTATTGGAACCATAAATACACTACCATAAATAAGTTTTGATTGAGATTAGAACCCTAAGTTAAGTTAAGGCTTGGATTAAAGCCTTCACACTTAGAAATTCCAATCAACATCAACTTATGACATGGGTGTTAATTTAATGCAATACAAAGTAAGGCTCAAGGATATCACATGCTTAACTCCCCAATGATGAACTCACCCCAATCTTTATCAACTTGTTAAATTAAACATCATTCATTAAACATTGAATTAAGCTCTGCAAACAAACCCCCCAATCAAAATACAATCAACTAAAAAACAATCGACTATTACGAAGTACCATCGCCGAGGATTCGACCCGAGTGCTGCTATACACATTAGCAGAGCACCGGAACTTTGACCGGTCGATAGGCGACAATCGGCCGTGCGTTTCAAATGGCGCCGTTGCCGGGGATGGTGCTTTAAGTAGTCATTAGTTTCTGGTTATTGTAAAAAAAAAACCCAAAAAAATACAAAAGTTTAAAAAAATTGAAAAAAAACACAAAGAAAAACCCGTCTTCCTCTTAAAAATCATAAACTGAAAAAAAATACAAAGAAAAACCCGTCTTCCTCTTTCTTCCAAAATCTCTCTGAATGCCCCGTAGCCTTCCAAACAATCCCTCGGATTTGTTTGACCCTGAAATTGATAGAACTCTTCGTCGAATTAGGAGGACCATTAGGGATAACCAAATCACCCAAGAACCAATCATTGCCCTACCAATTGAATTAGATATGGCCAATCCTAGGGAACAAACATTGAAAGAACTTGCTGCCCCTGATATGAATTACCAACCTCTTGGTATTCAATATCCAAACATTGAAGCTGACTTCGAACTCAAATCGGGTTTGATTCATCTTCTCCCTCATTTTCACGGGCTAGCCGGTGAGGATCCACATCTTCACCTTAAAGAGTTCCAAGTAGTATGCTCTACCATGAAGCCTCAAGGGGTTTCTGAAGAACAAATCAAGCTTAGAGCTTTCCCCTTTTCCCTAGCAGATTCTGCCAAGTCTTGGCTCTACTACCTCCCACCTGGTTCCATAAACTCATGGGTTGACATGAAGAGACTTTTCCTTGAGAAATTCTTTCCCGCTTCCCGAACAGCTTCTATCCGAAAGGAAATAAGCGGCATCCGTCAATTCTCTAATGAATCACTCCATGAGTATTGGGAGAGGTTCAAAAAGCTTGTGGCAACTTGTCCACACCATCAAATCCCTGACCAACTCCTGATCCAATACTTCTATGAGGGGTTATTGGCTATGGAGCGAACTCTCATTGATGTCGCAAGTGGCGGTGCTCTTGTTGACAAAACTCCTGCAGCTGCAAGAGATCTCATAAGTAACATGGCTGCAAACACGCAGCAATTCCATACTCGAGCACATGCTCAAGTGAAACAAGCCCAAGAGAATCAATCCATAGAGCCCAACAAGATGACTGAGTGGATGAGTGAACTTACAGGTCTTGTGCGTCAACTAACGGTGGCTACCAAAGCCCCAACCTCATCTTCTCCACAGTCACTATTCCCTGGACCTGTCAAGAATTGTGGAATCTGCAACTCTCCATCTCATCCGACTGACACATGTCCACAACTTCAAGATGATCCATCTGATTCATCTAGTCCAATGGAGATCAATGCGGCATATGCTCAGCGAAACTTCAACCCTCAACAATCAGGTCAGTTTGTTAGAAACTTCAACCAACCCCACTCTGAGCCCTTCTCTTCTACCTTTAACCCACCTCTGAGGTATGGTAATCCCATTTCTCATCCTCCTCAGTTCCCTCATCAAAATCCAAACCAGTTCCAATATGGTCAAAGTGGTGGTAACATCCATCAACCTTATCCTTTTGTTCCTCAACCCCAAAGGAACAATTCTCCTCCAGGATTCCACTATCCTAACGAGCCTTCCCAATTCCCCACCCAATACAATCGCTTTCCCAAGAACCAAAATCAAGGCCAACCCAATTTGGGACAAGCCTCTTCTTCTAAACAACCATGGGAAAGTGCTGTAGAGGATCTTGCTTCCTTCACCCGTTCTAGCCTCAAGAACATTGAAACCCAAATAGGTCAACTTGCATCCCACCTGAGCCAGCAACAACCATCCAATTCATCCCAACTCCCAGCTCAACCATTACCCAACCCTAAGGGTAATGTAAGTGCGATTGCACTTAGATCGAGAAAGCAAATTGCTATGCCCCATGCTGATTGCTCTACCTCCCCTTTCGATGTTGATCTAGAAAATGAAAAGAACAAAAAGCTGGAAAAGGAACTTGAATCCACTCCTTCACCTCCTTCCATTCCTCTAAGGAACCCAATTCCTTTTCCTCAAGCCATCTCCAAGCCTAAGAAGTCCTTTGAACCTGATCCTGAAATGCTTGACATGTTTAGACGTGTTGAAGTGAACATCCCCCTCTTAGATGCCATCAAACAAATCCCTAAGTATGCCAAGTTTCTTAAGGAACTGTGCACCCATAAGAGGCAACTTAGGAACATTGAAAATGTTTCAACCCAACAGTCCATTCCCATGAAGTGCAAAGATCCAGGGATCTTCACGGTTCCATGTCAAATAGGGAGTTCCAACTTTGATGATGCACTCATAGACCTTGGAGCCTCAATAAATGTCATGCCCAAATCCATTTTCTCCAACCTTGGTCTAGGTCCCTTGCACTCAACGGGTGTTGTCATTCAATTAGCCAATCGAAGCACTACCAGTCCTGAGGGGATAATTGAGGATGTTCTTGTTCGGGTCAATGATCTTATCTTCCCAGCTGATTTCTATGTCCTTGACATGGAAGGTGAGACGACCTCTTCTCGATCTCCCCTAAATCTAGGAAGACCATTCCTCATGACTGCGAGAACCAAGATTGATGTCCATTCAGGCATCTTATCCATGGAATTCGGTGACCAACTGGTCAAGTTCAACATTTTCCAAGCCATGCGATACCCATCTGAGGATCACTCTGCATTCTCAATCCATGCTTTTGAGGACACTTCTAAGATTCAATCGAACCCCAATCCACCATGTTCTTCATGTTCTAATGATAAAGGATCTTGTGAAATCTGCACCATGATTAACAAAGTCATAAATGGTGAAGTTGATGTGGACCTCTCGTTCATAGACTCCATCAATCTAGAGGAACTTGAAAACTCTCTTGAATCCCACATCAACTCTGATCTCTACTGCTCCACCTTGGACAGTGTTGAGGAAAATGATCCAAACCCATCTGGAATCCCTTCTCCTGCTCCTAACTTGTCTAGCTCTCAAATCAAGGCTGAAACTGATCTAAAACCACTTCCTTCACACCTCAAGTATGCATTCCTTTTCCATGATCCCTCCTACCCTGTCATTATCTCTGCTTCACTTTCTGAAACTGAGGAGTCCCAACTTGTTCAAGTGTTAGAGGAAAACAAAAATGCCTTAGGTTGGACCCTAGAGGATATTCCAAGAATCAACCCTGCCCTTTGCATGCATCACATCCATCTAGAGGAATCATCCAAACCAATTAGGCAACCTCAAAGAAGACTCAATCCACTCATACTTGAGGTAGTTAGGGAAGAGATTACCAAGCTTCTTCAAGCTGGTATTATCTACCCAATTTCTGATAGTGAATGGGTTAGTCCAATTCAAGTCGTTCCTAAGAAGGGCGGGATAACAGTTGTCACAAATGAACATGGAGAAGTGGTCACAACTCGAGTGAAAAACAAATGGCGTGTGTGCATCGATTATCGCAAATTGAATGCTGAAACACGAAAAGATCACTACCCACTTCCTTTCCTTGACCAAATGCTTGAGAGATTGGCCGGAAAGTCACACTATTGCTTTCTTGATGGTTACACCGGCTACTTCCAAATTCCAATCGCACCTCAAGACCAAGAAAAGACCACATTCACTTGCCCCTTTGGAACCTATGCCTATAGGCGAATGCCTTTTGGCCTTTGTAATGCTCCTGCAACATTCCAGCGGTGTATGATGAGTATCTTTTCTGAATTCATTGAGAATTGCATGGAGGTCTTCATGGATGACTTTACCATTTATGGAGAGTCATTTGAATCTTGCTTACATTCACTCTCTTTGGTCCTTCAAAAGTGTGTCAAGTGCAACCTTGTGCTGAATTTTGAAAAATGTCACTTCATGGTTTCAAATGGGATTGTTCTAGGTCACATAATTTCTCAAGAGGGTATCCAAGTTGATCCAGCCAAAATTGAGGTGATCCAATCACTTCCTGAACCCAAATCAGTTCGAGACATTCGGTCCTTCCTTGGTCATGCCGGTTTCTATCGGCGATTCATTCAGAACTTCAGCAAGATTTCCCTCCCACTCACTCGTTTACTTCAAAATGATGTCACATTCAATTTTGATGAGGCTTGCAAGAGAGCCTTCATTGAACTCAAATCTGCTCTCACATCTGCTCCAATAATCCAACCCCCAGATTGGTCCTTACCATTTGAATTGATGTGTGATGCTTCTGATAGGGCCATTGGGGCTGTTCTTGGTCAAAGAAGAGAAAACATTCCTCATGTCATCTTTTATGCCTCAAAAACATTGGATGAAACTCAATCACACTACACTGTGGCTGAAAAAGAACTTTTAGCTGTGGTTTTTGCCTTGGATAAATTCCGGCCCTATCTCTTAGGTGCCAAAATCATCATCTTCACGGACCACTCAGCATTAAAGTTCTTACTTAAGAAAAGTGATTCCAAACCAAGGCTAATAAGATGGATTTTAATGCTCCAAGAGTTTGACCTTGTGATAAAAGATAAACCTGGAAAAGAAAACCCTGTGGCTGACCACCTGAGTAGAATTTCTAATTCTTCTCATTCTGAAATAATTGATCCTGAATTTCCAACTGAACACCTCTCATCTCTCACTCCAAAGTTACCATGGTATGCCCCAATTGTCAATTACTTGGTTTCTGGTGTTTTCCCTGAATATTTTTCAAAAGAACAAAAAGAAAAGATGAAAAGTGATTCAAAGCATTATTTTTGGGAAGATAATAAACTTTGGAAAACTGGGGCTGACATGGTAATTAGGAGATGTGTTGATGAAACTGAACAATCCTCCATCTTGGAATTCTGCCACTCAATGCCTGGAGGTGGCCACTTTGGACCACAAAGGACTTCTCGAAAGGTCCTAGATTCTGAATTCTTTTGGCCTTCACTCTTCAAGGACTCACGCGAGTTCTGTCAATCATGTCCCACTTGCCAAAAGTTTGGCACAATTTCCAAAAGAAACGAAATGCCTCAAAAGCCATTAATCTTCTGTGAGCTCTTTGATGTTTGGGGCATCGATTTCATGGGACCTTTTCCCCCTTCCAATGGATTATCCTACATTCTCCTTGCTGTTGACTATGTTTCTAGGTGGGTCGAGGCCAAACCCACTAGGAAAGATGATGCTCAAACTGTGAGTGAGTTCCTCAAAACCCATATCTTCCATCGATTCGGAACACCACGTGCTTTGATAAGTGACTTAGGAACTCATTTCTGTAATAGAACCATGAAGTCACTTTTGACAAAGAATGGGGTTGTACATAAAACATTCACTGCATATCACCCTCAAACAAATGGAATGGCTGAACTTTCTAATAGAGAAGTGAAAAGAGTGCTTGAAAGAATTGTTAAGCCCACAAGAAAAGACTGGCCCGATAGACTTGGTGAAGCACTTTGGGCCTATCGAACAGCCTATAAGACACCCATTGGGATGTCTCCATTTAGGCTAGTCTTTGGTAAAGCCTGTCATTTACCAGTTGAAATCCAACATAAGTCATTTTGGGCTGTCAAAACATGTAATTTTGATTGTGAAAAATCTGGTGAAGAAAGATTGTTGTTGTTGACTGAATTGGAGGAGCTTCGACTAGATTCGTATGAGAACTCCATTCTCTACAAAGAAAAGGCAAAGTCACTCCATGACAAGAACATTCTTCGAAAGGTATTTCATGAAGGTGAAAAGGTAATGCTCTTCAATTCTCGATTTCGACTTCACCCAGGTAAGCTTAATTCTCGTTGGGAAGGTCCTTTTGTTATTACTAACGTTTACCCATTTGGTGCAGTGCAAGTCCAAGACCCTTCTTCAAAAAGAACATTCACGGTAAATGGACACCGGTTAAAGCATCACCATGAGAGGTCTCACAATCCAGGAACCACGTCGACTTCCATCGAAACCCCAACCACTTCAATAGAACCACCACTGGATGGAGACCCGCCAAATCCAAACCAGGGGGCACCTCTTTCCCTTTAACTCTCTCTCTCCTTAATCTCTCTTCCCTCTCTTCTTCTCTCTATTTCTTCTTCTTCCTCTCTCCCTCTCATTTTTTTTACAACATTCTTCCACAACCTTTTTTCTATTTTCTTTTTTGTGTGGATGTGTCATTAAAAATAAAAAAAACATTTAAAAAAATTTAATTAAAAAAAATGAAAATTAAAAAAAAAGGGGTGTCATAATTACTCATCATCCAATATTGAAATTATGTCCAACCATTTTGGGGAGTCAAAAGGCTTGTTTTAAACTCAAATATATTGAATTTTTATCTCAAACTTGGGTAAACAATTTTGTGTCAACAACCAACACATTTTGAATGCTCAATTTTTGATTTGGAAAATGATTTTCCCCTACCGTGAGGAATAACATTAGCCTTCATGTCAAGGTCATCTATGGCCATCTTTTTCATTGTGTGTCTTCACCACTGATTGTGAGTCTTGAGTTTGTGGACCTTCGAGCTGAATTTCCATCTTTTGTGTGCATTAATATGATAGAGGCATTTTCTAAGCCACATGAGAATCAGAATAGCCAAATAGCCTCCCATTACCCTTACATTGATCCTACTTTTGAAAGCCCCTTTGAGCCTATGAAAACCTTTCTTTTGATAGCCACATTACAAGCCTAATACCTTGTCCCACCCAACATCTTCATGGATTTTTATTGTACAATTTATTGAAATTTAAGTGTGGGAGGAATGGACTTCATTTTTTGGCGTATTTTCATTGATTTCCAATGTGTCATCATATGCTTGAGGGCAAGCATCCATTCAAGTGTGGGGGAGAGGTTGTAATTCTGTGAGCTTTGGGGTGTATATGTGTAATTTTCATTTGTACAAAAGTCATTGAAAAGTGTTCAAAAAAATGAAAAGAATTATATTAAAAAAAATGAAAAAAAATGAATGGGTTGTGTCTTGGGTGGGTCAAAAATCATTCATCATCAACCTTTGATCGTGTTATAACTACTAAAATTAGTTCCATGAGAAGATCAAACATGGGTTGGGAGATGACTGTGAGACTTGTTTCAAGCACAACTTTCGAAAAAAAAGAGAAAAAAAAGAAAAAAAAAGAACACTTGAATCATCTTGTATTGTGTCATTATTGGAAGTCTTCCATGTTGTACATATTCCATCTCTCACCCTATTCCATTTTCTATCTCCCTCACTTTTCATTCATCACACATTCATGCCCTTGTAAATATGTGTTTCTATTTCCTTTCCAATCAAATTTCAAAAAAAATGTGCATTGATTTTTCCATGTTGGTGTTTTTAACCCCTCTTTTCCTTTGGACATTATATACCTACCGTCCCATAGCCACTGAAAAACCCCTTAAAAGACCTCTTGATTCTTGTACACATTAGATTTGGGAATGGAAGCTGAGAGCTCTTACAAACTCTTGATTTTCACTTTTTGTTGGTGAATGAGTGAACCTCCTAAAATACATTTTTATCATCTTGAGATGAGTAAGTTTTGAGTGCCTACATTTTCCAATTCAAACCTTGAACATGAAAAAATGAATTGTTTCTGATGCATTATTGTGAACCAAATTTGTGATGGAATTCAATATGGATGAGTGAAATAGTCTAAACCTCCCCTGATTGGAGAAAACAAAATTTTAATATTTGTTGGTGAGTGAAAATGATTTTGTCATGTTTTTATATTTGTTGCACATGAGGACACGCGCAAATCTAAGTGTGGGGGAGTTGATGTTATTAATATTTTCATGACTTATTATATTCCCCCTTTACTTATTTTATATAAAATGTGCATAATTTGTGTGAAATATTAATGTTTTAATATTAAGTATAATATTTGAGCATTTTTAGAAGTAGTCAAATTGAGTCAGTTTAATGTTTTAATTATAACTATCACTATACTGATCCAAATTGTGTGGTTCTTGTTTTGTAGGATTCTACTTTCAATATACAACATTTCATTAGAAAGAACCATGATCCAATTCTGCCATTTGAAGGGTCATATGGTCCTCACAAACAAGACCAAAGAATCTGTGAACAAACTGGACCAGCCTTGAAGATTGATTTACTGGGCTCAATCCAGAAGTCCAAAAACATTAACTCTCCACCATAATTCGGGGGACACTACATGTCATCTTGGATAAAAATTTCAAGGCCCAAATCCAAGTACAAGGGGCCCAAATAAATCTTTGAAGTCCAGCCCACCATTCTGGCCGAGAATTAAAATCAGTTTAGTATGCATGACATATCTCCTGATGTAAGCATCAAATCGAGCTGAGATTTTGCAGTGTGAAAGAGAAGATATAGGCGGCCGACTTTGTTGAAGCAACCATTCGTATTTGAAGGCATCTTCATATTCAAAAACCCTTTCACATTATGGACTTCAAAAAGACTGGATTGAAATGGACAGTTTACCTTTGTTTATTAAAACCGCCATAACTTTGGCTCCACTTGTCCAAATGCCTCCATATTTTGACAGTAGTCGGCCAACATTATTTTCTACAACTTTGAAGAAGGGGATATTTGAAGATTCGGCTGTCTGAATAGCCAAATTGGCGATGCAAGTGGAGGGACAGATTGGGAATGCAAACAGTCCACTCCTTGGGCTATAAATACTCTCCCCTTCTCTCCTTGAGAGGGGTTGGCATTTCAGAAGAGAGGAGATCATATTGGCACGACCAAATCTTTTCCAAAGGCTTGGGAGGACCTGCCATACTCAAGTTTTCACTTGAGAGACCTTTCCTCCTCTCTTTGTTTTCACTTACTTTTGTGTTCTTCATTTTTGTAATTTTGTAATTCTCTTTCTTTGTAATTCTGTTTTAATGCAAGTTACTTCTTCAATATCTCTTATTCTCATCCACCTTCTGTAGTTTAATATTTATGTTCTTAAAATAGTTTAAATTCAGTTGAATCTCCTTCCCTTCTTTTGCTTCCTCATTCAATCGAAAATCCGTTTTTAATTATCATCATCGTTCGTGTGTGTGTGTCAACGTACCACTCTTTTCTAATCCCTTTCTTTTCCTTCTATTCTTAATTTATCATCATAATTATTTTAACCAGAATATTAAACATCCAAATGGCTGAGTAAATCTCTCATTGGGGTGAGTTATAATTCGGGGATATTAAGTGATTGAGAGTTTTGCTCGATGAGTATTCTTTAAATTAATATTGTGTATGTTAAACTCAATATGTCATGGATTAATGATATGTTTTGTTTAACGAGTGGTTTCCATGGATTATTGGAACCATAAATACACTACCATAAATAAGTTTTGATTGAGATTAGAACCCTAAGTTAAGTTAAGGCTTGGATTAAAGCATTCACACTTAGGAATTCCAATCAACATCAACTTATGACATGGGTGTTAATTTAATGCAATACAAAGTAAGGCTCAAGGATATCACATGCTTAACTCCCCAATGATGAACTCACCCCAATCTTTATCAACTTGTTAAATTAAACATCATTCATTAAACATTTCAATTAAGCTCTGCAAACAAACCCCCCAATCAAAATACAATCAACTAAAAAACAATCGACTATTACGAAGTACCATCGCCGAGGATTCGACCCGAGTGCTGCTATACACATTAGCAGAGCACCGGAACTTTGACCGGTCGATAGGCGACAATCGGCCGTGCGTTTCAACACGTCATTGCGGCGTTAACTTCTTTCTCTATGGGTGTTTTGGCGTGTTGCTAGACGCTAACCTTGAACTTTAGGCACGCTCTGCCTAATGCCACTGAGAAAAAGGCCTAGAGGGTCACACACTAACTGTGTCCAAGTATCTCAGTTAAATATTCATTTAACAAGTTGAATAAAGATTATTTCCGATTATAGTTTAATAATTATTCAAGGATGTCTGATCGCATTTATTTCGACACTAGTTATCCGAGAGAACATATTGTGGACAAAATAATATATTTATTAGCGAGTAATGCAGTGATATTTATTTAAGAAATAAATAGTCATTATTCAAGGTCTAATAAATCTGGTGGAGGAAATAAAGAAAATGGAAAACAAAAATACAGGTCGTGTATATTAATATACACATCGTGTAGTTTTTCTGGCGATTTGTGAGAAATAATATTATTTATTTAATTAAATAATATTAAGTTTAATTCATTGGGCGCATATCAAATGATAATAATAGTCAACTGTTATTATTAAACATGGAGTTTTACTAAGAATTAAATGAAATGAATAAATGATTCCGGGTAATTAATTCATTTTATTATTCTAAGTAATAAAATCTCAATTACATTATTCTCATTAACCTAGCCATTTTTTGTGGTTGTGCGCAACAGATCTGGAAAAGCTCTAAAGCCAAAAGAGAATTCTTTTTCCACCAAAAACGTTCTCAAGTTACGAGAGAGATCCTCCTCCACCGGATCAAGGAGAGCGCTTTGGAAGCGGCTCTCAAAGCGATCAAAGGCGAACATCGCAAGCGAAGGCTCTTCCGCGCTAGCACCCGGAAGTCCCTCCGGCGACGTCCAGAGATACGTGGAGCATGTGTGGATCACCGCTAAAGGAAGCATACACTTGGCTTCTACGACGCAACGACGGATCACATTGGATCGTGACCGAAAACATCAACGAAGAGAGAATTTCATCAAGGTAATTCTTGTCTTTTTAATTAAATTAATTATAACCAACATATGATGATCCTCTCTATGGTTCTGGGACTCCCCTCTTTTCTTTCGTTCTTCATTCTATTCTGAAGATCTGGCATTTTATCATCGTGACGGATCTCAGATTGATCGTCGTTAGTGGCAAAAATTAAAGTTGGGTACACTCATCCACACGCTTTCACTGCGCCCAGAACCTACATATATGTATGATTATACCGACTCTTGTCGGTTTATAAACTTTTGCTTACAAAACTGAGCCACAACAAAATTATGAAACTTTGTAATTCTGCTTCAAAAAAGTTCGTCCGGAAAACCAGCCCATCCAATTTCCTTCGTCCAGTAGATGTTTGTCTGGTACGCCTCACTGAAAACCTGCGCCTGATATAAACTGATCTTTGTCCGATTATCAAAACTCTGCGCCTCAAAGACGAAAACTTTGTCTGATGCTCAGCTCTATAAATCTCTGTCCAAAAACCCATAAGGAAACTCTATTTGATTCTGTGATCTGAAACTTCTATCCGATAAACTTTTTTCAACTTGAAAACTGATTCAGTTGGAAACTCACTTATGACATCAATTCAATAATGTTAAATATGATGTACTTTACACCCTTTATATAGGTGCTCGCGAAATGGAAAAGGAGGGAAATCCATTTCGTTTTCCCGCTCACTGAAATTCACAAAATCGTATTTCTCACACATTTGAATTTCGCCTGGATGCTTCTCAAGCATTCCAAAGTTTTCTCGGGTCTTCTTGAAACTTCATGAATTCTCTGGCGATTTCAGCCTTCCTCAAACTTCCTTAACTTCACACGTTAAGAAACTCTTCAAACTTACTCATTTTCAACAAGATGAAAAACCAATTGAAAAGCAGCACAGCATCGTCATTCTCATAAAAACTTATGTCTGAAAAATGTTTGTCCGGAACTTCTTAAAGAAACCCTTTATCTGATCATCTTGTCTTTGCTCAAACTCTTCTGTGATCTGAAACTTCTGTCCGGTAAACTTTCTTCAACTTGAAAAATGATTCAATTGGAAACTCACTTCTGACACCAATTCAGCAACGTTTCGACTTTTTGTACGTGATGAACAGTGTTAAATATGATGTACTTTGCACCCTTTATATAGGTGCTCACGGAATGGAAAAGGCAGGAAATCCAATTCGTTTTCCCGCTCACTGAAATTCACAAAACCGTATTTCTCGCACATTTGAATTTCGTTTGGATGCTTCTCAAGCATTCCAAAGTCTTCTCGAATCTTCTTGAAACTTCATGAATTCTCTAGCGATTTCAGCCTTTCTCAAACTTCATTAACTTCACACGTGAAAGAACTCTTCAAACTTGCTCATTTTCAACAAGATGAAAAACCAATTGAAAAGCAGCACAACATCGTCATTCTCATAAAAACTTATGTCTAGAAAATGTTTGTTCGGAACTTCTTCAAGAAACTCTTCGTCTAATCATCCTGTCTTTGCTAAAACTTTGTGTAACTTCTACTCGGAAATGTTCGTCCGATGTACGTTCTTCACAAAAGCTCATCTGATGGACGTTCTTCCAATGATCTTTCTTCAGCCAACACTTCACAACTACACAACTTCTGGTGGGCAAAAATCTTTCAATGTAACTTTACATTGTTTTTTGGTTGATTATGTTTGTTAACAAAGCGGGTGGCCAAAATCAGTTGTGGAGTTCCAAAGAGATTGTTGACAAGGTATGTTGACACGTATCAAATATAAAGGAATGGATGCTCTGGAAGCGGTACAAAAAAATTGTGTATATAATATGACATCGTTTCCCAGTGTTTGTCAAATTTTTGAGGTTTAAAATTTCAAGGAAAAAAAAATACGTTTTTGGCAAAGGATTTTCGCGTAAATGCAAAAAGTTGCGCAAGTTGCGCGTAAGGGTGAAGGTGTTTTGCAAAGTTGTGCGCACGTAATGATTCAGGATCGTCACATCAAAATACGTCAAAGGCAAGTGTTGCGCGCAAGTACCGAAACATCACAAAAATTGGTGTTGCGCGCAAGTGTGAAGATGTTTTGCAAAGTTGCGCGCAAGTGAAGATTCGGGACCGTCACAACAAAATACAGCAAAGGAAAGTGTTACGCACAAGTTCAGAAACATCACGAAAATTGGAGTTGCGCAACACAGGAAGAATTGCACGCGCCCAGGAAATAGAGATGGAGTTGCGCGCTAAAGGCGACATCAAATCGTTGAAGTTCCGCGCTCAAGAAGAGTTGGGCGCAAGTTGAGAGTTCCGCGACAAAACAGAAAAATTGTGCGCGCAATGAAAGGCGTGCAAGGAAATTGCGCGCAAGGTCGGCCGTGTTTATAAATAGGTTGTTACCCCTCTTATTTCAGAAGCCCATCCCTTAAAGAATATCAGGGCTCTGAATCGGACAAAAGTTACGCGAAACTATTTTTTACGCGCAATCAACCACTCAAGTTTTAATTGCACGTAGAAAATGGACTTAAGTCTATAAGACCAAAGGAGTTCTGCGACAATCCAAAAAATGCGCGCATGTTGGACATTCAGCAGAAAAACGAAAAAGTTGTACGCAAGTTGGAATTTTGCGACAAAACAAAAAAGTTGTGCGCAAGTTGAGAATTCCACAACAAAACGGACAAGTTGCACACGAGTTGGAATTTCACGACAAACAGAAAAGTTGAGCGCAAATCATGCAAAAGGTTGCGTGAAAACCAAAGTTGTGTGAACCTATAAGGATTTTCCCAATAATTATGTGGTAAAGGGTATTCATCAAGTGGATGAAAGTGGAACTTATTGATGCACCAAATGAGGTGTAAAACATATTAATTCAAGTGATCAAAAGAAAAATCATCTGAAAGAGCAGTGAGCACACTTTAATTGAGAGAGTGTGATTGGTTGTAAACCAGGAGGGACAGTAAGTCTGCTCCAAACATTGTAAAAGCTGTGAGCCCAAGCAAGAGTGACCTAGCCTAAACCAACAAACAGTGAGCTTAGTGATTTTGGTGCACCAACACACTGTTGGATGCATGCTCCTTGGACTAGCCCATAGTGGTGAACCAAGTAAAAATCAGTGTGTCCTTGTGTTTGCTTTCTTACTTTACTTTCTATGCATCATCATCAGATAAAGTTGAAAAGGATAAGATCAACATAAACATCAAAAGAGCAAACGAAGTGACCCTTAAAATAAAGATGTCAAGATCCAGTGGGGCAAGAAGAATTTTGAAAAGAATATTCATACCATGATTCACCCCCCCCCTCTCAAGGTATCTAAAAGCCCCTTTTGGGTTTAACAATTGGTATCAGAGCATTGGTTTCTTTTATCAGATTTGTTTGCTCTAACTTGGTTCATTCGGTTGTTGAAATTAAAGTTCCAGTCTACTCTTATCTCGTTATGTCATGGCAAAGGGGAGAACCTCAAAGAAGAAGCAGAAGTCTGGTGGAATTCCTTAATGTGAAAGTATCTATAGAAAGAGTGTGATTCAGCTCAAGGAAACCAACAACTTATCCGATTGTGATACTATTTCCCTATTCAATGATTCTGCAGGAATGAATGGAGAACCCGACATGCCGAGTGATGTTGGAACTAGTGATGAAAAAATTCCAAGAAGGTCAGTAGTAGATGTTGTCAACATGACAAAGGAATTGGATCGGAAATTAAAATAGGAAAATAAGTCTCAAGATATTCGGATCCAAGTACAGGAAATTGAGGTCAACAAGCTAAAAGGTTTAAATAAAAGGCTTGTGGCCACTGATAAGGGAGAAGAATGATTCTCAAACTGAAGAACTGCAAAAGATGTCCACAAAGATAGAAAAACTCAAAGCTAATGACAAGGGAAAAAATCTGAACTCAAAAGAAATTCAAAATCTGGAATCCAGAAATGATGATCATGCTACACACCTATATGAACTGGTTCAGGAGAACCAAAGGCTACAACAGGAGAATGCATAGTGTAATGATTATATTGCTCAGAAAAATTCTAAAATAATGGAGCGCGATAACATGATAGATAAGATCTCTTGAGAATTGGAAGATGAGATGACTAGCAAGAGAGAACTTAATGCTCAACTTGAATCAAGAGACATAAAAATTCAACAATTGGGAGAAGAGATAGAATTAGTAAAGAAAGAAATGGAGCAATTTAATGCCAAAAGCAAGCCCAAATTTAAGGATGTTTTGCATTTATTATTTGACGATTCTTCGGAAGGAAATAATGAAATGAAAAGCAAATATGCTATTTCAGAGGAAAAACATGAAATGATTGTCTCATCCCAAAGGTCGTGCAGTTTGGGAAAATCAGGTGTTGGAAGGAAATTTGTATTAATAGTAGGAATTACAGTGGTTTGGAGGTGAAGAAGAAGGTAGGATCACTCCTTAGAGACACTACTCTAAGACCCAAGGCAGAGCTGCCTGAATATCTGCACAGCAGATCCAATACACCAGAAAATACAATCCTCCCTCCATACAACCCTCAACATCCTTATTTATAGACTCAGTTAGAAGCTTTTAGACAACTAAGCAACCAAGCAACTAACAGGACATTTACATGTTTTCCCCATCCCACATTATTATATCATCCATAAACCTATCAATACTCACCCCTTAAAAATCCACTTTGTCCTCAAGGTGAAAATTTCCAAGTCGCCTCATCAATCGTATGGTCCATCCTTCTCGGGACCCAATATTGGTTCATGTTCCTCCTCACTAGGTGGATCGACATTCTCCCATATCATCAGCTTGTAACCCTTTGTTGAACATCGATGTCCCGGACTAAATCTTTGTCCACAAGCATAGCACAATCCCTTCTTTTTCCTTTCCTCAAATTCTTCTTTAGACAAACTTTGGACTCCCCTCTCCCGAGGTACATTGTCACCTCCCCGTCGTTCCTTTTCCGCGCCTTCTTTTGGTCACTGTATTGGGGTTCCAACTTCTCTCTTAGCTGCTAAAAACAGTCCGCTTGTCTCGGGGTGCAGGTTGTGGGAGTATTCTCGTGGATAGCAGCTCGCGTTCTACTCTCCTAGTCAGAGTAAGGAGTCGCACCTTGCTTGATGGTTCGTGAGTCATAATCGTGTTGTCAATCTCTGGTTTGAGTCCACCAATAAACACTCTTGTACCAATTCTCAGAAAGGTCAGGTATCCGAAAAGCAATGCGTTCAAATTCGACAATATATTCATCCATTGTCCCACCTTGGCGTAAGTCCTTCAAACAAATCATTGGGTTTTCCTCTATTGCGACACCATATCTACAGAGTAGCTCCTCCTTAAACTACTTTCATGAAAGTTGTGGCTGAACTGACTTCAGAGAAAGCATTCAATAATGAGTCACCTCATCCATACTTGGTTGTGCCAATGGCACTTTGTATTCTTCTAGCGTGTGGTAAATAGAAAAAAACGTTTCAACACGGGTAATCCAAGTAATTGGATCTTCACTAGAGAAAATAGGCATTTCCAGTTGTTTGGTTGATGTCTTGCGCAGCGTCTCCCACTCCATTTTGCACTCTCTCTCGCAAACCAATAATGTCTCTAGTCCGCGATCAGTATCCAAAGCAGTAGTGTTCAAACTGCTTCCTCCTTCGTCTAAGGAAACTGACTTCCCCTTTTCAGCATTGTGACTTGGTTGGCCTGCTTGATTCGTCCCCTGTTGGGCTAACATTACCATCAAATCTCGTATCTTGTTCTCAAAGTCGCAGTTGTCCGGCCTCTTGTCGCGCTGAACTAGCTCGCAGCTCTTCTACTGATGTCTCTAAACTAGCAACTTTGTTCTCTATTCATGTGCGCATAAATCTATTGCACTACCAGAATAGCGTACGAATTCTTCTTGTAATAAGAAGTTTGTGACAGCTGCTCCGCACGGTCCAAGTCCACTCGCCTCAACTGGTTCGAGCAAACTAGTTTGCCTGCTTTGTCTCGTATTGCCTCAATCGCTCTGGCTGGCACGCCACATATGCGTCTTTTTTTTATTATTTTCCAAAAACAAGTTGAGCTTTCCCCCCTCCCGTGGAGTATTGACGATGCGGGCCTCCACAGAATGAAAACTTGTCACTGCAGCAGTCAATGCGCAGCTCCTCCAAACAAAAAAACCAGTCCCGAAATCCATGCAGAAAGAAAATCAGCCCCTCCCGTGCAGTGCTGACGGAGCAACCTCAGGCGCGTCCCCCATGAAACCGTGGAACGGGAGTTTCACACCCCTCCCGATAGTGTGTTGTCGCCCGCACGAGGGAGTTTCAGCAGAGCGTTCCTCCTCGGCAGCGATTTGTTGTGCGGGACTGCGCGTCGTTTCCAGTTACTGCACGCCTTTCTTGATCGAAACCGGAGAATCGCGTTCGGCAGTGATTTTATTTTCTTCCCGTGTGTGAGGCCTCGTCGATGCGGTCCGTCTACAACGTTCGTCTCAATCGAGCGAAGTCGCGACAATGTTCATCAGAAATGGTGAGTATGCACTCCAGCATAAAAGAACCGAACAGTTCTTGGACATCTGTTGTATCCGCCAATGACCACGGATGAGAATCGAAAAGTCGTCCTCTGTGCCAATCCAGAATCCGATCTTCAAGTCTCTCTTTAAAATATAACTCAATCCAACCGCAATTTTCTCTCTCAATTCTTTCAATCTCTCAATGAAAGCACCAATTGATAGGTGCTTGAGAGAGAAACAGAAGGAAAATTGTATTAACGGTGTAGGAATTACAGTGGTTTGGAGGTGAAGAAGGTGGGATCACTCCTTAGAGACACTACTAAGGCCCAAGGCAGCTGCCCGAAAATCTGCACAGCAGATCCAATACACCAAAAAATACAATCCTCCCTCCATACAGCCCTCAACATCCTTATTTATAGACTCAATTAGAAGATTCTAGACAACTAACCAACTAACCAACTAACCAACCAACTAACAGGACATTTACATATTTGCCTCATCCCACATTATTATATCACCCATAAACCTATCAAACCATCTCCCATGCATGAGAGGAAAAGAGCCGTGAACAGTTCCAAAAATAGAAAAAATCCTGTAGGAGATGGAAATAGACCTAAAAAGACTTATACAAAAATTGATGACAACATGTGCTATTTCTGTGACATGCATGGTCACATTTCAAGTTTTTGTTTTGAAGCTTTGAAATATATTTCATATTGTAAAGACATAAATATTGTTAAATTTGAGAATAAGCAGAAGCTTCTTGAAAAGTCTGAAAGGAACGTCGCTCAAAAAAAAGTAGCAATCAAATGCTATTATTGTGGAAGAGATGGACACACCATGAGTATGTTTCAAGAAGCCTGAGGGCTCAATGTCAGAAGAACACTAGCCGCATCAACATCTCAACCAAGAAATGATGACGCGAGGTACGTTTTTAACAGGAGATGTTTTATATGTTCTAATCACGGGTTTTTGGCAAGATATTGCAGCTAGAAGAAAGCAGGGAAGGAAAAGGATCTCAAAAGAAGATCCACAAGTCCAGTGGTGCGTAATGAGAAAGCCTATACTAGAAAACCTGCTAAGTTGAAAAATGGGTTTACATCATCTGCAGTTGTAAGTAAAAATAATGTTCATTCAACGAAAGACTTACTCACAGCACGTCAGGGTGAGTTGATTTGGATAACTAATAAAAGAAAACTGAACAATGAGAAGTGAAGGCCCTCCAATGGAGGAATAAGCAAGAGAATACGGTCTTTGGAAATATTCCTACTCAAAGAAAGCATCATGAAAAATGGCATATAAGTGGAGTGGAAAAGAGAGAAATTTGTACCAGTGGGCTTAAACCCCAAATTGTGAAAAAGGCCAAGCCTACAGAACTGACATATCGGAAAAATACTGAGCATGTGGGTAATGAATGTCTGATTATATGGCCAAATCAGTTGAAGTTGGTTGGACAGTTGGAACAAACGGATACAGTGTTTTGCAAGAAAACATTAAAAGGTTGGTCCATCAAGGTCAACCACAATCCTCCTCTTGAGGATTCCAGAGCTACCTCTCGCCCTATGTGTTAAATGTTTCAAATATCTGTTGGAATATGTGCAGGACTAAGGGGGGATACAATCTATGGGGTGTGTGTGTGTTAAAAGGGCACGGGTGCATAAAGTTGAATAGAGATACAAACAACAAAAAGAATCCGAACTCTTGAAATTCACATAAGATATCAGATTCCACAAGTGGTGTTAAAAACACTGTGAACAATTCTCTGATGATAGTGATGAGGTAAGCAACGCAAAGGGAATAGAAGTGGCAAATGCTGATTCAGAATAAGATATTGATGATGTGCGGGAGGAAGTCAAATCTATATCTATACGGAAGCCGAAGAGTCGAGCTGAAATTGACAGACAAAACATCATTGGTGATCAAGCAGTGTCAGTTCAAACACGGAAAATGAAGTCTTTACAACAAGCATCATTCCTATCTCAGGTAGAGCCTAAATGTTTTCAGGAAGAAGAGATGAAAAATGGGCTCAGCTTATGAATGAAGAGCTTACCCAATTGAGAAGAATCAAACATGGGAGATTGTTTTGAGACCGACAGACAAGAATGTCATCGAGACCAAATAGGTCTTCTGAAACAAACTAAATAAAGACAGATTAGTAATTCGGAACAAAGCACGACTAGTGTGCAAGAGATACTCTCAGATCGAGGGAATCGACATTGATGAGACATTTACACCTGTTGCAAGGCTTGAGACTGTTCGTCTATACTTGGCCATAACAGTGCAAAGGAGATTCAAAGTTTGCACCAAATGGGTTTTCTCACACCGATCATGGCTCATATGAGCTTAAAGTGTGTGTTGAGTAAATCTTTGATCGCTATCTGAAATCGCAAGAAGCGGATTTTAGTAGAAAATGGAAGAAACTTTAACATGGTATCAACGAGTGAAGAGTTGTCAACAAACTCAAAGGGAGAGATTGTTGAGCAAAAATCTCTCAAGGTAACTTTGCAGTGATTTTAGGTTGATTGTGTTTGTTGATAAAGCATGTTACCAAGGCCAATTTGGAGTTCCAGAGAGAAATTGTTGATAAGGTATGTTGACAGAGATCCAATATAAAGAAATGTGTAACATTCCGAGTTTTTAAAAGAGAGACGCTATATTCGATAACGTACATGATACGTCATATCGAGCTTAAACAGACAACTAAATATTATTATTTAAATGTTACCGTTAAAACCTAGCCGTAAGAATGGTGGGAATGAACAATATTAACTAAATAATGAAAATAGGGTTTACACATGTTTATATTAATTAGAAATGAAAATACAAACCAATTGAATATAAAGGATGTGTTTTTATGAAAAACTATTTTAAGTGCGAATAATTGTGTTTATAAAATAATCAAATCACTATTGTTGGATTATATTAATGAAATATAAATTCAATCTAATTTTTAAAATTCGTCTTATATTTTTTCTATACATGATATAAGAACAAATTCAATTTTTTTTTTGCATAAAATAAGTATTTTTTTTAAAATGCATTTTTACCACTGTTTAATGACGAACCCATTTTAAATCTACTTTTTTGTCACTTTTATAAATTCTAATTTAAAAAATAAAATTCTTCTTTGGAAGGGGGACATCAAAATTTACTTTGGATAAAATTTTGGAATTTTTTCTAATAAATTCTATATTTTAATAAATAGTGAAAAATACTGCATTTTAGTTCAAAACTACTTTTTCGTCTAATTTATTTATATAATTAGATTATCCTTTTACTTGGTTTTAAGGTATAATTAGATTGAGTTTTTATCATTTAATTCAATGTAGGTCATTGAAATCAATTTCATATTGAATGGGATAAAAACTACATGAACGTTTGAACGTTTTACTTTAAAAACTCGTTTTCTCATTCCGTCAACAAAATTAATTTTTAATTAATTTATGTCAATTTTTGTGTTTTGAATTTGAAAAAATGGATTATATATTTATCAGAAGGTCCAAATTATGTAAATAGGTCCCTTTTATTTTTGGACTTTATGAATAGTAACTTTAGTAATTATTTTTATTACCACAGTTAAGGGTAAATAGCATAATTAAAGGTTGAAATAATATTATAGATATTATAAAACAACCCTAAAACTTGTCCTTATCTTATTGGATGAGCTATTGTCGACCAAGACAATCCTTTGGCCCAAACTGTGGTCTTTGGAAGCCACTGGAATGCGATTATGACACTTATAACATTTTACTTAAAGTAAAGAGAAAGATGTCGTAATCATGTCTCTCATAATTATAACAATTTTAATATGGGGTTATATAAATGATATCTTCAACTATAAATAGTCTTTAGAAAGCTAAAATGACTATCTACAGCATGGTAATTTATTTATAATTTTTAGGAAATAAATAATTAATATAAATGGTGACACAATGATGATGCAGTAATTTCTTAATTAATGAAATAATAAAATAAATGGTATTATAAATATTAAAATAAATATAAGCTGACGTAATTGATGTCATCCACGAATTTTCTGGATGACTTTGACATGTTAAGGATGAGTTAATGTAGTTTGTTCGAAGGAATCAAATTGTTATGATATTTTTAAAGTCAATTAGTGAATAGTGTCAAACTTGACACTTATGAGATTTTAAAATAATTTATATTTATTTAAATGATATAAATTTTTAAAAATCCAAGCTTCGGCAAACTAGTTGGGATAAGGCATAGCATATCATCAAGGACGCATTTATGGGTCGTTTGGCATGTTATGGTAATTATCTTAACCTTCAAAATGTAAATTACTTGATAAAACGGTAAGAATTAAAAAGGTTAAATAAGGGTTAAAACAAAAAAATAAGGTTTAAAATAAAATCAATACATGTCAAAAAATTATTGATTGAGGGGATTTTGAACCATTCCTCTTATCTTCGAACTAACATAATTTGGAGTCATTTTGAGTTAAAAATTAATTTATATTAATATACTGAGATATTATTATGTTAATATCACCACCTAAATCCATCTCCAATTTCATAAAATGAAAAATGAACTTTTCATTCGTGTGTACGGCCAACTACCGCCTCGCGAACCGATACAGTTCGTTTTTCATTACCGTCTCTCAAGACTGGTTATAATGATGGAATCAACGTTTATATATGATACTCATGACATATGTATCATTATAAGAGAATAATATATCAATTACGTTCTTACTTTCCATGCACATAAAAATGATAATGTCGTTCGTGCGTACATGTGAACTATCGCATCCACAAAGCGATGTGATTCGTTTTTATCCACCACATCACTCTATGATCATTCTGAAAAGATAAAATAATAATTACCTTATTTCCATAATGATCAATGAAAAATGGAAACGTTACTCATGCGTGCGTACGGCTTACTGTCTCCATGATTATAACCTTGTTCATTTTTCATAACCATATTTAATGAATGAATTTAAAGATATAATTGATATATAAAAGTGATTATTATGTCATGAATATTATTCTGGAGATGATGGACTTATGACCACATGAACTATTGACATCATACCAAGTTCGTTTTCGACTAAGTACTGAATATCGACAAAACGTCTGATATTAACTTAAATAATTATGTAATTGTTATAACATGGTAATAAGTGATATAAAAGGAATAATAAACATGAAAAAGATTCACAAGCAAGTAGAAATTAACGTAAGTTTATTATTCAGAAAGATAAAGATTGCACGTGACGAGTCAAATACAAGGTAAGAGATTTCATCTCAATTTACATTCCATTGAGACTTATTTGTTATTCATCAATTCACTTTTATATGGTGTATATACTGCCTTTTGACATATTATATTATGAATCTCTTTATTCTCATGATACACTTAAGTTTTGTTTAATGTTATTCTTTAATTATTTTTATTCAAATGTTTCTAGAGTGGTAAGGGACTTTTTAACTCAAAACCTCGTTTTAATGTTTTATTCTTATAAATATTTCTATTTTATGTTCATGTTTTCAAAATGGTTTTTATGAATGTATTTCTATTAACATGAATGTTTTAAAATATGAACTTTTGAATTTCTCTCAAATGTTTTCATAAAGGGATCCTTGCAAGGGACTTCGTCGCAATCTCCTTTCATTGAGTCATATTTTGATGTTATACACCACCTTCTTTTATAAGGTTTATAATCAACCCCTTTGAATTTTAATTTCATTTCAATATTTTCAAAAGGATTATTTTTATATGAAGAGTTTTACTTTCATTACAAACGACAAATGAAATGTTTTTTTAACGTATACGACGACAACGACTTCTCCTCCGTCGTAACCATTATTTGATATTTGGCTTCCACTATAAGCTTTAATGTTTTTAAAAGGAAAAGAAATTCTTTATTCCCTTTTTTGGGTATTTTGGTATTAAAAATGATTTTGAAAATAGATTGACTATTTCAATATCTTGAAATGATTTCCTGTGATTGCAAATGAAATTTTATGAGTGAAATGTTGATAATTGCAATCTTTTATGTGTTATGACTATACAACGGTACTTGGACATTTGACGGTGGTTACGTGATAAACCAAATACGGGTGGTTGCGTGATAAACCAAATACGGGTGGTTGCGTGATAAACCAAGGACGGGTGGTTGCGTTATAACCTTCAATGCATTGGGTATGGAAGTCGGTCATATGGTTATTTCATTTGTAAGAGTGATATGTATGGAAGTAGACCGCATGGTTATTCCATTTAAATATGATTATGTACCAAGTTACCTTTATGTGTTATATATATTTGCTATGGGTTTTATGGTAATCATTTTGATTACAAAAAGGGTAAGCAGTGAGGTTATATTCAATGGAGAGTATTTACTACTTCTTAGAAGTGAAAAGTATTACTTTATGATAAAATATCATGGTTTACATATTTTTGCAAGAATAACAGTTTTCCTTCTTTGTGTTGGGCAAAAATCACTCAGGGTAACATTGCAGCATTTTTGGATTGGTTGTGTTTGTTGACAAAACAGGTTTTCATGGTGAATTGTCGAGTTCCAGAAATGTCATTGACAATCCAATGTTGACAAAGAACCAGGACAAAGGAATAGAAAATCTGGAAGCGATACAAAAGAACAGATACAAGGTGGCCCCGTTTTCCAGTGTGCCAAATTTTTTGGGTCCAAAATTTGGAGTTTGGTGAGCATTGCGAAAAGTGAATTTCCACGAAGATCTAATCAAAATATGACAAAGGTGTGAATTTCGCGAAGATGGGTTTTGCAAGTTCTGTTTCGCGAAGGAGCAAAGAATTTTAGCGAAGGTCTTCGCGAAAGCGACGAGCTTCACGATTCTGAGAAAATGGAGCTTCACGATCGGTGACGGAGTTCTTCGCAGTCGTTGACGGAAGGCTTCACGATTTCGATGGACGCTGCGAAGACGAAGTGCTATGCGATTACGACGGGCTTCACGAACGGAAAATGACAATGGATCTTCGCAAATGGAGGTGCGCCGCGAAGACGGATCCGAAAAACGAACTAGAGGCGATGGAGCTTCGCGAAGAGCTGAACCTATAAATATGAGGTTACCCCCTTCAGAAATCATGAAGAAACAAGAGACTCAACAAGAATTCTAAGTCTTTGAGTTCGCAAAAGAGTTTGTGAAGGTGGTATGCAAAGTCATTCGCGAAGGCTATAAGCCAACCGAATATTCTGAGCATCGCGAAAGTAAGGATTTCACGAAGGCCCTAAAAAGCCAATCGAAACTTGTAAGCTTCACGAAGGCTAGTTTTTACTTGGCGAAAAAGGTGTGCTTCGCGAAGGTTAGTGAGCTTCACGAAAAGGAAAGCAAGAGATTCACAAAGGCCAGTTTGTGCTTCGTGAAAGGTGCTTCGCGAAGGCCAGTTTATGCTTCGTAAAAAGGAGATTCGCGAAAGTAGCGATCTTTGCGAAAAGAGGTGAAAAGGTATTGTCCGGTGTTCAGTGGCAAAGGGGTATTCATCAGTGGATGAAAGTTGGACTTTAACAGAGCATCTACATACAGTAGAGGATGCATTCATTAGTGATAATGAAGGGACCTACAAATCTTTAAACTGTGAGTGGATCTTCTGAAGAAGCAGTGAGCACACTTCAGTTGAGAGAGCAGTGAGCTTTTAAATTGTGTTTGGTTGTAAACTAGGAGGGACAGTGAGTCCACTTCGAACTTGTAAACAGCAGTGCGCTTATAGTGGATTTGGTACATCGACACATCGTCGATGTATGCTCCTTGGACGTAGCCCAGTGAGGATGAACCAAGTAAAATTGTTGTGTCATGTGCATGCTTTAAGGTTTGTTCATACTCTGCAACGAGAAGGGGAAAGAAGAGAGTTTTGTCTAACAACAAAACAATATCAAAATGAGTAGTTGTTTTAATCTGTCATACTCTGATTCACCCCCCTCTCAGGATATCTAGCCTAGTGGACTTAACACTTTGTGTATCCCTTACTGATCATTCTATGCTCATCCCAAGTTTTGAAATGTTTTTCACAGGATTTAAAGAAGAATAGAGTCAAGGATATGATCAATAAAAAGTTCAGATGATTAAACATGAAACAAAACCATTTTTCTTCTTAAAGTTTTTGTTTTATGAAAAAAAAATGGATAGTGAGTAGAAGTATCTACTTTATAATATTTGAGTTATGACCTAAGTCTCTAAAGCTCTAAACTTGAAAAGATTCTCTGTGAAATAAAGTCAAATTTTTTACTTAACTCAAGATTATGTAATGTTTAAGGTCGGGGCCTGATAAAATGGATGCTCTGGAAGCGGTACAGAAAATTGCGTATACAATATGATGTTGTTTCCCAGTATTTACCAATTTTTTAAGGTCCAGAATTTGAAGGAAGAAAAAAAGTGTTTTTGGCAAAGGATTTTCGCATAAATGCAAAAAGTTGCGCGCAAGGGTGAAGGTGTTTTGCAAAGTTGCGCACAATTAAAGATTCAGGACCGTCACATCAAAATACGTCAAAAGGCAAGTGTTGCGCGCAAGTTTTGAAACATCGCAAAAATCAAAGTTGCGCGCAAGGTGAAGGTGTTTTGCGAAGTTGCGCGCAAGTGTGAAGATTCAGGACCGTCATAACAAAATACGACAAAGGCAAGTGTTGCGCGCAAGTTCTAAAACATCATGAAAATCAGAGTTGCGCGACACAGGAAGAATTGTGCACGCCTAGGAAATAAAGATGGAGTTGCGTGCTAAAGGAAACTTCAAATCGTTGAAGTTCGACGCTCAAGAAAAGTTGAGCACAATTTGAGAGTTCCGCGACAAAACGAAAAAATTGCGCGCACAGTGGAAGGCGCAAAAGGAAATTGCTCGCAAGGTCGGTCGTGTATATAAATAAACACCTACCCCTCTCATTTTAGAAGCTCAGCCCCTTGGAGAATATTCGGGCAATGAATCGCGCAAAAATTGCGCGAAACTATTTTTTGCGCACAGGAAACCACTTAAGTTTTAATTGAGCGCAAAAAATGGACTTGTGTTTATAAGACCAAAGGAGTTCTGCGACAATCCAAAAGTTGCGCGCAAGTTGGGAATTTCACGGCAAAACAGAAAAGTTGCGCGCAAGTTGGAATTCCGCGACAAAACAGAAAAGTTGCGCGCAAGTTGGAAATTCTGCGACAAAACGAAAAAGTTACACGCAAGTTGGAATTCCGCGAAAAAACAGAAAAGTTGCGTGCAAGTTGGTAGATTTGCGCGCAAGTCAGGCAAAGGTTGCGTGAAAGCCAAAGTTGTGTGAACCTGTAAGGATTTGCCCAGTAATTCTGTGATAAAGGGTATTCATCAAGTGGATGAAAGTAGAACTTATTGATGCAACAAATAAAGTGTAAAACATATTGATTCAAGTGATCAAAAGAAGAATCATCTGAAGAACCAATGAGCATACTTCAGTTGAGAGAGCAATGAGTTTTCAAATTGTGACTGGTTGTAAACCAAAAGGGGCAGTGAGTCCGATCCGAACATTGTAAAGGAAGTGAGTCCAAGCAGGAGTGACCTAGCCTAAACCAACAAGCAGTGAGCTTAGTGATTTTGGTGCACCAACACACCATTGGATGCATGCTCCTTGGACTAGCCAGTGGTAGTGAACTAAGTAAAAATCAGTGTGTCCTTATGCTTGCTTTCTTGCTTTACTTTCTATGCATCATCATCAGATAAAGTTGAAAAGGATAAGATCCACATTAACATCAAAGAGCAAACGACGTGACCCTAATAATAAAGAGGTCAAAATCCAGTGGGGCAGGAAAAATTTCGAAAAGAGCATCCATACCCTGATTCACCCCTCTCAGGGTATCTAAGCCCCTTTTGGGTCTAACAACTTCGAACTTTACTTAGCCTGTAACAAAACACTGCTCTTTAAACTTCATACATAACTGTCTGTCCGCAAAACTCACTTTGCCTATGTTCATTGCTCTTGACCCACTTGAAAAACAACTGAACAACATATTGAAGATGGTTGATTACATTGTTGCAACTTTTAAAGAGTTCAATCGCATGCAAACATCTTTGACTCAAAACTCTGGCTTCAACTCTGAATTATCCTCCTTTGTGTTTGAATCGCCATCATGTATTTTTTTTACAATTTGCAAAACCGCACAAACTCAGCAACAAAACATCGACCGATCATGTTTGTCTGATGTTCAAAGTACAAACTTCCGTAACAGAAATTTTGTCTGATTTGGTATGCCCAGTGACTCTATGCAAAACTCTTCTTCTACAAACTCAGCTCTAGTCCATCTGATTAGCAACTTTGCAACACCAGTTTTCTTACAAGACCTTTGCCCGGAAAGTTTCATTTTGCAAACTTTCTTACTGAAAGTTCGTCCGACAAATGGTTGCATTGCTTTCCCTTCAGCAGACTTACTGCCAGTTTCTTCATACAAAAACTTCATCTGGAGGGTTTGCCCAATGATCAGTTTGTACCATCTTCACTGCAACAACTTCTCCATTTGAACACTTTCTTTCACTTCTTTCAGACTTCACAAAAGTCTGTCCGAACAGTTTGTCCGGAACTCAACTTTGTAAACATTTGCATTTCTCTTGCATCAAGTTCGTCTAGAGTGTTTGTATCACTCTTCCTTTAGCAACTTCTTCACATGATCAGCTTCTTTCTCATTTTCAAACTTCTTCACAAGAGTTTGTCCGGAGATGTTTGTCCAAAGAGGTTTGTCTAAATACTACATTTTGTACGTCCAGAAAAACTAAACTTCATTTCACTTCTCTTCCACAACTTCACCTTGCATCATGACTTTCATGATGTTGAAAACTTTGATCGAACATCAAATCATCGCCTGACTAATGTTAGAAAGTTCTTAAAAGAAACTTTTCAACCATCTGACTTTCTGATTTTCAGCAACTTCATAACAAACTTCCGACATTACTATACAATCCTATTTTAAAACGACACTTCATATATTTTGCCTTATTCCTACTAAGACAAAAACCTTTTGATTCTAAGGTCTCTCTGTAACTCTTAAATTTAAATTGATACTCTCTTTGGATTCTACAATGAGAACTATATCATTTGCAAAAAGCATGCAATTAGGTATTTCATCTTGAGTATGCTTTGTATGTATGTCAAAGACCAAAGCAAAAAGGTATAGGCTTAAAGTCGAGCCTTGATGTGGTCCTATCAAGACAAGGAAGTTTGTAGTATCACCCACCGGAGTTCTAAATCGAGTCAAACTCCCTTCATACATATCTTGGATGAGTTTGATATATGTCACTTGCATCCCTTTTCTTTCAAGAGCTTTCCATAAAACATCTTTAAGAACTTTATCATGTGTCTTTTCCAAATCAATGAAAAGCATATGCAAATCTTAGACTTTTTGTCGATAATGCTCCATCAGACCTGTAATCGAATAAATTGATTTTGTAGTTGAACGTCTAGAAACCAAATGGAATGTCTGAAACTTTAGTTTCCTTTCGAATTCACTGCCCAATAACTCTCTCCATCAAACCTGTAATCGAATAAATTGATTTTGTAGTTGAACGTCTAGAAACCAAATGGAATCTCTGAAACTTTAGTTTCCTTTCGAATCCACTGCCCAATAACTCTCTCCTGAAGTTTCATAGTATGACTAATAAGCTTAATGCCTCTATAATTTCCACAATTTAGAATGTCTCTTTTGTTTTTATACATAGGTACTAGAGAACTCTTTATTCATCAGGCATTTTCTTAGATTTCATGTTGGAAATGCCAGACCGATCAACACCAAACACAAGCGAAAGTCTTGGAAGGATGAAGGAAAATGTTAGAACACAAGAGATGTTTTGCGCACCACCAAGTGGAATGCTTTTATGAAGGGGTTTTCGTTGCTTTATACACACACACACAAGTGGAATTAATCCCCATCATTGAAATTGGTCAACATCTCATAATCTCATTAAATAACCTCATAAGTCAATTAATACTCAACTCCCCTGAATATTTCCACACATCAATGCAGATGTTATCTACTCAACTGCTTTACCATTTTTCATCTTTCTTAAAACATATTTAACCTCAAAAGGATGAATTTTTCGATGATAGCTGTAATTGAGTTCTTCTCTACTAATATTTGGATTATCTAAGTCTAATCCACACATCCGCTCTTCAATGAAGAGATTATTAAAGTAGCATCTTCACCTTTTCTTAATTTCCTCATCCCCATCTTTTCTGCACTAACAGTGTGTTTGCTAAAACAATTAGTAATAGAAAATAAATGATTTATCCATTCTAGAAGAGAAGAAAATAAAAGAGAAGATTGTGATTTATTTCCATTTTGTTTAGATGAGGGATTTAGTAAAAGAAAGTAAATGAATTATCCCCGAATCATTTTTGTTTTTTGGGTGATTTATAAAAGCTATTGGAGATAAATCCATTTCTCTCGGTTTCATTTGTCCTCGTGTAGTTAAACCGAACCAAACAATCCGAATAAATTGACGTCTCTCCGTTTCTTCTCCTTTCACCTCAAATCACCCCTAGCAAACAGTGTAAGTCGTACTCAAGAGTGGCGATGATCTACTCCCAAGAACTAGAGAAGTGAGAGTACGGAGATAGACGCAAGGTGAACAAGGCTCCGGTTTAATAATAACTAGTGAAATGCCAGGGCGTCAAATTCAAAAGAGTACCCCAAAATGCAATATCGATTAGCCAACAAATTAGGGCAAAATGGATGCAGAATCGCTAAACATGATTCCAATCAATAGATTAAGAAGCAGAGCCAACGGGCCGAAAAAAATAATGTATTACAAGCTATGCGGGAGAAGAAGACCGACATAATGAAACTAACAATTAATCGAGAGAGGAGAGGCATACGGAGAGGGCAAGAAAGAAGACGAGCTTGAAGGAGAACTTGCGAAGCTCCTCGAACAGAAGGTAGCAGAGGACGATGAAGCCGGAACCCACAAAGGAGAGACTCGAAGCAGCGGCGTTAACGGCGGAAAGAATCCGGCGCTGCTCCGGAGACAAAGCCCCCGCCACCATCTGCAGTTGCGCGGTCGGCATTTAACATTCGCCAAGGTTCACTCGCCCCGTGCGTCGTCAGGCCGCCATCGCACAATGGAAGCAAATGAGACGCTGTGGAAGCGCTGGTTTTGCAAACGAACCCGGAAAATGAGCAAAGACGACGAGCTTTGATCGGTTCCAGAGCGAGTCGAGCACTGAAACCCGCTGAACGGGTGCTCTGAATTGGAGGGAACTCGACATCGAATACAACTCGATGAATTTTATCGATCTGTGATAGGTTTCTAATACGGTTTTGGTGTAAATGGGTGATTTATCATCCTAAAAAAAACGCGGATATGATAAACTCATTTATTAGTGGTTATTAAAAAAATTCTTTACGGGTACATTTAGTAGCGTCAATAAAGATCTCTCTTATCATCATATTTATTAACAATAATAAAAGGAAATATTGTTGTGTGATATTACATCACACTGCAACACCAGAAACAAGACATGTAGCGTGTTGTACTAATACACTGCATCACTAGAAACAACATAAATGAGTAAAATTAGATGCAAATACGGAATTTAAATAAGATAAAATTTCCAACACAAAAACAAGAAAAAAAACATTATTATAAAATACGTCAATTTTGAATAAAAAGAAGCATTTAGAGTCGTACTGGGCACACCGTGAGTGGAATTGAGGTGCAGCTGATTCCTACACGTCACAAATGACTTGTGCATCGTTGTCCTAAAGTATCAAAACAATATGAACGTGTTTGTTTGGTTTTTGAGTATGTCAGTTGTTTTTTCACTAAAATTAATGTCAAATTTGAATAAAAATGCGCACTTAGAGTCATATTGGTCACACTGTGCGTCGAATTGAGGTGTAGTTGATTCATACACGTCCTAAATGACTTATGGATCAGTGTCCTAAAGTATCAAAACAATCTGAATGTGTTTCCACGGTTTTGAGTACGTTACTTCTGTTTTTTAACTAAAATGTCATTTTAAACTCAAAAGATACACGTTGAGTCATACAGGTTGCATCGTGTGCGGGTTTGACATGAGGCTAATTCCTACACGTCACAAATGAATTATGAATCATTGTCATAAATTATCAAGACAATCCGAGTGTTTGCTCGATTTTCAGTGACTGGTACTTTTTTTGTATTAAAATGTCAATTTTGAATTGATAACGGACAATTTGAGTCATATCGGGCACACCATGAGTTGGATTGAGGTGCGGTTGATTCCTATATGTTACAAATAACTTATGGATTGTTTTTTAAAAGTATCAAAACAATCCAAATGTGTTTGCTTGGTTTTGAGTATGTCAGTTGTTTTTTTACTAAAATTAATGTCAATTTTGGATAAAAAGATGCACTTGGAGTCATACTGGTCAAACCATGCATCAGATTGAGATATGGATGATTCCTACACGTTCCAAATGACTTATAGATCAATGTCCTAAAGTATCAAAACAATCTGAATGTGTTTCCTCAGTTTTGAGTACGCCACTTGTATTTTTTACTAAAATGTTATTTTAAACTGTAAACAGACATTTTGATCCATATAGGTTACATTGTGTGTGTGTTTGACATGAGACTGGTTCTTACACGTCACAAATGAATTACGAATCATTGTCCTAAATTATCAAGACAATTCGAGCGCGTTTTCTTAATTTTCAGTGAGGGATACTTTTTTGTATTAAAATGTCAATTTTAAACTCGTAACGAACAATTTGAGTCATATCAAACACATCGTGGGTCGGATTGAGGTGCGACCAATTCCTACACGTCACAAATGACTTATGGATCATTGTTCTAAAGTACCAAAATAATTCGAATGTGTTTTCTTGGTTTTGAGCATGTCAGTTGTTTTTTCACTAAAATTAATGTCAATTTTGAATAAAAAAACGCACTTAAAGTAATACCGGTCACACAATGCGTCAGATTGATGTGCAAATAATTTTTACACGTCTCAAATGACTTGTGGATCAGTGTCCTAAAGTATCAAAAATAATCCGAATGCATTTCCTTTGTTTTGAGTATGTCATTTGTGATTTTTACTAAAATATCATTTTAAACTGAAAATAGACTTTTTAAGTCATACAGGTTGCATCGTATGTGGGTTTGACATGAGACCGATTCATACAGGTCACAAATGAATTATGAATCATTGTAAAAAAATATCAAGACAATCCAAGCATGTTTTCTTAGTTTTCAGTGAGTGATACTTTTTTTATTAAAATGTCAATTTTAAACTAATAATGGACAATTTGAGTCATATCGAACACACTGTGAGTCGAATTGAGGTGCAGTGGATCCTTACACATCACAAATGACTTATGAATTATTGTTCTAAAGTTTTAAAACAGTACAAATGCGTTTTCTTGGTTTTGAGTACGTTAGTTGTTTTTTTCACTAAAATTAATGTCAATTTTGAATAAAAAGATGCACTTTGACTCATACTGGTCACATCGTGTGTCAGATTGAGGTGTAGTCAATCCCTATACATCCCAAATGACTTATGAATCAGTTTATTAAAGTATCAAAACAATCTGAATGTATTTCCTTGGTTTTGAGTACGCCACTTGTGTTTTTTACTAAGATGTCATTTTAAACAAGAAACAGACACTTTGAGTCATACATGTTACATTGTGTGTGGGTTTGACATGAGACTGATTCCTACACATCGAAAATGAATTATAAATCATTGTCCTAAATTATCAATACAATCCGAGTGTGTTTTTTCAGTTTTCAGTGAGCGATACTTTTTTGTATTAAAATGTCAACCTTAAAATTACAACAGACAATTTGAGTCATACCAGGCACATCGTGAGTCAGATTGAGATGCAGTTGATTCCTACATGTCACAAATGACTTATAGACCGTTTTCCTAAAATACCAAAACAATACGAATGTGTTTGATCAGTTTTGAGTATGTCAGTTATTTTTTCACTAAAATTAATGTCAATTTTGAATAAAAATACACACTTGGAGTCATATCGGTCACACCGTGCATCAGATTGAGGTAAGACTGATTCTTACACATCCCAAATGAATTCTGTATCGGTTTCCTAAAGTATCAAAACAATATAAATGTGTTTCTTTTGTTTTGAGTATGTCATTTGTGTTTTTTACTAAAATGTCATTTTAAACTAGAAACAGACACTTTGAGTCATAAAGGTTGCATCATGTGTGCGTTTGAAATGTGACTGATTCCTACATGTCACAAATGAATTATGAATTATTTTACTAAATTATCAAGACAATCTGAGCATGTTTTCTCAATTTTCAGTGAGTGATACTTTTTTGTATTAAAATATCAATTTTAAACTCATAACAGACAATTTGAGACATATCAGGTGCATCGTGGGTCAGATTGATGTGTGTCTAATTCCTACACATCACAAATGACTTGTGGATCATTTTACCAAACTATCAAAATAATCTGAATGTGTTTTTTCATTTTTGAGTATGTTGGTTGTTTTTTCACTAAAATTAATGTTAATTTTGAATAAGAAGATGCACTTGGAGTCATACTGGTCACATCGTGCACCATATTGAGGTCCGACTGATTCCTACACATCTTAAATGACTTATGAATCAGTTTCATAAAGTATCAAAACAATATGAATGTGTTTCCTTAGTTTTGAGTATGCCACTTTTGTTTTTTACTAAAGTGACATTTTAAACTGGAAACAGTCACTTTGAGTCATATAGTTTGCATCGTATGTGGGTTTGAAATGATACTAATTACTACATGTCACAAATGAATTATGAATCATTTTTATAAATTATGAAAACAATCTGAGCATGTTTTCTCAGTTTTTAGTGAGTGATACTTTTTTTTATTAAAATGTCAATTTTAAATTAATAACAGTCAATTTGAATCATATCGGGAACACCATGAGTTTGATTGAGGTGAAACTAATTCTTACACATCACAAATGACTTATGGATTTTTGTACTAAAGTAACCAAACAATTTGAATGTGTTTTCTTGGTTTTTAGTATGTCAATTATTTTTTTCACTAAAATCAATGTCAATTTTGAATAAAAATATGCACTTTGAGTTATGCTGGTCACACCGTGCGTCAGATTAAGGTGTAATTTATTCCTACACATCCCAAATGACTTATGGATCAATTTATTAAAGTATAAAAACAATTTGAATGTGTTTCCTTGATTTTGAGTACGTCGCTTGTGTTTTTTACTAAAATGTCATTTTAAACAATAAACAGGAACTTTGAGTCACACAAGTTGCATCATGTGTGGGTTTGACATGAGAATAATTCCTACACATTTAAAATGAATTATGAATTAGTTTCCTAAATTATCAAGATAATTCGAGCACGTTTTCTCAGTTTTCATTAAGTAATACTTTTTTTGTATTAAAATGTCAATTTTAAACTGATAACAAACAATTTGAGTCATACTGGTCACACCGTGAGTCAGATTGAGGTGCAACTGATTCATACATGTCAAAAATGACTTATGGATCATTATCCTAAAGTAAAAAAATAATCCGAATGCGTTTGATTAGTTTTGAGCATGTCAACTATTTTTTCACCAAAGTTAATGTCAATTTTGAATAAAAAGACGCATTTAGAGTCATACCGGCCACACCGTGCGTCGGATTGAGGTGGATATGAAATATACACATACAAAATGACTTATGTATTAGTTTCATAAAGTATCAAAACAATATGAATATGTTTCCTTAGTTTTGAGTACGCCACTTATGTTTTTTACTAAAATATCATTTTAAACTGGAAACAAGCACTTTGAGCCATACAGGTTGCGTCATGTGTGGATTTGACATGAGACTAATTCCTACACATCACAAAGAAATTATGAATCATTTTATAAAGACAGTTTGAGCTTGTTTTCTCAGTTTTCAGCGAGTGATACTTTTTTGTATTAAAATGTCAATTTTAAACTGATAACAGACTATTTGAGTCATACTGGGAACACCATGAGTCAGATTGAGATGTGGCTGACTCCTACATGTTTCAAATGACTTATGGATCATTTTCATAAACTACCAAAACAATATGAATATTTTCGCATGGTTTTGAGTATGTTAGTTGTTTTTTTCACTAAAATTAATGCCAATTTTGAATAAAAATACGCACTTTGAGTCCTACCAGTCACACCGTGCATCAGATTGCGGTGTGGCTAATTCCCACATGTACCAAATGACTTATGGATTGGTTTTTCTAAAGTATCAAAATAATAAAAATGTGTTTCCTCGGTTTTGAGTATGCCACTTGTGTTTCTTACTAAAATGTCATTTTAAACTGGAAACATGCACTTTGAGTCATATAGGTTGCATCATGTGTGAGTTTGATATGAGACTGATTCCTACGTGTCACAAATGAATTATGAATTGTTTCAAGAAAAACTGAGCTTGTTTTCTCAGTTTTTAGTGAGTGATAGTTTTTTGTATTAAAATATAAATTTTAAACTGATAACAAACACTTTGGCACCATCCCTCCTCGATGACCATGATATATCAATACTGGTTTTCCTCTGATAGTTATCTCATAACTGACTGACTGTTAAATTCAGTGGTTGATTACACACATATTTATTCAAATATTTAAGTTATATTATATACCTGTTTGGTGATTGGTAGTTGTACAAATGTTGCTTCAAAAACACTAGTTGAGAAATTAAAGCTTCCAACATAGAATGATCTTACAAGTGGATTACTACCTTGTATAAAATAACTTAAAAAATCAGTGAAAAACATTATTTCAATAAGCCACCTAAAACACTTGCACAATGGCTCTTATATTAAGTGATAAGTGTTGTGTGAACTTTTCAATAATTGTTCTCAAACACAATCTTCGTATGATCCCCATTCTACTTCATTGCCCAATAATTCTATTTTTTGCAAGCTGACTCTTCATCTTCTCCTCCAACCCAATCTATGCCTCAGTCTCTGACTCTGCCTCCTCCTCCACACCGATCTATGACTTTAACTTTGCCTCCGCCTCCGCCTCTTCCTCCGCTATTGCCCAAAAATTTTATTGTTTATAGGTCAGTACTTCTAAAAAAATTGATTTCCTCCATTACACTTTTCACTAATAAAGAGATCAAAAATAATATTTAAGAATTCTGACACTAATGCTTCACACCCCAAATTTATTTCAAAGGACATAACTCGTACTAGATCACAAACATAACAGGTAATCACCTAATTTTTTTTCGACATACATTCTGACAAAAAGTTCACTACCCATTTGTCTCTAAACAAATTTATTTTTTCTTTTGAGTATCTAGTTTAAGGACAATCTTGATAGTACTAAGAAAATATAGAAAAAAATGATTATGAAATATATTTAATGAAATTATAATTTCCTTTGGAAATTACCTGTCGGGGGATGCTAGTCTTTTCATGCTTTATGATCTCTCTCGTAATTTTGCAAACATAATATTCACAATCGATGTCATTATCTTATTTCATACACTACAGAAACATTGACCAACATAAGTAAATTGTTTTGAAATGTTTTGATAGTTAAATATTTCTATATATACCATCATTTTTTTCCATTTGTAGTAATTTATAGGCTTTATCGCTTCAGACACCGACATCATTCCATGATTTAGCCTATATTTAGTGACCACCCTATCATAACAAAATTCTTGTTAAAACATAGACCAAACATATAATTCGAAGTTTATATATAAAATGTTGATTGTAGTGTATTACATATTCATAATACACATCATGTATGGTTGGTTGGTTTCATATCCATGCATTGGATCCAAAAAATAAATATATGGGGAGTCCATATTGACTGCAATCAGCATCCAGTGTGCCCTAAAAAACAAAAACAATTAAATAATGCAAAAATTAAAAATATATTTTATTTGATTAGTTGTACAGTTTTACCTTTGCATTGTAGGCATCAAAAAGAGTATGCCGTCTGATAATTTTTTATTAAATGCTTCGAATAACTCATCCTTTTTCTTCTCAATTATTTCATTATCCAAAGTAAGTTCTTCCGTAGAAATGATATAGGGATTAATGAATACAAATTGTGTTTCACATGATATTACCTTTATATAGTTGTAATATAAATGCCTGTAGAAAATACGAATAGTTATTAACTTTAAAAAACATATTATCTCACTATCTGGATAGACGTATTATAAAAATATACATTATGTGTGTATTCAAAACTGAGACGCCCAATCATTCATGCTTGAGAATCTCATGACTAATTCTATATTTCAAGGAATTTCCATATATTTCTACTTAATATTCAATGTAAGACACAATTTTATCTTTAAATGTGGTCTCTGTATGAATTTGTAATGATAATAAATGTTGCTCTGGAATTGGTGGAGAGAAGGTACTCATAAGGTTGTTTTGTTTTCTTGGTCGATTCATTAGATTTTTTTGATTCAAACTTCCATTTATCCACCGATTTATCCATATGTAATATCATACCTCACTTTAAACCTTTTATCATAAACCATTACAAGTTTTTCATATAAAAAAATCTGTTAAAGATATACCTCATGTATCTTTATAAGATTAGATGGTCATGCTATGAAAGCTCCAATAGCATCATTGACCATTTTAATATCTGAACTATCAAGTGGAACAAGCAACTTAGCAGTTGGCTCATGAGCTAAATCAATCCCCACTCTCATGTGATCTTCTGGGAGGTCTTGATGGTGTAGCTTGTATCCTGGGATATTATACACTATATGTAATGTCCCTGACTCGGAAGCCACTATAACTAGTGCTTCAGTCTGGATTGTCGCATGACCTTAGGTGTGCCTCCCTATACGCCAGAGGCTACTGACTAGCAGTTCAGGTCTAAATAGAAACACGGGGAGACTATACCCACTTATCAGAGTGTAGCCACAATATAAATAACATCAATAGATAAAACAACCAACAAGAAAAATAAATGGATAACATAAAATATAACCCAAAAAATAGTAACTAAGGATGGATGCTATAATAAAACCCAACGAATACTCTACATGCCAAGCAGTCATACAATATAAACCAAGATGAAAACTATCAAAAGACTCTGAACTCAGACCTAAGTCCTAACCTGGTCCTTACCTCCCATGCTCCAACCCTTCATCCCATGAACAACTAAACAACAGGTCCCTTTCTTGAACCTGTACCTAAAAACAAGTAGCATCTACTCAGGTACCCAAGTGTCATGGCGGCCCGAGTAGGGTGTGAGTATAACTCAGTAGGTCACCACCAACGGTGTCTAAAGAAATAACCAGTCTGTAAAAATGTGTATGTAGGTAAAAAATTCAATAAATAAGCAATGCAATAGGGAAAAAATTTATGTAATTATCTAATATCCATTTCACCCATTAAGTTCTCTAGAGCCAACTAATCAACACAACTAACTCAGGTTACACTATGAGTCTAAATCAAGGCACAAGGGGTTACACACACTTTTAACCATAAAGGGGTTCTCACTAATCACAAACTATCACATACTCATTAGTTAACAATATTCATTTGATTTATTCTCATCATTTGTTCCATGGGTTAGGCATTCGCATTATTTACACCATGACCCAAGCTGGTTAATTAACATGCACAAGGAAATAATTCAAGTCCCTATATTATTAGGGATAAAAATTTCATAACAATTCATCACACTTACCTTGGAGCCTCAGTATAGGTAATCTCATCAAATGAAACCATTAGGGGCATAAAGCATCAGTCCGACTCCCTAACCCATGCATTCCTGGGTGGGTTAGAGCATCAGTCTAACCCAACCCATGGGAGGATCCTCGATCCTTTATCCCACCACCAAGCCATGAGCACATGCTTCTTTATTCATTTAACACATATACCACATCACAAACCAAACATAATCCAAACACATAATAATCACATTTCACATTTCATTTAACACATGAATCACCCTTAAGCCTTCAACCCATTAACACAATTACCATTTGAAAATCATTTCTCATTAACCCATTAACATTGTACCAAACACTCCTTTATTTCATGTTGTCAATTAAACATAATTAAAATTAATATCATTTACAAAACATTTCACATTTACCAATAAAAACCACAACTATTAAACACATATATCATTATGCCTAAAACCCCCTTATGTGATGTCGTTAACTAAGAACATTCATTAATCAGTTCATATCAAAACTATGTTATCATGCCAACATAATTCTCGTGGGTCTTATCTCACTATCCCATAAATCAATTAAATGATTATAGTTTCATTTTACCCTTAAGTCCACATCATAGATAAAACACAATTCAAATTACTTATTAGAAAACATCTTGAAACCACCCTTTAAAACATGGGTCTTCCACTTTAGAAACTAATACATGCCAAATGATTCCATTTTCATTTCAACCATCCAAAATAACCATTAAACCATCTTCAGAAAAGGGGACCTTTCCCTGATTTCAAAACATCATTTGGAATCTCATTAGGAAATCCCTTTTTAAAATCACTTTGAGGTCAACACCTCCTTTCAAAACATTTCTCACTTTTTAACATTATTTTACATCAATAAATCTATAATCGGGTCAAGTCCTAACACATTCCAATGAAACCATTTTGAAACCAATTAAGCATTTATAAAAGAAAACACATAATTGTTTCAATTAACCCATTAACCCTACCCAAAATCCAATTATGTTTTTACTAACCACATGCTCTCTTAATACCCCTATCTCAAGGTTCACTAATATTGTTCACCAATTACAAGGACCTAACTTACCCCATGGGTAGCCCTAAGTTCGGTCTCACATCATCAACGAACCCAAAGGGGTTTGTGAAGGGTTTATCACCTCAATCTAAGGTCAAAGACACTTTTTATAACCAAAGGCAAGAAAACGATTCAAGGCAACATGCTGGCATAACCACATACACATATAGGACATCAAGACTATGGGAAAAATTTTAAATACCACCTACCTCATGTCCATTGAATAACACTTTCTTAATCTACACCTTTGATTCGAACTCAAACCCCCACTTAATCCCAAACCTAAAATCCACTGTAAAAGTGAAAGTTTTAGGTTTTCAGAAGAAGATGAGAGATTCTACAATCCATAATACAGAAAATAGAGCAAAGAGGAGTGTTAGACTCACTCAAATCTTCAATTCACACCCAAATGCGCTCCAAACACCCAAGAATATAAGGAAAACCATCCATGGAGGAAGAGGGGGTTTTTGGTTCGTCACCTAGGGTACATGGGGTCGAATGGGAGGAAAAATCATGGGAGAATGAAATAAATTCATAAGGAAAAAAAGGGAATTTCCCACTTGTTAAGGTCTACACAGTTTGGTCGCACAGTTTATAAACCATGCACCAACCATGTGGCTCCCTCTATCCAAGAGGATCCATGCCACATGGTTTCCTGGGGGCACCCAAACTATTTGGAAAATTGTGCAGTAACCGTGCACTAACTTTCTATCTGAAATTATTTCTATGCCTCATGGTTTCCTGGGCTAGGGGCATGGTTTACTCTAACCGTGCGCTAACCATGCATTGTGCAATGTTGACCACTTTTCTCCTCTTTTTGTGTCCCTCACCCCTGAAACACTCCCAAAACTATTAAAGCAATCGAGAAAAATTTCTTTAACCATAAAAAGAGAGTTTAACCTAAAATTTTAACAAGGACACACCATCATGAAAGATCAAGATCTTACACTGTACCCATCACAACACATCGGTGTGTGGGTGTTGATAGATACAAATCACATACAATTATACCCTGTAGAATTGTAGTAATATAAAGTTATAAAAGTTTTTTTGATTCATATTTAGGTGAAATATTAATGTAAAATTTGATTACCCTGAATAAGGTATGTCACTGGTGGGAATGACTAGCCTCAAAGCTAGTGGGATCATTTAGTTTATGTGCAGATCTTTGCTCCACCACCGGTTCGCTTTGATCCTTTCTCATACATTGGTTTTACAAACTAGTCTATTCAATAATATCTTATAGTGATTCTATTTGTGTCTAAAATTGTATCACTGTATTATATGTATCTTCATGTGGTTTTATCTTCTCAAAATATGTTCGAGGAGATACTCCAAATCCCAATCCTCTAACGTGACCATATTGTTCAGGCCACTCCAAAGCTACTAAAAGTATCTTTTCTTCTGGTACGATCATTGCTAATTCTTGTGTCTAAACCATATAAAAAATATGAACATAAATATATATTTTTATGTAATATTTTTATAAAGCATAACTGATTACAATTACTTCATATTACACATGTTTTTCATACTGTTTTGTGCTTTCATCAACTAATTTACCCTTCTTATTTACACGATCCTCCTTCCATAACACATGATGTAAGATGGAAGTGGCTTTAGATTTTGATTCATCAATATTCATATAAACAAAGGAACATATGTTGGTTCATATCACATAATTAAACTTTTATTGTTGATTTAAAATATATAACAATTTCTTCTCTAATGAAGCATACCCCATACTTGATTTTCAATAAGGGTACATTAGTTTTGATGCTCATTATTTATTTTTAGCACTCTTTTATTGTTTCATAAATTAACAATTTTAAATCAAGTTGGATAAAATAAATAATTTCAAATAATATATTATCGACTGCAATGCACCTGAAATGATTTATCATTATGATGATTGATGAAAGAAGTCCATGTTTCCTGATTTATAATGTATTAATAACTAAATGGTGGTTGGGGTTTTAATTTCCCCTCAACATCCCTAAGATATAACTTCATAAGAAGATTTTGGAAGCCTCTATGGGCTTTTCCAACAGCCATTAAGACAAATTTATTACGAAAATCTTCTAAAATAAATGAACTCTCCAAGGAATAATGAAAATTAAATCAATCTTTCATTATATAATTTTTTAGTAAGATGGATAAAGTATATCGTAACATTACCGTTATATCTTTACAAAGTATTTCCTTCATTACAGGTTAGACGTGGCACCATGAATCAATATCAATCAGCACATTCATCCTCGTTGTGACCCCAAGATAAATAATGAACATTGACTTGTTGGGGTCAATAGGTTGGCTGTGTTGATTTCAAACAACCTCAAATTTTATACCCTGAATTCTTACCTTGGTAATTTTATTCAACACTACGATTCTACGTCATTTTTTTTTCATCAACATGTTGTTGATCCCCTAATAATTCCATAGTTTCATCATCAACAGTCTGTTCTTCCTCGAGATTGGTAACATAATCATGTGAAGAAGATATTGTCTACATGAGTATTCAAACATTTAATTTGTCTTGAATAACAATAATACAATAAACTCCATGTATAGAAGTCCAAATTTGCATGCATCTTGCATGATAATTGTTATTATCTTGAACAAAGATATAATATTTCAATACTCTAGTAAAAATAACCTCCACTACCTTTATTTAATCTATTCTTAGACGCTTTACCTTCCATCTCTTGATGATGGATTTGACTCCCTATTTCAAACTAGCCTCCTGCCCATCATTTTGGTTCCAAATTTCCTTGATGACATACCTCTCAAATAGTTATTATTGCATTTTATCTCTTGATAGCCACCCCATCTTTTGTGGACATTCACCTATGTTTTTTGAACTACTCTGACTAAAATTCATCCCATAAACTAGTGATCATTTTGGATGACTACTGTTGAGAGTATTTCAAACAACATGGAAGAGATGGAGGATGAGTCTCGAGCAACAAAATGAAATAATAAGTGTTTGGTATATGAAAGGTCTATAACACTATCATGAGAACATAAAATCATCCCTACTAAGATTCACCGACTCTAATATATGTTATTAGTCCTTTTTTGTCACCTATATCTCAAATATAAGAGATCTATATCCACTGAGGTTCAAAAATAACCTAAATGCAATTTTAATTATGGATTTTAACATATTGCATTTCAAAAATGAAGGAATGACCATTAAAATCCACATGACTTCCACACACAATCATTTACTTCCACTCACAAACATTTATCATTTTCCACTTCCTCTGAAATGTTTCTTTTTTGGTAGGGCTTAGAGAAGATAAAAAAACTTATTGTGGTATTGGTGTGAAGTGGATGGGAGAGATTAACAACCGTCCATTTCTCCAAGATGCCAAGAGAAATTATCCTAAAGATGAATCCAAAATCAGAGCCAGAGATCTCTACTCATTGTGGGATGAATACCTTTAAGAGTCAGATTAAAACCCTTTTAAATTTATCAAGGTTGAATGGGAAGAGAATCAAAAGGTACATTTGGTGTGTTTTTTTTTATAAAAAAATGCGCAACATGAGTATTTTCAGGAGTTCAACCATCATGGTAGTATTCTCATCGAAGTTTGCTTAACTATAGAGTTCTAATACAATCCAATGTTACTTCACGCAAATTAAAATTAAATTTTAATTAAGTGTTGTCAAAAAGTAACTGAGTGAGTCGTATAAGAAAATGCATATCAAGAAACAAAAAAAATCATTCATTACGTTTTGATTAATTTTTAGGTGTTGTTTTTTGTGTTCTTAGAAAGTAGTAAATGAGGAGGATGAAAGGATGAAAGAGTTGAAGAATGAGTTGGGTGATGTAGTATTCAAATCCATGGTAGTGGATTTGATAGAGATTAATGAATACAATTTGAGCGGGAGGTATGTCATCAAGGAACTTTGGAACCACAATGATGTGAGGAAGGCTAGTTTGAAAGAGAGAGTCCAATCCATAAACAAGAGATGGAAGGAAATCAAGAATCCGAGGACAGATTAAATAAAGTTAGTAAAGTTTAGTTATACTAGAGTATTGAACTATTATATTTTTGTTCAATACATTAACAATTTTCATGCAATATGCATGTAATTGTGGAATTTTATGCATGGAGTGTATTGTATTATATATCTATCTTACCAAAATGAATCCTTATTTAAACAACCTTATTTGTGAAACCTATGGTCCCTTTTCATAAAAAGTTGTTTATGTTTCTTATGACTATTATGTGTTGTATTCTTCTTTCAATTGTCATAAATTAGGAATATTTTCATAAAATAAAAATGAGATACATGGTTTTCATGTTAATAAGGGTCATGGAAAATCATCAGACAAAACCTACCTAGTTACTTTACTTAACCACTTTATGTGCATCTTGGTTCACATGTAGCTGATGTTTCCTTGGGTTGAAGGTTGCAAGGATTGATTATTTATTGTAAGGTATAGAGTATCAAATGATATCTATTTGAGACGTGTGGAGTTTGTTTCATCAATGGTAGGTTAGTTATTCGCATAGGGTTTTATTTTTACATAGGATTTATCAAATTGTTATTGTTTTTATTCCTGTAGGCATTTATATTCATGGGATTCTATTGTGTGCTATTTTACATAGATGCACTTGTCATGTGAGTTGGTTTTTTAAACAATTTCTCATGGAACATGTTGAATTATACATATTTATTATCAATTATTTGGAAGTTGGTTGATGGTTCCAAGGGTTGAGTAACATTTTGATTCAGCTCAGGTCAGGTTATAAATAGTTGGACTATACTGTGATGTTACAATTTTATAAAAGAGAAATTTATTGACAGGATAACACACACACACAAATAAAGAAAATAAATTTTCTTAAATCAGGTCACTTCATCAAAAATCACTTCATTCTTAAAGAGGAATTTATTTATAAAATAATTTTATATAAAAGTAAACTCATATATAACATCTTTTATGGATGACACCGCATATGGAAACTCTTCTACTGTAATATGATATGGCATGTTGTGCTATTACATGTTTTAATTTATAAATGTAAAATAAATTAAATTCATAAAATCTATTTACTATTAGTTTATAAAAATTCAAGCATTATTTTAACTAATTATAAATTTAAAGGACATGGAAAATTATTAGAAACCATTCATTGATAATAAAAATAAATGGTATCTCCTTTAATGATCTCCCTAACCCATTGAATATAATCTTCTCTCATAATTGTAATGGCTCGGACCTCTTCGGTCCATTACTTTGTGAAAATCCTGTGGTTGAAGTGTTTTGGGAGGTCATAATGACTCATTTCAAGAGTTTTCCAAAATTCTAGTTTTTTAGGTTCTCCAATGGTAGGTTGCTGAAAGTAGGTTGCGATGGTGAGTACCAATAGTGAGTCACACTGGTAGATCTCAATGGTAAGTCAGAACGGTGAGTCACACCGGTAGCTCACCAAACGATGACTCGCATCGGTGGCTCGCACCGGTAGCTCACCAAATGGTGACTCACACCGATGACTCGCACCAGTGACTCATCCAACAATATCTCATTTCCAATAGTTTGTCAAAATTTCACATTTCTTCCAGTTTTTTCAGTTTCACTCCTTTAACATTTTCTTTGACATAAAATGAGTTTAATTCCATATTTAAGTGGTTTTGTAGCTGTTTCAAGGTCCATAAATCATATATTTAAATTCCTAAGAGTCTAGGAGCCTTTCAATTTGTCAAATCACATATTCTTAGTTAAGATCCACCTTTAATGGATTTTAAAAACCATTTCTCCCATTGATTTAGGATCTGGCCTTTCTAAATCCGAGATATTCTCTTCCTTGTGTGCTTCCCTTTCTATTGGTGTGAGATGCCCTGAACCTTTCTTCCCCAAGGATTCATGTATTTGTGTTATAACCTTTGGTTTGTATTCTCCTTGGAGTTTTCTGCTATATGCGCACCCCCTATTTGGAACGACAAGGAAGTACTGATCACTTATTCTTCTAAGTAGGTTTCCTTCATCTCTCTTTTACCTATGCATAATGTGGGGTGGGTGTATCAATGTTTCTTGAGAATATAGATGAATTCAGATTAATGTAGATAATTGAATTGTATTTAAATCAATAAACATGGGTTGGGGAAAAGTGATGCATGTTATTGTTGTTTGTTGTTCCCTTTTGATATATTGATCTGTATGGGCTAAACTACCCACTGAAAATCATGACCATTGGGGGTATTTGTTTGTGAACCTGTAATGGATTATGAATACTGGCTTTTGTTTTTCTATTTAATTATTATTTATATGAAATTGATTAACCACATACACTCGGCTAATAAATGGATTCCCCAGGATCAAACTATTTCTGCGATAACCCCTGAATTAACAAGTGGAAATTGAGTGAGGAATGCCTTGTTGAATCTGAATATGACTTTCCTTGATTCGTGTGGTGGTGTACTATGTGTGATATTGTTCTTCCTTGTGTTGTAGTAGGGTTGTGGTCATGGTTGTGTGATGTGAGGTTGTTCAGGTGGTGAAATAGAATCTTAGGCTAAGAGATTGATTGATTGTGGATGGATGGGAAGTGTTGTACAATGGGGCTGTGATTAGGATGTGAAATTATGTGTTGTTGGGTGCGGTTGTGAGTTGGGGGTTTGCTCTATTGAGAGGATGTTTTGGATATAACGACTTTGAAGAATGATGATGGTAGTGGTTGGCATGGGTGTTAAATGGAGAGGAATGTGAAGTGGGTTAATTTACCATGGTTATTCTTCCTCTATGTGACTTTTGTTATGTGGATTGTCATGTGTTGTGCATAGTAGTTGCCCAGGTAGTAATGGGATGAATAAATTAATTTCTTAATAAAGTATGGAATGTTTTGGGCTGGTTTAGACAATAGAATGGAATTAATGAATATAACAACATGAATATGTGTTAAACATGGGATAAGTGTGAAGTCACATTAGGTTATCAAGCTCTTCACCTTCTGAAACATGTTGGTGTGTGTTTTTGTGCATTTTTAGGGGTATCATCAAGGGTGGTAGTATTGTAAGTTGTTTGGTTGTTGTAAACCCATAGGTTGGTCTTGAGTGCTTGAAATTATATATGTATACTTGTATGTTTTCTTGTGATTTATATACACACCCCACCCTAGTTGAGCACTATGTTCCAAAAAACCCATCATCACAAGGGAGGGTGTCTTTCCCAAACATCCCAGTGGAAGGATGGATGGTTGGCCACCTGATCTTACCTGTTTCCTCTTCTAGGTAGTGATAGCCCAAGATTCTTCAAGCGGGTTGTGGTTTATGGGGCCTAGGTGTGTGCGGGCTAATTGTGTTTTCCTAGGTGTCTTTAGGATGAGATGTGTGTGTTTTCCCAGGGGTTATTGGGATTATATGTGTTGTTCTTTCCCAAGTGTTTTAGGGATGTGATGTGGTGTGAGGCCTAAGTGTGTGTAGGTGGAATGTGATGAGCTTCATTTGCCCAGGTGACGGGACTAGCTATGGGTCCCATGTGTGTACGGGTGGGATGTGATGATATTTGTTTTCCCAGGTGATGAGACTAGTTGTGACATGGTTCTTTTGGAAGAGGTGGGAGCATGAGGACATTTTTCATTAGGAAAGAGTGACTAAACCAGTGGGAAGTGGTGCGGGGTACCCAAATTATTGATGTGATTATTATATTACTTTACTTGACTTGTGTTACTTGGTGAGTGTGCCTTGGTGAGGTTGGGGTGGTTAGTATACCTATAAGGTGTTGTTTGGTTATGCTGTTTTCTCAGAGGGGCATTAATATGCTTCTCTCACTTGTGCATGAGAGGAATTGGATTTTCCTACTATGTATACTTGTATGCTCACCCTATGTATATAAATCTATTTTCAGGTTTCTAGGAGGATTATGTGGACCATGTTGGAACTTACTACCTCAGACGTTGGGACATTGTCGTGCTGCTGCTTAGCCTTGTTTTTGATATTTACTTTGGAGTTTTTATTTTAATTGTAACAATTCATTTTTTACATGCACGTGGGATGGATTTTGGATTTCTTTTATATATATAGTACTCAAAGTTGTTTTGGGGTGAAACATCTTATCTCCCAACCATGTTTATTTCAAAATGTCAATGCCTCCCATTTTGTGAGATTGTATACCCTTGGAGATGGTTGTCACCTTAGGGCCTACTGAAGGTAGGGATCGGGGGTCATTATCTCCCTTTCTTCATTACTAGTCCAGAAGGGACATCTTTGGAGGGAGGGGGTCATGAAAGAATGGTATCAAAGGTGATGGTTGATAGATAGCTGATGAAGTTTGGAGTTAGGTACAATGAGGATTGCATGAGTTGGTAGGGCGATAGTGTTAGGTGATCTTGGTGCATGACATAGGCCAGAGAAGACTGTATAGGAAATAGGATTTTAGTCCCCCCCGTGATCTGATGCAAGGGTTTTGAGCCTATCGAATAACCAAGTGATGCTACACCGTTTACAGGGTAGATGTAGCACCCCCCAGTTTGAGGTATGTAGCCTTTTTTATGCCTTTTTATGTGTTTAAAGTGCATGAGTTGAGTTGGGAAGAGGTTGGGAGAGTTTGGAATGGTTTTGGATGAGTTTGAAGGCTTTTCTATGGGTTCACGGTTTGAGCACGGTTAGGGGAAACTGTGCAGATTCCCCAAGAAACCGTGTAGGGGGAGACAGTAGGCTTCGCATAGCCTGCGCACGGTTTGCCAAACCGTGCGAGGCAACTGTGCAAACCCTTGCTCCTAAGGAAGTAGCGTGCACAAGGTTTTCCAAACCGTACGGGCTAACCGTGCGGCCACTTAAAAACAGGGTTTTAAAACCCGGGCTCACTCGAGCTTGCCTCATGGTTTGCCAAACCATGTGGGCTAACCGTGCGTCCACTTAAAAATAGGGTTTTAAAACCCAGGCTCACTTGGGCTTGCCTTATTCCTCTCCAAACTTTCTCCCACTCGAAGCTCACTCGGGATTTGAACTTGAGGTAAAGGAGATGGATGAAATATCTCCAGATGTTTGATTTTGAATTAATGCACACACCAGGTAAGGGAAATTTGGTGGCATATGCCTTAAGTAGAAAATCATATGCTCAGGTGGTAAAACAGGCATCAGACCAGTGGCAGTTGATGTCAGTTATAGCTGATATGCGCTTGTAATGTGAAGACCAGGGTGATAGAGCGATCTTCTTTCTAGTTTTGTTGATTCCTAACTTGGTTGGCCTGTTTAAAGAGGCACAAATAACTGATTCTAAGTGTGTGACCATGGGGTCGAGACTCAATGGTGGGGAGACCATTGAGGGTTGGAAACTGAATGGAGATTCAGTTTTGTGCTTTCAGAATTAGATGGCTGTACCATTTTCTTGTTAGGAGGATCTTCTCAGGGTGTATCATCATTCCAGGTGGGCTGTTTATCCTAGAATTCATAAAATGAATAAATTGTTGAAAGTGTAGTTTTGGTGGGCTGGTATGAAAAGGAGAGTGGTTGAGTTTGTTTCGCGATGCTTGACTTGTCAGCAGGTCAAGGTAGAGCATCAGAGGCCAACAAGAATGCTGTAGTCTTTACCAATCCTTGTTTGTAAGTGGGAGAAAATAGTGATGTATTTTGTCATAGGTCTCCCAAGAACGGTCCGAAATCACGATGCCATTTGGGTGATAGTGGATCAACTAACGAAGTCGGCTCATTTCATTCCAATTCGTGAATCTCATATGGTGGAGGATCTATCAAAAATCTATATCTGAGAGGTGGTAAAGAGGCATGGTGTTCCAGTTTTGATTGTATCCGATAGAGATACGAGGTTTACATCTCGTTTTTGGAAATCCTTTCATCAAGCCCTTGGGACACAGTTGACTATGAGCACAACGTATCACCCTCAGACAGATGGTCAATCCGAGAGGACGATACAAACTCTGGAGGATATGTTGTAGGCTTGTGTCAGGATTTTGGTGGATCGTGGGAGGAACACTTGTAATTGGTTGAGTTTTCGTACAATAACAGTTATCAAGCATCCATACATATGGCTCTGTTTGAAGCGTTATATAGGCAGTCGTGTCGTTCTCCACTATATTGGGTGGAAATGGGTGATTCCTCGATGGTTGGACCGAGCCTTTTCCAGGAGACTACAGAGAAGATCAAGATGATCGGGAAGAGAATGGGGATGGCTCAGAGTCATCAGAAATCGTATGTGGATCATCGTCGATGTTCGTTTTTGTTCGAGATGAGTGATCATGTTTTCTTGAGGATCTCTCCTAGGTTGGGACATCGTCAGTTTGGGAAGCATGTAAAGTTATCTCCGAGGTATATTGGACCTTTTGAGGTTCTTGAGCGGGTTGGTAAGGTGGCTTATCATTTGGCTTTTCCACCCAGGTTTAGTGCGGTGCACAATGTGTTTCATGTGTCATAGTTGAAAAAGTATCAGCTGGATCGTGACCATGTGATTCGATGGGATCATGATGAACTAGAACCAGATGCTTCATTGGTGCACATGCTAGTGCGGGTTGTGGATAGGAAAGAGAAAGTATTGAGTGGTAAAAACATCGGTTTAGTTCATGTTTTGTGGCAGCATGGTTAGATTCAAGAGGAGACTTGGGAGTGGGAGAAAGAGATGGTTGAGCAGTGGCTTGAGCTCTTTTGGAAAAGGGTGGGTTCACTACTTTCCGAGGATGGAAAGTCCAATGGTGGGGAGAATTTAGCACCCCTGGTTTGAGATATGTAGCCTTTTTTATGCCTTTTTATGTGTTTAAAGTGAATGGGTTGAGTTTGGAAGAGGTTTGGAGAGTTTTTAATGGTTTTGGATGAGTTTGGAGGCTTTTCTATGGGTGCACGGTTTGAGCACGGTTAGGGGAAATCGTGCGGATTCCCCAAAAAACCGTGCAGGGGGAGACAGTAGGCTTCGTACGGCCTGCGCACGGTTTTCCAAACCGTGCGAGACAACCGTGCAGACCCTTGATCCCGAGGCAGTAGCGTGCGCACGATTAGCGCACAGTTTTCCAAACCGTGCGTGCTAACCGTGAGACCACTTAAAAATAGGGTTTTAAAACCCGGGCTCACTCAGTCTTGCCTCATTCCTCTCCAAAATTTCTCCCACTTGAAGCTCACTCAGGATTTTTGGTTCTCAAGGGTTGGAGGGGCTCTCCCACTCGATTTGGAAGCGTTTTGAAGAGGTTTCTTGGCTGATTGAAGGTGGTTTCTCCCGGGTAAGTCTCTTCTCTTGGTTTCCTTGTGTTTTCCTCTAGATCTACATCCCTATATTTATTGGTTTTCTAGATCTACACTTTTTGTGTGTAGATCTAGGGTTGTGGTTACCTTGGATGATGTTTTTAAGTCTTGTGAATGTTAGTTAAGGGGATCTAGAGAGGTTTCGGTGGTGCATTCATCGGATTTGAGGTGTGGTTTCTTGTGGGTCGATTTCTCGGGAACCCTAAAGGTAGGTGGATTCTCTCTCGACTCCACTTGGTTAGAACTAGTGATTCTTTGTTACAATTAATTTTTTTTGCTGAAAAATTAATTGTGATTTGTTGTGCAAAATTGGTTGGGAATCCCTTGGGCGATGTTTTGGGGTTTTTTGGGAAAATGGGGGTTTTATGGTGAAATGCTTTTGTTGTGGATTTTAAAATGGATATTTTAAAATAGGATTCTATGGTTGATTTGTGAAAATGATTAATGGAAAAATGGGTTTTCAATAAAGAGGTTGTTTTATTGAAATGTGGTTTGGCATGGAAAATGATTTTCAATAAATGGGTGATTTTTTGAAGTGGATTGATATGAAATGGAATTTGGTTGATTGCATGTTATTGTGACCTTGTTGGGTTATATGGATGGTTTGGATTGATTGGAATGTTGTGTGGAAGTGTCGAGAAATACCACTATAAAAAGGGGATGGATGGTGGACGGAAGGGCCACCATCAAAGGATAAGTGGATGGGAAGTTCCACTAGGTGTGAATCGATAAACGGGTTGGACGGAAGCTCCATCGTTTGGTTGTTTTGGTTGTTTGTGGTGCATTGCTTTGCAAGGTGGAAATTATTGTGATAATGTGTACATGATGATATGGTTTGTGGCATGTTTGTTTGGATTTCCCTTGGTGTTTTGGTTTGGGTGAAATGGCTTGGTAAGGGTGTGGTTGGCTTATGGTAATGGTAGCTCTTGTGAACCCAAGACAGTTGTCATTCCAGAAAGAGAGGGCTAAGTTCATGTTGGAAAGACACCAAGTCTGTTTCATAATGGGAGTGTATAAATTATTTAATCATGTAAAAATGGAGGAATGCATGTAATAATTCTTTCCATATTTGAGCCTCTCGAAGAATCTGATTTTGAGAAAATGATTCTCATCCAGGCTGCCAAAGACTAGTCTCTAAACTAATTGGGCTTTAAGTACCTCATTAAAATGACTACGATTTTTAATAACTAAGACAATATCTTTAATGGGATTGTAAGTGATATTCCAGGACACTATAGTCTCCTTCCTTTCAGAGATACAACCACTCCAGATGAAGTTCATGATGCACCAATTCACAATTTCCAGAAGAGCGATAGGTCACTTGTAAACCATAAATTAGTAATCAAACATAGGTATAATGATCCATTTAACCATTGAGGTTCTATCATCCAAGGAAAGGTATTTCCCTTTCCAAGCATTCATCTGTTTTTTTATCATACTAGAAATCTCCCTCAAATAATCCACCTTTTGTCCACCTTAAACCTATAAAGGACTTCAAACATGAAACCCCAATCAATAGTGTCAAAATATTTTTGGGAATCCAGTTAGAGGGTTATGATGTCTTTATTCCTATCTTTATTAAGGACATTGAAACATTCTAAAGAAGCAATTAGGAATTCATAGATTCTCCCACCATGAACAAAACTAAACCAATTGGGAGAAACCAATCTACTAACGGCCAAAGATAGTTTAGTGGACAAAATGTTTCTCAGAATTTTATAGACACTATTGGAAAGTGAAACATGCCTAAAATCATTAAGAGAATCAATAAATTCAAATTTGGGGAGAAAGACCAAAAACTGTGAGTTTATGACCTTATAGATAAAACCATCCTCAAAGAATATAATAATAAGTTTTATAATATCCTTGTGAATTATATCCCCAAACTCTTATAAAAATCTGTTGGTGAATCCATTAGTGTAAGGACCCAAATCCTAGAAGCCCTTTCCTTTTTTAGGGTGTTGAAGGCACCGAGAGGAGGTTCCAAGGTGTTTGGAGAGTGTTTGGGGAGGCATGGGGTGCCACTACCTTTTTAGGAAAGGCTCTGGCATGGAGCCATGGGTTGTGCCATAGGCTTGAGTTTTGTGGCATGGAGGCCCATGTTGTGACGTATAGGATCTAGAGGGGGAGTTTTGAGGCTATTGCCTTTTTTAGGGGTAGATGCACCATAGTGGTTGGTTGCAACATAGGACCTTCCTTGGTGTTGGGCGCTGTAACGTGGAGTGAGGAGGATACGATGTTGGGTCCCAATAGCCATTTTTGAGGCTGCTTACGAATCAGGGGTGGCTACAGTGTGGGTTGTAGGCTGCATCATAGTCCCTCCCCCCAAATAAATAGGATATGTGTTGTGGATCTAGTTGTGGATCCTAGACACAGGTTTGACCAAGGGGTTGCAACATAGTCTCCTTCCACTGCATTGTAGTCCTATTTTTCAACAAGCTACGACAAGGTCCTAGGGGATGTGCCGCAATCTTATAAACTCTTCCTATAAATACCCCTAAGGACCTTGAACCCAAATTTCTCCCACTCCTTCCTCTAAAACCCTAGGCTCCCTAGAGTGATTTTTTAATGAATTTTAAGTCCCTTTCAATCAGGATTAATCCCTGATTTCTAGAGATCAATTCATAGTGATATGAGGTAGGTTATTCCTCTTTTCTTGGGGTTTCTCCTCCATTTGATCTTGTTTCCCTCCCATTACTATTGTAATTATATGGATTTTGATCTCCATCATTCTAATAGAGTTTCCTTTGTTTTTTTTCAGTGTGTTCATGGCAGGACATCCTTGGGAGATCGTAGTTTCCTTGTAGTAGAGGTGATTAGATATTTGTGTTGGAAGTTTTGTTTTCATTTTAAGAACATCGAAAGATTGAGGTAGGGTATTCATTGCTTCTCCTATTTATTTACATGAAATCATAAATTTACCATGGTTTATCCCTTTGTATAATAGTGAAATTAACCTAATGAAGATTAAACAAGATTAAAGAATGAAATTGGTTATGGTTATAGTGATCACATGTATTTTCCACCATGATAATAGTTTTCCTCATGATTTAATAGATAGTGTGATGTCTATGTTATGTTGTTTAGCATGTTTTTTATGCTTTTATTATCAAGTTTTTCTTGATGAAATTGGTAAAGAATGTAAAGACAATAATTAATGTGTTGGCTAAGGAATTAAATTAGCATGTTTATGAATCCTTAGATTTTTGTAATTTGATGGAAATAAAATTGATGCTTAATGCATGTTTAAATAAATATGCTCTTCCATGTGTTAATGGAAATGAAAAAAGAACTTGAATATGGGATGTGTCTTTATATGAATAATAATAAAAGGCATGTTAAATGGTAATGATTCTTCTATCATTTTGTAGAAAATAGAATTAATTCTAAGAGCATGTTTAATAATTATAATAACTTATTATAATTGATGCCTTAGGTTACCCATATATGTAACCTATCATAAATGAATTGATTAATTCAAGATGGAATGAAATCCAGTTGTTTGATAAATATAAATTCTTGGGGTATAGAGTGATTGTTGTTTATAAAGGTTGAATACCTTGTGTTGGGGGTTGTGAGATCCTTTTTGCATGTGAAAATAAAATGACTTGTTTTTAGGGACAAGTTGTCATGCTGACTATGTTTATTGTTTTTTGCCTTTTTTGTGATCTAAATATGAGCATTACTATGTGATATGATTTGAGTCTGGGATGACTAATGAGATATGGGTGGGGATTTCTGAGGTTGCGATAATAGTTTATGCCTGTGATGGTGAAATGCATGATGATATGTATGATGACATTGGAGATGGCACCAAGATGATGGAACATGTTGAAGCCGAGATTACCTATTGTGATGCTGAAATCTAGGATTATTTCTTGTTGAATATGTTTAAAGGTTCAGATGACCAAGTTGCTTGTTTATCTTCATTCCTTTCCCCACTGCTTAAGGCAGTTGGATGTGTTTGGTTATGCATCTCTCAATGGTAAATTAAGATGTTTCCTAGAGTGCCTAGAATTATGGAATAATAACAATGTTTAATAAATTATTAACCCATGAGGTAGGTTCTTTCTAGAATGAAAATGTTGATTTTAATCCTATTAAACTATGGACTCAGTTAGATTATGCATGGAGGCCATGAGATTCACTTGAGGATAATAAAGCGTGTTTTAAATCAATGTTAATTGATGATTAATGAAATTTAGTTTGGATTATGTTAATTAATGGACAATAAATTAATTAAGGAAAGGATAACTGTAAAAAAAATAAGTAATTTAAATGTAACTCCTTGAATTCTTATGTGCATATATGATATCCAATCCCTATCAGTGGCAGTTGGGTGTCCAAGTGATGATAACTGTAGTTGAGCCTAGGACTAGGTTCTGCCCATAGTGTGGTTGTGAGACATATTATATCCTGTATGTTTTGTGATTTCATACACTACACCACCCATGTTGGTTAGGGTGACTAAAACCCAAAGGACTATGGGAGGATGGTTTCCCCAATATCTAGGTTGGTGAGGGATGAATGGATGACTACCTCTTCTAGACCCACTCTCTTCTTTTGGTAGCATTATGTGTTGGTATTCATAGTGATCAGTTTCCCCATATATGTGTGTAGAGGGATTTAATGTATTGTGGTTATTTCACACACATTTATTACAAAATATAGTATCCAAAGGATTATTATAGGTATGATGTGTATGGGGTGTGATGGCATGAGGTACCTACTCGGTGTATGGGATGTGATGGATTGAACTACAATACCTGATGTATGATACATGACATATGAGCTATTGTGGATTCCAAAAACTACTTGGTTACTATATGGATATGTATTATGGGATTATGTTATGATATGATACATGAGGTGCATGTTGTGATACTTAACCCAGGTGTCTTCGGGCTGGATTACTTTGGAGAGAGATGGCTCTGGATGTACGATGTTGGGGAAAAGCGATAAACCAATGGGGAAGTGGTAGTGAAGTACCATTATTGTTTTATTATTACAACATATGATATCTTATATGTAATAATTATCAATAGATATCCATGGTGAGACTAGGAACATAGTATACCCGTTTAGGTGATGAGTTAGTTTCACTTGTTGTTCACTGGAAATTAGTATACTTTATTTATCTTTTTCATGAGAGGATCTAGGGAATATCCTACTGAGTATACTATAATACTCACCCTTCATATATATAAACTATTTTTCATCTTAGCAGGATCAGGTTGGAGATCTTTCTGGATATTACTATCTCATGGTTTTGCAAGATCTATTTGGGCTTCGTAGTCACTGCCAAGTTTATCTTTTTATACTTGTAGTTTACTTTCTAATTGTTTTAGTCTTGTATGGTATTTCATGTATGTACTTGGGATTTATTTTATCTATCTTATTAGGAATTTATTGGTTTATCTATGCTATCTCTCTATTATGTATGTTCTCTTAGAGGGAAATGTTTCATATTTGTATATTCATTATACCCTCAGTGTTGGTCGCCAACCAAGGGCCTACTGGAGGTGGGAGTCAGAGGTCATTATCTCTCTCCCTTCATTACCATCCTGGTAGGTGTGCCTTTGGAGGGAGGGGGTCATGAAAGAGTGGAATCAAATGTTCAAGTTGAGGGATATGATGGAGTTTGTAGTTAGGCATAGGTGAGGACTGCATGGGTTGGTAGGACAATGGTGTCAACTAAGTTTTATAAGTGACGTAAACAAGGGAGATTAGCTAAGATATGAGTATTTAGGGACCTTTATGATTTGATGTATGTGCCTTTAAGTTTACTAAGACTACTAAAATAAGTGATACTGGTTGTGGGGTAGAGACCTAAGAAAGGATCATGCATCATTATTCTCTGTGACTATATTTGAAATGGGTAGACCTTGTGATAGGTTAAACCTTAATTGACTAAAGTAATTAATTAATTAATTAATTAATGTTAAATATTCCATATTCCAGGTTTAGGAGTCTAATAGTTTATTCTTATTATAGGTATGGCTCCAAGTTGACGTCCTCATCTGGTTCACATTGAAGATGTTCAATAAGATGTGTTAGTAGATCACCGTGGAGTAGAGGTAGATGACTATGAAACTTAGAGGATAAAACTACGAGAGCTATAGAACCAGAGTCTACATAATTATAAGGGATTCATTTCAGACTCAGTGGAAAAAGATAGGATGGAGGAGGTTGATATGGACTTCAGTTCGATCCATGATCAGATGGAGTGTCGGGTTTCGTTGTCCATGATGATACTGTATGGAGCAGTGATTTAGTGGTGTATCTTATTACTCAAAGATTATGAGGAGTTGGTGGTATCATGGGAGAAGTTTCGAGACCAATTCTAACCAGAGTTTCTTTCTTCAACTACAAAGGCGGCCAATCGCCTGTAGCTTCTTACCCTTCAACAAGAGAGTTATAGTATAAAAAATTTTGGGATCCATTTCATGACCCTTATTCTATATGATTCAAACCTATTTACAGAAGAGGAGGCTAGAGAAAATCATTTTTAGGAGGATTTTCATACATAGATCAAGCGCTAGGTCACCCCGTTCATGTTGTCGAAATATATCAAGGTGTTGGTGAGAGAAGAGGTCGTTGATAGGATGATAGATATAACCAGATCATCATGAGAGGGGATTCATAAGGATTCATCGTGAATCATAGTTATAGTCTGGGGTTTCTAGTTTTCAAAAGAGAGAGATTTTGGATAGTCGTGGGTAGGTCCTAGTGCTCATCATCTCATTTATCTAGGGGTGAAAACTCTCATGCCTTTTCTAAGGGATTAAACAAATGTTTTTATTATAGAGGATGAGGTCATCAGTGGTGATAGTGATTGACCTTTCTGGGTAGGCAACATGCTCCAAATGTTCTTCTTTGAGTTCCTCTGTTGAGGTAGTTCCATCCAAGACAACAGTAGAAGGATGATATAGATTGGGATAAAAAAAGAGGAGACGAGGCAATTAGAAGACTACCCTGAGATTCTCCTTGTTATCAGATAGAAAAACACAACCATGGATGTGATCTTTATCAGGGTCAAAAAGGTTATAAATCAGGTCGTGGTTAGCTTTATGCTCTAGTGTTTCTAGCATTGAGTGAGTCAGATGTCGTTTGAGGTACCCTTTGCTTGTTTTCTATACGGGGTGTATGATTTTTTTTTGATTTAGGAGCTACACACTCCTTCATATCACCTAACCTAGTCCATGATTTGGAACTTGAGATAGAGAGACTTCTAGTACCATTAGTGTTGACTGCTTTAGTTTGAGTTCAAGATTACTTATAAAAAGAATATAGAGACTGTGAGCTAGTGTTGGGAAAGCACCACTCTTGAGGAGACTTCTTATGTTTATAGATATATCCATAAGAAATCAACCTCAATAAATAATGGTTATGTTTGGTGCAAACTATTATGGATTGATTTTGGAGGAAGGTTGTGTTTTATGATGTTGACGGAGAGCCAAAAAACATTCATTAGTGAGATAGACCCTAAGATGGTTTAGTGGAATGTTCCATCCTTATCTTCTTTGTTAGCTGACCAGATGTTGAGTTTTTCAAAGGTTCAACTGATAGATTTTCCCAGGGTTGTGTAAGAGTAACCTAATGTATTTCCTGAGGAGGTTGTAGCATTGCCCCTTTGATGAGATATAGAGTTTGGGATCAATATAAAACTATAAATTTCTCCTATCTCTATGTATTTGTATAGGATGATGCCTTATGTGTTGCAAGATCTATGATTACATCTTGATGATCTATTGTAGTGGAGTTTTGTTCGATCGAGCATGTCACCTAGGGGTGTACTAGTTTTGTGTGTGAAAAAGGACAATATCATTTTGCACCTCTATATTAATTATCATTGATTTAATTAGGTGATAATTAAGAAACTCTATCATCTTCCATAGATTGATGTTTTATTTGATCAATTGAAAGGATCTAGTTGGTTCTTGAAGATCGATCTATGGTCACGATATCACCATATTAAATTGAAAGATGAGGATATTCTGAAGACCACTTTATAATGTCGTCATGGGAATTATGAGTTCTTTGTGATGATGATCGATGTGATGAACACTCTAGTAGTATTCATGGGTTTGATAAACACAATGTTTAAGGAGTTTCTAGATAAGTTCGTGGTGGTTTTTATCAATGACATCCTTGTATACTCCACATCCAAGGAAGAGAATGCAGAGCATCTGTGTGCCATTTTTGGATTTCTTCATCATCTGTAGCTATTTAAGAAGTTTTTAGAGTGTGATTTATTGTATTGTGAAGTTCGTTTCTTGGGACATGTTATGTCCAAATAGGGAGTAGCTATGGATCCATCAAATATCAAAGCAGTCATTTCTTGGGAAACCCCCAAGATAGTTGCAGAGGTACAAAGTTTTCTTAGTCTTTCAGACTATTATAGGAGGTTCATAGCTGATTTATCTTAGGTTGAAACTCTTATGACATATTTGACCATAAAGGATTAGGAATTCTTGTAGATTGATAAGTGTCTGATAGTTTTTTAGTACCCAAAGGAGAATTTGTTCAGCGCTCCAACCTTTTTTTTTGCATCATAGAGAGTTTAGTTTGAGGTTTTTTGTGACACTTTATATCTTGGGTTGGGTTGTTTTTTGATGTATAAGAGATCAATTGTTTTTTATGGGTTTTGGAATTTATTCCCCCATGAGTTTAACTATTCCACCCATGATCTTGAGTTGAAAACAATTTTTTTTTTCATTAAAGTTGTGGCAACATTACCACTTTGGCAAACATTTTATGGTTTTTACTAATCATAAGATCTCGAGGTATGTATTATCCCCACATGACTTGAATTTTCAACAATTATGGTTGATGTAATTATTTTAAGATCATGACTTTGAGATTTCATATATATCAGAAAGGGTAAATGTTGTGGCCGATGCACTGAGCAGGAAGTCATGGAGTGATGCCGTGTGTGAATCTGGAGATTCCTAAAGAGTAATGGAAGAGATATCAGTTATTCATTTAGATATGGGAGATATGGGAGACATATGTTGTCTTTTTCAGATGAAAATCCAGTCATATTTGTGCAATAGGTGGAGGATTCCCAACTAGGGGATTCTGAGGTGGTGGTCTGGAGAGACCATGTTGGTTTTGGTGATGCCCCCGATGGTTGGTTTGAGGATGAACAATGCTAGGTGTTGTTATAGGGGAGGCTTTTAATAACTTTTAAATTGAATTAGGTGGTTCTCTATGAGTTCCATAGCTCCCCCTTAGTTGTATATACTAACATGAAAAAGATGCATCAATCTCTATGAGGGAAGTTTTGGTATCCTAGTTTAAAGTGTGCAGTTGCAGAGTTTGTGTCTTAATGTTTGGTCTAGCATAAGGTTAAGGTCAAGCACCATGTTCCTAGTTATTTTCTCTATCCATTATATATTCATCAATAGAAGTGGGGGGACATATTGATATACTTCATTTCCACTTTACCTTGATCTTAGATAGGATTTGTGACTATATGGGTGATAGTGGATTCTTTGATGAAATCATCCCACTTCACAGTAGTTAAGTAGTTGAGATCAGTGAAGGTTTTTCCAAGGAAGTATCAAAGGAGGTGGTGAAACTCCATGGAGTCTTGATGATGGCCATCTCTAACCATGATCCTCATTTTACCTCTAAGGTGTGGAGAGGTATTTAACATGATTTTGGCTCTCAGTTATGCATTAACACTACTTTTCATCTATAAATGGATGGTTATATAGAGTGGATGATCTAGACTTTTGAAGACATGTTTCATTATTATGTTCTAGATTTTGGTGGTTCGTGGATGAGGCACCTTCCTTTAGTTGAGTTTTCTTACAACAATAGTTTTCACTCCAACATTGGTATGACACTATTTAAAGATTTATATGATTGACCATGCCATTCTCCATTATGCTAGATTGGGGTTGGATAGTCAGTAATTCTCAGGCCATAACTAGTGCAGAATATGATAGAGATGGTTCAAGTGATTCATGAAAGGATAAAAATTAAACATGATTGTCATAAGTACAATGCCTATCATCAGAGGAGACCTCTAGAGTTCTAATTTGGAGATCATGTATTCTTGAAGGTGACTCCTCATCATGGGTAGTGAAGGTTTAGTCATGAGAGTAAGCTTTCTCCCCAATTTGTTGAGTCTTTTGAGGTGTTGGATTACGTTAGATCCGTGGCGTATTAGATAACACTTCCCCCGTAGATGATACAATTTAATGATGTATTCCATATGTCATAGATCCACCATTATCTTCACGAAGACTCTCACATCATTGATTGGGGGCGAGATCGATATTGATGATGATGCGACCTTTAAGGAGAAGCCTTTGGAGATCCAGGACCGCCAAGAGAAGGTGTTACGCAGGTGTGTTATTCCCTTGGTTTATGTCATGTGGTGGCACAGTGGAATGGAGGAGAGTACCTGGGCATATGATTTATAGATATTCACTCATTACCTTGAGTAGTTTTTTATTTATCTCTTCTCTTATGACATTCCTCATTTTTGGATGTTGGTCTTTTCTAGTTTATGAAATGATTTCTATCTTGTTTCTTGTTGTGGAATTTCTCTCATTTGAAATATATCTACCCCGAGAGAGTGTTTAGGAATTGGTTGTTATTGTTTCATGGGTTTTCAATTTGTTCCTCTGAGTGAGGTGTTTTATATCCTATAATGAAGAGATTCTTGATAGGTATCTTATAGAGTGGTTTTTTGGAAAACCCTTTTCTTTATTTTTTTATGGCTTTGTTTTTATGTTATCGAGGATGAGAATAGTTTGATAAATACCTGATGTAATGACTCAAATCCCATTGTCCCTTTACTTTGTGTTTTTGGGGTGTTAAAGGAACCTGTAGGAGGTTCCAATGTGTTTAGAGAGTGTTTGGGTGGGGGTGGGGGGTGCCACATTTTTTTTAAGCAAGGATGTAGTGTGGAGCCATGGGATGCACCGTAATCCTAGGTTTTGTGGTATGGAGGCCCATGTTGTGAAGTAAGGGAGCTTGGGGAGGAGTTTTTATGCTACTACCTTTTTAGGGGTATTTGTGCTTTAGTGGTTGGTTATGGAGTAGGCCCTTCACCGGTGTCAAGTGCTACGATGTAGAGTGAGGAGACTGCAACATATGGTCCCAGAAATAGGTTTTGAGGCTGCTGAAAAATCAAAGGTTGTTGTGGAATGGGTTATAGGATACACCATAGTCCCTACCCCAGATAAATAGGATATTAACCATGGATATAGTCATGGATCTTGAACGTGGGTTTGACCGAGGGGCTGCGGTGTGGTCTCCTTCCACTGCACTATAATCCTCTTATTTTTTAAAAGGTTGTAGCATGGTCCTATGGGTTGTGTTGTGGTCTTATAAAAATACCTCTACTAATAAATACTTATGAGGACATCAAACCCAGTTTTCTCCCACTTCTTCCTCTTAAACCATAGGTGCCATAGAGTTCTTTTCCAAGGTCTTTGAATCCCCTTTTGATTTGGATTAAGCCCTGACTTCTAGAGATAAATCTGTGGTGATTTGAGGTAGGTTCCTCCTCTTTTCTTGTGGTTTCTCCTTTGTTTGATATTGTTTCCCTCATATTCTTTCCATGCTATAGGGTTTAATATCCATCATTCTAATGGAGTTTTTTGTTGTTATTTTTTGACGTGTTCAAGGCATGATTTCCTTAGAAGATTGTATTCTCCTTACAGGACAAGTGACTAGAGATCTGCATTGGCATTCCATTTTCATTTCAAGAATGTCAAAAATTTGAGGTAGGGGATTATATGATTCTCTTATTTATTTATGTGAAATTGTAAATTGACCATGTTTTAATCCTTTTTGATAATGTTGGAATTATACTAATAAAGATTAAACTAGATTAAAAAATGAAATTGGTTATGGTTATATCGATTGCATGTGTTTTCCACCATGATAACGGTTTGCCTCATGATTTACTAGAAAATGTGCTATATATGTTATATTTTGAACATGTTTTTTATGCTTGAATTATCATGTTTTTCTTTATTAAATTAGTAAATAATGTAAATTTGGTAAGTAATTGGTTTTATAAGGAATTAAAGTGTCATTTTTATGAATCCTTAGATTCTTTAAATTTTATGGAAATCAAATTGATGCTTAATGTATGTTTAAATAAATATATTCTTCCATGTGTTATTGGAAGTGGATAAAGAACTTAAATCTGGGATGCTTGTTTATAAGAATAATAATAAAAAGGAATGATAAATGATAATGGTTATTCTCTTAGTTTTTTAAACCAAAATTAATGTTAAGAGCATGTTTAATAATTGTAATAGCTTGTTATAATTTATGTCTTACATTAATCATTGGTGTAACCTATAATAAATGAATCTGTTAATTTAAGATGTAATAAAAATCAGTTGTTTGTTAAAGATAAATTCTTTCGGTCAAGAGTGCACATTTTTTATAAAGTCTGAATGCCTTTCATTGGGGGTCATGAGATCTTGTTTTCATGTGAAGGTTGAATACCTTGTTTTTATGGAAAAGTTTCTCTATTAACTATGTTTATTTCTTGCAGCCTTTTTGTGTGATCTAGATATGAGCCTTGCTATGCAATGTGACATGATCATGGGATGGTTGATGAGATATGGGTGGGGAGACCTAAGGTTACGGTAGTAGTTGACATATGTGAAGGTAATATGTATGGTGATATGCATGATGGTGTTGAGGATGAAACCTAAATGATGGAATGGTTTGAATATGGTCTTAACTGTTATGATGCTAAAATCTGAGATGTTTTCTTATTGAATCTGTTTAAAGGGATGGATGCATGAGTTTCTTATTTATTTTCATTCCTTTCCCAACTATTGAGGAAACTATATTTACTTGGTTGTGCATATCTTGATGTTAGATTAGGATGTTTCCTAGAGTACCTAGAATCATGGAATGATAATAATGTTTAATAAATGTTTAACCCATGGGGTGGGTTCTTTATATAATGAAAATGTTAATGTTAATATTGAAAAACTATAGGCTCAATTGGATTATTCCTAGAGGGAATGAGCTTCACTTGGGGATAATAAAGTGTGGTTTAAATAAAAATTAATTTATAGTTAATGAAATATAGTTTTGATGGTTTTAATTAATATATAATGGATTAATTAATGAAATGATAACTATAAAAAAGACAGGAAATAATTAATTTAGATTTATCTCCTTGAATTCTTGTGTGCTCATAGGATATCTAGTCTTTAGCAGTGGTAGTCGAGTGTTTAAGTGATGATAGTTTTAGTTGAGTCTAGGACTAGGTTATTCCCATAACATGGTTGTGAGCTATATTATATCTTGTATATTTTGTGATTTTATATGCTACCCCCACCCTTCTTGGTTGGGGAAACTGAAACCTGGTGGACTCCAAAAGGGTGTTTTCCCCAAAATCTAGGTTAGTGAGGGATGGATGGCTGACTACCCCCTCTGGACTTATTGTCTTCTCTTGAAAGTATTATGTGTTGGCATGAATAGTGGTTAGTTTCCCCATATATGTTTGTAGAGGGATATAATGACTTTTGGTTATTTCACAAACATGCATCAACAGATATAGTATCCAAAGGATTATTATAAGTATGACATGTATGGATTGTGATGGATCAAGGTATATACTCGGCGCATGGGCTGTGATGGATTGAGGGACAATACTTGATGTATGATACACGACATAAAGATATGGTTGTTATGACCAAGCTGATAATGAATAATATCTTTTTCAGGTATTGTCTTTTGTTGTCAATGAAGTTTCGGAAGAAAGGAAATCACTTCACTTTGTATAAGTGGATGAATAAAGATAGGAAAGTTACAATACTTTCCATGGTAAATCAGATGATGCTTTACTGATTTGTATTTCAAAAATATCATAAGTTAAGAGAACTTGTGATGAAATCCTTATGAAGGAAAGGGGGAGTAAATGTGATACCAGTCATATTCAATTTTTATTGGAAGGAAAGATTATAGTGGAAGATGGGGAAGTTTTATTACTTCCCATTGAAAATATGATGATGATAAATGTGTTCGATCAAAGACTATATATCACAGTATATATGGTTCATGATGAAAGTAGCTGTTTATTGAATAAGACAAATAACAATGAAGCAACATTGGTGTTTTATTAGCCACTGAAAGTGGATAATATTCATTTTTAATATCTTAATATTCATGTTTTCCAAAGTCAACAAACATCATTTTTAGTGCATTATTGAAATTGAACTTCATTTCTCATCTTAACTGCAATTCATGTTTAAAATGAAAATCTGGGCCCAATCATTCATCTATTTGTGGAGAACATTTTATTCATTTTTTTAAATTTGATATTTTGGGATATGATTGATCACTTATTTTGGAACATTTTATCTTTTAGGATTGATGGATGAATCCCAATAGAAGATGGAGATTTTTCATCATGAATGAAGATTTTTTCTGGACAAAGCATAATGGGACTAAGGCCCATCAAACAAAATTGGGACCCACAAAACAAGCCCAATGAAGCTCAATTTTTTTAATGTAGAAATAGAAAAATATGGGTATAATTTTATTCAACTATGTTCAGAGATAATTCTGAAGTTTTCATGGAGATAAATGGATCTGAAGTTTACATTTAAATGGTGGACCCGATCTGAATTCCCATAAAGTCATCCCACTATTTCAACCATAACATCAAAATGGATGCACCAAATGACCTGAAATTTTTATAGATAATATAGGATAGATGTAATACCATATTTATCTTCTGAAACACCTCCGGATTCGGCCATATTAAGTTATAAATTCACATGTCAAAATGGAGGATGAATATGGACAATTTTTCTGGTCAACTTTGAAACATTGAAATTCCCTTGATTTTCTCACACTCTATTGACTCTCCCAATTAATTGGGATGGAATTTATTATTAGGGGATGTATCTAAGGCTCAAAATATGCCTATATAAGGATCTGGTGGTGAAGGTAATGGATAATTGAAGTTTTTATTTCTTTCATATGTATTGTCATGCTTTCATTTTGTAATCGCATTGTCAATTTCTCCCATGTATGTTTTTCATTCACCTTCATTTAATTAATAAAATATCATCTTATTATTCTTCTTAATTTTTTATTTCATTTTCCATATCACGTTGATATCATTGCCTTAGGGATTAAGTTTATTCACATAATCTTTTTTGAAACCCTTCACACAACGGTGGAGTGATTGCTATTTATTTTCTTCTTCTTCTCCAATTCTACCATCATAAGTCTATTACCTGCTTTCATTGATAGAATAACATAAATGGAGGAATAAACCTCTAATGGGTTGATCCAAAAGAGTAGCAAAGGTATTAATTGTATTTTATTTCTTAATTTAATAATTCCTAATCAATTCTATTTTTGAGATTTTCATTCAATGATGTACATTCTCCTTTAAACTCACCAATTTTAAGAATACACATACCGAGTGATAAATGATCCTATACCTTGGTGTGACCATAAATATGATCCTCCAAGTGTATAGATGATTAGCCTTAGGATAATGAAAACTCAAAATCAGTGTGTGATTTGGGATTTTTTTATTTTGTTAAAGGAAACACTCGAATTTAAGACATTTAAATAATTTAAAAAGAAATTCATCCAATCTGCCCCATGCGATAACCAAGGATCAACTCATGATTTTAAATTGAATTCACTTAAGTCTTTAAATTCTAAAATAATTTAATCAATTCAAACCCAAGTTGGCCACTTCATAGCCGAATCAACATCATCAAATCACCTTCTTAGAATGTATGTTTCTTAGGTTTCTTCTTAGGTCTATGAGGATCGATAACCCAAGCCGTACTATAATGAACACTTACACCATACGACTTGGGTAAATTTGGGTGCAACCAAATTTTGGCGCCATTGCCGAGGACCAAGTAAGTTACCTCAGAACATCTTTCTTTTCTCATCCCATTTCTCTTATCTTTTCCCCTTCTCTTTTTTTCTCTTTTCTTGGTGTATGTCTGCCTACACCCATGACCATTCAAATCGTCTAGTTAGGGTGGATAGTCCTAGGGATGGGGAGTCAAGAACCCATAGAGATCTCTTTCCATTAGATCAAAATCTTCTTAATACTATAGATTTAGATGTTGATTTCGATACAATTGAGAATCTCCCACAAAACCAAATCATAAACCAGGGAGGGAACCAAAATAATGAGCAAGAACCTAACATGGGAATTGTTGCAGACTTGAATATGAATGACTGCCTGGACCAATGCACCCTTATGCATTAGGCAGGATAACATAGGATATACCTAATATGTCTTCAAACCCCATGTCCTGAACTACCTTCCAACATTTCATGGGATGGAGTCTGAGATGACTTACCTTCATGTTAAATAATTTAATGATATTGTCAAAACCATGTGCCCTCCAAATCAAATTGAATCTGCTAAAATGAGACTTTTTCCTTTTTCTTTGAAGGACCGAGCAAAGAATCATTTAAACAATTTGATACCCAAATCTATTCACTCTTGGGACCAACTGCAATGATAATTCTATAAAAAATACTCCCCCATCACAAAACAATTTCACTTAAAAAGAGCATCCAAAACTTTTTTGAAAGAGAGGGAGAAAAATTCTATGAAACATGGTACCACGCCATGGTTTCTTAATCCCAAAACAAGTGAGAATTATCTATAAAGGGTTAGGTACAGGAAATAAACAAATCATTGATATGATGTGTAATGGAACCTTAAAAAACAAATCCCCAAATGATGCTTACGAGTATCTAGAAAATCTTGCTGAACAAAACCAAACATGGGGAATATCAACTTACTATGAGAAGCCACCCAAATCTGGTAGAATGCACAATATTGGAGAAGAAGAAAACCTTATAGAAAAACTTGCATCACTCACTAGGAAGGTTGAGGATATTGATCTTAGGAAGGTCCAAAAAACCCAAACTTTTGAGCTTGTTTATACAATTTGTGACAAACATGACCACAAGACTGATAATTTCCCAACCATTCCTTCTATCAAGGATGTTCTTTTAGGATGAACACCATAAGAAGTTAATGAAATTAACTTTCAAAAGAAACAATTCCAAAACACCTTCAATCCAAGGTATAATTACCATCTAGGCTTCCATTGGAAGGACAACCAACAACCAACCCAACAACAATGTATCAACCCATACCCTCAACAAAACTTTCAAACCCATAATTAGTTCCAACCACAACCGGTCCAATTATAACATCATCATGTCCAATATCAACAACCTATAACTAGTGGAATTTGCGCCTATACCAACACTTATTTCCCAACGGTTTGAAAAAACTATTGGGATAAAGAACCTATACCAACAGTTCTAGTAAACCGTTGGTATAGGGTATTATATGTTGGGTTTTCCCAACGTTTTAACAAAATCATTGGGAAAGAAAAATTTTACTTACTGTTTTTATTAACCGTAGGGAAAAATACACCCAATTTAGGGCTCCCTCCGTGTGAACCGTCCCTGACCTCCACCTCCCGACCCCCTTCCCCCCTCCCCCCCTCCTCGATCTCGATCTCCTCCCAGCCTCCACCTCTGCCTCTTGGCCCCCCTCCCTCTCCTCTGGCAACGTTCCCCTTCCCCTCTCGAATCCCTCTCCGACAACGACGTCCCCCTACCCTCTTGGCTTCCGGTGACGTTCCCCCCTCCCCTCTCATCTCCCTCTCCTGGAGACATCCCCTTCCCCTCTTGGATCAATCTCCCCCTCCGGCATCCCCCGACCCCCTCTCCAGTCGCGCGCGAGACCCCCCATGATCGAACACCCCGTGGGACGTCCCCCTCTCTCGAATCCCTCTCCTCCCACCAGGGTTCTTGATCGGTACTTCCAGGTAAGAATTAGTCTTATTTTTAAAAAAATTAGGCATCAAGGAATGCATTGTTAGGTTCATAGTTAGGATAACCATTCATATTAATCGTGCATTTTCTAGAGTTTTGGGTAGTAACCAACTCATGGTGTGGTGAATTATTGGGTAAATTGTGATTTTTTTCAAAATAGAGTCTTCCAGATATGTAGGGTTAGATTCACAAGTTGTATTCCATTCATTCGAATAGTGCATTCAATAAAAAGTTCATGATTTTTTAAAAACCTCATATTTTCCTCTATAGACTCCTATTAGACCTTATATTGTGTTGGATTTTTTTTAATCATGATATATATGTGATGAGGTTGTATCATCATTAAGATGTGCAATTATGTGGGTTAATTGGAGGTGAGTGATGTTATATGAGATTTTATGGGTTATTGTGAGGAGTTTCTTTCCCTTTAATTGATTGGTTCATAAAACATAAGTTGCTGGTGCATATATTATGTAATTGGAATTGGTAAAGTAAAATGTTGGTCTTGGATTTCCGAGTTGGTTATTTGGATGGTATTCTCTATCAAAAGTGGGTATATCTCTATTGACTATGGATGTATTTTAAAATTGACCAATGTATTTATTAAACTGACCATGCAATACACATTTACCACAATACGGAAGCACCATAGAAATCATATATAGACACTACACACCACAATACACCCATGGGAGACACCCCTTGACATCTACGGATAGTTAAGGGGATATTAACTTAGGAACTAAAGTCAATTGGCACTCAAGCCTTGAGAAATCCCCATTGCTGGTAGAAAAGATACCTACACCTTTATTCTCAGTATAGTATAATGGAATGGTTTACACCCTCATGACCAAGTAGACCATCTGGTTCATGGACTTGTGCCCAACCAGGTTCAAGAGTAGGATTAACTACTAAACATTGATTGTGGTCCCTATGAGGTTATTTCCATAGTGAAGAGGGTTATGTGCACAATATTCAACTCAACTAATGTAGCATAGGTGCATATTCAATGGATAAGTGTACTAGTATGGTGTTTCCAACAATGTGCTATATAAAGAACATAATGAAAAATGAAGAGATTATTAAATGGAACTGTTTCACCCTCGCTTGAAGGAACATGATTTGACCCATGAGGTGTTGTGGTTATTATATATTGGGTGGTGACATGTATAGTCACAGAATACAGGTATGTTTTTGTTTAGTTTTTATTTTATTTTCTTTATCACATTGGCCACTTAGGTATTTTACTTCTTTCTATAAACAGAGGGTAGTGATGCTATCCTGACTAGTTGATGTAGATCACTTGTATACTGTAATACCATGAGGTGTGAGTGTGAGGAAACATTGGAAGCTAGAAGAGCCTTGGGGTCTTCTATGATATGGAATTGTTTTTCTAAAACATTGTGTGGGAACATTTCTGGAGTATGTTGGAGTCATGAAATAACCCCAAGTGTCTCCATGAGATAACATAAATAACCCCAAGTGTCTCCAAGTGTCTCCATACATCGTATCATCCTTGCATGGGTTGGCCACTCACCCAATCCTATCAAACCTATCCTAGTCTATCCTCTCAGTCACATAGTCTAGACTCATCTCTCGAGGATTATCCTATGCCTTGATGAACATCTCATCATCCAACTAAACAAAGAGGATTATTCACCTTATGATTGTCCTAGTCACAAAATCACACCATGTCGAACCCATCTACATTATATTCTCAATAATCCAGTCAAGAACCTCATAAAAATCACGTATTATAACCCAACCCCACTAACCAGGTTCCATCCTAAGCTAAATCACACCAAGCCTCTTGGCATTATAATGCCAATCTATCCGGAAATACCCAATACCCACACTAGCATCTCATACTTAATCTCTTTAGTTGAACTCTTGAATCATTAAATGGAGTAAAACCTTTCATAATACATTTTATATACTCAGAGGGACCATCCCACTCTATGAACCTACCAAGATTCCAATCCATCCTCATAAGTATTTCCTCATCAAACGCTAGATGTACAATTGCCACACCTATCACTACAAGGCCCAATCCTCTTAAGAATATTTTACTTGATCTAAATCCTAATCTAGTCCATACACATATCATCCCAATTTTAAGACATATTTTAGACCACTCATATCCCAATCGATATCTTATCCACTTGGAGACCTAGTGATAGGGTGATTTCATTTCCATAAAATCACTAAATAACCTTCTCTAAACCTAGGTGGCTTGTGAACACCATATCTATAAGTCTACTATGTTAATTTATTTCCTTTCATTTACCATTCTTAGATTCCATGACTCCCATGGAACATAGTTATAATCAATTCCTTGGAAATCAATGACCGAATAATCATGTTAGTGTTTAAGGGTCTGTAGAGGCTCTTAATACTTTCTTTATACAAGAAGAGATACTTAAGAAATTTGATGATTAAAATCAGAAAAAACATTACTTACTTGATGACTTTGGGTGAGGTTTCTTTGATGAATACCTCACACATTTCCTCTTGTATGTATTCTTTGAGGGAAGTCCTTTGGAAGGGGATGGCATTTGATGAGTTGGAGGTGGCACCAGTGAAGGTATACACCCCTTACATGGTGAGACCACATATCATATTCATATGAACAACATGCATAAACCATAGAGAGATGTTCAAGGATTTACTATATTATATAGTGATAATATATCCATCAATCGCGACTTACTTAGATCATTAATTTATAGATAATTCACTGAATCTTATCTTGTAATATCAAATGATTTTTGGCTCTGTAACTACAAACACCAATGCCCAGTATTCACCAATGGTCAATATACATCCCTTTCATGGAGAGACTATGTAGTCATCATCAAGGAAAATCTCACCATATGATCCATAATACCATTAATTAGAAGTAATATTGTGGTTCAACTGTGTATAATACTTCCAATAAGTTATATAAGAAAACACCATATAGGGTTTTTTTTTAATTTAAATAGTTGAGTCCTCATCATTAGTGACATCAATCACATTAAAGCGAATAAATGTCAACTGAACCCTATATTATAATAATTATTCATGTGGATAGGCCCCATGCCAACATGCTAAGATATAAAACCATAAATAATAATGCCAAATACATGCATCATTTTTAAATAAATATCTCAAGTGTAAACATAAAAACCAAGAATAATAAGACCTCATCCCTTGTATCGAACAAAACCAAACTAAGTTGAAACTCAGGCCAAATTGATTATATACCATTAATAGGAAGAGTAATTATTAATTAATAGGAATATATGATTTGATAGTATCATTTTGAAACATTGATCTGTTTCCCCTTTGCTTGCAGGAACATGATTTGACCCATGGGGTGATGTAGTTCTTATATGTTGGGCGGTGACATGTATAGTCATAGGGGAAAGGTATGTTTTAGTTTAGATTTTATTTTATTTTCTTTATCACATTGGTCACTTAGATCTTTGACTGCTTTCTATGGATAAAGGGTAGTTATATTCTACGAAGGGGGCTAGAAGGAGTTCAGATTGATTCAGTCCACCATATTTGATCCGAGGTAAGATTCTATGGTTACTACCTATCTCTCACATCATGTATTTGGGGATTAGTGTTTTTGACTCCATATTATGTTTTCAGTAGGGAGTTGAATTGTTTCGTGTTGGTTCGAGTGGATTTGGTTCTCCGCTGCCAATCTAGGTAAGGCTTTAATGCCATTGGTTGGTTTCTCACTGGTTATGTAGCGTCCTTCATGTGTTTTAAGGTTCTTAATATCCTTTGTGTAGTGCATTGATCCCTGCTCATTGGTTTCGAGTCACCAAGTCAAGGGAGACTCGCCTGCATGTGCATATGTAAGTAAGTATATGTATTTGGGTTCCCCCGTTAAGTGTATAGTCACCCATGGTAGTGATTATGCATGTATGGGGCTAGGTGTGCCCATGTATATATATATAAATGCATACGTAGGTGAGTGGAGACTGATATATGCATATAAGAATATGTGAAAGGATCCCCTTGCACATGCTCATGGCCATGTGAGTATGCGCATAGGGGATAGGTGTCCTTGCATGTGTGTGAAGGTGCGTATACCCAGTGGAGGAGCAGCATATTTTAGTTAGAAAGCTCCAAGAGCTGAAGTGGACGGGTTCCACCATGAGGTAGAGTCCCTATCGCAACCTCTTTAATTTAAGAATGCTTTAAATTGAATTTAGCTTTTTTCTTAATTATGCTTAATTATATTGAATTGAATATCTTGAATAAGTTTACTTTAATATAATTGTTTCATTTGATAAATAAAGTCATGTTTTTATAATAAAACCCCTCCAACGGAGGTGCATTGTCTGCGAAAACTCACACTGATAGTTTAGGGTGTATGATTCTTTTCCATCGTTTCGTTTCCCTTTAGACGTTGTGTCATTGTGCTACTCACTGAAACCTTCCAATGATCCCTTGTTATAACATATTAAATAGTTGATTTGTTCTATCATGTCTGTTGTGACCTTATCTTATGGATAAAACCATTTCGGGTGTTTCCCTGGCCTATTGGCCACCCCTCTTGGTGTTTACCCGAGGCTATATATATCTAAAAACACTGATGGTGTCATTGTTTAACACTTGTAAGGCTTATGGTGCTCCCCACCATAAGCTTCATCTTAACACCGTTTGGGGTGTTTTCCTGGCCTCGATGCACATCTAATTTTTTACATATATGAATTCTCCCATAAGATTTGTGTTGCATCCTAAGATGTTAAAACATACTCAAATTCTATTGTTCTCAAGGTGACTGAAGTTTTATTATTAGAGTTCCAAGAAATGAATATAACATTGATAAGTAATACACCTGCATAATTTGACTCTCAATCAGTAGTTTCAACTATCTAGTACCACTTTTAAAAACAACGAATATAAAATATATATCTTTATCATACCACAATCTCGAATCAAGAGTCTGTTTTTTATAACATAAGACCGGTTTCTATAATGTAAAGGACAACTACATAGGATTTATTTGGAATCCTGTTTAAAGAGTAATCAAAATTTTGATATCTAGTATAGACATTGGTAAGTAGAACAAAATTTCAATAACACTTAAAAACTCTATATGATCACTAGTCCTCCCCACTTCATGCCATGACCACTTGGTTCCATGTTCTATAATAGTGGGGTCCTATCCTGATTTTTCCATTCTAGGGATTCATTAATTGCATATGAAATTATATAACATGATCACTAGTCCTTCACTTCTGGCCGGAAGATGTTGCCCCGCAGATGTCACTGGACCAAGCCAACACGTCGTGGTCACGTCATGGTCACGCCGTAGTCACGCCACGGTCACGACGCGGTCATGCCGCAATAATGCCGTGATTTGGCCCTTCTTCAGGACGACACCCTGCGGCGGTTCACAATCCTGTTGGAATTCGATGTATGATACCTAGATAGAGTTTTAGATACATTACCCACCCATAGTTAATGGGGAGGGAGGAAAAGGCCAGAATGTTGCCCCACCTCCTCTCGCTCCCTTCGCTCCTGGCCGGAAGATGCTGCCCCGCAGATGTTGCTGGACCGGGCCAACACGCCGCGGTCACAACGCGGGCACGCTGTGGTCACGCTGCGGTCAAGCCGCGGGCACGCCGCGGTCATGCTGCGGTAATGTCATGATTTGGCCATACTCCAAGATGACACCCCACGGTGGTTCGCAGTCCTGTAGGAATTCGATGTATGATACCTAGATAGAGTTTTAGATAAATTACCCACCCATAGTTAATGGGGAGGGAGGCGATGACTAGAATGTTGCCCCATCTCCTCCCGCTCCCTTCGCTCCTGGACGAAAGATGCTACCCCGTGGATGTCGCTGGACCAGGCCAACACGCCGCGGTCACGCCGTGGTCACACTGCGGTCACGCCATGGTAATGTCGTGATTTGGCCCTGCTCCAGGACGACACCCCGTGATGGTTCGCAGTCCTGTCAGAATTCGATGTATGATACCTAGATAGAGTTTTAGATACATTACCCACCCATAGTTAATGGGGATGGAGGTGAAAGCTAGAATGTTGCCCCGCCTCCTCCCGCTCCCTTCACTCCTAGCCGGAAGATGCTGCCCTGCAGATGTCATTGGACCGGGTCAACACGCTGCGGTAATGCCGTGATTTGGCCCTACTCTAGGACGACACCCCGTGTCGGTTCACAGTCCTGTCGGAATTCAATGTATGATACCTAGATAGAGTTTTAGATACATTACCCACCCATAGTTAATGGGGAGGGAGGCGACGACCATAATGTTACCCCACCTCCTCCCGCTCCCTTCACTTCTGGCTGGAAGATGCTACCATGCAGATGTCACTGGACCGAGCCAACACACCGCGGTCACGCAGCGGTCAAGCCGTGGTCACGTCGCGATAATGCCATGATTTGGCCCTACTCCAGGGTGAGACCACAACAACCACCATCAGTCTGCCACCAGCAGCAAAGAAGAAACCTCCACATGAAGAGACGCAAAAGAAACACTTGAACATCAAACGAACATCCAACCGGAGACCCAAGAATCACACGAAATTGCCCCGCCGTCATGAAAGCACCAAGGTCCACTCGACGCAAGCGAAAATAAAGAGGAAAACGCATGCACCCACCCACACGAACCCACACACCCACCCCAAGGAGAGCACACACTCCCACAATCGAAAACACACACACGCACCCAACCACACGAATGCATGCTCCCAACCACCAACACAAGGAGGCCGCCACAGTCCACCTACGAACCATCAACCACCACAACCACCACAATCTAGCCTGCACCAGCCACATCCAGCCCACACTAGCCCCCTTCCACCTTCATTTCAGCCCGCTTCCACCAACATTCCAACCCGTAGTAGCCGCCCCCTTCCACCTTCGAATCAGCCCGCACCATCCCCCCACCACCTATAACCAGCCCCCTTCCACCAGCATTCCAGCCCCCTTCCACCTGCATTCGAGCCCGCACTAGCCCCTAGCCACCTAAAATCTAGCCCACACCAGCCACCACACTAGCCACCACACCAGCCCCCACCCTCAGCCTCCTGAAAAACACTTATGCCAGCCCTCTGCCACCTACAAAATAGCCCCAACCACTAGTTCCAGCCCTCACCAGCCCCCAGCTTCCTACATCCCAGCCCGCACCAGCCCCTGCCACATGCCCAACAGCCCACAACCACCTGCAATCCAGCCCACACCAGCCTCCTTCCACCTATTCCATCCCACACCAGCCCCCTTCCATCCCCCTACCGCCTGCCTTCCCACCTGCACCAGCCACTCCAGCCCGCACCGGCCACCACACTAGCCCCCAACCTCCTGTATTCCAGCCCGCACCAACCCCCTGACACCTACAAAACAACCCCATACCACCTATTACAACCCGCACCAACCCCCTTCCATCCCCCTACCACCTACATTCCAACCTGAAAATCACCAATGAAACTTGTAAGCATCTGAAGATGAAATAAGGGAGTCCAGGATGCGCGAGAAAAACTCCATACAAATCACAAAAAGGAAAGGAAAAAGAAGATCCCCTTTCCCGAGCAATCTTTTCCCCAAAAATTATCCATGTAAACTACCATTAATGTTCACCGAGAACATTGGGGTAGAGACGCATATTTTAACCCAAGACGAGAACCTAGCCGGAAAGCCGAGCAGATTAAAAGCATTCCATAAGAAGTCCCACCTGACCGAATTAAAAGGATTGAATAAATAGATCTTAAAGGCACACCTAGGAACCCCAGAATCAAGATGGTATCCCCACAATAATTCATGGGTAACAAGATTCTTAGGAGGGGCTGTCCAGGGGGTGTCCAAGGGCTGTTTGGGGGGGGGGGTTGTAGGGTAGGGTGTAGGTGGGGTGTCTAGGAGGGGATGTACAGGTGGGGTGTCTAGGAGGGGATTTCCAGGTGGGGTGTCCAAGGGTTGTTCGGGGGGGGGGGGGGAGGGGTGCTGGGGGGTCTGCAGGGCAGGGGGGGTGCAGGTGGGGTGTCTAGAAGGGGATGTCCAGGGGGTGTCCAAGGGCTGTCCGGGGGGGGGGGGGGGTCTGCAGGGCAGGGTGTAGGTGGGGTGATCAATAGGGCACTTTCCCTTTCCAGAAGCAGGAGACACTAAGGTAAAGGCTGAAGTTATAGATGTAGAGGTATAAAGTTTTTGGATCACAATAGGTTGGAGATTCCAGACAAATTCAACCGAAGACATACCAAAAGGCTAGAATTAAGGAGGTAGAGGATCAGAAGAAGAATCAGAGGTGAAGGATATCATTGGAATCACCTCTAGAGAATCCACTAGAGTATTGGATACATATAGTAAAGGTTTTATAAGATTTAAAAAAGTCTTTAATAATGTTTCCTCATCTCTTCATACTACTAAAGAAATCTTTCTTCCCCTCCATGAATAGCTTGAGTAGAGTTGTCATCACTTTCAATTGGTCAACCTATTCCTTGAAAACCCATTCTACAGAATCTGACTCAATTAATCTTGATGAGATGAATGTACATCACCTATAATAACATGGAGATACTCTTTGACTATAGACTAGATCAAATTAGCATCAACTAAAGCTGAGGGAGGTGGATAACTAGACGTAGATGCAAAAATAGGAACATTCTCCAATCTCTTACATAAGGAATCCTGACTGGAAACAAAGGAGGTCCTCATTTCCTCTATAACAGATCAAATGGTTTCTATTTCACTGTCCAACCTTCAATTTTAAATCATAACTTCCTAAATATAAAAACTCATCTTGGGATGAATATGACATACAACCATCTCAAAAAGGTGTCTAGCATCAGCTTCACTAAGCTGAGTGACAGGAGGTTCTTGATAACTCAAAATTCCACTGAAATCTAAAAGAAGTATTTCTCTAAAATATTATAAATATATTATGGATACAAAATCTGAAGGCAATGGGGAAACAACTCTCTCAACACTTGGTAAAGTAGCCTCTACAAGTTATGATTTGGTAGGTACATATAAGGGAAAAGCCTGAAGCTCACCTTCTTGGTCAATCTGCTTAACTAAGGATCCCTTAGGATATGTCCCAACTCCAAATGAGACAGTAGGTCCACCATGCTCTAGTGGAATACTGTGGTCATCACCATCACTATCTCCATATGAGTTTGGATATGATTCTAGGCAATTTGGAACCGGAGGAGGGATCCCCCTTACATGATTCCTTATCCTCTACCAAGGTAAAACCACCCTGAACATCTCTATGCTATCCAGTATCTTCTTCAACATTTTTAGACTCTGAATAGTCTAAAACAAGATGGAAAAACCTAGTGAATTTTCCCACTCATCATGTGAAGCTAATTACATATGAGGTGCATGATGGTGCAAGTTTATAGGTGCTTTGGAAGACTGTTAGAGGTACAAGTTTACAGTTACAGGTGTAAGTTTATAGGTCTAAAGTGTGCTTTGGAAGTCTGTTAGAGGTGCAAGTTTATAGGTGCAATTTTTACAGGTTTAGAGGCATAGGTTTACTGCTCGAAGTGGGTTTACAGGTCTGACTAGCTTAGGTTTTACAGGTTTAGAGGTGCAGGTTTACTGTTCGAAGTGGGTTTACAGGTCTTCCCAGCTTTGATGTTTGCTAGGGAGTAGAGTTACAGGTCTGACCAGCTTTGATGTGTGCTGTGCTGCTTTGATGTGTGCTGGGGAGTATAGGATATACCAATGGTTCACAAAACCATTGGTATTTAATATCCTAGGAAACATATTCCAATGGTTCATAGAACCATTGGTATTCAAATGTTGGACAACATATATCCCAACGGTTTCAATGAAACCGTTGGGATAGAATATATACCAACGGTTTTTGAACCATTGGTATGTACGTTTAATGGTATGTATACCAATGGTTTTTGAACCGTTGGTACACATATATACCAATATTTTAACTTAAACCATTGGTATATATTAATTTCAAACCACATATACCAACAGTTCTCTAGAAACTGTTGGTATAGAGCTATTGAAACATCTCGCATACCAATAGTTCGTGAAACAATTGGGATATCCTATCCCAATGGTTTCAGAGGCTATTACAACAGTTTAAAACCGCTGGAATAGGTGAAATTTACAGTAGTGTATCCAACAACCCAAGTATCCTCCTAGGATAAACCAACAAGCACAAGACACTACCCAATCTATCCCAATCCTTGAACAGTTGTGTAAACAAATAGAAAAAATGAACTCATAAGTCTCATCACTTAAACAAGAATCACTAACAATAAAAATTGGAAATGCATCCATGCCTAATAATGTTGTTCCATCCCCAATTATAAGGGGAGAATCAAGTTGCACTCAGACAAATCATGAACAACTAAAGGCTATGACAGTTTTAAGAAGTGGGAAATCAATTGAGAAACCCGAACAAACAATACAAAAACCATCTGAAGATTCAAACTCTAATGAAAATTCAAATGAACCACATGGTCAAACTTAGAAAACTAATGAAAATGTGAAAGAAACAACTCTTCAACAAACAATATGACAACCTACACTATTTAATCAATGTATGAGGGGGAAAACAAAGCCTAAATTGAGTGAAACATTGAGAGAAATATTCTCATAAGTCAAGCTGAACATTCCACTCCTCGATGCTATTCAAACCATTCCTGAATACTAAAAATACCTAAAAGACCTTTTCACATTTAAAAGGAAATTCTCAAATAAGAACCAAGTCCTTCTGGTAGAAAATGTTAGCACAAAAATCCAAGGAACCCTTCCACCAAAGATGAAATACCTAGGATGCCCTCACATCGATGTTGAACTAGGAGAGAACAAAGTTGTCAAATCCTTGTGTGACCTAGGTACCAGTTTCAATATCATTCCCTATGCTGTGTACTTCCAGTTAGGCCTAGAATAGCTCGAACCCACATCTTTCATGCTTCAACTTGCTGATCGTAGAATTAGGGTTCCAAAGGGGGTTTTAAAGGATGTTCTGGTAAAAGTAGAAAACTTCATCTACCCTACTGACTTCATTGTCCTTGACAACAATCCAAACTTAGGCAATAAGGAACAAAACCCAATCATCCTTGGCCATCCCTTCCTTGCAACAATCAACTCTGTTATCCGAGTTAGAAATGGGAACATGACCATCACCTTTGGAAACATGACTTTAGACTTGAACATCTATAATGCAAGCTCACAAATAGGGTATGATGAGGATATTCATGAAGTAAACATGATAGGATGCATTGATAAATAATCCATAGAACATAAAGGAATATTTGAGGAATGTTTAAGTGAGGATGAGATTAATTTCCTTTGTTTACATGAAGGAAGTTTATCTCCTTGGCTAGAATCACTTTCAGATTTATCCTATGATGAAATCATAAGACCAACAATTAGTGAAATATTTTAGGAAACCACATTCATGGAGACCACTCCAACTCCCTTCTCTAACACTGATCAAACCAATCTAGTAGCTGAAATTTCTACACACGGGGAATCAATATTATCTAAAAGTATAAAAAAAGAAATTGATTTTGATCCAATGTCCCAATATTCTACTAAACTTTTGAACCAACCTGATCTTGAATTGAAATAACTTCCTACTACACTTAAGTATGACTTCCTAGGAGAAAATTAAACACATACTTTTGTCATTTCTTCTTCTCTTTAAGACGATCATGATAGGATGCTTTTAGATATCCTTAAGAGATATAAGAAATCTATTGGATGGACCCTATCTGATATTCCTGGGATTAGACCACTTATCAGGAGTCATAGGATTATTCTAGAATATGATTCAAAGCCATGTTTTCTACCTCATAGGTGACTCAATACTAATATCATGGAAGTAGTGAGAAAAGAAATTCTAAAATTGTTAAAAGCTGGTATCATATATCCCATAGCTGAGAGTGAGTGGGTCATCCAAATCCACGTGGTTCCAAAGAAGGCTGGAATCATAGTGATAACCAATAAGGATGGAGAGATTCTTCCAACTAGGGTGAGTAGTGGCTGGAGAGTCTACATTGACTATAGGAAGCTAAACTCATTTACCAAGAAGGACCATTTCCCCTTAACATTCATTGACCAAGTCCTTGAGAGAGTGGAAGGTCATGCATTCTATAGTTTCTTAGATGGATACTCATGGTACAATCGGATTGAGGTCTCCCTAGAGGATCAAGGGAAGACTACATTCACCTATCCATTCAGAACCTTTTCCTTTAAACGCATTCCCTTCGGGTTATGCAATTCCCCTGGAACCTTCCAGCGGTGCATGATGGGAATCTTCTCGGACATGGTAGGGTGTTTTCTAGAGGTCTTCATATATGACTTCTCTATGTTTGAGGATGCATTCAAGGGATGTCTGAGGAATGTGGAGAGAGTTTTGTCAAGATGTGAAGAAAAGAATCTGGTCTTAAACTAGGAAAAATTCCATTTCATGGTTAAAGAGGGACTAGTACTTAGCCATATAGTCTCAGGTAGGGGGATTGAAGTTAATAAATCCAAGGTTTAAATCATTCTTCACCTTCCATCACCCAAAATTGTCAAGGAAGTGAGGTATTTATTAGGACATGCTGGTTTCTACAGAAGATTCATTAGGAACTTTAGTTCAATCGCTCGTCCCCTTTGTGGTATTCTAGTAAAGGATGCTCCATTTTTTGGACAGAAAGCTGTGAGGGTTCATTATCAACCCTAAAATCATCTCTCACCTCTCCTCCCATCATGAAATTCCCAAATTGGAACCTTTCTTTTGAACTCATGTGTGATGCGAGTGACTTTTCTTTAGGAGCTATGTTAGGACAACATTGCGATAAAACTCCTTATGTAATTGGTTATGTAATAAAATCCTTAAATGATGCCCAAATCAACTACACCACCACTGATAAGGAGTTACTTTTTGTTGTTTTTTCCATAGAAAAGTTTAGGTCCTACCTCTTAGGATCCCCCATCATTATGTAAACTGACCATTCTACATTGAAATACCTCTTCCAGAAGCAAGATGCTAAGGCTAGACTGATTAGGTGGGTCCTTCTCTTATAAGAATTTGACCTCATAATCAAATAAAAAAAGAGTGTTGAAAATGTTGTAGCTGATAATCTCTCTAGGATAGAATTTAATGATAAATTATCCCACCTTTATGTGTCTGATTCATTCCCCAATGAACACCTATACTCTGTGAGTGAATGCCCTTGGTATGCTGACATAGCCAACTTCTTAGTTACAGGAGTCATTCCAAAATTCTTAGGGACTAAATCTAGAAGGAAATTCCTTTATGATGTCAGGAACTATGTGTTTGATGATTCATACCTCTATAAGTTCTGCCCTGACCAAGTCATTAGGAGGTGTGTCCCAGAATCTGAACGAGAGTCCATCCTTAAATTCTGTTATAGTGAGGTGTGTGGAGGTCACTTTTCCTCTAAGAAAACATCTTATAAGGTTATTCAAAGTGGTCTCTTCTAGCCCACCCTCTCAAGGGACTCCTATACATTTTTTTAAATCTTCACTAGTTGTCAAAAATTAGGGTCCATCATAAAAAGGAATCAAATTCCACTCACTCCCATCTTAGTGATTGAAATATTTGACTGCTGGGGAATCAATTTCATGGGTCCCTTCCCAAAATCTAAGAGATATTTTTACATTCTCTTAGCTGTCGATTATGTCTAAAAATGGGTTGAGGTAATTTCTAAAAAATCCAATGATCATGAAACAATAATTATCTTTCTCAAGTAAAACATCCTCTCAAGATCTGTAATTCCTAGGGCCATCATTAGTGACCGTGGAACTCATTTTTGCAATCGTCAATTCTCAACACTCATGGAAAAATATGGAATTTCTCACAAAGTGTCCACTGCTTACCACCCACAGACCAATGGTCAAGCTGAGTTATCCAATCGATAAATCAAACAAATTATTGAGAAAACATTTAATCCATCTAGGAAAGATTGGTTGATCAAGCTCTTAGATTCTCTTTGGGCCTATCGAACTGCATATAAAACCATTTTAGGAATGTCCCTATATAGGTTGGTTTATGGTAAAGCATGCCATTTGTTAGTGGAGATTGAACATAAGGCCTTCTTGGAAATTAAGAAAATGAATTATGACCTCTCATTGGCCAAAAAAAATGAAATTATATCTCAATGAACTTGAGAAACATAGGATGGAGGCTTATGAAAATTCAAGGATCAATAAAGCTAAAGTACAAGCCTACCAATCTCAAAATCTTAAAACCAAACACATTGTACTAGGTAAACCTATTCTTTTGTATAGTTCTAAACTTCATTTACACCCAGTAAAGTTAAGGTCTAGATGGTCAAGTCCATACATAGTGCATAAGGTGTACCCCCATGGGGCTGTAGAAATTCAAGATCCCACCAATGGTCAAACCTTTGAAGTTAATGGTCATAGAGTCAAACCATTCATTGAACCATTCTAAAAAAAAGAAGTTTATGAAGACATGTGTGAACCATACTTTGATGAGGAAAATACTTAAATAATTAAGTTTCTAATTCGAGCTAGGGATGTTAAACAAAAGCGCTGCATGAGAGGCAACCCATGGTTTTCATGTTTCCAATCATTGTGAATCGTCTTTTTTTTTTGATATTTAAAAAATTACCATAGACTATTGAATTTTTCTTCTTTTATGAGTAAGGATGGGTATGAAAGGGGAGTTCCATATTTATCCGTGTCACATGGTATAATTCCTGAGTAATACCTTAACCAGAAATTTAAAAAGAAGACAATGTATCATCAGTGTATTTTTTTTATTTTTTTTGTAGGTAAAAAAAACTGAATATGATAGTACCTTAGACTGTTAACCTGTTCTTCTATTATGAATATGGATGGGTATAAAAGGGGAGCGCCATATTCATCCGTGTCACACGGTGTGATCTTTGAGTAATACCTTACCCTCCTCCAATGGCCCGAAGGCCTTCATATTTTATCGATTTTTGATAATCCACCTTTCAAGGGGTGAGGTGGAACCCTTACAAGGCCCACAGGTGTAAGTATTACATGTCCTATAGGACTTAGAGGAATTCATTGCCCATAGGCTTCAAACATTACATAAAACCCAGACTAACTACTTGGAACTGCTCCTCCCCAGCATCTTCATCGTGAAATCAACTCTCCACCTTCACATGGCTATTTTGCTAGGCTTTCCCATGCTTGCATAGGATTATCCTGATGGCAGGTTCCATACCCTCTCATTCTTGAAATCCATTTAGCTTCTTCTATGGTGAAATCTCCTTACTCCTCCTCCTTCTGAAGCTTGTTCCTTGTAGGTTGTCTGGTTTGCATCTACACTTAAGGTGGCCCGAAGGCCTTGAGGTGGCCCAAAGGTCTTACTGACCTGAAGGCCTGGGTGGCCCAAAGGCCTTAAATGACTTGGGGACCAAATTGGTGGCCCGAAGGCCCAAATTGGGGAATATTCCAAGCTTCTACAATGCCAAACAGTTCCCGCTACAGTACCTGCTACAATTCTGCATAGTTCCTGCTACAATACCTGCTACAGTACCCCCCCAGAAATTATCCCCCACATGGATTTGATCCCGTGTCTCTTGGATGCACTTAATGAGTCCTCACCAACTGGACTGAGGCTCAAGTGATGAGTAATACCTTACCCATAAATTTAAAAAGAAGACAATGTATCATCAGTTTATTTTATATCATTTTTTTAGGTTAAAAAAATAAAAATAAAAATAAGAAAAAAATATATAAAAAATAAAAGGATAGGTCATAGGTCATGGGAAAAGCCCGTCATAACCATCCAATCCACTGGTACTTGAACTTAGGACTGAAGGAAGACTAGGGAACACACTTTCAAAATCAACCATCAGGTGAATTCATTCCACGATTCTCATTTTCAATGTCCTCTTTGAACACCTCTACCATACCCCCTTCTAAATTTTCTTTAAACATTGGGGACATTGTTATTATAAGTTGTGGGGAGATGAAATAAAAAAATTGATTTTGTGTGAATAAGAACATGTGTGGAAAGAAAAATTCCATTAACCTTAAACATGATAACACACATTGCAAACTCTGTAATTGGATCTCAAATAATTTTTTCATGCCTTGATTCTGATTTTAATGTAAGTTTAAGTTCATGTGCATAGATTTTGGAAAGTGCGGTTGTCCGATATGATTTTTCACTGTTTATATTTTCATCCATTTAATAAAAAAAGAATACAATGCATGTATTCTGGATTGTGGGGTATTAGTTTGAGTTCTTGGGATCCTATAATAAATGGCATAGGTTTGGTGATAAATATAATTTTAACATGAGTATTCTAAAAAAAATTTCAAAATAAATAAATAAATTGCGTGTAGAGTAATAAATTGACCTAATGTGTGGCTTTCGACACTTGGGGATCGTGACTCCATAGTTTTATGGCTCAAATTTGGGTATTTTATCTCTATTTTTGGTAATTTTAATTTTTTTTGATTGAGTAAACTCGATATGATGCCTGAGTATGTGAGCTTTACTTGGTGCCCTAAGGTCTTTGAGTCTAGGAGTCATCAGCAAAGTCATGCTACATGGGTTGGCTCAATTGAGTTCAATTTTAATTACCATGGAAAAATTGAAAAAAAAAATAAAACAAAAAAAAGAAAAAAATGAATACTCATCTTAATATTAAAATTTTATTCCTCCTAGAACTTCCATCTTTTCTCCCTTGAATAAAAATGAACCCCCATGTCTATTATGATGCACAACACTTCATCATGCTTAATTGAAATTGGATGAAATATGATGATGAATTTGAAAAAAGGAATGATATTGGGCTTGGGATATGCCTATGGACCTAGATTTTTTAAATTATTTTGATGGGTTTCATAATTTTTTTTGGTATGAGGTCTTTGGGTGAGCAATGTGTATTAAAATGTTTTTGGAAAAGTGAATTTGAATTTCATGTTTAAGATATATTTTGCTCCGGACTAGAAAAAATAAAGTTGGGGGTGTGATTAGCCACTAAAAGTGGATAATATTCATCGTTAATATCTTAATATTCATGTGTTCCAAAGTACACAAAAATCATTTTTAGTGCATTATAGAAATTGAACTTCATTTCTCATCTTAACTGCAATTCATGTTTAAAATGAAAATCTAGGTCCAATCATTCATCTGTTTGTGGAGAAAATTTTATTCATTTTTTTGAATTTGATATTTTGGGATATGATTTATCACTTTGTTTGGAACATTTTATATTTTAGGATTGATGGATTAATCCCAATAGAATATGGAGATTTTTCAGCACGAATGAAGAAAATTTCTGGACAAAGCATAATGGGCCTAAGGCCCATAAAAAAAAAGTGGGGCCCACAAAACCAGACCAATGAAGCTCAATTTTTTTACTTTATAAAGATAAAAATATGGGTATCATTTTATTCAACTGTGTTTGGAGCTAATTATGAAGTTTTCAGGGATATAAATGGATCTTAAGTTTACATTTAAATGGTGGGCCGGATCTGAATTCCCATAAAGTAATCCCACCATTTTGAGAATAACATCCAAAAGGCTACACAAAATAACCTGAAATTTTTATATATAATAGAGGACATAAATAATATCATATTTATCTTCTACAAACCCTCCGGATTCAGACATATTCAGTTACAAATTCACACGTCAAAATAGAGGATGAATCTGGATGAATTTTCTGGTCAACTTTGAAACATCGAAATTCCCTTGATTTTCTCACACTCTATTACTCTACCAATTAATGTGGATGGAATTTATTGTTGGGGGATTTATCTAAGGCTCCAAATATTCCTATATAAATATCTGGTGGTGAAGGTAATGAATCATCAAAGTTTTATTTCTTTCATCTGTATTGTCATGCTTTCATTTTGTAATCGCATTGTCAATTTCTCCCATGTATGTTTTTCATTCACCTTCATTTAATTAATAAAATATCATATTATTATTATTCTCCATTTATTATTTAATTTTCCATATCACATTTATATTTTTGCCTTAGGTAGTGAGGTTATTTACATAATCTTTTTTGAAACCCTTCACACAACGGTGGAATGATTGCTATTTATTTTCTTCTTCTTCTCCAATTCTACCATCATAATTCTACCACCCACTTTCATTGATAAAATAGAATAAATGGAGGGATAAACCTCTAATGGGTTAATCTAAGGGAGTAGAAAGGGGATGAATTGGATGTTATTTCTTAATTTAATAATTCCTAATCAATTCTATTTTTGAGATTTTCATTCAATGATGTACGTTCTCCTTTGAACTCACCAATTTTAAGGATACACATCCCGAGTTCTAAAAAGATCCTATAACTTGGAGTGCTCATCAATATTATCCTCCAAGTGTATAGGTGATTATCCTTAGGATAGTAAAAACTCAAAATCGGTGTGTGATTTATGATGTTTTTATTTCATTAAAGGGAACAATCGAATTTAAGACATTGAAATAATTTAAAAATAAATTCATCCAATCCACCCCATACGATAACCAAGTATCAAATCATGATTTTAAATTGAATTCAATTAAGTCTTTAAATTCTAAAATAATCCAATCAATTAAAACCCAAGTTGGCCATTTTATAGCCAAATCTACATCATCAAATCAACTTCTTAGAATGTATGTTTCTTAGGTTTATTCTTAGGTCTCTGAGGATAGATAACCCAAGATATACTACAATGATCACTTACACCATACAACTTGGGTAAATTTGGGTGTAGCCAATGTTCTTGTCGAAGTATATTTTAAGGTGGCATCATTTTATAGTGTTTGCCAAATTTTTGGGGCTGAAAATTGGGAGATAGAGAAATGTGATTTTGGAAAAGGATGTTGCATGAAATTTTGAATATGGATTGGTATGTTGCAAGAAAGTGGAGTTTCAAGATCCGAACATAAAAATTTGGAAAAGGAATGACTCGTGTGAAAGATTGGTTTTTACATGAAAGATTGAAGGGAGTTTGGAATGTTGCATGTAAGGCATGATTCAAGGTCAGACCATCAAAAAATGGAAAAGGAAAGAAGTTTGAGAAAGATTAGGTTGGTGCGAAATGGACTTACACACCCAATGCGATGTTGAATAGGGTTTTGCATGATGCGTCGGGATCTTTCATGATGTTTCAGGGTTTTTTCTTGTAGGGGTCGGTGGTGTCTATAAATAAGAGGTGACCCCCTCTCATTTTTGAAGCATTAAACTTAGAGAAATCCAAAGCTATGAAGTGCAGTAGAATTTTATGTAAAGGGAGTTTCATGAAAGAAATAGAGTTGCATGTAATAAGTGGAAGTTGCGCGTAAGAAGAGAGTTGTACGCAAGATTGAAGTTACGCACAAGAGGTGTTTCATGAAAAAAGTTAAATCTTTCACGTGAGGCATGAAAGTTACATGAAATAAACCTAAAAGGGTGTGTGGAATATTTGAGTTCAGAACAAGCAGTAAGTTGTGTGCAAGGTAGTTCTTACCAGCTTCTGGGTAGGAAATAAAATAATTGTTTTGAAAGATCAAACTGTGAAAGATGATAAGAAGTCATGAAACTTTTTTTCCCTATTTGTTATAAGAGGGTGATCATGCGCTTGTAGATTGTTTTCCAAGTGCTACACAAGTGTAAGGGTATATCCTACTAATTGTATTCCACATCAAAGGATTGTTTTCTAGTGGATTGTATGGTACTGGATTGTTTTCGTACCATACCAAGGATGTAGCTACTCTTGTTGAGTAGTGAACCTTGTAAATCATGTTTTCCTATGGATGCATTCTTTGATTGTGTTCAGAAGGGAAAGAAATATTTAACAGGAGGAGAAGGATATTTCAAAAACAAGGAAATATAAAAGAAAAAGATATCACTGATTCACTCCCTCCCCTCTTAGTGATACTTAGATCCTGACTGGGAAACTTCAATGGTGGATCCCAAAAACTACTTGGTTATTATATGGAGATGTGGTATGGGATGATGAGATGATGTGATGAATGATGTTCATGTTTTGATACTTATCCCAGGTGTCTTCAAGCCGGATTCCTTTGGATAGAGATGGATCAAGACATACAACATTAGGGCAGAGTAGAAAACCAGTGGGGGAATCGATAAAAAGGTACCCTTGTTGTTTTATTATTATAAAATATGATCTCTTATATGCGATAATTAGTGAGAGATAACCATGGTGAGGCTGAGAACATAGTATACCTATTTAGGTGATGAGTTAGTTTCACTTGTAGTTCATTGGGATTGAGTATTCTTTCTTTATCTTTTGAATGAGAGGATCTAGAGAGGATCCTACTGAGTATAATGTTATGCTCAAACTATGTATATATAAACAATTTTTCAGGTCAATAGGAGTAGGTTGGAGATTAGGATGGATATTACTTGATCATGGTTTTATAGGAGCTGTCTTGGCTTCGTGGTCACTGTCGAGTTTATCTTTTGGTACTTGTAGTTTCCTTTCTGATTTTTTTAGTCTTGTATGACATTGAATGTATTCAATTGGTATTTATTTTACCTATCCTATTAGGATTTGATTGGTGTATATCTCTCATCTATCTCTTCTGCATGTTATCTTAGAGGTAAATGACTCCCATTTGTATATTCATTATACCCTCGGTGATGATCGCTAATCCAGGGCCTATTGGAGGCGGGACTCTAAGGTCATTATCTCTCTCCCTTCATTAATGACCTAATAGGTCAGGGCCAGGGGCACTTGATGGATTGAGAGAGAACACCACCTTTTCAACTACTTAAGATCAAGGAATTGAGTAAGCATACTATTGTCAAATTCATCCACAAACCTGGTAATTACACACATAATGTCCCTAGTGTTCATAATCTAGTTATTTTTAAATATACATTTTTAGTATCCCAAAATACAACCCCTTATTTCATTCAAATTAGATATGATAGAGTTACCATTCCTTGGGAAATTTATGGTCCAGTTATCCCTCCTGACCATTTAGAGGTTGTTGAAGAAAGAGGTGTTTCTATCACCCTACTTAAGCCACTTGGACCTATAATTCTTCTTGAGGATGGATTCCCTAATCTTAATTTTTTTAATGAGATTAGAATAAAGGTCCACTTCTTTATTTAAGATAGATATAACTAAACCCTCATTATGGATATCCTGTATTCCCTCCAATAGTTTCTCCTAGGAAACAATTTCTATATCAATATTTTTAATGTTTACTTTAATCTAGGATCTGAGGAAAATTTTCATTTTGTTCAATTTCAAGATTCATGCATACATATAATTATTATAGGTGGCATTAAATCACGCCTCTTGAACCATTATTTTGTAATCTAGATGATTAATACATGCATTATTGAACTGAAATGGTAGAGGGAATTTATCAATGTCTCTATGGAAGGAGGTTAGAATGTGTTGATGATCAGAATTAACATTGAGTATGGTTCTTGATTTCACCTCTTACCACTCTTCCAAGGCTGTGATGTTGATAAAACTTCCATCCAACTTTCTTTCCACAACCTTGGTGGTTTGTTTTCTATATCAGGTATACCTATCACCGTGCATGGAAACTTCCAAAAAATTCTATGAGTCAATGAATTCCCTGAATTCCTTACTGGAAATAACCAATCCTAGTTGTACATCCCTCTAATTCATGCCTAAGACCACATTTAAATCACCCATGATTTTCTAAGGATACTGAATAATAGTTTTGATATTTTCAATTTTACCCCAAAGATATCTCCTTTAAATGTAATTATTAAAGACATAAATAAAAGAGCAGTGCCATGATTTTCCATCATAAGAAACTCTATTTTCCAGCATCTATTTACTCATCTAGATGACCTCACAACCAGTCACCCTATAGGACACAAGAACACAAAGAGTTTCCATAGTAGTTGTGTGATGGTTAATTCCAACAATGTCATATCCCAAGGCCCCAAAGTTCAGGACTTGAAAGAACTCAAATGATCCATGGGCTCTTCAATACCTAATATCAGAGGATGATGATTACATATCACTATTTTAAGGGTGTAAAAAATATTTGAGTTGGCCAGACCCTAAAAATTCTATAATAGGACATTCATTTTTTAACATGTATAGATTTATACTTCTTCCCACTAGAAGGTGACTTTTTTGCTACTGTTTTAACCCTCATACCTTCCCCTTTTTCCAACTTGTTGCAAAGAAGGGGAGGTTTCTTCCTTACTAGAATCTTGAGAGTCCTTATCTTTACTAACAACTACCTCAGTTGATGGACCAGATCTACCATCATCAACTGTTAAAGTTAAAGGGAGACATCCCTCTTTGGAGATCTTGTTACCAGGATTCAAATTAGTAATGGTGACAACATATTCATGTACTCATTTATTTTAGGATTCCAATTCATCCTCTACTAAATTTCTCCACTCATTCCCAACCATTGATGCATCCCTTTCAAGGAGTTTGTCCTTAGTGGAGTGTTTCTCCTTTTAAGGGATACCTAAAACAATAATGGGGTTCCTAGAGATATCCTCATATAATCCTATCACCTCTTTCTATGGGATCCTTGTCCCTACTAAGCTTTTTAGATCCACTCTTTCCATCTCCTTCTCTTGAGATGAGGAGATGTATGAAATGAAATCTATAACTAGGACTGTTATTGGGGAGCTAATAGATGGACCAGATGGTTCCTTATCTTTATACATAGGGTGACCTAGAATGGTCTTGTTCAAAACTTCAATGTTCTTTTCAACTCCCACATGGGATGCAGGGGGAATTGGATGGGTAACCTATAGAGTGGAGGGATCACATTTCTCCAAAATTATTCTAGGAGGATGGGAAAAAATTCCTTTTCCCCTTATGTATAGAGGTCAATTGTTTCTTTTTCTATATATTCTTAATACTTATACAATTGGACACACACTGTCCAATAATATTGAAATGAATATAGAAGTTACGAATTAATTCATATTTGAATCCCTCCTCAATTATATCCCCATTGGACACTAAGGTGAAGATGTTTGGAAAATTATGTCAATGGTCCGTATCCACAAGAACCAATAAAAAATATCCCAAATTTACTTCAAGAGTATTCTCATCTAACTTTAGTAGTTCCCCAATACAATAAGTCATGTCCATCAAAATATACAAGTGCCATAAGTCCTATTTGAGACCATGTAATCTCACCCAAATCTGAGCATTATAGTATTTTTGATTATGTGGGTTAAGTTTGATGTCTTGGGTCGAAAGGTGAAGGACCCATGGGTTTAGATTTGATAAATTTGAACTCTAAGCTGCATTGAGAGCATTCAAATATGGTAAGATAATGTGCAAATATCCTTTATCGGTGGGTATGATTTTCTAGTATTCGAACTCCCAGATTTGAGAAATCCTAATATTAAGATCCTCAACATTCAAGGGATTATCACCCTTATCTAGGATGATCCGCCCATTTAGAGAAAACTTACAAGAATCAAGTATCTATTTAACATCTTATGGGTTAATAGTAATCAATTTCCATACTTTAATTTTGAGATACAAGAATCCCTCTTAGAATGGGTCAAGGGACCAATCTTTGGGGAAAATTTCTTACTAAGAACCTCCGTAAAAGTAATCTCCTTATTGAAAGATGATCTCTATTTCCTATTATGATCCAATGACACTAATTTTTTTAAAAATTAACACCCCAATGTTAATTTATTACAAGAAAACTATGCATAATATAAATGAAAGAACCACATAAGAGGGGATAAAATATAAATTCAATGGGTTCCATTTAATTAACACACCATCTCATATTTTTTGGTTATTAAAATATAAAATAATCACTCCAAATCATTTTAAAATCTCCAATTAAAATCTAATGACTATGTTTATCACACGTGGATATAAAGTAATAGTGTGGGTGTTAGGAAATAAGACTCATAGTAATTAATATTTTTGGAAAATATTATGGCATACAATAAATACTAATTATTTATATCATTGTCATTTAAATGTGATCAATTTCATAAAATATTATTCAACCTTCACTTAAAAAACTATCTCTTAGAAAAATAAGTGAATTGAAAAATGATTGAGTTCCATATTCATTATAAACTAACTTGTTAAAAATATTATTAGGAAAATATAATTTGAAATAATATGATGAATGAAAAAAGAACAATATTTTAAACTCTTACTTATAAAACCATGATAAATGTTGAAGTTTTCACATACCAATATCAAAAACCTACTTATCAAAAAGTTGCAATTGATAATGTTTTTTTAAATAAATATACAATATTATCACATGATTTAATTTGTTAAAAGTTAATCTCACCATTTTTTTAAAATCTATGAATGAAAAAAGGTGAGTTATGTTTCTCCATACCATCCTTTATATTGTTAGAGTTGGTTCCTTAGAACTAAATTTATGATGTAATTTAGATTACCACATCATGTATACAATTTAATATACACATGGTTTATTCTCATCACATATTTTTTTTCATGTAATACGTGACAATGTCCTTAAAATATTTATTAAATCAATATTTTTTGTGAGATATGTTTTGTTATATCACCCTTAAAATTGTTAGAGTTGGTACCTTGGATGAACTCTACGATGCAATTTAGATTACCATATCATGTATATAGTTTTAAATGTACATGTTTTATTCTTATTGCATGTTTTTTTATATTACATATAATGCGTGATAACATTATTAGAATATATATCACATCATTAGGTTATAGTAGTCCCCTACTATAATGATAACCTAGAGTTATCATGATAACATTCTAAATGATGAGTGTAGGATGAATCCTTCATTGGTAAAATATATATTTAAATCCTAACATATAATTTTGGTGGGTTACTCCTACTACAAAGTGAGTTTTTATTAGGATTATTATTCTAACCCAAACCTTATTAATCCCAATACATAAACCTAATTTGGGTTCCTTGTAGGTTTATGCATTGGGATTGATAAGGTGAAATTTAGGTTTATGTATTAGCCTTGATAATGTGTGGGACAAAAGAATGATCCAAATAAGTGGTATCAGATCTATGGTTCAATCTAATTTTGACATGGATAACATAACTCTGGTTTGATCTTGCAATAATAATGATGGCCTGGTTGGAGCATATTGAACCATATTGGTTCCTTGTATCGAAAATCTTCCGGATATTATAATGGTTGGGTAGTGTGTCTTGGTAATGAAAAAATAATGCTATAAGATTATTAAATCATGTGGAATACCAGTGAAGGGAATAACCAAGAGTGATTTTTTGTTTTTTTTGGAGGATTATTGGATATGACCCCAATATAATGTCAATAAATTATTGATTTTAATCCTAATATATAAGTTTGGTGGTTTACTCATTCCACTACTAAATGATTTTAGAATGGAACCCAATTTAGTTCTATGTATTGAGCTTAATAATGCATGGACTAAAACACAATCCTGACACATAATGTTGGACCACTAGGTTAAATAACTTAATGAGGTGGGGGTGAATCAAGGTATGATAGATTAAAACAAATTTCCCTTTTGATATTGTTTAATTGTTAAATAAAACTCTCTTCACTCTACTTATCACAATAATGTATATATATATAAAAGAAATCGTGAAAGAGACACAAAAATTTTACTTGGTTCACCCTAACCAGGATAGTCTAAGGAGCATAAAAAGGTAATATTTCAATGTACCAAAATCCACTAAGTGCACTATTGTTACAAGTTTTGGAGTGGACTCACTGACCCTCCTAGTTTACATCTATTAACACTTTGAAAACCTAATAATTTCTCTACAAAAGTGAATGAACTAATCCTATAAAACATTATTTTGTTATTCTGAATCAACTTAGATTTGATTCACACACATGTGAGTGTTCTATAAATCTCCATTTTCACTAGAGATATGAAATCCACTTTACTGCATAATTTTTGATTCCCAAAAAATGCTTTACAAACTCATTATTCTTCACAAAATTTCCACCATATACTGAATACATAGACATTGTACACCTCTCGGTTGGAACACTCTTTACCAAATGATTTTCACACATGAAACCCTTTGTGATATTATCTTCCAAGAACCTCCTATGTATACTTCTTTCACCACACACCTTTCTACATGGACCACCCACACGAGTTTACACCTCTATGAAATTCTTATGAAAATCAACTTTTTCCACATACCGACTATGTATAATCCTTCCTCCATGTACTTACCTCACAAACTCCCTTCACTTCTCACTTACTACACAAACCTCCTTATGACTTTGTGAAATTCTTCAGTGATGACAATCAAGAGAATTTTTCACTTTACTAAATGAAGTGATTGGGGGGTCCTTATATATGCAAAGAAACTTAGAAAATAAACTAATCATGAAATTATTATTCACTCCTTATACATGCTTACCCCTTTTCAATCCATTTATTTTTACCACCTTATGATCACACATTGAATATGCGGTCCGGTAAACTTCCTTCATAGAAAACCCCTATTGTACAACTTATCCTTGATTGCATACCCGTTGAGTGGTACTAAAAACTTCCACCTACCTACTACATGTATTTATTCATGTAAAATGTAGTATTCTTGGTTACCATGTTAAAACATTTATTTTCCATTTTAGGGAAAAAACCAAACTTATATTATCCCCAAAATTTACACCCATAAATTTGGAAAACACTAGAAAAAAATGTATCCTTCCAAACTCCTACTCAGGTAGAAACAAAACTATAAATTTATCAATATCCATTTTCAACAAACACAATAATCCCTAAAAATACAAAAAAATTCACCATGAGGGATTTTTACCAACAATATCTCCCTTTAAGTTTGTTGAAAATATTTAAAACCACTAAAAACATTTCATGGAAAAAACTATGCACACCTTAGTCTTATATCTCCATTAAAATGTCACAACTCTAAAAATGATTAAATGATTAATAAAAAAAATATTCTAAGACCACATGATCCAATATTGGTGTAATAAACAATCATAACATGAAAATTTCACCAATGAATCACTTTATTCTAGATAAAACTTTTCAAATCTTGAATCGATACTGATTGATCTTCAAAGTCGATACCAATTACTATTAATTGAGGTTGGTGATTAATAAAAAAATTATTGAATAGAGTGTAGTACACAGTAATTCCACTTTGTGACACTTTTTATGTCACTATGTAGTTTATTTTATGTTATTAAGTTTCATTGAAATTTTTCGAAATTTTTAGTCTTGGAATTTCAAAATTTTGAAGGTTTTCAAAGGGTGCACAGTTAGAACACATGATTAGGAGAAACTATGTGAATAACATGTGATATTGATGTGGTTTTGATAGTATAATGTCATGTGTTTAGTTCATGGTTATTCAAATCACGTGGGGTCTTAGTGGAAACCATACAGAGTGACTAGGTGAGTCTAGTAAGGGGCGCATAATTGGTGCACAGTTTGAAAAACCATGTCTACCCAGGTGTTTATTTTTTGAGGTTTTTGGTTTCAACCCCACTAATTTTTAACCCTATAGGACTCTAATTTTACTTCCTCATATTCAAACAGATTAGACATGCATAGGGGGAGTCCCTTCCCCCACTAGTAGAAAAAGAGGATTCCATGTTGGGGTTTTAACATATTTTTTTTATAAATTGATGTTAAAAGTGAAGAAAGAACCTTTTAACGTCAATTTTCTATAAAAAAATGTAAAAAATGTTTAAAATTAAATACATGCATCCTAAAACCACATTTTTTTGACTCAATATTTCTGAAACCCTCATTCTATCGATCCTCGATGGCACTCAACCAGACCCGATCATCACTTTTAATCAATTTTCATTATCTTTTCACTTTTTTTACTAAATCTTCCATCATTCATTATTATTTCATGGTCCTAAATATTATTCAATACATTGAAACCCTATTCTTCTTAACTAAAAATCATGGTTTAAGTTTTTTGTCTGTTCTTTTTTCTACTTTATTTTTGATTTTTTTTCTTTAATCTGGTAGTGCTTTCCCTATTAGAACTACCTTTGAGTGAGTTCATCAGAATTCATGATAAATTTTCCATTATTAACCTCCAATTTTTTTATGTTATTTTTTTTTATTTTTTAAGATAAATTAATTATATAATAGTTATAAATTGCATTTATCCATTCATTTTTTTGTATGCATTTCATTATCAATTATATTTTTTTTGTTAAAATTTGTTTAATGTTACATTTTTTTATGTTTATAAATTGTTTGTGACCATAATTTGTTTTTGGTTATAAGTATTAGTATTTATAAATTTATTATTATTATTATTATTTTGTGGTTGAAATCATTTTTTTACCTTCAATTTTTTTTTCATTTATAAATTGTTTTTATCATTATAATTACTTTTGATTATTTTTTTTATTGCAAATTGTTTTTATTTTTTATTTTTTTAAGATATAAATTATTTGTTAAAAAATTATTCATGTTTAATTTTTTTATATATTTTTATATATTTTAATTTTATTTGTTTATATATATGTTTAAATTTATATATATATATTAATATATTCTTATATTATATAGTTATTTTTTGTTAATTAGTGGATAAACATTTAATAAATGCATGAATAACTACCAAAAAATATGAGAAAGTGGTTGATAGTTTATTAGAAGTTTCTAAATTAAATCTTTAAAAAAAATATGTGATTTTTTATCAATGCATGAAATGTTTAGATATAAGTAAATTAGGGTATAGAGAAATCAAAGACCATCTGATTTTCTATGGTTTTATTCATAATTATACACGCTATATTTGACAAGGTGGAATAAAAAACAAGTCAAGATCAAATAATGATAAAGATGTTCTGAATCAGATAGATGATCATCTTAAAGAATCAATTCATGATGTAGGTATTGAAACCATTGAAAAAACAAGCGTTGAAAAATTGTACAAAGATATTGAGAAACAACTATTCTCAAGTTTCACTAAATTTAAAGTGATATTAAGAGTGGTGAGATTAGTTAACTTAAAATAAATATATGGTTTGAGTGATAAATTTTTCATTGAACTGATTGAAATTTTAAAATAGATACTTCTAGAAGGCAACAAGCTTCTAGATTCGAATTATGAGGCAAAGAAATATTATATCCAATGAGATTGGGGTATAAAAATATACATACTTGACCTAACAACTGTGTGATGTATAGGAAGAAATATGAAAGTTTATTAGAATTTCCTAAATGCAGGACATCATGATATAAAATGGATGAAAAATCCAACCGTGATTCATTCTCAAGTATAGGCACCAAACCTACCACTAAATCAATCTAGTATCTTCTAATAATTCCTTGTTTAATGTATATATTTACAAATTAAAATGATGTAAAGAGGGTAAGGTGACATATAGATGAGTGTATCTTTGATGGAAACCTATACCATCTTGCTAATTCATCACAATGGAAATGATTTGACCATAGATTTTTTGATTTTTGAAATTAAGTTATAAATTTTAGAACGGGTATATGCACAGATATAATGAATCCGTATTGGAGTCTCAATAGATAATATAGTTCATGACCTATTTTTTTGGTTTTCTATAAATTATCCCCACAGATAAGTATGAATAGAAAATAAATGATGATGATATTAATGTTTTTTGGACCAAAATAGCTTGGAAATGATATTTTTGTTTATCTATCACCATTGATTGATTATTTGAAATTTCTATGGGTTATAGGTGTTATAATATTTGATGAAAAAAAAATGAGTATTTTCTTTTGCATGTTATGATAATGTTCACTATAAAAAAATTTCCTTCATATGCAAACTTATTTGGATACAATGTTAAAGGATATAAGGCTTGTCAAATTTGTGAAAAGGGGACTTTATATCATCAATTTTCAAATGGAAGAAAAATAGTGTATATGGTACATCAAATATTTTTTTGAATGGATCATACTTCTCAAATATTAAAAAAGGCATTTAATGGTTTATAAGAGTATAATTTCACCCCACAATCATTATCCATTAAGAATATTAAAACAAGGTGAAAAAATAAATGTCACATTTGGAAAGAAAGGAAGTTCTGGTCGTCAACCAAATACATTGGAGAAGTGATAAATTTTATTTGAGTTACATTATTTAAAATTTTTGGACATAAAAAATAACATTGAAATTATGCATATCGAGAAAAATATATATGATAGTTTAATTATAACATTGTTAAAGATAAAAGGAAATACAAAAGATGTATTGTAAGAAATATTGGACTTAATAACCAAGGGGATATATTTGGAGTTATCTCCCACAATGAAAGGAAACACAACATATTTTACTTTGGCTTGTCATACATTAAGAAAGAGTGAGAAGATAATTTTTTCAATGCCTACATGGTATTAAAGTACCTAGTGGGTTTTATTCAAATGTGAAAAATTTGGTATCATTAAAGGATTTAAAGTTAATAGGTATTAAATCTCATTAATGTTATGTATTGATGAAACATTTTTTTACCTATTTCATTGTGTGACATATTTCTAATACCTATTAGAATTTTTATAATCAGGTTGTGTTACTTTTTTAATTCAATTTGTAGAAAAGTAATAGATCCATATTTGTTAGATGTATTGTAGAATGAAGTTTTCATCATACTTATTCAACTAGAAATGTATTTTACACCATTTTTTTGATATAATTGTGCATCAATTGATTCATTTAGTGTGATAGATAAGAATAAGAAGACATGTTTATTTATGTTGGATGTATTATTTTGAAATATATATGAAAATTTTGAAGGGATATGTTAAGAATATGCATTGACCATAGGCCTCTATTATTCAAAAATATATATTAGGAGTGATAATTGAATTATGTACTGACTATTTGTCTAAAGTAGAGCACGTTGGTCACCATATATCTTGATATTTGAAAATTTATAGTGAATTTAAAGGGATTCATGGATTAAAGGTAAAGTGAATTCCACATGATGAAGTGATGAATGTACATTTATATATTTTTAAGAACATAGGTGTTGTTAAAACATATACATCATCACATATTTTTAGATAGAAGGTATTATATTCAAGAAAAAATGAAAATTGGTTGATTAATGAACATACAAACACATTTTTTTCATGGTTTATGGAGATAATATATATTGATTTATCCACACCAGAAACATTGAAATGGTTATTAGGGTAACAAGTGTTAATATGATCATGTGGTCTAGTTTTGATATTAATGGTTATACATTTTACACAAAAAAACCTAGTATATAAGAGTATTATTCAAAATAGTGTAGTAATAATTGTCGTTAAAGTACTGCATTTTTCAAGCGCCAAAGATAAACAACCAATTTCTGGATCAACATCATATTTTGGAGTTGTTGAGTATATATGTGAGATTTATTATACCAAATTTTAGGTGTTGGTATTTATTTTTAAGTGGGTTAAAAATAATAGTAATGTGAAACATGATGAGTATGGATTTAAAATTCTTGATTTGAAAAGATTTAGTTGCAATGAGGAAGAATTTATGCACTTTTATTCAATAAAAAATTTATATTTTTATTCCTATTATGCACAATTACATTTTTACTTATAACATTTATTTATTTCTAAAAAAATACAGGTACAAAAATTACACATTTTTTTATGATAATCATTTCTATCATTTTATTGTTGTTAATTTTAATATACACCAGTTTTAACTACACATTTTTTTGGTTTAAAAATATAACATTTAGTGTTTTATTTTCTATTATGAATAATCAATTTTTTTATTTATTACATTTATTTAATTTTAATCAAATACAGGTAAATATACTTTTGTTGAATTAACATACATATTTCTAAATAATAGACACCAAAGTAGGGGAACCAAGGTATGCATATTTTTTCATATAAATATTTATCTATAATAATTAAAATATTTAATGAAATTAAACTTATATTTATTAAAATTGTGTGAAACTCTTCTTATTCACCAGAGAAGATGATACCTAAATATAGTAGGTATGTGATTACAAATTTACCAAAAATTTCACTTGCACATGGAGAGAAGAGGGTGATAATTAACTTTGATGGGAATGACCACCCTACTAGCCCACATGTCATGTAGTTTAGGAATTACCTGACTATAGAGAGTTATTGCATGATAAGTATTTTATTCTCTAATTGGAGGATCCTTGACCTATTGATGAAAGATTTTTTATGGAATTCCATAAAAATAAAATTTCTAAACTTATTTATTTAGTTTTCCAATAGTTTAAATATTATACATTTCTTAATATTTTATCTATTCAATTACATATTACATTTAAATTTAAAGAGACAAAAGGAATTAATAAAAATTGTCTATATTTTGTGAAAATAATATGGAGAGATTTTAAGATGAAGTTAACTTCATTTTATATTTTTGGGAGTAAATAGAGTCAAGATACATGCCTTAAGTATGGGTTTATAGATCGAGAGACATGGAAAAAAATTTCTCTAGTTAGTGGGAGGAAGACTTTATGGTATGTTTTTATTGTTTGATAACATTTTTATATGATTTTTTTTATTTTTTAATAAATATATTTATAATTATTTACTTATAAATATATTTATTATAATTAATTAAGGGTAAAATAAAGTAAATTAAGTGTAGACTATTTTTTAATTAATTTTAAATACTTTATAACTTATTTATTTTTTCTTTTTTAACAGACCTCTAAGAAAACTCACCAAGAGATATAGTATCACAATTAATACCCTTATAAATTGTCATGAAGAGGGTATCCTTTATTAGAGCATCAAATGATTACTAAAAAATATAGCGAATTAAGATCCAAGTTAAGTAATAGCTTCGAAGATGTTGAACTTGACCCTCCATCTCCTCCCCCTCATTATGAAAAATATAGAAAAGGGAAAGAATGGAAAAAATGGGAAGTATATTATCGATCCAACAAAGGTAGTAGCTGATAATATTATAATTAATAAATTATTAATTTTATCAATATTATTATTTTTTAAATTTATCTCACTAATATTAAATTTGAAAATATTACTTTTGGACACCCTTCAAGAGCAATTAGCACATGGAAACTTTATCCCTCAAGGTAGGATGGATATTATTCCCACTACTTTAGAAAATACGAAACACCTAGGCCACATCAGAGGGTATCAGGAGGATATTATTTTTGAATTTTTTTTGGTCACACCCCTAGTATAGAATCAATGGGGGAAGAATATAAGGAAGAAATAGATTCTTTGAAGGTTGAGTTATGAATCTTGAATGAATTGATAAATGATATTATTAAATAATTTGTATCATTTATGCTTGCAGAAGTGATGAGACAGACATAGCCTGTGCAATTTGCTTACCAAGATCCACTACCTCCTAGTTCAGACCCAATTGTGTATTGTGAGTTTCTTGCTGGGGATCCCCATGTATACATTATAGCATATGAAATTGAACATAATCTAGGGTATTATGTATATCATTAGATTATGAAGTCGGGTCAGGTAAGAGTAAAGGTATATAATATTATTTATCCAACTGCTTTAGTGTCGCTGCCTACTGAGGTGGTGTCTATAATCAGACATGGTATTGGTTATTTTTTACTTTGGACAACTAATATTTGTCATTATGTGACATATAAGGTATGAGTTGTTTTTAATTTTTTATTTATCATTAAATTCACAATTAATTATAATATTTATATAAACTTAAATTATATAATAATATCTAAAATTGAAGGAATCACTATAATGGAAAGGAAAATTTAAGGTTTTAGTACCTTAAGATACTCATCAGGAAGCCGATTGGGTAAAAAAGATATCACATATTTTTTATATATTATAAAATTATTACATTTTTCCAATGAATATTGATATTTGTGTAAGATATTATCTATTAAATATTTTTAAAAATAACATCATGTATATTGTAAAGGGTGACCAATGCAGTGTACCTATGCTTCAGTTGTTTTCCATGTAAGTAAATTTCAATTTTTAATTTATTTTCATTAAGTAAATATATGTTATATTGACTTAATTAATCAATTTTATAATCATTTATATCCACACTCTTTGAATCCAATATTATTTCACTTCTATTTATGGTTTTATAGACCTAAAATAAATTTCAATAGAGTTAAAATATTTAGACTGAGAATCCAAAACTGAATATGTATATGAAAGATTAAAAAAAACACTGATTACATATTGGTTTTTTTCATTCCTTGGCGAGTAAGAAAAAATATATAATTATCAACCACTATTCATTATACTATTATTAATTATGAATTATTTATATTTTAGTGAACATTGAATGTTATGTATATTTTTCCCAAAATAATGTAAAGCATATTGGTTATACGCTTTATTAGGTGGTGTTCGAAGATGGTTTATCCAGTTATTAAAGTAAGTTTTATTATGTTATTTTAGTTATTTAATATTAAAATTTTCATTTTCCATTATTTTTTATAATCAATATTTTAAATTAAAACAATTTAGGAATTAAGTTCAATAGGGCTCACTATTAAACAATGGAATAAAAAAAATTGAATATGTGAAAGTTCAATTACATAACTCTTATATCAGTGTATACATGCTTTTTATTACATATCTTGTATTTTTATTTTTAAAATATTGTTTCATAAATTCAATTTCATAATAAAAAATGGGATTTTAAATGTAGATATTATGTTTTAAAATTCATTTATGAGATAATCACGACCGGGACAATTATAGATTTTGAAAATGTTTGTTTCATTACAACACATATAATTTTAAAAAACATGTTTTTTTTAAAATTAATAATACTTTATTTTGTAGGTTTTTGATGATGTTTCTCTGTATACATTAAATGAATTGAAACAAATTTAAAATTTATTTGTGGAATAGTTTATAAGTTTGACTAATTTGGAGTTTAAGTTTCATTTAGTTGTATATTTGTAAAAAATATTGTAAAAGTTCTCAATTAGTTTTTCTAGTCTTATTATATTTTTTCTAATTTTTTCTACTTTTGGTTCTGCATTTTGAGTTTTAAATTTCTAGATCATGTGATTTTATAATGTTTTTTTAAAAAAAATTCAACTTTCCACATCAATTTTTTATAAAGATGTAAAAAGGCATATTGGTTGGATTTTTACCAAAAACCGACATTAGAATCCTTCCATAAGGACTTTACATATCGGTTTTAAAGAAAAACAACATGGAAAGCCTAGTATGAAGGCTTTAAATGTTGGTTTTACAAAAAAATAATGTTGAAATCCTTTTATATTTTTTATTTTGGAAGGGGTTTCAACGTCGGTTTATAAAAACTATCATATAAAGTTACAATTTCAACATTTCATGTATTAACATAACTTTATATCCAATATTGAAAGTAAAAAAAAACTGACGTTAAAGGTGTTTTTCCACTAGTGCCCAGTTCTTTTATTTTTGTGCAATTTCACCTTGGTTTCAAGAAAATTCTCCATTAGTGAGTACCTCCAAAACCCCTTTCTCTCCTCTATTTTCCTTTCCTCCCTTGATTTTATTCCTTACCACTAACCTTAAAGGCCATGTTGGATGATTTTAGGGTTGAGAGGGGGCCTAATAATGTGGATTTATTCATGTAGCGGTTATATAGGTAATTTCATGGCTCGGTTGAGCTTTCACCATTAAAGGCAATGAATTGCAGTTGGTTTTCACTTGATGAAGGTAAGAATTTATTTGTAGTATATTTATATTATATGTCATTGGGTTCCTGAGTGTTACAAAATGATTTTATTTTCAAATTATGCCTACATATGTGCTCCATGAGGGACCAATGATGATTTCCAAATGGTTTTAACCCTTAGCATGGAATGTGATTCCTTGCCAAGTGTTTGTAAAATTTCACAAGTGGATTTTCAAAGGTATTTAAATGTTTTAAAGGGGTGGTGGAAACAAATTTGATATTTTAAGGGAATTTCACACCAAATAATTTCCAATTATAGCATTTTAAGTTTTTGAAACAGGTTTCTTTATTTGAAAAAAGGGTGTGTAGGCCCATGTGAATTTAATTTTGAAACTTTTTAATGATTTTGAACATTTAAAAGGTATTTTTAAAGATTGTGTGGATTTCCAAAGGGATTTCAGGATTTTTTTTATTAATTTAAGTTTCAAGAGTTGATTAGAATGAGTTTTGAAAAGGGTTTGAGTTATCTTGGAATCCCAATCTAATTTTTAAAGGCATGTTTGGAACCTTATGATAAAAATATTTTATGAAAGTTGTGAAACCCTCTTTTGTTCCCCTTGTAATTGTTCCCTTAAATGGGTGGTGATTCATGTATATGGAGGCTAGGTGATGGATCTAAGGGGTTATTTTGTGTGATGGTTTTGGAGTTGAAACAAGGTTTATTTATAATTATTTTAATTAATACATGTGTTGATCATGTGGTTCTTTTCTTTCTCACCTATTTAGTTTGATGACATGGGAGTCTTAGAAAGATAATATGTAACTTGCATTAGTGCAAACCCTAGTATAGAGTGTGTTTCCTAGGGTAAGGAACTAGTTATACTGAGTGAGTTAATAAGATTTTTTCATGGTTCAAGAATGTATTATAATGTCCCATGGATTTATTTTGACCTCCCTAATTACAATGGAGCTCAGTTAGTTCTGTAAGACTACTAGGGCATGGAAAATTTAGTAGTGCTGACCTAGTTTCCTCATTTTTAGTTCAGGTCTTTATTACTAGAGTCATAGGGAGTTTCCTATGATTCTAGGATCCTATTCAATATGGTTTAGGGGATTTCATTCTTTACCGTGTTTATATCCCCTACTTCTTATTATATTTCTTGGAACCCATGTATTGGTTGGGTTTTTATCCTTTCCGCATGACTGTGACATCATGGTTCCAATTTGTAATTCTTCATCTTACTTATATTATGGATTACTTTTCAAATGTTTTGAAAATGGATTTTGTAAAAGGTTTTTAATGAATTAAAATTAAAGTGAGGATTTTGTTTCAAACTATTTTTTCAAGGGTTTTAAAGGTGTATTATTTAAATATGAAAATGTGTTTTTAAAGAGTTTTTGGATCATTTTGATAATAAAGAGGAAAGATTTTTTTTATAAACATTGGAATATTTATTTTATTTTAAAGGTATTCAAAGGGAAAAATAATTTTAATCAGAGTGTGAGTGTTAAATCATGGTTTTAGGAGTTATGTTCCCAATTTATTTTTAAAGGTTTTACCTTGGTTTTGGAAAAGAAAAATAAAACTACTTGGCATTTTTTTCCTGATGGTTGTCCTTGTAAAAAATATAGTTTTTTTATTTATGTTCAAACTAGATTTTTTAGGATGTAATATAAAATCATTTTCATAGATTCATTTATTAGAGACCTTCCAGGTTGATAGGTCACACCTATGTTTTGTAGGATCCATGTTGTATCGGGATTGGGGAATTTCTCCTTATCGATTTCTAGAAACCTATTCTATGGGAGGGGGTATCGAGAGTTAGTGGGTGTACATGAGACACTTGGATTTGATTCCATGGGGTTGGGTTTGTTTTTGGTTTATTTTGGATATGTTTTATATTTATTACTTTGGTTTAATGCATTTACTATTATAGTCTTTTATAACTAATTCCTCTATTTCTTTATTTCTGGATTCAGGTGTATATTTTGTATTGGATGCTCATGATGGATTATCTTATTTATGTATATGATATTTATATTATCTTTTCTAATTATTTATATTATTTTTAAAGGGATAAATCATTCCCAAATCATGTTCATTTTTTCCTAGGAACTAATTTCCAGCTAGTGGGGATCAAGAATGCCCTTCAGGCCAGTGGAGGATTAGGTCGAGTGCCATTTTAGATGGAAACATGGGATAGTTTGTTAAAAATGGTATTAGAGCCTAGGTTTTTCATGGGTCCTAGGTTTCGTAAAGGATATATTTCTATTTTTGGAGTTGGTATTTTGGAGATAAGGATGTCCAGACTTGGGAGGTAGGTTTGGGGAGAGTGTCTCAAGCTCTTTCCCACTCTGAGCCTCGAGTTTCCAGGGGTAGTTGAGATTTTAGCATTGATTCTGGATTTCCATTTGATGGATTTATGGATTCTAATTTGATGTTTATAGTAGTAGTTATTTAATCCTTATTTTCATATATTGATTTACCTTGGGGGCCATTTAAGTGTTTTGGGATACAGATGGAAAATGGAGTCAAGGTGTGAGGTTGGATTATAGATCCTAACAAAACATATAAAAACTAAACTCTTGATTCCAAAAGAATTATAGGGACCATTTCATGATTGGAACAAGACCATCAACCATGTTTCCAATTTGATCATGGTTCCATATCCTATTTAGGTTCACTATTTAGACCCCCCGACACTTGAGTTGACTAGAGTGGTTTAGGCCAATGAGAAAAGGGTCAAGGTGGGTCTTGTGATGTGTTTATGTGAGAAGATTGGATTTTTTTTGATGTTTGTGCCATGTTTTGATGATTTCATTATTGCAAAAAATTGAATGTGTGTGTGTGTGAAAATTAGATTTCACGATAAAAGTGTTTTTAGTGCGAAATAAATCCTTAGGGCTTGTTTGTGAAATGAAATCTAGTTTTGTAAAATGGATGATTTCATTATAAAATTTCAAAAATTGTTTTGGTTTTAAACTAGTTAAGGGTGTTTTGAAATAAAAATGTATTCCATATGGAATGTTTTAAGTGTAATTTATTTTATAATATAATGAACATGGTGTTTTGAACGACTCAAATGGTTAAGGTTATTTTCAAAACAAGACCTTGTGGTTTGTTTGGGTTTTGAACCTTGTGGCATATTTTAAAAGGTGAATTGTCACGACCCGTCCTCGGGGCCCGTGCCGTGACTACCCCAAGCCCGCCTTCCATAGGCCAGGGGCTGGCGACTAGCACCAAAGGCGTAAAATCCCGATAACTGGGAAGGCATTGCCTTTATAAAAGAAAACAAGCACCACAGAGTACAAGCGGAAGTAAACACTAAGTACAAAAAGAAGAGCTGAAAAGTAAAAAGGGGCCGGAAATACAAGCCCAACTGTAAAGTACAACTCGAAAGGGAAAACAGTGACTGAAAAGTAAAGCTGCTACGCTGAGATGTCCACTGGAAATCCCACCTGAAGGGTGGGTACAGATAGCTCCTCTGCTCCTCGGGTCCCGCCATCCGCTCCGAGTATGTCCCACCCAGTGGTCCACCTCCGGGTACCGCCTCGTCGTATAGTCCACCTCCAGGTACCGTACAGTCCTCGAACCTTCGGCTTCTGTCAGCACTGTCCGTCGTCTTCAACCAACACAACGAGGTGCGGGCATAGCCCGTGCAGGGGTGAGTATAACGATACTCAGTAGGGACCCCGAGACCCTCAAGGTCTCACTAAAACCAACAAGGATAAACACAAGAAGATCTCAACAGATAAACTCTACTTAGGTATATGCCCATACATATACCTAAGTTATCAAGTAACCCATCTCAAGCATGAGGAAACACAAGGATTGTGAAAACGACGGATAACCACTACCCGGGTATATGCCCATACATATACCAAAGTTAGCAGGTGACCCATCTCAATTATGAGGTAAACACAAGGTCAAAAGTCTCAGATCAAACCAGGATTTTCATTATCGAAACCGTAACTGCTGAAGAGCTCCGTCTCTAGAGTGTACAGTGGTCCTGTCACGACTCCGAGGTACTGCTCGCTAACCTAAGACTGCTGAGGTACTCCTCCTGTCGAGTACTGCGGGTTTGCGGCCAACTACCTGGCGCTCCGTCCGCTGAGGGTCTGTCGCCAAATACCGGGCGCTCGCCCAAATAGCCTACTGAGGTACTCCTCCTGTCGAGTACCGCGGGTTTGCTGCCAACTACCTGGCGCTCCGTCCGCCGTGGGTCTGCAGCCAAATACCGGCGCTCCGTCCACTGGGCTAGTCGACTCACTCCAAGTCGAGTCGGTCAAGCAGTCGTCAGGTCTCAGCCGGCTACACGGTCTCCGTACTCTGCACGCTCGTCTCCGGGAGGGTCCGCTCCACGAGCTACTGGTCGATACTCCAAGTATCTCAAAGTCCCACGAATAAGTATCTCAAAAGTCCGTCTCGTCACAGGGGTCTCAACGCAACAGACGGCGCGTCGATCGGACGCCCGGTCTGTGAGTTATTAGCCTTTTCGTCCCAGGGGCCCGGTTGGTTTCGAGAGCGAAACCAATCCCGGCCGTATCTCAACTGTACCCCGAACTCCCATAGGGTAAACTCAAAGGGACCGTTACTCAACGTAACCACCAACGCCGCTGACGGTTCGTCAAACAGACGTCCTGTCTGAAAGATATCAGCTTTCCCGTTCCAGGGGCCCGGTTGGATTTCGAGTACAATCCAACCCGGCCATACTCCGACTGTATCCAAAACTCGGGCGGAGTATGTCAAAAGTTCTGTCTCATCAAGAGGAAGTCAACGAAACAGACGGCGCGTCAATCGGACGCCCGGTCTGTGAGTTATTGGCTTTTTCGTCTCCGGGGCCCGGTTGGTTTTTAAGGCAAAACCAACCCGACCATACTCCACCTGCGTCCAAACCTCGGGCGGAGTATGCCAAAAGATCCGTTTCACTAAGAGGAACGCAACGCGACTGACGGCGCGTCAATCGGACGTTCGTGGCTCAAGATATGAGCGTTTCCGCTCCGAAGGCCCGGTTGGTTTCGTGAACGAACCAACCCGGCCGAACTCAAAGTAATCCGAAACCTTGAGTGCGATATACCGAAACGACCGTCTCGATCCAAGGATCGCGTTGCCGCAGACGGTTCGTCGTTCGGAGGTCCGAGGCTCAAGTTATGAGCCAAAAACCAAATCTGGTTCGAAACGGGGGGGTCCGGGTCCGGGCCGACCCGGCCCGACCCCCCCCTGGGCGGCGGCGGCGGTCGGCGGCGGCGGACGGCGGCGGACGGCGGCGGCGGGCGGCGGCGGCGGGCCGCGGCGGCGGGCCGCGGTGGCGGCGGCGGCGGGCCGCGGTGGCGGCGGCGGGCGCCGCTCGTGGGAGCCGCACGCGGGGGGCTTGATTGCCCCCGCTTTCTTCTGGCGGCGCGGCTTAGCCGCGCCGATTTTAAGTAAACCGCCCCCCTCACATGAGGGGGGCCTGCTTGTGCGGATCCGAGGGGGCCGGTTGCCCCCTCCTTCAAAGAACCCCCCCCTCTCTTAAAGAGGGGGTTTTAAAAAAAACGGCCGGGGAATTTATTTCCCCGGTTTTAATGACTTCCGGCCGGCCAGCTGGCCGGCCGGTTTTCTCCAACGGGACCGGAAATTTCCGGTCCCCTCTTCGGCTTCCGACGCCGGCGGCCCGGCCGCCGGTCTTCCCTTCCGCCGCGGCCCGGAACCGGCCGCGGTCTCCTCGTCCCGCCGCGGCCCGGAACCGGCCGCGGCGTTCGTCGTCCGGCGCGGTGCGACGGCACCGCGCCCCTTTGCCGTGCTTGATATTCATTCAACGCGGCGCGACGGCGTCGCGTTTCTGTTGTTTCTACCATGGTGCGTGCGACGGCATCGCGAAGATATTTGCACGTTCATCCGCGTGGTGCGACGGCACCACGCCACTTGCTTCCTCCCGCAAGATAAATCAACATAAACGTTGGAGGGGGGTTCGGCCGTGTTCATGCGGTCCGGCCCCCCTCACGTTAAATAAAAACTCAACATGAACATTCAAAGCCTCATGTTAGACATGCCAGATCCACGTCCAAGAAATGGAATAATTAAAGAATGAAACAACAATCCCCTACCTCGGGTTTAAGATTTGAAGATTCGTCTACGTTCCGCGGAAGACGGCGTCGCGGAGGTCGGGCGTCGCGGTCGTCGTTCGTCAAATCCGTTGACGAAGAGATACGTCCGATGCGACACGTCGTTGGCGGATCTTCGTTTGCCGACGAAGAAGGCCCGAGGAGGATGCGGCGTTCCCTCTTGTTGACACCGAAGACGAAGAAGAGCGGAGCGGCATTCTTCGTCGGAACTTGTTAGTCGCACGTTGACGGAGTCGTGGAATATTGGTGACGATTCCTTTGACGTCGGAGGAAGAGTCGTTATCGAAGGCGTTCGTCGCGGAAAACCGTCGCGGAAGAGATGACGCGGAAGAAGAACGTCACGTCGCGGATATGGCGTCGCGGAAAGACCGTGTTCTTCGGTGAAGAAGTTCTTCGTTGAAGAACGGCGTTCTTTGCGTTCTTCGTTGAAGTTGAGCGTTCTTCGTGATCTTCGTCAGAGATGAAGAAGAAGAAGAAAGTGATGCTCTCCACCTCTCAAGAAGACAAACCATTCAACCAAAAATAAAATAAGACAACCTCTTATTTTATTATCACATAACACATTAGAATTTCAAAGGTTTGAAATTCAAAATGGATAACTCCAAAATTAACTCACTTATTTAATATACATGAATTGTATAATTAAATAGAAGTTAACTTGTCAAGCCATTAAAAGGGAGAGAGGGGAGTTTAGAGGGGTTAGGGAATTTGAAAAGAAAAAGGGTTTCGTGTGGGCCCCACCACACTTAATCCTCCCAAGGGAGGTTAAGTGGGTGTGGGTCCCACTTCCAACCTCCTTTGGTAGGTTTTTAATAAGTTAAAATAAAATTTGTCTTACACAAATTTTATTTAACTCAACTGAAAACCCCAAAACTAACTTTCAACTCGCAACAAACGCAACTCCTGAAAAGGTCTCTTTAAGCGAATATCGGCGCTGCGAGTTCATCGGTGCTCTCGGATTTCAATTCCGAGCACCGGATCAAAAGTTAGGAATTCCCGCTCGTTCGTTCACTGAACGTACCCGAGCCAAACTTCGGAAATTAATTCCGGGCACTCCGGACCTCGGAATCAGGTGCCGTCTGAAACCGCGCTCTTGTAAAATTCTAAAGAAAATTAAGAAAAAATTTCCCTTGAATTTTACGGGTCTTTACATGAATGATTTGAAATTATTTCAAATTACAAGTGGTTTTATTTTATTATAAAATTTGGAAGGTATTTTGGATTCAAAATTGGTTGGATTTTGTTTATAAAAGAGTTTAAACTCACTTGGGGTTTATTCCAAGAGTGGTTGGTTTTAAAGTGTAAATTTTGGGGGTGTTTTGAAATAGAAAAGTGGGATTTATGAGGATGTTTTAACTAACCAAGTCGAGTTTAGGATTGGGTTTGAAGGTGTAAAATGGTTCATGTTTGGATTTTTAATAAACGTTGGCCCTATTTTTAATGGTGCCTTGGTTTTTAAAATGAGTTTTGGGTCTCCTAGATAAGGGGTATGTGGTTTTAAAAGATAAATGTTTGGAAGAATTTTGATTGTTTAATTAATGGTGTGATTTTTGAGGTATGAATGGGTTGAGATAATGCCTAATTTTATTTAATGTAAGCCTCCCAAAAAGGTCTAGTATAAAGGTAGATTACTTTTCTTTACAGTTTTTTCCAACTTCCAATTTTATCATTGCCCAGACTCTGAGTGGAGTGGTAGGAGTTGTCTTCTCCTATTATTGGTGTGTCTTGGAAATTATTCAAGGCAATGTTCATTTAGTGATTTTTCTTGGGAACATTATAGGTCAAGTGGTTCAGATTGTGAGCCTTGGTTGGAAAATTAGATAAGTGAGGATCAAATTTCTTGGAGACTCAGATATGAGATCTAGTTTGGAGTGATTATTTATTTTGGGATGCCAGTTTGATCAATATTGGGAAATTTAAAATTTGTTGATGTGGTCATAATTTGATGTACCCTTTAGAATATGTTCTATTTTTTAGATTTATGATCAGTGAATTTGGATCAGTTGTGGTTTGGGGAAATTCTTTCTTGATGTTTTCTTTGGGTGACTCCTAGTTTCTCTTTATAAGGAATGGTTGTTTTGGATAATGTTTGCAACGACCCAAAATTTTGAATAAATTTTGTTTCCTAAATTTGTGTGTTATTTTATTTTATAATCAAAAAAACTATTTCATTTGATAAAATTAATATAATTAGAATGAGACCATTGGGTTTCAACTGTTATATGACCATTGGTCAATATGACCGTTGGAAACTAAATGTTGCGATTATTGTCTCAGAATACAAGTGATCTTAGTTAATTAATATAGAAAGAAGATTCGATGGCCTCATCCAATAGTCTTAGGCCGATCGAAGCCCATCTAACAGTACTTGGGAAGGAGGTAGCACCACTGGGCTTTTCTCTGGACCAAACCCAAGCCGAACTTCATCGTGTGAAGCTAGAACAGAATCACCTTTGTGAGAAGTTCAAGCTGATAGAAATTACTACTCGTGCAATGTTGGATGAGCCACCCTCAGATTCTATCACCTTAGCACACCTTACACTTAGGTCCTATGCTGGGGTTATAAGGGGCTATGTAAGGAGACCGTAACTGCTTTGTGTAATCATTTGATAAATAAAAATTGTGATTTCTTCTTATGGTGAAGTTTGTGAATTTTCAAAATGTCCGAATAAATGTAGGATGTATATTATTGATGAATTTCGGAAAAAAGGGATATTTTAAAATATTTATGTAAACCTTAAATAATTCATGATGTGTAATGATTTTCAAAAATGGTTTTCTGCAAATGTGTTCCGTAAGAAATTTAGATTCTAATAAGATCAACTTAATTTTTGATGAATAGTGATTTACAAATAGTGATTTTACGCTTAGGATTAGTAATGTGACCAAATGGACTAATAATCTCACTAAAAGAAAGTATTAATATAATTTAGGCACCTTGATTAAGTAATGTGATTCAATAAAATGGGTAAATAACTCTTTCATAAATTATTAGTCAAGTATTAGTTTTTTCAGGTGAATAGTGTTTTTTTAATTAAAAATTAAATTAAAAATATTTAGAAAATTGTTTTTATAAAATGGAGTTTATTTTTGAATTCAGAGCATCAATATTATGTTAAGGTAATTTTTGGGGTTTTTTTTGAAAAAAAATGAATTTCGGTGAATAGTGTTTTTATTTAAAAATTAAATTAAAAATATTTATAAAATCATTTTTATAAAATGGAGTTTATTTTTGAATTCATAGCATTGATATTATGTTAAGGTAAATTTTTGGGAGTTTTCTGAAAAATTTGAATTTTCAGTGAATAGTAAAAAAACAGTTTTAGGGTTTCGGTATATTTAATGACATCATGACTGCATCATGATGATTTCATGAGATATTTGAAGGGATGGTCGACTAAAGGGGATGAATTATGGTATGAGGGGTCCCATGTGTCCTAACACATTGGTAAATACCATGGGAAAGCCCATGGTTTTGCCAATACCACCAATGAGGTGTCCCTTGGCCATTAATGCCTTGTCCCCTCACTTGCCCTATAAATACCAAGCCATTCTCTCATCCTTTCGATTCCAAAATCATCATTAATGAAGTTCTGGTCTCCTTAACTCCCAAGTAGTCCTCCCAAAGTGCCCCCAAGCCCTCAATGTCCCAACCTTTAAGTTTTAAGAGTTACATTTTAAGGTAAGGGATCCTACCTCTCTCTTTCTTTCCAAGTACTCTCTTTTATGTCATTTATTTTATGCTCCATGGTCTTATGTTGGGTATGTTCTTTTATATTCATCCTACTGATCTTGTATGTTAATATGATGAGAGACCCCCTATTTCTCTCATCAATTCATTTTTAAGAATGTTTAAGTGGCGCCGTTAGGCTGCCGGATTTTTAAGGGATTCTTTCACCCTTCTCATTTTCAAGTTCTATTTTCATGTCAAGTATTTCAAGTTATTTTTTATTATGTTGAGGTATTATCTCTATATCTATCATACTAATATTTTATTTTCATATGATGAGATACCCTATTTTATCTCTTCAATTCATTTTTTTTGAAGTTTAAGTGACGTCGTTAGGCTGCCGAATTTTTATAAGAAAAATCTTATTTTTGTCTTCCTTCCATGTTTTTCATTTCAAATGGTATGTACTTAAAATTTCATTACCATGTTCATATATACTTTATATTCTGTCCCTATACTATTTTATAGATCATTTATCAGTGGGTGATCCATGTCCCCTCTCTTTTCAATGTTTTCTAAATCCCTGCAACATAGCCGTTATGTTGTAGAATATTCGTCTCAAAATGTCTCTCTCTTTATCTCAAATTCTTTTATTTTATTAAGTGAATAATCAAATCTATTTTTTATATAGGGGTATTCACATATATATAAAAATGTTCTATTTTAAATTTTGGGATTTACATACATGAGACCCGCTTTCCTTTTCCGTGGGTTTAAAGTGACATAAAGATCACGTCTTTAAAGTAGTTTTTAAAATGTTATGACTATGAAATGAAACCCATTTATTTTATGATACATGGGTTATTTATGAAATTATTTATTATGATATATTTGGCTCACATGATAATAAAGGCAAATTAATGGTGTTCCCTAATATCACTCCAATGCATTGGGTAAAGACTTAATCTCTAGAGATGACCATTTTTAACGATACCTTGGTGAATAACCTAGGTAATTTTAATGAAACCTTGGGGATGAACCTTGGTGAAACAGAAATGACTGTCTAAGTTAAATGTTTTAGCCACATCTTCAAGTTATGAAACACATTATTTTTATTATGATATGCCTCATGATCTATTTCTCATGCCTTAAAGTTATTTTTCATGACTTTTGATGTATCTCAAGTTCACATGTAAAATGTTTCCCTTGTTTCCCTTATTGGGCCTTATGCTCACCCTTTCCTTTGATGTATGCTCCTAGGTTATGAGATGCTGTAATGAACTTAGGATGAACAAATGAAAAAACCTTTCAAGTGTTTAAGAAGAATTTTTTATGTTGTCATGTATTAAGTTCCTGGTTTCCAAGACACTAAACCTTAAAGATCCTCAGTTTTGTATAATGTAATGAAAGTTTATGTGATAAAAAGGTGGGATGCCATAGTTGGTATCAAAGGATGGTTTAGTTATTTGTGGAAATTATTATATTAAAACTTTAGGAATAACCCTATATAAAAGTTTAAATATAGGAAAACATCTTGGTATTTTGGTGAAGTATTGAGTAAGTGGTTTCCAAACAAATAAGTAGAGGTGGCTCTGGCACAGATGTACCTAGGAGTGAAAACTCTAATAAGGTGTTTTGGGCTTGACCTGGGGTAACCTGGTGCATGACAACGAGCCTTTCTGCACTCTTGGTTTGACACTCCCAGGGGATATGCTTTGGTAAATTCATAAGTTTTGTATGAACCATTATTAAAGGGACAAAGATAAAATAAAATAAAGATTCACATAAGAATATATGATCATGGATAACCTAGATTGGAACCTAGGGGATCACAAGTTAGGGTATACTTTTCTTCTACAATTTTATCCTTCTATGCTTTAAGTTTCCTTTTCATGATTATTAGCTAAGTATTTAAGCCCCCTAATTATACTTTCTTTCCTCAGTTAATGGAGGGAAATAGAAGAACATGTCCCAAGGCAATGATCTCTTGTAAGGAATGAGAAGCATGATGAGCATCAACAATCTTCAAGGAAAAGGGAACAATTCAAGTCCTATGCTGAGATGAATCATGATGACTGAAGTACATTTAACTTATTCTCAATAATTGTCTATGTCATGTTGTATTTTAGTTCGTGCTCCATGAGCATATCTTTAATGTTTTCTAAGAACATCAAGTCACTACCTAATACGCTTTTATATCATTAAGGAAAATATATATTGTTATGTATCACATGTTGATGTTGTGAATCTGTTATTCTTAAAAAAATGATTAGGTGATTAAAAGATGAATATTATTTTGGAATACGTTCACTATTTTGGGAACCCTATATGATCAAGGTAAATAGATAACTACGGTATTTTATTTGAGGAGTAAAGGTTGACTAATATTTTGAAGAATCGATGAATTTAAGGTGAACTTATGGTAATTTAGGTTACTTATGGAAATGATTAACCTATCTTGGGGAAAATGTGATTAGGTTAGTTACTTTTGTTATAAGACGATAAGAGTGGTTGATGTTGTTTAGAGATGAATGATAAAGTTTATCTTGGAAGACTATGTTATGAAATCATTCTTATATTTGGGTTTTAATCTTAGTTTGGTTTATTTTGAGGAATTTTAAGGAAAATTATTTATGGAATGGTCTATGATGAACTTTGGGCAGTACCATGGAATTTTGAAGATTTAAAGTAGTTTCCCTTCCTATAGGGTTCTTTCTTTTGAAGAGTTGTTTTATCTTACCCTTTCTGTTTTTGGGATAATGTTTAAATATAGAAGAAATATATAGTTAATCTTTTGTGGATTATGTAATTCTCTAGAAGATGATTCTTGTGATTTTGATGAGACTAAGTGTTTTTGAATGCTCATCATTTGGAGAAAAGATTAGTTTTGGTAGAAACTTATTAAAGGATGAAACTCTACTTTAAGGTAAGTATATTTCCTTATGTTTTTATTCTATGTAGTGAATGAATTACTCAAAATTATGAAAAGGAACGTAAAACAAAAATGTTGTTGGTTTATGTTTCCTATTGGGTAATCAAATACCATTTACACACATCATAACTTTGTGATTTTCTTATGTTTAACTTTCTCCTAATCATGTTTTATATCACTCTCCATCAGAACATGACCCTTTGTTTTCTCTTCCATATCCATGTTTCCCTACATGGAATCCAAGTATGGGTTAACTCGGGTGACCTTTGTACTTCTTTTTCTTTCTTTTAAAGTAATAGATTTACTGACTCTTTTCCCGATGTGGGACTTTCAATGAAATTTCAAGACGAATTTTAAAAATTGCGAGGATGTAATTTCTTAAGGGGGGAATAATGTAACGACCCAAAATTTTGAATAAATTTTGTTTCCTAAATTTGTGTGTTATTTTATTTTATACTCAACAAAACTATTTCATTTGATAAAATTAGTATAATTAGAATGAGACTGTTGGGTTTCAACTGTTATATGACCATTGGTCAATATGACCGTTGGAAACTAAATGTTGCGATTATTGTCTCTGAATACAAGTGATCTTGGTTAATTAATATAGAAAGAAGATTCGATGGCCTCATCCAATAGTCTTGGGCCGATCGAATCCCATCTAACAGAACTTAAAAAGGAGGTAGCACCACTGGGATTTGCTCTGGACCAAACCCAATCCGAACTTCATCGTGTGAATCTAGAACGAAATCTCCTTTGTGAGAAGTTCAAGATGATAAAAATTACTACTCGTGCAATGTTGGCCGAGCCGCCCTCAGATTATCTCACCTTAGCACACCTTACACTTAGGTCCTATGCTGGGGTTATAAGGGGATATGTAAGGAGATCGTAACTGCTTTGTGTAATCCTTTGATAAATAAAAATTGTGATTTCTTCTTATGGTGAAGTTTGTGAATTTTTAAAATGTCTGAATAAATGTAGGATGTATATTATTGATCAATTTCAGAAAAAAGGGATACTTTAAAATATTTATGTAAAACTTAAATAATTCATGATGTGTAATGATTTTCAAAAAATGGTCTTCTGCAAATGTGTTCAGTAAGAAATTTAGAGTCTAATAAGATCGACTTAATTTTTGGTGAATAATGATTTATGAATAGTGATTTTACGCTTAGGATTAGTAATGTGACCAAATGGATTAGTAATCTCACTAAAAGTAAGTATTAATATAATTTAGGCACCTTGATTAAGTAATGTGATTCAATAAAATGGGTAAATAACTGTTTCATAAATTATTAGTCAAGTATTAGTTTTTTCAGGTGAATTGTGTTTTTTTAATTAAAAATTAAATTAAAAATATTTAGAAAATTATTTTTATAAAATGGAGTTTATTTTTTAATTCAGAACATCGATATTATGTTAAGGTATTTTTGGGGTTTTTTCTGAAAAAAATGAATTTTCGGTGAATAGTGTTTTTATTTAAAAATTAAATTAAAAATATTTAGAAAATCATTTTTATAAAATGGATTTTATTTTTGAATTCAGAGAATTGATATTATGTTAATGTAAATTTTTAGGAGTTTTCTGAAAAAGTTGAATTTTCAGTGAATAGTAAAAAAACAGTTTTAGGGTTTCAGTATGTTTAATGACATCATGACTGCATCATGATGATGTCATGAGATATTTTAAGGTATGGTCAACTAAAGGGGATGAATTATTGTATGAGGGGTCCCATGTGGCCTAACACCTTGGGAAATACGATGGGAAAGCCCATGGTTTTTCCAATACCACCAATGAGGTGTCCCTTGGCCATTAATGCCTTGTCCCCTCACTTCCCCTATAAATACCAAGCCATTCTCTCATACTTTTGATTCAAAAATCATTCTCAACGAAGTTCTGGTATCCTTACCTCCCAAGGAGTCCTCCCAAGGTGCCCCCAATCCCTCAATGTCCTAACCTTTGAGTTTTAAGAGTTACGTTTTAAGGTAAGGGATCCTATCTCTCTCTTTCTTTCCAAGTACTCTCTTTTATGTCATTTATTTTGTGCTACATGCTCTTATGTTGGGGATGTTATTTTATATTCATCCTACTGATCTTTTATGTTCATATGATGAGATACCCCCTCCTGCTCTCATCAATTCATTTTTAAGAATGTTTAAGTGGTGCCGTTAGGCTGCTGAATTTTTAAGGGATTCTTTCACCCTTCTCATTTTCAAGTTCTATTTTCATGTCAAGTTTTTCAAGTTCCTTTTTATTATGTTGGGTTATGATCTATATATCTATCATACTGATATTTTATTTTCATATGATGAGAGACCCTATTTGATCTCATCAATTTCTCCACTCATTCCCAACCATTGATGCATCCCTTTCAAGGAGTTTGTCCTTAGTGGAGTGTTTCTCCTTTTAAGGGATACCTAAAACAATAATGGGGTTCCTAGAGATATCCTCATATAATCCTATCACCTCTTTCTATGGGATCCTTGTCCCTACTAAGCTTTTTAGATCCACTCTTTCCATCTCCTTCTCTTGAGATGAGGAGATGTATGAAATGAAATCTATAACTAGGACTGTTATTGGGGAGCTAATAGATGGACCAGATGGTTCCTTATCTTTATACATAGGGTGACCTAGAATGGTCTTGTTCAAAACTTCAATGTTCTTTTCAACTCCCACATGGGATGCAGGGGGAATTGGATGGGTAACCTATAGAGTGGAGGGATCACATTTCTCCAAAATTATTCTAGGAGGATGGGAAAAAATTCCTTTTCCCCTTATGTATAGAGGTCAATTGTTTCTTTTTCTATATATTCTTAATACTTATACAATTGGACACACACTGTCCAATAATATTGAAATGAATATAGAAGTTACGAATTAATTCATATTTGAATCCCTCCTCAATTATATCCCCATTGGACACTAAGGTGAAGATGTTTGGAAAATTATGTCAATGGTCCGTATCCACAAGAACCAATAAAAAATATCCCAAATTTACTTCAAGAGTATTCTCATCTAACTTTATTAGTTCCCCAATACAATAAGTCATGTCCATCAAAATATACAAGTGCCATAAGTCCTATTTGAGACCATGTAATCTCACCCAAATCTGAGCATTATAGTATTTTTTATTATGTGGGTTAAGTTTGATGTCTTGGGTCGAAAGGTGAAGGACCCATGGGTTTAGATTTGATAAATTTGAACTCTAAGCTGCATTGAGAGCATTCAAATATGGGAAGATAATGTGCAAATAGCCTTTATCGGTGGGTATGATTTTCTAGTATTCGAACTCCCAGATTTGAGAAATCCTAATATTAAGATCTTCAACATTCAAGGGATTATCACCCTTATCTAGGATGATCCGCCCATTTAGAGAAAACTTACAAGAATCAAGTATCTATTTAACATCTTATGGGTTAATAGTAATCAATTTCCATACTTTAATTTTGAGATACAATAATCCCTCTTAGAATGGGTCAAGGGACCAATCTTTGGGGAAAATTTCTTACTAAGAACCTCTGTAAAAGTAATCTCCTTATTGAAAGATGATCTATATTTCCTATTATGATCCAATGACACTAAGTTTTTTAAAAATTAACACCCCAATGTTAATTTATTACAATAAAACTATGCATAATATAAATGAAATAACCACATAAGAGGGGATAAAATATAAATTCAATGGGTTCCATTTAATTAACACACCATCTCATATTTTTTGGTTATTAAAATATAAAATAATCACTCCAAATCATTTTAAAACCTCCAATTAAAATCTAATGACTATGTTTATCACACGTGGATATAAAGTAATAGTGTGGGTGTTAGGAAATGAGACTCATAGTAATTACTATTTTTGGAAAATATTATGGCATACAATAAATACTAATTATTTATATCATTGTCATTTAAATGTGATCAATTTCATAAAATATTATTCAACCTTCACTTAAAAAACTATCTCTTAGAAAAATAAGTGAATTGAAAAATGATTGAGTTCCATATTCATTATAAACTAACTTGTTAAAAATATTATTAGGAAAATATAATTTGAAATAATATGATGAATGAAAAAAGAACAATATTTTAAACTCTTACTTATAAAACCATGATAAATGTTGAAGTTTTCACATACCAATATCAAAAACCTACTTATCAAAAAGTTGAAATTGATAATGTTTTTTTAAATAAATATACAATATTATCACATGATTTAATTTGTTAAAAGTTAATCTCACCATTTTTTTAAAATCTATGAATGAAAAAAGGTGAGTTATGTTTCTCCATACCATCCTTTATATTGTTAGAGTTGGTTCCTTAGAACTAAATTTATGATGTAATTTGGATTACCACATCATGTATACAATTTAATATACACATGGTTTATTCTCATCACATATTTTTTTTCATGTAATACGTGATAGTGTCCTTAAAATATTTATTAAATCAATATTTTTTGTGAGATATGTTTTGTTATATCACCCTTAAAATTGTTAGAGTTGGTACCTTGGATGAACTCTACGATGCAATTTAGATTACCATATCATGTATATAGTTTTAAATGTACAAGTTTTATTCTTATTGCATGTTTTTTTTATATTACATATAATGAGTGATAACATTATTAGAATATATATCACATCAGTAGGTTATAGTAGTCCCCTACTATAATGATAACCTAGAGTTATCATGATAACATTCTAAATGATGAGTGTAGGATGAATCCTTCATTGGTAAAATATATATTTAAATCCTAACATATAATTTTGGTGGGTTACTCCTACTACAAAGTGAGTTTTTATTAGGATTATTATTCTAACCCAAACCTTATTAATCCCAATACATAAACCTAATTTGGGTTCCTTGTAGGTTTATGCATTGGGATTGATAATGTGAAATTTAGGTTTATGTATTAGCCTTGATAATGTGTGGGACAAAAGAATGATCCTAATAAGTGGTATCAGATCTATGGTTCAATCTAATTTTGACATGGATAACATAACTCTGGTTTGATCTTGCAATAATAATGATGGCCTGGTTGGAGCATATTGAACCATATTGGTTCCTTGTATCGAAAATCTTCCGGATATTATAATGGTTGGGTAGTGTGTCTTGGTAATGAAAAAATAATGCTATAAGATTATTAAATCATGTGGAATACCAGTGAAGGGAATAACCAAGAGTGATTTTTTGTTTTTTTTGGAGGATTATTGGATATGACCCCAATATAATGTCAATAAATTATTGATTTCAATCCTAATATATAAGTTTGTTGGTTTACTCATTCCACTAATAAATGATTTCAGAATGGAACCCAATTTAGTTCTATGTATTGAGCTTAATAATGCATGGACTAAAACACAATCCTGACACATAATGTTGGACCACTAGGTTAAATAACTTAATGAGGTGGGGGTGAATCAAGGTATGATAGATTAAAACAACTTTCCCTTTTGATATTGTTTAATTGTTAAATAAAACTCTCTTCACTCTACTTATCACAATAATGTATATATATATAAAAGAAATCGTGAAAGAGACACAAAAATTTTACTTGGTTCACCCTAACCAGGATAGTCTAAGGAGCATAAAAAGGTAATATTTCAATGTACCAAAATCCACTAAGTGCACTATTGTTACAAGTTTTGGAGTGGACTCACTGACCCTCCTAGTTTACATCTATTAACACTTTGAAAACCTAATAATTTATCTACAAAAGTGAATGAACTAATCCTATAAAACATTATTTTGTTATTCTGAATCAACTTAGATTTGATTCACACACATGTGAGTGTTCTATAAATATCCATTTTCACTAGAGATATGAAATCCACTTTACTGCATAATTTTTGATTCCCAAAAAATGCTTTACAAACTCATTATTCTTCACAAAATGTCCACCATATACTGAATACATAGACATTGTACACCTCTCGGTTGGCACACTCTTTACCAAATGATTTTCACACATGAAACCCTTTGTGATATTATCTTCCAAGAACTTCCTATGTATACTTCTTTCACCACACACCTTTCTACATGGAACACCCACACGAGTTTACACCTCTATGAAATTCTTATGAAAATCAACTTTTTCCACATACCGACTATGTATAATCCTCCCTCCATGTACTTACCTCACAAACTCCCTTCACTTATCACTTACTACACAAACCTCCTTATGTCTTTGTGAAATTCTTCAGTGATGACAATCAAGAGAATTTTTCACTTTACTAAATGAAGTGATTGGGGGGGTCCTTATATATGCAAAGAAACTTAGAAAATACACTAATCATGAAATTATTATTCACTCCTTATACATGCTTACCCCTTTTCAATCCATTTATTTTTACCACCTTATGATCACACATTGAATATGCGGTCCGGTAAACTTCCTTCATAGAAAACCCCTATTGTACAACTTATCCTTGATTGCATACCCGTTGAGTGGTACTAAAAACTTCCACCTACCTACTACATGTATTTATTCATGTACAATGTAGTATTCTTGGTTAACATGTTAAAACATTTATTTTCCATTTTAGGGAAAAAACCAAACTTATATTACCCCCAAAATTTACACCCATAAATTTGGAAAACACTAGAAAAAAATGTATCCTTCCAAACTCCTACTCAAGTAGAAACAAAACTATAAATTTATCAATATCCATTTTCAACAAACACAATAATCCCTAAAAATACAAAAAATTTCATCATGAGGGATTTTTACCAACAATATCTCCCTTTAAGTTTGTTGAAAATATTTAAAACCACTAAAAACATTTCATGGAAAAAACTATGCACACCTTAGTATTATATCTCCATTAAAATGTCACAACTCTAAAAATGATTAAATGATTAATAAAAAAAATATTCTAAGACCACATGATCCAATATTGGTGTAATAAACAATCATAACATGAAAATTTCACCAATGAATCACTTTATTCTAGATAAAACTTTTCAAATCTTGAATTGATACTGATTGATCTTCAAAGTCGATACCAATTAATATTAATTGAGGTTGGTTATTAATAAAAAAAATTATTGAATAGAGTGTAGTACACAGTAATTCCACTTTGTGACACTTTTTATGTCACTATGTAGTTTATTTTATGTTATTAAGTTTCATTGAAATTTTTCGAAATTTTTAGTCTTGGAATTTCAAAATTTTGAAGGTTTTCAAAGGGTGCACAGTTAGAACACATGATTAGGAGAAACTATGTGAATAACATGTGATATTGATGTGGTTTTGATAGTATAATGTCATGTGTTTAGTTCATGGTTATTCAAATCACGTGGGGTCTTAGTGGAAACCATACAGAGTGACTAGGTGAGTCTAGTAAGGGGCGCATAATTGGTGCACAGTTTGAAAAACCATGTCTACCCAGGTGTTTATTTTTTGAGGTTTTTGGTTTCAACCCCACTAATTTTTAACCCTATAGGACTCTAATTTTACTTCCTCATATTCAAACAGATTAGACATGCATAGGGGGAGTCCCTTCCCCCACTAGTAGAAAAAGAGGCTTCCATGTTGGGGTTTTAACATATTGTTTTTATAAATTGATGTTAAAAGTGAAGAAAGAACCTTTTAACGTCAATTTTCTATAAAAAAATGTAAAAAATGTTTAAAATTAAATAAATGCATCCTAAAACCACATTTTTTTGACTCAATATTTCTGAAACCCTCATTCTATCGATCCTCGATGGCACTCAACCTGACCCGATCATCACTTTTAATCAATTTTCATTATCTTTTCACTTTTTTTACTAAATCTTCCATCCTTCATTATTATTTCATGGTCCTAAATATTATTCAATACATTGAAACCCTATTCTTCTTAACTGAAAATCATGGTTTAAGTTTTTTTTCTGTTCTTTTTTCTACTTTATTTTTGATTTTTTTTCTTTAATCTGGTAGTGCTTTCCCTATTAGAACTACCTTTGAGTGAGTTCATCAGAATTCATGATAAATTTTCCATTATTAACCTCCAATTTTTTTACGTTATTTTTTTTATTTTTTAAGATAAATTAATTATATATTAGTTATAAATTGCATTTATCCATTGATTTTTTTGTATGCATTTCATTATCAATTATATTTTTTTTGTTAAAATTTGTTTAATGTTACATTTTTTTATGTTTATAAATTGTTTGTGACCATAATTTGTTTTTGGTTATAAGTATTAGTATTTATAAATTTATTATTATTATTATTTTTTTGTGGTTGAAATAATTTTTTTACCTTCAATTTTTTTTTCATTTATAAATTGTTTTTATCATTATAATTACTTTTGATTGTTTTTTTTATTGCAAATTGTTTTTATTTTTTATTTTTTTAAGATATAAATTATTTGTTAAAAAATTATTCATGTTTAATTTTTTTATATATTTTTATATATTTTAATTTTATTTGTTTATATATATGTTTAAATTTATATATATATATTAATATATTCTTATATTATATAGTGATTTTTTGTTAATTAGTGGATAAACATTTAATAAATGCATGAATAACTACCAAAAAATATGAGAAAGTGGTTGATATTTTATTAGAAGTTTCTAAATTAAATCTTTAAAACAAATATGTGATTTTTTATCCATGCATGAAATGTTTAGATATAAGTAAATTAGGGTATAGAGAAATCAAAGACCATCTGATTTTCTATGGTTTTATTCATAATTATACACGCTATATTTGACAAGGTGGAATAAAAAACAAGTCAAGATAAAATAATGATAAAGATGTTCTGAATCAGATAGATGATCATCTTAAAGAATCAATTCATGATGTAGGTATTGAAACCATTGAAAAAACAAGCGTTGAAAAATTGTACAATGATATTGAGAAACAACTATTCTCAAGTTTCACTAAATTTAAAGTGATATTAAGAGTGATGAGATTAGTTAACTTAAAATAAATATATGGTTTGAGTGATAAATTTTTCATTGAACTGATTGAAATTTTAAAATAGATACTTCTAGAAGGCAACAAGCTTCTAGATTCGAATTATGAGGCAAAGAAATATTATATCCAATGAGATTGGGGTATAAAAATATACATACTTGACCTAACAACTGTGTGATGTATAGGAAGAAATATGAAAGTTTATTAGAATTTCCTAAATGCAGGACATCATGATATAAAATGGATGAAAAATCCAACCGTGATTCATTCTCAAGTATAGGCACCAAACCTACCACTAAATCAATCTAGTATCTTCTAATAATTCCTTGTTTAATGTATATATTTACAAATTAAAATGACGTAAAGAGGGTAAGGTGACATATAGATGAGTGTATCTTTGATGGAAACCTATACCATCTTGCTAATTCATCACAATGGAAATGATTTGACCATAGATTTTTTGATTTTTGAAATTAAGTTATAAATTTTAGAACGGGTATATGCACAAATATAATGAATCCGTATTGGAGTCTCAATAGATAACATAGTTCATGACCTATTTTTTTGTTTTTCTATAAATTATCCCCACAGATAAGTATGAATAGAAAATAAATGATGATGATATTAATGTTTTTTGGACCAAAATAGCTTGGAAATGATATTTTTGTTTATCTATCACCATTGATTGATGATTTGAAATTTCTATGGGTTATAGGTGTTATAATATTTGATGAAAAAAAATGAGTATTTTCTTTTGCATGTTATGATAATGTTCACTATAAAAAAATTTCCTTCATATGCAAACTTATTTGGATAAAATGTTAAAGGATATAAGGCTTGTCAAATTTGTGAAAAGGGGACTTTATATCATCAATTTTCAAATGGAAGAAAAATAGTGTATATGGTACATCAAATATTTTTTTGAATGGATAATACTTCTCAAATATTAAAAAAGGCATTTAATGGTTTATAAGAGTATAATTTCACCCCACAATCATTATCCATTAAGAATATTAAAACAAGGTGAAAAAATAAATGTCACATTTGGAAAGAAATGAAGTTCTGGTCGTCAACCAAATACATTGGAGAAGTGATAAATTTTATTTGAGTTACATTATTTAAAATTTTTGGTCATAAAAAATAACATTGAAATTATGCATATCGAGAAAAATATATATGATAGTTTAATTATAACATTGTTAAAGATAAAAGGAAATACAAAAGATGTATTGTAAGAAATATTGGACTTAATAACCAAGGGTATATGTTTGGAGTTAGCTCCCACAATGAAAGGAAACACAACATATTTTACTTTGGCTTGTCATACATTAAGAAAGAGTGAGAAGATAATTTTTTCAATGCCTACATGGTATTAAAGTACCTAGTGGGTTTTATTCAAATGTGAAAAATTTGGTATCATTAAAGGATTTAAAGTTAATAGGTATTAAATCTCATTAATGTTATGTATTGATGAAACATTTTTTTACCTATTTCATTGTGTGACATATTTCTAATACCTATTATAATTTTTATAATCAGGTTGTGTTACTTTTTTAATTCAATTTGTAGAAAAGTAATAGATCCATATTTGTTAGATGTATTGTAGAATGAAGTTTTCATCATACTTATTCAACTAGAAATGTATTTTACACCATTTTTTTGATATAATTGTGCATCAATTGATTCATTTAGTGTGATAGATAAGAATAAGCAGACATGTTTATTTATGTTGGATGTATTATTTTGAAATATATATGAAAATTTTGAAGGGATATGTTAAGAATATGCATTTACCATAGGCCTCTATTATTCAAAAATATATATTAGGAGTGATAATTGAATTATGTACTGACTATTTGTCTAAAGTAGAGCACGTTGGTCACCATATATCTTGATATTTGAAAATTTATAGTGAATTTAAAGGGATTCATGGATTAAAGGTAAAGTGAATTCCACATGATGAAGTGATGAATGTACATTTATATATTTTTAATAACATAGGTGTTGTTAAAACATATACATCATCACATATTTCTAGATAGAAGGTATTATATTCAAGAAAAAATGAAAATTGGTTGATTAATGACCATAAAAACACATTTTTTTCATGGTTTATGGAGATAATCTATATTGATTTATCCACACCAGAAACATTGAAATGGTTATTAGGGTAACAAGTGTTAATATGATCATGTGGTCTAGTTTTGATATTAATGGTTATACATTTTACACAAAAAAACCTAGACTATAAGAGTATTATTAAAAATAGTGTAGTAATAATTGTCGTTAAAGCACTGCATTTTTCAAGCGCCAAAGATAAACAACCAATTTCTGGATCAACATCATATTTTGGAGTTGTTGAGTATATATGTGAGATTTATTATACCAAATTTTAGGTGTTGGTATTTACTTTTAAGTGGGTTAAAAATAATAGTAGTGTGAAACATGATGAGTATGGATTTAAAATTCTTGATTTGAAAAGATTTAGTTGCAATGAGGAAGAATTTATGCACTTTTATTCAATAAAAAATTTATATTTTTATTCCTATTATGCACAATTACATTTTTACTTATAACATTTATTTATTTCTAAAAAAATACATGTACAAAAATTACACATTTTTTTATGATAATCATTTCTATCATTTTATTGTTGTTAATTTTAATATACACCAGTTTTAACTACACATTTTTTTGGTTTAAAAATATAACATTTAGTGTTTTATTTTCTATTATGAATAATCAATTTTTTTATTTATTACATTTATTTAATTTTAATCAAATACAGGTAAATATACTTTTGTTGAATTAACATACATCTTTCTAAATACTAGACACCAAAGTAGGGGAACCAAGGTATGCATATTTTTTCATATAAATATTTATCTATAATAATTAAACTATTTAATGAAATTAAACTTATATTTATTAAAATTGTGTGAAACTCTTCTTATTCACCAGAGAAGATGATACCTAAATATAGTAGGTATGTGATTACAAATTTACCAAAAATTTCACTTGCACATGGAGAGCAGAGGGTGATAATTAACTTTTATGGGAATGACCACCCTACTAGCCCACATGTCATGTAGTTTAGGAATTACCTGACTATAGAGAGTTATTGCATGATAAGTATTTTATTCTCTAATTGGAGGATCCTTGACCTATTGATGAAAGATTTTTTATGGAATTCCATAAAAATAAAATTTCTAAACTTATTTATTTAGTTTTCCAATAGTTTAAATATTATACATTTCTTAATATTTTATCTATTCAATTACATATTACATTTAAATTTAAAGAGACAAAAGGAATTAATAAAAATTGTCTATATTTTGTGAAAATAACATGGAGAGATTTTAAGATGAAGTTAACTTCATTTTATATTTTTGGGAGTAAATAGAGTCAAGATACATGCCTTAAGTATGGGTTTATAGATCGAGAGACATGGAAAAAAATTTCTCTAGTTAGTGGGAGGAAGACTTTATAGTATGTTTTTATTGTTTTATAACATTTTTATATGATTTTTTTTTTATTTTTTAATAAATATATTTATAATTATTTACTTATAAATATATTTATTATAATTAATTAAGGGTAAAATAAAGTAAATTAAGTGTAGACTATTTTTTAATTAATTTTAAATACTTTATAACTTATTTATTTTTTCTTTTTTAACAAACTTCTAAGAAAACTCACCAAGAGATATAGTATCACAATTAATACCCTTATAAATTGTCATGAAGAGGGTATCCTTTATTAGAGCATCAAATGATTACTAAAAAATATAGTGAATTAAGATCCAAGTTAAGTAATAGCTTCGAAGATGTTGAACTTGACCCTCCATCTCCTCCCCCTCATTATGAAAAATATAGAAAAGGGAAAGAATGGAAAAAATGGGAAGTATATTATCGATCCAACAAAGGTAGTAGCTGATAATATTATAATTAATAAATTATTAATTTTATCAATATTATTATTTTTTAAATTTATCTCACTAATATTAAATTTGAAAATATTACTTTTGGACACCCTTCAAGAGCAATTAGCACATGGAAACTTTATCCCTCAAGGTAGGATGGATATTATTTCCACTACTTTAGAAAATACGAAACACCTAGGCCACATCAGAGGGTATCAGGAGGATATTATTTTTGAATTTTTTTTGGTCACACCCCTAGTATAGAATCAATGGGGGAAGAATATAAGGAAGAAATAGATTCTTTGAAGGTTGAGTTATGAATCTTGAATGAATTGATAAATGATATTATTAAATAATTTGTATCATCTATGCTTACAGAAGTGATGAGACAGACATAGCCTGTGCAATTTGCTTACCAAGATCCACTACCTCCTAGTTCAGACCCAATTGTGTATTGTGAGTTTCTTGCTGGGGATCCCCATGTATACATTATAGCATATGAAATTGAACATAATCTAGGGTATTATGTATATCATTAGATTATGAAGTCGGGTCAGGTAAGAGTAAAGGTATATAATATTATTTATCCAACTTCTTTAGTGTCGCTTCCTACTGAGGTGGTGTCTATAATCAGACATGGTATTGGTTATTTTTTACTTTGGACAACTAATATTTGTCATTATGTGACATATAAGGTATGCGTTGTTTTTAATTTTTTATTTATCATTAAATTCACAATTAATTATAATATTTATATAAACTTAAATTATATAATAATATCTAAAATTGAAGGAATCGCTATAAAGGAAAGGAAAATTTAAGGTTTTAGTACCTTAAGATACTCATCAGGAAGCCGATTGGGTAAAAAAGATATCACATATTTTTTATATATTATAAAATTATTACATTTTTCCAATGAATATTGATATTTGTGTAAGATATTATCTATTAAATATTTTTAAAAATAACATCATGTATATTGTAAAGGGTGACCAATGCAGTGTACCTATGCTTCAGTTGTTTTCCATGTAAGTAAATTTCAATTTTTAATTTATTTTCATTAAGTAAATATATGTTATATTGACTTAATTAATCAATTTTATAATCATGTATATCCACACTCTTTGAATCCAATATTATTTCACTTCTATTTATGGTTTTATAGACCTAAAATAAATTTCAATAGAGTTAAAATATTTAGACTGAGAATCCAAAACTGAATATGTATATGAAAGATTAAAAAACACACTGATTACATATTGGTTTTTTACATTCCTTGACGAGTAAGAAAAAATATATAATTATCAACCACTATTCATTATACTATTATTAATTATGAATTATTTATATTTTAGTGAACATTGAATGTTATGTATATTTTTCCCAAAATAATGTAAAGCATATTGGTTATACGCTTTATTAGGTGGTGTTCGAAGATGGTTTATCCAGTTATTAAAGTAAGTTTTATTATGTTATTTTAGTTATTTAATATTAAAATTTTCATTTTCCATTATTTTTTATAATCAATATTTTAAATTAAAACAATTTAGGAATTAAGTTCAATAGGGCTCACTATTAAACAATGGAATAAAAAAAATTGAATATGTGAAAGTTCAATTACATAACTCTTATATCAGTGAATACATGATTTTTATTACATATCTTGTATTTTTATTTTTAAAATATTGTTTCATAAATTCAATTTCATAATAAAAAATGGGATTTTAAATGTAGATATTATGTTTTAAAATTCATTTAAGAGATAATCACGACCGGGACAATTATAGATTTTGAAAATGTTTGTTTCATTACAACACATATAATTTTAAAAAACATGTTTTTTTTAAAATTAATAATACTTTATTTTGTAGGTTTTTGATGATGTTTCTCTGTATACATTAAATGAATTGAAACAAATTTAAAATTTATTTGTGGAATAGTTTATAAGTTTGACTAATTTGGAGTTTAAGTTTCATTTAGTTGTATATTTGTAAAAAATATTGTAAAAGTTCTCAATTAGTTTTTCTAGTCTTATTATATTTTTTCTAATTTTTTCTACTTTTGGTTCTGCATTTTGAGTTTTAAATTTCTAGATCATGTGATTTTATAATGTTTTTTTTAAAAAAATTCAACTTTCCACATCAATTTTTTATAAAGATGTAAAAAGGCATATTGGTTGGATTTTTACCAAAAAACGACATTAGAATCCTTCCATAAGGACTTTACATATCGGTTTTAAAGAAAAACTACATGGAAAGCCTAGTATGAAGGCTTTAAATGTTGGTTTTACAAAAAAATAATGTTGAAATCCTTTTATATTTTTTATTTTGGAAGGGGTTTTAACGTCGGTTTATAAAAACTATCATATAAAGTTACAATTTCAACATTTCATGTATTAACATAACTTTATATCCAATATTGAAAGTAAAAAAAAACTGACGTTAAAGGTGTTTTTCCACTAGTGCCCAGTTCTTTTATTTTTTTGCAATTTCACCTTGGTTTCAAGAAAATTCTCCATTAGTGAGTACCTCCAAACCCCTTTCTCTCCTCTATTTTCCTTTCATCCCTTGATTTTATTCCTTCCCACTAACCTTAAAGGCCATGTTGGATGATTTTAGGGTTGGGAGTGGGCCTAATAATGTGGATTTATTCATGTAGCGGTTATATAGGTAATTTCATGGCTCGGTTGAGCTTTCACCATTAAAGGCAATGAATTGCAGTTGGTTTCCACTTGATGAAGGTAAGAATTTATTTGTAGTATATTTATATTATATGTCATTGGGTTCCTGAGTGTTACAAAATGATTTTATTTTCAAACTCTGCCTACATATGTGCTCCATGAGGGACCAATGATGATTTCCAAATGGTTTTAACCCTTAGCATGGAATGTGATTCCTTGCCAAGTGTTTGTAAAATTTCACAAGTGGATTTTCAAAGGTATTTAAATGTTTTAAAGGGGTGGTGGACACAAATTTGATATTTTAAGGGAATTTCACACCAAATAATTTCCAATTATAGCATTTTAAGTTTTTGAAATAGGTTTCTTTATTTGAAAAAAGGGTGTGTAGGCCCATGTGAATTTAATTTTGAAACTTTTTAATGATTTTGAACATTTAAAAGGTATTTTTAAAGATTGTGTGGATTTCCAAAGGGATTTCAGGATTTTTTTATTAATTTAAGTTTCAAGAGTTGATTAGAATGAGTTTTGAAAAGGGTTTGAGTTATCTTGGAATCCCAATCTAATTTTTAAAGGCATGTTTGGAACCTTATGATAAAAATATTTTATGAAAGTTGTGAAACCCTCTTTTGTTCCCCTTGTAATTGTTCCCTTAAATGGGTGGTGATTCATGTATATGGAGGCTAGGTGATGGATCTAAGGGGTTATTTTGTGTGATGGTTTTGGAGTTGAAACAAGGTTTATTTATAATTATTTTAATTAATACATGTGTTGATCATGTGGTTCTTTTCTTTCTCACCTATTTAGTTTGATGACATGGGAGTCTTAGAAAGATAATATGTAACTTTCATTAGTGCAAACCCTAGTATAGAGTGTGTTTCCTAGGGTAAGTAACTGGTTATACTGAGTAAGTTAATAAGATTTTTTCATGGTTCAAGAATGTATTATAATGTCCCATGGATTTATTTTGACCTCCCTAATTACAATGGAGCTCAGTTAGTTCTGTAAGACTACTAGGGCATGGCAAGTTTAGTAGTGCTGACCTAGTTTCCTCATTTTTAGTTCAGGTATTTATTACTAGAGTCATAGGGAGTTTCCTATGATTCTAGGATCCTATTCAATATCGTTTAGGGGATTTCATTCTTTACCGTGTTTATATCCCCTACTTATTATTATATTTCTTGGAACCCATGTATTGGTTGGGTTTTTATCCTTTCCACATGACTGTGACATCATGGTTCCAATTTTTAATTCTTCATCTTACTTATATTATGGATTACTTTTCAAATGTTTTGAAAATGGATTTTGTAAAAGGTTTTTAATGAATTAAAATTAAAGTGAGGATTTTGTTTCAAACTATTTTTTCAAGGGTTTTAAAGGTGTATTATTTAAATATGAAAATGTGTTTTTAAAGAGTTTTTGGATCATTTTGATAAGAAAGAGGAAAGATTTTTTTTAAAACATTGGAATATTTATTTTATTTTAAAGGTATTCAAAGGGAAAAATAATTTTAATCAGAGTGTGAGTGTTAAATCATGGTTTTAGGAGTTATGTTCCCAATTTATTTTTAAAGGTTTTACCTTGGTTTTGGAAAAGAAAAATAAAACTACTTGGCATTTTTTTCCTGATGGTTGTCCTTGTAAAAAATATAGTTTTTTTATTTATGTTCAAACTAGATTTTTTAGGCTGTAATATAAAATCATTTTCATAGATTCATTTATTAGAGACCTTCCAGGTTGATAGGTCACACCTATGTTTTGTAGGATCCATGTTGTATCGGGATTGGGGAATTTCTCCTTATCGATTTCTAGAAACCTATTCTATGGGAGGGGGTATCGAGAGTTAGTGGGTGTACATGAGCCACTTGGATTTGATTCCATGGGGTTGGGTTTGTTTTTGGTTTATTTTGGATATGTTTTATATTTATTACTTTGGCTTAATGCATTTACTATTATAGTCTTTTATAACTAATTCCTCTATTTCTTTATTTTTGGATTCAGGTGTATATTTTGTATTGGATGCTCATGATGGATTATCTTATTTATGTATATGCTATTTATATTATCTTTTATAATTATTTATATTATTTTTAAAGGGATAAATCATTCCCAAATCATGTTCATTTTTTCCTAGGCACTAATTTCCAGCTAGTGGGGATCAAGAATGCCCTTCAGGCCAGTGGAGGATTAGGTCGAGTGCCATTTTAGATGGAAACATGGGATAGTTTGTTAAAAATGGTATTAGAGCCTAGGTTTTTCATGGGTACTAGGTTTCTTAAAGGATATATTTCTATTTTTGGAGTTGGTATTTTGGAGATAAGGATGTCCAGACTTGGGAGGTAGGTTTGGGGAGAGTGTCTCAAGCTCTTTCCCACTCTGAGCCTCGAGTTTCCAGGGGTAGTTGAGATTTTAGCATTGATTCTGGATTTCCATTTGATGGATTTATGGATTATAATTTGATGTTTATAGTAGTAGTTATTTAATCCTTATTTTCATATATTGATTTACCTTGGGGGCCATTTAAGTGTTTTGGGATACAGATGGAAAATGGAGTCAAGGTGTGAGGTTGGATTATAGATCCTAACAAAACATATAAAAACTAAACTCTTGATTCCAAAAGAATTATAGGGACCATTTCATGATTGGAACAAGACCATCAACCATGTTTCCAATTTGATCATGGTTCCATATCCTGTTTAGGTTCACTATTTAGACCCCCTGACACTTGAGTTGACTAGAGTGGTTTAGGCCAATGAGAAAAGGGTCAAGGTGGGTCTTGTGATGTGTTTATGTGAGAAGATTGGATTTTTTTTGATGTTTGTTCCATGTTTTGATGATTTCATTATTGCAAAAAATTGAATGTGTGTGTGTGTGAAAATTATATTTCACGATAAAAGTGTTTTTAGTGAGAAATAAATCCTTAGGGCTTGTTTGTGAAATGAAATCTAGTTTTGTAAAATGGATGATTTCATTATAAAATTTCAAAAATTGTTTTGGTTTTAAACTAGTTAAGGGTGTTTTGAAATAAAAATGTATTCCATATGGAATTTTTTAAGTGTAATTTATTTTATAATATAATGAACATGGTGTTTTGAATGACTCAAATGGTTAAGGTTATTTTCAAAACAAGACCTTGTGGTTTGTTTGGGTTTTGAACCTTGTGGCATATTTTAAAAGGTGAATGATTTGAAATTATTTCAAATTACAAGTGGTTTTATTTTATTATAAAATTTGGAAGGTATTTTGGATTCAAAATTGGTTGGATTTTGTTTATAAAAGAGTTTAAACTCACTTGGGGTTTATTCCAAGAGTGGTTGGTTTTAAAGTGTAAATTTTGGTGGTGTTTTGAAATAGAAAAGTGGGATTTATGAGGATGTTTTAACTAACCAAGTCGAGTTTAGGATTGGGTTTGAAGGTGTAAAATGGTTCATGTTTGGATTTTTAATAAACTTTGGCCCTATTTTTAATGGTGCCTTGGTTTTTAAAATGAGTTTTGGGTCTCCTAGATAAGGGGTATGCGGTTTTAAAAGATAAATGTTTGGAAGCATTTTGATTGTTTAATTAATGGTGTGATTTTTGAGGTATGAATGGGTTGAGATAATGCCTAATTTTATTTAATGTAAGCCTCCCAAAAAGGTCTAGTATAAAGGTAGATTACTTTTCTTTACAGTTTTTTCCAACTTCCAATTTTATCACTGCCCAGACTCTGAGTGGAGTGGTAGGAGTTGTCTTCTCCTATTATTGGTGTGTCTTGGAAATTATTCAAGGCAATGTTCATTTAGTGATTTTTCTTGGGAACATTATAGGTCAAGTGGTTCAGATTGTGAGCCTTGGTTGGAAAATTAGATAAGTGAGGATCAAATTTCTTGGAGACTCAGATATGAGATCTAGTTTGGAGTGATTATTTATTTTGGGATGCCAGTTTGATCAATATTGGGAAATTTAAAATTTGTTGAGGTGGTCATAATTTGATGTACCCTTTAGAATATGTTCTATTTTTTAGATTTATGATAAGTGAATTTGGATCAGTTGTGGTTTGGGGAAATTCTTTCTTGATGTTTTCTTTGGGTGACTCCTAGTTTCTCTTTATAAGGAATGGTTGTTTTGGATAATGTTTGCAACGACCCAAAATTTTGAATAAATTTTGTTTCCTAAATTTGTGTGTTATTTTATTTTATACTCAAAAAAACTATTTCATTTGATAAAATTAATATAATTAGAATGAGACCATTGGGTTTGAACTGTTATATGACCATTGGTCAATATGACCGTTGGAAACTAAATGTTGCGATTATTGTCTCAGAATACAAGTGATATTAGTTAATTAATATAGAAAGAAGATTCGATGGCCTCATCCAATAGTCTTAGGCCGATCGAAGCCCATCTAACAGTACTTGGGAAGGAGGTAGCACCACTGGGCTTTGCTCTGGACCAAACCCAAGCCGAACTTCATCGTGTGAAGCTAGAACAGAATCACCTTTGTGAGAAGTTCAAGCTGATAGAAATTACTACTCGTGCAATGTTGGATGAGCCACCCTCAGATTCTCTCACCTTAGCACACCTTACACTTAGGTCCTATGCTGGGGTTATAAGGGGCTATGTAAGGAGACCGTAACTGCTTTGTGTAATCATTTGATAAATAAAAATTGTGATTTCTTCTTATGGTGAAGTTTGTGAATTTTCAAAATGTCCGAATAAATGTAGGATGTATATTATTGATGAATTTCGGAAAAAAGGGATATTTTAAAATATTTATGTGAACCTTAAATAATTCATGATGTGTAATGATTTTCAAAAATGGTTTTCTGCAAATGTGTTCCGTAAGAAATTTAAATTCTAATAAGATCAACTTAATTTTTGATGAATAGTGATTTACAAATAGTGATTTTACGCTTAGGATTAGTAATGTGACCAAATGGACTAATAATCTCACTAAAAGAAAGTATTAATATAATTTAGGCACCTTGATTTAGTAATGTGATTCAATAAAATGGGTAAATAACTCTTTCATAAATTATTAGTCAAGTATTAGTTTTTTCAGGTGAATAGTGTTTTTTAATTAAAAATTAAATTAAAAATATTTAGAAAATTGTTTTTATAAAATGGAGTTTATTTTTGAATTCAGAGCATCAATATTATGTTAAGGTAATTTTTGGGGTTTTTTCTGAAAAAAAATGAATTTCGGTGAATAGTGTTTTTATTTAAAAATTAAATTAAAAATATTAATAAAATCATTTTTATAAAATGGAGTTTATTTTTGAATTCATAGAATTGATATTATGTTAAGGTAAATTTTTGGGAGTTTTCTGAAAAAGTTGAATTTTCAGTGAATAGTAAAAAAACAGTTTTAGGGTTTCGGTATATTTAATGACATCATGACTGCATCATGATGATTTCATGAGATATTTGAAGGGATGGTCGACTAAAGGGGATGAATTATGGTATGAGGGGTCCCATGTGTCCTAACACATTGGTAAATACCATGGGAAAGCCCATGGTTTTGCCAATACCACCAATGAGGTGTCCCTTGGCCATTAATGCCTTGTCCCCTCACTTGCCCTATAAATACCAAGCCATTCTCTCATCCTTTCGATTCCAAAATCATCATTAATGATGTTCTGGTCTCCTTAACTCCCAAGTAGTCCTCCCAAAGTTCCCCCAAGCCCTCAAGGTCCCAACCTTTAAGTTTTAAGAGTTACATTTTAAGGTAAGGGATCCTACCTCTCTCTTTCTTTCCAAGTACTCTCTTTTATGTCATTTATTTTTTGCTCCATGGTCTTATGTTGGGTATGTTCTTTTATATTCATCCTACTGATCTTTTATGTTCATATGATGAGAGAACCCCTATTTCTATCATCAATTCATTTTTAAGAATGTTTAAGTGGCGCCGTTAGGCTGCCAGATTTTTAAGGGATTCTTTCACCCTTCTCATTTTCAAGTTCTATTTTCATGTCAGGTATTTCAAGTTATTTTTTATTATGTTGAGGTATTATATCTATATCTATCATACTAATATTTTATTTTCATATGATGAGATACCCTATTTTATCTCTTCAATTCATTTTTTTTGAAGTTTAAGTGACGTCGTTAGGCTGCCGAATTTTTATAAGAAAAATCTTATTTTTGTCTTCCTTCCATGTTTTTCATTTCAAATGGTATGTACTTAAAATTTCATTACCATGTTCATATATACTTTATATTCTGTCCCTATACTATTTTATAGATCATTTATCAGTGGGTGATCCATGTCCCCTCTCTTTTCAATGTTTTCTAAATCCCTGCAACATAGCCGTTATGCTGTAGAATATTCGTCTCAAAATGTCTCTCTCTTTATCTCAAATTCTTTTATTTTATTAAGTGAATAATCAAAGCTATTTTTTATATAGGGGTATTCACATATATATAAAAATGTTCTATTTTAAATTCTGGGATTTACATACATGAGACCCGCTTTCCTTTTCCGTGGTTTTAAAGTGACATAAAGATCACGTCTTTAAAGCAGTTTTTAAACTGTTATGACTATGAAATGAAACCCATTTATTTTATGATACATGGGTTATTTATGAAATTATTTATGATGATATATTTGGCTCACATGATAATAAAGACAAATTAATGGTGTTCCCTAATATCACTTCAATGCATTGGGTAAAGACTTAATCTCTAGAGATGACCATTTTTAACGATACCTTGGTGAATAACCTAGGTAATTTTTAATGAAACCTTGGGGATGAACCTTGGTGAAATAGAAATGACTGTCTAAGTTAAATGTTTTAGCCACATATTCAAGTTATGAAACACATTATTTTTATTATGATATGCCTCATGATCTCTTTCTCATGCCTTAAAGTTATTTTTCATGACTTTTGATGTATCTCAAGTTCACATGTAAAATGTTTCCCTTGTTTCCCTTATTGGGCCTTATGCTCACCCTTTCCTTTGATGTATGCTCCTAGGTTATGAGATGCTGTAATGAACTTAGGATGAACAAATGAAAAAACCTTCCAAGTGTTTAATAAGAATTTTTTATGTTGTCATGTATTAAGTTCCTGGTTTCCAAGACACTAAACCTTAAAGATCCTCAGTTTTGTATAATGTAATGAAAGTTTATGTGATAAAAAGGTGGGATACCATAGTTGGTATCAAAGGATGGTTTAGTTATTTGTGGAAATTATTATATTAAAACTTTAGGAATAACCCTATAGAAAAGTTTAAATATAGGAAAACATCTTGGTATTTTGGTGAAGTATTGAGTAAGTGGTTTCCAAACAAATAAGTAGAGGTGGCTCTGGCACAAATGTACCTAGGAGTGAAAACTCTAATAAGGTGTTTTGGGCTTGACCTGGGGTAACCTGGTGCATGACAACGAGCCTTTCTGCACTCTTGGTTTGACACTCCCGAGGGATATGCTTTGGTAAATTCATAAGTTTTGTATGAACCATTATTAAATGGACAAAGATAAAATAAAATAAAGATTCACATAAGAATATATGATCATGGATAACCTAGATTGGAACCTAGGGGATCACAAGTTAGGGTATACTTTTCTTCTACAATTTTATCCTTCTATGCTTTAAGTTTCCTTTTCATGATTATTAGCTAAGTATTTAAGCCCCCTAATTATACTTTCTTTCCTCAGTTAATGGAGGGAAATAGAAGAACATGTCCCAAGGCAATTCTCTCTTGTAAGGAATGAGAAGCATGATGAGCATCAACAATCTTCAAGGAAAAGGGAACAATTCAAGTCCTATGCTGAGATGAATCATGATGACTGAAGTACATTTAACTTATTCGCAATAATTGTCTATGTCATGTTGTATTTTAGTTCGTGCTCCATGAGCATATCTTTAATGTTTTCTAAGAACATCAAGTCACTACCTAAGACGCTTTTATATCATTAAGGAAAATATATATTGTTATGTATCACATGTTGATGTTGTGAAGCTGTTATTCTTAAAAGAATGATTAGGTGATTAAAAGATGAATATTATTTTGGAATACGTTCACTATTTTGGGAACCCTATATGATCAAGGTAAATAGATAACTACGGTATTTTCTTTGAGGAGTAAAGGTTGACTAATATTTTGAAGAATCGATGAATTTAAGGTGAACTTATGGTAATTTAGGTTACTTATGGAAATGATTAACCTATCTTGGGGAAAATGTGATTAGGTTAGTTACTTTTGTTATAAGACGATAAGAGTGGTTGATGTTGTTTAGAGATGAACGATAAAGTTTATCTTGGAAGACTATGTTATGAAATCATTATTATATTTGGGTTTTAATCTTAGTTTGGTTTATTTTGAGGAATTTTAAGGACAATTATTTATGGAATGGTCTATGATGAACTTTGGGCAGTACCATGGAATTTTGAAGATTTAAAGTAGTTTCCCTTCCTATAGGGTTCTTTCTTTTGAAGAGTTGTTTTATCTTACCCTTTCTGTTTTTGGGATAATGTTTAAAGATAGAAGAAATAGATAGTTAATCTTTTGTGGATTATGTAATTCTCTAGAATATGATTCTTGTGCTTTTGATGAGACTAAGTGTTTTTGAATGCTCATCGTTTGGAGAAAAGATTAGTTTTGGTAGAAACTTATTAAAGGATGAAACTCTACTTTAAGGTAAGTATATTTCCTTATGTTTTTATTCTATGTAGTGAATGAATTACTCAAAATTATGAAAAGGAACGTAAAACAAAAATGTTGTTGGTTTATGTTTCCTACTGGGTAATCAAATACCATTTACACACATCATAACTTTGTGATTTTCTTATGTTTAACTTTCTCCTAATCATGTTTTATATCACTCTCCATCAGAACATGACCCTTTGTTTTCTCTTCCATATCCATGTTTCCCTACATGGAATCCTAGTATGGGTTAACTCGGGTGACCTTTGTACTTCTTTTTCTTTCTTTTAAAGTAATAGATTTACTGACTCTTTTCCCGATGTGGGACTTTCAATGAAATTTCAAGACCAATTTTAAAAATTGTGAGGATGTAATTTCTTAAGGGGGAAAGAATGTAACGACCCAAAATTTTGAATAAATTTTGTTTCCTAAATTTGTGTGTTATTTTATTTTATACTCAACAAAACTATTTCATTTGATAAAATTAGTATAATTAGAATGAGACTGTTGGGTTTCAACTGTTATATGACCATTGGTCAATATGACCGTTGGAAACTAAATGTTGCGATTATTGTCTCTGAATACAAGTGATCTTGGTTAATTAATATAGAAAGAAGATTCGATGGCCTCATCCAATAGTCTTGGGCCGATCGAATCCCATCTAACAGAACTTAAAAAGGAGGTAGCACCACTGGGATTTTCTCTGGACCAAACCCAATCCGAACTTCATCGTGTGAAGCTAGAACGAAATATCCTTTGTGAGAAGTTCAAGCTGATAGAAATTACTACTCGTGCAATGTTGGCCAAGCCGCCCTCAGATTATCTCACCTTAGCACACCTTACACTTAGGTCCTATGCTGGGGTTATAAGGGGATATGTAAGGAGATCGTAACTTCTTTGTGTAATCCTTTGATAAATAAAAATTGTGATTTCTTCTTATGGTGAAGTTTGTGAATTTTTAAAATGTCTGAATAAATGTAGGATGTATATTATTGATCAATTTCAGAAAAAGGGATACTTTAAAATATTTATGTAAACCTTAAATAATTCATGATGTGTAATTATTTTCAAAAAATGGTCTTCTGCAAATGCGTTCAGTAAGAAATTTAGAGTCTAATAAGATCGACTTAATTTTTGGTGAATAGTGATTTATGAATAGTGATTTTACGCTTAGGATTAGTAATGTGACCAAATGGATTAGTAATCTCACTAAAAGAAAGTATTAATATAATTTAGGCACCTTGATTAAGTAATGTGATTCAATAAAATGGGTAAATAACTGTTTCATAAATTATTAGTCAAGTATTAGTTTTTTCAGGTGAATAGTGTTTTTTTAATTAAAAATTAAATTAAAAATATTTAGAAAATTATTTTTATAAAATGGATTTTATTTTTGAATTCAGAACATCGATATTATGTTAAGGTATTTTTGGGGTTTTTTCTGAAAAAAATGAATTTTCGGTGAATAGTGTTTTTATTTAAAAATTAAATTAAAAATATTTAGAAAATCATTTTTATAAAATGGATTTTATTTTTGAATTCAGAGAATTTATATTATGTTAATGTAAATTTTTAGGAGTTTTCTGAAAAAGTTGAATTTTCAGTGAATAGTAAAAAAAACAGTTTTAGGGTTTCGGTATGTTTAATGACATCATGACTGCATCATGATGATGTCATGAGATATTTTAAGGGATGGTCAACTAAAGGGGATGAATTATTGTATGAGGGGTCCCATGTGGCCTAACACCTTGGGAAATACGATGGGAAAGCCCATGGTTTTTCCAATACCACCAATGAGGTGTCCCTTGGTCATTAATTCCTTGTCCCCTCACTTCCCCTATAAATACCAAGCCATTCTCTCATAATTTTGATTCCAAAATCATTATCAACGAAGTTCTGGTATCCTTACCTCCCAAGGAGTCCTCCCAAGGTGCCCCCAATCCCTCAATGTCCTAACCTTTGAGTTTTAAGAGTTACGTTTTAAGGTAAGGGATCCTATCTCTCTCTTTCTTTCCAAGTACTCTCTTTTATGTCATTTATTTTGTGCTCCATGCTCTTATGTTGGGGATGTTATTTTATATTCATCCTACTGATCTTTTATGTTCATATGATGAGATACCCCCTCCTTCTCTCATCAATTCATTTTTAAGAATGTTTAAGTGGTGCCGTTAGGCTGCTGAATTTTTAAGGGATTCTTTCACCCTTCTCATTTTCAAGTTCTATTTTCATGTTAAGTCTTTCAAGTTCCTTTTTATTATGTTGGGTTATGATCTATATATCTATCATACTGATATTTTATTTTCATATGATGAGAGACCCTATTTGATCTCGTCAATTTATTTTTTTTGAAGTTTAAGTGACGCCGTTAGGCTGTCGAATTTTTATAAGAAAATTCTTATTTTTGTCTTCCTTCCATGTTTTTCATTTCAAATGGTATGTACTTAAAATTTCATTAACATGTTCATATATCCTTTATATTCTTTCCCTATACTATTTTATAGATCATTTATGAGTGGTTGACCCATGTCCCCCCTCTTTTCAATGTAATCTAAAGCCCTGCAACATAGCTGCTATGCTGCAGAATTTTCGTCTCAAAATGTCTCTCTCTTTATCTCAAATTATTTTATTTTATTAAGTGAATATTAAAAGATCTTTCTTCTATAGGGGTATTCACATATATATCAAAATGTTATATTTTAAATTCTGGGATTTACATACATGAGACCCGCTTTCCTTTTCCGTGGGTTTAAAGTGACATAAAGATCACGTCTTTAAAGCAGTTTTTAAAATGTTATGACTATGAAATGAAACCCATTTCTTTTCTGATATATGGGTTATTTATGAAATTATTTATGATGATATATGTGGATCACATGATAATAAAGACAAATTAATGGTGCGCCATGATAGCGCTCCAATGCATTGGGTAAAGACTTAATCTCTAAAGATGACCATTTTTAACGATACCTTGGTGAACAACCTTGGTAATTTTTAATGACACCTTGGGGTTGAACCTTGGTGAAACGGAAATGATTGTCTAAGTTAAATGTTGTAGCCACATCTTCAAGTTATGAAACACGTTATTTTTATTATGATATGCCTCATGATCTCTTTCTCATGACTTAAAGTTATTTTTCATGACTTTTGATGTATCTCAAGTTCACATGTAAAATGTTTCCCTTGTTTCCATTATTGGGCATTCTACTCACCCTTTCCTTTGATGTATGCTCCCAGGTTATGAGATGCTGTAATGAACTTAGGATGAACAAATGAAGAAGCCTTTAAAGTGTTTAAGAAGAATGTTTTATGTTGTCATGTATTAAGTTCCTGGTTTCCAAGACACTAAACCTTAAAGATCCTCGGTTTTGTATAATGTAATGAATGTTTATGTGATAAAAAGGCGGGATGCCATAATGTTCATGTATTATTTCTTGATGGTGTATGTTGTTGTCTGTGTATGGTGCAATCCATGGTCTGAGATTTTTTTTGTTGGTTGGGACCTAAGGAAACCTTTGTTACATGCATGGGTAACTAGGAGTGTGGTTTGATTCTATTTATACCTCAGGAGCCCCTAGGTTGAGTACTTATATTGGGAACACTATGGGATGGTGTTATATGAGCTTAGACTTAAGTTACCCCCTTTTGCAGTTTGTGACCCTAATGTTAGATACATGTTGTTTCTTGGAGAGGCATGCTTCTGATTATTGTGTTTATTAGTATTTTGAGATTTCATGGATTTCTAAATCCGATCTTGTGGTTTTGGGGATGTTTTTGGGAATGGTGCCTCTTTTTTGGTTTTGACCCAATTGTTTTTGGTCGGTTGTAATTGAAAGAATTTTTGTAACTTCCTTTGGATATTATGGTTTCTTGGTGACATTAAATTTTTATAAAAAATATATTATTGTTGTTCCACCATTCTATACTAATTTTAAATGGTGGGGAGACCTATGCTAGGTGTCCATTTCTTTAATATTTTAATTTATTGGTTGTAGAGTGGATCTTGCTTGAGGTTACATGTTGTTGTTTGGGAATTCATCATATTTTATGAGGAATTATACTTATTCTTGGGGGTTCATTTTATCTTGGTGATCCTTATTCTCTCAATATTATCCTTGGGAATTCATTCCAGATATTCTTAGAATTTTATTTCCACTTTCCTCTATGTTGACCAGAGACTTTATGGGGGTAGAAAGTGGCATAATGGAGAGAATTATGACACTTTTTATGTCACTATGGAGTTTATTTTATGTTATTGAGGTCCATTTGAAGTTTCAATAATTTCTTGTTTTAGAATTTAATTTTTTTAATGTCTTCCAAGATTGTACGATTATAATGAATGTTTAGGATAAACCATACATAGCCCATGTGATAGTATTATAGTTATTGATAGTTCCATTTCATACAGTTAGAGCACAGTTCGTCAAACCATGTGGAGTCTTAGAGGAAACTATGCGGGATGCCTATGTGATTCTATTGAGGTGCACATAATTGGTGAATGGTTTGGAAATCCATATGGTCTACCCATGTGTGTATTTTTTGAGGTTTTTGGCTTTCCCCTACTCATTTTAACCCTATTGGACTCCAATTTTCCTTCCTCTCATTCAAAAGGACCATGAACACAAGGGGGAGTCCCTCCTCTATCCTCCCTTCATTTTGAGCTCATTCACATTGGTTTAAAGTGGATTATCCTTCATTAAGTTCCTTTAAACCACTTATTCTCCTCTATTTCCATCTCCTCCCATAATTTTCTTCCCTTCCACTAACCTTATAAGTCATGTTTGTTGATTTTAAGGTTGATAGTGGACCAAATAATGGGTCTTTTTTCATGTAGGGTCTATGGATGGAGTTTTTTGGCTCAGTTGAGCATTTTTTATTGAAGGAGATGCATTGCAGTTGGTTTTTGCTTAACAGAGGTAGGTATTTCTTTATCATCACTTTATATTATATGCCATTGGGCACTTAACTATTACAAAATGATTTTATTTTCAAATTATGCCTATTTATGTGTCCCATAAGGTATCAATGATGATCTATAAATGGTTTTGACCCTCAATATAGACTAAGATTTCATTCTAAGTGTTTTTAAAAATTTTAAAATGGATTTTAAATGGTATTTAAATGCTTTAAAGGGGTGGTGGACACCATTTTTAAATTTTAAGGGCGCTTCACATTGAATTGTTTCTAATTATAGAATTTCATGTTTTTAAAATAGGTTTATTTATTTGAAAAAGGGGTGTGTTAGACCATACAAATTTAATTTTAAAAATTGTTGATGAATTTGAACATTTCAAAGACATTTTTAAAGTGAATGTGGATTTAAAAATGGAATTCAATTAATATTTTATAAAATTAAGTTTTAAGAGTTGATTTAAACATGTTTTAAAAATGGTGAAAGTTGTCTTGGCACCTTAATATCCTTTTAAAAAGGCTTATTTAGCACCATATGATAATGATATTTTATGAAATTTGTGAAACCCACTTTTTTAATTCTTATAATTATTCCATTTAATGGGAAGTGATTTGTGTATGTGGTGAATGGGTGATGGATCTAAGGGGTCTTTTAATGTGGGGGTCTTGTAGGTGAGGTAAGGTTTATTTATAACGCTTCCAAATGATAGATTTTTTTGATCATGTGGTTGTTTGTTTACTCACCTATTTTTTTTGATGTCAAAGGAATCATAAGAAGATATAAGGTGACTTTCCTGAGTGAAATCCATAGTATAGATAATATTTACTAGGGTAAGGATCCAATTAGCTTAGGTTCTTTATCACTATTTTAGGTTTTTTACTATAGTCCTAGGGTGTTTACCATGACTCTATGATCCTATTCAGGATCACTTAGGTGATTTATTTCTTTACCATGTTTGTATCCCCTGTTTCTTTTAATATTTCTTGACACCTATGTATTGGTTGGTTGTTTTACTTTGTCACGTGACCTTGATATCATGGTTCGAATTAATATATGCTCATTCTTACTTTTATTGTTGACTATTTTTTATTTTTTTTTGAAAGATATTTTTTTAAAGGTTTTGAAATAAAGAAAATTAAAGTGTGGTTTTGGTTTTTTACAAACTTTTTTTTCATGTGTTTGAATGGCGTGTTCTTTAAACGTGAAAAAGTGTTTTCTAAAGAGTTTTTGGAGTGTTTTGGTAATAAATAGGAAATAATGTTTTGTTTTTTTTTAAATTTTAGAAACTTTATTTTATTTTAAAGGTATGTAAAGAAAAAATGATTTAAACTAGAGTGTGGGTGTTCATGAATTATTTCAGACATGATGTGGTTGGTTTATTTCTAAAGTTTTTCCCTTGGTTTTGGAAAATAAAAATGAAACATTTGATATTTTTTCCCAATGGTTTTCATTATAAAAAACCTATTTTTGTATCCATGTTAAAACTAGAATTTTTGGGTTGTAATATAAAAGTGATTTCATAGATTTGGTGGGTGGAGACCTATTGGTCCATATTACTCACACTTATATTTTGCAAGTTCCAGATCGTAGCTAGATTGGGGCCTTATACCTAGATTATTTATGGCCAGTTGTTCTATGGGAGGGGATATCAGGAGATGGTGTGTGGCTATAATCCACATGGATTTGATTCTTAAGGGTTGAGTTTGTCTTCAGTTTAGTTTAGAGATGGTTTATATCACTCACCTCGGTCTATTTTATTTATTATTATATATTTTTTAACTACTTTCCCTATTTATTTATTTTTGGATTCAATTGTATATCTTTTATTGGATGATCATGATGTGATGAAAACCTATCATTGTGCACTCATCAAAATAATATTTAAACTTGAGAAAAATGCAATAAAATAGGGACTTGGATTGTCTTTGGAGAAGACATTATTATATGTGTGTTGTAATCTTGTTTTGTGGGTTCATTTTTTAAAAAGATAGTAAGTATAATTGGTTGGTTTTAAAATCCATTAATGAAGTAGTGCTCCAGTCTTGCATTATTCCATCATTAACCTGTTGAATCATTATTCATTTGGCTTCTAATCTCCCTCTCATCAATTGAATCCAACTGATTACTTGCATCATGAAATTTTGGTTCATATTAAGAAACATAATGATCACTCTATTTACCACCCTTACCTAGATTGGAATTTGGATATCCCCATTTACCCTTGAATTAACCCCACTTTTTGTTATCACATGCAATGGACTTAATTCATGTGGATTGTGTGTGTAATGCCTAAAATAAGAAAAATAAATTAAAAGATAATCAGAATAAACCTCTACTAAAAAAATAATTAACTTATACATAAGAGTTAGTATTATCATTAAAGATCATAATTTATCCATAGGGGAGGTGAGGGGGTTCTACTTCGATGAACTACAGAGGGTCTAGTGTTCCATCACTGAAGTATTACAAAAAGAGAAATTAAATAACAAGAGTCGTGGTTGGTGGTGCTTCTGATCCCCCTTCCAGAGTAATTTCTTCCTCTTATATAGTGCTCGGCTACCCAGGTTCATTTAATGTGAGGGGAACATGCTTCTTCATTGAATTATAGAATTTATTTTGGGAGCATGTTTACTTTCAGCTCGATGGTTGACATGTGTCTAGAAGGAAGGGTCTGGATGAATTCTTCAAGGCATTGATACTCCTCCACAATCCAACATAATATCCTTTTTAAAGGTGATCTACTAAAGTGATACGATGTATTTGGTAAATAAAAATGGTCTTGGGATTTTAATTATCAGACTCGTTATTTTAAATAGTATCTGGGATGAATTATTTTACCCGGGAGATATCATTTCTACCAGTATCTACAATTGTATTTTTAAATAACCTTTATGATAAATTGTTTTAACAAAGTTTTTTTATTTGTTGAAAACTAAAATTTTTGTATAAGAATGTTTTTTTTATTCAGGAATTTCTCCTAGTCCATCGCAATGAGATTTTTTAGAAATATATATGTTGTTGTTTGAATAATTTGTATTGTTACTGAAGAGTTTTGAAAGAATATTATGAATTCAGGAGTTAGAAAGTTTTCTAACTTTCTAATCAAAATTAGAAAATGAATTTCTGATCAAGAAGTTCTCAAAAATCATGAAAACTATCATGATAGAATCCTTTGATTAAATAGAGGAATCGTAAAAATTTCATCTATTCTAGATGTCAAGACAAAGTCTCAATCGTATCCAGAAGTACTAGACCCAAAATTTTTCAGAAGTAAGAAAGTGTAAAGCTGATGAAGTTTGAAGAAGTTCAAATTTTATATTTTGATTCATCATTTAATACTTTCCATAATTATAAAAAAATCATCATAATAACATTTCTATCATAATGTGAACTCAATCGTAATGAGATGAGAAAAAAACAAAAATTATAATGATTTGAGAAAGAAACATAAATCGTAATGATCTGAGAAAGAAATAAAAATAAAAATGAGATGATTTGAAAATAGATTCACAATGAGATGAGAAAGAAATAAAAACCATAATGAACTGAGAAATAAATAGATTCATAATGATCTGATAAGGAAACAAATTCATAATTACCTGAGAAGGAAACAAATTCATAATGAGATGAGAAGGAAATAGATTTGTAATGAGCTAATTACGAAGAAGACTCAAAAAGAAGATTCCAAAAGTTTTATGAATATTTGAAGAGGTCAAACATGAAATTTAATTTTGCATAAATCTTACAGAAATATAATGAGGTTTAAGGAATTCAAATTTGAAGTTTAAATGAGAGAGATTTTCAGATTTTTTGAAATATGTGGAAGGAGGGAAAGTTTTCAAGTTTCCTTCTCTTGTTTTTCTAAGTCGCTTATAAATAATTGCTCAAATATTTCATTCATAATAACTTTTAACATAAGTGGAAATGGAAGAGTGCTGAAGAAATCAAGTGAAATTCATTTCCAACCAGAGATATTATGAGTAGGATCAGAAAACTAAATTTTTGTTTATCGGATTGAGAAAGATAGTATTGAGAAGATCATATTGAGTTAATCGGATTGAAGAAGATTATATTGAGCTTTTGAGAAGAGTTTGAGTTTTGAATATTGAGAATGGTTTCATCATATTGAGTCCATAATGTTGAGTTTATAAGTAGAGTTTGAGAAGTGCTGATTGAGTAATGGAGAATCGTATTGACTTCATCAGATTAATAAAATTGGATCCAACCAAATTGGACTGAGGATTTAGACTAAGAAATTGTGGAGCAGTTTCAAAAAAGTCTTTATTATTTTATGTGGATCAATGGTTTTATAAAAAAATATTGTAAACTGATGGAATTTAGTATAATATTTCCTATTGGGAGATAGAATGTGTCTAATGGGATTTGGCACAAGTTGTATTCACTTCTTCATAATAGTGAATTTCCATAGACCCACGGGAGTAGCTATGGAAATTATATAGGTTATGACACTGAGGAAAACCTTGTAAATATTGCATGATTTACTTTATTTCATACCTTTTCATGCATGAGTATTTACTAAAATTTGATAAGTAAATAAATCTTAATAGGCTTTAGGGGTTAAGTTTCTCAAAGTTTTGAAACTCATAAAAAGTGAACAACTAATTCAAACCCCCCTTCTTAGTTGTTATTTGATCCTTTGTAACTTCAATTGGTATCAAAGGGAATGTTACCTTGTTGAATATTTGGCATGGATAATATCAATTATTTCAATAGTATAGTAATTCCTACATTTGATGGAAAAAATTATTATGGATGAAAAAATAGGATGATTCCTTATCTCCTATATCTTGGTCTAGAAGTTGTTAATGCTGCTACTATTAGTTTTCCACCTATTTAGAAGGATGCTTCTATGATGTTTGCTGATAATAGAAATATATAAGTTGATGGAAATTCTATAAATTAAATCCTTTTATCCCTATCATAGAAAGTATTTTCAAATGGAATACTAAAGTGAAGGAAGCAAAGATATAAATTTGGAATAGTAATTATAAAGACATTATAATGAGAGATGAATAAAATATTGATAAATTATTCACCATATTAAATGAATTTTTTTGCAACATCAGAGGATTCAGATATTTCTTGGAATATTCTACAGTTTTAAAGAAAATTATGAGAAGCTTCCTAGATAGGTTTGATTTTTAAATTTCCTTTTTAGAAGATAAGGATGATTTAACTCTTTATTAATTTCATAACTTTCTTATTTCTTATAAAATGAAAAAAGATACAAAGTTTAAAAAGAAGATGAAATATTAAATATTTTTGAATATATGAGAAAGATGAAAAATACAAGATGTTAAATAAGTTGATCCTTGTGAGTCCAAAGATAAGGAAGATGATGAGTTGAATGATAAGATTATGTCTTTTATCTCTAAAACATATCATAGAGGAAGAGGAAAATATGGAGGTAAACTTCCTCTCAAATGTTTTGAGTGTGGTAGAATCAGATACTTTTCTATGAAGTACCCCAAGAAGAAAGTTGGATAATATCGAGATGATTCCGATGAAAAAGCTCTATAGAAGAAGTGGAACAAAAATTATAAAGAAGAAAAGTTATCCAAAAAGTACAAGAATAATTTTAATGGAAACAAAATAAGTATGTTGAGAAATAAAGTTGAATCAAACTCAACCAAAAACAATTCTTCTGAAGATTAAAGTTCATAAAATTCATAACCTTCATTGAAAAAGTTAAGAAAACAAAATATTCCTCAGATAGTGAAGAAGATGTCAAAGAATCTTATAGAGAGTATCAGCTCAGAACATAAGTTGTTGCATGTATTGAGAAAAAAACTCTCAAGAAAGAAATTAGAGTAATTAAGAAATATTGTGAAGAATTTTTTTATGGAAGAAAAGATCTCATTAAGAAGGAGGAAGAATACATTAAGGAGATATTAAGTTACAAGTTTAGAATTGCTAAAGAGGGAAAGATGGTTGAAGATCTTAGTAATAAGCTGGAAACTAAATAAGAATAATTTGACAAGTTTCAATAAAAACTTCTTGAGTCCTAAATAACATTGAGGAATATTAATTAAAATTTCAACAAAGCTTTGGAAGTAACATTTGAGACTTCTAAAGTTGCTGAGAAGGCTCAATATGAGAATCAGGTGAAATCTTCACCCACCAAAATTAACATTTCATCTAATTATTTTAAAATTTAAGGTTCCAGAAAAGGTGCTGTGAAATATTGGGTATATAAAGGATGTGAGAAAACTATCAAATCTACAATAGTATAAAACTCACTCAAAAGATAATATAGTCTATGTCCTGAGTTTGTTAGATTTGAAATAAGTTACCAACCTCAACAAAGTTTCTATATAGAAAGATCTTTCTTGAATGGAAAATAAAGATTTTATGGTTATTTATGGTGTTTTGAAATCAATGGAAACAAATATTATAATTTTTGGCACAAATTATCTCTACCTATAAGAAGGTTTGAGTAAACTGGAAGAAATAGTGAAAGTAGAATGAGTAACTTTCCTAACTTACTGAAAGTTGAAAAGGTGAATTCTCAAGATGTTAGAAAATCTCCTACAAAAAATAAATTTGGATGTTTGGAAGAAGTTTTTGGAATATGAGATCAGGATTTTCATCATTCCAAAGGATATATGACACTTCTTCTGGAACAATTTTCTTATAATAGAAAAGAAAAAGAAGCTGAAAAAATAAATTTGAGGAAAAAGATTTTGTTGTTGAGATATATTTGAAAGCAAGAAAAAGGAAAAAACCATGGATACTTGATAGTGGTTGTTTTTCACATATTACAGGTGATATAAAAATCTTGAAACATGTTGAAACTCATGATGGAGGAGCAGCTACCTTTGGTAATGACACTTCCTTAAAAATCAGAGAAATTAGAATGACTGATATTGAAGAGAAAAAGTTAAAATCTAAGGAAGTTTTATTTATTTATGGGATAAAACATAACATACTTAGTGTAACTCAAATTTATGATGATCGAAAATGATTTTTTTAGAACTTATTTTTATATCATAAAAAGTGTGAAAGATGGTAAAGTTATTACAAAAGGATAAATAACGAGTGGGAATCTCTTCCAAATAGAAGAATTCAACAACTCCTGTTACTTGAGTATTAAAGATGAAAAAAAATTGTGTCATCAAAGAATTGGTCACCTTGGATAGAAAATTATGAACAAAATTTCTAAATTTTATTTCATTTGAAACATTATATAATTTAAAAGAAGATAAGAATATGTTTGTGTAACTTTTCAAAAAGGGAAGATGACTAACAAAAGTCATAAAAGAGTTGAGATTTGGACTAACAGACCACTTGATCTTATTCATTCTGATTTATATGGGATGATGAGACATCAATCAACAAAATGATATTTATAATTTATCACTTTTATTTATCATTTCACTTAGATGATAAACATCATGTTTATGAAGCACAAGTTAGAGGCAATTAAAATGTTCAAATTATTTAGAAAAGATGTTGAGAAAGAAATGGGGATTTCCATAAAAAAGTTGAGAATAAATAATGGTACCGAATTTACAAGAAATAATTTTTAAACTTATCTAAGAAACCATGGTATCAAAAATAAGTATATTTCTACCTATACTCCAAAAAAATGGAGTAGCAGAAAGAAAGAAAAGATGTTTGGTGGAAATGGGCTGAAGTATATTAGCAGAATACAAAATTTAAAAATTATATTGGAGAGAAGCTGTTAGTACCACAGTACATGTTTAAAAAGATGCTTGTTGAGACCAAAAACCAACATGACTTCTTATGAAATGTGTTATAACAAAAAACCTTCATTTAAATACTTCAAAGTTTTTAGAAGTCCATGTTTTATCAAAATAAAAAATCTAGATCTGAGAAAGTTTGATGAAAAAGTTGAGGAAATAAACTTTTATGGGTTATTCAAAAAATGGAAGAAGTTACAAATTTTGTAATAAAATTTACAAAATTTGGTGGACTCATATGATGTTAAAGTAATTGAAAATAAAAATTTCTCAACAAAAGTTGTTGAGAATACTGAGGAGGATAAATTGAATATTTCCAAAAATAGTGAAATTAAGTCAAAACATTCTTATCAAGATTAAAAAAAATTCATGTGATGAGGAAAGTTTATTTGGGAAAGAAACTTTGAAATTTCATACTTTACAAAAATATGTTGATTCAGAAACATTATTTGAAATCAGAAGGCTCCAGTTCATACAAGAATAAATTTGAGATTAGAAAATCAGACTTCACTTATCTCAAAAATGGATCTGGAATCAGTTTTAAAAGCTATTTAATACAAATAATGGATGAATGCTATGAATGATGAGTTAGATTAGATTGGGAATAATGAAACATGGGAACTTATTTCATGACCAATAAATAAAAATGTTATTAGGACCAATTGGGTCTATAGAAACAATTTAATTGAACATGAATAAGTTTCAAGAAACAAATCTAGGCTTGTTTGTAAAGGATATGCATAGGTGTAAGGTGTGGATTTTGAAGAAACCTTTTCCCAAGTTATAAGATTAGAAACTATCATAATGTTTCTTTAAGTGGTCGCACATTATAATTATAAAGTTTATCAGATAAATGTAAAGGCATATTTCTTAAATGGTGATATTGAGGATGATGTTTACATTGAAAAACCTTGTGGGTTTCTACTTGATGAGGATGAAAAAAAAGTTTGTAAACTAAATAAATATTTGCATGGGATGAAACAATATCCACATGCTTGGAATTCAAAAATTGACAATTGTTTGAGAATGTTAAATTTTTCTAAAGGAAAAGTTGATAGAAACTTATATGTGAAATATGTTGACTTTAAAAATCTAATTTTAATTGTTTACATGGATGATATAATTTTTTTTGGGGATAGGAAAGATATTTTTTAAAAAAACTCTGAAGAAATGAAGAAGAAATTTGAAATGTCAATGTTGGGAGAATCAACTTTCTTACTTGGATTACAAGTTCAATAGAAATAAAAATACATTTTCTTATCTCAAGAAAATTATTCTAGGGAATTGTTAGAGAAGTTTGGAATGGAAGAATTCAAAGAAGTTTCTACTCCTATTTTAGTGAGCACAAAGTTGAGTAAATATGAATCCAGAAAAATTGTGAATTAGAAAGATTTTTGGAATCTAATTGGAAGTATACTTTATCTTATAGCCTCAAGGATTGATATTGTTTATGCTGTGACTTTGTGTTCTAGGTATAAAAGTAATCTAAAAGAATCACATATGTTAGCAGAAAAAATAATTTTTGAGATATGTTAAAGGAAAAAATTCACATGGGTTGTTACATAAATGAAATAGTGAGATGAAGTTTTATGGGTTTACTGATGCTGATTGGGCTGGAGATTGTAATGATAGAAAATCAACCTCAGGAGGAACATTTTTCTTAGTTGAATGTTGTGTGAGTTGGCATAGTAAGAAATAAAGTTCAGTAACTTTGAACACATCTGAATCTGAATATATTGCAGCTACTCAATCTTGTACTCCAATTTTATGGATGAAAGTTTAGCTGAAATATTTGAATGTAAAAGTTTCTAAACCATTGAATATACTTCATGATAATCAAAGTGAAATTGATCTTTCTAAAAATATTTTCCAACATTAAAGATCAAAACACATTGATATAAAGTTTCACTTTATAAAAGATAAAGTTGCTGTTGGAGATTTTTTTAGAATACATTTTAACAAAGTATCATATTGATGATATCTTTACAAAATCAATGCTAAAATAAATGTTTGTGGAATTGAGGCTGCAACTTCATATTCAACCTCCTCCCATTACTTCCTAAACCTCATAAGGAAGGTCCCCCACCACGATTTGTATTATGTTAACAAAGGGGAAGAGAAAGTAACAAATTTGCACTTTGTAAGAAGTTTTTTACTTATATTTATTTTATGAATACAAATCTTTGATTATCATAAAATGGGTTAGATAAAAAGAAAAGCAAGAGAAAAAGAAAATTGAGAGAAAAATAAAAGTTATGGAGAGTTTATCTTTATATAGAGACAAAATTTTCTTTCCACCGAGAGATGGAATTCCTTAAAAAACATTACTTTATCCTATAGTGTGGTGTCATGACACTCTCTTTTGAGAAAGGATATGTTTTAATAAAATTTAAAAAACTTGAGTTATTTGTAAAAGTTGAGTTGTGAAAAAATTATGAGAGTTTGAAAAGTTTTTAACAAGGGTTGTCAAAAAATCCAAAGGGATAGATTGAAGAAACTTTGTGATAAATTGTTTTAACAACATTTTTGTATTTGTCGTTAAATAAACTTTTTGTATAAGAATGTTTTTTTATTCAAGAATCAGACCCAATAAATCATAATAAGATTTATTATAAAGGAAGATGTTTCTATTTGAATAAGTTGTATTGTTGCTAAAGAGTTTTGAAAGAAGATTGTGAAGTTATGAGTTAAATTTTTTAAAACTTTCTAATCAAAATCAGATGATGATTTTCTAATCAAGAAGTTCTAAAAAATCATAAAATCTGTCATAATAAAATACACTGAATAAATGAAGTAATTGTAAAAATTTCATCGATTCCATAATCCAAGATAAAATCTCTATCATATCCAAAAATACCAGACCCAAAAGTTTTCAGAAGTAGGAAAGTGTGAAGTTGATGAAATTTGAAGAATTTAAAAGTTACCAAGTGGATTAATCATTGAATACTTTCCATAATTATGAAAAAATCATTGTAATGAAATTTACATCATAATGTAAATTTAATTTTAATGACATGAGAAAGAAACATAAATCGTAATGAGCTGAGAAAGAAACAAAAATCGTAATGAGTTGAGAAAGAAACAAAAAATTGTAATGAGTTGAGAAGGAAAAAAATTCATAATGAGCTATGAAGGAAAAAAGAAATAGTAATGATATAATAAATAAACATATTCATAATTAGATGAGAAGGAAATAGATTCATAATGAGTTGAGAAGGAAGCATATTCTTAATGATCTAAGAAGGAAATAAATTCATAATGAGATGATTATGAAGAAGTATCAAAAAGAAGATTCTAAAAGTTTTGTGAAGAGTTTAATAGGTCAAACTTGAAATTCAATTTTTCATATATCTCAGAGAAATATAAGGAGGTTTTAAGAATTCAAAGTTGATGTTTAAATGTGAGATATTTTTAGAGTTTTTTAGATCTGAGGAAGAAGGGAAAGTTTTCAAGTTTCCCACTCTTGTTTTTCTGAGTTGCCTTTAAATACTTTGTCAGATTTTTCATTCATTCTAAATTTTCATATAAGTAGAAAAGACGAAGCACTAAAGAAATCAATTTAAAGTCATTTCTGGACAGATATCTTGTGAGGAGGATCATACAGGTGAATGTTTGTTTACCATATTAATAAGATCTTATTGAGTTAATCAGATTAAAGAAAATCATATTGAGGTTTTGAGAAGAGTTTGAGTTTTGCAGATAAAGAATGGTTTCATCATATTGAGTTTATCATATTGAGTTTCCGAGTAGATTTTGATAAGTATAGATTGATTAAGGGAGAATCATATTGACTTTATGGGATTGAGAAAATCAGATCCAGCCAAATCGGACTGAGGATTCAGAATGAGAAATTGTGGAGCAGTTTCAACAAAGTCTTTATTATTTTATTTGGATCGGTTGTTTTATAAAAAAACATTGTAAACTAATGGGAGTTTGTATAATATTTCCTACAGGGATATAGAAGGTGATTAATGGGAGTTGGCACAAGTTTTATTCACTTATTCATAATATTGAATTTTCATATACCCATAGGAGTGACTATGGAAAGGATGTAGGTTATCACACTGAGGCTGAACCTTGTAAATCTTGTGTGATTTAATTTTTTTCCTAATTTTTCATGAATAATTATTTATTAAAAGTTGATAAGTAAATAAATCTTAATAGGTTTCAGGGGTTAAGTTTCTAAAAGTTTTGAAACTCATAAAAAGTGAACAACTGATTCAACCCTCCCTTCTCAGTTGTTATTTGATCCTTTTGAACTTCAATTTTCCCATCATTGGATGGAGAAGGCCAACCATTTTTTAGTGGATCTGTATCTTCTCAACATAATGTCTTTCCCTACTTACATCACAATCAAAACTGACACCAACCGGTGGATATATTTAATGGTGAGAGGAGCTTTATGAGAACTCAACTCAATGCTTCTTCCTTTATTTCTAGTAGATGAGAGATCGGTTATTTGTTGCATGGATTTGGTCTCGATAAGAACCATTTTCTTTTGAGATATAGTGTAATTTCATGTCTCCCTTAGAAGATTTATAGGTAGGGCAGCTTCACTTGTGGCGTGCTTGGATGGATCTCACCTTGAGATAGTGCAGAGCTCAAATTAGAGCAAAGTACTGCCATGATTCTTTTGGTAGAGTGGCTTCACTCCATTGTCATCTTAGATCTAGAGGTGGTACTAAAAGGTAGTGTTAGTAGGGTAGGTGGCTCTATATTTCTCCTCAAGGTGGTAGATAAATAGTGGTGGTGATTTTTGGAGTAGCACCCAGTCCATGGATCACCTTTAAGAATTAGTCAAGAGATCTCTTTCTCTTTAGGGAAAGTGGTGGCTTGGGGTTTTTAATGATATCTTAGAAGGTAGAGGTATGATAAGGAAGGTGGGTAAATATTGTGGTAATCATGCATACCGTGGAGGTCACGGTCAGTGTGTTTACCATGAGATGGTGGATGAAAAGGAATGGACCATGGTAGGTATACCCACTGTGAGAATAGTGTCACAGTAAATGAATTTTTTTCATGCAGTCATCTGTTTTTACCTTTGTGGAATTTTTGAGCACACAGTTAGCTGATGGAACTCATGGTAGGTATAATTATTGTTAGACTATGGTTTGGTAAGGTTTGTAGGTTACCGTGAGTAGTTCTCATGGCAGGTTGAAGGCACAATCACCATGGCTACCATGTGATAAAAGGTTCATGTAGGGTATGTATATAGTCAATACCCATGATAAGCATAGTGACCATGGATATTATGGCCACTCCTAGACTTTCTAATTTTCCATCCTATAAAATTTTATATTCTTTCCTAGTATAGTATTTTTATATGATTAAATTCCACTCTAATAATTCAAAAATAAATAGCACATTTAAATCTAATTTATAATTAATTTCTAATTTTAGAAATTCAATAGAAACTAATATAAACCTTGTATTTTAACTATAAATTGGGGTATTTTAAATGAATAAAAGGAAAAAAATGTTGAAAATTTCAACTCCCATTGCTCCCCCACACTTGGAATATTGTGCTTCTAGGAAATATTATCATTGAATTCAATTTATTCAAAAATAATGAAAGTTACTCTACCTATATCTAAATTTACTAGCCAAAGAAAAGACAACACACTAACTCATCCACTGATCAATTTATCACGCCTCATATGTAAGTCAAACCATTGAATCACTTCAATTTATTTAAAGTTCCAATTAAGTTTTGGATCAAATTATATTTAAGTGGAATTAAAATTTTAACAAAAATCACCTCAATTTATCCTTCTTTTCTAGGTTTCCTAAAACCCAAGTATGATTTCCCACATTATTGATACAAATTAAATGAATGTGTTATAAGTAAATTATCACTATTTCTATGTGTTTAATATTCCCCTCACCTAAATGGACACATTTTTGTCAAGGACCTTTTGAAATTTATTTTTCCAGCCATAATTGTGTGTAAATTCCTATGAATTGAACTTATTGAGATGGATTTATTTAATTACAGAAACACACCCAGTGACCTTGTATCAAAGATACATTGTGGTTTCCCAATTGCCTATTTTTATTCTAGGTTCAAAGGAATTATATAATTTTCATTTAAGTTGGATTCCTAAGGTGTTTGTCTCATATAGGTCAAGTTTCCTTAGATCAAGTTCAAAATTCCAGTGAATTAAAGTTATAAAATTGATTCCACATAAATATTTTCACTCACAATCTATCTCATAGTTCTAAAACCAAAATTCCAAAAGGTATTTGTTAACTTACTCAATAATCAATTTAGGTTTTAGAATTTAATAACCCATAAATTACTTTAATTCCAATATGCTATTTTCAAATTAGACAGGGTAAAAATGAGGTTCAAGAAAAGGGTGAAAAATCAAACCTGAAAATTATAAAAAAGAGTAACATAAAAAACTATATTTTTAGGAAAAAAGGTTTTTATTTATTTGTATATTTTGGTTGATCTTTTCCCCCAAACTTGGTTCTAACACTGTCCTAGTTTAATTTCAGTATGCATTTATTTAAAAAGATAGTTCAAAATAAATAGCTAGACCCAAATGAATTAAAGAGACAACTTGATGGTACTTATTTTTCAGCAACATGGATGATCCTAGAATCTTCCATAGGGTCTTTATAAAATTACTCTTGGTACTTATTTAGTTGTTGGTAATTCAACTTTAATGGTTTATTTGAACCTTATCCTTTAATTTCAATTTGTCTCCAATTTTAAATTCTATTTTATGGATCAACTTGTCATTGGAAGACCTGGTTTTCTCTATATACAATAGAGAGTTCTCATATGCCTCTCTCCTAAATTCCTCAATCTCCATTAATTACAGTTTCCTTTGTTCTCTAGCCTTGCTAAACTCTAGGTTTACCTATTTAATATCCTAATAGGCCTTATGCTATAGCTCAATAGGCAAGTGTCGATGTTTAACATAAATAATTTAGTAAGGAGACATACCTAATAGGGTCTTATATGCAATTATGTATTCCCATAGTGAATATTATATCTTCTTACTCCAATCCTTATGGTTGGGTTATACTATCTTCTACAAGATCCTTTTTTACTTCTCTATTGGATACCTCTACTAGACCATTTTTTTGTGGATGGTATGCAATGGAGGTTTTATGGTGCACTCTATATTTTCTCACGAGGTCCTCCATGTTCTTGTTGTGGAAATTGGTTCCTTGGTCACTGATTATAGGTCAAGGTATTCTAAACCTACAAAATATGTTTTATTTTATAAATTCAATTACTGTTTTTGATTCATCAACCTAAGTGTATTTGGACTCAATCCATTTAGACACGTAGTCCACTTCCAACGTGATATAGGAAAATCCAAATGACATGGGAAATAGTCCCATGAATTCAATTACCTAAACATCAAATATTTCACAAAAAATAAAAGGTTTTTGGGGAATTCTTTTTGTATATTTCAGTATTAAAATTACATTTTGGGCATTTTTTTAAAAAAATCAGAAGAATTTTTAAATATGTAAGGCAAAAAAATGCGAGTTCCAAAAATTTTCTAGCTTTTATTTGAGGTCCAAAATCATAGCCACATGAAAGTTTCTGACAAAAGAAATAACACAATGTATTTATTCCTCAAGAATGCATCTTATAATGACTAGTTTATTTAAAATTTTCTATAAATAAGGGTCTTTTCAAACATAGTGTTTTGATTCAGATTTTAATTTAGCAGTTTGGTACTTAGATAAGAAAGAAGGTGCCTTTGGTGTGAATAGAAAGTTCACTATTTCATCCTAATAGGTTACTTGGGTTAGGATGTACAACTGTTCACCAGGGAAGGAATCATCTAGACCTTTCTTTGGGATCAATTCTACCTTGGCAGTGTGAGGCAGCCTGATCATGTGGTTAGCCACTATATTTTCACAGCCTTTCTTATCCTTATTCTTGAGGTTTAACTCTTATAAAAACAATATACATCTTACTAGTATGGGCTTGGAATTAGTATTATTGATCAAATATATTAAGGATTCATGATTAGAATAAAAAATTACCTTACTTACTATGATATAAGAATACAATTTTTATAAAGCTATAACAATAGATAAAAAATCATTCTCTGTTATTGTGTAGTTGATCTGGTCGGTGTCTAGGGTTTATGAAATATAGGATAACACTTGTGTAATATTATCAATCTTTTTGGACAAAATGGATCCCACATATATATTGGAAGCATCACATAGTATCTCCAAGGGGTGACTCTAGTTTGGTGGGAAGATGATGGGGGTAATGGTTAAACATCATTTCTACTTGTCAAAGGTTTTCTTGCATGAATCATAAAATGAAAAATCAATTTATTTTTTGAGTAATTTAGTCAGGGGAAAATAAATTTTGATAAATTCCCCAATAAACCTTCTATAATATCCAACATAGAAAAAAATGATCTATTTTTTCTGATAGTGGCGGGATAAGGTATTGTTGAAATGACATCAACTTCAATTACTTATTTAGAAATCAAATGCCCCAAGACATTTCCTTTTTAAACCATAAAATGGAATTTTTCAAAATTCAAAATCAGTTTTTTCCCAATACATCTTTGTAAAACCTTTTCCATATTCTCTATAAAATTTTAAAATCAAGTTACATAAATAGTGAAATCATCAAGGAATACCTCTATTTTTTTAATCAGGCCTGAGAAGATTCTTTCCATGAAGCATTTAAAGGTACCTAGGGCATTGAAGATAACAAAATGAATCCTTTGCTAGGAAAATATACCAAAGGGACATGTGAATGTGATCTTTCCTTGGTCACAGGGAGAAATATGAACTTGAAAACACCCAAAAAACCATAAAGGAGACAATAATTTCATTTCCAAGTTTGTTTTTATAGAATTTGGTATATAAAGGGTATGTGGAAATGGTATTTCTTGGTCACATGTTTTAATATATTGTAGTAAATACAAACCCTCTAAATAATATGGATTCTGGTGGGTATTAATTCATTGTTTTCATTTTTCATAATTGTGTAATTAGTTTTTTTGGAATAATTTTAATGGGGATCAACCATCAGGATTTTGAGATGGGATAAATTATTTCATCTTTTAAGAGTATCTCTACTTATTTTTTTTCTACCTATAGGAGGGATGAGTTGAGCATTATCTGGGGTTTTCTTACTGACTTGGATTCTTCTTCCAACAAAATCTTATGAATGCAGGTGGAAGGGATTATTCCTAGAATATCTCATAATGTTCATCCTATGTCTTTAACATCATTTTTCAGAATTTTTTATAGTTGGTTTTCATGGTCAAGTTCTAATTTGTTGAAAATTATAACAAATAATTTCTTATTTTCTTTTAAAAAAGAATATTTCAAATTTTAGGGTAGTATATTTAATTATAATTTAGGGGGGGATTTCATTTCACTATTCTCCATGTTTTCCACCAATGCATGTAAGGCAGAAATGTTAGTGTCTAATTGTAGTAACCCATAAAAAATAATTCTCATCAATTTCTTCAAATTGACCATCAGTTGAAATGTTCTCCAAATTAAGTTCACTTTAAAAAAAGATTTATCCATTAGGTTGGGTGTTTCCAAAGATTCTACTAGTATAATTATTTCATCAAACATTTTAATTTCCACCCTATAGGAACAAGGGAGTTCAAAATGTTTTAAGGTGAAAACAAAATGTTCTTCATGTGGATGCTTTATTGAATCTAGAATGTTGAAATATACTATCTGCTCAAAAAATGTCATGGAAAGGGTGACTTCATTGAAATTTATGATGGTTTTATAAGTATTTAATAAGGGTATGCCTAAAATAATGGTAGAATGATCTTTACCTTTTCCTTTTTCCATGTTAATAATGTAGAAGTTAGCAGGGAATGGGTAACCTTGTAAACTTACCATGGCATCCTCAAGAACACTCATGGGATAAGAATTGGATTTTTTGGAAATATTTAAAACCACATGGGTGGGTTTAAGTTATCCCATATGTAAAGAAGAATAATTGGAAGGAATTATATTATTTGAATCACCCAATTCACATAGTGCATTGGAAAAAGTGAGCTCACCAATTGTGTAGGGAATATAAAAAGTACCCAGATCTTGAAAATTTTAGGGATTTTGAGGGGTGAAAATATCAGAAACATTCTTACCCAATCATACATCTTCATTGAATTTTAATCTCCTTTTATCAATTCGCATTTCCTTAATGAATTTTTCATACCTTGGAATATGGTGAATGACTTCCAGCAAGGGGATATTGATTTCCACTTTTTTTTGAAAACTTCTAGTATCTATTGTTGCAATGATTCCTATTTGGTTATTATTGGTTTTTTACATTCTTATAGGGAAGGTATGTGGGTATTTCTATGGATAATTCATGGTTTTTATTTTATCTTTTGATGGTATTTCCCTGCCTCTTCCTTAGGTTCTTTTTCTAAGGCCAATTATTATTATTGTTTACTTATAGTTTCATTTTATAGTAGAAATCCTTTACTATATTCCAATTATTTCCCACTCCTAAATGTAGTGGATCTGACATTTCCCTTATAGTTTGGAATTATCTAAGAAGTAAGCTTACCTAAGCCTTGATTTACCATATTATTCAGGATGGTCATGAGCCAGCCAAATTTTCCTTCTAATTCTTTTTATTCTAACCCATGAGTGGTGAGGGTGGTGTGTTTATTATTTTGAGATTCTATTACCTATCTCAGAATTTATTTCAAATATAGTTCTTATGTTTGTCCTTTCTAATATCTTGTAGATGGTTGGAAATTCTATATCTATAATGGAGGTGGTTGAAAATATTTTAGTGAAGCCTATTGAAATGACGGTCTTTGAGTTTGTTGGATCCCATATCCAAATTGGTTAGTGAGAAATTATATAAATACTTGGTTTCTAGTTGGTTGGTTCTGGAATTTCCTCTAAAACATGGAGTTACAAATTTTAGTTCCTTGTACTTGAGGGCATCTATCAGTAAAATTATCCTCAGATTAACACAATTGGAAGGCCCTTGGGGATGTGGTAATTGATTATTATTGTACCTTGTTCATAACTAATTTTCTTACAAGGTAAGTTAATTCTTAAATTTTATTTTCTAAAAGGGGTTATTTAAAGCTTTTTACCTCATGTAATCTTTTTATTGCAGTTCTGGTAAAAAACTATTGGGAATTTTGTGAGATCCTTTCAATGTGCTATCTTACCTCAATTGGTGACTTATCAATTAGTTATAATCCTAAACAAGCATCAAGAAGGTTTTGGTCATTATCTATCAATCCTTGGTATACAAAAACCAAGAAGTTATGTTATTCATATGAATAGTGTGGGAAAGATGTGGTTAGTTTTTTGAACCTCTCCCAGAATTGATATAGAGTTTCTCCACTTGCCTATTTGATTCCATAAATTTCCTTTTGAAGTTGGGAACTCCTTAAAATAGGAAATAATTTATAGAGGAATAACTTATATAGCTCCTCCTATGTGTTGAATTATCTAGGCTCTAAATTATAGAGCCACTCCTTGGCTACTCCTTTAAGGTAGAAGGGGAAAGCCTTCTAGCTGACTTGAACCACAGTGAATCCTCTAGTTCTAAACCCATTACAAAATTCTTTAAATTCTCTTAATTTCATATTGGGGTCTTCAAAAGATAGACCATGAAACTTAGGTAGTATTCCAATCATTCCAATTTTGAGTTCACAGTATTTTTGATCATTTAATTGTAATTTTTAGTTGTTAATATTGAAATTGGGTGCATACTTTTCTATAAAAGTCCTATTAACTTAATCTAGATTATCCTCTATCTCTTCAATTTATATTATAGATTTTGAGAAGGATGAGAATGATGAGGGATAATCAGCTAATGGAATGGCGGTGAACTATATTTCCTCTCAATCTGTGTTTATTAAAGTTCTGATTCTTTCCAATATAGTTCTCTTAACCTCTGGATCAAATCTAGTGAGGTTGGAAAAATTGGATCTGGTCATTTGAAAACATTTTTTTAAACAAAATTTAAATAAAACACTAGATTCCTTAGAAACAGTGCTATGTTTGATGCGTTCCTGTCATGGGGAACTCAACAAAACAATATTTCAACCATATAAAAATGTAGTAAAAGTGGGGATCAAATTGTATCTGGATAATATAGTGTTATGTGTGTATTGAAATATTATTTTATGGGTTCAATTTTTAAAAATATAGTTAGTAAACTTGGTTAGTTTTAAAATCATTTATGGAAGTATTGGTCTAGTCTTGTATTATTCCCTCATTCACATGTTAAATCATTATTCATTTAGTTTCTAACCTCCATCTCATCAATTGAATCCAATTGATTACTTGTATCAAATAATTTCTATTCATATTAAGAAATACAATGATCATAGTATTTTCCACACTTTCCTAGCCTGGTATTTGGATATCCCCATTTACCCTTGAATTAAACCCACTATTTTTAATCACATGCAATAGACATAATCTAAGTGAATTATGTGTGAAATGCCTAAAAAAAGAAGAATAAATTAGAAGATAATTAGAAGAAAACTTTACTAAAAAAACAATTAACTTCTATATAGGAGTTAGTATTAGAATTAAAGATTATAATTCATCCATATGGGCAGTGAGAGGATTACCCTTCGATGAACCAAAAAGTGTCTAATGTGCCATCACTAGAGTATTACAGAAATAGAAATTAAATAACAAGATTCATGGATAGTGGTGCTTCAAATACCACTTTAGGAGTAAGTTCTTCTTCTTATATAGTGCTTGGATTCCCAGGTTCAGTTAATGTGATGGAAACATGCTTCTTTATTGAATTCTGGAATGTCTGCAAGAAGAAGGTTTACTTTTAGCTTGATGGTTGACATGTGTCTATAAGGAAGGGTCTGGATGAATTTTTCAAGGCATCGATACTCTTCCACGATCCATCCCAATACCCCTTTTAAAGGTGGTCTGATCCATTTCTTTGTAGTAGTGGGTAAATAAAAACAGGACTGTTATTTTAATTATGGGCCTCATTATTTTAAATAGCACATGGGATGAATTATTTTACACACTATAAGTCTTTTTTTTCTAGTATTTTCACTCAGATTATCCCTTCATTGGCTGGTGAAGTCTAACCATTTCTTTGTCAGTGGTGTTACATATTCTCAGTAGAATAAATTTTACTACTTACCTCATACTCAAAATTGACACCCACTAGTGGATCTATTTAATAGTGAGATGATATTCACAAGAACTAAAATTAACAATGCTTCCTTTATTTCATGTATATGGGATCCTGGTCCTTTATTTCATGATTCTCATGTTGACAAGAATAATTCTCCTTCTCAATAAAGTGGAATTCTAGTGCTCCCTTAGAATTTGTATAGGAAGGACGACTTCGATCATGGCACACTCATATGAATCGCACCCTGAGTTGATGTGGAGCTCAAATTGGAGAGGAGTACTACCATGATTATTTTGGTATAGTGGATTCACTCCATCATCATCCTAGATCCAAAGGTGAAAGTATAATATGGTGTTAAAAGGGTAGGTGGCACCCCGTTTCTCCTCAGAGTGGTAGATAAATGACAGTGGTGATTTTTATAGTAGCACCCCATCCTTGGATATCCTTTAATAATTAGTCTACAGGGATCTTAATATTTATGGAAAGTGGAGTATTGAGGCATATAATAGTATCTTAGAAGGTAGAAGCATGGTAGGGTAAGTGGGTAAATCTTATGGTAAGTGTGATTTCCCCAGAGGTTATAGTAAGTGTGCTTACCATGATATGGTGGTTTAAAATGAAGGGACCATGGTATGTATTCCTATCATGAGAATAGTGTCACAATAAATGAATTTAGTTCGTTTGATTAGATTTTTTTCCTTTTTAGAATTTTTGAGAACATGATTAGCTGATAGAACTCATGGTAGGTAGACTTACCATGAGACTATAGTGTGGTAAGGTGGGAAGGTTACCGTGAGTAGTGATTGTGGTAGGTTAAAGGCACGATCACCATGGATACCATTTTATAGTTGGTTCATGCATGAGAAACATATGATTAGTAACCATGGTAAGCATAATGATCATGGATGACATGGTAACTCCTATACTTTCTAATTTTCCATCCTATAAAAGTTCATATTTCTTCTTAGTATATTATTTTTCTATGATGAAATAACACCCTAATAATTTCAAAATAAACTCCATATTTAAATACAATTTCTAAAAAAGTTATAATTTCAGAAAGTCAATAGAAACTAATATCAAATTGTGAATTGAACTACAATGTGGGGTGTTTTCAATGAATAAAATACAAAAAAAAGTTAAAAATTCCAGCTCCCATCATGATGGATTGTCTCATCTATGGTTATCTTGTTTATACTGTTTTTTTTGATTATTCATATTATTTTACAAGGGATAAATCATTCCCAAAACATGTCTCGTGATGACTAAACACTAGTTTACAGCTTGTGGGGATCGAGAATTCCCTTTAGGCCAGTGGAGGATGGGTTTAGGTGCTGATTCAGATATAGGATGGGGATAGTTTTCTACAAAATTCCACAATCGCACATGGTAAAAATACTTCATCACAAACCCATAGGACATACTTCATGACATGTCATTATTTAAAGAGTATATTTAGCATTTACATATTCAAAACTCCCCAACATCCTTTCTAACCCTAATTTAACACAAAAAAACATCTCTTCCAAATCATCACCTTACTCTTCCCCACAATAGGGTTGAGAAATCACATCTCACATCTCCCCCCTTTCATTTATTTATCCTAATTTGGAAATAAACCCAAAGATCACTCCTTAAAGGGGTGAAATAGGAAAATAATAGTTATCAACATGAAAGAAAAAATGTACCATACCTTGGGTAGTGGGTATTCCACAACCATACTATTTATGTGTGGGAAGTCGACTAGACCCTGAGAGCCAGTCGATTTATTTCAAATACTTCTTTGGGAAAGGAATTTATCAAGATTTCTATAACCTAAAGTTATATAGGCACATACTCCTACTTTACTAACCCATACTCCACTTTCTCCTTGAAAAAATGATACTTGATTTCAATGTGATTTATCCTCGAGTGATAGACTAGATTTTTACTAAGATCTATAACACTTGAATTATAACTATTGATTTTGATCAAAATATTCACTTAAACTCCCATATATTCAAGTTTTTGATCCATCCAAAATATTTTCATGCAATATTAAGTGGCCACAATATATTCATCCTCTGCAGTGCTTAGTAAAATGAAATCTTGTTTTGTGCTCAACCAAGAATGAACAATCAATCAAGATAAAATGCACCACCTGATGCTGACTTTCTATCATCTACTAAACTAGCCTAATATACATATGTATATCAAAAAATATCTTACTATAACGTTGATCTACACAATAAAAATAAATACACAATGACTTTGATATATTGAAATATTCTTTTCACTATAATAAAGTGGCTTTCCTTGGGATTACTTTGATATTTTTTCACCTGATATATGAAAAATACAACATCAGTTCATGTCATTATTAATTACAAAAATCTTCCAATTATCTACCTATATTATATAACATTGACTTTGTTTCCATTTTCATCCCTTAATAACTTTAATTAGGTAGAAACCAAAGTCTTCATCACCTTGGAATACTCCATTAAAAATATTCTCAGAACCACCTTAGCATATTTATTTTGAGAAATGAACATATCATATCTTATTTGAATCACTTAAAAACCAAGGAAATACATTATTTCATCAATAATTGACATTTCAAACTCATATTTTATGAATTCAATGAACTATTATCATTTTGATTCATTCGATCCACCAAATATTATGTTTTCCACATGCACTAAAACCATTATCCTTTGATTACTCTCATTGTTGACATAGAAATTGTAATCAACTCCACCATGATAGAAAATAGTCTTTTTCAAGTATTGATCAAGTCATTAATACCATGATATTAGTTCCTGATTCATCACATTAAGGGACTTATTCAATTGAAAAAACTTATTCTTTTCTTCATGGATAATAAAACCAACTAGCTATTCTATGTAAATATTTTCCCCTAGAACTCAATTTATAAATTCTAACTTTAAATCCATTTAGAAAACCTAGAACTTACTTTTCACTACTATGGATAAGAATTATTGAATTATATTCAACATTTAAATTGGTATAAATTCCTCATCAACATTTATTACCTTGATATGGAAGTACCCCTTCCACACAAATCATTCTTTGTTTCAAAACACTATGCCATCTTCATTTATCTTATTACAGAAGACCCTTTTGGACCCAATGTCATTTTTGTATTTCAAACTTGAAATAATCTCCAACATCTGATTCTTTTCAATTTTTTATATCTCTTCCTTCATAACCTAAACCCAATTATCATCCCTAGTGACATATTCAAAATTTTTTGGCTCCACCTAAGATAGTAAAGATGTTTTCTATAGAAACTTCATTATCCTTGTCTTCACTAGAGATATTTGATCATTGATGATATTATGATCATAAATTTTAGATCTTTATTTTGTTTTATACATATATATAGTTCTAAATTTATCCTACTCATTATAGGTTCCTTTTCTGAATTCTCCTCGGGTCCTTATGCTCCTCCTGAGCTACTTAACCCTTCATCACCATCCTCATGAAACTGCTCATTATTTTAGTGAATATTATGCTCATTTTCCACTATATTGACATCATTAATTTAGAAAACCTTTACTAATAAATTATTTATAAATTTATATACTTTAATTTTTCTTAAGTACCCATGGATTTTTTTAATATTTATGAGATTCAAACTTTTTATGTTTCTTCTTATTGAGAATGAAACACTTACTTCCAAAGATTCAAAAGCAATTCAATGTTAGCTTCTTTCCATACCAATGCTCATATGAAGTATTTTATTCTCTTGGACACAATAAATATCTCTTAGAAATGTATATTGATTTCAAGAATACTTCATTTAAAAACTTCTCTTGTAGGCCCTTTTTAGTAACCATTATTTTGGATACATTATTTGTGATCCAATTTCTCCTCTCAACCACACCATTTTACTGAGGAGTTCTTGTTATTGAAACTTGGTGACTTATCCCATGATTCTCAAGACAATACCCTATCTATCTATTAGTAAACTTCATACCATTATCAGTTTATAGTTTTAAAATTTTCTATCCATGTATATTTTCAGTTTCCCTCCGATACTATGTTATGAAACCAAACACCTTGAACTTATGAGTGATGAACACAATATATTAAAACCTATTGTAGTCATCAATGAAAAACAATTATATATATTCCCATCAATATATCTTAGTGATAAAGATCTACACACATCAACATGTACCAAATCAAGCACACTTGTTGACCTTTTTTCTTTTGACTTGCATGTCTTTTGAGTAATATTCCCTTTTTGACAGACATTGCATATGTGTGTGTACACTCACATGTTCAATTAAGAATATCCCAAGCTCTATCACTTTTCATCAGAATGTTGATTGGCCCAAATAACCAAGTCATCTATGCTATAACCCATTTTATTCTTCCTTGTATATAAATCACATATCTTATTCTCCAGTGATAAGATAGAGATCCCTTTGTGTGCTTACTATTTATAAAAAATAAACCATCCTTTCCCTTAATGATAAAAGTATTCTTATTAAGCTTTATTGAATTCCCTAAGTCACATAGTTGACTGAAACTAAATTTTTTTTGATTGATACCTTCAATGACCAACACATCTATGTGTCTCATATCTTTCCCCTCAAATTTTACTTTCCTAGAGACTATAATATCCATGCCTTCATCATTTATGAATTTTATGAAACATTCATGATATTTATTGATACTTGTGACAAGATCCTAATTTCCCATAATATGGGAAGTGCATCCACTATCATGGATTCATACACCAACATGATCTGATGCTTTTAGGGTAATCTCTAAAACTACTTTCCACTAAACTCTTTTCTTTTTATCCATGTCTTTGGATTCACACCTAGTGTTGATTTATATAGTTTATATTCTTTGGAATATGATAGAACAACTTCATATTTCAAATATGTAAATCTATTTTTTTTTTCATTTTTAGCCTACTTTATGGCTCCTTGAGTTTCTATATACTCTAAATTTGGGTCTTTATTGACACATCCCTAAGAATTTTTTATGAGTAATATTTGAATATATATATATATATCCAAATTTTTCACACCAGAAATAGTGACCATTAAAATAATTATTGTAATATTTAACTCTACTCAACTACCTTTGTTTATCTTATTCCATTCAATACCTTTTGAATATGGAATATAAATTTTATGAATGTCCTATCTTTACAAAATACTAACAACATATATGAGGTGAATCCTAGTGTATCTTTGCTAAAACACTGGTTGTCCCTTGGTTTCTCTGAGTCTGAGTTGCACCTAAACCAATATTCAAATTTAGAGTGGGTTCTTGTGTCTTAGATTGAACCATAACTAATTTTTGTTTATGATCAATACATATACCAATGTTTTCATACCGATGTTTCTTTTCTCCTAAAAATAATTTACCTATTTTTTTGGACCTTCATGCTCCACTCTCAAATTTTCTACCAAATGTATGATCTACTTTACTAATGTCATATTAGAAGTCAAGAGTATCTTATGATATTTAAATTTTCATCACAGGTTGAAAACTTCCTCCTCAATATATTTGAAACCTTTGAACCAATATTTAATTATTTTAGTCAAATCATTGATAATATTGGCATGTTCTTTATCTTTGAGATTGTACTCAGTGAGCTTCTCTGAGTTTTCTAGCTTTACAGATTTGATATTTTCAGTTTATTCCTTCAACTAGACTTATCCTCTTATTTTTACTACATATAGAGTTTAAAATCATGAACCACTATATTTCCTTTATTAGTTTTGGATCTCCAAACATATATCTCTTCATGGTAAACCTCTAATTCAGCTTGAAGATAAACTCTTCATTCTACCTTTTCTTCATAATCATTGATTTCTTACCTTGTATAAGAATTTACCATAAAAAACTATATAATTTTCTCTATGGTATTTATAGTATTCAATTTATTCTACCTCACTTTATTTTGAACTGTTATTTTCTTGTGAGAACATGTTCTTCCACTTAAATAAATTACTTTTCATACTCTTTCCTTTCACATCAACTAAAAATTTCTTCATAGGAACTTCATCTTCCTAATGATCATCTTGATGGTTCTTGGTATAATTTTCTACCAGGTTCTCAACCTTTCCACATAAAAAGCATGTAAGTGGAATCTTCCCTTTAAACTTTCATTTCTCCCCTTTTCATATTTGAGGAAAGGAATGACATGACTTCATCCAATTATTATTCCTCCTAGAAATCCTCCATGGTAAGATTATTTATGGCCTTAAATTCCACCTCTCCAGACTTTCCCTTTTATATAGCCCTAAAAGTTAGTACTTTAGGATAAATACCCAAAGGAGTTGATGTTGGATAGTTTACACAACACTCTTGTCGCATATGAGATGAGAAATGTTGATAATGGGGATATGGAAAAGGCGAAGTCTGGAGAGGTGGCATTCAAGGCCATGAAGAATATTAACATAAAGGATGTATAGGAGGAATAATAAGTGTATAAAGTCATTTTATTCCTTTCCTAAAATATAAAAAGGGGATAAATGAAAGTTTAAAGGGAAGATTACTTTCCATATCTCCATTATCATATTTTCTCATCTCATATACAATAAGAGTACTATGTAAAAAATCCAACATCAACTCCTTTGAATATTTATCCTAAAGTACTAACTTTTGGATTAAACTTGGGTAGAAATATTCTCAGGATTCACTTGATGATCTTCATTTCATTGATGGTTTCTCAGAGATCATGCATGTCCTCCACATTAATATTCACCCAATTAAAAAATGCATCAATAGATTTATTCAAGCGCGTCCTCAAGTCCTCATACTTATTATAAAAAACTTATAGTTTATCCTCCCAGAATTTTGAATTAAATTTGTGGATACTTATCATCTTTTACCATATGTAATGATAGTATTTACATGGCATCAACTTCATATAGATTGTATTGGATAAAGATTTCCCAAAATCATTGATTCCTCTAGCATCTAAATCCATTTCTATTCAGTCTAATTTTGATAAATATTTGTTATATATACTAACCAAAATACCATGAATCGCAGCTATAAAAACATCATGTCTAATGATTGAAAGTTGTGATATACCCAATTATTCCATATTTGAAAATTGTTTCCATTGAAGATCAGAATCCCTTTGTGATTGACCGCTTCCATTGCTTCTACTGAGATAATACTAGTGACTTTAACCTCTGGATATGATAAAAATTATTACACTCACTAGGTTAAATACCATAAAGAGAGAGGGGAGGGTTGAATTAGGTTATGAAAGATTAATTCAACTATACCCTTTATCTTTATTTATTGTTAAATAAAACTCTCTTATATATTATTCTCACTTCAATGTATATATATAGAAAATAAATCATATAATAGACATAATAAATTTACTTGGTTCACCCTAACTGATCTAGTACAAGGATCACACAAAGTAATAATTCCAATTTACCAAAATCCATTAAGCTCACTACTATTATACAGTTCTATGTAGACTCATTGTTCCTCTCGATTTACAACCATTCACACTTTGAAAGATCACTACTCTCTCTACTAAAGTGAAAAAACATATTTTCTATAAGATTTTTAAATTTTCTCTGAATCAAATCAAATTTGGATCACACATATGTGAGTGCGTCATGAAGCTCATTTTCACTCGATATATGAAATCCACTTTACTGCATATCTTTTTATTTATGAAAATGTCCTTTTTGAATTAATTCTTCTTCAGGACTTCCCATTGCACACTAAACTCACAGAAACCATGAACTAACCACATGAACACTATGAACCTACCAAGAAATTCACTCTTAAGAACACATTTTCTACATGTGAAACTCTTTATGAGATTCTATTCCATGAAACTTCCATTTAGACTAATTTTGTCTTAAACCTTTTATAAGGAAAACCTTTATGAGATTCCACCTCTACACACTTATTTAATGGATCAAATTTCTCCACATACTGACTACAAGAACTCATTACTCCATGTAATTCTCTCATAGACTCCCTTCAACAACCACTTACTGCAAAAATCTCCTGACTTTACAAAATTCTTCAGAAATTATACTCGAGATAATTTTTCACTCTACCGAATGAAGTGATTAGGGGGTCATTATATAGGCAAAGAAACCCAAAAAACCCACTAATCATGAAATTACTATTCAATATTTACATACACTTACTCCTTTTTGGTCCACCTATTTTTACCACCTTACAACCACACACTGAATACAAAGTCCCACAAAATTCATTCATTGTGAACCCCCACCACAAGACTTCTCCATGATTATAGTACCAAAAAACACAACCTAACTACTACACATATTTGTGCATGTACCACATGGTATTCCTAGTTACCACATGAAAAACCTTCATTTTCCTTTTTTAGGGAAACCACCAAACATAGATTACCCCCAAAATTCATACCCATACATTTAAAAAACATTGTAAAACAACATCACCTTCAAAACTCCTACTCAATCATCAACCAAACTAGAATGTTGTTAACTGACATTCTCAACAAATGAAACTAGCCTTAAAAACACCGAAATGTCACCTTAAAGGATTTTTTTCCAACACATACAATATTCCCTATTCCCTTGACACATCAGTCTAAACAAATATATTTTATACATGACTTTCATGTTATATATATACCCTAAATCCAATTTAAATAATATAATGAGTTTGGATATATTATATTTGATGATATGGAAATTTCATATGGTGTGACATATAGAAACATAGAATATTGTATTCCTTGTTATTGGTATATTATAAATCATGTTATATTTATATCATGCTATAACCTTAAAATATTGTATTGTATAATATATAAACATCTTAATACTATGATAATCATAACATATGATTTATATGGGTTTTACAATTGGAAATGATAGTATAATGTTAATTTTTTAACATTAAATAATATTTCACCAATGACTATCATCGATCAAATTTTTCATATAATGAAACTTATGGGAGAATATAAATTATTTAAAGGGTTACAAGTGTTGTAACTATTTCCATTTACTCATGTATTTGATAACATAAGAGTAAATGAAACCAAACTTGGGGGGGGATCCTCAAGGGATATAAAAGTAGGTTGAGGTATTGATATGAATTGTTCATTTTAAATGATCCTTGCACAAGTTATCTCCATAAATTCTCTCATTACTCACATAATATTTCTCCCATAGTCATTGATAGGTATTAACATACCATGGGAGATATAACGGATCTCACTCGATATTTGAGTGATTAAAATCATCCCATGGATTCACCATAGAGGTAGGAACCCATTAGTTGTTCCTAGGGGATATTCATCAACCATTGGGATTAAATAATGAGAATATTGATATCTATAGTGAAATCCACATGATCTTAATTTATATTATACATGGTTTCAGTTTTCATAGCATGATGATCTTTGGAACCTAAGCTTTTTATTATCTTCTACTATGTTAAAAAAGTGTAATTAAATCCTTACAAACCCAACAGTGGCATTCGAGCCACACCATACTTCTTGATTCATAAAACCATTATTGAAAAATAAATAAATTGTATATAATATGGATTTCTTATTGGATATTTTTAAATACAATATAACTTTTTTCATCGTGCCTTATGTTACAATATCATATATCATAATTTGTGGTGTCACTTCATATGACATGTTATATCATAATAGGTGATATAAAATAAATTCTTTCTTTCCACTATATCATAGTGTGTGATATTAGGTGTCATAAAATATTATAGAGACATTTTATCTTAGAAAGGTTGAAAAAAATTATCATATCATTATTAACGTCATGACCCCCTCCCTCCAAAGGTACCCCTCCTGGTCCGACAATGAAGGAAGGAAGATAATGAACCCTTGAGTCTCACTTTCATTAGGCCCCAAGTTTGTGACTAGAACCGAGGGTATAAAAATCTCACATATAGAAGGAATTTCCCTCATTAGATAAAGTTGGATAAAGAGATAAGATATCAACCTTGAAGAAACTACATGAAATTAATAAAAATGAAAAAAAACCATCCTAGAATGCATGAATAATGTAAAAAAATACAAGTATTCTTCAAATAAATACCCAAAATAAATACTTAACACAACAAATCAACAATAACTCCAAAGTTCATGCTTGTAATTTCTAGATCGGTCCCTGTAGTCCTCCTATAAACCTAAAAAATAGTTTGTATATATGTATAGTGAGAATAACATGTATAATAAATAAGATCATACCCAAAGTATATTTTATATATGTGAAAAGATTATACTAATGCATCGGTGAAAAAATAATAGAACCAACATGCACTTAAACAAGTCAACTAACCAAAACCATCCTCACAATGACACGCTCACCAAATAAATCATTCAAGTACAGTAAAATAATATGAATCATATTGATAAAGGATACCCCACACCACTTTCCCACTAATTTTTCAATCTCATTCCCCAATGTTTTGCATCCTGGAACTCCCATACCTTATATATAATACTTCTTGAAGACACTTGGAAAACTACATAATGCCAATAACCTTGCATACATATGGCTATCACATCTCACCCAAATACACCTATAAAACCATATCGTACCAATGAAACCACATGAAATTACTCATCTCATCCACATCATCTCATAACCGCTGCCATATATCTAGCATAGTGGGGTATTGTGAATATGATGGACATTAAACTTATTCCCACATACCACGCATGACCCCCACCATAAAATACATCATCCTATCATCAATAATTACATATAATGTACTTTTTTAAATCTGGACATCACAACTCGTGTATAAAAACCTCTCATAGAGGAGAGAGTGAGAAGTAGGGGGTATCCATCTATCCATCCTCACCATCTCAGATATTGGAAAAAACACCCCCAAAACATTTGTGTGTCAACACATAGTTCTCAACACCGGTGGGTGTGTATAGAAATCACAATGAAAATAAAATATATAATAGTCACAAACACAATACCAAACTATGGGTTCATAATAAGAGTACCATCCCAACACATAATAATTTCAAAATACCTTATAACCTCCACCACTACCTCTGCCACCTCCAGATGAATTACACCACATAAACAAGCCACACTACAATCTATATGTCATCATTATTTTTTAAGTTAACCCATTTAAAGATTTTCTAATTACAAACCTTATTTATTTAGAAATCCCATTCATTTCATGTTTAAACAATTAACTACTTTAACTAAAATTCCCAATTTAGTTCAAGAATTCATTAGTCATTATAACCCATTCCATTTCAGTTTCATCATTTACATTTCATTCCATCACCGCCAGGAAACTAGCTCGACACTGCACACCACAAGAAAAAATAACCCATATTCCATATATCAAAAATCCCCATGCCTTAATAATCACATCTCATCGCAACCACCAAATATCACAACCACCACACAACATATACACCACACCACAAATTTCATATATTTTATTTCAAATTATTTAAGGGGATTTCATTATATATGATCTCTTATTTTTCAAGGCCATTCTAACACAAACCAAGGTTCCATGGGAAACCAATTATTAGCTAGATATACATTCTTAGATATTTTCATGTGTCATGAGTCTAAGAAACAAGCACAACAAGGTTTTCTAATTTCCAAGACACAAAAACATATCATATCAAAACACAAGACAAAGATGGAAAGGAATATCAAGAATACTCAAACACATAGTTAAATCATAATAATAATAAAAACTCATGTGATTTATCCCCTCCCCATTCAATTTAAATTAACCGATTAATTATATTAATTAATTTTGTGCATACTACCTCCTTAAAGGAATGAAAAGGCATGACCCCCACCATATGTACAACCAAAGGAGGAAAGATCAAGGATACCCTACCTTAAAAAATATTTCTTAATCACTGACCAAAGTTGGAAAAAGAGGAAGACATTCTCCATGAACCACAAAAAAGGGAACACCTTGATTGACCTAGAACACAACAGAACACATTACTCTCTTAACAAAGAATACTTGAAACCATATGTTTTCTATACAATAGCCTTCTATAAAAGAAGAATGGAAAGAAAAAATGGAATAGGAAATAAGGGAACCCATCTAGAATCACTAAGGATTGATCTTTGGAGGATTGGGTTGAAATCCAACAAGAATATGGTGAAAGGACTCCAAAAACACCTAGGAGTTACCCAAGAACCAAGAGAAAATAATGATGGAAGGTAGGGTTTAAGGGGGCTCAGAAATTTATTGGTAGTATGGAAAATAAAAGACCATGACACAACACCCCTCAACATGGTGCAAAAGTACTAGAAAAGGGAAAGGCTATGACATAGGGGAAGGGACCATGGAGCAGTGGGGTTGGTCGAAGCTGGATCCGAGAAATGCAGTGAGGTCTACACCATAAATAAAAAAACAAGGAAAATGACCATGGCATAGGAGGAAAACCATGCTATAGGAATAAACTACCAAGAATAAGTCCACATTATAGCTCAGATCCATGATACAACCACCTTAAAATTGACAAAACAACAAAAAATACTCCTCCTAAACTCCATGTGGAATCTTACCTCTCCATGATGAAACTATATTGAAAATGAAAGAACCACCAAAACTACACCTCTAAGGATCTAGGTTGCAGCTAACCTCTCTATTCCACAATGACTCCCTTTACAACACATCATAAACCACCACATTGAAAAATCCTTCCTAGCAGAAATCTCAACTAGAAACTCCACCTCTTACTCCCTAACTTTATCATAACTTCCCATGGAATCTTCCATCACTATATTATCACAAAGTAACAGGTCATAAAGCTTAAATTTTTACAATTACAATATAATAGATATAATAACATATGACTACCTTAATATAAAGGGTGATTTTTTAGGTTCTTGGGTGTATATTAGAACTAGTTAGACCCTTGACTAATTTTTTTTAAATTCATTTGATAAATCCACAAATCTGACAATAATGACCTCAAAATTTCCATAGGGAGAATATTTTTTCACACATAATTTTTAATTAATTTATAAGAATAAGAAATACCTTAACTCTTGTATTTTTTTGTTCTATGATGATGTTGATTAATTCAACTCCATTCAAGTTATACTATCATTGCATCGAGAAGATCCAAGGCAGAATCCCTCTAGCAGTATTCATATGTGCACCAAAATTATTTGAATGAATCTGATGGAACTCTAAGTGCTATAATAGATGATATGATTTCTTTTTAGAACTCAATGCTGATCGCAACATGATATCATTTAGGATTTAAGTAAACTTTTTTGGTTTTCTTAGTCTTGAGAGGGAGGAGGAATTGTTTTTAGGTTTTGAGAGTATTCTAGAGACATATCGATAGTCTTAAGAGTTTTTTTCTCTAGAGAGGATATGTTGTGAACACATGGTCCAACACTAATGAAAATGATATAACATAGATTTATATACTTAGAGTTAGGGTTTATATATTTCATATATTACCTTATCAAATCCCCTTATTATAATTAAAACCCCATGCAACCAAAATAATAATAATATTATTATTTTTTGGCATGCACAGGTCTCATGAATATTTAAACATAATTTACATCTAGACTTGTAACATAGTCTGTCAAATTTCCTCAATATTTTTTAAACCTCAAAAAAATATTTATTTGAATAAATAAACATCTTTATATTATTTTTCAAATAAATAAATTTTATATTCTATAATTGATGATTAAATATTTATTTAATATTCAACTCAAATATATATTATATGTAGAATATAATTGGTGAATAAATATCTTATGATTAGTGTATCTTGAATAAATATTTCTTCTTGGTCTTGAGAATAATATTTACTCCTAAATAAAATTCATATATAATTTAATTGAAATTTTTAGAAGCACTATTGTGTGTGACCTTCCATGCCTCTTTCTCATTGGAATTTATCAAGATTTCCTAAAGTCCAAGATCACCATCTAAAAAAACATGAAATCACCCATAGAAAAATAAGTTAATGTCACAATGAAAACAACCTCATATGAATTCTCTACGTGTAAAATAATCTATTTATCTTGATATCTCATTAGGTAGGTTGCATTACTTGTGTAATCAACCTATATGCTTGATATATCTTTATTTTACCACATGAAATGAAATCATATTTAAACCTCCATGCCCCTGGAATTAATCTAATAGTTAAATTTCAATCAAAATTTTGAGATATCATACTTGAATATGGGAAGAGACAAATAATATCTTGAATTATTCATTAATTCCATTTTACTCCGGACACACCCAATGTATCACACACTACCACAAGAATAAGTCATCACCGTTTTAGAAAATACATTAAATTACATGAATCATGATATGAATTAATAACAATCACAAGTAAAAGGATCATTACACACATTCACATATAAGAATATACAATTAAACATATAACACATGGGATTCCTATTAGTGGGACTGTTATCATAACCTCTTATTAGGGATATTACCAAGTATGAAATTTCATGAGAAAAATACTCATACACTTATGATAATCCATTATTTTATAGTTTATATTATCTTTGTCCCATCAGATGATTTCATCTGCCTCCTATAAGATGATTTTATCCAACTATATAACACAAGTTTAAGAATATTATCACTAAACTTTAAGGATCACATAATAGCAGGGAAAAACTATATCCTTTAGAAGAGATAAATACTCTAGGACATTATCACATTAAATTTCATGTAGAAGAACAAAAATAACATGATAATATTAATATTTAGGTATTTGAATACATATAGGTAATCTAAATTACAAAGTAGTTTGTTCCAGGGAACCAACTCCAACAAAAATCTTCTTACACTAGATACAAATGCTAATGAATTTAAGTTTGTTAGCTCTCACATGATATTCAGGCTTCTACTAAGATAAGGTTTTAATCAATTGGTCCACCATATTCTCCTCTATAGAAACTCTGCTTACTGTGAACTCACACCTTTGAGAAAAATCCTTCAAGAGGTGATACTTTCAAACTATATGATTCATCCATTGATGTCACCTTATCTAAAACCACCACTAAAGTATTATTAGAATACAATTTTAAATGGTTATTTAATTATAGAAACCACATCAAGTTCTTGGATGGATTTCTGTATCTATACTAATTATTTAGCTGCTTTAGAAGCTGTAATATACTAGGAATTTACTAAATAATTGACAACCACTACCTGCTTCCAGATCTTCCAAATCATATATCATCTATTGGGGGTATAGAAATATCTTGACTATGATTTTAGATCATCCCATCTAACTAAAAACTAACATCTATATATCCCTTGATGACTATTTCCTTATCTCCTCCATAAACTAAGATCACATCCTTAGTACACCTCATATAATTTAGGATAGTCTTGGATACCATCTAATGGTGGTCACCTGGATCTACATGATATATTTCTACCATTATAAAGGCATGGGAAACACCAATCCTGGTATATATCATGATATAAATGACTAATCCTATCACTAACTTGTAAGGAATCCCATTCATCCTTTGTCTGTCCTATTGTGCATGAGGAAACATTTTATTAGAGAGATATATTCCATGTGACATTGGCAACAATACCCTCTTGGATTGTTCCATATATAATTTTTTAATATCCTATAAATGTATGTACCTAGACTTAGTGAAAGTATCCTCTTGGATCTATTATAAATGATCTTCATCCCAAGAAGGTATAAAGCATCACCTAAGTTTTTCATGGAGAAGCATTTGTTTAACCATGTCTTAACCAACTGTAAGACTAGTATCTCATTTCCAATTAGTAATATTCCATCCAAATATACTATTATAAAAATAGATACACTCCCACTAAACTATATATATACACAAGGATCACATTCATTCTTTATGAAACCAAATTCCCTTATAGATTCATTAAATAGAATGTTCCATGATATGGATGCTTGATTAAATCCATAAATGGATCTTTACAACTTGAATACCTTATTGACATACTTTGAAGTCACAAAAACATTTAGTTGTGTCATATAAATATCTTAAAAATTTTTCCATTAAGTAATGTTGATTGAAATCCATTTTTCAAATATCATAATCCCGTTAAGCTACTACAACCGGTATAATTTTGGTTGATTTTAGTATAGTTACTGGTGAAAAGGTTTTATCATATTCAATACCTTGACACTATTTAAAACATTTTCTAACTATCCTAACATTATATATATTGAATCTACCTTCCATATATAGTTTCTTCTTGAATAACCATTTACAACCAATAGTATTTACATCCACTGGAGGATCTACAAAAATTCAAACTTTGTTTTGGTATATGAAATCCATCTTAGAATTCATAGCTTCTTTCCATCTGGTAGAATCCAAGACACTTAATGCTTCTCTATAGGACATAGGTTCATTATTATCAACTAATAATGATTCACTATCCTTGGTGACTAGAAAACCATATCTCTCTAGTTCATTAACCTCTTTAGTGCTCTTATGTAGTACTTGTGTCTCTAAAAAATCATCTTCCATAGGGATTTGTGGAATCAATTCCTATTCCAACTCTTGTGTATCTTGAGATTTGACTTTATTGAAATCGATCTTTCTCCCACTATCACTTTTGGATATATTCCACCTCTTAAGAAAGACGAGACATATATTAACCAAATATTATTTTCTGAGGGGTTTTATAGTTAATATCCATTATTTTTCTTAGGATATCGTATAAATATATACTTCATTCCCTTGGGTGTGAGTTTTTTTTTTCAATAAATATCCTTAACAAATGATTCACATACCTATATACAATATGTGACAAAATGAGTTTCTTTCTATACTAAATATCATATGGTATATCATTCAGAACATTAGTTTGCACTTGGTTTAGTATGTGCACTGTAGTGTTTAATGAATATCCCTAAAAGGATAATGGAAGACTCCTATGAATCATCATTGATATTACTATATCCAAAAATGCGTGGTCCCTCCTTTCACTTACACCATTACAATGTGGTTCATAAGGAGGAGTGAGTTGATATTAGATCCCAAACTCCTATAAAAAATTTATAAACTCTAGGATAAGATATTTCCATCACAATTTGAATAAATCTTATTTATATTCTTACCAATATGATTATCTATTTTATTCTTTAACTCCTTTAATTTCTTAAAGGATTTATACTTATACCTCATTGAGTAAATATATCCATATCTACTCAAGCAACCAGTAAAAGTAATGAAGTAAGAGAATACACCCCTAGATTCAAATGGAAATGGTTTACACACATCTATATGAACCAATTCAAGAATCTCTATAGCCCTTTCACATTGTACACTAATTGGAGATTTTTCCATTTTTCCTTTAAACAAGCATGAAAAATATAGATTGGTTTTAGTTAAAAATAATTTAAATATCCTTCTTGATATAGTTGTTCCAAGTACTTCCCATTTACATGACCAAGCCCTTGATGCCATAACTGGGTGTGATATGAGTCATACAAACTTATTTTTTTATCAATTTCCAAAACTTAGTTTTCATAATCTAATGCCTAAAAACCAATTTTTAAAAATTTCATACCATTACATATGCTATATTTATAAAAGTACCTAATATTATTTTCATATTTGAAAATGAATCCATAAATATCAAATCCAGATACATGTATATTTTTTTTGGTAAAAATGGGTATATAATAATAATTCTTTAAAAATAGGATTAATACTATTGTAAAAGTAAGATAGTAATCTTTGATTTATATAACATCTAGTATTTCTATATTGGTAGCTCGCAAATCCATCTCACCTCTGGTAATATTTCTAAATCTACTTGTTTTCAGTATTTGGATACAAAATTGAGAACCATAAATTGTATCTAATATCCAATTTTTAGAAACTAAAAGGTTACATTAGATAATAAATACAATTTAAGATCCACCTTTCTTATGAAATGAGGTGAAATTAATCTTCCATTAAACCTTCTTACCACATAAAAAACATACTTAATTTTGTTCCTTTACTTTCCCCTTGATCCCAATTCTCTTAGTCAGGTATGAAGGATCCTTAAACTTGGAGTTAGTCTTAAGGATATTCATCTTTCCCTTCCTCTTATTCTCTCTAAGGACCATTGGAGTTTCGTACTTCATGTTCTTATCTACCTAAAAAATTAAATTAGGGAGTTTTGATAGAGTCTTATTAATATTTTTATATAAAAAATCACAATAAAGCTAGAGAATATCCAAGGAAGTGAAGATAACAAGTGCAGAATCTCTCTCGGTCCACATAAAAAACAAAATTTGAACTGAAGTTAAATGTAGTGAGAGAAGGACACAAGTTGTTTCTAGAGAGGAGGGAGGTTTTAGTGTGTTTTTCTTGTGTTTTTTGGATTCAATGTGTGTTGAAAATAAAAAATCAAATATGTTTGAGAATTAAATTAAACTAGAGTTTGAACTTAGGTTTAATAGTAATGGTCTAACATTGGATAATCCCCTCACTCACTTATTAAATAATAACTAAAATTAACTCCCATGCACTTCCTCTATAACCAGTAAAAATCTTGAATGATCTCCCTTCTTTGATAATTTTGTCTTAAAAAAAGAATTGAAATAATAATCAAATTCAATAATCCTTGAATATAAAAGTGATCGAAGATATCCAATCACTCCTGAATTGACCCACTACCCTCCATCGCATGGGCAATGTAGAAGGTTCAGGTGGCATGTATGTGAAAACCAAGAAGAAGGGGAGAAGAATTCAAATTCAATATCAATGGAAACCTCATATTATCTAAAATATAAAACACTTATAAAAAATAAAATTTGATAGAATTAATAAATGAAGAATAGAATTCATTAATAGGGGTGGGGATAATCTCCTTAACTTGACCACTAAGGGCCCAGTGTGTCATCACTAGAGAGAAATCATAGAAAAAAGAAAAAGAAAAATCTCCAATAGATCAAGCTTAAACTTAATCTACCAATAATTATTAGACCACCTATTTTCATATAAAATGAGTTCCATATCCTTTATAGGAACAACTAAATGATCTGAGTCCCTTGGGTGCTTCAGTATCTCCCACATGAGAATAATGGTCTACCCTTTCTTCCTTGAATGAGTCTAACACCTTCAGAATCCTCCTATATTTCAGTGGCTAGCTCCCATTTCCTCTAATGGATTACACACATCATAGTTGAGGGTATTTATTACACTATTAGGATCTCTTTAAACATTAATAGACTTAAATTTCCTTCCTATAGTCATTTCCTGCTTTTTCTTTATGGATGATTGCCTTATGAAAGCTCAGGAGCATTCTTGACTGATTTTGGTAAACTAGGGAAATGAGAATAAATTTTAGGTCAAAAAAAATTTATTTTTTTAATTTAATATTTTAATTATATTCCCCATATTTTTGAAAATTACAAAGTCTAAATTTATGGGGGAAGTATTACAAAGTGGATAAAAAAGTCTTATGGGATTCACCAAAGTTGTACATGAAACAAAATGTTTTATGGGAGTCTGAGAAGTCATAAAAATATGAAAAAATACATATGAGGGGTAGAAAGAGTCTTACACAACTCAAGGAAAGTTATATGCTCAAAGTATTACAAGATAGATAAAACCTTACAATGCTGAGATAAAGTCTGGTGTGGCTTTATAAATCACACATAATGGATGGGAAGTTATATGCATTCACTGGGAAGTCACACACATGCTTAATTAAAGTCATAATGGGTGATCAGAAAGTATTACATGATGGATAAAAATCATTAATTTTATAGATTTTGAAAAACTCCAAAGTCTTATTTGAAAGGAAACTAAAGTCTTATAAAGTGGAAATCAAAGTTTGATGTGACCACTGAGAAGTTGTACACACTTTCCCTTTATCAAAATTTGGACGAGTGAAGAGTTTTATAGGTAGATAGAAATTATTACATGATTTATTAGGGTCCTAATAAATCCATTTATAGTCTTACAAATCCCCAATAACTTTTTCATTTCATCCTTAGATCTGCGACCCATGAAAACACAAACTTAGTGGAGGATTTATCTAGTTTACTCTTGAGTTGAATTAAAATAATGAAAAAAATAGAATTAAAATCCTTTTAACAGTTTAAAACCAAATTAAAAAAATCAATGGATTTTTAATTAATTATATATATGAATCAAAAAACTAAAAATAATGTTTTAAAATCAATTTTCATTTCAATTCCAGACTCATGTTATTACTAAATTTATACCATTTATTTTGAATTAAAGGAAAATAAAGATGAGAATATTATAAAATCCTATTTTTTGCAAATGTTTGGCTTTATCACTCCCCCAAACTTAAATTTTTTTAATAAAGTTCATAAAGGTTATAATTTATTTCAATTTTTTCTAGTTATAGTATTGTAAACAAAATGGAACATATTGGAATTAAAATTTTAATAAGAAGAAACTTTTTAAATCCCTCTCCCTTATACTATCGTTTCCAAAGTTTATTTTAAAACTTCCTTGATAATTCCTACATGACATTCTTATATATCATCAATCTGATCTTCAAAAAATTTTAGAATTATCCTAATCCTTTTATCCCCTTTTTCAATAAGCACTTATTGGATTTTTCCATCTATGTTTGTAGAAAACACTTATTAGATGAGTGAAACTAAAACTAGAACTAAACCATGAAAAGATAGAAGGTATCCCTTTGGAATAATTTTAATAGTAAGGGAATATGAGAAATGATTGGTAAGCTAAATATTAGGTCACTATAACTCTTATTCTATGGATAAATCACACACACATGTGCCTTTTTGACTTAGAAAATACTTCTAAATCAGTTTCCATCTGCTTGTTTTACTCCATTTCATAAAAATTTCAATTAGGGAGTCTCTCTAAGGTGATAATAAATCAAAATTAATAGCTCACCTATGTTTGAATTCAAAATTATTTTGATCCCACTTTATATGAGTTGTATTTTCTGTTAAGGAATGGTTGTCAAGGCACATCAGTATGTTGATGAATAAGAAGTATCTTATATGTTTAATGAAGATGACGATGATGAAGTATTGATTATGGATGATAAGTAATCCAAGTGCATTGAATAAGTAAAAGTTCCATACATATATATTGGATGACATTATTGAAAATAGGAATTAGAAGGAAGTTACCATGATAAGACCAATAGATGAAGCGACCATGGGTGATGCATGGTAGGAGAATCAACAGCCTGAAGAAGGTGATAGCTGAACAAATGTTGTGTCTACAACAAGTGAAGGGATAACAAGTGTTATGATAGATAAAGTGGAAGAAGAAGAATATATGATGTGTCTTGAAGTGTATATGAATATTAACATAAAGAGGATGAGAATTAATTTAGTCGATACAAAGTAAGGTGTTCTTATAAAGATAAAATATAATAATGATGCTTATCATGATTCTTGAAAATATTTTCTTAGATGAAGAGTGAAAGAAGAAAAATTAGGGAAAAAGTTAAAGTTCTATAAACTGTTTGAAGAATTATAGAACCACACGTGAATTTTCATACATGATCCATGTAAGGGAATATCCACATGTGAGTTTTCCTACATAGAAGAATATACATAGTTGAATGCACTGTTGTGTATCTAAATACTCACAAAATATGATCTCTACATATTGATAATTTGGATATGTGAATAGTCATGAAAGTGAACTAGTCATGTAGATAAACTGGTCTCATAGGAGAATGTTAACCTAGGTGACTTTGGATATGTGACTTCATGTAGGAGAAATGGTCCACATATGAAAATTTAGATACGTGATGGGTCATGAAGGAAAATCTTCATACCTAAATGTTTTTATATGCATGAGAATAACCACAAATGAGAATTAGATACATTTGGTAGTGTGTATTCACAACATGAAATATATGAATTTTTCATGTATGTAAATTGTATCACGTATGAAAATAGGTGATCTGTACATTATGAAGATAAAATGGAAAAGATGTTCATACTGAAGCTCTGTAATGTGATAAGAATATTTCAGATGGTGCATTATGAACTAAAATCCACTGATATTAATATCATGATATGTATTATGATTATAATTTATTATTGAAGTTGAAATTGAGAATCAGGTGATGCAAGATGTTCTGTACTTGAAAGGAAACATATATCACGAACAATACTATCATGATGCAGGTTGTTTAATAAAGGAAGAGGAATAATGATCCATGAGTTGTGTTCCACGAAGTAATGGATCCATGATTGTAAGTAATTCATATTAAAATATGTTGATGTGAATATTATTTAAATATGTGGATTTTTTGGAGTGAAGGTTTCATGATATTTCTATATATTTTGGAGTGAAAATGAAGAACTAAGACAAATATTGGAAGTAGACTTTTTAGAGTGATGAGTGCATGATGATTCCATATATTGTGGAAAAAAAAGAAAAAGGAAGAATAAAGTATTTAGATGAGTCTCCAGGGAATTTTTTAAATATATTAATGACTGGAAATATAGAAGAATGTGGATTTTTTAAGAGAAGATATCTATTTTTTATGAATTATTGAAAATCTTGGTAATTCAAAGTGATAAATTCACATGGTATTGTGACTATGGAAGAGATATGAGGAATAAAATAAGTAACCAATGATACTGGATATTATTATATATATTTTAGGTTTACTAAGGAGTGGTAATAAAGTGGATATATAACATAATTATTCTATAGAGAATATTCTCTATGTTCCAAGAAGGAGAAGACCCAAGATCATGATATTCTGAAGAATTTTTTGAGTTTTGAAAAATAAGAGAAGAAGGAATAACCAGTATAGGTTATATACACTAAAGAAGAAGAAGATAACAAGAAGTCACTGTGAATATCTATTTTCAAAGTAATAAATAATATTAACAAAAAAATGAAATTTAGTGACGTTTTTTTTCATTAGCGATGTTTTAAAATTTTGCTAATCCATTTACTGATGTTTATAAAAAATGTCAGTAAATGAGGTGTTGATAATTAGTGATTTTTAATTGGAAATGTTTATAAATGTTGCTAATTGGTGAAGTTTATAAATGTTTTCAATTAACAACACCTCATTTACCAACGTTTTTCATAAACATCGGTAAATTGATCATTAAATTTATATGTTTTTTTTATAAATGTGGATAATTTTTTTTATAAATCCATTTTTTAATATATCCTATTTTTTTATTTTAATTTCTGCACATGCCTTTTTCACTAGATGTCCCACCAGATCAAACTCTCTCACTGGACCTATTGCTCGTAGATGACACGCCGCTTATCTCAAACAATATACACATACAATGTCATGCCGACCTCTCCCTCCATGACGTCATACCACCTGAGAGGGAATAATCTTTCATTCCTTCGAATTTGAACACTAGACCACCAAGACTCAAATATATCAAGTTAACCAACTCACCTAAACAAAATTTGATTATAAAAATGTTTTATGTTATATTTGTATTTATCTTAATAGATTTCATTATTAAAAAAATTAATAAATTATATATGTTTGCGTGTGTATTTTTGCGTCTGTGTATATAAATATATGTGCGAATGTATATATATATATAATTATAATAATTTTTTATTTATATATATATGTGTGTGTGTGTGTGTGTGTGTGTGTGTTTATATATAAATATATATACGTGTGTCTATGTTTATAATAATATATTTCAATATTAAAAAATTAATATATTATGTATATATATATTTTTATATATTAATATACATATACATATATATGTTTATATTATATATATATATGTATATATATATTTTTATATATATATGTGTCTGTGTGTTTATATATATGTGTTTATATATGAGTGTGTGTGTGTGTGTTTATATATATAGAAATATTATTATATTTAAACATATATTAATGTATTTTTATACAAATATAAATTTATGTATAAAAATATATAAAGATATATATAAAAATATATAAATATATATATAAATATAATTATAAAATTATATATATATATGTTTATCTTGATATATATATGTTTATATATGTATATTTATATATTTATATATTAATATATATGTTTATATTATATATATATGTTTATTTTTTATATTAATATATATGTAAATATATATATATATATATATATAAATTAATAGAATTATATATGTATATCTATGCTTATATTAATATATATGTTTATATAAATTAATAGAATTATAAATGTTTATATTAATATATATATGTGTGTGTGTGTGTGTGTGTTTGTATATATGTAATGACCCCAACCCTAGTAGCCCATAACCATTGCCTTACTTTTTTACATTGACATAAGATGCAAGTGATCACATCTCAAAGGATTGAATAGTTTATTAGTCTTGTTAAACTAGATACATACTTGAAATTCACATTACAATCTAAAACATAAAATAGACAAAGAATTTTCTTCGAGCATGCCATTAATCGCCTTAGTGTAACCCTACATATCAAACTCAAAACACTTCTTCATATCTTGGGGAAAAATAAAACATAAGAAAGGGGTGAGTTAAAATGCTCAGTAAGGGTAAGCGTACAACTGAATCTATGAGTAAATATATAATAAACAATATGTCAAGGTAAATAACTGAAACACATTCCATTTAAAACATAATCTTGATCATAACATGGATGGAATAAAAGATGATCAAATAACTCCATATAAATAATCACATGAGAAAGATACTTAACCATGGATATTCTACTAGTCAAATAATCAAATGGATTATCAATAACTAATCTCTTAAAGAGGGAATACATAATGCAGGACATCATAAAAATACAGTCAAGGCTTCGACCAAGACACCATACAAAATTGGATAATACATTAGCCAAAACCCAAACTAGTTTGTCTCATGAGATCTACTGATGCATCGAGGGGCTATAGTGGGACCTGACTAACACTTACTAAGTCCAATTAATTCCTCTTATGAAATGGTTGAAACATAATCAACATAAACATTCATATTAAAAACTATCACATGAAATGTGAATACTTTAACCATAAACTATGAATGACATCAAAATAGAACATCCATATTCAAAATGAATGATAAACCATTCAATGAAATATGGTAAATGATATAATAAGTGATCAACCTCACTTAATCATAATATTCAACATATTATGTTGATATAGATGAAAATAATCTAATAAAATCATTGATTTTTTTTAGAGAAGCACCCTTTTTTTATTTTGAAATAATTTATTTGAAAATCCATGAAATTATAAATGAAAACATTTTATTTGAAAAGAACCTTGTAAAATTTTTAAGTAAGCTTCAAAAAATTAAGTCATCATGATGTCAAAAAAAAATCTCTCATGCCGTATAAGTTAAAAAACATTCCTTCCGTATTTTTTCAAAAAAGTCATAAAGTACCTCATTTGGAAAACGACAAAAAGATTACTTTCAAACCATTTTAAAAATTAATACATGGGTAAAAATACTTTAAAAATTCATAGCATAATAGTAAAAATATTTTTAAAAATATTTTTATAAAACATGGATATGGAAGAAAAATGTTCCCTAGTGGAGACTTAAACTTAAGAAATCTCGAATAATAATGATATTGTTGAATAACCCTTACCACTTTATAATCAGTAGAATCATATGCCCCATGAAAGAAAGAAAATTATATGGATATAAAAATACCATAACTTTCAGAATAATACTCATAAAATATATTCATGGGCAGTATATACACCAGACAAAAGAAGCAATTAGTGTATAAGGAATGTGTCGCACAAAAATAAAAGTGAGACAAAAATACCGTAACTTATGTATTGACTCTCATCATACTCATTAATACATACTATATAGTAGATAAATGTTTATTATAAATATATCATAAAACCACATTCATTTCTATAATTCCATATATGGTTTACTTATGACTTTATATTACCTGTTTATTAACAATTCCATGTTAAAGTTTTGTTTCGGGTAATAACCACTTTTTTCCTGCATGTATTCTGATTTGTTTTATTTTTAATCCTATTAATTATATAATTATTTCATAATATATGGAATTATAAACATGAAATAAATATTTATTTAGTGTATATTTATTTATAGTAATCTATAAAATATAGAAATAAAAAATGGAATACACCGTTCATGGAGACAGTGGGCCGTATATACGCTTGAACACTATTTCCATTTTCTTATTGTATTGAAATAAAGAAAGTAATTAATATAATTAAAGTAGAATTATTATGTCATATATGTAATTTAAGTTCACTAAAACCATTATTAATACATTCCTTGTAAATTATGAACAAATCACATTGTTTTGAGGAGGTGGTAGTCCACACATCCACAAACGAAGTTATCTTATTTAAAAAAATGGAAAGCATGAAGGTAAGTGTTATATAATAATTATAGAAGCATAAATAAATAATAAATAAAATATATATCCTATAAAAATATAAATTCCATAATTATTCTTAACCATGAAATGTGGAAATGGAAGAATGTACGACATCATTTCTTGAGACGGTAGTCCATCGTACACACGAACGATAATTTTGTATCCCATTTGAAGGAAGTGTATATGAGTGTAGGTTGAAAAATTAATAAAAAACATATCATTATATTTAGGATACTTATGATATTATATAAACATGAAATAAAAATAATTTAATGGGTTTAATGAAGAAATAAAATAAAAACATTTGTTGATGAACGCTACTTCTTTTTAGGATATCTCCTTTTGATTTGCACAAAAGGACTTCTTTGGTTGGATTTATGACAAAAGTAAGGATTATAGGATGAAGTAAAGGAATTTTAGAGGATAAATGGTCAAGGTTTTGTCGTGATATAAGGCTCTATGTTGTGTGAGGAAGTGAGGGGGAGATTTATTTTTATAATTGAGGTGAGGGGCACTTTTGGAAACTCTAAAAATATTAAATTAATATAAATTAATTTTCAATAAAAAATAGATAAAAGTGAATTATTTAAAATATGAGATTATTATGGGTCTAAATTCTACAAAAAATAATTTTTATATAAGTTTAGGCCACATTTTTACCCTTTTATTTACGATTTAACCCTTAGTTAAAGCCTTTAACTCTTACCGTGACAACTTGACTTTTTACTCTTTCAGGGTCAGTATTGTTACTATAAAATGAAAAATGAACCATAAATAAGTCATGGATGAAATTTTAAACCTTATAAAAATATTTTAGACAAATTTTATGTTTTTCTTAATTTTATATCATTTAATAAAATATTATTTATTTTAAAATATCATTAATGTTAATTTTGACACTATCCATTTCGTGAATTTTTAAAAAATATAAATACACAATATAAATTAAAAAAACCTTTAATACATCCATAATATGTCTAGGTAATCTATAAAATTCTTTTATGACATTAATTATCTCAAATTATATTTATTTTAATATTTTTAATATCATTTATTTGACATTTCTATTAATTAAACAATTACCGCATCATCATTGCCTTTAAGGTATTTATTTATTTCCTAAAAATTAAAAAAATATTACAATAATTAATATAAACATTTTATTTTTCAAATTACCATTTATATTCTAATATATCTTCTAAATAACCACATATAAAAAATGTAATACTTATTAAAAACATGAGTATGACATATTGGAATTTCCTTAGAATAAAATACTAAAAAAGGATTAAAGTCATCCAAGTGGCTCCAAGAGGCCATAAAATCAGCCCAATGATGATTTTTATCGACAATAACTCCTAAAATAAAACTAGGACAAGTTTTAGGGTAATTTTACAATACTTAGAATATTATTTTTACCGTTAATTACCTAATTTACCTTTAACCTTGTTAATAAAAAAGTACAAAAGTTACTATTCATAATGTCCAAAAATAAAATAAAATTATTTAGATAATTTTAAACCACTTATTAAAAATATATAATCCATTTTTTAAAATTCAAAACACAGAAGTTACAACAATTAATTTAAAATTAATTCTTTTGATTGAATGAGAAAACAAGTTTTTAAAGTGAAAACTTTTAAAAGATTAAAATGTTTTTATATCAAAATTCAACCTAAATTGGATTAAATGATGAAAAATTTATCTAATTATAATTTAAAACCAACCAAAAATACAATTTACCACTATAAATTATTTAGGCAAAAAATATTTTTTCAATTAAAATTTAGTATTTTCACTTTTCATCAAAACATGAAACTTATTAGAAAAAATACCAAAAATTAAAAAAAATTAAATTTTGATATTAATATTTCAAATAAAAAGTTTATTTTGTTAAATATAATTTATAAGAGTGTCAAAAACTATATTTAAAACAAGTGTACCATCATAAGGTGGTAAAACAACCTTTTTAAAAATATAGTATTTTAATGCGTAAAATTGGACTCATTTTTATATTATTCCTATAAAATATTTTGGATGAAAGTAAAAATATTAAATATATAAATTTCTTAATTTGGTTAATAATATTCATTCCCACCAATTTAACAACTAGGTTATAACAGTCGGGTTAATTATTCGTTTAAGTTTGGTGTAATGTATGTTGTCAAAGAAATTAAAAAGAGACATAACATAAAATATTAGGGCGATACAATACATATATAGAATTATAATTATAAATTTTTAGTTTTATATATGTGTAAATTAATATAATTATAATTATATATATATAATTAGCCATGCACTACTGGAAATTTGGTCTATACCAATTCACCTATACCAACAGTTTAAAATAACCATTGGTATATGCCTTTTAATATCAGTCTACCCAACAATTTAAAATAATTATTGGAAAATATCAGTCTATCCCAATGTTTTCAAATAAACATTGGGATATGAATTTTTAATATTAGTATATCCCAACGGTTTTTTAAAACAATCAGGATAGTTTTCCCCCAAATATAGTGGCGAGCCCTCCCTCCCCATTCCATATTCGATTCATTTTTTTCCTACCCGAGCGCTACTCTATTCCCAACTGACGACCACTCCTCCTCTTCCAATAGTTTATTGGGGTTCTTCCACTTCAAATTAGTGAGTTCGAGTTATATCTTCTACTGAAATTTATTTTGGATTTTTATGTACCATATTTAGTTTATTTCCCCATCCCATTCTTTGTTTGATTCATTTTTCCCTACTCAAGCACTGCTCTCTTCCTAGTTGGAAACCGCTCCTCCTCCTCCAATAGGAGATCCATCATAGTTTAAATCATTCAGTTTCTTCCACTTCAAATTGGTGATTTTGAGTTATATCTTTTGATTACATATATTTTGTATTTTTATGTACCACATTTTTTTTATTTCCCCATCCACTAAAATCTATCATCATTTAAGGTTTTAATTTGATTATTCTTGAATTTAAAATTGGCATGTTCCAAATACTTCATCCTACATAGAGATAATGAATATCACTTCCTAAACTACTTCCACCATCTCTAATTTTTCAAGTAATGTTACACAATATTAGTGTTTTATGGGAACTATATTTTCCCCCATTGTTCATGTTCAAAATCATATTTTGAGGTATTTTACCTCAGAAACTAATTCCTTTCTTCAAAAAGTGAGTTCTAACAATTAATTTTTGATATTTTTTTGTAATGGTTTTGTTTTTAAGAGATTAATGGAAAATAAATTTTTTACTAATACCATTGTCTTCATTCCTATATAATGAGGCATGTATGACATAAAAATGCGTAAAATTTTCTTAAAGGAAAATAATTATTAATGTATTAATACCACTTGACCTTTTGGGACTGTCTTGATACACATTTCTCATTTTAATTTTCATTGGTCACCACACATTCACAAATATCATTAGTTTCCTTGATTCTGTTTAATATTACCAATATTCCATCTCTTTTATGTCTTTTTCACTTTTTTATTTTTAAGGTTATCCATGTATTTTTGCAATGTGGGTCACTAGCATGTCTATAAATTGTGATGTCTACCCGATGGTCCCCACCTAAAGTTGCACTGTTTTTCAAGCTTTGGGTGAAGTAAATCCACTATTCTCATAACTCTTCAATGCACCCTTTATATATGAATTAAAATTCTTGATTATATAATGGAAAGTGATTTCCAAAAGGAATTTGGGTGAAGTGATATGTGTGAGTCACATGGGCTAAGTGACCTATGTGAGGCCTGTTGGTGAAGTGACCCGTGGGATGCACTTAGGAGAAGTGACCTATGTGAGGTACTTGGTAATAATTCACGACTTTTCCAAATTCATGACCAAGGATACACAACCCACTTGAGATGTAATTAACCCAAATTTGACCCAAAATATCCTTTACTAAATGATACATTAAAATAATTACATTAGTACTAATAAAATCTTGTATTCCCACTTCCATACGTCCAATACCTTAGAAAAATATTTATATTTTAGATGAAGAAGTTGATGCAAGCATCTATGAGATATTGGATATTTTTGTACCATGATATTGCCTATTATATAACCCTAAACTTATGAACCTTGTGAATCATCTTAATAAGTACTATTTTTTTATCCTAAGGGAGAATAATTACTATTATATGACCATAGAGTTAGAATGAAGTTCTCATCCTAAAGTGGGGCATCCCTTGAAAATATTGTCATGTATTGAAGCAAGGTAAATATAACACATTGGGGTATACCATGAAGTCCATCAACCCTTCAATAATTTATCTTACTGGATTTATATCATTTTCATTGAGCACCTACATGTTTCTAGTTCAGGACACCGAGATGGATACCTTTTAAATAACACACCCTATAAAAAATATAATTGATCACCAATACTACAATGACACCATTGATTATAAATATATCATTAATTATGAAATACAATAATCTCTATAAATTTAGACTTCATGCCAACTGTTTTATCATAATTATCCTAGAGAGATCATTCTTTATATAATGATTTTCCATCACATCCACTGTGTTTCAAATAATCTCCCAATTTATTCCTTATTATGATGACCCACTAAAATAACTCAAAATTGAAATGAATTGACCATACCCTAAGCAAATTAGATTGTACTAAACTGATCAAACTAGGCTTAAAAATAAATGAACTAAACCTATCAACCCTTTACACACTAAAACCTAACCAAAATAATAAATTTTATCTATATCATAACCAAATCAACTTGACCAAACCAACTGAATTGAATTGAAATGACTTGATCTGACCCAAGTAGACTTGAGTAGACCCAAACTACAATAAACCGCATCAAACTGAAATAAAATAAAAATAATTTAAATAAATTGAACCTAAATAAAATAAATTATATAAGAATGATAAAAAATTAACTAACTTGAAAAATATTTAATAAAACCCTAATATGCATGCATCAACCCGATCTAAAATAAAATAACCAAACCCAACCAAACTAAATTAATGAGAACAAAACTAATCATAAACAAACAGAACTGACCAAAACTGTTCCAAATGAAATAGAATATAGTTACCTATAAGTAGTTATCTTTTATACATAAATTTAGTGAATAAGTATAACATTTGTTAAATAGTGAATAGAATAAGGGAAAAAATAAAAAACAGAAATTATAAACACAAATTTGTATAGTATTATGATTAGTTAGTACTTATTGATATAATTGAATTTAATACCATTATTTTATATTTATAGGATTTATATATATATATATATATATATATATTATTTTTTTCTTTTATATTATGATTCTCATATAGAGTAGTGTGTCAGTTATGTTTACATATAAAGTGAACAATTCTCATTTCATTAAATATATTTTTGATTAAACTTCAATATTATTTAATTGCTCTTAAAAAATGACATATAATTTTTTTACAGAATGGATAGAAGTTGGATGTATTAAATCTATTAGATATAAAGAGATTTTCAAAATAATTTGGATATTTTTTTAGATTTTTCATTTGAAAATACTTTAGATAGTGGTCACATACACTTACCATGTTATAATTATGTTGTAAGACCTTGGTTGAGTTGTGAAGAAGTTATCTACCATATAATAAATATGATTTTCAAACAAACTACTATGTGTGGTATCATAATGGGGAGAAAATGGAATCTCAAAATGCTGATGATCCAAATGAGAGGACTGGATTAGAGAATTTTTTATATGACCAGTTTCCATTTATTATTCATCATGAGAAGGAAAGGATACCAACCCAATAAGACTTTTATATGATCACACATGACGAGTATAATGAAAATTATGATGTTGAAAGTGTGAAAAAATTTAATGATGCTTCCATGACTCTAGTATATCGACAATGTGGTAAAATGAAAAATTTGGAATTTTTAATCCGATTATTTCATGGGAAAACCATGTATGATATTTCTAATACTACTATCAATTAAATTATTACCTTCTTAAATGAATTAATTCCAGATGATGTATATATTTACTCAAACCACTATATAGAATGGAAGTTAGTTGAGGAACCCATATTTTCAAAAAACAAAATTCATGCTTACCCGAAATATTGTAGCTTATTATGGGAGGAAACTGCTAAATAGAATGACTATATAAAATTTGGTAAATCTTGATGGAAGCCAAAATATGGTGTAACACAATCCCTTACACCACATAAAGTAATGTGGCACTTTACATTAATCCCCAGAATATGAATCATCCTGAAGGTTCTATCGTGAATGGTCACTTGGCTCAAGAATGTATGGATTTATGCTCAATGTATTTGTATGATCTTATTACAAGAATGAACATACCAATAAGAAATTAAGAAGAATAATATGAGAAAATTGAACCCAATTTTCCATCATTTCCTCAAATATGAGGAATTATCGGATCATATACATTGGAAACATTAAGACTTGAAGAGCGGTAGATGGCACATCACATAGTTTTGTTTAACTATGATTTGTTCGATGAATAAATCAAGTAAGTAAATTGAACATGTATATACTATCTCATCTCATGTAATTTTAAATATCTATTAAACTATTTCTATTTTTATCTATATGGAACATAAATAAATGATAAATAGAAAGCATCATTATTTATCTTTGATAAGGAGAGAGTCTTTGCATAGAAAAGAGTTTTCTACTTGGTTGAAATTAAAGGTATAAATATTAATATAATAAATTAATAAAATAATTATTTAATTATGTTTAATATTCATTTGTATATTAGGTGTTGAATTTGTCTACTGAATCTGTCTCTAAGGAAATAAGAGATTTGTATTTTGGTTCTAATACCGTGGTTTGTGATTGTAAATCAATTTTGATCGATGAGTACATATTTATTATCACTGAATGAGAAAAGAACATGAGAACACAACATTAGGGTGTTATGATAACTTCCAAATTATGCTATTATTCCAGTTCATCAGATAGTAAACCTCGATTTGAAAATGTAACTTATTATGGAGTCATTGAAAAAATAATAGTATTGGATGATTACTCTCATGGTCGAGTCACTATGATGAAATTTTAGTGGTTTGATTTGATAACAAGGTAGGGAACATTTATTTATGATTTTGGATTTTGAGTTATTGACATGACTCACACTCTTAGAATCAATGAACCATATATATTGGCATTAATGAAAAAACAAGTTTTTTATGTCAAATATGATATTAGATCTAAATTTTGTGTCATTATTGAAGTAATTCCAATATATATTTTTGATGATGGTGATGATGGAATTGAAACCATCCCTGCTGCCATTGGACTTGATCCATTTATTACTTATGATGAATCAAATATCTCAATTATTAGAGTTGATTGTGAACCTAAATATATGGTGGGGAATATATAGAATCCTTCATTTGTGTTCGTAGTTCTTTTGGTTTATCACAGCTTGGGTTGTTAAGGTTGGTACTATTAAAATTTATTTACTATTGATTATAGATATTTTTTATCTAACTTGAACTTCATGTGTATTTTCAATATTTATTGGTTGCTGTTTTCTTTGAGTTTCATTTTTTAATATTGAATTGAACTGTATTCAAACCTATGAAACCAAACAAAAATAAAACAATTAAATTAGAATAAAAAAACAAGAGGAATTGAAATGGACATATTAAACTTATTGATATGAAATTAAAAAAATTGAAAATATTGACTTAACCAAAAAAATGAAAAAATTACCTAACCAAAAATATGAACCAAGTGTCCGAAGACAAATAAAAATAAAAAAATAACCTAATCAATTAACAAAATTTAACCAAATGAAAAAATAGAAATAAAAATGGAAAAATGATCTAATCAATTGAAGAAATGAACCAACTGACATAAAAATAAAAATGGACAAATGAGATAACCAAAATTGAATTGGATAGAATTGAAAATATAATAAAACTATATCATACCCATGATAAACATGATAATTTTAATGTATTGTTTATTTTATGACATGTATTCTATTTTGATATTCTTCCCAATAAATTTAAAATTATTTTTGTTATATCACTACGTATCCTATATTTGGTTTGACAAGTGGTATTCCCTAATTAATTCATGTCTCATATTTTTTGTTCTTTGGGTTAAAAATTAGTTATCAATTTCTAATAAATTATATATTTTTTTAAAATGCATAAAATGAAACATATTGAGGAGATGTGAAGAAAAAGGATGATAGAAAGCAATCACTGAATGGATAAGATGGACATTCCTCCATTAGTGCCTATTGTGAGTATTTTATTATATATATATATATCAATAACATATAATTTCATGTGAATAATTTTTTTTAAAAATTTATGCATGATCCACCACTTAGGTGATAATTATTCGATGAGCAACCTAGTGGTTCTAGTACTCAAGACGGTTGTATGAGGGGGGGGGGGGTGGTACTAGAGGTAGGTTCTCTAGTTAGTGTACTCGATTAGACCCTATCCCTCCAACTGACGTACCATATATCAAACATTTTGATCCTATGGTGTCTTTAGGGACACAAAAGATATTTAGGCCACCCATGTTTTCACAAAAAATTATATCTGAGCCTTCCCACCCATATTTCCCATATCAGATGATGATTCCTAGTCATCCGTATCATGCATTTGTCCATCTATCCATGCCATATTATTTTCCTTATACTTCCTTCTATCTGAGCTTCTAAATTACTTCTTCTTCGACTCCTGATTCGAAACATTCTATGCCTGAAGAGAATACATTAGGACCCAGTCCATCTGTACAGGGTGATGTTCCTTCAGATCCTTCAGATCTAGCAGTTCCCATTGATGAGACTACTACATGTATATTTATAGGACCCTAATAATTTTTTTTACCATATTTTATTTTCATTATAAGATGTATTGATATAATATTTATTTTTCTTCTATAACATCTACATCTATTGATAGGCGGTGTGGGCGTACACGCATGCATGTGGTGTGGAACTACCACACATAGTTGATGCTGGAATACAATGAAGACAACCAAATGATCAAAAAATAGGGTGGGAATGTAGGAGTTTTTTGGAAATGCTTTCCAAATATTCCAACATTATTCCCGTCATTCCACTCTCCTAGAGACACATTCCAAAAAAAAAATCAAGGATAACGCTTGGGCCCAAATATGGGTAAAAAGATCTATTGGATTTAATTTTATATTATTATTGTATTTATATAAATTAATATTTTGGTGTCGAATTCATTTTAATTTTACCGATGGTGAGGGTGTGAGGCCAGCACGACTAATGGAATTAGGTGAGAAGTGGAGAGACTATAAACATGAGTTGAATATTGGATAGCATGCTAGAGTTGGAATGGATTTAAAGGCCATATATTTCATGGAAAATTGTCCGATAAAACATTATCGACAAATGATTACTCATTGGACGAGTAACACATTCAAGTTATTAATAAAATTTGAGGTTTTTAAATGAAAATATTCATGTTTTTCCATTAATACTTTCTTTTGTATTATTGATTTTTTAGGAATCTTTTGGAAAAAAAATTGATGCTAAGAAATACCTCCACACTTTGGGGCATACTATGATGTCAAACCATTAAAGGAAGTAGGTGCGGTAATCATTTATAATTTTTCTTTAGGACTTTAACTTTCTATTATTTCCTATCAATAATTTGGCACATTTTAACCATTTTTTTGACCATGATATGTTCAATTCACTTATTCAATTATTATATTGAATCAATATGGAACTAATCAATTACAATCAATATGCACCCCCACGTCTATTTGTGATAGTCAAGAAATAGAATATACGTTAGATAGATAAATATCTAATTGTTCTTTATTATTATCGATTTTTTTTTATTCTTAAATCACACACCATTATGCCAAGCCATTTCAAGGGAATCTAGTTTGGATCCTAATTTCTCACAATAAACCAATTAAAATAATTTATCTGGGTTTTATTTAGGGTGGTCCATTGAAGTGTTTCTCATGTTTAGGAAAAATAAATAACTCAAATTAAATTTCATCAATCCAATGTAAATAAATCAAATTTTTATGCACCAAAGTCCCATCCTATTAACCCTAAATGATCAAGTGATTCACATAAGAGTTTCAATATTTACAAATTGATTTTTTTACTTTGAGTACTAATGGATAATTTTTTTCTCTAGTTTTTTCAATCCCAAACATACAACACACTACACATTTTCCCCCTCCCCATACTTTATTTTGAATGCATGATCAATGTATTCACAATAATGGGAATATATCTATGATATTACATGTTATTAAAGAATTGTAGAAATAAAAGTAAGGGATAATAAAATAATTCCCTTTAATTTTAGTTCATTTTATATATAGTTTATGTAATGGAACAAAACTCTATGGTCTATTCCTTTGTGAAAATATAGTGTTTGAGGTGTTCTTGGAGGTCAAGGTGACTTATTTCTAACAGTTTTCCAAATTTTCAGTTCTGTGAATAGTGTTTGTAGGAAGGTAGGTCATATATCAGTAGGTAATATATCAGTAGGTAATCTATCAGTGGGTGTTCAATGTTTCTAGATCAGATTGTGTACAATTTTTCTAGACCAGTAGGTGTATAGTGTTTCTAGAACAGTGAGTTGTGTTGGTGACTTGCATCTGTGAGTTGCGTCAGTGAGTCGTCAGTGAACAATGTTTCCAACATCCTACAGTTTCACCTCTTTGATGTTATCTTTGATGTAAAATGCATTAAAATACATTTTTAATGAATTTAAGGTCAATTCAAATCCCATAACTCCTATATTAATTTTCCTAAGGGTCTGGGTGCCTTTAATTGGTCAAACTGCATAGTCTTGACCAGATATGCCTTTAATGGAAAATCTAAACTGCTGCTCCATTTAGATTTTCAAAAGGGTTGAGATAACTTTTACCCTTGTTATTTTTTCTCATTTCTCTTAGTTTGAGGTGCCCTGAAACTTTGTTCTTGAGGAGTTGTGTGATTGTTCTATCCTAGGATATTTTCCCTTTGGATCTTTTCCTACTGCATGCGCACCCCCTGTTTTGGTGCAACCAGCAAATGTTGATCTGTCTTTGATATAAGGTTTGTTCTACCACCGTTATTAGGGGTTACTTGATCTATTTCCTCCCATTTCTCCTTTCCATGTGATGAAATGTGATCTCCATGTTTCTAATAGTTCTTATTGGGTTTTGGTTGATGTGGTTGTGCCATGGATTCCTCGGGTGGATGCAGTCATTTCGGGAGAGGTGATCGTGATCCGTTGTGTTGGCCTGTTATCATGCAAATAAAATAGAAAACATTTTGAGGTAAGGGATTTTTGGATTCACTATTTTATTTATGTGCATTCGTAGAGTTATCATGATTTAGTCACCGGATCACAATGAAATTAACATAATAAATATTTGAACCAGATTAAAGAATTGGTATAAATCATATGTTTTTTCTTTATACCATGAAAACGGTTTGCATATTGATTTGATAGATAGTGTGATATCTATGATTGATTTATTTTAGCATGTTGTTCTTGATGTAATTCGGCAAAGAATGTAAATCAAGGATTAATTGTAAATTAATTGTCTAAAGATAAAGAGGCATGGTTAATGAATCTGGTTAGTGTTGTTGTGATTTGATGATAATAAAATAGATGTAGTTTTGAATGTTTAATTGAATCATTTAATTAAATTTGTAATAAAGAACCTATTGTGTGTTAAAAGATAATGCCTTTTAGGGTTCTGAGTTACCCAATTTCTTGTAAAGTCCAAGCACCTTATGCTTTGTAGCTATGGGTGCTCGTTGTGTGTGAAGGCTGAATGACTTGTTTAGGTCCAAGAGCCCAATTTCTATGTTTTTTATTTCCTTCTACTTGCAATGTGATGTGAACCTAGGATGGATGAGCCTAGAGGGATATTGTGGTATGTGGGGGCAAGGAGTCCTAGTGGTGGTGGAGGTATTAGTTGACACCTAGAGTGGAGAGATGCATCGAGGTATGGATGTAGGTTTTGAGGAGGAAACTAGGGATGATGGAATGGGTTGAAGTTGGGCTTACCCATTGATATGAAAATTAGATTCTTATTGAATCGATTGCTTGTTTATTTTCTTTAATTTCCCCACTACTTGAGGTAGATGATCTTGCTTACCCTCATTCCAAAAGAGGAAAAGACGCATGGGGTATTCCATTTGATTTCCATGTTTATCTTCTTGAGGATGGATGGGTCTACACTTATACTATAGGTGGAAAAGACTCTACAGGTAGTTCATCTAATCACCGCATTGAGCCCCTTGAATTTGGTAGCTTAGAATGCTTTCTTAGAATACTTGAATTATGGAAAGTGGTAATGTTGTTAAATAAATGAATGAATAATTATTTGAACCATGGGGGTTGGATCTTGATGGGATGCAATGATGAGGTTGTGTTTTTGAGAAACCGTGGACTCAGTTTGGTTATTCCTGGAGGGAATAGTTTTTGGTTGGAATGGTAATGAGATTCAATTTGGAAAATGATAATGGTTAATTAATGTTTAAATAATTAATTAACATAAATTGAAACTGATATAAAGGGATAAAGTAACTTAATATAGCTCTTTAAATGGTTGTGTGTTTATAGGATATCTAGTCTTAGCGATGATAGCTAATAGTCTAAGAGATATTATATGTAGTTGATTCTAAGACTAGATTATTCCCATAGTGTGGTTGTGATCTATATTATATTTTTTACCTTTTGTGTTTCTATATGCTACTCCACCCTGTCGGTTAGGAAAACCGACACCCTGAGGATTGTAAGCCCTAGTGGGGTGTTTTCCCCAAAAATCCCAGTGGGAGGATGGATGACTGACTACCCCCTTTGGCCCCACTCTCTTCTTTTGGTAGTTACTTTTTCTAGTATGTACGATAGTTAGTTTTCCCCATATATATGTGTAGAGTAATGTAATGGATTGTGGTTATTTTACACACATATATTTTGGATATAGTTTTCTATGAACTACTATAGGTGTAACATGTATAGGATCTGATGGCTTGAGGATCCTTACTTAGTGTATGGGCTATAATGGATTGAGGTATAATACTCAATGTATGATACATGCTATGCGAGATACAATGACTCCCAAAAACCACCTGGCTACTTTTAGTTGTGTGGTTGTGGTGGTGAGTTTCATGAGGTGCATGTTGTGGTGCTTTTCCTAGGTGTCTGTAGGCAAGCCTTCTTATAGAGAGATGCTCAAGATGTGCGGCATTGGGTCAAGGTGGAAAACCAGTGGGGAAGTGGTAGTGGGGAACCCTTGATATTATTTATTATATTATATACTCTTGTATGTGATACTTGGTGAGAGTATCCATGGAAAGGCTAGGAACTTACTATACCTGTTTAGGTGATGAGTTAGTTTCATTTGTTGTTCACTGTACTTTAGCATGCTATCTTTACTTTTTCATGAGAGGCTATGGGAAGGATCCTATGGTGTATACTATTATATCCACCCTAAGTTATATAAACTATTTTTAGGCCAGTTGGAGAAAGTTGGAGATCAGGATGGTTACTACTATCTTGAGGTTTTGTAGGAGCTGTTTGGGATTTGTGGTCACTGATGTTTTACTTTATTTTGGTAATTGAAGTTTACTTTTTAGTTTTAGTAGTTTTTTCATGAAATTACATATGTGTACTTAGGATTTATTTTATATTTTAGTCTGATAAGGAGTTGGTTGGTGTCTATCTTATCTCTCTCTTTTGCATGTGTTATCTTAGAGGGCAGTGCCTCCCATCTATGTGTTTACTATACCCTTAGTGCTAGTCACCAACCCGAGGCCCACTAGAGGTAGGACCCGGGGGTCACTATCTCTCTCCTCCCATTGCTAGCCCAGGAGGGGTACACTTTGAGGGGAGGGGGTCATGACATAGTGGTATCAGAGGTCTATTTGATGGATAAGATAGATTTTGAAGTTAGGTACAAGTGAGGTTGCATGGGATGGTAGGGAAATGGTGTCAGTTAAGTTTAGAAAGCGCTGTAAACAAGGGATACTGGCTGAGACACAATTATTTAGGGCCCCCTATGATATGATTCACAAACCTTTAAGTTTACAGTGGCTACTAAATTAATTGATGCCAGTTTTAGGGTAGAGACCTAGGAAATGATCATGTATCATTCTTCTTTATGCCTGTGTTTTAATGGGTAGACCATGGGATATGTTAAAATAAAATGAATAAAAAAATTAATTAATGTTAAATTCTTCCATATTATAGGTTTAGGAGCTCTAACTGTGTGTCCCTTTTCAGGTATGGCTCTAGGTTGATGTCTTTGTTAGGTTCACATAGAAGATGTCCAATAGGCTGTGCCAACATATCGCTACAGAGTAGAGGTCAATGATAATGAAACTTGGAGGAGTAAAATCTGAGAGTTTTAATTCTAGAGTCTATATAGGTATGAGGGATCCATTTCAGATGTAGTCACAAAATACTAGTTGTAGGAGGTTGAGATAACCTTCAGTTTGATCCATGCTCAGAAGAAGAATTAGGTGTCGTTGGTTGTGAAAATGCTACATGTGGTAGTGAGACAGTTGTGGTTCTTATTCATCAGGGATTTTGAGGAGTCAGAAGTCTTGTGGGAGAATTTATGAGAGTAGTTTATAGTTGAGTTTCTTTCTTTGACCATGAAGGCAACCCATCTATAGGTGATAATTACCATTTGGTAGGGGGGATTTAGCATGTGAGAGTTCAAGATCCATTTCAATAACCTTATAAGATATTCTTAGGACCTATTTCCAGATGAGGAAGATAAGGAGAGTCATTTTAAGGAGTCCTTGCATCCAGAGATCCAGCGCTAGGTCACCCCGTTTATACTGAAGACATATCTCAAGGTGTTGGCAAGGGCAGAGGCTGTCCAAATGAAATTAGCCATAACTGGATCTTCATGAGTGGGAAGTTGTTAGGATTCCTCATGAATAAGAGCTATGGTATGTGGTTCCAGGTTTTTAGGGAATAATATTTTCTGTTCGGCTGGGGGTAGGTTCTATCTCTCAATGTCTTGTTTCTCCAGGTGAAGCTTCTCTCAGGCCTATGCTAAGATATTAGATGCTTGTTTTTCTTATGGGGGTAGAGTTCATCGGTGACATGAATACCCAGAATTTCTGATTAGTTAGCGTGTGCTAGGTGTTCTGCTCTAGGTTTCTCCATTGAGGCAGTTCCAGCCAAGGTAGAAGTAGCAGGTTTCACTAGTTTTGGATCAGCAGAGAGCATATGGGGTAGGTAGAGGATATCCTTGGGACACTCTTAATATTTAGAGAGTAGATAACGACCATGGAGGTGGTCACTATCAGGGTCAGGGAGGCTGTGGATAAGGTTGCGGTCATCTTCATGTGTTAGCATTTCCAGTGCCAGGTGATCCAGATATCTTTCGAGGTACCCTTTACTTGTTTTCTACTTGGGTGCATGCCTTATTTGATTCAGGAGTGACACACTCCTTCATATCACCTGCCCTTTTCCATGCTTTGGGACTTGAGGTAGATAGTATTATAGTGCCCTTGGCACTAACTATTCCAGTTGGAGGATGAGATGAGTTGTCTGAAGTATGTAGATACTGTGATCTAGTGTTGGGGCAACACCTCTCTTGGGGAGCATTTTGTGGTCTTCACTAATCATAAAATCTTGAGGTATGTTTTCTCCCAATGTGACTTTAACTTACGAAAATGTCAGTGGATGGAGTTCTTACATTATTATGACTTAGAAATTTCATATACACCTGGAAAGGGGAATGTTGTAGTTGATTCATTGAGCAGGAAGTCACATAGTGATGTAGTGCATGAATTAGGTGATTCCTGGAGAGCAATGGGAGAAAATTAAACATTATATCTGGATATGGTAGAAGATAGGGGAAGAGGTTGTATTTTTCAAATGATGGTGCATTAATCTCTGGTGCAGTAGGTAGAAGAGTCCCAATTGGGGGATCTTGAGGTGGAGGTATAGAGAGACCGAGTTGTTTGTAGTGAGGCCCCTGATGGTTGGTCTGAGGATAAACAACACCGAGTGTTGTTTCAGGGAAGGATTTTTGTTCCTTTGGCATCATGTGATATGGTTCTTAGAGAGTTCCATAGTTCACCCTTAGTGGTACATCCTGGTGTGAAAAAGATGTATCGAGCTTTGAGAGGTCAGTTTTGGTGGCTTATGTTGAAGCGTGCAGTTGATGAGTTTGTATCTCGATGCTTGGTCTTCTAGAAGGTGAAGGCCAAGCACCGTGTTCATGGTGGTGGTGATTTAGTCGTTAGATGTTCCTCAATGGAAGTGAGAGGACATATCAATGGAATTTGTTACCGGTTTACCTCAAGCTTAGGGAGAATATGATGCTATATTGGTGGTATTGGATCTTTTGATGAAATCATCCCACTTTATAGTGATCAAGACATTGAGATCAGTGGAGTTTTTGGTGATGCAATATCTGAAGGAGGTTGTGAGACTCCATGAAGTCTCGAGGATGATTATTTTTGATTGAGATCCTCATTTTAATCTAGAGTGTGGAGAGGTATTCAATATGATTTTGGTTCTCAACTATGCCTTATCACTGCTTTTCATCTACATATGGATGGTCAAACAGAGTAGACCATATAGACTCTTGAAGACATGTTTTACTCTTGTGTCTTAGATTTTGGAGGTTCGTGGATGAGGCACTTACACTTGGAAGAGTTCTCTTACAATAATAGTTTTCACTCCACCATCGGTATGGCACTGTTTGAAGCCTTGTATGTTCTACCTTTCCATTCTCTATTGCTCTAGATTGGGGTTGGAAAGTTAGCAACTCTCAGGATGGAACTAGTACAGAACACAACAGAGATGGTTCAGGTGATTCGTGAGAGGATTAAGGAAGCACATGATCATCATAAATCCTATGCCAATCATAGGAGGAGACCTATAAAGTTTGATGTTGGGGATCATGTGTCTTTGAAAGTGACTCCCTATCATGGGCAGTAAAGGTTTGGTCATGGGAGTAAGATTCCTCCTCGGTTTGTTAGACCTTTCGAAGTGTTGGCTCATGTTGGAGCCCTGAAATATTGGGTATCACTTCCCCCGCAGATGAGCATGATACATGATGTTTTTCACATGCCGCAGCTCCATCATTATCTTCATAAAGACTCTCACATCATTGATTGGGGTGAGATCTATATTGATGATGATGCAACCTTCTAGGATAATCTTGTATAGATACATGACCGTAAGGAGAAGGTGTTGTACGGGCATGATATACCCATGTTTTGGGTCTTGTGGCAGTATGGTGGCATGAAGGAAAGTACTTGGGAATGTGAGTTGCATATATGTGCTCATTACCCCAATCTATTTGATGTTTATCTCTTTTCTTGTAACATTATTTGTTTGGTTTTTATAAACACTTTCCATTTATAAAATGGATTTATCTTATTTCTTATTGTGTCTTGGTCTCTTTTGAGAGGTATCTCCCCCCGAGAGGGTGTTTAGGAGATGATTGTGGTTTTTGCACGGTTTCTTTTTGTTCTTTTTATGAATTGGTTGAGATCATATGGTAGTGAGAACCTTTAGAGGAATATCACGGGGTGGATGTTCTGATGAACCCTTTTATATTTCCTCTCTAGGTTGGTTATGGATTCTTGAGGACAATAATGTTTTTAGAGGTATATGATTTAATGGTCCAAACCTCTCCGGTCCATTCCTTTGTAAAAATATGGTGTTTGAGGTGTTTTGGGAGGTCAATGAGACTTATTTCTAACACTTTTACAATTTTCTAGTTCTATTAACAGTGTTTTCAGGATGGTAGGTCATCTATCGGTAGGTCATCTATTGGTAGGTCATCTATCAGTAGGTCATCTATCAGTAGGTGTACTGTGTTTCCAGATTGGTAGGTGTACATTGTTTCTAGATTCATAGGTGTATAATGTTTCTAGAATGGTGAGTCATGTCGGTAACTCACGTTGGTGACTCATGTTGGTGACTTGTGTCGGTGACTTGTGTCGGTGAGTCGCGTCAGTGTGTTGCGTCGACGATTCGTCGGTGAATAGTGTTTCCAGCATCCTACAGTTTTAACCCTTTTATGTTATCTTTGATGTAAATTCATTCAAAGCCTTGTTTTAAAGTATTTAAGGCCAATTAAAATCCCATAAATCCTATCTTAATTTTCCTAAGGGTCCGGGTGACTTTACTCAGTCAAACCACATAGTCTTGAATAGACCTACCTTTAATGGAAAATCTAAACCGCTAATCCGTTTAGATTTTCAAAAGGACTGAGATACATTCTGCCCTTATTATTCCTTCTCCTATATATTTTTGTGAGGTTCCCTAAACCTTTATTCCCAAGTATTTGTGTGATTTTTCTATCCTTAGATTGTTTCCCCTTGTATATTTTCCTACTACATGCGTACCCCATGTTTTGGTGCAACCAACAAGTATCGATCTGTTTTTGATATAAGGTATGTTCTACTTCTATTCTTCTAGGTTCCTCGATCCATTTCCTCTTATTTCTCCTTTCCATGTGATGGAATGTTATCTCCATGTTTCTAATGGATCTTTATTTGGTGTTTGTTGATTCAGTTGTGTCGTAGTGTCCTCGGCTGGATGCAGTCGTTACAGGAGAGGTGATCACGATCCTTTTTGTTGGACCGTTCTTGTACAAAGAACATTGAAAACCTTTTGAGGTAGGGAATTCATGTATTATCTATTTTATTTACATTCATTCATAGAGTTATAATGATTTATCCACTAGATCACAATGAAATTTACATAATAAATATTTGAACTGGATTAAATAATTAATATCAATCATATGTTGTTGATTTATACTGTGAAAATGGATTGCCTCTTCATTTTCTAGATAGTGTGATATCCATTAATGATTTTTTAGAATGTAATTCTTGATGAAATTTGGAAAAGAACATAAAGGTGTGATTAACTGTAAATTAATTGGATAAAGATAAAGAGGCATGGTTAATGAATCTGGTTGTTTTTGTTGTGATTTTATGATAATAAAATGGATGTAGTTATGCTTGTTTAATTGAATCATTTAATTAAAGATGGAATAAAGAACCTGTTGTGTGTTAAAATATAATTCCTTTTTGGTTTCTGAGTTACCCACTTTCTTGTAAAGGCTAAGAACCTTATGATTGGAGCTATTATTGCTCATTGTGTGTGAATACTAAATGCCTTATTTAGGGCCAAGAGCCCAATTGCTTTGTTTTTTGTTTCCTGTTACTTGTGACGTGATGTGAGCTTGAGATGGTTGAGCCTAGAGGGATGTTGTGTTATGTTGGGGTAGGGAGGCCCAATGGTGGTGGTAGTAGTAGTTGACTCTTGGAGTGGTGAGATATATTGGGTTTTGCATGTAGGTGTCAGGGAGGACATATGGGATGATAGAACAGGTTGAATATGGCATTACCCATTGATTTTTTTTAAATTTTCGGGCTAAAGACTCATTTTATTATTAAAGAAAAGACCTCTTTTGACTGGGTAGAAGAAGATCCATTACCTATCCTGAAGTCCCAAGGCTAAGTGGCCTGAATACTAGGCTTGAAATCCCATTTTTTTGGCCTAAAGGGCCCTTCGGTGAATAGTACTGCTATAGTACCCCGACTGCTACAATACCTGCTACAACACCACCGCTGCTACAGTCCCTGCTATAGTTCCTATGCCACTACATGTAGAAAAGACTCGACAGGTAGTTCATCTACTCACCGTGTTGAGCCCCTTGTGTTTGGTAGCTTATAAGGATTTCGTAGAATACATGGATTATGAAAAGTGGTAATGTTGTTAAATAAATGAATGAATAATTGTTTAAACCATGAGGGTTGGAGCTTGCAAGGATACAATGCTGAGGTTGTGTTTTTTAGAAGGCATGGACTTAGTTTGGTTATGCCTGGAGGGCATAGTTTTTGGTTGGAATGGTAATGATATGCAATGTGGAAAATGATAATCGTTAATTATTGTTTAAATAATTAATTAATTTAAAGTGAAAATGATAGAAAGGGATAAAGTTACTTAATATATATCTTTAAATGGTTGCGTCCTTATAGGATATCTAGTCTTAGCGATGGTAGTTGGGAGTCCGTGAGACGTTAGCTACAATTGAGTCTAATACTAGGTTATGCCTATAATGTGGTTGTGAGCTATATTTTATTCTATACTTTTTGTATTTCTATACACTACTCCACCCTATCAGTTAGGGAAACTGACACCCTAGAGATTTTGAGCCCTAGGGGGTGTTTTTCTCAACATCCTAGTGGGAGGATGGATGGATGACTACCCCCTTTATCCCCACTCTATTCTCTTAGTAGTTACTTGTGCTGGTATGCATGATGGTTAGTTTTCTCCATATATGTGTATAGAGGGCTGTAATGGATTGTGGTTATTTTACACACATATATTATGGATATAGTTTCCTATGAACTATTATAGGTGTAACATGTATAGGCTATGATGGCTTGAAAATCCTTACTCGGTGTATGAGTTGAAATGGATTGAGGTATAATACCTGATGTATGATACACGCTATGTGAGTTGTAGTGGCTCCCAGAAACTACCTGGTTACTTTTAGTTGTGTGGTTATAGTGGTGATTTTCACGAGGTGCATGTTGTGGTGCTTCGCCCAAGTATTGGTGGGAAAGCCTTTTTGGAGAGAGATGATCAAAACGTGCAATGTTGGGGCAAAGAAGAAAACCAACGGGGAAGTGGTAGCAGGGTACCCTTGATATTATTTATTATATTATATAATCTTGTGTGCGATACTTGGTGAGAGTATCTATGGTGAGGCTAGGAACTTAGTATACCTGTTTAGGTTATGAGTTAGTTTCACTTGTTGTTCACTATGATTTAGCATGATATCTTCAATTTTACATGATAGGATCTAGGGAGGATCCTAGTGAGTATACTATTATACTAACCCCACATTATATAAACTACTTTTTAGGTCAGTTGGAGAAGGTTGGAGATCATTCTGGTTACTACTAGCTCAAGGTTTTATAGGAGCTGTTTGGGCTTCATGGTTGCTGCCTTTTTACTTTCTTTTGGTTCTTGAAGTTTCCTTTTTAGTTTTAATAGTTTTGCATGAAATTACATATGTGTACTTGGGTTTTCTTTTATATTGTAGTTTGATCATAAGTTGGTTGGTTTCTACATTATCTCTCTCTTTTTCATATGTTCTGTTAGAGGGTAATGCCTCCCATCTGTGTGTTTACTACACCCTTGATGCTAGTCACCAACTCAGGGCCTTATGGAGGTGGTACTCGGGTATCACCATCTCTATCCTACCATTTTTGATCTAAGGGGTACACTTTGAGGGGAGGGGGTCATGAAAGTGTGTATAGACTTTGATTCCAAAAATTTATTCCCTTATTATTCATTTTAGTTCCAAAAAAATGTTAATAAATAAATAAGTGTGGAAAATTTAGTTTAATTCATAAATAAATAGCAACAAAAATAAATAAAAGAAGAGAAAAATCATATGACTAGGTTTTCTTCCAAGGAGTTCCTATTTTATAGTCTCAACCAGACTTTTTCTTTTCCAACTCAACCATAGTCCCAAGGTAGTTGGTTTTTATCACATGGTAAATGAGTTGTCTCCTCAATAATTAATTTACCTTGAATTTAAAATGTTTCCAGAACTTTCTCTACCTTATAGAATGTTTTTAGGTGATTACACTTCAAAGGTTAAGCTTTACACCTCATTTTACCCATTATGAATTTCCATATCTTCAAATTATTGAAAATTAGTTAATAATTCTATATCTTTTCCCCTAGTATGGTTGGTCTTTTGACCCTTGAAATAGTCTTTATTCAACCTTATATTTTTTTACTTCATGAGTTATGCTTTTCTCATCTTTATCTTCCTTCTCTTTGGGTTTTATTTCCTTTACATATGTTTATTATTTCCTTTAATCTAGAATTAAGTATTTAAGGTTTAATGGCACCTATTAAGTCACTTCCAAGTCTCTTTTTAAGGTTTTAACTAGGGGTTTACACTTATAGAGTTTCAATGGACTCTTCACTATTGGAATCCCATTTTGAACTTATCATGGGATAATTTTTGAAATTATATCTCGAGCAATAGATTTATTTAATGATATAATTTTAGTATGATTTTCTTCCCTAAACAGCCCGCATACTCCTTCCAGTGAGTTTATCTCTTCCAAATTTTTTCCATTCCTTGAATTAATGGCCATGAAAAATTTAGTTGGATGGATTTCATGTTGTATTGGAATAAATTATTTATCTATTTAATAATTACTTCTTATAATAATCTCAACTTGTACTCCAAAACTATTGGTTTATTCTTGAATTTTTTAGATATTTTCTCAATCCTTATGTCCATCCTAGATATTTTTTTGAGTGTTCTTGATGTGATCCTCAATAGTTTAGATAATATTCAAAACTATCACTACATTACTTGATATATTTTTAAATTTTTTTAAAGGTGATCCATAATTATTTCCATTCCTTGGTCCTTATCAGTTTAATATACCTGTTACTTCTCATACATCATATGAAAATTAAGTTATAAATTCACCTTAAATTTATAATTTTAATATTTAATAAATATACTTTCATTCCACTAAGTTAATTCAAGTAGGTTCCTCTATTTTGGGTTGTATGGATATGAGAAAACACAATTATAAATTATATCCCCTTGACATCCATCTAATTTTCTATTGAATAACTAGATTTCTAGTTCCTGTTATGTATTTTTGACTCCTCTATCACGTGTTTATATTTTTCCTCCAAGATGGGTGGCATTTATTTGAAAATACATCATTTTTCACACTCTTTTAGATTTTAAATCTTGTAGAAAGTGAAGTTTATTCCTTAAATTAAATTCTATAATATTTATAAAACATTGGTTATACTCAATTTGGAATATATCTTTATTTACTATCCAATTTATAACACTTCCCATTCTCTTTTCCTCAGTTTTGAAGGGAAAATATGTTTATATAATTCCATATTTTTCCACTAAATTTATAGTTACTTACAAGATTTATAGTTTAATATCACTCCTCATAATTATTCCCATAGATATATAAAATCAAGCCCTATAATTGATCTTGAATCTTAATTATCAAAAATTACACATCATGGTGAGTAGTTTCTTCCTTAGAAATAACTCCACTTGTTTTTGGTTCCTTATCTTGAGAATTCATAGAAAATTCTTATAAATAAGCTTTAATTTCATGAAATTATTACTTAAATAATATATTTTATCAGCTATGTCAACCGATACTTATCTATGAACTGTGATTCCATCATAAAAGAGATGACGAGTTGGGCATTTTTGGTAGCATCCCTTGAACCTCTCACATGCTCCATGTAATTTCTTATTTTCTCCTTGTGTGAAATTGATGATCTCCTCACCTATTCCTTAGTTTTCTCAAATTTTAAGTATCTTTTAAACTAAACTAAATTAAACAACATTAAATAAAACCAATCATAAGAAAATCAAATTGGATTAGACCAACATGAATTCATCTACCATATACTTTTCTTTTCAGCTTCATTTAAAATTAATATATATTTGATTTTAGTTATGAAATTAATTATTAGTACCCTATTTTAAATTATGGTTTCCTACATTCAATGTAATTTCATAGGTAGGTATTGAATATTAAAGGACGCGTGCCTCAATAAAAACTTTTTTGCTCGAGTATAAAGAAAAAATATGGAAGTGCGGTTAATGAACTGACACAACATCAGATTATAAGTTTTACTCTGTTCATTTCAAATTTTAATATCTATTTTTTAACTTAATAATACATTTATATTTTTAATAGGCTACTTTGGAGGCCCTTTATTCACAGGAACCTGACAATTTTGGGCCAAATGATCACTTACATCAGGTTTTGGGAGATGAGCACCATGGTAGAGTACGCTGCCGACCTAGGAAGAGTATAGTTCCGATGAGGTATTGGTCCACTTCAGGTACTAGTTGTAGTACCAATGAGTTGGAAAATGTTAAGGCATGGGAAGAACAACCCCAAAATGGTAACACATGTGGAAGAATGGACTTAAAGGGTAAAATCTAAATTTATGAAATTGATGATAGTTTTATGTTCATCACTTACTCCAGGTACCACCATGGATTGTGATGCATATATGTCATAAATAAATTCATTATATATTTCACTAGGCAGTATTCCCAATGGTGGTTGAGACAAATCTGTTCCTGGAGATGGCAATTGTGATGGAGAGAATGATGGCGAGGAAGAGGCTGAGGATGAGGCTGAGGCTAAGGCTGAGGATGAGGGAGAGGATGAGGCTGAGGATGAGAACGGGGATGAGGATGTGGAAGAGGATATAGATGAGGATGAGGCTGATGATGGCAGTGATGGTAGTGATGGTGATGAGGGACAGATTGATCCATTACATTTTTAACTAATTTTTATGAAATTTGATATTTGATTATTTACTATGACTGAATATTTGTGTGATATTTTGTATGTTTTTTTATCATTGGTTAAATGAATTAATTGATTTGTTCTATTATCATTATTTTTTATTGTCTTGTTTGTATTTAAGGATGATCTATTGGTTTCATTTAAGGTTCTATTTTTTGAGGATGTTTTGTTGGTTTCATTATAGGTTGAGGATATTCTATTGGTTTTTTGATTGTTCTGGGCAGTTAGTTTCATTATTTACTGTGTTTTGTTTTAATTTCTAGTAGTTATAATTTCAGGTGAATTATGTTTTGATGTTTTGATTGTAGGTGAATTGAATTTCATGTATTTTTTTTGCAGGTGGTGAATTAGGTTCTAATTGTAGGTAGTTTTGAGGTGCATTATAGGTGTTGGGGTGCTAAGGTTCATTGCATTATAGGTAGTTATTTATCACTCAGGGTATGATGGAATTTTAATTTGAAAAAATTAGGTAAGAAAGTTCACCCAGGATGTGTGAAAGGATATGGTGTGAGTGTTAGTACTAGATATGTTTTCAAACATCATAATGTACCATTGAGTCAGGAAGAATAAAATGTAAAATATAATCCTTTATGTTTTTTCACATAGGATTGATTAATTAATTAATAGACTAGTGAATTAAATCAAATACACTGTATAGGTTTTCAAAAATAGTGATATTGTAACAAATTGGGAAGAAGTGACTTCAAATAGTTAAAACTATTAATTTACCATAGTGAATGACTATAGAGGAATATTATATTGTTTCCATTTATTTCATATTATACTATTTACATTTATGTTGAGTTTTATTATTTTTCCATACTTGTATATTATGATCAAAATATAACATTTTGTGAATAAATTAATATATTTCTCATAGGCGAATAATCAAATATGAAAATATATATACTATAAATAAAATTCAGAAACTATATATGTGTCCAGAATATTGTACTTTCCATGGATAGGTATAAAATTTGAGCTCAAGTGGCATGTTGTGCTTTCGATTGTGGTGTTTTTTCATAATTATAGCATAAATAATTGGATATAAATGACTTATAAACATATGAATTCACCATACATTATTAAGTATATTGTCTGCATTAGTTTTTTTTGAATTATGTACATTGTATTGTAGTGTATTTCCAGGTTTTGTATTAGTTTTTTAAATTATGTATATGGTATTGTAGTGTTTTTTCAGATGTTTGTGATTTATGAAAAGTAAGAGAGGCTGCTGTATGGGTCAAGGGAAGGGATTCATTGTTAGATATGGTTGATTACCTTGTTAGCTTGCACAATGAAATCTTCATCTTAGCTTTCACAAGAAACATGCACAATGCATTGATTGGTCATCGTGCATACAAGAATTTGAAGCCAATAAACCCAAACATGGCACTGTTAGGGAAACATTTCCTGAATAAGAGCATTGGGTGGCTAGACTTCTAATGGGCAGTGGTGAAGGGGCACCTGGATAGGGAAGGGAAGATGAAGCTTAGAATAGCTGACCCATCTATATACACTTATCCTCCTCTTAATTACATGTGTTCTGCTTAATCTCTATATAAATTTGTCCAGTATTTGTTGACTATAGAGTTTGGTACTTGAATCAATCAGTTCCCTGTTCTTTGTTTCTTGTTTGGAAATAATCCAACAGCTTCTGTTCATCTGGGTTGATGTCTTATAAAGAGAAGGGTTGTCCATGCATTGTGTGTTCAGTGTAAACCCCAAATTTCGTGCTTTGGTATTGAGTTCCCATATTTTTTGAGGGAAGGCTTCTATATGCAATGTTGGAGGTCCTGTGGGCCTGTTGTCTAGAATTTTGGAGACCTCTATACCAATAGTTTATAAACCATTGGTATAGTTTTGAAAAACCATATCTATACCAACAGTTATCAAAAAACCATTGGTAAAACTCTATACCAATGATTCATAAACCGTTGTTATTGTTCTAAGTCTCATGATATATACCAATGGTTTACAAACCATTGGTAGATATCTATAACAATAGTTACCAAAAAACTATTGGTATAATGTAATTTCTAGTGGCATGTACCAACGATTGATGAATGACAATTGGTATAGGCCTATCTCCATGCCATAATACCCAATGGTTTGGAAAACCATTGGTATAGGATATACCAATGGTTGTCCAGTCTAAACCAATGGTTTGAAACTGTTGGTATAGACTTAGTTTCCAGTAGTGATGTTTTAAAACACTTTTAAAAATGTCACTAAAATAGCCCAATTTTCTTAAGCATGTGGCTAAATTTAAAATATGTGTGTATTTATATATATAAATATGCATGTATATATATAAGTGTGCTTGTGTTATATATATATATATTTATATATATGTATGTGTGTTTATATATATATATATATATATATATCTAAATTTATATTTACATCAATACGAGGAAATGGGCTATATTAAAAATAAAAACATGCAACACATGAATACAGGGAGGAACTCAATGAATCTTGAACTTGAGACCTCATCAAGACTCATAGGGGTAACTACCAATGAACTGAACCCTAAGCACTATATATATATATATATTTACATTTGTATATATATATATATATTATGATATTTAAATGTATGTTAATGTTTTTGAATATATATATAAATATATATAAATATAAATATAAAATTTTATTTATATATATATATGTAAATTAATAGAATTATACTTGTATATAATTAATAATGTTTTAAAATAGTGGTATTTTTTTACTAATTTAGCCACATTTAAAAACATGGATATTTTTGAATTTAACGACGTTTTTTGGAAAACATCATTAATTTAGCCATGTTTTTTAAAAACATCGCTAATTTAGTCACATTTTCTAATTTTTTTTGTTAAATTAGTGATTTTTTTCTGAAAACATCATCAATTTAATGATTTTTTTCTGAAAAAGTCACTAATTTAGTGATGTTTTTCATAAAATGTTGCTAAATTTTAAATTAATGACATTTTTTTGAAAAACATCACTAAAAAACTGTCGCTAAATTCTAGTTTTTTTAGTTGAATAAGAGAAGAGAAGAGAAGAGTGTTGTGAAGTTCTATTACATATAAAGAATAATTCTTTCCCTTATGCAAGAAAAATAGTATTAGAGTCTGCTATTGTGAAGAGGAGTAAGGTTTTACGAACTATTGTTCATACAAGGGAAGAAGAAGAGGATTTACTTATATGATGCCATGAAATTAAGTAAAGAGGAAGAAAATAAGGAAACACTATGACATTTTTAGAATACCTAACCCAAACATCCACCCAAATAGTGCTATTAGGTTGGGTTACACTGGACTTAGGCGCACCTCCCAGAACTCCAAAGATCACCAACTAACAGTGAGAGTTTAATTTAATAAGTTGGGGAGACTATGACCTTTAGGAATAGATAATATACTGGTCCAAGTAATAATAATATAACATACAATGGAAAATAAGATTCAGCATACTCGAACCATACTTTCCAATGGAGTAATCACAATAATAACAATAAATAATGGAAGCAATAAATACAAAATCAACGGGATGTAAATGTAATGTCCCGAACTTTTTATCCTAAATTTTGTGTGTTATTTTATTTTTATACTCAAAAAAACTATATTCTTTAATTAATTAAGTGAGTATAATTAAATGAGACCATTGGGTTTCTACTATCATATGACTGTTGGTCAATATGACCGTTGGAAGCTAAAATGTTACAATTTTTTTGTTTATAAATACAAGTGATCTTGGTTAATTAATACAGAAAGAAGATTTGATGGCCCCATCCAGTAGTCTCAGGCCGATAGAATCCCATCTAATGGAACTCGGGAAGTAGGTAGCACCATTGGGCTTCGCTCTGGACCAAACCCAAGCCAAACTTCATCGTGTGAAGCTGTAACAGAATCACCTTCGCAAGAAGTTCAAGCTGATAGAAATCACCACTCAGGAAATGTTGGCTGAGCCGCCCCAAGATTCTATCACCTTAGCACACCTTACACTTAGGTCCTATGCTAGTGTTATAAGGGGATATGTAACGAGACCTTAGCTGCTTTATGTAATACTTTGATATAAATAAAAATTATGATTTCTTCTTATGGTGAAGTTTGTGAATTTTCGAATGTCCATATAAATATTGTAGGCATATTATTGATGAATTTTAGAAAAAGTATATTTTAAAATATTTATGTAAACCTTAAATAATTAATGATTTTCAAAAAAAAGGTCTTCTACAGTTATCTTCAGTAAGAAATTTAGAGTTTAATAAGATCAACTTAATTTTTGATGAATAGTAAATTATGAATAGTGATTTTACGCTTATGATTAGTAATGCGATAAAATGGATTAAGTAACCTCACTTAAGAAAGTATTAATATAATTTAGGCACCTCAATTAAGTAATGTGATTTAATAAAATAGATAAATAACTGTTTCAGAAATTATTGGTCAAGTATTAGTTTTTCCAGGTGAATAGTGTTTTTTATTTAAAAATTAAATTAAAAATATTTAGAAAATTATTTTCATAAAATGGAGTTAATTTTTGAAATCAGAGCATGGATAATTGGTTAAGGTGAATTTTTGGGATTTTTCTGAAATAGTTGAATTTTCAGTGAATAGTGTTTTTATTTAAAAATTAAATTAAAAATATTTAGAAAATTATTTTCATAAAATGGAGTTCATTTTTAAAATTAGAGCATCGATATTTGGTTAAGGTGATTTTTTGGGATTTTTCTGAGAAAGTTGAATTTTCGGTGAATAGTGAAAATACAGTTTTGAGTTTCGGGTGTTTAATGACATCATTAAGGATGTAATAATTATGCAATAATTCTGGTGGACTTATGAATAGTAATATAAGGTATGAGGTGTCCCAAGTGGCCAATACCATGGGCAAATACCATGGGAAAGCCCATGGTTTTTCCAATACCACCGATGAGGTGTCCCTTGGAAATTAATGCCTTGTTCCCTCACTTATTCTATAAATACCAAGCCATTCCCTCATTTATTTCATTTACAAATCCTCCTTAATGAAGTTATGGTCTCCTTACCCCCAAGTAGTACTTCCAAGGTGCCCTCAAGCCTCCCAAGGTCCCGAACATCAAGATTTCAAAGTTACTCTTCAAGGTAAGGAATCCGTTCACCCACCTCTTTTAAGTCATGACTTCCTTTATGTTGTATCTTCTAATTTACATCTCTTTATGTTGACGGTATGTTCTTATATGTTCTCATTTCTTTCTATTTAATGTCTAATTGTTGAGATACCCTTTCCTCTCTTATCAATTTGTTTTCTAAATTTTTAAGTGACGCCGCTAGGCTGTCGAATTTCTCGTAAAAGAAATTGCATCTTCTCTTTTCTTTCATGTTTCCTTTTTCATGTGGTATGTCATGAAAATATCCATACCATGATCTTATTCAGTACCCATACTGTATTATGAATTATTTATGAGTGGGTGACCCTTGTCCCCTCTATTTTCAATGTTTTCTAAAATCATGTTATATAGGCGTTATGCTGTAGAAATTTCGTCTCAAAATTTCTATCTCTTTCTCTCAAGAAATTCTCTTGTTTTATTTATGTGAATACCCAGACCTATTTCGTTTATATGGGTGTTAATAAATATATAAAGATGATATATTTTATTCTGTAATTGACATACATATAACCCTCACTCCTTTTCTATGGGTTATAAATGATATAATGATCTTATTTTTAAGCACTCTTAAAACGTCACAATTTTGAAATGAAACCCATTTCTTTTATTATCTATGGGTTATTTATGAAATTTTTGATTATGATCTATGTGACTCACCTGAAAGTAAAGACATATTAAGGGTGTGCCCTGATAGCACTCCAATGCATTGGTTAAAGAATTAATCTCTAGAGATGACAAGTTTCACGATACCTTGGTGAATAACCTTGGTAATTTTTATGACACCTTGGGGATGAACCTTGGTGATATGTTCATGAATGTCTAAATGAAATTTTGTAGCCACATATTCAAGTTATGTTCCAAGTTCTTTTCATTATGATATTCTTATTATTCTATTTCTTATGTCTTTATGTTTTTATTCATGTTCTTGTTGATAACACCAGTAAACTGATTCCCTTGTTTACCCTTACTGGACCTTTTTCTCACCCTTTCTTTTGATGTATGTCACCAGGATATGAGATGCAGTAAATGTACATAGGATGAACCTATTATGAATCCTTAAAAGTGGTTTAGAATAATGTTTTATTTTGTTTTCTTGTATTATGTTCCTGATTTCCAAGACACTAGACTTTAAAGATCCTCTGTTTGCAAAATGTAATGAAAAGTTATGAAATAAAAAGGTGGGATGCTATAGTTGGTATCAAAGGATAGTTCAGTTATTTATGGAAATTAGGATATGAAAACTTAAGTAAGAAACCTATATAAAAGTTTAAATATAGAAAAACTTCTTGGTATTTTGGTGTGTATAGAGTTAGTGGTTTATCAAACAAATACATCCCTGTCTCGATACGAGCAGGTAGAGGCGGCTATGGCACATATGTACATAGGAGTAAAACTCGAAAAAACCACTTTGAGCTGGAATAAAAAGGGAACTGGTGCACAACAACGGGCCTTGCTGCACTCTTGGTTACGACACTTCCGAGGGATATGTTTGGTTAATCGCAAGATTTTTATGAATCATTATGAAGGAATTATAGAGAAATGTAATTGTTTAAGCACGAAGTTTTAAGACATAAAATCATTTATAGTTAAAAGATTCATAAATGAAATAAGTTTCACACTAAGGTTTTAATCTTTTAGAAAAATGGCGGACAATAGGAGGAACCGTGCAAATGGTGACCGCAATGGACCATGCGCTGGCGACCCTCTGATGGAAGCTGGAATAGAAACATTCATGAGAATGATGAACCAACTGACTCAAGTTATGGGAAATAACTTGAATAAAGCTAAGAGACCAATATCACCATGAATGAAACAATATTCTATTGAGTCCTTTATGCGTCAATGACCACCAACCTTCAGTGGATCGACTGACCCATTGATTGCTGAGGAGTGGATCAGCTCCATCGAGAAGATCTTTTCTGTGCTCCATTGTTCAGAGCAAGAGAAGGTCACCCTGGCTATCTATCGCTTAGAAGGAGAAGCTAATCAGTGGTGGGAACTAATCAAAAACATGAGGCAAATAGTGGAAGTTGAAGCTATGGAGTGGGAAGAGTTCAGAGGGATATTTTTTAGTAAGTATTTCCCTCTTTCCATGAGAACAAGAATGGAGAAGGAGTTTCTTGAGCTGAAGTAAAAGGAGAATGAATCAGTGGGAAGCTACAATATGAACTTCAAAAGTCTTTCACGATATACCTCTAAATTTGTTATGGATCCAAATGGTAAGGTTGATAGATTCTTCAGTGGACTGAGACCTCATCTGTAGAAGAATCTATCCTACCAAGACTATGATAGCTATGAGGGGATCGTGCGAAGTGCGATGAAAGTAGAGCTAGAGTTTGGTGAGACATAATGGTCTCATAAATCAAATGAAAAGAAGAGATCATTGGAGCTAAGCTTATAGAGGGTCTTCGATCAAGGAAGAGGAGACAAACAAGTACAACTTATCATGTGTAATAAATGTGGGAATAAGCATTCAGGAAACTACCTGCTCGAGAGTGGAAAGTGCTACAAGTGTGGTAGAGATGGCCACATTGTGAGGAATTGTCATGGTGAGGTGAAACCTCAACTTCCTAACACAAACAACAAGGGGAAGATGGTACAGGCCCTACCTAATGTCCAGTGCTTCAAGTTTGGACAACGTGGTCACTTTTCCAACCACTGTCCAAATCCGAGGGCAGTGGAGGGGAACCACCATCAACCTCAACAAAGTCCAAGGGATCAAGGCCGTGCTTTTTCTATCACGAAAGATGAAGTTGAAGCTCCGAATGATGTTGTAGAAGGTACTCTTGTTGTCCTCTCAAAGCTAGAAAATACTTTTTTTGATTCTGGTTCTATGCATTCCTTTATTTCCTCCAAATTTGCAAAGAATTTAGAATCAACCCCTGATTTTCTAAAAATAGAGTTATCAGTCAAGAATCCTGGTGGGACTATCCAAGAATCGTCAGTGTTTATAAACTCTAGTATTTACTTTAGTGAGCACAATATTATTTCAAATCTAGTAGTCATTCCAATGTTGGAATTTGATATTAGACTAGGGATGGACTAGCTCTCAAAGTATAATGCTAAGATCAATTGTAGAAGTAAGGGAATATCAGTAGTCTTGAATGAAAAATCTACAGTTATCTTCCAAGGAGAGATATCTCAACCTGATCTTTGTCTAAAAGAACCCCCTATATCCTTCTTTATGAAGTTGATTAGTGAATAAGGAGAAGGAGATGAGAGTTTAAGGATTGAAAGTGCCCCCATCATTCAGAAATATGTTGATGTATTTCCTAAGGAGTTGCCTAGAACTACCCCTGAAAGAGAGGTAGAGTTCTCTATTGAGCTCATACCTAGATCTCATCCAATATCAAAGACCCTGTATAGGATAGAAAATGTGGAGCTGGAGGAATTAAAGAAACAACTCCAAGATCTTTTGGAGAAGGGGTTTATCTGACCGAGTGTGTCTCCTTGGGGAGCACCAGTTCTCTTTGTGAAGAAGAAAGATGGATCAATGAGGCTATGCATTGATTATAGATAACTGAATGGGATCACAATGAAGAACAAATACCCTCTTCCATGAATTGATGAATAATTTGACCAACTTCATGGTGCTCAATTCTTCTCTAATATTGATCTTCGACCTGGTTATCATCAATTGAGGGAGAAGAAAGAAGATATTCCAAAAACTACCTTCCAATCAAGATATGGGCATTATGAGTTTGTTGTTATTCCCTTCAGACTGAAAAATGCACCTGCTATTTTTATGGATTTAATGAATAGAGTCTTTAAGGAATACCTTGATAACTTTGTGGTAGTTTTTATTGATGATATTCTAATATATTCCAAAAGTCGCGAGGAGCATGAGGATCATCTAAGGGATATTTTACAAACACTATGGAAGGAGAGGATTTTTGGGAAGTTCAGTAAAATGTGAATTTTGGTTACAATAGGTTTCTTTCTTGGGGAATATTGTAACCAATGAAGGAATCATAGTTGACCCTGCAAAGACAAAAGTTGTATAGGAGTGGCCTCAACCTACAACAATAACTGAGATTCAAAGTTTCCTTGGATTATTAGGATATTATAGGAGGTTTTTAAAAAACTTTTCACGAATTTATAATCCATTAAACAAGTTAACTCGAAAAGGGGTCAAGTTCATCTAGACAAAGGAATGTGAGGAAAGTTTCCAAGAGCTGAATAAGAGATTGGTTACTACACCCATGTTAACTCTGCCCTCAAGTGGAGAAGGATTTGTTATTTTTAGTGATGAATCTATAAAAGGTCTTGGGTGAGTCCTCATATAAAATGACAAAGTCATTGCTTATACATCTCAACAGTTAAAGACTCATGAGCAGAACTATCCTACGCATGATCTGGAGCTGACTGCGGTCATTTTTGCTCTGAAGATATGGAGGCACTATCTTTATGGGGAGAAATGTGATATATACACAGACCATCAAAGTTTGAAGTATATTTTCACACAAAAGGAATTGAACATGAGATAAAGGAGATGGTTGGATCTTCTTAAAGACTATGATTGTTCAATTCATTATCATCCTGGAAGAGCAAACAAAGTTGCTGATGCATTAAGTAGGAAAGATACAGTTGTTCTTTCCATGATGAGGATTCAAAAAGATACTTTGATCAATGAAATATTAAAGCTGTACATTGGAATTATAAGGGAAGGGACATCATCAACCCTAACCCAAATGATTTCTCAATCGTCATTACTAGAGAAGATCAAGAAAGCTCAAAAAGAAGATCCTTTGTTACAGAAGAAGTTTGAAGCTGTGAAGGATGGGAAGTTCCCTGAGTTAAATATTGATCAAGAAGGTGTACTGGAATTTTGTACAAGACTATGTGTTCCATCTATTCCGAAAATAAATAAGGAGCTGATAGATGAAGCTCATAGCTCTACTTTCTCTATACATCCTGGAAGCACAAAAATGAATAGGGACCTTCGTGGTTATTTTTGGTGGGATAATATGAAAAGGGAGATTGATGACTACACTAAAAGGTTCCTAATCTATTAGTAAGTGAAGGCAGAGCGACAACTTCCTAAAGGGGTGTTGCAACCACTACCCATACCAGCATGGAAGTGGGACAATATCACTATGGACTTCGTCACTGGTCTCCTGAGAAATTCCAAAGAAAACAATGCGATATGGGTTATTGTGGACTGTCTCACCAAGAATACCCATTTTATCTCCATTTGGGAAGATTTATATCTTGATCAACTTGCCAGGATTTACGTGAAGGAAGTGGTGAGGCTGCATGGAGTTCCAATTTCTATCGTATCTAATCGTGATCCAAGGTTCACATCAAAATTCTGGAGAAGTCTTCAACATGCTTTGAGCACTGAATTGAATTTTAGTACGGCCTATCACCCCCAAACTGATGGGAAATCTGAAAGGACTATTCAAACACTCGAGGGAATGCTGAGAACATGCTCAATGGAATTTAAGGGTGGACGAGATCAACATCTCCCTTTAGTTGAGTTCTCTTACAACAACAACTTCCACTCAAGAATTCAAATGGCAGCCTATGAAGCTCTATATGGGAAGTGATGTATAAATCATTCTTGTTGGGATGAAGCTGGTGAGGGAAAGCTTCTTGGGTCTGATCTTGTGCAAGAGATGACAGAAAAAGTCCATGCCATCCAACAACACATTAAGTCTGCTCAGAGTTGGCAAAAGAGCTATGCCGACATCCATCGAAGGGACTTGGAGTTTGATGTCGGTGACAAGTTCTTTCTTTGAATTTCACCTTGGAAGAGAGTCATGAGGTTTGGGAAGAAAGGTAAGCTCAGCCCTAGGTACATTGGCCCCTATGAAATCCTTTATCGCGTGGAAGTAGTGGCCTATTGACTTGAACTTCCTCCAAATCTAGAACAAGTTCATGATGTCTTCCACGTATCCCTCTTGAGGAAGTAAATACCTGAACCTTCACATGTACTAAACCCAGAGGTGGTACAACTGGAACATGACCTCTCTTATAAGGAGTAACCGATGAAGATCTTGGATCACAGAGACAAGGTTCTATGCAACAAGACTACCCACCTTGTTAAGGTGTTGTGGAAGAACCACAAATATGAAGAAGCCACATGGGAACCAGAGGAGTTTATGAGGCAGAAGTACCCACACCTTTTCTCCTCCGAGGGCACGAGTTTAAAATTTTGGGGATGAAATTTCGTAAGGGGGGGAAGAATGTAACGACCCGAACTTTTTTTCCTAAATTTTGTGTGTTATTTTATTTTTATACTCAACAAAACTATATTCTTTAATTAATGAAGTGAGTATAATTAAATGAGACTATTGGGTTTCGACTGTCATATGACTGTTGGTCAATATGACTGTTGGAATCTAAAACGTTACAATTTTTTGTTTATAAATACAAGTGATCTTGGTTAATTGATACAGAAAGAAGATTCGATGGCCCCATCCAGTAGTCTCAGGACGATCGAAGCCCATCTGACAGAACTCGGGAAGGAGGTAGCACCATTGGGCTTCACTCTAGACCAAACCCAAGCCGAACTTCATCGTGTGAAGCTGGAACGGAATTGCCTTCGTGATAAGTTCAAGCTAATAGAAATCACCACTCGGTCAATGTTGGCCGAGCTGCCCCAAGATTCTATCTCCGTAGCACACCTTACACTTATGTCCTATACTGGTGTTATAAGGGGATATGTAATGAGACCTTAGCTGCTTTATGTAATCCTTTGATATAAATAAAAATTGTGATTTCTTCTTATGGTGAAGTTTGTTAATTCTCAAATGTCCGGATAAATATTGTATTCATATTATTGATGAATTTTAGAAAAAGGATATTTTAAAATATTTATGTAAACCTTAAATAATTAATAATTTTCAAAAAAAGGTCTTCTACAGTTATGTTCAGTAAGAAATTTAGAGTCTAATAAGATCAACTTAATTTTTGATGAATAGTAAATTATGAATAGTGATTTTATGCTTATGATTAGTAATGTGATCAAATGGATTAAGTAACCTCACTTAAGAAAGTTTTAATATAATTTATGCACCTTGATTAAGTAATGTGATTCAATAAAATAGATAAATAATTATTTCATAAATTATTGGTTAAGTATTAGTTTTTTTGGGTGAATAGTGTTTTTTTAATTTAAAAATTAAATTAAAAAGATTTAGAAAATTATTTCTATAAAATGGAGTTAATTTTTGAAATCAGGGAATAAAAATTTCTGGAAGCATGATTGGGGGTTGGTAGGCTGTTTTTTCCAGGATGTCCTACTCCGGGCATGTCCTTCAGTGAGGCTAGTGGCTATCCCAGTTTTCTTCAGGCTGTTCTGGATGAGTCTCAGTTTACTGTTTTCAACAATATTGTCACTAGTGATGACTCCGATAAACTTGTTTTTACAGGTTCATCTTCGGGCATTTTTTCTATTAAGGATTTAATTCATGTGAAAAGGGTCATCACAAATGATGATCCCTATGGAGTGACTTTATGGTGAAAAGATATTCTCTCTAAATTTAACTTTATTTTGTGGAGTGTACGGAACAAAGCTTTACCTACTGATGAAAATTTGCAACATATGGGTGTTAATATAGTGTCCAACTGCTGGTGTTGCAGGTCATCTGATACTGAATCAGTGGGTCACCTATTTTATAGGAGTGAATGGGCTAGGGGAATCTGGAAGTTTTTTGGTTAGGATGAGTCTGGTGAGGTGCAAGATGATTTCTTTAATTCCTGGTTCAGGGGCACGAACAATCATTGAAATGAGAGGAAGGCTAGGATGGTTTTTCTGGTGACTGGGTGCTGGATTATTTGGCAGGCTCGGAATGCGATGCGCCATAATCAAGGTAGGGCTTCTCAGGTCAGTATTTTATTCAGAATGAAGAATACTGTTTTGTATTTTCTTCATCTATTTCTGGAATCCAAAGTAGCACCTTCAGTGAGTATGCTCTTTCCGCATCTTGTACGCGACCACTCGGCTAGTTTTCTAGAGCAGGGAACATGGGTTCGATGGCAGGCGCCAAGGCATGGATTAAAGCTTAATACTAACGGGTCTCTTCTTATGGGGGTGATGCGAGGGGGTGGGGTCATGCGGGATATGCTGGGTTTGGTTTTAACTGGTTTTATAGCTGATTATGGAGCAAGCAATGTGATGATTGTGGAGTCTAGGGCAATGGATTCTAGTTTGGTGATCTTTAACCAGTAGAATATCAAGCTGCAGATAGCGAAGTCTGACTCTTTGGTCTTGTGTAATGCTTTGAAAGGAAAGGGAAATATTCCTTAGAACATTGCTTATATTATCAGGAGATGCATAACACTAATGGGCAGTCATGTGGAGGTTTCCCATACTTGGAGGGAGGGGAATATGGTTGCAGAGTTTCTAGCTTCTATGTCATCACTGAACCAAGGTATGTTTTCTTTCTTTTCCTTGGGGTCTTTTCTGAAGGAGGGGATGAAGTTTGTAGTCAATGATGCTCTTAGTTTAAATTATTTTCAACCTCCATGAGGTTTAGTGTTTTTGGGTTTGAGTGTATGGGGAAATTTTGAAATCAATAAAAATGCTACTTTTCAGTCAGAGCGTGGATAATTGGTTAAGGTGAATTTTTGGGATTTTTCTAAAATAGTTGAATTTTTAGTGAATAGTGTTTTTATTTAAAAATTAAATTAAAATTTTTAGAAAATTATTTTCATAAAATGGAGTTCATTTTTTAAATCATATCATCGATATTCGGTTAAGGTGAATTTTTGGGATTTTTCTGAGAAAGTAGATTTTTTGGTGAATAGTGAAAATATAGTTTTGAGTTTCGGGTGTTTAATGACATCATTAAGGATGTAATAATTATGAAATAATTCTGGTAGACTTATTATTAGTAATTTAAGGTATTAGGTGTCTCAAGTGGCCAATACCATGGGCAAATACCATGGGAAATCCCATGGGTTTTCTAATACCACCGATGAGGTGTCCCTTGGCAATTAATGCTTTGTTCCCTCACTTCTCCTATAAATTTAAAGCCATTACCTCATTAATTTCATTTAAAAATCCTCCTCAACGAAGTTCTAATCTCCTTACCCCAAAGGAGTCCTCCCAAGGTTCCCTCAAGCCTCCCAAGGTTCCGAACATCAAGCTTTCAAAGTTACTCTTCTAGGTAAGGGATCCTTTCACCCTCCTCTTTTAAGTCATGACTTCCTTTATGTTGTGTCTTCTAATTTCCATATCTTTATGTTGGGGGTATATTCTTATATGTTCTCATTTCTGTCCATTTCATGTCTAATTGTTGATAGACCCTTTCTGCTCTCATCAATTTGTTTTTTGAATTTTTAAGTGACGCCGTTAGGCTGCCGAATTTCTCGTAAAAGAAATCACATCTTCTCTTTTCTTTCATGTTTTATTTTCATGTGGCATGTCATGAAAATATCCATAACATGATCTTATTCAGTACCCATACTGTATTATGAATTATTTATGAGTGGGTGACCCTTTTCCCCTCTCTTTTCAATGTTTTCTTAAACCATGTTATATAGTGGTTATGCTGCAGAAATTTCGTCTCAAATTTCTATCTCTTTCTCTCAAGAAATTATCTTGTTTTATTAATGTGAATACCCAGACCTATTTCATTTCTATGGGTGTTCATAAATATATAAGTATGATATATTTGATTCTGGAATTGACATACATATAACCCTCACTCTTTTTCCATGGGTTATAAATGATATAATGATCTTATTTTTAAGCACTCTTAAAACGTCACAATTTTGAAATGAAACCCATTTCTTTTATTATCTATGGGTTATTTATGAAATGTTTGATTATGATCTATGTAGATCACATGAAAGTAAATACATATTATGGGTGCGCCCTGATAGCTCTCCAATGCATTGGGTAAAGAATTAATCTCTAGAGATGACAAGTTTCACGATACCTTGGTGAATAACCTTGATAATTTTTATGACACCTTGGGGATGGAACTTGGTGATATGTTCATGAATATCTAAATAAAATGTTGTAGTCAAATATTCAAGTTATGTTCCAAGTTCTTTTCAATATGATATACCTATTCTTCCATTTATCATGTATTTATGTTTTTATTCAAGTTCTTATTGATAACACAAGTAAAATGATTCCCTTGTTTACCTTTGTTGGGCCTTCTGACCACCCTTTCCTTTGATGTATGTCTCCAGGATATGAGATGCAGTAAATGTACATAGTATGAACCTATGATGAAGCCTTACAAGTGGTTTATAAGAATGTTTTATGTTGTTTTCATGTATTATATTCATAATTTCCAAGACACTAGACTTTAAAGATCCTCTGTTTGTAAAATGTAATGAAAAGTTATGAAATAAAAAGGCAGGATGCTATAGTAAATAGATCATCAAGCCAAAAAAAAACTTGTAGAACTACAAAAAAACAAGCATGAAACCATAATAGGTCATATAGTTCAATATACAAAATAAGGTCATGCAATGCCCGACTAGTATAAGTCATACATATATAGCATGCTGATACAAGACATAACAAAAGGAAACTAAAACAGAAAGCTCTAGCTAGGCATGAACTCAAGGTCTCGTGCCAACATCTCATGAAAAACTGCACTACAAACCAGCTCCTGAAGTTGACCCCTTACCTAAACATAAATTCATAAAGTCTACATGTGTCCCAAAGGACCCATGTAGGGTCTGAGATTAATCTTATTAGGATACCACTTGAAGGTGCATACCGAGAATAAGTGTTTGATCAGGCATGAATAATAAATAAATAAGTAGTTCAATGCATTTAAATAAAACAACCAAACTTCTTTGGTTCTCAATATCCATGAAGAATTGTCACCTTCTTTGTCCAATTCCAGAATCATAGAATAGAAGAAGGTCCTTGGACCATGGCCCAAAGCACCTCTGATGTCATATAGTTCAGGTGAACCCTCAGGTTCCACCTCCACCAAGTAACCCGACACCACGTGCCTCCTAACACCTCGTTTATTAATAAGTAGTGACGTCTCAAAGGAATTCCCAAAAAAGTGGCAACCTGGTCCCACATACCCCTGCTCAAAGGCACATGTCAGCCAAAGGCCTGACATCCTGAGGCATAGTGAGATCTGTCCTCAAATAAATATCCAAGACCACGACCTCAATCATGGCAAGCCTCAACCCCAACCGTCAGCCTCAAAGCTGACATCCAGAGTCTCCTCACCTTCCACATGGATTTCTACAGCAATAAACCCTAAACTATAATCACCTAAGATGAAAATAATGGGGGACTCTACCCACACGAGTGGTCTAAACCACCTCATCACAAATTTTACCTATATGGACATGACTCATAATGGAGATTTATCCATCACGGGTGAGCATCAGTCACCAATAAAGTCCCTAATCCATGTCATCACTGACACCTCATGCCCTTTCAACCTTTTCAATCAATTCTGATGGCCGCGACATCCCAATATCATAGGACATGCCCAACCTGATAGCCTCACCACCTCAAATGATATACATGAAGCCCAATAATGTGGTCAAACCACTCAAGTATTTGGGCCAAACCCAACAAGATGATCTACATCGCCTCAATCCCGATGGGCGTGCCATCCCAATTTACCTGGGCTATGCCCGTCACAACCCCATGGGTTCCATCACCTAAAATTCATCATTTCACATATATATACTTTAGTTCAAACACTTTAATCAAGCAATTTAATTTAAATGGATTGAATTTCACAAGATACCAACTATAAAAAATCAGAATGGAGGTCTTGAATGCATCAAATTTATTTAACTGAGCTATAAAAATTTAAATGAATTAATTTAAATAAAAAAAATCAATTTAGATAATTTTGGAAACCCCAACCAAAATAACTTGAGATGAAACAACCTATAACCCAGCCTTACTCATCCAAAATAGGTTTGGGAATTCCCAATAACATCCCTTAGGGTCACTCGGTCGTTTTGATATGAATCATGAGGTATATTAGGTTCTCACTCAAAATACACAAAATGAACTCTTTGAGCCACATCCCCCAAAAGTCTGAAAAAACAAAAAATAAGGTATGCACCTGTTTCCTCTAGAAATGGGGATGACCTTGTCTGTTTAAGGTTAAAACATTCCAATCAGTTTCTAACAAGTTTATTTGTAAAACCGGAAACACCCAATGATTCTATATCCATTTGGACCTACTTTCCAAAGGTAGGTTCTCACTAGTTGTGGGCCGATGAGGCTTAAGAATTTGCAATGGTTGAGAGGATGTGAGGTCGGACTCATCACACATTTTTGGGGGGAATTATTGTCTACTCTGGTAATCTCTTTATAGATTTAAGTTATGTTCGTGAATCCTTATTACATTACCAAGTATGAAAATGAGATTTCCTTTAGATCTAAAAATCAATGATTAATATGTATAAGATTTAAAGAATCTTTTGTATATATTTGAGGTTCTTCATCGATAGAGAATCATCTGTATTTGTTAGAGATTCTTAGTCAATGGTATCCTTCAATACATTGTATAGAGATCTCTTGGTCATTATGATAACCATACCGATTTTAAAGCCACTCAGCGGGGCACTTGAAGTTTATTGTTGTTCAGAAGGACATGGATTATTTCAGAGTTGGGATCATACCTGTGGATGGGCTACCTACGTATCCTTGTTTAGAAAAAAGGAATCAGAACCCACGTAGTTCAGGAATTAAGATATAGTTTAACGTCATATGAGACAAATGATAATTAATGGATGATAGGCTTGAACCTTAGAAAGGATTCCTACGTACTCTACTTTTAAGGTAGAGATCAAAGTACACTTAGTTCTAGATAGAAGTGTGAGGTTTATTCATGATTAATGGCTCAAAGTGAGATGTCATAATTACTTTTACACTCTAAGCTCATGTGAGTCATGCTCGGTGTGAGAAACAAGAGGTATCAGTAAAAATTGACGATTTGTGCCAAGAAAGATGTGGTCACAAGGAATGATATGGGGCTTACGTATGTATGATTGCCCAAATAGATAAATATAGGGACTTATTTCAGAGAATAATTCCGAGAATAGGGTCCATAAAGGTATATGTGCTTTTATGGAGATTTGGATACTCTAACTTGGGGCTTACTCCTAAGGAAGATTCCCAAATTAGGAGGGGACTTGGGGCTTACTTCTAAGGAGGATGCCCAAATCAAAAGAAATTAAGACTGGTTAAGAGAAATTATGACTGGGGCTTATTCCTGAGAAGGAGGCCCAGGTTAAAGGGACTTGAGAACTAGGGCTTACTCTTGAGAAGGAGACCCAGGTTAAGGGAATTTGGGATTTGGGGCTTACTCCTAAGGAGGATTCCCATATTTGGGAACTTGGGGCTTACTCCTAAGGAGGATTCCCAAATTAGGGAATTTGGACTGGGGATTACTCTTGAAAAGGAGGCCCAGGTTAGGGAAATTATGACTGGGGATTACTCCTAAAAAGGAGTCCCAGGTTAAGGGAATTTGGGATTTGGGGATTACTCCTAAGGAGTATGCCCAGATTAAATATCTTGGACTGAGGATTACCCCTGAAAAGAAGGACCAGGTTAAGAGAATTTGGACTGGGGCTTACTCCTGAAAAGATGGCCCAGGTTAAGAGAAGATGAACTGGGGCTTACTCCTGAAAAGAAGGTTCAGGTTAAAGATCTTATCATATTAAAGGATGAGGTTGAATGAATGAAATATCTCACCTTAGTGACATGAAGATATGTAAATCACTAGGTTTTGAGAGATGTTCCACATAATTCCTTTAAGATAAGGAATCCAACCAAGGAATCATGCCATAAATGTATTTGAAGAGGATTTTGAAGGCTAAATCTTGAAGAGGAGATGTAGATTTAAAGAAAAGAGATGAATGGACAAGAGGGACACCCAAAAAAGAGGTAGGCACGCAGGTCCTATTTGGGTGCGCAGGTATACCTGCGCGACACTTGGGTACCTGCGCGCCAGTCAACTCATAGGGTAATACTTGAGCGAGGCTTGGCTCAAGCCTTTAGTATTAACCCTAAGGGCTTCCAAAAGGGTGGCATGCCGGTTCTGTTGAAGGGATAAGGCGTCACACAAGTGTGACCATTTCCCTCAAGGGTTAGACACTTAGGTGTGCAGGTGTTGATGAATTTCAACACTTAGGCCTTGTCCCCCCTCTTTAGATCTTCCATTCTATGTAATAAATTACCTTAGAAGAGTTCAGAAGACTTCAAGAAGAGACTATGGTGTCGAGAGCTGAAATCTGAGTTTCTGGATTTTTCGTCCTCAAAATGGGGGGCCCACAAGGGGTATTTATAGGCTACTGAAGACCCTGGGCGAAAATAAAATAGGGCCCGCAGATCACCTGTGCGCCCAAAATGTGGCACGCAGGTATACCTGCGTGAACATAATGGAACTTGCGCGACCCATGCTCAAAGAAATCCTTATTCATGCCTTTATCAATTTTTGATGTTTCTTCAAAGGATGAATCACTTTGTGTTCCATGTATTTCCTTTTTCATTAATTAGAATCTATGACGGAAAGGTGCGTCAACAAAATTCCCCCCTCAGAGTTGGATCCGAAAGAAATGAGTATGTGACTCTGAGGTAAAGAAGAAAACCAAGGAATTGCGGTGCGTAGGTTTTGAGCGCGCAGATAGGGGGGCTCAGGTGAGAGGCGCGTAGGCTTCGTCGCACAGGGGTGCGGCCTGGCCTATAAATATGCACCTCATTCTCATGTAAAGTACCCAACTTTGAATGCTTCTGAGCTCTCACCATGCGGGTTGCTCTCGTTGCGCAGGTTGCTGATTTTTCGCGGTTTCATTGCTTCTGTTCATGTTGCACTGTTGTAGAGGTATTTGGACTTTTGTGGTGATACCTGCACGCCAAAACCTGTGCGACACATTTACACTTGTGCTCCAACATTGGACTTGCGTGCCTTAATTCTTTAGCCATTTTTTTCACTTTTCTTCACAAATTTTATGAAAAATCAACTCAATTAAGAGTTAATTATTTGATCTTTGTACAGATTCAATGGATCCTAAAATAATTGGAACGACTGATGAACTGTCTAGAAAGAGAATTGATGATATGATGAACATTGTTTTCCATGATTACTATGATATTTAAGACAACACTCTTCTAGATTTGGCCAAGTACTTGAAGAAGTATCATCGTAATTTTCCACAGAGCATCTACTTGCCTCTGTATGGGCATGGTAATCTGTAAGGAGTCAATGTTCCAGATGCAAAGAACTATATGTCTGAGATGAAGCCGCATTTCTACTCTTCTATTTTGGTTATGCTGTGCATTAAGAGCAGCAACAACGGTGTGAACTTTCAAATTTTTCCTCCATGCCATTTCCTTGAAGATATGATCATGACAAACCCATGGGCTGAAATGTTTTCTACTGCTGGTTGGTGGAGAAAAGACTATCATGACATCAGAACAATATCTGAAAAGAGTACTCTCTCCAAATGGATCTTTCCTTCCAATTATCTATTCTCAAATCCATGTATCCATCTTCTAAGTCTCTTGGACAGAAACAGAGTCATTGTTTGATCAACAAATTTTTTTCTCAAACCGCACTCAAGAACATTCTTTTACAATTGTTCCAAGAAGAGCTGGTATCACTGTATATCTTATTATACCCAGTTGAATGAATGAATTCCTGGTGGCTGCTGATGAAGCTCAGGATGCTGTAAATCAAATGAATACTTATGTTGAAAGTATCTTGTAATCCCTGAAAAAAGAGAAGAGACTCCAGTCTATGGATGTCCTTCTAACTTTTGTGTATCAAATGAAAAACACATTCATCTTCAATCATTTGTGCATGCCTTATTTTGTTACCTGCTTTAAATTTTTACCTAAGCCAATGGGCCTAGTAAGCATAGTTTGATTTTTTCTAGGATTATTATAAATAACCATAGAAACTTTGAATCTTTTTATTTGATCAATATTACCTAAATCATACAAAATGTATGTTTAGTGAGATGGGACTTGACTTTTGTTCAGATTTCCCTTGTCTTTTGTGGGCAGTTGAAAGTAATGCACGTCAGACCTAAAAAAAGGATAATGTTTAAGGTTGAAATATATTTTACCAAATGGATTAAAATTGACTCAATTATTTAATAATTTATCTAAAAACATATTACCATATTCAAGTATGGGGGAAAACATGTAAACTATGTCTTAAGAAATTTTGAATATGAGGAATGATGTGAAAAAGGGCTAAAAGGCATTAGAAGAATTACTTCCTAAAAATGAAGTTACTATTATTTAACAAACCTGTTAGGGGGTTGAATTATGTAGGGCCACCTAAGGGCATTGGCTTCATAGTCAAATAATAGCATCTTTTGGCTGACATGTCTGTTATGTAGACTGTTTATGCAAGGCCGCCTAAGGGAATGTGCTGCATAGTCAGGCAAAAGAACTCTCAGAAATTTTACTTTTCTATAGCTAAAAATCCAGTGGAAGTTTATGGAGATTAAAATTTTCCAAAGCATAGAGTCTTCTGCATGGAGAGAGGTACTTGAATATGGAGAGGATATTTCCAATAAATATTGTCAAAGAATTGGATGAATGTCACTCCCACAAAGGTCTGACCCAAATGTAGGGAAGGGAAATATAAACCATAGACTTGAATAATTTTAGATCATGAAAAAGTGTATGTCACAAATATGTTAAGAATGGCTATTTTTTCGGATCCTTACATATTTTCGTTAAGACAAATAAGAACAAAAGAAGTTTTTCTCCCATGAATGAAGTTACCACTATTTAACAAACCTGTTAGGGGGATGAATTATGTAGAGCCACCTAAGGGCGTTGGCTGCATAGTCAAATAATAGAATCTTTTGGATGACAAGTCTATTATGTAGACTACTTATGCAAGGCCGCCTAAGGGCATGTGCTACATAGTCAGGCAAAAGAACTCTTGGGTATTAAACATTTTGTAACCTGTAATGACCCGCGTTTTGAACCGAACTAAAAACCAATGGAATTTGAACTTTTCGTTTACTGAACCATTCATTTTGAAGACTGGGATTTGGAACAAGGTTCCGAAGGTTGTAACCCTTCCTTTCAATGTTTTTGGGTGTGGGTGAAGGCCCGTTAAGTTTCTCGGGTGGATCGAGAGGTTTCGGAAGCACCATACCATTGTTTTTAAGAGCTGTAGAGCACAATTGGCGCATAGTTTGGATAACCATGCGGCCCAAATCGTGATAAATTATTAAAGGAGGTAGTGGCTCGTGCATTGGCTATGCATGTTTTTTCAAACCGTGTGCCTAGAACATGCAACGGATGTCTTGGAGGTAGAGGACTCCGCACGGTTTGCGCATGGTTTGGCAAACCGTGCAGGTCAAACCGTGCACGCGGGTGAGTTTAGGTTTTTGTTTAAAATTAAAATAAAAGAAAATGAAATAAATAAAAACCTAATATAATCTATCTCTCATCCTCACTCCAACCGCATGACACACAAGGAGGGGATCTCCCTTGAGCCGCACACGACACCCCCCTTCGGGCCTCCTCTCGGTCAAGGTTCCTCCTTCGATTTTCCAGCCGTTTCTTCATCGAATCTCCATGGTAAGTTCCCCTCCTGCTTTTCCTCTATTCCTATGGTTTCTTTTTGATCTAATTGGCACCTAGTGAGGTGCGGCCGAACCCTAGGGTTTGTAGGTGATCCAATTTTTAGTCTTCTTTTGGTTCTAGGTTATACGGAAGGTCTATAGGGACTCTATGGTGCACGTTCTGGAAACCGCCACCAAAGGTGAAGCGGTTTGGGTGGTTTCGGATTTCCGGGTTGGTTTCGGGTGCATTAGAGGTTTTGGCGTGGTTTTGAGTCACCAAAGACTAGGGGACTCGCCTACAACTCTTAGTTAGAAAGCGCCAAGAGCTAGAGTGGACGGATGGATCCACCTTGAGGTAGGGTCCCTCTACTTGCCTTTTTAATTAAAGTGAAAGTGAATTTAATATTGCACTGCCTTAGTATTTTAATTATGAAAGTTAGTTCCGATTGACTGCTTCTGTGAAAATAGTGTGAGTTGCAGGAATAAGATAAAAATGGTTGCCTGCTAACTAAACTAATGATTTAATAATAAAACCCCTCAATCAGAGGTGCGCTGTCTTCAAGATAAAAAGTAGTGATAAAATTTTTATGCTTGCCTGCTGGATTACTGTGGTGCCTGTTTGATGCTTGTGTGTGAAATTTCTTGGTTGAGACAAGTAGAATGATATGGCTATGATACTTGTGCTTGGGTCAATTTTCCATGTTAGGCAAATTGAGTAAGATGGTAACCTTAGTGGGATGACCTAAGACTAAGTGACATATTTCCTATAGAAGGTATCAAAGGGTTAGAGATTGATAAAAACATATCCTTTAAGATGAAATGGTTAAACTAGAATGAACGGACTAGGGTGGTATGACCACGCCTTGGGATAACGTAATGAGCACGACTTATGTTAGTAAAATGAATATGTGAATACCTTGATATAGATACTTGAGAGGAGTTGCCTTAAGTATACTTGTGATGAATGTGCGTATGGGCACTCATATAGAAATGACCGTTATTCTTGATTGTGAATGTGGAATGTTTACTTGAAATTCATAAGAGGTACTTCCTTATGCATTGTATTATAATGCTGATAATGAATGTGTATAGTTATGGATGAGAGGAATTCTTACCCCATGCCATCTACTCTGAATGTTTGTGTGTCTGGATGGGAGGCAGTTATACCCCATACCAGTGTGACAGTACATGTCTGGAAGGGAGGCATTATTACCATTTTCCATTTGAATTATAGTGATGTTTTACGTGTTTGGATGGGAGGCAGTTATACCCCATGCCAGTATTATAAATATGATGGATGAGAGACAGTTATAACCCATGACAGTTGAATGAAAGTGATGAAAGGGAGGCATTCATACCCCTTTCCAATATATTCTAGGAATGAGAGGCATTCTTACCTCTTTTCCATTGTATACTAGGGACAAGAGACATTCTTACCTCATGCCCACTATTTCGCTATACGTGTATGGAAGGGAGGCATTCTTACCCCTTGCCAGTTGACCTATAGGGACGAGAGGCATTCTTAACTCGTGCCCACTAATCTTATTAATGGGTGGGAGGCATTCTTAACCCATGAAATCTATGATCTAAATGCTATATATATATATATATGTATGTGGTGACATGATCAGGTTACTTTACCGGCAACGAGCCGAAGCTGGTATAATTGTCAGGTGTCCCTTGGGAACCTGGACGGGTGTATTTACTTATGTATTCCTGCTTACTTATTTCTCCATACCTGCTCACTGTTTAATTATTATACACTGTCTGGTTTGGGTTTGACACTGGTGGTGCCGACATACTGAGATTTATATCTCACACCCTACTTGGGCCACCATTTCACTAGGGTACCCGAGTATACCTTCTTACTTGAAGGACCTAGGTTGTGTACTGTGCTGTTTGTGCCTAAGGAGTTAGGAGCAAAGGACCAAGCGGGAGATCGGTATGCTCAGGAGATCGCCGTCGGGATTTGCTGTCTTTTCCTTTGTATTGTTTGTAAATCATGCTGTAATGTTTCCTACTTTCATAAATGTAACATCATTTGTACATGCTTGCATTGTAAACTGGCGTTTGCCACCTTTTATAAAAATAAATATCATTACCTGTCTATCACTGCTATCTTTTAATTGTTTACTGATTCAGCTATTTTAATGATATTTACCCTGATAATACCGCTACGTTACTCTGATATGATGGTATAGTCTCCCCACTATCATCTTCCTAGACCCTCACTACTATTCAGCAGCCTCTGGCGTACGGGGAGACGCGCTTGAGGCCATGTGACCACCGTTCCAGCCACCGATTCGATGGTAAGCCGGGCCAGGACATTACAAAGTGGTATCAAAGGGTATTTCTTTTCTTTTCCTTACTATTTTGGGTTGGTAGACAGGAGATTAGGAAAGTTTCAACGCTTGGATAAATGTCGTGCTTGGGACTGATCACCCCACGTACGGGAAATGACCAAGTGGACAAGGCTGGGAATTGTTGTGCATGTTGTTCGTTATTATAGTTGATATGATCTCACCTTGAGTGACTGTTGAAATTTCTGCTTCTTATGGTTTAAGAAAATTTCTATAATTTTTCCCTTGGCCAGATATGGAAAGGAAACTGCATTTCATGCATCATTATAGGCACATAGGGATTAACATGTCATGCATAGTGCCATGCCATGTAGTTGCATCTTAGCTTGCCTGTATAATATGCTTAATTGATTATATGCCATGCTTATGTGTTATAACATTTTTCTGTGATATAGCATGCTACTGTGTTTATTGCTTACGAGAAAATGCTAGTTATGTTTTAATATGTAAATATTTGCATGGGATAAAATATATTAGTTGCGATTACGACGGGATCCAGTTTTCAGTTGTAAGGTGTATGGGTGCCTTATAGCTGGGAAAAGGTAACCTGTGTAATCTGACTTTTGAAAAGGGGTGTTAAAAATTTAAAATGCTAAGTGAGTTAGTTTTGATTAAAAAGGGGAGAAAAATGACAATTTATAAAGTGTATGGGCGCTTTATAGGTTGGTATATGGCCACCCATATACTTGGGCCGTTATGTGTGATCATGTTAACTTCTGAATTGGAATATGGTTTTGATAAAAAGGGGAGTCAATTTTCAATCCATGAAGTGTATGGGCGCTTCATGAATTGGTAAATGACAACCCATGTTAAATTAAATGACCATGAGGTGTCTTGAAATGGTATTAAATGTAAGAATTGTGTGGATTTAATTTTAAACAAATTGGTGAATGTGTAAGTGCAACTGGACCCGAGTAGGTCGGTTGGAGAGTGTTGTATGAGATAACTCGGTTGGGGTGTTTGAAATTTTAAAAGAATTTGAATAACTACTTTGGGGTTGCTTTTTGGAAGAACCTGAGATGGATAGAATGGGACCCTAGTAGGTCTCCCTTTTGTTTAATGATTTTGTTTTTCTCAGTTGGTTGATAAAGACAGGATGTCTATGAATGTGAATGTTTTTTTAGAAGGAAGTTTTTGTGAAACATGCTTGTTTACTTTGTTGTGCAGTTGAAACTTTTGATGGTTAAAGTTTAAATGAGATAAAATGTTAAGAGCTTGGTAATGGAACCCGTGGTGGTGTGTTGAGACCCTAGTGTAAGGGGTAGTTTTGAGTTTCTCTTGGAGTTTCCTTGGAACGGGACTGTAGGTGTTTCCTGTGGGCGTTGCTTCCTTAGAAGTGTTTTAATGATTGGCTTTTGAGCCTAGTGACTTTGTTCTGCGTGACCCGACATTAGGGTCGATGTTTGATCTTCGTAAGGGTATAGCCTATGGTTGGTAGCACCCTTAGCATTTTAATGCCTTTCTTGTACCGTGGGTTTTCTGATGTGAGGTGTCGTTCGGGTGTCGTTGTCCCTTGTTGGACCCTTGTTTTTCTAATGACACCCTTGTTCGGACGGGTGGTCGTTAGGTTATGACTTTTTTTGTGGCTTTGGGTCATCTCCTCAGTAGAGTGGCCCGACATTAGAGAATTGTTTCGTCCTAATGTTCGGGATGGATTTTGAATGACTCGTGTATTTTGACACACCGACTTTCTTGTTTTGGATCTTCTTCATTTGTTTGGTGATGCGATTGTGGTAGAGGAGCGTTGCATGATTGTTTGCGGTGTTTGTGTACTAGAGTGCTTGTGCTCAGCTAGTTTATCTGATTTCCCTTCGATGACTATGAAACTCCTAGGGTGGGGAGCGCGTCGTGTCGAATCTAGTAAATTTATCCTTCCAAGTAGAAGTGACAGTACCTGTAATTACTTCTAGAAATGTTTTTTCATGTTTGAATGCCTTGAGGCATGCGTTTTTAAAACATGATAATGTGTCGGTAGTTGAAGCCAAGTTCCTTCCTTGAAGTCAACCAGTTGAGGTTCAACTGTTCCTCCTTCCAGTAGTCTGGTATGATTAACTGGAATCCGTTCAAACCTCTTAGTGTATTCTGTTTAGCAACGAGCATGCCCCTTATCTTGTCCTCATCCAAGATGCACTAGGAGAGTGTCAGTCTCATTCGCTCTAATGGTTTTAAGCTGTTGGGCTTGATTGGATGGTTCTCTTTTGGCGTTGCACGCGGGATGCGTGGTTTGATCTTGGAAGCGTCATCAGAAGTCGGGTGTAGGCTTCGGTGAGTGTGTTTGTGACAAAAGTAAGGTGGCTTGGAGGAGGCATTGTGGTTTTGCTCGAAATACGCTGGCCGTCTAAGTCGGGCGTCTTTTTAATGGTTAGTTGTTGAGTCTTGACTCTTTTCCTACTTGGTTTAAATGAATATGGTTGGTGGAGAACCATTTTAAGGCACATCATTAGATAAGTATGAGTGCGGTTTGTGTCAGCCGGTGCCTTATATGAACAACTGGCTCAACTTGGGCCTTGAGGTCGATGGGGAACTGACCGTGTGATCTGTTTCAAATCATGCTAGGAGCATCGTGGTAATGCTTGGGGCGTGCTTTGAAAGTAAACTCCAATGATGGCCCGAACTGTAGTTTGGAGTTGGTCATTTAACCTTAAAAATCTAAGGTGGGAAGTACTTGTAGCTGGATGCTTGGCGAGGTGACGACGGGTTCGTGTCTCTGGGTAGATAGGCTTGGGAAGAGCCGTCTTGGTGTTTCGATTGGGAAACGAGCATTGGCTTGTGTTTTAGTGACTTAAGAGCCGTAGCGTTTAATGAATGCTTAAGGGTGTGTTGGAAGTTTGTGAATGCAACGTGATCATTTGAACGAAGCTTCTCGACCCTTTTAGGATGGGTGATGTGTACGTTGTTCCCGAAGGCTTCTCGGGGACGAGAAGTTCTAAGGTGGGAAGGTTGTAATGACCCGCGTTTTGAACCGGACTAAAAACCAAGGGAATTTGAACTTTTCATTTGCTGAACCGGTGATTTTGAAGAACGAGCTTTGGAACAAGGTTCCGAAGGTTGTAACCCTTCCTTTTAATGTTTTTAGATGTGGGCGAAGGCCCGTTAAGTTTCTCGGGTGGCCCGAGAGGTTTCTGAAGCACCAGACCCTTGTTTTTAAGAGCTGCAGAGGGCGTACGGTTGACGCACAATTTGGCTAACCGTGCGGACCAAACCCTGCGACCTTATTAAAGGAGTTAGTGGCTCATGAACGGGCTACATACAGTTTTCCAAACCGTGTGCCTAAACCATGCGGCGGATGTCTTGGAGGCAGAGGACTCTACACAGTTTGCGCACGGTTTGGAAAACCGTACGGGTCAAACCGTGCGCGCGGGTGAGTTTAGGTTTTTGTTTAAAATTAAATTAAATTAAAATGAAATAAATAAAAACCTAATATAATCTCTCCCTCACCCTCACTCTAACCGCACGACACACAGGGAGGGGATCTCCCTTGAGCCGCGCGTGACACCCCCCTTCCAGCCTCCTCTCAGTCAAGGTTCCTCCTCCGATTTTCTGGCCATTTCTTCATTGAATCTCCATGGTAATCTCCCATCCTACTTCTCCTCCCTTTGTCTAGTTTCTTTTAGACCTAATCGGCGCCCGGTGAGGTGCGGCCGAACCCTAGGGTTTGGAGGTGATCCAATTTTTAGTCTTCTTTTGGTTCTAGGTTATGCAGAAGGTCCGTAGGGACTCCATGGTGCGCGTTCTGGAAACCGCCACCAAAGGCGAAGCAGTTTGGGTGGTTTCGGATCATCGGGTTGGTTTTGGGTGCGTTCGAGGTTTTGACATGGTTTCGAGTCACCGAAGACTAGGGGACTCACCTGCGACTCTTAGTTAGAAAGCGCCAAGAGCTGGAGTGGACAGATGGATCCACCTTGAGGTAGGGTCCCTCTCCTTGACTTTTTAATTAAAATGAAAGTGAATTTAATATTGCACTGCCTTAGTATTTTAATTATGCAAGTTAGTTTCGATTTACTGCTTCTGTGAAAATAGTTTGAATTGTAGGAATATGATAAAAATGGTTTCCTGCTAACTAAACTATTGATTTAATAAGAAAACCCCTCAATCAGAGGTGCGCTGTCTTCAAGATAAAAAGTAGTGATATACTTTTTATGCTTGCCTGCTGGATTGCTGTGGTGCCTATTTGATACTTGTGTGTGGAATTTCTTGGTTGAGACAAGTAGAATGATATGGATATGATACTCATGCTTGGGTCAATTTTCCATGTTAGTCAAATTGAGTAAGATGGTAACCTTAGTAGGATGACCTAAGACTAAGTGACATATTTCCTCTAGAAGGTATCAAAGGGTTAGAGATTGATAAAAACATATCCTTTAAGATGAAAGGGTTAAACTAGAATGAACGGACTAGGGTGGTATGACCACTCCTTGGGATAACGTAATGAGCACGACTTATGTTAGTAAAATGAATATGTGAATACCTTGATATAGATACTTGAGAGGAGTTGCCTTAAGTATACTTGTGATGAACATGCGTATGGGCATTTATATAGAAATGAGCGATATGCTTGATTGTGAATGTGGAATGTTTACTTGAAATGCATAATAGGTACTGCCTTATGCATTGTATTATAATGCTGATAATGAATGTGTATGGTTATGAATGGGAGTAATTATTACCCCATGACATCTACTCTGAATGTTTGTGTGTCTGGATGGGAGGTAGTTATACCCCATGCCAGTGTGATAGTACATGTCTGGAAGGGAGGCCTTTTTACCCCTTTCCAGTTTACTTCTAGTGATGTTTTACATGTTTGGATGGGAGGCTGTTATACCCCATGCCAGTATTATAAATATGATGGATGGGAGGCAGTTATACCCCATGAAAGTTTAATGAAAGTTATGGAAGGGAGGCATTCATAACCCTTGCCAGTATCTTTTTGGAATGAGAGGCATTCTTACCTCGTTGCCATTGTATACTAGGGACGAGAGGTATTATTACCTCGTGCCCGATATTTCGCTATACGTCTATGGAAGGGAGGCATTTTTACCCCTTGATAGTTGACCTATAGGGACAAGAGGCATTCTTACCTCGTGCCCACTAATCTTATTAATGGGTGGGAGACATTCTTACCCCACACCATCTATGATCTAAATTCTTTATATATATATATATGTATGTATGTGGTGACATGATCAGGTTACTTTATCGGCAACGAGCCAAAGCTGGTATAACTGTCAGGTGTCCCTTGGGAACCTGGACGGGTGTATTTACTTATGTATTCCTGCTTACTTATTTCTCCATACCTGCTCACTGTTTAATTATTATACACTGTCTTGTTTGGGTTTGACACTGGTGGTTCCAACCTACTGATATTTATATCTCACACCCTACTCAGGCCTCCATTGCACTGGGGTACCCAAGTAGACCTTCTTGCTTGCAGGACCTAGGTTGTGTACTGTGCTGTTTGTGTCTGAGGAGTTAGGAGAAAAGGAACAAGTGGGAGCTTGGGATGCTCAGGAGATCGCCGTAGGGATTTGCTGTCTTTTCCTTTGTATTGTTTGTAAAGCATGATGTAATGTTTTTTTCTTTCATAAATGTAACATCATTTGTACATGCATGCATTGTAAACTGGCGTTTTCCACATTTTATAAAAATGGATATTATTACTTGTCTATCACTGCTGTCTTTTAATTGTTTACTGCTTCTACTATTTGAATGATATTTACTCTGATAATACTGATGTGTTACTCTGATATGAGGGTATAGTCTCCCCAATATCATCTCCCGAGACCCTCACTGCTAGTTGGCAACCTCTGGCATACGGGGAGATGCGCTTGAGGACATGTGACCATTGGTCCGGAAAAAGAACTCTTGGGTACGTGCTTCATAGTCAGGAAAAAGAACTCTCGGGTATCAAACATTTTGTAACCAAAAGTCAAGAAAAAAGGATTATGGAGATCTAGAAGTATTTAAGGTTAGGATTATGACACATTAAAATGGGCATTGTTCAATGCATGTAGAGATACACAGACCAATGATAACCATAATCATGTTGTGGCTGGGTCCTGAATTGAGGTGCTAGACTTCACTACATATCCCATAAGGATAGAAATCAATCCATATGTAGTTCTTGAAATAAAGTTTAACGTCATGTGGGATGAGAGTGTAGGAGATCTTAGTTTAGGTTCATAGAGCTCAGACCATTATAAGGAGTACACAATGTGTTTTATAAACCTGATGTGAATGAAGACCAGGGTTTCCATACCACATTCATGTTTTCATAGGGGGGCTTTTTAGCCAAAGAACTGAAAGTGGAATTTGGGGTTAGGCCCAAAGACTTGGGGCTAGATTCGAGGGATGTTCAAACGTTCCTACATATCCCATAAGGATGGGAATCAAGCCACACATAGTTCTTGAAATACCCTCTATACAGATTTGGTTCATACAAGTGAAGGGTGAAAGGGGACTTTAGTGCAATGATGGATTGACCCAAGATAAAAGGTTCGGGCATTGCCATGTATGCATGTTGTCTTTAGAATATAACATGATTGTAGATCAATGTAAATAATGATTCCCTCTCAGGTGATGGTGTCAAAGAATGTTGTAGTTTATTGTCGTATAAGACAAAAGTGCGAACATTTTAACATCATATAGTAAGGAAGATGGTGAACCAATGTAAAAAATATTGGTTTTGGGGGCAGTTTCAAGAATCAACATCGTATGATATGAAGGTGAACCGATGTGAAGAGATTAATTTTGGGCTTGAACCTCAGAAGGCTGCCTACGTACCCAGCCTATAAGGAAAGGATTAAAGTCCGCGTAGTTCGATTAAAGAATGAATTGGTAATCAAGTTGTTCTTGAGGACAACGACCTAAAAAAAAGTGTCAGGACTTACACATGGTTAGTGGCCTAGAGAGGGTGTTATGGTTGAAGTTTACTCTAAGCTCATGTGAGTCATACTTGGTGTGAGAAACAAGAGGTAGAAATAACCTTAATGATGCATAGTTTAATGTCATGTAGGACATATGAAGGGACTATGCAGTTTAAAGTCTTGCAGTGAGGACTATTGGTGCTGCACAGTATAATGTCATGTAGTAGGGACAAAATATAGTTTAACGTCATGTAGGATGTATTAAGGGACTTTTTTTAGTTTTACATCATGTATGATGAATGATCAGTATAGTTTAACATCATGTAGGACAAATATAGGGACACAGTTTAACATCATGTTGGACGTGAACATAGTTTTGCATCATGTTGGACAATAAGGGTGCTGTACAGTTTAGAATCCTATAGCTAAGACGATGAGGAAAATACAGTTTAACGTCATGTTGGACGAAAGGGGGGCTGTGCAGTTTAATGTCATGCAGTAAGGACAAAAGAGGGGCTGTATAGTTTAACTTCATATAGAGAGGACGACATAATTTAACATCGTGTTGGATGTAAGTGAAAATAGTTTAAGGTTATATGCATGGACTGTAGAAAGGACAATAAATTTTAACGTCATGTTGGATGATGGTGTGAATAGTTCAAGGTCATATGCATGGACCAACGATTATGCAGTTTAACGTCTTGCTGGACATATTAGTATTTGTGTTACAGAAAAAAACCTTTCAGTTTTACCTATCCCGAGTCCACCATATTTTGTAGGAGGTCTTTGAAGACAAAACACTCCTGAATGGGATTCCCCAACATCAGATGAAATGGTCAATAATTGGGACGGTATTCATCTCCTTCCTTATTTGGCCTTTTGGGCCTTGGAAATTGAACCAAATTATTTTCCAGAGCCGAAATGAAGTAACCAGGAACTTGTTCATTTCGAAAAGAATAAACTTTGCTCTTCAGATCCTCAAATTATTTCCATCTTTAATCTCTTTGATCATCTTGAAAAAATGAACTCTGTTTTTGACACTCAGGTGGTGGGGCCCTTAGATAAGATGAAGGTTTTGAAGTAGAATCAGGTACAGGTGCTTGTTTAAGAGTAACTGTAGTAGTCTCTGATTTACCCATTCTCCTTCCTAGAGTTAATGGAATTACATGAGTTTTATCCTTATTCTTCATAAAAGAGTATTCAATCTACTGATCAATCTAAGTAAGGTCTCAAAACCCTCCTGTGTATTTCATAGGGATCAATGGTGTGCGTAATTCATCACACAGATTTGCTACACATATTGGAAACAACTCTTCTTGAGGGAGTGCTAAGCTTAGGGAATATGTTAATCCCTTCTAGTGAGTAATGAAATCTGAAACCCTTTCATTCTCCCTTTTCTTACAATTTGTAAGATAAAAAACTGTTGTCTTAGGAAAAGTTGAGCTAAATTGAAGAAGGAATCATTGATGGAGATCCTCCCATCTGGTAATTGACTGGGATTGCAAGCTTGTATACCAGACAAAAGCAGGCCCTTGTAATTACTATACAAAACACCTGATCTTAACTACTTCTTGTTGCTGAGGGGTTCCCATCATAGGATCACAACGTGAAAAAAATGTGTTAAGTGTTACTCTGGGTCTCCCGAACCATTAAATATTGGGAATGTGGTACTTGAAAAATTTGATGGGGGAGGAATTGCATCAACCCATTCATGGTAAGATCTCTTTTCTGGTTGAATTTGTGCATGTTTTCCCTCTATAATTTCCAACCGAGCTGTTAATGACTCAATGTTAGTCATTAAATTTTGATAAACATCCAGTTGAGCTTGGACCTGAGCATGTGCAATAACTGGAGCTTGGATAGGTTTGGTGACTGGTACTTCAACTGATGGTAGCACCACTGATTGTTGTTGCGCATGACCCATAGGACTAGACCTGTGAGGGTGTACTGGTAAAGGAGGATACTATTGATCCATCTCAATAGCCGCAACAAATTCCCTTGGCTGACTAACTCCAACACGCTTAGGAGGAAGACTACCTTGAAGTAGTTCTATATTCAACCTCCTTAATTCCTTAATTTCTTCCTCCTATTGTGCGAACCTTTTCTCCAGTTAGAGTGATTGGCCTTCTCTAGAGGAAGGGTGAAATGTAACCTGATTCTTTCCTTTCCCCTTGTTGGATGCCTTTCGAAGAGGGGGAAGTTGCTTACTTGAAGGAATACCTAGATTCTAGGTAAGACTTTGGTTTCATGTACGCACAACTTTTTCATTTGCCTCTATGTGCACAACCTCTTGAGCAAGAACTTCTTCATCTGATCCCTCTGAGTGAGCCTCATCTGGGGGATCAACAACAATGGCATTGATGACATTTATTGATGCAAAATGCATTGCATCCCTTCTATCGGAATTTCTGCGATATTTTCTTCTTCCATGTCCTTTATGAGACATTTCCTTTTGTTGATTTGATCCCTCAGGAACTTCTTGACGAACCTTAATGTAGAGGGAATATCCTGATAATTCAGCTTTTTGTTCCTCTTGTGGATTCTTCTCTAATCGAGAGAAGACTAACTTTCTCTGAGGAAGAGATTGAGGATTTGAAAAAGTCCCCAGTCCTATGGACTGGGGCTGTTCCTGTTGTTCCTACTCAACTCCTCGAATCCTATTTGTTGATTTTGAGGGTTGGGTTAAAAGAGTCCCCAGTCTGGAAAGCTGGGGTGGCTCTTGAGTTGCTATATCTGAGACTTTCTTAAAATCTATCCTGATCTTGCAGACTTTAGTCTAGAAATTGGCTGGATGCATCAACCTACATCCACTCAAATCACCCAGTTCAAATGAACATTGGATGATTTATGACACTTCTGTCACTTGATGATGTGCATGCTCTAAATGAGAAGCCTGTTCGATATTATCGTTTTCCTGATGCAAGAGTAATTCGACAACTTGTTCTCTGTATGCCTGATTTTGAGAAGAACTAGTTGAGGCTTGTTCTTGAGCGAGCCTTTGATTACAAACAAATCCAATTGGTTGTGGATGACCATTGGCAATAACATTGCATGAGACCATTTTTGGCGGGCTTTGTTGGCTGGAGAGTATAGTGAAATGTAGTGCTCCATGAACACCCCATCCCCTGATATGAATACCAGATGGGGCATTGGCAATTAACTGGTGCAATCTTCTTAATGCGCCAAGGCATGAACGTTGAAGGGCTCTCTAATGCTTTTCAGCCTTCAGATATCGAGAAACTGAGAGAGATGCCAAGTCAATTTGGCATTGTAACCCTTCTATTATCTTGACATGATTTTCATATTCATCATAAGATAATATTTTCTTTTTCAATTGACAAAGAGTTTTACACATGTTGAGACAAATATCTTGAATACAATATTCCGTCAATATCTCTGGAATGTCATACTGAGAGTTATCCAAAGGCCAAAACATGAATGAAACTTCACCTTTTGCTAGTTGTTTTCTCATATTAAGCACTTCCTCTTTATCATTCAATGAAGATTATTCTACCTAATTAGACCAGAGCTGGTGCTTCCTTGTTGCTTCATCCGATTCAACAAGATTGGTAGAGAATTCATTTATCAAACTAGAAGATGAATGACCTAGGGGTAGTTCGGAGAATGACCTACACCCTGGGCTATCTTCTGATTGAGAAAGTATTTCACCTACTAGCAGTAAAGCATCATACATGACTGGCTTCACATTTTCAAGTGCCTCAAGATAAGAGGGCTTTCTCGTTACTAAATTTTCCATTGGAGCATTTTACAGGCAATGTGAATTACTACTACAGAGAGGACTTTCACCGCTAAATTCATCATCATGGGGAGGACCACCATGGTGGGTTACAAAAAAAGATGAAACCTCTTAGTCCTTAGTCTTCTTGACATGCAGAGGGTTATCATGGCTCTCATCTGAAGATGATACTTCGAGATCGACCGAATTGTCATGAAGCAAGCCTTCATGAGGAAGTGTCTAATGCAGACCTTCAGAATTAATGTCCCCAATATTGGGAAATGAGAAAGTAGAATATTGAGTTGCAACAGATAATTTTCCGAGTGCATCAAGAAATCCAGCATCGAGCAAGGCCTTATTACAGATTGGATCTTGGTTTCTTGACTGTGCTAGATGGTTCTTCTTCCTATATGTCTTCTTACTCACTTTAGGAACAACTTGTTAACAAATGTGGTTATTATGGGAAGGTGTATGTGCCTGTTTAGGAGAAATAGTCAGGTTAGGCTGATTATCTCCACTCAAATCAGGTGTATGTTCCTGACTTGGTTGTTCATATGACATGGAGGAGTATTCCCCACAACCCTCTTGGATTGGAACATAGGCGTGTGTCTATTCTGGAGTGAACTGTTGATGTGTCACTCCACTGGTAGGGATAGATTTTCATTTCTTTCTCTGTGATGCTGCTGAAGCTGTTATAATATCCTGGCAGACATCCAGAATATGTGCAGGGATTTTCTTCTGCTCCTTCAGCATTATTAGAATGTGTTTGGTGAATTCAGCTGCCAGAATAGGAATATACGTCTATTCTGTGCTTGGAGTAGCAGTGTATTTCTTCTCATGTCCTCCTTTTATTGCCAGTGAATTCTGATGGTACTCATGATGGGGGTAGAGAGTTGAGTCTGCTCCAAATTTTTCGTCGGAGCTTTCCGACTGACTTCTCCGAATGATACCAAACGAGATTGTTGGTAGGATTGATTAAAATTAGCAGGTGTATGTGCCTACTGTGTATTCCTTGTCAAGTATGGCTGAATATTTTCCTTCAATACTGGTAGACGAGACTACTGACAGAATTTTTGATTGTAAACAGGTGTATATCCCTGCTTACCAGCTACCGCCATATCAGATTGGTGACCTTATTTAGTTGTAGTCAGACGAGCCTACTGACTAGATGATGAGTTATAAATATGTGTATATGCCTACCTATAATACTCCACCAGAATTTTCTGGTGGGATTGATGGGTTGCTGCCAGACGAGTCTGCTGGGAAGTAACATCAGGACGGACAGGTGTGTATGCCTACTCATTATTTTCCATCAAGTTGGTTTGATGGACTTCTCCAGAAGGGGAAGAAGTAAGAACCTTCTCCATGTTGACCATATTTCACCTCTGGCGGTTTTTCTAGCAGACTCGGGTCTGAGGAACCTGATCCGAACCCATGAAGGCGATACCCTCATCATGTTGAGGGCGCACTGCCGCACGAGTCTGACAACGATTGTTGATGGGAGCCCTCAGGAAGGACTCTTGTCTCCTTAAATTAAGGCCTTGAATGACCTTCTCATTCACCTCCCCTGAATATGGGAGGGACTAGTGATTGCGTTCCGAGGATAATGACCCGAAACGGTTGGAAACGGTGGTTGGCACCACCTGCTTCTTGATCGCTGGTTGTTGCTATCTGGACAACCAGGGTGAATTATTGACTTGGAGGGCTTGTAGAGAGGCCTCCAGAGTCGGAATGGTACCATGTCGATGATATTCTTTAACCAGTGCATTTGATACCCAACGTTGAAGATGCTGAGTAGGTGATGTTGTCCTCAGAGCGGACGACGATCCAGCAGGATTAGTAGCAGAGGTATTCACAACAGAGGCATTCACAAGTGTGGACTTTAGAGAGGCCATTTCTGTAACGCAGAAGATCTTGGAAAATAGTGCCTGTTTGATATAACATAAATAATCAAGATAAGTTCATCCACTACATCTTTTGGATGAGCACATATGTTATTGATTGTTTTGTTTTCTCTCTCATTGAGTTTAAATAGGGGCCTAACAAATAAGTAAAACATCATTTTAACTTGGTTAAGGATTCACGCCGGGTTCACCATTTTTTGTTTCCTCTGGAAATGGGGATGACCTTGTCTATTTAAGGTTCAAACATTCCAATCAGTTTCTAACAGGTTTATTCATAGAATTGGAAACACCCAATGATTCTATATCCATTTGGACCTACTTTCCAAAGGTAGGTGCTCACTAGTTGTGGACCGATGAGGCTTAAGAATTTGCATCGGTCGAGAGGATGGGAGGTCGGACTCATCACACCTTTTTTAGGGGAATTATTGTCTACTCCGGGACTCTTATAGCATCCCGTCTTTTTATAACATAACTTTAATTCCATTACACGGAACTGAGGATCTTTAAGGTTTAGTGTCTTGGAAACAAGGAACATAATACATGAAAAGAACAAAAACACTCTTCTTAAGCACTTGAAAGGATTCTCCTTAAGTTCATCCTAGGTTCATTACTGCATCTCATAACCTGGGGACATACATCAAAAGAAAGGGTGAGCAGAAGGCCCAGTAAGGGAAACAAGAGAAACATTTTACATGTGAACTTGAGATACTTCAATAAGGACATGAAAAGAACTTTAAGGAATGAGAAAGAAATAATGAGATACATCATAATAAAAATAAAATTTTTCATAACTTGAAGAAGTGGCTACAACATTTAATATTGGCATTCGTTTCGTTTCACCAAGGTCCATCCCCAAGGTGTCGTTAAAATTACCAAGGTTATTCACCAAGGCGTCGTTAAAAATGGTCATCTCTAGAGATTAAGTCTTTACCCAATGCATTGGAGCGCTATCTAGGTGCACCCTTGAAATGTCTTTATTATCATGTGATACACATATATCATCATCAATCATTTCATAAACAACCCTTATAGCATAAAATAAATGGGTTTCATTTCATAATCATAACGTTTTAAAAACTGCTTTAAAGACACGATCTTTATGTCACTTTAAACCCACCGAAAAGGGAAAGCGGGTTTCATGTATGTAAATCCCAGAATTTAAAATATAAAATTTTGGTATATATGTGAATAACCATATAGAAGAGAGATCTTTGAGTATTCACTTAATAAAATCAAAGAAAGAGAGAGACATTTTGAGACGCAAATTCTGCAGCATAACGGCTATGTTACGGGGTTTTAGAAAACATTGAAAAGAGAGGGGACATGGGTCAAACATTCATAAATGACCCATAAAACAGTAGAGGGATATAATATAATCAATTTAAGAACATGGTAATGAAATTTTAAAATATACCATATGAAATGAAGAACATGAAAGGAAGTCAAAAATAAGATTTCTCTTATGAAAATTTGGCAGCCTAACGGCGTCACATAAACTTCAACCAAAAATGAATTGATGAGATCAAATAGGGTCTCTCATAATATGAACATAAAAGATCAGTATGATATATATAGATATCATAACCCAACATAATAAAAAGGAACTTGCAATACTTGACATGGAATTAGAACTTTGAAAAGGGAGAAAGGTGCAAGGACCACTTAAAAATTCAACAGCCTAACGATGCCACTTAAACTTCAAAATAATGAATTGAAGAGATAAAATGGGGTCTCTCATCATATGGTAATAAAATATCAGTATGATAGATATAGATATAATACCCCAACATAACAAAAAGGAACTTGAAATAATTGACATGAAGTAGAACTTCAAAACGAGAAGGGTGAAGTACCACTTAAAAATTCGGCAGCCTAACGGCGCCACTTAAAACTTCAAAATACTGAATTGAAGAGATCAAATGGGGTCTCTCATAATATGGTCATAAAAGATCAGTATGATAGATATAGAGATCATACCCCAACATAACAAAAAGGAACTTGAAAGAATTGACATGAAAGTAGAACTTCAAAACGAGAAGGGTGAAGAACCACTTAAATATTCGGCAGCCTAATGACGCCACTTAAAACTTCAAAATACTGAATTAAAGAGATCAAATGGGGTCTCTCATCATATGATCATAAAAGATCAGTATGATAAATTTAGAGATCATACCCCAACATAATAAAAAGAAACTTTAAATACTTTACATGAAAATAGATCTTGAAAAATGAGAAGGGAGAAAGAATCCGTTGCAAAATTTTCGGCAGCCTAACGGCGCCACTTAAAACATCATAGAGCGAAATAATGAGAGTAAGAGGGGATATCTCATTATGTGAACATGAAAAGGGAAATAAGATGATTATAAAAGAACACCCTTTAACATAAGAACATGGAGCATAAAAGAAATTACATAAAAGAGATTTCTTGAAAAGAAAGAGAGAGATCAGATCCCTTACCTTAAAACGTAACTCTTAAAACTCAAAGGTTTGGTCCTTGAGGGCTTGGGGGCACCTTGGGAGGACTCATTGTGAGGTAATGAGACCAGAAATTCGTTGGGGGAGATTGGGGAGTCGAAATGGATGAGAGTATGGCTTGGTATTTATAGGGAAAGTGAGGGGACAAGGCATTAATGGCCAAGGGACACCTCAAAAGTGCTTTTCTCAAAACCATGTGCTCTCCGTTGGCATTTACCATAGAGTTAGGCCACATGGGGCCCCCAAAACAATAAATAATCACCCTTGGCCGGCCAACCCTTAAAATATCTCATGAAATCATCATGACACAGTTATGATGTCATTAAACATACCGAAACCCTAAAACTGTATTTTTAGTATTCACTGAAAATTCAACTTTCTCAGAAAGATCCCAAAATTTAACCTTAATAAAATATCAATGCTCTGATTTCAAAAATTAAATCCATTTTATAAAAACAATTTTCTAAATATTTTTAATCTATTTTTTTAAATAATTACACTATTCATCGAAAATTCATTTTTTTCAGAAAAAACCCCAAAATTTACCTTAACATAATATCGATGCTCTGAGTTCAAAAATAAAATCCATTTTATAAAAATAATTTTCTAAATATTTTTAATTTAATTTTTAATTAAAAAACACTATTCACCTGAAAAAACTAATACTTGAATAATAATTTATGAAACCGTTATTTAACCATTTTATTGAATCACACTACTTAATCAAGGTGCCTAGATTATATTAATACTTTCCTTAAGTGAGATTACTAATCAATTTGGTAACATTACTAATCCTAAGCATAATTTACTATTCATAATTTACTATTCATCAAAAATTAAGTTGATCTTATTAGACTCTAAATTTCGTACTGAACATAATTGTAGAAGACCATTTTTCGAAAATCATCACACATTTTTAATTATTTAAGGTTTACATAAACATTTTTAAAATATCCTTTTTCTAAAATTCATTAAAAATATGCATACTGTATTTATCCGGACATTAGAAAATTCATAAACTTCACCATAAGAAGAAATCCCAATTTTTATTTAAAACAAAGGATTACACAAGGCAGTTACGGTCTCCTTACATAGCCCCTTATCACACCAGCATAGGACCTAAGTGTAAGGTGTGCTAAAGTGAGAGAATATGAGGGAGGCTCGACTAACATTGCACGAGTAGTAATTTCTATCAGTTTGAACTTCTCGCAAAGGCGATTCCGTTCTAGCTTCACACGATGAAGTTCAGCTTGGGTTTGGTCCAGAGCAAAGCCCAGTGGTGCTACCTCCTTCCCAAGTTCTGTTAGATGGGATTCGATCAGTCCAAGACTACTGGGTGAGGCCATCTAATCTTCTTTATATATTAATTAACCAGAATTACTTGTATTTAGAGACAATAATCAAAACGTTTAGTTTCCAGCGGTCATATTGACCAATGGTCATATAACAGTCAAAAACCAAATGGTCTCATTTTAATTATACTCATATTATCAAATGAAATTTTTTTTGTTGAGTATATAAAAAAAATAACACACAAAATTAAGAAACAATATTTATTCAAAATTTCAGGTCATTACAACTCTCTTTATAGATTTAAGTTATGTTCATGAATCCTTATTACATTACCAAGTATGAAAATGAGCTTTCCTTTAGATCTGACAATCAATGATTAATATGTATAAAATTTAGAGAATATTTTATATTTATTTGAGGTTCTTCATCGATAAATAATCATCTGTATTTGTTAGATATTCTTAGTCAATGGTATCCTTCAATACATTGTATAGATATATCTTGGTCATTATGATAACCATACTGGTTTTAAAGCCACTTAGCAGGGTAGTTGAAGTTTATTGTCGTTTAGAAGGACATGGATTATTTCAGAGTTGGGATCGTACCCACGAATGGGATACCTACGTATCCTTGTTTAGAAAAAAAGAATTAGAACCCACATAGTTCGGAAATTAAGATATAGTTTAACATCACATGGGACATATGATAATTAATGGATGATAGGATTGAACCTTAGAAAGGATTCCTACATACTCTACTTTTAAGGTAGAGATCAAAGTCCACATAGTTCGAGATAGAAGTGTGAGGTTTATGCATTATTAATGGCTCAAAGGGAGATTTCATAATTACTTTTACACTCTAAGCTCACGTGATTCATTATTGGTGTCAGAAACAAGAGGTATCAGTAAAACCTGATGATTTGTGCCACGAAATATGCGGTCACAAGGAATGATATGGGGCTTATGTATGTATGATTTCCCAAATAGATAAATATTGGGACTTATTTCAAAGAAGAAGTCTAGGAATAAGATCCATAAAGGTATATGTGCTTTTATGGAGATTTGCATACTCTAACTTGGGGATTACTCCTGAGGAAGATGCCTAAATTAGGAGGGGACTTGGGTCTTACTCCTAAGGATGATTCCCAAATCAAAAGAAATTAAGACTGGGTAAGAGAAATTATGACTGGAGCTTATTCCTGAGAAGGAGGCCCAAGTTAAAGGGACTTGAGAAATGGGGCTTACTCCTGAGAAGGAGGCCCAGGTTAAGGGAATTTGGGATTTGGGGCTTACTCCTAAGGAGGATGCCCATATTTGGAAACTTGGGGCTTACTCCTAAGAAGGATGCCCAAATTAGAGAACTTGGACTGGGGATTACTCCTGAAAAGGAGGCCTAGGTTAGGGGAATTATAACTGGGGCTTACTTCTAAAAGGAGGCCCAGGTTAAGAGAATTTGGGATTTGGGGCTTACTCTTAAGGAGGATGACCAGATTAAATATCTTGGATTGGGGATTACCCCTGAAAAGAAGGCCCAAGTTAAGAGAACTTGGACTGGGGATTACTCCTGAAAAGAAGGCCCAGGTTAAGAGAACTTGAACTGGGGCCTACTCTTAAAAAGAAGGATCAGGTTAAAGATCTTCTCATCTTAAAGGATGAGGTTGAATGAATGAAATCTCTCACCTTAGTGACATGAAGATATGTAAATCACTAGGTTTTGAGAGATTCTCCACAAAATTCTTTCAGATAAGGAATCCAACCAAGGAATCACGCCATAAATGGATTTAAAGAGGATTATGAAGGCTAAATATTGAAGAGGATATGTAGATTTGAAGAAAAGAGATGAATGGACAAGAGGGACACCCAAAAAAGAGGTAGGCGCACAGGTCCTGTTTGGGAGCGTAGGTACTGGTCGCACAGGTATACCTACGCGACACTTGGGTGCCTACATGCCGGTCAACCCATAGGGTAATACTTGAGTGAGGCTTGGCTCAAGCATTTAGTATTATCCCTAAGGGATTCCAAAAGTGTGGCGTGCAGGTTCTATTGAAGGGATAAGGCGGTGTGCAAGTGTGACCATTTCCCTTAAGGGTTATACACTTAGGCACGTAGGTGTTGATGAATTTCAACACTTAGGCCTTGTTCCCCTTATTTAGATCTTCCATTATAGGTAAGAAATTACCTTAGAAGTGTTCGAAAGACTTCAAGAAGAGACTAAGGCACTGAGAGCTGAAATCTGAGTTTCTGGATTTTTCATCCTCAAAATGGGGGGCCCACAAGGGGTATTTATAGGCTATTGAAGACCCTGGGTGATAATCAAATAGGGCGCGCATAGGTCACCTGCGCTCCCAAAATGTGGCGCGCAGGTATACCTACACAACCATAATGGAACTTGTGCGACCCATGCTCAAAGCAATCCTTGTTCACGCCTTTGTCGATTTTTGATGTTTCTTCAAAGGATGAATCACTTTGTGTTCCACGTATTTCCCTCTTCATTCGTTAGAATCTGTGACAGAAAGGAGCGTCAATAGCACCACATGCCTTAGACCCGTGGATGTAGGCACGTCCGATATCGAGCTCCAATTAAAAGTGGATTGATGTAGATATGAGTTTCCATAAAAAAACCTGATATTGGATCGGATGGAAATAGTGGTCTATGAAGTGAAAAAAAGATGAAGAGAGGTATGGATGAGGTTATCCTAACTGATACAAGTCGATAGCTTTCAAAGGATCTGAAATTGGATCACAAATGAAGAGGTGGGATCAAAATTAAAGGGGGAGGGGAAAAGAGGAGTTATCCTCTTGCTATGTACGATAAGGAAGAATAAAAGAGGGGTAAAGAAGAGAAGTGAGAAAAAAAGGGAAACAATTTAATTTTTACTCATTTAATTGGCCACATGGTTTACCCTATAAGGGGACACATGATTTTTCCCTAAAACATACGCCCTGACCTATAATTTTAAAACAAGACATTTAGCCTCGGATGCTCCCGAAACCTATTACAAACCTTCGAGGCTTTGGCCAAATCTTGAAACTCATTTAAAAAAATGATATAAATTTTATCGAACTCTCAGAATTGAGTTCTGATCAATGAAACAAAAAGTATCATAGACACTAATTGAAAAGTTCAAATGAGAAGTGAATTTTTACCCGAACCAAAAACTCGGGACGTTACAATCTCCCCACCTTAACATATATTATCCCCGAGATATCAAATGAAATACATAGATGGTACCAAACATACCCATCCTGGTAAAATCTAACCCAAACTACCCCAGTCTCAAAGGTTCTGTCCAAATTCCTCTAGGGGCTACCCACCTTAGGAATTGCCTAACCTGGTCCATCCTGACCAAAAACTCAAAACAAACAAAGGTCCATCGACCTATTTCTCAAACCCAAGGTCCTCCCATGATGCACCATCACTCCCACACCTCACCAGGCGCTCCTGTGTCACTCCAACACTCAATAACCTCTCACACCGCATCAGTGCCTGTCTCAAGTCCATTACACCCATGGAACAATGAGGTACCACATCCCATGGATGCTCAAAAAAATCCTGATGCCTCACACCTCAATCAAAGACCGCACCCTCAATGCCCTAATTCCAAAGGAACCTCAAAACTCGCATCTAATGATGCTCCTGATACCAAGCACCTCATAATCTCATCTAATGATGCTCTTGATACCAAGCACCTCACATATATAATCACGCACCCAAGCTAGTGCCAACCTATTGACCAATGTCTAGTAAATCAATATACAACCTGTGCACCCCATGAACTCAAAATGGACATGACTTAATAGGACATGACAAAAGAAAACAAAAACAGAACCAAACTACGACCATGACATACCTCTGACTATCATTGGCTCACTAGCTTGCTCTAACCTTAGCAGCTCCATGGCATGCACTTGTCCAAAAGCTTGACTGCTTGACACCTGAACTCCCTATGGTGCTGCAGCATCCACCAGCCACCAACCCTAGTGATGTGTCCCACTTCCTCTATCATGAACTCTATGTGTAGATGAACCGCATCTACCCTCAATTAGTACCAATCCTAAACCGACCTCATAATTTTGCGTCTATTCTGGTCCCTAACTACCGACTATCCAAAAATGATTCCTGCAAAACCTCTCAAGATACCCGACCTATTCACATGTCCAACACTCTTTTGGAGGATTCTTATGCTGAGTATGGACATGTCCTGACTACCCACACTAGAATAAAACTATCATAGAGACACCCTGAGGTGATATGATCGATTATTTGGCCCAAGTACCCTACTGGAACTCATCACAACCTTGTTTCATTCCATATGAAAAATCACCACTAAAACCACATGAAGCTGCCACTCAGATCAAGTATGACCTGTCTGTTAGGTTTCTATTGGTTATGAGTGTCTGGTTCACCACCTCTAAGAATGAGTCCAACCTAAATATGTTCACCCACACCCGAATGGGATGCCATAAACCATCCTCTAAGTGACTCACCCTCTAAGTGTCATCTCTTATCAAACTGGGTGCAAAGTGAGACAAATTAGTGAACATCACTACATAGTCCATAACGGACATGTCACCCTACTAGAGGCTCAAGAACTCTTGAGATCTCTCTGCCCTCAAAGTCTCTAGAAAAAAGTGCTCGATGAATCTGGCCTAAAAATCCTTCCAGGTCAGTCCCACATGTCTGCCAGCCTACACCTATACATCCCACCAGTGCTTTTCCAATCCTCTAAGCATGTACATCACCAGCTTGACCCTTCACCCCAGAGGCATCTCGAGCTACTTGAAGATCATCTGAATTCTTTATATCCAGTTATTATCCACTTGTGGACCACCCTCACCCTAGAAAAGTGGAAAGTTTTGTTAATGGAACTCTCACATCAAATACGCCATCGATGGCTCTAATCCAGGAGCACCCCGATCGATGCCTTGGAGAACCCATACCAGGCTTGATAGGATCTTCTCATAGAGGCATGGTCTAAACATAGTGAAATATGGCGGTTGACCCACCTACACTGGAAAATGTGCGTAAGAATGTACCCAAGCCTATCCTTAAGCCTATTCCCAAGACTATACCTGATCTATCTGAACCTCAGAGGTCTCAAACTACTCGTGCACTAGCGGAACCGATCCACCACCCACATAACGTTCCATCTGACCCATTTAGGAGGAACCCGCTGAATACCATAAAATGTTTAGATAACACATATCTTATATATATATATAAACATACATACATGTAGATAAAGAAATAAGTAAAAGGAAACATATAACAACTACCCTTACTATCTCTTATCATAACCATGCCCAAGACATCCCGACCTCATGGCCTCTTTACCCACCTTCCCTCAGCAAATCTAAGTATCAAAATATCCTTTAGCCATGCAAATCCTGATAACCAACATTGCCTCAATATGATGACCTATTCTCCCAATATTGGTGATCAAAATCACCTCAGCCATAGTACATGCCTGCTCCTATAAGAGTCATACCCATTTCACATAGCATACACAGTCTCATATATTCATAAAGCATGGAATATCACAATTTCCCAAGGCATTTGATATTGTTCACATGGTATAATAATTTTAAAAAGAATATACGCATTTATAAATTTGTAATACCCTAAATTTTCCTATCAAAATCCAATCCAAAACAAGAATACACACCTTTCCATACCAAGAAAAGGGTCTATATTCTCATACCTTACCTCACTAGCACAAGGGACACATATCAAAACTAATAACATCACATTATAAGTAAGAAAAAAAGGTGTAAATCATATAAACTATAATCTAAGAAAAATAATACAATGATTCCCACCCTTGGAAACTCGACTTTTCCCTTATACATGGGGCTGTAGTCACCCAAGAACGAGTTCAAAATGTAGTTCAGAACACATCCCAATCTCCAGTCTACCATTACCCAATTATTAATACTAAGAAACGAGGTAAAAGAAACTCCTCTAATACCACTTTTAACATCCCCGAACCAAACATCCACTCGAACAATGATATCTATCCAGGTTCCACTGGCCTTAGGCATGCCTCCCCAAATGTCAAAGGTTTCTGACTAGCAGTGAGGGTGTAATTTAACAAGTTGTGGAGACTATACCCTCTAGGTATAGATAATATACTAGTCTGAGTAATAATAATATAACATGAAATGGAAAATAAGACTCAACAGACTTGAACCAGACCTACCAATGATGGAAGCATGACAATAAAAATAAATAACAGAAGTAATAAATATAGATGTAGTGGGAAGTAAACAGATCAGCATGATAACAAAACACTTTTAGCATTGAAAAAAATAAGCATGAAACCATAATAGGTCATATATATAAATATAAAAAATAAGTCCGCACAATGGCCGACCAATATAATTCATAAATATATAGCATGCTGATATAATACATAACAAAAGGAAAATAAAATAGAAATCTCTATCTAGGCATGACCTCAAGGTCCTGTGCCAACATCCCATGAAAATTTGGACTATAAACCAGCTCCTAAAGTGGATCCCTTAACTGAAAATAAATTCATAAAGTTTACCCGCATCCTGAAGGACTTGTACAGGGTGTGAGAAAAATCTCAATAGGATACCACCCATAGGTGTGTACCAAGCATATGTGTTTGAGCAGGCTTGCATGACAAACAAATAACCAGTTCAATTCATGTAAATAAAACAACCAAACTTTTATAGTCCTAAAAAACCACCAAGAAGTGTCACCTTCTTCAAAAAATACAAGAATCTCAGAATAGAAGAAGGTCCTTAGACCATATCCCAAGGCATATATGATGTTATACAGTCTAAGTGAACCCTCAGGTTACACCTCCATCAAGTAACTCAACACCACAAACCTCATGACACCTCGTGTCTCAATAAGTTTCAACATCCCAAAGTCACACCCAAACAAGTAGTAACTAGGTCCCACAGACCCCTACTCAAAGGTACATGTCATCCTAAGGCCTGATATCCTAGAGGCATAATGAGATCTATCCTCAAATAAATATCAAGCCCGACAGCCTCAATCACAGAGAGCCTCAGCCCCCAATAATTAGCCTCAACACTGACATCCGAAGGATCCTCACCTTCCATGTGGCTTTTTATGGAAAGCAAACCCAAACTAGAATCACCTAAGATGCAACTACCAGGGGCGTCTACCCACATGAGTGGTCTAAACCACCTCATCACAGAGTCTATCTTCATGAAAATGAATCGGAATGGTTCTTTAGCCATCAGAAGTGAGTGGTAGTCACCAATAAAGTCCACAAGACACATCATCACTGACACATCATGACCCTATGACCTTATCACTCAATTCTGATGGACATTCCATCCCAATATCATGGGAAATTCCCAACCTGATAGCCTTAATGCCTAAACTAATTTCCATTACACCTAATACTATGGTCAAACCACTCAACTATCAGGGAAAAACACAACTAGATGATCTACATCATCTCAATCCTAATGGTTATTCCATCCCAATGTTTCTGGGCCATGCCGCCACAACCCCATGGGTTCCATCACATGCAATTCAGCATTTCACATATATATAATTCAATTCAAAACACTTTAGTCAAGCAATTAAATATAAACAAATTGAATTTATCAAAACACTAACTAAAAAAAATCATCATGCAGGTCTTGAATACTTAAAATTCATTTAACTGAGCTATAAAAATTTAAATGAATTAATTTAAATCAAAACAATTCAATTTAGATAATTTTGGCACCCATAGAGAAAATAACTTGAGGATAAATGACCTCTAACCCGGCCTTGCTCATTCAAAATAGGTTCGGGCATGCCCAATGGAATCCCTTAGGGTCACATGGTCATTTTAATATGAAGCATAAGGAATATTAGGGTCCCTCTCAAAATACCCAAAATTTGTGCTTTGAGACCCCCCTAAAGTCTATAAAAATAAAAAGTAAGGTATGAACCACCTACCTTAGACTCATGGAAGTAGGCATGTTTGATATCGATCTCCAATTCGAAGAGAATTGATGTAGATCTGAGTTTTCATAACAAACCATACAATTTTCATGGATGGAAACAATGGTCCATGATGTGAAAATAAAGACTAAGATAGGTATGGACGAGGTTAACCTTACTGATAAGAGTCTCCATCTTTTGATAGATCTAAAATCGGATCACAAACAAAGAGGTGGGATCAAAATCAAAGGAGGAGGAGAAAGGAGGAGCTCTCATCCTGCTATGCACAAAAAGGAAGAAGAAAAGAGGGGGATAGAAGAGAAATAAGAAAAAAATAAAAAGGGGAAAGAATGTAATTTTTTATCATTTACTAGGCTGTATAGTTTACTCTAAAAGGGCCCACACAATTTTCCCCTAAACTGTGCACCCTGACCTATAATTCCAAAATAGGCCATTTAGCCTCTAATGCATTTGAAAACTCTTCAGAACCTCATATGCTTCATCCAAAACTTGAAACTCATGTAAATGATATAAATTTGATGGAACTCTTATAATTGAGTTTTGATCAATGATACAAAAAGTATCATAACCACTAATTGAAAAGTTAAAATCATGAGTGAATTTTGACTCAACCCAAAAACCGGGGATGTTACAACACTCAATAAAAGTATCAAATGGTGGAGTACTTTCTTATTGTTACAAATAAATTTAAGAAATTGAATACTATATATATAGGTAGTATAAAGATCCAGTAGAATATTTATGTGGATCAGGATGTCACCATTTTAGGGAATCAAGATTGTTTTCTATCTACCCTACTAAATTATAGAGAACCACACTTTGGTTCAAGATTTTTTATGATCCAAAAAACTATATTTGGTGCCTCATTATAGAGTAAAATTTGTGTATCAGTCATCACCATACACAATAAGGAATAAATACTCATTATTACTAGTGAAACTTATAAAAATATCATTCAACTTACTCCAATTTATTTATCTACTTGAATATGATAAGGAAGATACAATGAGAGAATCAAGATCTTAACACGTCAAATAGGTAAAAGGATAAAAGTTTGAATTGAAAAAAAACTACACCAACATTGATTCACCCTCCTCTCTCAGTGTCGAATATATTCCAAGTGGTCCTAACAATTAGAATCAGAGCTAGATTCACCTCTGATTGGATTCTATATTTGAAGTTGTTATCTTTTTAAAGATTTGAGTTTCTTTCCTATATTATAAATGAAGTATAGTTTTGGTGGATATTTCTTTTCTTCATATCAAATCTCAATCTCTACCAAGACCATGTTGAACATTAAAAAGGTATAGAAAAAGAAGATGAAGAAAATATCATTCTTTTTCTTAGACAAATATTCCCTAATTCAGGTTATTTAGGAAGAAATATTTTTTTCAGAAAGATAATAAAAGGTGGATCATTTTTCCACCAAGGTGATAGACATGCCCTCTACCTCAAAGAATTCAAATTATAATGAGGTATGTGAAAATTATTTCCCAAAATGTACAATATAAGAAGATCCAAGTATAAGTGGAGATATTATATCTACAAGATCTCTTAAAATATCAGTTAGTGGATTGAAATAGAATATATTTCATCCCTAAATAGAAAATTTCCCTTATGTTTATAGTTTTTCAAAATATATAGGAAGAAAACACTCATCATGAAGATGATGTAGAGAATATGAAGACGGATTTTCATGAAAGGGTTTTAACATGTATAAAACTCTACAAATAAGTAAAAGAAAAGGAATAAAAGAATGAAGATATTTAAGAAAGACGATATCAGTTTTAAAAGGAGTGTATCAATGTAATCCAAAAGAAGTATGATGACACTAAATAATTTGAGAAAAAGTTCCATGCTCTTAAAAAATATCATGCTATCAAGAATGTTCAAATATATGTCAAGGATAAGAGAATTAAGGATCTTGGCACATTGTTACAAGAAAGACTCAAATTTCATGATGAGGATGTTGAAATAATTAGGAAATAATGTAAATATATATTGAAGGAAACTAAATATGAGAACTAAATTCTTAATATGAAGTTCCTTGGGATTGAGATTAAATTGATATATTTGAATAAAATTCAATCCAAGTATTTAAAAGAAGCTAATGAAAGAAGTGTTTCTACCACACAATTTTACCTGGAGTATTTTACTAACAAAATACCTACATCATATGGTAATAATATTATTAAATCATCTAATGATCATTCTTAATCAGCCTTGAAGGAAGAGGTACTGTCCATATCTTTTTATAATAATTTTTTTAAAATCTGTTTTCATGGACAATGTAGGTTTGAAAACAAAATATGTTTAATTATGGATGAATAAAAATGAGGATAATAATACCACCATTTCCATGGTGGATAAAAGGAGTGTGTAATATGTTTCTCCAAGAACAACCCAAAAAGTGGTAGAGAAAGCTAAAAAACATCATGCTCAAAAATCTAGAAATTCCAGACAACATGCAATGGAGAAAATAATATTAAGATTTATAAGGATTTTTTGGCACTGTAATAGTTTTTAGAATTTTGAACTAGATATTTGGTATAATATTTTAATTTTTTAATCATAAAGGAATATCATATTTAAGGTTATCATGTCAAAAAGGAAACATTCACTGATAATGAAGATTCTGTCTACTTTGAATAGATTCAACACACTTAAAGATTTCGATGATGTTAAGATTGACTGTGGTAAAATAAATTCTACATACTCATCTAATCATGTATCAAAATCATACAAGAAGTGAATACAATAGAATTTAGTGAATAAAGAAGAATCATCATTTGGAAAGGAACTAAACAAATCTAAAGTTTAAAATTAAAATACTCCCAAGAAGGTGTAAAAAAGGATAGGTGAGAGACCCTTGGTGAAAAAGTAGAATGAAAGTTAGATTTAAAACAAGTCCAAGAATACCAATATGAGTGGAACATCTAAAAGGTTTTATATGAATATGAACACTCACAAGTTTCCATGTTGAGACTCTACGAAGGATGCCAATGTTCTTAATGACTATCTAGTAATCTAGCCAACAAATTTGGAGAAAGAAAATAAATTGAAAAAGGTATAAAAAAATATAGTGATAAAAAGAAAGAGAAGAATCTACATGAAGATATCAAATTTCATGAGAGTTTATAAATTAAATAAAACTCTTATGATAAAGAAGTATTGTGTGTGAGGTGCAACATGTGTGGACACACTCTTAAATATTGCTCTATAATAATTACAACACAATAAGAGTTCCTACTGAATATGAAAGCTACAATAGGTGATAAAAGTGATATAAATACTATTAAAAAGATAATTTTCACACATAAAGAAATTAAATAAGTGTTGAGATCCTTTATTCCAATAGTTAAACTAAATTTGAAAAACAGATGTGCAGTTATAAAGAGTGGAGAAACTTGGTTGAGAAAATACTCTCAACTTTTCTATTCACATTAAGGAGAAAGGAGACCCACCTTATTCCTTAAAAAATTATGTGTTTTATTTTTTATTTCAATGTAGGAAATTAAATTAAAATCATGTTTTTTGGGGGAGAACTTGAGTTGAAGTGATGATTTCCAATTATGTACAACCTTGATAAAGAAGTCACCATCTAAGATTGATCTCTCAATTGGTATTATAAAAAATATGATTATAGGATCATATTTTATGAAGTTGAATTAATTGGTTACTATACTAATATGATATCAAAGTGAAGAATATACCATCTTGGTTTGATTTTATACTTTGGAATTTCAAATAATATGCATTGAAGGGGATATAAGTGGATAATAATGGAGAGGATTCCAAAATTAGTCACCTTATACACATCTTGTTATTCTAGAAAATTCTTGAATAATATTTCATTAACATGGCATGAATTCCTTATCCCTAATACTTGGTAACTAAAATAAAAATAATAAAAAAATTAGGATAAATTTATTCAAATTCAATGGCATTAAAAAAATGTTTTTGAAGAAGATCCAGGTTTGTTTCCTAGAAAATTGATCCTAATTTATACTTGAAAGTTTTTGATCTATTTGTTGAAGTGTAAGAGTTTTAGGTTGATTTATTCTATAAAATAATTATTTAATAATAGGAATTATCCTAGAAAATAGTTGGACATATTTTAAGAAAGGTGAAGAGTTATAATTTCATTTTGTATCAAGTTCAATTGAAAATGGATAACTTTGTTTTCTAAATCAAATCCTCTTGTTTTTTTACATCAAACATGACTCACATAGACTTTGAGTGAAATGATTAATGGAAAATTGATCAAAAATTAACTAATACCCTTTTCCTAAGTACTTTTTATTTCTTATTAATAAGGTGAGAGAAAGTTAAATGAATGACTGATGATAAATAGGAAGAGTAGGAATGAATAAAATATATACTGAAATATAATTTAAAAGGTATTAGAAAAAATAAAAAGTGGGGGGTGGATTATTGATACCACTTTGTGTGATTTTTATTTGTTGTCAAGGAATGATTTTCAAGGAACACCAATATGTTTATTAATAAGAAGTATCTTAGATGTTTAATGAATATGGTGATAATGAATTATTAATTATGGATGATAAGTAATCCATGTGGTTGAAGTAGTCAAAGTTACATCCATATGTATTGGATGAAATTTGATGAAAATGGGAATGAGAAGGAAGTGATAATGAGAAGCATAATAGATGAAGAGACTATGGGAGATTCATGGTAGGAAAATCGAACACATAAAAAGGTGATGGATAAACAAACATTCAGTATATAGTAAGTGAAGGGGCTATAAGTGTTGCAGTAGATAAAATAGAAGAAAAAAAATATATGATATGTCTTGAATCATATATGAATATGAATATAAATAGTAGGAGATTTAAATTAGTCTATGAAAATTAAGGTGTTCTCCTAAAGATAAAATATCATGATAATGGTTATCATGATTCTTGAAAAGAGTTTCTTGGATAAAGAGAGAAATAAGGCAGAACATAAAAAAGGATGAAGTTCTAGAATCTAGTTGAAGAAGTATAGAACAACGTATGAAAATTTTCTCATGTTCTCTATGTAAGGGAATATCCACATAAGTGTTTTATTGCATAGGTGAATCTACATAGATGAATGTATTTCTACATATATGAATACTCATGAAAGCAGATATCCATGAATAAAGAATTTGGATATGTGACTAGTCACGTAGGAGAACTGTTCATATAGAAAAATGATCACATAGGTGAATCTAGTTATATGACTTAACATAGGAGAAATTCTCCATGTATGGGAATTTTGATACATGATGGTTAACATAGGACATTTTCTATACTCTAATGTTCTGCTACATATGAAAATATCCACGAATGAGAATCAGATTTTTCTGGGAATGTGTGTACAAATAAAGAAATATATGAATTGGACACATATGAAAATTTCATCATATATTCTAAGAGGCACTCTATGCAGTATGAAGAGGAAATGAAAGAGATATTCATGATGAATCTCTGTGTTGTGATACAAATATTTTAAAATTTTAATTATGAACTAAAATCTATTGATTTTAACATCACGATATAGATTATCATGATCCTTACTTATTAAAGTTGAAATTTAAAATTAGGTGATTTTAAATACGATGTACTTTAAAAGAAACATATATAAAAATTTTTTATACTGTGATGTAGGTTGTTTAATGATTGAAGAGGAATAAAGAACCATGAGTTGTGTGCCATAAAGAAAGGGATCCATGAACACAACTAATTCATATTCAAATATGCATATGTGAATATAGTTTAAATATGTTGATTTTTTAGAGAGAAGGTTTCATGATATTTCTATATATCATGGAGAGAAAAAGAATAAGAAAGTCTAATATTGGAAGTGGATTTTGTGGAGTTATGAGTACACGATAATTCTATATATCATGTAAAGAAAAGAAAAAGAAAGAACTAATAATTTATCTAAGTATTCAGGTATTTCTTGAAATATATTAGAGGCTAGAAAGACCAAATAATGTGGAGTTTTTAAAGAGAAAAATTGTAGTATTTTTAAATTAAAAAAATCTTGGTAATTTAAATTGATGAGTTCATGTGTTATTGTGAATATGTAATAGAGAAAAGAAAGAGGAAAAATAACAAAAATTTCTATATATTATTATATATATTGAAGGTTGAAGAATAATGAGAGGTGAGAGAGTGTATGTTTGAAATAATTATTCTATAGAGAGTATTATTTGTGTGAAAATAAAGGGAATACCCAACAATATGATATTCTGAAGAAATTTTTAAGTGTTTAAGAACAAGAGAATAAGAAAGAACCAATGTAGGCTTTTTTCACCAAAGAAGAAAAAGAGAAAAATATGGTGCTGTGTATATATCTTTTCATAAGAATAAAGAATAAGAATAAGAATAGAGGAGAAGAGAATAGTGTTGTGTAGTTCTATTTCATAGAAATAAGAAAAGTGATAATTGACTGAGTTGGATATAAGGTTAATAAAAAGAATAAGGTGTTGTAGATTCAAAGTTACACAAATTGAAGAGAGGTCTTGTATTCAGTGCAAGAGAATAAAAAAAGAGAAGAATTAGTATCACACCACTATAATAAAATAAACATTCCAATATGCTATTGTGAAAATGAAAAAGGTTATATTCTCTATTATATGTGAAAGAGAATAAGAATATGTGTTTCTTGAATGATGATGTGAAAGTTAGTAAAGAGGAAGGAGCCAAGGAAAAAACATGACATTCCAAAAAATATCAAATGGTGTAGGAATATCTTGGTGTTGCAAAGCAATTGAAGAAATTGAAGACCATCTATACATGTAGTATAATGATCAAATATGAGTTTTATATAGACTAGGATATCATCATTTAAGAGAATCATGATTTTTTCTAACCCTTTATAAAGCGTAGTGAACCATACTTCATTTTATTATTTTTTACTCTCCAAACCACTGTAATTTTAACCTCATCATAGTGAAAATTATAGGTATTTCTCATTACCATACATAATAAGGACTTGATACTATTTTTGAGTATTGAACCTTATAAAAATATCATATAACTTACTTGACTTTCTTTATCTACTTTTATACAAAAAACACATAGTGATATAATCAATATCTTAACCAGTAAAATAGGTAAATAGATAAAAGTTTGAATTGGAATGAAACTGCACCAACATTGATTCACCCCCCTCCTAGCATTGAGTATATCCCAAGTGTCCCTAACAAAGTACAACTCCCTCAAGTTATCATTTTAATTCCCATTTGTTCCTTTCTATTACAATCCCTCCCATAGTTATTAAGAAAAATATTTCCATAGTTACCTCTAAAACTTGGTCATTTATTCCTTTTAGTGGGGGAATAAAATTTCAAAAACATATTCTGGCCACATAAAAAAAGATAAAAAGGAAATTATTTACATCTAAAACTACTTTATATTCCCCCCACACTAATATTAGACACAAATTCAAATTAATTCTAGCATTAAATAGTTAAGGAATAATATATTTAAAAAATGAGTGTTTATACTAGTGTATAGGAAGCATACAACCTGAAAGTACTTATTCATATTCACCAGAGAGGAGTTTGGACTCCTCTATTGGTTATTTAAAAAAGTCTTCATAAAACATCCTCAAATGCTATCCATTAACTTTAAAGTATTATTGGGATTTAGTTCCTATGATCTCAAATACCCCAAATGGAAATGTGTTAGTAACTATAAAGGGTCCATTCCATTTGGAATGAAACTTACATGAAATAGGTTTCATCATAGAGGAGAACATTAACACTTTGTCTCTAACTTTAAAGTCTCTTTTAAAAAAAAAGATCACTAATTTTCCTTTTAAAATAGGGAGTTCTTGTAATCTTACCTTATTATTTTTTCTATTTCCATCATTTGAAGATTTCTTTGTTCTCCATCCTTACTGAATTCTAGGTTCACTTTCTTCATCACTTAGAAGGCTTTGTGTAGTAGCTCAATAGGAAAGTGACAAATTTTACCATAAACTATCCAGTAAGAGGACATACCTAGATGGGGTTTGAAGGTAATTTTTTATGAAAAAAGTTCACATTATATATTTTTTATCTGGTGTTTTTGACTGGGTTGGACTATCCTTTCTAGAATCTTATTTATCTCTCAGTTGGATACCTCAACCTACCCATTTGCTTTTGGGTGGTAGTTAGTAGATGTCTTGTTTTATACTCCATACTTCTTCATGAGTTCTTATAAATTTCAATTATAAAAACATGTGCCATGATCACTGATTATTATTTGAGGTATTACAAACCTATAAAAAATATGTTATCTTGGAGACTCAATAACCACTCTTAAATCATAAGCTCTTGTTTTTGGGATTCAATCATATTAGAGACATAATATACTGCTAATAGAATATAAATAAATTCATAATAAATAGGAAATGGACCCATAAATTTAATCCACATAGATAAAATATTTTATATAAAATTGAATGTTTTTGTTACATTTCTTGTCTTTTGAAAATTCCTCCTTTTAATTGATAGTTTTTACATGATTTACAAAATGTATGCAAATCCATAAAAATTTCTAGAAAAAAATCATCTTCACTTTTCTAATTGTTATCTGAGGTCTAAAATGACCTCCATATACATGGGTATGAAAAAAATTTAAGCACATAATTTACCTCTTCCTCAAGTACATATCTTCTAATCACCAGATCACTAATAATTTTACACAAATAAGGATCCTACCAAACATAATATTTTGATTTAGATTCCATCTTAAGGGTTTTATGATTAGAAAACAAATGATGTTCCTTTATTATGACCAAATAGTTCACCATATAATCATATCAAGGTACTCTTATGAGTTCATACAACTAATCACCATGGAGGGAATCATTCAAGTCTATTTTTGTTGGTATCTCAACTTCAATAGTGTGATATAATCTACTGATGTGGTCTGAAACTAAGTTCTCATAACCCTTCTTATCCTTAATCTCTAAGTTGAATTCCTATAGTAGTTGTATCCATATAATAAATATTTTCTTTGCATCAAATTTATTTATATAATATCTGAGGGTTGTATGATCAGATTAAATGGTTACTTTTCTTTCTAAAAAATATGGAAAAAGTTTTTTAAATGAAACAAAAATAGACACAAACTTCTTTACTATTGTTGTATTATTGATTTTAACCATATACATAGTTTTTGAATCATAATATATCACGTGGGAGTGTCCAGTAAAATTTTGGGACAACACTATCCCCACTGCTTGTTTATAGGCATCACACATCACTTCGAACGACAAATCTTAGCTTGGTAGGCTAATTACAGGGGCTGAAGTTAGGATTTATATGATTTAATTAAAATTCATCCTATATGATTCAAAAAACAAAAATTTATTCTCTTTCTTGATTAGGTTAGTTAGGGGAAAGGATTTTTTTTCTAAATCCTCTAATTAACCTTCTATAAAATACAACATGTCCTAAAAATGATCCAACATGTTTCACAATGGTGAGGTAAGGTAGTGTGGAAATAATTTCAACCTTGTCTATGTACACTTAAATTCCATCCTTATAAATGGTGTGGAAATTGAAATTTCCTTTTTCAACCATGAATTTTTTCAAATTTTTTAACAATATATTTTCAATGCATATCTTTAACACTTTATTTATATTTTCAAAACTGATTTCAAAATATGTTAAATAAATAGTAAAGTCATTAAGAAATATCTCCAGGAAGCTTTCAATCAGATATAAAAATATGCTTACCATGAAATATTGGAACATAACTGAGGTATTTCATAATCCAAAAGGAATCCTTCAGTGTGAAAAGTACCAAATATGTAGGTGAATATAGTTTTTTCTTAATCTTCTGGTGCCATGGGGACATAAAAATAGCCAAAAAATCCATCATGGGAGCAATAATGTCACTTGCTAGATAGTATTTCTAAAAATTTATCTACAAAATGGATAAGGAAGTGATATTTTCAGACAACATGGTTCAATTTACTATAGTTAATTTAGACTCTTAAGCTATCCTGAATCATAGTGGGAAGTAGTTCATTGTTCTCATTGTATACAATGGTGATTCCAATTTTTTTAGTCAGAATCTAAATGAGTCTCACCTATTGGGAGTATGATATGAGTTGTATTATTATAGATCCTAACAATATTTTGATTTACATTTTCACAAATTATATAAAGTTTGGGTTAAGACTTCTCTGGGGATATCTCATAGGTTTTGACTTGTTTTCTAAGAGAATCTAGGGCACATGAATAGTGGGTCCAATCCCTATAATTTCTCATAATGACCAGATTATGAACTTAGTATTTTTTTTAGAATATTCAATAATTAGTTCTATTTATTAGATTCAAAATTTCTTGATATTATCTCATATAATTTTTCATCTTCCTTTAGAAATCCATATTTTAAATTTAATTGCAATAATTTAAGTTCTAATTTAGGTTAGTGTTATAGTGATGGTTTCAACTTAATGTTTCCCATTCTTGAAACCAGTATATTCAAAGAATATGTATCAATAAATATTTTTAGAAAATCATCAATGTATTATTTATCTAGCTCTTGAAACTGGTCACTACATAGATTTGATTCCAAATTTAATTCATTTTTAAAAATAGATTCATTATAATGGTTTGATGATTATCAAGTTAATCATAATTTTATTATTTTATCTAACATTTCTATTCCTTCCTTAGAACATAAGGGAATTTTAAAATGATATATTGTAAAGACTAGATTTTTACACTTGAGTGTATTTCATTGAATACAAAATACTGAAATTAATAGTTTCTTCTCTAAAATCCATTGAAAGTGTCCCTACATGGAAATTGATTATAGTTTTAGCAGTTTTTAAAAATTTCCTACTTAATATGACGAGGAAGTGGAATATACCTATTTCTCCCTCCATGTTTAGGATATAAAAATCATCTAGGAATGATAAGCCTTTTACTCTTTCCAAAACATCCTCCAAAACTCATATTAGGCAGGCAGTGGATCAGTTGGATAATTTTACAGCCACTTTCATTGTCTTGAGTTCTTCAATTTTTAAGGAATAATAAACTAAATAAGGCATAAAATTGATTAAATCTTATAAATCACATAATTCATTAATAAAATAAAGCTCTACTATGGATTAGTGGGTAGTAAAAGTAATTGGTTATTGACCTTTCCTAGGTAGTTTTGGGTTTACTAGCACAAAAACATTTATTCATAGACTTACCTTTTCATATCATTTCAATTTTAGTTTCTTCATACACATATCCTTGATAAAATTTGCATACCTTGGGATTTTTTTTATTTCATCCAATAAATGAATATTGAATTTCACTCTCTTGAATGTTTCTAACATTTCTTATCATAGGGATTATTCACAAGTCTTATTGGGTGGGTTTATTCTTGAAGATAAGAGATGTTGGGGTTGAGGTATGTCTTTATTCTTGGAATATCCTTTACTTTTTCTCATTGGTTTTATCTCTATAAGAACCTCCAATTCTTTTTTCTTATTAGGTTATTATTCTTACTTAGGCTATCCACTTCCATATTTAGCTTCCATTAGTGATTCATCACTAATTTTCACATACTTTACACCTATTAAAGTGATAAAATATACATTTGTCTTATGATTAGTAATTTATTGGGCAAGGAGATAACGTGATACTTGATTTAGTAAGTTATTTAGAGTGGAAATGATTTGTCCAAACCTACCTTTCATCTCCTTCATCTCTAATCCATGAGTTGTAAGAGTGTATTTTTAATTACTTTGGGACTCCAATATCTATCTAAACATGTAATTTATGGAGGGTTCTTTGCCCTATCCTTGAGGTTGGTATCTTGTAGAAAATTTAGAAACATTCCTTTGAAATGGGGGTGTCTACATGATTATTCAAAATTTTACTAGAAGGGTATACTTTAGGGATTCAAGTTTCTAGTTCCATATTTAACTGTAGAGTACTCTTTAAATTATTTATTTATTGGTTGTTGTCATGTGTATTGTCTCTTTTACATGTCATCATATCTCTTAGTATCCTTTAATTGAGGAAATAAATCATTTAAATGATCTTGAGAATGAAAATTTTGACACACTCGAGGGGGTGTGGATGGTGATGCTTCCTGAACCCTTTTTTATGATAATTATATTACAACAGAAGTTAATTATTCAATTTTAGTTTCAACTATAGGATAGTTTAATATATTTACCTTTTGTACTCCTATAGCCGTATATCTTATACCTAATTGTTGAGAGTTTTGTGAGATCCTCTCTATGAATTCTCTGACTTCAGTTGGTTATTTTTCTATCAATTCTTCTCTAGAAAAAGCATCCAACAAGTTCATATTATTTTCTAGTAGTACTTGGTGAAAAACATGAAGAAATGATAATATTATAATGGTTGTTGTGGGAAATATTATTTCAATATCTGGAAACTCTCACACAGCTCATACACAGTTTATCCACTTGCTTGCTTAATTCCAAAGATTTCATTTCTTAGTTGGGTACTCTTTGAAGAAAGAAAGAACTTTTGGAGGAAGGCCCTCTGTAGTTTATCCCAGGTTGTGAAATCACCAGTATATAGATTTTATATACAATCCTTTGATGTTACTTTAATAGAGAAGGAAAAAATATCCCAACTGATATGATATTATAGGACTCCTCTAGGGTTTAAGTTACTACATACATTCCCAAACTCCCTCAAGTATTGATTATGGTCCTCTCCTTCCAAGTAATTAAACTTGGGAAATAATCATATCATCAAATTTTTGAGTTCAGAATTATATTGGTTATTTTATTATTAAATTTAATTATTATTATTGAAATTATGCGCATAAAATACTATTAAAGTTATATGTAGTTTAGATAGAGTGTCTTCCATGTTTTCACTTCATAAGGTGGCTCGGGTAGAAGTGGAAGAGTATATAGAGTCTATAAATGAGATTGTTAAAGACTTATTATCCACTTATTCAGAGATTTCATGACCAATTATCTCCAAAAGAACCCCTATTAGGTTATAAATTAAGGAAGATAGATAATGACCCCTGAGTCCCGCCTTCTGTAGGCCTTGGGTTGGAGACAAGTATCGAGGGTATAAAAATCTCATATATGAGTTTCATTAACCACTATAATATAGGATTTGGTGATATAATATCAATGATAAATAAACTCAATGACATAATATAAAATAAATTAACCAAAAACCATCCCCAAATGCATGTGTAAAATAAATAGATACAAAAAGTCTCCAAATAAAGTACTAAAAGAAAGTGTTATAGTAGTGACTCAAAAATAGATCCAAAGTTCCTAACTGGTGATATCCTACATGGTACAAATAATACTCTTGAGAAATTGAAAATATTTTGTATATATGTGGGGTGATCATAAAATTATACTCAATAGGATACCTAGAGTCACTTGTTTACATGTGAAATAATCATACTAATGCACCAGTGAGAAAATAGAAGAACCAACAACACTTAAAAAAGTTAACTAACCAAACCCATTCTCACTAGGGTTTGATCACCAAATAACACATCCAGGTATAGTGACATAATAAGAAGAATATTGATAAAAAGGGTACCCCACACCACTTTCCCATTGATTTTATGCTCTTACACCCCAACACCACATATCCTGGAGCTCCCATGTATTATATATAACATCACATCATATCTCTCTTGTAGACACTTGGTCTATCACTTCACATCACATAACATCTCACCCACAGACACTTGGTCCATCATATCACATCAAATATCACTCACAGACACTTGATCCATCACATCACATCACATCTACAACCATAAACAGAGAAGTAGGGTATCATTAACACAAAGGAAATCAACCTTGTATCCTCCTACTAACATGAATTACACCCTCCAAAATCCATCTCATCATAACATAAAACATCTACACAATACACTTTTGACTTTTGGCCATCACAAACTGTTCCTGTCAATGCCACATGTAAGAGAGAATGGGGAAGAATGGGTATCCATTGATCCATCATCACTACCGACATATCGAAAAAAACACCTTTAAAACATTTGGTTGTCGGTACAAGGTGCTAAATATGTGTGGGTGTGTGTATAGAAATCACAAGGGAAAAATTAAGGTACATATATAAATCCACACACAAGAATAACCCATGGGTTCACAGCAAAATCACTATCCTAACTCACAACATCACCACCAAACCTCACAAAATTCACCACTTTCATTACCACCCCTGAATTCAAAACACCACACAAGCGAGTGATATACCACAAGACACATTCCCCATTTCATTTCAAATTAAGCCAAACCAAGCCAATTTTGAGATTTCCTATTACCAAACAATTCAATTAACCAACCCATTGATTTCATTATTTCATCCTATCAATTTCAAATTTATCAACAACCACATTTAACAACAATTACCATTATCATTCCAAGCATTCATTAACCATTTAAACCCATACCATTTCAATTTATCATTTTCATTTAATTCCATTACTACCCAAGAAACTCGAACAACACACCACAACACAACAAACCATCTACCTTTCCCAAGAAACAAGACCAACATTTCCACCATTTCACATCACCACCACTTCTCATTAAATCCTCCATAAACCATGCCCACATATCTGTACATATTCCCCACACATAACCACCACACATCATAGCCCCACATCACAACCTCACATCATAACCACTTCCTATCACATCCTCCCCCATATTATAACCGCACAACAAAAGACTTTCTACATCATTACCACACATCACAATCACACATCACACTTTCACACTTTCACATATCATTTATTCAAAAACCATTTTCAGATTTATCAAGGGGTTTTCATCACATTCCACTTCTTTATTTCAAGGTGATTCTCACACAATCCATAAATCTCATAGGGAAACCATTTTTTAGTCAAATATAAATGGTTATCCAATTTCCATTTAAGTTGATAATAAATAATCACACAATAAGGTTTCCATAATCACAAAAATCATAGTGAAAATAAATCCCCCGATCCATATATCTCATAGGGAAACCATTTTTTAGTCAAATATAAATGGTTATACAATTTCTATTTAAGTTGATAATAAATAATCACACAATAAGGTTTCCATAATAAAAAAATCATAGTGAAAATAAATCCCCCAACAACCATGTTTTTTTATCAAGGCATCAATCCCATTATATAAAAATATATGTAATATAAAAAAGTTGTAAAAAATAGAATTTCATTCTCCCTAACCTTTTAATTTTCAATTAATATAATTAATTATTTTCATTAGGTTAGTTCAAACTAAATTCAAAATGATAAATAAGATCATAAACCATACCATACGATACAATTAGATGAGAAACAAATAATCCCTTACCTCAAACAAAGCTTTTTCAATTTGTTTCACAAGGTTGTGTTAAGAGCAAGGCCACCACCAAGCACTATAATGAATGAGAACACCCTTACTAGCCTAGAATATAACAACCACATCATTCTCCCATAAAAAACACCCAAAACACCAATTTAATTGACATCGTACCTTCCCTAGGTGAATAAATAAGGTGAATACAAGGAAGCTAAGGAGGGGAATTACCTAAAACCACCATGGATCAATCCCCCAAGTTTAGGGTTGAAAGTCACTAAAATAGGATTGAAATAACTCCTTAGGATGCACTTGGGTTGCCCAAGAAATGAGAGAAAGTTCATATAAAATATAGTATTCAAGGGGATTTTAGAATTTATAAGTGGTCTGTAAAATATAAAACCATAGCATAGCCTAGGATCCACACCACATAATTTCTGAAGAACACACTAGACTATGGAATAACTTACTCTTCCATACCATAATGGTGATGGTCAAAGACCCTCTCAGAATAGAAACTATATCCATGACACATATCTAGACAAATAGGGGAGATACCATGATGTAGGAGGATACACCATGTCATAAGACCCAACCACCTAGAGGATGGATACTCTATAGCCCTATCTGCACGATGCAGCTACCCCCCAAAATGAGAGAATCTCAAAAACACCTCCAATACCCTCTGAACTAAAACCAGATACTCCATTCCCCAACTACTTTATGCCCTATTTTTTAACCCTATACAATATGTATCCATGAAAAATATGGAAGTGGCACCAAAAAACCTCCTTTAGGACTCTTAAACTATAGTCGACCTCTCTACACTACAGCATCTCAGCTTATAGCATAGTCCCTTGCTCCACACCATAGAAATCCAGATTTTCCAGCTAAAATCTCCCTTTTCCCTCCAACTACCATCATAAACTTCTCCATACATATCCACCACAAAAATTTCAGAAAATTAATGGATCATAAGGTTTGGATTATTACATAAAATTCCTCTTAAACTATTCTCACCCTCGAGAATCAAAACCAACCCAGAAAGGAAAGAGAGTAGGAGGTCCAAATAACCATCCCATGAGATAACTCTCAATGATATCATTACAATTGAACACCACCACCAACTAAACACACCAAACCCAACTTAAAATATCCATCAAACATTTCACACAATCACATTACCATACCAACCTCAACCCAATTTTCTCCCAAAACCATCTACACAAATGTATCAAACTCAACACAGCCCAAAACAATGATTACTATAAACACCATATGAGAGATTCCCCACCCCCCAAAAAAAATAAAGGAATTCCATCTCCCATGTTAATATATTATCCACTTCAGGAGACACTAATTCACCTACACAATTTTAATCATGTCAAAGTATAGCGCGTCTTGATTAGGAATCTATTTTTACCCTCTTTGTATGCTAGAAGCTTTAATCACACATCACATCATAATAGAAAAAACACATATCATAAAACATCAATATCCAAAAATTACATAAACAAGTAAAAATAGATAAAAGAAAAACTCAAAACAGATCAAGGTACTGGGCATGCATCAATATCTCATGCTCCCAAGTATGCTCCTCTAGGAGACCATTCCTCCACAACATAAAAACCAAAGGAATGGTATGTCCAAGCAGAACCTTCTCCCAATGATCTTGAATCTCCCCTGGCCATTTAATGAATTTCATTTAATTCTTGATATCCAACTCTCTCTAGTCAATGAAATGAGAGTCATCATGAAGATACTGATGGAGCTTAGAGACATGAACGATATTGTAAATCCAGTTCTATTGTGGTGGAAGAACCAACTGATAAGATACCTTACGAACATGAGTAAACATGTCAAAAGGACCAACAAACTAGGGTAAGTGATTAATTTCCCTACCAAACCTTCATTTCCCACGTCAAGGGGAGAGTCTCAAGAAAACAGTCTCTAACCTCAAACTTCAAGGGCCTTATCCTACAATAAATATTAGCTTTCTTCTAGTCCTGTGGTGACTTCATCCTCTCACGAACAATATGAAACTTATTTTTTATACTCTTCACCACATCAAGACTTAGAATCAATGACTCCCCAACCTCAGTACTTCACAACAAATAACAACAAGACCTCCCATACAAATCCTCATATGAGGACATGCTGATGGATGAGTGATAACTATTTTTATAAGAAATATAAACCAAGGGAAAGTTCTTTTACCAAGATCCAAGGAACTCTAAGACATATTCCCAAACCATGTTCTCTATTGTCTGGATAGTTTATTCTGTCTACTTGTCTTTTTGAGGGTGGAAAGTAGTGTTGAGGTGTAACTGAGTACGAAAAGCATGCTGCAATCCCTTCCAAACTCATGAGGTAAAATGAGTGTCCTGATCTAAGAAAATGGAACTCAGGACTCCATGAATTCGTACCACCTTATCCAAATACCTCCTCACAAAACATCCATAGTGATCGACTCCTTAATAACTAGGAAGTGAGCCGATTTTATCAACTAATATATGATTACCCTGATAACATCACAACCTCCCTACTCTTGGGGTAACCCAGTGAAAAATTCCATCGATATGTCATCCCATTTCCACTCAAGAATATCCAAAGGCTACAAAAAACTTTTAGGAACATGGTACTCAGACTTTACCTATTATAAAATCAAACATCAAGCCACAAACTCTACCACCACCCATTTCATCCCGATCCACCAAAACTATGCCCTAAATCCATAGTACATCTTGGATACTCATGGGTGTATCGCTAAAGGTGAGATGTGAAACTCATGAAGGTCTCCCTCATAAATCACCCCTATAACAAACAACCTCCCTCAAAACAACTTTAGCTTTTGACCATCCTCTGACCATCCCTTTGAAACATCACCTTGGCCAACAAGATCACACATCACCTCTACCTCTGAGTCTCCCCACTGAGATTCCTCCACATGCCACATCATAGAAGACTACACTATTATTTGAAATTAGAAATATCTATTTTCAACCACCCTCACATCTAAGTAAAAGGCTTCCAAATCCTCCATCTCCCTCTAAGCATCTTCAAAATCCTGAACAACATCATTGCATTACTTCCTACTCAGAGCATTATCCATGACATATACATTTCCTAAGATGTAGAAGATATAAAAGTTATATTCATATAGAAAATATATAAAAATATATTTCCATAGATTTAGATCATGCTGTGAAAAGATATACCTTAATATTTTATGATCCTTGAAGACCAAAATGTTCCCAAAAATGACTTAATGTCATCACAACTTCAGTGAAAACAAAATCAATGCTAGCTCTAGATCATGGGTGGAATAATTATACTCAAGGGGATATAACTGACTAGACCCATAATAGATCACCTCTTTTTAATGCATCAAGATTTATTCTAAGCCTAGATGGTAAGTTTTATAAAACACCTCAAACATTACCCCTTCCTCTAGAAAATGAAGCATTGGAGCATTGATCAATCTATCCTAAAAGTAGTCAAATGCCACATGACACTGATTTGTTTAGATAAAATCCAGATCGTTCGTAGTCAATGCTTTCAATGGATGAAAAAATCCATGAGAAATCAAATAAGAACCTATTGTAATATCCTGTAATACCGAAGAAGCTAAGAACCTATGCCAAATTATTGGGTGTTTTATAAGAAAAAACCACCTCAATATTTGATGGGTAAATGGAAAAACCCTATCGAGACACCATATGACCAAGTAAATTCACCACTCATGTCTATAACTTATACTTTGATAACTTTGTATAGAGTTGATATAGTCAAAGAAACATCAATATAACTATGAGATGATCTGAATTTTCCTCCCATGACTTTGAGTATATCAAGATTTCATTAATGAAAAAAATTATGAAATAGTCTAGGAATTCATGAAAAATAGAGTTCATGAGACCCATGAACATAGCTAGTATATTCTTGACACTGAACAACATGACCACAAAACTCAAAGTGTCCATACCTACATTTTAAGGTAGTCTTTGGGATATTATAATCCTTCACCCACAAAAAGTGATATCCAGACCATATTTCGATCATAGAAAACCAAATAGATCCCCTAAAATTTTCTAAAATATCATTTATCTTCAAAATAGGGTAAAAATTATTGATCATCACTTGATTTAATCTCTAATAGTCTATACACAACCTCAGAATACCATCCAACTTCTTGGTGAACACTGGAGCACCCCAAAGTGACACAATAGACCAAATGAAAGTCTTATACACTAGATCATATATATAAATCCTTATCTACTAAAAATTATAATGTTTTATCTAATAAGGATCCATTGAAATTAGATAAGCACTAGGTTGTAAGTCTTTCTTGAAATCAACATCGTGTTAAGAACGTAGTACCACAACCTCCTTAAGAAAAACATCTAGAAACTCCCTAGTAACATTGGGGACCTCCACCATCCCAACATGAATTGATTATATAGAAAAATTAACCATAAAATAAATAATGGGATCCATATATCTATTGTTCAACTAAAAACTCCGCTCACTAATGAAAACCACATGTTGACCATCTACATCTAAGAACAAGAATCTCCTCAAGAAGTTGTCAATAACTGCATACATGGAATAAAAAAAATTGATACGAAGGATGACATTGTACAATTGTATATGATGTAAGAAAATATCCCCATACAACTAATGTGTCCCCATCATCATTCTACATTTCTACAACACATCAAACAAGATGGTCCAGCCTCCGACCGGTGTAGTCAACACTAGGGAAATGAGAATCCTCACTATTTATAGTCCCCAGGAACATAATAGAGTGGGTACAATAAAGTAGTATGAATATCATAAATAAAAAAAGGGTAAAAAATAAAAATATTTTACTTATAATGGTCTCTGGAACCTCTAGTGCTGCTGCCCCCACTACATGAAACTAACCATGACTAACTCCTCTGCATCTCTACTGATGGTCAACTCCATGGAAGCACTCAAGTAGTGGTACCTAGAGATGAGGAACATCATAAGGAAATCCTATTTATTCTCCATTTATTCTTAGTAGAGCATTAACCTACTACCCCTACTTTTGAAACAACCTTGCTGACGACTTCTGCTAAGGTTGATGCTGAACATAAACACCTGCACCATAATGAGCTTGAATAATCATGGTGAACTAGTCTTTAATATGAAAACCCCCTATAAATAAATAAAACTATCCCAAGAACCCTAGGAAGGTAAAAAAACCACTATACCCAAAATTATGAAAAGGAAATTGATGAGATTGACTCCTTACTGGTTGCAACCTCAAAGGACCTGGTACCTGAAACCTACCACTAACAACTCTTATCCTCGAGGAACCCTATTAGTGCCCCTCTTATGGTAAAACTCCTCACAAGTGCATATTATTTATCACATAAACCTTCTTCTGTAACTCCAGATACTTTGGAAACATAAAAATAGTAACTTCATACTAGATTTAAGGATGAATTTACCCCTCAATACGCCACAATTGAGACTCCTCATTAGGAAAAAAGTTAGGGGTGAATCAGAAAAGGTCCTTGAACTTATTATCAAGATCCCTCATAGACATACTCCCAATTTTAAGAGATATAATATCCTACCACTTCACTAAATTTATTGTTGATGAGAGAAACTCTACTCATAACTCTTTTTGAAAGTCATCCCATGAAACATATGCCTCCTTTCGATCACCAAGATACAACGTCCACCATAGACGTGAAGCTCCCCACATCTGACTAATAACCAAAGGGACCCAATACTCTGCCAGAGCTTAGATAAAATTGAAATTGATCTCAAGATCCTTCAATAATATCTCTATCTCTAGATATGATATTATCCCCTCATACTTTCCCAAATCCTTCTACTAAAAGGCATGAATCTTTGCCACCGATCATTCTCCTCAACTAGATCAACCCTCCAACGATCAACTGGGTCGGCCTGCTAAACCTTTAATACCTTAACCACACATGGGGGATAATCAAAATCCATATATGAAAGGGAAACAAATATTTCCCAATCTTGGTAGTATGGAATTTAATTTAAGAAATGTTTAATTATTTTTAACCTTCCTAAAACCACCCAATTCAAACAAAAAACAAAAATCAATCACGATGAATGTACATATCCTAGGTCTCTACCCTTCAAGTGGTTACACCTAACTTAGTTGTTTTGTAGGTTCAAATTCCTTGAATCTAATCATGGGGGGGGGGGGGTCTAAAATCCCATTTCCTTACTGGTCTTCCCTAGCATATGTCACACATCAAGATCAACTAATGTAGTTTCCCAACAAACCCATGAAATACTCACTATGCTTAACTTTGAATTCCATCCTATCCTAAAACTAAAAATTCTAATACCACTATTTCATGACCCCCTCTTTCCAAAGGTACCCCTTCTGGGTTGACAATGAAGTAAAAGAGATAATGAACCTCGATTACTACCTCCAGTAGGCCCTGTTTTGGAAACAAGTACCGAGGGTATAAAAATCTCACATATGTAAGGAATTACCCATTGTAATATAGGATCATAAGGTAGGATATCAATGACCAATCCACTCCATGACACAATATAAAATAAATTAACCAAAAAAATTCCATAATAAATGTTTAAAATAAATAGATACAATAAATCTCCAAATAAAGTACCAAAAGAAAGTCATATAGCAGTGACTCAACAACATTTCCAAAGGTCTGAGCTAGTAATGTCTAGTATGGTCCATGTAATCCTCCTAAAAACCTGAAAAATAGTTAGTATATATGTGGGGTGAAAATAAAAGTATACTCAATAGGATACCAAAAGTCTCATGTACAATTGAAATAATCATACAAATGCACCAGTGAGAAAATAGTAGAATCAACAACACCTAAACTGGTCAACTAACCAAACCCATCCTCACTAGGGATCACTCACAAAATAAATTTTACATGTATAGGGACATAATAAGAATTATATCAATAGAAAGGTAGACCACACCACTTTCCCACTAATTTTTCACTCTCACACCCCAATATTGTATGTCCTGGAGCTCCCATCTCTTGTATATAACATCACATCACATCTCACCCACAAACACCTGAGCCATCACACCACATCACATAAAATCTCACCCAAAAACACCTGGCCCTTCACATCACATCATATCTCACCCATAGACACCCGAGCCATCACATCACATCACATCAAAAACCATAACCAGAGTAATATGTTATTGTGAACATGAATGACATAAACCTCATTCCCTAATCTTACCATGAATTATGCCCACCATAATCTATCTCATCATCTCATAAAACATAACCACAATTCACTTTTGACTTATATCCACAAAAATCCATTCCATTCAACACCACATAGAAGAGAGAGTAGGGAAGAGTGGATAACCAACCATCCATCCTCACCCCATGATGTTGGGAAAAACACCCCCAAAACATTTGGTTATCAGGACAAGGTGCTCGACATGGTAAAGGTGAATATAGAAATAAAAAGAAACATATAAGGTATATATATAAATCCACACACAAGACAAACCCATGGTTTCATTACAAAAGCACTATCCCAACTCCCAACATCACCACCAAGCCTCACAACATCCACCACTTTCACTGCCACCTCTAAATACACAAAACCACACAAGCAAGTCACAAGCCACAAGAAAAATTCCACCTTTCATTTCAAATTAATCAAAACCAATCAAATTTCGAAATTTCACATTACCAACCAATTTAATTAAACAACACATTAATTTCATTATTTTATCCTGTTTTTTTCACATTTATCAACAACCACATTTTACCACTCTTTAAATTATTATTTCAAGCATTAATTAACAATTTAAACCCATTCCATTTAATTTTATCATTTACATTTAATTCCATTACTACTCAAGAAACTATCACAACACACTATAAAAAAACTATCCACCTTTCTCAAGAAAATAAGTCCCACATTGCCACCATTTCATATCACCACCACTTATCATCACATCCATCACAAACCATGCCCACATATTAGTGCATCCTCCCCACCCACCACCACCACACATTACAACCTTACATCACACCCTCACATCATAACCACTTCACATCACATCCACCCCATATCATAACCACACAACACAAACACTTTCTATATCATTACCACACATCACAACTGCACATCACCCTTTCAAACATTCACATATCATTTATTCATAAACCATTTTCAAATTTAGTAAGGGTTATTTATCACATTTCACTTATTTATTTCAAGGAAATTCTCACACAAGCCAAAAATATATAGGGGAAACCATTTTATTAACCAGATATAAGTGGTTATCCAATTTCTATTAAAGGTGATAAAAAATTACACAACATGGTTTCCATAATCACAAAAATCACAATAAAAACAAATCCCCATATGTCCATGATTTTTAGTAAGGTTTCAATATTGTACAATCACAATATCAATAATATCAATAAGCTATAAAGCATGCGATTTCATTCCCCTTCACCTTTCAATTTTCAATTAAACCAATTAATTATCTTCATTAGGTCAATTAAAACTGTCTTTAAAAACATAAACAAGAGAATAAACCCTCCCACATGATACAACTAGATGAGAAATTAAGGACCCCTACCTCAAATAAAGCTTTATGATTTTCTACAAAAGGTTAGATTGAGAGGAAGGCCACCATTGAGCAATAAAATAAAGGAGAGAAACCTTAACAAAATAGAACAAAAAATCCAAATCATTATCCCATCATAAAAACACCAAAAACATAGATTTTACCAACAAAAATCCTTCCACAGGTGAAGAAATAGGGAGAAAACAAGGAAGGGAGGGGGGGGGGGGGGAGGGGTTACCTAAAACCACCATGGATCGATCCCCCAAGGTTGGGGTCAAAATCCACAGAAATGGGATTGAAATAACTCCTTAGGGAACACTTGGGTTACCCAAGAAATTAGATAAAGTAATAATAAAATACAAGGTTTTAGGGTCTTTTAGATTTTACATGTGGTTTATAAAATACAAGACCACGATGAAACCTAGGCTCCACACCACAAAATTGTTAAAAAACACACTTGAACATAATACATCCTACTATTACATGAAATAGTGGTGATGGTGAAATATCATTTTACAAATATGAATATCTCTACACCACATATCTAGAAAAAAGGAAAGACAACAAAAAATAGGAGGAGACACCAGGTCATAGGGCCCAACCACTAAAAGGAATGCTACGCCACAATCCCATCTCCACGACATAGCTACCACCAAAATGGAAGAACCAAAAAAACACCTCTGATACCCTATATTCCATATCTAACTATTCTAAACCATAACTACTTCATTTTCTATATTGTATCCCCACTCTATAATATATCCATGCTAAATATGGCAGCGACACCAAAACACCTCCTCTGAGACTCCTATGCCACAATTGACCTCTCAATGCTACATATTTCCATATTATGACAAATTAACGTGATCCAAACAAAATAAATATGAATTTTCTAGATACAACTTATATTTTCCCTCTAACTACCATCTAAACCTCCTCTAAACACAAAGAATTTATTAGAAGAAGACTGTTTCTCTAGGGAGTTTGTAGAATTACAATCATTGTAATAAAAATATAATATCGATACCCTATTAAATGTGGCCAATAATACCACATAGTGATAATTATACATGAGGGGAAATAATATTACTAAAGTTGTATAGGATAACTCTTCACTAACCAAAACTATTCAATCCATACTCTACCGTATGAATGACTCTAATAGTGAAGGGAAGGATGATTGATAATAAGGACGAAAAACTAAATGGTAGAGAAAACGAAGTAAAAAAATCACCATAATAAATTTTAACACCATTTAAATTATTATAATATAATAATGAAATAATAATTAAAGTGAAATAACTCAATAAAAACTACTCCCTCCCTTAAACAAAAGCAAGGTTAGTTTTTTATTTTCATGGATATGAGAATCAAATAGTAGGAGAAAAAAAGATAAATATGAAGGGGAAAAGATAGAAATAAGAACTAATATATATTTAAGAATTAAAAAAAATATTTAAATATATAAACACCACACTTATCCTATCAAATAACCAACTAAATTGGATAAATCTTGAGAGGGAGTGGAGGTACAAATTTATTGGATGAGTGGTGGCTCATTTTCACCCAAAAATATTTTATTTGAAATTTGGTGCATGTTTTACCCATAAAATGGATGAATTTAGAAAAGTGATTTTTATTAACTTTTCCCCATATGTCATGTTCATTCTTCCTCAAAATTTTATCTTATTTGGACATTTTTATCCTATTTTATGATAGTATTAATAGGGAAAACGTTTCTGGCTTGTTGACTATTCAAATTCCAATGTTTCAGTTTCTCATGCATTTATGGTCATAAAGGATCCCAAATACCAAGTACACAAAATTATGAAAAATATTACTTAGAATTTTATATATCTCCCATAAAAATTTTAGCTCATTTAGAACCTCCATATGTGATATATAGGTCAATCTTAAAAATTTATCCAAGATGTTCATAGATTTCGAGGCTCGAACTATGATCTTTATTTGGGCCTCCGAAGATTGGATTTAGTATTTGGTCTAGTTGTATGAAATATAGAACATTAATCTTGTAATCCTATAAAAAAATAATTTCACAATTTGGATTGGTTTATAAAAATATATTTTCTAAATAGAAAACTAATTTAAAACACTTAAAAATCAATAATTAGGCTATTTTCACAATTATGAACAATTTCTTACCAAAACCTAAAAATATGAAAATTTACCTTAAAATTATGAATTTATAGGATTAAAAGTGTTTAATTATAGAATAAAACATGTGAAAATATTATCTTCATCATTCCCCCAAACTTAACAATTGTACTCTTAGGCAATCCTCTATATTAATTTCAAAACAAACTGCACAAGGCATAAATGGAAACACAAATTAACTCTCACACCCAAATAATTATCATGAATACTATATGGATATGAATTCCATAAACCCTATAAAATTATAAAATTACATTAAATATCATGTTAATCCATATATGCATGTATTACCTACCTCCCTAGAAATGCATTTCTATCTCACTCAAGTGTTTTTGATATGGAGTTTTTCTCATACCTAATGAATTTATGATCTACATAGGCTTGGTATCTTCCTAGTATCTTTACTTAAAAAAGTAAAAAATGTTTCAATAATGAGTGATTTCACATGGGTTATTCTGAGGTTGGGGTTTGGTAGGTTTTAAGTTTAAAAAACTTAGAGTCAAAATGAGGAGGGTTAGGTTCTAAAGTGAAGTAAATCCATGAAAACATCAAGAATAGTGTGGTCCCCAATCATCTTGAAAAATGAATCAACTCTAAATGCCTATTTTTTCCTCCTTGTATAGTCCACACTTGATTATTTAAGAAACAAAAACATATTTCTTCTCTCTCCCCTCATTTTGAAATCTTTGTTTCCTTTATTTAATATTTGGAATTTTAGCTCAAATTTATGTTTTTAGGGAAGATATATACATTTGGTCTTAAAACTATGGTGAACTCTTAGAAAAATTTTTGAATCATATTTTGGGCCACTTAAAATCTTTATATCATTAAATTTTCCACCAAAGAATCATAAATATGGAAACACTTTCAATTCATCTCAAACAAATTCTTCAAATCAGCATAGGACAACTAAAATTCCCCCACACTTGAGATAAACAATAATCATGAAATTAATTTTTTGATAAGTTTGGTAAGGGATAAATAGATTATAATGTGGTTTCATAATAAGGAATTTCATGGATACTGGGGTCTTAATAAAGGTCATATGTGTAACGCCCCGACCCCAGCTACCCAGAGTTGGTGCATTATTACGTAACATTGGCATGATCACAAAAGATAAAGTCTCGAAATACCGATTAGTTTAGTAGCCTTGGAAACACTAGATACATTCATAAGTCTTACATTACATCATAAAATAAAACAAAACTATAAAAACATCTTGTCTTCATATCCCCTCATACTATCCCTGCAGGTCATTCATAATATAATTCTTCACATCCTAGAAAAATTAAAACATTGGAAGGGGTGAGCTCAGATGCTCAGTAAGGATAACAATATAGTGTAAGCTTTCATAAATAAACATTAACATTTAAGGCAATGTATAACTAAAACAAAATCCTTTTAAACTTGAACTTCAGCATAATATGGAAAAAATAAAATGAAATAATTCCATTTACTTATTCACATGGATATTATACTAGTCTAATAATCACATGCAATATCAATAACCAGTTTCATAATGACGGAATGCATAATTCCAGACTATCATAACCACGTAGCCAAGGCCTTGTGCCAAGACTACAAATAATATTTTGTCAAGGCCTCATGCCAAGACACTAGTTTTTCTCATGAGACCTACTGATGCATTGAGGAGCTATAGCAGGCTCCACCCATCACTTATTATGTCCAATTCATTCCTCATATGAACAAGTTTAAACATATCATAAACCATAACATAATCGTATCACATAAAACATGCATAAAGGAAACATAACATTTCCATATTTCAATCATAAGATATCAATACAACACATTGATATAATAAAAACATTATCAAAACCCTTTTTAATACCAAAATAAAAGAAAATTAAAACTTGGTATTTATTTTTCATTTAAAAAAAGCTATGGCTTGTAGAGGAAGCTGAAACTCAAATAATGGTCACGACGGCTGATAAGTCATTGTCGCCGCATACGTACAAAAAAAAATTCCTTTTTTTCGTTTAGTAAAACGATTCATATAAAAATATTCCTTTTGAATAAACATAAAATTAAAAGGGGTTTATACACCGTATAAAAGAAATTTGTGTATAAAACAAAATATGCCTCAATGAATGGAGATTGAGACGAAGTCCCTTACAAAGATCATTTTGTAAATAAAATAGATCGCTCATGTGTATTCACTATAAGCTCAAATAAAGAAAGTATAAATACATGATAAGATATAAAAATTCATTTCTCACATAATCAAAGAACAACATAAATAAGAACGATAGGTTCAACCCAAAGAATGAGAATTGGGTTAAGAAGTTCCCTTACCTCGTGTCCGTCTTGACTCGACCGTTCTTTAACCTCCTGAATAATAAACTAGAGTTAATTTATAATTTCTTAAGAAAAATTTTCAAGTTTATTATTCCTTTTATATCACTTATTACCATGTTATGAACATTATGTAATTATTTATGTTAATAACGGTCGTTTTGTCGATCTTTGGTACTTGAGTAAAAAATAAACTTCTTATAATTACAAGTTGTTCATGTGGTAAAATTTCAATTATATACAGAATTATATTCATGATGTAGATATCATATATATCATATATATTAAGTATATACATTCATTAATAATATTACATAACATTTAGAGTTAAGAAATGAAATGTACCATTCATGGAGACGGTAAGTCGTACGTACGCATGAACGCTACTTTCATTTCTATTTCGTATTTAATGGAATGAAATCATAATGATATAAAGGTGTATTATAATTCCAGTATAATATCATATATAATATCATTTACTCCATCCTTTATACATCCCACATATGGCATTAACGATTCAAAACACTTTGAGGGGGCGGTAGTCCGCACTTCCTAAAATGAAATTATCGCGTTTACCCATAATGGAAATCATAAAGGTATGCAATAAATGATAAATAAAGAAGAATAATGAAAACATAAACATAATATATATATCATATATGAAAATAGTTTCATCAAAATGGCCACCATTAGAGGTGTTAAAAGAATATTGAACAATCATCGTTTCGTGAGGCAGTATTTCGCCACCCACTGAAACAGTATGTTCTTTAACCATTAGACAAAGGTGTGTGTAAGTATAAAACAAATAATTATCATAAAAACATACTAGTATATTTTAGATACTGTTTTTCTTACAAAATAAACTAATAAAAATATTTTAAGGGGTTGGAGAAGCAAAATAAAACAAAAGAACATAAGAGAAGACATTACCTTAAAATCGGGTAACTCTTTTTGATTTGAGCCAAAGGCTTACTTGGAAAGACTTATGCCCAAAATGAGGGTTCTAGGAGTAATAGAGAGAAGTTGAGAGAGTATTTGGGTAGAGTTTGGCCGAGACAAATGGATTTGATGGTGTGAATTAGGTGGTAGTGGTGGGGGCCTTTTATAAGAGGAGAGGAGGGGCACTCTTGGAAAGTCATGAAATGTTATATTATTATGAAGTGCTTTTCGGATTCCAAAAGTCCCAAAATTATATATTTCGAGGATAAGGTGATAAGGGTTCTAAATCTACTCATCAAATAGGTTTTTTACAAGTTTAAGTCTTAGATTTTACATTATCTTTTCATTTTATTTAAATTGTTAATTAATGAGGTAATCGCTGCATCATCATGGTGTCATAAAAAATTTAATTTATTTAATGTCTAAAAATTATAAAAAAATTACCATGATGTATGAAATCATTTTATATTTCTAATGAATATTTATAGTCGAAAAGTTAACTTATATAACCCCATGTAATAATTGTTTTTGTAAAACAACACATGTTTGTGACAATTTTATTTTTACTTTAAATAAAAAGTTATTAATGTCATTTTCTTACCCAAGTGGCTCCATGGGGTCCCCAAGTTGACCCATGGATTGTCTTGGTTGGACATGACTCATATAATAATGTTAGGACAAGTGTCAAGATATTTTTATATTTTTATAATATCCTTTTTACCTTAAATTTCACTAATTACCTTTAATCGCGATTAATAAAACTTAAAAGAAACTATTCACCAAAAATTATTTTAGTCCCATTGAACCACATTTTACTTCCTAATGAAAATTATGTATGTTAGTTTTTTGAAATTAAATTCACAGAAGCGGTAAAGTTTCATTTAAACAAAAAATCAGTTTTTTAACTACCACTTAGTGGTTTCACTATTCATAAAAAATTAAAGTTTTTCAGAAAAATACCAAAAATTCACCCGAAGCTATAATTGATATTCCGAATTCAAAAATAATATCTATTTTACATAATTAAAAAAATATAATTTTCATTAATTAATTTAATAATTAATTCCCGTTGTCACAACAAATAGTGTGTTTTTAAGAAACAATATATATCAAAAGATTGACAATTGTTTATGTCCAATTTCAAAGTGAAATTAATTCTAATGACCACCATTGGATAAAATGGTAAGATTATATTCTAATTATACTTTAAAACCACTCAATAGTATAATTTATCACTACTAATTATTTTGATTAAAAAAGTTTTTTTTAATTAAAATTTGGTAATTTTCACTATTCATCAAAATATAAAAGTTATCTGAAAAGTTCCAAAATTTTACCTTAGGCTAAATTCGATATTCCAAATCCAAAAAACAAAGTCCATTTTGAAAGATAAAATTTATAAAATTTCAAAAAGTAGGTATTACTATTCATAACGGCTACTTTGATTGGTTGTGGTGTGTGTTATAACTCGAAGTTGCGTACAACACACACTACTGTATTATTCAAAGAGAAGTGTACCGTGGAAGCTTGGGGTGTTACATTCTCCCCTCCTTCAAATAATTTCATCCTCAAAATTTCATATAATATCACTGTATAAAAAGACTCTGGTGATTCTTCATCATAAGTTCCTTGGGTTCCCACGTTGCCTCCTCCATCTTATGGTTTCTCCATAGAACTTTTACCAGATGAGTCATCCGGTTTCTCAGCACTTATTCTCTTGTATCAAGAATCCTAACGGGCTCTTCACAATAAGATAGATCGGGTTCCAATTCTAATTCTTCATAGGTGAGTACATGCATTGGGTCAGAAATTTATTTTCTCAATAGTGATACGTGGAATACATCATGAACTTTGGAGAGACTTGGAGGAATTTCCAAACGGTAAGCTATAACCCCAATTCATTCTAGAATTTCGAAGGGTCTGATGTACCTGGGACTCAATTTACCCTTCTTACCGAAACGTATAACTCCCTTCCATGGAGATACCTTCAAGAAAACATGATCTCCTACCTGAAATTCCAAATCCTTCCTTCGGTTGTCGGCATAGCTCTTCTGCCTACTTTGATATGCTTTGATGTGGTTTTGGATTACTTTCACCTTTTCCATCATTTCCTCCACCAGTTCTGGGCCTACAAGTTTTCTTTCACCAACGTCATCCCAACAGGCTGGTGTGCGACATCTCTTTCCATATAACGCTTTATATGGTGCCAGCTGAATACTTGAATGGAAGCTATTGTTATAGGAAAATTCTACCAGAGGTAAATATTGATCCCACATTCCCTGAAAGTCAAGTGAGAAAGATCTCAACATGTCTTCTAAGGTTTGAATAGTTCGTTCTGATTGTCCATCTGTTTGAGGGTGGTAAGCAGTGCTCAAACGAAGTTCAGTATCCAAGTCCTTCTGAAGACTTTTCCAGAATCTTGATGTAAAATGAGGATCATGATCCAAGACAACCGACAAGGGTACTCCATGAAGTCTCACAACTTCATTAATAAATAGTCTTTCTAGACGTTCAAGTGGTAGATCTTCTCTTATAGCAAGAAAATGTTCCGAATTTGTGAGACGATCAACAATGACCCATATTGCGTCATTCCTTATAGGAGTCTTTGGTAGACCCATGACAAAGTCCATCGTAATATTATCCCATTTCCACTTAGTTATGGGAAGAGGTTGCAATACTCCACCAGGAAGTTGCCTTCCAGATTTCACTTATTGACAAACCATACATCTTGACACAAAATCAGCAATCTCCCTCTTCATGTTGTCCCGCCAAAAATGTCCCTTTAAATCTCTATACATTTTGGTGCTCCCAGGGTGTATAGAGAAATTGGAACTATGAGAATCATCCAAAAATTCCCTCTTTAAATCAAGTATATCGGGAACACAAAGTCTCCTCCCAAACTTCAAAATTCCATCTTTATACACAAAGTCACTCAATCACCCATCATTCACAGCTTTAATATTCTTTTTCAACTCTTCATCATTGGCCTGAGAACACTTTATCCTTTCTAGTAAAGATGGTTTGGCAACCATTTGAAAAAGTTTTGATGTTTCACCCTCCATGGTGATTCCCATATCCATCTTTACTAGATCCATGAAAATAGGATCCCATTCCACTCTCATCATGTTCAAAACTCCATGATATTTTCTACTCAAAGCATCTGCAACCTTATTTGCCTTCCCCAGGTGGTAGTGTATCATGAAATCATAATCCTTGAGTAGTTCAAGCCATCACCTTTGCCTCATGTTGAGTTCTTTTTGTGAGAAAATATATTTCAAACTCTTGTGATCGGTATATATCTCACATTTTTCATTATAGAGATAATGTATCCATATCTTCAAGGAAAAGATTATAAAATCTAACTCGAGATCATGAGTAGGATAGTTCTGATCATGAATTTTTAGCTATCGTGATGCATAGGCAATAACCCTATCATTCTTCATAAGGACACAACCAAGTCCTTTCATTGATGCATCACTATAAATAACGAACCCATCATTCCCCGATGGTAGAGTCAATATAGAAGAATTGAATAATATTCTCTTCCATTCTTAAAAACATTCTTCACACTCTTTTGTCTAGAAAAATTTAACCCCTTTACGTGTGAGCTTCGTTAATGGGTTAGCCAATCGGGAAAAATTCGGGACAAAACGTCGATAATAACCTACCAAACCAATAAAACTGCGTACCTTAGTTATACTTGTCGGTGCTAGCCATTCTTGTATTTCCTTGGTCTTAGAAGGATAAATGGAAATTCCATCCTTAGAGACAATATGGCCAAGAAAAGAAATCTATTGAAGCCAGAATTCACACTTGATAAACTTCCCATATAATTCATGCCTTCTAAGAGTATTTAAGATAATGCGCAAGTGATTTTCATAATCTTTGTAGCTTTTAGAGTATACCAAGATATCATCAATAAATACCACCACAAAATCATCAAGATATTCCTTGAAAACTCTATTCATTAGATCCATGAATACAGAGGGTGCATTAGTCAATCCAAAAGGCATTACTGTAAACTTGTAATGCCCGTACCTTATTCGAAATGCTGTCTTCAGAATGTCTTCCTTCTTCACACACAACTGATGGTATCCAGATCGAAGGCCAATCTTTGAAAAATATTGAGATCCATGCAGTTGGTCAAATAAATCATCAATGCGAGGTAGGGGATACTTGTTCTTTATTGTTATAGCATTGATCTCCGTGTAGTCAATGCACAACCTCATAGATCCATCTTTCTTCTTAGTAAAAAGGACAGGGGCTCTCCATGGAGAAACACTAGGGCGAATAAATCTCTTATTAATCAATTCCTATAGTTTTTTTTAGTTCAACTAATTCCACAATGGCCATTCTATAAGGGGTCTTCGATATAGGCCTTGCTCCATGAATTAAATCAATGGAAAACTCAACTTATCGTTCTGGAGGATGTCCAGGTAAATCTTCCGGAAACACATCTAAATATTATTTCATAATAGGTATATCCTCTATTTGAACATTCCTTTCCTCGCCCTCAGTCATTTCATTCTCTTCCTCCCCAATAATTGAATTTAGTTGAGCTACTGGGGGTGGATCTAAATAAGAATTAGGTAGTGAAGATTCTTCTCTAAAGATAAGGTGTTCCTTATCATCATCATCAAAAATCGTAACCTCCTTATTCTTACAATAAATTTTTGCATCATAGTCTAAAAGCCAATCCATACCAAGGATTATATCAAACTCAATCATAGGTATGACAATGAGATCAGTAGATAAAGAACATTTATGTGCTCTAATGGGGACTGATTCACAAAACTTTGTTGCAATGATACTTCCTTTAGGAGTTTTGATTGACAATTATTTTGTTAAATCAAATTGGAAATATCTAATTTTCTTAGAAAACTGGGAAGATATGAAACAATGCGATGATCCAGAATAAAATAATGCATTTTCTAAACTTGAGGAAACCATTAAATTACCTGCCACCACGTATTTTTGGAGCTTCAACCTCAACAATTGTGATAGAATAAGCTTGGACTTGGTCCCTTGGCCTCTTTTGAGGTAAGTTCCCCTGACTCTTAGGACATTAATTTGCATAATGTCCCATCTCTCTACAATTATATCATCCCACATTGACAACAACTTTCTTTCCCTTGCAATCATGAGCTTGGTGGCCCTTTTCACCACACTTGTAACAGACTCCCATTCCCTTCAAGCAAGTACCGGGGTGTTTCTTCCCACATTTACTGCATGAATGATATTAAAATTTTCCCTTCTTCCCCTTATTTCAATTTCTAGATTGATCAGAAGATCTCTTCTTCTCTTGCTTTTCTTTAAAGTCATAAGACTTAGATAATTCCTTTTCCATCTTGATAGCACACAAGACAATATCTCCGTACGACGAGAAGGTTTGTGAGACTAATGCTCGACGGAGAAATGATTTTAACCCATCAAAGAAACGATCAATCTTACTTCTTGGGTTACATATATAATCTGTAGCATTCCTTGCTAACCGTGTAAAGTTAGACTCATACTTTGCGACATTCTCATCCTCCTTTTTCCTCAGACTTAGAAATTGCCTTTCCATATCTGTTCGATGGTCACGAGGAAAGTATTTTTCTAAGAAAAGCTCTTTGAACTCCCTCCGTTCCATACTTGATACTTCTTCATCTTCCTTTGTGTTTTGAATCAGTGACCACCATTGATTGACATATCCAGTGAGGCGGTAAAATTCCATGATGAACTTCTCCCTTTTGCTACTTCCCAAAGCGTGGAATATTTTCTCTAAGGAGTTTATTCATTGCTCAACTACTAATAGATTTGTACCCCCATTAAATGTTGGCAGTTGTTTCCTCATGAAGCGGTCTAACATTGATCCTCCACGTTGCGGATCAGGGTGCTCCATATGAGTAAGGTTATTATTCATAACCTGAGTGAGTTGTCCCAATATGGTGATAAGTTGATCAACACCAGTTGTATCTCCAGCTCCATTATAATTATCTTAAACAGGAGGACAATCCCTACATGGAGTGCGTGCATTGATACGGTTTCCATTCCTCCCACTAGGCGCCATTTCTAAACAATGGAATAAACTAGATTAGTTTATGAATCAAAATACATAATTCCATACTTGTAAAACACTTAACATAAATTTAACTATAATCATAAAAATGTTTTCTTTGAGGAAATATATACTCATAAACCCTTCATAATGGTTTTTAAAGAAAATGAGAATTATACTAAGCATATCACCCATGAGTGTCATAACCAAGAGTGCAACAAGGCCCGTTGTCGTGCACCAGTTCCCGTTCGAGTCTAGCTCAAAGCGGTGTTTTCGGGTTTTACCCCTATGTACATCTGTGCCAGAGTCGCCTCTACCTACTCGTATCCAAATAGGGATTTATTGCTCTAAAAAATCACAAAATCTCTATAATACCAAAATTATAGGAAGTTCTTCTATACCAATCCTCAAAGTCTATCTTATGGCTATATGCTCTAATCAGAGTTTTTTCTAAATCTAGCTTCCAAGGTTAGTACTAAACTGTCTCTGATACCAACTGTAACACCCCGACCCTAGCTAACCAGAGTCGGTGCATTATTACGTAACATTGGCATGATCACAAAAGATCAAGTCTCGAAAGATCGATTAGTTTAGTAGCCTTGGAAACACTAGATACATTCATAAGTCTTACATTACATCATAAATTAAAACAAAACTACAACAACTTATGGTCTTCATATCCCCTCATACTATCCCTACAGGTCATTTATAATATACTTATTCAAATCTTGAAAAAATTAAAACATTGGAAGGGGTGAGATCAGATGCTCAGTAAGGATAACAATATAACAGAAGCTTTCATAAATAAACATTAACATTTAAGGCAATGTATAACTAAAACAAAAGCCTTTTAAACTTGAACTTCAGCATAATATGACAAAAATAAAATGAAATAATGCCATTTACTTATTCACATGGATATTCTACTAGTTGAATAATCACATGCAATATCAATAACCACTTTTATAACGATGTAATACATAATGCTAGACTATCATAACCACGTAGCCAAGGCCTCGTGCCTAGACTACAAATAAGATTTTGTTAAGGCCTCATGCCAAGACATTAGTTTGTCTCATGAGACCTACTAATGCATCAAGGAGATATAGCGGGCTCCACCCATCACTTATTAAGTCCAATGCATTCCTCATATGAACAGGTTTAAACATATCATAAACCATAACATAATCATATCACATAAAACATGCATAAAGGAAACATAAAATTTCCATATTTCAATCACAAGATATCAATACAACACATTGATATAATAAAAACATTATCAAAACCCTTTTAAATACCAAAATAAAAGAAAATTAAAACTTGGTATTTATTTTTCATTTAAAAAAACGTTATGTCTTGTAGAGGAAGCCGAAACTTAAATAATGGTCACGGTGGCGGAGAAGTCATTGTCGCCGCATACGTACGACAAAAAAAAAACATTCATTTTTGTTGTTTATTAAAACACTTCTTATAAAAAGATTCCTTTTGAATAAACGTAAAAGTAAAAGGGGTTTATACACCATATAAAAGAAATTTATGTATAAAACAAAATATGCCTCAATTAATGGAGATTGAGACGAAGTCCCTTACAAAGATCATTTTGTAAATAAAATAGACCGATCATGTGTATTCACTATAAGCTCACATAAATAAAGTATAAATACATGATAAGATATAAAAATTCATTTCTCACATAATCAAAGAACAACATAAATAAGAACGATAGGTTCAACCCAAAGAATGGGAATTGGGTTAAGAAGTTCCCTTACCTCGTGTCCGTCTTGAATCAACCATTCTTTAACCTCCTGAATAATAAAGTAGAGTTAATTTATAATTTCTTAAGAACCTTTTTCAAGTTTATTATTCCTTTTATATCAATTATTACCCTGTTATGAACATTATGTAATTATTTATGTTAATAACGGTCGTTTTGTCGATCTTTGGTACTTGAGTCAAAAATAAACTTCTTATAATTACAAGTTGTTCATGTTGTAAAATATCCATTATATCCAGAATTATATTCATGATTTAGATATCATATATATCATATATATCCATTATATACATTCATTCATAATATTACGTAACATTTAGAGGTAAGAAATGAAATTCACCGTTCATGGAGACGGTAAGCCGTACGTATGCATGAACGCTACTTTCATTTCTATTTCATATTTAATGGAATTAAATCATAATGATATAAAGGTGTATTATAATTCCAGTATAATATCATATATAATATCATTTACTCCATCCTTTATACGTCCCACATATGGCATTAACGATTAAAATCACTTTGAGGGGGCGGTAGTCCGCACTTCCTAAAATGAAATTATCGCGTTTACCCATAATGGAAATCATAAAGGTATGCCATAAATGAGAAATACAGAAGCATAAGGAAAACATAAACATAATATATATATCATATATAAAAATAGTTTCATCAAAATTTCCACCATTAGAGGTGTTAAAAGAATATTGAACAATCATCGTTTCGTGAGACAATATTTCGCCACCCACAGAAACAATATGTTCTTTAACCATTAGACGAAGGTGTGTGTAAGTGTAATTCAAATCCTTATCATAAAAACATCCTAGTATATTTTAGATACTGGTGTTGTTACAAAATAAAGTAATAAAAAGATTTTAAGGGGTTGGAGAAGCAAAATAAAACAAAAGAACATAAGAGAAGACATTACCTTAAAATTGGGTAACTCTTTTTGATTTGAGCCAAAGGCTTCCTTGGGAAGACTTCTGCCCAAAGTGAGGCTTCTAGGAGTAAGATAGAGAATTTGAGAGAGTATTTGGGCAGAGGTTGGCCGAGACAAATGACTTTGATGGTGTGAATAAGGTGGTAGTGGTGGGGGCCTTTTATAAGAGGAGAGGAGGGGCACTCTTGGAAAGTCATGAAATGTTATATTATTATGAAGTGATTTTCGGATTCCAAAGGTCCCAAAATTATATATTTAGAGGATAAGGTGATAATGGTTCTAAATATACTCATAAAATATGTTTTTGACAAGTGTAAGTCTTAGATTTTACATTATATCTTCATTTTATTTAAATCGTTAATTAATGAGGTAATCACTGCATCATCATGGTGTCATAAAAAATTTAATTTATTTAGTGTCTAAGAATTATAAAAAAATTACCATGATGTATTAAATCTTTTTATATTTCCAATGAATATTTATAGTCTAAAAGTTAACTTATATAACCCCATGTAATAATTTTTTTAGCAAAACAACACATGTTTGTGACAATTTTATTTTTACTTTAAATAAAAAGTTATTAATGTCATTTTCTTACCCAAGTGGCTCCATGGGGTCCCCAAGTTGACCCATGGATTGTATTGGTTGGATATGACTCATCCAATAAGTTTAGGACAAGTGTCAAGGTATTTTTATATTTTTATAATATCATTTTTACCTTAAATTTCACTAATTACCTTTAATCGTGATTAATAAAACTTAAAAGTTACTATTCACCAAAAATTATTTTAATCCCATTGAACCAAATTTTACTTCCTAATGAAAATGATTTATGTAGTATTTTTGAAATTCAATTCATAGAATAGGTAAATTTTCATTTAAACAAAAAATCAGTTTTTTAACTACCACTTAGTGGTTTCACTATTCATCAAAAATTGATGTTTTTCAGAAAAATACCAAAAATTCACCCTAAGCTATAATTGATATTACGAATTCAAAAATGATTTCTATTTTAAAAAATTCCAAACATTTAATTTTCATTAATTAATTTAATAATTAATTCCCACTGTCACAACAAATAGCGTGTTTTTAAGAAACAATATATATCAAAAGATTGACAATTGTTTATGTCCAATTTCAAAGTGAAATTAATTCTAATGACCACCACTGGATAAAATGGTAAAATTATATTGTAATTATACTTTAAAACCACTAAATAGTATAATTTATCACTATTAATTATTTTTATTAAAAAAGTTGTTTTTAATTAAAATTTAGTAATTTTCACTATTCATCAAAATATAAAAGTTATCTGAAAAGTTCCAAAATTTCACCTTAGGCTAAATTCGATATTCGGAATCCAAAAACGAAGTCCATTTTGAAAGATAAAATTTATAAAATTTCAAAAGTAGGTATTACTATTCATAACGGCTACTTTGGTTGTGGTGTGTGTTAGAACTCGAAGTTGCGTACAACACACACTACTACATTATTCAAAGAGAAGTGTACCGTGGAAGCTTGGGGTGTTACAATATGTAAAGGTAGAAAAAAATATGAGTTGAATGTAAAAAAGGGATTTTAAAATGGTGATTCAATCATACTTGACACATTCTATGAATTCTAAAAACTTTGAAAAAATAAAAATGATAATTTATATATTAAACAACATAAATCAAGACTCCCATGAAAAATATAAATGTAAATAATATTTTAAAAAGGATTATAAATATATTAGGTTGGGAAAGATTTTCAAATTGGACAACACTAGTGCTCATGAGTTTCGCAATCAACCAAACTTCATAAAATGAAAAATATTGGAAATTAAGAAACAAAACCCACTAATCAATCATTTAAATCCTAAAATATTCAAATCAATCAGTTTTCCAAAAATACCAATTTGGTTTGAATTGTCCAAAGAATCTAATTTCACTCAAGAGATCTAAAAAACAATCCAAAAATTAAAATTAGAAAACATGACATGAAAAAAAACACATACCAAATTCCTAAAATTAGGTTGACATCCCACCCACGCATAATATTTAGATACCCATAAATTAAACTCAAACAAAAAATTAAAAGATAAGGGTTGAAAAATAAAAGGGAAGAAAAAACATAATCTAAGTTTATTTTGGCGGTGGTAACCTTAAGTTAAGCTCATAATTTCTACTACTTTAGACCTAGAAAGAATGAAAAAATGAAATGAAAATAAAGAAAAAAATATAAATAAAATATAATCTTGTTTTAAACCTCTAATTATATACTAAATTTTAACCGTTCCTATTTAGTCAGTTCCATAATTTTATCCCCAATCTGATTGTGATTATGGTTTCTTACTCATAAACCTATAAAACTTATAATTTATAGTGATATTAATTTCACACTAGTTTTATAGGAACCCATGGATATATTAATTTGGGTCCATTCCCTTAAAAATGATGCAGAACCTTCATGGTGGAGGAAGGAAAAAGAACAATTCTTCATCCTTTTATTTGACCATAACTTCTTTATCCTCTTCAACATTAACTTCATCCAAGGTTTATTCATTTTAAATAATGTATTAGAAATTTTAGTGAATGTGAATTCAGTGAAAGCTTCAATTTTAATATAACTTAAATAAGAAGTATCAATATAGATTTCTTCACCTTCAAGTAAAGTATCTTGAAACTACATCTCTTCAGGTAATTCCACTAGTAACTTGGTCTCAATAGGTCCATATTCAATATCTTTATCATCAAAAGGAACCATGCATTGTTAAAATATGAAAAATTAAAACAATGGGAGGTAATACTTGATTAAACTTAAATAAAATCATAAATAAATGAGTTTAGGAAAATATTATCTCCTTGAGTAGGTTCAGCTTCAATTTCTTCTTCTTTTCCCAGGGCCACTTGGAGTTGGGCTATTATGGATAGAGGTAGATAGTAAATTTTCTCCACCTTCTCTTAAAATTACACTATAACAGTGGTGTCTTATTCCAAATCAATAGATAGGTACAAAGTTTCTAATTTTACATTTTTAAAGGTAGGATAATCACTTACCTTTTAATATTTTACAAATCTTCCCAATATTCATTCAAATCAACTTGATCTCCTGCTAGTAGATAAAATGGAATATATTTTTTAATAACCTCCTCAAGAAATTATTGAGAAAGGTTGAATGGATATTCTATTTATTATCTCATGAAATCATTAGTTTCATCAACTATAAACATAAGTGGAATGAACTTTACTTTATCTTTAATTTTTTGTTGTTGTTTCTACCATAATTGATGTTTGATATCATTATGAGAAGTAGAAAGCATCTACATTTTTTTATTCACTTATTCCATTAATCAAAAGTTATTTTGTCACGAACCAGCCTGAGTCGACCCTGAACTGGTCACCCAGGCCAGCCCGCGATAAGTCCCGAGCGGCATTCCCGATCCTCCCGGGATGGTGACAAGCACCAAGGGCATCAATAGAGTACACAAGGGAACTATTTCACCCATATGTAAGTAATCAAACAAACAACGGAAATAAATGGACATCCCAAAATGAATTTATATAAAAATTGAACTAAATATTATTTGTACAAGAAACTAAAATTAGAACAAAACCAACAACTCAAATAAACAAACCCGATGAACAAATAACTCCATGTGACACTTCTGGTCACTCTCCAACACAATGATAAAATGTCGCCCAAGGTGATCGAACTAGAGATGAAACCAGCACAAGGGATAAAAAAAGAAGAAGACTATAGGCGTGAGTATTAAAACTCAGTAGGTTAGCCCGATATTCTATTCCCAATGCACATTCATTTAAAATAAAAGAAACATCAATTTATAGTTTTAAATTCAAGATTTGAAAGTATGGTTTTCAAATGAGGTTCCATGCTATAATAATTATCAGACAAAAACATGCATGTTTAATAAACAAAAATGCAAGTAACAATTCTTTTCAAAGAGGTGAAACTTCAAAATGAAAATAGTTTTCAAGAGGGCTGCTTTAAAGAATTTTAACATTCAAATAAATAACACATACTACTGAATTTACCAACCAAACACACCGTATGTCAACGGTGAGTAGAAAATAGCCAATGAGCACTAGTCACGGGAATACCCCTAGGCACTAGTTAGTTGTGAGCCCCAGGTACCTCGTATCTCGGTGAAAGTAACCATAATAAATAACTGTTCTCGTGCACAAGCCACTAGTAGGTAACATACCCATAACATAGTGGTCCCCAATCATCATCATCATCATAGTTTATTTAGTGTTGTCATCGTCAAACTTGCTACATGAAATAGGGGCCAACCCCCACAGAATCACTAGCATACTAGTACACGTCCGCCCACCTAGATACCCGGTATTCCCTTTAGTGCTCAATCAAGTAACAAATATTATCAAATACACATTTAACATCCAAATTCCATTCCAAAACCATAAAAACACAAACAGCACATAATCTTTCTTCACATTTCTTACACTAATCAACAAACCGCTAAATATTTTGGTAAAATAATTTCATGAAGTGTATTGAAGCTTTGCACCTAAAACTCTTTCAAAAACACTCTTTAAATTATAAACACACATCATAACCAAACCAAATCATATTTGGAAGCCCAATAAACATTTAATAAAATCATTTAATGGATCATAAAACAATACCAATTGCACAACTTGTTATATACAAGTAAAACACTCTTTCATTTCTAGGAAATGCCAAACGGGCCTTTAAACATTTTCTCAAAACTAACCTTTGATGAAGGTATGCATTTTAATTTTATTAACGATCTGTATAAACATCATTTACAGCAGAAAACCTCATTCATAAATCTCTTATAATACTCAGGTTACATATTCAAAACACAACCATTTTCATAAAGATGTGAAATGGTCCATTTTTGGGCAACTCGGGCCAAAATATGTTGTAAATCAAAACCCACTTGTTTGTAAAAACAAATCCAAATTATAAATCAATATAAGTACCCAAAAATACCATTTATAATTCTTCCAATTCCTTTATAAATCCAATCAAATAACTTTTAAATCACACATCACACATAAAAGCCAACCGGGCAATTTACCGAACACATGTCTTTCCCTTTTTAAACAAAACAATTTATTTTTTGTACATGAAAAGGAATAAAACACCAATTGAATGTCATATTTTCATTCAAGATACTGTAACATGTTAAAAATACCATAAAACAGATTATAAACTTCACAAAATATTTTCAAAAGATAATGGAACATTTAAACAAACACTTGTTGAGCACTTTCATGACAAAACAACACTACCTTTCACATAACAGTGATTAAACAATGACTTTGCACACCAAGAAAATTATAAAAACGATTAAAAACAATAATTAACATTTATATCAGTATAGTATAATATTAAAATGATGAAACTTCTATGATAAAGGCATGTGCAAGGGATATCCTACCTCAAATCTTTGGCGTAATTGAAACGCACACCTGAAATCACCCGCCGCGGGTTTATAAACCCTAAAACTATAAATAACAGACCTAAAAAAACATAAAAACCATCAAAAAACATTGTATAACAAAACCCTAGTTCGATCAAGACTAGGGTACAATATAAAACCAAGAAATAATGAAAGGAGGGGGAAGGGGAAGAAGAAAGGAGAAGGAATCTAACCTTTCATCCTAGAAAACTCTTTGTCTTCCATTAGATATGAATCCCTAGAGAAATGGGAATGGCTTGAAAATTCTTGGAGAGACTCCTAAGGTCTGGACGAACCAGGGGAATAAGATTGGTGTCTAAAAGAGTACGTATTTATTGATTTATGAATAATAAAATTTACCTTGGCAATTCTGGGCGATTTGAGGTTTCCTGAGAATTTTCTCCCTAATCCGCGACCCACATGAGCTCCAAAGAGGTAAAATAGATTATTAGGGTTAGCATATGGTTATTGTATTAGAGGGGGAGGTGGAAGCACTGAAAAATAGTTAAAAATGAAAAGGATATAAATGAAACAAATTATTTTTTTTAAACAGGAAATGGGCCCATGGGCTGACCCAATACCTAAATAAGTAACCCAAATTCACCCGGCTTATGAATTTCTAATGGGTCCAAAAGGATAAATAAATTTTAATATATCAGTATAGGACAAGTGGTAAGTTGAATGGGTGAAAAATGATGAAAAACAAAAGAGTTATAAAAGAAAAAAATTCAGTTTTTAAAACTGGGAATGAGCTCACGGTTGGCCCAAATCATGAAGTAACCACCCTTTCTTCAAAAACTCCTAAACAAGCAATGGGGATTCAAAATTATGGTGGTTAGAAATATATGAAACTTCAAAACTCAAGATTCATCTCATCAAATACCCATGAAAAGGATCGGGATTTCTAATGGGCCGGATCAATACAAAGACATAAAAAAAACCGTGTGTGACAATTCTCCCCACCATTAAAGCTTTCCTCCCCCGGAAAGCCATAACACTTTTCGGCTGAAAAAAAACAACACCTAAGGATTCCAGAATGTACTCCCCACCATTAATAATCAAATAGCACTAGAAATTTTCTTAGGATGAAAATCCAGGAGACCCATGGTGGGTCTCCCCACCATTAGAAACCAACTAGCAATGAATAGACAAGAATTGAACATGAGCTAGAGTTGGGACTCACTCACACAAGCCCAAAAAAACCCTCCTACAAAAACCTACTATACCAAGTTAATAGAGTTACAACATGAACATATAAACCACCCACTCCCGAATGGAGGGTACAATAACTTGGTCGACACATTCAGCACAATTCTGGACCCCCGTCACTTGGGGATGGGAGGGAAGGGGACCCAATAATTTGGCCACTGAAACAACAAAAGAAACAAAGAAACTACCCAAAACTATCCCCCTATGAATAGGTAACACCAAGACTGCACCTGATTTTTACAGGCGGTCCACACATGGACATTTATTGAAAACCCACATCCATGAAGGAATAACCATAGACACTGTGTGAGGGGTTAAGTCCACCACGCTTGTTGCGACAAAGGGAAATTCATTGAAATGAGGAACCAAAACATTGACATAGTAACTAAATTACCAAAACAGAGGAGTAAGGATCTTAATCTAGCACTCCACACCTCTGTTGATTTCCTGACTGCGTAAAAAGCTTCACTCCGAGGCCTATGGCTGGATCTCTGATTCTTGAAGCATTTGCTGCACCGCAGTCAGGTGATAAGGATCACACCACTCAAAAAAAACCACACTTGATCACCAAACAAAAACCTTCATCTAAATAGGAACTCATAGATACATATAAAAATTCTATCTCACTCCAAATGAGGGGCAGAATGGACAAGGAATACGACGAAACACATCAACATCACCGAACACAACTGCTCTGTCCAAAAGAATTATCATGACCTAGAAACACTTTTAATAGATCCCAAAAAACTCTCTATTCCAAAAAACAAGTTGAGGAATCATCAAAAGATGTGGATTTAAAATTTGAAAGGAATCCTTAGGTTGATCAGCAGGAAAGATTTCCAATGCAGAACTATCCATGGCCACATCACAACATCAAACACATTTTTATAAACCCAATGAAAATTACTCCAAAACCGAGACACCAACAATATCTCATCACTAGATAGAACAAGAGTATGAATTCTAGATCACATGGAAGCTAACCAAATAAACAACTCTTCTAAGACATAGAAAAATCAAGCCACATAACCATTGGTTTTAATAAAAAAGGCCACAATTTTCAGCTCAAAATAATTTTGAAAAATCAAACAAACATGGTGGGTTTCCACATTCACCAATGGTGTTTCATCAAGTCTCACCCACATGCACATTTCCATGCCACCCCTGGCACCCAACCACCATACCATATAGGCCATACTTCCAGATATAAATAAAACCATGCATGTGAGCACCCATGAAAACACCAAAGGCTAAAATTAAACATCATAACTCAAAAAAACAATTTACCTTCAAAAGGAACACCAACCACCAAGTCAAAAAACATTATCATATTTCACAAAAAAAACCACAATTAATTAAGAACCATTTTCTTAAAAACATACCCCTTTTCATTTTTAAAAACTTTTTAAATAACCAAGCCACTCCAAACAACCCCTTCCCATTTTTTTAAAAAAAAAATTCAGCAAGGTATATTTTTATAACCCGAGATACATTGAGACCAATACCGTTTGTAGTAAAACACCAACCGATCAAAACCAATTGCCAAAAATAATTTATCCAATTCAAAAAAAATTTAACATCCTAAAATACCCCATTTAAAAAAAAGATCTAGAATCACTTTAAAATGATTCACAATTTCAAAACATTTTATTTCAACAAACCACAAGTTTAGATTATGGATAATCCAATCCCTTTAAATCATTTCTGCTTCCCTCCATTTTTTTCCCCAAAAACACAACCTTCCAAAACCATTCTTATATTTAATTATTGAAAACCCCATTTTTTTCACTTTTCAAAATCTAATCCTTAAATTAAAACCCATTTCCACAATTCTCACACAAGGATTTTAAAAACAAAAATTCAGAATTCAAGAAAGGTTCAAGAGACCCAAAAAAAAGGGAACTAGTGTCAGTGGGTGACTTGACCATATGGTTGGCGGCCATATGCCAAACACAACACCAACACAGAGAGACTTATTAGGACCATTCCCCAGCTCCACATGGCTTGCCAGGCCCTGTGAGCTCACGAAGGACATTAGTCAGACTCCCCTTGTCATATCCCAATACCAAACAATCAACTAGAACAATGGACACTAATAAAACCGGACTTCCATGGAAACCTGAGGATTAGAACAAGAAAGAGTTCGCGACGCTCTTCTTGCACTTACCCCTCAAGTCCCAAAAATCCTACTCCATCTACCTTGACATCCCCAAAATAACAAGGGCGCTCTAAAAAGAAAGGTCCGCTAATAGCCGACCTCCTCTAATACCATTTTGTCACGAACCAGCCTGAGTCGACCCTGAACCGGTCACCCAGGCCAGCCCGTGACAAGTCCCGAGAGGCGTTCCCGATCCTCCCGGGATGGTGAAAAGCACCAAGGGCATCAATATAGTACACAAGGGAACGATTTCACCCATATGTAAACAATCAAACAAACAGCGGAAATAAACGGACACCCCAAAATGAATTTATATAAAAATTGAACTAAATATTATTTGTACAAGAAACTAAAATTATAACAAAACCAAAAACTCAACTAAACAAACCCGATGAACAACTAACTCCATGTGACACTTCTGTTCACTCTCCAACACAATGATAAAATGTCGCCCAAGGTGATCGAACTAAAGATGAAACCTGCACAAGGGCTAAAAAAAGAATAAGACTATAGGCGTGAGTATTAAAACTCAGTAGGTTAGCCTGGTATTCTATTCCCAATGCACATTCCTTTAAAATAAAATAAACATCAATTTATAGTTTTAAATTAAAGATTTGAAAGTATGGTTTTCAAATGAGGTTCCATGCTATAATAATTATCAGACAAAAACATGCATGTTTAATAAACAAAAATGCAAGTAACAATTCTTTTCAAAGAGGGGAAACTTGAAAATGAAAATAGTTTTCAGGAGGGCTGCTTTAAAGAATTTTAACATTCAAATAAATAACACATACTACTGAATTTATCAACCAAACACACCGTATGTCGATGGTGAGTACAAAATAGCCAATGAGCACTAGTCATGGGAATACCCCTAGGCACTAATTAGTTGTGAGCCCCAGGTACCTCGTATCTCGGTGAAAGTAACCATAATAAATATCCATTCTCATGAACGAGCCACTAGTAGGGAACATACCCATAACCTAGTGGTCCCCAATCATCATCATCATCATAGTTTAGTTAGTGTTGTCATCGTCAAACTTGCTACATGAAACAGGGGCTAACCCCCACAGAATCACTAGCATACTAGTACACGTCCGCCCACCTAGATACTCGGGATTCCCTTTAGTGCTCAATCAAGTTACACATATTATAAAATACACATTTCACATCCACATTCCATTACAAAACCATAAAAACACAAACATCCCATAATCTTTCTTCACATTTCTTACACTAATCAACAAACCGCTAAATATTTTGGTAAAACAATTCCATGAAGTGTATTGAGGCTTTGCACCTAAAACTCTTTCAAAAACACTCTTTAAATTATAAAAACACACCATAACCAAACCAAATAATATTTGGAAGCCAAATAAACATTTAATAAAATCATTTAATGGATCATAAAACAATTCCAATTGCACAACTTGTTATATACAAGTAAAACACTCCTTCATTTCTAGGAAATGCCAAACGGGCCTTTAAACATTTTCTCAAAACTAACCTTTGATGAAGGTATTCATTTTAATTTTATGAAGGATCTGTATAAACATCATTTACAGCAGAAAACCTCATTCATAAATCTCTTATAATACTCAGGTTACATATTCAAAACACAACCATTTTTATAAAGATGTGAAACGGTCCATTTTTGGGCAACTCGGGCCAAAATATGTTGTAAATAAAAACCCACTTGTTTGTAAAAAAAAATCCAAATTGGAAATCAATATAAGTACCCAAAAATACCATTTATAATTCTTTCAATTCCTTTATAAATCCAATCAAATAACTTTTAAATCACACATCACACATAAAATCCAACCGGGCAATTTACCGAACACATGTCATGCCCTTTTTAAACAAAACAATTTATTTTATGTACATGAAAAGGAATAAAACACCAATTGAATGTCATATTTTCATTCAAGATACTGTAACATGTTAAAAATACCATAAAAAAGATTATAAACCTCACAAAATATTTTCAAAAGATAATGGAACATTTAAACAAACACTTGTTGAGCACTTTATGAAAAAACAACACTACCTTTCACATAACAGTGATTAAACAATGACTTTGCACACCAAGAAAATTATAAAAAGGATTAAAAACAATAATTAACATTTATATCAGTATAGGATAATATTAAAATGATGAAACTTCTATGATAAAGGCATGTGCAAGGGATATCCTACCTCAAATCTTTGGCGTAATTGAAACGCACACCCGAAATCACCCGCCGCGTGTTTATAAACACTAAAACTATAAATACCATACCTAAAAAAACATAAAACCCATCAAAAAACATTTTATAAAAAAACCCTAGGTCGATCAAGACTAGGGTACAATATAAAACCAAGAAATAATGAAAGGAGGGGGAAGAGGAAGAAGAAAGGAGAAGGAATCTCACCTTTCATCCTAGAAAACTCTTCGTCTTCCATTAGATATGAACTCCTAGAGAAAAGGTAATGGATTGAAAATTCATGGAGAGACTCCCAAGGTCTGGAATAACTAGGGGAAGAAGATTGGTGGCTAAAAGAGTACGGATTGATTGATTTATGAATGATAAAATTTACCTTGGCAATTCTGGGCGATTTGAGGTTTCCTGAGAATTTTCTCCCTACTCTGCGACCCACATGAGCTCCAAAGAGGTAAAATCGATTATGAGGCTTAGGATAGAGTTATTGGATTCTAGGGGGAGGTGGAATCACCAAAAAATAGTAAAAAATGAAAATGATATAAATGAAACAAATTATTATTTTTTAAAACAGGAAATGGGCCCATGGGCTGGCCCAATACCTAAATTAGTAACCCAAATTCACCTGGCTTATGAATTTATAATGGGTCCAAAAGGATAACTAAATTTTAATATATCAGTATAGGAAAAGTGGTAAGTTGAATGGGTGAAAAAGGATGAAAAAAAAAGAGTTATAAAAGAAACAAATTCAGTTTTTAAAACTGGGAATGGGCTCACGGTTGGCCCAAATCATGAAGTAACCTCCCTTTCTTCAAAAACTCCTAAACAAGCAATGGGGATTCCAAATTATGGTGGTTAGAAATATATGAAACTTCAAAAATCAAGATTCATCTCATCAAATACCCATGAAAAGGATTGGGATTTCTAATGGGTCGGATCAATACAAAGACAGAAAAAAAACCCGTGTGTGACATATTTTATATTAGGACTTGCAATGAATCTTCCTTTCTAGAAAAATCAGCATCAAGCTAAGACTATTAAAATTCACTAAAATAATCCATCTTGACCTATAAAATAAAAGATATGTAATGATTCTCTATTTTTTTAGTTTTCAAAAATTATGTTTTTTTTATTTTTTAATAAAAATAGCATGTGTGAGATTATTAACTCCCAGAAAATGATTCCAAATTGATACGTGGGGATTTTCATGGATTCTCAATCAATATTTTTGTTACCTAATAATGAAATACAATTTAAGACCTAGGGATGATCTCTCATGGATTCCACTCACAAAACACTTATCTTCTCTTTTTATAATTTATATTCTAACTAATATACTTATAAATTATATACTAATATAAAGGTGGGTTTTTGGAATTCATGTGACATATATATATATATATGCTCATAAAAAATAGAAAGAACAAAACAAAACATAAATAAGGACATAGAGATGTTATTAGAATAATACTATTTCTCCCAAGAGTCCATAGAAATGAAATAATTGTTATAAAAATATAATCATGATTCCCTATTCAATATGGAATATCAGACCATACCCTCATTATTTAAATTGTTATTTCCCCACCCTGATAACTCTACATGAGGGTAAATACTATTCCTGAAACCTATCAGTATAACTATTTATTGACCAAAACTATTCAAGAAAAACTCCACCATATGCATGACTAAAGTAGTGAAGAGAAGGGTGATTGATAATAATGAAGAAGAAATCAATGTTAGAGAAAATGGGGATAATGATCACCATAATCTATTTAACCACCATTAAAATTATTACAGTAGAATAAAGAAATAATCATGAAAATGTAATAAATTAACCAAACTACTCCATACCTCGAACAACAGTGAGGTTAGTTATCCATTTCATGGAGATGAGAATCACATAGAGGGACAAGGGTAGTTTTGGAAGTAGACATTGCATTTTCAATAATGAAATGCTACTATTCAAAGTTCAATGGATCCAAAATGGAAAAAATAGTAGTTTAAAGTGATTTTTGGTCTAAAATTACCACTCACACTCATTTTGGGGACAACCTTGAGTGTTTTATGCCCTTTTATTTTAACTTTTTAACTTTTAACCTAATTTAATTTTACCTTGAAAATTAATTTTTAACCATAGTAATTAGTTTTAATGGGAAAAAATAATATCAAACCTTTTACCTAATTTGAACCTTATGATTTAAAATTTGAAAATAATTTAATCAAATATACTCTCTAATGGTATGAAAATTTAATTTTAATATTAGAGGACATAACGTATAAAAATGTTTTTTTGAAAAAATGTGTTTGTAAGCTTAAAATTTATATGCAAGTCATAGTTATTAAAATTATCAATTACCATGTTATAAATTGGTTTATTATAAAAAAAATAAAATGTATAATGATTTCATGAAAATCCAAAACTGAATCCTACCATGAAAATACTTGATTTAAAGACATGACTGAAAACCATTTTTATTAAACTAAAATTTTCATTTAGTTAAAAAAATGTTCAAAATAGGATTTATAAGCTCAAATAATATATTAAAACACATAATGTTATTCCTTAAATACATATTTTATTACTTAAAAGGTTTTTAAAACATCTAGTATACACTTAACCTAATCATTAAACAAATACAATTTTCGCATAAATGGTATTTTTCAACCTAAAATCAATATTTTTGAAAAAAACCCAAATTTTATATTAAGAAAATTTTGTTATGATAAATTAAAAATTTATTTTCATATTTTCAAATTAAAAATCTACAATTTATAAATTAATTTTTTTATTTAAATCCTAAAATATAATGAAAATCCATTTTTATTAGAAAATGACATTTTCAAATATTAGTTGTTATTATTATTATTTCATGTGATTTATCAACTAAATTTGTTTCAACCAATTATTAATATAAAAAATACTTTATCCTCATTAATCATATGATTTTTAAAATAGAAATTAATATCACATAAAAATGATTTAAAAAAAATACTTTTCTAGACAATAAATGATCTTTTTTGTCATTTTAGGTAAAATAATCAAATTTAATTCATATTAAAAGTATCCTTTATTTTATTTATAAATATATTTTATAAAATGATTAAAATTATTCATTCCTAAAAATATAATAACAAGATTTTAATGGATATACTTAAATATATTACAACTTCATTTATGTTTGTTTTTTCATGTGGAGCAACCTATTAAACACATTGACTTATTTAGAGGTAAAAATATATTAAAACCTAGAGGTGTTACATTCTAAAACATTAAATAAATTTCATTCTAATTTTTTTAATTATTAATAATTTAATAAATTAGGTGAGTATATTCTTAACATATTCACCATTTAGGATATAACCTCCAATATGACATCTACCTTACCCTCTTAGGTTATATAAAATTACTTATCTTTCTTAAAAAAATATTATCCATTTATAAAATAATATACCCAAATATGTATATAACCTAATAATATATTCTCCATAAAATAATTTTAACTAAACCATTTGAATCTCCAAGACATTAAACCCTAATGAAACTAGATATCCTTCCAAAAATCAACATTATCTTTAACCCTGAAATGGTATAAAATCACACACCAGTCAATACACACCACAATCCAAAAAAATTTCTGAACTTAACCAAAAATAACTTAAATCAATTATCAATCCCAATATTATCTATATTGTATAACTTAATTTTTTAGAATCAATCAACCCTTTATTATCTCAACATTAAGCTTATATTAAACAAAAGAGTTATCCATACCTCAGTCATGAAATCTTTAATAGTTATACCCAAAAATATAATCTTGTTATAAAATCACTTTTAAAGGTTATTGATACCATTTAATATATGTTTCCAAACCATTAAATTAAAACTATTGAATAAAAATCCTTAGATGTCTGACATAATCCTCAAAACATTTAGAATATACCAGAATATCATTGATAAATATCACTCACTAAAAAAAAGCTAGGAGTATAAATATTTAATCTATTTTAAGATATCAAACTCACCACCTTAGGTAAGACTAGGAAATTTACATTTCCAATCATAACAAACATATAATAATATTCTCAACCATTTCATTATTCTCCCTTATTCAGTTATAATAAATTGTGGTTTCTAGATACATAACTTCCTCAGCTTCATCTCTATAATCCTATTTCAAAAAAATATTAAAACCCAAATGGTTATGATAATATCTAGAATATGAATATGAAAACATCAATCCAGATATTTATTCAACCATGACACATATTTTTAACATATGATACTTTTGTTTCAACCTATAAATCTCTTTGTTTAATATCTGGTCATCCACGATCATTTTTCTATTTGGTTCTCTAACATAATTCGTTAACATTAGGCTTAAATCCCTAACAATGGTTCATAAAAAAATGTGATTAAACAAATAAAATTCCTTGGTAGTGTCAAACTAGGTCTGTAGTTAGGCCTCTTTATTTTTCACTAGGTGATGATCTAGTTAAAACCCAATATTCCCTTTTGGGGGTTATTACCCCTAGGTACATCTATGCCAGATCCTACATCCATTTGTAGTATCTAAAAAGGGATGTGATTTCTAGGAAAACCACATACTCAAGAATTTAACAAAACTTTATGATTTCATACTATACTTACACTTATTCTTAGGATACTTACTAAAGTTATCTTATCCTAATCCCCGAAATATTCAATATTTTCTCAACTAACATAATGGTTTATCTATACCCTTGAAACAATGAACAACCTTAACTTATAAACTCTTAAATTATCCCTAATAAACCTCCTAATATCCAAAGTTATATAAACTATACTATGATACCAATTTTTTTTCCTCAGACTTGTGATCCCAGATCCAATGCTCATAAACACATACTTTAAATAATATCTTCAATACCAACTATATATTCTCAAATATAACTATCCTATAATTACATGACTTAACTAAAATATTACATTACATGTATTCTAAATACCTTTTAGGTTTAGATATTTAGATAATAAAAAAAAACATAAATGAATACATCCCATATTCTTTGTATCAAATGGATATTTTTTCCACTACATGAGAAACTACTTAATCCATAATAAGTCTTCGACATATCCAAAAAATTATACACAAAATATATCCTATTAAGTATATCATGTATAATAATTTTCTTCATATCATAAGAAATAAAAACATAATAAAGGGTAACCTAAAATACTCAGTAAGGGAAAATATACAATTGATACAATCGTGGCATAAACATGACATAAATATTATGGCATGATTATGTAATAGAAAAATATTTCCATAATAAAATTAAAATGAAAGCATAATATATCCATGGATAATAATGGAAATAAAATATCACATGGATATCAATAAATGGTTCCTTAGTGATGAAATTTATAATGTTAGACATCTTATTCCATACCATAATCCAAGATATCATAATCTTACTGTTAAGGAAATATGTTTTTCTAGGTAGGAATAAACCAAAATATCCAAGCTAGTTTGTCTCACGAGACCTATCGGTGCATCCAAAGGTGATCTATAACTGGTCCTCACCCATCACTAATTAAGTCTAATGTATTTATCATATGAAAAAATGAATAAACAATACATAATAAACTTTACCAATAATCATCCATATTAGAATAACTACATACAGAATGCCAATACTTTTCCTTATGTTAAAAAAGGGATTTAATTATTTCTATGAAAAAATAATCCTATATAAATTATGTAAAATATGATGTTTACACCGTATAGAGAAATGAGTACACAACTAATTCAATAATAGAATAATATGATCATAATCCACCCAGAGAAAGAAGGTGGATGATTGCAAAATAAAATAACCAAAGAAGTGAGAAATATTTTCACAAGATTTATGTAGTAGTAATGTATATTCATAGAAAATAATTAGATAATATCACACAATACTATCTAAGGGAATAATTTACCCAATTTATATGAATTAAGTTCAAGATAATGACCATAACTCAATGAATGATAGTTGAGTTACCAAAAATCCTTACTATTAGGGGAAAAATGAAATCAATAGACACTAGAACATGGGAAAAAATTTGGATATTAAATCCCATGAAATAAAATGGTTATAATAAAAAACATCCATGGGTAGTAAATACACCATACAAAGGAATCATGGTGCACAACATAAACAAGTCTCAAGGATTTAAAGTTTGAGACAAAGAACCCTTGCAGCTTGAGTATCATTTTAATCAAAATTGCTTGAAAGAGAGGGATTATAATTGAAATTAAAATAACATTATTAAAATATAATTCATGATATTATATTTCAAATAGGTAGTTTATACACCATATAAATGAAATTAGGTGTATAATACCTAACTTGTCTTAAAGAGAGGAATTTGAGACACCCTTACATTGTATTCCTACTTACTAAACCATGCTCAAAACTCCAATATAATGAACATGAATATATTAATAATTTATCTCAAAAAATTAATAAAAAAATAATACCCTTTTTATAATTATTTTATAACAATATATTACAAATATATTAACTGATTATAGTTTATTTTCATTATCACATGTTAAAACCTTTTGTTTCTTATTTCATGATGAAAAGATCAATTATCACTAAGTGGTTTAAAGTTCATCATTACAAGATCATTCAATATTGAATAATAATTTTTTAAAATATTACTTATGTTATATTTTAATTAGGTGAAAGACATGGATATGACTTGTGAAAATAGAAATCACGATGAACTAGTTTTTGACGTTTTAAACTATCGAAAATTGATATATTAATAAATATTTTAAATATTAACAATATAATTATATAATCACTAAAAAATGTTAAATATATAATTATTACATGATATTACCATTATATGACATCCAATAATCATTTATGACATAATCATTATAACACTATTGATATAGGTAATTAAATGGACCCAAATGGTAACATGTTATAATGATTTACGAGTAAGGGTGTGTATTTAGATAATGATAATGTGACATATAAAGAAGATTAAACATGTCATAAAAATCATATATCCTCATTAAATCCAATATAGGAACCATCAATGATCGGTGGTGATAACAAATGAAATTTTTTGTTTGTAGTGGCAGTAGTCTGCACGTATGCATGATTAACGATCCCATTTCCCAATGAATGGGAATAATTATGATATATACATAATGAATTTTTTAGAATTTTATTTTTTAAATATAAATCATATTTATTCATAAAATCCATCCTTGATACCATCCTTGAGTGGCGGTTATGAAAAATGAACAACATCACACTGTGGTGGCGGTAGTTCGCATGTATGAAAAATTGATGTTTTTGTTTTTCTTAGTGGATGGAAGGGAATGAATAATTTTTTTATTAAATATAATTATATTTTAGTATAAAAATTATAATTATTTCATTATATTCATAAATTTATATAAGTTTAGGACAAAAATAATAACAAGGAAGCACTAAGAATAAGTGGATACTCATATTGGGGACATGAATTTTTTCTAGTAATTTTCCCTATAAATGAAGGCTTTATGATAAATAATGGTGAACATAGGAAATTGGAAATGGAATAGGGTTATATGAGTGGAAAATTTTCCGAGTTTAAAGAAGAAATTCGAAGGTAATTTGAGTCTTGAAGTGGTGGAAGTGTTATCATTTTATAAGTGAAGAGAAGGGTAGTTTTAGAAGTAACCATTACAGTTTCAATAATTTAATTTTACCATTGAAGGGTTAATGGATAAAAAATGAAAAAATAGAAGGTAAATTGATTTTGGGAATAAAATTACCTTAAAAATAATTTTGGAGATAACCTTGAGTGTTTTATGTTCTTTTATTTTAACTTTTTTAACTTTTAACCTAATTTACTTTTACTTTGGTAATTAATTTTTAAACTTAGTAATAAAAAAACAAAAAAAAAGTAATATTGAACCTAATGATTTAATATTTTGAAATAATTTAATCAAATATAAATTATAATGTTTCGAAAATTTAATTTTAATATTAGATCACATAACATGTAAAAACAATTTTTAGAAAAAGTGTGTTTTAAGAATAAAATTTATGTGTAAGCCATAATTATTACAGTTATCAATCCCCATGAAATAAATTGGTTTATTATAATAAAAATAACATTTATGAGGCTTTTATGATAATCGAAAACTGAATCTCACCTTGAAAATACTTGATTTAAAGAAAATACTGAAAACCATTTTTATTAAACTAACATTTTAATTTAGTTCTAAAAAAGTTGGGCAAAGGATTTATAAGATCAAATAATTTATTAAAACACATAATTTTATTCCTTAAATACCAATTTTTTTACTTAAAATTATTTTTAAACTTCTAGTATACTCTTACATAATCATAAAAAATTATAATTTTTTCATATATGATATTTTTCAACTAAAAATTAATATTTTTGGAAAAAACCCCAATTTCATTGTAAGAAAATATTTTCATGCTAAATCCAAAAATTATTTTCATATTTTTAAATTAAAATTCAAAAGTTTATAATTTTTTTTTCTAAATTAAATCATAAAATATAATGAAAATCATTTTTTATTTGAAAATGACATTTTAAAATATTAATTGTTATTATTATTATTTCATGCCATTTACTAACTAAATTAGTGTTAAACAATTATTAATTTCAAAAACAATTTATCATAATTAATCATAAGTTTTTTTAAAAAAAAATATATCATATAAAGACAAAATTTTTAGAAAATTAATTTTCTAAAAAATAAATTATTTTATCAGTAATTTTACAAAAACTAATCAAATTTAATTAATATTAAAAGTAGCCTTTATTTTCTTTATACATATATTTCATAAAATGGTTAAACTTATTCATTTCTTCTAATTTAATTATGAGATTTTAATGTCCATACTTCAATATATTATAGTTTCATTTAAGTTCAGTGCTGCATGTTGTAATGGCCTGAACCTCTATAGTCAATTACTTTGTCAAAATCCAGTGTTTGAGGCATTCGGAGAGTCAACAATATCTCATTTCAAGAGTTTTCTAAATTTTCTGTTTTTCCTTCGGTAGGTCAATGCTTCGGTAGGTCGAGGCATCAATGACTCAGGGTGTCAGTGAGTTAGAGCATTGGTGAGTCCGGGCATCAGTGAGTCAGGGTCTTTGTGAGTTAGGGTGTCGGTGAGTCAGGTGTTGGTAGGTTGTGCCAATGGATCAACATCGGTATCTCAGTGTCGATAGCTCAACATCAGTGACTCGCTGTCGGTGGTTCGCTATCGGTGGCTTGATGTCGATGACTCACCCATCAGTGAATCATTTCCAATTTTTCTAGTTTCACCCCTCTTACATTTTATTTGACGTAAATAAAGTTTAAACCCTTGTTTGGGAATTTATAAAGGAATTTCAAAGGATATTAATTATATATTTAATATCCTAATGATCTGAGGGCTTTGAAATAGTCGAACCACCTGGTCTTGGCCACGATCTGACTTTAATGGAATTGGAACCCTTTACTTCCATTGATATAGGATCTGGATTTTTCTAAAGCCGAGGTCCACTCTTATATTTTATCTTGGTGTGTGAAGAAATTTTCTTCCCATACAAGCTGTACACCTATGTTACAACCCCATGGTTTGTTTCCATTGGAGTCTCCTGCTCATGCAACACCTTGTTTTGGAGAAAGAAGAGTTTTGGTCGCCTGTTGTTCTAGGTAGGGATTCCTTCGTATCCCCTTTAATTGTGTATCATGCAGGGCAGGTGTACTTATTTATTCTTGTAAATAGGACTGAAACCAATTTAAAGAGGATAATAGGAAGGAATAAATGGGGATGCAGAAATATGTTGATGATCTATTTATTTTATCTATTATCTTTGATCTATAAGGTGAATTTTATGGGTTGTATCCCTCAAAAAAATCATGGTCATTGGTATTCTTTGCTTGTGCACCCGTGATGCTTCATTCTTATTGTTGATTCTCTCTTGAAATTATTTTAAACACAAAATCTGATTAATCACGTATACCTAGTTAAATGAAAATGATTCTTTAGGATCAAATTTGATTTGTGATCACCCATGTTTATCAAAGTGTAATTAAATAACCTTTGTTGGATAAGTCCAAATATACTCATCTTGTATTGGTGTGGATGTGTGTTGTGTGGGTATTGTTGGGTTTTGTGATTTATGGGGGTTATATGGTGGTGTTGTTGGTATCATGGTTTTTGGAACATGGGTGGGCAGAGGAGTTGGTTCTGTGATAAGAGTGTGGTATGTGTGTGTAGAGGGGCTGTGGTTTAGTGGTGATTGCTGTGGGATTTTTGTATGAGGTGGTGTAAGAGGTCTGATGTAATATTAGGTTAAGAGATTGATTTATTGTGGAATGGGTGGACTTTTTATACTGTGAGATTGTATCTAGGCAATGGTTGGGCAGCGGGGCTGTAGGACTGGTTTGTGTCCTGATTTCATGTTGTGAGTGTTAGAATGGGTTCCCTTACCATTTTCCCTTCATTCCTTGTTTGTATTAGTAAGTGGTTGGTATGGTTACTTCGCCTTATAATGTTTGGATTGTTTGGTAGTTTCTCAGGTAGGGATGGAAATAAATAAATGAATGATTTGATAATGCATAATGATAATTGGTTAAATGAATCAGTTGAGGGTGTTTTTCGATTTGGGGAATATAGTGAAGCAGTGTTCAAGTGACTGTCATTTGTGCTGGTACATGCATGCAGGGGTATAAAAAAGGTTTTTTTTGGGAGATAAGTGTGGTGTTCATGGCCCAAGTGTCCATGAGAAGGATGTGATATGGTGTACGACTCAAGTGTACGAGGGAAGGTTGTGACAGTGGGGATTGTGGAAGAGCATGGTAGCGTTAGGATGTTTTACATTAGTGATAAGTAGTTAACCAGTGGTAAGTAGTGCATGGAACCCAAATATCAATGTGCTTAATAATTTACTTTACTTGAATTTCATTATTTTGTGAGTGTTCCTTGGTGAGGTTGGGGTGGATAGTATACCTTATTAGGTGATTTTGATTTTCTCTTGTTTTCTCACAGGGGAATTAGTATGATTCTCCCACTTGTGCACGAGTGACTTTGGTTTTCACTAATGAGTATACTTTTATGATCAACCTATGTATATAAAACTATTTTCAGGTTTCCATGGAGATTATGTGGACCATGTTGGACCTTACTAGCTCAGACATTGGGGACAACTGTTTCATCGCTACTTAGTTTTATTTTGGTACTTAATTTGGAGTTTTCTTTGTATTTCTAGTGTTTTACTTTAACATGCATATGGGATGGATTTTGTTTTCTTTATATATATCTGTCTTGGAGTTGTTTGAGGTTGATACATCTTATCTCCCGATCATGGTTACTATAAAAAGGGTAATTACTCCCACTTTTGTAAGATTTATATACCCTTGGTGCTGGTCACCACCCAGGGGCCTATTGGAGGTGGGATGCTGGGGTCATTATCTCTACTTCATCTTGAGGGAGGAAGGTCTCAACATATTTTTATCCCTTCCCTCATCTTGAATAAGGCTATTCATGACATAATGTTATTAGGGGGAGTTGGATATCGAGTACAACACAACATTCATGGAGCAACTAGTGGAGATATGGGATTGTCAAAAGAATGTGCTGTGTAGAGGGAACATTCCCTTGGTTCACATGTTGTGGAGGCATGGTGACCTAGAGGAGAGTACTTTGGAGTGAGAGGCTTAGATTCTTTCCCAAAACCTTAAGTTTTTTTTTTGATTTTTTCTTGTGTGTTTTTATTTGTGATGTAATTCTCGAACCATTTTTTCTATAAGATGAGTCGTTTCCTTATTATGTGGCATATGATAAAGTCCCGACATATGTGGAGGGGAGGACCTAATCCCTAATCAAGATGCATTAATTCAGATGCAATTAAACCAATGTGGGTGAGTTAGTGCTGCCCAATGTGGATAGTATCTTGACACGGTGGAAGAAATTTCCTAATTCATTTATTTGGGTAGTGTTAATTTTTGTGCTTGTGTGGTATGTATTGAGGTTTTTGGGTTGGAAAATCTTACTGGAGGTGTTCTTGGATGTTGAGGTTTCACTCCAACGAAGTGGTTTATCCTTGAGAGGTATCTTATGGGGTGGTTGTTCAGACCCCTATTTATTCTGGGTTTGGTTTTGAATTCTCGAGGGTAAGAATAGTTTAAGAGATATATGATGTAATGGACCGGACCTTTGTGGTCTGTTAATTTGTCAAAATCTAGTGTTTGTGGTTTCTTGGGAGGTAATAGTAGCCCATTTCAAGAATTTTCCAAATTTCCTGTTTTTTCGTCAGTAGGTCGAGGCATCAGTGAGTTAGGGTGTCAGTGCTTCAGGGCATCAGTGAGTCAGGGCGTCAATGAGCTAAGTCTTTGGTGAGTTAGGGCATCAGTGAGTCAGGGCATTGGTGAGTCAGGGAATCCATGAGTTAGGGCATCAGTGAGTCAAGGCATCTGTGAGTTAGGGAATTGGTGAGTCAGGGATTCCACGAGTCAGGGCATTAGTGAGTCAGGGTATTTGTGAGTCAGGGCATTGATGAGTGAGGGTGTTAGTGATTCCGGGCATTAGTGAGTCAGGGCTTCAGTGAGTTAGGGCATCAATGAGTCAGGGTGTCGGTGAGTCAGGGCATCGGTGAGTCAGGGCATCAGTGAGTCAGTGCATCGATGATTTAGGAATCAGTAGGTCATGTAGGTGGCTCAAAATTAGTTTCTCAACACCAGTATCTCAACATTGGTGACTCACTGTTAGTGGTTCACTATTAGTAGATTTCTTTTGGTGACTTGCCCATCATTGACTCATTTCTAGTTTTTCCCAGTTTTTCCAGTTTCACCCCTATTACGTTTTATTTGACATAAATCAAGTTTTAATCCTTTTTTGGGAATTTCTATAGGCATTTCAAAGGATATTAATTAAATATTTAATATCCTAATGCTCCTAGGTCTTTGAAATAGTCGAACCATATGGTCTAGGACAAAATCAAAATTTAATATCCTTGGAACCGTTTCCTTCCATTGATATAGGATCCAGATTTTTCTAAATATCATGTCCTCTATTCTATTTTCTATTGGTTCATGGAGAAACTTTCTTCCTAGATGAGTCATATTATTGTTCTGTAGCCCCCCTATTCGGTTTTCCTTGGAGTCTCTTGCTTGCACGACCCCCCTATTTTGGCATAAAGAGTAGTTTTCGTCATCTGTTTTTCTAGGCAGGGATTCCTTCATCTCTACTTTAATTATGTATCATGAATGGTGGGTGTACTTACGTACTCTTATAAATATGGATGAAACCAATTTAAAGAAGATAATAGGAAAGAATAATTGGGGATGGGGAAATATGTTGATGATTTCATTCTTTTATCTATTATATTTGATATGTAATGTGAATTATATGGGTTGTATACCTATGAAAATCATGGTCGTTGGTGGTCTTTTCTTGAGCACCCATGATTCTTCATGATTATCATTGATTCTATCTTGAAATGACTGTAAACATGAAATATGATTAATCACGTATACCCGGTTAAATGAAAAGGATGCCCCAGGTTCAAACTTGATTTGTGATCACCCCTTTTTATTAAAGTAGAATCAAAGAATTTTTTTTGGATAAGTCCAAATACACATAGATTGTTTTGGTGTGGCTGAGTGCTGTGTGGGTCTTGTTGGGTTTTTTGATTTATGAGGGTTATATGGTCGTGTTGTTGGTATCATGTTTGTGGGCACATGGGTGGGTAGAGGAGTTGGTTCTATGAGAAGGGTGTTGTATGTGTGTGCAGTGGGGCTGTGGTTTAGTAGAGGTTGCTGTGGGATTTGTGTATGAGGTGGCGAAGGAGGTGTGATGGAATCTCAAGTTGAGATATTGACTGATTGTGGAATGGATGGAATTGTTATGTAATGGGACAACATATAGCAAGTGGGGCTGGAAGGACTAGGATGTGTCATGATTTCATGTTGTGAGTGTTATATTGGGTTCCCTTACTATTTTACCATCTTTCCTTTTTTGTATTGGGCAATGGTTTCTATGGTTGCTTTGCCTTATATTTTTTGTAGTGTTTGGTAGTTGCCTGGGTAGGGATGAAAATAAATAATCGAATGATTTGATAATGCAGAATGACAATTGGTTAAATGAATTGGTTGGGGGGTGTATTTTGAGTTGGGTCTTGTAGTGAAGTTGCATTCAAGTGATCATTATTTATGGTGGTATGTACATATATGGGTAGTATCAAAGGTACTTTTGGGTGAGAAGTAAGGTGGTTGTGGGCCAGCTGTCTGTGATAAGGATGTGATGTGGTGTGCGGCTTAGGTGTATGCGTGCAGGTTGTGATAGTGGGGATTGTGGAAGATCATGGTAGCATTAGGACGTTCATTGTTAGGGATGATCAATTAACCAATGGGAAGTGGTGAGGGGTACCCAAATATCGATGTTCTTTCTACTTTACTTTACTTGACTTGTGTTATTTGGTGAACATGCCTTGGTGATGTTGGTATGGATAGTATAAATTGTTAGGTTCTTTTGAGTTTCTATTGTTTTCTCATAGGGGAATTAGTATGCTTCTCCCACTTGTGCATGAGTGACTTTAGTTTTCCCTAATAAGTATACTTGTATGCTCACCCTACATATATAAATCTTTTTTCAGGTTTTTTGGGAGATTACATGGATCTTTCTATATCTTATTAGCTCGAATGTTGGGGATGATTGCTGCATCACTGCTTAGTTTTATTTTAGTACTTACTTAGGAGTTTTATTTGTATTTCTAGCAGTTTTACTTATACATGCATGTGGAATGGATTTTGGTTTTTTATATATATCTGTCTTGGAGTTTTTTGAGGTTGATACATCTTATCTCCTGATATTGGTTACTATAAAAAGGGTAATGCCTCCCACTTTTGTGAGATTTCTATACCCTTAGTAATGGTTGCCACCATGGGGCCTATTAGAGGTGGGATTTGGGGGTCATTATCTCTCCTTAGTATTGAGGAAGAAAGGTCTCAAAATCTTGCTATCCCTTCCCTCATCTTGAAGAAGGCAGGTCGTGACACATGTGGAGCAAGCTATTGAACATGTTGACTTATTTTAAGGTAATAATATATTAAAATCTAGAGGTGTTACATTTTCTCACCTTAAATAAATTGTATCCTCTCAATTTTAATTATTAATCATTGAATAAATTAGGTGGATATACTCTTAACATATTCATCATTTAGGATATAACCACTAATATGACATCTAACTTACTCTCTTAGGATATATAAAGTTACTTATCTTTCTTAAAACAAAATAATCCAATAATAAAATCATATACCCAAGTATGTATATAACCTAATAATATATTCTCTATATATTTTTAACAAAACTATTTGAATCTCTAAGACATTAAACCCCAATAAAACTAGATATCCTTCTAGAAATCAACATTATCTTTAACCCTCAAATGCTATATAATTATACACTAGTCAATATATACTACAATCCCTAAAATGCGATGAAATTCACCAAAAATAACATAAATCAATTATCAATCCTAGGATTATAACTGTTGTCTAACTTACTTTTTTAGAATAAAACATCCCTTTATTATCTCAACATCAAGCGTATATTAAACTAAAGAGTTGTCCATACCTCAATCACATGTTCTTCAATAGTTATCCCGAAAAATATAAAATTTTTATAAAATCACTTTTCAAGGTTATTTATACCACTTAATATATGTTTCCAAACCTTTAAAGAAAAACTATTGAATAAAAATCCTTAGATGTCTCACATAATCCTCATAACATTTATAATATACTAGAATATCATCGATAAATATTAATCCCTAAAAAAATAGCTAAGGGTATCTAGATTTAATTTCTATTAAGATATAAACCTCACTACCTTAGGTAAGTATATAAAATTAACCTTTACCATCATTGAATACATATAATAATATTCTAAACCATTTCATTATTCTCCCTTATTTAGTTATAAGATATAGTGGTTTCCAGATACATACCTTCTTCAACTTCATCTTTGTAATCTCATTTCAATAAAACACTAAAACCAAAATGGTAATGATAATATCTATAACATGAATATAAAAACATCAATCCAAATTTTTTTCCACTATGACGCATTTTGTTTAACATATGATACTTTTGGTTTAGCCTATGACTCTCTTCTTTTAATATTTGGTTATCCATTTCCATTTTTCTATTAGGTTATATAACCTAATTAATTAACATCACACTTAAATCCTTCATAATGGTTCATAAAGAGAATGTTATTAAACAAAAAAAATACCTTAGGTGTGTAAAACCTGGTGTATAGTTAGGCCTCTTTGTTTTCCACTAGGTGATGATTGAGTCAATCTACCCTTTTTGGGGTTATTATTCCTAGGTACATCTGTGCCAGATCCTATATCCACTTTTAGTATCCAAAAAGGGATTTGATTTCTATAAAATCTATATACTCAATAATTTACCAAAAATTTTGGATGCCATCCTATACTTAGAATTATTCTTAGGATATTTACTGAATTTATCTTATCCTAATCCCCAAAATATTCAATATTACCTCAAATAACATAATGAGTTATCTATAACCTTGAAATTATGATCAACCTTAACTTATCAACACTTAAATTATCCCTAATAAACATCATAATATCAAAAGTTATTTAAAATATAATCTGATACCTACTGTGATTCCCCAGTCCCATGCTTCACAACTAGAAAATTTAGCTATATCCATGGTAAAAAACCATGTCTATTACTTATATCCATGTTTCAACCAATTTTTACACCTATTAGAGTGTTTATAGGGTTGAACCTATAGCCACAACTTGAAATATTATAAATAATTCTATATAAATGGTTTAAAACTATTTAAATAGGGTTATAACCATAGTTTCTAACCTTGAAAATAGGACAATTTCCACACTTTGAAATAGTGGTAATAGGTTTATATCCACAGTTTTAAATCATGGCTATTGGGATATATACATGGTTTTCAACTATGGAAATAGGTCTATTGCCATGGTTTGAAACCAAATTGTGGATATAGGTTCTAAATAAAATATGATTAGCCGGATTTAAACCCCTAACCTATGCTTTCAACACCAGGAACTTAACCACTACACTACATAAATTTTTATTTATTAATGTGCATATTTTTAATATATATATATATATATATATAATCATGGAAATAGGTAGAAACCCATGGCTATAGGTCTTATCATGCATTTACCATGGGAAAATATTTGTCCTGCGGTTGTGTAGGAAATCTATATCCATGATTTGTATGAACTATGGATATAGCCAGGGACCTATAGCCACGATTTTGGAAAACCATGGCTCTATCTAGGACTAAAAACCTATTACCACAGTTTAATAAAACCATATCTATAAATTATACCTACGACCATGGTATTATCTAAATCGTGGATATCGCCTTGGCATAAAACCTATATACATGTTTTTGAAAAACTGTGGCTATAGGTCTGTGGATATGGACCTATTTTCTAGTAGTGCTCTAGGATCCAATGGTCATAAACACATACTTTAAATACCATCTCTGATACCAACTATATATTATCAAACATACTTATCCCATAATTATTTGACTTAAATAAAATATTACATTACATACATTCCTAAGAGATTTTAGGTTTAGATATTTAGATATAATTAGAAAAAAAACATAAATGAATATATCCCATATTATTTATATGAAATGGATATTTTTCACACTATTTGAGAAACTAATTAATCTATAATAGGTCTTCAACATATCCAAAAAAAATCCACATAAGTTATCCTGTTATGTATATCATGTATAATACTATTCTTTATAACCTAGGAAATGGAAACATGAGAAGGGGTGAGCTCAAATGCTCAGTAAGGGAAAATATACAACTAATACAATCATGGCATAAACATGACATAAATATTTTGATAGGATTAAATAATATAAAATAATTCCATAATATAATTAAAATTAAAGAATAATATATCCATGGATAATAATGGAAATAAAACATCACATGGATATTAATAATTGGTTCCTTAGTGATGAAATGCACAATACCATATAACTTATTAAATACCATATGCTAATACATCATAATCTTACTCTCAAGAAAATATCTTGTTCAGGGTAGGCATAAACCAAAATATACAATCTATTTTGTCTCATGAGACCAATCAATGCATCAAGGGGTTATCTATAACTAGTTCAAACCCATCACTAATTATGTATAATGTATTAATAATATGAGAAAATTAATAAATAATACATAATCAAATTTTCCAATAATCATCCATATTATAATAACTACATACAAAATTCCAATACTTTTCCTCATGTTAAAAAAGGATTAAATTATTTCTATGTGAACATAATCCAATATAAATTATATAAAATGTGATTTTTACACTTTATATATAAATGAGCATACGACTAAGTCAATAATGGAATAATATAATCATTACCCATACCGAGAAAGAAGGTGGAAGATTATAAAATAAAATAAACCAAGAAGTGAGAAATATTTTTCAAAGTATTTAAGCATTAGGAAATTATATCCCCAAAAAATAATGAGATAATTCCACATAATACAATAAAAGGGAATAATTTACCCAATTTATAAGAATTAAGTTCAAGAGAATGACGATAACTCAATGAATGAACATTGAGTTACCAAAAATCCTTACTATCAGAGAAACAACTGAATCAATAAAAATTTGAATAAGGGAATAAATTTTGGATAGTAAATCCATTGAAATAAAAGTATTATAATAAAAATACATCCATGGGATGTAAATACACCATACAAATGAAACATGGTTCACAACATAAACTATTCTCAAGGATTTAAAGTTTGAGACATAAAAACCTTTCGGATTGAGTATAATTTTAATCAAAACCCCTTGAAAGAGAGGGATTATAATTGAACTTAAAATTACATGATTAAAATATAATTCTTGATATTATATATCAAATAGGTAGTTTATACACCACATAAATGAAATTAGGTGCATAATACCAAACATGACTCAAAGAGAGTAATTTGAGACACCCTTACATTGTATTCTTGCTTACTCAACCATGATCTAACCTCCAATATAATTAACATAACTATATTAACCACTTATCTCAAAACCATAATATAAAAATAAGACCCTTTTTATAATTATTTTTTACAATATATTACATATATATTAACCGATTATATTTTATTTTCATTATCATGTGTTATAACTTCTGGTTTCTAATTTCATGATGAAAAGATCAATTATCACTAAGTTGTTTAAAGTTCATCATTCCAAAATCATTCAAGATATAATAATTATTTTTTTCAATGATTACTTATCTCCCATTTTCATTAGGTGAAAGACATAAACATAACTTGTGAAAATGGAAATCATGATGAACCTGTTTTCAATATTTTTAACTGTGGAAAGGTGATATATTAATAAATGTTTTAAATATTAACAAAACATTTATATAATCATTAAAAAAATATTAAACATATCATTATTATATTATATTACCATTATATGACATATGATAATCATTTATGACATAATCATTACAACATCATTGACATAGGCAGTTAAATCAACCCAAATGGTAGCATATTATATTGATTTATGAGTAATATGATGTATTTAAATAATTATAATGTCACATATAAAGAATATAAAACATGTCATAAAAATCATATATCCACATTAAATATATTCTAGGAACCATCAATGATTTGTGGTGAAGACAAATGAAATTCATTGTTTGTGGTGGCGGTAGTCCGCATGTTTGCACGATTAACAACCCCATTTCCCAATAAATCAAGAAAATAATGATATTCTTAAAATTATATTTCGTGACATAAAAATAATTTTTATTCATAAAATCCATCCTTTATTCCAACCTTGAGAGGCAGTGATGAAAAACAAACCACATCGCGTCATGGAGGCGGTAGTCAGCATGTACGAACGATTGATGTTTTGGTTTTACATAGTGGATGGAATGGAACGAATGATAATTTTTTATTTAATATAATTAATTTAAAATATAATAATTATAATTAATTCATTATATTCATAATTTTAGATAATTTTAGGATAATAAAATTTAGAATGAGTAACTAAGAAGTAGTCGATACTCACACTGGGGACTTGAATTTTTTCTAGGAACCATCCTTTGAAGTAAAGGCCACATGGGAATTAATTATGACCATATAATTTTTTACAAGGAATATGGTTCTATGAGGATAAATATTTAAGGTTTTAAAGAATAAATTCGAAGGTAATTTGAGTCTTGAAGTGGTGGAAGTTTTATCATTTTATAAGTGAAGAGAAGTGTAGTTTTAGAAGTGTCCATTAAATTTTCAATAATGAAATGTTACCATTTAAAGGTAAATGGATCAAAAATTGAAAAAATAGGAGGTTAAAATGATTTTGGGTTGAAAATCATATCAAATACTCATTTTGGATACAACCTTGTGTGTTTTAGGGGTTTTTTATTTTAACTTTTTAACTTTTACCCTAATTTAATTTTACCTGAGTAACTTTTTAAACTTATTAATTAATTTTAATGAAAGTTTTAATATTGAAAGTTTTAAATAACTTTATATATTTTATTTAAAATATAGAAACCATTTTATCAAATATAATTTCTAAGGGTTTTAAAATATAATTTTAAGATTAGTGCACATAACGTGTAAAAATAGTTAATAGAAAAAAGTGTGTTTTTAAGTTTACAATGTATGTGTAATCCATAGTTATTAAAATTATAAATTAATATGATATAAATTTTTTTATTATAAAACAAATAAAATTTATGAGGATTTTATGGAAATTCTAAACTGAATATCACCTTGAAAATACTTGATTTAAAGAAAAGATTGATTTTTTTATTAAATCAAAGTTTTAATTTAGTTTTAGAAATGATGGGAATAAGATTTATAAGCTTAAAAATAATATTAAAATCATAATTTTATTCTTTAATTACATATTTTTTTAATTAGTCGGGGCGTCGGTGAGTCGGGGTGTTGGTGAGTTGGGGCGTTGGTGAGTCGAGGGGTCAGTGAGTCGGGGCATCGGTGAGTCGGGGAGTCGTTGAGTCAGGGCGTCAATGAGTTAGGGAATCGGTGTGTTAGGCGTTAGTAGGTCGCGTCAGTGGTTCAACATCGATAACTCAGAGTTAGTAGCTCCATGTCGGTGACTCGGTTTTAGTGGATTTCTGTCAGTGACTCATCCATCAGTGACTCGTTTCCATTTTTCCCAATTTTTCCAGTTTCACCCCTCTTATGTTTTATTTGAAGCAAATCAAGTTTAAAGCCTTGTTTGTGAATTTATAAAGGAATTTCAGACAATATTAATTATATCTTTAATATCCTAATGCTCTTAGTACATTGAAATAGTCTAACCACATGATATTGGCCATGATCTGACTTTAATGGCCTTGGAATCACTTCCTTCCGTTGATATAGGATTTGGGTTTTTCTAAATCTAAGGTCATCTCTTCTCTTTTATCTTGGTGTGTGGAGAAATTTTCTTCCCATATGAGTTGTATTCCTATGATATAGCCCCCCTGTTCAGTTTTCCTTAGAATCTCCTACTCGCGCGACCCCCCAATGTTGGTGAAAATAGGAGTTTTGATCGTATGTTATTCTAGGTAGGGATTCCTTCATCTCTCCTTTAATTGTGTATCATGTAGGGTGGGTGTAATTTTTCCTCTTGTAAATATGGATAAAACCAATTTAAATAAGACAATAGGAAGGAATAAATGGGAATGGGGAAATATGTTGATGATCACTTGCTTTTATCTCTAATATTTGATCTGTAATGTGAATTGTATGGGTTGTATCCCTTTAAAAATTGTGGTCGTTGGTGGTCTTTGCTTGCACGCTTGTGATTCTTCATTATTATCATTTATTCTCTCTTGAAATGATGAAATTTGATTAATCATGTATACCTGGTTAAATGAAAAGGATGCCCCGAGATCAAACTTGATTTGTGATCACCCCTATTTATCAAAGTGGAATTAAAGAACCTTTATTGGATAAGTCCAAATACACTCATCTTGTTTTGGTGTGGATGTGTGGTGTGTGGGTCTTGTTGGGTTTTTTTCTTTATGGGGGTTATATGGTGGTGTTTTTGGTAGCATGGTTGTGGGAACAAAGGTGGGTAGAGGAGTTGGTTCTGTGAGAAGGGTGTGGTATGCGTGTGTAGTGTGGCTATGGTTTAGTGGTGGTTGTTATGGTATTTGTGTATGAGGTGATGCAGGAGGTGTGATGGAATCTCAGGTTAAGATATTGATTGATTATGGAATGGATGAACTTGTTATTAATTGGGAATACATCTAGGCATTGGTTGGATAGCAGAGCCACATGACTATGATGTGTCATGATTTCATGTTGTGAGTGTTAGAATATGTTCCCTTACCATTTTCCCTTCGTTCCTTGTTTTTCTTGGGCAGTGGTTGGTATGATTACACTGCCTTATAATGTTTCAATGTTTGGTTGTTGGCTGAGTAGGGATGGAAATAAATAAATGAACTATTTTACAATACATAATGATAATTGGTTAAATGAATCAGATGAGGGTATTTTTCAAGTTGAGGCTTGTAGTGAAGTGGTGTTCAAGTGACCATTATTTGTGGTGGTATGTGCATGTAGGGGTAGTAGTAAAGGTGGTTTTTAGTGGGATGGTTTTATGTTTGGTATCCCATAGGATGGGCTGAGTTTTTATTACCTATATGTATAAATTTGTAATTCATTATATTTTCTATACACACCCTACCCATGTTGAGCACTATGTGCCGAACACCCCCATTGTTATGGGGGAGGGGGTATTTCCCAACATCCCAGTGGGTGGATGGATGAACAGTTACTGACTTTACCATGTTACCTCTTCTAGGCATTGATCACCCAAGACTCTTCAGGCATGATGTAATGGATTGGGGTTTAATACCATACTTATGGTATTGGCTGTGTGAGTGGTGGTTTGTTTCCCAAGTATCTTTGGGATGAGGCCTAGGTGTTTTTGGGTGAGATGTGTGGTGGTTGTGGCCCAGGTGTCTATGGGTAGGATGTGATGTGGTGTGCGGATCAGGTGTATGCGTGCAGGTTGTGACGGTGGGACTTGTGGAAGAGCATGATAGCATTAGGATGTTTTCCATTAGGTGTGAGTAGTTAACCAATGGTAAGTGGTGCGGGGTACCCAAATATCAATGTTCTTACTACTTTACTTCACTTGATTTGTGTTATTTGGTGAGCATTCCTTGGTGAGATTGGGGTGGGTAGTATACCTTGTTAGGTTCTTTTGAGTTTCTACTATTTTATCACAGGGGAATTAGTATACTTCTCCCACTTGTGCACGAGTAAATTTGGTATTTCACTATTGAGTATACTTGTATGCTCTCTATACATTTATAATATTATTTTCAGGTTTCTAGGGAGATTACATAGACCTTGATGGACCTTACTAGCTCAGTCATTGGGGATGATTACTGCATCACTACTTAGTTTTATTTTTGTACTTAGTTTGGAGTTTTCTTTGTATTTCTAGCAGTTTTACTTAAACATGCATGTGGGATGGATTTTGGTTTCTTTATATATATCTATCTTGGTGTTGTTTGAGGTTGATACATCTTATCTACCAATCTTGGTTACTATAAAAAGGTTATTGCCTCTCAATTTTGTGAGATTTATATACCCTTGGTGTTGGTCTCCACCTCGAGGCCTATTGGAGGCGGGACTCGAGGGTCGTTATCTCTCATTCATATTGAAGAAGGAAGGTCTCGACAGCTTGCTTTCCCTTCCCTCATCTTGAAGAAGGTGGGTCATGAAATAATGGTATCAGAGGCTAATGGTTAAAATATAGGATGGAGTTTGGAGTTAGGCATAGTGAGGATTGAATGGGTTGATAGGGAAATAGTTTTAGGTGATCTTGGTGCATGACATAGGCTAGGGAAGACCGGTTAGGACATGGAATTTTAGGGCCCCCATGATCTGATGCAAGGATTCTGAGCTTACTGAAAGATCAAGTGAGGCTATAATTATTGCATGGTAGAGACCCTAGGAAAGGTATATGAATCATGGTGACTTTTGTTCCTGTTTATTTTGGGAGTTTTCAAGAAATTAAAATAAACAATGAGTTAAAATGAATCGTAAATAAATTACATACTAATCGGGCTTAGGAGTTCCTTGTTTTTCTTTCAGGTATAGATCCCAGACATCACCTGCCTATGGTATGAGTAATAGAGGGTTAGAAAACTGACTCAGTTTACTGGAGGATGGTTAATCCAGTGGAGAAGGATGATCAGTGGTAGAAGATGCTTCATGATTTTTAGTAGAAGAATCTAGGAAAGTACGAGAGAAGTGTCTCAAACATGGAGACATAGAGTTTAATTGAGGATCTTGTGATCAATTTTAGCTTGATCTGGGATTCTATAGAGTACATGGTTCCTCTAATATTGATCCATATGAGGGGATAAACACATTAGTTGTGGATTCTTTACCTCGGGGGGAGGAAGGAGACCGGTGTTTCGTGGGTTGACTTTGAGAAGGAGTTCTGGGTGGAATCCCATTGTTCCATGATGAAAGACGAGAAGAGGTAGGATCTACTCTCCCTACAGTAGGGGAGTTTGTCTATGAGGGAATTGGGTATCAAGTTCAAGGATCTCATATTTTTTTCTCCAGATCACTTTCTGGATGAGGATTCTCAGGCGAGGCGCTTGGAGGAGGCAGTTCTTCCTTATCTTTAATATGAAGTTACTCCCTTCACCCTACCAACATACTTAGAGGTTCAGAAGAAGGATAAGGCAGTGGAAAGGATGAACTCATGAGGAGGTCTTCCATGAGAAGGGAGTCAACTAATTTATTTAAAGGGGAAGTTTGTCAGTAGCAAGTCTCTGGAATCAGGGCCTTCCAGGTTTCGGCCAGCGGGGAGCCGAACCCAACAATTTCGGTCCTGAACCTATGGTCCTCAACCTTTTCCCATAAGCATGGGTCCGGGGTTCTTTTATTTTGGTGGTCATGGGAACCTCCAAGGACAGTACCTGACTTGAGCTTAGTATGGTGGAGGTGGGCAAGTTTAGCACCTGACTCAGCAGCAGTTTCCAGCCAGGCCTTTCTAATAGTAGGGACAGTAGGCACCTGCTACACCAAGGGTGAATAGTGAAGGAGGAGGATGACCTCAAGGTGCTCCTTAGGGATCTCGAATAAGGTGTAGTTGGGGAGGAATCTAACAACTGAGGGGCAGAGGATCCAGGTGTGGGAAGTTACACACTATAGAGGTAATAGTTCCAACGGGGCCGAAGATCGTTCAAGGTATGATTAGTTTATTTAGTACACTTTCTTGTGCCTTGTTTGATTTGGGAGCTTCGCACTCATTAATTGCACTGAGTTTGGACCATGCCTTGGGACTGGACATAGAGAGGCTTTCCTTTCCCCTGGTGTTAAGTACACCAATAGGAGGCCAGACCAGCTTGTTTGATGTTTTCCAGGGATGTAGACTGATGTTGGGGTTGCATCTGTCTAGTGGGTATCTCTTTCAAATATAGATGAAACCGTATGATACCATACTTGGAATTGAATATATTTTTTTTGGATCATGCTGTTATTGATTTCTTTCTAAGAAGACTCATGTTTTCAAACGTGAAAGGACAATATGTAGCTTTCATTGGAGGGTGGAGTTGTTAGGTGGATAGCCAGCGTATAGAGATACTTCTTTCCTTGTTAGCTGAGGTGTCAGTGGGATTGATGGATGCTGATATGGTGGAGGTTATGGGAGTTTTCTAAGAGTTTCTAAATGTTTTCCCCAAGGATATTTTAACTTTACCCCCTTGATGTGACATTAAGTTTGGGATAGACTTACAACTTAGTGCTAGTCCAATTTTGATGGATCCTTATCAGATGGTGCCTTCTGAGTTGTAGATCAAAATTGGCATCTAGATGAGGAACTGTTTCATTTGACCTAGTGTGTCACCTTGGGATGCTCTAGTCTTATTTTTGAATAAGGAAGATGGTGGTCTGAGGCTGTGCATAGACTACCAGAGACTGAATTAGGTAACGATCAAGAACCGTTACCCTCTCCCGATGATAGATGATCTTTTCAATCAACTAATGGGGGATAGTTGGTTTTACAAGAATGATTTACATTTTGGATATCACCAATTGAGGGTTAATAAGGGTGACAACCCAAAGATTGCTTTCAGGTGCAGGTATGGGCACTTCGAGTTCATAGTTATGCCATTCGATATAATGAACCCACCAATTGTGTTCATGGGGATTGTGGACTCTATATTTCTTGAGTTTCTAGACCAGTTCATCTTAGTATTCATCAACGAAATCATGATCTACTCAAAGTTAGAGGAGGAACATACAGATCATCTCAGGACTGTGCTAGAGGTCCTTCAGCACCACCAGCTCTTTGAAAAGATGTCCAAGTGAAAGTTTTGGACATAGGAGGTCCAATTCCTTGGGAATGTAGTGTCTCAGCAGGGCATAGTAGTGGACCCATTGAAGGTCAATGCATTTTTTTCTTGGGAAGCACCCAATAATTTGGTAGAGATTCACAGTTTTCTCATTTTGGAAGCCTATTATCAGATAATAATACCAGATTTATCCTGAGTAATAGCACTATTAATGGATCTCACTAGAAAAGGATAAGATTTTTTGTGGAGTGAGCAGTTCCAGGAAGTGTTTGAATATCTAAAGGGGAATCTGGTCAGTGCTCCAGTTCTTAGGCTTCCATAGGAAGGGGTGATGTTCGAGGTGTTTTGAGATGATTCCCATTTAGGCTTGGGGTGTGTGATGATGCAGTAATGAGAAGTGGTCTTCTATGGGTCTAGAAAGTTACTTCCTCATGAATGTAAATATGCCACCCATTATTTAGAACTAGTAGAGGCCATGTTTTCACTAAATCTATGGAGACATTACCTCATTGGGGAGCGCTTTATGGTATTCAAGGATCACAAGAGCTTGAGGTATATCTTTTCCCAGTGAGTTATGAACTTTCGATAGAGGAGGTGGATAGAGTTTCTCCCAGATTACGATTTTGAGATCTCCTACACCTCAAGAAAGGGGAATTTTGTGGTTGATGTTTTGAGAAGGAAGTCACAGAAGGAGGTAGTTTGGGAATCTATGGATGCTTGGAGGGAGATGAAGGAGTTTTATTCCTTACACTTACATGTAGGAATGGATGGAAATAGATGCCATATATTTCAGATGATAATATAATCATATATGAGGAAAAAGGTGGAGGATTCTCATTGAGGAGAATCAGAGGCGGAGGTGATACATGATCACATTGACTAGGGTAATGCTCTGGGGGGATGATCGGAGGGTGGTTAGAATTAGATGTTGTTTTGTGGAAAGCTGTTTGTTCTAGTAGAAATGCATGATTAAGTTTTATGTGAGTTTAATAGATCACCTCTAGTGGTACACCCAGGAGTTTCCAAGATGTATCAGGGCTTGAAGGAATAGTTCTAGTGGCCCAGGATGAAGCGGGCATTGGTAGAGTTTGTGGAAAAGTGCTTAGTGTTCCTACAAATGAAGGCTGAGCACCATGTTCCCGGTGGTTTGTTGCAGCCCCTAGATGTCCCAGAGTGGAATTTGGATGGAATATTAATGTATTTTTTCATAGTATTACCTAGGTATAAGGTAGGATGTTATGCTATTTGGTTAGTAGTGGATCAGTTGAAAAAATTAGCTCACTTCTTAGTGATCAAGTAGTCGAGAGCAGTGGATGCCTTAGTACAGAGGAATGTGGGTGAGGTGGTGCGAATGCATGGAGTTCCAAAATCCATTTTCTTGGATTGGGATAAAAATTTTACATTTTGATTCTAGAGGGGATTGCAGAATTCTTTTGGCACTCAGTTACACCTCAACACTACTTTCCACCCTCAAACAGTTGGACAAACAGAGAGGATCATCCAGATGTTGGAGGACATTTTCGAGGCATGTGTTCTAAACCTTAGTGGCTCCTGGGTGAGAAATTTTCCCTTGGTAGAGTTTGATTACAATAATAGCTATCACTCTTCCATTGGCATGTATCCGTTCAAGGCCTTGTACGAGAGGCTGTGTCGTTCACCCTTGTGCTGGATGGAAGTTGGGGATGAAAATTCTCTTGGTCTGGACATGGTGAAGAGTATGAAAGAGAAGGTGAAGCTTTTTTGTGAGAGGATGAATGAAGTATAGGATATGAAGAAGTCATATAACGATAACAGGAGAATTCCCTTGGAGTTAGATATTGAGAACCATGTATTCTTGAAGTTTTCCCCTCAATGTGGGAAGTGGAAGTATGAAAATGGGAGTAAACTTTCTATTAGGTTCATCATACATTTTGAGGTGTTGGGATGAGTTGTTGAGGTGGAATATCAGCTGGCATTGCCACTGCAGTTGGGGAGGATCCACGACATCTTTTATATCTACCAACTTTTTCGGTATCTTCATAATGATTCCCATGTCATTGATTTGGTAGAGTTAGATATCAAGGATGACACAATGTTCATGGAGCAACCAGTGGAGATCTAGGATTTTTGGGAGAAGGTGTTACATGGACATACCATTCCCTTGGTTTGTATGTTTTAGAGGCATGGTGTCCTGGAGGAGAGTATTTGGGAATGAGAGGCGCAGATGCGTGCCCAGTACCCAAAGTTGCTTTGAGTTTTTCTCATGTGCTTTTCTTTTTCATGTAATGCTTGAACCTTGTTTTCTATAAGATAAGTTATTTCCTTGTTATGTGGTGTACGAAAAAGTACTTATGTATGAGGAGGAGAGGATATGATCCCTAATTGAGACACATTAATGCAGATGTGATTAAACTCATGAGAGTGAGTCAACTCCACCCAAATTAGATAGTATCTTAACTTGGGAGAAAGAAATTTCATGAGTCATATTTTTGGGTAGTGTGACTTTTGGTGCCTGTGTGGTATGTCTTGTGGTTTTTTGGTTTGGAAAATATTGGAGGAGGTGCACTTTGATGCTAATTTTTCACTCTAACGAGGTGGTTTATCCTTGAGAGGTATCTTACAGGGTGGTTTTTCAGACCCTAATTTCTTCTAGGGTTGGTTTTGAATTATCAAGGGTGAGAATAGTTTGATAGGTATTTGATGTATTGTCCTGGACCTTCATGGTCCATTACTTTGTCAAAATCTAGTGTTTGGGGTATTTTGGGAGGCAAAAATAGCTCATTTCAAGAGTTTTCCAAATTTATAATTTTTTTGTAGGTAGGTTGAGGCGACAGTAGGTTGAGGCATCAGTGAGTCAGGGCAATGGTGAGTCAGGGCGTTAGTGAGTTAGGGCATCAGTGAGTTAGGGCATTGTTGAGTAAGGGTGTAGGTGAGTCAGGGAATTGGTGATTCAGGGAGTCAGTGATTCAGGGAATCACTGAGTCAAGGCATCGGTGAGTCACAGAGTCGGAGAGTCATGACGTCAATGAGTTAGGGCGTCAGTGAGTCAGAGCGTCGGTGAGTTAGGGAATCAGTGAGTCAGGGCGTCAGTGAGTCAAGCATCGATAAGTCACGTTGGCAGTTCAACATCAGTAGCTCAGAGTCAATATCTCATTGTAAGGACCTGACCCAAGTTTCATGGAGATGACACCTTATTTGATTACGTTGACATACATATAAGGAATACGAATCCCAAAGGACTGAGTAGTTTAGTATTATTGGAAACAAGTTACATACAAAAGTTTAACATTACAACATGAAGGAAAAACAACACTAATTTATTCCACTAGAAACATCACGTCTCCTAGATTATGCTTTCAAGTCATTCATAAATTACTTCTTCATGTCCTGAGAAAATAAAACATAAGAAAGGGGTGAGCTCAAACGCTCAATAAGAGTAATCAATATAGCAGAAGATAATATAAACATTATACTTAGTGAATAATTGAAAACAAATTCCTTTAATAATAAACTTGAACACATTATGGAAGGGATATGAGTTGAATAAATAATTACATAACAAAACATAATCATGGGTATTCTACTAGTCGAAACCGCATGATCTTAAAATACTAGTATCATAATAAGGGAAGTGCATATGAAAGAAATTCTGAATATCGCGACCCAGCCTTTTCTTACATTACTATTACATCATTTCAAAGATAAACAACATAATAGTATTACACATAGAGGATCCAAAAGTTTAGTGTCTTGGGAAAACTAGGACCACACATAACAAAATACAACATCTTGCATAAACATTTATTTAACTTCTTCTTCTCTAGCTTTTTATTAGCACTTGTCCTATCCTTAGTACATGTAGCCACCTGAGTATATACATCAAAATGGGTGATCTAGAATACTAGTAAGAGGATAGATAAGAACAATATATCATGGGGTGAGCATAATCATAACATAGTCAAAAGATCATGAACATGAGAGGAGCATAAATAAAAGACTTGAAATGTGGCAATGCATAAAAATGAAACATCATGTCTTAGTGGTTAAATACCACACATACTTGTGAACCAAGATATCATTTTTTCACAAATCATTTCACATTTACTCATGAGATTCACCACTTTACCCAATGCATTGGAGTGCTCTATAATTCCAGGCGCACCCGTCACATTGAAACATTCATATTGCGCTATATAATTTCAGGCGCACCTGTCACATCATAACATTATCATCATCATTCTTGCCACATAGAACACATATAAAAAATGTACATAAATAACCCATGGAAAGGAATGGGTTTCATCTCATAATAACACATTAATAATATTTGGGTTCCCAAAAGAAAGAGGGAATAACATACATGTTACAAGAATCGTCCACTTTGGGTGAGAAGTAAAAGGGGTCTTCTTAAAAGAAGAGTTCTTTTGGAAAACATTTTGTTGGACATAAAAACCAGTGAAAAACATGTATATCCCAAAGAAGTAAATACAATTATGAAAAAATTATCTTTAAGGAGTAACCATATCAAAAATGGAGTGAAAGAGGGAGAACCCGAAGGAAGAAAATTGGGTTCGAGATTTCCCCTTACCTTGTATCTGAATGCTTCCTTCTCTTTAATGTTCTTTATAATGAAATTATATTCATTAATTAAAAATAAAGAACCATTTTTAAATTAATAGGGTTCATTCTGGTTTCATTATGTCATATTATGTTCCTTTTTATGACTTATAGAGTTTAAAAACATTGTTTGGGGATGTTTGTTTTTATGGTTTTTCTTGGGTGGTTCACTTGTATTCTTAAATTGAAGTTCGGGTAGAACATGGGTAAACATCCAGAAATGATATTACATGTTATTAATGATATTACAGGAGTTTTAATGATTTTATAATGAATTATATTAGATCCATGTGTATGAATCATTAGATAAGAATTAAATGATGGTTATTTGGGTCAATTTGGGCGGTTTTTGGATCACAACGAACTTGTTTTAACTTATCACTTAGTAATATGTCCATAGGTTATTTACAGAACTTTAAATAGAACATAATACACATAAAATATTATGGTTCAACCATAAAAATGGTTTCATGACCATATCTGAAGGTATAAATGGAAGAATAAAGCATGTCGTTCTTGAAGGTGATAAATTAATACCTCAGGAACAACATTCTCTTTAATAAAATAAAAGGAAAAGGTAAAGGGGGTTGGATGATATAATATCCCATTAGAATCATTAAATTATATTATATGTATAATAATGGAGTTAAAATACAATTTGGATGAATATAGGTGGGGTGAGATCAAGAAATGAACTTGAACTTGAAAGGAAATTAAAAGAGAAGAGGGAGGGAAATTACCTCTTGAATCCTTCTCTTGAGAACCTCCTTAAGGGACTAAACTTGGTATTTTGATGAGACCAGAATCCCTTGGAAGTGGGTGAGGGGATAGGTAAGGTGTTTGGGTATAGTTTAAAGAAGGATTGGAGCTTTAGAGGTGTGAGGAAAAGAGGGAGTGAAGGGTGGCTTTTATAGTGGAGGGGAGAGGGGTTTCCTTAATATAAAATTCATTAGTTTATTATTTCCCCACAAGACAAGGAATAGTGAGTCTTGAAAGACAAATAATAGTAATTTTATAATTTAATACCGAACCAAGTGAGCTTACATCAGTAGAACATCACACATGACCCTATAATTATCTTATTTAGCTTATTTTGTAAATTACGGTATTTCACTATTCATAAAAAATTCAAGTATCTCAGAAAAATCCCAAAAATTTACCCCAAACATTTTTTGATATGTAGAATCAAAAAATGAATTCCATTTTTCAAAAATAATTTTCTAAATATTATTAATTTAATATTTAATTAAAATCATAATTTACTTAAAAAAACAATTTTTAAGATTATAACTGATTTTATAGTGCTTTCAAAAATTAAGTATGGTATTATACAATTATATAAAAACTATAAGACATTTATTCTTTAATTTATGAATAAATTTTAGGGAAATAAATATTCTTTTTAATTAATTAATTAATTATAATTAATTATTTATGACTCACAAAATACCAAAATGTTTACTAAGGTCAAATTGTCACTTTCTAAGATGTCTAAATTTTATTTTATTATTCATAGGTAATGTTACGCTTATATTGGATGATTTACTATTCATAAGGGTCATATTAATATTCATAAGTGTATGTTACTATTCCTAATGGTAGGTTACTATTCACCAAAAATTATTATTTTTTACATTAGACTCCAAAAATCATCTTGAACACAACCATGTATGACGGATTTTCAAAATTCCAAACATAGGAGTGACAAAATTATGTTTAAAGGTCACTTATCACTTAGTAGCTCATTATTTTGTGTTTTCATGTTATTTTATGACATAAATATAAGAAGGGAATTTTCCATTGAAAAACATTGGGTCGTTACACTGAAACATTTTGTCAAGGCCTCAAACAAGACGTCTAATGATTAATGCCTTGGCCAAAATCCATATATCACATTGGGAAAGGCCTCGGCCAATTCCACGTCTATTAGTCTCATGAGACCTACTGATGCATCGAGGGGCTATAGCGGGCCCCACCCATCACATAATTAGTCCAATGCATTCCTCATATGAGCAGGGATAAACATAAACAACATATATATTCATATTGAAACTATCATATGGAATGTAACTAACTTTCCCCAATTATTGAACATAAAAACTAACCATTCAGAATAATATGGGGAATGGTTTTAAGATAGATCATTCACAATAAATTTAGTAATAAACCATTTAATAAAATATGGTATATAAAATCATAAATGATTAACCCCAACAATACATAATAATCAACAAGAGTGTTGAATCAAATGAGAATAATCTTCTAATATCATTAAACAATTCTTGTGATAAATACTCTTTTATTTTGAAATGAAGAGTTCCTTTGAAAAAATATTTGTATAAAACTAGAAGTAAAGTAAGATAGTATTTAATGATAAAATTAGTGTTTTTATAAGGATAATTGTTTCAAAAATATATTATAGATTGCCCATGAAAATAGATATGAATTTGAGAAATTCCCTTATATCGGGCTCATATTTTTGAAAATAGTTTTGAGAGCTTATTTTAAAACATGTAACTATCCAGAAAATAGGGAAGGATTCTGGTTGGTGAACATATATAGAATACTCACACAGAATTTATGAGGATTAAATCACAATACATAATAATTTTATCGAGGAAATTTGACAATAAAAGTAACCCGAATGAAAATGGAAGTTTGGGTGAAAAACCCATACCTTAACTCCAAACATGTTCTTCTCTCGAACTTATACTCCTAGAATATGAAATTATACTTATTAATAACTTATTTAAAAACATATTTGATATGTATTTAGTTTATCATAGTTATGTTTAGTTAATTTATGTTCTTATTTATAAGTTATAGTACTGAATTCTGTCGCTTCAGAGTGTTCATTTTCTTTATTTTCATCTTCGGTTCACTTGTTTTTAAGTATGTGTAATGGATGTAAATCTATAAAATTGAAATTATATATTATTTATGAACATAAATAGGTTCTATTGGTAATTTATATAACTTTTTTACATGGAAATAGGATGAATTATTATATATAACTTTAATGATAATTGTTTCGGTTAATTTGTGGGTTTTGATTTCAACGAACTCATTTTACTTTATTACTTAATTACATTTGTACAAAGACATTAAAGAATATTAAATATATTATATTATATATAAAAATCTGGTTCAACCATAACAAGAATGGTTTCATGACCATATTTGAGAATGATAATAGAAAATTAAAGTCCATCGTCCTTGAATGTGTAAAATTGACACATCTCAGATGGTGTTCTTGCTACTAGTATAAAAGAAGGTAAAAAGGGAGAGATGTTGATAAATTATTCCAATATCATGAAAAAATTCTAGTACATATAAGGCACTAGATTAATAAAAAAATTTGGATAAGTATAGGTAATAGAAAAAAGAAAACAAATGAACTTGAAAGGAAGGACAAAGAATTGAAAAGAGAAATTTACCTCTTGAACCAAACTTCCTTGAGAGCCTCCTTAAGGGAGAGGTTTTGGTATTCTTATGAGAACAAAGCTTGCTGGACGTGGGAGAGGAGGTTGGGAGGGTGTTTGGATAGAATTTGGAGAAGGTACAAGGCTTGAGAGGAGTGAATGGAAGGGGGGTGAGATGGGGTTTTTATAGTGGAGAGAGGGGATTTCTTAATATAAAACTCATTAATTTCTGATTTCTCCTCAAGACAAGGAATAGTGAGTATTACATGACCAAGAATAGTAATTTTATCATGTGATACCAATACAAGTGGGCTTACATCAGCATAACATCACACATGACTCTATAATTAGTGTATTTATCTTAATTTTGAAATTTATGGTATGTCACTATTCATAAAAAATTCAAGTATTTCAGAAAAATCCCAAAAATTTACCCCAACAATTTTTTGACATGTAGAATCCAAAAATGAATTCCATTTTTCAAAAATAATTTTCTAAATATTATTAATTTAATATTTAATTAAATCATAATTTATTCTAAAAACAAGAGTTTTAAAACATTTGTTTATTTATTTTAAAGCATAGATATATCGTACTTACACTTGAATATTATTTATATACTATCATAAGTAAGGTTACTATTCATTAGGGTATATCACTATTCATAAGGGTATGTTACTATTCATAAGGGTATGTTACTATTCACCAAAAATTAAGTTTTTCTTATTGGACTCTAAATAACTTACTGATCACAACTGTGTATGTTGGATTTTTGAAATTCACATCACAAAAGTGGAAAACTTATGTTTTAAGTGTCACATATCACTTAGTAGTTAATTATGTTGTGATTTCATGTGATTATGACATATTTATAAGAAATGAATTTCCTTTAAAAAATTTTGGGTCGTTACATTCTACCCTCCTTACAAAAATTTCATCCATGAAATTCACAATATATTACCTGAAAAGATTTGGGTATGTCTTTAACATAAGCTCCTCAGGCTCCCATGTTGCTTCCTCCATCTTATGGTTCCTCCATAGAACCTTTACCAGATGAGTCGTCCGATTTCTCAATACTTGTTCTCTAGTATCAAGAATCTTGATAGGCTCTTCAAAATAAGATAGATCAGGCTCAAGTTATACTTCTTCATAAGTGAGTACATGTGTTTGGTCTAGCATGTACTTTCTCAACATTGATACATGGAACACATTGTGAACCTTGGAGGGACTTGGCGGCATTTCCAAATGGTAAGCTATGGCTCTAATTCGGTCCAGAATTTCAAAAGGTCTGATGTACCTAGGACTTAATTTTACCTTCTTACCGAATCGTATAATACCCTTCCATGGAGATACCTTTAAGAAAACGTGATCACCTTCTTGAAATTCCAAATCCTTTCTTCGGTTATCAGCATAGCTCTTTTTCCTACTTTGAGCTGTTTTGATATGGTTCTGGATAATCTTCACCTTTTCCGTTATTTCTTCAACAAGTTCTAGGCCCATTAGCTTTCTTTCACCAACATCATCCCAGCAAGTGGGTGTATGACATCTCCTCTCATATAATGCTTCATAGGGTGCCATCTGAATACTTGAATGGAAGCTATTGTTGTAGGAAAATTCTACGAGAGGTAAATACTGATCCCACATGCCTTGAAAACCAAGTGAACAAGACCTCAACATGTCTTCCAATGTTTGAATAGTCCATTCAGATTGTCCATCAGTTTGTGGGTGGTAGGCAGTGCTCAAACGAAGATCAGTATCTAGGGCCTTCTGAAGACTCTTCCAGAATCGTGATGTACAATGGGGATCGCAATCAGAAAATATTGATGAGGGTACACCATGAAGTCTTACAACTTCATTAATATATATTCTTTCTAAACGTTCAAGTGGTAAATCTTCCCTTATAGCAAGAAAATGTGAAGATTTTGTAAGACGGTCGACAATGACCCATATCGTATCATTCTATCTTGGAGTCTTTTGGTAGACCCATGACAAAGTCCATCGTAATATCATCCCATTTCCACATAGGTATAGGAAGGGGTTGCATGAATCCACCTAGATGTTGTCTTCCTGCTTTCACCTGTTGACAAACTAAACATCTCGACATGTAATCATCAATCTCTCTCTTCATGTTTTCCCACAAAAAATGTTCCTTCATATCTCTATACATCTTGGTGCTACCCAGGTGTATAGATAAATTTGAGCTATGAGAATTTTATAATAGTTCCATTTTTAGCTCAGGTACTGATGGAACGCATAACCTCTTCCCAAACTTCAGAACTCCTTCTTCATACATGAAGTCAACCAGTCTCCCATCCTTAAATGCATTAATTTTCTTGTGAAGATTCTCATCATCAGATTGAGAAATTTTTATCTTCTCTAGTAAAGATGGTTTAACAATCATTTGAAAGAGGAGTGATATTTCCCCTTCCTTAACAATTTCCATATCCATCTTCAGTATATCCATGAACATAGGATCTCTTTCAATCCTCATTTGAGTCAGAAGTCCATGATCTTTCCTATTTAATTCATCTACCACCTTATTCACCTTTCCTGGGTGGTAGTGTATTGAACAATCATAATCTTTGAGTAACTCGATCCATCTTCTTTGCCTCATGTTGAGTTCTTTTTGTGTGAAAATATATTTCAAACTCTTGTGGTCCATATAAATCTCACATCTCTCTCCGTAGAGATAATTCCTCCATATTTTCAGAGAAAATATTATAGCTGCTAACTCAGGATCATGAGTTGGATAATTTTTCTCATGATTCTTCAATTGTCTTGATGCATAAGCAATAACTTTATCGTTTTGCATAAGGATGCAACCTAGTTCATTCTTTAATGCATCTCTGTATATTAAAAATTCATCACTTCCATTGACCAATATTCTTTTCAATTCATCAAAGAATTCTGTACATTCTTTTTTCCACACAAACTTAACTCCTTTACATGTGAGCTTGGTTAGAAGGTTAGCCATTCAGGAAAAATTCTGAACGAAATGCCGAAAATAACCTGCTAAGCCAATAAAACTACATACCTCAATTATGTTTGTTGGCATAGGCTAATCTTGGATTTCATTTGTCTTTTCAGGATCAACTAGGATTCCATCCTTAGAGACAATATGGCCTTGAAAATAAACTGATTGAAGCCCGAATTCACACTTTCTAAACTTCCCATATAATTTATTTCTTCTAAGAGTTATCAGAATATCCCGCAAGTGATTCTCATGGTCTTCATATATTTTTGAGTATACGAGGATATCATCAATGAATACCACAACAAAGTTATCAAGATATTCCTTGAAAACTCTATTCATTAAATCTATGAAAACAGAGGGTACATTTGTCAGTCCAAAAGGCATCACTGTAAACTTGTAATGCCCATACCTAGTCCGAAATGCTGTCTTATGAGTATCTTCCTTCCTCACATGCAACTGATGATATTCGGATCGAAGGTCAATCTTCGAAAAGTATTGAGCTCCATGAATTTGGTCAAATAAATCATCAATTCGGGGCATATGATACTTATTCTTTATTATAATAGGAATGATTTTTCTGTAATCAATGCAAAGTCTCATGGATCCATCTTTCTTATTGACAAAGAGGATAGGGGATCCCCATAGAGAAACACTAGGTCGAATAAATACCTTTTCACTCAAATCCTCTAGTTGTTTCTTTAGCTCTACTAATTCCACAGTGGCGATTCTTTAAGGACTCTTTGATATAGGTCTTGCATCATGAATTAAATCAATATAGAACTCAACTTCCTACTCTGGAGGATGTTCAGGTAAATCCTCTGGAAATACATCAATGTACTCTTTCACTATGTGCACATATTCAATTTGAAGATTTCTTTCCTTGACCATAGATATTAGTTTATCTTTCTCTCCAAGTATTGTATTCAGTAGTGCTACTGGGGGTGATTCTAGATAAGAATCAGGTGGTGAAGTTTCCTCCCTAAAGACAAGGGATTCTACACCATTTTCAAAAATTGTAACTTCCTTCTTCTTACAATAAATCTTTGAATCATAATTTTACAACCAATCCATACCAAGAATTATATCAAATTAATTAATTGGTATGATGATAAGGTTAGCAACTAGGTCACATTTTGGTGTCTGGAGGGGGACTAATCGACATGCCTTTTTTGCAATGATACATCCACTAGGAGTTTTGATTGATAACTCCATTATCAAATTAAATTGGACATACCGAATTTTATTCTAAAACTGGTAAGATATAAATGAATCCGACGATCTAGAATCAAATAAAGTATTGGCTAAATTTTAGGAAACGATTAAAGTACCTACCACCACATCATTAAGAATTTCAACCTCTGTAGTTGTGATTGCATAAGCTTGTCCTTGATCCCTTGGCCTTTTCTATTACATATTTCCTTGACGCTTTGGACATTCATTAGCATAGTGTCCCATCTCCTGACAATTATAGCATTGAACATAATTGACTTCCTTCTTCCCTTTGAAATCACCGGCAAGATGGCCCTTCTGACCACATTTATAACATACTACTTTTCTTTTTAAGCATGCACTGAGGTGTTTCCTTCCATAAATTTCACATGGTGAAAATTCAACTCTTCCCTTCTTACCCGTTTCCTTATTTCCTTTCCTAGGGTTTTCAGCATCCCACTTATTTTCTTTATTTCCCTTAAAGTCATAAGACTTAGAGAATTATTTTTCTGTCTTGATAGCACATTAAACTATATCCTTATATGATGAAAAACTTTGGGAGACAAGTGCTCGCCAGAGGAATGGCTTTAGGCCATCAAAGAATAAATCAATTTTTCTCCTTGGATTTCTTATATAGTACATAGGATGTCTTGATAACCTTGTAAAGTTGGATTCATACTTGGAAACATTTTCATCCTCCTTCTGCCTCAGATTCAAGAATTGTCTCTCCATATCTGCTTGCTGCTCACGAGGGAAATATTTTTCTAAGAAAATTTCCTTAAAATCCCACCATTCCATCTCTTATATCTCTTCCTCCTCCTTGTGTTTTGGATTAATGACCAGCACTAATCCACATATCCGGACAGATGATATACTTCCATGACAACCTTCTCTATTTCATTACATCCCAAAGAAAGAAATATCTTCTTGAGGGAACTTATCCAGTCCTCAGCTAAAAATGGGTTTGTAGTCCCATTGAATAATGGAGGCTGTTGTCGCATAAAGCAATCGAACATAGCTCCTCCATGTGGTGGATTCGGATGCTCCATATGGGTAAGGTTATTATTCATAACCTGAGTAAGTTTTCCCAGTATAGTTATGAGTTTCTCAGCACCAGTCACAACACCAGATCCAACATCATTATCTTACATCGGAGGAAGATCCCTACAGGGGACATGTGTGTTTGTGCAGTTTCCATTCCTTCCACTTGGCGCCATCTCTAGATAATGGCATACAGTATATTAGGTTATGAATCCTAATGTATAATCTTAACTTAACAAAATACTTAGGAAAAAATTGAGGTCCTGCGAATGGCTAATCCCATATTCACAAATATGGTTTCTTTGAGGAATATTTTATATTTCAATCCTCAATAATGTCTTTTAAAGAAAATGTGAATTATCCTAAGCATATCCCTGGGAACATTGTAACCAAGAGTGCAGCAGGGCCCGTTTTCATGCACCAGTTCCCATTTGAGTCTAGATCAAAGTGGTGTTTTCAGGTTTTACCCCTAGATGCATCTGTGCCAGAGCCGCCTCTACTAGCTTGTATCCAGATAGGGATGTATTTCTTTAAAGATCCTCATTACCTATTCCTTACCAAAATACCAGGACGTTATTGTATGTATATCCTCAAAGACTAACTTAGGGACTCTTCCCTAATTCTACGTTCTCTAAATCTAGTTTCCAAGTATACTACTAAAATTCCTCTGATACAAACTGTAATGACCGGACCCCAGTTACCGAGAGCCGACACCTTATTTGATTACGTTGTCATACATACAAGGAATATGAATCCTAAAGGACCTATTAGTTTAGTATTATTGGAAACAAGTTACAGACATAAGTTTAACTTTAGAACATGAAGGGAAAACAACACTAATTTATTCCACTAGAAACATCACGTCTCCTAGATTATGCTTGAAAGTCATTCATAAATTACTTCTTCATGTCCTGAGAAAATGAAACATAAGAAAGCAGTGAGCTCAAATTCTCAGTAAGAATAAGAAATACATTGGAAGATAATATGAACATTATACATGATAAATAATTTAAAACACAAGCCTTTAATAATAAACTTGAACACATTATGACAGGGATATGAGCTGAATAAATAATGCCATAATAAAACATAATCATGGGTATTCTACTAGTTGAAACTGCATGATCTTAAAGTACTAGAATCATAATGAGGTAAGTGTGTATTCCAGACATTTGAAACATTTTTTCAAGGCCTCAGCCAAGACATCAAATGATTAAGGCCTTGTCCAGAATCCATATATCACATTGGGAAAGGACTCGGCCAATTCAATGTCTATTTGTCTCATGAGACCTACCGATGCATAGGGGGGCTATAGTGGGCCCCACACATCACATAATAACTCAAATAAATTTCTCATATGAGCATGGATAAACATAAACAACATATACATTCATATTGAAACTATCATATGAAATGTAACTAACTTTCCCCAATTATTAAACATAAAAACTAACCATTTAGAATAATATGGTGAATGGTTTTAGGATAGATCATCCACAATAAAGTTAGTCATAAACCATTAAATAAAATATGGTATATGACACCATAAATTATTAACCCCAACAATACATAAGAATCAACCAGAGTGTTGAATCAAATGAGAATAATCTTCTAAAATCATTAAGCAATTATTGTGATAAATACTCTTTTATTTTGAAAAGAAGAGTTCTTTTGGAAAAATATTTGTATAAAACTAGAATTAAATTATGATAGTATTTCATGATAAAATTAATTTTTTATAAGGATAATGGTTTCCAAAAATATATTATAGCTTTCCCTTGAAAATACATATGAATTTGAGAAATTCCCTTGTATCGGGCTCATATTTTTGGAAACAGTTTTGAGAGCTTCTTTTAAAACATTTAACTATCCAGAAAATAGGGAAGGATTCTTGTTGGTGTAAATATATATAATACTAACACAGAATTTATGAGGATTACATCACAATACATAATAATTTCATCGAGGAAATTAGATAATAAAAGTAACCTGAATGAAAATGGAAGTTCGGGTGGAAAAACCTTACCTTAACTCCAAACATGTTCTTCTCTCAAACTTAAGCTTCTGGAATATGAAATTATACTTATTAATAACTTATTTAAAAACCTATTAGAGATGTATTTATTTTATCATAGTCATGGTTAGTTCATTTATGTTCCTATTGATAAGTTATTGTATTGAATTCCGTCGCTTCGGAGTGTTCATTTTCTTTATTTTCATCTTCGCTTCACTTGTTTTTAAATATGTGGAATGGATGTAAATCTCCAGAATTGAAATTATATATTATTTATAAACATAAATAGGTGTTATTTTTCATTTATATAACTTGGTTACATGGAAATAAGATTAATTATTATATAGAACCTTAATGATAATTGTTTCGGTTAATTTGTGGGTTTTGATTACAACGAACTCATTTTCCTTTATAACTTAATAACATTTGTAAAAAGGGATTACAAAATCTTAAATATATTATATCATATATAAAAATCTTGTTCAACCATAACAAGAATGGTTTCATGACCATATTTTAGAATGATAATAGAAATCGAAAGTCCATTGTCCTTGAATGTGTAAAATTGACACATCTCGGATGCTGTTCTTGCTACTAGTATAAAAGAAGGTAAAAAGGGAGAGATGTTGATAACTTATTCCACTATCATGAAAACATTCCAGTAAATATAAGGTACTGTATTCATCACAAAATTTGTATAATTAGTGGTAATATAAAAAGGAAAACAAATGAATTTGAAAGGAAAGACAAATAATTGAAAAGAGGAATTTACCTCTTGAACCAAACTTCCTTGAGAGCCTCCTTAAGGGAGAGGTTTTGGTATTTTTATGAGACCAAAGCTTGATGGAAGTGGGATAGGATGTTGGGAGGGTATTTGTATAGAATTTGGAGAAGGCACAAGTCTTGAGAAGAGAGAATGGAAGGGGGGGGGGGGGGTGAGAGGGGGTTTTTATAGTGGAGGAGAGAGGAGATTTCTTAATATAAAACTAATTAATTTATTATTTATCCTCAAGGCAAGGAATAGTGAGTATTCCATGACCAAGAATAGTAATTTTATCATGTGATACCTAACCAAGTGGGCTTACATCAGTAGAACTTCACACATGACTCTATAATTTGTGTATTTATCTTAATTTTGCAATTTATGGTATGTCACTATTCATCAGAAATTAAAGTGGTTTAGAAAAATCCCAACAATTTACCCCAACCATTTTTCGACATTTTGAATCCAAAAATGAAGTCCATTTTTCAAAAATAATTTTCTAAATATTATTAATTTAATATTTAATTAAATCATAATTTATTCTAAAAATAAGAGTTTTAAAACATTTGTTTATTTATTTTAAAGCATAGAGATATCGTACTTACACTTGAATATTATTTATATACTATCATAAGTAAGGTTACTATTCATTAGGGTATATCACTATTCATAAGGGTATGCTACTATTCATAAGGGTAGATTACTATTCACCAAAAATTAAGTTTTTCTTATTGGACTCTAAATAACTTACTGATTGCCACTGTGTATGTCGGATTTTTGAAATTCACATCACAAAAGTGGAAAAATTATGTTTTAAGGGTCACATAGCACTTAGTAGTTAATTATGTTGTGATTTCATGTGATTATGACATATTTATAAGAAATGAATTTCCTTTAAAAAATATTGGGTCATTAAACTCAGTGTCGATGACTTGCTGTCGGTGGCTTGCTATTGGTGGCTTGCTGTTGGTGACTCACCCATCAGTGGCTCATTTCTAGTTTTCCCAGTTTTTCAAGTTTCACCCCTATTATGTTTTATTTGACTTAAATCAAGTTTAAAGCCTTATTTGGGCGTTTCTAAAGGTGTTTTAAAGGATATTAATCATATATTTAATATCCTAATGCTCTGGGGATTTTGAAATAGTCAAACCATATGGTCTTGTCCATGATCCAACTTTAATGGCATTGTAAGCATTTTCTTCCATTTATATAGGATCTAGTTTTTTCTTAAGACGAGGTCCTCTCTTATCTTTTCTCTTAGTGCATGGAGAACTTTTCTTCCAAGATGGGAAATATTCCTGTGATATAGCCCCCCTGTTCGATTTTACTTGGAGTCTCCTACTCATGAGACCCCTATTTTTTGGTACAAAGAGGATTTTTGGTCTCCTGTTGTTCTAGGTAGGGATTACTTCATCTCTCCTTTAATTGTGTATCATGTGGGGTGTGTGTACTTATGTCCTCTTGTAAATACGGATGAAACCAATTTAAAGAAGATAATAGAAATGAGTAAATGGGGACGAGAAAAGATGTTGATGATCACTTTCTTTTATCTGTTATCTTTGATCTGGAATGTGAATTGTATAGGTTGTATCCCTCTAAAAATCATGGCCATTGGTGTTCTTTTCTTGTGCACTTGTGATCCTTTATGCTTATCGTTGATTCTATCTTGAAATGATTATAAACATGAAATATGATTAATCAAATATAACCAATTAAATGAAAAGGATTTCTCAAGATCAGACTTGATTTGTGATCACCCTTGTTTATCAAAGTGGAATTAAATAACCTTTGTTGGATAAGTACAAATACACTCAGCTTGTTTTGGTGTGGCTGTGTGCTATGTGGGTCTTGTTTGTTTTTGTGCTTTCTTGGGGTTATATGGTGGTGCTGTGGGTAGCATGGTTGTGGTCACATAGATGGGAAAATGAGTTGGTTCTATAAGAATGGTGTGGTATGTGTGTGTAGTGGAGCTTTGGTTTAGTGGTTATTGTTATGGGTTTGTGTATGAGGTGGTGCAAGAGCTGTGATGGAATCTTAGGTTGAGAGATTGATTGATTATTGAATGTATAGAATCATTATGAAGTGGGACTACATCCGGGTAGTGGTTGGCCAGCAGGGCTATAGTACTGGGTTGTGTGATGATTTCATTTTGTTAGTGTTTGAATGGGTTCCCTTACCATTTCCACTTCTTTTTATTATTTGGGTTGGGTAGTGGTTGGTATGGTTTCTTTTCCTTATAATGTTTGCAGTGTTTAGTATTTTCCTAGGTAGGTATGGAAATAAATAAATAAATTATTTGATAATTCAGAATGATAATTGGTTAAATGAATCAGATGAGGGTGTGTTTTGAGTTGGGGCTTATAGTGAAGTGGTGTTCAAGTAAACATTGTTTGTGGTGGTACGTGCATACATGTGTAAAAAAAAGGTGGTTTTGAGCAGGATAGTTTTATGTTTTTAATCCCATAGGATAATCTGAGTGTTTGTTACCTATATGTATAAACTTATAGTTCCTTATGTTTTCTATACACACCCCACATGTGTTGAGCACTATGTTCTGAACACCCCCATTATTATGGGGGAGGGTGTCTTTCCCAACATCCCGATGAGAGGATGGATGACTGGTTACTAACTTTACCACACTCCCTATTCAACGAATTGATCACCTAAGAATCTTCGGAAAGGATTTAATGGCTTGAGGTTTAATACCAGAATTATGGTTTTCGCTGTGTGAGAGGTGGTTTGTTTCCCAGGTGTCTTCAGGATGAGGCCCAAGTGTTTTTTGGTAAGATGTGTTGTGGTTGTGGCCCAGATGTCTACGGGTAGGATGTGATGTGGTGTGAGGATTAGGTGTATGCGGGAAGGTTGTGATAGTGGGGCTTGTGGAAGAGTGTGGTAGCGTCAGGATGTTCTCTGTTAGTGATAAGTAGTTAACTAGTGGGAAGTAGTGTGGGGTACCCAAATATCAATGTGCTTACTAATTTAATTTACTTGACTTGCATTATTTGGTGAGCATTCCTTGGTGAGGTTGGGGTGGATAGTATAACTTCTTAGGGGATTTTTAGTTTTGATGTTTTCTCATAGGGGCATTAGTATGCTTGTCCCACTTGTGCATGGGTGACTTTGGTTTTTCCTATTTGGTATACTTTTATGCTCACCCTACATATATAAAACTATTTTCAGGTTTCTAGGGATATTACACGAACCGTTCTGGACCTTACTAGCTTGGATGTTGGGGAAGACTGCTATGTCACTTCTTAGTTTTATTCCAGTACTTTGGAGTTTTCTTTTTATTTATAGTAGTTTTAGTTAAACATGCACATGGGATAGATTTTGGTTTCTTTATATATATCTTTCTTGTAATTGTTTGAGGTTGATACATCTTATCTCCCGATCTTGGTTCTTATAAAAAGGGTAATTCCTCGCACTTTTTTGATATTTCTACACCATTGGTGCTGTTCACCAACTCAGGGCCTATTAGAGGTGAGATTCAAGGGTCATTATCTCTCCTTCTTCTTGAGGAAGGAAGGTCTCAACATCTTTATATCCCTTCCCTAATCTTGAAGAAGGCAGGTCATGACATAGTTACTATTATCCATTCCTAATAATTTAAAAACTAGGTTTTAATGACCATACTTAAATATATTTTAGTTACATTTATGTTCAATGTTGTGTGTGGAAAAAGTTATCAAACACATTGAATTTTTTAAAGGTAATAATATATTAAAATATCAGAGTATTAAAATTGCCTATACAAGTGGTTAATGATCTCCAATCACTCATGTATTAATCTATTTCCCTCCATCACTTGGGAAATGGAGGATGTCCAGGTGGTCTATGTGGGAAAATTTAGAAGAAGATAAGAAAAATTAAAATGAAAGATAAATGGAAACATCCTATTTTATAAAAAATCAAACACTTATAATGAAATAAATTAAGAGAGAATTAATCAATAAAAAATAGATTTCATTAATAGGGGTTGGGATAATCTCTTTGGATTTACCACTAAGGGTCTAGTGTTCCATCACTGGAGAGAAGTTACATAAAAAGAAAAAAAATCCCCAGAAGCTTGAGCTTCAGCTCAATCGACTGGTTAGAAGCTTCCCCCTCTTATCTTGTACAATTATTTTAATATTCTTTATAGAAACAAATGAATGATCGAATTCCCTGGTGAACTTCAAAATTTCTTATGTGAATAACACAGTCTTCCTATTCTTCCTTGATTAATTCAAATACCTTTGGAATCCTCCCATATTTCAGTGAGTATCCCCCATTTCTTCTGATGGATGACACATGTCTTGATTGAGGGTCAATATTTTACTATCATGCACTTATAGAACATTCATAGCCTTGAATTTTTCCCATTATCTTCAACTTCTACTACTTGATGTATTATTATATTATGGAAGCTCAGAAGTATTCTTTCCTAATTTAAGCAGACCAGGAAAATAAGAATTGATTTTAGGTTAAAATTGATTTATTTTTGGAATTTTCTATTTTAATTATATTCCCTAGAATATAGTAAAGTAAAAAAATGTGAAATTATAGGGAATATCTTACAAATTAGTTTAAAAATTATTACGGGGGTTCCCAAAGTATTAATCAAAAATTAAGTTATATATGAGTCTATGAAGCCTTAATAATTCCATTAAAGTTATATTCATGGTAGAATGAGTCTTATGTGGGCCATGGAAAGTTATATGCACAAATTCTTACACAAAATGTGAAGTATTATGGCATGTGGGTAGTGTTTTACATGTCCTAAGAAGTCATACATAATGGATGGGAAACTGCATGTGTTCACTAGGAAGTCGTACACAGTTCATCAAAGTCATATAGGTTCTCAGAAAGTCTTATATAATGACTGAAGCTCATTCCTTATCCATATTTCAACAAACATTTAAGTTTTACACATAGAGAAACTGAAGACTTATAAAGTGAAAATAAAAGTTTGATGTGGCCACTAATAAGTCATACCCATTTCCCTTTTTTTAAATTTTGATCAAGTGAAGAGGCTTACATTTTGACATAAATTCTTACATGATCCATTAGATTCATAAGAAATCTATGCAGATTCTTACAAAGAACCAATCAAATTTTTTATTTTTAGCCTTAGACCTGCAACCCATGAAAAAAAAATCTTAGTGCATCCTTTTCCAATTTACTTCAGAATTAAATTAAAATAATTAAAAAATTAGAATTAAAAGTTTTTCAATATTTCAAACTCAAACAAAAAAATCAATGGAATTTAAATGAATTACAGAGATGAATAAAACAATAAAAAAGCAAGTTTTAAATACATTTTTCATTTTAATTCCAAAATCACATTATTACTCGATTTAAACAATTTATTTTCAATTAAAAGAAAATAAATATGAAAATATTATTAAATCCTAAAATAAAATTTGAACATTTGTGTCTTTATTAGAAACATGAGATTCATGCACACTTCCTTGGGCAGTTTAAAACCCAAAATGTCCAAACGCTCAACTTATCCAATTATATTGACTACTTGAGATCTGAAAGATGCACCGTCTCAAATTTTTCATGTAAATAGTTCCTTGAAAATCTCATATCTCTATTGATTTGCCTTCTAATAATAAATATTATGAAGATGAGATAACATGGTGTATGGATATATAAATCCTTCTCAATTGTCTCATTAGGAGGTACATCAGGAATTGAATACTCTCGCACATAAATATTCCATTCTTAGTGAAATATAATGTAAAAGTTTTAATACCACTCCTTGAAGTTATTTATAGTTAAGAGATTGTCATTCTCAAGTATGGATTGCTGTGATAATGTTTTTTTCACGTTAGTTGTCATTTTTCTAAAAAAACAAAATAAAGTTTTAGTACTTTATCTTTAAGACTAAAATATGAAAGATTTAATAATTTTTATTTATATTATTATTATCCCACTATTTTATCTTTATTATAGCCCCTTGATCCATTGATTAAATTCCACAATCCTAAAATCCTAGACCTGGTTTTCCATAACAATTGCCTAAAAATTGTATTAAATAGAATATGTGTTGGATATGGTGCCCAAGAACCAACTTCGGCATACTTTATGATAACATGTATTCATGGTTTTTAATATTAATAAACTCTTTATCACATCATGATTTTTCTTCTGCATAATATAGTATGTGATAATGTTATAAGAGTAGCTGTCACAATAAAAGGTCATAATAGTTCCCTATTATGATGAGAACTCAGAAGTGCTACAACACTATTCTTCAACATATGTTCTATATTCGGATGATATAATTTGAGAGAAAAAATGATACAAGATATCAGGTGTGGAGACTCATATGACTTTGATGCACCTTCTCATGGTGTACACCCTTGGTAATATCCAATATGACATTATAATAAAGAGACCCACTAGTAGAAAATCCACATTTATAAGTGTCATTGGATGTCCCTATCTGCGGATTTGTGTATTGGTCCTTATAATTTAATATTTTTATTAATGAGTATTATGAGTCACACACTAAGATGTATTGATGAAAATCATGATGATAGATGTTCACAACGAAGTATGGTATGTTGGGTGTGTCATGAGTAATATTGCATTAATGAATAATGAGAGAAAGGATTTGTCCCTTCTATTTATTAATAGAAGTTGATATCTCATTCCCTTTTATGGAAATGATATAGCCTAAATAAATCCATGGCCAGGGTGTTCTAAAGGAAAGTTCATTTTCAAAAAGTACAAGAAAGAGAAATCAAGCACATATGTTGATGATACTAGAATGCAACCTACTTGATTAGATATATCTAGATAAAGGGATTATATTACATAGTAAGCATCCATTTGAGGTAACATGTCATTGTGGTATTAAATTCTTTCTATATGGGTTCCTTGGTGTGTTGGTAGATGTTAACCTTGGAATTTAGACTGCTTTGCCTAATTCCACTGAGAAAGAGTCCTATAGGGTCACAAACTAAGTGTGCCCAGAATCTTAGTTAAATAATAAATTATTATTTATTATTTAACAGGTTGGATAAATATTATTCCTATACATGGTTTGATAATTATTCATGTATTCTTGATCGCATATAAATATTTAGTTTCTATTTATTAAATATAATATTTATTTATTTATTGGCGAATAATGCAATGATATTTATTTAATAAATAAATAGACATTATTCAAGGCTTGATAAATATTATGGAGGAATGGTGGGGTGAGTTAAATGGTCCCATGAGAAATAATAAATATTGAATATTATTTAATTAAATAATATTTAATATTAATTCTCAAGTTAATAAAATGCCAAGAATTGATAATAATATTATTATTATTTGACATGGGGTTTTTCTAGGATTAAAGAAATAATTAAGGGCACTTGTGAAATTATTTTCTTTTAACCCAAGTAATGTAAATAACCAATTATGTTATTTTATCAATAGATCCAATTAATTTGTATTGGTTTTTCACAATAGACTTGGAGAATCCTCTCAATATTAGAGAGCTCCCTTCTCCAAGAATGATCCAAAAAATGGAGAGTAATCCTCCTCTACCAGATCAAGGAGAATGCTTTGGAAGCAGTTCTCAAAGTGATCAAAGGTGGATGATGCATGTGTAAGGATACTCCTTGTTAGCACCTAGATATTCCTTTGGTGAAATCTATAGATTCATGGAACATGTGTGGATCACCGCTAGAGGAAATCTACACTTGGTTTCTACAATGCAACGATGGTGGAAAGCAGATCCATCACTAGATTCATCAATGAAGAAATAATTCCTTAAAGGTAATTCTTTATTTAGTTAAATTAATTACAAATAACATGTGATGATCCTCTCTTTGGTTTCGGCATAATTAGCCATTGTCTATTTCTTTGATTCAATTTTGTGGATCGCGATGTTCATTGTAATATAGATCTCGTATTGATCATAGATTATGTAAAAAATCCAAGTTAGGCACCACCCATCACACACTTGCACTACGCCCAAAACCCACAAGTGGTATACGAGTGGTCACATAATTATTTATAATTATCTAAAGATCATTGGTGATTTTCACATTTTTAATTTAGTTTTTCAATTCAATTTTAATCATTTTTTAATCTGAATTGTTAGATCTGATTATTCCTCCTTTATTTATTGTATATCTAATCAAGGTGATTATTTTTATGATTAAAATAAAACCAAGGAACTCATCACAAGGTGCCAAGGTTTCTATTTGGAAAACATAGGACTACATGCCTTGTAACCATTATTACACACCGTGCAGTCATGTTTAATGAATTTTAATTGATTTGAAAATTAATTCAAGATTATGTATTAATTAAATGCTTTAATTAGACCACGTGTTGAACATAACATAATGGTGCAGGGTGAACTAGATTACATGCCATATAGATCATGTACACAACATGTAGTCTCTTTGAGTCAAAGAAAGTCTCTGTATTTCAATACACAACCTACATGATTGGTGAGCATGTAATTTGGAGATCATGTGACGTATAGCTCATTGGACATGCTGTGTACTCCATTTTCCTAGGTTTTATTCACATGCCAAATACCTAGAAATGTACCTCAAATAGATGGTAAGACATGTACACACCATGTAGCTCGGATGCAAAGTCTATGTACTTATACCAAGTTATGCATATTTAAAATTTATTTATTTTACCATGTAAACCTTGAGACATGTACTTGTGTGTGGTCATAAATATTGGACATGCCATGTGATAGGTTTTAATATTCATAAATATTTAAATGTTTAATTAATATCTATATAATGTTTAGATCTTCATATCATGTATGAGTCATATAAAAAGTTGTTACTCTATGTTCATTTAGGTATAACACATGATCGAAAAATCATGTAATTTGTGTAATCATCCATTAAGTATATGTTGTGAAAGTACATGATAAGTCGTGTATGTCATATGTCACAAGAGTAAAATAGTATATGAGTATAATACATGTTGGGAAGAATTGTATGAGTATTCACCATATTTTCTCTAAGGTACATTTATGTACACAATTAATTTTAAATAAATTTATTTATTTATTTTTAAATATAATGGATGAGAATCTCAAGAAAATTTATATGATAATTAAGATAAAAGAATTGATTAATTAAAGATAATAATTAATTGATTTGATCACGATTTATATTAAATAAGAACGATTAATAATTTAATTATGGTTTTATTAAATGTGTAACCCATTGCATACATGTGGATGATCATGAGTTCAACCAGACCTTTGTATGTTATTGGTTTCATTTAATTTATTATGAAATTAAATTATTGGTCTGTGTGCCTTCTCTCCTCTTATTATATAGGTCTTGCATGCCCATGCTTTCTTTTATGTAATCCTTCTTTCCATCTTATCTATGTGTGAGTAAAAGAAATATGTAATGTATATAATTCCCAAGTTAGTGGTGGCAGTTCAAGTTTAGAGTTGAGGTGAAACAAATCCAAGGAGATACATAGGTGGATAGGTGGAATGTTGTAAATATGATACTTAATTAGTTCAAGGTGTTTTTCCCTAGGTCAACACTTATTTTATCAACCTCTATATAAATTAACCATTAGTATAATATCATGATCATAACCTTTATTATTTTATTTTTTTCAGTTGCATGGTTATTTCATTATGGATGTTTTTTTGCGGTCACATAAATTAATGAAATTAATGATAATGCAAGATAGAACTAAAATAATTTGGATTACACATAAATATTATCTAAGACATGGTTAATTACTTAAGTAAATCCACTTAATATTAAAAAGGATGTGATAAATATAACAATTGTAAATTTACACATAAAAGGATAAAATCCCTAAATTAAATATATTATGTCGGTATAGCCTTCCATTACTTCTGTTAAAATCAAACCATAGTTCAAAGTGCTTAACCAATACAAGTTGGGGTGTTTTCAATTATTGGGGAATTTTAACTTGATGTTTTTGGTTGACTTTACTTAGTTCACATCAAGGGTTTAATAAGAAAGTAGGACTTGGTGTAACTAATAGGCAAAGGTTGAGGAAATCCAATTAAGGATTTCAAGATTGGGGAGTCCACTCAGCAGATCATGGAACTATGAGTTAATGTAGTTGGAATTTGGAATTCCTACATAAAACCATTCAAGTTTCTTGACCCATACAATTTGTGGTAATGAGAAGAGGAATATGGATCCTTTTCACTTGAATATCCAAAACAAAAAGATATTCCAAAGCCAATGGTGAGGGCTAGTGAGTTTTGATAAAATTGTGGGAGACTAATAAATATAATATCTATTTATTTTTCTAAATGTTATTAGATAAAGTGCTAAAATTATGTTTATCGTATTTTGTAGCAATGATAATAATATTATATCAAACATATCATTTATATCCATACTTGAGAATGACAACCTTCTCATTGGAAAAAAATTACAAGAATGGAAAAGGCACCTATGTGTCATCCTTCACTATGAAAGGAGATTGTATGTGTTGGAAGAACCTTTTCCAATTATTCCTGGTAATGAGGTAAGTGATGAAGAATTATATATCTATGAGAAGAATCTGAATAATGCTATATATGTTCAGTATTTCATGCTATCATCCATGTCTAATGAGCTTTTGAAGCAACATGAGGATATGGATGCCTATAGAATGATATATCACCTTTGGGACCTCTATCAAGAGAAGGTGAGATAAGAGAGGTATGAGATCCCCAATGCATTATTTAAATCTAAGCTTGGAGAGTCTGATCTAGTTGGGCCTCATGTAGTCAAGATTATTGGCTATATTGAAGACTTGGGAATCTTAGAGATTAAATTACTAGATGAGTTGCATACAGATCTCATACTTTCATCACTTACAAAATCCTTATCTATATTTATTTTTAATTATAATATAAGAAAAAAATGATAAGAGTCTTTTGTAACTTCTTACTTTGATTCACTTAGTGGATAAGGACATGGGGCGCGACAAACCCACAATCCTTATGGTGAATAAGATAATGAAGAACAAGGAAAAGTAGACCAAGACTTATAAATAGTTTAAATATCCTAAGCACTGTCCTTACAAGAAGAAAAAGATCCAGAGGTAGGGAAAGGAAAATTAGACGGTATGTTTTGCATGTGGAAATTTAGGACAACAGAAGAGGAAATGAATCCATAAGAACAAGAAAGCTAAAGGTGCATTCGTTATTGAGTGCAATCTTTCAATATCTACACATTGGGTATTAGATACATCTTGTGGGGCTCACATATGTATCCAAATGTAGGAACCAAGTAGATTATGGAATATTACCAGAGGAGAGGTGGATCTAAGAGCTGCTAATGGTGTGAGGTTGGCTACCCTGGCCATTAGTGACTACCACCTCTCATCACTAATGGTAATGATTTTGGTTTTGAAATATTTTTATTATGTACCTACTGTTACCAAAATCATAATTTATATATCATACCTAGTTACAGATGGGTTTATTTTCAAATTTGAAAATAAAAGTTATTTCTTTTATAAGGAAAACATATGTTATGGTATGTCACATTTAAATAACAGTCTTTATATATTAAATTAAGGAAAAAAAGTTTTTCAAATTGATAATGAATCATGTTTAAACGACTCATACAATACCCAGCTCTAGCATCCCGTCTTGGTTATGTAAACAAGAAGCATCTGACAAAGATCCATCAAGATGGCTATTCAGAATCTTATGATCTAAAAATACTTGAAATATTTCATACTTGTTTAAAAATAAAAATAACCAAAAAACTATTTGTTGGATAGGGTCAAAGGTCTGCATAGCTTCTAGTATTGGTACACATTGATGTGTGTGGACCGTTTCCAGTAGAATATAGAGGTGTATATTCTTACTTCATAACATTTATTGATGAATTGAGTAGATATGGCTATATCTACTTGATGAGGTATAAGTCTGAGTCCTTTGATAAATTCAAGGAATTCAAGAATGAAGTATAGAATCAAATTGGTAATAATATAAAGAAGTTTTAATCAGATCTAGGTGGTGAATATCTTAACCAAGATTTCGTCAACTTTTTATAGGATTTTGGGATTCTATCTTAACTCACTCCACCTTATACACCATAGTGGAATGGTGTTAGTGAAAGGAGGAACAATACCTTGTTAGACATGGTAAAGTCTATGATGAGTCATGTAGATATTCTATTGTCCTTTTGGGGATATGAATTACAATCTACGACATACATATTAGACCAAGTTCCAACTAAAGTGTAAAATGGAATTCCCTTTGAGCTATGAAGTGGAAAGAAACCCATTTTTTCGCACACACATGTATGGGATTTCAAGTCATTTGTTAAGGCCTTCTCAGGAAACAAACTATCACCCATGGCATGAAGTGTATCTTTATATGGTATACTAAGGAAATAATGAGATACTACCTATACAAACCCTTAGAAAAGAAAGTGACTATCGCTAGAAAAGACATATTTTTTGATAGGGAGAACATACTAAAAAAGGATAGTAGGATAAAGATTTAATTTTTTGAATTTGATGCTCAAGATACACATGAGTTGGAATAGGAACATATTCTACAGGTCCCCATGGAAGAAGTAGTCTCTGAAACACAAGTACTGCGTAGGAGCATAAGAGAGGTAAGAGAACCAGAGAGATATGGTTTTCTAGTCATCGAGGATAGTGACTCATTATTGGTTGATAATGATGAACCTCTATCCTACAAGGATGTAGTAGAAAGATCAGAATTCGCAAGATGGAAAGAATCTATGAATTCTAAAATGGATCCCATATATCAAAACCAAGTTTGGGTTCTGGTAAATGTGCTAGATGATGTAAATAATATTGGATACAAATTAGTATTCAAGAGAAACATAGACATGGAAGGTAAAATAAATACCTATAAATAAAGGATAGTGGCTAAAGGGTTTAAACAATGTCAAGGAATTGACTATGATGAAACCTTTTCACCAGTTTTAATGTTTAAATACATTATAATTCTACTTTCTATAATAGATTACCATGACTATGAGATTTGGTAGATGGATTTAAAGAATACATTACTTAATGGGAACCTTCAGAAATATGTCTATATGACACAACCAGAAGGGTTTGTGACTCTAGGTGATGCCAAAATAATTTTCAAATTTCAGAGATCCTTTTGTGGATTGAAGCAAGCATCCATGTCATAGAAAATTCAATGTGATGAAGCCATAAAATAATTTAGTTTAATTAAGAATGAATGTGAGTCATGTGTTTACAAGAGGTTTAGTGGAAATTCAGCCATTATCCTAGTATTATATGTTGATAAAATATTACTTATTAGAAATGACATACCGGTCTTATAGTCTGTTAAGGACTAGTTAAATAAGTGTTTCTCCATGAAGAAATTAGGTGAAACAACCTATATTCTAGGGATCAATATCATTTGGGATAGATCCAAGAGGTTTCTTGTACTAATTCAAAGTATATATATTGACCATATACTAAAAATATGTAGTATGGAATAATATTAGAGGGGATTGGATCGAGTGTCGCATGATTTATATCTTTCTAAGAAAATGTGTCCTTAGACATAATAAGAGAAAGAGAGAATGAGTAATATCCCATATGCTTCAGTGATAGGGTCAATCATTTATTTCATGTTATGTACTAGACTTGATATTTCCTATTCATTGATCATGGTAGGAAGATCTCAAGAAGATCCAGGAGAACAACATTGGACTGTTGTTAAAGCTATCCTTAAGTATCTAAGAAGAACTAAGGATATGTTCCTGGTGTATGGAGGAGATGAGGAGATGGTCATCAAGGGATATACAAATGATGGTTTTCAGATAGATTAGAATGATTTGAAGTATCAATTAGGATATGTTTTCTATCTCAATGAAGGAGCTGTGAGTTGGAATAGTTTAAAGTAGCCAGTTGTCGTTGATTCTATGGTGGATTCTGAGTATATAATGTCTTATGATGAAACCAAGGAAGCCATTTTGATTTAAAAATTTATCCAGGAACTTGATGTGGTACCAATCAGTAAATAACCTATCACATTGTATTGTGATAATACTATAATGGTGGCTCTTAAAAAAGAGTCAAGGTCACACCAAAAGACAAAGCACATACTCCAAAAGTATTACTTCTTGAGGAATTTCTATAAGAGGGGTGAAGTTTTAGTAAGAAGAGTATCCACATAACAGAACATGGAAAAACCCTTAACTAAAGTCCTATCTTAGTAGAAGCATGAGTATCATGTGAGAGCTAGTGGAATTAAGGTTGCTAACATTTGGATTTAGTGCAAGCAAGAGTCTGTTGGAGTTGGTGCCCTAGAAACAACTTTTATATACTTTATAATAACATTTATTCATGGTTTTTAATATTAAAAAACTCTTTATCACATCATTATTGTTATTCTGTGTAAAATATTATGTGATAATGTCCTAAGAGTAGCCGTCGCACTAAAAAGTCATAATAGTTCCCCACTATGATGAGAACCAAGAAGTTCTACGACACTGTTCTTGAATATATGTTCTAATATGGATGATATCATTTGAAGGAAACAAATGATACAAGCTATCAGGGGTGGAGACTCATAGTTTTCTGAGTCACCTTATCATGGTGTACACCCTTGGTAATATCCAGTAGGATATTATGAGAACAAGACCCACCGGTAGGAAATCCACATTTATAAGTGTCATTGGATGTTCCTATCTATGGACATGTGTATTGGTTCTTATAACTTAATATTATTATTAATGAATATTATGTTTTACACACTTGGATGTATTGATGAAAACCTTTATGAAAAATGTTCACGGTGATGTATGATATGTTGGGTGCATCACAAGTAATATTGCATTAATGAATAATGTGAGAAATGATTTGTCCCTTCTGTTTATTAAAAAAAGTTGATATTTTAGTACCTTTTATGGAAATGATATACCCTAAATAAATATATGGATATGGTTTTCTAAATGAAATTTCATTTTCCATAAATTCAAAGAAAGTGAAATCGAGCACATAGGTTGATGGAACTAGCATGCAACCTACTTGATTAGAGATATCGAGATAAAGAGATTATATTACACAGTAAGTGTCCATATGAAGTAACATGTCATTGCTGCCTTAACTTCTTTCTCTATGGATGCCTTAACATGTTGGTAAAATCTAACTCTAGACTTTAGGATGCTTCTCCTAATGAAACTGAGAAAGAGGGATAGAGGATCATACACTAAGTGTGTCGAGAATCTCAGTTAAATAATATTTTTTTTTTTATTTAACAAGTTGAATAAATATTATTCATGTACATGGATTAATAATTATTCATGTATGTTTGATTACATATAAATATTTATTTACTATTTAGTGAATATAATATTTATTTATTTATTGGTGAATAATTTTATGATATTTATTTAATAAATAAATAGACATTATTTAAGGCTTGATAAATATTGTGGAGGAATGGAGGAATGAGTTTAATGGTCTGGTGATAAATAAAAATAAAAATATTATTTAATTAAATAATATTAATCACAATTCACAAGTTAAGTGCATGTTGAGAAATGATAATAATAATATTATTATTTGACATGAGGTTTTTCTAGGATTAAATAAATAATTAAGGGAACCTATTCAATTATTTTATTTTAACCTTAGAAATATTAATACCCAATTATGTTATTTTATCAATAGAGCCAATTAATTTGTCTTGGTTATGAAAAATTGATTTGGAGAATCCTCTCTAGCCTAGAGAGCTCCCTTATCCAAGAATGATCCCAAGAATGGAGATCAATCGTCCTCCACCAGTTCAAGGAGAATTCTTTGGAAGTGGTTCTCGAAACAATCAAAGGTAGATGATGCAAGTGCAAAGATCCTCTATGCTAGCACCCAGATATTCCTCTGACTATGTATGGAGATTTGTGGAACATGTGTGAATCACATCTAGAGGAAATATACACTTAGTTTCTACAACACAACGATAGTGGACCACAGATCTGTCACCAAATTCATCAATAAAGAAAGAATTCCTTAAAGATAATTCTTTATTTAATTAAATAATTATAAATAATATATGATGATACTCTATCTAGTTAACGAATAATTATCCATTTTCTATTTATTTTATTCAATTCCATGGTTCATGGAATTCATTTTCATATAGATCTTGTATTGATCATCAATTATGGAAAAAATCAAAGTTGTGAACTATCCATCACACACTTCCACTATTCCAAGAACCAACACTATGAACATTACACTCAATATACATTTGGTCGAGTCAACCCATTATCCATGTTAAGACTCCCCAATAATTGAAATATTCCCTTGACTATGTATTGATCAACACTTTTAATATGGATACATCTTAACTCAGATGACAAAAGGATTTTTTCAAATTAATATTTCCTTGATGGATTTTATCTTATACATAAATTTCCTTATTTTATTATTCACATGTCTTGTTAATATTATGTGAATTTTACATAATTAATTTACCATGTTTAGATAAACTATTTAATAATAATCCATTTTATTTATTCCATTTTTTATGATTGTTATTTCATTTACTTAATGTGATTGTGTTTAATATAATATAAACAAACATACACATATAAATAAATTGCCATACATCAAATAGAAATAAAATAAATAAAGTGGTATGATTATGAGATTTAATAACTAGTTTCTTCATTAAGTAGACAATAAAGAAACCCTAAACCCTAGGGGGATAACTCCTTGATCTAGTCTTATCTTGAGTTATAGTATTCCACCTCAATCTTGTGTACCTCCTTGGTTTGTTTCACCTTTTCTTGGCCTTTAACTCTCTCTAATCACTTGAGAGATCATTATTTTATAAATGTATACTCACACATAGGTGAGGGGAATCAAGAGTTTGAGGTTACATAAAATAATCCATGGATACACATTCCCTTACATAAATAGAAGGAGGGGATGATTCATAGATCATCATATTTAATTTAACAATTAATTATTATAAAAATCATAAAAAAATAATTAAATTAAATAGAAACAAACACATACATAGGTTGGTCTAATTCATGATCATCTACAGATGCAACGACTACACATTTAATGAAACTGGATAGCATTCATTTATATTCATTATTTTTTAAGATAAATCTACCAAATTAATAAATTAATTTTTCTACCAATTAATTAATTAATTAATTAATATTAATTTTTTTTCTTAAAAATCTTTAAAATACACATCCATAATTTAAAAAAAATAAAAAATTAATTTTATTTAAAATTTAATATGTACATGACATGTAATGATATGGGAAACAATTTTTAGCCTTAAGGTTAGTTACATGGAATGAAATGGAGGTAACAAAGTTAGTTCCAATCCACATCACATACATGATGTGTACAACCTATATAGATGATGCATGTTAGTAAAAAAACATTGAAATGATTAATTTTATCATTTATATCTCACACATGTCACACAACGTGTAAACCCACTATATGCTGTGTAATATGATTTAATGCAACAATCAATATTATATACACATGTTTTTAACTCACATGACACAACTATAAGGTTGTGTTCTTGAATTTAGATAGCATAGATTATATAATGTGTACACCAGCTACACAACATATAATCTCCTCTGGATAATCCCGAACTACATGCCTAGGGAATCAACATGTATTCCACACAGGATAAAACACATTACACAATGTTTATACTAGCTAAATTCCATGTAATTACATTTGGACCATGTTTTATGGTTTTTCATTCCCAAAATTCCATGTAATTAATACATGACACATATTTGACCATGTGACTTCCATGAATTATGCTAGAAAAACATGTGGGGTTACTCATTGTGTATGACATATACACATAGTATACCCTATCAAACATTGTGACTATTTGAAAACTATCATGCAATATTTATTTAATACATACCATGCAATGACATCCACATGACATACTATATTTCTCACAATGAATCTTGGTGTAGTTGATCAGACTGCACAATGTGTAATTTTCTGTTACATGCCATGTATGTAAGAACTTGGATCTTTTAAAGGTATGTTCTCATTTAAGTTTTTGGTTTGAATACTTTTTTTGGTTAATTAGGTGATTACCCAAGTCCTTAAGGAGGATCGGGGGTGTTCTGAGGGTTTGGGAAATAAAAAATGGAGAAAAAGGATTTTTCTGGGTAAGCCAGATGGTTTGCGCATGGTTAGTGCTAATCGTGCGGATAGCCCAAAAAACTATGCAGGAGGTGGGTTTTTGGAATGTGGCCTCTGCACGGTTTGTGCATGATTTCGAAAACCGTGCAGGTAAACCGTGCGGCCCAGAAACTTTTAAAAAAATTAAAAATTTTCCACTCTGGTATTTTAATACCCAACTCAGGATTTCCTCCCATTTCACCCCTCTTCACCCTAGGAACGAACCAAATCTCCTAAGAGCTCCCAAATATCAATCTCCATCATTTATAATGTGTTTTTGGTTCTGTTGGTTGTGGATCAAAGCTCTGGTAAGGCTAATCCCTTCCTTGATTCTCTTTTGAGTTTAGGGTTTGTATCTTCTTCTCCTCTCCTTCTGAAGCTCTAAAAGCATACTCCTTGGGTGAGATCTAGGTTTAAGATTAAAGGGTTGGTTGAAGAGGATTATAAGGGATTGATTAAGAGTGTGTTCACCTATAGAATTGAGGTAGGTGGTCTACAAGTTATATCCCATGGTTTATTTGTGGATTTGTGCTTGTTTAGTTTTGTTCTTGGGTGTCTCTTGGTATGTTTTGATCACCATTGGAATGTTTAGGTAAAATGATTATTAATAAGGTAAATGGAAACCCTCACGATCCCCATGGTATGCGTCGAGGGTGATGAGACTAATCTAGGTCCACCCATGGGGTGTGACAACTCTCCCGGACCTAAGGATTTGTAAAGAAAAAGTGATATTATTGTGTAGTTATGTAGAGACTTGATAAACGTGTTGATGTGTTTGATTGAATTGAAGTAGAATCTATGTTATTCACCTATGATTAGTAATAACCTAAGGGATATCAGGTTAATATGGAAGTGATTAAAGACCATAATGAAATGGAATATGAGCCTGGTAATGAAGCCTATTGAGCTAGGCATAATGAACGAAGCCTAGTGAGATAGACATAATTAATGAATGCTTAGTGAGATCAAAATAATAAAAGGGGAATCCGGCTAATTGGCTAAATTATGTGAAATGTGGTAAATGTGTTAATGGGTTAAGGAATGGTATTAACTCTTACATTATTGTTATGATTTATGTTTTCCTTGGGAAATGGTTGTGATGTTGTGTGAATGGTTAATGGATACATATATGTATATCATGTTCACATGGCTTGGTAGAGTGGGGTATTGACTTGAGGTTATATTCCCACTGGTCGAGTTGGACTGAGGATCTAAACTCCACCCCTAATGCACGAGTTAGGAAAGAGGACTGATGCTTTGTTTCCCTATCGATTTCATCCAGTCGGACTAAGGCTTCGAGGTGAGGATATGGTTGACATGAGGAAGTTGTTCCGAGTGAGATAGGACAACTATGTATTTTCCTCATACATGTGATTGTGTACTTTAATCCATGTAACTTTTTGTGTGTGATGACCCCATGATAAATGCGTTGGAAATGGTAAGTAATGGTAAATGTGATGAAATGGTAAGATAAGGAAATTGTAATAAATGTTGTTAATGGACCTAAACTGGTTAGGAACACTTAATATTTTATTTTAATTTATTATTTATTTCCCTTTTTCATGCACAATTGTTTATACCAGATATTTTTTAGACTCCGTTGGTGGTGGCCTACTAAGTTGTACTCACAACCTACTCAGGCCACCGTTGGGTACCTGAGTAAACTTCATGTTTGTAGGTCAGTAGAAGGACAAATTCCCTTTCGAGGTAGTTGGGTTGGCATGGGTGTATGTGGAGGAGGACCTGGACTTGGTGTCGGGACCATTTTAGGGATTTTTTAGTTGTCTAAATTTTGGGTTTTGTTCAATTTTTCACTTGTAGCATGGCATGTCATATTTACTATTGGACATGGTTGTACCCTATTTGGGGAATGGTTGTTTATGAATGCTTTGGTATTATTGTTTATTATTCTTCTATTTTTTTATCTTCTGTTGTGGATTACTTAGATAAAAAGGGGTATAGTCTCCCTAATTGACTATTTGGACCCCCACTACTAGTCGACAACCTTTGACGTATAGGGAGGTGTGCTTAAGGTCATGTAACCACCCAGCTCAAAGCACCAATTTAGTGGCTCCCAGGTCAGGGATACTACAATGTTACTGTGTATTCTAGATATAATCTTTAACACCTTTAGATATATTCTCCAATCACTCTCTATATATTCATAATTTTTTTATTGATCACAAAAGGTGAATAGATAAGTAATATTAACTGTAATAATTAATAATGAATTAATTGGAAATAAAAACTAACATCAAATGTGTAAATCATCAATAAATTAATAATCAATTATAAATTAATTTGTGAATTACTCTAATAACACTTATAGGTTTAATATCTTGGAAAATAAGTAGTTGTCCCCTTTACCAATAATTTTTTTCCTGAATTCCTCATATAAATCCTAAAAAATGGAAAAGCACAACCCTAAAATATCTATATAGAGGATATTTTTTCACATATAATTTATAATTAATATATAAGTATTTGAAATACCTTAAGTCTCAGATTATTTTATTTAATGAAGATGATAATTAATAAAACCTTTTTCAATTCATTCCATTTTTTTGTTGAGATGATCTAAAGAATAATCCATCTAGTGATACCCATAGGTGCACTGTGAATCTCTGAACAAAACTAATGGAACTTTGATTGATAGTGCAGATGATATGATTACCTTATATTGCTCAACATTGACTGCTAAATGATATCCTCTAATATTTAAGGAATCATTCTTGGTTCTCTTAGTCTTGAGATGGAGGTGGAATTACTCTTTGGTCATGATAGTGTTCTATATAAATCTATATAGTCGCAATATGTTTTTCTCTATAGGATATGTTATGAACATATGTTCCACCACTAATAAAAATGGCATAACATAGGTTTATATAATTATATTTAAGGTTTATATTTTCACTTAGATCTTTATCTAATTCCCTTATTCAAAATAAAATCCCATACCGCTAAAATAATAATAATATTATTATTTATTGACATGCACATATTTTGTGGATATTTTAATATCCTTTGTGTTTATACCTGTAACATATTTTTTCAAATCTCCTCAGTATTTATTGAACCTAGAAAAATATTTATTTAAATAAATAAATATCTCTATATTATTAATTTATTCAATAAATAAATGTTATATTTTATAATTGGCGAATAGATATTTATTTAATATTCAACTCACATATATATTCTAACTAGAATATAACTAGAGAATGAATATATTGCGACCAATGTATCTTGAATAAATATCACTTCTTGGTCTTAAGAATAATATTCATTCTTAAATTAAATTCTTATAGAATTTAATCAAGATTCTTAGATACACTATTTTGTGTGACCCTCTAGGAATTTTTCTTAGTGTCATTAGGAAATATGGTGTAAAGTTCAAGATCAATGTCTAGAAACACATCAAGGAACCCATAAAGAAAGAAGTTAATATTGCAATGACACCAACCTCATATGAATTATCTCTATGTAATAAAATCTCTTTATCTCAATCTCTCACCAAGAAAGTTGCATTACTTGTGTCATCAACCAATATACTTGATATATCTTTCTTTATCTACCTAAAATGAACTCATCAATTAAACACCATGGTTAAGGACTTAATCTAATAGTTACATTTCAATTAAAGGGATGTGATAACATCTCTTAATCTAGGAAACACCATATCCCATCTCGACTTATTCATTAATTCCATATCACTTGTGACCCAACCAATGTATCATACTTTACCACGATCATAGGTCATCATGGTTTTGGGAAATACATCAAAGTATGCGACTCATGATATGAATTAATAATAATATCAATTTAAAGGATTATTACACATGTTCGCATATAAGAATATCTAGTGCCACATATAACATGTGGAATTATTATTGGTGGGTCTTTTCTCATAACCTTATATCAGGTAAATTAAAAAGTGTGAAACTTTATGAGAATAATCCATATTCGATTATGAGAATCCAACAATTGATGGTCTATATCATCCATGTCCCATCAGATGATGCCATCTAACCATAGAACACTAGTTTACGAATATTGCCATTATATTTCAAGGATTTCATTATAGAAGGGAACATCTATGTTATTTTAATGTGATAAATAATCTAGTACATTATTAAATTAAATTTCAGGTGGAAGAACAATCATAATATCATAATATTAATATTCATGTCTTTTAATATATACTGGTAATCTAAAATACAAATATTCAGTTCTATGAAACTGATTCCAATGGATATCACAAACCTGAGATAAAATAATATAGATAATTTAGAATTATCTATTGTACATCATAGCTTTCCAATCATAATACATAATAACTATTTCAAATTTTTTGATATGAATTATATATAATATGATATTCATGATTTTTTTTTCTAAATTTCAATTATGAATTGATTCATATAATTTATAAATTGTTTATAAATCATGTAAAGAATTATTTTAGGATATTTATTTAATTTATAAAAATTTATAAATTAATTAATTAGAAATTATTTATAATTAATTTATTAAAATTTTAGGAAACTTTTATTAAATAAATATCCATAATATTAAATATTAATATTAAATAAATTTTTTACTTATATAGAATTATGTATATTTTTTACATAAAATTTTAATATGGAAATTATAAGAGTGATTTAAAAAGTTTTTATAAATTAAAAAAATAGGGAAAAATATATGTGGGTTTATATTGAATTATGAATTGTTCCTAATTATTTAATTTGAATTTTTAAAATTAAAATTCCTTATTTGAGGAATTATTTAAACCATATCAAAATGATTTTTTATAATTTATATGATCAAGGTTTAAATAACATTAAATACTTGAAAATATAAATATCTATATAATATATGAATAGTTAATATATATAATGTTTATATTCCAAATATCATATATTTAAGTAAAATGGAATATAAATTTAAAATACAAAGGAGTTCATGTTGAGAATAAATATGATTTTTTTTTATTTATATAATTATAGAAATCTATAATGTATGATTAAGTTATAAAGTATTTATAGTTGTTTATTTAGGAATTGTTTATAAATGTTTATCTCATGTTTAAATATATGAATTGTTAATTTATTTCATTTATTCCCTACTTTATTCATAGTTTTAACTATTATATTATGAATGCTTGTATGATTTAGTTTAAGGATTTAAACTGCTCCTTTAATTTTTTATAAATTCATATGAAGCATTACTTGTTAAGTATGATAATTGTTTTTTTCTTATACATTGATTTTTTATTATACTGGGTTATGATCTTAAATTTAATGGTTTATTATACTTTATACATATTTAGTGTTATAATTTTTATGAAATTATGGTTTCACTTGAGTAAAGTAACCTTGGGTAGAGGGAATTTAGGTCAGATTGCTCACCAGCTTAGAGGCTTTTTCCTTATCTAGAAAAGTAGGGTTTGGATATCTATCTCTCCAAGCTTAATATTGTGGGGATTTTTAATTTAATATGATTACAATATAAAATTTTCAACCTATATCACCTTCACCATGACCAAACTAAAGTGCCACACACCTCAAACACCTATTTTTGTATGCTAGAGGCCACTGACTAGTAGTGAGGGTCGACATATAACAAGTGGGAAGACTATACCCTAAGGAAAAAATAATAATAATGTCACATAATGATGTCACTTTATAGTAACGATATTAAATTTCTTTTAATATGTTTTTTAAAAATTATAGGGTCATTCTGGGTGTTTTTTTGGAAATTTTGGAGTTTTTTTGGGCATGGGCATAGTTAGGCCAAACCGTATGGAATTCCCAGGAAACCATGAAACTTGTGGTGGTTTAGGAAAGTGGAATTTCACATGGTTAGACAAAACATGAAACCAAACCATGTGGTTACTCTAGTGTAAAGAACCAAGCACATCGTTGGCACATGGTTAGCCAAACCGTGTGACCAAACCATGTGGCTTATCTAGTGTACAAAAGTAGGTGCATGGTTCATGTATGTTTTTTCGAAACACGTGGCCAAAACATACGATGAGAATTAATTAATCTAAAAATTTATTCTTAAACTTGAAATATCTCTCATTAAACTTATTCTTTATCCTACATGTTATACTCTTGACCTAAGGGATTCCTCTTGGATATTTTGAAGATACCAACTATTCTAGAGAGTGATTTTGAGGTAACTTTTGGCATTGGATATAGGAAACTCAAGGTAAGATCCAATTATTTATTTTTCTTCATCATTATTTGAGATATACTCTCTTTTTATATAAATTAACTATATATTAGGGAATTATATCCATATATATAGGTTGTGACATGATCTAATGATTTTGATTAGAAATCAGATCTACCTAGATTATAGTGGGTTTCTTTGCGAATTTCTTGGTGAACAATGTTTCTTGTCTCCATTGATCTAGAGATTATTAAATCTAAGTTTCTTAATATGGGTTTCATGATTTAGGGATCTCATTTTATTCATAGTATCCTTCATTCCACTTGGTGTGTGGATACCATTCAATTTTTGGGTATACCAAGTGTTTGAGGTGGGTGGTTTCATAAAAAGGATTTGTTTCATGAACTTTTTAGGCTTTATAATTTAAAATTGGTTTTTATAAAAAAAATTTAAGGAATAAATCATGATTTATTTAAATGTGGTTATTTTAGATACTTTTATGAAGTGGATTTTACCTTTTTAAATTTTTATGAAAAAATATTTCAAATAATGTTTTATTCAGTTTTAAGGTATTATTGATTATTTATGTGTAAAATGTGATTTTAATGATTTAAGTTGTGAAAATAAAAGCCTGCCAATGTGGGATGTTTGTAAAATCGAAAGCCTCTAAGTGTGGGCTATGACACATGGGAACCTAGGGTACTTTGGAGGGGCATAGATTAGTATAATAAAACTAGGATGGTTTGTGACTACCCAACATGAATTTATGATAAAACTCTAACTAAACTATGTTATGATTGGGGGGACAATTATCAAGGTGTTCTATAATACATAGGAACATGTTTTAGGGATTTTTTTGAATTAGTAATTTGATCATTGATATGTGAGTATCCTAGAAATCTTGGACATAACCAACCCTAATAATAGTTTCCATGGTGATCCTTTTTGATTGGTTATTTATAAATGCTTTGAGAATTGGTTCATTTGTAAATTTTTTGAAAATGGTTTGTTCATGCATGATTTATAAAATTTTCTAAAAAGGGTGGTTTTATATGTTTTATTGAAAATTATGTAAAGATATATTTCATTCCTTTTCTTTCTTTAAATGAGCATAATTGGTTTGATTTATAATGATTAATTATGAAACACATGGTGGGATCTTACTAGGATTTTTTTCTCATAACCTAAAAATACCTTTGGGAATGTATAGATATTGTTTTATAAAATATAGGTAAAGTAAAGGCACAAAATGGAAGTTGTGGGTATCCATGGTATTAGGGTTGGGAGTTTGGTGGTGACATGGTGAGGTTTTGGCCCTCATATCACATGGATATGTGTTGTCTATTATTTTATGTACTTAAGTTCATCTATTTGGATTTTGAAACTTTTATTTTCCTTTCACTACTTGTATTCCTCTGTCAAACTTTGTATTGGAATTATATATTTTTTTATATATTCCATATATTTTTCTCTTGGTTTATTGTGGGGAAAATAACTTCCAAAGGTAGTTCTTGATTCCCAACACTTGTCGCCAACCCCTGGGGATTGAGAAGGCCCTTCAGGCCTTTTCATAGGTTGTCTTGGGTGTTTGGTTCAAGGATGACTTGGGTTAGTTCAAAAATTTGGTATCATAGGGATGGAGTTTTATTTATGGATCCATGTATTGTGATTCTTTGGTAGACATGAGACATGATTTTTTGGACTTAAGGGGTGGATTATGAGTGAGTTCCTGGGTATCTGTCATCGCAATGAGCCTCAAGTTACTACAGGATGATGGGAAGTGTATCTATTATATTGATTTTTGATTTAATATCAATTATTTTCCTATTTTATCTTGTTTCAAACTAAGATTTCTCAAATATACAATTGTCTATTTTTTTCTTTGATATAGTACCATGCCCATAGAAGTCTTCCTAGAATCCCTATAGAGGGTACATTAGACGATGTTCTATGAGTGAACCCTCCAGTTGATGATAATATTGTTGAAGAGGTAGTGTGAGAGGTCTATTCCATGGAACATGGTGTTATACATACCCTGGTTCAAGCTAGATAAGTAAAACTAAGGACTAGAGGAGATAAAGATGGACTCTAAGAGTTTCTTCACTAAAAACCACCATCCTACAAAGGAATGAATGATCGTTAGGAAAAATATGACTAGTTTTAGAATATTGAGTGGTATTTTGACTTCTTATAAACTCTATATTTTATCAAAGTTAAATGTTCTACCTTTAAGCTTGAATCCCCTAACAGGAGATGGTGGGACATGATAGGTCAAGAAAAACAACATAATGGTTCTAAATGGAAATAATTCAAGACCATATTTTTCTAGAAGTTTTTTCCTGAATCATTAATGATGTATAAATCCATGGAGTTACTCACCCTTCAATAAAGTGATCAAACTATAATGGAATATGAGATATTCTTTTCCGAACTAGTTCGTTTCTCGCTCGATATTGTATCAAATGATAAATTGAAGGCTCAAAGGTTTCAGATGTTCTTTCAACTGAATATTCAATATCAAGTTTTTATATAGGACATTACCATCCATTTTAAGGTTTTGGACCTAGAAATGATGGTATAAATTGATATGGAAGTCAAGTTAGGGAAATTTGAGATTCCTCTTCCTATTAGTGTCGATTTCAATGGATCATTTGGAATGAAGAGGAAGTGGATTGAGATTCATAATGGTAGTGTAAGTGGATCTGAGTAGTAGAATTATACCACACTCTTAGTAGTATGTAATAGTGTACTTTTTACTAGCTACAAGTGTGGAAATACAGGGAATTCAAGATGTAATTTCCCTACATATTATAAAATATGTAATATGTGTGTATGTTGACATCACTTTCAGAAGTTATGTAAGGCTCTTTCTACTTAACATTATATCACAAGATCATCAAAAGCCAAAGGGTTTGTTATAAAGCAGAGAACTTTAAAGAATATAAGGTTATATCTATAGGCCTATGAAATAAATTGATTACATACATTAGAAGATTCTTTAGTAGTAGTTGATGCAGGCTCTGAAATTGTGATAGGTACTATATTTATTGATTTATCTTTTGAGAAAACTTTATTTTAAACTGGTACCTCTCATTACTTTATATCAACCCACGTTATGAACCTTTTAATACTTCTAACATGCCTCATTCCTTTTGTTATGGAGTTGGTGACGCCTCTTGAAAAGATGAAGTACTAGGGTTTTCAATGTCCCTCATGTTCTCTTTTGATATCAGAAGTCAAGTTAGTTTGGTATTTTATGATTCTAGACTTGGATCTATTTGATGTTATTATAGCCATGGATTGGTTATTTTACCATAAATTATATAATGATCATTATCATTGATAGGTGTTATTTATTTATTCTAATGGGAGCTCCAAAGTGTTTCAATGAGAGTGGGATTTGAGGTCTAGTCAACAAGGACCTCCTCTACCGGAACATAGAAAATTGATTTCCCCTTTCATAGTTGGTATTGGGGATGAACCTATAGGTCATAATATTATTTTAGTGGTTAAGAAATTTATTAAAGTGTTTCCATATTATTTCTATGGTCTTTATTTAGAGAGAGATGTTGATTTTTCAATCGATTTGGTGCTGTGAAATCAGCCAATATCCATTCCTTAATACCATATGAATCTACTGAAATTAAAGGAATTAAAGATTTTGTTGGATGATTTGAAATATAAAGGATTCATTCAACCTATTTCATCACCTTGGGTATCCCCTACGATCTTCACCAAAAAGGTTGATGGGAATCTCCATTTTTGGGTTAATTATCAAAACCAAACCATCTAATGATTAATAATAAGTATCCTTTTTTCTATATCGATGAATTGTTTGATCAAATGGAGAAAATAGATTCTCAAAAAATAACCCCCAATTAGTATATCATTAGATTAGAGTTAAGGAGTCAGATATTCTAAATACCACCTTCAAGAGTAGGTATGACCACTTTGAATATTTTGTGATGAAATTTGGTCTAACTAACACTTTGACTATTTTCATGGCCTATATGATCAGATTTTTCACTAGTACCTTGATGCCTTTCTCATAGTATTCATGGATTCTATTTTGGTTTCCTTGAGGAATGATGAAGATCATGGGAATAACCTAAAAACAAATTTAAGAATCTTGAAGGATCATTTCATTTATATTAAGTTATAAATATGTCACTTATAGATTCAAGAAGTTAAGTTCTTAGGGAATATAGTTTCTAAGAATGGACTCCTATTTTTCATGAACCAACTCAGATACCATAGTACACCAATACCATATTATGCAATGACATGACCTGAAGGGAATTATCGATCCCCATGTGCTGGAGACTAGTGAATGGGAATCAACAAAAAGTCTCAGGGAATGATTTATATCCAAGAATAAAAAACCAATAAAGAACAACACAAGTTAAATAAATGAACATTTGATATTCCAAACACTCCTCAAAGGATAAAAGTACCATAAGAAGATAGATAAATATTGAATGATACATCGTCTAATGAAAAAAAATATTCATCAAGATAAAGTCCCATTTTCATGACCCAACCCACTAGGTCTCGATCCACGACTACCTCAAGCCTGCCTCTAATAGGCTAAGGGCTGGTGACCAGCACTGAGTAGACATATTACACAAATGGGATACCTTATCCTATGGAACATGTACACATGCACACACATCCATCTATATAAAATAATGTAGATAAAATAAAAACAAAACCAAAAAATGAATACATACATAAATCCCACAATCAGAGTACAGAAAAAGTACTAAAATAATAAAAGGAGAAAAATAAAAGACCACTAGAAACTAAAAGAGAGTATAACATTATTAGAAGTAGGGGAATACTATTAAATGAAACCACCGATAAAAACCTCATTCAACCACCTATATACACCTTGGTCTTTCTAGCTTACTATACTCCACCTACTCTGGGTCCTCTTAGGACCCCGTCAAAAGGCTTTTCATCTTCACAAGACATGAAATGTATGGGAAAACCTGCGTAGGTGTGAGTTTAACAATACCTATTAGGATCCCCAAAAATCCAAAATAAAATGGACCAACTAAATGTAAATAGTCTGCTGATCTCGAATCTATAGGGGGAAACCAAAGTGAGATAGAACAAGAAACTCTATATTGACCTCTCCTCAACTATGCATGACTAGTCAGATCATCTACGCATAGAGTTCCAATAAAGAGATGTGATATCACCATATGGAATCCTAGAATAACTAAGATATACTCATCTCATACTCCAAGTATCATGAGGTCCTGACCTCACTGTCAGCCACATGATTCTACTAGAGGCTCAAAGGTAATGATCATCTAGGAGAATGCACTCTATGAGCCCTACCATCCCAGATGGAACTCATATGAGAGATACCACTCATTAGGAATAACTTTTTCATCCCTAATGGTACTCATATGAGAGATATCACTAATATAGTATTTCTATGTTGATGGCACATCTCCTCCATCTCATGTGGCTTAAATCCAAGAGAAAACACTCATCAAGTCTCTCTATAAAGAAAGTAACACTATTAATTTGCATATATCGATATCAAGATATGGGATCTCACCCATCCCTGATGGGGGGGGGGATCCTAAAACCCTACTGGAAACACTAAAGATCTCATCTCATGGATATGGGATCACACTCAAGACCATTGGGGTACACCATGAACCCAATATGGTACTCTGAAGATCATATATCTTAGGCAAGGGATCACTCCCAGGACCAATGTGAGATACCTCAAACCCTAATGATTCTCAAAGACATGATACAAAGATAGGGGATCATTCCAAAGACCACTTGGAGATATTAAAAACCCATATTTGTATCCATACACCAAGTAAGGGATCATACTCTCAATGATACCACAAACCCCACTAGAACTAGCCAGTGAGTAGGGGATCATACTCACAATGATACCACAAACCCTATTGAAACCACTCGCTAAGTAGGGGATCCTAAATCCAATTATTCCTCAAACCCTACTAGGCTAGCCTGGTAGATAGGGGATTTCCTCCCTATGTATGAAGGTCATGAAAATACTATGAAACCCACCAAGGTAAGAAGATATGATAGTGGATCTCTCTCTGTCCTCCTGAAGGGATAGAAAAACTCTATAAAAGTTTACCCCATCAAAGGGATAACAATCCTATACTATGGATGCAATTCCATGTTTTACCCTGATAGGGATAAACCAAGGGAACCCATCCAAATGATATTGATCTATAAATCACTATCAGGTAACCCGCTACCCTCACCTCACATAGCATCTATCATGAAAAACCCATGGCCACCATCATGTTTGATGTGGAAAACTACTTAGGTTAGGATACTCACAAGCTTCCATCCAAGTCATGAAGACGAAGATGTGTGAGGGATAAGTGTACAAGGAGAGTACATGCCATATACCCATGGTACACGATGTGTCTCTAGAAACCGGTCCTTAGATGTGTCCCCTCTTGGAACTTGGTGGGTATTTAGTAATATACATGATGTGTACCTCATGTCACATAGTGTGTGACCTCATCAGGTCTCCTAGGTGTGTCCTTGCCCATACACAGTTGGCGAGCCACATCACACCACATGGTTTGTACCCCCATTACACGATATGTATTTGATATCTGGCTACTTGTCCATGTCCTCAGCCCATTCCTGTGTTCGGAACCCCATGCCCATGTACCTAGCTATTTACTACCACATGACTATGTCCCTTGACAAGACCTGTCTATCCATGTCCTGTGACCACACTACCTGGGATCACTACATGGTGTGTACCCACCACAAATGGTGTGTAGTCGTCAAATTTCCCCAAATAGGAAGAACACAAGGAGTGTGACCCTCTTCACTAAACACCATTTGATCATGAAATCTGATGGGAATCCCCTCCGAGACACCTAAAACTCCCCTATTTTGACCAAAACCCATAGATATACTCCCAAGGGATCTATAATAGTCATAATAGGTATATAAAAACATAAAAAATGAAAATATAGGGATTGAGATGTAAAGATCATAAATCCACCTACCTCGTGGAGAGATGCCAAAGCTTTAGGTCCCAAAATATGCCCATAACCTATTGTACCTCGATTCAGTGATGAAAGATGTCAAAAAATAGTGATCAAAATCACCTACTCATCTTGGTTCCATATCAGGTTGTCAGTCGCATAAGGGGGATCCTCTTCTCTTTTATGCATGATAACCCGGGTGGTTATTAATTTACTTTTATTAAATTAATAAACCTCCATTTAACACTCTGCCAACAACCGCCTCCAACCGTGTGCCTAATGCTGAAAAAAATTATATTGTTCCAAGGGTAAAAACCATGTTTTGGACTAAAAAACAATATCAGATTTTCATTTTGAGAATCTGATCGAGAGTTATTCCACTTTTATTAAAGAACAGTATGCATGTGATAAAATATATTTAATAATTTTAATATCACTGCACTGAGGATACTTGGGATCCAGAATCCCATGATAACTCAACAAATGGATTTGAAAATAGTTCTAGAAATAGTCCAACTTCTTATAGGTCAGAAAATAGAGTCACTATACTCTCACTACCTTTAGTATTTTCATATTTAAAAATAAAATCCTTGACACAAGGGAAAATAATTTGAGCTCCCAACTAGATCTCCCATGCTAGTGTGCTCATTAGAGGGTTCCCATGCCATCTACAACCATGCACTCAGGGGAGGTACAAGCCCAAGAAGGTTTTTCTTTGGTTAGATTCTAACACCACTGAGTATCTAAAAGGGTTACTCCACACCTACCATCCAACTCAAACCAGGTCGACATTGTGTAAAAAGGCATGCACATGTCTCCTCATCTACAAAATCTAGAAAACACCAATCACTTGATCCATATGTAGTCTCAGGGTATAGAGATATACCACCTCGCTAACCTGACATAGATACAAATAAAACCTAGTACTCCTCATCTATTACTAGATGAACTGCACCCTCAACACCCATCACAAGAACCAACTCTAGGCCCACAAATGTTGTCTTACACTAGTTTTGACAAGTAAAATAGTGACCTATGGGGCCTCCTGAACATGGAATCAAATAGTGATACACTGATGGTAGAGAAAAAAATGCACCACTCCAACATGAAAACCCAAAGCATGTTCTCCAAAACCAAAATGGTTATCTCCACTTGGCATAAACAACCCTCTCCTGGGTGTACTACTAAGGGAAAGAAACCTCCTCATCGCCTCATCTCACAACATTACTGGTGTCATCATCAATACTTGGAAGGCCGACATTACTCCCCAACTTTAGAAAACCCCTCAAGAACAAATTTAGTGGATATATGATCATACGAGACCCTCAAATAGAATCTCCTAGCTGTGTATACCTACATCACTAAAAAGAGGAGGGGTAACCAAAAAAATATAGATACATGTAACATTATCCTCAAGTTCCTTGAATGAAACTATGACATTGAGAACATGAGGGTACCAATTAAAAACACAAGGCTACCTCAGTACACACACTGGGTTTTACTAGGCCCTCTATCTATAAACCTTTAACTACACCACATCTCAAAAAGCTCTATGATATTCGACTGATATGGTTATGAATCATTGGGAAAGTCCCTAGGTTCCAGTCTACAAAGAATACAACTCTCTATGGGGAGGTAAACTCAAAATGTCATCGGGTAAACATCCTCAACTCCACCACTACCTCAAGTAATCAGAAGATCATAACAGTACTTCTCCATGGGTCATACTAGACACCTGAAAAAATTCATTTGTATCTACCCACACATGATATCATCCCATTGGTCCTGATATTACTCCTTTATAAAAGAGGAAAAATACATCCCACAAGAAAAAAACACCACCGCATCCACTAGTAACAACCACATGAGCATGGATAGTAGTCAACCAATCCACACCAAGGAAACATAGTAGGGCCTTAATCTTCCACTATAGAAAGGTTCTATGTGAGGATATCCCTTAACAAGAGTCGGGTTGCACTAAAAAAATTAGTGCATGTCCACCAATCCTCTCTTATAGTGCTCTAAGTATAAGGGTCATGAAAAAATGCTCCACTGGTATCGCTAAGGCCTAGTCTGACACTCTAGCATGCAAACCCACCCTGAACACACAAGTCAAAGGAACTCATTCTCCACACCTTGAAAATATATACTTTGGGTATCACCAAATCACCTAAAAAATATTGTATCATATCAAAAGAACATGTCTCAGTGGAGGAAGCATCTATATTCCTCGGAAGTATAAAGCTATATCAAACATCACCATAATAGGGCTCTACCAATGCTCAATGTCACCCTAGATAATTCTTAAGAAAGGACTGAAAATAATAGAGTACCACACAACAATGTTAAAAAACTATTGAAAAAGTGTAAAGGACATAGAGCATACCTATAATCACCATTGGATCCTCTGGGTCATAGGACTCTACGACCTTTAGCTGACCTCGCCCCCATCCTCCAGCTCCCTGATCATGGTGCAGACCACCTGGGGGTGGTGGTGGAAAGATATTGAACCATATACCACCTCTTACTACTCTCCCTGCTTCATCTCATCATCCATCATATGAAACTCCATGATCCAGTCACTGTCTCTTCCAGGGGGTCCATAATCTATATCCCTATCAAAATCATGGTATGTCATACAATCTCATGCAAGGTGTCCCCACCCATCCCAAGTGAATAACACCCTCTCTTTTAGATGAATAGATCTAACTTGGGAGCCCTGAACCATAGTCCCTCCATCTTGGGATCGTCTCTTGAAGCATCTCACATTTTTGGATCCATGATCCTACCTTTAGATACTAGATTTTGAGGTCTTAGATCTTATGTGTCTAGGACCAATAGTTAGAGTTTGGTCATCCAAAAATCTCTCTAACAGTAAGGCCCACTCAAGCACCCCATTATAGGTAGGGATTACTAGAGATATCACTGAATCATTGATATCCCAGTGTAAACCCCGCTCTAATATTTTTTGCCTTAAAAATGGATCTTGAACCATATCTGAGGAGTATTGTGAAAGGTTTGTGAACTATGATGAATACTCTTCCACAGTCATGCTATCCTACATAAGCTACAGAAGCTCTTGGATACGCATCGATATCAATATGTATAGATAAAAATCTTCCCTAAAGTACTTCTCAAACTATGTCTAAGTGAGCATTGTATCATTGTGGGTATGTGTCACTAGAATCCACCATCGCTCAGCTGATCCCTACATAATACTTTCTACTAGGATCAAAATCTGATTGGGAGGTGTCCTTGCAAGGAAGAAAACATGAATGACTACATCAATCAAGTCATTAGTTTCCTAGGGGGTCTAAATCACCCTAATACTTGGGAGGTATCTACCTCTGAAACTCATGCAATTCACTCATCCTGTGCGCATCCACAACTTAAATTGTTTGAACAACCTTCTACTAAATGGGTGGTGGATCATCTAGTAGACCACCCTGAGGTACCACATCATGTACAATTCTCTACACTAAAGTCTTATCACTCAGTAGATCATCACCATGATCGAGCTGTGGAATCCTATCTGGCTATCATCACTGTGAAATAATAAAATATAATCAAGATGTGACACATTCAAAGAGCATATTTAGGAAGCTAAATCAATAAGGACATGGAACCCACAACCCAGTCCTATATGATACATGTACCAATTTTTTTTGTAAAAATATTGCCTAAATGTTTCAATTCAATAAGAAAGTTATCAGAGTCATAGTGAATGGATACATTAGCTACTATACCAATACTGGAGCCCCTAGTCTAAAATCCAAACTTGAAACACTTTAACACTATCACCCTAAATCCTAGACCAAGATCACAACTAAAAAAATATCTACAGTCCTAAGGAAGGAAAACCTATAATGACACTCTTTCATGACCTGAATCACTAGGGCCTGAGCCATGACTGCCCTAATCCCACCTCTAATATGCCAGGGGATGGAGACCAACATCAAGTAGGCTTCCCATTTGTGGGATGTGCCTACTAATCACTAGTCGCTAACCCCTAACCTAATGGAGGTGTTCTTGGGGTAGTCCCAGCTTGGGCCCTTGTGGGTTGGGTTGTGATACCCGTAATCTATATGTAACGAGTGAATCATAGCTTTACTAGCCACCACCACCAACCAAGGTCCCACTATTCAAAAACATCCACCACCACCAAGTGGAACTTTCTCTTTAACGACACCGTACATAACATAATCTATGAATTATTGAAGGTAAAGGTAAGGTGTGATCAAAATAGCCTAATAGGACATCAAAAAATGTTTCATAAGCAATAAAATAAAAAATAAACCATTTATGATTCAATTTAAATAGATAAAAATCTTGTAAAATCATTATCAAATTTTTAGTTAAACAAGATTTCAAGTTAAGTAGATGGAAATTATATCAAAAATTGGATTAAAAGAACATTTTATTAAAACAGAAGGGGCATAAAAAATTGTCCAATAAACACTAGAATATAATAATCAAATCAAAAAAAAGAACCATGGTCATATGACCTAAGGTTCATTAGTTCTTATCTCTAGGATACTCACAATACTTAGTCAATCAATCATGAGTTAATACGTACACACTTACCTAAGATTTAGACTATCTGGATAGAATCAATCAACACCCCAACATTGAAAAATCATGTCGAACTTGGTTTAGTTATAGTTTTCATCATCAATATATTTCTAGGGGGTCATATTCCTAGTGTGCTTGTCCTAGTCACCCATTAAACACTCAGGCTCATAGGTTCTTTCAATCAATCAATCAATCAACCAATCATGGGTGAATCATTATTTTCAATTAAATTTAACATTCATAGTTAAAATGCTTAATTTAAAGTTTCAAAATTCATTTTAATTTCAAAACCAAATAATAGGTTTTTATCAAGTTCATTCATTTCAAAATCATTTTCATTTAAATCCATTTTTATCAAGAATCAATATCAATTTATTTCATAAAATAACTTTTCATTTAAAGCCATATTTTCTCAAAAAATCACCCAATACTTTCAAATCCTTTAATAAGGGTTTTATTTCATGACTTAATGAATCTTTGAAATAAAACATCAAATCTACCAAATTCATGGAAGAAATTGAAAATGAATTTCAAATCAAGTATGAAATCAAGGTTCCAAGTCTAGGGAAAAGACTTAAGGAACCACCTACCATTATTCAGATGATCAATAAATCACCTGAAATGGGAAAATACAACTATGAGTCAAAGGAAAGGAAAATAAAAGAGTAATAAAAAGAATTACAACTCATTAAATCAAGGTTTCAATCCATTAACAATTAGAGGATTCACTACTCTTAAATAAGGTGAGAGAAGAAGAAAGGGGGATCCCCAACCTAAGGGATTTACACTTACTAAAGAGAGATAAATTGTATCCACCAACACTTTAATCTAAGAAGAAAGGGTTTGAGGATCCAAAATACTCTCTAGAGTGCTTCCAAAACCCAAAGGGTCGAATTAGGTTTGATTAAGAGGTTTTTATTATTTAAAACTGGGGTTTCAGTTCCATAATTAAAATTTTCAAAGGATTAAAAATCATGTCATATAGTTTTCTGGGTTAGGAAAATGGTTAGAGGTAACCATGTGCTTAATGTTGTTACATCACTAGGATTTTATAGAGATTTTAATTATTTGTCCTCAAGGTTAGATTAATTGTTTTCTAACTGTGTGCTCCCTCTCGGGCTACTTGAAAGGGGTGCATGGTTTTACTGTACGGGTTGACAGCCATGTGCCAACCATAATCTCCCCACTATCCCATTACACATAGTTTTAGGTGGATGCCACATGGTATAAACTAACCATGCAACACCCTCTAAAAACTTCATACCAAGGAACATGGATTCCTAGGATAACCGACACATTTTCCCCTAACTAGGTTCCAACCATGAATAACTTAAATAACATTAAAAAAACTCCAAAAAGATATAGAAATGACCCTAAACAAGATCTGAACAAAGGATGATAAAAAAGGGATAAAAGTACTTGAATTATAGTAGAAATATGTTATAATATCTCCAAAATAAATGCTTTCCACCCTTGGAAAGACTATCAATAAGACTCCATATCAAAGAGATGAGACCACTTCTGTCTCATCAGTGCCTCAATCTCCCAAGTCTCATGAGAATAAAAAGCATGATTCTAAAGCACTTGAACTAGAGTTATGGAATTTCCACAAAGAACTTTCATCTCATAATCAACAATTCAAACTATCTACTGAGTCATAAATAAATCGGGTTCCATATTAAGGTTCTCCCATCTCAAGACATGAGACGGGTCAAAGAGAAACTTTTTGAGCTAAGATATGTGAAACATATAATGAATCAAATTCAATTAACATGTAAAATCCAAATGGTATGGAACCTTTCTAATCTACCCAATAAACTCAAATGATACCATGTAGCTTAGTGATAACTGTCCCTATTTCCCAAGCCTTCAGTGACCCAAACTAGGTGAAATTCTCAAAAATAGCTAGTCACCAATTTAAAAATATAAAGTTAGTTAATTATGATAAATACATGATTTATAAATACTCTATGTTATTACCAATATCTGAAAAACCAATCGAGTCATTATCATTATATCCTGGACCAAACTAGTCCCATAATGGGAAGCTTCACCAATATCTAACCAACACAACGAAAATTTATACAGTTGACTATAAAAGGCCTCAAAGGGTTCCATCTTTATGGTTGAATGTTAACTATTTTTTTACACAAAATCAACCAGTCCCAAGTGGATATCCCAAGATCTACTAAATTCAAGAATTAAATCATGAAGCATGTCCTCAAGAATATGTATAACTCTTTCAGTATGTACATCCATCTATGAATGATTTGGAATGTTCAAAGTAACCTCAGATCCCATCACCTCTCAGAGTCCTCTCCAAAAATGTGAAGTGAATCATGAATCCCTATTAGATATTATAATATATGGAACCCCATGTAACCTGATGAACTCTTACACATAAAAGCTTCCCAAGTCCTTAAATTTGGTTGCATCATGAATGGGAATAAAGTGATCCCATTTGTTTATCTAATCGATCACTACCCATATCACATTTTCCCTTGAAGGGTATGAGAAAACCCTACCACAAATCCTATTGAAATATCATCTCACTTCCAAGTCAGTATAGAAAGTAGCTAAAGAAAACCTAAAGGTTTATGGTGCTCAAATTTGGCCCACTGATAGGTATAAGAATGAGAAAGAAAACCAGTGATATCTCATCTCATACCTGCCCACCATAATCATTGCTACATATCATAGAACTTATTTATTCATCTAGGGTGTATTTACAATTAGGAACTATGGAAACACCCTATCATAACCTTTTTCATAGGAAAGGGTATGACATAACAACTTTGAAAGAATATGATGCTGTCATGAAACCATCCCTCTAAAGGTACCCTTATTGGGATGATAATGAAGGAAGAGAGATGATGACCCATGAATCCCACTTCTAGTAGGCTCTAGGTTAGTGACAAGCACCAAAGGTATAAAAATCTCAAATATGGAAAGAATTACCCTATATAATAAAATATGATTAAAATATAACATAGAAAACCTCTAAGAAACTCTAGAACATAATATTAAAGTAAAGAAAAAACCATCCCAAAATGAATGAATTGTTTCAATAGATATAATAAAAGTATCTAAGTAAATGCCAAAAGACAAGGCCTACAATAACAACTGAATAACAACATCAAATACCAAGATTGTAATGTCCAACTCAGTCCCCAAAGTCCTTCTGGAAACCTAAAAAATAGATTATATACATAGGGTGATAATAGCATGCATAATCAGTAGGATCACACCCAAGGTATTTAGTGTACATGTGGAAAGAGAATACTAATGTTGCAGTGAATAAACAATATAAAAAATGAGCACCTAAATAGGTCAAATAATCAATCCTAGCCTCACTATGGCTCACTCACTAAATCATGCATCCAATATAGTATCATAGTATAAAAATCATAACAAGGATGGATTGTTAACACTTCCCCACCAATTTTCCACTATCTTAAACCGATGTCAAAAATCTTGTGCTCTTATCGCTTCTATAAATAACACATCACATCACCATCCATATCTGATGTGGGTTGGGAAAAATCTCTATGCAACCAAACCTTGTAATTTATAAAATCTGATTCTAGCATTGGTCATCATCACATCACATTACAGCCTCATCACATCACATCACAACCGCATCACATAACCAACACAATAGGGTATCATAAATGTGAAGGGCATCATCCTCATTCCCTCCTTTTACTATGAATGATCCCCACCACATATCACATCCTCATCACTACTGGGTAATCTTCAACACCAACCCATATCATCATTGTTGAAGGAAGAGTAGTGTAGATGGGGTAGTTATCCATCTATATCACCACCATCCTAGATGTTTGGGAAAATGCCCAGAACCCAAAAACCTTGGTAATTGGTAAGGTTATCAAAATTGGGTGTGATGTGTATAAAAGTAGCATAAAATAAATGATAGATAGATATCACAAAATACCCAAACTATGGGTCCATAAAAACTACACTAGTGTACTATACAATACCACCATTTCACCACAAAACATTATCCATGAACGGTACCACCACTAAATACATCACACCACACCACCACCACATAAAGAAACACAAACCCACTTTCATTCATAGATTCAACCATTTTACAGATTCAAAAAGTTTCCACTAACTCCCATTTACTAGTCCATTTCATTTCATATTTACATAGCCCATACATTTATCATTCAATTTAATTAATCTATTCTCTACAAAATAATTACAACCCATTCTTATTCATTTACCAACCCATGTCATTTCATTTCAAAATTATAATTTACTCAAAGGATAATAAGGAAACTAAAAAAAACATACCATAGAATAGATTTTCCATATCACACAAACCATTACCATAACACCACATTAACCAAGCCATATCATCATAAAAAACACCCACCTCAACCACTTCACATCACCACTATCGTATATCACAACCACTACACAACAAAACCACCACACATCAAAACCACCGTGCATCAAAACCAATGCACCACACCACCACAAAAAAACTACCCACATCACATCCAATGCCCAACTGGTAACTACCATCAGCACGCAAAAACCCACATAACACAAGGAAATAGAAAAAGAATAACCACATGAAGCATCACATCCTAACTTCCACAAATTAGGTTCAAGGTCTTACATTACTTCAATACTTTATTTAGCATGGGTATTATCACATAAACCATATTTACATGGGAAAACAATTCATTATCCATATATACATTCTTATCCTTTTTTATTTTGGGTGATATCAATAATAAACATAGACATAATCTCACAAAAATATCAACTACCACATAATAAAGGCTCCCAACAACCATGATTTTTAGTAATGGAAACAAACATACATAATCTCATTAAAAATATCAAAAAAACTATTAATAATGTGATTTCTCCCCATCCCCATCAATTTTAGATTTATTCAATTCATTATATTTATTAATAAAACCCTTAATATCTACCCAATGGAATGAAAAAGCATGAAATCCTTACACATGCACATAAATATGGAGAGAATGAGGATACCTTACCTCATAGAAGCTTTCTGATTCACCATGCACAATTGGGAAAAGAGGAAATAACCACAAACCACAACCATATAAGGAAAACCTTGAATCAAACTAGATAATTTAAAGGGATTTTCAAAACAAAGCTCAAATTCTCCCTAAACCAGAACAACTTCTCTACCATGAATAACCTAAGGAAGAATGAAGACAAACAAGGGGGATAAAGGGAAGAAATTACATTAGATTTCCAATGATCAACCTCTAGAACCCAAGGATTAAATCAAGAGTAAATGGGTTGTAATATACTAAAAAGATCAGTCTTTCCCAAAAACCAAGAGTATTGAGATCCAATTGAGACAATTTGGAGGGGACCTTATATTTATAAATAGGTCGTAACTCACCTCATTCACACCATGAATTACATATTCAATTCATGAATTCTCACATGACTCATAAATTTAAGCCATGAAATTGATTTTATCTATGAAATAATCAAAAATAAAACCCATTGAACTTATTCCAAAATTCATACTATTGTAACCTAATTTAATTCACATCATGAATTCTTCTTACATGTTGTGAGTTCATTATATACTGAAATACTATCTCAAAAACAAGTTAAGAACCATGATCCACATAAGACGTGAATCATAAAATCATGTCATGAATTATATTTTCACATCATGAACCATCTGATACAATAGGATTATAGCTCAAACCTCCTTAGAACCCTCATAAAGCCTTTAACAAACACCTCCAACTCCCAAAGTATAAAATTAATGGTCCAAAAAGGCATGGATCATTACATTAGATACCTATAAAACAGTTATCATCCATGAGAATAAAAAAAACCCAAAATAAGGGGAGGTTATGAACAACCACTCCATAAGAAACCACTTATGGATCTCTTTACATCCCCCACATTACCACCAACCAAAAACACCAAACCAAAATATCCACAAAACACCCCACACAACTACATAACCATCCCTCACTAAGCACAACACCACATCATCTGTAACTAGACACAATCCACATCCTTTCCAAATAAACATGTGAAATATGATCCCAATCTATTCAAAAACCAACCCAATAGCCTCCTCAACTAGTACACAACACTACCCCAAGCACATGAATTATAAAAACCATCCTATCATATCAAGATATTGTCCACTTTGGGTGACACTGAATCAACCATATGGATTTAAAACACATCATAAAAATAACTCATCATTATTATGAAGGGGTTCCCCCCTCTTCATATACTTGAATCCATAATACAGATCATCAGTAAGGAAAAGGAAAACACATCTCATAAAATCATAAAGGTTCAAACATTACATCATCAAAGAAAAATAGATCAAGGAAAAACTCAAAAAAAATCTAGGAACATGGAACACATATACATATCACTTTCTCAATTAATATCCTCCAAGATAACATACCTTCACTTCACATGAACTAAGGGTATGGATTATCCTCATAGTACCTTCTCTTGATGATCCAAGATCTCTACTAGTCACTCCACATACATCACATCACCCTCGATATCCAACTCTCCCCAACCATTGATTTGGGAGTTATCATGAAGGTACTAATGAAGCTAAGAAAAATGGAATACATCATGGATCTTTTCTATTAATGGCGGTAGTGCAGCCAATGCACCACTTCGCAAACAAACCCAACACCTAAAAAGGTCTAACAAACCTGGGAGAAAACTTACTTCCACTATCAAACCTCCACTTCCCCCATCGAGGGGAAAACCTCAAGAACACATGGTCTCCAAACTTAAACTATAGGGTAATATACATGTGATCAAGATAGGATATCTGATGGTATTTTACTACCTTCACCCTCTCTCGGGTCAACTAGATCTTCTTGATTATGCTTTTCACTAAATCTGGATTGAAAACATCTTACTCCCCAACCTCCATACAACACAATAGAGAAAGAAATGACCACCCATATAATGCCTAAAATAGAGCCATTATAATGGAGATTGATATATATTATTTTAGTAAGACTCAACTAAAGTAAGTTTATTTACTCATGATCTTCCAAAGTCTAGGACACAAGATCTCAACATATCCGCCAACATCTAGTTCATTCGCTCAATCTTCTCATCCACCTGAGGGTGGAAAGTAGTACTAAGGATCAAATAGAATCTGAATACATACTGAATTATACTCCATACTAACAAGTTAAAGTGAATATATTAATTAGAGATGATGGTCCTCAGTACCCCATGAATCCTAACCACATCATCTACTTACTTCCTTTCCATAACATCCACAATAGTTGAATCACATATTACCCAAAAATGATTAGAATTCATCATTCTATCAACAATAACCTAAACTATATCACATCCTACCTAATATCTAGGTAACTCGGTGATAAAATCCATATATATTTACTTTTATTTCCTCTCAATAACATTAAAGGGATATGAAAAACCTCTAGGAACATGGTGTTCCGCTCTCACCTACTGACAAACCAGACACTTAGCCATAGACTCTACCACTAAATTTTTTATCCTTGGATGCCAAAGCCATATCCTCAATTTAAGATACATCTTGGTCACACTGACATGTAACACTAAAAGGGATCCATGAAACTCATGGAGAACTTCCTCATGCATTTATAATGAAACAAACAACCTTCCCTGAAAAAACATCCAATTATGACTATCCTTCGACCATCCTTTCGGAGCATCACCATAGCCAACACAATCACGTATCACCTATACCTCTAAGTCTCCCCACCTAGACTCCTCCACCTACCATTTCAAGGATGACTCCATATTCATCTGATGAAGACAAACTTGGGCACCACTCTCACCTATATCAAGATGCAATATTTCAAGATTTTCCATCCATTTCCAAACATCCAAAGACTCTCAAACCACATATCCTCGATACATCTGACTCATCAAATAAATAGAATTCCTCTTTCCTAGGGTGTAAGAGATCTCAAAATAATAATATTAGAGAAACTCTATCCAAATCCACTGATAATGATTCAAATCATGCTGATAGAATCCATATTTCAGGATATTTTGGTCTGTGAAAACCACAAATTTCTCACTAATGAGGTAATTCCTCCACAAATTTAGCAAAAACACCACTTTATCCAACTCAAAATCATGGGAATAATAGTTATGCTTGTGGGGTTGTAACTTCCTAGACACAAAATAGATCACCATTCTCTACTACATCAAGATGCATCTGAATCCCAGATGGAAAGAATCACAAAAAACCTCAAACATCACACCCTACTTAGGCAACAAAAGAACTAGAGTAATGAAAAAAATTATCCTCCAGGTAACCAAACACTATTTAGAACTAATAAGGCCATACAAAATCTTGGTACTTCCATGTCAAATATTTCAGCAGGGCTGCAAATTGAGAGAAATTAAACACAAACCTCTGGTAATAGCTAGAAATACCAAGAAAACTACGAACCTCTTCCATAATATTGGGTTCTTCCCAAGAAAAAACTACATATATCTTCTATGTTTCTATGAAAAAACCCTATCGAGACACCAAATTCCCAAGGAAATGTACCTATAATGTCTAGAACTTCCATTTGGAAAACTTTCCATAGATAAGGTGGTGTCGAAGGAACTAAAAAATAACTCTAAGATGATCAACATGAACCTCCTATGATTTTGATTAGATCAAGATATAATCAATGAAAAAACCATGAACCGTTCTAGTAACTCATTTAATATGGAGTTCAAAATCCCCTTGAACATAACTAGTTCCTTTATGACACCCAAAAACATGACCATGAACTCAAAGTACCTATACTTTCACGTGAATGAAATCTTCAGGATATACTCATAATTTACCCCTAATTTGTTGATATCCTAATTATAATTTAGCCTTCTAAAATCACCTAGATCCCTCAACTGGTCAAAAAGATCATCAATCCTTAGAAGGTGGTAATGGTTCTTGACTGCTACCTGATTCAACCTCTTATAGTCTACATATGACCTCCGACTACCATCCTCCTTAGTGAAAAAACTAGAACACCCAAAGGAGACACACTAGGTGATATAAAACCCATATACATAAGATTATCAACCTATATATTCAACCTTTGTATCTCTATATTCTCTATTCAATAGGTAGCTATCAAAACCAAAGATGCGCCTGAATGAAACTCTATCCCAAAATTGACATCGCATGAGGGGTAGTGTCATTAAATCATATGAAAAAAACAATAAATCTTACACAAACCTAGGAATATCCTCTTACTAATGTTCCACTGATATATCTATCAACTAAGAAGAAAGAAGCTCCACTTTCCTACCACCCATATGAAAACCTCACTCACTAATGAATTCCATTCACTGGCCCTCCACATCAGAAAACATAACCCTCCTCTAGAAACATTAGATGAATTCATGCATGGAATACAAACAATCCATATCAAGGTTAACATCATATTACTATATCTATAACAAGAGGAAATCTCCCACTGACTGGTGTAGCCCCATCACTAGTCTACATCCTCAACAGACATCAAATAAATTAGCCCGACCTTCAACTGGTGTAGATAACACCATGTGAACTAAAAGTATATCCACATTTAGTCCCAATGCATTAACTGAAGTAAGATAAATAAAGGAGTGTGAGGATCCTGAATCAAGAAAGGAAAAAAAAGAGTAAATGATAAACTGATCATACCTTCGACAACCTATGGTCTTGCTAATACCGCTACCTCCAACACAGGCATTTGTCCATGCCTTGCTCCTCTACCTCTTTGCTATCGACCTCTATGACCATTATTTGAATTAGGTCCCTATGGATGGGTACCATAAAAATACTTCCCATACCAACAAAATCTTCCCTTAACAGCTAGAAAAGTGCCAACAATCCCAATTACTGGAACTACCTTAAGGGAAACTGCTTCCACCACTGTAAAGGTTACTAAACTCGCATCTAAAACTAGACTTCCTAAGTATTCAAACACCGATCATAGAGGTGAATATTTCCCCTAAAAACATATCATGTAAATGGGAATCCATTGATAGATTCTTATAATATACCATCCATAGAAGGATTGGAAAGGACCCACCATGGTTAGTTCCCTACTGGTAAAAACCCTAATGACCTAAACATCTGAAACCCACCATCGAAAGATCTACTCCTTGAGATGTTCTAATAGACACCCTCTCGAGGATCACCTCATAGAGAAAACAATATCTTGATAACCTCCAGCTTATTCTACACCTCCAGGTATATAGAAATCATGAATAGGTTAACTACATACCTTTTCACTGGGCATAAATCCTCTTCTAAACATCATGCTCTGGAACCCTCATCTGAAAATAAATGTTGGGAAAAGTGAAAGAGGTCCTTGAACCTGATACCAATATCCCACACACCCAGTCTCCCCTATTGAAAGGAGATCCACTACTTCCAATTCATTGCCTTTTTCATCGATGATATGAATTCCAAGTGGAAATCCTTTTGAAATTCTGGCAACAAAACATCCACCTTCTTATGGTTACAAAGATGAAACATACAATATTGATGCATTTCTACCCATATATAAATAAATTACAATGGTACCTAGAATTCATCCCGAGCTTAAATCAGATTGAATGCGATTTTTATCTCCTCAAACTAGTTCTCTAATTGTAGATCTGAGATTCTCTTATCATAATTCCCCAAGATCTACCAATAAAAGGCACAAAAGGCCCCTTCCATGCCTCATCCACCTCTGTCAGGTTGATCCTTTAATGATTAGTCACATTAGTTCACCAAACCTCAAACTTTTTAACTACTCATGGATGATGACCATGAGGATTTCCTAAAAATAAAGGAGGGATCCTAATCCCAATAGTATGGAGTTTATCAAAGATTATTTAATTATTATTTTTTATTTCCCCAATATTACCAAATTAGATAGGAATACAATCAATCACGATGCATGTACATCTCCTAGGTATCTACCCTACAATTAGTCCCACATCACTTGGTCGATAAATAATCTCAGAGTGTTTGCATTATATTATGGTGGGACCTAAAATCCCATGTCCTAGATGTCTCCTTGGACCATGATAGATAACAAGGTCAACTGGAATCATTACCCTACCAACCCATGCAATCCTCACAGTGTTTGACTCCATACTCCACTCCATCTCTCAACCAAAACCTCTCATACCACTCTTCCATGACCCCTAGCTCCAAAGGTATCCTTCCTGGTTTATAAATGAAGTAAGAGAGATGATGACCCCTGAGTCTCTCCTCCAGTAGGTCTCAAGTTGGTGAAAAGCACTGAGAGTATACAAATCTCACATATAAAAGGAATTAACTTATAAAATAAACTAGGATTGGGAGATAGGATAAAAAATCCCCAAGAAAATTCAAAAAATAATTTAAAATTAAACCCAAAACAATCCCACAATGCATGAAAAATTTCAACATATATAATAAAATTCTCCAAGTAAATACCAAAAGACAAGTCCTATAATAGCGACTCCACAATAGCTTCAAATCCTATGCTAGTAATGTCAAGATCAGTCCACAAAGTCCTTCTAGAAACCTGGAAAATAGTTTATATATGTAGGGTGACCATAACATGTATATTCAGTAGGATAATACCTAAGGTATCTAGTGCACATGTGAAAATATCATACTACTATGCCAGTGAATAGACAACATAACCAAAAAGCTCCTAAAATGTTCAACTAACCAACCCCATCCTCACCAAGGAACGATCACCAAACCACACATCCAATATAGTATCATAGTATCAAAAACATATCAAGGGAACCACACTATTGCTTCACAACTAATTTTATGCTCTCACTCCCCAATGTCAAATGTCTTGTGATCCCATCACTTCCATACATAACACATCACATAACCAAATATCTCTAATGTGGGTCAGGATGAATCCATACCCACCTCACCCTATCAAGGTCCAACATTTGGTTCTAGCATCAATAATCATCAAATCACATCATAGCCTCATCAGATCACATCCAAACCTCAAAAAATCCCATCACATCCTCATCATACAAAAAGTGTAGTAGGGTATCATGAACATGAAGGACATCAACCTTGTGACCTACTCCTACTATGAATAACCCCCACCATATATCACATCCTCATCACTTATGGGTAATATCCAACACTAACCCGTATCATCACTACCAAAGAAAGATAAGGGAAGATGGGGTAGCAAACCATCCATATCACAACTTTCCTAGATGTTGGGGAAAACACTTGGAACCAAAAACCTTTGGGCATTGATAAGGTTATCCAACTCAAATGGGGAGCATATAGAAATAATATAAAATACATGATAGATATATAGAACACAATTACTAACCTATGAGTCTATAAAAACTACACTAGAATACTCTAAAAAACTTCCATTTAACCACACAACATTATCCATGACTTATACCACTACTAAATGCATCACACTACACCCCACCACAAAAATCCATAGAAACTCACATTCATTTATAGATTCCACCATTTTCTAAATTTAACAAGTTTCCAATAACTATCATTTACCAATCCATTTCATTTGACATTTACATAGACCATTTATTTATCATCTAGTTTAATTAATCTAATTTCTTGATGAAAATTACAAATAATTCTTATTCATTTACTTACTCATTTCATCTCATTTAAACATTAAAATTTATTCTGAGGTGAATTGGGTAACTAAAACATCTACGCCATAGAAAAAATCACCTATCTCATATAAACTATAACCAAAACACCACTTCATCTAATTAACCTCATCACAATAACCACCCATCTCAACCACCACACATCAGAACCACCACACATCATAACCACCACACATCACAAAAACCACACATCAAAACCACCACACATAACAATCACCATACATCACAACCACCAAACCAAAATACAACATCATAATTTCTAAATTTCATCCCATTCCCAATCAGTCACCACCGTCACTGCACAATAACCCATATCACACAAGGAAATAAAACCAACATAACCACATGATGCATCACATCTCTTATTCCACAAATTTGGTTCAGGGGATTACATTACATTACTTATTTATTTTATATGGGTATTAGCACAAAAACTGGATCTCTATGGAAAATCAATTCATTATCCATATATACATTCTTATAATTTTTACTCAGGGTGATATAAAAAATCAACAAAACATGTAATGACCCATGTTTCAGACCGGGTTGAAAATTCCAAGAGAATTTTAAATTTTTGTTTGGTGGATGAGATAAATATTAAATTGATCTTAGAAACACAATTTAAAGAGTTATAACACTAAAATGTGATGTATTAATATGGTGTTTATAAACCAAGATGTGTCTTGGGTGTTCAATTGCATTTTGGAAGAATTGGGATTTGAAATTATTTTAAGGAAGGACCAGGCTGAGGCTCATGGTTTGTGCATGGTTAGGAGTAACCATGAATAAAAACTATGAAACTCCTAAATCTATAAGTATGGTTTGATAAAATGTTTAAGGTGTATCACAATAATGTACACATTTTTTTGTATAAAATTGAAGTGGTGAGAACACAGGCTATGCTCGTTTTTTCAAATTGTGCACCTAGCCATGCGAGGTGTGGGTATCTGTGAAAACCACTACCACACAGTTGGTGCACAAAATTCCAAATTGTGCAGATCATTAGGGGGGGGGGTGAACATTTTCCACTTTAGTACTTAAAGGGTCCCCCCCCATTTTTACCCCCATTTCACTAAGAGGTCCCCCAAGTGCACTCCCTCCTTCCTCCCCCATCCATGGTGTGTCCTTCACCATCATTTGTCTGATTGCATCATTGTAAGATGTGTTGGAATCCTATCAGTAAGTCTAAAACTCATCTTGCTTCATTTTTCAGATTATTTTTACTTATGAAATGTTATTTTCATGCAGGACATTATACCCTATTTATAGGGAGTTTTATTATTATTCCAATTTCTCTCATTACAGCTCAAATAAGTCTGATAATGGATGAGTAAATATTCCTAAGAATAAGGTAGGTGGTCTATATGATTTACATTAAATTTTTCATCACTTATAGCATGCAATATTGTGTTGTGCACTAGAACTTCCATGTGTCACTCCTTAAACATGAAATTAATTAAATTAAATACTTATACCATTACCTAGAACCCTCTTACATGGTTGGAGGTTGATAAAATCAACCTGAACCACCACTTCAGGTGCTATTGAATAAATTATCTTAATAAATGATATTTTTCTATTATAATAAATCACCATTTCAAATGATTTATTTTTTACACTTGTTAGTGGAATGCCCTAAAGGAATTAAATAAATGTTTAGTGATATGGTTATCCTCTTGTCATATCATTAGATTATTAAATGTTATGATCAAATCATTTAAATTGTAATAAAAATTATAAATAATGTGAAACAAATCGAAAAGAGGATTTGGTAGTACCCCTTTGGTCCTTAATCCTTTTAACTTAAACTTGATGATTGTGATGGGCCGAACTAAATGAAGAATTAGAATGTAGTTACATAAATGTTTTCCATAGAATTATTACTTTTTATAAATGAAATGGCCCAAATTCATGAATTAATTTGAAAAATGGAATGAACATGATGAATCATATCTAATTTGGGCATGGCATCCCTTATTATTTATGATACTCAGGCATGGTATCCCTTATTAATCATGATACTTAGGCATGGAATCCCTTATGACTTATGATACTTGGTCATGAGGTCTCTTATTATTTATGATTCTCAAGCATGGAATCCCATATTAATTACGAAACTCAGGAATAAAATCCATTATGATTCATGATATTTAGGCTTGGCATCCCTTATTATTTATGATACTCAAGAATGGTATCCCTTATTAATTATAATGATTAGGAATGGAGTATTTTATGATTCATGATACTCAGGCATGAAATCCCTTATTATTTATGGAACTCTGTCATGGAATACCTTATTACTCTTGATACTAATGAATGACATCCCTTACTACCCTACGAGACATTGATGGTTATGCATGGATGCCTTTGTTATGCCTCGAGTCCTGTCTAGTATTATGTGTATATATATATATATGTCTATTTATGTTATCACATATATAGTACATATATATAAATACACACACACACACATGTACATATATATATACATATTTATTTATTTATATATACATGGTGACACATCTTATGAGATATTCTGACATGGGATGAAATATGTATTGTCGGTCGGGTGTCCCTTGGGGAACTCGAGTCCGACTTGATTACATTTATTTATTTGATGCCTCATGAATATACATGCACACTACTATATTTTATATTCACAAAATAGATTTTATTAAAAACCATTAGTTGTGGCCTACTAAGTTTATCTCACAACCTATTCAGGTTTCCATTTGGCTCCCGAACAGACTTCATGGTTGTAGGTTTAAGATCATGAATTATGCTTATGCTGTTACTCTTTTACAAGATAACTTAAGAGCACAAGACTGAGGTAGAGCTTAGGATTATCATCAAGATAGCCTTTTAGGGTTCTATTCCTTTCATTATTCATGTTTATATATTACCTACTATGTGACTATTTTTTTATATTGTATCATGTCCATTCATGATTAATTATTCCTTTATTATTGATTTTTAGTTATTATTTTTATCTTACATTTCTATTTTATTCATATGCTTCTTCTATTTATTTATTTTTTATACTAATTTTTCACTATGATCATGAGGGTATACTCTCCAAATTGTTCCATAATTATACCCTCGCTGCTAGTTGACAACTACTTGTGTATGGCGAGGCAAACTTGAGGCTATGTGGAAAATGGAACGGGTCACTCTTTTAGTGAATCCTGGGTCAGGATATTAAAAGTGGTATTAGAGGTCTCTTTTCCTTTGTTGTTTTACCATTTGGGATGGTAGATAGAAGATTATCAATTCATCAGCACTTGGTCACTAGATTGTGTTTGGGTTCAGCTAACCCATGCATGAGAGAATGACTAAATTTCCAGGGATGTGAATAGTTCTTATGTTGTTCTATATTATAGTTTATTATTATTTCATCTTGAGTGATTGATTTATTTTAATAGGTTACTGATTTATGATATTTTTAACCGTGTCCCAGTATGATAAGGAAGTATTATGAAATGCATCATTTTAGGCACATAGATATTCACATGTCATGCATACGCTATTCTATGTAGATTAAATTATATATTTCCTAATGTGTGATGATTTTTATATGATGATTGTTTGATTTATCAGCATGATTATTTGTTTAACATTACTCAGTGATTATTTATCATGATTGATTGTAAAAAATGTTTGGGTGATTTTTTCCATGATTATTTCCAGGTTAACTGGTATAAATCTTCTGTGATAGAAATCCCTGTTATAATTATGATAAAATAATTGGTTATTAAAGTGTCTACATAAACTTAAATGGTTTTCCCCATATATCTTTATGGTGGAACTTTAATTAACCAATTATGAAATGTTTTATCCAAAGAATATTGGTTTCATGGGATGAAACATTCATGGTTGTGATTGGATTGGTGCCTACAATAATTTATAAAGTGCATGAGACTTTATAAATTAAGAATGGTAACCCATATAATTAAACCAACACATATGATCTTGTTATATTTTGATACTAAATATAAAAACCTGTTTTCAGTTACATTAATGCCAATTCCAACTTATAAAGTCTTGTACCTTGATAATTTGGGCATGAAGAGACGAATGAATAAATCCCTAAATGCACAATCGGACCCAAGTAGGTCAGTTAGGGCATGATGCTTATGATATAAATCTAATAAGGGTGTAATTAAACTTTTATTAAGACAAATTCTATTTGGTTTCACTTAGATGGACTCATGTTGGAATGAAGGGACCCCTGTGGGTCGCCTTTATCATTTATAATTTAGTACTTCACCCCATTGGGGTATGCTTGTGATAAATATGGGATGATTATTTAAAGTTTTAGTAACCACTTATATGGTGTTACATATAAAATTTTGGTGACATATTAATTATTTAATTACATTATAATGATAAAATACCTTTATCTTATTTTGAGATTTATTATTATGAGGATTTGGTTAATTAAAATGCCAATTACAACTTAAAGGGTGATTTTCTCTATAGACTAGGAATTGAAATTTTCTTTAAGTAAGAATATTGTGATATTTTCTTAGTTAAATAAATTGAGATTAAATGGTTAAAAGTAAAATATGAGACAATTTTCCTATTATGTAGCATGTTGTCATTTAAATAAAGTACTTAGTGCAAATTGTTTTTATAACTGATGCTTGATATCTATTATATATGAACTAACTTAAAAATTGTAATAAATAAACTTTTATTAGATTCCAAAAACCCAAAACCTTAATGTGGTGTTCTTAGTTTTGACCATTAAGTAAGGTTAGTTTGAGATTGTTAGCTTGGATAGGGACAAGGATGTTTCACATAGGTCTTAGTTGACCTTTCTCTTTTATTGTGATCTTAGAGGTTAGGAAAATAAGCCTAGTGACATTTTTAGCATGGCCTAGTTATAGATATGAAAATTTATGCCTTAATAAGAAATGGATTGCTTATTTTGGCACCAACTTATAAATGAGAAGCATCATTGGATGCAGCCATCTATATTCAGATGAGAGGTGTCATTTAGGAGATGGTTGTCTTGAGTAGGAATCACAGTGGAGAAAAAACACCTTTAGGTAGAAGGGTTGTCATTTTTTAAGTTTAGACTTATTAAGGATATGAGAATCATGAAATGATCCAATCTAGAGGGTTATAAATGACTTGATCATGGTCATTCTCTTTGTGGTTCATGTGAACTCTCTTCTTTTCTGATAATGCATGACTCAAGATTCATCAACTTGTAAATATTTGTATGGGTAAAATGACTCTAATTTGATCCATGTATATGAAATTGTTAGGACCAAGATGAAGGAAGAGATGGTTTTCATGGTTTGTATTTTTTTGATCTTGAGGAAGTTTTCATAAAGGTAAGACACCTAGAATTTCTAAGAATTCAGAGTCTGAAAATTGAAAAGTTTGGAACCGATAATATTGAACATTCGGAACCTAGTGTTCGAAGAATTCGGAGTCTGGAATTTGGAGTCCGGAAATTGAAAAGTTCTGAATTGGGATATTGAAAATTATTGAAAGCTGAATGATAGGAGATGTGAAGGCCCTTAATCTGACGATGCTTTACTGATCTTAAAGTTATCAAAAATCATGAAAAATTTCATGATAAAATCTGGTTGAAGATATGGTGAAGAAGAAGTTCGTAGAGAGAAAGTTTGGAGTCGACTTCCTGAGAAATCAGAAGTTCGTAGTGGGAAGTTCAGAGTAGAATTTCTGAATCAGAAGTTCGTAACGAGAAGTTAGGAGTTGACTTCTTGAGTCAGAAGTTCGTAGCGGGAAGTTCAGAGTCAACTTTCTGAGTCAGAAGTTCAGAGTGACGAAGTTCAGAGTCGCCATCCTGAACCTGAAGTTCGTAGCCAGAAGTGCGGAGTCATGACGAGAATTGGTGAAGCCGTTTCGAGAACCAGAAGTCGTTCCGAGAACCTAAAGTCATACTGAGAACTGTTTAAGTTGTATCGAGATCCAGAGGAGTCATACAAATAATTCCAAATCTTCGGTATTGATGAATAAAGAGGAGTCATACCGAGAATGAAGAATTTGTCATATCGAGGAATCAATGAAAAGCCATACCGAGAAGTGATGAAGAGACATAACGAGATTTGAAATGGTGTCATACCGAAGAAGCGTTGAAGGGTCTTGCTGAGAATTGAAGTGATGCCGAAGACTCAAGGAGGATGGATCTGAGAAAGTAATGCCGAGAATCAGGAAGGGTGGATCCGAGAATATGATACCGAGAAGACAGATGACAGGATCCGAGAGTGTGATACCGAGAAACTTGTGTAACAAATTCAGATCTGGAAAAGGCCAAAGTTATAAATCAAGAGAAGTGGAAGAAGATTCGAGAAGATTCTAGAAGCGTTGAAAAATTCTTAATTACTCCGAGATTTCAGGAGAAATTAAGATTATGGTGAATTCGAGTGAGCGGGAAAATATTTTGGTTTCCTGCCTAAGCACACTTTGGAGAACCTATAAAAGGAGATCAGAGTTCTAAGTAATGATTGATGATGCTGTAGTGAGAGAAGATCTGATAATATAGAGAGAGAAAGAAGTGTGTGGTTGACTGATTTTTCATTGCAGTTTCAATTGAAATGACAATTTGATACTGGTTGACACCGTATTGAGTTTCTCGGATTAAAGAAAACTCAGATTGAAGAATCAGAGTGAAAGTGGAATTCGGAGTGAAGAATTCGGAGTGGAGATTCAGAATGGGGAATCAGTACTGGCTATCACCGTATTGAGTTTCTCAAACTGAGGAAGACTCGGATTAAAGAATCAGAGTGAAGAAGAAAATTCAGATTGAAGAATCAGAGTGAAGAAGAAAATTTGGAGTGAATAATTCAGAGTGAAGAATTCTAAGTGATGATTCGGAATGGGGAATCAGTACTGGCTATCACCGCATTGAGTTTCTCAGACTGAGGAAGATTCAGATTGGGAAAATTTGGAGTGAAGAATCGGAATGGGAAGTTCGGACTGTAATTGATATATCTCAAGTCCAAGGAGTCCTTGCCTTTCTTCTGGGTAAGAAAGTGAAGATTTGTATTGAACTTGCTTACACTTGTGTATTTGAAAGGAAGTGCAGGTAACATAAGTTTTTACAAGAAACGATACTTTTCCCTATTGTGCTAAGAGGGTGCACACGCAATGGAGTGATTGTTTCACAGTGCTTCACGAGTGTAAGGGTATATCCTACTCGTTGTAATCCAAGGATTGTTTTCTTAGTGGATTGTATGGTGCTGGATTGTTTCCAACCATACCAAGGGCATAGCTATTCTTATTGAATAGTGAACCTTGTAAATTGTTGTGTTCCTTTGGATGTGTGTTTGTTTGTTTCTCAGCAGGGAAGTATATCTTTAACAGGAGACAAAGGTTGTTCTCTTTTCAAGGGAGATGAAAAGAAGAAAAAGGGGTACCAATGATTCACACCCCCCCTCTCAGTGGTTCATTACTCTAACTGGGTCCTTACAAGTGGTATTAGAGGCAAGTTACCTTTGTTTTTCCTTACTGATGGAGAATCTGAATTGTGTGAACAGTAAAGGCATTATGGTATTCGATGGGAAGAACTATCGCATCTGGAAGGATAGAATGCTACCGTATCTCATGTCTATTAGTTATGAAGTTCTTGAAGCTGCAACAGTTGGGTTTCCCCCCATTGAAGACAATGTTCCACTCACACTTATTGACAAGAAGTTTCTTGAGAATGATGGAAGAGACAAGAATGCTATATTTTCTTCACTTTCTGAAAGTGAATTCTTAAGAGTAAAAGGAGTGTCCATAACCAAAGGTATATGGGAAAAAATGAAAAACATATACGAAGGCAATACAAAATTCAAGAAGGAAAAACTTCAAATCTAGAGATTGAAGTATGAAGACTTTAAGATGGGAGATCATGAATATTTTGGGGATTTCTTCACTAGGGTAAACGATATTGTTAGTACCATCATATGTCTTGGTGAAGAGCTAAAAGAATCTACTGTGGTGGAAAAGATCTTGAGGATTCTTCCTGATAAATTCGATGTGAAGGTATCTTCATTAGAATACAGAGACTCATAGACTCTATCTCTTGATGATTTGCATAGCACACTCATTACTTATGAGATGAGAAGGGAAAAGGCCATGATGAACAAGACAAAGGTTGATATAGAATTATATTTCAAATCCATAAAGAAGGAAAAGTCTAAGAAGATCTTAATTGAAGAAGATGGTGGTGTCTCTGATTCTGAAAGCGAGGTATGCAAAAATCTTAACGATATTTTATCCCTGTTTTCAAAAAATGTTAAAAGAGGCATAGGTAAATACAAGGGAAAACTTCCCTTGAAGTGTTTTGAATGTGGAGGCATTGGCCACTTTGCGGCTAACTATCCTCGAAGGGAGAATGAAGAAGATAGTGATGAAGAAGAAAGAAATCCAAGAAAGTTATGGAAGAAGTAGGGTGGTAAAGGAAAGTCAGGGAAAGTCAAGAAGTTATTCAAATCCAAGAGAAAAAGTATTATATATATAAATGAAGAAGATGAAGAAAGTGATGTTGAATCCGAAAAATCAGTTGAGCATGGTGTTGAAAATACTTTCATTGCAACAGGGAATGATGAAGATTTCGGAAGCAGTAGCTCGGAAGAAGAACAAACTCAGCTTGAGATGCATCTGAAAGAAGAATTGAAGGAATGTTTAAGGAAGATTAGAAGGTTGGAGAAAATTAACAAAAAGTTGGAAGATGAATGTTCCTTAGCATGCAATCAAGATAATGTTAAATAAGAACTTGATAAAGAACTTGAAAATTTGAAGAAGTCTCTTGAAGATGATAAAAACCAAAATGAGCACATGATAGTTAAGTTGAAAGAAAAAGAGGAAGAATTAGAGCTCGTTCAAAATAAGCTCTCAGAAGTTGAGTAAAAAAACATTTGTTTTCAAAACTCAACTACTGATGTTGGTGAAGGTGCTCAACAAGCAAATTCTGAGAAAATTCAACAAAAGAAAAAGGTGGTTGCTGTGAAGAAGAAAGCTGAGAAAGTTACTTATGTGGCCAAGACCAGCGTTACTGGGAACTATGAAGTTTCAAGGAAACCTAATTATAACACTGGTGAAAAATAAGAAAAATCATAGATGGTATAATTCCAGGAAATCAATCTTGCAAACAAAATAATGGTTGGTGGGGCTGAATAAAGAGAAACAAAGAAGTATCATAACAAAATCTTTAGAGGAAGGTACTCCTTCTATGGGTACTGTTGGTATTGTGGTGGATTCGGTCATACAACAAATATGTGTTGGTTCAATCAACATTATTACCATCACCCCACGAGTTATGAAAGGCAAAGATTAAGGGGGAGTCAATATCCTCAAAGGAAGAAGAGTGAGAATGTTTTCTTGAAGAAAGTTGAGAAGAATGAAGTCAAGACAAAAAATAGGTTCCAGCCTTTGGAGACCATTTGTGAAAGGTGTGAACAACCTGAACACCTTGCAAAAGGATGTCTTGTGCTATTACCGGCTCAACAAAAAGTTCTTAATTTTCAGAAGCTGAAGGTGAAGAAAGAAGTGAAAGAAGAAAAAGCTCTTGTTGTTGAAACTGATCTAAAAGTTACAAAGTAAGAACGACCTTGGATACTTAATAGTGGGTGTTCTTCACATATGACAGGAGACTTGAAGCTACTAAATAATATGAAGAAGTTTAAAGAAGGAACAGTGACATTTGGAAAACGATGAATCTTTAAAAATCAAAGGTGTTGGATCAGCCATCATTGGAAAGAAAAAATTAAAGTCCAAGAAAACTCTGTAAGTTGATGGGCTGAAGCACAACTTGCTGAGTGTATCACAACTGTGTGATGAGGGTAACAAAGTTGAAGTTCCCAGTTAGGATCCAAGTATCACTGAGAGGGGGAGGAGGTGAATCAGTGATATCTTTTTCTTTTTATGTTTCCTTCGAATTGAAACAACCTTCACCTCCTGTTAAAGATTTTCTTCTCTGCTGAACACACACAACCACAAGAACCCAAGATTTACAAGGTTCACTACTCAACAAGAGTAGCTAAGTCCTTGGTATGGTACAGAAATAATCCAGTACCACACAATCCACTAGAGAACAATCCTTTTATGTGGAATACAACGAGTAGGATATACCCTTACACGCATGTAGCACTTGGAAAACAATCCGCAAGTGCATGTGCACCCTTTTAGAACAAATAGGGAATTATAGTATTTCAGTGCTTCTTTACAATTGACCAGATGTATTCTCTGAAGTTCAGATCTTCACTTTCCTACCAAGAAGCTGGTAAGAACTTCCGTACGCACAACTGAATATGTGCGAAGACCCCAAATTTTCCACGCAGCCCTTAGGATATCTTGCGCACAATTCAAGTGTCTTGCATGTAAAAATCCCTTTTGGAGTGAAAAACTTTTTTGCGCAACTTTCCTTTTGTGTGCAAATTTTTCTCTTTTCACGCAACTTCTCAATTTTTTGCCAAGCTGTCCTCTTTTCGCGCAAACTTATTTCTTTCCACGAAACTGACTTAGTGTATAATTTACGCGCACCAGAGCTTGGGATTTCTTTTAAGTGTCGAGCATTTTTAAATGAGAAGGGTTATCCTCACATTTATAGGCATTTTTGACCCTGTGTGAAAAACACTAATCCGCGCATAAAACCTCCTTCATGCACATAAAAACTCTTTTATGCAACTTCATATTTTTCACCATGCTTCAATATTTCGTGCACCTCATGCTATTGCCATTTTTCATCCTTCTAATCTTGAAGCACCAATTGCGCGCAAAATTCCACACCGCGTTCCATATTGCGCGCAAATCCAACATTTCGTGCAACGTCATATTTCGTGCAATGATCCAATATTTCACGCATTCCTCTACTATTTGCACAACCTTCATTTTTCCGCGCATCCCGCTGAAATTTCACGCCTCTTACAAATATTTCGCGCAACCCGCATATATTGCGCGCACCACTTTATTTTTGTGTGAAACTTGCCTAAATTTCCACGCACTCCATGCCTTTGTCATTTTCGATGTTCTTACCTTGAATCATGCCTTGCATGAAAAAATCTAAACCATCTTTAATCTTGCACGCTCCAGCCATTGCCAAAAACACATCTTCATCTCCCGATTTTCAGGCCCTAAAATTTTGAAAACACTGGAAAATGGTGCCACCTTAAACTGTGCTTTTGTGCCGCCCCTAGATTGTCCATTGCTTTGTCATTTCTCTTTTCACTGCTTCCCATAACCATTCTTTATCATTCCTCATGAACTACACTATTGTGATATATATTCTTTTATAGATCAACTTTAGCATCATCAGAGTTACAATGGAAAGTACTAAACCTTCCATATCTTCCAGCATCATCATTCCTTCCAATCAAAACTGTATATGATTGGCATCATCATTTCTCCCCCTTTACTTTATAAGGCTTGCATCACAATTTCTTTTGACTTATGATATTTGAGAAATACATATCAGCAAAGTATCGTCTGGTTTGTGATCCTTCTACAAAATGAATTGATTTATCTTCTTTGACAAAAAAATACAACACTCTGCAAAGGCTTAATCTTCAAACTTCCTTCTCCATTCAACTTGGTCCCAACAAAAGTTATCTTCAAGAAAGATGGTTTTATTTTGAAAAGTGAAGAAGATGGGCAGATTGTTACAAGAGGCCAACGAACCAAAGGAAATCTGTTTCAAGTTGGAAATTCACAAAACTCTTGTTACATGAGCATAGTGGAAGAAAATCAGTTGTGGCACAGAAGACTTAGACACATGTGTTAGAGAAATATGAGCAATTTATATCAAAGGGAAAATTTTCTAGATACTCCATATTTTCCAAGAAGAAGATATTGGTGTTGCACTACCTGTCAGAAAGGAAAGATTACAATTGTTGTGCATAAAAAGGTTGAAATTTGTTCTAAACAACCCCTTGAACTAATACATTCTGATATATGTGGGCCGATGAGAAAACAATAAACAAATGGAGACAAGTACTTCATCACTTTCATTGATGATTTTACTCACATTACGTGTGTTATGTTTATGAAGCACAAGTCAGATGCCCTGAAAATGTTCAAAAGCTTCATAAGGAAATCTAAGAAAGAATGTGAGTACTCTGTGAAGAATTTGAGAACAGATAATGGTGGTGAGTATAGAAGTGAATAATTTGAAGACTATCTTGAGTAGCATGAGATTCAGCATGAATATAGTGCTCCATACACACCTTAATAAAATGGGGTTACTGAAAGGAAGAATAGAATCTTGGTGGAAATGGGAAGAACCATGTTGCTTGAACATGGACTTACTCATTACTTTTGGAGGCAAGCTACAAGTACAACTATTTATATTCAAAATCGATGTTTCTATATGAATCAATCAAACAAGAATCCATGTGAACTTTTATATGGCATTAATCCAAGTATGAATCATGCTAATGTTTTTGGGAGCCCATGCATTATAAATAAGAAATGTGGAAGCAGTGGAAAATTCGAGCAGAAAGGAGAAGACAAAATTTTTCTTGGATATTCACCAGAAGGAAGAGGTTATAGATGATTTAACAAAGAAATAGGAAGAATTGTGGATGTAGTTGATGTAAAATTCATTGAAACTCTGAGAAAAGATAAGCATGTCCAGACAGAATGGTGGATGTAGTTGCTTTAACAATTCTGATAAGGATGCAATGAATTGTAATCCTAATCAAGATGAAGAATCGGATTCAGCCATATCAAGTGATGAGGAAGGAAAAAAAACGTATCCAAGGCTGATGAAATAAGTGCAAGCTCAGAATATTATTGGTGATCAATGTTACATGGTTCAAACAAGAAGAACAAGTAATTCTATATCACATACTTCCTTGTATTCCAAAGTGGAACCAATGATGTTAAAGAAGCCTTTGAGCATCCGGAATGGGTTCAAGCCATGAATGACGAATTGGATCAGATTGAAAATAATGACACATGGGAACTCGTACCCAAGCTTGAAAGTAAGAACATTATTGGAACCAAATGGGTCTTCCGAAACATGTTGAATGAAGAAGGTGAAGTTATTATAAATAAACCAAGATTGGTTTGCAAAGGCTACTCTCAGATTGAAGGAATTGACTTTGAAGAAACTTTTGATCCGGTATCTAGATTAGAAACTATCCGAATCTTTCTTGCTATTGCTGCACAACGAGGCTAAAAAATATTTCAAATGGATGTTAAATTTTCTTTTCTTAATGGTGATATCAAAGAAGAAGTTTATATTGAGCAACCATGTGGCTTTGTTGTTGGGAAGAATGAATGTTATGTGTGGAGGTTGAAGAAATCCTTGTATGGGCTAAAGAAAGCTCCAAGAGCATGGTATTCCAAACTGGATACTTGCTTAAAGGAGATGAACTTCAAGAAAGAGAGGGTTGACAATGATCTGTACATTAAGGAAAGCCAAGATCTTTCTCTCATTGTGATTGTCTATGTTGATGACATTATTTTTGCTGGGAATGATGAAAGAATCTGTGAAAGGTTTGATTAAGAAATGAAGAATGTATTTGAGATATACATGTTGGGTGAAATGAGATACTTTCTTGGCTTAAAAATTTTTCAATAGAAAGAATTCATTTTTCTCTCCCAAGAAAAATATGTTAAGGAACTTCTTAAGAAGTTTGGGATAGAAAAATCAAAACCTGCACCAACTCCTATCTCAGTGGGAACAAAGCTAACCAAAGATGATGAAGGAAAAGAAGTTGATCAGAAAGAATATCAAAAGCTGATTGTAAGTTTGTTATACCTGACTGCATCAAGACCAGATATTGTTTTTGTTGTTACCTTATGTGTAAGATTTCAGAGTACTCCTAAAGAATCACATCTTGTTGCTGGAAAAATAATTCTCAGATACATAAAAGGCACAACAGAATTCAGAATCAAGTATAGTGGCTCAAATAACATTGATTTATTTGGCTATTTAGATACAGATTGGGCAGGAAATGTTGATGATAGAAGATCCACATCTAGTGGAGTGTTCTTTATAGGAAATGTTGTGTTGGCTAGCACTCGAAGAAGAAAAATTTTGTGACACTTAGTACAGTTGAAGATGAATATGTTTCTACAACCATGGCTGCTACTCAACTTATCTGGATGAAAACAAAGTTGGAAGATTTGTTAGTTCAAGTGAAGTTACCCTTTCTCTTGGGCTGTGATAATAAAATCACAATTAATCTTACCAAAAATCCAGTCCAAAATTCTCGATCGAAGCATATTGACATCAAATATCATTTCATCAAAGAGCATATAGAAAAGAATGAACTGAAACATGAATATGTTTCATCTGCTGAACAAGTTTATGATATTTTCACAAAACCCTTCCTGAAGGAATCATTCTCAAGATTGAGGTTGAACATGGGTGTCCAACCTCTTTCTCTTCAAGACTAAGGTATGTTGTTCCGTCCCATATCTCTTCTCACATTTGGATTGTTTTTTCAAGGGAGAGAAGTTGTTTGTATCATAAATCTATTGTTTAAAGAGAGATTTGTGGGTAAGCTATGAACTCAGCACTGCTTGTGTATGTGAACTATTCTAACTGTTTGTTGGAGTGGTTGTAGGAAAGAACATGAAGTTGTTTACAGGATGTATGAAGCTGAAGATGTATAAAGTTGAAGATTTAATTTTCACTACCTATGGACAGCATGGTTTTGCTGTCAATGATTCTTGTTTCCTACAATGAGTTAGCTCACATAGGCTTAGAGTTATTGATAAGTAATCCATTGCTTGAGGTTACAATGTTTGGTGATTTATGAAAACTTGGTTGACAAAAAAATCCAAAGGGGGAGATTGTTAAGACCAAGCTGAAGGAAGAGATGGTTTTCATGGTTTGACTTTTTTTTGATCTTGATTAAGTTTTCATAAAGGTAAGACACCTTGAATTTATAATAATTCTGAGTCTGGAAATTGAAAAGTTCAGAACCGGGATATTGAAAATTATTGAAATCTGGATGATAAGAGATGTGAAGGCCCTTAATCTGACGATGATTTTTTGATCTTAAAGTTCTCACAAATCATGAAAAATTTCATGATAAAAGCTGGTTGAAGATATAGTAAAGAATAATTTCGTAGCGAGAATGTTCGGAGTCGACTTCCCAAGAAATCAGAAGTTCATAGTGGGAAGTTCGGAGTTGACTTGATGAATCAGAAGTTCATAGAGAGAAGTTCAGAGTCAACTTCCTGAGTCATAAGTTCGTAGCAAGAAGTTCAGATTCAACTTCCTGAGTCAGAAGTTCAGAGTGACAAAGTTCGGAGTCGACTTCCGGAACCTGAAGTTCGTAGCCAGAAGTGCGGAGTCATGATGAGAATTGGTGAATCCATTCCGAGAACCATAAGTCGTTATGAGAACCTAAAGTCGTACCGAGAACTGGTGAAGTTGTATCGAGATCCAGAGGAGTCATACCGAGAATTCAAAATCTTCGGTATCAATGAATAAAGAGGAGTCATACCGAGAATGAAGAATTTTTCATACCAAGGAAGCAATGAAAAGCCATACTGAGAAGTGATGAAGAGACATACCAAGATTTGAAATGGTGTCATACCGAAGAAGTAGTGAATAGTCATGCCGAGAATTTAAGTGATGTCTAAGACTCAAGGAGGATGGATCTTAGAAAGTAATGCTGAGAATCAGGAATGGTGGATCCGAGAATATGATGCCAAGAAGACAGATGATAGGATCCGAGAATGTGATACCGAGAAAATTGTGTAACAAAGTCGGATCCGGAAAAGGCCAAAGTTCTAAATCAAGATAAGTGAAATAAGATTCAAAAATATTCTAGAAGTGTTGAAAAAGTCTTAATTACTCCAATATTTTAGGAGAAATTAAGATTTGGGTGAATTTGAGTGAGCGGGAAAATATTTTGGTTTCCCACCTAAGCACACTTTGGAGCACCTATAAAAGGAGACCAGAGTTCTAAGTAATGATTGATTATGTTGTAGTGAGAGAATCTCTGATAATCTAGAGAGATAAATAAGTGTATAGCCGACTGATTTTTCATTGTATTTTCAATTGAAATGAGAATTTGATACTGGTTGACACCGTATTGAGTTTCTCAAATTAAAGAAAACTCAAATTGAAGAATTAGAGTGAAAGTGGAATTCAGAGAGAAGAATTCAGAGTGGATATTTGTAATGGGGAATCAGTACTGGCTATCACCATATTGAGTTTCTCAGACTGAGGAAGACTCGGATTGAAGAATCAGAGTGAAGAAGAAAATTCGGATTGAAGAATCAGAGTGAAGAAGAAAATTCAGAGTGAAGAATTCGGAGTGAAGAGTTCGGAGTGGAGATTCGGAATGGAGAATCAGTACTGGCTGTCACCATATTGAGTTTCTCAGACTGAGGAAGATTCGAATTGAAGAATTGGATTGGGAAAATTCGGAGTGAAGATTCGGAATGGGAAGTTCAGACTGTAATTGATCTATCCCAAGTCCAAGGAGTCCTTGCCTTTCTTCTGGGTAAGGAAGTGAAGATTTTTGCTGAACTTTCTTACACTTGTTTATTTGAAAGGAAGTGCAGGTAACATAAGTTGTTACAAGAAATGAGACTTTTCCCTATTGCGCTAAGAGGGTGCACACACACTGGAGTGATTGTTTCACAGTGCTTCATGAGTGTAAGGGTATATCCTACTCATTTTAATCCAAGGATTGTTTTCTTAGTGGATTTTATGGTGATGGATTGTTTCCAACCATACTAAGGACGTAGCTATTCTTATTTAATAGTGAACCTTGTAAATTACTATGTTCCTTTGGATGTGTGTTTATTTGTTTCTCAGCAGGGAAGTATATCTTCAACAGGAGACAAAGGTTGTTCTCTTTTTAAGGGAACTTAAAAGAAGAAAAAGGGGTACCACTGATTCACCCCCCTCTCAGTGGTTCATTACTCCAACTGAGTCCTTACATAAATCACATGTAAGTAATGTGTATCATCTATTATGTTGTTTGATATTGCAGTATAATGCTTTGTTACACACTATTCCAATCGAGTTAATAAGTGATGAATTAAACCGTATACTGTTGTGCAATAAATTTGTGTAACACCTTAAACTATTTCATTTCATGATCACTTAGAAAAAGGGTCATGATATTGATAAAAATATTTTTTTGGTCATATTTAGAGTAGAGTGACCTAGGTGGGAAATCTTTTTGAGAGAGACGTAGCCGTGTGCCTTCGTGATAAGGATAGTTTATCCCAATGCTTGTGATAATTTTGTAAAAAGGATTGAGTGTGATAACAATAATGACTAGTTTTAGTCTTTTCTTATATACCTAATGATGTTTACGTGTATGAATGCGACTTAGGGTGAATATCACACATTTGTCTAAATGCGAACCTATTTTAAGCATGCTGATACAAAGATGGTTTTCTCTTTTCTTGTGTTAGCACTTGGAATAAGCACATTGGCCTTGTCTAGGAGCCTCATTTTGTGGTGAAAGAGCATGTTCCATGGGATGTGTTCCATTTTTAGTAAAATAGTTCCTAGGAAACTTTTAAGAGAGGGAGAATCACATCATTTTTAAAGAACATTTCCTTCTAAGTAGAGGAAATTAAACTATAGGGGGAAAATTGGAAATGGTCAAAATGATTTCTGGAAGCCCGTGAGGCTAGAAAGTTTGAGTTATATAGTCCTTGAGAAGATTCTCGACATATATAAATCAGTGTTAGTTTAAACCAAGTATGGATTATAGGTTCAATCTTGGAGTGAATAAGTGATATGAGAATTTTATGGGTTGGCAGCACATCCATGCATACAAGGTAACATAATGATGAGGTTGTTGGTTGAGTACCAAATCATTGAGGAATGTTGAGAGGTGGTATAAGACTTCGATGGTTACATTAAATGATCATGGGTAACATGAGATTTAAAGAGATGTGATCAGGTTTCTATGTTAAAACATTGACTATTAATATGTACATCTCTTAAATGGGTGAGTTTGGAGTGGATCAACTAATGCTTTAGTGATGCGATGAATGTTTTCAAGGCCGTTGACCCATAGTTAGATCTGGTAACACATTATTAGGAGACAAGGTTATGGGGGATGGTTCAAGGAATGTATGGCATGTTTTTATAGAGCATGAATCGATAGAGTTATGCATCCTCATAAATGGTAATCCTTAATAACATCATGGGGTACTCGCAGTTCATAGATGATCATGTCCCCTATCTTGATATCATCCTGAGTATGCTAGGATAGAATCAACTATATGGTGAGAAAAATTATTAAAATATATTGGACTTTCTAATTTACTGGAGGGAAAACCTTGAAAGTTTCACTAGGGGATACTTTTAAGAAAATACATAAAGTGGAAGAACTCACTATAGGATATTGGAGGATTAACCTCATATAAGAAGAGGCATGGGATCTTGAGTCCAGTTAATGGATGATTGTTATGGATCTCACATACCATTGAGTAAATGAAGCAATGTATGGCTAGAATCCTTTGTAAATTCTAGGTATAGGTTTTATTATAGTTTTGAGTGAAATACAAATGTGGGTGTTAATACTAGAGTACCTTATAATGATCCATGGATGATGGATTGGAATAGTGTCGGTTCTGGTGTTATAGATTGACAATGATTTTTGTTGGAAGATGGTTTTTCCAAGATACATCATCATAAGTTGGGTATATGATTCAGTGAACATGATTAGAACAATCTTAGTATGGCATGGGATAGCTTTAATATTCAGTTCTGGTGACATGTTAGCTGTAGAATCCAATATTTTTTCAAAATAGTTGACTGGAGGTGATTCAAATTGAGTTCTCTAATAGTTTGATGTAGTGGATGAGGAATCCACCGAGCACACCATCGAGATGAGATAGGTGTATCTTAAAGGTTAAGTGGGATATTTTCAAGGAAAATCTATCATAACCAAGATAATCTGGGTTGACTCGAATTCATCCACTATTTTAAATTGATAAATGCGTTGAGAGTGTCATGAGGAAACTAGGGACTTTATTTAATAGAAAATTTTGACGGTGGAAGTACCATGGCCCAGAATTTTCCTTTAAAATATAGAACCTATGGTGGGGTGTTCCATAGGCCAGATGATAAAAGAGATGATGAAATGATCATGTATCGGGTTAGATAGGCTTGGGTAGGTGTCATCTTAATTTCTCATTAGTAATTATGAGCATTGGATCAAATTTTAATAGCTTAAGTACCGTATGTTTAAAATACATCCTGAAGGCGTGTTAAGAATTTGGAAATGGAACACAACCATTTTAGTGGAACATCTTTACCCAAGTTTATCAATTGATATTTTTGATGTTCCCCAATACTTCTTGGGGATGAAAATTGATAAGTAAGGGAGATTGTAACATCTTGTGTTTTGGATGAGGTTGAAAATTCCAAGAAAATTTGAACTTTTCATTTAGTGGATAAAATAAATATTAAATTAATCTTCAGAACATAATTCTGAGATATGTAAAACCCAAATGTATTATCATAAGGTGAGTTTCAATTCCTGAGAGGTGTATCAAGAGTTAAATTTAGTTTCAGAAGCATCGATCTTTGAAACTTATTTTAAGGAAGGAGCAGGCTAAGGCGCATGGTTGGAATAGGGTTAAGAGTAACCTTACAGATCAATCATGCATCCCCTAAATAGAGGATCGTGGTTTGATAAACTGTTCAAGGTGGGGTGCATGATTGTGCATATTTTCTATAGAAAATTATAGTGGTGGATACACAAGATTTGAACAGTTTTTCCAACCATATGCCTAGCCATGCAAGGTGTGGGAGTTCTTGGATAGTGGCACTACACTATTTTTTAAACATTATAGAAAAACCATGCGGATCATTAAAGGGGGAAAATGAAAATCTTTACCCTTCGATCCTTAAATTGTTTCTTCCCATTTTCACCTGCATTTCACCTAGAGGTCCCCTACGTGTGATCCCTCATCTAACTTTCTATGTTGGGTTCTTCACCATCCTTGGTCCAATTTTATCATCATTAGATGTGTTAGAATCATCTCGATAAGTCTAAGACTCCTCTTTCTTCATTTTTAAATTTATCTTTCGATATAGAATTCTATTTTCATGAAGGATATTATACCCTATTTATAGGGAATTTTCATTTTCTTTAAATTTATCTCCATCCAAATTGAATCAAAACCTGATAATAGATGAGTGAAGTATCCTCAATATAAGTTAGGTGGTCCATATTCTTTCCCTTAAAAGTTTTATCATTTATTACATGTGTCATTGTGCTGCATGATGGACCTTCCATGTGTCACACCTTAAATGTGAAATTAATTAAATTAAATTCTTAAACCATGACCTAGAACCCACTTACATGGTCAGAGGTCAACGATCTCAACCTAAACCACAACTTCATGTGAGTTAGAATAAATTCTATTGATGATAATATTTTCCTATTCTACCAAACCACCCTTTGGGTGCGTTATGCTTGCTAATTTCTAGTGGAATGCCTTAAAGGAAATAAATAAATGGTTAATGATACAATTATCCTATTGTACCATCATTATATTATTAAACATAATGCTTGAATCATTTCAATTATAAGTGAAATTATAAATTAAGTGAAATGAATTGATAGGAGGGTTGGGTAGTACCCCTTTGGTCCTTGATCATTTTACCTTAAACTTGACGATTGTAATGGAACGAACTAAATAAGGAATTAGAATATATTATCATAGATGTTTCCCATGGAATTATTACTTATTATAAATTAAATGGCCCAAAATCATGAATTTATTTGAAAAATGGAATGATCATGATGAATCACATCTAAATCAGGAATGGAATCCCTTATTAATTATGATATTCAGGCATACATTCCCTTATTAATTTTGATACTCAGGCATGGAGTCCCTTATAATTCATAATAATTGTTCATGGATTCCCTTATTATTTATGATACTTGGGCATGGTGTCCCTTATTAATTTTGATACTCAGGCATAAAGTCCCTTATGATTCATGATATTCAGGCATGACATCCCTTATTATTTATGATACTCTGGCATAGAGTCCCTTGTTGATTATGATACTTAGTTATGATGTCCTTTATGATTCATGATACTCAATCATGTAATCCCTTATTATTTATGGTACTCAAGCATGGTGTCCCTTATTACTCATGATACTCGGGCATGGAATCCCTTACCACCCTATGAGACTTCGATGACTACACATGGATTCCTAAGTTACGCCTAAGGTCTTGGATAATATCACATATCTATATATATGTGTATATATGTTATCATTTATATAGTACATATAAAAACAAACAATACATACATACATACATACATACATATATATTTCTATATATATGGTGACACATATTTAGAGATATTCCGGCATGGGATGAAGTAAGTATTGTTAGTCAGATGTGCCTTGGGGAACCCTAGTTCTAATTTACTACAATTATTTATTTTATGCCTTATGAATATACCTATACAATACTATATTTTATATTCATAGACTTGATTTCATTAGACACTGTTGGTGGTGTACTACTTAGTTTATCTCACACCCTATTCGGGCCACCATTGGGAACCCAGAAAGATCTCATGGTTGCAGATCCAGGATTATGGATTATGATTGTACTGTTACTCTAGTAGATGAGATTTTAGGAGCAGAGGACTCAACTGAAGCTTAGGATTCTCATGGAGATATCCTTGTAGTTTTTTATTACTTCTGTTATACATTTTTATGTATTACATGCTATGTGACTATTTTTTTTACATTATAGCATTCCCATGAATGATTAAATATAAATTTATTATTGGTTTTCAATTATTATTATTATCTTCCATTGCTCTATTATTCATATACTTACTATGTTACTTTATTGTTTATACTAATTTTTCACTCTGATCATGAGGGTATAGTCTCTCAACTATTCCATTATTAGACCCTCATAGCTAGTCGGCAGCCTTTGGCATATGGGGAGGTGCACTTGAGTCCATGTGGTGAACCGGGTCAAGGAACCATTTTAGATACTCTTGGGTCAGGACACTACATAGTAAGGGTATCACACACATATCAACTAAAACACTAGAAAGGATTTGAATAGTTGTTATTTTCCGTAAAGGCAATAATAATACATAATATCATCAAAAATATGAACAAAATAGTAAAATATACAATTTCTCCCTATCCCCATAAATTTCAGATTTAGATAATTCATTATATTTACTAATATGACCCTTAATATTCAACCAATGGAAGGAAAAGGAATGAAACCCTCACACATGAACATAAATAGGGAGAGAATAAGGATCCCCTACCTCAAATAATATTTTCCATTCACTGCACACTACAGGGTGATGGAGAAACAAAAAAAAACCATAACTATATAAGGAAAACCCTGAATCAACCTAGATCACATCAAGGGATCATTAAAATGAATCCCAAATTCTCTGAAAACTAAGAAAAATTCACTACTGTGAATCCCTGAATGAAGAACGAAGAGTCAAAATTAGGATATAGGGAAGAACCCACCTCATATTTCCAATTATCAACCTATGAAATTGAAGGATCAAAGTAGCAGTAAAGGGGTTGGAAGATCCTACCAAACACCTAGGTTTTTCTTAAAAATCGAGAGGAATGATATATAAATAATAGAATTCATCCAAGACCTCAAATTCATAAATAGTTTGTAACCCACCTCATTTAAATTGTGAATTACATATTCATGTCGGGAATTATTATGTGGCCTGAAAATTCAAACCATGAAGCCGATTTAATCTTTGAAATCCTCAAATCTCAAACTCAGTAAACTTTCACTAAAATTAATTGTTCCTAAACCTAATTTAATTCATGTTGTGAATTCACCTTTCACATCATGAGTTCATTTTTCACTAAAATCCTCACCCAAATACAATATTTGAATTGTGATCCACATACACCATGAATCATAAACTCATGTCATGAATTCTCTTTTCATGTCAAAAACCATCTTCTGTAGTAGGACAACAACTTCAACCTCCTCATAATCCTCCTTGATGCTCCTCTAAACACCACCAACTCCCAAACTAGAAAAGTAATGGGCCAAGAAGGAACATACTAATAAATATTCCATCAGGGGATAATGACCACCCATTGATGGTCTCCCCACCTTAAATAAAGTCCCTAATTCCTTAGAACTCATCATTAAGATACTATTCCTAAAGAATCATATCGAGGTGAGAGGAGGTCAACTACACACTTTCCAGAATAATCTTGGTCCCAGCCTCTCGAACTCCCAACTGTATATGAGAAAAGAGGGCCATCAAATTCTACTCTTCTGATTATTCTTTCAAGGATTTAGTCAGAAGTTTCCTTCTCAAAGCATTAGCACCGAAATTCCCTTTACAAGGTGTGTATGAAATGTAAAAATCAAAATATTTTAGGTACCCCATTAATCTCCTCTGGCAGAGATTCAAATATTTTTGGTAGATGATATAAATTAGGATTTTTTATCAGAATAATTAGTAAAAATTTCTCTCAAAATGCAATTCCACCAACTCTTAAGATCATCCATAATAATTGTGAGTTTGATATCATGAGTATGATAGTTCTTATCATGTGAACTAATCTATCAAGAACCATAGTCCACCACATGATCACCTTAATTAGAACACATCATAAACCTAAACCAGATGCATCACAAAAGAACACATTGCCCTTCTGAACCTCTGGAAGAGTCAACACTAGTGAAAAAGTAAAAATAAATTCAATTAATCAAAGTAATTCTAAAATTTTTAATATCATAATAACTTTTCTTCTTTTTGATTGAGATAATTCATCATAGAACCCAACTCTATGAAGTATTTAACAAGCCATCAATAATACCCCACTAAACTCAAGGATCTTTAAATCTTGAAAACATTATGCAGTTGCTACTATGTCATAACAACCTTTAAAATATTAAGATCAACTGAAATAAAATGTTCTCAAACCAAATTTACCAAGAAATTCACTTCCCAAACCCAAAAAAAATTACATTTTAGAATATTGGAATAAATTTAGTGATCTCTCAAATTTTCAGAACTGCTCTCAGATGACGCACATGATATTCCTTGATTTTAGATTAAAATGAGATGTCATCCAAAAAAACCACAACAAATGGATATATATACTTGTGGAATATACTATTTATCAACACTATAGAAACTAATAGAGAATTTGTTAGACCAAAAGGAATAACAAGGTACTTTTAATGGATATACCTGCTCTAGAAGGTGACCTTTGAGATATCAGTTTTTTTTATTCTAAACTAGAGATAACTAGACCAATGATCAATAATTAGGAACCAATTATACCCTTTTAACTAATAAAATAATTCATTAATATGAGGTAATTAATACTTATTATTTAATGTGACTCAATTATGTTTTTTTAATCAGCATAAAGGCAAAGGGTTCCATTATCTTTCTTTGAAAAAATCACAGGCATCACCCAAGGTGATACAATGGAGAAAATAAATACTTTCTCTAACAAATAATCCAAATATATATTTAAATCCTTCAATTCATATAGATCTATATGGTAAGATGGTATAACATTAGTATGGGTAACTGGTACCAAGTCAGTAGAAAAACCCACCTCCTTTATTAGTGGTAAGCCAAAAAAGTTAGAAAGAAACAATCTAGGAAGCTCTATGAACACTAGAGGAATACCAACACTCAATGATTTATACTCCAAGTCAAAAGAAAACATATATTTCACCTTTAAAACTATAGAATATGTTGTCTACCTCTACTAAACCTCAAGTCCCATTCTCCCTGGAAGACACAACACACCCCATTAGGGGTAGTAAAGGGGACCTGTCAAAGATAATAGTCAATCATGGATTTATAGAAAATAAATAAATCCATCCTAATAATGTCATCCAAAGGTTTCATATTGAGAAGTAGAAAATTATAGATGAGCTTGATCTTTGATAAAAAAGTCACACAAGGGCATTAGAGACTTTTCTCTCTCTTTGTTCTAAGGGTCGTAGAAATATCCATCACATAAGACATATGATCTATTAGAAGGTTTAATATATAAATAATATAATCTTATGTTGATGATCATAATTATGCGTGACACACTTTTTTATGTATGGAAACATGTGACGAGGGATTAGCTGGTCATAATGCATACACATGCAATAATTATACTTGGGGTGCATATCATGTGATGTATAAGCTAAAAGATGCTTCTTCTTCTTAAAATTATGGCACTAGAGTTTTTTCTTGCCTCTTGCACCTGGTGTGGATATCACACACCATCATGACCTCAAGTGGATGATATTCCTTGAACTATATATCATCCTACTGAGATAGCTATGTGAGATGCAGTCATAAGGAGATCCCACACTTGATATTTTATCATGAGAAGAAGAAATATCATATGACCAACTTACATTCACGTGAGAAGAGAAGAACCACTCCTTGGTTGGGTGCACGATAGAACATCTGGGATAATAAACCCATAAATAAGAGACTAAACTGGTGAAAAAGATATGTAGAAATGATTCAATATACAGTCAACTCTGAAGTCTGCAAGAATGTTAATATCACATGCACACTGACATTAACCACTACAAATGAGGAAAACAGAGTACCCTTATAGATGAGATCATATTCGACTTCACATTCTTTAGATGAAGGAATAACTAGTGGATTTTCCTAGTCGGTCACATAAGTATAAAAGTTCCATGCCCACTTGACCATGTGCATGGATGAACATATTGATAATATCTATGTATATAAGAACCCATAGTCTCTATATGAGTGAAAGAACCCAATTTTCTGTGCAAATGCATTTAAAAAAATATCCTGTGCATGATGAAACTCCCCAACACACAAATGGAAATCCTAAAGTGGATTATATGATAATTAAGATCCTATAAAAGGTTATGTGATTATGAAAATATAAATGTTGGTCACATGAATAATACCAAAATATTTGGTGTTTTGAAGATATATCTTGATGTGACATTGTTTTTGGATCCATGGTGGGGTAATTCAGTGTGATGGAAAACATAGTGTGTTTATAGGCCACACCACCTTTCTTAGAAGAGAATAAGTAGTGTGATCCTTCATCTATAAATATAGGGAGATCATAAGTCATAGATTTAGGATCCTACTCTGGATAAAAGTGATCTTTTTTTTGTATGAAAAATAGAGCCTCGAGATCCCACATAAGTGTTATGCAAATGATCTTGTAGGAGCCTACACAAGGGTTATGTGAAATAGCTTACATGCACATGAGAATATATGATATATTTTACATGAAGTAGATAAGGACTCAAAAAACCAATTTTTTTAAAGGCTATGGAATTAAATATGCTATCATGTGAAGAGTTGTTTGTATATATACTCTATCATGTGAGCATGGATGTGAGCACATATCATGGTCCTGCCTCCACCAAGAAGAAGATTGAATTACTTCATAGTAGTTTATGTGAAGAATTGTAGAAGAAAACTCAAAATTTGTATATGATAAATTCCTAAAGAATTTATTAGATGTGTCATGAAATTTGAGAATGAATAAAATTCAAGACTCAATGAACCATGCTGATCCTGTGGAAGTCCACATCACACACATGGAATACTCATTTGTTCATAAGAATATCCATACCGTGATTGATATCACCATGCGAAGAAGTTAAATATTCCATATACATGTGCCATGGGAATGAGGAGTGAAATATTCATGAGACTCTATCGCTTTACCTTCTTTACTCAATCACATGAGGATTTGAATGTCCTGCGATTCCCTCATGAGAACCTTTATACACACAACAAATTCAAGTGGCTTGGGTTATGTGACATTCATGCGATGACTTGAAACATTATCCACACACCCTATCACATGAGGACTTGACATGAAAACACCCGTAGTCATTATATGGAATCATATAGCCATGGATACATGACACATCAAAGGCGAGTAGAGAAAATTTCCCTGGAAATGTTAGCATGTTGCAGTGAGATCCAACATTGATCATGAGACACACCATAGGAAAGTAGGGTGACTAACCATGACAAGGTAAATATGCCATCATGAGATCCTGTATTGATCATGAGGCACCCTCATGAACAATCAGTGGGTGAAGTCCACAAAACACATTGTAAAATAAAGGATTAAAATATGAAAAAGGTGAGAGCCTCCTACAGTCATAAAAATCACACGATGTACCCAGGTAGTTTTAAAGTCACCGAAAGCCCATGGGGAAATGTCCTCCTTGTTATGAAAAATCCCACTGGCATGTTACCCTCATCACATGAAGGTATTCAAACATATATAAGTGATCTTGCACTCCCCCTCTGGATCTAAATAAAAACACAAGGGTTTTTCCATGGAATGATCACACATCACAATATGACCCTTTTTTGGTCACATGATGCATCACCGATGGGTAGAGTAATTTTATTCTAAAACAATTGTACCAAATCACAAGATCCCAATCCATTTTAAAATTAACAAAGTAAATAAAAAGGGGAATGACAAGAGATTCTTGTGAAGAGAAGATATACTATTCACCATTGATCATATGAAACCCCCTTGAAAAGTTATAATGGTATCAAAAGAACCCTTTGAATATATGATTGATCTTGAAAAGTCCATTCGGGAACCCATCCTTATCTTGTGAAAGTTTCTAGAAAATTCACTTGAGATCACATGAAATCCTTTTAGCAGGCATCCAGATCTTGCAAAGGCTCTTAGACATTTCGGTTTGACATTGTGAAAACCCCTTGGCATGTCCACATGATTAAGAAAGACCCAATTAATTATCCAAAATCTAATAAATGGGGGGTTTATGTTATGATATTATTGTCTCTGAAAATCATGCGACGTCCCTAGGTTGACCTATAGTAGGAACTCTCAAAATGATTGACCTCAAAGCCCTCCACTAATTCAATCCTAGATTTGCACGATACGAGCCATAAAAATCAGTGCATAATCAAGGTGGAAAGGCCTATAAATACCCTACCCCAACATGAAAAAATGAATCCTTGTATCCTCATATTGGTGCACCCATCAGATCATATTTCTCAAAGCATCCAATATCGTGATCAAAAATGTTTTCCATCATGTAATGTCTGAGGAACAACCTAATAGATCATGTGATAGATGTAGGAACATTGAATGATCACTCATAGATCATGTGAAGGACTTATGGTGGGTTATGAAAAGGAAAGTACACACATCTTATGAATCAAGTGATATTTAAATAAGATAACACTAAACAAATCTAAGGAACATGCAATAAAAAGATGAAAAAATGACTAAAATATGGGAGAATTATGTGAAAAAAATATATGAACATTTTCATGCGCTTCACATGACCCACATAATCCATGATAAAACACCATGTAATGTCATCAAAATAACACGATGATCATTTGGTATACTATTTGGATTATGTGAAGTCCCCTAGAAATGTTAGAGAAAGTCATACGGTGCCCTCAGGAATGCTAGCCAAGTCTCATGAAACCCTCCAGGCTCGCTATCTAAGTTTTTCAATGTCCTCTAGACATGCCACCCAAATCATTTGGTGGAATCAGTACATGTTAGATGAGTCTCAAGATAACACAAAATAATGTTAATTGGATTTTGTGACACCCTATGGATAAGTCAGCTAGATCATGTGATGTCCTCTAGACAAGCCACCTAGGACTTGCAACACCTTCCAGACATTTTATACTGACTCTCACAACACCATACATGCATGTCATCTAGATTTCATGATGAAACCAAGGAAGGTTAGATGGATCATAAAATTTCCTCCAAGAATGTCTGCTAAGATCATGTTATGGCCCCTATAATTGTTCATCCTGGTATTATGATGTCCTCTGGACAAGTCAGCATTGATCATGAGATGAACTTCAGACATTCCATCTAGATTGTGTGATGTTCCTCAGATAAGATAATTAGATCATGAGATTGTCTTTTTACATGTATGAAATACAACCAAGCATGCCCTTGACATCCTTTGACATGTCAATTATACAATCAAGGCATGTCAGGTAGAAAATTGAGCAGGTCAGGCAGAAAACCAATCCAGGTCAGGTAGGCATCCTAAGACCTGATAAACCTATCTACTACTTCTATATATAATGGAAGTACTAGAACATAAGTACCACATCCATAAGAAATGATATTGATTAATTGCTATCCCTTATTCTTATAATGATCACAACACATGTGGGATTAGGGATTTTTAATGATCATGTCATTCACATAGGGAACCTCATTGTGTAAGCCCCAATCAGTAGCATAATACAACTCCCTTCATACTAGGGAAGCCTTAGTGTGTAATTCCCCATATACTAAACAATAGGAACTATGATTTCTGTAGTAACCTTGCTACTTAGGAAATATTCCTAAGGTCCAAGATCAAAGGGAATCCACTTCGGTGTAAGTACCCTAATGTATTTAAAATTCCAACCATTGAGACCCAATCATTCCCATGGGCAGATAATTCTACCTCATCCATAAGAAAACTGAGAAGAAAACTCAACTATGATAACTCTGATTCCTTCCCTAACTAGGATATGTTGGATTCCTTCCTAAGGAACAAGATTCATATTAAACCTCCAAATGGATATCCCAATACCTAATTCCCACATCCATATATAATTATACTAACTACTTACCATCCCTTGTTTCTCACACTGAGCATGTCTCACATGGGCTTAGGGAATTGAAATGGTCACATAATTTTCATCATAAATCCCCACCATCTAGGTCAATCTCAATATGTAATCCTTGATAATGGGAATGACATGACTCCCTCTATATAAGAGAATCTATCTTGGGTTTAATCCCAAGGGCATGATTGAACTACAATAACTCTAATCCCTAGCATAACTAGGATACGTAGGACATCCCCTCGAGAATCGAGCTCAAATAACCATTTCCTAAGTGCCCTTACATATGTTCTTTCCACATGAAATTAAACTACATGGGTTTTAATGAACTATATGAGTTTTTTTGGTTAGAGTGAGTATCTCAAGAGGGGTGGGGGGTGAATTGAGTACCCAGTAAAAAACTCTATTAAAAAGGATTAATTTGAAATCTCACAATTGATTTTAAATAGTCTAGTTAATCAATAAAATAGATTGTTATAAGTTCTAATATTTCAAAAGGTTTATTAAATACTGATTAGTTATTGGATAAGTAATATAAAATATTACGTAGTACTTTGAAATAAATTTACTTAATTAAAATATTATATAAACACTGATAAATATTAACTATCAAAGTATTAGTTTTTTTGGTTAAACAATTTCAGTTTTAAAAGCATAAATAAAGTAAACAAAACATATAGAAGAAATTTGAAATAATTGGTTTAGTATCAATTTATGACTTAGTCCTCTCCACTTGGTGATCACCCACCACCAATCAAATTATATAAAATAAACGAGTTGATCCACAAACTAGATTGGGTTTTATAATAGTTTACAAACTATCTAGGCCACGCATGACCTCTTCCACTATTATCTATGGGAGTACAAACAAACATGTCACATAGGGACATCTACCATAGTTATCCATGGGAAAAAAAATAAATATGTTTGATAATATATAAATTATCTTCCAATTTAATGCATAGATAGTGTGAGTGTGATAAAATAGATTATTCACACACACTACTCGAAATGTAAAAAAAATAAAAAAACTAAGAAATAAGAGTATATAGGTATAGATATTATTGGTCCACTGTATTGAATCTAATGACTCATAAAAAGTATTTGGAAATTTAGCTTGATATGTGTTCTCTTGAAAACTTCATAAGAATAGAGTGTCATAGAATCTTATGTTCTTGACTGGAGAAAAGCAACATATGTGTAAGAGCTTCATTTTCCTCACCCAAGTGATTGAAGTTCAGATCTTTAGATCTATATGTGTTCTATAAGTACAAGATTTCAACATTCTATCTGTCCAATTCACATGATCATTCACCTCTACACATGAGGGAGCCTGATTCTCTTTTTATTCAATAATAACAGGAATATCCATATTCTTTATAGTTCCTAACCATCTTTAATGCATTATGTCGATCATTTAAGATACAATCATTAAAATATGAATTGGAATTAACTTGAATAATATATCTATTATAAAATATTTAAATGAAAAGGTTAAGTTTAGAAATAGTGGTGGTGTCTTAGTTCAGGTGGATTCTCATTCTAGCGATGTCTCGGGCTGATGGTGTATCATGGATAGCAGTGTAGTGTACTTAGCCAAAATTTTACATTGCTAGTGGTGTGTCATTTGACGGTAGGTTTGGATGGTGGTGAGTCATACTTTACTGATTTTACACCTTATTGGTATCTCATCCTAATGGTGAGATATTGACAATGGTGCCTCAGACTTAGTAAGATTTCTATGCTAATGGTAATTCATGGACAATGGTGACTCAAATGTGATGGTGTCTTAGACTTGGTCAAAAATCAATCTCAATGGTGAATGAATTTGGAAGTGAGTCCTTATCTGGTAGTGAGTTAGTTCAATGGTGTCTCACCATTAGCAATGACTATAGGTGACTCATAATTTGTCAATTTCATCACCTGTCATAGATTATGGAATTCTTACAGAAAACATATAACTCATTAATATCATTAGAATCATGATTTTGTGATAATTAAAACAAGGAGGTCAATAATCTCCCCCCTTTTGATGATCAAAAATCATGGAAATAAAGGTATCAAAAATATAAAACATGACATCAAAGGTAAGATCATAAATGAAAACCATGACTTGTCATTCACAGTATTTTCATATGGAATCAAAGAAAAATAATAAAAAAATAAAGGTAATTATCAAGTATAAAAGGTAAAAAAGTAAAAAAAATATATTTTAAAATGTAAAAATCATAGTAATAAACCAGAAATACATTCCATACTAGAAATTCCATAGCTTTATATCTCTTTTGTGATTATCAAAAATAATTATAACATAATTAGAATGAAACATAGGATATACAGGTAGAATAAATAAGAAAAGTAGAATAAGATTCATCAAAGGAATTTAGAGAAATGTTTAGAAAAGAGTTATTACAAAATATACCATAAAATAAATAGTCTAATAAAATAATATTAAGATTTAAATATTGACATAGGAGCCCATTGGTTCTTTTCCTTTGTCCTCAGATTTCTTTGAAGCTGAAACAATATGACCAGCAAGGTCAGAAGGATCTCTTGGAAAGGTAAAGGCAACAATAGTTGGGATTCAATCTATAGATCAAGGAGGATGTTTCTCTAGAAATAAAACCATTTTGAGTTGCCTCATAGCTTAGGTAAGATGAAGTGGGAAAATTTGGAATTGAGAAGGAAGAGGGGAAGATGGATCTCTAGTAACTATTGGTTGAAGAGAGGTTTCTGGGGTAATAGGAATGGATTCTTGAGAAACAAATGAAATACCATTCACATGAAGAAATGGAATCACGAGATTAGTTAATTCCATTATAATCTGACGACCATGTTCCATTACATTGAATAAACCACCCTTATCTTCCATAAACCGATTTAGCACAGGGGTCATCTCTTTCAACTGTATTACTTTCTCTTTAAAGGCTTGAGTAACTGGTGACATCCTCAAATTATCATCCAAAAATTTGAAGTTAGAATCCATGGAATGTTTGGTATAAATATTAGGGAGATAAAATTTGATGGACCTAGTAATTTTCTCTTGGTTAGTATTCATATCCTTGGAATAACTTTAGATCATCATATGATCATTCTTAGTACCCTACTCAAACTTCCTCAGAATATCCAATGACATGGTAGGTTCTCCACTAGTAGGACCACTTGAAGCAGAAAAAACCTCTTCTATGAAAAATATTTGGATATGATCAACATAAACTATAGGAGGTGTTATGTAGGTAGACTTTTATGAGGAAACATTCTCAAGACTTTAAATAATTCCATCCAAAGAAGCAGTGAAAGTAGACTTCATCTCTTTTATCATAGATTTAATAGATTCCACCTCTTTACTTATCCTTTTGTTTTCAATCTCAACCACTTGGATGCAATGAATCATCATGGGATTTATGTGTTCAATTTCCAATTCAAAGATAAATCTTTAATCATTCTCACTAATCTTGGTCATAAGTAAAGCTTGTTTCTTCAAACACTTATAAAAATCTGAAAGCAACTTTTTACCAAAAGCATATAAGTCACTCCTTGTGACTACATAAACTGGAACAATAGGAATGGGAGTATTAGGTTTAGATGTATAAGGTATAAATGAAGTAAAATTTTCTAACAGACCATCAAAAACAACTTGAGCTATCATATATCCCTTAGGATCTATTTCATTATAAACCTTAGTTTCAATATCCTTTTGTGGAATCCTACTAAACTTATACCATTCTTTAGTCATATGATCAATACAAATCTCTAAAGGTTTAACCACAAAAGATCCAACAATAAAAGGTAAAATAGTAGGTACTAAAATAGAGGTTACCTCAACAGAAGGTACAACACCAAGAACAACCACAACTGGCACAACAACAGAGAACTCCACTAATTTCTAAACACTTTATCTAGGTGAAACAGTAGTCTGTTCACTAGAAGTAGGTTATTACACCATCTAAACATCCTATTTTTGAACATCAATAGTAGATTCAACTTCTTTTTTCTTAAAAATATAGGGATTAGAAGTAGCCACATAAACCAACTATTCATTTCCATCTTCTTCCTCAACAAGATTCTTTTCCATCTGTTCAGCAACATGCTGCTCAACAACAACAATCAAAGAAATCTCCTCAATCATAGAAAATTCAAAAATAGTTTGACCATCAATAGTATAATTGGTTTCAACTCCATAAACACTAGTAATTTCTTGAAAATTTTACATAGATGGGGATTTCTCCCCCTCAACAAGTGAGACTTTCTCTTTAAGCCCTGGGTTCACTTCTCTAGTCAAATATATTTTATCAGTAGAAACACTTGGTGAAGCAAGAAGATCTGGAGGCATTTCTACATATTTGTTTCTAATTCTTCCACCCGAACCATCAATGTCAAGATCTTCATCATCAGTTTCACTATCATTATCATTTTTATCATCTTAATTTCCATTAACACTTTCATTTCTTCCATTTTATTCTTCCTCTTAATTATAACCATTATCTTGTACATCATTTGATTTTGAACTACTTTTAAATTGATACTCTCCTAAGGCTTATCTCTTTTTTTCATAACTTTTCACCAACTTTTCTCTTTTTGGAAGTCTCTTAGGTGGGATATGAGCTCCATAATAATTAGAGAAGATTTTGGAGATAATCCTGGACCACTTCCTTCATCAACAGAAGGTTAATTCTCTTCTTCTTCTTTTGCTATAACTTCTTCTTCCTCATCAAAATATAAAATAACTTTATGAGGCTCTAATATAGGGTCATATAAATCCCTAAATATAGTGGGATGATCCACTAAGTTAAAATTTGTATACAGATTGTCATTGTCAGCTACCCAATATTTCTTCTAGGGGTTCCAACTAATCTTCATCCTTGAAGAAAATACTTTTTAAATGAAAAAACCCCCACTATCAAAAACTATTTTCTCATCATCAGAAACATGGATTTTTTTCATTTAAAATTTCATAAATCATCTTTGTATTAATCATAGAGTTAGATCTAGATGAAGTCTTTATGATTTCATATAAATAATCCATAATATACTTACACTGATTGATCTTAAGTTCTATTTTCATAAGACTAAGAAAGTAGACATCTTGGTATCTTAAGGTGGAAAGTCACCTTTTCTTGGGAAAAGAATATGTTGAATAAATTTAAACACCAGTCTACACTCTCCATCATATTATGAGGATACTGGACTTCTAGATATCCCATCACCAGTTAGTTCTTTCAGAGAATTTTCATAAATAAAGAATTCACCGTCCTTAGGAATAGATCCTTGGTAGTCATTATAAACACCTTCATGAGGAACTCCCAAGAATTTGGCCCACTGTTTTGTAGAAAATATTATTCTGTAAACTTTAACTCTTGATCTCATATAATATTCCTCCTCATAATTAAAACCAAACTCAATATATTAGAAAACATATGTACAATAGTAGGACAAAATGGTCTCTTATTCAAACAGAACCACTCTAACCAGACTTGATCATGAAGCATTCTGATCACAAAAGACTTACTTGACAAGAAACACTTTTCTTCCACTTTCTTTTTAGATAAAAAGATCCTATTTGAAAGTCATGGGTTCACTGGTGCAATCAGAGAAGGATCACTAAGTTCACTTTTTCACTTCTTTTCTAATCATGACTCAGCTAGAGAAGACTCAGAAGGACACTTAATTTTTGGCATGAAAAATTGTTTGGAAAACTCGATCGAGGATAAAGAGAAGGTTTCAAAGGTGAAGGGTTGCACTAGGACTGAGAGAGAAAGGCAGGATAGGAGAGGTGTGTTGGAAATAGACAACTATCGAGTGTATATCATTTGGTATTTTTAGATATCCAAAAATAAAAATAAAAAATGGGAAAGATACGAATTGGGTTAAAAAAATAGCATAAATCTGAAGAAAATAAACCAGGTGGTTTAAAACATTACAAGGAGAGAAAATTTACAAAATCATGGAAAACCAATGGTGTGACAAGCCAACAGTGAGACAAATCACAACAGTGAGACAACTACAATGGTGAGATGACTAAATGGCGAGTCATACCCAACAGTGTTTCATAACCAATGGTGTGTCATACCCAATGGTTTTTTATACCCAATGGTGAGTCATACCCCATAGTGTTTCATACAAAAAAATAAACTTAATCAAAATTAATCGTTCCTTGTTTATGTTTGATATTTTTCATTATATCAAAATTTAAAATATTAGTATATATATCAGCTAAATGATGTTATGTGCCAATAAACTCAAGATTTATATCCCCATTTTGAAAATGGTCACTCAAAAAGTGATGTATTATATCAATGTTTTATGTTCTAGAATGTGAAAGCTGATTCTTAGAAATATTTATAGCACTTGTGTTGTCACAGTTTATGGAGACATGTTAGAATTGAAATCCATAATCTAGTAAAGTGTGTTTCATCCAAAAAATTTGTGCACATAAACTACCAAAAACTATGTATTTAGCTTCAACAATAGATAATGCAACAAAATTTTGTTTCTTACAACAACATGAAACTAGAAACTTGCCCAAAAAATGACATGTTTCAGAGGTGTTTTTTCTATCTAACTTTCATCCACTAAAGTCATCATCATAATAACTGACTAGATCAAATGCTTGTACTCTAGGGTAAAACCATCCTAAATTGGTTGTATACGTGATGTATTTGAAATTTATTTTATGGAAATTTAAGTGTGAATCTTTTGGATTATCTTGAAATCTAGTACACATGCACACACTAAACATAATATATGTTTGGCTAGCAGTCAAATAGAGAAGGCTTCCAATCATACCTCTATAACTGGTTTGATCCAATGGTTTCCTAGATTCATCAAGATCCAATTTACAGGTGGTACTCATATAAGTATCAATACTTTTAGTGGTATCCAAGTTAAATAATTTTAAAAAAATATTTTTTATATTTACTTTTATTCAAAATATTCCCATATTTATTTTGAAAAATCTGAAATCCGAGAAAGAAATTGAGTTCACCCATTAAACTAATTTCAAACCGATTTTGCATCATTTTAGAAAAATTAGTACAAATATAATTTATTGAAGATCCAAAAATAGTATCATAAAAATAGATATGTACTACTAAAACATCTTTTGAAATTTATTTTATAAAAAGGGCAGGATCAACTATACCTTTTGAAAAATCTTTTTAAATAATAAAATTGATGAGCCTGTGATGCCAAGCTATATGATCTTTTTTTTAAACCATATAAAGTTTTTTTAATTTAAAAACTTTATTTGGAAAATGTTGATTATGAAAACTAGGGGTTGTTTAACAAAAACATCCTCAACTATAAAACCATCCAATAATTCACTCTTGACATCCATTTATAAAGATTGAAATCTAGATGGGATTCATAGGAAATAATGATTCTTATGGACTCACATATGGATATAAGTGAAAAGGTTTCCTCATAGTATATTCCTTCTTCTTGACTATAATGTTGTGCAACAAGTCTAACCTTGTTTCTAACTTTAGTGCCTAACTCATCAACCTTGTTATATGAACCCATTTAGGGAAAATTGTCAAGGTTTCCTTTAGTATATCTAAAAGTTCCCACACTTTTTGTCTTTAAAATTTATTTTGTTCTTCATGCAAGGTGATTACCCAAAATTAATCATTAATGGCTCCATTCATGTTCTTAAGTTCAATCTGAGACAAGAAAACATGATGTTCAACTTTATTTCTTAAAGAAGATCTAGTTTGAGTAACACTATCTAGATCTCATAAAACAACATATAAAGGGTGGTACTTAGGAGTTTTAATAACTGTAGAGAAATATGAACTTGATACATTTAGTTCTATAGGTTCGGGGTTAGGAAGTTCTAGAAATTCTTCAGAAATAGATGATTTTTCTAACTATTTGATAGAAGAGTCTAAAGGTTTTGAATTCATATTCAAAGAAGACAAATCATCCTCAATAATTTCTAGGTATTCCTTAGGATCATGTTGATTAGTCTCATCAAATTTTACATGAAATTATTCTTCCATATTTTTGGTTCTCTTATTAAAAACGGTATTGGATTTTCAAGATATTAAATAACTAAGGAAAATTCTTTTATCACTTTTGGAGGAAATTTTTAACAAATTAACCTTAGTGTTAATAATTAAGACTTTGCAACCAAAAACTATAAATTAATTATCCTTAGGTTTCATATTCTTCCAAAGTTCATAAGGGATATTTTTAAGGATAGGTCTAATCACGATACTATTTATGATGTAGCAGGCTGTATAGAAATCTTTTGGCCAAAAATAAATAGGTAGGTCATACTCATTCAACATGGTCCATGATTTATATTATAAAATTTTATTTCTTCTTTCTACAACTCCATTCTCCTGATAAGTCCTTGGATTAGAGAAGTTAGGAGTGTATCCATTATGTGATAAAAAAGATTCAGAATCCTTGTTTTCAAAATCACAACCATGGTCACCTCTTAAGGTCTTAATTATAAGTCCACTAAAATTTTATACAGACTTATCATACTTGGTAAAGTAATATCAAGATTCACTTTTGTGAGTTATAAAGTAGACCCAAGTATACCTAGAGAAATCATCAACAAAAACATTAATATAATGCTTCCCATTTAAGCTAGAAACTCTAGAAGGTCCAGAAAAATCCATGTGAACCAACTTGAGAGTTTGAGAAGTTTACACATATTTCTTTAATTTAAAAGAAACCTTGTGTTGTTTCCCTTTTTGAAAGGGGTCACAGATTTTATCAATTAGGAACTAAAGCATAGGAAAATCCCTAATTAACCCTTTACTAGTAAGCTTATAAAGTGAGTGAATGTTGTAATGGACTAATCTCCTATGCCAAAGACAAAATTCTTAGTGAAATTCAACTAATCATAATTTTTTTGAGAAACTAAAGATTTTAAATCAACAACATAAACATTATCAGTTATTAAACCAGTAAAAATAAAATAATTTTTAAAATCATAAACATTGAAAGAATCATTTTCAAATTTTATATAAAATACATCATCACATAACTATGAGATACTAAGCAGGTTATATTTTAAACCATCAAAAAATAATACTTTAGAAATCAAAACTAAATTTTTGTTATTGATTTGGCCAAGGCTAATGATTTTCCCTTTTTAATTTTCACCAAAGGTGACATGGAAACCATCAACCTTAATAAGTCTCTTGAAGCATGAATAATATTCTATTATATGTATTGGAAAACCACTGTCCAAGTACTATAGACTCCTACAAGAGGTTTTCAAACAATTTTCCTACAAAATAAAGTTTATACAATAAATGACTTTGGTACCTAAATTTTTTTTGTCCCAGAAATGTTAGTAATCAAAGCTTTAGGAACACAAATTTTTATAATGGGTTTCTTATAAATATATTTTATAATTTTATAAATAAAAAATATATTAGGTCCCTTAGAAAAATTATAGAAGAATAAATTTTGGGTATGGACTTAGAAACAAAAGTGTTTTTTGTTACTTTCCTCTATCCAGGTTGGCATCCAATTCCGGTGACATATTTTAGTGTAAATTACTTATGAAAAATATATATGAGTGTCTCTCTACCATTTATAAAATTTTCTAAGTCTTTAAATAGTTTTTCATATGAAAATTTAAGTTTAATATCATCTTTAAATAGTTGATCATTCTTTTCCTTTTCAATAGGCAAAACAGATTTAATCTTTTCTTATATAGAATGCTATATTTTCATATTTTTATATTTATCTCCTAGTTCATTAAAATTATCTTCTATAATTTTAAAATTTTCAAACATTTCATCCTAAAACATTTCATCATCATTATTTTAATTCTCATAAATATTAGAAATATGATAATTATGCATATGTGAGGTAGTAGTAGGTAAAACAGATACAATAGGTACCTTATAAATATTGGTCATAAATCACATGTTTGCTCTATATTATTTATCCTCATGTGATGTATCTGAATCATTATAGCTATCTTAAGAAGCACTCCATGTAGCTTTCATTTAATTTTTATACCTTCTGTCTTTATCCTCATATTTATTCTTGTATATAAGCTTTGGAAAGTAATATTTGACATGTAATTTCCTTTTATACTAATAACATGATCACATTAATAAATCAACCATATCATAAATAACCCTTGATAATGAATCGAGTTTAATGAAAATTTCTATAATGAATAAATAAATCATTTAGGGAAATAAAGTGAATTAATTAATTAAAATATATCCCTAGTGGAACATAATAAACATTAAATGATATTGAATTAGATGAAAAACACTTTATAATAACATTAGACAATTTTTTAGAAAATAAGAATAAATATCCATCACATTTTTTACAAATTTTATTTGAAATAAAAATAAGTTACAAATATATTTTTTATAAAGTAAATGAGTAATTAAATAAAATAAATTTAAATAAATATAAAAACTTTTAAAGACATATTTTTAATGAATAGAAAAGAGAACTCTTAGAGAAAGTAACCATGCATAAAATATTAATAAACAGATTGAAATGATTCATTTCACACTTTTGTAAAAGAATGTAAAGTTCAATAGAAAATGTCCTTAAGAAATAATATAATTGGAGATAAATTTATATAATACATACATGAAACATAATACAGAACATGGACATGGAATAAAATGATTCCAACTAAAAATATAATATTCACACAATTACACTTATTAGCATCATTTCGGGTGAATTGTGAATAAGTGAGAATGGAAATCATAAGAAGACATGTAAACCCCAAAAAAACATATGAGAAGAAAATAGATGGGTTTTAGTGTAAAATTACAAATAATTTCTCTAAATAGTAATTTCTATATAAATAATCATGATTTAAAAGTGACATTGGAAAATAAAACTTATCCTCTACTCATTTCTCCTACACAAGCACTTTAAACTCCTACATAAAAATAAAATAAAAAATATTAATAAATTATTTAAAAAACTTGTTAATTTATATTACATTTTATATTATAAAATTATAATCATTTATTATGTACATATTAGTAAGTAATTTTCTATTTTCATCAACCAATTTTAATAATTTTGATTATTTTATAAGAGTTTGTAATGATGATGTCAATCCGCAATCTTTGATAAAAAGTTCATCATTCAAAGATTAGTTAAGGTGTTGGAATAATTGTATTGAAATTATTTATATAGTATCATTTCCATTCGATGAATGGTATGGGTCTTGTTCATGAGAATGGAATTCATAATGAACATGTGATAAGAGGGATTTTTTGTAAATATGTAATCAATAGATTCTTATTTTCCTAATAATGAAATATAGTTAACACCCTATAGTTGATCTCTCATGGTGTACATTTAAACAGACTAATTTTCTATTTTCAATATTCATAACTTTAATATACTAGTATAATATACTACTAAAATAATGTGGGTGGGGTGGGTTAAAATGAGTTTGATAAAATTATATAAAAATAAAAAATACATAGAAAAAAGATACAAAGAAGTTAATAAAGATAAAATAAGATAATATTCTTAAGAGTTCATGATGATGTTATCATTTCTCATTAGAAAATATTAATTCCCAATAGCCTACTCAATTTTGAGATTAAAACTATCCATAAAAAACCTTAAATTTGAAATTTTATTACCCCATATTAATCCTTTTTATGTGATATAGTCTCCCTCACATGATCACCACAATTTTAAACCAACCGTCTACTTGCATCATTATGATGATGAAGGGGACACAAAAAGGTGAATGGGAAGAAGAAAAAATAGTATTTAAGTTAGGGAATCATAACACCAAATTCAAATTTTTGGCTACTAAAATTCTCAAAATAAAATAAATTGAGTACATTGAATCTCATGAACTCAAGTATCCATTGCTCCCTCACTTGAACAAGCCTTGGGGTTAGTTATCCATTTTCATGGAGTTAAGAAATACATGATTATAAAAAAAGGATAAAATGAAATAGAATAGAGTAAGAGGATACTATATTATTATAGATTGAAAATATATAAGACTGTGACAATAAAATAATATATATTTATTCACTCAAAATGAACAAATCTCTTGAAAGGAAATGTACGAACATTTTTACAGGAAAGTTGGTGGATCATTTTCGATCCAAATTAGACCTCTAAAATTTGAAAAAAATATAATTAAATAGATAAATATCAGAGTTTGGAAAACATTAAATTTATTTCCCTATGCATTTTGGGTGAACCCAAAAAATTAGAGCTCCATTAGCCATGTGTTATAACAATTATAACTGGATTACCAAATTAATTATTTTTAGTTTGGAATACTCTTCAAATTCCACTTTTATAATTTCCCATGAATTTATATCCCTGAAGGAGGATGAATTTAGAGATTCAATAGGTAAAAAATTGATCCTAGAACCATTTTATTTCTCTACGTTAAATTATAGGTTATTTGAAACTACCATGTGTGATATGTGTGTCCATATTCAATATTATCCAAAGCTAGACACATATTTCAAGGTACAAATTGTGATATTCATTTAGAATTTTTTGGTTGGATTCACCTAAAGTAACAATTAAATTAAAAAAATCACATAATATTTTTAATATTTAAAAAACTATTTTAACATTTTGGATTAGGGAATGATATTTATGGTTGAAATAACTTTATTATGTAATGATAAATAAATTTCCAAAATAATATATTTTTCACAATTAAGTCTAAAATATTCCTAGTCCATAAAAATGAGACAATTTCTATTAAAGTATAAAATTGGTGGGATTGCATCATTGAATTATAGAATTAAATGTGTGAAAATATAAGCTTCATCATCATGTTTTGGTTAATTTATTGATAATAATGAGGTATTTTATAATGAGAATTCATGTTTATGTCATAATTCTAGAACCATAATAATAACACAAATCAGACTTTAATATAATATATTACCAATACTAATGACTTGATACAAATTCATGTTGTAAATAGTAAAGATAGTGTAACATCATTTATGTGGGTGGTTGAATTGATCCAAAAAATAACACCCTATAATAATCATCGAGTAACAATATAGAGTTATATCATAGTAATATAATTTTTTAAGAAGAATAATGATGTTAATAGAAAATAATTAGACTCATAAATATGGTTTATAAAGAGTGTATAAGATATGGTAATTGAAAACTATTATTAATAACTAGATACTTACTTTGATGAATTCTCTCCATTTCAATATGGGTTCCTTGGAATGAATGATTTAGGCCTCCTAATTGAGACCATAATATACAAATTGTGTAAGAAGAGTTTATTATATGGAATTTTTATATATATTGAAGAGAAAAATAAAGTAAAAAACGTGGTTAATGTTGGTATAGGAGGGGTCCTTTTATAAGAGAATTTGAATGTAATTTTCACAATTATCTATTACTTAATGTGTAAGAAATGTCATTTTACAATGAAAGTCGATCCAAAGTGGAAATATAATGGATATGGGTCATGAATATACTCCTACAATCAATTTTGATATATGGTTAGTGATATATTAGACATTTATCCTTTAATTTAACCCTTCTTACAACATTTTACCCATACTATGGTAACTTAATTTTTACCATTGTAACTTATATCATTTTCCCATAAATGAAATTTTCACTCATGCCTAATTTCAAAAACCGTATTATAATTTGAATTAAATATTAATAAATTTAATTTCAACAAATTATTAAAAATAATTTTAAACAAACAAGAGAAACACATAATTTTTTTTTGAAAATTATATTTTAAGTATAAAAGTGAATTTATTCTTATTAATTAAGAAGTGATAATAATTATATGAATATTATATTATTTTTTTATTTAAAAAAAAATTATTATATTTAAAACTCAAAATATGTGAAATTAATCTTCTAAATGGGAAAAATATATAATAAATATAATGTTTTTAATTGAATCATTTCTTAATGACCATGAATAATTAAATTTTTATTCCTTATAACTCATTAATTAATAATTAAGTTTTATTTACTTATTTTAATAGTTATTCCTTGAATTTTTTAATATATTTTATTAGAATGATTCTTAAAATGTAATAAATTCAATTTAAAATACTTTATAAAAAAACAAAAAATATTTTTAAATAAAAAATATTTTCAGAGTATATTTTTATTTTTTTCGAAAATAATTTATTTTACGTTAAGTAAATTTCAAATATTTTATGTATAATAAATTATTTACTTATTAATAAAAATCACTCAATATTCCCATTGAATACATGTATGCCTAATGATCCCATATGCAATAACCATATATATAATGACCATATATATAATGTTCTTATTAAATTGCTATATGTGACCTCAAATTATTCAATAAAATTCATTCATCCTCTTCATTTATTTATCTATCAATAATTATATTATATTTATAATTATTTTCCATCTTTATATAATTATAATAGGAGGTATATGATCTTCATGGAAAACCAGAAGGATGAAGATTCATGTTTATAAAATTTTTATTTATGTTTTTTTATTTCTCTTATAATTTTAATAATGATGTTTCATATTTATTTGTAATAAAATATAAATTATTAAAATGTATTGTAATATTTTATCATAATAATATATAGCATTACTTCTTTTTAGTTTAGTGTTTCTCATAGAACAATCTACTCAACATATTCAAGGAATAAAAACATGCAGTGTTACAATCTACCCCCTTAAAAAAATTCACCCTCAAAATTTAATTTCTCATATAGAAAGTGATGATAGTACTTTTTCCTCATTACATATTCAGGTTTTCATCTTTCTTCCTCAAACTTATGATTTCTCCAAAGAACATTAACTGTATGAGTGGTTATATTTTGTATCACTTTATCTCTTTGATCCAAGATCTCTTTTTGTTATTCCTTATAAGTTAGATCATGTTACAATTATATAACCATTGAGTTCAATACAAGCGATGATTTATGTATGAACTTCCATAAAATTGATACATAAAACACATCTTCCACTATTGATAGGTTTATTGGAAGCAAAATAGGAAAATATGTTTTCTCCACATGATTGATGATTTTAGATAGATGTATTTGGCGATCTAATTTCCTTTATTACTAAATATAATAACCCTATTATTTTGTGATATTAAAAGGAATAAGTTATCTATAACTTAAAACTTCCAATCACACTAATGATTATAATTATAGATCTTTTAAAAACATTGTGCTTCTTTTGAAATTTCACTGAATAGTTTCAATCCACTCTGACATCTATTGAGAATGATCTGGTCCTAAAAACTTCCTCTCCAACCTCATCCCAATAAGTTGGAGTGTTGAATCCCTTTTCATAAGGAGACTAATATGGTTACATTTAGATTCTAGAATAGAAAATATTATTGAATGAGAACTCTATCAGAGGAAGTTTTTAATCCCAAACTCCTTTGAAATCCATTGAGTAGGATATCAACATATCTTCAAGTTTTTTAATGGTTATTTCATATTGAAAATTAGTATAAGGATCATAGTAGTACAAATGATCATATTTGTATTCAATTATTGTGGTATAATTCTCCATAACATCGAGGTAAACATTTAATCTTGATCAAATACAATTTAAAGTGGTACTCAATGTAGCATTAACACTTAATTTATGTGTATATCTTCATATCAATTTAGTGATATTTTCTCTCTAATAGAAATAAAATTTGATGAATTTATATGGTGTTAAATTAAAACTCAAAGATAATTATTTTCTTTAGAGGTCTTAGGAATACTAATAACAAAATCCATAATGATGTTCTCCCATTACCATATGGGTATGGGTAATGGTAGCATCATCCCCTTATAATTTTTCCATTCCTCCTTAAATTGATGGAAAACAAAACAACATGATGTGTACTCTAAAATTTCCCTCTTCATGTGGTCCCATTAGAAATTCACCTTGATATATCTCTACATTTTTTGGTTGTAAGATGGATAGTGAATGATGATATATGTGCATCATATAAAAACTCATTCTTCAGTTCTGGAACAAATGATACACATATGAATTTAATGAATCTTATAATTTCTTTATTGTCAATGTTGAACTCTTGAATAACTATAAATTTATTATTTGGATCTATATCATCATTTTATTCCTCATTGATCTTCATATGGAAGGATGGTTTAGTAATCACTTGGGAAAGATTTTATTTCTCCCCTTCCTTTATAATTTCAACTCCATCCTTTTCAAATCCAATTTGTACTGGGTCTCTTTCAAACCTTATCATGGATAAAGTAGCTAGATATTTAATTCTCATAGCATCAATAAAGTTATAGTCCTTCCTTGGCCAGTAATTTATTGATCGATCGTAGTCTATAATATTATCCACCCATATCATTTGAAACATGTTAAACCACTTCTCCATGAATAAATGTTTCAATCTCTTATGATTAGTATATTTTTATCACTTTTCATTATAGTGATAATTAATTTTTATATTTAATTAAAATATTATAATTTATAGATCCAAATCATGTATCAATTAATTTTCTCAATGAATATTTATTTTATATGAGGCATAAGCTACCACCATGTCATTTTTTATAAGGGCACACCCCAAATCAAACTTTGATACATTGCTATATATCACAAACCCTTCTCAACTATAGGGTAGTGTGAGTATAGGTGAAGAAACTATCCTCATATCAATCTTATTGAAATTATATTTACATTATTATATCCATAGGAACTTTAATCCCTTCTGAGTTAACATGGATAGTGTATATGAAAATCATGGGAAATTTCTTATAAATAATTGATAATATCTAGTCAATCCAATAAAAATAAAGATATCTAAAATAGTTATTAGTATGGTATATTCTTTAATCACCTATATCCTTGAATAATCCATAGATATACTCTCAATTATGACAAAATGATCAAATAATGATACAATCTATAGATATAATTCACACATGGTAAATTTGGCATGCAATTTCTATATTATCGAGGTCTTTATTAGAATCCTTAAATTCCCTTCACGATATTCCTTTATCTTGCATTATATGAGAATATAATCTATAAATTCAACCAAAATCTGATCAAGTTAATATATAGAGACACTATTCATATAATTTATGAATATACTAGGGTATTTTGTTAATTCAAATGGAATTACCATGAATTTATTGTGTCTATAACTTTTATAAAAGTCTATCTTGGGTAAATCATCCCCTTTGACCCTTAATTGATGATATTTGGATCAAAGGTCAATATTTTAGAATTATTTATCACCTTATAGTTTATAAAACTATTCATTAATATGAGGTAGATGATACATTTTCTTGATCGTGATCTTTTTATGTCATGATAATCAATGCAAAGATTCATTGACCCTTCCTTCTTCTTAACAAAGAGGAATAGTGTATCTCATGGTAAAGCAATTGGGAATATAAAACCCTTTTCTAGGTTCCCGTATAGTTTATTATTCATTTAATATAATTTAATAGGGTTAATAAGGAGTCTTCAATATATACATAACACTAAGTTTGAGTTCTATTAGAAACTCAAACTAACAATCTGGGAGGATATGAAAAAAATATTTCTAAAATATATTGAAATATTCATAATTGAAATATCTACAATATTAATTTGTTTCCAAACATTTTATCTAAATACACCTTATGATTGGATATTAAGACCCATATATGGGAATTAATTTTATTGTATGTTCAATGGTATTCTTGCACTGATAGTTGATCATGGGTTAATTTGGGATATGGAATGTGATTTCCCTATTCTAAAAATTGATTTGGACTCAAATTAGACATATATATTCCATTCAAAAAACCAAAGGGAGAATAAAAATAATTATATGAAGAACATTCCCAAAAACCTCAATTAGAAAAGTGTTATAGAGTTAGGATGAAATTATCACATCACTATGTGTTCTCATAGATAATTCAATATCCAATAATTGGGGTGGCACACTAATGATTTTAGAAAACATTCCAAATATAAAAGAGTGTGTAGATATATATTCAAATAAAATAATGTTAATTTTTGAGTGGATAATGAGTGTACCCTTCATGATATCATTCTCATGATCCACATTTATGGAAGCGATCTCATATGATTTCCCTTTATCCTTTGGCCAATGTGGTCACCGATGTATTTTTTCCTCATTTACCCTTGGGTTGGTGTATTTATCTTTATATTTCCTAAATTATTTATATTTGAAAAATTGAATAGTTAGAGGTGAAGTTTTTGGGTCTTTCATCTCTTCCATTGTTTTGATAGACCTCTTTATATTTATTTTTAATTCTTATGCTTGATGGCCCTATTTTAAAAACTTAAAGCATTTATATGTTCCTTTGATACGATTCCCTTGTGTTTCTTCTAACATTTTTATATATTCAGTAAGTGGAAACTTATTTTTATCAGGTGTGTTTCCACAAAACTCTATTTTTGGTTTTTTATCCCCAAAACCTTATGTATAAGAGTCCATGATTTACATTTCAAACTTGTGAGAACATAGAAATATTTTATCATATATACCAAAGTTTCTTATAGATAATGTTTTTAGGGAATTTGTTTTAAAACACTAAATAAATGATCAATTTTACTTTTTAGGTCAATAATAAAACAAAAGGTGTACCCTATGTGTATCATGATGTCTGATTTATAGGTACCAATGAATATATCTTCCCTTTTTTTTTCAGCTCTAGAATATTTCCCTCTATTTTAATATAAATAGCTTGAATAAAATATTTATTAAAAAATATCTTGAAAAAATCCCCCATTCCTTCGAGTCAATTTCTTTCTTTTAATTTGTGTTCTAAATGGAATTCCACCAATGATTAGCTTCACTGTCCAAGTGATAAATAATAAAGACAACCATTTTATGCTACATGCATATAAGAACAAAATATATATTTTAGATTGTGTTGAAACATTGCACATTAATTATTGGATTCGAAGACTCACTAAAAGATGGTGGGAGTTGTCATATGAATGTATCAATGGTGAGTTGTTATTTACTTGGTGTGTTTTGGAGTTTTATATAGTTCAAGTTATTTTTCATAACTTGTGTGAGTTGGGTGAGAATATTTATTAAATATTATACCCCAACTTTCTTCCTATTCAGATGTAAATTGGAAAAATATTTTCATAGTCCATCACACCCATTTTTTACTCAGTTACTCCAAATTGAAACTATTGATTAAAGTAAAAAAGGACAATGTAAGTATTAAATAATAATATCCACAGTAAAAAATAATAATAAAATCCTTAGATATCTTAAATTATGACACATTTATTTTAACCTATAATATACTAGGTTAGACTATTGACACTCTTTATTCATTATATAATAATTTTGGTCTATCCTAGGTTTCTTTAGAATGTATCCTCTAATTCTATATAACATAATCCATAAAATTACCTAAACCCTGCTCTGATACCAATTGAGAAGACCAAAGAATAAAAAATACATATTATATCATCTAAATGATTAAAAATTATATTATCATAATAAATCACCCATATCAACTATAGGATTTACATATTTAGAGATTAGCTACATGAACTTCTTATTTAATAATAATTATTCAAAATCTCCCAAGATATTCTCCACAAATGATATACTATTAGAAATATTATACATAATACTTCTCTTTATAATCTAGGGAATAAAAAAATAAGAAAAGTGTGCACTCAGATACTCAGTAAGAAGTAATATATAATATATTTCCATTGAGTGATCATAATTAGTCATAAAGATGATCACAAAAGAGTAAACATAAAAGATCATGTATGCATGGGAACATAATCATGAAATAATGACCAAATGAGTAAAAAATTTAGTATGGATTATAAATATTTTGAATAACATAGGATTTTGGATTTATAAGACAATAATCATGATCCATGGAGAATAAAATAGGAATATAGAACAAACATAAGTATATGAAAGTCATAAATTATGTCAAGGTTAGTCACCAATACATTCATATCGTAGTGGACTAGGATAAACACTTAGTCCCATAACATAATGTACTGGTCCAACCACCCATTTCACATAACATAACATCTCATGGGATATAATCATTTACCTAATTCATTAGAGGGATATACAATTCCTAGATCACCCATCACATAATATAAAACTATATATATTTGTTCCATATTAATATGATCACATTCATTAATAAACCAAAGAATAAACAACCCCTAACAAAGAAACATGTCTCATTAAAATTTCTATAAAATGTAAAAACACTAAGAGAAAGAAAGTGATTATTTCATCAAATCATAACCAAAGGGAAACATAATAAAAATTAAAAGATATTTACATAAATTAAAAACACTTTAGATTATAATTAAACAATTTTTTTGGGAAATAATAAGAAATATCCTTCAAAGTTTTCACTATTTTAATTATAAAAGGGAATAATTTATAGATATATAGTTTTATAAAAATAATGATTAAGTAAATAAAAATTACTTTGAACAAGCATGAAAATTTGTAAAATAATATTTTTAATGTAATGAAAATAAAATAGTGGGAGAAAGTAATTATATGGAAAAAGTTAAAGAAGAGAGTTAAAAGATTACTTTAAAAAATTTGTAAAATAAATTCAAAAATCAATAGAAAATGACCTTTTGAAATATTATAATTGGATATAAGGATAGATAATAAATCCATGACACATATTATAAAAAATTGTCTTAGAAGAAAAAGATTCAAACTATAAAGATGAGATAAAGACAATTCTATTTACATTTATCTTTTTAGGTGAATATTGCTTACATGTGAGGAGAAAATTTAAGAAAACATGTAAACCATAAAAATAACTAGAAAAAAAATGTATGTGGTGGTATAGAGAGAGAACATAAAATTTCCCCCAAATGAAATCTATACATAGAGAATCTCTATTTGAAAGGGATATTGAAGAAGAAACCCTTACCTTCACTCCCTAAACTACTGAAAGTTATTTATAATATTTTATAGTATACTTAATTATCTTAATTACTTATTTTATAACCATATTAATATTTATTACCTCATATATAATTTATTTATAATTATTTATTAAAAATATATTAATTAGTTACTGTTTTTTTCTTCATTGGATGTTAGTAATTTTGATTGTTATATACATGTTTTTTAATGGAGATATAAAACCTCATTATTTTATAAATATTTCATCATTAATATATTATTCTTGTTAGTGGAATCATTGTGTTGAAATAATTTATGTAGTACCATACCCATTTGATGAAAGGTATGGGTGTGCTTCACGAGAATGGAATCAATGATGAGCATATTTTTGTTAATTTATCGATAACTACGAGTTAATTTATAATTACCATTCATTTACATGTCACCATTTTGAGAAAAAAATTCAAAACATAAATTGATATTTAATATTATAGATTACTAGTTTTAATATCTTAACACTCAATCATATAGGAAACAATGAAGATCATCTAACATTGTTCACGTAGGTGGTTGAACAAACCCAAAATAAGAACTTTCTATATTAATAAATGATTATGAGTATAGAGTTATATTAGATTAATATCATTTTTATAGATGTATAATGGTGTTAGTAGAACATTTCTATAGTGGTGAATGGGGTTTATAATCATTTTCATTGAGAAGGTAATTGAAAAATATAGCAAAGAACTTGAATCCTACTTTGTTGAATTATCTCCTTCTCGAAATAGGTTCCTTAAGATTGAAGGATTTGGGCCTCATTTTTGTAACCAGAAGCTACAAAAAATTTAAAAAGAATTTTAGAGAGTGAATTTAGATAAATATTAAATATAAAACTGAATGAAATTTTTTGGTTTGAAATTAGTAGAGGAGGGGTCCTTTTATATGTCAGTTTGAGTGACATTTCCACGAATACAAATTCCTTAATGTGTAAAGAATATAATTTTATAAGGAAAGTGGATAAAAAATGGAATTATAATGGATATATATCAACAATAACATTACAAACTCAATTTAGAGATAATTATAAAGATATTTAAGACATTTTCCCCTTAATTTAACCCATTTTACCTCATTTTACTATTATCATGTTAACATAATTTTTACCTCAGTATATTATTTTTTTACTGAAAAGTAAAATTTCCCCTCATAGATAATATCCATTCCCAAATTGAAAAAATTAAATAAATTTTATTAAATTCAATTTATAAAACTGATTAAAATTAATTATATATAAAACATGAAAAATACATAAAAACAATTTTCATAAAATTATATTTTAAGTATAAATGTGACTTTATTCTTATTTCATTACAATTAATAATCATTATATGAATTTTAATTTAATTTTTTCTATATATAAACTATATATTTTATTAAATTTCATAGTGAAAAAATGAAAAAATTATCTTAAAAAAATCAATATATAATAAAAATAATGTTTTTAAATAAAACAATTTTCATTGAGCATGAATATATAATTAATATTCATTATAACTCTTTAATCATTTATTGAATATTATATACTTATTTAAATATTCATTCCTCAAATTTTTTTAATATATTTTATGAAAATGAATATTTAAAAGTAATGGATTTAATTAAAAATACATTATGTATAAAAATTACAGTTCCTTTACAAAAAAAAAATAAATTAAAAAATAAATTATTATTTTGTATTTTATTCAAAAATTATTTATTTTATACTAATTACATATAAAATATTTTATGTGTATCACATTATTTACAAAAATCATTAAAATAGTCAATATACCTATTGGATACTAGTATACAAAATGAAAAAATATCCAATGCCGATATATCTAGTGACCATATATCCAATATATATATATATATATATATATATATAATTTTCATGTTTCATTCCTATATATGACCTTATAAGATTCACTAAAATTCATTTATACAATTTGTTTTTTTCTATCTCAAAATAACTTTATTAATTTTAATGTTTTTTTCTTTCCATAGTTATAATTAGTGGTATGACCTTCAAGGAAAATCATGCGGATGAAAATTTCATGTTCATGGTCCTTTTATTTATTTTTGGTTTTATTATTCTTATAATTTTCATAATGGTGTTTCATATTTCCGTCTGAAAATAAATTAATTTTTATCAATTATTGAAATATTTTATCAAAAATAAAATATTGTATTTGTTATTTCTAGTTCGTTTTTAGTATAAGAAAAACTGCTCTATATATTCAAGGAATAATTTTTTTTGATACAAGCACTTATTGAATTTTGGATTTGTCTATCATGCTAGGCTACACCTTTAGATTCTTGGATGAATCCATTGGTTTCTACAGTATAATTGTTCTTCATATTTTTCATCTCCCATGTGTTGTGGCATGGAGGTATTGGTTGTGGTGTCCCCAACACTTAGTGAAATTTCCTTCAAGTAGTTTTTTCATATGATTTTTTTGTATTATATTACATAGCCTTTTTTGCATTATGTTCAAAATGTGATGCACTATGATATACTTATCAAGAGTTCATATGAATATTCCTTTGAATTTCATAATGTTGTGAAGTATTTTGTTACAATATGAAATGACTAAAACTGTTTAAAAGTCCTTAAAAATTCTCCAAATTTCTAAAAATTATCCTTCTATACTAATGAAAAATAAAAACACAAATATTATATAATGTTTCACCAAATTAAGCATGCAATTCATGGTGAAATGGTATGTTTATTTTTGGGTTATCACACTTTTTTTTTCTTTCTTATTTTTATGGGTCTTGAGGCTCATACTCTTCCTTTTTTTTAATTACTTTATCATATAGTTTTGGGGTTTTTTTATTAAAAATGAATTTCCAAATTTTTTAATTTATATTACTCCATCCTATGTATTTTCTTTCATATTTTTTTTGTAAATTTTTCTATGTATCTCATAAAAATCTATCTTACTAGGTTTTAAACTTGAATTTTGAAATTATGAATTCTTTATTTGGATATTTAGGTAAATTTATTAAATTTATTAAGAATCCTTTAATTTTTTTACTTTTATACCTTGAACAAAATCTTTCATTCCTTCATTACCTGTAGCACATTTGTTTTTATTTTTCTAAAAAACCTCCAAATTTTCCCTATTCCCATTTCTTTTGATAACAGACATGAATATTGAAATTGACTTCCTTATTTTTGATGAAAAATAGGAGGTCCCATAGGCCAAAACTATCCTTTTTATTTCCAGGATACGTTAGGTTGGTTATTCTACATTATTTTTTATGCATTTCAAAATGGAATTATCTTTACTAGTTTTCTTTCTTAGAAGTCCCCATGTAGTTGGATTGTTCTATGTGTAGTGCATCAGTTTATGATTAAGTCATATCAAAATTCATGTAATGGATTTAAATATGTACTAGAATTATATAAAAAATATTATCACTACTTCCTTAGGTTGTTGAAATCAATTTTTTTATTTTTTTACTTTAATCCAACTATCTGAGAGTTTATTTCTATTTAGACTACAGCTTTATTGACTATTTTCCTTCTCCCTCTAACCAATTTTTTTTTTCAAATTCTTAGATATAATTGTTTAAATATTTTTTAACTCCTTAATAGTATTACTTATAACTAATGTATTAGATAATTCTTTTCCCATTTTTTTAAACAATCATAGAAAAATTATATAAATAATAAATAAGTAATGTGATTGTGTGGATAAAGTTAATAATACATCCTATTTATCTCTGAGTCTTTATGAAAATGCTCCTTTTCACTTTGATATAAATTTATAACCCTTATATTTAAATATTATATTTTTATAATAGATATAATCTCATAATAATGTAATTGTAAATCAAATCACCTGAGTTAAATGAATTTTCTTCCTATTCCGATAACTAGTTTTTTATCTATCGTTTCATGTAGTGATAAAAAATTCTCAATCATAACCCATATTCTAAAAATCCATATACTAGTATATAAAAAACTATGTTAATAAAGTATTTTAGAAAATTATAAACATATTTTTATTTCAGTCCATTATTTATTGGAAAGTATTTGAAATAAAGATGTTTTAGTTAACAGTTTATAGATTTTAGGGATAGTTTGATGCAATAAGGATTTCATGACAAATTTAGTATTTTTAAAACTTTTAATATTTGTGATACTTTCCCATAATTCCAAAATATATAATTAGAAAATTTTGGAATCCTCAAATTTTGTTTTATTTTAAATTAATTTTTCTACTCCTCCCCTTATATTTTGTCATTACTTTTGTAAACAAACCACATAATCTCTAGAGTAAAATGTAGTAGATCAAACAACATAGGTTTCTTTAAACTCATAAATCATTCCTAAAAACTAAATTTTAATAGTTAAATTATTCCTATATTTTGTATATTTTTTATGTAGAATGAATACATGTTAACTTTAAATCAAAAGACCGAAACTCTGTATCCTCGAAAATGAAACCAAATAGTGGATTATGTATAGTATACCTATAAATAACACATATTCAATTTTTTTAATGTTACTAGTAATTAAAAAATAATTTCTCCATAGTGAAAAATTATTGGTTAATTATTTAATTAACTATTTAATTCTATATAAAATAGTGAAAACAAAAATTAAAGGTTATTATCCTATGAATTACGCAAAATATAAAAAATTTAACTACATATTAGATATTTACTATGAGTTATTGAGTGATTTAATTTTATTATATAGGAGTGACAGATCCTTCAATGATTTTTAGTGGTGTGGTATGCATTAATGGTATTTTTATAGATTTTCAAATTCATTCATTGGTTTTTGTTAGATTAACCATTGAATTCCAAATCACTTAGTTGATATGATTTGAACTTAATCCTATGAAAATAGGTTCCCATAAGGTTAAGAAAATATTTTACTTGAATTAATTAATAATTATGGTGATATATAGTATTTTTTGTTCTATGAACTTTATTGATATTTTTTCCTTTAGAAATCACATTTAATCCTCTTGGTGTATGAATTATGTATCCATATATTATAATTAATTTAATTAATAAATTTTTTCATCCATTAATAAAGTTGATATATTGTTATTATTATGAAGTATTAAACAACATACAATTAATTCTTTAAAATTATTTAATTTAAAAAAACATAACTATAATTATATTTTCCAACTTTTGTAATTATTTTAGCATATTTATCATTAATCCATACACAACATTAACAAAATTATAATTATATATTAAATAAATACTCCCCATTTTATCCTATATATTTGAATTCATAAATTTAATTTTATATAACTTATTTAACACTCCTTATTCATATTTCAATTCAAAAGTCCCTTATTTTTGAATTACCAAAATCCTAAATTCAATAACCATTCTATGTTTTATCTGTCTCTATAAAGCAATATAAATTATCAATTATTGTGTTAAATGTTCTAGAGTATTTTCAATCAACCAAAGTACATAAATGTGGAAGGTGAGCCATTGATTCATTATGATAGAATGAGATCATGGTACTTTTCCCCTAATTATCTTTTAATTATTATATAATTTTTAATGTATACAATGGGTTGTCAACATACACCTCATTATACTCTTTCTCTTATTTTTTAGGGATCTGGTATATCAAATTTACTTCATTTTTTTAGTATAATCCCTCAATTTTAAACAATATACTTTTCCAATTTTTTAGGATGAATTAAATGGATTAATTCATACTTGAAACAATTAAAATCACTAAAACACACCTATTCATCCTTTTTATTGTGAAAGTCACTGTAAAGTATCCTTTAGAAAATTATATTTACCCTTACACAACATCATTTCATGGTTAATAATAATTTAAAATTTTTATTTACAATTATGCATCAACACTTATTCATGAAAATCTCTTAATCCAATTAAACAATTAAATCCAAACTTTAATAACATTTCTTTCACTGGATAAACTATTACTCAACTGAAGATATTTCTAATTAACTCTTATGAAACATCTCAATAACTCTTTCAAAATGATTAAACAATTAAAAACTATTTTGTGTCTTAGATAACCTTTACATAGACTTTGTATTCAATATTTCACTTATACACAATTAGTGAATTTTCTCATCAATACTTACACAGTGTTAAAACAATTCTTACATGAACTTGATAAAATTTAATTCACCATTATAAATTCATTGAATTTTTTTTTACCCTTATAAAATCTCATACCTTTGAATTCACTAATTTATAAGATTTTTAAAAATATTTTCTTGACTCAAATACCTTCTTATTTAGCATTAAACTCTAGTAAGTTTCAAAAAAACTCAAATAGATGAACATTGAAATATTACAATATCTCAAAACATATTAGAATCCCCAATTATTCTCACATATTGCACAAAATATAAAATAAATTATCAAATAAAACTTCCTTATGAATTAATATTTATTTCCATTAAAATCTGATAAATATTCAAAAAAATCATATCCTAATTATTCCTCAGTTATAAAATAATCGACCATATGATAAATAAATCTCTAACATAAAATTTTATATATTTTTACACTCATCAGATTTTATTCTTAAGTTCAACTAAATAGATGGTAGTTAGGAAAATGGTTAATCATGTAGGGATATTATCAAAATAAATACAGGATTACTCACCTAAGTATAAAATATAAGTTATAGAGTGAGGCCAACAAAGTGTATAACCATACCTAGAAATTCACATGAGATACTCAAATTTATGATTTATTATTATATTCATAGTATTATATATATTGTGAGTTTTGGATTTATGAGAATGAATATCTCATGTATCAAGAACATATTCAATATCAAGAATAAAGAAACATATAATAATTTTATGTGTACATAATGTTTTATTTGATTAATAAAAATAATTGTTTGGGTTTGGTGGAAAATAAATATTTTTAAACATTATTTTTTACAGTGATTTTAATTTAATATAGGGCTCAATAAGGTATACAAAGAACAAAAAATATATAGATTGTTATTCAATGTGATAGAATAAAGTTTAATTAATTTATTCAAGCATTTTAATTAATTAATTAATTATCATATGTAACTTTTAATTAAAAAAGATGTATAAAATGATTATATTTATTTAAATGATATTTAAATAAATATAATACATCATATTTATATAGTCATGATTTAAATAATTATGATAATATAAACAAATGTACTGTCAACATATAAATAAATATATAATAATTTTTTATAATTTATCTCATCTTTGAATGAGTTAAACATAAAGGAAAACCATAAGAGAACAATATATAAATATTTTATTTGGATTGATCAAATAATGATAAAATATTTCATTTGATTAATTTAGTCCACATATCATAGGCCCTCTATAAGTCGAATGGGTGCATATGGTCTATAGGGAGGACTATCTCAGGATCTTTAATAATTTTTTTTGGGTTGAGTCCCCCTCTATAAAAAAATATTCATCTTCCTCATCCTCTCCATATCCCATTCTTTTATCCACCTCATTTCTATCATCATGAGGATATGATCAAATTAAACTAAAGAAAGATGATTTTAGTCAACTTATGGATATAATTAAAAATATAACTCATTTATTGATGATAATACCAATATAGATATAAGATTATTTATCCACCAATAAAGAAAACACAATATATCTCATAAAATTATAAATTATTTTTATGACTTTATAGTTTGTTTATACATACACTATTGATACCCAAGTAGATTTAGGTTTCTATAAGGGATTTATTATTCCACATCATGAGAATAAAATATCATTGATAGTAATAATTCACAACACCTCACTTATAATTGATCCAATGTGAAAATATAACTCTATAGACATTATAAAAAAAACATAATTAATTATTTTTTTCCATTTAGTAGTTCTTTAAACTATATTTAATTGATTCACATAGCTTCTCAAAATAGTTGTGTATATAACTGTCAAGAAAGACATTTAGGATGTATAATTTATTTGATGATGGTTATTAAAATATAATGGAATTTTTTTTCATGATGGGTTTAAATTATTTATCAGATATTTTTATTGAAATATTTTAAAACTTTAATAAAATTAATTTTTGAAGTTTCCATAAAAAAATAAAAACTACCCTGAATTTATTAGTGGTTCCCAAAACTATAACTAATTAAGGAATTTAAGAAAAAAATTATATTTAATCACCTCCAACAAAACATTATATTGAGGATTAAACAAACATAAAGTTTATAATATATTACACATACGAACAATGTTTAATACATTAGACATATAAAATATTTATAAGTATAAAACACTTTAATTCATAGAACATTAAATATTTATAGTGCATGGAATATATATATAAACACAAAAAATTTACCTTAAATCCTGGAAATCATCATTAATAAAAAACATACAAAATATTTATATAATAATACATTGATATATAGGGGATTTATAATAAAAAAATTATAACATATAATATTAACTTACAAGTTTTTATCACAAAACATTATATATGATAGAAAAATAGATTCACTTTCAGCCCCAATGCTTTGAGTCATTGTAAATCTACTTTCCAAAGGAAGGTGGTCATTGGGACTTCACCAACACCACTATGGAATGTGAATTGGTCGAGAGTATGGGAGTCTATCCACATCACACCACTTAGGGTGAATTATTACCTACCATGATATTCTCTTATAGATTTAATATTGGATTGTGAATCATTCCCAAGCTCTGATGTGGGACTGGTTACCACTATGCTAGTGATTTTATTAAAGTCATGCATCAATGTGAACATCATTATTTATAAGAGTATTTCTTATTTATCTTTTTAATTGAGTATGATATGATTTAAATCCATGTAACTGGGATCTCTGGAATTTTTCTCCATCTGTGGTGGTGGTAGGTATTGTGCATTTGGAATTAGGCCAGTAATAAGGGATTCCTATGAATCCCAATAAAGGGAATCAAAACCCACTAAGTCCAGTGAGACTTAATAAAAAATGTAATAACATTTAAGGTCATGTGACAAGTACCATCATCATACATTTTAAGGACATGTAACCATAACCTATTCTAAGAAGTTTAAATTCATACAGAGTATACTACTAAGAAAGGGGTACCTCAAAATGGTTTATGTGGTACTTATACATGAGTTTACCATTCTATATTACCCAATATATTTTTATCTAGTCGGTAAAGTGCATGATATGATCTCAGGGGAAAATTGACCCAATGAGAACTGGCATGACTGACAAGGAATATGGGTATGTGAGGATTTGTTAAACTAGTAATATATCTCAGTTGGGATGGTTTTGGTAATGAGTAAAGCATTATGAGTGTAAATTTCATAGGGAATAGGTCCTAGTAAGTAGGTGTGAAATGTATCACATAGAATATGGCCTAGTGAGGATATGTTTTTTTATGTTGGGTGTGCTCTCTTCAAGAATAAAACCCAATGATAAGGTTTCATAGGGAATATGGACTAATTAAAGTATGCTTCGGGTTTTCATGGGGATTTTTCTTGGTTGAAATGTAGTTCTAGGTGTCATTTGGTTTGATCCTCAAAGATGCATCCTACATATATTTGTTAATAGTAATTAAATCCTATATAGATTGAGATTCATTGTTTATAGTAATGTGAATAGATTGTACCATTATGTTAAACATACTTTGGTAAGTATGTTTTCATACAATTTTACATCATGTGACCTGGGTCCCCATATATTAAAAAGGGACATAACAAATTATTGATTAGGGAATGCACCTGTTATACACAAATTCTACTCATCTAGTACATAGGAATAATAGTAATGGATGCTCCCTATTCCCATTGTCTACTCCTGGTGATGTAGTCATCAATGGGAACATTGTTGGATATTTCACTTAAAGAGAAGGACCATGACCTCATGGGTCATTGATTATAATTAGGTCGATGGGGTCAACACTTCACCAGCCCCAATGAAAATTCCGAGTTATGAGTTATCTCACTGATACACTCATGATAATGAATCTAATTGTCAATGGGACACATGATTATTATTAGTATAGGGTTCCTAACAACTAGGGAGGATTTATCAAGAGAATATTTTTATCCTAAGAATAGATGATCGAAGGGGTAAACAATGGTTTTCATGCCCTGATAATGTAAATATAATGGTTTTTGAGGGGTTCTTGATAATTGGGTATCCATGTAGGATACTTAGGTGAAGGGATGATCCACTATATAAATTACTGTTTTCATGGTACCCTAGTGAGGGAGAAGAAGAAATTTATTCATCTAGGTGGACCTGGGTGAACAGGTTCTCCAAGGTGTTGGTGATTCACCTGGGTGGATCTGGGTGAATATTTTTTCTCAAATTTAGGGCCTTAGTTGAGGCTTCACCTTTATAGGTATATAAAAAAATATATTCTCCCTAGTGAGGGATAATCAAAGGGATTCACCTTATCAAGGAAAAAGTGAATTTTTTTACCTAGTAAGTGTTGGGTGAATGGGTTTTCCATGTTAATGTTGGGAGACATGGGTGCTCAAGTTTAGGTAGGGGGAAGGGTTTTTCCATAGTGAGGTAGGGTGAAGTGGTTTCCCAAAAGTTTGAGTATATTTAAGGGTTTATACCTATTATGAAGTTAATCTAAGGGACTTGTTCATGTTTCTCCCTAGTGAGGTTCTCCCCATAGGTGGTGAGTGAATAGTTCTCATGTATTGGTTCCCTTAGGTTCTTTCACCCTATTTTAGGATAAATAGGGTAAAATTGGTCTTTTATAACGTTTTTATCTTCATATGTTTCAATTTCACATCCATTTGGTTAATTCTCCTACATTTTGAGCTTAATAATCTATCTAGAGAGAAAAAGGGAGACCTAAGTGAAGGGATCTTTTGGTGTCTCTTTATCTTTGAAAAGATGTAAATATGGGATCCCAAGGGGTCTATTTACAGGAATAATATGAGAAATAGATGTGGAATATGGTTAAATAAGGTAATATATGGTGTTGGAGGTGAGCACACAAGTTCTTTCACACAAGCCATGATGGGGTGAAACAACCTAGGTATAGACACAATGACATGAAAAAAATGACCAGGGTATATGATGAGTGACCTAACTGAAGTTATGGATTCCTTATTAGGGACTCTTTTACTTCTCAATTCCTTTAATTTTTTTAAAAAATTATTTCCATTAAATTACCCCCACTAGAATGCAATCTATTCAAAATTAATAATATTGAATTCTGAGGTAAGTGTCACTCTAGCACAATGATTAATGATGACAAAAAAAAATTCCAATCACACTAGTAGTATGGATAAAGTACATGTTTGTGAGGCTTATGTTAAGGAAAAAAATAAAGATAAGTGAGTATAACCGTACCTCTATATATAGTGGTTTACTCCCCCATCCACTTGGGCACACTTACTATGAATTAAGAGAAATATGTAGCTTTTCATTTTCCTTTCACTCTGGTTATTCACTATACCACATGGTAAGAGAATAAATATTTATTAATCCTTATCATGATCCCAACAAAACTAATATTAGAGACCTAATACAAGGTACTTTAGTTACGGTTTCTTGAAAAAACATCCTCAAATGAGGATCCCTAGGCGAAGCCACTGGGGTGAAGAACTATGGAAAAATACACCAGGGAAAATAAATTGTCTTTTTCAAACTTCCACCTAATGATTTGAGTTCTTTGTTCACCTAAAGTTTTTTAAAATTTCTATTATTATGATTTATATAATTAATAAACCATTGAAATATTTTATAGGTTCATGATATTCAGTACTTCAAACTTCATTTCAGTTGTAGGATCTTCTTCCTAAATTAAGTACCTACATTCATATATCATAAAAGGGCATGATATACAATGAAAAACCATTCTATCAGTGATTAAATTTGTTTTTCATAAGAAATTAATAGATTAAAAAACGTCATAATTTCTTTAATTTTATGGGAACATACTATTGATTAATTATAATAGCTAATGTCGAGATGTAAATTGTCCAAACTCTTGATTTTCATAATATGTGAACTTTGGCACTGTGAAAATTTACTCAAATGGTGCATATATTTTTTAAGGGTTCAGTCATATGACATACTTGCTTAATCATTAAAAAATCACTATATATTAAATTAATTTCACTGTAAAATATAATACATGTTACTTTTATAGTATATTTTAATGTTCCCCCATTGATCAAGTAGAGGGATAGAACAAGGAATGAGACCTATGCACTAGAGGAGGGTGTGAAATTATTAAGTTGATAATAAGTGAATATAATTTGAGTCTCCATTACATGAAAAAACCATTTATGAAGTGATTTTGAGTTTCCAAACATATTTCAATAAGAAAAATTATTTGATTATAGAGCTAATAAGCCGTCAAAGTCCTCAGACTGACACTTTCCACCTAATGCATGGTGATATTGGAATCAAATTATGGGAAATTTAAAAAAATCTATAGGACACTGATACATGGGTTTATTTAAAATGAATTTCTAGAACCAAATACCATATGGGATGAACTTAGGATATAACCATCTCTATCTCAAGAACTGATAACCAAGGATCATAGTTATATGAGAATGAACCCTGCCCGTAGATTGATATAAATTTTAAAACATTGAAAAAATGATATTGGTTCCATATGGAAATGAACCCAATTGAAATATCCCAATAGAATTCCCCTCAACATAGAAGTGATGATTCCCTATTACATATTTAATGAAGCTATATTGGACCCATTATGAGTAGTTGGGGATTAAAATTAACTCAAGAACCCCCTAAAACATTTTTGTAAAGGTTCTTTGCCATGTGGATAAGTTGGTACCTTCTTTTGGTATATTATTTCTATAATGGAGTTAGGCCATGAACATTCATGATGGTTTCCAAGTTAGTCTAGTGGGAACCTATAGGCCTATATGTTTAATACCTAGTAAAAATTCACCTATGATTAATATATATCTATAATAAGAAGTCCCCATTTCTTATCTCATGTCCATTTAAAGTATTATGGGCCTGTATGGAATTTTATTTCATTTCTTATTCCCTTATTAGTGATATTTAAATTCCAAAATGAAAGTTCAGGATGTTCAAGATATCCATTTTTGGCATCTAATCATTATCACTGAAGAAAAATTCTAATCTCAAAATCCCAAGTCTACACATGGTGTTCTAATTTTTTTATATACAGGTCAACCATAATGATCACCAGTGATTGAAGAGGATTATACATATTGAAGTATTATATAATGGTTGTGAGGGACAATGTGTTAGTGGATCAAATTGAATACAGTATTATTTTTGATTCTTATAAACTAAAATAATTTTCAAGTCAAATTTTAATACCCACAACACCATATTGTGGAACCTATGGTTGATTTGATGAAGGAGCATAACTCTTTAGTATCATGGAAACTTTGGGTAATGCTGGCCTAAGAAACTATACGTGACCTAATCATGTTTCCTCCAATAGATGAATTTATTAGGTTATTCAGTGATTACTCATTCTCTTTTATATCATCATACCCTAATGGGATACTATCATTTATCATCCCTATGTACATTAATAAGTCATATCTAGACAAAATTCAGTGGGAATTCAGGAAAACCCAAAAAATGTAAAAAATAGATGATGTAAATTAGTGATTCGATCTCCGTAAACCCTAAGAAACTTAGTAACCATGAGTTGAGACATTACATCATGAATCTACAGCATAAAAGTCCATATGATGATAATGGGGTAAAGAAATTATTTAATACGAGAGGCTTGGGAAGTGGTTGAAGATGAAGTATTCTAAGTCCTCAAGACCTATAGAATAGTTAGACATCTACCCTATAAACTATAGATATCCTAAGGCTACCCAATTTTGGGTAAACTAGCCTATGAATAAAAAAATCAGAGTTTTATTGGTTTTTTTTCAAGGGTATATATATCCCCCCATCATGGAAATGTAAAATATCCTTCTAATATAAACCAAATGACAAACCATGTTGAGATTGTTCAATATATATGAGAACTAGAGATGTTATTTTTTCCAGTTATAATATGGATCCCACTATGAGGTGGGTGTGAGATTTTAGAACCCAAGTAAATATTTAAGGAGATATCAATCGATATATGAATGATGAATGTAACAAAATTTTCAACCATGAGGATGAAATCCCACGATTCCTCTCTGAGAAGAATATATTTAACTTTCATGCCTCTTATAGAAACCTATAATTATCCCATTTTCATATAGTGAATATATATGGTGGGTGTTCGAATCCCTATGATATACCATGGGTGGCATCCTAATAGGTGTTGAATGATCAACCACTACTTGAGATGAGGATATGTCTTCCTAAGATAGGGTTCTAAATGAAGAGGAGAGACTGAACCCACATTCACTCTTCCCAGCTATGGGTCATTATAATATATGATTAAGACCAAATACAACTGCTCTTATAGTTAGTAATTATTGGATAATTGAGATCTTATCTATTTATATTTAGACTATCAAGAGAAGCTAAAATCTTAACATACCATTTGTTTTATACATTGCACATATATGTGAGTGTTGATATTGTGATAATTTTCTCAAAATCACACTTCTTTGAGAGGGGTACCTAAGAGGTGGGAAAAAAGGATTCCAAGGGGAAATATCAAGATTAAATACCACCTATTTTTTTATGAAATAGTTGTGATTACAATGAAGGGAGTATTGAAAGTTTCTACTCCAACCATCCCCAATAGTGGAGGGGAAAACAGATTATCACAAACTAGTTTAAATACTCTGGTACCATGATACCCGAGCCTTCTCTGACATGCCCCGAAGGGAATTATCGATTCCCATGGGTTAGCGACTAGCACCTGGAATCATATAATAATCAAGAGGGAACAAATTTTCCATCACACAATAGAAGATAAAAGATATAATTCAGTATGATTAACACTCTAAAGGGAGAAAGCACCAGAAAAAATGGGTAAAAATGTACCCAAATCGAAAGATAAAAACCCCAGAGGAAACAATAACATCAACCAAACAAAAGTATCAAAGCCTATAATGTAACAAGTGGACAATATCTCCACTAGTCACCATCAACACTCTACAGTCCCAAGGATCAAGAACATCCACCACCTCCAAGTGGTGCATTCCCTTTTCACTAACCTAGCATAAGAAAATATAAATATTCCCAAAGTAAAAGGTAGGGTGTGAGATATTAAGTTTAGTAGGGTATCACAAAGTGTTCTATAATAAATTCCATAAAAATTAAACCAACTATGATTTTATTTCAAAAAAATAAACAAGACCAGGGATAATATTCACATATTTCAAACCAAAACATGCTTTCACATAAAAAGGGATGGACAGTATATCAAAACTAGATTAAAATAAATTTTTTTGTAAAAAATATATATATAAAGTAGTTAGATTGAATAAAATGGTCCAATAATTAATGGAATTTATATTCAAGTGAACAAGTCATATCACATAGTAAAAAATCTATTTGGTTTATTAGTTTAGGTAAGAGTATATTTACACATCTCAATAATGATCTCAGCTCAAGATAGGTGTGCACACACAAATCAATCTACACCCCAATCGAGGAATTCTCATGATCTATATACACCCCAAAGGGGAACCCTCTTAGGCATTAATGAAAAAATTGTTTATTTAAAGTTGTCATCATCAATCCATTTCTAGGGAGTCAATATCCTAGTGTGCTAGTCCTAATTACCACTAAATTCCCAAGCTAACATGTTCTTCAAAAAATTAATCAATCCAACATGAGGAAATAAAACAGTCCAAATTAATTCAAATTAAAAATTTTCAGTTTTCTATTCTTAACATGCCTTTATCATTTCAAATCCAAAATAGAGGTTTTCATCAATTCATGAAATTTCAAATCATCTTTCACTTTAAGCTAATTTTTTCTCAAGATTCAACAACAAATAAATTGATCAAATCAATTTCAATATCAATCCATAATTTTCCCAAAATCCTCCCCATATTCCAATTCTATTAAAATTGGGGGGTTTTCATAAGTTCCATTCCATTCCAAATTAAACATCACATATTTTCAAATATGGATTTTTAAATCAATTAAAAACTCATTTCAATTCAATTAATCAATTTACGGTTTCAATCATAGGGTAAAGCACCATGGAACCAAATAACTTGAAATCAAGAGATCACAATGCACAACACCCTAAATGGGGAACTCTAAGGGATAATTAAGGAAAGAGATATTATAAAACACAACCTAGATTCACGATCCATCAAAATAGAGTTTAGATCCATCAATAGCATGATGATCCATCACTCTATAAGGAGGGTAAAAAGAGATATTAGAAGAAACCACACAAGGGGATATCCACTTACCTATAGGGGATTGAAAAAAATAACCATAGCTTTATTCTAGTAAGAAAAGGGTTTTAAGGAGTCAAATATGACTATTGGGAGGCTTCAAAGAGAAAGGATTCGAGTTTGGGTTCAAATAGGTTGATTTGGGGTTAAAATGGAGGGTTTTAGGATTTTAATAATTTTTTTTTGTGGAATTAAAACCCACATACATAGTTTTATGGGTAGGGAATCACTATTAAAAAACCATTTTCCCTAAAAATACACCCATAATAAATGGGGTGAATGGACTCTACTTGTTGAGCACATGGTTTTTTAAACTATACACAAACCACGAAAAACCTAACAACCCAAGTGTGCATGATTTGGAATGTATGGCCACAAGTTTTGTAAAAAATATGGACTACCTTCCAGAGGCTCAACCTAGGGTGCATGGTTTCCTTCACCAAATCTCACAGTTATCCCTAACCACGCACCAATAGTGCATAACTCCTTGGGCTTCCAAAAAATTCCAAATTAACCTAGAATGAACCAAAAAAATACCCAACTTAAATGAGATAAAAATAAGGGACAATAAATACTTGAAAGAAGGTAATGATATTTTATAACCTCCCCACCATAAAAACTTTCTTTCCCATGAAAGCCTATAAAAAAGATTCCATGTCAAAGAGATGAGGAAAATTCTCTCTTATAAATGTATCACACTCCCAAGTCTCATGAGAACCAAAACCATACTAAAATAGTACAAATAATAAAGGTATACTCTTCTTATAAGGATCATTTTTCTCAAAATCAACAATCCTGATAGGATGCTCAGTCAATGAAAAATCAAGCTCAACATCAAGATCCTCAAAGATTAAGACATGAGATGGTCCAGAAAGGTACTTCCAATGATGTGATACATGGATCACACTATGTATCGACATCATGTTTGGTTGATGTTTTAAATATAAAGAAACTTTCCCAACCTGCTCAATAACCTTAAATGTTCCACCAACTAAGGTGAAATTTTCCATGATTCCCAAGACATTGATGACCCAAACAAGGTGAAACTCTAAAAAAGGGTCACTAACTGAAAATTATAAAGGTATAATATGATGTTTGATATAATATTTATAAAATCTATTTACTGTCAACATTCTTTGATGAATTAGCTAAATTAGTTCCATCATCTCTTGGACCAAACTTCATCTAACCAAAGAACACTCACCAATCTCTAACCAAAAAAATTTATATTTACAAGGCCAAACATAAAATGACTCAAAAGAATACATTATAATATCTAATTAGTAATAGTTGTTTTATATGAACTCAACATGTCCTAAAAGGAAATCCTAATCTACAAAAAAGTCAAGAATGAAAGTGATAATAATTTCCTCAAGAATCTGTATAGCTCACTTTTCTTGTCTATCAGTATATGAATGATATACCATAATCAATGTCCCTTGAGATCACATTTACTCTTAGGGGCATCCCAAAATGTGATATGTGAACAAAGAATATCTACATGAAGCTATAATAGATGTAATGTAATTCAATCTAGAAATATCCTTCACATAGAGACATCCGAATTCCTCAATTTTGGTTTTATCTTGAATGGGTATTAATTAAAAAAATTTGGTCAGTAGATCAATAAAAACTCATATCACATTTTTTCCTAAGGGTTATGGGGAAACAAATAAATGAAGTACATAGAGATATTGTCCAACTTCCAATTCAGTAGTGGAAGTGAGAAAAGACAACCTGACAGTCTCTGGTGCTCAGTTTTTTCCTGTTGACAGGTATAATAATGAGAAACAATGTCAGTGATGTCTCATCACATACCTAGCCACCATAATCATCACTGAATATCATAAAACATCTTTTATGGTTCTAGGGTTCATCACTAATTGTGAATTATGGAAATCCCATATTACATACGATGATGATATCTCCATCATAAAGAGAATCCCTAATTCTATGGAATTCATCATCAAGATGATGCTCCTAAATAATCACCTCAACAAGATAAAATTTAACTTCAAAAATGACAATACAACTTTGACCTCTACCTCTCGGACTCCTAAGTGAAATTGAGCAAGAAGAGATATCAAGTTCCACTCTCCTAATTATTGATTCATGTCCTGCATTGAAAATTTCACACTCAAAGCATCATAAATGATATTACCCTTACCCAGACTATAGGAAATGTCGAAATAAAAAGATTATAGGTACTACACCTAACACCTTTATTGAATATTTAAATATTTATGAGAAAAGATATAACTCAAGATTTTTGGTCAGAATAAATGACAAAACTTTCTCCAAAAAGGTAATTCAACCAAATATTATGAACATGAATGACATATATGATTTTGAGATCATGGTTTAGATAATTCTTCTCATGTAACCTAAGATTTTTGGAGCCATAGACTTCCACGTGATCAACCTACTTAAGAACACATCCCAAAAACAAACATTATGCATCACATGTGGCCACATAGCCCTACCCAGCCTATAGAAGAGTAAAAAATGGAACAAAAGTAAAAATAAAATTTATATCAATAAAATAACTCTAACATTTCTCATTCAAAAAGTAATTAACTCCTTTATGAGTTAGATCCATCATTGGAGAATCCAAATTTAATAATTTTTTAAAAAACCTACGGTAATACCCCACCAAGACAAAAAATATCCATATTTCAAAAAAATTATGAATTTATTCCCATGTCATAATATATTTCACCTTCTCAATATCAACTAGGTTACTATATTCCGACACTATGTGACCTAAGAATTTCTCTTCCTGAATCCATAAATTTCATTTTGAAAGTTTCATGTAATGTCTATTATTTCTCATGATTTCTAGGACTGCTCTCAAATAATGAATGTGATCCACCTTAGTTTTAGAGTGAACAAAAATATCATCCACAAATATAACCATGGATAAATCAATTTACACATAAAATATTTTGTTTATAAAATACCTAAAGACTATATGATCATTGGTTAGGAGAAAGGTAATTACAAGATACTCAAAGTAACCACACATACTTCTAAAGGAAATATTTGGAATATCAGATTTATTAATTCTCAACTAGTTATAAGAAGAATGAAGGAAAATCTTCTAGAACAATTTATCCCCTATAAAATTACCAAAAAAATTATCAATCCATTGTAACATATACTTTTTCTTTACCATAGCTCAATTGAGTTTTCGGCAACATACAAAGAGGTGAAGTGTTTCATCATCTTTCCTCTCCAAGATAATATGTGCCTTCCATGTTCACACACTTCAGAATATCGATACTTTCTAAAAAAGGTAATCCAATTGAGTATTTAACTATTTCAACTATACTATTTCCATACAGAAAGAAATAATAGAAACTCACTAAGTACCAAGAACTAAATCAAGATAGAACTCTAAAAAACTTATTGGTGGAACTCTAGACAAATCAGAATGAAACATGTTAGGAAACTCAATGATGACTAGATGGAGATCATCACTCAATGATTATCTCTCTAATTCAAATGAAACTAAGGATTTCAACCATCCCAAATATGGAAAGGATGGTTCATCTATACACAACCTCAGGTCCTATTATCCCTAAAAGACATGTAACTCCTCATCAGGCACAGTAAAGGAGACCCATCGAAGGTAAAAATCAATCTGGACCATTTGAGTGATCAACCAATCAATCCTAAAAATGAAATCAAGAGGTTTCATGTCAAGAACTAGAAAATTACAGGTAAGTTCAATCTCTATCAAATATAAAAAATAATAAGGACAACATAGACCCTTCCCTCTCTTCATTCTTTGGGGTGTAGTAATATCCATCGAATAAGAAAAAACTTCATAGTAAGATTTAGTAGGTTCACAAAATGAGATGATATAAGTGAGTGATTTTACCTCTCATAGTTTATGGAACTCGATCAAGTTCCTCTGTAGACTCTTCCAATATGTGAATAAGCTTCACTCGGGATTCCTTAGTCTAGAACCCATTAGATATTAATGCATCTGATTGAAATGAATTAATTTTTGGAGATGATGATATTATTAAATAATGTGTATTAGAAAATAAGTGAAAAAAATATATAAATGTCCTGAGGGACCACATGAACTACAGATCTTTAGTTCCTCAATAAAAACACATCTTGAATTCCCAACCATTCCACACTAAATGAAAGTCAATGGGCCTCTACCAGGCACTAAAAGAGGTGTGGAAGAAACTTTTTGTCTATAACCACAATGAAACTCATAATTCTTCATATTTCCATTAACATAACTCATAAAACTACCACTATTAGAGAAAATAAATCTTTTCAACCCTGACTTACCCTCTTGGTCAAGCTCAACCATCAAATCCCTACCCAGTACAAAAAAATAAGAAGAAAGATTCACCAATAAGACCTAATATCAGATGTCATATTGAATAACCATCTTGAATATGCATTCCTATATCTTCTCATTAGAAACCACCATAGGAGAAAATGGAACAATCTTAATAAAGTGGTTTGTGTATTGATTCATGTTTGTTTCATCCTTCTAGAGTTTGAGAAACTCCATGAATTTCTCTAAGACCATATATTCTGTATATAAATGTTCAATGAAAATAACTTTAAATTATTTCCATTCCAAACCCTCATGCTTATTTACCATCACCATTGAATCCCATCATCTCCTACTTGGTCTTTCCATATTAATGGTATCACATTTCACCTTCATATCTTTTGTAATCTCTATGAACTCAAAAATATTCTTTATCTTTATCAATCAATCCTTAGCCTCTTAAGGATCATTAGATCCTTGGAAAGTAGGTGGATTATAGTGAAGAAACTCTTGATCACAATCATGAGATTAACCCCTTTGAGGTTCTACTACCAAAGACTAAACGAGAATGAGTGAAGGTACTTTTCATAGATCTTGGATAGCTCGTACCACTATCTCGAGAAGATTCTAGACCATTAGAGGATTTTCTCATTATTGTTCACCAGTATCTCCCTCATGGGGACTATTCACACATCTTATTTTAGGCTTGATGCTATGAAACATCAATACAAAAATAAATTTCTTAAAAAGTATACATAGATAAAAAATTCATAGAAGAGATAAATTAATATCAATTCCATCAAGCCAAAAATTTAATATTGGTATTTCAACATACTCAGATAGAATATAGTTAAAATACTAGAATAATTTCAAAACATTCCTCAAATACACTTTTCATAAACACCCATAGTGACTTAAGGATTGTTATAGTGAGATATATCCAGACACTCACTCGTAACTAACCCTATGTACCATCAAGACATTAAAAACTACATAATGACATCAAGGAATGATGCTTCACCAGCCTATGATATAGAATTTTCATGAACCTTCTTGAATTACTTGGTACCCTGATACTTAATCCATATTTTACATGAAAAAGGGTAATAATTAATGCCCATGGGTTGGGGATTAGAACTTGGAATCATACAATAATTAATAGGGAATGAATTTTCCTCAAAATAGTGGATGGTAGAAGATACAATTTATTATGTTCAACACTCCAAAGTGATAAAGTAAAATAAGAAAATAGGTAAAATAATACCCCGAAAAAATATAAACATCCCAAAAGAAACAAAAATGTCAATAAAAAAGTCTTAAAATCTCATGTTTAATAAGTGAACAATAGCTCCACCAATCACCATCAACACTCCACTATCCCAAGTACCAAGAACATACACCACCTCTAAGTGGAAGTTTCCCTTTTCTCAAACATGGAATAAGAAAATCTAAAAAAAGTTGATGGCAAAGGTATTGTGTGGGATATAAATCCTAGTAGGGTCTCACCAAGTATTCTATAATCAATTCCATAATAACAAAACCAAATATTATTTCATTTTAAAAAATAAACAATCCATGGGATAACATTCATATATTTTAAACCAACACATGCTTTCACATCAAAAGATATGGTAGATATATCAAAACGTATTAAAATAAAATTTTATATAAAATACTGATATAAATAATTTTTCATGATTAAAATAGTTCAATAATCAATTTTATGAATATTCAAGTAAAAAAATCATAGAAAATTGTAAACAATCCCCATAGTGTGTTAGTTTTGGTAATATGATCCTCACACATCTCAGTAATGCTCTTAGATCTAGATAGGTGTTCATAAAAAAATAAATATATACCCCAAATGGGGAGCCCTAATGATCTATATACACCCCTAAAGGGGAAACCTAATTTCATGTTGAAATTGTTTAGTTATATTTGTCATCATCAATCCATCAATAGGAGAGTCAAGGTCCTAGTGTTCTAATCCCAATTTCAACTAACTATCCAAGCTAACATGTTATTCAAACAACCAATCAATCCAACAATGAAAAATCAAACATTACAAATTAATTCAAATTAAAATTTCCTAGTTTTTAGTTTTCAATATGAATTTATCATTTCAAAACCAATATAGATATTTCCATCAATTAATTCCATTTTAAATAATCATTCTCGTGATTTTTTTCTATCATGGTTAAAAAAAATCAATGTCAAAATCAAGCCCTAATTTCCCCAAAATTCACCCTACATTAAATTATATTAAAATTGGGGTTTTTCACAATTTCCAATCTATTTCAAATAACATATCAAATCCACTAAAATCATGGGTTTTAAAAAAATTTGAAACTCATTTTGGCTCAATTAATAAATTTATGTTTTCAATCATAGGTAAAAGAATCATAGAACCACCTGGATTTAAATAATGACATCATAATGCACAAATCCCACAATGGGGAACACCAATAGATAAAAAAGGAAATATGGATCATGAAACACAACCTAGAATCAAGATCCATCAAAAAAGATCATATATCTATCAATAACATGATGATACATCACTCTATAAGGTGGGGAGAAAGAGAGATTAGAAGAAACCACATGAGGGGAGATCCACTTACCTTGAGTAGATCAAACACAACAACTAGATCTTTGATACACTTAGAAAAAGGGTTTATAGGAGTCCAAAATACCTCTATTAAGACCTCAAATACCATGGATTCAATTTAGGATTTAAATTGTGTGATTTAGGATTAAACTACAGGGTTCTAGAATTTTAATAATTTTTTTGGGGAATTAAAACTTGTGTAGGTGGTTTTCTAGGTAAGGGCACACGATTAGAAAAAATTTTAACCCTAAACATGAACCCATACTGAATGGGGTGCATGGTTATAGAAACAAGAATAAACTATGAAAACCCTCATTTTCAAAGGGTTCATGTTTTGGAGGGGCTAGCCATGTGGTTAGTAAAAATGCATTCCCCTTCGAGAGGCTCAACCAAGGGTGCACAGTTTCATAGGCCAAACCGCACGGTTTTTCGTAATTATAAATAGCCTCATTAAATTCCAAAAAATTTATAATTATCCTTGAATGACCCCAAAACAAGACCCAATTTAGAAGATATAAAAACAAAGTTCAATGAATACCTAAAAGAAGCCAATGGGATATTGCACATCTCATGTATGACTATCAAGTGTGATAATTACATTTTACATCACCCTGATATGTTTTCCATTTCATGAAATTTATAATAGAAATTTTCAAGTCCAAATATACAACTAATGAACAATTTTCAATGGAAGACACACACTCCTCCTTAGATACATTTAGGGAGTTTAACAAATATCTAGACATACATAAGTTCTCTTATTTTGTCTGATCACTCTTCTATGTTATATTTGGTTTCTAAAAATTCCACTTTCATAAAATTTTTTCATATAATATAGGTTGAATAATTCAATAATTGGAGACTATAACTATCTAACCTCTTCTTATAGAACCCTCAGTGACCCAAAAATTGGAATTGGTAAACCCATCAGACCTGCTTGAAGTGGGCCATGAGTGTTTTCCCAATGATCTACCTCGTCCAAACATCCTAGATTAACACATCTATGACATGGATATTATGTACGGGGTTTAGGAATCAACATAGAGTAAGGATATATAAAAGAGGTTAGAATTATCTCATGTAATCAATAAAAGATGTCACATTATTGATCAAAGTTATTGTTTCCACTAATGATGAGACATCTACTGGAATAGATGTAGATGTGGATTTTTCTAAGGGGGTGAAACAAGTCATAGAGGGAATATATTTTCAAAAAATTGGTGGTATACATGTCAAATTCTATTTATGTTATGACTCACATATTAATATGTACCTATCATTTCTCTTATAGCACTGCTTCCATACGTGGAGGTTCTGACCGTGAAGGGTCCTTTCCCTATTCCCCAGAAGCTAGAGTACATCAAATTTGGGGTTATTACCGCATCAACAGGTTCATAGGTGAAAAAACAGTCTTTTCTATAAGTGATATACTCATAGAATACATCACAATTTCCCAAAAAAACTCTAATATAGACCAGGATTCTCTAAACATTGACCAGAATGGTAAGTAACACATACAAATGAGCATGTGGAGGCTAATTCATGGGTCACCCATGGATGATATAAACATAAATTTGCATATGATTTTACAGCTATTCATGATTCTATGGAAAAAGGATTAAAATTTTAAGATACCCCTATCATCATGAAGGAGATTATTCAGGAACATTGGTAAGAGAAATCATGTCATATGCTTCTTTCCAAGTACAAATAAATAGAAGATTTGCTAGACTTTGAGATGTGGCACTACAAATAGAATCTCATTATGAGGAGGACAAATTGAAGCTGTGGAAATTGGATGATGAATAAACTATCCATATAGGTCACCTCAAATAGTTACTAGATACTTACAAAAAAATACTGATGGGATATCCAAATCATTTTAGATATTCCCATTCTAGGAAAACAGAATGCACCTACTGAGGAAGAGGGTCTCCACCATGTTGAGGAGAATGAATCTATGAATATTGAAATGTTTCAATGTGTTTTTTTATAAATCCTAAAAATACGTTGACAAACGTTTTTCCTTTTATAGAGAAGTTTTTAATATATTATATTTTCTAAAGAGGGGCTCTAATTTTTGGATGCTCCTCTTACCTATTTAAATATGAATGAAAAAATATTTTGTTCTTGGTCATTATAAATTATTAGAACCTTGTATCAATATCACTATAATATCATGATAAACTATAAAACATACAAATATCAATATCAATATATGTTGAATCTACCCAAGCACTTAATTCAAATGGATTAATTCAATCATGGTTCTCAATCACTCGAGTCAGATAGTTTTTACCCATTGTGTGATCATTGATAGATATAGGAATATAAATTATCACTGTAAAACTATAATTGTTCCATTAGAATGTTAATGATGATTTTATCCTTGGTGTGTGATCGCATATGGGTATAGACATATATACCATCACTATAAAATAAGAGTTCATCCATTCAAATATGAATGGTGATTACTTTCTGTGTGTGTGATCATTTTTAGGTATAGGAATATATACCATAATTATAATAATAGATTTGGTCCATTAATATATGAATGATGATTTCATCCTAGTTGTATTCTCACATACGGGTATATGCATATGTACAATCACTGTAACGATAAAGTTGGACTATTGAAACATGGTTGTGGGAGACTCATTAAGACATGGATCATGAAGGGAGGATTGGAATGAGTGTTTCAATGTCCAAGAGGTATAGAGTACCCATAATCTATATCTTCATGAATTCTACATGGAATAAATGAACTGATATATATATATGAGATAGAGAGAGGGAAAAGTCAAGTGCCATAAATTTTTCCTAGTTCAATGAACCTAGAGAGCATAACTTTTTTTTTGGATGATATGGTGTAACACACAAGACTTATTTATTTTATTTTTATTGACTCTATAATTGTCCTAAGTTTCAAATGTTGGATATTTAGCTAGAAGAAACTAATTTTTTTATCAAGAGAACTTTTATGGGTTTTTAGTCATATAAGTTTTATGCATATTCATTTTTAAGTGCTCAAATTTTCTTAGATCATGTGAGGTTCATGTCAAGAGAGTGAATACAAGAACATTTCCCAATTATCACTTTATTGGTTTTCAATTTGAAAAGTTCTAAATCTATTTTCATGGGTAGTTTAAGGTCTTATAATCCATACCAATGTATCTAGTGTTTAAGGCCGAGTAGCTTTTATGGGAGGGTGAGTTAGTATACATAGAAATATAGGAAAAGAAAACCCAAATTGAATGGAGAACCCATTACTAATAACATAGACAACCTTATAGATGAGTGTATTTAGTTTAGGGCCTTGATGCTCAGAAAACTGTGTCATATAATTTGGGGTAGTGTTACGAGATCCAGCAAAAGGTTTTAGAGTTAGATGTCATACTCTTGCTTCAATAATGGGTATGATGTATAAGTGTATGATATTGAGGGTATTCGAATCATTTTGAATAGTAGGATGTTGTAATGCATAAATCGTAACTCGAGTATCCAAATTAGGATATTATGGTACGGAATTAGTACATGAGTGATGATTTTGAACTACATTAAAATGAAAGGTTCCTCTATAATGCTGGTGAGGCATACGAATACTAGAGAACCTTCTCCTCCAGTTGGAGATGGAATTGGTTCGTATGGATAAATATAGTGGAACAAAAGATAATTACTTAATAGAGGTGTACCTTATAGTTGAATTTTCTCATTACTGATAGAATTTAAAGGTTTTATATGATTCAAACACCTAAGGAACAAATTTTTATTTTGAATAAAAGTGTATCCAATAAGGTTTCTAAAACCTTAAAGGATTTCCCACCATGTGTTGAACATAGATTTAGGGAAAAGACATATGACACAAAATTTCCCTTCTGTTTTCCTGGACCAGTGGGTTCCATGATCATATATTAGTTTTTTATAGGGCTATATGCTGAGACTTACAAGATATTTTTCTTCACCTATTTACATTCCGAGTCTTTCCAAAGTCTCATATGGGGGAGACTTAGCGAATGAAGACATGAATTTTTCTTAGAATCCCCTTTATGATTTTTCATCCTGAAAAGGTTTATGATTTTTTATATGTAGTTTTAGTGTTATGTAATTTTATCATTAGGGGATATAGTTTTTGGTCACATATATTTGACCAAATTCTACCAAGGTTTATGGTCATTCATCTTTGACCAATAGAGTGAGATAGTTCAAATAGCAAGGGAATAATTAATCCTAATGTGAATTAAGATTCCAATTCAAGTATTGACCATATTAGGGAGGTGAGTCATGTATTTTATGGATATAGTTTATGGACCATAAAAAAGGATATGAAATACTTAGAAAAGGGAAATAATAACCTGACATGAATTTAATATCCCAATACTACCACTGACTGTCACATAAGAGGTGTGCATATAGTTTAAGGTCATAGTATTGAGAAAAATGATGGGGATGTGACATTAAGAAACATATTGGAATTAATATACAAGAGCCCCAAATACTTTTTAATGAGAAATAACGATGATTTAAATCAGGATATAATTTATTTAAATTAGAAAGATGAGGTAGGAAAAGTGTGATCAGGATAACCACATACCGCATACGAATAACATGTTCCACAACAATGTTCCTAGAGACATATAAAATTAGAGGACCTTATATTTAGTACACAAATTCCATTTTTTTAAATTATTAATATAGAATCACCCATGATCATTACTAAATAGAAGTTTCCTTTGTATATGGATACACTCATTACCAATAACCATTTGATGTTGATCTTGATTCATACACTTAAATAATGAAGTATGATATATAAGAGGAAACGCTTAAGAGGTGATAAAAATTTCCAAGTCCCAAGAAAACCATTAAATGTTTTTTAGGTATGATTAAAGGATAATAGTGATAGATGATGGATTGTATGTGGTCCCAATATGGGTTATTGAGGAATCACTATATATCACAATGTAATAGGAATCAAGCCACACATAATTATTATAGATGATAAAACCTATATCGATCTATATCATCTATAGGGGAGGGTTATTCTAATTTCATGGAATGGGATTAAAAACAATCTATATATATTTTCCTAGGGAACTGATTTGGTGAAAAAGATAAATAGTTATAGGGAGTTTAAACATGTGAATTTCCAGAGGAAATGGGAAATTAATAATAGTGAATCATCCCGTATGTTCTAAAACCTCACATGGATCTTGATTTCATATAGGTTAATTAGGTAACGTGGCATGGATCACCCTAAGAAATTTGATTCCTTTCAATATAGAACACACAACAAATAGTTTATCATCATGCGATTAGAATGATATTATAAATTGTTTATAATCACATAGATAGGACTTGAATCCAAAAAATTGGGTTAATTTTGACCGAGGAATAGGTTTATGGATGAAAAACCACATAATAGGGGTCTTTCATTGATTTGAATCATGTGTAAAAAAATGGTTTGATCTTAGTGATGGACCTGCTGAGTTAAAACTAATGTGATTGCTAAGATCATACATTGAGAGTTCGTTGAACACTATGGAACTTTTGGTTAGACCATGGATAAGAGATCTATGAATCACTATGTATCCCATAATGTGGGAATCAAGACATACATAGTTCTGATATGTGTGGGGGTATTTTATTCACTGTGTAAGCTAAAAAATGTAGAAAAATCATGCATTGGGGCTCCCACACAGATTTGGATGTCTTGTATGGGGAATGAGGATGAAGGGGTTTTATAGTTGGGTCTGTGAAATGAGAACCAGTCATAATTATGTATCTTGATACATCCAGAATCAATCCACACATATTTCTTGAAAAGGGTCCTCTATATATATTTGGTTCATGTGAAAGAGGAAAAATATGAAATGTAAAGGAACCATAAGGTGAAAAATAATGATGAAACATGATGTAAATGTGAAAGGGTCTCATCATCATGGTACAACTAGTGTGGCTAGAATTTTTGTATGGGCCTTTTATAAGTGATCATGGTGCCACTATACATCCCCTAGTATGGGAATTAGACCACATGCAGTTCTTATAATAAAACCCTATATAGATAAGGCACTTGTATAAGGATAGTGGTATTTTTATCCAAGGATAGGTTTATAGATAAATAAACATTTACTATGAATCCTTACATAGATCTAACTCATAGATAAAGGAGATTAGGTCCCACATGGTGGACCAATCTAAACGGTTTCAAGTCTTGTAGTATTGACCATGATTCGTGTTGTTTAACATCATCTGACAAGGACTTAGATACTCTATATTTTAGGTTCATATGGTGAGGACCTTCTTAGGTTTTACATAAATTTTTTATCACGCATAGAATGAAATGAATTTATCTTAGGATTGACCCTATGGAGGGAGACCTCACATAAATAATGAAATCCAATAATGAATATGAAGTGGGTGTTTTGAGTTTGGATTTGTGATTGGGAATAAGATTGGATTTCTAGGAATCACTATGTATTTTGAATCATCATGAATCAATCCCCATATAGTTCTTATTATATTAGTAAAAATAGTACCACCATGTCTTAGTGTTAAGAAACGGAAATATAACATGATTAAAATGAGGGTTTTGACACCAAGATAAATTGGGGTGACTTATTTTTAGGATTGAGTTTGTGGTTGGGTATGATAATTTAAAAATCACAATTTTCCTTCAACAACATGAATAAATCAACATGAAGTTATTATAAGGGGAATTTAATCTCATTGTCAGCCAATATATGGAGGAAGGGAAAACACATTGAAAAATATTAAAAATATTTATCTCTCATGTAATGAGAATGGGTCTCACATACCCATACAAAATTTATTGAGAGGATAAATATGGAAGACCTAGTTTCATGAAATTTCATTTATTATTACTAGGATTGGGAACCCTACCTTTAAAAATGATTCATCTCAAAAATGAATATTTTTGCAGTCAACCCAAACCTCTAAGCTCAATTGAGTCATGATTTATGGGACAAACAAGAGACAATTTGATGATTATTCATATAATTCAAGAGTATATGTCAGTGGTGGATTTTATTATAGATTATTATATCTTTTGACAAGAAAAAATTCTATAAATTTTAATGTCATATGTCCAAGACATAAGTTCTATACAGTTTACAATCATAAAGCTCAAACATTGGATATAAATGTTAACATATTATAATAAGGATCCTGGTTGTACAATATAGAATCTTACAACAAGGATGTTATGTTTGGGTGGACCACTTTGGGATATGAGAAACACTAGGATATTTCAAACATTTATAGGGGAAAATCAAAGTTGGCACCCTTTGAACTAATTTAATCATTTATCCCTTTTACCTCTTAGATATATTAGAATCTTGAATCTCTTATTATCCTTTTCTTATCACATGATAGTATATGAAATCAGTAAAGTACATCAAATTATTTTTTAAAATTTTAACCACTTAATGGTAGTATATATTCATTCTCATGGTATGGAAGTAATACAACCACACAACCACTAGAAAAAAATCCTTTAAATGTGGTTATAAAAATAATGGAATATATTTTTACTTTAATTGCACTATAGTCATTTGAAATTGACTATTTTATAGCCCCTGGTTGTCTCTTTATACTACTTACGAAGACATTCTTCTCCTTGTTAAATGTTTGCAACACCAAGAAAATCATCCACCTGGTTAGACCCATTGGACGTCACAGTGCGGCTTGGGTCTTCCACATATTCACTTATTACTTGCTCTACAGTGGGACAACAACCCTTATTCTTCTTAATTCAGTCACATTAATATGAATGTGTTTTGGATTGATAATATTAGAATTATTATTTGACCCATATGATAATGAATCAAATATTAATTTTTTTAGCAGCACTTCTTCGTATTTAGTTAAAAAACTACACTAGTTATTATTCTTCTTACTTGAATCACAAACAACCATTGTGATTATCAAAAAAATTAAATGATCATATCATCATCATAAAAATTTATTTGTCCTAAATAATAATAAACTGGATATATATGTTCCACTCTCTTCCTCTTTGATATAAAATAATATACAATTATACTGAATTGTCAAATTATCTTTTTTTGATACCCAATATCAAAAAATGAGTGTATCAGTTCAATTATGTTATTACTTGGTGCTTCCAATATTTAATGAAACTAAATCACACTGAAATTAGAATATTAATTCATGAAAAAATTATATTTCAAAAATTTTAAACACTTAAAAATCGAATATTAGTTTTTCTTATATTCTTCCCAGATTTAGTGTTAAGTTCACTTCCCACTATTCATGCAAAGCATATCATATATGAATTTCTTAATCTTAATGGACATGTGATAAAATGTATGGGTATTCTACAAGTTATAAAACCTATAAAATATAAGATATATTTTATTATTAATTTATGAGATTTTAGATTCTATTTCATTTTTCATGTGTATTCACGCATGTATATTCATTTATATATACATTCAAGTGTTGTTCTTCTTAAAAATACATTCGCACAAACTAGTTACACTCTATACACATATTCTTTCAAAAACATCTCACAAATAGTAAGTATGAATCCTCAAGTACTTAATACATGTATGGTGTGATTATTAACATTGGTTCGGGATGTACTCTCCCTCGGGTGTGTGTTTAGCACGAATCTGTTACCTCCTTCATTCAATCCAGATGGTCTTCACATGAAAACTTGTTAATAATGTCTTCATGTATATATAATGAAGAAATATATGTTTCTTCTTTTCATAACTAAATGGGTGTTATACAAATCATCAATGGATAATGGAGAAATTATTCACGAGACACTATGAGTGTGTGAACATAGGTCTAGTTTTTACATATATTCTTCTTCATGAAAATCAGCGCACGATTCTTCCCTTATTCACATTTCCAAGAGGCTCATAGAACAACATTACTATCCACATAAATGAAATAGGGAGATACACTATTTTACATAAAAATTACACCCCTCTTTAGAATCATGAGTAGTAGTAGTTTATATCGATTATAGGCTTGGTATTTATAAATATTGAGAATCACCTCTCTTCATCAACTTGGAATCCTAATTTTTATACTGCATTAATGTTGATATTAAAATATCAAAATATCCAAGGGTTTTTAAATATTTCCACATGTGTTTAATTATTATTTTATGAACAAACTCATGGTGTTCCTTCCTTCATGACCAACCTCTCCCTTCAATGATATCTTGATGTGCATGCGGTGATAAACGCAAGACTGAAATCATCCTTTTGAATCCTAAAGTAATCATGTATAACAAACATACTCTAAAAATTTATTTATATTAGGGTGACACTTATCATTGAGTTATCCTCATGAATAAAATTTATATATTTAATTTCTGGAGATTCTCAACCTATTCACCACCTAAAATTTATTGAGGAACATCCATGGAAAGTTTAGTTTGATGACCATCTATTCATAATGAACTTCGATATGTTGGAACACATGGCTAATGAATGAGGTTGAAGATTATCTTCCTGGTTTGATTGAAAATCCAAGATCAATTGTATTTGATGACAAGTTTTCTTTCAGTTTATTGAAATTATGGAATAATTGTAGCATAGGTGCGGTTATCCCACATCAAAATCATACTATGCCTGGGCTGTAGTTAATTTTGAATCCCTTGTCCACTCATCCATCGAGATGGATATAGGGAATCAAACCCCTTAAAAACATGTATCGCACACCAAACATACCTTTCCTCACCTTCATTGGCACACTGACACCTCCTATCCTAATACGGCCAATCCATGCATCCCTTATACACGAGTGTGCTCTTATGGGCTTATACACAAACCACTATATCCACGTGGGCTACATGGACTGATTCCACCACATTGTTGAGGTCCTCCCCCCACATGAGTGGGGTTGAGTTGGACCATGTGGCTTCATGGTTGGCTATATTTTTTTTTATTAAACTCCTATAAAAATACTTCCATTAAATTATATGTGTAGAATATAATCTCATTTCAAAATACCAAACCACTTGTCAACAATCTCACCTTCCTCCTAACTTATTCTTCAGGTAAAATGTAAATAAATTTTACATGGCCTTATTTTAATTCATCAGGAACAATAAAAAATTTCATGGATTCCACTTATTTCCCCATAAATTATATTTTTTTTTATGCAAGCCTTAATTATTCGTCACATCATATAAATAATCATTTTCATGGTCTTCTGCTTATTATAAGGAATGCTCTCTCCTAATAACATAAATTTTACATTAAAAGAATAGCTTCAAGAATCATCAAAGTTATAAAATATAAGTATTAAAAATAACTTCCTTAAGATAACAAGACTTTAGTTCTATTACCATCATCCATTCATCGAAGTTGTATTCACTTTTTTACCAAGCTTGGATATCTTAGATACATTATTTCTAGAAACTCATTTCATTCTACCATCTTAAACATATTGACATCAATAAAATATTACTATTTAATTTTCTACCATTTACATCTAATAACAACCATTGTAAAAAATAACTCATACCAAAGTGGTCTCTTCAATCTCCCCCTTTTTATTTGTTGGAAATACCATTAAATTTAATTTCTAATGAATATTTCAATATGTGAATCTCCATACTTTACATTTAAAAACATTCATTTCACTTTATATCACCCTTATTGACTAGAAATAAAAAGTTCTTGGAAAAAGGGTATCAATACATTTGTAAGTAACATGTCATCCATCATTTCACCTTAAGTCTATATGAGTCGTTCTCATTATAGAGAAAAGAGGATTTGATTTAGACAATAAACATGTCCATTACCAACAGATCTTGATACCTTCTGAAATTTTAACTCATATACTTTTCTTTAAGGGTTTTCTAATTTTATTATAGGATGAAGATACTAAAATGATATATCAATCCTTTTAAACCTAGATCCCCCAAAAACTCATGTACTCACTTTAATAAATAGATAAAAATATTCATTAGAGCACTTCCATATACTCACTTTAACTCATGTACTCACTTTAATTCATGTACTCACTTTAACTCATGTACTCACTTTAACTCATGTACTCACTTTAATTTTAACTCATGTACTCACTTTAATTTTAACTCATATACTTTTCTTTAAGTGAAACAAGCAGGATAAGAAGCCTTAGAGCACTTCCATATATCCACATTTTATTATGTCATTGATTAATTTTATTACCCCCCCCCCCTTTGTGATTTGTTTGATATTTTTGATAACCAATTATGAGAGATTAATAAAATACATTACTTTTCAAATAAAACTATCTTTAATAAATTTAAAAAATAATTAAATTTGAAACAAATTGAAATAATGATTTTGGTTGCTTATTTGTCTTTCATCGTCCCACCCCCCTCAAGGGAAACACACCTAATTATCTTTATAATGGAGAATCTTTTCAGGAAAGGATTTATAGACGTTACAATATGGATAATACACCAAAATATATCTTTAACTTGTGATCTTTTATATTTGAAAACTTCCACAAATTCACCAAGAATAATATTCTTCAACACCTATTATAAGGCCCCGACCTTAAAACTTACTTAATATTGAATTAAATGAATAATTCACATTGAGGATATTTTCAGGTTTAGAGTTTTAGACAATTAGATCATAAATCATGAATTACATTCCACATTTAAACAAAGTGGTTACATAAAAGATAGTATTCATTTTTTCCCATCAACGGAAACATATTTAAAATAAAACATGAATTCTTTCTTAACACTTCCTTGACACTATCATCATATCATGCACCTTTCCCTTGACCTGTGAAAAACATTTCAAAAACTTGGGATGAGCATAAAAAGCTCAGTAAGGGATATAAAAGTACGAAAATAAAACATTAGTCCATGTATGAAATCATACTTTACTCATAAAACATAAGCATTTTAACATACCTCATCAAATCATGAATAAATCATAGAAATCATAAGGTGTAAAGGTAACTTGAGGCATTCATAACATTCTTATGTAGGGAGTAACCCTCTTGGTTACGTTTGGAATACCCATCACAATATATTCCCTAAATCTCTTCGGAGAAACCTTAACGTTTAACTCCTTTGCGTTACCCAATGCATTGGAGAGCTATATCGGGCTCACCCGCCCTTAGTTTATCACGGAACCACCCATCTTCATAAAAATTACCAAGAACCATAACATAATCATAGCGCATAACTTAAGCATAAAGGAAATATAACATTCCCACATTGCAATAACAATATAACATTTTAAGATATTGAAATACTGAATCCATTCTAAAAACCATTTTCAGATCCATTTAAAACATTTAATAAAGAGATCTTTGAATCAAAGTGTCCCATACCACTTTGAAGATTTTAATGGAATTATAATTTTAAAACATTAATGTCCATATAAATAAATACTTAAAACCATTTTGAAAACATGGACATTAAAGATAAAGATTTAGAATAATGGATCTTTAAAACATTTAAAATGATATTTTTGTTAAAGAGTTTTTAACAAAATGAGAGACTCTTGAATAAAAATAATTTCGGAATAAAATTTAATCTAAAATTTATAATATCATGAGAATAAAAGGATTCATGATATAATATGTCAAAGGATAGTATACACACCATATAAGAGTGAATTGGTTCATAACAACAATGAAGTCTCAATGGAAATGTAAATTGAGATGAAATCTATTATAAAGATGGTATCCTTAAATTAAGGATAAATATATCACATAATTATGTGTGAGAAATATAAATACACCCAATATAAGTGGATATTAAGTGTGAAACAATCAGAGGTCATTCACACATAATCTTGGAAAAACAAAACCAGTGACATAGATATTTAACTCAATAAAATGAGATTGAGTTATGATTTCCCATACAAGTTCGTAAGAATTTATCAATGAGATGATTATGTGTAGAAATAGTATATTCACAAAAAGGTTTTTGGAAATTACAACATATATATTCCACACATAATCTTGGAATAATAAAATCAATAATTAGAGGTTTAACCCAAAGAACTGAAAGTGGGTTAAGAAGTTCTCTTACAGAAATCCGATATCCTAACGACGTCACTTTAAAATTCAGAAAATAAGTTGATGAGAGAGAAAATGGTATCTCATCACTTGAACATAAAATTTACATAAATAAGGATATATAATAACATATAGCAACATAATATTATGTTAATTTAAAGACATAACAAACGAAGTCTTTTAAAAAGAGGAGGGTGAAAGGTCCCCTTACTGAGTTGGGTAACTTTCGAAACGTACACCCCATGGAAGAAGGGTCATACAATGAAGATGTAAATACCAATAAATGAAATTATAATGCACAAAGTGTATAATAATGGGTAGTACATACACCACTCAAAGAAAATAGTGGCAAACGTAGGATAAATGTCCTGAGAATAAAAGTGAGATGAAAAATCCCTTATGAAAACTCGGCAGCCTAACGACGCCACTTAAAGGTTCCAAAAATGGATTTATGAGATAAAATAGGGTCTCTCATAATATGAACATAAAAAGTACAGTATGATGAATATAAAAGAACATCTCTAAACATAATAAAGATGAGCTTAAAAGAAATGGCGTAAAAGAGTGTACTTAAAAAGAAAGATAGGGGTAGGTTCCTTTACGAAAATTCGGCAGCCTAACGGCGCCACTTAAAAATTATAAAAAAAAGAATTGGTGAGAGTAAGAGGGGGTATCTCATCATATAAAAATAAAAATTACAGTATGGTAAATAGAAAATAACATCCTCCAACATAAGAACATGGAGTATAAATGAAATGATATAAAACAGGGTACTTGAAAAGAAAGCGAGAGGTCGGATCCCTTACCTCGTGTCTGACATGACTCGATCATTCTTTAATCTCTTGAATAATTAAATTTGGTCAATTTATAATTTCTTAAGGACCTACTTAAAATATTATTATTCAGTTCATATCACATACTATAATTTTATAATAATTTTTTAATAAAGTGAGTTCATATCCGACGTTTTTGTCGATGTTCGGTACATGAGTAAAAATTGAACTTGTTGGAAAAGAATTTTCGATGTAGTTATAGGTACATCATATTCAGAATAGTATTGATGTTTTAAATATAATATATATCAAGTATATATTCATTTTATAATATTCCATAGAATTTAGAGATAAAAAAAATTAAAAGCACCGTTCATGGAGAGGGTAGGCCGTACGTACGCATGAACACTACTTTCATTTTTTGTCATATTAATGGAATTAAAACAAAATGAGAGATATATATATTATAATTCCAGAATTATATCGATAATTTAGATGTAATATAATACATATATATACATTATATATATATACTTATAGTAGTACATAACATTTGGAGATAATAAATGAAATGTACCGTTCATGGAGACGGTAAGCCGTACGTACGCATGAACGCTACTTTCATTTTTTTTGTATTCAATGGAATGAAATAATAATTATATAAAGGTATATTATAATTCCAGTAGTATATAATATGTATGACCATTAATTACGTCCTTTATAAGTCCCACATATGGAATTAACGAATCAAATCACTTTGAGGGGGCGGTAGTCTGCACTTCCTAAAATGAAGATATCGCGTTTACCCATAATGGAAACCATAAAGGTATTCCATAAATGAAAAATACAGAAGTTTAAGGAAAACATAAACATATTATATATCATATATAAATATAGTGACATATTAATGGACACCTTTGAAGGTGTTAAAATAATATTGAACAATCATCGTTTCGTGAGGCAGTAATTCATCATCCACAGAAACAGTATGTTCTTTAACCATTAGACGGAGGTGTGTGAAAGTGTAGCTCGAATCCTTCTTATAACAAAATCCTAGTATATTTAATATACTGGTTTTGTTACAAAAAAAAGTAATAAAAAGAGTTTAGGGGTTTGGAGAAGCAAAATAAAACAAAAGAACACAAGGGAAGACATTACCTTTAAATCGGGTAACTCTCTTTGATTTGAGCTCAAAGGCTTCCTTGGAAAGGATTATGCCCAAAGTGAGGCTTCAATGATGAATAGAGGGATGTAGAGAGACAAAATGGGCAGGTTTTTGCCGAGCCAAAGGCTTGAGAGGTGTGGGTAAGATGGTAGAGGTGAGGGCCTTTTATAAGAGGAGAGGAGGGGCACTCTTGGAATGTTATAAAATGTTACTTTATTATAAAATGATTTTCGGATTTTAAAGGTACCAAAATTATATATTTAGAGGATAAGGTGATAATAGTTCGAAATCCACCCATCCAATATGTTTTTGAAATTATAGATCTTATATTTTACATTATCTTTTCATTTTATTTAAATCGTTAAATAATGAGGTAATCGCTGCATCATCATGGTGTCATAAATAAGTTAATTTATTTAATGTCTAAAAATTATAAAAAAAATCATGATGTAGGAAATATTTTTAGATTTCTTATGAATATTTATATTCAAACATATGACTTGTATAACCCCATTTAAAAAAAAATTTATTAAAAAAACTCATGTTTGTGACATTTTTATTTTAACTTTAAATAAAAAGTTATTTATGTCATTTTCCTACCAAAGTGGCTCCACGGGGTCCCCAAGTTGACCCATGGATTGTCTTGGTCGGCCATGAAACATCCAATGAAGGTAGGACATGTCTCTAGGTCATTTAATATTATTAAAACATTATTTTTACCTTAAATTACACTAATTTCCTTTAACCACGATTAATAAAACTTAAAAGTTACTATTCACCAAAAATTATTTTAATCTCATTGAAACACATTTTACTTATTAATGACAACCATGTATGTCGGATTTTTTAAAATCAAATCACAGAAGTGACAAAGTTTCATTTAAATGAAAAATCAGTTTCTTTAACTACCACTTAGTGGTTTCACTATTCATCTAAAATTGAAGTTTTTCAGAAAAATACCAAAAACTCACCCTAAGATATATTTGATATTTAGAATTACAAAATGATGTCTATTTTACAAAATTAAAAACATATAAGTTTAATTAATTAATTTAATAATTAATTCCCGCTGTCAAAACAAATAGCGTGTTTTTAAGAAACAATATCTATTAAAAGATTGACACTAGTTTAAGTCCAATTTCAAAGTGAAATTAATTCCAATGACCACTATTGGATTAAATGGTAAAAATATATTCTAATTTCACTTTAAAAACAATTCAAAAGATAATCTAATCATATAAATAAATTATATTAAAAATATGTTTTGAATTAAAATACAACATTTTTCACTATTCATTAAAACATGAACTTTATCGGAAAAATACCAAAAATTTACACAAAGTAAATTTTAATGTCCCGATTCTAAAGAAGAATTTTATTTTGTCAAATATAACACATAAAATTTTCAAAAAGTGTATTTAAAAGAGGTTCGCCATCAAAAGGCGGTTAATCGACCTTTTAAATAATATTAGAATGTTTACGCTTAAAATTGGATTCATTCGCTTTTTTAATACTCTAACATTTATTGTAAAAAGTAAAAATATTTGACAAACATATATAATCATTTTTTAGTTAGTTCTGTTCATTCCCACCATTACAATGGCTAGGCGTTAACTACCATTTAAAATAATATTATTTTATTATTAGAGTGCAACATAAGATTCCCAAGAAACTCGTTGTTGCGTATTGGGTACGCCATCGAGCGTAGCATCCCCTTTAAAGTAATATTAATATTTTAATCACAAATATGGATAAATGTGAAAATGTCATATTCTTTATTTATCTGGGGTGTTACACCTATTCTTGAAGATACCAAATATAAGATCAAACAAAGATGTTAACATATTTATCCTTTTTTTTCAAGTACATGATATAATAGTCATCAATATCATTAATGATGTTCCTCTATCATATTTTTATTTTAATACTAATTGATAGATTTTCTATGTATGATGATTTCTTTGATTTTCTATCAAGAATTTCTAGTACTCACTGTTTCTCAGGTTCTCATATTGATAAATGTCATCACCTTAAATTACCTGCATTATAAGAACACATACAATAAAAAATATCTATGGAATAAGGTGGATCCTTCTTACTTTATCAATGTGAAATACAAGGATGAGATAGATTTCTATACCAAGTTACTCCATTTCATTTACTCTTTACAATTTCACATATGATCTTAAATTATTATTGAGGCTATGTGGATCTTATCACTTCATTAATTTCATTGTGGGTGGACCTTATTTATTAAAGGTAATTTAAAGTGCTTACATATCCTGGTGAAACATTCATCTTATTAAATAATTATTATTATGCTGTAATAATTGTTGAAAAACGTCTCATAGTATAACCAACAATGTTTCACCTTACACATAGGGCCTAAACTTCTTCATGTGGAATCTTTTTATTTCCTTTTTTTAGTAGCCTTCTCTTGTTCTTCTTCAATTTTCCTCATTATTTTCAAGTATGATAGATATATAACTAACATTTAATTTTGAACATTGATAGAAAGTTCAGTTCTTCCACATTTATTCTTTCAAGTTCTACCCATTTTATTTCTTTTTTTATAGAAATGAATTCTCTTCAAATTATTGGATTTATAATCCAAGGTATTCTCACAATTCTTCTTAAATGCCTTATTGGGAAGATTTCTATTTACAACATACTTCTGTTTTCTTTCCAAGGATGCCTCTTCATTCTTAACTAAATTCTATGGTCTTATTTTTTTTATCATTTTTGGATACATGTTAATATGAGAATACATGAATATTGTGACCACCCCTATTGTATACATAAAATATTCTGTAAAGATCTAAAAATCCAATTGAAGATACAGATATTTCTAGACTTTTGGATATTGCAACTTCATCCCTGGATTTCTCCCCCTTTTTATGGACTTTAGTTTTTCCTTTTAATTTTTGAAGATTTTACCAAATATCTAGTACACAATACATGAACCTATTGTATCACCAACACTAACCAATAAAACTTGTTCTTTTGAGTTATTATTTAATAGGGTTTTTATTCTTATTTATAACATGTTGGGATCTTTTTGGGGGAACTAGATTCCACACTCCTTTCCTTATCCACCATAGCCATGTTGGTGGGATCATTCTATCCTTTATTCATCTATATTGGTTTATATTTTGTTTTCCAACTTACACTATTTTTGAAAAAAAATTAGAAACATTATTAAAAAATAGTATGGATGGTACCTATTTATCCCCAACAGGTTAAGATATATTATCGAGTGAATTCATGAAATTTTTATCACATATTGGAGGAATTTAAACCTTAGAATCCACAAGTAAGCATTGAGTACCAATAGTAACTATCTCCTAATTTTTAAAGTCTCAATATGTGTCTTCTCAATATTGTCCAATTGAACTTCCAATTACAAAAATATTTATATGAAGGATTATTTTTTGATCTTTAATCATGATCATATACTCCTTATAAGTATTATTTATTCATTCAACTTCCTCTTCATGTAGATTAATTTTTTTTATAACAAAGAGGAACATTATTTTTTCTTTTTGAAATTTTCTTTCAATTGTTAATCCCCGAAATCAATGTTTTTTTCAATTTCTCTTCAAGTGAATGTATATTTTTTTCATGATCCTTCTTAACTCCCCCTTTATCATCAACTTCTTTAATACATTTTGCGGAACATATTTCAAGTTACCTATTTATTTCTTCAAAGGATATAACCTATCTGAAGAGAATTAAATATTCTATAATTTTTCCTTGTAAATTTTTCTCCAAAAAATATTCTTTTCTTCTAAATAAGTGATATATTCCTTCATACATTGAAAAACCCAACAAACAAGAGAGAATGTTTTTATGGGTATTAATTACAGAATATATAATAATCTATCAACTGATATATCTTGAGAAGTTATATATTATTCATCATCAACAATTATGCAATTATCTTATTCTTCAGGAAATTTTGTACAGGAATTTCCACATACCTCATGATCACTTAACATTCTTGATTCACTTGTGGTTGGATTGTTTTACATCGACTTGGTGGAAACTTGAACCACCTAATATTTTATGTTATTAATATTTTCATAATTTATTATATACTATATTTACTAATTGTATATGAAAAGTGCATAATTTGTGTGAAATATTAATGTTTAAATATTAAATATAATTTTAGAGCACTATTTTAATTCATCCAGATTCAATTCTATTTAATGTTTTAATAATAACTCTCACCCTACTTATCCAAACTGTATGATTTTTATTTTTTATGGTTCATTACTCAAATTAAAACATTTCATTAGTAGGAAAATTTGGCCAAATCTTTCATTTGGAGGGTTATAGGTCCACACAAGAAGACCAAAAGAATCTATGATGAAATTGGACCAGCCATGATGATTGAGTTACTGGTATAAATACCGAAACCCAAATTTTATGAAACTACACCATATGTTCTTGATTATCCAATGGGATCATTGATAAAAATTTTAAAGTCCAACTACAAGAACAAGGGGCCCAAATGATGCTCTGAATTCCAGCCCACCATTCTGGCCAGGAATTAAAATCCAGACACTATTAATGAAATTTCTCATGGTATATTCATCAAATAAAGCTCAAATTTTTCATTGTGAAAGATAATATATGTTATTAAAAATTTATAGAATAAAATATTCTTATTTGAGGGAATATTACTGTTAAAAACCCATTCACATTTAAACCTTATGAAAAGTCTGGATTGAAATGGAAAAATTACAATTGTTTACTCCAAGAGAGATTACTTTGGTTCAATAAGTCAAAATGTCCCCAAATGTTTAGAGTAGTCGGATAACATTATTGTATACAAAATTTAAGAAGGATATATCTCTAGATTCATCTTTCTCGATGTTCAAATCATTGAGCCAACTAGAGGGGTAGTTATGGAATGAAAATAGTCCACCACGTTGGGCTATAAATACATCCCCTCCTCTCCTTTCAAAAGGGCTAAAATTTCAGAGAAGAGGAGAATATATTGGAATGAAAAAATCCTTTACAAAGGCTTGGGAGAACCTTATATACTAAAGTTTTTAATTGAGAGGCCTTTCCTCCTCTCTTTGTTTTCATTTACTTTTGTGTTCTTCTTTGTTGTAATCTTGTAAGTCTTTGTTTTTGTAATTCTATTTTAATGAAATTTTCTTCTTCTTCATATATTATTCTAATATACATTATCTTAAATAATATTAATGGTATTAAAATAGTTTAAATATAATTGAATACCATTCCATTATTTTTCATTCTCATTCAATCTAAATTCAATATTTAATTCCCTTCATCGTTTGTGTGTGTGTTCGACACACCACTCTTTTCTTATCCCTTTATTTTTCTTTTAATTTATCATCATAATCATTATAACCATATTAATAATCATTTCAATGGATGATTAAATATCTCATTGGAGTGAGTTATAATTTAGGGATGTTAAGTGATTGAGAGCTTTTGCTCAATGAGTATTTTTTGAATTAACATTGTTTATGTTGGACTGAACATGTCATAGATTAATGAATTGTTTTGTTTAACAAGTGGTTTCCATGTATTATTGGAACCATAAATAAACTACCATAAACAAGATATGATTATGATAAAAAACCTAAGTTAAGTTAAGGCTTGTATTAAAGCCTTAACACTTGGGAATTCCAATCAACGTCAACCTGTGACATGAGTGTTAGTTTAATGCAATATAAAGAAAAACTCAAGGATATCACAAGCTTAACTACCTAATGATTAAATAACCCAAATATTTATCAAATTGTTAAATCAATATTAATCAATCAATCATTTTCAATTAATCTCTACAAACAAACCCCCAATAATTTACCACTTCTGTGATTTGATTTTCAAAAATATGACATACATGGTTATCATTAGGAAGTAAAATGTGGTTCAATGAGATTAAAATATTTTTTTGGTTAATAGTAACTTTTAAGTTTTATTAATCGCGATTAAAGGTAATTAGTGTAATTTAAGGTAAATATAATGTTATAATAATATGAAATGACCTTGACACATGTCCTACCCTTATTGGATGAGTCATGGCCGATCAAGACAATCCATGGGTCAACTTGGGGACCCCATGGAGCCACTTTGGTTGGAAAATTACATTAATAACTTTTTATTTAAAGTTAAAATTAAAATGTCACAAACATGTATTGTTTTACTAAAACAATTTTTACATTAGGTTATACAAGTCATATTTTTGACTATAAATATTCACTATAAATCTAAAAATATTTACTACATCATGATATTTTTTTTATAATTTGTAGACATTAAATAAATTATTTTATTTATGACACCGTGATGATGTCGTCATTACCTCATAAATGAGCAATTTAAATAAAATGAGAAGATAGGGTGAAATTTAAGTCTTACACTTATCAAAAACCTATTTCATGGGAGGATTTAGAAACCTTATCACCTTATCCTCGAAATATATCCTTTTGGGACCTTTAAAATCTGAAAATAATTTTATAATAAAGTAATATTTTATAACTCTCCAAGAGTGCCCCTCCTCTTCTCTTATAAAAGGCCCCCACCTCTCAAGCCTTTGGCTCTGCCAACACCTACCCATTTAATCTCTCCACATCCCTCTATTAATCATTGAAGCCTCACCTTTGGCATAATTCTCTTCAAGAAACCCTTTTGGTTCAAACAAATATGAGTTACCCGATTTAAAGGTAATGTCTTCACTTGAGTTTTTTTTATTTCTCTTCTCCAAACCCCTAAAATCTTTTTATTCATTTATTTTGTAACAACAACAGTATCTTCAATATACTAAGATGTTTTTATGTAAGGTATTCTAGCTACAATTATACACACCTCCGTCTAATGGTTAAAGAACATACTGTTTCTGTGGATGGCGAATTACTACCTCACGAAACGATGATTGTTCAATCTTCTCTTAATACCTTTCATGGTGGCCATTATGATGTCACTATATTTTATATATAATATATATGATATTTATGTTTTCTATATGCTTCTGTATTTTATATTTAAAACAAACCTTTATGCTTTTCATGTTGTGCAAATGTGATAATTTCATACGAGGAAGTGTGGACTACCGCCCCCTCAAGTGATGTGACTCGTTCATGCAATACATAAAATGTATAAAGAATGAAATTAATGAAATTATGTGACCTATAAAACATATATATTATACTGTAATTATAATATATATATCTCTCAATTACTTTTAATTCCATTAATATGTCAAAGAAATGAATGTAGCGTTCATGCGTACGTACGACCTACCATCTCCATGAACGGTGCATTTCATTTATTTTTATCTCAAAATGTTATGGAATAGTATAAAATAAATATTTACTGGATATATATGATATTTAAATAATTAATACTAATATGGAGATGATTTAATTATAACTACATGGACAATCATTTTCAAACAAGTTCATTTTTGACTCATGTACCAAACATCGACAAAAACGTATGATATGAACTCACATTATTAACCAATTATTATAAAATTATAATATGTGATATGAAATGAATAATAATCTTTAAAATAGGACCTTAAGAAATTATAAATTGAACAAAGTTTATTATTCAGGAATATAAATAAACGAACATGACAAGTCAGACTTGAGGTAAGGGATCCGACCTCTCTCTTTCTTTTCAAGTACCCTCTTTTATGTCATTTCATTTATGATCCATGTTCTTATGTTAGAGGATGTTCTTTTATATTAAACATACTATAATTTTTATTTTCACATGATGAGATACCCCCTCTTACTCTCATCAATTCATTTTTATAATTTTTAAGTGGTGCTGTTAGGCTGCCGAATTTTCGTAAGGGATCCAACCTCTCTCTTTCTTTTTAAGTACTCTCTTTTTTGTCACTTATTTTAAGCTCCTCTTTCTTATGTTGGGGGTTTTTATTATATATTATTCATACTGTACTTTTTATGTTCATATGATGAGAGACCCTAATTGATATCTTCAATCCATTTTTGGAAGTTTTAAGTGGTGTCGTTAGGCTGCCGATTTTTCGTAAGGGGATATGTTATCTCACTTTTTATTCCTGTGATATTCATGCTACATTTTCCACTATTTACTTTTGTGTGGTGCATGTACTTCCCATTATTTTACTATTTGTATAATATACTCTCATTTATGTGTATTTACATCTTCATTTTATGACCCTTCTTTCAGGGGGTGCACGTTTCGAAAGTTGCCCAAATCGGTAAGGGAACCTTTTACACTACACTTTTTTTAAAGACTTATTTTGTTATGTCTTTTAATTTACATATTTATATGTTGGGATATGTTCTTATATATCCTTATTGATGTAAATTTTATGTCCAAGTGATGAGATACCATTTTCTCTCTCATCAACTAAGTTTATGGATTTTAAAGTGATGCCGTTAGGATGTAAAATTTTTCAAGGGAACATCTTAACCCAATTTTGATTTCTTTGGGTTCAACTTGTAGTTATCGAATATGTCATCCTATGAATATGTGTGAATGAACTATGGTTGTTTTACACTTAATATACACTTATAATGGGTGTATTTATATTTTTCACACATAATTATGAGATTTATTTATCCTTAATTTATGGATACCTTCTTTATAAGGGATTTCATCTCATTTTACAATTCTATTGAGACTTTATTGTTGTTATGCACCAATTCACTCTTATATGGTGTATATACTATCCATTGGAATAATATATCATGAATCCCTTTATTTTCATGATATTATAAAGTTCTGATTAAATGATATTCCTCAATTATTGTATTCAAGTGTCTCTCATTTTGTTAAAAACCCTTTAACTAAAATATTATTTTAAATGTTTTAATGATTTATTCTAATAATTATTTATAATTAATATCCATGTTTTAAAAATGTTTTTAAGGATTTATTTATATGGATATTAATGGTTTAAAATTTTAAAATCTTCAAAGTGGTATGGGAAACTTTGATTCAAAAATCCCTTTATTAAATGTTTTAAATGGTTTTGAAAATGGTTTTTAGAATGGATTCATTATTTCAATATCTTAAAATGTTATATTGTTATTATAATGTGGAAATGTTATCTTTATTTTATGCTTAAGTTATGTGCTATGATTATGTTATGGTTCTTGGGAATTTTTTATGAAGACGGGTGGTTCTGTGATAAACTAAGGGCGGGTGAGCCCGATATAGCTCTCCAATGCATTGGGTAACGCGAAGGGGTTAAACGCTAAGTTTTCTCCGAAGAGATTTAGGGAATATACTGTGATGGGTATTCCAAACATAACCATGAGGGTTACTCCCTACGTAAGAATGTTATGAATTCCTCATGTTACCTTTATGTCTTATGATTTCTACGAGTTATTTGTAAATCTTATGATTTCATGAGGTATGTTAAATTGCTTATGTTTTATGAGTAAAGTATGATTTCATTGATTCTTATGTATACATGTACTAATGTTTTCTTTTCATATTTTTATAACCCTTATTGATCTTTTTATGCTCATCCCAAGTTTTTTTGAAATGTTTTTCACATGACATAAAGTTGAATAGGGTCAAGGATGAGATCAAGGAAATGTCAGGCTGTCTAAAACAAAAAACTAGACATGACTCTTTTGTTCAAGAGTATTTATTTTGTGAAAAAAATGGAAGCTGAATAGACGTGTCTACTTTTTAGTCTTTGAGATGTAATAGTTATGTCCTAATTCTCTAAAACTTTAAACCTGAAAAGATCCTCAATGTGAATTATTCATTTAATTCAATATTAAGTAATGTTTAAGGTCGGGGCCTTATAATCCTAACGGTACCAATCCATTGGACCAAAATCCATCGATTCAACTACTCACTCCTCCACTACTCCTCTCAAATCACTAGGGCTATGTGGATAACCCTAGGATTTTTCCATAACTGGGTTTAAATAGGAGGATTCTAGGTTTGGAAAAGTAAATAAATAAATAAATAAATTCACTAATCTTCCAACAAAAACATTCAACCAAAAACTCAACATTGAAAAAGTTTATCCCATGACTAGGGTAAAACTTATATTCTAGATTCAACAGTAGTCTCAGTTTTCTCATTCGAGGATCCGTTCATGAGTTATTCCATTATTTCAAAAAAAAAACTACACTTGCATGATATATTATTTTTAATATCACCAAAATTGGTCTCTCTAGGCCTCCTAATTCTTTTCTGACTCCACACCAAACTCCAAAAATATTCTTTGAAATATTACAAAGTGTTTCATAGAAAAAACATATTCATTACATTCTCTCCACTTTCAAGGATTTTCATCTTGAAAAGAAATGAAATACTCACAAGTGAAGATACTAGGCTCTAAACTATGTTTCCCACTCCTATGATATCTCTAGAGATCTCTTATGTTTTCAAAAAACATGCACCCAAGGGAAACCATTTCCTATAAAAGATATTCTCTTTATGGTTCTCAAATGACACTCAGCACATTAAAAATTTAACTCGACCCTCAATGACCAGATCATCCTGGTTGACATTGTGAAACGAGTTTCACACCTGTCTCCTTAGATGCGACATTTAGAAATCAATAAGAACCTGTTCTAACTATGGTCACAAGGTCAAGCGGTAAGCCACCTCACTAACCTAACACAGTAACTACAAAAAGTTCATATGAACCATAGAGATAGCCTATCATCCTAGTCTAATTCCGAAAATCCTTGATGAGGTGAGATCTTTAAAAACATATTATTTTCTCATTAAACACTAAAGGACACCATTGTCATTCCACAATGGGATCCTAATGTTTTCAGGTAGTCCTAATCCACCCCTTAATTAACTAAACCTTCCATGATCATCACTAGAACCAACTCCTAGCCCACAACTATTGTCTCCCACTGGCTCTGACAAGTACAACGATGACTTGTAGGGTCTTCTATACATGGTCTCAAATGGTTATACACTGACTATGGAGTGGTAACTACTGCGATATGTAAATTCCATCGATGTTATATGAACCTATCTGTTATATCCCATAACTTACAAGATAACCAAATGGACGTTTAGTAAAACTCAAATAGTCCACTTTACATATATAACTATCTAGGGTAGAAAAATTGTTCTCAACTGACATTGAGAGAAAAATTACTCTTGAATACTCTAAAAAATTACGATTTCAAGTGAAGATCATGGTATGAAACAATCATTTAGGGAAATCCATTAATTTACAATACCTCATGTATGAACAAGAATCTCAAACTCTCCACTAAGATCTTCTCTTAGATGGATAGGAAGTGGGAAAACATGGTGAGTTAGTATACGATCACTTAGAGAGCATTGTAACCTCTCATAAATCATGGAATAACCACCAAAAAACCCCAAAATATACCACCCCTTTCCCAATTTCATCTGATCACATCAAGAGTTGAACTAAGATACACGCTACAACATCCATGTCCCCCAATTATGATGTTAAAGGATCTTGGTACATCCATAACTCTCCTAGGTATACTACTAAGAGAAATAAACATCCTCATCACCTCATCTCATAGAAAGACTGGTTCCATAATCCATATTATGAAGAATGAAATGGTCAACACCATCAGAAAAAACAATCAAAAAAATGTCCAGTGAATATCTCATCACAAAAGATAACACAATTGATATAAGAAAGTTTTTACTCCCTATATCGCTAAATAATAAGAGGGGTAACAACCATTTACTTAAGATATGTCGTACCATCATCAACCCAAGGACCAAATTATCTATATCATCTCTCAAAAACATCATATAGAAAATTTCACTGTGAGCATCTTCTACCACGGACACACCCTTGGGTGGATCTCAAGATATCAATAAATCAACATTTTTTGGGTCCAATGTTACTCCCATATCTAAGAATACATATCCCAAGAAGTGTACCTCTTAAATATTGAACTAATAATTCAATAGATTCCTATAGATCATGTACTCTCATAGCATGTCTGGAACCATTATCATGTGTCTCATGTGATCCACCATTAATTCTTTGTACATAAGGGTTCCATCAAAGAAGGATTCCATGAACAGATCCAAGAAGGATTGATGTATCCATTCTATATGTCTCACAACATTCTTGGATATTCAACATGCCAAAAGGTATCACCATGAACTCAATTAAACTGTATCACCTTTAGAAAGACACCTTTGGTACATCATCTTCTCAAACATGGTGATGTTGATTACCTTAATTGAGGTCAAACATCGAGAACCACTTCACCCCTAGCCACTTTTTTGAAGAATTCATAGATTCCCAGAGGTGGATACTCCTTTATGATAGCCACCTAGTTTAGGTGACATCAATCCACACCTCAAATCAATATCCCATCCACCTCTTAAGTAAACAACACAAGGATGCCCTGGTGAGAACACTAGGTTGAACAAATACATTTCTCTATAGATCATTCAAATACACCTTGATCTCTCATAGCTCTGTTGGGTTATCTGATATGTTGGTGAAAATATCAATCCATACCTAGGTTTAGAACCATGATAAAAAACAAATTTTGATGAGGAGGTAAGCATGGTAAATCCTAAATGAAGAAACCCACTTACTCCTCCAACCCCATAGGAAACTGAAAGCACATTATATCTACTAATCCAAGGGTCGTACTTTCCAACTAGTAAGAAATTGGATATATCCTCTTGCATACAAGCTCATCCTACTCAACCTGATATTCCTTCACACCAAAAAGGAATATTTTATCTCACTACCGAGATAAATTATGGCCCTCACAAGTAACATTAAACTAAGAATTTATGGTATACAACCAGTCCATATTAACAAAAAAAATGTAGGGTCTCACTATAACTATAGAAACATTCCACATGATTCTCTCTATCCTCATTGAGTTAGGTCACAATGTCGATAGAAGAGTGTGATCATCGATCCTCTCTGGATGAGCCTCTAATAAAAGGGTCAATCTAATAAATATACACTAGTATATCTAGGTCTCAAATAGGGGTTATGTTTAAGGTAATGTGGCCTATGACTTTGTACTAAAACTATAGCTAGAGTAGTGAAGGAACATATCGTACCTCGAATAAAACTCAAAGTATTTGGGTCACAATCTCCTACAGTCTAAAGATATCCTACCCCTTTCTTTCCTTTTCACAATAATTAGGGCTCACTCTGACACCTTAGTACATCAAATTGATTGTAAACATACAATTCAAATTAACTCATCCACTACACCACAACACAATCTACTTTTTGTGGCACTGACTCACCTTTATGGTTTTCAATCGCATCACAAGAACATGTCTTGGTTGGGTAAGTGTACCTCTTACTTGTGTGGAAAATTTCATGTCAAACATCACCAACATAAGAAAATACCAATGAACCACCTCACTATGGATAAGTCTCAATGTCCAGACCATCGTCAATACAAGTTCTAACTAAGGAAAATCACACCACAAGCTCATGCAATTCCCAAAGAATGGGGTTTGGGTCACCATGAAATCTTGGTAATCTATAACTCTGAAACTCATGTAGATCACAAAAAACTATTCTATTATATATTGGTACTACTAGAAAAATATAAAGATCCATGAATAAGACTATTTGTGAATGCAACCTTGAAATCGTTTGGGGTCTCCACGAGGCAAAAAACCCATACCACCACCTTGATCCAATCCTCTAATCATTGAGGTTCTAGTTCACTAAAAACATGATTAGTTTGTATTTCTGGAACAAAATCTATGTGATAATACTACATACATCATCATATTTTCCTACAAGAGAAATAAACTACTCAAAATATATATAATCATCTTATAGGTTCACAAGATGTGGGTCCACATGTTGATCAATTGGTGTTAGCCCTGCTTTGTTCCATCCTGGAGGAAACACCACAAGAATAGGTCCCCAAAATGAGGCCTTATCACTTCATCAGTCATCTTCGCAACACTATCTCTAAATAAAATATGAATTTCATTATAGATACACATTTAATCATACCAAGATATACCATGGAAAAATACCATATCTGGGGAGATAACTCAAGAAGAAAATAGAATCCATAACCCATTCCTATATGATTCATGCCCCAATGTTTTCCCTATAAAAATATATTACTTGTTCTAAGTAAAAAATAAGGTTATCAGAGTCCTAGTGAATTGATACATCATCTACTACACAGAAATTGGATTCCCTAGCCATAAATTTGAACTTGAGAAACTTTAACAGTATTCCCTAAGTTCCCAAACCAAAACCTCATAGCTAAAAAATCTCCAAACTCCAATCTTAAGATGACCCAATCTAATACTACTCTATCATGACCAAAACCCCTAAGGAATTCCTTGACACAGGTAAGATTTATGTGACCCTAATAAACTACCTCAAATAGTCCAAGGGTTGGAAACTAGCAACGAGTAGGTGTACACACACATGGGAGGTCTTAGTTTAAGGTACTTATATGCACACACGCACACACATCTTCAAATAACCATACAATTATAAAAGGTAAAAAAACCATACTATTAATTCATGAATAACTTATATTCAACCTCAGAGTACAATAATAAGTATAATGAATGAAAATGGACCAAACAAAATCCCACCATAACTGCAAAGAATCCTACCTACTAATAACAAAGGGGCATCATCTAAAAACAACACATGATATGATCCATGATCTGTCTAGCCTAACTATGATCTACCTACTCTAGGTTCCCATGGAATCTATAAAAAAGTTTTTTTTCTGCATAAGACCTGTTATGTTCTAGTATATCCAATGCTGGAGTGAGTATAAAAATACCTAATAAGACACCACAAAATCTACAAACATAAAGAATCAAGAGAGTAGTTAAATCACCACCATAAAGTATATCAATCAGAATATGATACATGAAATATATATAGAAATGATAAGAACCCATATATGGTCAAAGGTAGGAACAAAGACTCAAGGTTATAACCATACTTCTTTCCAAGTATTCTACTAGAGGCTCAAAGGTAACACTAATATGGGACAACTCAATCCAATATAATTTCCATATATGATGGTACTCTTCTGAGAGGTCTCACTCATAAGGTCACACTATACTGATAAAACTATTCCAAGAGAACATGCTCATCAATTCTTTCCATGAATAAGCACAAATGGAATTAAGGGGGCTCATCTGAGATACAAACTCTATTGGACTTCACCTCATCTGAATACAAAAAACAGTGATACATAGATAGGGGATCACACCTAGGACCAAGAGGGTATACCTAACCCTAACTGGAACAATATTCTAATTTGGGTATCATATGTCTAAATAATTAGTTCATGATGATTCCTCAAACATCACTTAGGGAATAAGATAATGATATAGGATCCCACACTGGGGCTCGCGGAGGGATTCTGTAACTCCATATATGACTTAAATTATAAAGAGTATTACATATTATACCCAATACATGAATCCTCACAGTAAGCTCATGGGTTTGGATCAAGGGAATACACCCTATAGAAACAGGCATATACTGAATTATTTTTAGGGAAATCACATGAGCTCAAGATAAATATGATCTAAAAATAACAAGGTATTCAACATACACTTAGAGGTGTACACGTTGTGTCCTCAGTTACAGATGACATGTCTTGATAAACTTGTTACTATCCATGTATTGCGCTAGCACGACATGTATTTATCCAAAATACATGGCATTTACATTCATGTTTACTCAGGCCATGTCCATGTACTCGGGTCATGTCAATTTACATGGATATATCTGAATAATTTTTAAAGTACATGGGGTATACTTCATGTCACATGACCAATACTGTATGGGTTAGCACTCAACATGTGTCATCTACCCATACCCATGTACCATCTATAGTACACCGTGTGTTCCCCTCCTTACATGTTGTGTGGGGACACAAGATCTCTTAAAAGTGTACTCCCTGTACACTCTAAGCCATCCTCCATGATATGCATGGTATGGGATCTGATATACATGGTGTATGGCTCTACATGGCTTCATGGGCATGTTCTCACTATACATGTTGAGCTAGCCAGGTAAGGATTATATATTGTGTAAACCACCCACATAGTGTGTGATATTTATTTCCATTTTTAAATGTTAGTCACTAAATATATGGGATTACATGACGTGTGTTCTCCATACTATACACAATGTAGTCATGTGTTCACCAGAACCACTTGTTCTTCACATTATTTGAATCATGCCTCTCCTGCTATTGGATCTTCCGTGATTGTTTCCTTAAATCATAGATGTGGGTGGACTGTACTTGCCTCATCACCAGTGGTCTGATTCAAACCATAAAAAACCATCGATAAATGATCCCCATCACACTATACTACCGTCACCGCACCAAATCATGAACCAAAGGTCTCCAACATAAACCTCACACTCCCATGGTTTTCATCACACATCGATTGTTCTATCAATCATAAACTCTTAGTAATGATATGTTTCACTAAAGATCAATTTTAAAATGATAATCCACAAGGTATTTTTGGAATTGGTGACCAAATGGAATGTAGACTATGAATACACAATGAAAGGTGGGGGAGAATCATAAAAAAAGAGGATTTAACCTTAACAATTTTTTGGGTTGGCCTCGATTTATCACAATTAGAACAGTGAATAAAGAACCAATAAAATAATAATAATCAAATATCTATAACTCTTAACAGTAAAAATATAAATAAAAACCCTAAAATAAACCATAAATCCATGAATCAATATTTTTAAATCAATTGGATTGTGTTTGATAGGGGATAAAATGAAAAAAACATCCAACATTGAGTTTTTATGGATTGGTGTTGAATAATGATTCTACATCAGTATCCTTGATGATATCCAAGAACTTCATTAGGGTAAACGATCCTAGTGATACCGATCTGTTGGACCATGATTCGTCGATTCCATAATTCAATCCTCCAATGATCCTCTAAAATCCCAAAAGTTTTGAAGATAACCCTAGTACTTTTTCATAACTATATTTAAATAAAGGAGGCTATGTATAAACAAATTAATTAATAAATTTACCAACCCACCCATGACTAAATTTCAACAAAATTCCTAACACAGACAAATATTATGTCATGTCTATAGTAGAACCCATTTTACAGATTCAATGGTGGCCTCATTTTTTCCATTATAGACTCTAGGAGTTATTCAATTATTTTAAAAAAAATTCTCATGCGTTATGTAATATTTTTAATATTTTAAATATCACAACACCAAGTCTCTCTGTGACCTATTATTCTTCACCAAATCCATGCCCAAATATGGAAATATTCCAAGGCATATTCAAAAATTTTACAAAAAAATCATATTCTATAAAAATTTAACATGTTTTCGGTATTTCAACCCTTCAATTCAACCCTCTTACCATTTTCACTTTTACCATGGTAAAAAAATTACTTAAGAAATTTATTTTTGTATCTAAAAATTAAATGGATCTTATTAAATAATTTGGACCTTGTAGTTACAAATATGAAATCCATTCTTTAGAAATTTTTTATAAAATTGATAAAAATTAATTCTATAATATTAAACGTATAATGCATTTAAAGTTACTTTAAATAAATATATAACTTTAGTTATAAATATTCAAATATAGTTTTTTAAATTAAAATTAATATTTCTAAATGAATAATTTTTATTGTAAAATAATACAATGATAAAGAAAAAGGTTTCATAAATATTAATTTATGTTTATATCTTAATTATTCCATAAAATTAACATTATTTACAAAATGGTAGTTTTAACAATTTTACTGAAAATAAATATTTTCAAAAAAAAATCCCCAAAAATCAACTTAAGTTAATATTATTGTGTTGAATCCAAAAATGAAATTAATTTTTCTATATTAAAATTATAAAAATTATGACTTTATCATTTAAATGAAAACACATAATATAATGGAAAATTTTTTGTTAAGAAAAATGATTTTTTTCAAATATCAAATGTTCTTATTCTAATTTACAATAAATTTATAATTCAATTAGTATAAATTTATTATTAATATAAAATATATATCTTATCATAATATATTTATAATACTTTATTTCTAAAAATAAAACTCATATTGGATAAAATGAAAATTTAGAACAAAAAATACATTTTTAAATATAAAATGATCTCATTAGTTCTTTAGCTATACCAATTGAATTTAATTAGAGAATTAGTAGTAGAAGAGAACTTTATTTTTCTTCTTATATATATTTAATAATGTGGTTACCTCTATTTATACCTGTTAATTCATCATCTAGTTAAAAATGTATATTTATCTAAATAAAATGTATCGTAATTCATTTTTTGGGTGTTTTATTTGAAAAACATCTATTTAATTAATATTTATTTATAAATAAATATATACTAAGATCTCTTTATCTTACAGTCAGGGTGTTTCATAGCTTATACAACCCAAATTCAACCAAATTCTATAATATAAACTGAAAAAGTCATTCTTTAATATTTTACCCTAATATTTGATTGAAGAGGACTAATCAAGGAACTCATTTTGACTGACTTCATGGGGATTCCTGAAATCTTCAATCATGATAAAGTTTTTTTTCATGGAATTGATAATGTACCCCAGGGCTTGTTCATTTTTAAGAATTAAAATTTATTCTATTTTTCCTCATATCATGTGTGTCTTTATTCCCTTTCCCTTCCTGAAGTGTGAGTTGTTATTGTTATTTTCATTTAGGGGAAGGTATCACATGATATTGTGCATATAAGCTACCCAAAATAATGTTGGCACCATCATGAGTGTGATGGAAAAAATCTCTACTCTTCTAGGATTATTTTTCTTTACTGATGGTCTTAACTAATACATAGACTTGGATCACGACATGGAATACTCTAGGTGTTGTGATACGTGTTGGATTAGTCCAAAAAATCCTTATTTTAATTCCCAAAAATCACGTTTCTTATGTTTTTAATGAATTTTATGTTTTTTGATCATAATAATTTTTTAGAAAAAATTATAAGAAATGGATAAGAGCATAAGGATCTATATGAAACTATATCTGGAAGAAGTTCAAGTGACCATAAAGGTCATGTTACAGTGTAGTTTCAACCACATGTTGATGTCTAAGTGACCGTGTGAACTATAAAGTACATGCATGTCACATGAGAAAACTTTATTTATGTCATGAACTGACTGTACGTATGCTAAAATGACCACATAGAGTGTTCAAGTGATTTCACATAGGATTCAACCTATATCATGATGAATTTGAGTGACAATGAAGACATACTATGAATTTTAGGTAAATGTTTGAACCTACTACCTAAATAAATTAAGTAAACACATGTAAAGATTAAGTGACCATTTCAGGTAACCGTAATATAAAGTGATTGTAAGGTGATGTGACTGTAACCTTATGTTATTGAAAGATAGAGGGACCATACAAAAGTAAAGATGAATTGGCTATGTCTAATTTAAGTAGTGAGGAATTTTTTAAATTCCAAGATCTATATTTCTATAGAATTTTTTGAGAATACATAGAATTTATGGATGGAAAATCCGGACCTCAAGTATTAGGCTCAATTTATGGATATTATCTATCAAAAAATCAGAGAAGGTTTTCTCTTTAAGAATCATATCCACTCATGGAGAAAGTAATACTTTTACTAGATACTTATCCGGCCAATTAATTCAATTTATACTTCCACGATACACTATCCTTTTTCTTCTCAGTGAAATATCCATTAGGAACTTTTCCTAGAAAAGTTTAAAGACAATTGATCAACTTAATCTAATCAGGTTGAGTTTCTTAAAACATCATCTCCATATATATATTCTCACACCATTTAAGTTTAATTTTGAGTTATTTATTTATTATCTTGCATATTTTTTACCCCATCCTCTTTTTGTGTGTTGAAGAGTACTAAACCTCTTTCGTTAATTCATTACACCTATTTTACTATACATAATTGTAGAAGAGTCTTATTATAGCATGGATTACTCTATGAGTAGTTTTATCTATAAAACCAGATTCAAGTTGTGGATTAAGTATATTGGTATTCAATAGAATTGATTAGTAGTAGGTTACTATCAAGTGAATTGGATTAATGTTATAGCTTATAACTAAACCTATTGTTTAAATTCTAATGTGTTTTCTCACTTATTTATTTACTATATTTTTTTAATCCATTTTTACTATTTATTTTTTCATCTATATTTCACTCATTATTTTCAAAAATGTTTTTTGAAAAGAATATTTCTGATATTTAACATTTATATGTGATAAATTTTATTTTGAGTGAGTAAATTTTTTTACAACGTTTAAATTTATTTCAAAATAGTTTTAAATGGGTTTTGATTAAACTTTTGAGAAATCGATTCAAAGAGTAAAAATATTTATGCATACATTATTTGTTTACTGGGTTATTTTATCGGGGGGGGGGGGGGGGTTAATAGTTTATAAATATATGTTTAAATTTAGAATCTCCACTAACCCCCACCCAACCCCCTCTTGAGCTATCAACTGAGACCAACATTTGGAATCCGATAACTTGATTTTCTTTCTATTTTCTTACCTTTTACATTGATCAAGTTTTTATAAATATATTTTTAAATTATATTTTTTATTTATATCATTATTATAGATGCTAAGTCTAATGGATTTGTAAGAAATAATCTTCCTTTTTATTGTAATAATTATGCTAAGTGGATGATGCAAATGAAAATTCATCTCGGGAGCAAGGGTTTTTCCATCTGGGTATCTATTGAAGATAAATACGATAAACCTTAAACTTGTATAGAAGAATGAGATGATCCAACAAAATAATCTTACAATTTAAATTATAAATGGAATGAATGATTTATTTTGTGACTTAGGATAATATGAATTTAATATGATATCTTAACGTGATAATTATTATAAAATTTGGTATACTTTTTTTGTGTCTTATAAAGGCACATATAATGTTAAATATATGGGATTAAATACCAATACCATTAATTATTATACTTTAAAAATGGATCCTAATGAATATATCTCTAACACATATCTTAGGTTTAATGAGATAAAAATACTATGATTACACATAGATAAAATATGGATGAAAAATATAAACTATTAAGTATCTTGAGATACTTACTAGATCACTGGTGAGGTATTAAATTCTCAATTAGAGAATCGTGCAATATCAGAAAACAACCATTCAAAGAGTTGATTGGAAATTTGTTGATGTACAAATAATATCTATAATTAAACAATGTATATGATGAACCAAAAAATTATGTTTAGTATTTAAATCCTCATAGTAAAATTATAAGAAAGTTTTCAAACCATATTGTATAAATGGAATTAAATTTGATACAAATAGTGATGAAGAAATAACTTAGCTATCTATAATATTTAAGAAGTTTTATAAAAAGAATATTTTTTTATAAGTAAAATTGTAAAATATAGTATGATAAAAGAAGAAATTAGAGGAAATATCAGAAAAATCATGCCTCATATACTAATATTACCTACTATGAGTTTAAGGGGAACATATAAATAAAATTTTAATGTCCAAATAATATGTATAATAAAAAGTGTAAAGATAAAGAGAAAATAAAAAATAATTAAATGAAGGCCACTTGGAGTGCATATGAGGATAACACAAGTGACCCTGACTCTAGTTGAGAAGATAGAAATTAAAAGTAAAATCTATTATTTAAATATACTTCCTAATATGTACCAATTATTTATTATTATCAAATATTTTATTACTCTGAAATTTCAATTGAAGAATTAGAATAGTATTGTTCTATGCTGGAAGATTCCATTAATGATTTTAAATATAAATATAAAAATATGAAAAGGTAAAAATATTATGGGTTTTTGGTAAATGTTATATTATAATAGAAATGGAAAATAATTAATTTCAGTTAAAGGACAATGCTAACTTGAATCTAGTAAATGGACAAATTAAAATAGTTTTGGAATAGTTTTTTAATAGTAAAAAACCTTGAATATTATAATTGGTGAACAAAAAAACCAAAATCCAACTATGGAATTGTCCATGGATTTGGATATCAAGGTAATATATAATACAAATTATTTTATTCGTAGTTCAAAGAAAAATACCAATGTCTATAAATCTATAGAAACTTTTAGTTTTGGAAATAATTATAAAACGTTTGGACCTAAAAGGGTTATTTGTGTAACTCAGTTAATTATTTTTTTAGAAATCCTATGAAATAAATTTGGATTTCAAAATCCTTACTTTATAACTTATCTATAACAAAGAAAATATTGGTACCAAAGTCATTTATTTCTTGATTATTTTTAGGAAAATGTTTGAAAATATAGAGAAAAAATATATGTTATCTTGATAGTGGATTGCCCAAAAATTTGATTGAAGACTAATAAATATTTAATAAACTTATAAGATTGGATATTTAACATGTCACCTTTTATGAAAATAAAAATGGAACGATTTTGACATGGATAAATTGACAACTATGAATATATCATTATTTATAATTTTTTTAGTGGTTTAAAGTGCAATATTCCTAGTATTTATTAGTTGTGTGATAATTGAATTAATGAAGAGTTTGAAAAAGAATCATATAAAATTTATATTTCCAAGTATGATTTACAATTTACTACTTTTAGAAATTATAATGTTTAGGCTGCTAATTTTGATTCCTTATTTTCTCAAAATATTTTTTGTCTATGTTATTTTCCTAGAAAATATTGGTTGTGTAATTGGAGACTTGACCACTACAATATATACACTCTAGATAGATAATAAAGAAAGTATTATTCAAAGATAAACCCATTATATAATTCCCTAAATAAAAATTATACAATCCTTTTCGAAAGTGAAAGAAATATAAAATATCTATCAAAACAAACAAAGATGTTTCTACCTCTGAACCACTAGCATTGGATCACATAAATTTGTTTGGAACATATATTATTTATAGTTTTGTAGGATAACACTATAAATATTTAATTGTTTATGAATATTCATGGAATACATGGGTGTTTTTATTAGATCACAAAAGTGAATCTTCTTCTTGTTTTTTAAAACATAAAAAATCAGTAGAGAACCTTAGTGGACCCACCAGCAGAACCCTAAGAAGTGACCATAGTCATGAGTTTGAGAATCATGAGTTTTAATCTCTCTACTAAAAACATAATTATACTAAAATTTTATCAACACCTTTAAAACCTCAAAAATGGGGTTTTTGAAAGGATAAATAGGACTCTTCAAGAAATTTACTGAACTATTCTTAGTGAATATGACTAAATATTCAATATTTTGAAAGATCTATTAACACAATTTTTTATATAATTAGTATATTTATTATTAGTCCTATCATAAAAATGATTCCATATAAATTATAAAATAGTATAAAACTGAAAGTATATTACCTTAGAGTTTTTGTATGTAATGTATATATTCTAAATTCAAAAGAGACGTTGGGAAAATTTTAACCAAAATGATTTGAAGAAATTTTTCTTGGTTATTAAACAACTATTAAAGAATATAAGATTTTTAATAAGAAATATAAAGTTATAGAATAAAATATTCATGTACTTTTGGTTGAAAAATATCCACATGAACTCAACTTAGCTATTGAAAATATTGAGGGTGATATGTCAAATTTTAATATCTATAATACCTCTAAAGATTCTAATATTGAATATAATTTTATTGATAAATATCATTTTAGAGACCATAAATACCTTATTAACCTCGAAGAAGACTAAAAAACAAAGTACTACAGACCCTAGAATAATTTAAACACTCAAAATCCATCCCATGGATGCAATTATAGGAGAGATGGGTAAAAGTACTAAAATATCAAGCCTTAATAATAAACTAAGTTGAACATAAATCCTTTTTTAATAGATTAAACCTAATAAATTTAATGATGAAATCAATTATGAACACAAGGTGATGGCTATGTAAAAAACAATTAAGTTAGTTTTAATTGAATAAAGTATGAGAATTAGTTGATAGAGCTAATGACTACACAACTATTGGATCCAAGTAGGTATATTGAAACAAGGTTTATGCCTCTATCATAATTGTTTGAAACAAATCTTGATTGGTTGAATAAGGATATATTCCAGAATAAGGTATTTATTATGAATAAACCATTTTACCAATGCCTATAATTGAATCTATTAGAATATTTCTTTCATAAGCAATAAAACTTAATTTCAAACTATATCTCATGAATTTCAAGATTTTATTTCAAAATGGTTTTTTATTGAGGATGTATTTAATGAGAAACCTCATGGATTTGAAATTACCCATTTTTAAAATCATGTTTTTAGACTTTCTTAAGCTTTGTATGGTTTAAAAAATGATCATTAAGCTTAGTATGGTAGGATTATCACTTTTATTATTATAAATGGTTTTCCCAAATGTATTGATAAATATACTCTTTTTATAATGTAATTTTAAAGGATGTTTTAGTAGTTCAAATATATGTTAATATTATTATTTTTAGATCATCCAAACACTCCTTGTGTATTTAATTTTTTTAAATGGTGAAAATGAATACTAAATGAGTTTAATGGGTGAGTTAAAATTATTTATTAGTTTTCAATGTTTCCAAAAAAATGATAGAATTGTCTTAAATCTCGGTAAATGCCAAAATTATTTTAGAAATTTTTTTTATAGATCACACCAAAGGTAGTGACACTCTTATGAGTAAAATTTTTAATCTAAATCTAGATAAAACGAGAAAATCAATTGGGCAGACTACTTATAGAGTTTTAATAGGAAGTTTAATATTCTTAATATCCATTCTTCCCAATATTGTTTTCTGTATTTTTATGTGTTTAATTTTAAAGAAAATATAAATTAATATTAGTTAAATTTTGTTATAAGGATTTTCAAATACCTAAAAAATACATCAAATTTTGCACTAATCTACTCTAGAGGACATGCATTTGAATTAGTTAGTTATTCTAATTTTTATTTTTGTGAATATAAGTTAGATAGAAAAAGAACCTTTGGAACATGTCAATTTCTGGAAAGTCTTTAGTTTCTCGGTGAGTAAATATAAAAATACTTTTTCACTCTCTATTGTTAATGTTGAGTACATGGATGCAGGTAATTGTTGTGCAAAAATTATTAGTTTGAAAAACACTTTACAATACTATGGTATAAATTTTAATATGTAACTATAAATTATTACTATAAAAGTGAAATAAGTATTTTTAAAAATCATGTATCTCATTTAAGGAAAAAAATGTTGATGTAAGATATCACTTTTGGAGTGACCATTTTCAGAAATGATATATTACACTTGAGTTAATTCGTACAAAACATCATCATGATGATATCATTATAATACCTTTGAATATACATAGATTAAATTATATCATGCATGAGTTGAAAATGATTAATTATTCCTAAATCTATAATTTCATTTTATACCCATTTTATTAATTTAAATCTTATTATAAAATATTAATTATTTACTAATTATGTTATAGTTCAAAAAATATCTATTTATTAATATTTATTTTAAGTTTAGTTTTTCCAACTCTTTCCATTACTCTTGTAAGAAGTAACTATAATAAAATTCATATGATTAGTTATGTAATCATGATACTTTGTTCATATGGTCAGTTAGGTAATTTTGAGACTTTGTTCATATGGTCATTTATGTAAGCATGAGACATTATTCATATGATCAGTTAAGTAACCATTAATAATTAGTAATGTTTATATTTAACCTACTCCAATCCCTCTATGTTAATGCATGGAATGTCATACGGTAACTATAAAAAATGTGACTTATTTAGGTTACCACGTGTATTTTTATGGTTAGTTAACCTACCATGACTATTTGAGTCTGAAATTTTAATTAATTGTATTGGTGGGATTTAATTTTAATTTACTAATATTTTATTCCCTAAATGACTAAATGAAATTAAAAACTGAATAAAAAATAATTTCATGTCTCTTTCTTCACTTTCTCAAATTCCTTTCTATTTTTCAAATACCAAGATGTTGTATCTTTAAAATATCTATTTTTCAAGCCTCTTCTCCTCTTGGAACAAAATATGATCCTCCAATGTTTCAAATCATAGTAGAAGTATGGTAAAAATGAAAAATAACATAAAGTATCATCTTCTATTAGGTCACCTCTTAAAATAATTTAAAGAAAAATCAATCTCACTTGCATACTACGTTCATGCCTCACAATTCCCATATTCTAGATCATCATGACTATTTATAAAAAAAGTGGATACCCAATGACTATAGTTGATAAATTCATTGGTTTGGAGGTTGATTCAAAATCATGGATGGATTGATTTGTTAAAGGAAAATCAAAATCCATTTTATCCTCATATAGTTAAAGAGTTATATTTGAATATGTAGTTTAATACTAGAGATTTTAGGGATACCATTCAAATAGTTATAAATATAGAAAGGCTGATACTTTCTTCACTGATATGGGGTAAAGGTTTGAATCTGAATCATATCGTAAATTTTAAGGATTATTAAAATTTTAATCCAATAAATCATGCACATTTTGAGTTTTTTAATGATCTTGAGGAACAAACTAGGAATATAAATCCTTAATGACCAACTGCTATGGATTTTAATGGGTAATACATATTGTTAGTAAACTTTATCCAACATAAAATTTGTTCAAATAAAGGGCACATCATCATTTTAAGGGATCAATATTAGTTTTCATTTATCTTAAGAAAATAGAGATCAAATGTGTTTTTTAAGTTTTATCATGAGGCACATGGAATAATTTTTCAATACCTATATATTAAATTCTTTACTATATCCTATGTATATATCAGCCCTATTGGATTTCAAAGGGTTAGTTACTAAGGGGAGGAAAGAATAAATTTCTTTGCAGTTTTTCACCTAACAAAGAAAATATGCATGCATATGTAGATCAATTGAAACTTATCAAAGAAGGAATGGATAACAGATAATGGAAAAAATTATTATAAATTAAACATGTTAAGAATATTTTGAGATAAAGGAATAAAGATGATCCTTTTATAGAAGCTGATGATGTAGTTGATTATTCATTTGATGAAAATGATGTTTCTTTGGATATTGAAGTAGAGGAAGTAAATGTTTATGATTTTAGTGTAGAATCTAGACAATCACATGAGGATTATAGGGATCACTATTTTTTTTTATATTTTTTGTATCTCTCAACTCTCTTATACCTCTATCATATCAAAAAGAAGAATTATAGGATGAAGACCTTGATGATACTAAAGTATTACGATTTTTTATAAAGATATAGTGTGGGAATATAATGACACAAATGAATTAAAATAAGTCAAGATAGTAGTGTAAAATCCTCTTCTTCAAGACATATAATTTTAAAAAAATCAAGGTCATGTGAAAAAATGGAAACTCTTTTGGGAGATATGATGATGATAATGATCATATAGAAATTCCTACTGGGCATGGTGTACCTACCATATCTTCTGATCAGAGAGCACCTAAAGGTTATATAATTGCGTAGATAAATAATTTAGAGAGCATTGAAGTATATCCTCATAGATAAATAGTTGTCCCGATTCTTGAAGAGATTTTTTAGAAATGATCCTACTAAATTTTTTTAGGAACTAGTTGATAGAAATTTGATAGCTCCTCTCTGATCAACCTGTGTAGATCTTTTTGAAGTTGACGAGGAAGAAGCTAGTATATAACAAGTAGTGCATTCTTTAATATGAGAGTTTGTGATGAGGTAAGGTGATATGAATTGTACGAAGTTTTCATATAACCAATCTACACCTTACACTATATAGTAAAATTTTCCTAACCTGAAAAAATAATACGTCAAGATCATGATTCAGATTATACATATCACAAAAATTTACACATCCCAAGGAATAAAAGGTTTAGTGTCTTGGATTTAATCTATATAAATATATTTTTTTACTATACCTACAAATATTTATCTATAATCATCCTCCTATAGATCCTTTACTATATATCTCAAATTATACAACCATCTTCACAAACTAGGGTAATAGAAACATAAAAATGGGTGAGCTCACACACTTCATAAGGGAAAATAATATCATAAATTGTTAGATCATAAATAAGAGGTAGAACAAGATAATGAATTAAATATGATAATATGATATCATAAGACCATATATGACAATAATAATACATGATAAAGAGACATAAGATCATATAAATATCATTAATAAATTATAAAGTAAAGACCTGGCTCAAAATAAATATCAACATCCAAAAATATTTGAGAATGATATAAAGTGTATAACACATAAAAAATATAGCATAATTACAAATTTATAAATATTTAAATTTTCTTAAAAACCTCATTTGTTGATTTTTTATAAGTTTAATTTTTTGAAAGTTAACAAATTTTAACTTTTTTTACCCTTATGTATATCATAGGGTCTACAAAAGGTAAAAAGGCAACTACCCTTACACTAAGTGTTTTTGGGGGAGTTTCAAAAAGCTAACTCCTTTTTTATATGATTTTAATAAGGGTATATTAGCCACTATGTAAGGGTAACCTATACATTGCATAAGGGTATTCTAGAGTGTTCAAAGGTTTCATAATTGCAGTAACCTATTAATATAAGGGTAACTCCCGAAATCTAAATGGTATATAAGGGTAGTGTTGAGTTATGTAAGGGAAACCCCTCATTCCCAAATGTTTTGTTTTTTTAAAATGATACCATAATTAAAAACATAAAATATATATAAGAGTAAATGATATTAAACTTATGTAGCACCATTCTTGGGAGAAAAATATTTAAATACACTATTTTTTGTTTTCTTCTTCCCTCCTCTATCCTGTAACGCATTCCATTGGTTTTAAAACCACAAAATCCTGAGATTAAATTATATTAGATTGTTTAAAGCTTTTGAATCATATTATTGAAGATTATAAATTGTCTTTAATAAATAAATGGTTAAAATAAAAACTAAAATTGTAATTTAATTTTTGGTTTTTAATACTATGGTTCTTTACAGGGAATGAATTCTTATAAAATATCTATAACTTTATGCCCTTTGATTTTTGAGATCATTTTGAGTCTATATATCCCAAAAACCCCTTAAAATAGGATATATAATGTCATTCTTGTTCAAAGTATGTTTTTATTCTGGTTTTCCAAGCATAGATTGTAACACCCCGAGATTTTATGAAAAATATTCTTTTTAATTTCATTAATGTCTTGTGTTGTACGCTACACCAAAAGGAGCTTTCACAACACGCATCCTTGACTAACCTTGCATTATACGCAATCACGACCTTCCTCGATAGCATGTGTAGTACCCAATATTGAGTTTCACTAAACAACGATATGCTATTATTAAAACTAGCCGTTATGAATAGTAATAACCACTTTTTAACATTTTATAAATTTTATTTTTCAAAATGGAATTCATTTTTGGATTCGGAATATCGAAATTAGCCTAGGGTGAAATTTTGGTATTTTTCTGAAAACTTTCAATTTTTGATGAATAGTGAAACCACTATGTGGTAGTTAATAAAACTGAATTTTTCATAAAACATAATTTTACCACTTCTGTGAGTGGAATTTCGAAAATCCGAGAGACTCAGTTAATATCAAGGACTAAAATGTGGTTCAATGATATGAAAATAATATTTGGTGAATAGTAAGTTTTTACTTTTTTTTACCACGGTTAAAAGTAAATAGGGTAATTAAGGGTAAAAGTGTTATTAATATTACCCTAACACATGTCCTAATTCTATTGTATAAGTTTAATTCGACCAAAAACAACCTTAGTAATAAAATATGACCATTTAGGCTCACTTGTATTAGATTAGGACATTTATTATTAATTTATTTAAAGAAGGGTTAAAATAGTTAAAATCAATGTTTAATAAGTAAATAATTTTTAATATGGGGTTATACATAAGATAAATTCGACTATAAATATTAATTAGAAAGATAAAAAAATTTCCTACATAATGGTATTTTATTTTTAATTTTTAGATATTAAATAATTTAATTTATTTATGACACAACGATGATGTAATAATTATCTTATTAATGAAATATTGACATAATTGATGTTATAAATAACCAAATAAATGTAATTTGAGACTTTTTATGAATTAAACTAATTTTATAGGTTAATATGACATGTTAGTATTGATTTAATTAATGTTTTTCGAACTAATAATTCTGTTATGATTTTCACAAAAATCAATTACTAAACAATGTCAAAATTTACATAAAATAGTTTTTTTAAAAAATATTATATTATTAATTGTTGTTTTATTACTAAAAATCTAAGGTTCGGCTAAATGACTTAGATAAGGTTATATATATTAATAATAAACAACTTGGGGTTCGTTTGGCTTGATATAGTAAGTTTATTAACCTTATAGTGTAAGAAAACAAGAAGACACAGTAAAAGTTAAATTATCTAACTTAAAGTTAAATCTAAATGATAAGGTTAAAATTGATACCTAAACTTGTCTAAATTATATTTTATGAGAGTATTTAGACCCATACCCACATTAGCTTTGAAATATATCAATTTGGAGCTATTAAAAACCGAATTTGACTTTATAATAAAATAATGTTTTTAGTTTTTCCAAAGGTGCCCCTCTCCTCCCTTATAAAAGGGCACCTCCTCTCTCTCTTCGTCACACCACCTTGAGCCTTCAAGCTCGGACAAACCCTGCCAAATTATTTTCTACACTTCCATAGCAACATACGAGAGGTCCTGGTATTCTTCAAAGACCAATTTTTGTGCCCTAAGAGGAGGACTCAAAGAGGCGCTTCAAAGAAGAGGTAATGTCTGTTACCGATTCTTTCAACTTTATTTCTTTTTCCACTTCTTCTTCTTAGGTTGTTTCCTTATGAAGTAATAACATCAGTATCACTCATATACTAATATGTTATTATAAGTATGAAACAACCCTATTTCACCATCTATCCATCCTACGGAAAACGAAATCACCGCGCGTGCGTACGTACAGAATACCGTCTCCATGCTGTGGTGTAATCTATTTTCCACCACCACCTTACTTGGATGGGTATAATGGTGTAACTAATAACTATATATGATTATTGTAAAGTGATATTGATTCTGAAATAGTATAGATACACTGAAATACAATTCCACAATCATGAGAATGATATCATCGCTCGTGCGTACGTACGGACTACCGTCTCCACGACGCGATGAGATTCATTCTCTACATTAACCATTCATGAATGATTATAAAGTATATATAATAAGTAATCATGAAATATATGACATAATAATGATACTAGATTTATGTTTATATATATGTATGTCATCTACTTAATTCCATTCAACTCAATAAGGAAACGAAAACAGCGTTCATGCGTATGTACGGCCTACCGTCTCCATGAACGGTGTATTTCCTTCCATTTACTGATCTATTATATATATTTATATTCTGAATATATATTATATATAAATCATGTTTTATATTCTGTAATTAAGTAATCATGATCTAAGTAATCACATGAATAATTACAAGTCAAAACACGGGCGACAAATGAAACGATTTTACCCAAAACGCTCTTTAACATGGAATTTACAAAAGAATGGGTAATATAAAGTCATAAGTGAACCATATATAATATCATAACAATGAGTATGATTATGGAATAAGTCAATGACATTATTTAAATCATTATACAGGAGGTTCGGACACTTACGAAGCAAATTGGACCTAAGGTAAGGGAAAATATCACAATCTCATTTTATCCGAGATTGTTTATACTTTGGTATTTACTGGGGTGTATTTTATCATCCACATCCATGTTTCCTCAATATGTAATATTATTTCCATCCACCTACAATTTTTTAAATCCAATTTTACCCTTCGGTGAGTTTTTAGTAAAAGATATGAAAGGAATCTTTTTTCGTTTTTCGTACGAGGTACTTTTTGACTTTTTCGACAAAATTACGAGAAGAATGTTTTTTTTAACTTATACGGCATGAATGGATTTTTAAAACATTATTTCCAAGAAGATTGATTTAAAAGTTTTAAAGTTTATTTTTAATCAACTTCTTTTAGTTTAAAATCGTATGACATGTTAAGAAAGGAAAAATGTTTTTGAAGTAGAAAAGATATTTTCCTCAAGAATGGAGTTCAAGTGTTTTATCAAAATTATTTTCCATATAAGATAATAAAGGGTTCTGTTTTTATCCCTATTATTACATTGATATGATTATGTTGTGATGGAAATATTTTTATGAATTCCTTTATCTTATATGAATTGTTTTATGATGTCATGTTGTTTAAGAATCCCATTTTTATTACATGGGTTATGCAATGATGTATGATTTATGATTTTGTGGCACACATAAGAATGGTATAATTATGAGATGGGTGGGACCTATATGTCCCTCCAATTAATTGGGTAAAGATTTTATATCTCATGAGATAGACATGGCTGGAACGGCAGGTTAAACCGGTTCAGTGAAATAGGACTGAAACGAGGAGTGAACTCGGTTCAGAAATGGACTTTGTCCACTAAGATAGTCTTGGAAATGAGTCTTGACTAATAAGAAATGATTCTTTATGATTATGTGTGTATGACAAAAAGTTTCATGTTTTAAGTTATGATTATTGGGATTACATTTCACTACTATGATTTATCCCATGTTATGATATTATGATCTCTTTTACAGGATAAGATTTCCAAAATGTTATGTTCTTATGAATATGATGTGATTGATATTTATTTTGTTTACCCTTACTGAGAATTTGAGCTCCCCGTTTTATGTTTTCTTTTCCCCAGGATATAAAGAAAGGTTTTAGGTAAGAAAAAAAGGGAAGATCTTTATGGGAGATGTTGAAGATCTTTCATCACGATTAGAGGATTATATTCCGAGTTTCCAAAGACACTAAACTATTACGGTCCTTATGTGTGTGTTTTTGTAATATACTAAGTATTCCACAAAAGTAATGTAATGTCCATGTATGTCAAGATTCGGGTCTCTACAATTGGTATCAGAGGAAAGGTTTAGTCGTCCTTTGGAAACTAGGATGCGAGAACTTTAGTGAGATCCCTAGAGATATTTCTAAGGTATGTCTAGGGATGTCCCTAAGGTTAAGTATACGTATAGGTTATAGTCCTAGAATTATGCTAAAAATCGTAGAATTAAACCTAAGATGTTAGATATTGAAGGTACTACCCCTTTATTATGTTGTTTTCCCTAGCATGATTTTTACCTCTCACACTATTCTTTTTGGGTTTTAGAAAATGGCTGGAAACAGGAAGATTCAATGATAATGGAGGATATGACAGACAATGGAATGATATTCTTCATGAGAAACCAAATGAAACGGGATTTGGAAGCCCAAACATCATTGTTATGCCTAATCAGCAATCTCATAATATGATCAATAATCTCAACTTTGGTAAGTTTCCCGACTCAGATAATAAGAGAAAGGTGGAGTTTCATGATGATCATAGAGGAAAGAAAGTTCAATTTCCCTCATGTAAATCATGTGGGAAGAGGCATCAGGGAGATTGTTTCAAGGGAACTGGAAGATTCTTTGGGTGTGGAAAAGAAGGACACAAAGCCAGTAAGTGCAAAGGAAAAGGTTCAGTTAACATCATGGATGAGGATAATGGTATTGCTACGACATCAACAATGGTTAAATGTTTTAAATGTGGAATGTACGAGCATTATGAAACCCAATTCCCTAAGGGAAAGTCTCATGAAGAGAATCGGTATGGTCGTATGGGTAGTATTTATGTTGATGATGATGAAGAGACTACAAATGATATATGAGATGAAAGAATTGTTGAAGCTCAGTCAATGGTTTAAGAAGGTAATGGAATGATTACATGTTTATCAAGTGTAATGTTGTATAAGTAATCTCATGGTACTTTGGAATAAAGAGACATCTAAGGATTGTTACACTATTGTATTTCCTTGAGTTTTGAAAGTGTATGATTAATGGTACCAGTATCCATGAAAGGTTATTCAGATATTTTTGGAATGTAGATGATATGCGCATAATGAAGAGATAAGGAGAAAATTAAATGTTTAATAGTATTCATGAGCTCATGACTGATATAAGGAAATAGTTATATCATGGTTTGAGGTTTTGGTATGTGAAAAGAGTTAAATTTTGATAGCACTCATGTTTTCGGTAAGATTCAATGGGTATTCATTTTTCAAGAGAATACATGATTAAGGCCTTCAAATGTTTGGAATGTGACCAACAAGAAATATCTCATGATATATGGGGATAAACGATGGTATTGACATGCTTGTTATATAAACTCTTTGGTAATCGTTTTCACTATAATATGAGATTGGACAACAGTATTTTGGATAAACCTAAAGATTGGAAAGGATAATGTTGGACATAAGTTAGTATTATTTAAGGATATAATTTTTTTTTCTATATTATTTATGGGATGTTATAGTAATGTAGTTTTAGAAAAAGGAAAACATGCAGGACGAGTGACAGCCCATCGCGTCAGACAAGGCTGTGGGAATTGAACCCACAAACGAAGTGCGACTGGCCTTTATCGCCTACCACTGGCCTACAAGAAGTACCTGTTTAGTAGAAACTAGTTTTATTATATTAAGCAGTATGATATATGAAGTATAAGTCCATTTTAGGAACCATATATGATTAATCTCACTATAGATGGACTTATGTATTTTTTGATAACTTTTCTAACCTTTTGTTTGAAACAGATGGAATGACCCATCATTCTATCACATGATCTGCTAACACATCACGAATGAAAAATTCAACTTCATTTCTTTAAGAGATGAAGCGGAAATTGTCCAAATAATGACCAACGGTGAGACTATACCAAAATCACGAAAGTATTTCTTCTAATTCCAATTTCATCAACTTTAGGGAAATGATCTTGAAAAACAAAAATGTTTTCCTAGTGCTCTTATGTCTAATGAATCAGATGGTACTTTAGATCATCACAAATTTATGGCTTTGTGATTTCTGGCTTTTCTATAGCCATGTTCTATACCACTCTCCATCAGAACATGGTGGTTAGATTTCTCTTCCATATCCATATTTTCACCTGTGGAAACCCAGTGATTAGTTTATTCGGGTAACCGTTACGTTTCATACTTTTTTTTAAATATTGGGTTTGGTATTCCTTTTTACGATGTGGGTTTCTATTAAAGAAACTTTCGAGTAGTAAAAAATTTATAACGCCGACGAATTTCGAGGGCGAAATTCATTTTAAGGGGGGTAGAATGTAACACCCCGAGATTTTATGAAAAATATTCTTTTGAATTTCATTAATGTCTTGTGTTGTACGATACACCAGAAGGAGCTTGCACAACAAGCATCCTTGACTTTCCTTTCATTACACGCAATCGTGACCTTCCTCGATAGCGTGTGTAGTACGCAACACTGAGTTTCACTAAACAACGATATGCTATTTTTAAAACTAGCCGTTATGAATAGTAATAACCACTTTTTGAAATTTTATAAATTTTATTTTTCAAAATGGACTTCATTTTTGGATTCAGAATATCTAAATTAGCCTAGGGTAAAATTTTTGTATTTTTCTGAAAACTTTCAATTTTTGATGAATAGTGAAACCACTAAGTGGTAGTTAAAAAAATTGAATTTCTCATAAAACTTAATTTTACCACTTATGTGAGTGGAATTTAAAAAAATACAAGAGACACGGTTAATATCAAGGACTAAAATTTGGTTCAATGAGATGAAAATAATTTTTGGTGAATAGTAACTTTTTACCTTTTTTTTCCACGGTTAAAAGTAAATAGGGTAATTAAGGGTAAAAGTGTTATTAATATTACCCTAAAAAATGTCCTAATTCTATTGGATAAGTGTAATTCGACCAAAAACAACCTTAGGAATAAAATATGACTATTTAGGCCCACTTGGATTAGATTAGGGCATTTATTATTAATTTATTTAAAGAAGGGTTAAAATAGTTAAAATCAAAGTTTAATAAGTAGATCATTTTTAATATGGGGTTATACATAAGATAAATTCGACTATAAATATTCATTATAAATATAAAAACATTTCCTACATAATGGTATTTTATTTGTAATTTTTAGACATTAAATAATTTAATTTATTTATGACACAACGATGATGCAGTAATTATCTTATTAATTAAATATTGACATAATTGATGTTATAAATACCCAAATAAATGTAATTTGAGACTTTTTATGAATTAAAATAATTTTCTAGGTTAATATGACATGTCAGTATTGATTTAATTAACTTTTTTCGAACTAATCATTCTGTTATGATTTTCACAAAAATCAATTACTAAATATTGTCAAAATTGACATAAAATAGTTTTTAAAACAAATATTATATTATTAATTGTTATTTTATTCCTAAAAATCTAATGTTCGGAAAAATGACTTATATAATGTTATATATATTAATAATAAACAACTTGGGGTTATTTTGGCTTGATATAGTAAGTTTATTAACCTTATAGTGTAAGAAAACAAGAAGACACGGTAAAAGTTAAATTATCTAACTTAAAGTTAAATCTAAATGATAAGGTGAAAATTGATACCTAAACTTGTCTAAATTCTATTTTATGAGAGGATTTCGACCCATAATCACCTTAGCTTTGAAACATATCAATTTAGAGCTATTAAAAACCGAATTTGACTTTATAATAAATTAATATTGTTAGTTTTTCCAAAGGTTCCCCTCTCCTCCCTTATAAAAGGGAACCTCCTCTCTCTCTTCCTCACACCACTTTGAGCCTTCAAGCTCGGCCAACCACAGACAAATTCTCTTATACACTTCCCTATAAACATGCTAGAGGTTCTGGTCTTCTTCAAAGACCAATTTTAGTGCCCTAAGAGGAGGACTCAAAGAGGCGCTTCAAAGAAGAGGTAATGTCCGTTACCGATTCTTTCAACTTTATTTCTTATTCCACTTCTTATTCTTCTTAGGTTGTTTCCTTATGAAGTAATAACATCAGTATCACTAATATACTGATATGTTATTATAAGTATTAAACAACCCTATTTAACCATCTATCCATCCTACGGAAAACGAAATCACCGTGCGTGCGTACGTACGGAATACCGTCTCCACGCCGTGGTGTAATCTATTTTCCACCACCACCTTACTTGGATGGGTATAATGGTGTAAATAATAACTATATATGATTATTGTAAAGTTATATTGATTCTGAAATAGTATACATACACTCCAATACAATTCCACAATCATGAGAACGATATCATCGCTCGTGCGTACGTACGGATTACCGTCTCCACGACGCGATGAGATTCATTCTCCACATTAACCATTCATGAATGATTATAAATTATATATAATAAGTAATCATGAAATATATGACATAATAATGATACTGGATTTATGTGTATATATATGTATTTCATCTAATTAATTCCATTCAACTCAATAAGGAAACAAAAACAGCGTTCATGCGTACGTATGGCCTACCGTCTCCATGAACGGTTTATTTCTTTCCATTTACTGATCTATTATATATATGTATATTCTGAATATATATTATATATAAATTATGTTTTATATTTTTGAATTAAGTAATCATGATCTAAGTAATCACATGAATAATTACAAGTCATAACACAGACGACAAATGAAACGATTTTACCCAAAATGCTCTTTAACATGGAATTTAGAAATGAACGAGTAATATAAAGTCATAAGTGAACCATATATAATATCATAACAATAAGTATGATTCTGTAATAAGTAAATGACATTATTTAAATCATTATACAAGAGGTTCGGACACTTACGAAGCAAATTGAACCTATAGTAAGGGAAAATATCACAATCTCATTTTATCTGAGATTGTTTATACTTTGGTATTTACTAGGGTGTATTTTATCATCCATATCCATGTTTCCTAAATATGTAATATTATTTCCATCCACCTACAATTGTTTAAATCCAATTTTACCCTTCGGTGAGTTTTTAGTAAAAGATATAAAAGGAATCTTTTGTTGTTTTTCGTACGAGATACTTTTTGACTTTTCCGACAAAAATTACGAGAAGAATGTTTTTTTAACTTATACGGAATGAATGGATTTTTAAAACATTATTTCCATGAAGATTCATTTACAATTTTTCACATTTATTTTTAATCAACTTCTTTTAGTTTAAAATTGTATGACATGTTAAGAAAGGAAAAATGTTTTTGAAGTAGAAAGGATATTTTCCTCAAGAATGGAGTTCAAGTGTTTTATCAAAATTATTTTCCATCTAAGATAAGAAAGGGTTCTGTTTTTATCCCTATTATTAAATTGATATGATTATGTTGTGATGGAAATATTTTTATGAATTTATTTATCTTATATGAATTGTTTTATGATGTCATGTTGTTTAAGAATCCCATTTTTATTACATGGGTTATGCAATGATGTATGATTTATGATTTTGTGGCACACATAAGAATGGTATCATTATGAGATGGGTGGGACCTATATCTTCCTCCAATAAATTGGTTAAAGATTTTATATCTCATGAGATAGAAATGGCTGGAACGACAGGTTAAACCGGTTTAGTGAAACATGACTGAAATGAGGAGTGAAATCGGTTCAGAAATGGACTTTTTTCATTAAGATAGTCTTAGAAATGAGTCTTGACTAATAAGAAATGATTATTTATGATTATGTGTGTATGCCAAAAAGTTTCATGTTTTAAGTTATGATTATTGGGATTACATTTCACTACTATGATTTATCCCATGTTATGATATTATGATCTCTTTTGCAGGTAATATTTCCAAAATGTTATGTTCTTATAAATATGATGTGATTGATATTTATTTTGTTTACCCTTACTGAGCATTTGAGCTCACCGTTTTATGTTTTCTTTTCCTCAGGGTATAAAGAAAGGTTTTAGGTAAGAAAACAGAAGGGAAGATATTTATGGGAGATGTTTAAGATCTTTCACCACGATTAGAAGATTATATTCAGTGTTTCCAAAGAGACTAAACTATTACGGTCCTTGTGTGTGTGTTTTTGTAATATACTAAGTATTATGCAAAAGTAATGTAATTCCCATGTACATCAAGCTTTGGGTCTCTACATAGATAAACCTTCTTTCTCTTCTTACTGGGTGTAGTGCTTGGTAGATATAAATTCCATCCAGGAATTTATATTTTCTATGGTCATTATTTAATGGGAAATTTGTGAAATATTATTTTTAGAGAAATGGTTGGAATAAAACATCAAAGATAATAACATATAATTACTAAATGATAATAATAAATAATTATCACATGCATATCTCAGATTATTCTAGAGAGATAAAGTATTATCACATGTGGTATTCTAATTATTATATGAGGAAGAAATTTTGTAAAAAAGAATTGGAAAAAATTGAAAATTTTTAAATTATATAAGAGATAAGAAAAATTATCACATGTGGTGTTTTGTTTCTTTTTGGAAATAAAATAGTTATAATATGGTCTAGGAATCCTTGATGAACAGTTTAATACATTGTACACATTGACATGGTTCGAGTGACGATTCCTTTTTATTGAAATCAACAACATTGAGATAATAAATCCTTTGTTGTAAATTGATATTTTATGCAATTATTTACCTTGATATAATTCTTGTGTAGGAATACCTTTTTTAACATGATTGATTGTGATCACATGTGGGTGTGTGTGCATCATGTGATACCCATTATGATAATTGATTCCATGATTTTTTCTTATATATTTTTTTCCATTTTTCTATATTGATCCCATTTATGTATTTTTCTACTTTATTCTCATCATGATATTCATTCATTTTATGCTCTACCTCCCTATTTATGTTACATTTCCTTCAGAGGTATTGTATTTTGTACTCAAAACTAGTGGGATATAGTGGCATGATTGTCCCTTAAAAGGGGATTCATGTGACATGAAATAATGGTGACGGTTGAATTGAGTATAGGGTGGATATATGACAATTCCATGGAACATTGTGTTGAAGATGAACTTGATGCTTGGATGAAAAGTAACATGTTTCTAGATGCATTGTGATTTGTGAGTAGCGCACTCTATGCCCCATGATTTTCAAGTAGTATGCCGTATTTTAGGACCGTGCAATTCTAGTCACATGTACATATGATTATATATGGTTTTCGAGAAATAAATTCACTATTTATGCAAATAATATTGGTTAATTTCAATATTTACTCATTATTCTTCTAGTATGTAGCCAAATTAGGTATAGTCAAGGGTTTATGGTATCTCAGCTAGCATATGATTGCTTAGTACATAATTTGGTGTTGTTATTATTATTTAAACATTTATTATTACCATGTAATACACCTATTATATTTGGGAAAACTTGTTAAAAATGATTTGGTGGTGTCTTACTGGGTTTTATTAATCACACTCTATACGAGCATACTAGTATACATTCATACTTTATCTTTATATATTCAAGTATGGGTAAGGGTCCCATGGATGATGGATGAACATAGGATCATGGAGATAGTAGTGTACCAAGACATACTCCAAAGAAACCAAATTTTTATTATTTATTTATCTAGTGCTTTTATAGCTATAGTCGGGCTTGCCACATTGGGAGCCTGTTTATTACCAGTATTCTTGTATACCATATTTTAGTTTCAATTTTATACTCTGATTATTATTATTTTGACTTTATTGTTTTATTTTTATTTGTTCTATGACACGATACTGAGGGTATAGTATCCACACTAATGGGCTTATACCCTCATGGCTAGTGGACAACCTCTTGCGTCTGAGGAGGCACACATGATGTCATGTGACACTTTGGTTCATACTTGGTGGTTTAGTATAGGGTGTCAAAAAATTGTATCAAAGAACCACATTTATTATTTTATTTTTAGAATAACCTAGGGCATGGTAGAAAGCACATAACTTTGTGGGACTTAGATAGAGGAGTTTTAATGTACTTGGCTAGTTTAATTGCAGCGGACCTATGAGTTGTCATTGGAAGGATTACTGTTATAGTTTCATGAGATTTTTTAATGTGTTCACATAGCATGACTAGGAGCATAGTATCACATTCCATATATATTACTGATGTTGTACTGTAAACTAGTTTTTTAATTTAATCAATTTAATTGAACTATCAGTTTAGGATAGACTTATGTTCTCTATTTTGAGATATATTTGTTTCCATGTTATTGTGATATATCTCTATTGAAATTCATTAGTTTTATTTATAAAGATATTATTTTTTAGTATATATGTATATGATGGTTTTGACTAACATGAAAGGATAATAACTTGGTTAGTGCTAGGAGAGGTATACCATAGATTATGGGTAGAATCCAAGGAGAACCTTCTGTTATCACATGGACTGATTAAGGTTTATCTTAAAAACATTGATTTTTACAAAATGATTTCCTTCATGTTACCAAATATATCTCCTCAATGTTGTCTTATGGGAATACTTACGAATTGGGTTTGGAATATATCCACAAGGGAGGATGTTACTTCCCTACCCTATGACTTGTAAGAGTAAGAAAATGAGAATGATCCTAGACCTACTCTATGGTTTAGGTAAGAGGGACACTTTATCCATATTCCTTTCTCTTATTGACTGTCATAAGAATAGGAGTTCATAAATACGTTCAAAATTTCATTTACATAAACTCCATAATTCTTCATCCTTCTAGGGAACTAAGGGCCCTTAATATTACGAGGAATGGGTTGAAATCAATGTGGGAATATTTTACCTAGTATAGAATTTAATGAATTATTTTTTTAAGATAATATAAGGATCATGTTAGTTTTGAATCCCATGATGATAACCATGTGTCATATGGCACCAACCAAGTTGAAGGAGCTCAAGGTGAATCTTGAAAACTCGGAGAAAACAACTTTATCTAGTAGGGTAATTCACCATGGGGTGAACCTATATTATTCAATAAGATGGTGGATGAAAGTCTTTGACTCTTAATCATTTACCAAAAATATGAACTAGGTGATGGTGAAGTACTTAAAGCTTTTTCTAGGATTAATGATCTTTTGATCAGTTATGGGGAGCCTAGTGGTTCTTTAAGATTTATCTTATATAAGATCCCATTTTTTAGGGGTAAGATATAAATATCTATAGAAATTTTATTTTTCATTTATTGGATGGTACAAATCATAAATAAATATTTAGAATTTAATTTTAAGTGTTCTAATTTATAAACAAGTTGTTTTTAGATGATGTTTAAGGACCAAGACCTATCTCAAGTGTCCGTATGAGTTTTAAGAGAATCTAGATTCAAAAGACCAATGTTTTGAAAGAAAGAAGAGATGAATAGTCGACATATGTTTATTTATAACCATGAACCCAAATTATGCATCCCTATAAGGGTGTAACATGGTTTTTCAAACCATGAAACAAAGATTGGGAGTCTGTCAAACAGACTATAGAGTATTTTTAAAGAGGACTTAGATGGGATATGAATGGTTTCTATAACCACGATCTAGCCAAGTGAGGGGTTGAGCCACTTAGATAGTATCCCCACATAGGTTGTTCATAGTTTTTCTAACTGTGTGCCTAGTCATGAAAGGTCATGTAGAATATGGGTAGTGGATACACATGGTTGGAACATGGTTAGTTTAACCATTTAACCAAACCATGTACCCCTTTAAAAAGGATGAATTTACTATTTTCCCTTGTTTATTTTTTCCAAAAGAGTCTCATTTATCCTATTCAAACATGACACCTCCTATAGCCATGGGAGCTCTCTATTTCTCCTCCTAGGATTTGTTGGATCTCCTTCGTATGACCTCTGATTCAAGAATTGTTAGTTTAATTGGATCCCCTTGATAATTCTATCATTCCTTTTGATTAATTTTCTAGTTTCTCTCATTTTTTGTATGTTTTTTTCATGTGAGATCATATTACCTATTTTTAAGGTGTTTTTCTATTTTTATAATTTCTCTCATTTCAACTCGAATCAAATCTGATATTGGATGAGTGAATATTTCTAAGTATGAGGTAAGTGTTCAAGTTAATTTTCCCCTAAAGTTGTGATTTTTTTATAAATTGATTATATTATCATGCATGTAAAACCTTCCAAACATCACTTCTAAAACTTTAAATACCTAAAATTAAATTATGAGACTGTAGAATTGATGTTATATAGACCCTCATGACATGGTTGTAGATTTTTGAAATCTACTTGTACCACCACATATGGGTATGTCCTATTAGTATTCCACTTGAACAATGTATATAATTAACCAAAATAATACTTGGGTGTGTTTGATTTTACTCCTAGAAATATAATTATGTAAATGAAAGTGAATTAATTACATGGGTAGTAATATGGAATGAATATTTACATGACCTGTATTAAATCATGAGATTGTGCCTTTTTTGTGTAATAATTCTCCCTCGAGTGTGTTTAGATTTCCCCTTATGAGTAAGAGCATGTTTTGAAATAAATGAAATGTTATATGGTTGAAGGAAATTCATAGATTCTTTTATAAATATAAAGACATATTAAATGAGCTAATAAAATTGAACGTCAATTAATGTGGGTTGACATGTCCCTTTATTAGAAAGGTTTAAATGAGTTAAATGAGTTGGAATATGGTATGTATACCTTCATTTTTTATTATTACTTCGAAATGAGTTGATTAATGAATTGAATCATGATTAATTTTAAATTATCATTGATGCTTCCCTTTTCCTAGTTTAAATTACTAAATATAGTGTGGATGTTTATTATGAAATGACTTGGGTCATAATTGGGTTATGAAATATAGTTCCTTAAAAGGACACTTAAGGCCTATTGAATTGTGTGAATTATGGACCGTTATGTGGTGTTGGACATGGAACTCCTCATCGATTTATGGAAAGTTATGGACATGATGTTCTTTAATATTTTTTATTGTTATGGACATAGAATTATCTAATATTCATTGAAATCATAGACATGATCTTCGTCATTGTTGGACATTGTGTTCCGAATCATTATTTATAAAAATTATTCGACATTATGTGAATTATCATTAATTATTGAAATTGTTGAACATGCGTATCCTTATCATTATTTTCATAAATTTTTAGACATGAAATTACACTTCCCTTTGAGTTAAATTCTATAGATAAGGCCCTAAATTAGATATGAAACCCAAGATGTTTCCCCTATAAATGGATTCCTTACTTATATTAAATGGGTACAAGGAATACATTACATATAAATTCTGACATCCTTATAGATATCCATCTTAAGCTAAAGAATGTATAGCCATCCAGGTTTTCCATGAGGAACTTGAGCTTAAAATGGTTATTTTTATATTAATTCCTACTTTCTATATACTTATACACTATTCCATTTTACATTCAAAAAGTGAATTTGAATTAGACACCGTTGGTGGTGGACTACTACGTTTCAATCACACCCAGTATGGGATGCCATTCGGTACCCAAATAGATCTCATGAATGAAGGTATGGATGAAGGTCAGGATATTGGATTGTGATTCTTGTTATTTCTCATTATGGATTGGGTCTTGACATGGAGCTAGGAGACAAACATGTACTCAGGTTTCCTAAAATATTCATCTTTTTTTAATTATCACTTTTTGAGTCAAGTCATGTTGTATGTTCTACCTATTTGTATTATTACTCTATTTGTTCATGCATGGTTGGCTATTTATTCAATACTAGACAGGTTATCTATTTTATTATTACTTTTTAGTTATTATAAAATTCCACTTCATTCCATTTATTATCATTCTTATATATTTAGTACTAATCTAGAGGGTATAGTCTTCCAACTAAATCACCTTTAGACTGTCATTACTAGTCAGTAGCCTCTAGCAAACAGGGAGGTGTGCTTGAGGCCTTATCACTGACTGCTCTAGTTAATGTTTATAGAGTGTACTGGATTATGATGTAACAAAGTGTCATCAGAGAAAATTTGTATTTGTCTTACTATTTGGGGCTGGAAGACATGAGACTAGGATTGTGTCAAAACATTATAAATAACTTTATTTTGGGAATGACCGAACCATTCATGGGGGAAATATCAAGTTTCTAACGATGGTACCTTTTTTTGTGCTATTCAATATTACTGATTATTATTATTTCACATTGAGTGACTTATGTTGTATTTATTCCATTTTCTAATTTATGGGATTCATCGCTTATCCCAATATTGGAATAGAAGAGTTGTTCTCATGTATCATTTTAGGCACATAAAATTCACCTGTCATTAGTATACTTATCTTTATACCATGCTTCTGTGATTATGTTCCATGCTTATCAATATTCCATTCTCATGTTCTTATTTACCATCCTTACATGTATACCATGATTCTATGATTATTTCTATATATATATTTATTCTATGCTTATGTGATATATTTACTTAATATTGTTGTGATTTAATGTTGTTTAAATAACGTGTTAACATTAACTTAAATAACATTTTTTTGCATAGCTTGATGATGTAATTCTATCTAACTAACCTGAAAATAATTATGTAAATGATTTTTTTTTGAAATGGTTAATGACTTATCCTAAATAGAATTATTAAAATGTCATAAGATTTATTTTTTTGAAAATTTATAGAAATTACTTGTGTATTTCAGTTAAATGTTGTTTCAATTTCAACTTATAAGGAGTTGTGTGTTCATAACTTGGGAATGAAGACCTATATAAATAATTACTTATTTTCTTCACTCAGCCCTTATAGGAAAGTTTTAGCATATTATGGCTATGATATAACCCTTTTGTGGGTGTATTAAAATCATAATGAATTAACTATTAAGGGGTTTCACTTAAAGAGGATTATAATTTTAATTAATAGAGAACTGACTTAATAAATTGGGAATGGATTCCCATATAGATGAACCCATATCAGTATGAAAGGACCCTCATAGGTATTCTTTATTTATAATTCATTCTTAGTACTTAACCCCATGGGGCTATGTTTGTGATAAATTTTATTCTTATTTAAAGTTCTCACATTCACTCATAAGGTGTTACAAACAAGTGTATAGTGGCATCTTACTAAACTAATCCCCCTTAAATGATAAGTCATTTGGTATGTTTTGATCTTTAATGACGTGAGTATTCAATTAATTAAAATTATAGCAATGACCTAAATATCATTTTCCTATATAGCTTGAAATTTCTGTTTTTTAAACAAGATCAGTTATGAGAATCTATTCTTAAATAAATGTCTAAAAAGAAATTATGAGATAATTTTCCAAGAATTTTGTGAGGCCTCAGCTAAATAAAGTACTAATTATAGCATGTAAATTTTTTTCCTTTATAATCGGTATTTGAACTTGCTTATTTTTTGAGCTTATTTAATGATTAGAATAAATGTTAATTGATAAAATATATTAAATTAAACCTTTCAATGATGTTTATAATGAAGGACCCTAATCTATGGTTTTTTTAGAGTTATATTGGAAGGTAATATGAACATTTACTAAAGGAATAAGTGGCTTTATTTTGGACCTAAAAGATAGGTGGTAGTTCCTAGTGACTTTTTAAGAATGGAAAATTTTAGAGTTGATGCCTTATGTTAAAACTAAGATCTACCCTGGTGGTGGTAGAACCCTTGAGAATAAAAATCTAGTATACTTTTGTGTCAATATTTTGGTAATGAAAAGTGTTATTAATTGATTGTTTGTGCTGAATATGACTCTAAATTGATGAAGTGACACCCTTAGGGATACAGATGGTTTTATGGTATATTAAACCTAGAGGGGGTATTTTTTTATTAAGATAATAGATGAGTGTCAGATCTTTATGATTTTATTTTGGAATAGTAACCCTCTAGGGAGAAGTCCTTTATAAGGATTCTCAGAGAGAATCAGGACATAGAAGGTTTATGTTTGTAAGGTTATGTTGTTATGATTTTTTTGACAGGTTTTAACCCTTTTAGGTCAGTGATATCCTTACCTTCTAGAATTTTAACCTCTTTGGAGAGAGTTTTAAGGTGAATTATATGGCTTGTAATGGAGGCCCTTAAATGATATATGGTTCCCATTTGAGATACCTTAGGGATAGTTTTATGAAACTAGTGGACCTATTTTGGGAATTGATCAAGAAGGCTAGGTGGGATACCCAGAGACCCGTTTCTTTGACTAAAAACCTATTGATTCAGGGTAGTTCAGTTGATCAAGGGAAACCTATGAGAGGGGTTGGAAAATGTTTATGGATTCCCTTAGATGATGTGAGATTGGTTTTATATGTTTTTTTGAGTCTGATGCATGAAAGGTGATCGAGTTTTTCCATATAGGCAAGTTGATGCCTATGATTTCTGAGGAAACATTTTGAGTTTATGGGTATTGAGACTTTCTTCTATGGGTAGGATTACTATGGGGCCTAGATTAGTTGACTAGTTGTTATTATTATAATACATTAATGTAAGAAAATAATGTCTTTAGGTGGAATGTAGTTCTATAAATCTTGGCACAAGTTTGGTGCCCGATTTAGAATAGGATATCTAAGGGAGCACTATACATGTTATGAACTAATGTTCAATATAGCATAGTCTACATAGACTTGTTAATGGATGACTCACGGGAGCATGAGTCGAATATTCAAACTTGGTGGTATGACATTCTATACTCATTGTCTATGAAAATTTTAGTTTTCACTGGTTATAGGTTCTAAATGGTTAATAAGGAAAGTCAGTGAGTGGCCAGATATAAACTAAGGTTCGATGGTTTGAAATTTGATTCTTATAGGCATGAAGGCCTAGATATTTGAATAAATTTAAGAATGTTTCCATGATGAGTTAAATATTTTAAATGAACTGGGTTCTATAATAAGGTTGACCCATGGGGGGACCTTGACATGCATTTTAGAAAGACATGGTGTTAGTGGATAGATATGGCGATTATGCCCTGGTTTACATGTGCATGGATTGGGAGAGAAATGAATGTCTATAAATGGAATCTTAGTGTACTCCTAGCTAGATATGATCATTCCATATACATCAACATCATCACGAGTATTATGAAATAGAATTGTATATACACCAAATAATATAAATATCTTTTTATGGTGGACGAATGTACTCATTGGGATTCATGCTCAAGGAGTTGTATAATATAATCCATAAGTTGGGAGTACATCGTTGGACATTGAGAGTGGTGACCCTCATAGTGTTTTGAAATTTATAAAATTCCATGGGAACCATTATCAGGAAGTATGATTGGGCAATAGATAAAATTTACAAAAATTCTTGGAAATGATAAGGTTTTATATTTGTCGGTCATTATGTTCAAGGATGGATGGGGCATGTGTTGTGATACTTTTGAACACTTTTTATTAATACAATGATGAGGATGATCTGATGGTGGGGAGTGAGATGTCGGTCATCTCTAGGTTATCCTTTTGTGATAAGGTTCTTGGGACTCTGAGACTGGTTATGTGATAGTCTATTTGGATTTTTCATTTTTTTGGATAAATGGAACCATGTATAGATTTATTTATTGGTAAATTCAAAGAATAGGTTCAAGTATAGGCTGACGAAGATCCCGATTTCAGGTATTAAGACAATATAGTTTGGGATGATCTAATATACTGTATTGGGTATGCACTGGTGTTCAAGATGTCACATGAAAATAGTCTATAAATAGGGAGTGTTTTGGACAAGATATATCACTTAAAGTTATTTATAAGCTTCAGTGAGCATGCTTGAGATGATCTCAGAGTGACTCAGATTAATGGTGTCAAAAATATGGTTTTAGTGTTCCGTCAGCTATTAAAGATGATAATTTTTTAAAAATAATTTTCCAAGGATTTTTATGGGAATTACATTGTGACAATGTTATGTGTGTTTGATTGGATTTCATATAATGAACCCGAATCTAGCAACATAGAGCTGATGCCTACATTATTACATTGTAATAGATACAATGGTTCAAATCTAGAATGGCCAATCTTTTTAGCAGTTTTGGAGAACTAGATACATACATGATACCCATTTTACATAGGGAAATAAAATATGAAGGATATTAGTGTAAAATGTTTCATATTCTTGAACTCATTCCTAGAATTCTTCTTTATATCCTATGAAAAAGAAACAAAATATGGGTGATCTCAAATACTCAGTAAGGGTTACATATAATAGAATCTATCATGAATGAATAATGAATAATAAATATAGTAATGGTAAATAACTGAATGCAAATTCCATTTAATCAATATCTTGACTATCATAATTTCATAATGCATCATCAAAATTTCAAGGTAAATAATTGAAGACACATTCCATTAAATCTATAATCTAAGAATGAAATTCATCTGGAGATAATATAACTATAAAAATCTTATGGACACTAAAAATAACTAAATTCCCAATAAAATAAATGATTAATTATAAGAATTAATGGTCTCGGGTGTCATGATACCTCTATTATTAAGACCTTTTATAAGATACCTTAAAACTATGGGTAAAAAACCATAAGATTTTCCCAACTGATTTGTATCATGAGACCTATCTATGCATCGAGGGGTATTTATGATCGATCCATTCCCATAACTACATGTACAAATCATTACTCATATATCTAATAATTGATATAATTCATGAATAAATATTTTATACCATCAAATATCTCTATTGACTAAAGCATACAGATTTATCAATATTTCTCCAGTTAATCAAATAAATTTAAATATAATGAAATATGTAAAAATTATATATGATCTAGGAAATAATAATATCCAATATAAAATAATATGGATATTTAATATTAATTTAATTTCCAATGAACAATTATCTTAATAACGTGATTGTTTTAATAGAAAGTAAACAATCACAAAAGAATGTGAGGTTATAAGATAATTTTTATTTCTTTGGAAAATTTTAAATTATAATCCCATGAAAAATAAACTTGAAATAAAAAATCAATAATCATTAACAAATAGGTATTTATGTTATGTGAATCAAAGTGGAAGTAAATACACCACCTAATGGTGAAGAGGTGTATATTAACAAGTATATCTCAATGAAATGGAAATTGAGACAAAATTCCTTACCACATGGTAAAGTTCATGTAAAATCCCATTGAATTAAATAACTCACATTTAAACTTAAAATACCATGAATATTACATGTAAAAGGGGAAATATGTAAACCATATAAAACAAATTTTTTGAACAATAATAAAATATGCATTAATGAAGAAAAATTGAGATGAAGTCCCTTACCTCACACTTTCCTTTAGTTGAATATGATTTAACCTTATTTAAAATGGTTTTATACATTTTATTAATTTGTAATATAATAATACATATATTCATAATATCATATATTATCCTATTATAACATTTTACCACCCATTTTTAACAATAATTCCTTTTTTTCATTGTTTTGGGAGTTAATTATATTCTTTTATCATGAATGTTTTTTCATGAAAGTTATGGTTCTTGTATATTGGATATAAATACATAATCTCTATAATGATAATATTGTTATAAATTTCATATTTACATAGTATATACAATATTATAACTTTTTTTAATGTATTCCATGGAAAATGAGTTGCCTCTCTTCGTGGAAATGGTTAGCCATACGCACACATGATCAACAATATCATTCTCTTAATGACTGAAAGGGTAAGGAAGTGAAAGATAAAATAATTTTCCATAATTTATATCATTTCTTATATATAACATATATTCATTAAATTTTTTCTTATTACCTTTACATAAATCATAATTGAAAAAAGAATCACATCACTTTGTGAGGCGGTAGTCCACCATACACACGAGTAATGTTATCATAAATTAAATAGAATGGAAATTAAGAAGGAATATATGATATTATAATTTAAAAAGTATAATTATATCATAAATTATATATATATACATTAAAATAAACATTATACTTGACCATGATAGTTGTTTATTGAAAAGGAGTTACATTGGTTCGTGAGGTAATAGTCCGTTGTACACATGACATACAGTTTCATTTAATATTTGATGGAATAGGATATGGATATTGGATTTTAAAATAACATAATAACATATAATTATATTATAGATACTTGTTTTATTATAAAATCATGATTGAATATGATTTTAAGGTGGTGGTAAGAGAAATAAAAATAAAAATGATCATTTAAAAACATTGCCTCTTTTTCGAACAACCAGATTATGATTACACCCAAGTAATTCCCATGATGGATTTATGATAAAAAAATAGATCTAGGGTTTTGAGAGAGGATTAATTATGTTTTTTTATGTCATTTATAACCCAAATGGATTTGGAAGTTTGAATATGGGAGGAGAGGGGGTGGCTTATTATAAGTGAGGGAGAGAACTCATATGTAATTTTTCAAAATAATCATTATACCCACGTTTTTATCTTTCAAAAAGCCTAAAAGGTGTGTAATTATAAAACCTTATAGGTTATAAGGTAGAAAATTTTCATGAAAATGGGGTTTTGTACTAGTTTTTATGTCATTTTGAGCCTTATCTTCTTAGTTTAAACCTTGATAAATCAGTTGTTACCTTAACTGCTGTAATTAATTGTTTCTGATTTTACTATTAATAATGGTAAATAATTAATTTTACCTTGTTAGATAATATAAATTATAATTATTAAAAATATAGAATTTATTTTTCCAAATTTAATTCCCAGAAGTGGAAGAATCCAATTTGAAATCATACTTATAGACGTGAGGAAATAACAGGTTTCCAAAGAGAAAATTCCCATAAGTATAGAATGTATTTATATTTAAATTGAACTTGAAAATAGATAAATATGACATAAATTAGTTAAATTTTAATATAATTAGTCATGTTTTTCATTAAAACTAATTTCAAATATAATTTAACTGGTAAAATAGTTTAAATGAAAAGGCAGTTTTTAATAAAAATCAGTATTTTTCACTATTCATTAAAAAATGATTTTTTTTCATAAAAAAAAATCCCCACTAAGGTAAGTTTTATTATAATTTAAAAAATTAATTAAGTTTTATCAAATATATTTTCTAAAATTGGTACAAATTAACTTTGAATTATGTGCACAAATCGTGACTAAACCATCTTTTAGAAGAAATACAGTTTTTCCAAAAACATTTATTTTTCATTCAAATGATTATTATTTTATATCTAATAAATACATATCCATTTAATTTATTTTAGAAATTTATAAAACAATTTTTTTTCATAATTTAGTTATTTCTATTCATACAAACCAAATTAATGGAAAATAATAATGGTGATGTTTAAATACTATTTTATAGAGTATTTTCATTTAAACTCAATGTTTCATGCAACAAAAATTATAAAAGGGATTGAATTTATTTAAATGGAAATAAAATTTTAATTTATCATGGTATTATATTCATCCCTCCTATAAAAATTTCATACTCAAAATTGTGGGGATATTAAATTCTAAATAGATGAGGGTAGTTATTCTTCATAACATCCTATCATTCCTATGTTACTTCCTATATTTTATGATTTACCCAAAGTTCCATTACTAGTCAAGTTTTTCGATTCCACAATACTTTCTCCCTAGTATCATGAATATATATGGTTTCACCATAGTATTATAGACTAGGTTCCAATTCTATTTCATTATATGTGATCACATGTGTTGGGTCTGACATGTACTTCCTTAATAATGATATATGGAAAACATCATGTAATTTTGAGAGGCTTGGTATAATTTTCACGTATTAAGATACAAATAAATTTCCTTTAATGATTTCAAAGGGTAAAATGTACCAATGGCTCAGTTTTTATTTATTACCAAATATTATCAAACCCTTCTATAGATATACTCTAAATAAAAAATGCTTTCCCACATGGAATTCCAAATCCTTCCTCTGATTATGAGGATAAATATTTTTCATAATTTTAGTTTATTTAACATGATCCTAAATAGAATTTAAATTTATTATTTTCCTTTAAATAATTTTTAAGACTAAAATGTTCCTTTCACCAATTTTATCACAAAAATTTGGTGTATGGAATTTTAATACTTTAATAGAAACTATTGTTATTGTAAAACTCTACCAAAGGTAAATAATGATCTCAAATACCATGAAATTCAAGTGATAATGACCTCAAAATGTCTCCTATTATTTTAATATTCCTTTTGTTATATCCATCACTTTGATTATGGTTGGATTTTCTCAAATGAAGGTCGATATCAAGTTCCTTTTGAAGACTCTTCTATATGTTTTTTAAAAATATGGATCAAAATCAGAAAAAATTGAAATAGGTTCACCATGAAGTCTTAATACTTCATTTATATAGAGTATTTTTAGGATCTCAAGATTTAAATCTCTTATTATAGATATTAAATCTAGAGATTTTGTTAGAAGATCAACAATAACGTATATTGAATCATTTTTTCTAGGATTATTTCATAGTCTTATGAAAAATTCCAAAGTAATTTCATCCTAGTTCTACATATAAATAGGATGGTGTTTCATGAATCCCTAAAGATGTTGTATGTTAGCCTTGATCTATTGAAAACCCATGAACCTTGATACATAGTCCAAAATTTCATGCTTCATGCTATCCCACAAAAATGTTCCCTTAAATCCCTATACATCTTTGTGCACTAGAGTGTAAAAAGAAATTTTTTAAATGATAATGTAGAAACAATTCCATTTTTATCTTAATTATAGATAGAACGCATAATCTTATTCAAATATTATAAAACTATCTGTTTCTGACGCTTTCACAGGGGAGCGTGCATCCATCGTGTTCAGGGGACATTAGCGTGGTTCAGTTTCCCCGCATTCCTGCTTTCCAAAGGTGGGTGGAATTCGCTCCTTATTCAGGGACGTTTTCTCCTTGATCAAAACGGGATGATGGGATGCTGATTCTTCTTTCCATGGATTCCTCCTCAGAACTCGTCACCCAGTCTGGGTCTCCCTCATAGATTTAAGTCGTGGTTCGTGAATCTCGTTCTTAATGCCATATCTTCATGGACGCCGGTTAATTACAGTACTTCCATCAAGACATTCCATGGGGTCTTGACATGGTAGCAACCTCGGTCGGAGTAGATGAAAACATCAGGCATGTCGGGGCATCTTTGAGTGTGTGGACATTGGGAAACCTGTATTCTTCCTAATAAGAGGGCATCTCAAGGGTGCTAGACCTGGGGCATCCCACGTTGAATGCAAGGAATCATATTCCATAGGCATGTATCTGAGATTTTCCTCAGCTTCTCATGTTTAACACGGGGTACGCCATGAGTTTAACGTCATGCAAAGAATGTTATGCCAAAGGCGTGTCATATGAGGTTTTCCTCAGGCATCTCATGTCTATCACGAGGTAGGCCATGATTTTAACGTCTTGCGGAGACGGTATTATGGTGATAAGAATGTCCCATAGAGACAGATTAGATTGGTACATCCCAATGATGGAACACCTGGAAGATGGATAGATCAGAACGCCCAATGAGGATGGATCTGAAGTGGTGCGCCCCATGGAGGGGAGATGTTACATTGTAATGGCTGATCTGAACACCACTGAGGGAAGATCAGGGAAAGTTCACCCTGGGATGGGGGGACACCACGGTTTACCATTGGCTGGGATTGAACCTCATGGAGGTTTCCAACGTACCCTGTGTAGACGACAGGGATCAAAACCCCCATAGTTCGAAGGGGTGATGAATCGAGGTGTACAAAGAGAAAAATGACCCGAAGACATACTAGGGCTTATGCATGGTTAGCTGCCTGAGTACTGCTAGGAGCAGCGAAGAGGGCAGATGACATGATCCCACCAGGATGTGGTGGCCCGGGTAAGAATCTGGGTGGATGATGGAGAATTGGATGGAGTGGAGGGGGAATGAAATCGGTCCATCATGAAGGTGACTGTAGTGATGAGATTGAGCCTCGAAGAGACTTCCTACGTATCCCAGTGGTACAGAATCAAAGTCTGCATAGTTCATCTGACGAAGGCTTACCGCCAAATGAATTTGACAACAGCTTACCGCTGAATGGAGGTTTACAGTTTAACGTCGTGTGGGACAGGGGTGAATTGACGTGAAGGGGGTTGGAATGACAAGATGGTGGGCTTGAACCTCATGGAGGCTTCCTACGTACCATGCCTTGACATGGATCAAAGTCCCCATAGTTTGGGAGGGCGTGTCGGTGAACCGACATGAATATGGATCCGGGGTCTGATGGGTGATGGGCTTGAACCTCGTGAGGCTTCCTACGTACCATGCCTTGATGGATCGAAGACCACGTAGTTCAGGATGGGATTTTGTCCGCGAACCGACGTGAAGGTGGACCTTGGTCCGATGGGTGATGGGCTTGAACCTCGTGATGCTTTCTATGTATCGTACCTTATCATGGATCAAAGACCCCGTAGTTCCGGTGGGCATCGGTGAACCGACGTGAAGATGGACCTGGGTCCGATGGATAATGGGCTTGAACCTCATGAGGCTTCCTACGTACCATGTCTTAGCATGGATCAAAGACCCTGTAGTTCAGGTGGGCGCTGGTGAACCAACGTGAAGATAGACCTTGGTCCGATAGATTATGGGCTTGAACCTCTTGGAGTCTTCTTACGTACCATGCCTTAGCACAGATCAAAGTCCACGTAGATCAGGATGGGGTTTCATCAGGGAACCGACATGAAGGTGGACCTTGGTCCGATGGGTGATGGGATAGAACCTCGCGAGGCTTCCTATGTATTGTGCCTTAGCATGGATCAAAGACACCATAGTTTGGGTGTGCACCGGTGAACCGATGTGAAGATGGACCTTGGTCCGATGGATAATGGGCTTGAACCTCGTGAGGTTTCCTACATACCATGCCTTAGAATGAATCAAAGACCCCGTAGTTTGGGTGGACACCGGTGAACCGACGTCAAGAAGGACCTTGGTCCGATAGATAATGGGCTTGAACCTCGTGGAGGCTTCCTACATACCATGCTTTAGCACGGATCAAAGTCCACGTAGTTCGGATGGATACCGATGAACCGACATGAAGAAGGACCTTGGTCCAATGGGTGTTGGGATTGAACCTCGTGGAGGCTTCCTACGTACCATGCCTTAGCACAGATCAAAGTCCACGTAGTTCGGGATAGGGGTCTGGCACACTGACACGGAGGTGGTCGGGACCAATGGTTGGTGGCCTTGAACCTCAGAGAGGCTTCCTACGTACCATGCCTTGACATGGATCAAAGACCACGTAGTTTAGATGGGTGCGTGTCGGTGAACTGACATGAATAAGGAACTTGGTCTAGGTGGGTGGTGGGATTGAACCTCAAGGAGGCTTCCTATGTACCATGCCTTGACATGGATCAAAGTCTTCATAGTTCGGGTTGGAAAGGGGCTATTGAACTGACATGAAGGGGCATTGGAACAACTGGGTGGTGGGATCACAACGGCTTACTGCTGGACTGGGATGAAGTTTAACATCATGTGGGTCGGGGAAATGTCGGAGAACTGACGTGAATAAGGACCTTGGTCCAAGTGGATGGTGGGATTGAACCACAAGGAGGCTTCATACGTACCATGCCATGAGATGGATCAAAGTCCCCATAGTTTGGGTGGGTCACAACGGCTTACCGCTGGATCAGAATGCAATTAACGTCATGTGGGAAGGGGGCATTTGGGGCTCACGCTTTGAGGCGGCCCAGGGTGTGTCATGGTTAGTGCTCACTCTAAGCTCACAGGTGTCGCACTCAGTGTGGTAAACAAGAGGTTGTAGGGACCTGGAGATCACATCGTGAAGGGTGCATTCATGGAAAGTGAAGAGGGGCTTACGTGTTGGGCGGCCCATGGTGCTGGGACTTACTCCAGGACAGAGTCTCGAGGGTGACAAAGAACATTGGGAGAGGGAATTGGGACTGAAGAAATGAGGATCCCTGTCCTCTATAACAACCTTCACTGGCCTTGGCACTAAGGAAGTGAGGAGGAGCAGGGGTAGTGCCTCCAGCAAGAAAAGCTAGGGGCTTACACCAAGGTGGCTGCCCTTCCCCGTGGACAAACGCTACTCCCAGAAGAAGGATATCATCTCTTGTGGAGACTGGGGGGCATGGAGAATGTCCAAGGTGGGGGCACCCCACATGGGAGGCACAGGGTGATGTCACAGTTTAACATCGTGTGTTGAGGATGAGGGTGCTTGGCAGTTTAACATCTTGCAGCTCGGACGAGGTGGGTTTACTCTGCACCCCTAGGACTTACATAACCGGTACCCTCTACTCCTTGTGGGGGGGGGGGAGGTATCGGAAATACCTTGACTGGGGGGTGTTATGGAGTGATCTGTTAAGGGGTCCACTATAGCGTGGCTATGCGAAGAAGCAATAGCCGTTAGCGTGACTATGTGAAGAAGCATTAGGCAAAGCAACGCTATGGGAAGTACTGTCCATGGGACTTTGAAGTCACATCGTGCAAACCTAGAGGGTCGCACGGGAGAAGGAATTGCCAAGCAGAGGGGTCCATAGGTAGGGGCCTTGTGGAGCTCGGTTGATCTGTGTGGTGGAGGGCACTAGTGAAGGGGTGTGCTTTGTGAAGTGGGGTGCCTTAGCCTTAGCATGGGGTGGAGGTGCAAGTGGGAGGTGCTTCGCGAAGTGGAAAGGTATTCGCGGAGCACTACATTGCGGAGCACAGACACCTCACGAAGAGAAGTGTTGTGAAGCAATGTGCTTCGTGAAGTACAGTGAACCTACCTTGGAATGTGGATCGCGTGTACGTGAGGGGTGTTTCACGAAGCATAAACGCTCCGCGAAAAACCGGGTCCCCTTGGGGATCCCCTTCCTTCGGGAAATCCCTTAGGCTTCGCGAAAGGCATCCCTCTCAGAAGAGGGGATCAAAATGAGACAATGCAGAGGCACCTTGTGAAGCAAAAATACCTCGTGTAACTCATGATTTGCAGACCAAAGGGTGCTTCATGATTTGGGAGCTAGGAAGGTGAAAAGGCATATTGTCCATCCTGAGGGCTCAGGGGCAGCTCGGTATTTATAGGCAAGAGGCACCGCGAAGCAAGTATTATAAAGAGCGAAGCGGGATTGGGTTGCTTTGCGGCGGGCTCACGAACGTTAGGGGTGTTCGAGGAGGGTAGAACCTCCTATGCTTCACAGAGGGCTCGCGAACGTTAGGGGCGTTCATGGAGGGTACCACCTCCTAGGCTTCGCGGCGGGCTCTTGAACGCCAGGGGAATTCAAGGAGGGTATCGCCTCCTCGGCTTCATGGTGGGCTCATGAACGTCAGGGGCATTCGCGGAGGGTACCACCTCCTTGGTCTCGCGGTGGGCTCGTGAACGTCAGGGGAGTTCGTGGAGGGTACCGCCTCCTCGGCTTCACGGCGGTCGCGTTGCTTGGGGGGGGGGGGGCTCTGTGAGGTGGCTTCGTGAGGCTGGTCACGGGGCCTCTTTCTCTTCTTTCTTTTCTTCTAACATTTTGGCGCCAACAAATGCCCCCCCTCAGACTTGGAGTCGCGGAGGGATCAAGGGTCAAAGTCTGAGGGAAATCACCAAAATCATCGGCCGTTTGCAGTGCTGACTCGCATAGAGGGTGAGCGAGGAAGACAGGGGATGCGCGGGCTGGGCACCCCGCGAATCTCCGCATGGACTGGACGCGCCACACTACTTCGAAGGTCACTGCCTATAAATAGGGGGCCGACCATCTCTTTTTTCCTTTCCCTTATCAGAGATTTTGTCCTTTTTCACTCTCGATTCATGAATCTCAACGTACTCCACTTCTTCTCTCTGCGAATCGGGATTCGCGGTGAACCATGAGTATCTGACTCTGCGACAGCGCCATGTGAACATGCGCTTGTAGGCCAAAACCAGGCTTCACGAACCAGCTTCGCAAACGAGCTCCACGAACAGGCTTCGCGACCCGACCTGAAATTTTCCCAAGTTCTGAAACCTAATGGCCCATAAAGAAGCTTCCCTAGGGGTTCTTGTAGACACCACATGGAGGGATGAGATGGAAAATTGTTTGGGCCTTGGAGAGTTGGTCTGTAACCACTCGAACCATAATTCATTGAAGGAGCTGCTATCTAAGAGCCAGAAGAATTATCCATTTTTCAAGAGGATTCCCTTGTATGGCTTCGAGCTAAGGGATGACGTCTTCATTCCTGAGGTGAGTAGGGACAAAGCAGCTTACTGGTTCAGGAGCACGTCGTGCCAGTGCCAATGGTTCAGGGTGGCTGATGGTCATGCACGAGAGGACTTCACACCTATCACCACTAACTGTATGTACAATCATCTGATCAATGTTGATGGGAAGCCATTGTAGCCGGAGACTTCCCCTCCCATGTACCACACAATACTGAAGGCATCCTTGATGGATTCGAAGAAGGGGTGGTCCGATGAGTGGGACCTACGCCAGGGCAGCAACTTCAAAGACGATTGGGAATGGGCCAATTGGGTAGGTGCCTCATGAGAGGAGTTTGAATTTGAGATGAGGAGAGTGGGTTTGTATGAGGTTGCATGGGCCTCCCAATTCCACATTTATCAACCGAAACAGCTGATGCCAGATATGTTGAGCAGATGGTCATCTAGGACCAACACTTTTCACCTGAACTATAGGGAGGTTGGCATCAGTTTGTGGGATGTCCATCAGATTTTAGGGGTCCCAATCTTGGGGGCTATGTATGACGAGTTCATCCCTATCATGAGCGCATGGGAGGATCCAGATCAGATGTCGTGGCTGGTGTTGGCACTGATGGGGCTGGTCTCCGGAGAAGACACAGAAGCGGTGAGGGATGTCCACTTCAAGAAGTGGTTCAAGCAGTTCCTGAAATTCTTGGAGGATCGAGAGTTTCCCGAAAGGCCTCAAAATTTCCCGAAGGGGGATCAATGGGGAAAGGAGCATTCATATTGGCGGCTCTTGGAGGACAACCAATAGAAGACCTGGGGTTTCAGTTTCAATACCGAACAACAGCTGATAGTCAGACTGGCGGTATTTACCGCAGCCCTTATCTGTGGTTGGATCCTACCAGTGAGGGATACCAACATGGGGGTGTGAACCAGCTCATTCATCATGGAATCCATGTTGGCCACAAGAGGACGGGTCAATATGGGGATTCCAATGCTTTCTAGATTGTACAAGATGCTATGGCATGTTAGCGAGGGCAAGAGGCCACAGAGGATATACGGGCCCTTCCATCTTCTGTATGGGTGGATCGCGGCACACATCAGTGGGGTTTACGAATATCCGAACCCCATATTTCCTCCGGGGTCAAAATTCCATCCATCCATCTTGAACACTGCCGGGATCTTTCCATCCAAATTAACCATACCGTTGGTATTAAACCGGGTGTGGAAGGTGTACGAGTTTAATTTCCACACGTTTCCATTGCCGACAGGGGTACTCACCGACGACAGTCAGGGGACGGAAGAGCATCAGGCCTATATCATGGCCTTTCGAGGTGGAGTCTTGGTGGAAAGGGTGGACCACGAGCCTCTCTGTGAGCTGTACACCCCACACCGGTTTGCATTCCAATTACGGTGCCTGCAGCGGCTGACCCCTCAGGTCTACTGGGAGGTGTGCCATGAGGAGCACCCATGTGTGATGAGGAAATTGTGGCTCATGTTCACACGGGAAGACAAGAAAATGATAAATGCATTGCCTCTGCCTACTACCGCCTTTGGACTAGTGAAGGAGTATGCCATAAGATGAGAGGCAGCTTATCCGGGGGAAATACTGAAGCAACCGACTATTCTAGCTAGTGATGGTGGGCCTTACCCATCCCGAGGATGGGGTTGGAGGGCGGAAAGGGCCTCTATAGGTGGCGGGGCTGCCATGGCGGTGAGACCTTCACCAGTTGAGGGTGAGGCAGCAGCGACGGATCCAACAGTGGCATCGGATCCGGCGGTCCCAGGAGAGAAGAGCCATCTGGAGGGGCGTCCACCGAGGGGATTCCTTAGGATATCTACTCAGGCTCCGGGGAAACGGCTGCACCATATTGACATTCCATAGAATGTTGTTTTCCCGGAGGCCTGGGACATTTGGGATGTCAACCGGCAATTCCTTGGAATGTCTGAGATATGGGAACACCTGGACCATCTCATTATGGATCTACCAGGTATAAACCCTGTCCGGGCTGGTTTTGTAGTGTCTCTAGAAAAGTTGGAGTAATATCTGGATGAGATGGAGGACTTTGTACATTCCAGGGGTTCCCCACGTCCGATGAAAGACCGGGTGAGGGTACTGATGGATCAGATAGTTCCCCCACAACTGTCGGTCGCTGAGCTGAGAGTGTTCTTCCCCCAACCGGAAGGATCAAATGAATCCTCCTGGGGGGATGAGGCCGGTGGAGGGAGCTCGTTGGAAGAAGGCGAAGTCGGCGATCAAGACTCGGGTCTCGACGATTTCGCAGAGGGTCTCGAGGTAACATTCCATGTTTCTTTCCTCGGGGTCTGCTCTCAGGTCATTATGGATTTATTACCAACATTTGAACCATGCATGAGGACCTTGTGCATCGAGCTCATTCTTGCCTCTCAGTGGGTGCTGATGCAGGACCCTCAGAACCCACACCTGTGGCCACGTCCAGTTCTGTGTCTGGTGGGGCTAGGACACCCGAGGTGGCTTCTCCAGAATCTCCAGACCTTCCGACAATATACGGAGGTCCACGCTTTGGGGTCCCATAAACATCAACTCAGGAGCGGCACCGAGAGTTCAATATCTATAAGTCCTCTCCACTGAATTCATTAAATCCACACGTTGATTGTGCCAACATACATCCATGCCCCTCTCTGTCACGTACAGTTCTTCGACTGGCATGGGTCACTGCGGAAAGGTTGGTCGGCATTTCTGGCGGTGCCCCTCCCAGGGGTATGCTAGTAATCATGGAGATAATTACCCAACCCACCCGAGCTGCAGTGATCCCTATCATTGGCAGGACCACCAGCGGGGTCGTGCCCGAGGTCATTGAAGTGGGGTCTAACGATGAGGATCAATCGGTCAACCCAAGTCCCACCACGCCTGATCCGATGCCAGATGCTACACCTTATCCAATGCCATACACAGATCCTGCTGAAGATTTCCTGAGTGTGTACCCCACATACGAGCTTGCCAATCATGCGGACTAGGACAAGACACCCTCTAATGAAGAGGACAATAACATAATCTTCCACCGATCATGGAATCTGATCGTGCACTTTATCTAAAATACCCCCCCAGGAATTATGGCTGGATGAGATGGACAGAATTCAATCGCGGCTACGCGAACTGTGTTTTGTGGGAGTGGATGCCTAGCACTCTCATCTGCTCATCCGAGATCTTATGGAAGAGAAGATCCCAGAGTATGATCACGACCTCAGCATGGGCTGGCAGCGGAGGAAGGCGATGAACATCAAGAATCTTCGGGAGGCTGAAAAGGAGATCCAATGGCTACAGATCTGAGAAGATGAACACTCAGCCTCTCTTAATGCACAATCAGCGCTGATCTTGTGATTGAAGGCCCAAATGGCAGAGGCAGAAGAGAGTATGAGGAAAACTTTAGAAGAAATGGCCATCATTCAGGATAACGAAGAGCAGGCCCAAACTGAGTATGATGAACTGCACCCCATCGCTACCGAGGAGGAGCAGGAGTTGAGCCGGCACCGGCAACTCCTGGAATCCACAAGTCGAAGGGTGGCGGAACTGCAACTCTCTTTTGACGGGGTCAACCCATCCATGGGAGGAATAAACCCCTGAGTGCTGTAAGGATCAAAAACTCTCAAAAGTACTTTTATGTTTTGATTTATTTTATGTCATATCATGCATGAGTTTCGTTATTGGGGTTGGATTCATACACGTCTTTTATATTCATGAAATGTCCTGTGGTCAGTCCCTAAGCTCATGCGGGTCAAGCCCAATGTGAGAAACGAGGGGTGATCACCATGATATTCCATCTGAACATAATGCGTCGACCAAGATTTGGGTATCCAAGGTTTAAGTAACCATTCCGGATCTTCCAGGAAGACATGGGAGGGGCCCGATTGGAGGATTAGGACCACAGAACAATCGAAGAGCTGTTCTTCCAACGTGCTCTGGTGCACGAGCGAGGTAACGCTAGGGGCATTGAGATTAGTCCGAACATAGGGAAGTGGAAGGTGTGAATCATGATACACAAAATCCGAAACACTATGGGGGTGGAATGAAAATAAAAGATAATTATTGACCATTTTTGAAACACAATATCCTTATTGTGTTAGCCTGAAGTGAGTATGACTCATGAGGGCCAACCGCTGACCATGTTCGAAACACGGGGCCTGACTCAAAATGCCATCCATTTGTCTTCCATAACTTTGGCCTAGGATAGTAGGTGATCCATAGGCCGATCATCCGTACTATTAGGGGGTTCCTCCAGACGTGAAAGAGGATGAGGGTCCGAATAAGGGGAACACAAAGCGTGGGATGTGGAGTGATGGTTTGTTCGAAAAGAATCCAACACTCATGAAATTACACCCTCGTGGTGGGAGTACGCTAGATGGATGCATTGGTTGGATCATGGATCATTCCTGCTTTTAGACAGGGCCTCTCTGGAGAAGGGGTTGTTTCTTCCAAATATCATTGTGGGGCATCCCTAACTTGTTCGGGGAAAAGTTGCAGTTATGTTGTTCCTCGCGAGGGGTTAGGCCATGGGCCGGAAATGGGGAGGAACATGACTGTATGATTCTTGTGGATGGACCCTGGGCGAAATACCAGTGTGTCTCTACGTATCCCGTAAGGATGGGAATCAAGCCGTACGTAGTTCTTGGGGCACAATTTAACGTCATGTAGGACAATGAGAATCCTGGTTGCACCGATACACATCCTACCAAAACTACTAAGCCCCCGTGAGTCGTGATCGATGTGGGAAACAATAAGTAGTGGTGGGAATTTCCCGACATAATAAGGGACATCGTAGGGAAAAGGACGCTCGGTAAATACCGGCCCAGTGTTGCTAACCCGTCTATGTAGTGCACCTAGACGCACGAATAGATAGAGATGATTATGCCGGAATTCCACTTGAACATGAGGAAGTGGAAATGTGTGAATCATGATGCTTGAAATCTGGATCATGATGATGGTGGCGTGACGATGGAGGATAACTATTGACCATGGTGGAAATGCAGCATCCACATCGCATTATCCTAGAATGGGGACAGACAAATGAGGGTTGATCGTTGACCATGTTCATAACACGGGACCTGTCGTAAATGTCATCTGAGATCCTTAGGGACGTTGGCCTAAAATGAATGGAGAGCCCTTAGGCCCAACATCCATGGAGATACTTTAAACCTAGAATCCATGTCATCTGAGGGTCCTTTTGGATGTGGAAGAGGAGGAGGATCCAAATAGAGAGCTCACAAAGCTTGGACATGAAACAGGAGGAATGTATCCATGAAAATTGCAAACTTCGGGCTCTTTGTCGAAACACATATAAATACAACAATGAGACATATTAGATAGAGGTATCTCAATCCCTTCCCATAGGGAGATCTTATTTTAGGGTATTATAATTCAGACCATGGATGGGAGGAAGTGTGGGAGACTCGTGGTGAGTAATTACAAAAAACCCAACGTGAATGGGAACCGGGGGTTCTGACCACCACGTGTTTCTTGGAGAGGTTTTAGGTCAAGGGACCAAAAAAAAGAGTAGAGATGGCCCCGAGGAAAAGTTCACAGGCATTCCTACATACCCCATGAGGATGGGGATCAAGCTGCATGTAGTTCTTCAGGTGGCACAGTAGGGTACCGGTGCCAGGGAAAAAGGGGTGTGCGGGCGTGGACCTCACACCAAAAGAAGCAGCATTTGATAAATCTTGTTTTTCCTTTAAGGTGAGTGGTTTTTTTATGAAGCGATAGGCCTAGGGTAGCAGGCCCTGACGTCGCCACAAGAATCAAGCCATAGTAGGCGTTGACAAATGGCATGGTGCGTGACCAATACCAAACATGGTGTCCCCTTGAGTGAGGACATCACAATGCAGAGCCGTTTTACGTCGTGCGGCCAGGACGATATTGTCACAGTTTAGGGTCATGTGATAGGACCAAGAAAGCATTTTAACGTCATGCAGCGCAGATGTAGTATTGGTGATGCTAGGTGGAAAATGTGTACGGCGTAATAAAACACACCCAACGTGAATGGGCACATGATCCCATATCACATCGTATGCCATTCTGAGAAGGGAACCTCGGGCCAAGGGGCACAATTAGAGGTAAGAGGGAAATAGATAGGAGAAACTAGCTCTCAAATGAGCTGGACCTGGATGCACGATGTCCGAGTGACCACATGTATCCCATAGGGATGAGGATCGAGCCACACATAGCCATTAATGAAGATCTTACTTTATGGTCTTAGAGCTCGGACTGTGGGAGCCCCGAAGGACACCGTATTGTAGCTTTTTTCCCCCTGACATGTAGAGGTACACTGGGGGATATGGCTAAGAGTGTCGAGATTCCACTTGGACATGATGGGGTGGAACATAATGTGAATCATGCAACCAACATTCAAGGCCTGAAGGGGATGGTGTGACGACGAAGGATTATTGTTGACCGTGTTCACAACACAACATCATGTCGCGTTAGGATGAAATGGGGACAAACAAATGAGCATCGACTGCTGACCATGTTCGCAATGCAGGATTTGTATAAATTTGTTGTCTGAAACCCTCGGGGGCGTTGGCCCGTAACGATTGTAGAGCCCTTAAGCGTAGTATCCATGCCGTTCTTGGGGGTCCCTCTGGATGTGAAAGATAATGGAGGTATGAATGGAGGGGAACACGAAGCTCAAAAAGTTTAAGGAACTTGCCTAAGTTGAATTTGACACTCTTGTTCCTAGACCAGAGTAATCTTAGCACATGGGAGAACCACTATAAGGTGTCGAGGGACTCAACTTGAGGGTGGACAAGAGATGGAAGATTCCCAAAAGAAGGGGGGTATGGTGCCAAAAACCCAATGTGAAGGAGGGAATAGACCTGTACCACACCTATATATCCCCCTTGTGAAGAGGGACAAGACAAGGGGCCTGGGTGACTGAGAGATCAGGGGATATATACGAGATGGGGCTGGACCCGAAGTCTAGACATTCGGGTGGTCCTACGTATCCAATAAAGATGGGAATAAAGCCATACATAGTTCTAGAGGGTGCCTTTTAACGTCGTGCGGGACAGGAAACAAGAGGGCTAATTCTTAGAATGTGGTGCATGTGGTGCAGCTATTGCAAACCCAACATGAATGAGGACATAATCCCACACCATACTACGTGGTCCCGTAGTCAAAGTCCTCAAGGCGGGATAGAAAAGACAAATTTTAAGAACTCAAGTTGGACCTATAGAAAATGGGTCTGTGTGTTCCTATGTATCCCAACAGGATGGGAATCAAGCTGTATGTAGTTCTAAGGAGATCTTAGTTTATGGTCTTAGAGCTTGGACCATGGAGGGATGGTAGCCTTCCAAGTAAGCACATGCCTTGACTTGATCCCTAAGCCCACGTGAGTCAAACTCGGTGTGGGAAACAAGAGAGGAAGATATTTATTGCAATACCTGAAACGCCCATCAAAGGGAAATCGGTGCAGGGCCCCAAATGACGTCCCTATCATGGATTTGGTCCTCCTAATGTGCAGAGGCACACTGAGGAATAGTACCAAGAGTTTCAAAATTATACTTGGACATGATGAGGTGGAGAAGAATGTGAATCATGTAACTGACATTTTGGGCTTAATGGGGTTGGCGTGGAGATGGAGGATAATTGTTAACCGTGGCGGAAACGTTGTATCCATATTGTGTTAGCCTGAAGTGGGAACAACAAATGAGCATCAACCACTGACCATATTCGCAACATGGGATTCTTATCAATTTGTTGTCTAAAACCCTCGGGGGCGTTGGCCCGTAACGATAGGAGATCCCTTAGGCGTGGTATCCATGCCATTTTGGGGGTCCCTTCAGGTGTGAAAGGTGATTAAAGCCCTAATGAAGGGGAAAACAAAGCATGAAAAGTGGGTGAAAACATGTTCGAGTAGAACCCAGCATTCCAGGTACTAAACCAGAGTACCCTTAGGAACATTTATGAACCACCAAAGAGGGTCGATGCGGATGCTCGATAGGGAGAGGTACATGGCGTGGTCATTACATGCCCGGCGTGAATGAGGACATAATCCCATGCCACGCCATATACTCCCCTCTCCGGGGAAGGGTAGGAAAATGGGCCAAGGTGAAATGGATATTTCCAGGAGATAGGGCTGGAACCGAAGTCTAGACATTCGGGTGGTCCTACATATCCAATAAGGATGGGAATCAAGCAACACATAGTTCTCAAGATGCAGTTTAACATCATGTAGGATGAGGAGGAGAGTAGGATACCCCTAAACAAGGGAGGTGTATGGTACATTGAATAAACCGACGTGAATGAGGACGTAATCCCACACCACGCCATATACTAACATAAGAGAGGACCTGGACCAGGGGCCCAAAAAGGAAAAGGGGCCTGAGGCTGTGCCTCAGTCAGGAAGGCCTGACCAACTTTCAGTTTAATGTATTGCAGTGAGGATGAGGAAAGGACAAGGTGTCTCATCCCGGGATGTGTATGGAACGGTGAGAAACCCGACATGAATGAGGAAATAATCTCATACCATACTGCACAATCCCATAAGAGATAACCTAAGCCAGGGACCGAGAAGGCCAAGGGGCCTAAGGATGGGCCTCGGTTAGGAAGGCCTGACTAGTCTGTAGTTTAACATCTTGTAGTGAGGATGAGGGCTGGGGAAAGGTCTCATCCGGGGATATGTACAGCACGACGAGTAACCTGACGCGAATAAGGACATAATCCCATATCATGCCATACAATCCTATCCGAGAGAACCTGGGCCAAGTGGAAGGTTATACTACCTCTTGTATGGTTATTGCCTCATCACAGCATCTAAGCCCACGCGAGAGGTGCTCGGTGTGGGAAACAAAGAGCCGGTCTTGGCTATATCCATCCAACGGGTCCTGATAGCTGGCATCTCCCAAGGGGAGTTCATCTCTTAGATATGACAGGGCATAACGAACCACTAAACACGATGTTTGGGACATCTTGGGGTGGTCCTAATGATCCAGGACAATTATTGACCATGTTCGAAACACAACGTCCCTATAGTGACCTGATGGGAGCAACAAACGAGCATCGACCGCTAACCACATTCGAAACGTGGGACTTGTATCGGCTTATTGCTCGACATCCTCAAGGGCATTGGACTGAAGTGGTAAGAGAGCCCTTAGGCCTAGAATCCATACCATCCAGGGGCCCTTCCGGATGGAGAAGGTGATGGAATCCCAGTCAAGGAGTGGGTGAAGCATAGCTGAACCCATCTACGAAAGAGGCGAATATCTCCAGGGAGGGGGACGTACAGACAGATCGAGGCTAGCTTGACATGAATTGGGGAAAAGGTATTCACCCTGCCATATGTCTTGACCCTAGGGGAAGATTATGGCCTTTTGGCTAGGCCAACAGACAAAATTTCCAGGCGTTCCTACGTATCCCATGAGGATGGGAATCAAGCCATACGTAGTTCTTGAAGGCCATGCAGTTTAACGTCATGTAGTGAAGACGTGGGAGAATAGAAGAATGGGAGTGGGAACATGGTGTGACCATTATAACCCTTGTATGAGTGGGGCTGAGGTGGCCCATATCATGCAAGTATCCTCCGAGAGAACTATACCCAGGGGGGATAGCCGAAAGAGAAGAGTTTTGGGGCTGGGCTCAAAATGAGGCGTCTGAGCGTTCCTATGTATCCCATAAGGATGGGAATCAATCCATATGTAATTCTAAAAATTCAGTTTAATTTCATGCAGGACGATGCACAGTTTAAAGTCGTGTAGGATTTTTTTTCAATTTAGGGTCATGTGGTACCATCTAGTTTAAGGTCATGCAGGACCGTCCAGTTTAAGGTCATGCAAGACTATACAGTTTAAGGTTGTGTAGGACTGTACAGTTTAAGGTCGTTCAGGACCGCCGTTCAGTTTAGGGTCATGCGGGACCATCCAGTTTAAGGTCATGTAGGACCATATAGTTTAAGGTCGTGCAGGACCGTACGGTTTAAGGTCGTGCATGACCGAGGGACTCAGGCAAAGTATTTATTGAGGAACTTGGCATTAGTGGGAGGAGTTATGCGCTCACCATCCATGGTCACCAAGGAGTATGCTCCATTGGGGTAAACCTTATGAATGATGTAAGGTCTTTCCCATTTGGGCTCCAACTTGGGTGGTTTTCTGTCGGGGATCATTGGCGCTCGGAGGGCCAATACCAAGTCACCTTGAAGGAAAGAGCGGAGGCGAACCTTCTTGTCGAAGGCTCTAGATATCTTATTCTGATGCCTTTCAAGATTATGCAGGGCACGAAGCCTACTCCCGTCAAGTTCTTCCAATTCAGCTAGATGGATTTTGGCCACATTATCTGGCACCTGCTGGTCATAGACTGCATTGAGTAACGAAGGCAGCTGGATCTCGATCGACAGGATGACCTTAGCTCTGTACACCAGGGAATACGGGGTTACCTGGGTGGAATTGCGAGTCGTCATCCGATAGGCCCAAAGGTCATTGGGGAGCTTGTCCGGCCAACTCTTCTTGTTCTAACCAACCATTTCTGCAAAATGTTAGAGATGGTTTTGTTGAATGACTCGATCTCTCCATTTTCCAACGTGTGATAGTGAGAGGTATGGTTCGAACGAATATTGTACTTGGCGTACAATTTCATCAGTTCAGATTCTTGGAAGTTGGTGCCATTATTAGTGAGGACATAATGAGGGAATTTAAATTGGTAGATGATGTTGGAGCTCACAAAATTGACAATGGATTGAGCCTTGACTTCCTTGAGTGGGATTGCCTCTGCCCATTTGGAGAAGAAATCTGTAGCAGTCAGGATGAACTTGCACTGGCGAGCTGTTGCCGGTGGGTAAAACCCTATGATATCAACTCCCCACACCGCTAATGGCTAAGAGTACATGGTGGAGTGGAGAGGTTATGGTGGCCGATGTAAGAAGTTAGCATGAACTTGGCACGTGTGGCACTTCATGGAAAACTCGATACAATCATGGATCATCAAGGGCCAAAAGTACCCCAATCTCTGAATTTGATGGGACAACTTTGGCCCAGCCTGGTGGGCACCACAAGAGCCCGCATGAACCTCTTTCATGACTTGTGGAATCTCGACTCCTTGGATACAATGGAGTAGAACACCATCGAAACGGTGCTTATAGAGGATTTGCTCGAGACTGAGACCACTCTGGAGGGTAAACTGCAACGCACAATGTTGGATTCGCTCGTGCTCGGCCCGATCAGCCGGGAGGCAACCATTTTGTATATAATCGACAAAAGGTGCTCTCTAGTTGGGAGTCGTCTCAACCACTACATATAAAGAACCTGGGGCTCCTGACATGGAGGATCCAGCGGTAATATGGCTTACTCGCAGGCCTTCATCATCCTCTGGGGTGATGGGGGCAATGACTCTCCGGTGTGCCACATGTATAATTAGATCATCCTGCTCGGGATCTACAAGTGAGGTGGCTAAGCTTGCCAAAGCTTCCACTCAACCATTCTGTGACTGAGGGACATGGGTAACCACTAGTCGAGAAGGGAACCAGGCCATTAGATGGAGGGTGTACTCCAAAAATGGCATGAGCTCTGGCTTCCTGATAGCTTAGTCGCCATTGACCTGCTTAATGACTAGTTCAGAATCCGATTTCACATGAAAATGGGGAACATAGATCTCAAGGGCTAGCTCAAGGCCAGTGATGAGAGCCTGATACTCTGCCTCATTGTTGGTGCAGCCTTTTGACAACAGGAATGAGTATGGCATAACGTCTTGTGCCAGGGTGATGAAGACAATACCCATGCCCACTCTGTTGAGCCTAGGATCATTGAACCTCCTACCAGTGGGGCTCTGGGGGGTACCGTCGAAGTGCATTTTCCAACATGAGATGGCATGATCGACTGAGAGGATTTCCTCATCAGGAAAATCTAGGTCCACGAATTGATCCGCGGAGGTTGGATGGGCAGCTAGGAAGTCTTCTAATGCCTGCCCCTTGATAGCCTTTTGAGGCATGAACATTATTTCAAACTGTTGTAGAATTACCACCCACCATGCTAGCCGGTCAGTCAACATGGGGAGGTTCATAATGTACTTCAGTGGATCTACTCGAGAGAACAACTGTACCTCATGGTGCTGCAGGTAATGTTTCAATTTCTGTACGACGAACACGAGTGCAAGGAAGCTCTTTTTGATGAAGGAGTATCTGGTCTCTATATCATGGAGCATGCAACTAAGGTAGTAAAGGATGTTCTCTATCCCCTCATTGTTCTTCTGGGTGAGTAGGGCACCGAGAGACCATTCTAGGGCTGTCACATAAAGGACTAACGACTTTCTGGAGATGAGTGACATCAAAATCGGAGGCTACAACAGATACCGCTTGACTTCCCCAAACACATTTTGACACTCTTCATCCCATTCATAGGTGGTTCCCTTCTTAATGAGCTAAGAAAAAGTCTTACACTTTACAACCATATTCGCAATGAAGCATCATATATAGGCTAAGTGGCCTTGGAGACCTCTAAGCTCCCGAATATTGCTCAGGGGAGGCATCTAGATGATGGCCTTGATCTTCTACGGGTCTATCTCGATGCCTCTATACCTAACAACAAATCCAAGAAACTTCCCGGAGGTGAACCCAAAGGAACATTTAAGCGGGTTCATCTTCAGGTGGAGGGAACGGAGGAAAAAGAACTCTTTCTCAAGGTCCTTGAGATGGTCCTGGTACTGGAGAGATTTGACCACCATATCGTCCACATAGGAATCCACCAATGATCCCAGGATCGGCTTGAATATGCAATGCATGGCCCACTGATAGGTTGCACCTGCATTTTTCAGGTCGAAGGGCATAACTTGGTAACAGAAGGTACCTTGGGGGGCCCTAAAAGCGGTGGAATCCTCGTCTTCGGGGGCCATTCAGATCTGGTTGTATCCAGAGTACCCATCCATGAAGGAGAGGGCTTGGAACCCGGCTGTAGCATCAATCAACAATTCTGTCACACAAAGGGGAAAATCATCCTTCATACAGTGTAGGTTGATATCGCGGAAGTCAATTCAGACTCTGATCTACCCGTTATTCTTCATGACTGGCATAATGTTGGCTAACCAGTTGGGGTATTGGACTTCCTTGATGAAGTTGGCTCTGATGAGCTTGTCAACTTCGACCTCAACCATGGCACTGTGAGAATGGCGTATCTTTCTGGGAGGCTTCTTGAACCCGCGATGGTTTGTTGGAAGACCAAGGTGATGGACGACTACCTGGGGATCTAGTCCTAGCATCTCGATGTAACTCCAGGAGAACACATCACAGTGCTACCTAAGGAAGTTCACGTATCGCTACTTCTCCTCGAGGGACATGGTGGCACTGATCAATGTGGGTCTCAGATCTGCCTCCCTACCAAGGTTCACCTGTACCAGTTCATCAACCGTGGTAGATACACCTTATTCAAAGGTAGGGGGAGCATCATCTAGATCCTCTTCTCCATTTGTAGAGGGATCTTCCACATGGAGAGTCGCTTTCGAGCCACCAGACTCTTATGGGAGGCTGGTGTAGGCTTGAGTGGTAGTGGTCATCACATCAGGAGACTCATGAGCCACTAAGACCATAGCGATGATGGCAGTTGATCTAATCTCGTCTGGTCTTCAGCCCATGGGGCCACTCTTGATAACCTCAAAGTAGTAGTGGCATGTCAGCCTGAGCTGGTTAATTCCAGCCCAGCGGAATAGACATGTATGACATACTGCCGTTGCCATGAGCTGTATGTCCCGATACCATACAGGGGTAGGAGGTTCTGGGATCACCTGAACCTGGTTGGTGTAGGAGTACGAGGTGATTTTTCATCGTCACTTGGACCTTGGAATATGCCTTCCTCTTGTACACGAAACAACAAAACACTACCCCATGTCGGGGGGTCATGGCCTCCAACCGATGGATCGAGAAGATATAGGTGTCATCCAGACCTACCCAGGGATCACTTGTGACTGGGGAGGATTCAACCTCACTTGCCAGAATATGCTTATCCTTGCTCTTATAATAGTCTGCGTCCAAATAGCGGGCTTCACAAGAGGAAAAAGGAGATTTGCCTCCTTGGACAATGCCTACTCGACCATTGAGGGAGTATTTGAGGCATTGGTGATATGATGAAGGGACCGCTGCATACTGGTGGAGCCATGACTTGCTCATCAATGCATTGTACGCAGTGTCCTGGGAGACAACCATGAATTCGGTACTGGCAACTAGGCCACCGAACTAGGACTTTAAACAGATCTTGCCGACCAGGGTTTGCTCAGTCCTATCATATCCCTGGATTCTTAGGTCGGAGGGAGTTAAATCATCCTTAGACAACCCCAGCTTCTGCAGTGTCCGAGTCAGGATTAGGTTAATCCCATAGCCCGTGTCAACAAGACAGCGGTGGACTTCCATGCCATTGAACTGACCAGTGATGTACAATGGGCGAATGTGCACCTGTATGGGAGGGTCCTCATCTTCACCAGAGAATAAGATAACTACCTGGCATTCGGCGTTCTCAATTTCCTCAGCGTGGAAGGCTTCTTCAGCTGTTACCTCCATCTCAAACTAGAGGGGGCTTCTTAAAGCATCGGCAAGCGCCTCACACATGTCTGATGACAAGCGAAGATCCTCAAGGATAGAAAGCCTCACTGAGATGCCAGAAAGGTTCTTGAGGACATCATACTTCGGCTCCAAGCGCAAGTTTTTTCTTAGAGGAGGCCGCTCTGCAATTGGAGGCATGACGGGCCCTGCCGGCTAGACCGGCGGCTGGCTAATGCTAGGTACGCCCCGTTGTTCTCTAGTCAAGGCCTGAAGAGTAGCTTCCAGATAAGGGTCGGAAAACTGATATTGGGCTGTAGTAGGGAGAGACTGTCCGCAGTATGGATGAGGAAGCTATGCCTGATCTAGTAGCATAAACGACAGTGGAGGTAGATCTAAGGAAACCAGATGAGGAGGTTGCGCATGATGAGCTCTGCGTTGGACCTGCTATCTGGTCTCAGTGGCGTGCACGGCCTAGCTGAAAGCGCCAGCTGACATGCCTTGACGACCCATATGGTCGCAGTTCCGCCGACGTTGGCGTCAGCTGGGGACATTGGGGAAGTTCACCTGTCATTCCTCCTCGTCTGGAATTATATAGGGATTTACCAACTCCACGGTATTAACCGAAGCGTACCCCTGACTGTCACTTGATGAATCATGCACTACAGGGTAGATTCTAGGAGGGATCCTCATCTTAGGGGGCATGAAGTCACCGAGAGTGGGGGATGATTATGGCATTGGGGGAACATGTTACTTCTTCTTGTGCCACCGATATTTTCTCTTCTGGGAAGAGGTTGGATGAGATGATGACGCCGAGGCACTGGTCACAGCTTTTGAAGGCTCCGGCTGATTCAGGCATGCTAGAATAATACCATGGGTGTGGGTGACTGTTTTATGATCCATCCAGTTGTCGTACTTTTGGGATCCGTAACTGGGAACCTACTGCCACTCACCTTGACTGTCGCTACTGATTTCTGACCTCACAAAGATTCCCTCCACTTGTGTCGGGACTGGGACCAACCAGACTATGTTGTTATTGACCTGGTCTCGGTGCCATTATTTAAATACATATCACTACTTGAGGGTGTGTCCTAGAATCCGATGATAGGGGCATTAGTTTGGGTGATCAGTGAGATTCTCCTCTGTCGGCCTTCTGCACTCAGGTAAGCGCACAATCCCCTGCTCTAGGGAACTACGGAAGTAACCGGGGACCTGATCCTTGTTGAACGATTAATTCTAGTGTCTTTTCTCCAGATAAGGGGCTCTTGGAGCTTGGACTTGAAGAGGGTCCAGAGGAGCTTGCCAAGGAGGTAGAGCCTGATTATCTCGCCTAGGTGGCAGTGGCACGTTGCGCGGGGGAACCTGCCGATTCTGAGGTGGTCGCTGCTGGGCAGGAGGCTATGCCTGAGGTGGAGGGCCTCTGTGTGGTTGCAGAGCTGGTGCTACTGGTAGAAACTCTAGCTACGTGGGGGCTTCTATTTGGGCCACCGCAGTGGGCTCGACTCTGGCATCCCTCCTTTCTGGGATCACAGGGGGCAGCGGACGTGCCTGACTAGCCTGTTGGAGATCTTCATCGAGGTGCTGGGCCTTATATGAGAAGTCTCGGAACCCTACAGGATAGTTCTGAGTGATCAGGGAAGGAACCAATTCTGTTTTTACATCCCCCATGCACATCGTTAGTAATTTCTTCTGAGTCAGTGGCATGTCGAGGGAGTATGTGAGCCCCTTCCACTAGGCGATGAAGTCCGCAACTCACTCATTGAGCCTTTACTTGCACCTGAAGAGGTCTGTGATGCTGGTCTTTCACATGGTGGAGTTGAATTGGTATAGGAATTGCTGGTGAAGATCCTCCCAGCAGGTCACCGATCTAATGGGGAGCTGGCTATACCAGACAAACGTAGGGCCTTCCAATGTCTTCACAAAACATCAGTGTTTGGCGGCTTCCTTTTGTGCTGGAGTCTCCAACATGGGGCCACACATGGAGGAAAAGTGGGCCAGGTGCTGCGGGGGGTCCCCTATCCCGTTAAAGGGTGAGAAAGTGGGATTTCCAAAACCCGGGGGTGCAGGCATATCATCCACCCTTGCTGGATATGGCTTGCCATCTGGTGGGACCACCACCTGCCGCATTTCCAACGCCTCGAGGCAGGCGATGAGTCCCACCATTAGATCGTCCGGACGGGGTCCCTATCTTGACAGGGATCCCTAACCATGAGTGTGTTTCCAGGATCTTCGACATGGTATATGGGTTCAATGGCTTGTGCAACAACTAGAGGAGCAGCCTGAGGGGCAGCTGGGGGAACCCGAATTGGATGCCTCGGATTTCCGCGCCTTTCGGGAGGGTTTGGTGAGATGTATCATGCCCTTTTGCCATGACTTCCGACATCAACCCTGTCTACAGGAGCGGTATGATTAGGGTTTCCCAATGTTATCTCACCAGGGAGGAGTTGTTCCTGCCCCTGCTACCCCGGCCTAGGATCACCATAGTCGGGTCGTTGCTCTACAACGCATTCGTCTTGGAGTTCGTCGACCAGCCTCTTCTGCTCAGCAAGTTGCTAGCGCAACGTGGCCTTCTCGGGGTCTTCCTTCATCTTTTTCACTGAGGTGGACAGGTCAAACTTCTTGATAGTTCAGACATGCTCTTTACCCTTACCGGCATTTTGACTGAGTACCAATGACTCGGTGGGCGCAGGGAGACCAAGGAGGTTCGTCTGCTGACGAGTAATCCTCCCGGATGGGTCCAACAATGGTGGCACACCCTCAGGGGGTAACTCTCCATCAAGAAATGTTAGCTCATCCTCCATGTACACGACATCGACCATGTGGACCGTGACCCTTTCCGGAGGCATGTCCTTGATATCGCATATCGAGTTGGGTTGTCGTCGAATAGGGCTGAAGAGGAGGTCATTGTACTTCCCCCAGCCATGGACTTGCACGTGGGGGGTAGCCTCCCTAATTATTTTGCAGAGTACCCTAAAACACTGAACACATTTTTGTGGAAGGGTCCTCTGGTGACCTGGTGACTCAGGGCACTAGGCCACGGGGAGTGCGGCCAAATAGAACAGACAACATTGCACGCCGATTTCCTCAAAGTGCATTTGGCTCCTAGGGTACACCACCCGATGATAATGAAGACAGAAGTGTTTTTCCCATAGGGTTTGACGGAAGTACTTGACTTCCTTGGGGGTGAGGGATTCTGGCGCACAGAAGTTCGATGTTTCCACCGACCAAAACTTCTTCGGGAAGTGATCCACCACAAGAATGTTTCAGAAGTGCCTGGGATCAGATTCAGGGTCTGTCCCAGTATTGACCCACTCTTCAATCGGAGGCGGCTGAGGAACCGGTAGCGGTATTGAGGTGGACTGTAGAGACAATAGACGAGGTGGTGGAGAATACAACGAACGATCCGACTGGCCAATGAATTTCGGGACATCCAACGAGAAGTGTGGTGACCTGACCACAATGTCACGATACTACGGGCTAACAACCACAACTTCTAGTGCAGGGATCGTGGTTACCAGCGATGGGTCACGCTGTTTCTCAAACACCATTGGTCCCCAAAATAGCTCTCCATGATCTCTAGTTGAGGTAGAGGGCGCTTCTAGTGATGATTGTGGTCACTGAATGATCGGAACCTGTGGGATCCCCAAAATTTCCTCCTCCTGGATGTACCTGCCAAGGGAGGCGGGAATCCGGCGGAATTCACACTCTGGGAGGATGAGGCTAATATGCCTTGTTCCTGTCCTGGTCCTTGACACAAATAACAGAGGGGAGGGTTCCACCAATGAGTCATACTCTGCTTCAGAATCTGAGAAACAGACTAGTTTGATCTCAGTCTGAAGCTTTTCAGTATTCTTCTTGCGGTAGTGATGACCCGCCTTCCTGCCCCGGGATGGCTCTTCAGGGAAGATAAAATTCCCAGCATGATAAGGTCCGTCATTCTTACTAGTTTTGGGGTGGGTAGTACTTAATCCTGAGTGGTCTGGGGTGCAAGGAGAGTCGGGGCAGATGTTAAAGGGGACATGGGGAGGACCTCTGTGCTAGATGCTGGTACGAGTAAGACCCCCACTAGAACTGATGGAAGCACGAGTAGGACCTCCATGCCTGGTTTCCTTAGTGACGTCAGTGTGAGGCAGGTCCCTGTATTGATTGGACCGAACATAGGTAGGACCTCCGTGCTAGGTGCTGGTGAAGGGAAGTTGATCTTCACCCCTCTGGTTACTAGGACGAGGAGGAACTTCGTTGGTTGCTACAAGTATGTGAGGAAGTTCCTCACATCGGAGAGTGACTGGATGTTCAACGTCCCCCCCAGTGGTCCGTGGCAGAAGGGAATGCTCCATATCAAGTGTAATGAGCGTTGGAGAGGCTCCTGTATGGGGTGTTGCTGCCATGGGGAAGGCCCTCATTCAGGTCGAAGGTGGCACGGGGCATACCTCCGAACAGGGCCTGGGAGCAGGAAAGGCCCGCATCCTCCATGGTGGTTGCACAGGGAGGGCCCCCGTACTGGGTGGCATTGTTGTGGGTTAGTCCGCAGTGACCACTACCTGTGCCTGCAACTAGGAGAGTCGACCCAGCCTACCCATGGGGTGGTTGGGGCCTCGATATGGGTCGGGCGTATAGCTGCCCCTACTCGGCGTATGCAGGGGGTTGATGATGCATGACAGTGGTGGCTCGGGCCATAGTATCCGCTGACGTTGACTCCCCTTGATGAGTGTCCTCCTCAGCCTGTGCCCAAAGTTAGCGTCGGGTCAGCCAGTTCGGTACTAGTGGTGCAGGTAGGTATTCCACTTACTCTTCAGCTTGGGGAACTGGGTGGCGGCACTGGCACAACCTGGTGGGGGCCCTCATGGGGAACCCCTAGGACAGAACTCTAGCCGGGCGGGCCTAAAAATCCCCTACCTCATCGGCGTAGGTCATGGAGTTGTCGAGGAGTTCCAGGGAGAGGCCTTCAAAATGATTGAAGGATGGAGTGGAGAGTAGTGGCTCTCTACGCGACCCTCAGGGGCGACATAGACGGCGAGGCGCAGATGCCTCTAAATCCTGGCGGGCCATGTCCCTCATAGGGATGACCCCCTCCTCCTAGTACCTATGTACAAGGTCATTGATTACCCTCAGTTGGATAATTTCTGATGGGGAGAGGGGGTGTGGGCGCCCAGTAGTCGCGGCAGTCAAGGTCGTTGCAGAAGAGGCAGAACCGTGCGGGGTAGCCGCATTGAGATTGCCCCTACCCCAGCATCGGTGGGTAGGAGGTGATCGGGTTCCGGATGCAGAAACTAGGTTCTTGAAGGCAGGGATATCATCTCATTAGTACTGGAAGAAAAAGAAATTGAAAACTGGTGCCCCATCACCATTCCATCTTATATGACCGGTAAGAGGGATCCACGCTGACAACGTCATAGACTGAGATTCCCAACATTTTGACTACCCCAACTTCTAGTGAGTTTCATGCCAGACCTGCTATTTTCTTGGTGGGGCATGGTGCCAGATATCTGGATCCAGTGACACGTCACTCTACTGAGGTCTCAAGCACTCCTAATCTTCATTTTGAGGAGAATAATTTCCCATCAGGTTCACCATTTCTGTTTTTGACGCTTTCGTCGAGGCACGCGCTCCCATCGTGTTCAGGGGACGTCGGCACTATTCTATTGCCCCACATTCCTTCTTTTCAAAAGTAGGCGGCATTCACTCTTTATTTAAGGATGTCTTCTCCTTGATTGAAATAGGTTGATGGGATGTTGGTTCTTCCGTCCGTGGATTCCTCCTCGGAACTCGTCACCTAGTCCGGGTCTCCCTCATAGATTTAAGTCATGGTTCATGAATCTCATTTCCGGTGCCATATTTCCATGGAAGCTATTTAATTACACAACTTCTGTAAAGACATTACATGGGGTCTTGACATGGTAGCGACCTTCGGTCGGAGTAGATGACAACATCAGGCATGTCGGGGCATCTCTGGGTGTGTGGACATTGGGGAACCTGTATTCTTCCTCATAAGTGGGAATCTCAAGGGTGCAATACCCAAGGAATCCCATGTCAAATGCAGGGAATCATAATCCATATGCATGTATCTGAGGTTTTTCCCAGCTTCCCATGTTTAACACAGGGTACGCCGCGAGTTTAACGTCTTGCAGAGATGGTTACGCCAAAGGTGTGTCATCTGAGGTTTTCCTTAGGCATCTCATGTTTATCACGATGTAGGCCGCGATTTTAACGTCTTGCAGAGATGGTATGAGGGTGATCAGAACGTCCCATAGAGACAGATCGGATTGGTACATCCCAAGAAGGGAACACCTAGAAGATGGATGGATCAGAACAGCCAATGAGGATGGATCCGAGGTGGTGCGCCCCATGGAGGGGAAATTTTACACTGTAATGGCTGATCTGAACACCACTGAGGACGGATCAGGGAATGTGCACATCGGGATGGGGGACACCACGGTTTACCATTGGTTGGGATTGAACCTCATGGAGGTTTCCAACGTACCATGTGTATCCGATAGGGATCAAAACCCCCATAGTTCGAAGGGGTGATGAATCAGGGTGTACATAGAGGACAACGACCTGGAGACATACTAGGGCTTACGCATGGTTAGCTGCCCATGTACTGCTAGGAGCAGCGAAGAGGGAGGATGACAGGATCCCTCCAGGATGTGGCGACTCGGGTAAGAATCAGGATGGATGATGGAGAATTGGATGATGTGGAGGAGGAATGAAATGGGACCGTCATGAAGGTGACAGTAGTGATGTGCATGAGCCTTGAAGAGACTTCCTACGTATTATCGTGGCAGGGAATTAAAGTCCACATAGTTCATCTGACGACGGATTACCACCGAATGAAGTTGACAACGACTTACCGCTGAATGGAGGTCCATAGTTTAATGTCGTGTAAGATGGGGGTGAACTAATGTGAATGGGGTCAGAACGACCGGGTGGTGGGCTTGAACGTCATTGAGGCTTCCTATGTACCATGCCTTGACATGGATCAAAGTCCCCATAGTTCGGGTGGGCGTGTCGACGAATCGACGTGAAGATGGACCGGGGGTCTGATGGGTGTTGGGCTTGAACCTCGTGAGGCTTCCTACGTACCATGTCTTGACATTGATCAAAGACCACGTAGTTCAAGATGGGGTTTTGTCAGCGAACCAACGTGAAGGTGGACCTTGGTCCGATGGGTGATGGGCTTGAACCTCATAAGGATTCTTACGTACCATTCCTTAGCATGGATCAAAGACCCCATAGTTCGGGTGGGCGCTAGTGAACCGATGTGAAGATGGACCTTGGTCCGATGGATAATGGGCTTGAACCTCATGAGACTTCCTACGTACCATGCCTTAGCATGGATAAAAGACCCCATAGTTTGGGTTGGCATTGGTGAACCAACATGATGATGGACCTTGGTCTGATAGATGATGGGCTTGTACCTCGTGGAGGCTTCCTACGTACCATACCTTAGCACAGATCAAAGTCCACGTAGTTCAGGATGGATTTTCGTCAGCGAACCGATGTGAAGGTGGATCGTGGTCTGATGGGTGATGGTCTTGAACCTCATGAGCCTTCCTACATACCGTGACTTAGCATGGATCAAAAACCTCATAGTTCAGGTGGGAACCACTGAACCGACATGAAGATGGACCTTGGTCCGATGGATAATGGGCTTGGACCTCATGAGGATTCCTACATACCATGCATTAGCATGGATCAAAGATCCCATAGTTCGGGTGGGTGCCAGTGAACCGACGTGAAGATGGACCTTGGTCCGATAGATTATGGGCTTGAACCTCGTGGAGGCTCCCTACGTACCATGCCTTATCATGGATCAATGTCCTCATAGTTTGGATGGATGTCGGTGAATCGACGTGAAGAAGGAACTTGGTCCAATGGGTGTTGGTCTTGAACCTTGTGGAGGCTTCCTACGTACCATGCCTTAGCACAAATCAAAGTCCACGTAGTTCAGGATAAGGGCCTGGCACACCGACATGGAGGCGGTTGAGACCAATGGTTGGTGGTCTTGAACCTCAGAGAGGCTTCCTATGTACCATTCCTTGACATGGATCAAATACCATGTAGTTTAGATGGGTGTGTGTTGGCGAACCAATGTGAATAAGGACCTAGGTCCAGGTGGGTGGTGGGCTTGAACCTCATGGAGGCTTCTTACGTACCATGCCTTGACATGGATCAAAGTCCCCGTAGTTCGGGTTGGAAAGGGGCTATTGAACTGACATGAAGGGGCATCAGAACAACTGGATGGTGGGATCACAAAGGCTTACTGCTGGACTAGGATGCAGTTTAACGTCATGCGGGACGGGGATGTGTCGAAGAACCGACTTGAATAATGACCTTGGTCCAGGAGGATGGTGGGATTGAACCTCATGGAGGCTTCCTACGTACCATTCCTTGACATGGATCAAAGTCCCTGTAGTTTGGGTGGGTCACAACGGCTTACCGCTGGATCGGAATGCAGTTAACGTCATGCAGGACGGGGGCATTTGGGACTCGCGCTATGAGGCAGCCCAGGTTGTGTCATGGTCGGTGCTCACTCTAAGCTCACAGGAGTCACGCTTAGTGTGAGAAAAAAGAGGTTGCAGGGACATGATGATCACATCACGAAGGGTGCGTCCATGGGAAGTGAAGAGGGGCTTACGCGTTGGGTAGACCATGGTGTTGGGACTTACTCTAGGATGGAGGCCTGAGGGTGAGAAAGCACAGCGGGAGAGGGACTTGGGACTGAAGAAAGGAGGAGCCCCATTCCCTATAACATCCTTTGCTGGCCTTGGCACCAAGGAAGTGAGGAGGGGCAGGGGTAGTGCCTCATGCAAGAAAAGATAGGGGCCCACACCAAGGTGGCTTCCCTTACCTGCAGACAAATGCCACTCCCAGAAGGAGGATATCATCCCTTTTGGAGATCACGGGGCATGGAGAATGTCCAAGGTGGGGGCACCCTGCGTGAGAGGCACGTGGAGATGTCACAGTTTAACATCATGTGTTGAGGATGGGGGTGCTTGGCAGTTTAACGTCCTGCAGCTCGGATGAGGTGGGTTTACTCGACACCCCTAGGACTTACATAACTGGTACCCTATGCTCCTTGTGGGAGGGAAGATACTGACAATGTCGTGACTGGGGGGGGGGGGGGAGGGTTGTTATGGAGTGATCCGTTGAGGGGTCCACATTAGTGTGGCTATGTGGAGAAGCAATATCCATTAGCGTGCCAATGAAAAAAATCATTAGGAAAAGCAACGCTACATGCAGTATTGTCCGTGGGACTTTCAAGACACATCGTGCAAACCTGGAGGGTCACACGAGAGAAGGAATTTCCAAGCAGAGGGGTCCATAAGCTGGGGCCTTGTGGAGCTCAGATGATCTACGTGATGGAGGGAACTGGAGAAGGGGTGTGATTTGAGAAGTGGGGTGGCTTAGCCTTAGCATGGGGCAGAGGTGCAAGTGGGAGGTGCTTCACGATGTGGAAAGGTATTCGCAGGGCACTGCCTCACGGAGCACAGGCACCTCATGAAGCGAAGTGTCGTAAAGCAATGTGCTTCGTGAAGTACAATGGCCATACCTTGGCATGTGGATCACGTGTACGTGAGGGGTGTTTCACGAAGCATAAACGCTCTGCAATAACCCGGGTCCCCTTGGGGATCCCCTTACTTCACGAAATCCCTTAGGCTTCGCGAAAGGAATTCCTATCGGAAGTGGGAATCAAAACGAGACAATGAAAAGGCACCTCGCGAAGCAAAAATACCTCACGTAGCTCATGATTCGTAGAGTAATGGGTGATTCACGATTTGGGAGCTAGGAAGGAGAAAGGGAAGATTTTCTGTCCCAAGGGCTCAGGGGGAGCTCAGTATTTATAGGCAAGAGGCACCGCGAAGCAAGGCTTACACGGCGCGAAGTGGGATTGGGTTGCTTCGCGGCGAGCTCGCAAACTTCAGGGGAATTTGAAGAGGGTAGCACCTCCTGTGCTTCACAGTGGGCTCGTGAACGTCAGGGGTGTTCACGGAGGGTACCTCCACCTCAGCTTCGCGATGGGCTCGCGAACGTCAGGGGCATTCTCAAAGGGTACCGCCTCCTCGGCTTCGTGGCGTCCACATTGCTTGGGGGGGCTCCGCGAGGTGGCTTCGCAAGGCCGGTCATGGGGCCTCTTTCTCTTCTTTCTTTTCTTCCAACATTTTGGTGCCAAAAATATCTTCATAAATGAAGTCTTCTATCTTCCCATCATTCAAATTTTTAATTTTCATCTAAAAGTTGTCATCATTATATTGAGAAAATTTATCCTTTATAATAAATATGGTTTAAAAAACATTTGAAAAAGTAAAGATTTATCCCCTTAATTAATAATTACCTTATATATCATTACGATACCCATGAACATATTATATTTGGAATTCCTCATTTAGTTCATAACTCCATGATCTTTCCCACTCAATGCATATACTACCTTATTTTCTTTCCCTATGTGGTAGTGTATCATGCAATAATAATCCTTGAGTAGCTCGAGCTATCTCCTTTTTCTCATATTGATCTCTTTCTCTGAACACATGTATTTTAAGATTTTATGATCCATTTATGTCTCACATATTTAACCATTGAGATAATGTCTCTATATCTTCAAAGAAAAGATTACAGTTTCCAACTCAAGATCATGGGTTTTATAGTTATATTCACAAGTCTTCAATTTCTTTGATGCATATGTAATAACTTTATCATTTTTCATTAGGAAAAACCAAAATATCTTCTTTAATGCATCACTATATATAAAAACCCCATCATTTTCATAAGGTCGATTCAAAATCAGAGCATTGACCAACCTCTTATTCAATTCATCAAAAAATTCTTCACATTACTTTTTCCAAATGATCATGAGACCTTTATGTATAATCTTTGTTATAGGGTTATCTAGTTGAGAATTTTTTGAATGAATCACTGATAGTAACCTAAAAAACTAATGAAAATACATTCCTCAATTTTTTTCATTGGTGTAATCCATTCTCTGAATGCTTTTGTGTTTTACTAATCAATTAAGATTCCATACATTGAGACAATATGGCCAAAAAATTAAACTTCATGGACCCATAAATAAAACTTACTAAATTTTTTATATAAATATTTACTTATAAGAGTCTCAATAATGATTAATATTTTATTATCATGGGGATCATAGCTTTTAGAATACCCCATGATATCATCAATTAATACAATAAGAAAATCATCAAGATATTCCTTGAATAATTTATTCATTAGATCCATAAAAATAAAGGGTTTATTAGTCAATCCAAATAGAATTACTATAAAATCATAATGTACATACCTCATTTGGAATATATTCTTTTCAATATATCTCTTATTTACTCTCAATTTATAATACATAGAACAAAGGTCAATCATTGAAAAATATTGTGCTTTGTGAAGTTGATCAAATAATTCATCAATGTGTTAAATAAAATATTTGTTCTTTATTTTAATAGAATTGATTTCCCTATAATTAACTCACAACCTCATGGATCCATATTTATTCGTAATAAAGAGAAAATGGGCTCCCTATAGTGAAACACTAGGGTGAATAAGTCCATTATCACAAACTCACCAAGTTGTTTCTTAAACTCTAATAATTCCATAGTGGCCATTCAATATGGAGTCTTTGATATTGGCCTTACATCATGGATTAAATCAATGTAAAACTCAACTTTACAATCTAGAGAATTTCTAGGTAATTCCTTATGAAATACATCAATGTATTCTTATAAAAAAGGTACATATTAAATTTTATTATTACATTCCCCATCCATATTTTTTTTTCTCTTCTTCCCCAAGAATCTTATTATGTAGTGCTACTAGGGGTGGATCTAGAAATATCTTGGACGATGAAGTATATGATCTAAAGATATTAAATTCTATATTATCATCATGAATCATAATTTCCATCTTCTTACAATAAATTTATGTAACATATTATAACATCTAGTCTATACCAACGGTTATATTTAATTCAAATATAGGTATGATACAATGTTTTGCAAAAAATCACATTTATGTGTCATCATGGGGACTGCCTAACACACCCTTATTGTAGTGATACTTTCACCATACATTTTTACAGATAAATACCTACTTAAAGTTATAGGGAAATATATAATATTCTTGAAAATTTTTTAAGATAAAAAATGGTACGAGGATCCATGATCCAAAAAATAAATGCCTAAATTTGATGCTATAATTAAAGTACCTTACCCCATATTATTTGGTACTTCCACCTCAGCTGCAGCGATCACATAAGGTTGGCCTTCTCCCCATAGAATATTTTGAGGTAGATTTACTTGAATATTAATGCATTATTTTTCATAGTTCCCCATATCCCTATATTTAAAACACTAAATATCAGTGTTTTATTTCTTCCCTTTATATTCTTATACCTGATAACCTTTATGCACACACTTATAACAAACTTCAAATCCCTTCAAGAATTTCCCATGATAATTCTTTCCCCATTTATCACAAGATGAAAAATTTCTTCATTATATTCTTCTTCTTCAATGCATACCCATTTTCTTGGTTCTCCTTCAGAATATTATTTTCATTAATTCCTTTGAACATGTTGGAAAATATAATTCCATCTATGTTTTGATGGAAGAAAAAACTATTTCATTATAGGAAAGAAATTGAGATACCAGTGTCATTCAGAGACTTGTCTTAATCCATTCAAATAAATGGTCAATCATGCACTATTTTTTGTGTATATAATTTTTAGTATGCCTAGATAACCTTGTAAAGGTATCCTCATAATCAATATAACATTATTCTTACTTCTTGATTAAGCTAAGGAAATTTTTATTCATTTTAGTTTTTTTTCTCTTATGGAAATATTTTTCAAAGAATGTATCTTTAAAATATTTCCATTACATGAGTTATATTTCCTCTTACTATATAGTATTATGGGTCAAAAACCACCATAAATCATCATATATTTCGTGATAATACACTATAAGTGTAATATTTTAAATTTTATCGCATCCCAAGGATATTAATATCTTCTCAAGAGACATAATCCATTTCTCAACTACCATTAAATTATTAGTACCACCAAATGATGAGGAATGTTTTCAAATTAAGTGATCCAACATAGGATAATCCTGAAATGGAACAATAGGTTTCTCCATTAGGGAAATTTTATTTTCATAACCATGTTAATCTGCCCTAATATAGCCACGATCTACTTAGTTCCAATACCATATGTATTGTCTTTCTTAGAAGGTTAATATATACACCAGGCACAAGTATTTCTACCCTTATTTCTTAAAGGAAACATTTCTAAACTATGGAATATACTTAATTATCACATAAAATTATTATTTTTAAATCATAATGAAAAATTCTAAATCTGGCACAACACTAATCATAAATAAAAAATTATGTATTTTTAGTCATCGAATCTTAAACTTTGTTTCTTTGGGGGATATATTTATTTTAAAATCCTTTATAATGGTTTATAAAGCAAATGAGAACTATCATAAGAATATCCCATAGGAGTTTCAAACTAGGTGCATAGTAAAACCTATTTTAGTGCACCGAGTGATGATCTATTCAAGCCCAATGCACCCTTTTCAGTGTTATTACCCCTAGGAATATCTATATTATAACAATATCTACTTGTAGTAACTATATAGGTATTTATTTATAGGAAAAAACACAGAATTTATTCCTTACCAAAACTTTATAATGTTCTTCTATGATTATCCTCAAAATATATCATTAGGGTATTTCTCTAATATTTTTTTACTTAATCTAGTTCTCAATACTTCTACTAAATTTCCTCTGATACCAACTATAATGACTCTGACTTGAGTAACCTAGATATGATACCTATGTTTTTACATTATCATAGATACAAGGGGTAAAATCCTAAAGGACCAATTAGTTTAGTATTTTTTGAGAACCATATACAATCATTATACCCATTTTACATAGGAAGATGAAATAAAAAACATAGTAATGGAAAAAAATTGGAATCCTTGATCTCATTCCAAGAATTATTATTTATAACATAAGGAAAGGAAATAAAATAAGGGTGATCTCAAATGCTTGGTAAGGGTATATATATAGTTGAAGCTATCATGGATCAATAAATCATAATCAATATGGAAAGGTAAATTACTAAACCCACATTAAATTTAATATTTAACTTGAATATCATAATTGGATAAGGCATAATCAATATATAAAGGTAATTTATTGATGACTCATTTTATTTAATCAATTAAAAAAGAATAAAATCCATCATGAGATATTGTGAAAATATCATGGATAATAATAAAAAATTAATTCTCAATAAAGGAAATTCTGAAATATTAGATTTAACGATCTCAGAAATCATGATACATCTACTGTCAAAACCTTTCATAAGATAGTATAAAAATATTGGTAAAAAGCTATCTGATTAGGCCAACTGATTTGTCTCTTGAGACCCGTCGATGCATCGAGGGGATATCTATAACTAGGAACCACCCATAACTACATGTACAAATCATTCCTCATATATCTAATAATTTATTTAATTCATTAATCAATGATTATCATCAAATATTTGTATTGAGTAATGGATACAGATTTATAGATATTTCTACAGTTAATTAAATAACTTTCAAAGTAAAAACTGTATGTAAAAATGGTATATAGTTTTGGAAATAATTATATAAGTCATATTAAAATATGGATATTTAAGATAAATTTAATTTAGAATTAAAAAATCATAAGAAATTTATTTTTGTAAGATAAATTAAACAATCACAAAATAATGTGAGATAATACATTAATTTTTACCTCTAAGGTAACTTTTAAATTTTAACCCAAGAATAAACATTAAATGAAACATTAATAATGATGAGTAAATATGTATTCATATTAAATACTTCAAATGTTTAGTATATACACCACATAAAAATGAATATGTGTACATTATAAAATATTTCTCAATGAAATGGAAATTGAGACAAAATATCTTACCACTTGGTAACATTTAAGTAAAATCCCATTGCATTAAATATTTAAAATTAAAATTTTAAATACACTAAATTTTGAAGGATTTATTATATTACATTTAAAATGGTAATAATTTACACCATATAAAAGAAATTATGTTCAAAACAATAAAATATGCCTTAATTAAGGGAAATCGAGACGAAGTCCAAGACCTCACACTTTTCTTTATTTTAATATAATATAACCTTATGTATAATAGTTCTAATAATGTTATTAATTTATAATTTAACCATAATTATATTTATAATATTATATATGATCCTATTATAACATTTTACCACCCATTTTTTAATAATATTTCTTTATATTCATTGTTTTGGGTGTTAATTATCTTATTTTCTCATGCATTTTTTTTATAAAAGTTATGGTTCTTGTACATATGATATAAATAGATAATATCTAGAATGATAAATTTTTATAAATATCATATTTACTTATAGATAAATTATTATGATCATTACTAGATATTGGGCTCGAAAAATGAGTCGCATTGCTTTGTGGAGACAGTACGCCATATGTACACACAAGCGATGATATCATTATCTTAATGGGTGAAAGGGTAAGGAAGTTTATGATATATTAATTTCACTTAATTTATATCATGAAAAATATATCACATATAATCATTAAATTTATCCTTATCACCTTCAATGTAAAGCGTATGTAAAAAATGAGTCACATCTCTTCATGAGGCGGTAGTCCACCGTACACACGAGCAACATTACAATTTTTTAAATGAAATGAAAAGTTAAAATTTATATTTGATATTATAATTAAATGAGTATAATTATATCTTAATCAGTATATATATAAATTAAACCCAATATTATATCTGACCACAAGAGGTTTTGATAGCAAACAAGTTCCATCGATTCCTGTGGCGGTAGCCCTTCATACACATGATAGACAGGTTTGTTTCCCATTTAATGGAAGAGGAGGTCGATATAGGATATTCCACGAATATGATAAAATATGAGTATATGGGAAATAATCGTTTTTATTATTCTATAATGATTTAATAATATATTAAGAATTCTAAATAATAAATGAAATAAAAATGACCATTTATTAACGTTACCTCTTCTTCAAACGACTTGTTTAGGTTTCCACCAAAAGAATTATGATGATGGATTTATGATCAAACCAATGGAATTATGATTTTTTAGGTGATTAAGTAAGTCTTTTTAGGGATTATCATATAAAAAAAGTTTTTTATGTGTGAATAGGGGAGGATAGGGGGTGGCCTTTTTTATGTTTGGGAGATGAAACACATGGAATATTTGAAAAGAATCAATTACACCCACATTTATATCATACAAAAAGCCTCCAAAATGGGTCATTATAGACCCTTTGAGGTTATAAGATCCAAATATGTCCATAAAATTGGTTTTGGAGAAGTTTGTTTGATTATTGTAGTCCTTAATTTCATAGTTTAGCCCCCCATAAATTAGTTTTTACCTTAAACACGATAATTAATTTTTACTTATTTTACAATTCATAGTGGTCAAAAATTAATTTTACCTTTTGACACAATATAAATTATTCTAATTAAAAATAGGGAATCCATTTTTTCTATTTCAATTCATTGAATTGGAAAAATACAATTTTAAATTATACATGAAGACGCAATGAAAAAGCGGGCTTCCCAAGAGAAAATTCTCATAATTATGGAATTTTTTTAAATTTAAATTTAATATAAATTTGATAAAAATGATAAAAATTAGTTAAATTTTAATTTAATTGATATAATTTTACTTTAAACCCATTTTAGAATAAAATTTATCCTTTTAAATAATTAAATTGAAAATGTAGTTTTCATTAAAAATAAGTATTTCTCACTGTTCATCAAAAAATGAAAATTTTCATAAAAATATAAAAACATAACACTAATATAATTTTTATATGATTATTTAAAAAATTAAGTTAATTTTCTCAAATATTTTTTTCTAAAAGTGATAAAAATTAACATTAAATTATGCATACAAAGCCTTACTAAACCTACTTTTAGAAAAAATACAGTTTTTCACAAAACATTTGTTTTTCATTCAAATGATTCTTATTTTATTTGTTATGAATTGATACCCATTTTAATTATTTTTACATGTATAATCCATATATTTTTTAAATCTTAGTTAGAACTATTCATACCATCGAACTTAACGGCTAGGTTATAATGGTCATGTTTAAATAATTTTTTAATAGAGTATTTTCATTTAAACCGGGTACTGCTTGCATTATATGATATATAAGAGATTAATTTTTTTTAATAAAATAAATCATAAATTCTTAGTGTGTTAAATTTTTCCCATTATAATTGAATTAATAATATTTCTAAGGTCATCGATAGGATGATAAAGACTTATTTCGACAGGCAATTCTGGTTGTGGGAGTACCATGACTTAAAATTGCTCATTTAAAGCTACAAACTATTATGGGATGTGAAAAAGTATTTTTTATGAAAGATACATCAACTCAATAATTTCATGACTTAGATGGGCTTGGGTAAGAATCTTCTTAGCCTTTTTTTAGCGGTAACTATTATTGGATTGAGTTTCAATGGTTTAAGTGTCATTTGTTTAAAGTGGTGTGTGGAGGTTCATTGGATGTTCAAAGATGTGACATAGAAATTTGAGAGGAAATTTACATCCTAAGATGTTCAGGTGATGTTTTCATTGTCCAAAAACTCTTCTTAGGGATGATAATTTATAAGGTTGTGAGGTTGTAAGATCATGTGTTTTCAGTTGAGTAAGAAATATCTAAAGAAATTTGATTTTTAATTTGGTGGATATGAAAAATATTAAACTAATAATTAGAATGGAATTTGAAGAGTTAGAACACTAAAACATGTTTTATTAGATGTATTTTATTAACTAAGAGGTGTATTGAGTTTTTGGAAATGTTTTGGGATCATAAGGCTTCGAATTCCCATGTTTTGGAAAGAAAGGGGAGATACATAGTTAGTTATAAAAGCGCACCCAGACATTGATAAATTTTAGGTATGTTACAAATTTTTTCAAACTATGCTCTCATGGACATATAGTTGTGAGAAAATTTGAAAATTATTTCTATAGGGGACTCACACGATCTTCACATGGTTTTTCAAACCATTCTTCCAGCCATGTGAGGGGGTAACCCACTTAGAAAGTATCCTCGTAAAGGTTGCACATGGTTTATCTAACCGTGAACCTATCCATGAGAGTTCATGTTACATATGGGATGTGGGTGTCCATGATTGATGATTGGTTAGTCTAACTGCATGAAAAAACCATTTCTCCTTTTAAAAATGGTGAATTTATGATTTTTCACTTCATTATTTTAACCCCCAAAGCCTCCTTTATCTTCCCATTCATGAAAATAACATCAAATGGATATGGGAGATCACCATTTATCCTCCAAGTCTTTGATATATATCCTTCATTTCCCTCTAATTCAGGAATAATTAGTTTCATTAGACCCCCCTTGATAATTCTATAATTCTCCTAAATTATTTTCTCAGTCTCTCTCATTGTGTTGGATGTTATTTCCATGAAAACTCATATGCCCTATTTTAGGGTGTTTTTCATTTCTTATGATTTCTTTCATTTCATCTTATATCAAAGGTAGATATTGGATGAGTGAATATTCCTAATCATTAGGTAGGTGGTCTAGTTTCTTTTACTCTAATGTTTTTTTCTTACAATGTGTTTCCTTTGTTCGACATGATGGAACTTCTCTGCGTTACCTATAAAACATGAAATACCTTAAATTAATTATTTAGACCACATCCTTGATGTTCTATAGACCTCATTTACATGGTTTGATTTTTTTAAACTCAACTCAAGGCACCCAATTTGGGTGTTTTCTATTAATATTCCTCGTATACAATGCATCTAATTAACTAAAACACTCCTTGATTGTGTTTGGTTTAACTCCTATAAATATAATTAATTACATAAAAGTTAATGAATTACGTGGGTTGAAATCTATAATGGATACTTACTTGAATTGTGTTAAATCATAAGATCATACCTTGGTTGTGTAATAATTCAACCTTAGGTGTGGTGATATTTTCCCGAGTGAGTGGGAGTGGTTTTTGAAATAAATTTAATGTTAGATGGTTTAAAACTATTCCTTTATTCTTTTATCATTGTAATGAAATATAAAATGATAAAATAAAATTTTACACCAAATGAGGAGGGTTGAATTAACCATTTATTTCAAAGTTCAAAATGAGTGAAATGTGTTTTAATGTGAAATTTATACTTATATGGCCCTCCTTATCACTTATAAATGAGTCAAGTAATGAATTTAATCATTACGGATATTAAATTGGCATGGATGCTTACCATGGCCTAGGTTAAATTACTAAATTAAAATGTACAAGTTTATTATGGTATTCCTCAAGTGATACATGGGTATTGATATAAAATGAATTTTTAGGATCTTTAGGTATGTTTAATTATGTGTATTATGAGTGGTTAAGCGGCATTGGACATGGTGCTCTATATCGATTTGTAGAAACTTATGGAAATGGAATTCCATATTATTTTAAAGATTTTTGATATGGTATTAATTATTATTTATTGAAATTGTGGACATTAAATGAATCATTATTTTATATGGTGTTCCTTAAAAATATTTATTGAATTATTGTACATGGTGTTCCATATCATTATTTTTTGAAATTGTTGAACATGGTTCTCCTTATCATTATTTATGGATATTTTTGGACATGACATTTCACATCCCCCTGAGTTATGTTCTCAAGTTTAGTCCCTTACTTAGATATAAAACCCAATATTTTTTACTCTATACTTTGAAGCCTTGGTTATATACCATGGGTCCCAATACTATATTACATATCAAATGTAACATACTTAGAGAAATTCATCTTAGACCATTGTAGGTATAGTCAGCCAGGTGTCGCATGAGGAACCTAATCTAGACATGGTTATTTTTAGTTTACATATGAATTTATATATATATAAAAACAATAAATTTTATTTATATAGATTTTATTTTCATTAGAAAACATTGGTGGTGGACTATGTATTTTTACTCACACACTATTCTAATAGCCATTGGGTACTAAGATAGATCTTATACATGCAGGTGTTGCTTAATGTCAAGATCTTGGATTGTGTTTCTTATTGTTAATCATTATGGATTTGGATTTTACATATACATAGAGGATTATCATGTAATTTTTATTACTACATGAGTTATTTCCTTTTTTATTTATCTCCTTTTCGTTCTAGTAATGTTTTATGTTCTACATAATTTTATTATGAATCATCATGTTTGTGCATGGTTGATTATTTATTTGAAACTAGCAAGGTTATCTATTTTATTATTAGTTTCCAGTTATTATTATCTTAAACTATCCTTAATTATATATTCTTATGATGTATTTAGTATTTATCCAAAGGATATATCCTCCCCACTATTCCACCATTAGACCCTCATTGTTAGTCATCATCCTCTAGCATATGGGGAGGCAAACATGATGACTTATCACTAACCATTATTCTTACTATTTATAGAGTAAACCAGGTTGGGATATGAAATATTTGATCAGAGTGACACTAGCTATGGGTTAGATAGGATTACATCCTAAAGAAATCATTTTGAAGAAGTTATGGGATGTACATGTACTTGGTTATACCTTTTGGAATGACAAATGAACTAGTAGTTTTCATGAATCTAATGGAAAAGATCTTCTAACCATATCTATAATTTTTTCATTATAGTGTTTGTTAATGATGTTCTCATCTAGTCAATGAAACTAGTGATAAATGATAGACATCTTGAAATAATCTTGAGTATGATTTGAGAACATCGGATTTTTACTAAGCTGTTGAAGTGCAACTTCAGGATTCAGGAGTTGAAGTTCATGGGGAATGTGGTGTATGAGATGGGTATATCCATGGACCCCAATAAATTGTAGGTTTCATTATACAAGAAACATCCCCAGAATGTGTTTCAGATTTATAGATTTCTCGTATTACCTAGATTCTAACATTATTTTATCCATAAATTTTATCAATTATCAGCACATATAACCATACTTAAAAATAACAGAGTAAAGTTTCAGTGGTTTGAATAGTGTGAAGAAGTGTTTCTTGATCTAAAGAGGATTTTTATTATAGTTATTTTACTAATACATCCTGATCCTAATATTATATAAGCGGTATAGTGAGATGAATTAAGAATTGGTTTGGGAGAGATACTTATGAAGAGATTTTAGGTAGTAGCTTGTGGGTCACAATAAATACAACCTCATGATAAGAATTATCCCGATCATGACATAGAGATAGTGTTCATGGTCCATGATCTAAATTTTTACTAACACAATCTCTTTAACAAGAGGTTTGTTATCTACATTATCCATAAGATCCCCCATTACATCTTCACACAATGGGACTAAAACTTGAGGCAAATGCACTGGGTGAATTATCTAGAGACATTTTACTCTAAGATAGTGTTTTCATTTAGAAAGGGTAACATTTTAGTGGATTTTCTTAGCCATAAGATGTAGGTAGTTTAGGAGCTCGGTGAGAATCCCTTAGAGGAGTAGTGGAACTTGATGATCTTGTTGGATGGATAAATAAAGGATTATTTTAAGGATTAGGGATCAATGAATTATGATTCCATGGTGGTCACATATTTTATAGTTGACTGGTTAAAGGATAGATAAGACACTTTCGCATTGTTTTTTGTGATTTTGGAACAACTATATATAGGTGACCCAATACCCGAGTGGTCATTGGGTGATGACTATGCAGTCATTATGCATGATATAGTAGTAGTACCTACTTTTATCAGAGAGCATCTGATGAGATTCATCACTAGGTTTGTTTCCCAATTCCCTACTTGCAAGAGGGTAAAGGATGAGCACCAGTGTTCTAGTGGTTTACTCAAGCGACATCAAGTTTCCACGTGGAAGTGAGAGGACATCATGATGGAATTTGAAATTAGTTTACCCAAGGAATCGAGGAGTCATAACGCACTATGAGTGATTGTCAATCGGCCTATGGATGTTTCACATTTCTTATCAATTAAAGAGACTAACATAGTGGCTGAACATAGAAATATCTATGTCCATGAGATCGTACACATATATAAAGTTCCCTTTATCATTATATCTGATAGTGATGCATGTTTCATGTCATGATTTTAAGGGATTTTATATATATAATTTTAATAGAAATTTTAAATATTATAGGATATTCTTAAATATTGCATCCTAGAATTTGGTGAAGTGTGGGATGATCATCTAGTCTTGGTTGATTTTATGTAAAACAATAGTTACCATGATTCATTTCATTTGGATCCTTATGAGGCTCTTTACATGATTTCATGTCATTCACCCCTTTGATGGTTTGAGGATAGTGAGGTAATATTTGTTGGTCAAAGTTTGGTATGGGAGAACTATGAGAGAGTGAAACTAATTTAGAAGAGGTTGATCACCACTCAGAGTAGGCATAGATATTATGTGACTGTAGGAGGATACCTTTGGAATTCACTACAGGTGATCGAGTTTTTTGATAGTGACTCGTCAGTTATGTCACCAACACATGAATAAGTAATAAAATCTTGCATCATGTTATGTTGGACCCCTTAGGAAAACCAAGTGGGTTGGGAAAGAGGTGTACCATCTGGATCATCCTTATCATTAGCTAGGTATGCACAACATTCTTTATGTTTCTCAACACTAGAGGCACTTAATTGATTCTATGTACATCTTAAACTGCTAGGATGTTGATCTGGAGCCTAATGCATTATACAAGGGGCTCAAAATACAAATTGTTTAATTGGGAAAGAAATTCATTTAAAAAAAGACGGTACATCTAGTTTGGATCTTATGACACCATGGTTAGATCTAGGAAGAAAATGTTAGAGCGGGAGTCATACATTCGTTCTCAGTGGGCTGAGTTGTAACGTCCCGGTTCCAGGTGCCACACAATGGGTTCCCCGAACCCGATTTTCCACGTAAACTCAAGCACATTTCCCAAAATGCCAAAGGCTTCCGACTAGAAGCGAGGGCCCAGGTCTGATAGTGGGGAAAATATGCCCTCATTTGTCAAAGTGTAGCGCAGTGGAAATACGAAATAAAACATACAACGACAGTGGAAGCAATAACCCATGCACATTTAAAGAAAACAAGTGCAATAAAATGCAACCAACCAAATATACAGATATGATACAACATGTATCAAGTTTTAAGAAAATAGTTAGAACATGTTATACATCAATATAGTACAAAAAAAATGCAGAGTACATCAAAACAAAGCAAAACAACTTGCAGCAGAATCGTGAGCCTAGGATCAGTCTCATGCCCTCCTACTCCTCAGCAACAGTCAAGTACCTGTATAGGGACTCTTTCCCCTATCCACACCTGTAGCAGTGTAATCTGTTTGGGCTGAAAAGCATGACCCAAACAGGGTGTGAGAAATATATCTCAGTAGGAACCCACCAAAGGCCCATGCCCAACTTCTTGCAAACATGCAACAATAGTGTGCAGTAGTAAATATTCAATAAAGTAATTAGTATTGAAAAGTAACTAACTTAACCAGTTATATTTCCATTTTAATATTCATTTAAACCATTTAATATAAGAAAACACCCCAGTGCATTTCTAAGTAATCAGTCAACGTCCTCAGACAAACAAAACCTTACCCTCAGGTAATCAAAATCCAACCCGCAGGTATTTCCCTCAGGGATAATAGAAATTTTCCCTCAGGCGTATGAAGTGTCTCCCTTAGGAACAGAGTCTATCGCCCTCAGGCATGGAAGAAGTTGCCCTCAGGCCGAAAATAACTACTGCCCTCAGGCTAAATAGTGCAGTGCCCACAGGCTAATCACAACAACGCCCTCAGGAGAAACAGGTAACCAGGCCATGGCCAACATGTAAACAAGCAGTAAACAAGAAATTCCTTTAAAGGAAATCCTACAATTACTACTTTAAAGGAATACCCTCGGGTATCCTGGCTAAATGACTAAACAGTGGAAAACACCCACGGGGTGGTTCCAGATCCAAGAAACAATCCCAACCAGCATTTTAATATCACATTTAAATCAGCTATTCAAATCTAGGTATTTAAAATAGCCACGACCTCAGCCACACGACATCCCAAATATGGATTCATAGCTCAAAACACGCAAAAACGCACGACAGTTGGAAAAAAAACACCAAGCCACCTACCTTATACGCCAATGAGCGCTATACACGAACATCGATTCCAGAAACGCCCAATTACGAAGTAGATCTGATGAAGAAGAAAAGCTTCTTAACCTCAAATAACTCCCTTTAGGAGAATAATTGGTAAGAAACACTCTAGGAGAAGAGGGGGCTTAACAGCGCGGTTCCAACGTGATTGACAGAAGCGGGATCAGATTCCTGATGCTTGATCTGCAGATCTCCCATGGTTCGACCTCCCTCTTCCACTCCTCTCATCCGGTTCTAAGCCTTCCCTATGAACATGGGAGAATACTTCCAATTTAAGTGACAAAAAAAAAGTACACAGCGTGTACTTCCAAGTACACATCGTGTACTTTCATAATTTAACTGTTCCTCTGGTGGCACCGCCAAACTGTTCATCCGTCGACATGAGTACACGACATGTACTCTTGAGTACACAGCGTGTACTGTCACCCAGCTGGCGACTGCCTCCACCACCTTACTATTTCACCTGCTGACTGACTACACGACGTATAAAGGACCACTACACGGTGTGTAGTCGGTTCCTATACCCTTCATCGCCGACATGGAAACATAGCCCGTTTACTCCTCCCAAACGGCCAGAAGTACACAATGTTTGGAAAAAGTACACGGCGTGTACTTTCAAAATTTAGGATTTTCCCTATTTTCCTTATCTTCTTAAAAACACTAATGGAAAAGAGGGAAGAAGAAACCCGTACCTCAAATATAAGAACCAGGTTCTTTCAAACTTCCCCCCTTATAGAAATTCATCCTCGAATTTCCCTTTCAAGGGTGGTGAAGATATAGCTGTGAACAACTCCAGCCACTGAGCACGTACATCGATCTCCCGCTCCCATGTTTTGTCCTTCACTCAACCATGCTTCCATAGCACCCGTACGAGAAGAACTGACCGGCCTTAGATAACCTACGTGCTCTTGTCAATGATACGAATCAGATGCTTCTTAAAAAATGCATCTGCTTCCAGATCAACCTCCTTAGGCTGAAATACGTGAGACGGGTCGGAATGATAGAGACGCAACTGAGACACATGTAAGATGTCGTGAATGGCTCGGTACTGCTGCGGTAACTGCAACCGATAGGCAACCTGCCCGACTCTCTCTAGAATATCAAATGGCCCCACATACCTCGGTGAAAGATTGCCCTATCTCCTGATCCGTTTATGTCCTAGCCTCGGCGAAACATGCAAGAAAAACTGATCCCCAACAACGAACTCCAAAGGTCATCTACGACGATCATCATATGACTTCTGATGAGACTGCGTGGTAGCCATCCACTTCTGAATTAAGTGGACCTACTCAGAAGTCTCCTACACAAGAGGTGGTCCCAGTAAAGCTGCCACACCTGCCTCTAACCAGCACAAAGGTGAACGAAATGACCTACCATATAAATCCTCTGTTGTGCTCAGAAGTACCTGTTTACCCAGTGCCCTTTAAAAACTCTTCCAAAAACGAGACTTAAAGTGGGCGTCCCTATCCGAAATGATAGAACGAGGGACCTGATGAAGATGTACGATCTCTCGGATATACAGCCTTATGAGCTCATCAACCCATAAGGTCTCCTTGATTGGAAATAAGTGAGCAACCTTCGTGAGTCTGTCCACAACAACCCACACGACGTCATTGCCACGAGGTGACCTCGGCAAACCAGTCACGAAATACATCGCGACATCATCTCATTTCCACTCTGGAATGGGTAAGTGATGTAATAGTCCAGCTGGTCTCTGATGCTCTGCCTTTACCTGCTGACAGGTGGAATACCTCATAACAAAACTAGCTTCATCTCTCTTCATACCCGGCCACCATTACTGACGTCTCAAGTCACAGTACATCTTGGTAACCCCGGGATGAACTAAACAAGCTGAAGCATGAAACTCCCGCATCAGCTCCTCGCTTATATCCCTTAGAACCCATACTCATCCATGGAAATGCAGAACCTCATCATCGCCTATCGTCCACCTAGAAGAAGGGTCCCCACTTGCCACCGACTCTCGTAGAACTAGGCCTTCTGAATCTGATAGCTGTCTCATCCCCACTCTATCCAGGAGGGTAGACATCATAGCTAAAGAGGATAGATAAGTCTGACCCTGACTGTCGTGCACCTTCAGATGCATCTCAGAGAACAAATCCATGAGCTGCCACTCACCATTGGCCTCCTACACTTCCTGTATTTGAGTCTTCCTGCTCAGTGCATCATCTACTGTATTAACTTTACTAGGTGTATAGGGAAGCTCAAAATCGAAGGACTGTAGGTACTCAACCCACCTTCTCTTCCTCAAATTCAAGTCACGTTGGGTAAAGATATACTTGAGGCTTTTTTGGTCGGTGAAAACCACAAAATGCTCTCCCAAGAGATAATGCCTCCAATAGCGTAATGAATGCACAACTGCAGCCAACTTGAGATCATGCGTCGAGTAATTCCTCTCATGTGGCCTAAAATGCCAAGACCTGTACGCAACAAATCGATCGCCCTGCATCAACACTGCTCCCAGCCCAATACCTAATGCGTCACAGTTAACTGTATATCTCTTCCCCTACTCTAGGAGTATCAGGATCGGTGTTGAAGTCAATCTTCATTTTAGGTCCTGAAAGGCTTCCTCGCAAGCTTTCGACCAAACGAACTTCACACCTTTCTTAGTCAGACCTTTAAATGGTGATTCTAAGTGGGAGAAGTCCTGTATGAAGTGTCTGTAGTAACTGGACAACCCTAAGAAACTCCGTATCTCAAACATGTTCTTTGGATGCTCCCAAGAAACTACTGCTATCACCTTCTCTGGGTCAACTGAAACTCCTGCCTCTGAGATGATATGACCCAGGAAGTGAATATGGTCCATCAAAAAGTGTCACTTTGAGATCTTAGCATATAGTCGATGCTCTCTCAGTGTACTCAATATGATCTCAAGATGGGTGGAATGTTCGTGTCGAGTGTGGGAGTACACCAAGATGTCGTACACGAATACTACCACAAAAGAATCAAGATACGGATGGAACACACAATTCATCAGAGCCATGAAAACTGATGGCGCATTCGTGAGTCCGAACGGAATAACCAAGTACTCGTACAGACCATATCTGTTCCGAAAATCCGTAAGCGGTATATTCGATGGTCTCACGTGCAGCTGATGATATTTGGATCTCAAGTCAATCTTTGGGAACACTTGTTCTCCTCAAAGCTGATAAAAAAGACCATCTCTCCTCAGCAAAGGATATCGGTTCATGACCATCAACTGGTTTAGCTTCCGATAATCCACGCAAAGTATGAGGGTACCATCTGCCTTCTTCGCAAAAAGGACCGGAGAACCCCACAGAGAAGTACTGGGTTGGATAAAACCTTTCGCCTATAACTCCTCTAACTGCCTCTTGAGCTCCTGCAACTCAGCTGTGGCCATCCTATAAGGAGGGATGGACACCGGTGTTGCTCCTGGAATGAGATCAATTGAGAAATCCACTTCTCGCTCCAGAGGTAGACCTGAAAAGTCTTCTAGGAAGACATCCCAGAAACGATCAAAAACTGGAGAGAAATCCGTCTGAAAAGTCCCTTGATCATCTAGATACAAACTCGAAATTTGGGATATGACTCCACCTCGCCCATGATGCTCTAGTCTAGCTCGACTCGCCTGAACATCCCATTTTCCCTTATATTGAAACTCTCTGCCCTTTGGTGATGTGAAACGCACCCTGCGACGATAGAAATCTACAATGTCTTGGAAGGGAACAAACCAGTACATTCCGAGAATGACGTCATAACTCATCATCTCTAAGACATAGAGGTCCCATAAAAAGTAATACCCACCAACCTCAAGGGGGAACTCCTTGCACTGACACACACCAGCCATTCTAGTCCCCAATGGTGTGTCTAGCGTCATGATATCAGAAGAAGTAGAAACACAGATCCCAAGGCTCTCCACAACGAGTACAGATATGAAACTATGTGTAGCACCCGTATCGAAAAGTACTGAAGATAAGACAGAAGCTACTAGAATAGTACCTCTGACTGTAGAAGGTCTGAGATCCTTCTCTTGCTGGGTCTGTTTAACTGCATATGCCTGCCCAGTGCTGTGGCCCTACGACACAGCCTGGCTATATTGAGCTGTCCCGCCTTGCTGCCTCTGAGATCCTGGTGTTTGGCTACCACGGCTATGACCACCATCTCTTCCTGCACGCCCTAACGTATTCCAGTTTCCCAACTTGTAAGAAGCCACTGGTCCTTCTCCCGCATGAGGAGTCTGCACAGAACCCCTCTCACTAGACACTGCTGGAAACGCCCTAAAAAGCACTGAAGATGACCCATATTTTCGCAATCTCGGCACTCCACTCGATCACGTGGACACTGTGGCCTCTTGTGCCCCTCTCTACCACACTGGTAGCACCTGACCGGGCCATATGAAGCATTCTTCTGACCGGTACTGCCACCCTAAGAGAATTCCATCTGTATCTTCCCTTTGCCAGTAGAAATAGTACCAGTAACTGGTGCTGAACCACCCTGGCCCACACCACTAGATTTCTGTAGGTTCCTCTATGTAATCAGCGCCTGGTTCACAATAGTGTGTACTGAAGGAAACCTGAAAACATTCATCAGTGATTTTATGTCATAACGAATACCATCCTCAAAAACATATGGCTCTCAACGTCTCATCACCCAGTAGCACGGGTGTAAAGCACTGAAGCTCGGTGAAATGAGCAGAATAGTCCATCACCGACATAGCCCTCGGCTGCAGATTCATGAACTCTCAAGCTCTATCTCCCCTCAACGTCTCTAGAAAAAAGAATTCATAGAAGAATGCCTGAAAAACTTCCCACGCCATGTCTCTGTGATGCTCTGACTGGGTGGTAACATCCCACCACCTATTAGCGGAATCACGCAGCATATAAGTCGCGAGATTGACTCTCCGCCCTGGAGGCATCTCAAGATGCTCGAAAATAGTCTGCATCGATCCTAGCCAAGACTCTACAGCCTATGGTCCACCATCCCCTAAAAATGTAGGTGGATGCTGCTACTGGAAGATACGAGTCAGCTCAGCCATAGATGTGGAAGCCTACGGTGTTCCCTGAAAGGTCTGCATGAACCACATAAAGCCTTCACGGAACTGCACCTCTACGCCTGTGTCTAGTATAACAGCGGACATCACATCTGGCTCTGTTGGAGGATCAACTGGTAGCCCATGGACCACCATCTCTAAATTATAGTCGTCACCACTCTCCTGGAGAACAACGCGCGGTTTTCTAGGCGACATGACAATACAAGGTCAAAAACACGCCTTAGATTCAAGATTTATCAAGACTAAAAGCGAACGAACAACAAAGGGAACAAGAGGAAGATGGCATTTCAAGGGTTTAAAAACAATACTTCACGGCATGTACAATGACTACACGATGTGTACTTGACTTCCCTTCCCCTGCCCGGGTCCTTCTACACGGCTAAGCCACATGGATCCCGTTGAACAAAACTATATGGTGTGTATATAATCTACACGGCGTGTATGGTGTTATTTTCCAACTGCTCGTGTCGTTTGTGACACGACCAACTACTCAGCTTGACACCACACAGCGTGTTACACCCTCACACAGTGTGTACATCACCCCGTTTCCTAGCCACAAAACTAACACCACACGGTCTGTCCTTGGACAAGACTACACGGCGTGCCCCATAGGTACACGACATGTTCAAGGAGAGGTGACACTGAACCGTGTTGTTAGTTACACGGCTGAGTCCCCATGTCACACTACACGACATGTTCCTCATTGACACGACGTGTTCTATATAGGAGATCACTGACCCGTGTTGTTAGTTACACGACTAGACTTCAGGTCAACACTACACGGCATGTACAAAAGCTAAATGGCGTGTTCGCCCCATGCTCTTCCCTTCCCCGTGTCGCCGCCAACATGGTTTGTGACACGGGAAGAGACTACACGGCGTGTACTTAGGGTACACGGTGTGTACTCAAAAAGTTTATTTTTTTTCTTCCTGAACAGAAGGTCATACACAACATTTTTAAAAATACAACACTTCATGTATACTGGGTTTCCGGATAGTATGCCTCAAAAACTTCTCCGGAACCCATGAAATACCAAGAAACAACACCTAAGTGTCAAATTCCGACCCATAAGGGCCCATACTCCCCACGAATCAAATTTTGACATCTTATCTATGTTATAACTAATAAACAGATAATGATCCACCAAATTCCAGTCAATGGGGGACTATACTCCCCAAAAACCAAAGTTTGGCATCCATTCTATAAACAGACACACACATGAAAATACCCTATCACAAAGTTGGTATTTATCAAGCAGCTATCACAACAACATGCTTTTCTAGCACAACAACTATCACAACAACATACAATTTCTAATTCACCTACATGGCATGGAAACTATGCATGGAAAGTGATATCTAGCATGTGCCTATATGATGCATGAGACGACATACCCTCATATCATCGGGTTGCAACTAAATAGAACCCACAGATAAATATAACAGCACAATCTCAAGTGTGTCAACCAATGATGAAAAGAAATCAACAGTAAATTTCAAAATCAGTAAAATTGCAACACGAGGTAAATTGGATTTTCCCTGTACATGGGTTAGCTATGCCCGGGCACAACTTATTACCAACTACCGTTTGTCATATCCCTGACTACGACTCCAAATAGTAAGTCAAAGAAAAGAACCTCCTCTGATAACACTTTGTAACATTATGGTTCCAGGTGCCAAGAAACGGGTGCCCCGAACCTGGTTCACCACGTGACCTCAAGCGCATTTCCCCAAATGCCAGAGGCTGCCGACTAGCAGCGAGGGCCCAGGTCTGATAGTGGGGAAACTATGCCTTCGTTTGTCAAAGTGTAGCACAGTGGAAATACGAAATAAAACATACAACGATAGCGGAAGCAATAACCCATGCACATTTAAAGTAAACAAGTGCAGTAAAAGGAAACCAACCAAATATACAGATATGATACAACATGTCTCAAGTTCTAAGAAAACAACCAGAACATGTTATACATCAATAAAGTACAACAAAATGCAGAGTACAACAAAACAAATCAAAACAACCGGCAGCGGCATCACGAGCCTAGGCTCAGTCCCATGCCCTCCTACTCCTCAACAACATTCAAGTACCTGTATAGGGACTCTTACCCCTATCCACACCTGCAAAAACGTAATCTGTTTGGGCCGAAAAGCATGACCCAAACAGGGTGTGAGAAATATATCTCAGTAGGCACCCACCAAAGGACCGTTCCCAACAATGTGAAAACATGCAACAATAATGTACAGTAGTAAAAATGCAATAAAGTAAGTAGTGGTGAAAATTAACTAACTTAACCAGTTATATTGCCATTTTTATATTCATTTAAACCATTTAATATAAGAAAACACCACAATGCATTTCTAAGTAATCAGTCAGCGTCCTCAGACAAACAAAACCTTACCCTCAGGTAATTAGAATCCAACCCGCAGGTATTTCCATTAGGAATAATAGAAATTTTCCCTTAGGTGTACGAAGTGTCACCCTCAGGCATAGAGTCTATCGCCCTCAGGAACTGAAGAAGTTTCCCTCAGGCCGAAAATAACTAATTCCCTCAGGCTAAATAGTGCAGTGCCCACAGGCTAATCACGACAGCGCCCTCAGGATAAACAGGTAACTGTTCCATGCCCAACATGTAAACAAGTAGTAAACAAGCAATTCCTCTCATGTAAATTCTACAATTCTTACTTTAAAGGCATACCCTCAGGTATCCTAGCCAAACAGCTAAATAGTGGAACACACCCTAGGGGTGGTTCTGGATCCAAGTAATGATCCCAACCAACATTTTAATATCACATTTAAATCACCTATTCAAATATAGGTATTTAAAATAGCCATGACCTCAGCCACACGACACCCCAAATATGGGTTCGTCGCTCAAAACACGCAAAAATGCACGGTAGTTGGAAAAACAAACACCTAGCCACCTACCTTATACGCCAACGAGCGCTATACACGAACGTCGATTCCAGAAACACCCAATTACAACGTAGATCTAACAAAGAAGAAAATCCGTTTAACCTAAAATAACTCCCATTAAGAGAATAATTGGTATGCAACATGCTAGGAGAATCGGGTTCTTACCTGCGCGGTTCCAACGTGATTGACTGAAGCAGGATCAGATTCTCAGTGCTCGATCAGAGGATCTCCCAAGGTTCGACCTCTTTATTCCGCTCCTATCATCTGGTTCTAAGCCTTCCCTATGAACAGGGGTGGCTACTACCCATTTAAGCAAAAAAACAAAGTACACGGCGTGTACTTTCAAGTAAAAAGGATGTAATTTCATCATTTAACTGTTCCTCTGGAGGCACCACCACACTGTTCATCTTTCGACATGAGTACATGACATGTACTCCTAAGTACATGGTGTGTACTATCACTCAGTTGGCGGCTGCCTCCACCGCCTTACTGTTTCGCATGCCGACTGACTACATGGCGTGTAAAGGACCACTACACGGCGTGTAGTCGGTTCCTACACCCTTCATCGCCGACATGACCACACGGCCCGTGTACTCCGCCCACACGGCCATAAGTACACGGCGTGTGGAAAAATTACACTGCGTGTACTTTCAAAATTTAGGATTTTTCCCCATTTTCCTTATTTTCTTAAAAAGACTAAAGGAAAAGAGGAAAGAAGAAACCCGTACCTCAAATATAAGAACCGGGTTCTTACATGAGTTGTTCAAGAAAGACCACTAAAGATAATTTTGGAGGGTGATAATTCATTATATTTGGATAATTTTAATGTTCTTAATATTTAAATAGTCTTAAAACCCTATTTTTTGATGTTTTATAATTTATTCATATTTAAAATTTAAAATTTAAACTTTTTTACCCATATTCAGGGATTAACACCTATGTAAATGTAAAATGAACTCTTCCATTATGTAGAGATATTTTTTCCGGAGTTTTGAAATGATAACTCTTATTTTTTTTGGGTTTTGTAAGGGTACAACAGCCATTACATAATTGTAACCTATACACTACGTAAGGGTAATCCAGATTGTTCAATGGTTGTGTAAGGGTAGTTACCTCCCATCATAAGGGTAACTCCTAGTTTCTAAAGTGTGTGTAAGGGTAGAGTTGAGTTCTGTATGGTTATCTCATCCTTAAAAAGGGTTAAATAAGGGTAACTTATTACCCAAAAATGAAACTTATGAGTTTCATATGGATAAACCATGTTACCATTACGCAATTCCCTTCTTGTTTGAAAAATAATTAAAAACCATGTTTTGTGTGTTCTTCTTCCCAACTCGATCTTATAAGTCATTCCATAGGTTTTATAATAATAAAATCATGATATTAAATTATATTAACATGTTCAAATATCATGACTAATATTATTGAGATTATAAATTCTATGTAATTAAGAAATGGATAAAATAAGAATTAAATTGTTAATATAATATTGGGTTTTTAAAACTAAAAATCTATCAGTGGAATGAATTTTTCTAAAATAGTTTAACCTTTGAGGCCATTGTTTTTTGTGATAATTTTGATATCATGATTCCCTAAAAACCTTTAAACAAGGATATATAAAGTTCTATTTGTTTGAAACAGGTTCTTCATCTAGATTTCCAAGCATCGATAAACCTTATCTCTCCACTTCATGGGAGGAGTGGTTGGAAGAGAAAAATTCTAGGTAGGAATTTATATTTTTTCATCTTTTTATTTCATGTGAAATTTGTGAAATTTTATTATTGGAGAAATTTTTGGATTAAAAATTTAAAGATAATAACCCATAATTATCAATTGATGATTATTAATAGTTATAACATGAACATGTCATATTATTATAGAGAGATAGATTATTATGTCATATGGTTTTATAATTAATATTTGAGGAGTTTTTTTAGCACATGTGTTGGAATAAATTGATAATTTGGAAACTATCCAAGAGAGAGAATCTATTATCACATTTGGTGATTAATTTCTTTTAGTAAATAAAATAGTTAGAATAAGTTCTATGAATCATTGGAATGTGGTTTGATCCAGTGAACAAGTAAATGTTGTTCGAGTGATGATTCCATGATAAACCTTGATGTTGAAATCAAAAACCATGAAGTAGGAATTTCATCACCTTATGGTTATATAATACACACTTTTTTCCAAGATATAATTTTTTTTGGCATACCGAGTTTACTCTTATTGATTGGTATCAAAAGTGGGTGTATGAGAAGCCCTTGAGGCCCATCATGATAATTGATTCCATGAGTTTTTCTTGTTACTTATTGTCATGTTTGATGTTTATCACATTTATGTATGTTTCTGCATTATTATCATGGTGATATTATTTCTTTTTATCCTCTACCTTGTAATGTATGAAACCATTACTTTAGAGGTATCGTTTTTAGTACTTGGAATATGTGGACCATCAATACTTGATTTTCCATTTGCAGGGGAGTGCATGTGACTTCTGAAGATGGTGATAATAGACCTGATCATAGGGTGGATATATTATAATACCATAAAAAACATGTGGATGATTCATATAATTATCGGGGATGATGTATTGGGTTGTTCAATACCTAGTGATTTGTAAGCAGCACCCTGGATTCCTATTGATTTGTAAAAAAACATACCAGAATTGAGGCCCATGGAAGTTGATACACATGTATGCACAATTCCATATGGGTTTTGACAATCAAATTCACAATCCATGTGGCTAGTTTTGGTTAATTCCAACTTCTACTCATTATTCATCTAGAATGGAGAAGAAGAAGGTATGTTTGGGGGTTTGTGGTAGCTATGTTAGCGCATAACCTCTTGGTATGTGATTGTGTGTTGTAATGATTGTTCACACATTTATTTTTATCGTGGAATATAATTTTTATTCATGAAAACACTTAATAAGGAAACATTGGTGGTTTTATACTAGGTATTATTACACAAACCCCACATATGAATCTAGATGCATGGGTAGACCTCATGTTTAGGGTTATAAGTTATGGAAAGGGGCTTGTGGTCAATGGATGAGAAGAGGATCATGGAGATTATAATGAATTAGTATAGAATTTGGTGAGCCGCACTATTATATTAATAATTTATATAATTATTTTATTACTTTGTTTTGTCTTTCCACTTTGGTAGATCTTTTATTACTTATATGAATGTATTCCATCTTTTAGTTTGTATTTGATACTCTAATTATTATTTTATACTCTACTATTTTTATTATTATTTTCATTATTACATGTGCTAAGGGTATAGTCTCCCCGTTTATGAACTTAGACCCACACTTTTAGTCATAATCCTCTTTTATACAAGGAGGCATGCATGAGGTCATGTGGTACTCTAGTTTTGACCCAGTGGCTCAGTTGGGGATTTACAGTAATCATGATAACATGTCTTATAATGATAAACAACAAAAAATTGTGTCACAATAATAAACATAATATTTATTATCACTATTAACCCAGCTACCCCCCAATATATTCACCTGTAATATTATGAGTAGATCTTAATGTCATCATACTCACCCTTTGCGAACCTAGCTACCTGTAACACCCGAGACTTTTATGTTATATAAACCATCAAAGGAATCTTTTTCTACACAATACTTGCTTGGCTTGCTTTGCACGCAATCGCGACCTTCCTCGATAGCTTGCATCGTACGCAATACCGAGTTTCACTAAACAACAATATGCTATTAAAACTAGCCGTTATGAATAGTAATAACCACTTTTTGAAATTTTATAAATTTTATTTTTCAAAATGGACTTCATTTTTGGACTCAGAATATCGAAATTATCCTAGGGTGAAATTTTGGTATTTTTCTGAAAACTTTCAATTTTTGATGAATAGTGAAACCACTAAGTGGTAGGTTAAAAACTGAATTTTGCATAAAACTTAATTTTACCGCTTCTGTGAATGGAATTTCAAAAATCCGAGAGACACGGTTAATATCAAGGACTAAAATGTGGTTCAATGAGATGAAAATAATTTTTTGGTGAATAGTAACTTTTTACTATTTTTACCGCGGTTAATAGTAAATAGGGTAACTAAGGGTAAATATGATATTAATATTACCCTAACACATGTCCTAATTCTATTGGACAAGTGTAATTCGACCAAAAACAAACTTAGGAATAAAATATGACCATTTAGGCCCACTTGGATTAGATTAGGACATTTATTATTAATTTATTTAAAGAAGGGTTAAAATAGTTAAAATCAAAGTTTAATAAGTAAATCATTTTTAATATAGGGTTATACATAGGATAAATTCGATTGTAAATTTTCATTAGAAAGATAAAAAGATTTCCTACATGATGGTATTTTATTTGTAATTTTTAGACATAAAATAATTTAATTTATTTATGACACAACAATGATGCAGTAATTATCTTATTAATGAAATATTGACATAATTGATGTTATAAACACCAAAATAAATGTAATTTGAGATTTTTTATGAATTCCACTAATTTTCTAGGTTACTATGATATATTAATGTTGATTTAATCAACTTGGTTCGAACATTTAATTCTGTTATGACTTTCACAAAAATCATATATCAAATAGTGTCAAAATTGACACAAAATAGTTTTTAAATCAAATATTATATTATTAATTGTTATTGTATTACTCAAAATCTAAGGTTCGGCCAAATGACTTAGATAAGGATATATATATTAATAATAAACAATTTGGGGTTCGTTTGGCATGTTATAGTAAGTTTATTAACCATATAGTGAAAGAAAACAAAAAGACACGGTAAAAGTTAAATTATTTAACTTAGAGTTAAATCTAATTGATAAGGTTAAAATAATACCCTAAACTTGTATAAATCCTATTGGTTGATAGGATTTCGACCCATCCCCACTTTAGCTTCGAAATAAGACCCTTTGGAACCATTATAAACCGATTTTGACTTTAATATAAAATAATATTTTGAGATATTCCTAAGGTGCCCCTCTCCTCCCTTATAAAAGGGCACCTCCTCCCCCTCCTCCTCACACCAATTTGAGCACTCAAGCTCGGCCAACCCCTGCCATTTTCCCTTCTCCACTTCCCTAGAATAATCCTAGAGGTCCTGGTCTTCTCCAAAGACCAATCTTAGTTCCTTAAGTGGAGGATTCAAAAAGGCGTTCCAAAGAAGAGGAGCTTCGGACACGAACAAAGCAAATCGGACCTAAGGTAAGGGAAATATCACAATCTCATTTTTATCCGAGATTGTTTATTCGTAAGTATTTACTGGGGTGTATTTTATCATCCACATCCATGTTCCCTCAATATGTAATATTGGTTCCATCCACTTGAAATAGTTTAAATCCAATTTTACCCTTAGGTGAGTTTTTAGTAAAGAATATGAAAGGAATCTTTTGTCGTTCTTCCGTACGAGGTACTTTTTGACTTTTCCGACAAAAGTACGAAGAATGTTTTTTTAACTTATACGGCATGAATGGATTTTTAAAACATTACTTCAAAGAAGCTTCCTTTACAAGTTTTCAAGTTTATTTTTAATCAACTTCTTTTATTTTAAAGTTGTATGACATGTTATGAAAGGAAAAATGTTTTTGAATAAGAAAGGATATTTTCCTCAAGAATTCAATTCAAGTGTTTTATCAAAATTATTTTCCATCTAAGATAATAAAGGGTTCTGTTTCTATCCATATTTTTACATTGGTTTGACTATGTTGTGATGGAATTATGTTTATGAATTCCTTTATCATATATGAATTGATTTATGATGTCATGATGTTTCAAGAATCCCATTTTTGTTATATGTGTTATGCGATGATGTATGTTTTATGATTATGTGGCACACATAAGAAAGGATTCATTATAAGATGGGTGGGACCTATATCTCCCTCCAATGCATTGGGTAATGATTTTATATCTCATGAGATAGACATGGCTGGAACGGAAGGTTATTTCGGTTCAGTGATACAGGACTGAAACGAGGAGTGAACTCGGTTCAGAAAGGGACTTTGTCCACTAAGATAGTCTTGGCAATGAGTCATGACTAACAAGAAATGATTTTCCATGATTATGTGTGCATGCCACAAAGATTCAAGTTTTATGTTATGATTATGGGGATCTCATTTTCACTTCTATGATTTATTCCATGTTAAGATATTATGATCTCTTTTGCAGGTTTTAATTTTCAAAAAGATATGATATGATTTTTATTTCCTTTATTTGCTCTTGCTGAGCATTTGAGCTCACCCTTTTATGTTTTCTTTTCCCCAGGCCAGGAAGATGGATATTAAGTAGAATATGCTAAAAGGGACCCTAGATATGATGAAATAAATGGGAGACACTGTAGAAGATTTATGAACCAGTTGTTTATGTTTCCCAGTTTCTAAAGACACTATACCTATACGGTCCTTTGTGGTTTTGTCATATGTTGTAATAAGTGTGATTCAATTTTGAAGTATTAACAATGTATGTAAAGTGTGGGTCGTTACAGTTGGTATCAGAGGAAAGGTATAGTCAACCTTTGGAAACTAGGATGTGAAAGCCTTAGTAAGAACCCTAAGGATAAGTCTAAGCATAGAACACAATCTTAGAAATGGCCATGAATAACCTAGGATAAGACCATAAGCATGAAAATTTTATTCTTGAATTATGTGGTTTCCTATTATAATTAGTGTTGCTCACACTATTCTTCTTGGTTTTAGTCAATGGCTGGAACCCGAAGGAACCGTGTTAATGCGGAATGCGATGGGAAATGCAATGATTGTCCCCCTGAGCAACCAAACGATATGGGAGCTGGAATGCAAAATCCTGTAGCCATGCTCACACAACTTTCTCAAGCTATGAATCATGCAGGATTTCCAAACGAACAAAGGAGGGAGCAACATTCTGTTGAATCCTTCATGAGGCAGCGTCCACCATCTTTCAGCGGGTCTACTGATCCATTAGTTGCTGAACAATGGATTAGTACTACTGAAAATATATTTTTAGTTCTTCAATGTTCTGAGCATGATAAAGTCATCCTAGCAGTGTATCGTTTGGAAGGAGATGCTGATCAATGGTGGAATCTTGTTAAGAATACAAGGCAAAGGGATGAAATTGAGTCTATGGAATGGGACGAGTTCAAGAACTTATTTTTCAATAAGTACTTCCCTCGTATTCTCCGAACAAAGATGGAGAAAGAGTTCCTTGAACTGAAGCAAAGGGATGATGAATCTGTTGGTACCTATGAAGCAAATTTTACCAGACTTGCAAGGTACGCTTCTGGTATTATTATCCAACCTGAGAGTAAGATCGATCGATTCTTTAGTGGCTTAAAACCAAGTCTTCGAAGGGCGTTAGCCATAAGGGACTTCAATAGCTACGAGGAAATCGTTCGATGTGCTCTCAAAGTCGAGATGGAGATTGGAGTAACCCATCAGTCACATGGGTTTGATAAGAAGAGGAAGATGGAATTCAAAGAAAAATCTAAAGAGCACACGGAAAAGAAGATGAACTTTCCCTTATGCTCAAAGTGTGGAAAGAAACATGGAGGGAGTTGTCTTAAAGGGACAAGTAAATGTTTTAAATGTGGAAAGGAAGGTCATCGGGCATTTGAATGCCGTAATAATGGGAAGAAGATGTCTAATGATGCAAACAAAGGAAGGGATACACAGAATGAACCTGCTACACTTCAATGTTTCAAGTGCAAGGAGATGGGGCATTATGCCAATCAATGCCCAAATCCAAGGGTTGATGATGATGGTCGACGCCAACAAACTCTTAAGGCTAAAGAAAAAGGAAAGTCACATGCAATTTCTATCAGCGATGTGGAGTACGATAACGATGTGGTGAAAGGTACACTTACCATCCACTCTAAAGTAGCAAATGTTTTATTTGATTCTGGATCCACCCACTCTTTTATTTCTGAAAAATTTTCTAAGGGTATCACCGTATTACCTCAACAATTAGATGTTGAGTTAGCTGTGACAACACCTAATGGCACATCAATCGCATCAGAAGTTTATAATTCTTCTCCGATCGAAGTTTGTGGGAAAGTGCTTCCTGAAAATCTTGTGATCCTTCCTTTAGTGGAATTTGATGTGATTCTTGGCATGGATTGGATTTCTCTACATTGAGCTCATATCAATTGCCAAAGAAGGGAAGTCACATTTCATATTCCAGATCAACCTACGATCGTCTATCAATGCAAGGATGAACATAACCTTCCAGTGGAAATTTCTTCCATCTTATGGGTATTGATTCCACTAAATGAAGGTTATTTATCTCAAATAGTTGGTGAGAAACTCACGATTAAGAATATGCCCATTGTACGGGAGTTTGATGATGTCTTTCCGGAGGAATTACCGGGTCTTCCACCAAATCGTGAAGTTGAGTTTTCAATAGAACTCGTACCGGGTGCTTTGCCTATTTCAAAGACACCTTATAGAATGGCCCCAATTGAGTTGCAGGAATTGAAGAAGCAACTCCAAGAGAATCTTGATAAGGGATTCATACGCCCTAGTGCGTCACCTTGGGGAGCACCTGTTCTATTTGTTAAGAAGAAAGATGGATCAATGAGACTCTGCATTGATTATAGAGAACTTAACAAGATCACTATCAAGAACAAATATCCTCTCCCACGCATTGATGACTTATTTGACCAACTACGCGGAGCTCAATACTTTTCCAAGATTGATCTTCGTTCAGGGTATCATCAATTAAGGGTCAAAAGGGAGGATATACCAAAGACGGCTTTCCGTACAAGGTATGGACACTATGAATTTATAGTGATGCCATTTGGTCTTACTAATGCCCCTGCTATCTTCATGGATCTAATGAATAGAGTCTTTAGAGACTATCTTGATCAATTTGTGGTAGTCTTTATAGACGATATTCTTGTCTATTCAAAGAGCAAGGAAGAGCATGAAGATCACTTGAGAATTATATTGAAGACCCTGAGAAAAGAGAAGCTTTATGCCAAATTTACCAAGTGTGAATTTTGGCTTCAAAAAGTTGCATTTTTGGGTCATATAATCTCAAAAGAGGGGATATCTGTGGATCCAGCAAAAACAGAGGTTATCGAAAGATGGTCAAGACCAACAACAGTAACTGAGATCCGAAGTTTTCTTGGTTTGGCTGGTTATTATCGACGTTTTGTAAAAGATTTTTCACGATTATCTAATCCACTCACCAAGTTGACTCGGAAAGGAGTTAAGTTTGTCTGGACAGAGGAATGTGAAGAGAATTTCAAGGAGTTGAAAAGAAGGTTATCCAGTGCACCTGTGCTCACACTGCCTTGTAGTGGAGAAAGGTTTGTGATCTACAGTGATGCATCCAAGAAGGGATTGGGGTGTGTTCTTATGCAAAATGATACGGTGATAGCTTATGCCTCACCACAGTTGAAAATCCATGAGCAAAATTACCCAACACATGATTTGGAGTTGGCTGCGGTAATCTTTGCATTAAAGATTTGGAGGCATTACCTTTATGGTGAAAGGTGTGATATTTATACTGATCATAAAAGTTTAAAGTATATTTTCACACAAAAGGAGCTGAATATGCGCCAAAGAAGATGGTTGGAGCTGATTAAGGATTATGACTGCTCAATCCATTACCACCCTGGGAAAGCAAACAAGGTGGCAGATGCATTAAGTCGACAAGACCATGCTAGTTTATCCATGATGAGGATCACAAAAGATCCAATATTTATGGATTTACAAAGGATGGATCTTGGAATTATAATGGAAGGGGAAAAATCTTATCTTTCTCAAATGAATGTTCAACCATCTATACATGTGAAGATTAAAGAGGCACAGAAAGAAGATGTCGAGTTACAAAAGAAGGTGAGAAATGTTCCTGAATTCAACCTTGATTGTGATGGGATAATAAAGTTCAGGAATCGGGTTTGTGTTCCTCCCATCCCCGAATTAAAGAAAGAGCTGCTGGATGAGGCTCATAGTTCTTCATTCTCTATTCATCCTGGAAGCACGAAGATGTATAGGGACCTGAAAGAGTACTTCTGGTGGGATGGCATGAAAAGAGATGTTGCTGAATATGTCTCTCGATGCTTGGTTTGTCAACAAGTTAAAGCTGAGAGACAGAAGTCTAAGGGGATGTTACAACCATTACCCATAACCGAATGGAAATGGGAAAACATCACTATGGACTTTGTCACAGGACTTCCTAAAACATCCAAAGGCAATAATGCTATCTGGGTCATAGTTGATCGTCTTACAAAGTCTGCACACTTCATTGCTATTAGAGAGGATTTCTCTCTAGATCAGCGTGCCAGGATATATGTAAAGGAAGTGGTAAGATTGCATGGAGTACCACTTTCTATTATATCTGATCGAGATCCGAGATTTACCTCGAAGTTCTGGCGAAGTCTTCAGCATACTCTGGATACAGAGTTGAGTTTCAGCACTGCTTATCATCCCCAGACAGACGGTCAGTCTGAGAGAACAATTCAAACCCTAGAAGATATGTTGAGAGCTTGCTCTATGGATTTCAAAGGAGGTTGGGATCAACACCTACCTTTGGTGGAATTTTCTTATAATAATAGCTTTCACTCCAGTATTCAGATGGCTCCTTATGAAACTCTCTATGGAAAGAAATGCAGGACTCCAACTTGCTGGGATGAAGTTGGGGAAAGAAAGCTATTAGGACCTGATCTCGTTGATGAAATGGCAGAAAAGGTCAGATCTATTCAACAACACATAAGAGCAGCTCAGAGTCGACAGAAAAGTTATGCCGACAACCGAAGAAAAGACCTAGAGTTTGAAGTGGGTGATAAAGTGTTCTTACGAATATCTCCCTGGAAGAGGGTTATGAGATTTGGAAAGAAGGGGAAGTTGAGCCCTAGATATATCGGTCCTTTTGAAATACTGGATCGTGTTGGGAAGGTAGCTTACCGATTGGCGCTTCCACCGAATCTCTCTCAAGTTCACGATGTGTTCCACGTATCTCTCCTGAGAAAGTACATACCAGATCCTTCACATGTACTCAGCTCAGAAGTTGTACCGCTGGAGCAAGATCTTTCTTATGAAGAACAGCCGATAGAGATTCTGGATCGTAGCGAAAAATTCCTACGAAACAAGACCACTCGCTTGGTAAAAGTTTTATGGAGGAACCACCAACTTGAAGAAGCTACATGGGAGCTTGAGGATATGATGAGGGAGAAGTATCCTCATTTGTTTGTTACAAAGTGATGAATTTCGAGGGCGAAATTCTTTTTAAGGGGGGTAGAATGTAACACCCGAGACTTTTATGTTATATAAACCATCAAAGGAATCTTTTTCTACACAATACTTGCTTGGCTTGCTTTGCACGCAATCGCGACCTTCCTCGATAGCTTGCGTCGTACGCAATACCAAGTTTCACTAAACAACAATATGCTATTAAAACTAGCCGTTATGAATAGTAATAACCACTTTTTGAAATTTTATAAATTTTATTTTTCAAAATGGACTTCATTTTTGGACTCAGAATATCGAAATTATCCTAGGGTGAAATTTTGGTATTTTTCTGAAAACTTTCAATTTTTGATGAATAGTGAAACCACTAAGTGGTAGGTTAAAAACTGAATTTTGCATAAAACTTAATTTTACCGCTTCTGTGAATGGAATTTCAAAAATCCGAGAGACACGGTTAATATCAAGGACTAAAATGTGTTTCAATGAGATGAAAATAATTTTTTGGTGAATAGTAACTTTTTACTATTTTTACCGCGGTTAATAGTAAATAGGGTAACTAAGGGTAAATATGATATTAATATTACCCTAACACATGTCCTAATTCTATTGGACAAGTGTAATTCGACCAAAAACAAACTTAGGAATAAAATATGACCATTTAGGCCCACTTGGATTAGATTAGGACATTTATTATTAATTTATTTAAAGAAGGGTTAAAATAGTTAAAATCAAAGTTTAATAAGTAAATCATTTTTAATATAGGGTTATACATAGGATAAATTCGATTGTAAATTTTCATTAGAAAGATAAAACGATTTCCTACATGATGGTATTTTATTTGTAATTTTTAGACATAAAATAATTTAATTTATTTATGACACAACGATGATGCAGTAATTATCTTATTAATGAAATATTGACATAATTGATGTTATAAACACCAAAATAAATGTAATTTGAGATTTTTTATGAATTCCACTAATTTTCTAGGTTACTATGATATATTAATGTTTATTTAATCAACTTGGTTCGAACATTTAATTCTGTTATGACTTTCACAAAAATCATATATCAAATAGTGTCAAAATTGACACAAAATAGTTTTTAAATCAAATATTATATTATTAATTGTTATTGTATTACTCAAAATATAAGGTTCGGCCAAATGACTTAGATAAGGATATATATATTAATAATAAACAATTTGGGGTTCGTTTGGCATGTTATAGTAAGTTTATTAACCATATAGTGAAAGAAAACAAAAAGACACGGTAAAAGTTAAATTATTTAACTTAGAGTTAAATCTAATTGATAAGGTTAAAATAATACCCTAAACTTGTATAAATCCTATTGGTTGATAGGATTTCGACCCATCCCCACTTTAGCTTCGAAATAAGACCCTTTGGAACCATTATAAACCGATTTTGACTTTAATATAAAATAATATTTTGAGATATTCCTAAGGTGCCCCTCTCCTCCCTTATAAAAGGGCACCTCCTCCCCCTCCTCCTCACACCAATTTGAGCACTCAAGCTCGGCCAACCCCTGCCATTTTCCCTTCTCCACTTCCCTAGAATAATCCTAGAGGTCCTGGTCTTCTCCAAAGACCAATCTTAGTTCCTTAAGTGGAGGATTCAAAAAGGCGTTCCAAAGAAGAGGAGCTTCGGACACGAACAAAGCAAATCGGACCTAAGGTAAGGGAAATATCACAATCTCATTTTTATCCGAGATTGTTTATTCGTAAGTATTTACTAGGGTGTATTTTATCATCCACATCCATGTTCCCTCAATATGTAATATTGTTTCCATCCACTTGAAATAGTTTAAATCCAATTTTACCCTTAGGTGAGTTTTTAGTAAAGAATATGAAAGGAATCTTTTGTCGTTCTTCCGTACGAGGTACTTTTTGACTTTTCCGACAAAAGTACGAAGAATGTTTTTTTAACTTATACGGCATGAATGGATTTTTAAAACATTACTTCAAAGAAGCTTCCTTTACAAGTTTTCAAGTTTATTTTTAATCAACTTCTTTTATTTTAAAGTTGTATGACATGTTATGAAAGGAAAAATGTTTTTGAATAAGAAAGGATATTTTCCTCAAGAATTCAATTCAAGTGTTTTATCAAAATTATTTTCCATCTAAGATAATAAAGGGTTCTGTTTCTATCCATATTTTTACATTGGTTTGACTATGTTGTGATGGAATTATGTTTATGAATTCCTTTATCATATATGAATTGATTTATGATGTCATGATGTTTCAAGAATCCCATTTTTGTTATATGTGTTATGCGATGATGTATGTTTTATGATTATGTGGCACACATAAGAAAGGATTCATTATAAGATGGGTGGGACCTATATCTCCCTCCAATGCATTGGGTAATGATTTTATATCTCATGAGATAGACATGGCTGGAACGGAAGGTTATTTCGGTTCAGTGATACAGGACTGAAACGAGGAGTGAACTCGGTTCAGAAAGGGACTTTGTCCACTAAGATAGTCTTGGAAATGAGTCATGACTAACAAGAAATGATTTTCCATGATTATGTGTGCATGCCACAAAGATTCAAGTTTTATGTTATGATTATGGGGATCTCATTTTCACTTCTATGATTTATTCCATGTTAAGATATTATGATCTCTTTTGCAGGTTTTAATTTTCAAAAAGATATGATATGATTTTTATTTCCTTTATTTGCTCTTGCTGAGCATTTGAGCTCACCCTTTTATGTTTTCTTTTCCCCAGGCCAGGAAGATGGATATTAAGTAGAATATGCTAAAAGGGACCCTAGATATGATGAAATAAATGGGAGACACTGTAGAAGATTTATGAACCAGTTGTTTATGTTTCCCAGTTTCTAAAGACACTATACCTATACGGTCCTTTGTGGTTTTGTCATATGTTGTAATAAGTGTGATTCAATTTTGAAGTATTAACAATGTATGTAAAGTGTGGGTCGTTACAGTTGGTATCAGAGGAAAGGTATAGTCAACCTTTGGAAACTAGGATGTGAAAGCCTTAGTAAGAACCCTAAGGATAAGTCTAAGCATAGAACACAATCTTAGAAATGGCCATGAATAACCTAGGATAAGACCATAAGCATGAAAATTTTATTCTTGAATTATGTGGTTTTCTATTATAATTAGTGTTGCTCACACTATTCTTCTTGGTTTTAGTCAATGGCTGGAACCCGAAGGAACCGTGTTAATGCGGAATGCGATGGGAAATGCAATGATTGTCCCCCTGAGCAACCAAACGATATGGGAGCTGGAATGCAAAATCCTGTAGCCATGCTCACACAACTTTCTCAAGCTATGAATCATGCAGGATTTCCAAACGAACAAAGGAGGGAGCAACATTCTGTTGAATCCTTCATGAGGCAGCGTCCACCATCTTTCAGCGGGTCTACTGATCCATTAGTTGCTGAACAATGGATTAGTACTACTGAAAAGATATTTTTAGTTCTTCAATGTTCTGAGCATGATAAAGTCATCCTAGCAGTGTATCGTTTGGAAGGAGATGCTGATCAATGGTGGAATCTTGTTAAGAATACAAGGCAAAGGAATGAAATTGAGTCTATGGAATGGGACGAGTTCAAGAACTTATTTTTCAATAAGTACTTCCCTCGTATTCTCCGAACAAAGATGGAGAAAGAGTTCCTTGAACTGAAGCAAAGGGATGATGAATCTGTTGGTACCTATGAAGCAAATTTTACCAGACTTGCAAGGTACGCTTCTGGTATTATTATCCAACCTGAGAGTAAGATCGATCGATTCTTTAGTGGCTTAAAACCAAGTCTTCGAAGGGCGTTAGCCATAAGGGACTTCAATAGCTACGAGGAAATCGTTCGATGTGCTCTCAAAGTCGAGATGGAGATTGGAGTAACCCATCAGTCACATGGGTTTGATAAGAAGAGGAAGATGGAATTCAAAGAAAAATCTAAAGAGCACACGGAAAAGAAGATGAACTTTCCCTTATGCTCAAAGTGTGGAAAGAAACATGGAGGGAGTTGTCTTAAAGGGACAAGTAAATGTTTTAAATGTGGAAAGGAAGGTCATCGGGCATTTGAATGCCGTAATAATGGGAAGAAGATGTCTAATGATGCAAACAAAGGAAGGGATACACAGAATGAACCTGCTACACTTCAATGTTTCAAGTGCAAGGAGATGGGGCATTATGCCAATCAATGCCCAAATCCAAGGGTTGATGATGATGGTCGACGCCAACAAACTCTTAAGGCTAAAGAAAAAGGAAAGTCACATGCAATTTCTATCAGCGATGTGGAGTACGATAACGATGTGGTGAAAGGTACACTTACCATCCACTCTAAAGTAGCAAATGTTTTATTTGATTCTGGATCCACCCACTCTTTTATTTCTGAAAAATTTTCTAAGGGTATCACCGTATTACCTCAACAATTAGATGTTGAGTTAGCTGTGACAACACCTAATGGCACATCAATCGCATCAGAAGTTTATAATTCTTCTCCGATCGAAGTTTGTGGGAAAGTGCTTCCTGAAAATCTTGTGATCCTTCCTTTAGTGGAATTTGATGTGATTCTTGGCATGGATTGGATTTCTCTACATGGAGCTCATATCAATTGCCAAAGAAGGGAAGTCACATTTCATATTCCAGATCAACCTACGATCGTCTATCAATGCAAGGATGAACATAACCTTCCAGTGGAAATTTCTTCCATCTTATGGGTATTGATTCCACTAAATGAAGGTTATTTATCTCAAATAGTTGGTGAGAAACTCACGATTAAGAATATGCCCATTGTACGGGAGTTTGATGATGTCTTTCCGGAGGAATTACCGGGTCTTCCACCAAATCGTGAAGTTGAGTTTTCAATAGAACTCGTACCGGGTGCTTTGCCTATTTCAAAGACACCTTATAGAATGGCCCCAATTGAGTTGCAGGAATTGAAGAAGCAACTCCAAGAGAATCTTGATAAGGGATTCATACGCCCTAGTGCGTCACCTTGGGGAGCACCTGTTCTATTTGTTAAGAAGAAAGATGGATCAATGAGACTCTGCATTGATTATAGAGAACTTAACAAGATCACTATCAAGAACAAATATCCTCTCCCACGCATTGATGACTTATTTGACCAACTACGCGGAGCTCAATACTTTTCCAAGATTGATCTTCGTTCAGGGTATCATCAATTAAGGGTCAAAAGGGAGGATATACCAAAGACGGCTTTCCGTACAAGGTATGGACACTATGAATTTATAGTGATGCCATTTGGTCTTACTAATGCCCCTGCTATCTTCATGGATCTAATGAATAGAGTCTTTAGAGACTATCTTGATCAATTTGTGGTAGTCTTTATAGATGATATTCTTGTCTATTCAAAGAGCAAGGAAGAGCATGAAGATCACTTGAGAATTATATTGAAGACCCTGAGAAAAGAGAAGCTTTATGCCAAATTTACCAAGTGTGAATTTTGGCTTCAAAAAGTTGCATTTTTGGGTCATATAATCTCAAAAGAGGGGATATCTGTGGATCCAGCAAAAACAGAGGTTATCGAAAGATGGTCAAGACCAACAACAGTAACTGAGATCCGAAGTTTTCTTGGTTTGGCTGGTTATTATCGACGTTTTGTAAAAGATTTTTCACGATTATCTAATCCACTCACCAAGTTGACTCGGAAAGGAGTTAAGTTTGTCTGGACAGAGGAATGTGAAGAGAATTTCAAGGAGTTGAAAAGAAGGTTATCCAGTGCACCTGTGCTCACACTGCCTTGTAGTGGAGAAAGGTTTGTGATCTACAGTGATGCATCCAAGAAGGGATTGGGGTGTGTTCTTATGCAAAATGATATGGTGATAGCTTATGCCTCACGACAGTTGAAAATCCATGAGCAAAATTACCCAACACATGATTTGGAGTTGGCTGCGGTAATCTTTGCATTAAAGATTTGGAGGCATTACCTTTATGGTGAAAGGTGTGATATTTATACTGATCATAAAAGTTTAAAGTATATTTTCACACAAAAGGAGCTGAATATGCGCCAAAGAAGATGGTTGGAGCTGATTAAGGATTATGACTGCTCAATCCATTACCACCCTGGGAAAGCAAACAAGGTGGCAGATGCATTAAGTCGACAAGACCATGCTAGTTTATCCATGATGAGGATCACAAAAGATCCAATATTTATGGATTTACAAAGGATGGATCTTGGAATTATAATGGAAGGGGAAAAATCTTATCTTTCTCAAATGAATGTTCAACCATCTATACATGTGAAGATTAAAGAGGCACAGAAAGAAGATGTCGAGTTACAAAAAAGGTGAGAAATGTTCCTGAATTCAACCTTGATTGTGATGGGATAATAAAGTTCAGGAATCGGGTTTGTGTTCCTCCCATCCCCGAATTAAAGAAAGAGCTGCTGGATGAGGCTCATAGTTCTTCATTCTCTATTCATCCTGGAAGCACGAAGATGTATAGGGACCTGAAAGAGTACTTCTGGTGGGATGGCATGAAAAGAGATGTTGCTGAATATGTCTCTCGATGCTTGGTTTGTCAACAAGTTAAAGCTGAGAGACAGAAGTCTAAGGGGATGTTACAACCATTACCCATACCCGAATGGAAATGGGAAAACATCACTATGGACTTTGTCACAGGACTTCCTAAAACATCCAAAGGCAATAATGCTATCTGGGTCATAGTTGATCGTCTTACAAAGTCTGCACACTTCATTGCTATTAGAGAGGATTTCTCTCTAGATCAGCGTGCCAGGATATATGTAAAGGAAGTGGTAAGATTGCATGGAGTACCACTTTCTATTATATCTGATCGAGATCCGAGATTTACCTCGAAGTTCTGGCGAAGTCTTCAGCATACTCTGGATACAGAGTTGAGTTTCAGCACTGCTTATCATCCCCAGACAGACGGTCAGTCTGAGAGAACAATTCAAACCCTAGAAGATATGTTGAGAGCTTGCTCTATGGATTTCAAAGGAGGTTGGGATCAACACCTACCTTTGGTGGAATTTTCTTATAATAATAGCTTTCACTCCAGTATTCAGATGGCTCCTTATGAAGCTCTCTATGGAAAGAAATGCAGGACTCCAACTTGCTGGGATGAAGTTGGGGAAAGAAAGCTATTAGGACCTGATCTCGTTGATGAAATGGCAGAAAAGGTCAGATCTATACAACAACACATAAGAGCAGCTCAGAGTCGACAGAAAAGTTATGCCGACAACCGAAGAAAAGACCTAGAGTTTGAAGTGGGTGATAAAGTGTTCTTACGAATATCTCCCTGGAAGAGGGTTATGAGATTTGGAAAGAAGGGGAAGTTGAGCCCTAGATATATCGGTCCTTTTGAAATACTGGATCGTGTTGGGAAGGTAGCTTACCGATTGGCGCTTCCACCGAATCTCTCTCAAGTTCACGATGTGTTCCACGTATCTCTCCTGAGAAAGTACATACCAGATCCTTCACATGTACTCAGCTCAGAAGTTGTACCGCTGGAGCAAGATCTTTCTTATGAAGAACAGCCGATAGAGATTCTGGATCGTAGCGAAAAATTCCTACGAAACAAGACCACTCGCTTGGTAAAAGTTTTATGGAGGAACCACCAACTTGAAGAAGCTACATGGGAGCTTGAGGATATGATGAGGGAGAAGTATCCTCATTTGTTTGTTACAAAGTGATGAATTTCGAGGGCGAAATTCTTTTTAAGGGGGGTAGAATGTAACACCCGAGACTTTTATGTTATATAAACCATCAAAGGAATCTTTTTCTACACAATACTTGCTTGGCTTGCTTTGCACGCAATCGCGACCTTCCTCGATAGCTTGCGTCGTACGCAATACCGAGTTTCACTAAACAACAATATGCTATTAAAACTAGCCGTTATGAATAGTAATAACCACTTTTTGAAATTTTATAAATTTTATTTTTCAAAATGGACTTCATTTTTGGACTCAGAATATCGAAATTATCCTAGGGTGAAATTTTGGTATTTTTCTGAAAACTTTCAATTTTTGATGAATAGTGAAACCACTAAGTGGTAGGTTAAAAACTGAATTTTGCATAAAACTTAATTTTACCGCTTCTGTGAATGGAATTTCAAAAATCCGAGAGACACGGTTAATATCAAGGACTAAAATGTGGTTCAATGAGATGAAAATAATTTTTTGGTGAATAGTAACTTTTTACTATTTTTACCGCGGTTAATAGTAAATAGGGTAACTAAGGGTAAATATGATATTAATATTACCCTAACACATGTCCTAATTCTATTGGACAAGTGTAATTCGACCAAAAACAAACTTAGGAATAAAATATGACCATTTAGGCCCACTTGGATTAGATTAGGACATTTATTATTAATTTATTTAAAGAAGGGTTAAAATAGTTAAAATCAAAGTTTAATAAGTAAATCATTTTTAATATAGGGTTATACATAGGATAAATTCTATTGTAAATATTCATTAGAAATATAAAAAGATTTCCTACATGATGGTATTTTATTTGTAATTTTTAGACATAAAATAATTTAATTTATTTATGACACAACGATGATGCAGTAATTATCCTATTAATGAAATATTGACATAATTGATGTTATAAACACCAAAATAAATGTAATTTGAGATTTTTTATGAATTCCACTAATTTTATAGGTTACTATGATATATTAATGTTGATTTAATCAACTTGGTTCGAACATTTAATTCTGTTATGACTTTCACAAAAATCATATATCAAATAGTGTCAAAATTGACACAAAATAGTTTTTAAATCAAATATTATATTTTTAATTGTTATTGTATTCCTCAAAATCTAAGGTTCGGCCAAATGACTTAGATAAGGATATATATATTAATAATAATCAATTTGGGGTTCGTTTGGCATGTTATAGTAAGTTTATTAACCATATAGTGAAAGAAAACAAAAAGACACGGTAAAAGTTAAATTATTTAACTTAGAGTTAAATCTAATTGATAAGGTTAAAATAATACCCTAAACTTGTCTAAATCCTATTGGTTGATAGGATTTCGACCCATCCCCACTTTAGCTTCGAAATAAGACCCTTTGGAACCATTATAAACCGATTTTGACTTTAATATAAAATAATATTTTCAGATATTCCTAAGGTGCCCCTCTCCTCCCTTATAAAAGGGCACCTCCTCCCCCTCCTCCTCACACCAATTTGAGCACTCAAGCTCGGCCAACCCCTGCCATTTTCCCTTCTACACTTCCCTAGAATAATCCTAGAGGTCCTGGTCTTCTCCAAAGACCAATCTTAGTTCCTTAAGTGGAGGATTCAAAAAGGCGTTCCAAAGAAGAGGAGCTTCGGACACGAACAAAGCAAATCGGACCTAAGGTAAGGGAAATATCACAATCTCATTTTTATCCGAGATTGTTTATTCGTAAGTATTTACTGGGGTGTATTTTATCATCCACATCCATGTTCCCTCAATATGTAATATTGTTTCCATCCACTTGAAATAGTTTAAATCCAATTTTACCCTTAGGTGAGTTTTTAGTAAAGAATATGAAAGGAATCTTTTGTCGTTCTTCCGTACGAGGTACTTTTTGACTTTTCCGACAAAAGTACGAAGAATGTTTTTTTAACTTATACGGAATGAATGTATTTTTAAAACATTACTTCAAAGAAGCTTCCTTTACAAGTTTTCAAGTTTATTTTTAATCAACTTCTTTTATTTTAAAGTTGTATGACATGTTATGAAAGGAAAAATGTTTTTGAATAAGAAAGGATATTTTCCTCAAGAATTCAATTCAAGTGTTTTATCAAAATTATTTTCCATCTAAGATAATAAAGGGTTCTGTTTCTATCCATATTTTTACATTGGTTTGACTATGTTGTGATGGAATTATGTTTATGAATTCCTTTATCATATATGAATTGATTTATGATGTCATGATGTTTCAAGAATCCCATTTTTGTTATATGTGTTATGCGATGATGTATGTTTTATGATTATGTGGCACACATAAGAAAGGATTCATTATAAGATGGGTGGGACCTATATCTCCCTCCAATGCATTGGGTAATGATTTTATATCTCATGAGATAGACATGGCTGGAACGGAAGGTTATTTCGGTTCAGTGATACAGGACTGAAACGAGGAGTGAACTCGGTTCAGAAAGGGACTTTGTCCACTAAGATAGTCTTGGCAATGAGTCATGACTAACAAGAAATGATTTTCCATGATTATGTGTGGATGCCACAAAGATTCAAGTTTTATGTTATGATTATGGGGATCTCATTTTCACTTCTATGATTTATTCCATGTTAAGATATTATGATCTCTTTTGCAGGTTTTAATTTTCAAAAAGATATGATATGATTTTTATTTCCTTTATTTGCCCTTGCTGAGCATTTGAGCTCACCCTTTTATGTTTTCTTTTCCCCAGGCCAGGAAGATGGATATTAAGTAGAATATGCTAAAAGGGACCCTAGATATGATGAAATAAATGGGAGACACTGTAGAAGATTTATGAACCAGTTGTTTATGTTTCCCAGTTTCTAAAGACACTATACCTATACGGTCCTTTGTGGTTTTGTCATATGTTGTAATAAGTGTGATTCAATTTTGAAGTATTAACAATGTATGTAAAGTGTGGGTCGTTACACTACCCACTAATCTATTCACACATAAAATATTTGAGAAGAGATTAACTTTATCACACCCAATATTTGTGAACCTAACTACTCTCTAACCTGTTCACATAAAATTTCTATCTCATGAGATATTATACTTTACCCAATTCATTGAAGGGAGATATATGTCCCACCCATCATGTAATCCACAAATTTTTCTTCCACCTGGAAAATAAAACATTCACCATCTCATAAATAACCCATGAAAAAAATAATGGGATTCTTAAAAAATTTCAAAAACATCACATAATCAGAACTAAAGAAATCATATAATATCAAAAATCTCATGTTAAAAAACTATTCATATCATAATAGCATATAAAGGGTGTTCAAAATTTCACATCAATAAAGATAACCTAGGAGGGTAAATATAACTTAAAATAAAAAGTTTCTAAAAAAACATTTAAAATATTGAAGTATATATTACATTAAAAAACATGTTTTTGAAGGGAAATTGAAAATATTTGAAATAATTATTTTCTAATAAAATATCCTTGAATATACATAAATGTTTTCAAATAGGGAATAAAAAATACATTGATTTTTTTTAAAGAATATTCAATAATGAAGACTTAAAAAATATAATATTTTTTAAAAAATAAGTGAAAATACATTGAAATATATTACTTTTAAAAGGAAACTTTAATAATTATACTTTAAAAATTAAAAAATATTTTCCAAATGGGGAAGTGAAAATACCTTGAATGCTTATACTTTTGAAAATACTATCTGATAATGGTAACCTAAAAATTATAAAATCTTTTTGAAAAGAGAAAGAGAAAACACATTCAAAAAATTTATCATTAAAAGGAATAATTAATAATTTAAACCTGAAAAATACATAAAGGTTATGAAAATAAAATATGAAGTATATGATAAAAATTTTAACATTGACAATATGTAAAAACATTTTGATCATTTTGAACTACCCTTTTTAAAAACTCGCATCATTAAAATGATGTCCAAAATTTTGTTTTAAAATCAATTAAGGCGAGTAAGAGAATTATTGGAGATAAAAACATTTTGAGTTTACACTAGTGAAAGTAGAGCATCGATGGGAAGTAAAAACATGGACATAGAAGAAAAATCCATTAAAATAAATAGAAAATATCCTTAAAATAAATAAATTTTAACAAAATAATATAATTTTCAAGGAATAATAAATTTATTTTGATCATGATTTCCCCAAAAAACACAAGTTTTAAATACATCATAACATCATCATAGGTTATATTAGATCAATCTTGGAAGATAATAGCCACTAGAAAGTTATTATGACCCATGAAAAAAATTAAATTCATGAAAATCCCTTACAAACTTTTTAGATTTTTCATCAAACATCGAGAGAGGTATAAAATTAAATAAATCACTAAATATCATGAAATATAGTATCATGATACAAAATGAAAATATGTTAGTATTTAAACAAATGAAAAGGAAACATGGTGCATAACTTAAACATGTCTTAATGAATTCAAATTTGAGATAAAGAAACCCTTACAACTTAAATAAAATCTGATTGAAATAGATAAAACTTGAAGTTTATGTTAACTACATACTTGGAATCATTTATGATATAATATCATAACATTGGTCATGAATGTGGTTAAACTTAACTAGACTTGAAAACACACTAACTTGATTATTGATTATAGTTAAGGAGGTTTATTTTGAAATAATATCATTATAACAGAATTATAATGATATTATTATTTTATGGTGAAAAATATTTTATGATTCTTGGATAGATAATAAAAAATAAGAAGAAAAATGAAAAAAATAATTCTCCATGGTTGCGGTATTTGGCATGTACTCATGATTGACTCTCCTTTGTTTTTTTATATAGAAAAAATGAATAAATAATGGTTATACCATTAATATGAAAAAATCATGGTATAAAAATGATACCATAGCCCTAATAATTTTATTTTTATAATATATTTGGATGAGAAAGATTAAGAAGAAAACATACGAATGATAAAATACTTACATTGGAGACTTTTTTCATCCATGGAAGTCCCCATGAAATTGAAGGTAATATGATAAAGATGAGTAACCAGAGGATTATGTTTGTGGTATATGGTTATAGGGAGAGTAAAATGTATTATTTTCAAAGATTAATTTGAATTTTAGGTTTACCTTTGAAAGTATTTAATTGGCCCCCTTTTATAAGAGAGGGAAATGGAACTTTTGATAACACCCTTTATATTTTAATAATTTCATGGAACTATTATTTGTTAAATGGCACCAAAGATTCAAAATAATGATGTTTCGGAATGGTGAAGTTGAAAATTCATCATATACACTCATTTTTTAGGTATTCCTGTGTGATTTACGTATTTTCCCTTTTACATTTTTTTCCAAGATTACGTTTACCTAGGTAACATTTCTTTTTTACCCATGGAAGTTAATTAAAACTAACATAATTAAATTTGAAACTATCACATAATTTTATCATTATAATAATAAATATCAAAATAATATCATTAGATAAAATTTATATTGTTAATAAATATTAGTTTTTGGAACCTATAATGGTGTTCTAAGCACTTTGTTATTGGAGATTCAAGAAGTGTGATGACCATGAAAATATGCTTGTGTGTTTGGAATGAAATAGTTATGTTTTTTAAGTACAATGATTTGGTTGTAATGTGTTGAGATTCATATATTAGGTCACATATATTTTTCTATTTCATTAATTATATTAATTTGATTATAATTCTAATTATTGAATGTTTTCTTAGCAAAAAAATATGTTATTCCATGCTAGATATCTAGACAACACAACCAAGGCATATGGGAGTCACCTAAACCACACATCGGAGCTAGTTAACCTTGATATCACAAGATTAGTTGGTGTAGGAGTATGTAAAAATTAACAAACAAGAGGGGAAGATCCATGCCACAGGTCGGCCGCATGGATTTAAGATCCCGATTTTGGTATGGCTATGTTTTCATTGTGTTTTGGGTTGAATCCCTTGTTTCGAGCTTTAAGGGATTTCTTCTGAAAGTATGAGAGGCCTTGGGGGTGTTTTGAGGGCTCGTGGCCCGAAAGAAAGGAAAACTAGGCAAGACAGGCCTGGGCGCACGGCCTGCGCACGGCCAAGACAAATCGTGCGGCCTACCCAGGTAAACCGTGAAACCCTCCTCCTTCAGATAGTAGCATGCACACAGTTTGCGCACGGTTTTTCAAACCATGCGAACAAATAGTATGACCTCTTAATGTTGGAAAAAACTACAAGTTTTCCACTCTGGGCTTTTAAACCGCAACTCAGGTTTTCCTATAATTTCCTCCCTCTTCATGCTAGGCATGAACAAAATCGCCCAAGAGCTCCAAGAGATCTATATCCCTAGTTTCTAAGATGTTTTTTGGTGTCGTTGGATTCAGATCGAATCTTCGACTAAGGATAATCTCATCCTTAATTCCCTTTTCGGTTTAGGGTTTGTATCTTCTCTCCCTCTTATTCCAAAGCTCTAAAACCCTATCTTTTGGGAGAGTTTTTGGGTGAAGCTCTAAAGGTTGGTTGGATCGAGGTCTAAGGACTCGATTGAGAGTGCGTTCAACTTCGAGTTCGAGGTAGGTGGTCTACAAGTTATATCCCATGTTTATTTGGGTATTTGTGCATGTTTAGTTGTGTTCTTGTTTCCCCTTGGTTATGTTTTTAATAACCTTGGCATGTTTGGTAATAATGGCGTTTGAAATGGAAAATATGAACCCTCACGATCCCCGAGGGATGTGTTGGGATTGAATTGACCTAATTGGGGCCATCCATGGGACGTGCCAGCTTTTCCTGGGTTTAGGGATTGATATTAAACAAGTGACCTTGTTGTAATAAATGGTAGATCCCTTGATGAATATGTTGGCATGATTGGTTGAACTTGGAATAGAAGTTAGGTGATGCACGTAGACTTGGAAATAACCTAAGGGTTCTTTGGAATGGGTTTAATGGTTGATTCATGGAAATGATCAATGGGTTAAATGGATTAATGTGTAAACTGATTAAATACCATAATGGGATAGATTATGGGTTTAGTATTGAATGATTAGTGAGACAGGAATAACACATGAGAATTGGGTGAATGGTTAAATGATGTGAAACGGTAATGTGTTAATGGGTTAAGGAATAATGTGAATTCCCATGTGGTTTGTTGTGAATGGTTTTTCCAAGGGGAAATGGTATGGTTAGTTGATGTTTACTTATATGTATAAGCTTGTGCACATTGCTTGGTAGATTGGGGTATGACTTTAGGATCTACGCCCACGGGTAGAGCGAAGACTGATGCTCTAAACTCCACCCTAAATGCACGGGTTAGGAATGAGGATTGAGGATCTATTATCCTAATGGTTGCATCCACCTAGACTGAGGATTCAAGGTGAGGATATTGTTGCATCCACCTGGACTGAGGCTTCAAGGTGAGGATATGGTTGCATCCACCTAGACAGAGGCTTCGAGGTGAGGATATGGTTGCATCCACCCAGACTAAGGATTCAAGGTGAGAATATGGTTACTATGAGGGGGTCGATCATAGTGAGATAGGATAACGATGTGGTTACCCTCTTTCATGTTATTGTTGGCCTTAGACCCATGTAACATAGTGTATGTGATTAACCCATGGAAATGTGATGAAATGGTAAGTGATGATAATTGGTGTGAATTGAATGGTAATGGAAGTGGCAATGGATTTGGCTCTGAATTGGTTAATGACACCTTAAATAATTACTTGGAAATTATCATTCATTTTCCTTTTTCATGCACTACCTGTTTATACTGGATAATTTGTAAACTCCGTTGGTGGTGGCCTACTGAGTTGTACTCACACCCTGCTCGGGCCATCGTTGGGTACCCGAGCAGACTTCATGTTTGCAGGTCAGGAGAAGGGAAAAGGTCCTTGCTAGATAGTTGAGTGGACATGGGTAGCACTTGGTGGAGGATCCAAACTTGGAGCCAGAACCATTTTGGGGATTTTGGTCGTTGTCTTTATTTTGGGTTTTGTTCACTCTTGCACTTGTAGTATGACATGGCATGTTTATTGTTGGAAATGGTTGTTATACATTTTCCCTGTTTATTGGTTATGGTTTATACTATTTGGTTATTTCTGTTGTGGCTTTCTATGATAAAAAGGGGGTATAGTCTCCCCACTTGACTCCATAGACCACCGCTGCTAGTCGTCAGCCTTTGGCGTATGGGGAGGTGCGCTTAAGGTCACGTAACCACCCATCTCGGAACACTGGTTTAGTGGATTCTAGGTCAGGGACATTACAATGTGGTATCAGAGGAGGTATTTCTTCTTCTTTTCTGAGGTCTTGTTATTTAGGGTAGGTTTCCAAGGGTTAAGATGTGTCGGGCCTTCGTAATCAGCTTGTGCTTGGGAGTAGCTAACCCATGTACGGGGGAAAACCCAAGTCACCCTGGGTGGGAAATGCTGTTCTTGGTTGTGTGTTGTTACAGTTAATGATATTTCACCATTGGGTGATGCACATGTAGTTTGATGTGACTGTTTCATGATATTTGGCCTGTGGCCTTATCGGTGCGAGGATTTGCATTCATGCATCATTTTAGGCACCTAGGGAGATAGGCGACATGCATTGTGTTGGGCACACACATGGGGTGGGCGTGTGAGGCAGGAAAGTAGGGTGCATCATGAATTTCATGAAACCAAGAAATAATGATAATAATGAAATAAAACAAGTGGGTAAATGATTTTTAATAAATGTAAGGGTTTAAATGAAGTGGGAAATGTTTTTGTAACATGTTGTGTGAGTTTGGTGGTAGTGCATGGTTGTTTACCCCAAGTGGACCATGGCTCGCAGTAAGTATGGCCAGGGCGGTGATTTGAGGTGTTAATGTCATTTAATGAGTATATGAAATGGGTTGTTGTGGCTAGTAAAGATCCTTTTTATAAGTTCGTTAAAGTTTTATGGTATGCGTGCTAAATCTTGTGCTTGGAAATGTAAAGAGATACCACCACGACATCGGTTACCAGTTGGGAAACATGAAGATGTTGCTGAGAACACTCCTCCGATAGAGGATAATGAAAATGTGGTGATCAATGAATGCAGAGAAGACCAGTTATGGGAGAACATGGATCGCCTTATGTAAATGATGGATTGGGACCCAGGGTGGGTTTCACCGCGTATGTTTGAGCTAACTAGGGACTTCCAGCTGCAGCACCCTCCGACTTTCACTGGAGAGGGTGGACCATAGGCAGCGGAGTTCTGGTTAGAGTCTATCCAAATGATACTGGATCATCTGGAGACCCTTGTTGAAAAGTGAGTAAATCTGGCCGTTTATATGTTGTGGGGCTAGGCAAGGCGTTGGTGGGACATACAGGCTCAGACCGAGTAGGCTGAGGGGATGTCATGGGAGGCTTTCCAAGAGAAGTTTCTGGAGAATTTCTACCCAGAGACTTTGAGGGAGGAGCGGGATGCAGAGTTTATGAGCATGAATCAGGGATCGTTATCGGTGATGGACTATGCTATTCACTTCACTAGTTTATGATGCTTTGTCCCAGTATTAGCAGGGGATGAGGCAGCGGTAGCAAGGCGTTTCCAGGATGGGTTGAGACATGAGATCAGGTCTCAAGTAAATATCTTCCACTTGAAGAGGTTTGCAGAGGTGATGGATCAAGAAATAATCTCTAAAGGGAACTTGAAGGGAGCTTTGGGTGGTGGGCTTGTCGTGCCATCTGGGCGGACAAGTCGTGCATCTTCTGAGGGTCGGAAGCACCGTTGGGAAAGTTTCCAGCATGGTGGTCAGAAGAGAGGGTCAGCCTCTCAGAGTGGGAACCACATGTTTTGTTATCAGTGCAGTAGGTCGGGGCATATGCATGGTCAGTGTCCTCGACCTCCAGTTGAGTGTCATTCGTGTGGTAGGATGGGGCATGTGTAGAGGTTCTTTAGGAACTCTCGGCAAGCGGGTGAGCAATATGATGAAAGGCAGGTACCGGGTGCAGGAAGGGGATCAGTTTCCCCGTATTAGGCAGGCAGTTGGAGATCCATGGGCCGTACTAGTAGGGGCGGTGGACGTGGAACTGTAGGGAAAGATCGCTCATGCCAGCAGGGCAGTGCAGCGCAGGGTGTTCAGGTCAGAGCACAGGGTAGAGGGGCAGGTCATCTTCAGGCGGTTCAGTTTGCACCTGGTGATGGCGAGGCCGAACCGTCAACTGTTCGAGGTACCATCCTTGTAGCTTCTACATTTTTTTGTGCATTGTTTGACATAGGTTCCACAGAATCTTTTGTTTCTTTTCCGATTATGGTAGTGCTGGGTTTACCTGTGGAGAGGGTGTGTGGAGTTATGTCAATTGACACTCCGTTGGGGGTGCGGGTTGAGGATATCCAGCAGTGCAAGGGATGTGACTTAGCAGTTGGTGGGTATCGTTTTCTATGGGACTTGTTCATTTTTGAGATGTCAGGGTTTGACCTAATCTTGGGAATGGATTGGTTGATGTTGTATCGGGTGCACATAGATTGTTACCGTTGTAGAGTATTGTTCAGGTCGCTTGAGGGTGACACTTATGTCTACCGTAGTGAATGGGTTGTTCGAGCAGGGCGTGCGGGGCCATTTTGTCAACTGATGAGTGGACTCACAGATCAAGTGGCATGTATCATGCTTGATATTGATGAGGAAGGGGAGAAATCTAATTTCCATCTTGTGGTGGATCGGTTTCAGGATTTGTTTCCTGAGGATTTCTCGGGGTTACCACCCAAGAGGGATGTCGATTTCATGATTGAGTTTCTACCGGGAGATGAACTAGTTTCTATTCTGCCATACTAAATGGCACCGACAGAACTCCAGGAACTGGAGGTTCAGCTTGATGAGTTGGACCGTAACGGGTTTATCCGTCCTAGTACATCTTCTTGGGGATCTCCCGTGCTTTTTTCAAAGAAGTCTGATGGTTCGTTGAGGTTGTGTGTTGACTATCTAAAGTTGAACTAGATGACGGTGAAAAATCGGTACCCTCTTTCTAGAATTGATGACATGTTTGATTAGTTAAGGGGTGAATCAGTGTTTTCTAAGATTTATCTGAGGTCAGGTTATCACCAGATGAGGGTGAGGTCTTCTGACGTACCACATACAGCTTTTCGGAGTCAGTACTGGTTATTTGAGTTTGTGGTAATGCCTTTCGGCTTGACCAATGCATCAGTGGTGTTTATGGATCTGATGAACCGAATATTTCAACCCTTTCCAGATCAGTTTGTGGTTGTCTTTGTTGAAGATATCTTAGTGTACTCGAAAACTAACGACGATCATTCCCATCATATTGACACCGTCTTGGGTACGCTAAGAGAGCATCGACTATATGCCAAGCTATCAAAGTGTCAATTCTTGATAGGTGAGGTGAATTTTCTGGGTCACATCATCTCAGAGGCAGGTGTGTCAGTGGATCCAGAGAAGGTTCAGGAAGTTTTATCTTGGGAGCATCCCAAGAGTTTTTCAGATGTTCAGAGTTTTCTGGGTTTGGCCAGGTATTACCGAAGGTTTATTCAGGATTTATCTCGCTTTCCAGCACCACTCTCAGGATTGACCAAGAAAGGAATCAGGTTTGAATGGTCAGAGGCTTGTGAGAACACCTTCCAGGAATTGACGAAGCGGTTGAAGACTGCACCTATCTTGATCTTACCTGAGCAAGGTAAGAGGTACATCGTGTTTTGTGATGCGTCCAGATTCAGACTTGGGGTTGTGTTGATGCAGGATGAGCGGGTTTTGGCTTATGGGTCAAGGCAGTTGAGACCCCATGAGCAGAACTATCCCACTCATGACCTTGAGTTGGCTACAGTGGTGTACGACTTGAAGTGATGGAGGCACTATCTTTTGGGAGAATGGTTTAATGTGTTTACCGACCATAAGAGTTTAAAGTACATCTTCTCACAACGGGATATGAATCTATGATAGTGAAGATGGGTTGAATATCTCCAGTCTTTTGACTTTGATTTGGTGTACACACTGGGAAAGGTAAATAGTGTTTCTGATGCTCTGAGCAGGAAGGTTCAGAATCAGGTGGTTCAAGAGTCCAGCATCAAGTGGAAGGTGATGGATTTGTTTGCAGAGATGCACTTGGAGGTGTAGGAGGAGAGTGGTCAGGTCACTCTTGCTTCCTTAACAATGGATTTGACGCTTTTTGAGTCAAGTTAAGGAAGGTCATCATGATGATCCTGAGTGTTTTTTCATGAAGGGAAAGCATAAAGGTGGGGAGCTACCTTCTGGTTGGGCTGTCGATGTGGAAGGTGTTGTTCGTGTTCGTGATCATGTAGTTGTGACAAAGTGTGTGAGAGAAGAGTTGATGAGTGAGTTCTATGCATCAAAATGGGCATTGCATCTTGATTTGACCAAGATGTACCGTGATCTCTGAAGGCAGTTTTGGTGGCCTGGAATAAAGAAGGAAGTTGCAGGATTTGTGGCCTGGTGCCTTTCCTGTCAGTAGGTGAAGGCCGAGCATCAATGCCCAGGTGGTTTGTTGAATCCATTTCCCATTCTGGAATGGAAGTGGGATGATGTAACAATGGATTTTGTCATGGGTCTTTTGAGGACGCCGCGGAAGAATGATGCAGTCTAGGTGGTGGTGGATCGGTTAATGAAAGTGGCTCATTTCTTATCAATTTAAGAGACCTTTACAGTCAAACAATTGGGTGAGCTGTATGTTTGGGAAATAGTGCGTTTTCATGGTGTTCCGCAAAACATAGTTTTGGACCGAGATCCGCGTTTCACAACGCGTTTCTAGAAAGGGTTGCAGAAGGCTCTTGGTATGCAGGTGTTTTTGAGTATGGATTTCCACCCACAGAAGGACGGGAAGTCGGAGCATACGATCCATGGTTTGGATGACATGTTAAGAGACTGTGTATTGGAACATGGTGGTTCTTGGGAGAGGCACCTATCGTTAGTTGAGTTTGCCTACAACAACAGTTTTTTGGCTAAGATTCAGATGGCACCGTTTGAGGCACTCTATGAGAGGCCATGTAGATCTCTGTTGTGTTGGCTAGAGGCCGATGAATCTGAGTTGTTGGGACCAAGTCTCATGCAGGAGAATTCAGAGAGAGTTAAGTTGATCAAGAAGTGGATGGATACGGCTCAGAGTAGGTAGAAGTCGTATGCAAATCAGAGGAGTAGACCTCTTGAGTTTGCGATGGGTGATAAAGTGTTCCTTCGGGTGTCTCCAAGGTTGGGTCACCGTCGGATTCAAAATCTAGGTAAGTTGACACCCAGGTATGTGGGACCTTTTGAGATTGTTGAGAGGATCAGACCAGTGGCATACCTATTAGATCTTCTATAATGGTATGGTGGGATGTATGATGTGTTTCATGTGTCACAGCTTCGACGATACCACCCAGACCCATCTCACGTGGCTGACGTGGAGGATGTGGAGCATGAGGCTGATGCGTCCTTTGAGGAGCATCCGGTTCGTGTGGTGGATCATAGTGAAAAGGTCTTGTGAGTCAAGGTTGTGTCATTAGTTCGAGTACTATTGAAGAATGGGAATGTTCAGGAAGAAACTTAGCAGCGGGAATCAGATATGCGGGCTCAGTGGCCCGAACTCTTCTCTTCGGTGGACCAATGAGGCTTGGGAACTCGGCTCGAGGATGAGACGTTATAAGGTGGGGAGGTTGTAAGATCCCCCTTTTTGGAAGGGTATGTTTTCATTGTGTTTTGGGTTGAATCCCTTGTTTCGGGCTTCAATGGATGTCTTCTGAAAGTATGAGAGGCCTTAGGAGTGTTTCGAGGGATCGGGGCACAAAAGAAAAGAAAACTGGGCAAGACACGCCTAGGCGCATGGCCTGCACACGGCCAGGCCAAACCATGTGTCCTGCCCAGGTAAACCATGCAACCATCGTCCTCCAGAAAGTATCACGTGAACGGTTTGCGCATGACTTGTCAAACTGTGCGGGAAAACCATGCAGCCTCTTAAAGTTGGGAAAAATAATAAGTTTTCCACTCTGGGCTTTTAAACCCCAACTCAGGTTTTCCACTCATTTCCTCCCTCTTCACCCTAGGCACGAACCAAATCTCCCAAGTTCTCCAAGATATCGATCTCCCTCGTTTCTAAGGCGTTTTTGGTGCCGTTTGAAGCGGATTGAAGCTCCGGGTAAGGCTAATCCCATCCTTGATTCTCTTTTTGGTTTAGGGTTTGTATCTTCTCTCCCTCTTGTTCTGAAGATCTAAAACCCTATATTTTGGGTGAGTTTTAGGTTGAAGCTCCAATGGTTGGTCAGATCATGTTCTAAGGACTCGATTGAGAGTGCTTTCAACCACGGGTTCGAGGTAGGTGGTCTACAAGTTATATCCCATGGTTATTTAGGGTATTTGTGCATGTTTAGTTGTGTTCTTGTTTCCCCTTGGTTATGTTTTTAATAACCTTGGCTTGTTTGGTAATAATGGTGTTTTAAATGGAAAATGGGAACCCTCACGATCCCTGTGGGATGTGTTGGGATTGACTTGACCTAATTGGGGCCATCCATGGGATGTTCCGGATTTTCCCGGGTTTAGGGATTGTTATTAAACAAGTGAACTTGTTGTAATAAATGGTAGATCCCTTGATGAATATGTTGGCATGATTGGTTGAACTTGGAATATAAGTTAGGTGATGCACTTAGACTTGACAATAACCTAAGGGTTATTTGGAATGGGTTGAACGGTTTATTCATGGAAATGATGAATGGGTTAAATGGATTAATGTGTAAACTTATTAAAGACCATAATGGGATAGATTATGGGTATAGTGTTGAATGCTTAGTGAGATAGGCATAACACATTGGAATTGGGTGAATGGTTAAATTATGTGAAATGGTAATGTGTTAATGGGTTAAGGCATAATGTGAATTCTCATGTGGTTTGTTGTGAATGGTTTCTCAAAGGGGAAATGGTATGGTTGGTTGATGGTTACTTATATGTATAAGCATGTGCACATGGCTTGTTAGAGTGGGGTATGACCTGAGGATCTACGCCCACGGGTCAAGCGAAGAATGATGCTCTAAAATCCACCCTAAATGCACGGGTTAGGAATGAGGACTGAGGATATATTCTCTTAATGGTTTCATCCACCCAGACCGAGGCTTCGAGGTGAGGATATGGTTGCATTCACCCAGACTGAGGCTTCAAGGTGAGGATATGGTTACATCCACCCGGACTGAGGCTTCGAGGTGAGGATATGGTTGCATTCACCCGGACTGAGGCTCCGAGGTGAGAATATGGTTACTATAAGGGGGTTGATCCTAGTGAGATAGGATAATGATATGGTTACGCTCTTGCATGTGATTGTTGGCCTTAGACCCATGTAACATAGTGTATGTGATTAACCCATGGAAAAGTGATGAAATGGTAAGTGATGATAATTGGTGTGAAATGAATGGTAATGGAAGTGGCAATGGATTTGGATCTGAACTGGTTAATGGCACCTTAAATAATCACTTGGCAATTATCATTCATTTTTCTTTTTCATGAACTACCTATTTATACTAGATAATTTGTAGACACCATTGGTGGTGGCCTACTGAGTTGTACTCACACCCTACTCGGGCCGCTATTGGGTTCCCAAGAAGACTTCAAGTTTGAAGGTCAGGAGAAGGGAAAAGGTCCTTACTAGATAGTTGAGTAGACATGGGTAGCACTTGGTGGAGGATTCGGACTTGGACCCGAGACCATTTTGGGGATTTTGGCCGTTGTCTTTATTTGGGGTTTTGTTCACTCTTGTACTTGTAATATGACATGGAATGTTTATTGTTGGAAATGGTTTTTATACATGTTTCCTTTTTATTGGTTATGGTTTCCGTTATTTGGCTATTTCTGTTGTGGCTTACTCTGATAAAAAGGGGGTATAGTCTCCCTACTTGACTCCATGTACCCCCACTGCTAGTTGGCAGCCTTTGGTGTATGGGGAGGCGTGCTTAAGGTCATGTAACCACCCGACTCGGAGCATCGGTTTAGTGGCTTCTGGGTCGGGTACGTTACAATGGAAGTGTAGGATGTCGAAATCGGGTGGTGTCGGTGAAGGGTTGGAGTCAACCCTAGTACATGCGTATGGCCAAATAGAGGTTAGATTTGGATTATTAATCACTCCCCAAGAAAAGTAAAACAATATGTGGGAATCCATCAAAAAGAAAAATGTTATTCCATCCTTTGAATATATTGATAAAAGCATAGTCGTATGATAATCTCATTCTAGGATGTCCGATCGAGCTTGTTCATCATCTCCAACCTCTCGATAGTGGATCTACATGAAGGATGCAACCTCATATCGACCATCACATGAGGTATAACCAAGATATCAATAAATGATCAATTTTAATAAGTACATGAATTATATCACTATCCTATATGTATAAGATAATATATAAAATGTGTTTAAATGGTGAAAAGAAGATATTTATCCTGATGAACTTGACATGGTTGATGAAATTTGTAGTTACACAATGTCACATGAATCCATCAAGAGATGATATATGAATCATGTGACCATATAGGGGAAATAAAATGAGTGTAAGTGGCATCACATGATGGAATTCATAAAATAACCTAGTCCGTCACATAAATAATAGTGTATATTTTCATCTCATTAAGGTTTCACCATTTAGATTTTTCTTGGAATAAAGCTGATGAATTTTTTTTATCAATTTTCACCAAGATATCACATGATGAAGTGAATCCAATCACGCGAACCATATGAATTCATTGATTTTTTTACTAAGGATCATAGAATCTAGTGAATTTGAACATGTGATGTTATGTTGACATAATTGTGGTTGTGCATAAAAAAATGTATCTCCCTTTATGAGAACCTTCCATCATTACTAGCTTCCCATCGTATGAACATATTAGTTGTTTTCAGGTGGCATGTTTCATGATCATATGAATTTTACCATAGAATCCACGGAGACAAACACTAACCCATCACATGAAGTGTGATGGATTACGTGACCAAATATCCACTAAATCCATCACATGAGTAAGTTTCCATCACATAATTCCATCACATATCTCTTTAATATCACAAGTAGAGAAGAGTACATGAATATAGTCTATTGATTTTTCATGTTCCCACTAAGTAAATTAATCACATGGTAGTATCGATTGCATTACATGTTTACGTATCATCGAGAATTCACAAGAATGATCAAGTATAATGCGATCAAATGTTGAGGATCATGTGAATCCATATTGACATCACCTCAGCTTCACTTGAAAAATTATATGTCTTCACCAGAAAATTTATTCATTTATTGCTTCCTATCATGTGATCCTTTGGCTTTTTTTCCAACATTTATCTATAGAAATGTAAAGAAATCACATGAATCCCTCGAAGTGACCACACGAATCCATAAATGGTTGAGAAGAATTTTTCTGTTGACATACTAAGGATTAGTCAATTGAAGCCATCATGTAGTTGTGTATATCTCATGTGATGTTGATCATGTGAAGCTCTCCACCACCTCAAAATAGTGAATGTGGCACATTCACCATGAAAAGTAGTGACATATCTGGCCAACTTTGCCTATATAAAACTTTCCTTCCACATTGAAAGTATTAGAGGAGGGAATAAAGTGTAATGAGAGATAATGAGAAAGAGAGGAGGTAATTTGGTGAAGGATTCAAAATTGAGAAAGGGATGGGGAATTCATTTCAAATGGATAGAATGAGAAAGGAAAGATGGAATAAGAATGAGGATTTCCTTCAGAGAAATTATCCATGTAATCCTAAGAACTCATTGTGAGACCCTCTCATGAGAATCCATCATGTAAATTCCTTAATATCCCATGTTTTCATGATGATATGAACATCACAATGTCCCTTTGTTATGTAATGCCTCCATTTATCCTTTCAATACGAATGTCTCTGGACATTCACCCCTATCTTATGAAGACCCCTTGACATGCGGCCTTGACATGCATGTGAACCTATGGATAGACACTCATCTTATCCTTAAAACCCTAGGATATGTATCCTTGACATGATCCATCAGTCATGTACCCCTCCTTCATGAAAACCCTTTCCATGTTGAAGAATTCATGTGATGAAATTATGTGATTGCATGACTCATCACTGATATCATGATTCCATCACATAGTTTATATAATAAGTTCATTGTTCATGTGAAACTACTTAGAAATTTCATTTAGATCGCATGAAAACCATTATACATGTCATATTAGTCATGTTAATCCCTTTAGATATGTCATCCTGATCTTGCATCATCCAAATAACATGTCATATTTAACTATAAGATACCCTAGAAAATTTTATCTTTGATCATGTGAATACCCCTAGACATGTTATCCTTGTCATACAGAAGACCTTTGACATGTGATCTTAGATCACAGGTGTAACACCCCAAGTTTTTTTTATTTTCTTTAAATTAATTAAATATTTTTGATATTCTTATTTTCACACAACATAGAATATAGATTGTGTTATTTGAAAGAACTAATTTTAGATTGTGTTTCACATAACAAAAATTTATTCTTACACTACATGAAACACTTATATTATCTTGTGGTCCATGAAAAACTATTTTTGGCTTGAATTAAACATATTTCCAAATTTTATTGATAGTTCGTGGTAAATTCAAGGCTAAATTCTCCAAAACGTAAATATAATATTAATAAAATTATTAAAATATTGTTATAGTTATTACCTATTAGTTGTAATAGAAGTTATAAAAAATATTTACTAAATGATGAAAATATTATTTACAAATTTATAAAAATTTAATCCCTTTTATCAATTATTTATAAATGAAATAAAGGACTATTTGAAAATAAATAAATCCATTTTCTGGGAAAACTATTTCTCTATGTAGAAACGCCATTTTATCTCAATAAATTAAAAAAACATATTTTGATGAATGTTTTAATTAAAATATATATATTATAAAATTATTCAATATTTTTTCACACTCATCAAATATATTTTATAGGTGTAAGGTAAGAATAAATCCAATTTAATGAATAAAAAGATGTATTAATCTAAAAGGTAATTTTACCACCTTTTAATAGTGCACCTATTTTAAATATAAATTTTAAAACTTTTATAATTTTTATTTGAAAAAATAAAATTCATTTTTCAAATTTAAATATAAAAATTTAACATCTTTGATCTTTTAGTATTTTTCTGAAATATTTTATTTTTTGATGAATGGGGAAAAACACTGAATTTTAATTGAAAACTGCATTTTCATCTAATTTAATTAAATAGGTAAATTATATTTTTAGTTGGTTTAAAAGTTAATTTAGATAAATTTGACAACAATTTATAAAATTTAGGTCATTTTAATCAATTTAATATTAAAATTGTATATAAAAACAGTTCAATCTTTTAAACATTTTTTACTTTAAAAACTCGTTGTTTCGCCCCGTCTACGAGATTATTTTTTAAAATAATTTTCTAGAACTTATGTGCTTATAATTTTGAAAAATGTATTAATCATAATTTATGAGTTCTAATAAGGTTAAAAAAAATTAACAAAAATATTAGTGAAATTAATTAAAATTAATTACAGTGATTAAGGTAAAAACGAGTTTACTTAGTGTTTAATCATTGACTTAAGGGGCCAAATACGCTATAAAAAAGTACAAAATACATTTTTTGGAAATATTCCCACCATATATTTACTTTTCTATAAAATTTTAAATTATTGGAGACACACAATGAAAGGGAGACCTCTCAATAGTGTTTACCTTTTTATATTTACAAGAATGCCAATCCTCCTCCACTATAAACGGGCACTCACCCCCCCTCGCACTTATTCACACCTCTAAATCCCTTTTTATCATAAAAAACCTTCCAAAATACACTCCCAACTTATATACCTACATTCTAGAGGCCTAAATTTGGGATTAAATACAACCAAAGAATCCCTTTGGTTCCAACCAAAAGGAGTTACTTGTAGTTAGAGATAACATTCTTCTACTTTCATTTCTACTATATTTATTTCTCCAATAATTAAATTATTTTTATTAATTTATTATATAATAAAAGTAGTATCCTAAATATACTGATATATTTTTATTCAATGGTTTTGAACTTCACCAACACACTTCCGTCAAATGGTAAGGAACGTACTGTTTCTGTGTATAGTGGACTACCTCCTCACAAAACAATTTCGTTCATTTTTTATTTTTCCACCTATAATGGTGAGTAATTATGATTTAAATGATATTTTTATATTATATAAATTATATTATTGATTTAATAATACTTATTTAATTATTATATAACATATTCCTCCATACTTTCCATTTTGTTGAAATATTATAACTTCATTTTTGGGAATGTTCACTACCGCCTCTTCAAAGCGATGCGATTCATTTACACTTTACATGGAATATAATAAGGATAGGATTAGTAAAATTAGATGATATATATTAAATAATAATTATAATATAATTATAATATTCATATATATTTCAACTATGTTCTTTCTTTCAATATGATAAGAAAATGGAAATAACGTTCATGCTTACGTACGACCTACCATCTCTATGAATGGTTTATTCCATTTCAAATTTTTATCCTTTATAAATTATTATAAATATTTATATAAAGAATATATATATTATATTTATATCATTTTTTTCATTATTTAAATATTAAAATTATTATCTACGTAAGAGGATCAATAATAACTAGTCAAAACATATTTGATAAACAAAGAAGATTTCACCCAAAATGAAGTATTAACATTGAATTGTTAATAAATAAGTAATATAGATCCATAATATAATAATAAATAGTATTATATATAATAATATTTTTATTTGGTTGATGTATTATAAACCTATATTTATTATATAGGAGGTTTTACCATGTATGATGAAATTCAAGATATATGTCAGTGTTTTCTCGTTTCATATTTGTTTTTATCTGATATATGATATATTCACCAGTTATTCTTGTTGTGTGGTTTATATACTTATATAGGATAATTTATATCATGAATTTAATTTATTTCATGATATTATAATTTTCAATTGATTTTATTCTTTCATGGGGATCATGATAGAAATGTTACTCAAGTTGTAAGGGCTTTCTAGTCTCACTTTTTTTTTCTGCGAGACTTATACCTTATTCACCAATAATTTATTTTGTGTGGTGTATATAATTAACATGAAATAATTCTAGGATTATTATACATACGTTTATCTTTATTTAAATAACCATTTTATTATATTAATTTTACGGGTTTTATGGTTCAAAAGTTACCAAATCGATAAAGTAATTTTGTCTCAATTTGGCTTCTTTGAGATACAAGCCATGTTATGCACCAATATTTTTCTATTAGGTGTATATAATACCATTTGAGATGTTATATAATGAATCATATTATTTTTATTATATTTTAATCTTCAGGTAATTTGATTATTTTTTTGGGATTATGATTCGAAGTTTCCAAAGTGGTATCCCTTTATTGTTATAATCTCACTATTTATCAGGATTGTTTACAATTATGCTTCCATTGATGAAATATTTTGATTAATCTCACAATAAATCTCATTAATTTTATTATACTATTATTATTAATTATATATTCATGTAATGGTATAATTTTTTCACTCTTTGTTACTTAATATTATTAAGAATGTGTTTTTATGAAAATTCAACATTACCTCACTCTTCAGCCAGAAATAAGTATTATTTAAAAACCATGTTTTATAAATAAAAAATTTCCAAAAAATTATAATATACTCATACAATTTTTAAAATAAATTTTTACTCTTCTTTTACTATTTAAAAAATGTTTTTTTCAAATAGGAATCTTATTGTTGTTTTCTAATTGAGGCACTTTTATAAACATTTTACAGCACAATAATGAATGATAACAATGTATAGATTTATTCTACATCATAACCATCATTTATTTAAATATTATTTAATAAGTTTTTTAGTTTATTTTTAAAGAAAATAACTTTTCAAAAATGATTTATTTTTAAGAAGTGTTTTAAATGATTTTCAATTATTCCATTATATGTTTTTAAGAGGATATTTTCAAATAAAATTAATTCAATTATTTCAAATATTATTTTATATTTTTTCAATGATTTTTTCAAATAAAATGGTTTTCAAAATGTTTTTTGTTTTAAAAAGTGTTTTTCAAAGTGTTTTTCAAAGGAAATTATTTTGAAAATATTTTATGTATTTAAAATTGATATTTAAAGATAAATTATTTCCCTTAAGAAATGATCCAAGTGATCTTTCGAAATCCTCATCCATATAATATGAAATCCTTTGATACAGTTTATTATTTATTAGTGATATGATCCAATTACACCATTATTATCCTTTATTTGAATGGTTTATGTTTATGATGAAAAGTATCTTATAAAACTCATTTCTCTTCCATGGGTTGTACCATGATAAAATACATATCAAACTCACTTTATTTCATGTATTATTATAGGATTAAAGGACTATGAAACATATTAATTTTCCATAGGTTATGATATGATGAAATTTTAATGATACACATTTCATTTCTTAGGTTAGATATGATGTTTATGAAACCCATCTCTTTTTATGGGTCATGTTACGATGAATGTTTTATTATCTTATGACACAAGTATATATGATTTCATTATACGATGTGTAGGACCTATATCTCCCTCCAATGCATCGGGTAATTAAAAATGGTATATGAGATCAAAGGGTTCAAGGGTTTTAGGCTAAGCCTAAAAATAAGAGGTTACATGGGTTGTATCCCAATCCTAAAAACAAGAGGGTACACAGGTTATAGCACAATCCCAAGGTGTATCCTAAAACCAAAAATAAGAGGGTACACAGGTTTCAACCCTACCCTAAAATAAATGGGTACACAACTTGTAAAACACTGAGATTTTGTGAAAAAAATAAAATTAATTAAAACTTTTTTATATTTTTTTATTTCAGACAACACTAAATATAGCTTGTGTCATAAGAAATTGACAAGTTATTCTCTATTTTTATTCCACACCAAGTAAATATTTCATTATATTCTACACCAATATATGCTTACTATACACAAAATATTTAATTGTCTTGAATTATATTTAACACTAAGTTTCTATGAAACATAATTTTATTGTTATAATTATTTAAACAAGATAGTTATAAAATATCCATTAAACACAGTAACATGAATAATAATAACATTTTTTAAAATAAAATTTATAATGGTTTTATATAAATAAAACATATTGATAATAAAACATATAATTTTTGGTAAAGTCTTTATATGTTTGAAAATACTATTTTTTAAAATAAACTTCTTTTTATATCCTTCTGTAAAAAATAATATTATTAATTTTAGAAAAATCAACTTATTTAATTTTAAAAAATAATATTTATTTTTTAATAAGAAATATCAAAATTTAATTGGGGTGAATTTTTGGTATTTTTCTGAGAAGTTTCATTTTTTGATGAATAGTGAAAACATTGACTTTTAATTCAAAACTTCTTTTTTGTCTAATTTATTTATATTGTTAAATTGAATTTTAACATGGTTTTAAAGTTTAATTAAATAAATTTAAAATTAATTAATATAATTTTGGTTGTTGGAACTAAATTAAAATTTAAATTGGGTATAGAAACATTTTAATATTCTGAACATTTAAACTTAAAAAACTCACTTTCATGACTTGTCTGTGGGATTAATTTTAAAATAATTTATACCACTTATGTGTTTAGAATATGGAAAAATGTAATACATATTTTTAATTAGAATAATTTATAATGTCTATTAATTTCAACTTAGTTTTTGACTAAAAGATTAGTGAAATTATATAAAAATAATTATAGAAAATATGAAAGAAATTTGTTTACTTAGTGGTTAAAATTTAATCTTAAGGAGACAAATAACATAGAAACTGGTAAAAAATCCATTATATTCCCATATTTAGACAATATACCCTCTTGATTCTAATTTTATGAGTTATTGGGATACCATTCCATGAAAGTGTCCTATATAATAAGTTAAGTAAGGAAAAAGTCAAATAAGGAACCCTATGTACCTTCAACATACATAAAGCCCTAATATATGGAAAAAAGAAATTTGTTCAGTTATAGACATTATTTTGAGAGGTAAATGTGTTTTTTTCATCATAATTTTTTAAATTTAATTTTTTAGGATTAATTATTTAGATTAAATTCTTAATGTATTCCAAATGCGGTAATTATTTAGTTAACAAGTAACTAAAATAAATGATACCAAAAATATTAAAAGTAAAGTAAATTGATTGGATTCTAGTATTAAATTTTTTTATATGAATATATAATTTTAAAAATTTGTGAAATTAATATATTAAAATTCCATATTTTAATTGATATTTTATTTAAATTTGAATTAAGTAAATAATTTCAAACTTGACATTAATGTTGTTTTATAATAAATGAAATTTTATTAAAAAGATTCAAATTTATTAAAAATACTATATTCTACTAAATTATTTTTAGATATTAATAAATATAAAATATGGGATATTAATGGACCAATTTATCTTTTATAATGAACATAGTGACCATTTAATAGAAAAAACATTGTTAGTAGGGTATGGATTATAATAGTGTTTTTACGCATTATATGCACTTTTTTAAAATTAATTGTGAGCACACAAGATTTGTTTTTTAAATTAGATATAACATATATAATTCATTGGGTATAAATTTTATAAAAAATATAAATTTAATTTTTTAAATGGTTAAATTACTTAGGTTAGAAAATTATTTACCCCAATAAAAACCAAAATGATAAAATCGGGGAAACTTAGAAGTTAAAGAATAATATTATAAAAAATCAATTATTTGGTATGGTGAAGGTTTTTATCGACCATAAATAATATTTAATCCATTATTTTTATATTTTGTAAGAACATGAGGTAAGGGAGACCTCCCAATAGTTCTTACCTTATTGTATTTACAAGAATGCTACCCCTCCTCCTATATAAAAAGGAATTCACTCTTCCCCTTCCTCACACCTCTAAAGAAACATTAAATCATCAAAAACCATCCCAAATAATCTTCCAAAATACCTACCTTAATCCTTGAGGCATCAATTTGGTCATAAATTTATCCAAGGAATCCATTTGGTGCAAACTAAGAGGAGTTACCCAAAAAAGAGGTAACACCCTTCAAATAGAAATTTTAATTTATTTCTTTCTACACCCCCTCAAATATTATTATTACATTATTATATAATAAATTCAGTATCTTAAAAATAATTAAATGTTTTTATGCTAAGGGTTTTACCTACACATACATATATTTCAATAAAATGGGTAACAAACTTACCTTTAGTGTGTACGACAAACTACCGCCCCACAGAATGCTGTCATTCGTTTTTTACTTTACCACCTCTAATGATTGGGAATTATGATGTAAATACAGTTTTTATTATTATTTATGTGATATTTATGATTTAAATATTCTTTTGGAATTATTATATAACACATACCTTCATGATTTACATTTTGTGGGAATACGATAACTTCATTTGTGGATGTGTGGACTACCGACTCCTCAAAGCAATGCGATTCATTCACACTCTGCATGGAATGTATTAAGGATGGGTTTAGCAAAATTATATGATATATATATATATATATTAAATAATAATTCTATTAGAATCATAATATATATATATATATATACATATACATATATTTCATTTATTTTCTTTCTTTCAGTATGACAAGAAAATAGAAACGACGTTCAAGCGTATGTACGACCTATCGTCTCCATGAATGGTGTATTCCATTTCATATTTATATAATTTATATATTATTATAAATAAATATATAAAGAATATATATGATATTTATATCATTTCTTTAATTCTTTAAATAATTAAATCTTGATCTAAATAAGAGTATCAAGAATAATAAGTCATACTTATACTAAAAAGAAAGAAGATATTACCTGAAACTTATTGTTAACAAGGAATAATTAATAAATGGGTATTAAAAAGACATAATAAAATAATATATGGTATGATATATAATAATATGGTTATTTGGAATATTTATAATAAACATATATTCATTATATAGTAGGTTTGAACATGTACTAAGAATGTCAAGACTTAATGTAATTGTTTTCCCATCTCAATTTTATTTCTGTGAGACTTATGCCTTATTCACCACTCTATTATTTAGTGTGGTGTATATACTTCTAATGAATGTATTATATTATTATTATAATTAAAATTTTCATTATTTACATATCCATTTATGATCTTTATTTCATGGGTTATATGGTTCAAAATTTATTAAATCAGTAAATTAATTTTGCCTCAATTTTCCTTCTTTGAGACACCTGTTTTTATAAGCACTTATATAATTTTATGAGGTGTATATACTCTCCCTTAGACATGTTATATCATTAATATTATTATTTTAATTATATTATAATATTCATTTAATTTTATTATTTCATGGTGATTATCATTTAATGTTATCAAACTGTTAAGAGTTTATTGTTATAGTCTCATCATTTATTTGGATTGTTTACGATTAAGCTTCCATTGATAAAATATTATGATAAATCTCTCAATATCTATAATTAATTATCTTATCCTCTATTTATTAATGATATATTCATGTAATGTTACTATTTTACAGTCTTTTTTACTTAAGATAATGTTGAATGTATTTTTAATAAAATATGACTTTATTTCACTTTTCGGTCAGAAATCTATGCTCTTTCAAAAGTAGTGTTTTCTAAAAATGTTTTCAAAACTATCCTACTAGTTTCCTATTATTTTTAAAAATACATTTTTTTTACCATGATTAATCTTTTTAAAATATATTTTTAAAAGAAATATTCTTGTCATTTTCTGATCAATACACTTTTCTAAACTTTTAAGGTGAAATGGGAATGTTTGGTATGTACGGACTTACCCATCACCATGACCATAACTTCCTTGAAGATTCCTCTGAAATTTTACAATGTTATATTTTTTTAAAAAAAAATTCCTAATATTTTTTAATTCATTTTTAAGTTGTTTTTATGGGAAAAGTTTTTCAAGATTTATATATGAGTTTTTAAAGTATTTTCAAAGAAGATGTACTTCAAAATTCCATCAAGACTTATTTAAGAGTTTTTGTGGTGTTTCAAAAGAAGTTAGTTTTCAAAATTTTTACAATCCTTATTAATCATTTTTTAAGTTGTTTTTAATGAAAAAGGTTTTCAAAATTATTTATGTTTTAAAAATTATTTTTCAAAGATGAAAATTTATTTTACTCAAGAAATGTTTTAAATAAAATTGTAAATAATTATTTATTAGAAAAGGATTTTTGAAATGGGTTTATGAAAAGGATTTTTAATGAAAAGATATTTCCTTAAGAAAATTTCCATGAGATTTTAAAAAATCATTATCCATATAAGATGACATAATTTGTGAGATTTTATGCTTTACTGGGAATATGGTCCATGAATACCCTTCATATTATTTACGTAATGGTTTATGATTTGATGGAATGATGTTAATGGAACCTATTTATTTTCCATGGGTTATATTATTTTCAAACCCACTTATTTTCATAGGTTATTATTTTTTGAAATGATTATGAGACCGATCTATTTTTTATAGGTAATGATATGACGAAACGTTAAGGATACCCATTTCATTTCATGGGTTATGATACAATGTTTATGAAACCCTTCTATTTTTATGGTTCATGATATGATGAAAGTTTTATTATCTTGTGGAACATATATGGTTGATTTTATTATATGATAATTGGGACCTATATATACCTCTATAGAATTTGGTAAATATTTATATCTCATGAGATAATGATAGGAATCAAGTTTACGGTCTTGATCCTATATGGAAGATGGGGAAACCCAAGCCAGGGAAGATGGGGAAACCTACTCCACTATTGAAGATGGGGAAACCCGATCCACTATAGAAAGATAGGGAAACCCGATCCACTATGAGAATATGAGGAAACCCAATCCACTCTAGGAATATGGGGAAACCCGATCCCTTATAAAGAAAGGATAGAGACTAGGGATAGTGGTGTCTCCAACCTTATAGGTGTAGTCCCTGTGAAGTGCCATGATATGTTTTTGCATCAAGCCTTGACTTACAGGGAATGTTTTTATATACTTATGTGAATGGAAAAAGTAGATGTCGTATTTCAATGTTATTCCCTTATGACTCATGTCCTTTTTTTTCTTTATGATTCATGTCTTATGAACTACCAATCATTATACCATGTCTCATGATTATGATATTTGATATGTAAGTTATGATCTTCAAATGATATGATCATATTCCAATACCCTAATGTTCATGTTACAATTAAGTATCTCCTTTATTTACCCTTATCAAGAATATATGCTCACCATTTATTATTTTTTCCTTTCCCAAGGTTATGAAGAAAGGTTTTAAGTAGGTGTACTAAATGGGAAGATCATTGTGGAATATATTTAAGATATTTCACCGTGATTAGAATATTGTGTTCCATGTTTCAGAATACATTAAACTATTATAGTCCTGGGGAATGTACTTTTGTAATGTGTGGAATATTAATCTAAAATGATGTAATATCCATGTTTGGTAATATTGAGTCATTATAGTTATTATCAAAGGGAAGGTTTCTTCAACCTTTGGAAACTAAGATGAGAAAGCTATAGTGAGATCCCTATGGATATTTCTAAGGATATGTCTAGAGATTTCTCTAAGAATAATTCTAAGATGAGTTAATATTTAGTAAAAGGTACTCAAATTTTGGTAAAGGATAGACTGAGTGGTTTCCTAAAAACAAATACTTTTCTGGACACTACATGTGGATGTGGCTCTGGCATAGATATATGTAGGGGAAAAAACCATGAAAACACTATATTGAGCTTGACTTGATCAAGAACTGGTGCACAACAATGGGCCTTGCTACACACTTGGTGGGTATTATTTGGGAATTCAAAAACTTTTTTATGATCCATCATGAAGTATTTAAATAAAATATGACTATAAATAACCTAATATAAACCTAATATGTCATCGATTAAAAAATTATGTGTCATTATTTAGACATCCTATAACATATTTTATGATTATAATGTTATTCTGTTATTATATGTTTTTATCACACTATAATTTATGGTTTGAGTCAGTGGAAGGAATTAAAAGGAACTGAGTTAACATTGAATGTGATGAATAATTTTCTAATGAGAATTTAAATGGGATAATAATTAGAGTAAAGGACATTATGATCATGTCTAATCAGTTTTCACAGAACATGATTAACAAAGTGTACTATAATCAAATATCAGACTCACCAAGGAAGAGAAGGAAATATTTTAATAAGAATTATAGTAATGGAGACCATGGATGAAAGAAGATTAATCATCCTTTCTGTCAATAATTTGGTAAGAAACACCCAAATGAATTTCTTATAGGATGATTAAGATATTTTGACTATGGAAAAAAAGGACACAATGAATGTAACCGTAAAGGGAAAATGAAATGTTTAATTTACATTATGGATGGAAATAATGTCCTACCTAAGGTATTATCAATAGTTTAATTTTTTAAATGTGTAAACAATATGCATTATGAAAATTTATTTCTTAAGTGTAAATCTCATGACAAGAATCATTAAGTTGGTACAAGTAAGGGTTATATTGCTAATGATGAGGAGACTATAGGTGAAATGTGAAAGAAAAGGGGTATTAAGTAATATGATGAGGTAGCCTTGTTAATTTCTTAAGAATGAAGTGGAATAATAGAATTTTTTATATATATTTGGATTCAATAATTATGTATAACAATTGTTTATCTTGTGTTTTTTCCTAAGGATTTACAAGAATACGTTGAATGGTCCTGATGGACTAGAAAAAGTGATTTAATGGTAAATACATGATTAAGGGAAAGATAACCCTTAATAAGTTACTGATTTTAAGATAGCGATGTTTGGATAAAGTAAATTGGACGGTATTGATTACCTTGAAACTAATTAAGGATTTTTTGATAGTGTGGTTTATGCTATCATGGATGGATTTTACAACATTTTTGGATTTAAGGAATATATTCAATAATATTCAGAATAAGGAAACAAACATGTTTTAAATAAGTATTTATGGAAATCTAGGTTATTAACATGTTTCAAGAGAATACATGAATAAGGTATTAACATGTTTGGTATGTGACAAATAATATCTACAATATGATATATTGTGGATCAATGATAAGATTTTTTTTGAGAAATTTAAAACCCTTATTTATATGGATTTGAATCCCATATTTTAAGAGTGTTATAAGGTTAACTATTTATGTAATGGTTTTTGTTAAACTTTAGATGAGGTTTTAGATATTAAATTATTATCACTCTATATGAGGATTTATTCATATCGGATAACTTATATTAACCTTTTGTTGTGATAAAGATAGATGGTATGACCTATCATTCTATTTATGGATCTCATGATCTGAAAATACTCCAGGAATGAAAAATTCACCGTAATTTCATAGAATAAGAGATGAATTTGAAATTTATAAGTTCAAAAAAGGGCAAGGTTTTCATAAAATCATATAATTATATCGTGTCATGAAAATTCTTCAACTTTAGTAAAAATGTTATTGAAATAAAATTTTTCCCTATTATCATCATTTTTGATGATATCAATGAACTTTTTCAAGCTGATTTGGGTTATAGATTTTTAATCATTAAATTTATCCTGATGATGTTCTCTATCACTCTCCACCATAACTTTATACTTAGATTTCTCTTTTATGTCCATGTTTTAACTTTCAACCTATTTTATCAAATGTAGAAACCTAGTTATGAGTAACTCAGGGGTAACTGCTATGTTTCTAACTCCCACTTATAAAAATATATTTTTAGTATTAATTTATACAATTAGGGTTTTTATGAAAGGAACTTTTAAGTATTTAAAATTTTATATCCCAAACGAATTTCATGGGATATATTCTTTTTAAGGGAGGTAAAATGTAACACCCTGATATTTTGTGACAAAAATCTAAATTAATTTAATCTTTTTTATAGTTTTAATTTCATAAAACACTTAATATAGATTGTGTTATATGAAAGATCCAAGTTATTCTTTATTTTGACACTATAAAATGTTAATATCTTGTTATATTCTACAACAATATATGCATTCACTACATGAAACACTGAATTGGCTTGCATTACACACAAAACTGTGTTTCTATGAAAAAACATTTTATTATTATAATTATTTAAAAAATATTGTTATAACATAACCATTAAATATAGTAACATGAATAGTAATAAATACTTTTTAAATATTATTTATAAGGTTTTTAAATAAATAAAATGTATTGATAATAAAAAATATAATTTTTGGTAATGACTTTATATGTTTGAAAGTACTATTTTCTCAAATAAATTACTTTATACATCCTTCAATAAACAATAATAAAATTAATTTGATACAATTTCAGAAATTTAATTTGAAAAAATAAAGTTCATTTTTGAAAGTGGAATATCAAATTTTACTTTGGGTGAATTATTGGTATTTTTCTGAGAAGTTTAATTTTTTGATTAATAGTGAAAACACTGAATTCTATTTTAAAAATGTTTCTTAGTCTAATTTTTTATATTGTTAAACTATATTTTAATTGGTTTTAAAGTGTATTCAGATAAATATTAATGAAATTAATAAAATTTAGCTAATTATAACTAATTTCAAATTGAAATTGTATATGAAACCATTTCAATATTTTAAACTTTTTTACTTCAAAAACCTACTTTCTTGACACATATGTAGAATTAATTTTAAATTAATTTCTACCAATTATATATTTTTAATTTGTAAAAATGGATTCCATATTTTGAAACATAATAATTTATAATTAATATTAATTTCAACTTAGTTTTTGACCAAAAATATTAGTGAAATTAATTAAAAATTATTGCAGCAATTGAGGAAAAAACTAATTTACTTAGTGGTTAAACATTAATCTTAAGGGGAAATAACCAATACAATTGTCCAAAATCCATTGGATGATCATATATCGATCATATCATATATTTTTTCAAATTTTATGACTTTGTGGGATATTATTACATTAAAGGGACCAATATAATAAGTGAAGTAAAAAAGAAAAAAAAGTTACATTCCTTACCTTTAACATTCATAAAGCCTTGAGATATAGAAAAAAAATCCACATTAGTTCTGTTATAAACATTATTTTGAAATTTAATAGATTTTTTTTCATTTTATTAATTAATTTTAAATTTTTAGAGGTGAATTATTTATATTATATGCTTAAGGAATTCCAAATGTGATAATAGTCTTGTTAATAAGTAACTAAAATAAATGATACTAAAAATATTAAAAGTAAAGTAAATTGATTGAATTGTTTTATTTTATTTTTTTATATTTATATATGATGTTATTTTTTTAACTTAATATATTAAAATTACATTGTAGTATTGATATTTTTTAAATTTAAATTAATTAAATAATTTCAAAATTTTAATTAATGTTGTTTTATAAAAAAAATAAATTTTATTAAAAGATTTAAAATCTACTAAAAAAATTGTATTCTTCCAAATTATTTATATATTTTAATAAATATAAAATATGTTATATTCATTTTACAATTTATCTTTTATAATAAAAAAATTAACCTTTTAATAGAAAAAACATTGTTTGTATGGTTTGGGTTAAAGTAATGTTTTAGTGCATTACAAGAAATTGTTTTAAATTTAATTCCCAACACAAATGATATTTTTTTTGAAAATTAGATATCATATCAAGAAATAAGTTATTAAATATTTTCTATTAAATCTCACTTTAATTTAGTTTTAATGGTTAAATTACTATTGTTAGAAAACTAATTACCCCAATAAAAACTAAAATGATAAAAGTGGGGAAACATAGAAGTTAAGGAAGAAAATTAGACAATAACCACTTTTTTTGTATGGTGGAGGTTTTTATTGTCCATAATTAAAATTTAATTAATTATTTGTTCTTTTTTACATAAAATTATGTATTTGAGACCTCCCAATAGTAGTTACCTTTTGGTATTTACAAGAATCCCACCCCTCCTCCTATATAAAATTTCATTCACGCTTACCGTTCGTCACACCTCTCAATGAAAATTAGATCATAAAAAACCTTTCAAAATAATCTCAAAAATTATTTCACTTAATCCTAGAGGCCTCAATTTTAGAATAAATAAAACTAATAAACCCTTTTGGTGTAAACGAAGAGGAGTTACCCAAAGAAGAGGTAACATCCTTCAATAATCACTTTTACTTTATTTCTTTCGCTGCCCCATCAACTCTTCTTATTAATTGATTATATAATAAATTTATTATACTAAATATATTGATATTTTCTTATTATAATGGTTTTACCGACACCTCCACTCAATTCCATCAAATGGGTAACGAACATTCCATTCATGTGTACAGTGGAATACCACCTTGCGAAATGATGTCATTTATTTTTTCCTTTACCATATCGCATGGTTGGGAATTATGATAGGAATAAAAATTTATTATTTATATGATATTTTTGATTTATTTACTCTTTTTTAATTATAATATAACACATAACTTCATTTTTTTGTTTTTTTGGAATAAGATAACTTTGTTTGACATTTTATGGACTAGAACCTCCTCAAACCGATGTGATTTTTTGGCACTCTATATAAATGTATTAAGGATGAGTTTAGTAAATATATATGATATATATATATATATATGATATAATAATTCTAATGGAATTATTATATATATATATAAATATTTCATTCACTTTCTTTCTTCCAATATGAATAGAAAACGGAAACAACGTTCGTGCATATGTATGACCTACCGTCTCCGTGAATGGTGTATTCCATTTAATACTTTTATCTTTTATAGATTATTAAAAATACTTATATAATAAAAAATATTATTTTTATTTCATGTATTACATTTTTTAAATAGTAAAATCTTGATCTATGTAAGAGGATCAATAGTAACATGTCAAAACTTATACGAAAAAAAGAATATATTACCTAAAACCTAAAATTAACATGGAATTATTAATAAACCAATAATATAAGGTCATAATAAAATCATATATGGTATGTTATATAATAATATGGTTATGTCGTAGATTTATAATAAACTTTTATTTATAATACCTGAGTCTTGAATGGGTATAAAGAAATTCAAGACTTAATGTAAGGGTTTTCTCATCTAACTTCCATTTCTGTGAGACTTATGCCTTATTCATAACTCATTTATTTGGTGTGGTGTATATACTAGCCATGAATTTATTATATGATCATTATAATTAAATTTATGGGTATTTACATATCCATTTTATGATATTTATTTAATTTATTTTATGGTTCAAAAGTTGCCAAATAGGTAAAGTAATTTTGTCTCAATTTTCCTTCTTTGACACACATGTTTTTCTATGAACCTATATTATTTTAAGAGGTGTCTATAATATCCCTTAAAAATGTTATATAATGATTATTATTATTTTAATTATATTATAAGATTAATTTAATGTTATTCTCTAATGCGGATTATGATTTAATGTTTTTAAAGTGGTAAGAGTTTACTATTACAATATCATCATTTATTGGGATTGTTTACGATTATGCTTACATTGATGGAATATTACGATACATATCTAAATAAATCTCATTAATTATCTTATACTTTGGTTAGTTATGATATATTATTATAATGTTACAATTTTTCAACACTTAGGTACTTTAGATAACTATGAAACTATTTATAAGAAAATACGACTTTATTCATCTTTTTAGTTAGAAATATGTGTTTTTTAAGAACTGTGTTTTCTAAAAATGTTTTCAAAAATTTCCTACTAGTATAAAATGTATTTTAAAAGGAAATAGTTAACCATGTTTTACCTTTTTACAAAATATTTTTAAAATGAATCTTTTTTTTCAGTTTCTGATTAAGGAACATTTCTAATCTTTTAAGGTGTAAAAGGAATGTTCGTCATGTATGAACTTACCCACTATCATGACCATTATTTCCTTTAATATTATTTTTCGATATTAAAATGTTATTTTTTAATAATTTTTTTTCAATGAAATAGGTTTTCATAAGGTTTTCAAGTTTTCTTTATGATTTCTCAAGGAATTTTCAAACAAAAAGGTATTTCAGCCTTATGAGTTTTCATGGTGTTTTCAAATAAAAAGGTTTTCAAATTTTTTTCAAGCCATATTTAAGAGTATTAATTTTTTTTAAAATAAAATGGTTTTCAAAATACTTTTTCAAAGTAGAAAAATTATTTTTCTTAAGAAATGTTTTAAATGAAATTGTTAATCATTATTTAATATAAAATGATTTATTAAAAGCTTTCATGAAATGTATTTCCAATGAAAATCTATTTTCCTGAAGAAATGTTCCATGTGATCTTTAAAAGTCCTTCTCCAAATAAGATGATATAATTTTTTTATAGTTTATGATTTACTGGGGATACAATACAAGATTATCACTCATATTATTTTGCGAATGGTTTATGTTTTGATATTATAATGTTTATAACACCCATTTATCGTCAGTGAGATATATGATTTTGAAACCTATTTTTTCATGGGTTATTATTTGATGAAATTATTAGGAGACCTATCTATTTTACATAGGTAATTATTTGATGAAATTTTTATGATACCCATTTTATTTCATGGGTTATGATATGATGTTTATGAAACCCATATCTATTTATGGGTCATGATATGATGAATGTTTTATTATATTTTAGAACATGTATGTGTGATATTATTATGTGATGGGTGGGAAATATATCTCCCTTTAATCCATTGGGTAAATATTTATATCTCAGGAAAAATTTATGGAATCAAATCATCGATCTCGATTCACTATAGAAGATAGGGAAATCCAATCCACTATGGGAAGATAAGGAAACCCTATCCACTATGAAATATGGGGAAACCCAATCCACTATAAGAATATGTGGAAACCCAATCCACTATAGGAAGAAAGGTAAACCCAATCCATTGTGGGAAGATGGGAAAACTCAATCCCTTTTAAGGAATGAATTGTGACGGAGGATAGTGGTGTGTCCCGCCCAGTAGGTGTAGTCCCCATTAAGTGACCTGATAAATTTTGGAAATGATCCCTGACTTAAAGGTAATTATTTTATATGATTATTTTTATGCCATAAGACAATTTATTATGACAAGATTATTCTCTCATGACTTATGTTCTTTTATTTCCTTATTATTCTTCTCTTACGAACTACCATTATATATTCTATGTCTCAATATTATGATATTTAATATGCAGTGTGTGATATTAAAATTTATTCTCATGTTCCCATACCCCTATGTTCATGTTATAATTAAGTATCTCTTTATTTACCCTTAATGAGAATTTGTGCTAACCCTTTCTTATTTTTGTTTCCTTGGGTTATGAAGAAAGGTTTTAAGTAAGAGTACTAAATGGTAAGATCTTTGTGGAAAACATTAAAGATATTTCAACATGATTAGCATATTGTGTTCTAGGTTTCCAAATTCACTAAAATATTATGGCCCCTATGAATTTACTTTTTTAATGTATATAATATTAATATAAAATGATTTAATTTACATGAATGTTAATTCTGGGTTTTTATATATACTTTTATCCCAAGCCTGAAGCAGGTGCATGGGTGATTATCCCAAGCCTATAATTTCATGAAAGTCATTGTAGGTATCCTTGAAAAAAGATTTTATATTATTATGTGTATACGATAAATTTTATGTTTTATTCCTATGTTATACTATCATGGATTATTCTCTTGATTCCCTTATGATTCATGTCTTATGAACTATCAATCTTTATTCCATGAATCATGTATATGATCTTTGATATTCAAGGTAAATTCTTAAAATGTTATTCTCATGTTAACATACCCTTATGATCATGTTATTATAACACATGTCCTTTATTTAAGCTTATTGATCATCTGAACTTACCCTATCTTATGATTCCTTACCACAACTTATGAAGAAAGGTTTTAAGTAGAAGTAATAAAGGGGAGGATATTTGTTTGAGACATTGAAGATCTTTCACCATGTTAAAGGATTGTATTTAAATTTTTATAAGAAACTAAACTATTAAGATCCTTGGGAATTTACTTTTTTAATGTGATTAATACTCATTTAATATGATGTAATATCCATGTATGTTAATCCTAGGTCTATATAGTTGTTATCAAATGAATGTTTTAGTCAACCTTTTGAAACTAGGATGATAAAACATTAGTGAGATCCCTAGGGATATTTCCAAGGATATGTCTAGGTATTTATCTTAGGATAATACTAAGGTGTCATATATTTAAAAGTTTGTGTCAATATTTAGGAATCCTATACAAATGTTTTTTGGGTTATGTTGTTTTCTACAATGATTAGTGTTTCTCACACTATGCGTTCTAGTCTTAATCAATAGTGGGAACTATAAGGAACTCGGTTAACATTAAAAGTTTTAGATTTGGAATTTATGGGAATTATATAAATTGATTTCATAACTAAAAATATCAAGAAGAGAATCTCTAAGGTGGTATAGGTATTGGTTATACTACTGAAGAAAAAAGACCACAAATGACAATTGAAAGGTATAGAATGTTCTAACAATATTGTTTACATTAAATGTAAGAATCATGATTAATTTTTTGTTGAGGAACATTAACAATTTATTTATATTTTATATTCTAGGAAATGGGTATTATCGTATAAGGTGATAAATCCTAAGTAATGGTCTAAGAATAAAGTTGGATAATTGAAGTGTATATAAATAGGATTTTAGAAATTATATTATATGAATCATGAAGTATACATTTTCCATTAAGGATTTAAAAAAAATATATTAAATGGTGTTGATGACCTAGAAAGGTGATTTAATGGAAAGGTGAAATTTTAACTAATGGAAGATAACCCTTAATATGTTCCCAATGTTGAGATAATGATGTTTGGATAAAGATATGTTGGATTTTAATGAGTAAATTTGATGGTACTGATTACCTTCTAACTGATTATGGATTTGTTGAAAATGTTTTTTATGCTATCACAAATGAAATTTATATCATTTTTGGATTTGAGGAATATATCAATAAACTTTGGAATAAGTAAACATGTGTGTTTTCAATAAAGATTTATAGCAATTCAGGTTATTATCTTATTTCAAGAGAATACATAATAAAGGTATTCACATGTCTGGTTGGTGAAAATAAGAGATACGTTATGATATATATGGGATCAATGTTAAGATGTTTTTGAGAAATTTAGTGACCTTATTTCCAATGTTTTGGTATTTCGTCTTTCTAAAGGGAAATAAGGATAACTATTTATGAAATGGTTTATGTTAAACTTAAAATTAGGTTTTAGAGAATAAAGTATTATATTTCCACATGAAGATTTATGATTATTGGATAACTTATTATAAACATTTTTTATGATAAAGATATAAGGAATGGCCCATTATTTTTTTTATGGATATCATAATTTTCTAATACTTCAGGAATGAAAAATTCACCTTCATTTATTGGAATAAGATAGGAAGTGGAAATCGATCAAGGAACAACAAAGGGTGAGATTGTGCTTAAATCAAGTAATTATATCTTCTAAAGAAAATTATTCAACTTTTGGAAAAGGGTCTTGAAATAAAATGTTGTCATATTATCATCATGTTTTGATGATAACAAGACCACATTCATGCCTCTTTGGTTTTTAGTTTTGTGACTATTAACTTTCTATGGATCACCCACTTTCTTGTGATAAGTTATGTTTATCACTCTCTATAGTTATTTATGATTTCATCTAGTCCCAAACCTTCACCTATGTTCTCCTATGGGGAAAACTAGTTCTGAGTTACTTTGGTTAACTGCTCTGGTTCCAACATTCCCTTTTAATGGAAGTTTTAGTACTCATTTTTATGATGTAGGATTCTATGAAAGAAACTTTCAAGTATTAATCCTTTGATAAGAAAGACAATTTTCAAGGAAAAAATTCATTTTAAGGGGGGTAGAATAAAACACCATGAGATTTTGTGATTTTCTTATCAAAGATATTTATTTTTTGATATTCTTATTTTCTCAAAACAATGAATATAGATTGTGTTATATGAAAAGACTATGGCTGTATTGCATTTCATGATACACCAAGTTATGATTTCACTACACAAAAAAATTATATTCTCTTGAAGTACACAAAAAACTATGTTTGTATTGTGTTACACACCTGAGTTTCTTCAATATCTTTCGTTACATGCAAGCCTAGTTTTTACCGACTATAATATACAATTAATAATATAATTAAAATATTATTACAGTCATCACCTATCCATTAGACCAAGAGATAAAAATAAGATTAACTAAATTATGAAAATATTATTTTAACATTTATAAAAAATGAATCATTTTTTATCAATTAGTTAGAAATAAAAGTAAGGACTATTTGAAAATAAATAAATTCCTTTTCTAAGAAAACTATTTCCCTATTACAAACACCATTTTATCTCAATAAATTTAAAAAAAACTTTTGCTGAATATTTAAAATAAAATTTATATATTATATATTAAATCAATATTGTTTATTCTCATTAAATATATTTGATAGGTATAAGATAAGAACAATTCTAATTTTATAAATAAAAAGATGAATTTTTATAAATGGCAATTTTACAGTCTTTTAATGGAACACCTATTTTAAATATTATTTTTGACACTTTTATAATTTTTATTTTCATAAATAAACTTCATTTTTGAAATTTTAATATATAAATTTACTTTCGGTTAATTTTTTATATTTGTATGAAATATTTCATTTTTTGGTGAATAGTGAAAATAATGAATTTTATTTCAAATGATATTTTCATATAATTTAATTATATAGTTAAATTATATTCAGAATTGGTTTAAAACTTAATTTATATAAATTTTAAATCATTTAATACAATTTATGTCAAAGTAATCAATTTTTTAATGAATTTAGATATAACAAAATTTCAAACTTTTGAACATTTTCACCTTAAAAACTCGTTGTTTCATCCCGTATTCAGGATTAATTTTTAAAATTAATTTCTGAAAAATTTGAGTTTGTAATTTCAAAAAATTGATTCCATATTTTTATTCTGAATAAATTATAATTTATTATAATTTGAACTTAATTTTTGAAAAAAATTATTAGTGAATGTAATTAAGATTTATTGTAGCGATTAAGGTAAAAACAAGTTTACTTTGTAATTAAACATTAACATAATGGTTAAAATACCATAAACACATGTCCAAAATCCAGTTTTTTGTACATATTTTCCCAATATATAACATTTTTTAGAAAATTTAAAATTATTGGAGACACATGAAGTAAGGTAGAACTCTCAATAGTGTTTACCTCTTTATATTTACAAGAATGTCACACCTCCTTCACTATAAAAGGGAAACTCAATTACACTTAATTATTCACACCAATGAAGCCCTTTGTATCTTGAAGAACCTTCCAAAATAAGACCCCAACTTCTCTCCCTTAATCTTAGAGGCCTAAATTTGTGCCTAAATACATCCATGGAATCTCATTGGTGCAAACCAAAAGGAGTTACCCGAAAAAAGAGGTAACATTCTTCAACGTGCATTTATGTTATATTTACTTCTCCACCCATTAAGTTATTATTATTACCTATTTATATAATAACATTAGTATCCTAAATATACTGAGTTATTTTTATTATAATGGTTTAAGAAACACCTACACACACTTCCATTAAATGGGTGACAAACATATCATTTGTGTGTACGGTGGACTACCGCCTCGCAAAACGATGTTGTTTGTTTTTTCCATTACCACTTATCATGGTTGGGAATTACGATGGTCATGAAAATTTTATATGATATTTATGATTTATTTATACTTATTTAATTATTATATAACAAGTAAATCCATGCTTTCCATTTTGTGGGAATACTATAGCTTCATTTTTGGACGTGTGGACTACCGCCTCCTCAAAACGATGTGATTGGTTCACATTTTACATGAAACTTATTAAGGATGGGTTTATTAAAGTATATTATATATATAATAATAATTATACTGGAATGATAATATATATATATGTCATTTACTTTCTTCTTTCAATATAATAAGAAAATAGAAACATCTCTCATGCGTACGTACGACCTACCATCTCCATGAACGATGTATTACATTTCATATTTATATATTTTATATATAAATATAAATATTTATATAATGAATATATATATATATATATGATATTTATATCATTTTTAAAATTTATTAAATATATAAATAATTTTATAGGTAATATGATCAAGAATAATATGTCAAAACATATATTAAAAGTAAAACAGATATTACCCAAAACGTAACATTAAAATGGAATTGTTAATAAATAGGAAATATGAATCCATAATAAAATTATATATTTTATTATATATAATCATATTTTAATCTTTTATATTTATAATAAACTTATATTTATTATACAAGAGTTTTGAATGTGTTTGAGGAAATTCAATACTTAAGGTAAGGGTTTTCTTGTCTCACTTTTATTTCTGTGAGATATATGCTATATTCACCACTTATTATTGTTGTATAGTGTATATACTATCCTATGGAAAGTTATATCATGAATTTAATTTATTTAATGATCTTAAAAATTTCTATTTATGTTATTATTTCATGGAGATCTTGATTCAACAGTTACTCAATTAATAATGGTATTCTAGTATCACTTTCATTTCTGCAAGACTTATGCCTTTTTCACCACTCATTTATTTTATGTGGCATATATACTTTACATAAATGTAATATATTATTATTATTATAATTAAATATAGTTATATTTAAATATCCATTTTTATATATTTATTTCATGGGGTTTATGGTTCAAATGTTACCAAAATCAGTAAAGTAATTTTGTCTCAATGAGCCTTCATTAAGATAAATGCCATCTTATGCACCTGTATTTTTCTATGAGATATATATAATTCCATTTGACATGTTATATCATGAATATTCTTATTTTTATGATATTTTAATCTTTATTTAATGATATTATTTCATATTTATTATGAATGAAAGTTATCAAAGTGGTTAGAGTTTATTTCTACAATCTCATCATTTATCTGGATTTATTATGATTATGCATATATTTATGAAATATTATGATCCATATCTCAAGAAAAATAATTAATTTTATTCTCTTAAAGTTATTCATGTTATATTCAATTAATGGTACTATTTTCCCACTATTTGGTACTTAATATAATTAATAAAGTATTTTAAAGAAAATCTGATGTTATCTCTCTCTTTAGTCAGAAATATTTGTTCATTAAAAAACATGTTTTCCATTTTTTTTAAAAATGTATATCATTATACTATGATATTTAAAATACATTTTTATCCATGTTTTACCTTTTAAAAAATGGTTTTTTAAATAGTAATATTCCTGTCATTTTCTGATTGAGGTACTTTTATAAATGTTTTATGGCGAGGAAGGAAAGTTCAACATATGTATATTTATTCTCTATCATGACCATCATTTATTTGAATCTTATTTTATATGTTTTGAAGGTTATTTACAAAAAAAATCAATTTTTTTTATATTTAAGAAATGTTTTAAATTATATTAAAATCTTCCTTTATATGTTTTTAAAAGGATATTTTCAAAGAAAATGATTTAAAAGATTTAAAAGATTCTTTTATAAGTTTTAAAAGTTACTTTCAAAGAAAATGGTTTTCAAAATGTTTTGTGTATTAAAAAGTTTTTTTTTCAAAATGGGAAGTATATTTTCCTCACAAAATGTTTTAAATTATTTTTAAATCTTAATTTATAATTTTTAAAATTAGTTTTCAAAATAAAGGATTTTGAAAATATTTTATGTTTTAAAAATTTATTTTCAAAAGAATGGTTATTTCCCTTAAGAAATTATCTAACTGATATTTTAAAATCCAAATCCATCTTTGATGACATCCTTTGACATATTTGTTTTCTTTATTGGGGATATTATCCAAGTACACCATTTTTATCCTTTCTTTGAATGGTTTATGTTTATGATGATAAGTTAGTTATGAAACCTATTTCTCTTCCATGAGTTAAACAATGATAAAATTCTTATAAAACTCACTTAATTTCATGGGTTATTATAGGGTGAAATGATTATGAAACCTATCAATATTACATTGGTTATGATATGATGAAATTTTTATGATACACATTTCATTTCATGGGTTGTGATAAGATGTTAATGAAAGCCCTCTCTTTTTATGGGTCATGATACGATGAATGTTTTGTTATCATATGGATCCTGTGTATACGATTACATTATGTGATGCTTGGGACCTATATCTCATTTTAATTCATTGGCTAATTATAAATTATACATGAGCTCAAAGGGTACACAGTTTGTATCCCATGGAAAAAAATATGAGGGTACATGGGTTGTATCCTAAGCTTGAAAAAAGAGGGTATACAGGTTGTATCCCTTGCCTGAAAATAAGAGAGTACATGGGTTGTTTCATAAGATAGCAAATAATAGGGTGCACGGGTTGTAGCCAAATCCGAAAAATAATAGGTTACACATGTTTTATCCAAATTTTGAAAATAAGAGGGTACATGGGTTGTTATCCCAATCCTGAAGTAGGTAAAAAGGTTATTAACCCAAGACTAACATGTTATGAATGTATTGGTAGGTATCCATGATATAATATTTTTTATGATTATGTGTACACTATAAATTCAATATCTTATTTCTATGTTATCATCTCATTTCCTATATCTTGATTCCTTTATGATTCATGTCTTATGAACTGACAATATTTTTTCCATGACACATGTATATGATCTTGGATATCCAAGGTATGATCTGGAAATTCAATTCTAATGTTATCACACCCTTATGCTCATGTTATGATTATGTATCACCTTTATTTACACTTAATGATCATCTAAGATCACCCTTTCCTATGTTTCCTTTCCCAGGGTTACAATGAAATGTTTTAAGTAGAAGTACTAAAGGGGACGATCATTGTGGGAAATATTTAAGATCTTTCTCAAAGTTTTAGGATTATGATCCAAGTTTCCAAATATAGTAAAATATTACCATCCTCATGCATGTACTTTTTTAAAGTTATGAATTTTCATCTAAAATGGTGTAATATTCATGTTTTTTAATCCAGATTGACTATAATGTGATATAATTTATATTTTTTAGTTGGTTAATGTAGAAGCCTTCAGACATGTTAGCTTGATCACGCGACAACCCTAAAACATGTCAGCCTAATCACTTAACATCCCTCATTGATGTCTGGAAAACATCGTTATACATTTCTTATATACAACAAAGGGAATCTCAGAAAATCAATAGAAAACTTTAGAAGACATCCTTATACATGTCATCCAAGTCATTAGGACACTCACAAACCTGTGGGGAAAAACCCTCATACATGTCAACCTTGTCATGAATACACCCTCAGATATGACATCCTTATCATTAAGGCACACTTGGATATGTTCTAGGTTAACCCCCAACTATGAAAATTTGAACGATCACCCATTTAATTTTTCTGTTGACACTTAAAAATGCATTCAAAACCACAAAACAGGGTAAAGGAAGCACTTCCTTTTATCCGCACTAAACATGAAGCGCTGATAAAGGGGTGTGCCTTTATCAGCGCTAAAATAAGCACTAATAAAGGTGTACCCTTTATTAATGCTTTTTTAGCGCCGATAAAGGGTACATTTATTAGCACTATTGTTAGATCTAATAAAAGTTGTTATTATTAATTTATATAAAAATATTATATTTATATTAAAAAATAATATTTATTTGTATACATTAAGTAAAAAACAATTGTTTCTATTTAATATTTTTTTTAATAATTCAAATATATATATATATGTGATGTTTTAATTGAAAAAGTATTTCTAAGATTATAATTATATATATATATATAATTAAATAATGATAAGATTATAAAATATTACATTAAATAATTAATATATTTATAAATGTATACTATTTATAGATATAATTATTAATAAATAAAAATATATTTATGCTATATATCATTTTAAATAAATATATTAAAATTATACTTTTATAAAATAAGTATTTATCAGTGCTATAATTTTAGCGCTAATAAATAGCTATTTTATCAGCACTTTTTTAGCACTGATAAAGATAGACCTTTATCCCCGCTAAAAAAGAACTGATAAAACACCTATTTATCAGCGCTTTAATTTTAGCGATGATAAATAGGTACTCTATCAGCGCTTTTTTAGCACCGATAAAGTTCTATCTTTATTAGTGCTAAAAAATCACTGATAAATGTATGTTTTATTAGCACTTTCATTTTAGAACTAATAAAACATACCTTTATCAGTGCTTTTAACTAGCACTGATAAAGGTTATAGTGGTTTTTATAAAAGAACCCTAACATGACCCTCCTCTCTCGCACCCATTCAAGCCTTCACAGAAGATGAACCCGACCCCTCCTCCATTGTGACCCATCCTCCTCCTCATCCTCCTCCTCCACCACCTTTTCCTCCTCCTCCACTACAATCATACTCCACCTCCTCTACTGCCACTTCCTCTACTGTTGCTGCCTCAGCCGTCGCTGCCTCCGCCGTGATCCCTCCTCCTCCACAATCTCTCCTACTTGGAAACCCTTAATGGTATATAAGAACATATTGTAGATTAGTTTACTAGTTTTCATTGAAGGAAGAATCATCCATCTTGTTTATAGGTATGTTCCATATGATAGAATAATGTTGATTTCTAGGAGGTTTTTAAGCCTTATTATTGAATAGGTTAAGTACCAATTGTATAGAAAAATTCTCATGTGGCCTTCCAAGAATGAAAATATTTTAAAAATTAAAATTCAGTAATATATAATGGTTTTAAAATGGGAGTTTTACACCTATTGATTTCTAAATAATGTGTTTTGTGTGTGTAATGTTCTTGAAGTTTCTTAAAGGGGTTGTTATATTTTACAAGGGTATGTTGACCCATATGAGTTATATAGTAAACTTTGTGATAAACTTTCACTATTAAAAATGTTATTATTTTGGTTTTTTGGATCCCATGTGGTTTTATAAAATTATTTTCATAATATTGGTCTTAAGAGTAGATTTGGAAGATATTTTAATTCATTTTATTTGGATTCGTACCCTTAAAATGTTTTTTGTTCATTTGGGACATTATGAGAAATGGTTTTTTATTAAATCTTTATGATCAAATTATTCAAATTCAGGTTTTTTTCTAACGAATGGGTGGTTATCTATACAGGTGGTGTCTTGTGATAGAGAAATGTGATGTTTCTTTCTAGGGAATTTGAGAATGGGTGATTATTTATTTATAAATGTATTCAATTTGGATGATTCTTAATGCATTGAATTTATTGATTTCTAACCACCTTGTTTAATGTAATAGGACTCTTACGAGACTAGGTATTGATCTGAACATGTGTAAACCATTGTAGAGGATGTCTATGATATTTAGAGGGTGGCCCACTGGACCAAGTGAGATAATAGATTAGAGAGTGATCATTAGATCATGGAAGGTAAGGATATAGAATCTTATGTCCCATGGTATTTGTGTTCTCCTAAGATATTTATCCCTCAAACATTTGATTGGGGGATGCCTTGGTGGGTACTAGTGATGGAATAACTAGAGGGTAGGTTTTTGTGTGAGATATATCAAGGATTATTTTAAATATTATATCATGTCGAGTACATGGTTTTTATTGATTATCCTAGAGAAAATATTTATCATGGATATATAAAATTATGACATCTCCCTTAGAAACCATATAGGTATAGTGCAAGGAGTGGGGTTGATTATGATGTTAGAAGAAATGATAATTTGGATTCCTTATTACCTTAAGGGTATGGAAATCCACACATGGGGTGGTGTAGGTTGGTAACTAAATATGAATAAAGAGATTTCTTATTGATATATTGTTACCTATAGGTCTTGGGATTGTCATGATATATTTTTTTAACTATAGGATATGCTAATGATGGATATGTTTAGTGAGGCTACTTAGGATGTGTCATGTATGAGCTTCTTATGTAATAGCCTCTTGGTCAATTTTAGGTATCAATCATTGGCTAGCTAAGATCTGGGATGAGGCTTATATTTCATTATTGTTCACTATATCTTAATTGTTATTATATATCTATTAATAAAATGAGGCCTAGATACCTTGGGATTGAAATATATAGATACTCCACCAAGGTGAACATTCTTTCAAATTTTTTATAGTTTATGTTTGGATATACATCATGGGGTGTATGTGGTTTTACACAAGAAATAAATTATTTTAGTGGTTTAGATTGTGTAGAAGGTTATATTGGTTATTCCTCTTTAGATCCTCCTTTAGGTATGTGAGTTTATCCATGGGACCTGCCTTATGTTAATGGTTTGGATCATGTAGGAGGTTGGCTAGGTTATGCCCTCCATACTATTTTTAGGGGGTGGATGTTATTCTATGAGGCATATAGTTACATCACAATTCATGATCAATATTTAATGATTCCACCTAGGGGATGAGTGTTGTAGTGTATACCTTGTGGTAATACAACAATGTGACATCATAGGGTATACTATGAAATAGACTCTTAGTCTACACCATAATGTACCCTATTCTTGAAATGAAAAGATATTTTTTTAGTATTTTTAATGAGGTTCCCCTATTCCCCATTTTCACTCGACTCCATAACCCAAACTCCTCTTCCCCATAATTTTCTCCTCTCATAATTCACTCTTTAAGATCCCTAATGTTCATTTCATAGTGGACAGACCACCCGCTAGATAGCCCACACCCCTGTACCCCTCCCCCCCACCTGGGCAGCCCACCCCCTAGACAACCCACACCCCCTCCCCCACACCCCTACATCCCCTTACCCCCCCCGGACCGGCCACCCCCTTACCCTTTGAACCTTTTATGTTTTACTGGATTTTCCCCTTTTCTCGTCGAGAACCCCTCCGTGCTACGCCAACCTCCCCTTCCTCTCCTCTTGGGTGGTTCTTCCTCACCCAATGTATGTTTCATCTTTCATTACTTGTATTAGAGAGCTTATGATAATTTTTACCTCTCTTAATACTTATTTATATTATTTTCTCCCCCCCCCCAAATCCTATATTTAAATGGACATGGGTCAATTAAAATTGGAAATGTAATGATACAACCCGGGCTGGTTCATAACCAACAACTAACCCAAAATTCCACTAACCTAAGAGGAGTTCATGATCCATAATAGATAAAAAATATCCCCAAGGAAAAAATATACAATTAATGTGGAATATTTTACCCCTAAATTCGAGTAAATTTAAAATGATCTTTCTCTTAAAAAGAATACATGTCCCAGTAATAAGTTGAACATCAAGGAAAATAATAGATACGTAAAAAATAAATAAACAGGAAGTAGATATCATAGATGAAAAATAAAATTCCACTATTTACCAATAAATTTTTTTAACCAGACATGTCCAATTCATAAATCTCATTGGACCTATTTTGGATAGGTATAACATATGAGTTTTCATTTTATGTTTTCTTTTCACTTGTAAATCTCCTCTGCCACGCGCCTCTTCTCTGCCACAAACGTACCTCTATTGCATGATGAATGACACCTTCATGGTGAGTTTTATCCTCTTACTCATTGTTTTCCTCTTGTTATCATATTATTACTATTTGATATTGATGGTTATAATGTGAAATGTAGGGGCTAAATGCTCTGCTAAAAATCATGGTCTTTGGTGGTTCTTGTTTGCGCACTAAATGAATTGCATGTTGGTTGGTTCCTGTTGAACATTTGAATATAATAATTGGTCATTTACATATAATTGTAAAATTAATGAGTGCCCCAAGATGATAAAACTTCTGTGATAACCCCTAAATTAACAAACAGAATTGAATAATCGGTTCTTTTTTAAATCTAAAATTGTTAATGTTTGGTTTGTATGGTGTTGTGATTGTGAGCACGATTGTGTGTTTGTATGGTGTTGTAGTTGTTGGAATGATTGGTATTCCATTTGTTTTCCATATTATAGTTCTTTAACTACTTAATATCAATCCAAACTTTACCCATTTCAATGACACCACCACTTTGTTACTAGTGCAATTCCATTGAATCCTAGAAAACCCCTTCACTAGAGGACTCTATGAGACACTTTATGGAAATCCTAGTCAAATAACCCCAAAAAAGAATGTAATGAATCCTTCCACCCACAAGAACCCTATTGAAAATCATACCTTCTATTAGTTTAATATCATATTTCTTTACTTGAGACATTATTTTTCTTGAGAAACACTAAAAAACCGGTTTACAACAATGCATATAGATCACATATGGGATACTAAAACATTCTAGTGTAAGGGATTCTCATAGATTGTTGAACATATTTTGTGCAATTACTTTGTTAAATATTAATATTACTATATCAAATAGGATGAATACAAATAAATAATGGATGAATGCCAATCAGTTGACAAAAGAGTATGAAGATGGCGTGAAAGAAATATCAAGTTAGAAAAAGATCATGCATGTCACGAACCAACCCGGGTCGACCCCGAACCGGTCACCTGAGTCGGTCTGTGACATGGCCCGACTCGGGTGACCGGTTCGGGGTCGACCCGGGTTGATTCGTGACAAAATGGTATCAAAGGCGGCCCTTGTTATTTGGGATGTCTGGTATATGGAGATTAGGATTCTCGGGACTTGAGAGGTAGGTACGGGAAGGACGTCATGAACCCTCGCCCGTTCTGCACCTCGAGTCGCCAGGGATAGTCCGGGAATTGAGTCTTTGTTTCGTTTTGGATTGTTTTGGATTAAGGGATGACAACAGAGGTAAGCCGATGTTACATCGTGATTTCACATGGAGTAGTGACCCATGTGGATTCTGGGTACATGGTTTGAATTCCTCCTAGTGGTCGACGCCTACTTGGGACATGGCCCACTACCATGTCACCAGGTTATGCGTGACTACTAGTCCCTCACTGCGGTGTTTGATGCAATTTAAGTGTCATTTTTGTTCCGGTTGGTGTTAGTGCATTTTTGGAAATGGAAAAAAAGGGGGTTTTGAAAATGAGACTGATTTCTTTTAAAGGACTTTAAATTTATGAAATGGGTTTTAAAAACTAAAAGCATTTGGTTTGGAAAACTGATGTTTGCTTTGAAATTGGTCGAGATCGGTTAGGGGTGAAACCTCAGGTACTCCTTATGGACGTTTGCACATGTGAGAAGATGCGTGGAAAGTGCGCGTTGGTGCGTATGAATGAAAGTGGACGAATACATGTGCAACGGTTCATGAGATTACCTGGGTGTGTTTGAAATTTAAGGCTTGACCTGGTTTTGTAAATTGGCTTTTAAAGAGTAAAATGGTTTTGGAGAGCGGTTTTGGTTTAAAAAGTGGAGTTGGTATTTGGAAAGTAGCCTTAAAAGAAGGTGGTTTTGAAATATAAAGTGAAAAGCGGTTTTGGGGTTGTGTTTGTTTTTTTTTTGGTTTTGAGCTTGTTTTTTTTGGACGAGGGTGCTTTATTGACGTTGCTTCGATTGATATCAGTTTTATCTCGGTGTTATATATGTTTTTGGAAAATGCCGCCCAGAAAGATCCCTAGTGTTTTGATGAGTCATGCCCAGTTTTTGGTCGTTCTCGGACGTTGTCTGTCCTTCATGGTGATTGGAGTCTGTTAGAGATAGTGCAGTGGATTGAAGAAGTCAAGCGTATCTTCAGGGTATTGGGAAATCCCGAAGCGATCTGAGTGCGTATTGTTTTGGGTCTGTTTGAAGGTCCAGCTCTGGATGAGTAGGAGTTGTACGCCCTCCGTTTCTGCAATTTGGGACGATGTGGCATTTCTTTAATGTCGTCTTCATTCAATGGTTTATACTTGTGGAGGTGATGATGAAGGAAATAGAAGAGTTTATACGTGTTCAACATGGCCAGTAGACGGGGAAAGCATATGTTGACCATTTCAAGGATCTTGTGTCCCCTTTTTCCGGGGGTAGTGTCGCAGGACTGGGTGAAGACTCATACCTTCATCAGGGGTCTTCTTCCAGAGATTAAGGAGTGAGTCCTCCCTTTTTGGGAGCATCACTTTTGAGAAGTTGGTGCATGAGGTGTTCTTAGATGAGTTGGTTTATGGAGCGCAAACAGTTGACAATCCACCGTATCCAGTTGCGCGTGAAGGTACCCCATCTGATGAGCAGAGTGTGTCAGGTAAATTTTGTTTCTAAATATTTCTGTGTAGTGGTTCTAACCCCCAGTTCGTCGAACCGTCTAATGGTGTACCGTCAGTATGAACGGTTAGGGAATATGAGCCGCTATGTCACACCCCCCACGAAGACGTGCCATCATTGCAGGTTTCTGGATTATCTAGAGACGCTTTGCAGGAAGCGTCGCCTGAGGAAGACACTGTGACTAGAATATTCTAGTGCCTGGCTGTGAGGCAGGAGATGCTTCAACCATCAGATCCCCAACCACAGGACTTGGGGTGAAGTTAGCGCGCAGTCAGGAGTTGACGGGGGTGTGAAGCCTCAGTTCGGGTTTGGGTGTTTAGTGTTTCCAATGAAACATTTAATGTCCTTCCATTCTCATTCTTTCACTGTTAAAGTTTTGGCTTTGTTTTCGGTTCATTGTGTCATCGTGAGGTTGGGATGAACGTATTCGTTAGTAATCCGAACCGTCTCGTTTGTCGGATTATGGTGTTTAGTATCGTGCATTTTTCTTAGAGGTATGTTTGGACCTTGCGTGGGTTAATCTTGGTTTGGCGATGTTCTTTTGGAGATATAAGTGCCTGTGGTGGAGTCCAGGCTTGCTGTTATGCTCGGGTTTACTGCTTGGATTAAGTTCTGCTTGGAGATTTTTTTTCTATCGTCTTCAGGATTTCTTTGGTCTGAGTCGAGAGTTCCAAGTTTTGGCGGAGATGCTGTTTCGCTCATGCTATAGAGGTTTTTTTGGGAGTTCCTGTGTCGCCCCCTTCCCGAGGTGGTATGTCTGGGTGTTAATTTCTGCGCTAGTTGAGTTCTTGTGGTGGGGAGAACCCTCCTGTGTTCTCCCATTCTCTTATGTTGTGGGTTCTGCTAGTTTTATTTGGGCAAGGAATCTTGTTTTGCCTATCGGTTAGCTGTGTGACTTTCTGAAGGCAGAAAGTGTCTGTGGTGGGGATAATTGTCACAACCGCCATTTCTATTTATTTTATTTTTATAATTTCTTGGTTTCGATTGTTTGCGCCGAGGTCTGGGCCGAGCCCGAATTAAAATTTGTTGTCGTTTAATGCCTTTACTGGGTTTCGGACCTGTGCGCGGCCTCCGCGCGGTTGGCGGTCGCCGCGCAATCAGCCCAGGTGTCGGGCCTTTTCCCCTTCTTTTTATTTTTATTATTTTTGATAATATGGTATCATTAACATTAAATTTTTTTTATTAACCTTCATTTCATTGTATTTCTTATTTTTATTCTTGTGCTACTACTACTACTATTATTATTTTATTATTTTATTATCATTATTCTAAATATTATTATTTTTATTATTATTTTAACTTCTATTTTAATGGTTAATAAATTTTATTAATTTTATCTTTATTATTGTAAATTTTATTATTATTATTATTCTGATATTATTATTATTATTTTAGTACTGTTTTATTATTTTATTTCCTATTTTATTATTATTTTATTATAATGAAAAAAACACATTGTAACCCTAATACCCATAGGTGGCGCCCCCCCCCCCCCCCTTTCCCTCTTCCCATACCTGCATCGCCTCCTTCTTCACATGCCGCCACCCGTAGCCCGCACCCCTTCTACCTTCTCTGTTTTCCCCTGGTGCCCTTGCTTGCCCCGACAGGCACAACCGCCCTGCGCGACCCCCTCTTCCTTCCATCACCGGCCTCGCCCCGTCGTCTCGGCCACCTTCCGCCGCGCCGACCTCCTTTTCCCGCTACCTCCGCGCCGACCTCCTGTTCCAGCTACCGCCGCCCGAACCGGCCCCCTCTCTTGTTCCCCCTGCTCCGGCCAGTGTTCCGGCGACTCGGCCACCCCAGCCGCTCCCAGCCCTCCTCTTCCCATCATCGCGGCCGAACCCCCCCTTCTCCCTTCCCTTGTTGCGCGCGACCCGCTACTACCCTCCTGGTCTCCCGTCGCCGGCATGCCACCGCCTTCCCTCTCCCTCCCGCCGAACAACCTCGCCGGACTCCCTCGGCCCGCCTCCTGCAGCGGCCGGTCCCAGCCGCCCCTGCCGGCCAGCCCATCATCGCCCCGTGCACCCCCCCTACCGTACTCCTCCTCCCACTGCATCCCGGACAGCGCCTCACCCTCTGTTGCCCCTTCCAGCCTCCGTCCACCTGACTTAGCCAGTACTAGTCGGCCAGCGGCGCATCGGCCCTCCGGACTTCATCTTCCGCACTCTAGAAGGGTATCGTTCCTCTCCCCTCTTGATCTCAGTCCATAACCATCCCAGCACTGGCGGCGCACCCCTTGCTGGCCGACGTGACCCCTACTCATCGGTGTGAAACCCTCTCCATTTACAATTTGTCCCCTCTTCGGTAAGGGTTGTTGTTTTAGGGGTAAATCCTTTTTTTTAGTTGGTTTGATTTTAATTGCGTGTGGTGGTTTTGGTTTGTCGTAGGTGCAGTTGCGGTGCGAATGAGGGTTCACACCATTTTCGGGTGGTCTATCAATTTCCGAGGTAGGTGTTTCTGTGTATAAATTTTTTTTAACGAATTAATTTGTGAGTTAATTATTTTAGCATGTTTATTTTTTTATTAATTGCGTACTGCGAATCTAGTTTTGTTTGATATTTAATATGTATTTGATTTGCTAAGTAGCATGTTTATGCGTTTAGCGATTGTTTATGAATTAATTTTTTTCTTCTTAAATTATTTTAGCATTTGTATTAATTAGTTTGTTTGATGCATATAAAGTTTTAATTGAAGTTGATATGTGTTTATGGTATGTGCGTGTTTTCTGCGAACAACCATGCATAATTTTTTTTATTTGCATTTTCACAAACATTGCAGTTGTGTTTTGGTTTAGCGTCAATGTGCAGAGAGTCATAAAAGACATTTTTGAGCAGGTTTTGGTGTTTATAAACTGAAAAGTGGTTTTCTGTAAAAAGCGGTGATGTTTTGTGTGTGCAAATGGGTACGTTGTTTTATAAAATGTTTTATGGGTTGGTTGTTAGGTGTTGAGTCGTTTTTTGGTGTGAAAATGTTGTGTGTTTTATTTTAAAGTGATTTCTTATGGGAAATTGAGTATGATTTGATGTGAACCTTGGTTTCACCATCCGTAGATGTTTTATAAGTTATTCAAATGGTTTATTGCTTAAATCATGTGGTGTGTATGATATTTGAAAAGTGGTTAGTGTGTCTAAAGGTCGCGATTAGATTCAAATATAGAGTTTGGTTGTGTTTTGATACGTGCTTTGGATGTGATATTTTCAAAACGTGTCTAGCTGGTTATTTTGCGTTGTTTGTTCATTTGGATTGTTTTAAGTCGGTGTTTACGTATTTCGGTTATCTTTGCGGTTGCAGCGTGTTGGCAAGGTTTTTCCACACTCATTCGATCGTCATCTGGCGCGCACGCTTGCGCGCCCGTGCGAGGTGCGTTGCGCCGTTGTGTTTGGACAACGAGCCGAGGTAGGTCCCCCATTGCACTTACCTTTAGATGTAGAATTTATTAATTGCTTGTTGTTTTATTAATTTTTAATGAATTAGAAATAATATTAGATAATAAAACTTTAAATTATTATTTAGTGCGAAAAGAGCTGTTTATTTTATACCGAACACTTGTGACATTTTCTTGACGGGCGGACACCCAATTTTGAAAGAATGCCAGTTTGGCCTTTAAACATAATTCACGGAACTTCAAATGTGCTTCTAGTTTTAAAGTTAAATAATTTCTTCTGAACAAGCGTTTTGAGTTTTTTGAAAAATGAGGTTTTACATTAAAATTGGTGAAGGCCCGTTTGGCACTTTAATGAAATGGATTATCTTGGAAATCCCACTCAGGGGTGATCTTTGGTGTGCGTTGTTTGCGTGAGTTGTACGTGATGTTTGTGCATCGTGACTGATTTATTTACATTGTAAACGCACCCCTTTTTTTTATTGCTTGTGATGACATGGGAACCTGGCATATTGAGTGAATTTTCTGAGAACGATTGCTGCACTAGTTTAGACCACGCACTGGCTAGTGGCCCCATAGCAGGGGAATACTGAGTTATTGCTGCTATGGGGATTGGGCCCCTCGGTTAGGCCATGCAGGGCTATGCCGGGTAGTATTATGGGCGTTATGACGTCATCGAGTTATGACATGCCTTCAGGATGAGTCACATGTATAGTACGTTCTGGATTGTTCACGATCTCCTAGGTTCGACCCATGTTTCTTTTGGTGTTTATTTGTGTGTGGCGGACGATTGAGAGGTCGAGTTAGATTGCTGACCCATGTGTGCCGCTTTTACCATTTCCCTTAGTGTGTGTTGTGTGTGATTCTCCTTTTTACCAAAACCTAAAGTTTGGATTTCTAAATTGTTCGCACAATGCTTAAAAAAAATGCAATGCACCTGTTTCTTTCAACATTAAACTTGTTCTAAATTAAAAAGGGAAATGGACTATTACTTGTTTTAGAAATTAATGTGTGTAGAAACCATATTTTATATAATTTAGTTCAAACCTGGAATTGATAAATTCTTTATTTATTGGTATGTGCATTGGGAATAGAATTGGTCGGGCCTACCTACTGAGTTTTAATACTCACGCCTATAGTGTTTTTCTTGTTTTTAGTTCTGTTGCAGGTTCCAGATTCAGTTGTTCGCCTTGAGCGATGTTGGTTGTGGTATTGGAGAGTGGCCCATGGGGTTACCTGGAGTTTGGATCGTGGTCAGGTTAGTAGTGTTGTTGGTTTCTCTTTCTTTATTCATTTTTGTTATAATTTATTTTCCGCTGTTTAGTTTATTTTCCTTTGGGCCAAATCGTTCCCACGTGTACTCTGTGATTCCCTGGCACTTGTCGCCATCCCAGGAGGATCGGGAACGCCTCTCAGGCCATGTCACGGACCGACTTGGGTGACCGGTTCGGGGTCGACCCGGGTTGGTTCGTGACAATGCATGTGACCCTTCCAAATACTTTGTCCATGTTTAGGCTTTTGTTATTCAAGACAAAATAGTCTAGAGGAGTTGGAAAAACACCTGATCCATCACAGAATAGATCGAAGTTAAACATGTTGAAATAAACACGGGGAAAAAAACAAATGTAGGTAGTGTCTCGGATGACATGGTTTTTTATGGATCATCTGATATGATTACAAACATGAATAATGAAGATGATCCTATGGAGGATGTGATTACATATGTGAATGATGATACATATCATATTGAGAAAATGAAAAGGACAGTTGAAGATGAACTTTGTGATTTCCCAAAATTGTTTGAGAAGTTAAAGATTTGTGCAAAAATGCCATTGTACGCTGGTTGCACTAAATATACAACACTGTTAGCCATACTGAAGATGTATAATTTGAAAGTAGGAAACTAATGGAGTGACACCAGTTTTATGGAACTACTTTCTCTCCTGAATGACATGCTCCTAGAATATAATGAGCTTCTAATTCGAACATACAATGCCAAATGAATGCTACACTCAATGGGTATGATCTTTGAAAGAATACATGTCTGCCCGAATGACTGTATATTGTTTCGCAAGGACCAAAAATTACTTAAAGAATGCACAAAGTGTGGAGCTTCTTGATACAAGAAAGATTATTCCAGTCCTATGAAAGTTGTATGGTACTTTCTAATCATTCCAAGGTTTAGGTGCCTATATGGAAGTGAGGAGACCTGAAGGTCAATTGACATGGCATGTAGATACAAGAATTAAATATGGGAAAATACATCACCCAGCAGACTCTCCTCAGTGGAATAGAATTGATCATGAGTATAATGAATTTGGAAATGATAAAAGAAACCTTCATCTTGTGTTATCTATAGATGGGTTGAATCCTTTTGGTTTTCAAAGCAGCAGTCACAGTACATGGCCAGTTATGTTGGTAAATTATAAATTACCCCTATGGTTATACATGAAATGAAAATAAATCATGTTATCTATGCTTATATCTAGACCAAAAGAACCATGTAATGATATTGATGTTTATTTGGCTCCATTGAACAAGGATTTGAAATTATTGTGGGATTCAGGTGTTACGTTTTATGATGCTTACCCAAAAAAAGATTTCACATTTAAATCCATGATGTACAGGATGATAAATGACTTTCCTGCTTATGGAAATTTGTTAGGATATATCATTAAAGGAACACAAGGGCGTCTCGTTTGCGAACATGGTACAAAGTCAATTAGGTTGAAACATTCATCGAAAACCATGTTTCTAGGACATCACAGAGTTCTACCCTAACGACATAAGTACCGATCTTGGATGACATCATTCAATAGATGTTTAAAAGAATGTACAACACCGAATCCACTAATATGTGATCAATTGTTTAAAAAATTAATAGATGTGGACACTTATTTTAGTAAACCGTTTTTGAAAAACCTTATGAAAACCGATTAGAAAAAGAGGCCAGTTTTTTTTGAATTACCATACTGGAATTTCCTATATGTTAGACATTTTATTGATGTTATGCATATTGAAAAACTTTATGTGATAGTGTCATCAGCATTTTTCTAAATGAACCCGGAAAAACAAAGGATGGAATTAAAGATATATTGGACATGGTTGAGATGGGAATACAAGAAGAGTTGACACCAGGGAAGGGTAAAAAATGAACATTTCTTCCTATTGCTGCTTACACTCTTTCAATGCAGGAGAGATATCAGTTTTTCAACTTCTTGAATAATGTAAAGGTTCCAGAGGGGTATTCATCAAATATCAAGAACATCATGTCAATGAGAAATTTAAAATTAAAGGGTCTGAAATCACATGACTTCCATGTTTTAATGTAAGATCTAATTCCTATATCTTTACGTTGAATTTTTACCAAGAATGTCTTCCATACATTAACAAAGATCTGTTTCTTTTCAAAGACAGATGCTGCAAAGTTATAGGCCCGAAGAAATTTCAAACTAAGGAAAGATAAATTTCCATCATATTATGTGAATTAGAAATGTTCTTCTCGCCGACATTCTTCGATATGATGGTTCATTTTATGGTTCATTTGTTGAGAGAGATTCGACTATGTGGACCTGTACATTATAGATGGATGTACCCCATTGAATAGTATATGAATATTTTGAAAGGGTATGTCTAAAATCAAATTTGGCTAGAGGGTTGTAATTCGGAGCAATATATTGTTGAGGAAGCGATTGAATTCTATACCGAATACCTGTTTGGTGTGGAAAATGTTGGCCTACCAAAATCTTATCACACTGGGTGGCTTGAGGGTGAAGGAATTTCTGGAAGAGATGTGGTCACAATAAATATTATAGATAGGGAGCAGGTCCACCTTTATATTTTGCATAACAGTTTCGATGTTGACCCATATGTTCAAACCCACAAAGAAATTATTAGGCATTTGAATCTATGTAGGGATGAAAAATGGATATCAGATACACATAATTGATAGATTATAGGATGGTTTTGGGACCATATTTTTAATAAGTTAGATGGAAATACAGACTCAGTTTTAAAACAAATTCAATGGCTAGCCAGAGGAGCAATTGTTTATGTATTATATTACAACGCTTATGCAGTTAATGGTTATAAATTCTATACTAATAATCATTATGAAGATAGTACCATGAAGAATAGTGGGGTTACACTTTTTGCTGAAGAGATGCATGTTTCTTGTTCTAAGGATAGAAATACAATTTAGGCAAATATGTCATAATTTGGCTTCATCAAACAAATATGGGAGTTGGATTATACAAAATTCCAAGTTCCTATTTTTCAATGGAAGTGGGTTGATAACAGGAGTGCTATTAAAAGAGATTAATTGGGATTCGTGAAAGTTGATTTCAATAAATAAGGGGAGAATAAAGAACCATTTATAATGGAATCATAGGCAGTACAAGTATTATATGTTCCAGACCTTGCAAACCGAAACTGGTTAATTTTTCTGTTATCGACCAAAACAACTAAAGGGTCAAATGAATGTTTATTGGAGGATTATACTTTTATAGGGACTTTTCAATCATTTCACAGTGGTCCCAATGTAGACAACATTTTTTATGTTAGAGGTGACCACAATGAAGGGATTTACATAGTCGATAGAGGGGTCAAATCTCTTCAGCCTTTAAAAAAAGAGTTCAATAATCATGTTATTTGTTTATTGTAATATTCATTGTGTTGAGTTATGTTATTATCTATTTGCTAATTATTTTTATGTAATATAAATTAAATGTTAAACCACTTCTATAGATAATTACTTATTTCACCTGCTGATGCACCCAATACCGAGGCAGAACATGTCTCTCAACCTGCTACTGCTAGTCCCAGTGTCGAGCAATAGTAGCTTTCTCAACCTGTTGCAGCTGGTCACAGTGCAGAGCAATAACAGGTTTCTCAACTTGTTGTAGTTGGTCCCAGTGATGAGGTACAACAAGTTTCTCAACCTGTTAATGCTGGTCCTGGTGCAGATGCTAGCGCTTTGGAGGAACACAATGATTATGATTTTGAGGAAATTGTAGGAAATAAAACCCTGATGTCACAAAAAAAAACAAGAGTGCTGTAGTTTGACAGTGTTAGCAAAAATACTTAAGGAAAAAGAAAAAGGCATCAAATTTGATGTGGGATGGAATAAGCAAGACCAACTTGTTAACCCCAATAGAGCCATCTTTAGTAGCTACATTAGAATCGTCACTCAACAACGCATGCCGATTGATGTACAGTCATGGAACCATGTTGTCACTAGTCTTAAGACACTAATGTGGGAAGATATTACAGTAACATTATGATATAATTTTTTTAATTTGTTAAAATAAAATAAAATAATGAAACCCTGACTTACTCTTCATCATCCATTGTAGAGTGCATCTACATTAGATAACTCACACAAGGAATATGTATTAAGAGTTGCAGGAAGGATTCATAGAGGATTTTGCACAATTTTAATGAAATATCATCTTAAATATGCTGAATGGAAAATCATGTCACATCCACATCCTCTTTAGGAACACTTGATATCCCAAGGAGCGTAGGATGAGTTTAGAAACCGTTGTGCTGAGCAGATTTTCAGGTACATTATGGGTGGTAATAAGTTGCTTGATGTTTCTTGTATTCATCACTTTTATTGACGGTATTTTTATTTATGAAACAAAAATTGAGTTCTGAAAATAAATAATGTGAAACAAAACCAGCGTAACCCTACCATAAAGTAAGGATGGGGTACGCTTCACTTGAGAAAAAATTGTTACGTCTTTTAAATATACTGTAATACTTTAATGTGATATAAAACAACACCATAACCATGTTTATTTGTTTGTATGTAGATTGATGAATCAAAATTGAAATCCACATCCATCCCACGCCATGTGCTATGGAAGGAGGATTGTGTAAATAAAGAGGGGATACTGATAGATGAAAACACACAAACAGTGTGGGAAACATGTGTAAGTATAACATAATATAAATTTGATTTTATTTAAATTTCTATTACGTAACAATGACTAATTATTTTCTTATATTTTCTATCTAACATAGTCACATGAATCAACAAAACCCGCACCAGATGCAAAAATACTTTCAGTAACCTTGAAGTAGCTAGAACAGTATGGCCATGTCAGAGGTGCGGGTTTTGGGGTGACACCAGAAAATATTTTCAGAAACAAAAATAAGCGGAGGATAAAAATAAGGAAATGAAAAATACGCATGAAAAATTAACTATTTTTCTAGATGAATTACAATACCATAGAGAGATTATAGAAAGTTTTATGGGAAAGAGGCCAAGAGAAGATACAACTCAAAAAAACTTGTGCGTGGAGATCCCACCCCACCCCACCATCTTTGAGGCGAGCCATTCCCCTAAAAAACCTGACTTAGCTGAGGTAATCTATGTTCTAATAATTGATTCTATGAAATTTGAATCACATAGACATTGATACCTTTCTTATACTAATATTCTATAGGGTGAAAATGACTATGATTTATATCTATCAACTCCCACCTATCACCTTGTAGTGAGGGCTACGATGTTCAATATGCCGAATGACATGCTACATAATAGACAACTTCCAAAACATCATGTCAGAGTGTCAATTTATGTAGCTACTGAGATGAATTCCAAGCTACCTATTCCAAATAAAGATGAAGACATTCATATGATTTCACAAGGTGTTGGAACATTCATCGCATGGTCATAAATTCTTGTAAAAACACATGTCAACAAGGAGGTATCCATTTCCGATTTATTTTTCAAACTGGACCTTTAACACTTAATGAAAAAGGTCTGAACAGATGAATGTTATTAAATAATGAAAAAGATAAGGGGGTGAACAAAACATCATCTCAAAACTATATTAAGGATCAACCAACCGATTTAAACAGTCTACCAAGAGTAACTTCACCCTGACGATTCTATATCCATAGTTAATATCATTGCAGGATCATGTGGCTAAAAATTTGATAGACAACAATACTCACATAGTTTATTTTTTAAAAAATATGTACAGAGAGGAAAAATCGTATTTAATTAGTGCTGAAAATGTAAATGAAATCCTCAAGTATGAACGACTAGGCACCTTAGTTATAAATGTATACATGAGGTATGTTTTCCTGGTTTGATTTTACAAAAGATTATATAAAATAATAATTATGACTAAATACATTTCATATTTTTCATAGGCATATATATGAAAAAAATTGAAGGTATTTTCCCATGAACAAAAAATTGGACTCGTTAGTCCTCACATCACCTCTTCAAAAGAAGAAATAAATTCTGATAAAGAGGCTGCAATAATGTCATCCCTGTGAAAATCGTTTGAAAAACAAATTACGGATGACAGACTCTTTAATATGAACAATGCAGGGGTAAAACTCTACAATTTAATCATATCAACTATATTTTTATTTCTTTCATTACTTATTCCTTTTTGTGTTTTTAGAAATCATTGGATGCTGATTGCAGTCAATTTGGATACTCCAAATATTTATTTTCTGGATTCAATGCATGGATATGCAACAAACCCACCATGCATGATGGAGTTTGTCAAATTGTAATACACTAGATCCAACATTTTAGAAATAAACATCTAGTTATATAATTTACATTATATTTTAACGACGATTCTATTATGATAGGGAGGTGTATCAATATCGTCTACTTCAAGGAATGAATTCATGGCCTAAGGACAAGAACACCTACATGATCTACAACTAGAAAAGTATCCTGGTATATATAATAACATTTCACTATCCAAACACATATAAAAAAAATACTTATTTTCACGATGTTTCTCAAGTTTCAAAAACAAAAAAATGGAAAGGACTGTGGTTATTATGTTTTTAAATTTATGAAATAGATCATATTTCATCAAAAAACTAAAATCCCTAAAGAGGTATTTTCAAAAGTAATTGTGAGTTCATTTAAAATATTTATTTATCCTTTGTGTATTTATATTTTTTCAGTACTACCATGACTGTCGCAAAAAACTCATATTTACAAGATGATTAGATGTGTTTAGAAATGAATGCGAATCATACTTGATGGAAGATTGTATACAAATAGGAAGAAGGTGAATTCCTACTACTTATGTTATCATTATATGATCATTGATATCTCTCTTTTTACACTTATTGAGAAAATATGATCACCCTATATTATTTTTTATATCCTTAGGTTATGAATAATGGTTTTAGAAATGATTTGTCTTTCTAGTAAAGCATATCCTAATAAGAGACTCTTATGAACTAGTTCTTTATGATTCTATGTTTCCAAAATAACTAGACCTAAACTATTATGGCATGTATCATTTATATTTTATATTTTGTTCATTTATGCAGGTATTTATACTGATGTACTGTGTTGGAAGAATATTGGTTGTGCAAAACTCACAAATTTAATAACAAAACTAAGGATTCTTCACTACTGTTGGTTAACTACAACTTAGCATACCATCTGATCTGAAATTCTGATCTGGCGTCCCCATGATGCTCTCATCTAACACCATATCTATGATATCATCTTTCATTATCCAATTTTCCTTCTCTTCCTATACCCATTTACTAGGTAAATGGGTGTAGTAAGAGAAGAAAAATTTAATGCTAAATGATGATATCATAGAGATGATATCGGATGAGTGCATCATGGGGACACCAAATCAAAAGTTTATATCAGTTGCTATGGTAAGTGGTAGTTAAACAAGTAGTAAAGTGCACAAATAATCATTAGTTTTGTTATTAGATTATATCTAGACTAAATAAACTATTTGTAAATATGTAAAGGTAATGTTACGATATAATTTGTCTATTTTAACAAAAAATTATATAATGAAATGCTGAATTGATTTTTATTATTCCTTTAAGGGTTAGTTTATTTTAGAATATTTCTGTCCATGTGACATGCATTTGCATGAAGAGCAATGAAACTGTGTCTGCTCAATCACAGAGGTAATGGGAAATCTATTTCACTAAAGACTCAATATTTCAAAGCTCTATAATAACTCTTAGATTTTTTCTCTAATTCACATAAGCCTCTTCATGTGATAGTGTCACATTAGATCCTTTGTATGAATACTTCATGTGAACTGATCGTGTGATCTCATCACAAGATCAAATCACATAAAAAATCACATAATCAAATAAGTTAATTCACTTGAACCATGATTTGTGTATTCTTGTATTATTTACATGATTGCATAAATCTTCAAGGGTCGTGTAATCATATAAATCTACCAAGTTCATTTGATCACGTGATCCAATTATGGTCATGTGATCACATGACTTTGAATAAGTCATGCACTTAATATGATTTTTCTAATTAGTAATGTGCCCCTTTCTTACTCAAGTCCATTTTTATCTCAAAATCCACTATTTTCATAATTAATCAAAATTTTCTCTTTATTATGATACAAAACTATTCAATAATTGAAGTTGAGGAGGCTATAGTTCATTGGAATACAACGGTCGATAATGTGGAAGTCGACCAATGCATAGTCATTTAGTCAACTCACGAGAATCTTAAAAGTTTTATGGGAACAAATATCTTGTATTTTCAATTTTCTAATTAGTTTCCCTTATATGTGGGTTGGGGTGTCTAGGAGGGAGGGGTGTCCAGAAGTGGGGGGTGTTCCGGAGGGGAGGGAGGTGTCCAAGAGGGAGGGGGTTTCTAGGAGGGAGGGAGTCTCCAGGTGGGAGGGTGGGTGGGGTGAGGGTATCTTGGAAGGAGGGGGTGTCCAAGGGGTGTCCAGGAGTGGGGGTGTCCAGAAGGGTGGACGTTTCTAGGGAGGTTTCCTTGAGTGGGGTGTCCAGGAGGGGAGGAGGGGTGTGTCCAGAAGGCAGGGGGTGTTCAAGAGGGAGGGGTGTCCAGATGTGAGGGTGGGTGGGGGTGTCTAGGAGTTGGGGGTGTCCAGGAGGGGAGGGAGGTGTCCAAGAGGGAGGGGTTGTCTATGAGGGTAGGGGTCTCTAGGTGGGAGGGGGTCTCCAGGTGGGTGGGGGTGTCCATGAAAGAGGGGGTGTCCAGGATGGAGGGGGGTGTCCAGGAGGGAGGGGGTGTACATGGGGTGTCCATGAGTGGGGTGTCCAGAAGGGGAGGGATGGGGTGTGTCCCGAAGGGAGGGGGTGTCGAGGAGGGAGGGGGTTTCCAAGTAGAGATCCATTCAATTCCATTCAATACAGATAATATACAATGGGTTGATCACTTCTAGAGTAGCCTGAAGTGGGTCAGTAGTGAGGCATCAAAAGTTCCAACCAACCAAACAAATTTCAAGCCTATGTAAAGGCTAAATAATTATATTCCAGTTTAATTTGATGCCTAATATATCTTATTTAATTTCATTAAGACCCAACATATGCATCATTTACCTTTCTCGCATTAGATTCCTAAGAAACACACTTTTTCTCTACACCAATGTTGTAGTAGAATACATCTTCTGGAAAAATTACTGATGATATATGAGTTTGATGGAAGGAATTATTTCTGATCTAGAAGAGTTGTGAGGACACTCTCAACTAAATCAATTTTGACCCTCAATCCTAGAGTGTGGATGAAATCTATGTAATGAGATGTTTTTTACCAGAAACTGAATTCCAAAAGATGTATCCCTGCTACTTATATATATATATATATATATCCCTTCTCCCATTTTTTATAGGATTTGAGTTCACCAGTTGTGTCATAGTATCTCTATGTTTCTGCTTTATGTATTTTTAAATTATATTTTTTTGTTAATGTTATGTGAAATTTTGTTCCTATTCCTCCAATATATTATTTTTTCGGTGTTTTCCTTGATTTTTTGAACTGTATCTCTTCAAAAATCATGAAATTTGAGTACTAATACAAGTTCATGAATTCCCAGGGAAGGACACTAAGTACTCAAATCACTTTTTCTAATCCTGAATATCTTATTCAATTGAGAGGAGTCAGAAAATTCTATTTATGTTTGGTTTATAGACCAATAAATTTATCTAATGATCTTCATGTCTCTTTATAACCTCAGAAAATCCATTATCTACCCCTTTTTCTATCTCTCGTTATACTCGATGTGATGGAGGAAGTTAGGTACATGAAAAAAAGATGACGGATTTGGGTGGAGTTTGATTATTTGTCTATTATTATGGACTGATCAATATTCAAAACCATGCATGATTAGAAATTTAGTACACTTAGGATATTTCTAAAATTATATTTGATTTTATAATTAATATTAGTGAATGAGGGTGTATGAATAATATTTATTCCATTATCAAATTGATGATGAAAATATAGTTGGATAAAGAAGGTTATTAATTGGTATACACTGGATTCATCCCTTTCATACTAACATCATTTTAAGATTGTATGATACTTTATTTTAATTGTATGATACTTTATTTACAGGGGTGGTAGGGGGAGGGGGTTGTCCAGGGAAAGGGAGGGGGTTGTAGGGGAAGTGGTGGGGGGGGAGGGGGGGTTTTCTAGGTAAATGGAGGGGGGATATAGGGGGGTCTCTAGGAGGAGGGGCTGTAGGTAGACTAGTGGGGGGGGGCTGTCTAGGGGTAGGGAGGGGGCTGTCTCGGGGGGGGGGGGGGTCTGAAAAATCACACTAAAGAACTGGAAGGGATGGGGTGTTCAAGAGGGAGGAGGTGTCTAGGTGGGAGGGTGGGTTGGGTTCTCCAGGAAGGAGGGATTGTCTAGGAGGGAGGGGGTGTCCTGGTTGGGTAGGGGGTCTAGGAGTGGGGGTGTATAGGAGGGAAGGGTAGGTGTCCAGGGGGTGGGAAGGGGGTTGTCCAAGGGGTGGGAAGGGGATGTCTAGGGAAAGGGAGGGGGATGCATGGGAAGGGGGGTTGTCCAGGAAGAGGGAGGGGGCTTCAGGTGGAGTGGTGGTGGTGGGGGTGTCTAGGGGTAGGGAGGGGGCTGTCTAGGGGTAGGGAGGGGCTATCTAGGGGTAGGGGGTGTCCAGGAGTGGGGGTGTCCAGGAGGGGGGTGTCCAAGGGGTGGGAAGGGGGTTGTCCAAGGGGTGGGAAGGGGGATGTCTAGGGAAAGGGAGGGGGCTGCAGGGGGAGGTAGGGGTTGTCCAGGAGTAGGGAGGGGGGATACAGGTGGAGTGGTGGAAGGGTGGGGTATCCAAGGGTAGGGAGGGGGTTGTCCAGGGGTAGAGAGGGGGATGTCTAGGGGTGCTATCTCGGGGAGGGGATGGAGGTGGGTCTGGATAATCACACTAAAGAACTAGGAGATCAAGAGAAATGTGAACTGATATGATCATGCCCTATCTAATTGTGTAGGTTCTCATCAGGACCTCTCTAAAACTGAGAAATACATTCCTTCCATACCATCAATGACACCTTAGATATTGTATGGGGTCCTTGTAGAGGCATAAGTGGTCAGGGTCCAAGAAGTGTTGAACCCAATGTCTAATGCAGATGCGCTATCACTCATTCCCTTTGACCTAACATGAGAGAGTACACTCATAGAAGCTGCTAATATATGTAACTATTAGTTTTATAACCTATCTAGAATGGTGGTATCACTAGGAAAATGTTATAATTTATTATAAAATTGAATACTTCTATGAAATTGAATACACATTCATGTATGTGTCATATTGTATAACCTATGGAGATTCCTCCCTTTTTTATTGTCAATAAATGAAACCTTTTGGATTCCATGTTGTTTTTTAAATTTATTCCTCTTATTCTCTCATCCATGTATTCTTAACAAAATAATATTTATTAGTCAATGATTCATGTTGAGCCTCTTCTAAAATATTAATTCAATCTATAGAAATATGGACATGTAAAGGATGTAACATGTAACAATTGAAATTTTATTAATTTATTCATTAATATTAATGTTTAATTTATTTCATTATTGTATTACTAACATAATATCTATTTTATTATATAGGTAAAAAATTATTTAGTTTGAATTCTTTGTTCGACAACTAATACCACAAACGACAATTTTTTAGAGCGGATCACAGATGCAAAAGGATGAAACATTAATGGTTTTAACTATTTGTTGGATAATTATAATTGTAACCATATTAAATATTGTTTGAAATGCATATAACAACATGTTTTTTTGTATTCCTGATTTCAAGTAAATATATATAGAATTGTTTGGGAAACTCTTGTGCGTTCTGTTTTGTTCTTCTATGCTTTGTTTGTGTGTAGGTGTTGTTTGTATTGTGTGTGAAGGTGTTGTCTCAGGTGTGCAGGTGATGTGCAGGTGCAGGGTTTGATTAGCCAATTTGGCCTTTATCAGCACTAATTAAGAATTTATATATGTGTATTATATTAGCACTCAAAATATCACTAATAAAGGGGGTTCTTATGAGTGCTATTTTTAGTGATGATATATTAGACATTTATCAGTGCTCAAAATAGTGCTCATAAAGGGGGACTTTATCAGCGCTCAAAATAGAACTGATAAATATATCCCTTTATCAGCCCTTTTTTTAGTGTGGATAATGGTGACCCTTTATCAGCACTATTTTGAGTGCTGATAAAGGCGAGCCCCTTTATCTTTTCCATGATTAACAACACATTTATAGCACTGTTAAAGGTGGTTTTTAGCGGTATTAAAAGCCCTATTTGTAGTAGTGTTTTTATGGGAGAAATAAAATAATTAATGGGTGGTATTAGGACAATCTATCCAAAATAGGTTAAAAATACCCCAAAGGGGTTGGATTCACAAATTGAATCTCACATGAATGATGATAAACTTTGCACAAAATATGTCGAGTCATGAATGCCACCACCCCTATTATATTAATTCCAAAAATAAACCTTCCAGACCATAATTTTATGAAAAGGTCCTTCTCAACACTGTAACCCTAAAAATACATCATTCCACCCCTCACTTAGGGGGATGCGACCAATGGACTTCCACCATAAGTTCTGAATTAATGAAACTTCATCCTTCATGAGAAAAAGGATAAATAGATTCCTAAAAGTAACCATATTTAATGAAAAATCTCCCATGATCTCTTGAAACTCAAAGTCTCTTATGGAGATAAATTTTGTGAATTTTCCTGACATTTGTGAAAGAGGAAATCCCCTTGAGCTTTATGGGGTTTTGTGAGGGAACTATCCTTCATGAAAGCAACATCATGGGAATAAAAAATTCACTTTGATATAGGGATACCCAATTTTATGAAGCTTAACATTTCAAAAAATCCCTGACATTCATGAAACCAAAACCTTCATGAAACACACTTCAAGGTCCCTATATGTTTCATACTTTCTTTGTACAATCATTCGCAAAAGATGAGTTCCCAATGGCCCATTACCCATTCGTACTCAGTTCACACATTCCCTAATCTTCTACACAACTAGTATTATTAGCCCTCATGTCCATCATTTTACTTTAAGCATGTATTGGATGGTTTAATCACCTATTTATTCTAATCATAGGAACCATAATTCTCCATTCCCCTAAACATTAACACCCTTACATTGGGATCCCCTTTTCCCACTTCCCCATGGTAGTTCTTGTGACATGCGCCACAGAGAGGTTTCTTTGTAGTAGACATGTAATCCCTGATGGTGGCATCATCAAGGGAAAAAATTTTCATTTCCCTTTATGAGGCCTAGAGATGGATCCTCCTCTCTTATCTAGAAATGTTCTCTCTGGGTGTACGCCCAGAAAGTGTCTAAGTTGCATGATGTAATACCTATTAGCCCCATGTCCTAGTCATATGATGTTAAACAACATAAAAATTTCATGAAAAAATGATGTTAAATATATCCATACCATGTGCGATGAACATATTATTCCCTTTGTAAGAATGATATGGGTTGAAACCTCCAAATCCACCATGGGATGAAACCTAAACATTGAGGAAAAAACCCAAGCATCGAGGAAGTCATGCATGTAATGTCACAACCTCTCCCTCCAAAGATACAGTAATGAAGGGAGAGAGATAATAACCCCCCCAAGTCCGACCTTTAACAGGCCTTGGGTTGGTGACTAGCACCAAGGGTATAAAAATCTCATGTATGGGAGGAATTACCCTCTATAATATAAATAGGATCAGGAGATAAGATGGATCATCCAAAAACAACTCCAAGACACAATATAAAAACAAATCCAAGAAACATCCCACATGAATGTATAAATATATTTGATATATATACAATAAATTATCCAAAATAAATACCCAAAGTAAAGATAAATCATCTAAACAACAACGATCCAACGGTCCGAGCTAGTAAGGCCTGACATAGTCCACATAATCCTCCGGGAAACCTGAAAATAGTTTTATATACCTAGGGTGATAATACAAGTATACTTAGTAGAAAAAATGAAAGTCTCTTATGCACATGTGAAAGGATCTTACTAATTCACCTATGAGAAGAAAGTATAACCAAAAAACACCAATCAAGTTATAAAAACCATCCCAGCCTCACCAAGCCACACTCACCAAATAACCCAAACTAAGTAATATAATATGATATGAATCACATCGATAAGGGTACCCCACACCACTTTCACAGAGGTATGCTGCTCTCACACCCAACGTCGTATGTACTTGTTCTCCCATCTCTTATTTATACCACACCACCCCACAATCACGGTCACAACACACCTCACTCGTAAACACCTAGGCCCATTTACCCACAAGCACAACCACAACACATCTCACCAGAAAACACCTGGGCCACAATACAACCACCGCCAAAACCAATGTAGTAGGGTATCATGATCATGTGGGACATAATACTAATTCCCTCATCCTACCATGAATGATCCCCACCCAAAGCCTCCCATAATCATAGTCACATCTCGCCCAAAAACACTTGGTCCATCACATCTCACCCACAAACACCTGGCTATCATATCTTTCCCGAAGACACCTAGGACATCACAACCACTATCTAATGCACCAAAAAACCTCCAAATATCACAACCTGTGTAATACCTACATTTACTATAAGAGATAGAGAGAAGGAAAGGGTACCCAACCATCTGTACTCCCTATAATATGTGGGAAAAAACACCCCCTGCGTGACTATGCGGGTGTTAGAACATAGTTCTAAACATGGATGGGGTGCATATAGAAATCACAAGAATGTAAAAGTATATATATATTATCAAACACTCAATCCAAAACTACGGGTTCACAAAAAAAATGAACCAACTCACAATACCATCACTTTTTCTTCCACCTCTAAATTCATAACATCCTACAAGAAGCCAAAAAACCCATTTCAAATTTCCAACCAATTTCATTTTATCACCTCATTCATTTCATTATTTATAATAAACCATATTTAACCACATGACCCACTATTTAATTATCCATTAAACATTTTAATCCCTCTAACCAAACCAACCCAATCCATTCCAAACAATATTAAACAATTATTTATTTATTCCCCCACTACCTGGGAATCTAGTACAAAGAAACCACCACCTCATTGCCCCTAAATTATGGCTAAAAAACCACCTCCTTACTACCCCAAAATTATGTCCAAACAAACCACCTCCTCACCACCCCAAAAGTAAGGCCAAACAAGCCATATCCTTATCACCCCAAAATAATAACAAAAAAAACTATCATCCCACATGCCCCAACCACACATCATTGTCCCATAAGCATGACCACACATCACAACACATCAATATCATTTCAAAAATTTATAAATGGAGACTTTATCACATTACACTTTATTTTAGGGGAATTATCACACAATATAAAATCCATGGGAAACTATTTCATTATCCAAATATAAGTGTTTAATAAATTTACTTTTTAGGGTGATATAAAAATAATTACAACCAAAGTAGAAATCAATGTACATATATCCAGCAAAAAAAATCCCCCAACAACCACGATTTTCAGTGGGGTATCAAGCCTGAACAATTCATAATATCACATATAATATCAAATCTATAAAAGTATGTGAATAAAACCCCATTTACCCATCTCAATTTCAATTCAACCAATTATTTATCTTTTATTAAGATGAAAAAACCATAATACATAGATAAAAAAAAGTAAAATCCTCCCACATGATACAAAATAAAGAGAAACAAGGTAAACCCTTCCTCAAAGAGGCTTTCTATCTTGTTGCGCACTGTAGGGCGAAGAAGAATGTGCAAAAACCACAACCGCACTATGGGAACCATGGATAAACCTAAAACTAATCCAAATACCATAAAAACACAACCCAAAACACACCCCAAACCATAAAAACATCACTGTAGTGAATCCTTGGGTGAAGAACATAAGAAAAACCACCAAGAAAGGAGAAGAACCTACTATGGATCAACCATAGATTTCCGAAAAACAACTAACAACCACTGGTAACAACAGATAAAAGGGGGAGGAAGATGTCTTGAAGAACTACTAGGGGCGCATAGGGTTTATCCAAAATGAGAAGAAGAAGAATACATGGATGGGAGAATGAATATTTGGATGGGAAGAACTTTTAAAATTGCACTGCATCGAGGATTTACATGACATGTAATCCCTTTTCATGTCATTTAATCCTTGGGGTTTAGTTTTTCCAGAAAATGCACCTATTTTTTGTTATTTAACCCTAAAAATATTCACACAATGTACTATCATTGGAAAAGATGTGAAACCAACTTTTACACCATGTAATATACTTACACGTCATGTATTTCCAATAGAAATTCTACTACACCTCTAACTCCCATGAAAACTCTTGAAACCTCCCTTAAACACCTCCATCAAAAAAGCAATAAAATTAATGGACTAGGAGGGAACATAACATTACATCATCTAACTCTCAAACAATTCTCACCCACAAGAATCCAAAACCAAGCCCAAAAGGAAAGGGGTCTAAACAACCATCGAACGAGATACCTCTCAAGGATCTTTTCATACCTCAAACGGTACCATCAGATTAACATTCCAACCAAAATGACCACAAAACACACTACATAACCACATAAACACAACCACATAACACCTCCTCTAACACAACCATCTCAACCTCCATGCATCCTAGACCAAAAACCACTATAACCAATGAACCACACCATCCTAGAAACATGAATTAGGGAATTATATCCTTCATGTCAATATATTATCTAATTTTGGGTTCCCTGACTCACTCACATGGGTTTAATCACATCACACTTAATGAATCTTGATAAGGAATCTGGTTCTCCCCATTTCATATGCAAAGACTTTATCTCACATCACACCACACACATCACAAACCAATGAAAACAACACATCTCATAAAACAAATTTCATACACCACATCCCAAATAAAAATAGAGAAAAGAAAAATTCAAAATAACTATGGGTACTGGGAATGTATCTCTATCTCTTACACTCAAGTAATATCATCCAGGCCACCATACCTCCAAAAACACAATCCAAAGAAATGGTCCATCCACACAACAACTTCTCATAGAGATCCTGGATCTCTACTAGTTACTCCACAAACATCAAACCATCCCCGATGTCCACATCTCCCTATTCAATGACACGAGAGTCATCTTGAAGATACCAACGAAGCTAAGAAACGTGGATGACTTTGTGGATCCTTTCCAACCATGGTGGAAAATTAAATCATTACACTACCTCTCAAACTCACCCAAACACCTCAAAGGGCCCAACAAACCTATGAGAAAGAATAATCCCTCTGCCAAACCTCCACTAACCACATCATCGGGAAACCTTCATGAACATGCGGTCCAAAATATATAACTATAAGGGAATCCTTCCACGATTTTCATAATATTTATGTTGATATTGCACTACTTTCATCCTCTCATAAATAAGATAAAATTTCTCTATCATACTATGAACCACATCAAGACCAAGAATGACTGTGTCCCCAACCTCTGTCCAACATATTGGAGAACGATAAGGTCTCATGTACAAATCCTCACACAAAGACCTAAAAATGGAAGAGTGATATCTATTATTATAAGAAAACTCTACCAAAAGAAGGTTCCATACCCAAGATCCACCAAAATCCAAGACCCGTGCTTCCAACATGTCCTCCAATATCTGGATTGTCTGTTCTATCTTCCCATATATTTGAGGGTGGAAAGCAATGCTGAGGTGTAACTAAGTTCCAAAATCATAATAAAATCTACTATAGAGTAATGAGATAAAATGTGCATCTAGATCTAAGACAAAGGAACTTGGAACTACATGAAACCATACTACACTATCCACACATCTCTTATTAAAATCATCCAATATGCCCGACTCCTTGATCAATAATATTTGGGATGATTTCATCAGCTGATCCACTATCATCTAGAGAGCATCAAAACCTCTATAAGGTATGGGTAACCCTATTTCAAAATCCATCAATATGTAATCTCATTTAAACTTGAGAATATCCAAGGGTTGAAAAAAAATACCATGAGAATAATGATCAGCTTTTACCTACTCGAAGACCATGAACTTTGGCATAAACACCACCACTACCCCTTTCATCCTGAGCCACCAAAACTGATTCCCTATGCCATGGTACAGTTTTGGAAACTCCTGGGTGTACCGCAAAAGGTGACTTATGAATCTCAAGAAAGAATCCCTCAAGAATCACTACCAGGAAAAATAAAATCCCATGAAATAACATCTAATTATGAATATCCTCCAACCATCCCTCCAGAGCATCCCTATGGAAAACACATTTGCGCATCACCTCTGCCTTTGAGTCCCCCCAGTGAGACTCCTCCATCTGCTGCATTAGAGAATGCTTCATCTTAATATGAAACAAACAACATCTACTACCATCCACTATTGAATATAATTTCAGGGCTTCCAACTCCTCCATTGATTTCCAAGAATCCTCAGACTCCTGAACAACATGCTTCTATGACTTCCTAATCAAATAATTAACCCCAAAATTCACATTTCTTGAGGTGTAAGAGATCTCAAAATAACACTATTAATGAAAATCCATCCACCTCCTCTGTTGCAAGTTTCAATCTCACTGGGAAAAGTCATATCTCAAGCTCTTGTAATCCATAAAGACCACAAAGCATTCCCCAATGAGGTAACATCACCACAATTTTAGCACAAACACAACCAATGCTAGCTTTAGATCATGGGAGGCATAGTTATGATCCTTGAGACATAAATTACTAAACTTATAAGAGATAACATCCCACTTCTGCATCAACGTGATCCCAAGTCCATACATGAAGTTTGACAAAACACCTCAAACAACACACCCTCCTTTGACAGCTGATGCTCTAGAGAACTGACTAACTTCCCTTTTATGTATCCGAATGCTGCCTAGAACTGATCACTCCACACAAAATCATGGTTCTTCTTATTAAAAGATGTCAATGGGACAAAAAATTGAGAGAAATTGGGTACAAAACTCTGATAATATTCCACAAGACCAAGAAAACTATGGACTTCTACCACATTCTTGGGTGATTCCCAAGAAAATCATTCTTCAACCTTCGACGATTCTACTTCCACACCCAAATAAGACACCACATGCCAAAGGAAATTCCCCTATCATGTCTATAACTTACACTTGGAAAATTTTACATAGGGATAGTGGAATCAAATAACATGAAATATAGTTCTGAGATGCTCGACATACTCCTCCTCTAACTCCAAGTAGATTAAGATATCATCGATGAATATGATGACAAACTGATCCAGGAACTCTTGGAAAATGAATTTCTAATCCCCATGAACATGTATAGTAAAATCATAAAACCAAATGTAATGACTACAAAATTGAAGTTCCCACACCTGTATATGAAGGTAGTATTTGAGATATCGCCCTCTTTCACCCTCAAAAGGTGATATCCAGACCACAGATTGATCTTAGAAAACTAACTCTCCCCTCTCCACTGGTCAAAAAGATCATATATACTTGGATGATGGTAATGGTTTTTCACTATCACCTAATTCAACATCTAGTAGTCTATATACAAACTCAGACTACCATCCTCCTTCCATGAAAACAACACTATATCACCCAACAATGACAAACTATGATCGATAAAACCCTTCTATATCAGATCGTCTATCTGAATCCTCAACTCCCGCAACTCAGAAGGTATCATCCGATAATGATCCATTGAAATCCAAGAGGCACGATTCTACAAGTATACCCTGAACTCAATATCATACTGAGGGGGTAGCTTTATAACCTCATTAGGGAAAACATATATGGACTACCCAATGACCATGTGGACCTTCACTATCCTAGCATCCACTGATTTCATGACAACTCATCCAACAAGGAAAGAAGGGGCTCCACATGCTGACTTCCCCCCAGACAACTCTACTTACCAATAAAAACCACATGTTGTCCATACCCATCTAAAAACATAACTATACCCTAGAATTAATCAATAATAGCTTGTATGGAATACAACTAGTCAATTTTTATGATAATGTCAAATGAATTCATCTATAATAAGAACAGATCACCAAAGGACTGATGCGACCCCATCATCAGTCTATAACCCCAATACACATCAAATAAGATAGTTTGGTCTCCAACTAATGTAGACAACACCTGGGGTATTGGATTTCTCTCTACATCTAGTTCCAGATATTGAGCTATAATAGGTGAAAAAAGGGGTGTGAAGCTCATGAATCACTTAAGGCACAAACTAGGGTACCAAAAAACCGATCATACATATGATGATCTCTTGGCCCTCTAGAATTGTTGTCTCCACTGTGTGCAACGGACCATGCCCAAATCCTCTACCCATATGTTGAAGACCACCTCCATGACCATGGTCGAGTCACCATCATTGAACATGAGGAACATCCTGAGGTTGGCATTTACCTTCTCCATCTACCCTTGGTGAAGAAAATACCTTCTTCCCCTGATATGAAACAACCCCACTGGAAACTACTGCTATGGAAAAACTAAACATATCCACCTCCACAAAACCGAGTTCAAGAAACCACTAGACATGGTATCTGGCAATGTTGACAAACCATACAACCAACAATCACTAGCAAAAAACTCCTAGGAAAATCATGGAAACAACAGGCACTAGAAGGCCAGAAAGGAAGCTACTAAGGTCGACTTCATGCTGGTCAAAACCTTGAAGGTTCTAATTCCTGAGAAAACCCACTAACAAATCTAATCCTAGAGGCACCATGCTGGTTCCCCTCTCATAGCAAAGCTTTGTGCAAGGTAATCTGCTCAATCAATTTTTCCTTCTTTTGAACCTCTAAATACATCAATAATGTAAAAGGAGTAACTGTATACTTTATAGAAGGATGAAGTGACTCCTCAAGATGTCTCGTACAAGACTCCTCATTTGAAAAAATATCGAGGGAAAATGAAAGAGGTCCTTGAACTTGATTCTCAGATCTCACACTAACATTATCCCCTACTAAAGAGAAATAATATCCTTTATCTTTACTACCTTCATGGTCAACGAAAGGAACTCTCCCCAGAACTAATTTTGGATGTTGACCCACAAAACATCTTCCTCCTTCCACTCTCCTAGATACAATGTCTACCACTAACACACAACTCCATTTATATGAATGACTTCTAAAGGGACCCAGTACTCCATTTAGGCCTAGATACAACTTAAAGCAATCTCGAACTCCTTAGGACAAATCTTAGTATAGACATCTGAAACACTACCCTCATACTTTCACAAATACTGCCACAAAAAATCATGCAACATCCTCTTCAAAAGATCATCCTCCTTAACCAGATCAACTCTATAGTGATCAATCAGATAAGCCTGTTGAACCTCAACAACTTGAGCCACACCTGAATGGTGAATGAGATCCATTGCTAAAAAAACAAGGATTTCATCTTCCTGAGTAGTATGTAATTTCATTAAGATTTATTTTAACTTGTTTAATTATTATTTTTATTTATTTAAAATTTCCCAAAACAACCTAATTCAAGCAAGAACACAAGTCATTATGATGCATGTACCTCTCCTAGGTTTTTATGTAATAAGAAGGTCCATCTCACTTGGTTGTTCAATAATGCCCAGAGTCCATGCACTGGATCATGGGGGCCCCCTAAAATCCAATGTCCTAGCCAGTTTACCTGAGCTATGTCATGAAACAAGGTCAGGTGACTCTATTTTCATACCAACCCATGCATTCCTCACTATTCCTAACTCCAAACTCCACCCTATATCTCAACCTTCCTTTGATACCACTTTTCCATGACCCCTCCCTCCAAATATACCAAAATTAATGGAGAGAGATAATGACTCCCCGAGTTCCACCTCCAGTAGGCCCTGGGTTGGTGACTAGCACTGAGGATATAAAAATATCTAATATGGGATGCATTACCCTCTATAATATAAACAGGTCTGGGAGATAAGATGGATCATCCACAAACAACTCCAACACCCAATATAAAAATAAAGTCAAAAACCACACCACATGCATGTATAAATCGAACTGATACAGATACAATAATGTTTCCAAATTAAATACCCAAAGTAAAGCTAATGTAGTGAAATAACAACTATCCAATGGTTTGAGCTAGTAATGCCTAATACGATCCATGTAATCCACTTAGAAACCTAAAAATAGTTTTATATATGTATGGTGAGAATAAAATTATACTTATTAGGAAAAAATAAAGTCTCTCATGAACATGTTAAAGGAACATACTAATTCACTTGTGAGAAAACAAGAGAACCGAACAACATCTATCAAGGTATACTAACCATCCAAACCTCACTAAGGCACGCTAACCAAATAATGAAAACCAAATAATATAATATGATAGGAATCACAATGATAAGGGTAACCTACACTACTTTTCCACTAGTATGCCTCTCTCACACCCAAATTTATACGTCCTAGTGCTCCCATATATTCTGTATACCACACTACCCACAAGCTGGTAACAACACACCTCAATCAAAAACACTTGGGCCCACCACCCCACCAGCACAGACACAACACATCTCGCCCGAAAACACCTGGGACACAACACAACCACTTCTATAAACAAAGTAGTTGGGTATCATGAAAATATAGGACGTCAACCTCATTCCCTCCTCCTACTATGCACAACCCCCATCAGAAGCCACCCCACAATCCTGGTCACGTCTCACCCAAAAACACTAGGGCCGTCACATCTTTCCCACAAACACTTGGTCTATCACATCTCACTCGAAGACACCTGATCCATCACAACCACTATCTAATGCAATAAAAGACCTCAATACATCACATCCTATGCAATACCTAACTCTATTAGAAGATAGAGCAGGAAAGGGTGGGTACCTATACATCCATTCACCTCACTAGATGTTGGGATAAACACACCTCGTGTGACTATATGGGTGTCAGAACATAGTGTTCGACGTGATTGGGGTGCATATAGAAATCACAAGAATGTAAATATATATATACATATAATATCAAATACTCAATTATAACCTATGTTTTCACAAACAAAAAAACCAACTCACAAAACCCTAACTTTTTCTTCCACCTCTAAATGTATAACATCCCATAACAAGCCAAAAACCCCATTCCACATTTCCAACCAATTTAATTTAATCAACACATTCATTCCATTATTTATCATTAATCACATTTAACCCCATAACACACCATTTAATTATCCATTAACCATATTCAACCCATTAACCAAATCAACCCAATCCATTCCAAACATTATTAAATATTTTTTTATTTATTCCATCACTACTCGAGCATATATCACAAAGAAACCACCACCTCAACCCCTAAATGTAAGTCCAAACAAACCACCTCCTCACTACCCCAAAATCATGACCAAATAAACTATTATACCCACATGTCCCATCCACACATTGTTATCCCACAAGCATGGACACACATCACAACACATCAATATCATTTCACAATTTTATAAAAGAGGATTTTATCACATCCCACTTTATTTTAGGAGAATTATCATAGAAGACAAAATTTCAGGAAAACCATTTCATTAGAAAAATATAAATGGTTAATCAATTTTCATTTTAGGGTGATTTTACAACAATAAAAACCAAATAGGAAATCATAGAACGAATATCAAGTGAAAAAAACAATCCCACAACAACCACAATTTTTAGAGGGGCATCAAGCCCATACAATTCACAATACCACAAATAATATCAAAGTAGTAAAAGAATGGAAATCCAACCACATCTACCCCATTCAATTTCAATTTAAAAAATTATTTATCTTTTATTAAGATAGAAAAACCAAAATCTCTAGATAAAAAATTAAACCCCTCCCACATGATAAAATATAAAGATAAACAAGAGGAAACCATACCATAAAGAAGCTTTCCAACTTTTTTCACACCGCATAGTGAAGAAGAACAATTGAAAACCAAAACCGCACCATGGGAACCACAGATCAACCTACACTGCACCCAAAAATTATAAAAACACAACCCAACACACACCCCGAACCATACCAACATTTCCACGGTGAATCCTCATGAGAATAATGGAAGAAAAATCACCAAACAAGGGAGAAGAACCTACCATGGATCAATGATGAATTACTAATGAAAAACCACCAGGACCAACTGATCAAAGAGGGAGGAATAGGGCTTAAATTACTCTACAGGGCACCTAGGGATCACTCAAAATGTGAGGAATCAGACTCCATGGCCGAAAAAATAAAATTTTGATCAAAAATAACTTTTAAAACTTTATTTCATAGGGGATTTACATGACATGTAATCTGATTTCACTTATTGTGATCATCAGGGTTCAGTTTCACTGAAAAACATGAAACTTTTTTATTATTTAACCCTAAAAATCTATAAATAATAAATCATCCCTAGACAATCTGTGAAAGTAACTTTTATGTTGTGTAATACACTTACATGATGTGTATTTTCTATAAAAACTTTTCTACACCTCCAACTCCAAAAAAACTCTCAAAACCTCCCCTGGACATCTCTAACAACCAAAAACAGCAAATTAATAGACCGTGAGGGAGAATAACATTACATGTAAGGCCCAAACCTTCCCTTTTTTCACACCATATATATTATGAGAATCCATAACAAATGACATTAAACTGCATGGATCAATACCATCAAATTAATTTAAACTATAGCATCACACATTGTGGGTTGTGATAACAGTATCTTAAAAGGGTATATATAATTATTCTATGAGGTTCAATCTTGACATGCCGACATGTCTCCATCCAAAAATCCTGACATCCCAACATCCTGACACCCTGAAATCCTAAAATATCTACAAACCTAGGATACCTCCATATGTTCAACCTTGATTCCCCAACACCACCATTAAATATTCATGTCTTCCCCTTGGGAGGAAAAAAACACCAAAGTGTGATTACATCCCCCCGATTCACAGTCAACACAACCTACCTTTCTACACAATAATGTAAACCAATAAAATACCTATCCCAACAAGATGTTAAACATGTGATCCAACTATAACTATATGATGTTAAACATGTGACTTACATTTCCCCACAAGATATAAAATCGGTGAACTACTTTTCCCCACAAGACCTTAAACCCATGACATGCGAGTCCCCACAAGATGTTAAATCTGTGACCTACCTATCCACCCAAAACGGTAAACTTGTGACTTACCTTTCCCTAAAAGGAATTAAGAAAATAACCAACCCCATGATGGATATAATAATCCCTACCCCATTCAGCATACGTGTGATTCCTAAAGTATCAACCCTTGAATGCCTTATGTTTATGATATAATTTTCACCATGGAGGATATGGGATGCCTTGAGTTCTCCATCCATGATTCCTCACATAGGATATGTAGTCAACTTGGAATGAGGAATATATTTATCTATATCCAATATTACCAAGATTACTCACTATCCTCATATAAAAACTGAAGGAATATCTATTTTTGTGATATAAAGAATCCTAATTAACCAAAAACCAACTCAAGATGGTGTCAAGAATGAGATTCAAGAACATGTCTTAGATCTGCGAGGGAGACTAAAACTTGGAGGTGAGATCCAAGTAGGAGTCCAGGGAAGGAATTAATGAAATCCCATAATCTCATTTTGATCAAGAATATGATATCATAGAATATAAGGATAGAGGTCACCCATATTTGGAAAGTGGGAATATGAGGAAGCAGATCCTAGAGGGAGCCATAACAAGTCCAATGAAGTGGATCACTCTAGAAGAGGCAGAGAACCGCACATCACCACCCTAATACATGGCCCCAGAAGAAGGAATTGGAAAAAAAATAGTGAACCTAATGTGAATCTATTCTCATATAACTAGGGGAGGATGATAAAATTTGTGAATAGTTAGTTCTAAGTCATCATTTTCATGAATCCCTTGTCCTTCCTGAGGATAGGATGAGCAATATTGGTTATGTTAGGAGTAACTATTTTCGAATATCTATTGATTATAATCCTCATGTATCATACATTAAATAGTTTATGATAAATTCTCGATGATCCACAACCACCATAAGTTATAGGGGAAGAATAACTAGTGGTGTGATATTCCAAGACCACTACACTTCTACTATAGTGGCCACAACTCTCACAGATCTTAGGATCCCTTACCTTATCCCTCCCTTAAATATTTTTCAAGAAAGGGTTATCAACACTCTTATATACCAATACAAATTTAAAGGGGTTATCCCAACTTGGGATATGGACCACCAGGACCTCTAAGCCATGGTTATGCACCATTACCACTATGCCAATAGATACGCAAGGGGAAACCATCACCTGTCACTTCAGAGAACCATTTTGGGAGTGCTTCCAATGATCAATCTTACATATATTTTTGCTATACCAATTAGGTATGAGAAAAATTAGTTCGACATGTTGTGACCCTCCCTAGGGGGCCTCCCAAGGGGGACCCAGTTTAGAATACCTGAGGCCAACTCTATGGATAGAATACTAACCAAACTCACTAAGAAGACTCTATAACAACTCCAGTGGACCCTATCACTATTGATATACCTTCTACCCTCATAACAAGTGTGTAGAGGCATGTTCTCACCATTATGACATCAAGACCCTATCCAATTATTTGATAGTATAAGTCAACTCTCCCTGGATTGGTTGTTATCAACAACTATCATGGGCCGCCCCATGATGAATAATTTCACAATAGAAGTCTTTCTCAAAATACCTTTAGCTGTCACATAGGCCCTCCCTCTGAAAAATATTTCCCCTCCCATAATGATCCATCCCATGGAATAAGGGTAGATAATATCTATGGGGGAATTTATTGTGGAATCAGTCATTAAAGATGTAGAAGAGACACTCGCAACCTTTAGGGGATAATTATTGGGGAAATATCACTAGACCAGTAGTTGGTCCTATGGAAATGTCACAACACAATCGAAATTTCAAAGTCTAATATGTTGGAGAACTCAGGGAAAGCGTCTCTTTATCCACCATGAGAATTTGGGTATTTATCAATCATTTAAGGAAAACCATCCCAGAGATAGTGATCTAAAAGTTCCCCAAATACCTCTATAAGTACTTTTAGGTGGATGGGATTTTAGATATATTTCATGGTCTCTCTGTGTAGCCATATGTTTTTTCTACCAGATTCCCTCCTCTCTACTTCCACCTATGAAGTTGGATAGATGTCTAGGTTTGGATTGGCACCCTATAATGAAGGTGATCATTTTATCAAGTCATAGGGGAACAAAATAGAAATACTTCATGAACAACTGGAGATCACATACATTGTATCCTATATGGAAATAGTCATGAAGCTGGCCCACCCCTAGAATACATTCCATCATTCCATAAACAATTGGCCCCTGTAATGATTCCTCTATCCGAGAGTCAGAAATTGAATAGATCCATGTCGCTATCATCTCTAATTTTAGATCTTTCACTAATTTCATCCTGGGGTGATCAAGATTAAGATGAACCATAGAATGATGGGTATAAGGATAAGATATTTTGGTAGATTTTGGCTGATGACCAGCTATCAGTCTTATATTGGCCACCCATGGACCCATAGTTTTCTATATCAGAGTCCCTATCTAAGGACCATAGAACAAGTATCACCTAAAATATTTGAGAGACATACAATAACCTCCAGGATCACCAGCTGGCCTATCTTCATATTGAGGATATCCATGAGTCAATTAATCATCAATTCCAAAGGTTTTAAAATATGGCACTCCTAACTTCTCAACTCCCTAATTTATATGGATAACATTTGACCTTTCAATGCACCGGAATCAAGAGCCCCACTGTGCTCTAATGAATTGGGTAGTAAGTGTCTATACATGTATAAATAAATGGTTGGGGTATTATGATTCCCTTAAATTCACCCCCTTTCATGAAAAAATAGAAACCATCTGGATGACCCACCTATCAATTGCGGAGACCCTTCATCCACCATCATAATAAATATCATCATAATCAAAGCTATTGGTGATCATTTAAGACAAGATGAAAAAATATGTCGCAGAGAAGATCCACCTTGAGGTGGAACACAACATCAGTTATACCCTCTACTGGGTGCATATACCCATCAATAGAGACATCCATTAGACCTCAAAAATCCCACTGAGGACCCACTACTACCTACCTACTAACATATCGAAAATGGAAAGTGGATTTCTAAAACCAAAATTCCATCCAAAACTATACCAAAAATAGAGTAATGTGATTAAATTGATTCCTTTCTCTAAGTGATTAATGGATACCAAAGGCTTACCATTGAACTCATTATTAAGAAATGCCTTGAATGATAAGACACCCTTGGGGACCCCTTCCACCCTATGGTCAAGAAATTTATTCTTCATTTCAAGGAACACATATTTGAGTTAAGTGACACCGTGAACATAGTCATGGTAGAGGTAGATGTCCATAACAAAAGACCAAGATACAATTCATGAGTCCCATACAAACAACATGATTTCTTGCATCCATACCATGATCACTTTGACTCATGAGACATAAGGTTATTCAAATAATTGGTAACTATCTATCCTCAAAAAGATGATGTAATATCTACAATTAGAACCCATATTGAGGCTTTAAGGATACAATAGGTTTTTGATCCCTCCAATATGGAATTTTAATCCAACATGGGTAGAATAGATGCGCCCACCTTTAAAATTTAGAAATCTGAACATCATCATGTTTAATGGGAGCAGTGATTCTTTTTATTATCTGAATCACATTACCTTACCCTATGGTCGGATGCTGAGTACCCTCAAGAAATAGGAATCAACCAAGATTCATTGATTTTCCAATGTTTGGAAGTTCCCTCTATCATTTAGTATAGTTTCCTATCCCCATGATCCATAACTAGATAAGAAGATCTCCATAAACATTTTATCTACCAATTCAGAACCACCATGATCAAAACCAGCATCACTGACCTATTCAAATGAAATTAGAGGCCTAAAAATTGAGTTAATGTATTTATTTCCACATGGTAAGGACTCACATACTCCCTCAATTTATATATTTACCTGGAGAATCTATTCATTGTGTGCGTATAGAATGTCTAAGATGATATATTTCCCACTCTCATATTCTTGAGGTATTCTAGTGGTTTCAAAGAATTCACCAAAAGGAGCCAATATATGGAAGATGCTTTGTAGTAGAAAAAATAGTGATCACACACATTACCAATTATATTGGGGAAAATGAATCATATTAAGGTAGAGGTATCCACAATTATATATACTCAGGTCCTAGATTGTGTCCTCCATTAGGAACATGATTCAGGAAGGCCTCTCTTAGCATATCCTCACTATAAGAATGCTGCTTAGGTCCCCATAAGGCCAATCCCCCAAGACTTACTTCATTGAGTGAAAGAAAAAGGAATAATATTTCAAGTATTATTAGGTTTTGGGGTATGTTATCTACATACAAGAGAAGAAAAACATGATGTTTACTAAATGTTTCAAGCCTGAGGAGTCCATCCTGGAAGATCTTTCCAACTACGGCCCATTTCCCATGGCCCCTAGACACGCCATAAAAGATTTTTTATATTTAAATATTGGATTAAGGACCAGGTAGACCATGGTTTGGTTGAGTTAGTTGAATTACCAACACAGTTAACAGATATCTCTATCAATCCCGACAGTGGTGACGAGGACACCATCGAATGGAAGAATGTGTCTAGGTGAGGTACATAGAAGTAAAACTACTGACAGGCCCATAAGATGGTTACTCAAGCCCATTAAATTATCCAAGCCCAACTAGAACCTTACTCAATTTCCATGACCAATTCGACCCCCTTATTGACAGATAATCCTGCCAAGTATCGAAGGAAATGTTTCAAAAATGTTTAGACAACCAGAGCCCCCATCAGTGCTAAATCATGTTTTCATGGTTGATGACTTTTTCCCCCAATGATGGGGGAAGAATCGGGAATATGTCTAGAACTAAAATATTCTACTAATAAAGAAAAAGGATATGCATTAGATAAAACATTCAAACCAGTAGACTGTTTCATGGTATCTTGTGTTGAAGAGTGCCTCATAGCCCCTTCATGTACCTTCATCTATTGACATCAAGATGGTGTTAGACATCATGTTTTCAAACACAGTTCCTTGGATGATTTCCTAGAAAGAAAATTTCATTCTTATTGGTCCATATAATAAGAATTTCATGGGAAATAATAGGAACAACCCCTATTGACCGATTCATCCTGTGAAACCCCACAACTAATTATATTGGTTGATCATGCAACTCAATCACAGTGGCCCATAGCTTAGTTGCATAAAAACAAAGATAAAAATCAAACATCTAGTTATAATCCTATGCTATCTAAGAAATATTAGGATATGTAAATCATAAACATGGCTCCAACACATCACTTAATAATTCCCACACCACTCTATGTTAATTTACGACTTCCTGTGATTAGAAGTATACTCGTATCATGAAAAAATGATGCATTGGATCATATATCTAGCATAATAGGGAGACTCTATATTATTGATGAACTCTGCTTATCAAATGAGATGAATGAGACTCTTAGTGCTACCATAAATATCCCTCTATAGTTTGAGACTAAGGTGGTAACCACTGAGGCCTGTCTAGTAGACGAGGATGAGTTGAAAGAGTATCAAGCCATCATTTTTTTCTCAGAAGAGGATGAGGGTGTAATCATCTAGGGATACATATGCCTACTATATGTCATGGGAAAGTTTAATTAAATGTAAATCCATCACTTACAAGTAGACACTGGTTCAAAGATACACCTCCTCTTGACTCACATGCTCTATAAAATGGGATGAATAAGAGTAGATATAACTCCCTCCAACCAGAACATTCAGGGGTATGAAAAAAGTGCAGAATCTATGAAGAATAATCCAACTAGATACCCAATTCAGTGACCTGGTAGTGAGAACCTATTTCATTATTGTTTCATATAACACTAACTGAAATTAACTCCTAGGAAGATCTAGTATTCACTTTCAAGTAGTGATCCCATATTCATATCATTAGTGCCTCAAATACTTAATCAATGGTCGTGTTTGGGTAATCTATATCAACACTACTCTCTTAAACTAATTTGAAGCCTGATACTTTGAAACCAAATATTACAAGAGGGATGGAAATAATACTCTCAATGATGATGTGAAACACATAAATTTCCAAAATGATCTGACAACCACTTCATTATACCCTTAGATAGACTTGAAAGATAGATTAATTTTACCGATTCACAAGTTGGAGCTGACTAACACCTACCTTGGGAGAAAATTTATAGTCCATATGAAGAATTAATGCCCACATATCACCCCATATTAATAAAAAAAGGCAAGGTTGAATCCATGGAATCATACTTCAGTCGTGTATCAAGAGGACCACCCCATGTCCACCAACTCATAATAGAGTTGTATGTTCTAGAAATTAGGTCATACTTGATGGAAGTAAACTTGTAATCATTGTTTTTTAATTAAATATAGACCCCACCATAAAACATTAAATGGGATTGGATTAAAATATTTAATTTCCATGATCTCAATAGATATGGAGTCCCTCACTACGGATCTCACCCCAGTTAGTGTGGAATGCAATACAACTCCACATCCCCCATTTTTGTATGGTTCGTCCCTTTTCACTGAACCCCTAACTTTAGATGTTGAATATGACCTAGAATATGCCTCTACGGTATTTTATGAAGGTGTATATAGAATTGTAAATGTTTTGAATCAGGTTAATCTCATCATAGAAGAGGATTTGAGACCAACACTAATTACCACAGTCAAGTCCCCAAAAGAAAAACTGTAGTATTTGTATTCTGTAGAATAATATTGTTCTTTATTAACTTGGAGGTATAAGGAAATGTTGTTCTCTCATCCCCATGTGTCTATTCATCACCTTGGACTCACAGTAGGTCACCATGGAAATGAGAAACCTCCCAGGAAGAGGCACCCTTCCCAAGGGGCCATGGTCAAGGCCAAAATAAAAAAACTAATAAAAGATAGGTTCATCATTGATGTCCAATACCCTAAATGGTTATCCAACACTATCCAATGTAGTAAGAAGAAAGGGAAGATAAGAGTCTGTATCAATTTATAAGACCTTAACAGCCACTATCTGAGGGATGAATTACCCCTCCTGGTGATAGAGTTGTTGATCCATTCCACTATTGGCCTAAAATTTTTTTCTATCAAATAGGGGTATTCCATGTACGATGATATATGGATGTCACTAAAATACATGGTAAAAACCACCTTAAAAAAACCTTAGGTCACATTTTTCTATCAAGTGATGCTATTTTCTGAATAATGTTGGGTCTTACTACCAGTATTCCATTCACCATTTCATGAAGATGCCCTATGGTACACTAGATGAGTTTTATGTGGATGATTTAGTGGTCAAATCCTACTAACATGAAGACCATATGAAATATATTGAGGAATTTTTCAAATTCCTTTACTATTTTTGACTGATAATGAACCCCTTAAAGTGTGTAATTAGAGACACCTTTGGAATGTTTATTGGATATGTTATCCAATACATGGTAATTGAGATTGTCCTGGAGAATATCAGAGGAATCATCATGATGCCTTCCTAGTGAAACCTTTGGGAATTATGAGGACTTTAGGGACATGTAGCCAATATCAAGTGATTCATCGCTAACCTGGAAAGAAAATGAAAACCATTCTCTAGGATCATAAAGAAGGGAACCATCTACCACTGGGATGAAGAGTCCCAGAATGCATTTGAGGATATTAAGAAGTATCTTCTTTGTCCTTTGGTCTTGATGAAACCCAACCCTGGGAAGCCCCTAGTACTTTATGTGGCCACCCTCGAGCAGTATCTTTACACTCTAATAGATCATATGAATAACGAGGGTAGGTAAAATAGCTTCTATTATCTCATTTGTAAGTTTATCGACATTGAGAGTAGGTATTCTCCTATTAAGAAGTGTTATCTTGATCTGGTCTTCATAGTTAATAAATAGAAACATTACATGTAGCCCCCTAAAATAAAGTTCATGTCTTAAAGTGATCATTTGAACTATATCCTCAATCTACCCATGTTGACAGGTCAATTAGAATGGAGGGAAGTGATCATGTATTAGATTGATATTATATTTCTCCCTGTAAGGATATCAAAGGACAATCCATTGAGGATTTCTTGTCTTCTTTCCCAACTCCTAAGGAATCACACATGGATTTCAACTTAACAGATGACCCCATACTATCCTATGATCATAATAGTCCATGTCGGTAGATAAATATTGATGTTTCCTCTCATAGCCTAAACATTAGAAGACTCAATAACCAAAAAATCAACAAGGTGGACCTAGGGATTTTCATAATCATGCCTATTTAGGAAATATTTCCAAACTCATTCGAATTATTTGAGGGTTTTACCAATAATGAGGTTGAGTATTAGGATCTTATCACCTGTATCAATTTGGATCTTGAGATTGAAGTTCCCCAACTTCTTATAAATGGGGACTCCAAACTTTTCATCAAGTAGATCAATAGTGATTACATCATCAGAAAACAATAACCCTTCCCTATGCTCGAGAATAACCACAAGATGATGTCTTATTTCCCATCCCATTAAAATGTGGATCATGGCCCTCAATCCTAGAAACACCAATCCGATTCCCTAGAAATTTTGGAAACATCTCTCACAAATCATGACCAAAATGATTTGGTCATTAATGTGAACCATCATAGAGTCATTTCCCTCATCAACCCTATAAAGTAGACTATAAAGTGAATCAACTTGCTATGGTCAATACTATAGTAGACCCCTTAAATTTACTAATGGTTTAAGAGTCTTATGAATGGATAAATCCATTTGTAGAGTAGCATTAACATGAGTCCCTTCAACCATAAAATGGTGATTGAGAATGAGTCTACTGACATGCGATGAAGTACTCCCTCAGGGATGTACCCAACCTTGAGAAGACCATCTATATGAATGTTTTTGAGGGAATAATTATCTATTGAATCCATTTGGATGTGATTATTCAGTGCCTACAAGAATTCCATGATAGGTCAGGTGGGCCCATCAAGCAGCTTTGAAGGTCTCTCACCAGATTCAATGTTAGAGATACTTTTGGACCACCATGGTTATGAATACATCTTAATCACCAAGTTCTTTCATGAATTCTAGTTATATTCCAACTTCCTGAATCATCCTATATTGCTTTTTCACTCCACCAAATACTTTGGGGACTTTTTAATATGTGCACTAGATATTATAGGGCCCTACCTTACACAAACCACTCAACAATACATGTTCATTATGAATCCTACTAACTTCTTCTCAAAGTGGGTGGAAGTCATCCCCCTCAATGAGGTCAAGGATAAGTACCTTATCGAATTATTGACATCTAGAATCATACGACTATTTTGGATTACTCATGCCATTATCACAAACAACATAACCAACTTTTGAGTTGCTAAGGAATGGAAATTATACACTGAGTACAAAATCTATTAAAACTTTACTTCTCACTACTATTCATATAAAAATGAGAAGATTAAGGCCTTAAACAAGACCATATATAAAATATTGAAGAATATATTAGAAAAAATGTGATGATTTGGCATAATAATCTCCCTAACACACTTTAGAAATATTAGAAGATGACAAGAAATTCCACAAAGGCAATCCCATACTCCATGCATTATGGAACATAGGAAATTTTTCCTATATAGGTTCATCTACCATCGCTTAGGATAGACATTTACAATCAGAGGACACCATAAAAGAGATCCATGATCTGTTTTTATGAGTTTGAATACATCAAATAATGTAATATTAAAGCATTTCATAACTTGGAAAGGTATTAAAACCAAGTTTCATGTGCCTTCAATAAAAAATTCTTCTTCATTCATTCCTTCAAGTTGACATGGTGCAATCCCTCATGAATATCATCATAAATAGGATGAAGTCGATGAAACTCGAACCCAAACAAAAATGATGTTACATTATTCATAAGGTCTACTCGAATGGTTCTTAGTAATTGATCACTATGTATGGGGATAATATCAATCCTCACACCAATGTCTGGATCCCAAAGAGTTACTTCACATGAATGAGCCTCTCTTCGTCTATGTTTTATGAAATTAAACTACAAAGACAACATCCTATTCACAATATGTTAACCTATATGACAAAATCCTCAAAAATATATATCAAATTATTGCCTTAACATGGGTGGTGAAAATGATATGAATCATATGGTAAATGTGAGAAGATACAAGTTAGAACTATGTGTGTCTTGGTTACCAACCCCATAGGATATATAATGATACCTAGACCTCGTGTCTTTGGGCCTATCATAAAATTCACCCCTCCTCCTTTGTGAAAATAATATTATACCACCCATGAAAAACATAGGATTCATTGTGCATCAAGCATAAGATTCCTCATGAAATAATCATGATGTGATTCTAGACTATTCCCATGGGCCTCCCCATCAGGTGAAATCCCCAATCATATTCCTCATCTGACCTTTTAGTTGAGAGGTCCCCATATATATATCCTTAATGATCTGTAATTGTTCTTATGAGCCTCCTTCTATGTTGTATACCTAAAATATACTCCCCTTTCTTATCAGCGGGCTGAAATTACCTTATGAACTAACATGGGTATGAAATGGGAAGATCTTACATGCAATCTCTGCATGTGCCCCTATTAACCCCAAGCACCACTAGGGTGTATGCACCAATCATTTTCTTCAACCCAAAAGAAGGTTAGAAAATCCTCCATATATGTCCCTACTAGTATTTTTCACACTCACAGGGGTTTCAATTCCCATCACATTCCCTTGGATATTAGTAATCCAAGATTCCCTCAAGTCCCTAAATGAGAAAAATAGATTGGGAAAATCAATGCATAAGTCCCTACCCCACTTCCTCAGCACATGACATTAAAATGTGACCTTAACATGTGTCATATACATGGGATTATTCATATGATAAATACAATATAAAATTTATTCCCAATAATATGATGATAAACTATGAATTTTAACATCATATTCACATGATGTGAAACTATATAACATATTGTTCAAAGATATAATGACTTTTAACTATAGAAACGTCATCCTAAAAATATGAAATTAAAATGCATGTCAAATTTCCTTTCTGCAAGAAATTAAACTACATGGTTCACATCCCAATTTCAGAACATAAAACTACATAATTCCTTTAGCCCAAAATGGAGAGAGTTCCCCCTCCTGGTGTTGGTCTCTTACCACACTATCTCCTAGAACTATGTTTGGCTTGATTCAAAAGTCATAGGATACGTAGTGATGCTTGGAAATCACATCATAGGTCAATCCTATCAATTAATCTATTTTAGGGATATTCCCCCTTAGAATCATGTCCAAAACCCATTAGTTTGTTTTCCCACTCAACCAATTCAAACACATTGTGAGATAGCTCTTGGAGTGTTTAAACTCTCCCCTGAATAGATAAACATCTCCATCTTCAAACATAAACTCTTCCTCAGCATGGATCCCCATAATCCTCCAACATTTGAATGAGATCCCTATAGTAATGGTACCTAGAAAAAATATTCTCACCCACACCTAGGTTCACACCCAAAATCCCCACTCAGAAATAAATGGTGGTTCCTATTTTTTGAACATGGTCAATAGTTGATCGTGTATTTGTTTTCCCTATCTTTAATTAACATGGTGTTGAAACCTGCATTTCAAACATGGTAAATATTCATCTCTTACTCGTTGGTCACCCCCATCCCTTATTGAGGTTCAAATATGGGAGGTAATTATTTACATTCTTTTCCACATTCCTCTATTATATTGTAGTTTCAACACCATTGGTGTTATTACTCTGTGCACTCATGCTCAAAGAACATGTAGTTATTTTTCATTAGATCTTTCCCAATTAAGCTTCTTTCACCCCCTATCACACTATCCATTGTAGTAGTGGGAAATACCTAACACTCTTTATTTATCACATCAAGCATAGAACATTTTGTCTTAGGAGTCGTGGTGAAACTCCCCCAAGAATGATTAAAACAAATAAAGCATTCCCCGTAATAGAATGGTGCCACCTTTATGGTCCAATCATCAAGACCATAATCTTTATACAACATGTACCATATGTTTCACATGGTTCCATTCCTCCACATGCCCCATTTTATTTTGGTTCTTTAATTTTTTATGCCACATAAATAATTCATAGACGTGTTTACTTTTTGTTCCAAGCATCATGACCTTAAACTATGAGAATCCTCACCCCATAATACACATGTGTCAAGAACTCCATGGCTATAAAATCATTTCACTCTCACAATACATCCTAGTCACATTATGTGAAGCTGCATAATGTTTTGGTCAAAGATATATGATCGTAAACTACCACAACCTGATCCTTACCATATGATGTTAAACTACATAAAAAACATCCTTATTTGATGACATTAAACTTCATGGTTCACATCCTATTGCATGGCATAAAAATAGTTAATACCTTTAGCCTTAACTTTAGAGGTCTTACTCTTCCTATTTTTGAACACCCATCACACCATGATAAAGAAATAAGTAAGGATTTATTACCGTTTCATTTAATGGGATACATAGATTATTCTAGATCCTACATCAAGGGAAGATCATGATCATAGACCTACAATATCGATTCCAAACCTAAGAACCAATTTGAAACTCACTCACTGATGAGCCCCTAGTTGTGCTCAAATGAGTGGTCACATAAAACCAAGGGTTTTTAACTTCCTTTCAACCACTTCACTAACCTATCTTCATACTTAGAGCCTCCCCCAATTTGGATCCTCATCATCCTCAAGACTCATATGGTCTCCCCTAATGGAAATTATTTCTATCTAATCTGGATCAACTACTATCCCTAGATCTATGCCTTGAAGGATTGTTCATGATAAACATCAAATCATTTGTTTCAAACATGGTCAATGATAGTTGTTGTATTTAATTTCCCCATTCATAACCGGTGTAGTGGGACTTGTATTTTGAACATGGTCAACAATCTACCTCACCCATTGACCACCTCCTCTAATGATTCAAATACTAGGAAGTATAGACTCACTTTATTTTAACCTTCACTTATTCTAGTGTGTTTTTTACATCTCTATTGTTACCCTTCATGATTCCATGAATATTTATTAATAACATTGGAATTTATGAGGCTCTCAACCCATCACCACTCTTCACCCTTGTTGGTTGGTACCATATGACTTAGAAGGAACCTTAACATCACTTTTTTCCCACACTACACACAAATTAAATGGGATCGGGAACATTAGTAGAAGTTCCCTTTCATGGTAGAAGATACAACCTCTATGTTCCATGAATTATGACATTAAAATATCTTTGAAAAACCTCAGGGACTTTTTTATGTTGAATGGATCCCATAATTCCCTTTTCGCATTGGATTTTCACTATATTTTTCATTACACAAGCCAACCTAGAATGGTTCATTATGGTCCAAGATATATGACCTTAAACTAGATGTATGGATCCAAAATGAGGGACCTTAAAACTCATATCACTATGGTCTAATGTGGTTTTTTCAGGTTTTGGATGGTTTGTGTAATGGTTTCCCCTTGATGATTTGATTGAGGAATAGTTTAAAGCCTCACTCAATCACACGCATTGGGTTCTCCATCTACCTAATCTACCCTAGAAACTCCCAATGGTTCCCTTATTCACAGATAAGTATTCAACTTCTTTCCAAAGGTCTATATCCATATGGGTTTTGAGGCATAGTGACTCTTGAGGAGTCACATTGGTCGAGAGGGTGGGAGTTCGGTCTCATCACAACCTTTTTGGTGGGAAATTGTTGCCTACTATGGGGATCTCTTATAGATTTAAGACATGATGGTGAATCTCTTATTAATCCCAGTGGGGGATCATTTACCCTACGAAAATGAATGTGGGTTAATTATCTTTTGTATGAAATAGACAGATATTTATTTTGGGAATCCGTCTGTATGTATCCATGGTTCTTCATCAATTTATCATAATGAGAAGTTTCTTATATGATGAAACCATATGACCAAGTGTTTTAGGATATTCTACCATATATTTAGGTGATGAATATATCAAGGATGGAGTTGAGCCATTACAAGGCATCCTACATATCCTGGTTATTGCAGGAATAAAAAACCACGTAGTTCACTTTTCTCACACAATTTAATTCCATGTAGAGAAGAATATGTTTGGGTATTGAGACAAAATGTATTTGAGTTTGAGTCTTGAGTAGACTATTTACACATCCTAGTTGTGGAATGAATCAAATTAATTGTAGTTCGTTCATATATAGGCTTGTATTCGGATGCCGACCTTGAAACCATGGGTAAATGGTGAAAATTTATTGACTAATGTGAATCCCTAAGCCTATGTGAGCCATGCTCATTGTGAGAAACAATGAAAAACACTTGATCAAATCCATTACTTCAAGTAGAGGTGGGATTAGATATCGGGATTGACTTGGGTATTCCATATGGATCTTGATCCTCATGGAGAGTTAGCCTACATATCCTGAATATGGTAGGAATCAGTTTCTTCCTAGTTCCTTTTGTGCTAGGGCTTATAAAATGAGGAGGCCCTGATGAGTGGAGATCTGGTTCCTAATGAGGTGTTCATTGGGTCCCCCTATGAACACATGATCCATGATCGTTGTGAGAAATAAGGGGGAGTACATATTAGCCTCATGGAATATGGTTATGAGACCTATGTATTAGGGAATTCCTTAGGGGGTTTGATATGGAGCTCTGGCCTTTAAGGAGGTGTCCTGTGTATCCCGGTTGTGGAAAGAATCAGAATTGTTTTAGTTCTTTTTATGTTGGGGATTACACACTGAGCTTTACCTGATTAATGGGCCTTCTTATTTAGAATATGTCACATAACCCAGCTAGAATGCCCTGAAAGTTATCACGTGTCTTAGATAGACACATGTGAAGAGTGTCAAAGGAGCTATAGTGGCATGGTTGAGGTTTGTATCCTGTATTGGTTGATACGTTTGGAAGATATACCAAGATAAGGCTAACATGTCTAGGGTGAGTCTAATGTCCTAGATGACACCATCAAGAGACATCATGAGACCAGGATGACGACACGGGACACCGCAAGTCTTAGGTGATTTGAACAGGGGGTTCCACGAGAGATAGTTTTCCATGTCCAGATGTGTTGGTGAGACTCATTTGACATAATCAAGCATCATTATATTATTTAGGCATTATATTTGAAGGATTTCGCGAGTCTAGGGGGACACACCTAGAGGCTTCGTGGGATCCAAGTGGTCTGGTCTGAGGGAGGTTCTCAAGACTTGTCTTGATATGTCTAGAGTGCTCCACAAGTCCCCAATGCCGTGTTAAAGTGTTTCCGTAAGATTTGAGTGATTTGAAATGGTAGTATCATGTACATTTGAGTGAATCCCATGAAGCATATGAAGTTCCATGATCACACCTTCCACTTGAGTCTTCCACTTTGAATCCTAACTTTTTCCCTAGTATTGTGAGTGCCTTGGATCAGTTTAGTGTCAATTTGTTTGGGTCTCACATTATATGAAAGACATGCGAAAGGGTATTCAAAAGTCACACTTGAATTCCTTCTCATGACCTTTGATAAATCACGTAAAGGGATTAATGTTCGTCACATGAATTATTTGGTGGTCCAATGATGTATTACCCGACAGAAAGTCAACTGGTCGCATGATCAGTGGTGTGCATAAGCCCAAAGTCAAAATGTCGATGTAATTAACAGTGGCCTAGGTCCAAACATCCATCACCTAACCAAACAACCCTTTATTCAATTTGTAATATAGAATTTATAGGCATAGCCATCCGTGTACTCTCTAGTTTCTGTAGGGCATCTGGCTTGAGATCAGACTGGAGTCGATGTAGGGTTTGGCATTACGCGGTTTCACAAGTCTCTGTGGTGGGTCGTGTCAAGGGTTCCACTTGAGTTTTAGTAGTCTTAAGTCCATCCATACTTTATCAGATTATTTTAAACTATTGAGGACAAGAGCTTAAAAGGAATTCCATATTGTCATGTCGACATGTCCAAGGGTCTTCGGGAGATCCAAATTACTGTGAGAAGGAATTCGTGAGTCCTTGGGTGGATTGTCTCAGGGTATCGCGAGACCATGTTAAGGGTGCACCGGGCAGGTCACATACCATTCAGTGACCACAGACCCTAATCGCCTCCCCCTTTTGTATCTTGTTATATTTTTATGATGAAGGTTGAGAGTCATGTGAGATTTCACATATGGAATTGAGGGTATTTACTCTATTTTTTTGAGATGTGTCACATGACCAATATGGGTCACATGGTGGTGCATGAAAATTCCATGGAAAAATCTATCCATTTTTCCTTTGAGCGCTATAAAGTTTCATGGACATGTGCAAGGCCTTCCATGAATTGAGGCTGAAAACCTAGAGGGACCTAGCGAGATTCACTACACATGTCATTAGGAACTCGTGGTGCATCGAGTGTTTCTTGGGGCATACGTCACATGTCTTTTAGGCACTTCATACACCACTCTACTCCTCCATTTTATTCCCTTTGTTTTATTCAAAAAAAGTTGGGTGGTATGTGAGTTTTCTTAGGTAATATCCATGATTTTTACTCGATTTTACATTGGTATATTGAATTAATAATATGTATCATATTAGAGTATTCAAGAATATTGTTGAAAAACCCATGTGTCAATACATAGTGCACCAAGAAGTTGTATGTACATGACCAGAGGCTTCCATGTGGTGCAGATAACAAGTCAAAAGGGTTTTGTGAGACACATCGGACATGTCATGGTGTGTTTCATGTCTTTAGGGGAGCACCACATGTCTTACACTATCCATGAACCCCTCTCATCTTCCCCTAGTTATCTCTTTCATTCTTTGTGATGAAGGCTCAGAGATCTTGCAAGATGGCTTGGATGTCATCTAGGAATTTTATTCTTCCTAATGATGACTTGGCACGTGATATTTGTGATCACTGGTGGTCTCTACAGTTTAATGTAACTCCCTTTTATTTTTGATGGAATATGGGTGGTTTTTTAGGCCCTTTCCAATGACAAACCATGTGACTTGGGAAGCACCTATTCAGCTATCACAGTTCGGCCACTAGTGAGGGAGGGTTCTTGTTGAGGAGGGTTCTACTAGACTGGTCGTAGGATATGTGCCAGGAATAGAAACTTCTATTGACCTAGATATGGTCACAAGATAATGAGTCTTTTAGAGGCTCTACAAGTCTTCAATCATCCTCTAATTTTTTATTCTCATGGGAAACATAATAACCACATTTGGGTGATTATTCCCTTGTGATTTTTCTAATGTTTGTTTGGCAGGTGTCATCAAATGAACCCCTCAGGAATAATGTATGAGGGGATAAGGACTCGATCCTAATGAAAAATAAATGACCTCAAGAGTCCTTGGTGGTGTCATGAACCTGTGCTCTCTGGTGACATTCAGTCTATCGGGTGACCTTTGGTATTCCGCAAACCGACTATATATAGGGGGTGGGGTGGATAAATTTTATTCCACCAACCGCCTCCTTCTCCAGAGCACTCCTGCTACTACCATGTCACAAGACCTTGATGTGAACCCTAATCATGATCCTTTTCCATGAGTCTATACCATGTGTCCTAATTGCGAGCCTTACTCTTGCGCAATGTTGCTTCCAACTTAGACACTCATTTTTTTATTATGGAATAAGCTTTAGTAATTCCTTAAACTTAGGTGGTTGTCATGAGGACTTAGCGAGTTATTCTAGATCATCCTCTCGATTGATTCATGTGACCATGTCCCGGTCACATGACTGCGAGACTCCAAGGAAGTCATTCAACACGCTTGGGGTCTCGTAGGGGATATGCGCCCCGCAAGAATTATGGAGACAAGGTTGTTTGTGAACCACTTGATGTGGCTCGTGAACCCTTGGCTGGGTCATGCGATGTGCATGATGCCATTAGGGTATTTTTATGCCTTTTCATTGTCCATAATTTATATTCATCATCAGAAATGTGCCACTTACTTATTTTTCATACGGATTTAGGATCCCATTAAGGTTCCTCAGCTATGGATAATAAAAGGGCCTTGATTTTCTGGAATCTCAATGTCGATCCTCGATATTGTGTGCATATAGATATCGAGATTTTTTGGAGGTTCCTTTGACCTGAAATCTAGGATTATCTCCTATCTAACTGACTTCTATTTTATGGGGTTTTCCTAATGAACTATGTAGTTATTCCCTTCCCAGACTTTAATCTCTCGGATCGTTGGGTGTTTATTTCCTCTAACTACATTCAGATGATGATTACTGAAGACACTTAGCTAAAAAATGCCTAATCTCAGGGCATGTCCTATCTACTATACAACTTCCCCTGAGCCCAGATGGCCATGATATGACCCAACATCCTATCACTCAAAGCTATTAAAGCATATTTGGATCTTCCTATGAACTCTTGGTGTCAAATGGTACTCAAAGTGGGACCTTCACCCCAGGGAAAATTTCTATGATGAATGGGAATGGCCATTTTAGGTATGAAAATGCTGTCTAGAATTTTCTGATGATATATATTGGGTTCATATTCAAGAGTTTGTATGGATATCTCAGTTCATCGTCAACTACTAACTTGAACTCCTCTGGGAAATGATCAATCGTTGGTTCTCAGGGACCAACACATTCCACCTTCCCTACAGAGAGGTGGGATATCCATCAGCTGGGAGGAATCCCTCCTCTTGGAGAGATGTATGATGAGTTTCTCCATACTTTAAACATTTAGAACAATCCTATGCAGACTTCGGATCTAGAAAAAGATATTCTTGTCCTTATGAGGAAGGAATTGGGGAGAGATTTGACAGTGTGGTCACTTGTTTCCTTCAGTGACTAGATCAAAATTTTCATGTGTAGTAGTGGGGTCAAACCAAGTATCATTCGCCATCATCAGTGTCCCTCCTAGTAGGTTAGAGACAATGTTGGATCATATTGGGCCATTTTGGAAGCTGTGGATTATAATTCATGGGGCTATCAAGTGAACCTAGAGGTTACTCCAAACCTTAGGCAAGAAAGTTTTCTTGCTATGTTTCTAAAAGGGAGGATTTTCCCAACTGGGGATGCATGCTCCGGTATCTGCATTACCATCCTGGTGGTGGTGATACAAATCACGGAGGGGTGAAGTCTCAACATTGTGGTACCTAGTACTTGAAACTCATTACTAGATGTTGGTATATATCAAGAAAGGAAAAACTCTCTACAGAATTGGAATTCCTCTTCAGTTCCTTTTTGGCTGGATAGGGGATCACTTTCATTTCTACGACTACTATAATACTTCCCAGATTCCAGACCCCATATACTACCCCATATTTTTGTATGTTTCTAGAGTTGTTACACTATACCTAACCCCTATAGAGGTCAAAGGTACGATATAACAGTATGATAATGTTGATTTCCCTAACCTACGTATACCAGTTGGTTCAATCATTGAATATGGAAGTGTCTCTCTCGATGAGAGATCTTATATGGTCTCCTATTGGGATGGGGTCCTTGCAACTAGGGTTGATGAGCTTATTATCTATGAACCATACTAACTGCATCAGGTTTCTAAACATTTTCGTTGTGTGTATAGGGTATCCCCTCATTCCCTGGTCTAGTGTCCATGGGGAACATCATCCTGGCGTCACCTGCCAAATTTGGAAGATGCTATCTCATGAAGGCACATAGGCTATGATTATATTCATGCCTACTGATGTTCCTTGTCAACTCACCTAGTATTATGACCAGTCTTGGATGATGGATTATCCCGATGGTATGTTGGGATAGTCAGTCCGTCATGTGGACAAGCCTCTTTCATTTTTGATTACCCTATCTATGGTATCGATAGATCTGATTGCCGATTTGGGTGAGGTGTCTCATAAATTACTTTTCTTCGATGACAATTTCTCAGACAATGAACCAGATTATATTGAAGAGATTATCCCTCCTGTTTAAGATACAAATTATTCTCCTATTGAAAGGGGGTGTATGGGGACTCCTCTCCTATTTCCTCATTAATTCGACTAGTTGGAGATTCTTCCTCCATACCTACTTCATTAGTTGTTGAAGCCTGGTCGCGTTGTAGGCTAGCCCGAGAGCGTATCCATACCTTTATTACTAAGGACCCTATGGATACATTCTATCATCAAGGAGCATGAATTCAACAATTGTTCTTTTATCTAGGGGTAGACAGTTTTAATTAGTAGACTCTATTTGAACATATACAATGGTTTGTCCTAACCCAGAGATACTTGGCTGCACTTGAGGGGAGAGTGCACAATTTTTTGAATGAGGCCTCACTAAACAATTGAAAGAGACGATAGAGAAACTGGAGAAGGTTTGTCATCTTTCATCTGAATTATAATCCTAAATGGATGCTTGAATGGTATAGATATGGAGGTATGAAGAGATGATTTCTAAACTGAAGTCTAATCTTTCGACGTCATCAACTTTATTGACCACTACTCGAAGGATGGTTAAGGATCTAACTACTTTAGTAAAAATTCTTCATTCTATGATATTGGTGGAGGAATTAGGGATGGAGACACTTCAATACTCAATTGAAGAATACTTACACACCCTTTATAATCTTTCTAGTGCTTCTGATCATTTTTTTCTGTAATTCGGTTTTCTTGCACTGCATCCCATATTTTTTCACTACACCCCATTTTTTTATAGTTTTTAGAGAGACTCCAAAATTTAATGATTCCTCCCTCATTTCCATACTATGAATGGATGATTTTATCTTACTCTAAATATTATTCTTTTTAGAATGCTTTTCAATTTTGTTGCATTACGTGTTGTTGTATATACCCATCTCTCGCATTGGGATATATGAGAGTGAATGTTTGGTGTGCGAAGAGATCATCAGGGTGGGAGATATATCCAAAAGGATGAGTGATTTTCATATCTGTGGGAAGCATCTCAAACATGATAGGGTCGTATAGCATCCCCCATGACAACTATCATATTCTTTAGTATGGGTATTTAGATCAGACCATCTATTGCATTCGTTTAGGGTAGTTATATAGGACCTTCTATTTCTTTAGTTCAAGGTATTTATCTCGGATAATTTGTTGATTTATATTTGGGTCTTTAGCTCTGACTATCTATTTAATTAGTTTAGGGTCTTTAGATCAGACATATGTTTCTTTAGTTTTGGTTATTTAGCTTGGACCTTCTGTTTATTTAGTTTAGGGTATTTATCTCAGACCAGCTATTGATTTATTTGAGTGTCTTTAGCTCATAAAATATGTTTCTTTAGTTTTGGGTCATTAGATAGGACCTTTGTGGAACTTGGGGATGGTAGACCAAAGATGGATCAAAACATTATGGGGTTTTTCATTCCTCCATGGTATTGATAGGGCTCAGGAGGATTAGAGTTCCTTATATGAAAAGGGGTAGATGCCTTTAATTGGCAGGTTAAGTCCCTTATATGTTAGTAGCATGTCCAAGAAAAGATGATATCCATTTTTTCCAATTTCTATAGAAGATCTATGGGGAAAATGTGGTAGATGGTGAAATAATTGGGAATCTAGGATCACCTGAATAGTTGGGATGTGGGTGATGTAAATCACAACCCAGAATCTTGGGCCGAGTGATATGGAATGGGGTAGATATTCCAGGTATGCTCCTTGAACCTATGAGGTGTTAAGTTCTACCTTGACGCTATTGAGGCTAACAAGGATTAAGAGACCCTTTTTGTCAGGCCAAGATGTTCCCAGTTGGTGGGTTTGCGTGCTTCTATGTCGGTAGCATGTCCAAGTAAAGAGATATATTTTTCCATTACTGGGGATATAAAATATTCATAAAGGCCCGAACATCGAGATGATGAAGTTTGGTATGAAAGGGATGTTATCCAGTAAGGGTTCTAGAACCCTAGGGAAAGTTATCTGTTAATTGAAAAGATCGATCCCTACACCTTGTGGTTTCAAAATCATGAGGTGTGATCCATCAAAAGGTTCATGAAGGATGGGTATCATTACAGCATTGAGAATGGGTAAAAAACATGGTGATGAAACATTGAGGATATCAGAGCCACTTGGATAGTCAAATATGGAGACTACAAATCATTTTCCAAAGTGCTAAGGTCTTGAGGAAGCTATGAGAAAATTATTCTAGGGATAACTATAACATAATGGGGTGCTGGGTTCCACCTTGGTGATGTTAATCTCAGAAGAATAAAAAATCACTTTATGTCAGGCCAAGATGTCCCTGGTTGGTGGGTCTGAGACCTCGCATCAATAGCATGACCAAACAAAGAGATATCTTTTCCTATTTAAGGGTTATGAAAGATTTGCGACGACCTGAGACACTTTATATCATGAATTGGGATATATGAAAAATTTTAAGATCCAATAAGGTTTCGAGCACCCTAAATGTTGTGCCACCACCTATAAAACATATTCTGGCGGTGAGGAGATGTGACAAATAATTGCCCTATTTTTTTTAGACCAGGGGGTCCAACGATCATAGATTTTATTTTACTAGGGTGATATAATAAAACCTAAAATATTTATTCATTATTTACTTGAACCATGTTTTCTTCATAAACACCATAGATGGTGGGTTTAGCAGGTGCTTACTCAAATGTTTCGCAGGTTGCCCTTTGCGGGATTCCGGCCTGACGTGTTTTGTGTCTCTTTCATTATTAGTTTAGGTTCTTTCAATTTGGACCATTGTGTGATAGATTTAATGGTCTTATCATTTTTAATGTGGTGCGATTAGTTTATGGTCATTCCATTTGGACCTAGTAAGGGGATGTTACACAAGAGGCTCCATAGGATACCTAGGGTCAAGAGTACTCCAACATCCCTCTGAGTGGTCCGTGGAGATGCTATAAGTCATGGATCAAGGTTCTCAGGTCATGAGTGATGATATGGGACAATCATTCTAGTGATAACCTATAACACAATGGGGTTTTGGGTTCCACCTTTTTGGAATCAGGCTCACAAGAATCATAAATCCCTTTATACTAGGCCATGATGTCTCTATTTGGTGGGTCTGAGCCCTCGCATCATAAGCATGGCCAAACAGAGAGATATATTTTCCTCTTTAGGGGAAATCCAAGATGCTTGAGACATAAAGTGTGGAGTATGGATTGAAGTGCTCAAAGAGATAACAGAATAACTCCATTCTCTGGTTGGTCAGTGTAAGGCTATTATGCTCCTTTACTAAGGAAGGGTGATGGATGATGACCTACATAGTTTATCGTCATGTATTGGGGATGCGCATCCATGTAGTTCAAATACATTAAGTAAGGATATAATTTCATATATTTTAACATCATACGGAAAGGATTTACTTCAATTAAATTTAACATCATGTGGTAAGGACTTACTTACGTGCAGTTTAACATCTTACAGTGAGGACGATGCGACACCATTTAATGTCGTGTTGCAGGGAAATATGAAGAAAATTTAGGGTCATGCGATTTGAACCTTATGCTAAAGTACCTGACATTGAGATGCATGGTGTGGTTCCATGAAAGAACATGATGTGAATGAGAACCAAAGAGGTCTCAACCACACCACGCGCCTTTCCAGGAAAACTCTATCCAAGGGGCCATAGGAGGTTATACCCATCGTTGGTCCTGAAGACGAAATTTTTGGGGCGTCATTATGTATCCCATAGGGATAGGAATAAATCAACATATAGTTCTGAAAGATCCGTATAGTTTAACATCATGCAGTTAGGACATATTTTCATGCATTTTAACGTCATGTGGTAAGGATGAAGGTGGACTGATGTGGATTAATGGGGATATTGTGGTTGGGCCCAAGATGAGAGGTTTGGGCATCACTACGTATCTCATGAGGATGAGAATAAAAACATATGTAGATATATAAGGAACATGCAGTTTAACATCTTTCAGTAAGGACATATTTCCACATAGTTTAACATTATGTGATAAGGATGTACTTTCATTCCATTTAACATCATGCGGTAAGGACAAAGGTTGGAGAATGAGGTCCTAAAGAGGATATGAATAGCCTGATAAAGAAAACCCTGTGTGAATTAGGACCAAAGATATCCATACCACACTATGAATCCCTGAAAGGGGATCAGACCAAGAGGCTAGAAATAAGGTAGGATTTGTGGTATCTAGGGTTGGAACCAAAGAATAAATGTCTGATTGTTCCTACATATCCCATAAGGATGGGAATCAAGCCACATATAGTTCTAGAAGGACCATTTAGTTTAATGTCTTGTGGAAAGGATGTGGGTGACCCAATGTAAATAGTGGTGGATATTACAGATCCATGAAGTTTTATATCATGAAATAAGGACATTGGATACCCTTTTTTCCTTGTATGAGTTCATCCCAATCCTTCATGCCTTATTTTTTATAGGGAAACCCATACCTAAATTCCTAAGCCTACGTGAGCTATGCTCGGTTTGATAAAAAAGGAATGATAAGGATACCTTTCACCATTCAGAGGAAATGGAGGAAAGGATAGGGGTATTTTACATTGTGTAGTGGCTAGGACAAGATATAGGATCAAGGTGTCCCTACATATCTGATTAAAAATGACAATCAGGCCATATATAGTTCTAGAGAAGGAGATACTCTGCACAGGTCTGGCTCATATGTATAGGTTGTCATTATCTCATCTTGATAGTAGCATCTAAGCCCAAGATTGGAGATCCATGTGACACTACGTATCCTATGATGATAAGAATCAATATATATGTAGTTCATAGAGAACCGTGCAGTTTAAAATTATGTAGTAAGGATGAATATGGGACTTATACCAATGTGGATTCCCTATTGCTAGAAGTTATAAAAATTATTTCTTGAGAAATCTCACATTGGTGGGTGGTGTGACATGCTCCCCATCTATGGTGGCCAATGAATATTACCCATTATGATAGAACTTATGTATGACATAAAGACCCTCACACTTGGGTCCCAATTTTAGGGGATTCTTCTCTAGTATCATTTGGGTTCTGAGAGCTAGTATCAGTTCACCCTGGAGGAACAAACAAAGGCGAACCTTTCTATTAAAGGTCTGTACTATCTGATTCTGGTGGATCTCGAGGTTATATACTGTGCAAAAACTTTTCTCATCCAATTTCTCTAACTCATCCATTCATTTCTGTGCTTGTTCCCCATTTGAGAGTTTCCCACAAATGTATATTCAGAGTAAGGGGAGCTGGACCTCTATGGGTAACACTGCCTTGGTCCTATACACCAGTGAGTATGGCGTTTCTTATGTAGTAGTACATGTGGAGGTACAGTTGGCTCATAGAACATGCAGAAGTTTTTTCAACCATGACTTATTATTCTTGTTTATCATCTTTTGGAGTATATTCCATAGGGTCTTATTAAAGGCCTCTATCTTTCCATTTACTACCGAATAATAGAAAGATGAGTGATGGTATTCGATGTTATACTCCTGGTAAAGTTTCTTCAAATCTACATAATAGATTTCATTTCTGTTGTCCATCAATATCATGCGAGGGACTCCAAACCTAGTGAAGATATGGGAATTTTTAAAGTTGAGGATATTCTCCATTATTATTTCCTTTAGGGGTATCACCTCAACCCATTTGTAAAATAAGTTGATAACAATAAGGATGTACTATAAATGCTTTAGGGTGGATGGGGGATATGTCCCCACAATATCCATCCCCAAAATGGGAAATGACCAGAAATATCTGGCTGCATGAAGTAATTTTGGGGGTTTACGAATGAATTTCTCATGAATCTGGAACACATGAAATTTCATGGTGAATTCCATGCAGTCCTATATCATGGTCTGTAAGTAATATCCCATCCTTATGATCTAGTGGGAGAGCCTGATCCTAGATTGGTGGGTTCCACATGAGCCTTCATGCGCTTCTTCCATAATGTAGGGAACCTCTCCCTCTACAATGAACATAAGGAGAATTACATTGAAGACATGCTTGTATAGGATTTTTCGATAATTTGGGCCATCCTATAAGGTGAAGTTTGCTGCTCAATGCAAATATGTTCTTTTCCAGCATGATTTATTGGGAGATTCCTATCCCAATGATAGCTGATTACAATCACCCTTCATATGGGGGTGGTCACTAGTACATCCCAGTCTGGGGTGGTAATGACCTGATTGATCTCCTTCATATCACATATGATGATTTATGAGACCATTCTTTGATGTTCTAGGCAGAAGGTTACCTCCTCCTGGTTAGGGTCGGCCAATAAGGTGTCTACATTAGCCAGTGTGTCGGCATGGGCATTATGTGATTGGGGGATATGATGCGGTGTGGGATCAAAGGAGAATTATGCCATCAGTCCCTTGACATTGCCGTTGAGGGGGCCAGTTCTTCCTTCATGATTGCATATTCACCACTGATCTCCTTTGTCACTGGTTCTGAATCCCCTTTTATGTTTAGGTAGGCTATGCATATCTATAGAGCTAGTTCCAACCCAATGATGAGGGATTGATACTTGGACTCATTATTCGTGCATCCTTCTAAGAGTGAGAAAGAGTAGTGAACAAATTCTTTGTCTAGAAAGTCAAATATAATCCCCAGACCAACCTGGTTGAGCTTTGGGTTTTCCATTCTTATGCCGATGTGACTTCAGGTGGCACCATCAAATTACATCTCCCATGATTGGGGAGTGTTGTGGGCCTAAAAGACCTCTTCATCAGGGAGCTTAGTGTCCTCTAGTGTATTTTTCGGAGCAGGATGTGCCTCTAAGAAGTCATCCAAAGCTAGTCCTTTTACTAAATTCTAGGATATGAACTGTATGTCATACTACTATAGAATGCCCTACCATCGATCTAGATTCCCAGTCAACATTGGACAAGAAAGGATGTACTTGAGTGGGTCAATATGGGAGACCGGGTGGACTTCTTGGTGCTACAGGTAATGCCTCATCTTTTTTCACCACAAAGATGAGAACGAGGAAGTTATTTTAGACATCATAATATCCGGTCTTGGTACCCAGCATAGTCCGCATGAGGTAGTAGAGACTATTCTTTCTCTCTGCATCATTATTATGTGCAAGGAGGGTTCCTAGTGAGTGTTACACGGTATCCACATAAATGATGAGTGGCTAACCTTCCACCGAAGGAATCAAAATTGGTGGGTGCAGTGGGTATTTCTTGAGGTTTTAGAATTCTTTTTGATACTCATTATCCCATTGGTAGGTGACTCCCTTCTTCAATAGCCTTGTGGAGGGGAGATCTTTGATGACCAGGTTGTCTATGAATCACCGAATGTAGGTGAGTTTCCCTTGGAGTCCCCTTATTTCTTTCATATTCTGAGGGACTGACATTTCTAGGATAGAATAGGTCTTCTTTGGTTCAACCTTAATACCATTATGTAATGCCAAAAAACCAATGAATTTTCTTGATGTTACCCTAAAAGTGAACTTTAGTAGATTCATCTTTAGATTATACTGCCAAAACATGTAAAAGATTTCTCAGTTATCCATGAAGGGAACACATCACTGTCGATATTTGTTGACTTGGTTGTCAACATAACACTCATCTACCTTTCCTAAGAACCACTAAAAGATGCGATGCATGGCGTGGTGATATGTAGCACCAAAATTATTTAATCCGAAGGTAATGACCTGGTAGTATAAGTTCCATTAGGGCGCCATGAAGGTGGTGTATTATTCATCTATGGGGGCTATCTTGATCTGATTGTAACCCAAATACCCATACATAAATTAAAGGACTTGGAAAGCAATAGTCACATCGATAAAGAGTTCTATGATTAGAAATTGGAAATTTCCCTTTGGGAAATGCAGATTAAGGACTCTGAAATCAATGCAGAGCGTAATCATCCCATTATTTTTCTTGACGAGGTCAATGTTGGAAATCCATTTCAAGTATTTCACTTCTCAGATAAATTCTTCTTTGCTCAACTTGTTGACTTCCACATCTATGTTTGTAGCATGAGAGGGGTGCATTCTCCTAGATTCCTTCTTGAAGCCTTGATGTTTTTTGGGTAGTTTGATATGGTGTGTAGCCACATCTTGATTCAATCTAGGAATTTATGTATAGTTCTAGGAAAACACATATTGGTGTTGCTTCTGGAATGAGATATAAATATCCTACACTTTAAGAGGCATGGAAGTGCTAATCAAGGTAAGTTGTGGGTCTTATTTTATCCCTAGGTTTATTTTCCAGAGCTCATCTATGGTGGTGAAAACACCTTCCTTGAATGCTAGAGGGGGGTTTCTAAGAACATCGTCATATTCTTCCATTTTTGAGTCTATATAGACAATTTTGGATGAGGATGGGAGTTTGGGGGCCTCTTTGTCTCTATCAGGTTGAGGGAGGCACTTAGTGGAAATATCATCATCTCTTGTCATTATATTTTTAGAAGGGAGATGATGAAGATTATTGTTGCTGAGGATAGGAGAGGCCTGGAACTCTAGGACTAGATCGACTATTTAGACCAAGTTTATGGGGAGAACATAACCCTCATCAATCATGATCTATGTATTTTCATGGGTGGTCCCTAAACCATTGGGGGAAAACTGTATATCATCATTCATCATCGGCTGTTTTCCTCCCTTCTTGTATAACTTTTCTTTATTATACATGGATCTACAAGTATGGAAGGGGGAATTTTTTTTGTGAAGTATTCCAACCTTTCCATTAATGGGGTACTTAAAACATTGACATAATTATGATGGTATTACAATGTGGATATTGAACCATGTCATTACAAGATAGATATTATATGCAGTGTCTTGTGGGATGAACCTGAACTCGACCTTATATGTGAACCTTCCAAATTCTGTCTCTGGCTTACTCTTCTTGAGGGGCCATTGTTCACGCTTATCATACCCCTAGATGGTTATCTTCATAGGGGATATGTCCCCTTCCCTATACCCCAAACGTCAGAGAGTTCGAGTCGGGATGAGATTGATCTTGGATCCATTGTTGATCAGCACCCTTTGGAAATTAATGTTATTGAGTCTTCCTAAGACGTACAAGGGTCTGATGTGTCCTTGAATGGCCTCTTTTTAATATTGATAAGTGAATAAGATGGATACATGACATCCTAGGGACACGGTCTCCACCCGATAGACCTCACCTGTAGTGAATTTTTTCTTATACTCTTATGGGCATCAGAGGGATTCAGCAAGTGCCTTCCTAAGTTCTCTTGAAAGAAGAACCGTATCAAGGATTAATATATTGGCGGGGACCACAACTTGCTATTTTAGAACATCATACTTCTGTACTAAAGGTCACCACTTCCCGATATGGGGATGCTCTTGGAAGTGCATCTCAAGATCTGGAGAAGCTATGATCGATGGATCCGTGACTTGTGCGGAGGGTGAGGGAGTATTCACTACCAGTGGAAAAGGTTGTGTTGGCCTTCCCTATTACCTAGGCTGATCAGGTTGAACCCCTACCAAGCTGTCATGTATGAAAATTAGGTGTAGGAGACTACTGAAGGGCTATGGTCACCTCTCTAATTCATTTGAGTTTGAGGGAATTCTTTCCAATGAGTCTCTACTGCATATGTGCCATCTATGGGGATATGACTAGGATACTGAATTCAGCCATATCTGCAATGTCCCATGTATCCTCATCTTTGACGCATGTGGCCCTCTGTTCCCCTATTATATGTGGGAAAACATATTCAAGGGCACTCTCTTCATCAGATAAGGGGTTCTTCAAGTGTGTTGTGTTAACAGAACCGAATATGAGATCCTCGTTTGGTAAGGATTCTACTTGGAAGGGCTGTTCCCATGCTACAGATATTATAGGGAAGAAATATGTGCGAGTTAGAGTCTGATTTGGGGCAGAATATGAATCTTCTTATTTTGTTTATTCCTACTTCCAGTGGTCATTCCCACCGCTAGGAGGCACATCAGACTTCTTCTTTTTGGGTGGTGGAGATATTGCGAGTTTGTGCAAGTATTTTTTCAGGGAGTCATGAGCTCAATCAACTATTTTATGATTCATCCAATTGTCAAACTTTTGTTCTTTCATGGTAGTAACTTTTTTCCATCCTTTCTCTTCCCCTGACTTGGAAATGGTTACGCAGTCCACTTGTTCTAGAGGATCATCTAATGTCACCTATCCAAAGTAGACCATGCCTTGAGGACGTCCTTAAAGATGAAATAGTTATGGATATTATAAACCTACCTTCTATGGAAAGGGTTGTAATCGATATGATCAATGAGGTTGACTTCATTGGGCTTCTTAGGCTAGAGAATAATGAACTGGTTGTTGTCCATAGATGATAATAAGTAGCCCAAGACTTGCTCATTTTGGATGGATTACAACTTATTCATCATTTCCTGAAATCCCGGGTGGCCCTATTTTTTTGTGCTTCCAGTCGAGTGAGGTTCTACGAATGTCATTGGTCAGAAGGAGGTTCTGGGGGTCTCAAAGCTTTCATGGGTGTTGGGACTATTACAAGCTTGAGGGTGATAGCTACAAATTTTTCTCTACCTATATTTTCCCCTTGTGATGTGGGAATGATCTAAGACTTGGATCAGGTTTGCTGAATAACCACTTCAAGATGTTGCATTATTCCATCAAAATCTCAAAACCCACCCAAATATTTCATGGGGATTAGTGGTGTCAACAGATCATCCCTGAGATTTTCCACATAGAGCTCCAATATTTTTTCCTGTGAGAGGGGGATGCTGAGTGAATAGGTTTAACCCTTCCACCTGGCTATGAATTTGGACACCCTATCATTCTCTCAAAATTTGTAGTTCATTAGGTCAAAAATCATTGTCTTCCTTAGTGTTGAATTTTACTGGTAAAAGAACTAACAAAGAAGGTCTTACCATCCTGTGATGGATCCTGCAGGGAGACTATTATACCAGATGAAGGCTAGACATGTTAAAATCTATACAAAACACCTTATCTTGGTCGCCTCCTAATGATCTCGAGGGTGCATCATTGTCCCAAATAAAGACACAGAGAGTGTGAGATGCTTCTCACGATCTCCTACACTGACGAATGTGGTTATTCTTAGGTTACACTAGCATGTGTTTCCCTTTTATAACTTCCATTCGAGTATCCAAGGATTCAATGGTAGTGAGAAACTCTGGGGAACTTTTATCTAAGCTGCCTCCCATCCATAGGGAGTGAGTGGGGGATGATGAGGTATTCCCACATTCATCTACTATTGATCCTAAACATTTCCCATGACTAAAGAGTTACCTTATAAATGGATATGTTTTCATCACAACAGAGATAATTTCTTATTTTTCCTAGATTCCTCATTTATATAGATGGGTTGTCTGGACCTAGTGCCAATTTGGTACTCAAATTCTACTTTAGTTGGTGGATCAATCATATGAGGGATAATATTCATCTCTTTCTGGAGATGATACCAATAAAAAATATTTCCCCTAAGTAGATCCTCATTGAGCTGTTGGAGAGCTCGTATCTCACTCTCATATTATAAAAATTTCTCTTTTAAAGATGGAAACCTAGATATAGTTGCTTTTTTTTCTTTGTATTTGGAGATGTTCCCCTGAGGAGGTGGAAAATAATTATTTAGTGGTTCCAAATTCTAGATCCATCTTTGGTTTTGGGTATGCGTTACCTCATTTGCTGCATCCACATCACCCTCCTCCTAGGGTATGTTTTCCATGTTGCGGCCTTCTGTGTCCATATCTTGATCCATTTCCATTATTTTGGTAGTGAGTATGTTGACATAGGAATATTAAGTAATGGTGGTTGTTCCATTTCTTTTGACATAGTAAGCTAGGTCCACATGACTTTTATTAGGTTGGTTACTATAACCCTTGGACATATTGGGTCTTTTTGTCTTATGACCTAGATGGGACCTCATACCCTTTACTATACACTACTATCCTCTTGGTACATGAATGGTGACCTTGAGGGATTTTTGGGTCTGGGTAACCAAACAAGTTCCAACCAATAGATTTTTGTCTTGCGGTGGTAGGAACTAGTCAAATGTATATCGTTGATCTCCTTCTCCCAACCTTGAGAACACTAATTCACTCTATGGTGTTGATTATGATAATAATGCCCCTAGCCTTATGGGATGGAATTTATCTAGGGATTCTATTGGGATAAAATATGTTACTGCCCCCACCCTATTGGGGTTTAGTTGATATAGAATCACCACCAATGTCTCCCAAGCCCTTTCATGGGATAATGAATTTAGATATAGTGATTGAGAAATAAATACCCCCAGCCCTGGGTACTGGGGTTTGCCAATGAATACTACAGGAATGTCCTTAATTTTCATGAGAACTGATGACCTGAGAGGTGGAGGTAGTGGAAAATTTTCTCTTGCCATAGGGGGTTAATTCCACTTCTATAAGAACTCTATGATAGATACTACTGTGGTCTCTATGATATGACACCATTTTTCTTGCTTGAGAGATGGGTGCGATGGTAGCCCAAGATGAGGATCATTCCTTTCAGGAAGTTGTATGGGTGATCACAACATTGATTTCCTTGTTTGGAACATCCTTATATTATCTCCAGGGGCCTATTTTGAAGTCCTATAAAATATCCTCTCTCCCCATCTATGATGTCTGAGAATCGCTAGATCAGGGGAATTCTATTATAGTGACCAAATAGCCCAAGTGTTATCTGGTCCCCTAATCTCACTAGAGGCTATAACAATGCAGGATTTCACGTCTGAGGGGATCTTCTTTTCCATGTGAGAGGCAAAGTGTAATTCTCCATAATTCCCCCATCCTCAAATTTGGATGCCTATCATGGCTTGGTAGATCAGCTTCCAAAGTTTCACAATTCTATAGTGGCAAGCATGTTATGAATTTTCACAGTGTTTTTTCAATTTTAGATCCCATGCCATAGAGATAGTATATAAGTCGATCTGGAAACAGAGAATCCTAATAGTCTAAAGGTGACACTCATGTCCTAGATAAGGGAGATATCTATCCTCCAGGTGCTGATTAGTTGTCATATATTTCAGTATAGATAAAGAATACACTCCCTATCTATATCTTCAGGGATCTCATTTCTTGAATTAGCAAGGAACCATAACATGATAGAGAGGTTGTTTCTAGATAACTCTCTCCATATTCTAATTTTAACCTATTCTTCATCATACTTACACGCCTCCATCTGGTCAAACCATAGAAGATGGATCTGATGGTCACCTATTGATGGGAATGGGGGTTGTTAGATGCTAATGGGGAACCATATATAGATGAACATGGTGTTTTTATCACCTCTCTATAAAAAGCTATCGGTTCTTGGTTCACCACTATATACAGAGGTGTCTGGGAAAAGGGTAGATTTCCTTGACCATGGGAAATTTCACCACAGGAAGGTTTTCTGTGGTGGATTTCAGGAGTAGGGTCCGTCCGATCCACCTCCAAACTACCACTTGAAGGATTATTATAGTAATTAATTCCTTCTAATTCCATTTAAATAGAAGATATGATAGACCATTGGGGTGTTGAGAATGTGTCTCGAACAACATAAAAGACACTAGAATTGAGCAGATTAGAAATACAAGCCATGTTCTATATCATGGTTGGAATATGCTGACCTGCCTTTCATGCTTGTGCAAGGATACGAGACTACTATATGGTGGTTTTTTGAATTTTTATATAACCACCTGGTACTGTGGGAATATGAGCCCACTTATGAGGAGCTTTTGGAATATGATGATTTACTACCTTATTGTTTATAGGGATATGAGTATGTCCTGAGGTGTGTGCCAATCTAACTTGGTGAGACTTAGTCAAGACTGGGGTATGATACCGATCTTAAGCCTTTGGGATATGTCACCGGTCTTTGTTGGAAGGAATATGAGTTTATCCCGAGGTGTGTGCTACTCTTTCCTGGTTGGACCTGATTGGATCGAGAATTTATTTCATGGTCTGAGTATGTGTTACCTTCTAGATATATACTGATAATCCTCCAAAATGGGAGGAGAAATATGATCCTCCTTCTGTATTTACTTAGAATGATGTTGGCATGGTCGTTCATTAAAGAAATATGGAATATGTTCCTTGCCATTGTGATTTATTGGAGTATGATGAGCAGATTCATTGATAGGAATATGAGCCTATACCGAGGCTTACACCACTCTCACCTAGTTTTCCTTAGTCAGAACGGGGATATGGGCTTGATCCTAGGCCTTCATATTATGCTGTAGGATTTTTTTGATAGGAATGTGCCCCAGTCCCGAGGCGCGTGCTGCACTCACCTCATTGGCCCCAGTTGGAATGAGATTATGATCCTTGTCTAATGTATTTCCTTACATTGGGATATGACGATAATCCTCCTGGGTGGGAGAAAGATTTGTACTTGATCCAACATTACCAATTGATCATGATGATCAGGGTGTTGAGTCATCCTTGATATAAGTATGAGAGTATGCACCTGTACCTTGATATGAAATAGTTCCAAAATATTCCAGAAGATCTCTTTAGTTATCACTAAAATGTAATGGCATTTTAGAAAATGGTGTATAGGTTTATAACCTACAAGTATTCCATCTCAATGACATGTTGATAGATATATTATATTGAAGTGGGGATATGTTTCCCCGTATGTATTCCATGTGCCATCGGGATATGCTAATGGTCTTCATGCCTAGGGGTAGGAGTATGAGCGTCCTCCATGTTTTCTATGGGAATATGCCCACAAACATGTACTGAGTGAGTAGGGAGATGAGCCTCCTAGCTAGTCTTTACCAAAGTATGCTAGTGGGAATTATCTGTCAGAGGGGGATATTATCCCTCTTCTATCTATCCATCACTTTCATTCTCTAATTAGTCTTCCTTAGTGAATCCCATGAATGGGTATCTGAGGGGGATTTCTATCGGGATATACCCTCAGTAGGTGGATGATAGGTACTAGTATGATGATGCTGGCAATGGAAATTAGTAGGCTCCCTCTTTGGTGGTTCCTAAACCATTGAGAAGAGGAATTCAGCCCATTGTTCTACCTTCATTAGGTACAAAATATGGTGATTGTCACGCTCCTGGGATAGGCTCCCTATGCAAATGGTCATGGCGATGTGGGACATCAGTTTAGTGGAAACCTTCATTGAGCAACGTGAACTTACTAGTTTCCATGCTTGTAGAATCTCATGGGTATCTTCCATATATGGTATCATACCATATCAATGGTACTCCTGAAACATCATGTTTTCTACCAGATGTTGGAGTCATTTGGTAGGAAAGACTGCTTTATGACCTATGGGGGTCCCAGCGGTGGATGAAGTAGGGGAATTAGTGCTGGAGGATGAATACATTCTCTCAGATAAGGAGGATTAAAATCACGAGGACAACAAGGAACAAGGACACCATTTAGTGCTATATCATATGCATAATAATTTTCAATCAGATATGCATCATCAAAAAAATTTTCCTATATTTCCTTTCCATACATTCTGCTTGAGTGGACTTGTCATCATGAGGATAGACTTATAGTAATTCCGATTTATGAAGGTCTTACTACTTTTTGTGTGTGTAAATTTTAGAAAACAAAGTGTTCTAAGCTGTCCCCATAGAGCCTATCAATGTTTTTCTCATATGAAGGGAAATAAACATGGATCAATGGACTATAACTTGGTCATTTTTTTTATATCATAGGTTCACATCAGGTTTATCATATTTTTTTCATCGGGTTTTGGATGGGATGTGGAATGGTTTGACCTTGATGGTTTGAATGAGGAATATTTTAAGGCATCACTCAATCACACACATTGGGTTTTCCATCTATCTCATCTACCCTAGAAACTCCCAATGGTTCCCTTATCCATATCTGAGTATGGACTTGGTTTCCAAAGGCTGGTGGTTGTCTGGGTTTTCAGTCCTAATGACTCTTAGGGACTCACATTGGTCAATAGGATGGGTGGTTGGGATCATCTCACCCTTTTTAGGGGAAAATTTTTGGCAACTTCGGGACTCTCTTATAGATTTAAGACATGTTTGTGAATCTATAACTAATATCAGTGTGGGACCAGTTACCCTAACAAAATGACTATAGTTTAATTCTATTTTGTATGAAATAGAATGGGATTTCTTGGGGAATCCCACTATATGTATCCTAGGCTCTTCATCATTTTCTGGTAACAAATGGTTTCTTATATGTAGAAACTATATGATTGAGTGCTTCAGTCTATGCTCCCATAGATGGAGGCAGTGAATATCTCAAGGATGGGATTTATCCATTATGATGCGTCCTATATATCCATGTTTTTTAAGGAATCAAAACATACATAGTTCATTTGTCTCACACAATTTAATTCCATGTAAAGAAGACTATGTTGGGGTACTGAGATACCATATATTTGATCTTGTGTCTCGAAGAGATGTCCTAAGTATCCTTGTTGTGATAGGAATTAGAGTCATCATAATTCAGTCATACTGGGGCTTGTATTCTGAATCCTCCCTTAAAACCCTGGGTAAATAGTTCAAATATCCTAACCAATGAAAATACCTAATCCCACATGAGCCATTCTCATTGTGATAAACAACGGTAGAACTTGATCACATTTATTTCTTTGGGTAGATAGGGTTTAGATATCTTTATTGCCTTGGGTAGTTAATATAGAGCTCGAACCTCAAGGAAAGGTAGCCTACGTGTCCTGAATATGATTGGAATTAGAGTCATAATAGTTCCTATTGTGTTGGGGATTATACAGTGAGGTTGACATGATGAGTGGGGATTGGGTTCCTCCTGAGGTTTTCATTGCATCCCCCTAAGCCAATGTGATCCATTCTTATTGTGAAAAATAAGGGGGAGTACATGATCAGCCTCATGGAATATGGTTATGAGACCTTCATATTGGGGCAGTCCTTGGGGTGTTTGATATGGAACTTGGTCCTTAAAGGAGGCATCCTACGTATCCCAATTATGGAATTAAGAATAGTTCTCTTAGTTCTTTTTTTGTTGGGGATTACACACTAAGGCTTCTCTAATGAATGAGATTTCTCATTTGGAATTTTTCACATGACCCAACTTGCATGCCCCAGAAGTCATTGCGTTACTTGACTTAACACATGTGGCAGGTGTCGCAGGAGCCATGATGGCATTGTCTAAGGGCTTTCACATGTCTTGGCTGACATCTTCGGAAAATATCACAAGATCTTACCGACATGTCTAGGGGGTGTCGCATGTCCTAGATGACACCTCTGGGATACATCACGAGACCATGATGACATGTTCAGGAGACGCTGCGAGTCTCTATTGATTTTTACAAGAGATTTTGTGAGAGATGGGATGTCAGGTTTGGATGTGTTGGAGAGAATCGGCTGTTAGGAGAGGGAACTATTATATGAGTTAGTGATATATCCGAATTACGTCGCGATTCTAAGTGGACACACCCAGAGGGTTCATAGGATCCAAATGTTATGGTCAGAGGGATGTTCTCAATTCTTGTCCTAATATGTCTAGAGTGCTCCGCATTCCCCCAGTGATGTGTCAAATGGTTGTAACGAGATTAGGGTAACATGACTTGGTATTTCCGTGTATTTTTGAGTGAAACCCACAAAGCATTAAGAGGTCCATTATCACACTTTCCACTTGAGTCTTCAACTTTGAATCATGAATTTTTCCCCCTATCTTTCATGTTTCTTTGCTTGGTTCTTTATCAATTTTTTTGGATCTCATGTGATATTGTAGACCTATCATTGGGTCTTTTCATGTCTCGCCATAAGTCATCTGCATGACCTTTGATCGATCACACGAAGGGCATTATGTTTAGTGCATGACCGTTTTGGTTGTATACCGATGTATTACCTGGAGTAAAGTAAATTGATCATGTGATTGGTGGTGTGCAGAATACCAAAGTCTGAATGATGATGTGCGTAGAAGTAGTATGGGTCCAAATATATAGCATACAACCAACCGACCAACCCCTTCTTAAAGTTGGAGCAGAGAATCTATATGCATAGACATATGCATACTCGTTGATTTGTGTGGGGGAATCTGGAGTGAGTCTAGGATGGAGTCGATGCGAGGTAAAATTTTATGAAGTTTCACGAGTCTCTATAGTGGACCGCATCAAGGGAGCCCTTGACATGGTCCTTCGAGACCCAGAGCACCATAGACAATGCCCTTGCACTTTGAAGGACTTCCATCTCATCATGTTGGCATGTCCATGGGTCTTCGCGAGATCCAAAATTCTATCAAAATGAATTCATGAGTTCTTGGATGGATTGTCTTGGGGTGTTGAAGGACCATGTTGAGGGTGTACTGGGCACATCGCATGCCCTTCAGTTTTCGTGAACCCTACTCGCCTCCTCCTTTCATATCTCCTTCACATTATATAATGAAGTTCAGGAGTCATGTGAGATTCCACATATTTCTTTGATGATATTTTCTTTATTTTTTGGAGATGTGTTGCAAGACCAATATGGGTCACATGGAGGTGCATGAACATTCCATGGAAAAATGTATCCGTTTGTCCTTAGAGAACCATAATGTTTTCGGAACATGCACAAGGCCTTCCTTGCGGTGAGACTGACAAGTAAGAGGGACCTCACAAAATGACTTGGATAGGTATTTAGGGAGTCATTTTTCCCCACGTGTTGCTCGGGGCATGCGTCTCTTGTCTTTCAGTGACCGCAGATACCACTCACCTCTTACATTTTGATTCCCTTTGTTTTATGAGACAAGATTTGGGAGGTATGTGAATTTTATAGAGTAATATATATTTTTTTACTCAATTTTCAAATTTTGTCTCATGTAATTAATATGGATCATATGAGAGTGCATAAGTATATTGGGTAAAAACCATGCATCTATCCTTAGGGTGCCACAAAGTTGTCTGAAAACTCTTTAAGGCTTCCTTGTGGTGTGGCTGATGAGCCAAAGGGGTTTCCCGAGATGCACCAAATATGTAATTGTGCGTTGCATGTCTTTAGGGGTGTGCCTCATTTCTTCCAGAGACCACATACCCCTCTCACCTTCCCCTAGTTACCTTATTTGTTCTTTATGATGAAGGCTCATAGATCTTGAGAGATTTCTTGGACATCATTTAGGGATTTAATTCTTCCCAATGACGACTTGGCATGTTATCTCTGTACCCACTAGGGTCTCAACATTTTAATGTCACTCCCTTTTATTTTTGAGGAAATATTTGTGGTTTGTGAGGCAATTTCCAATGAAAAACTGCATGAGATGGGAGGCGCTCATCTGGCTATCACCGTTCGACCACTGGTGAAAAAGGGTGCTCACTGAGGAGTGTTCCCCTAGACTTTCCATGGGATAGAACCATGCATGGAGACTTTACTTGAACTTGAAATGATCATGAAATCGCGAGTCCTTTAGAGGCTCTCCAAGTCTTTAACCGTACTCTTCTTCCTTTCTCTCATGGGAAAGATAATACCCAAGTTCGAGTGTTTCTTCACATGTGATTTTCCTGATGTGTGCTTGGTAGGTGTCAAAAGATGTCTATGACCTTAAACTATTAATCATGGTCTTGGATGAATGGAATTAAAATAAATACCCATTGGTTGAAGATATTCGACCTTAAACTAAGAAATTAGAGAAACCATTGGTTTTCCCATAGAACCAATTTTTTTGATGCGACTGTTCTCTCTACGGGTTTACATGATTTCCATAAATTTTAAATGCTCCCATCCATATGCTTGACGCATGGTAATATAGCCTCATGATTTTCCGAGATCTTCCTAAACACCATTCCACCCCATCAGTACACTTTGTGACCACTCAATCCTAATATACATCACCTCCATGTGTCTTATTTCACCAACCACCCAATAGTAACGATGCATAGCCAAAAAGGCTCAAATCCAACCTAAGTCATACCTCGATGGATTTAATCCCATCATCTATGAATGGTACCCCTATATAGTGATTTTTCATGGACAAAAATAGGCTTTACTATCACTTGGAAACACATCTTGGAGGGGACTCCTTTGGTGAAGCATTTGTGAAACCTATGTTTTGAATGAGTTCAATGGTTTTCCTCAAACCACTTTCCTCCACTCTTTGATCTAGGATATTTATATAGTGATTTAAATCTCTACACTCTTCCCCCACTCAAGTGGAACTCTAATACACTCGGTATTAAACTTTTGTGCAACCTATGAACCGATGATATGTATTAATTCCCTCGTAATCCATTTCTCTAGATTCCAGATCTATTGGTTTGAGGGGTTACCAATGTAAAAATCTGACCTAACCATGTCTAGAACTCTCAAACATGTATGTAATATTTTATTTTTCCCATGTTTCTCACACCAAGCATGAATCATGTGATATTAGGTATTTATTATTCATTGTCTTTTTAGTATGAGTGAGATGAAACAAAAAATGGGGGATATATGCATGAAGGGAAAGTAAAAAAATTTAAATTCCTTCTTGATGAGGGTCACCCAAAGGATGAGGAGTATACTTTTTTATATAAAAAAGGAAAAACCCCTAAGGATCAGCCCTGATGACCGAATTCTGTAACCAGACTAGACTCAATCGAGTAGCCTATAGAGTTCGCTACCACTCATCTAGCTCTATTGCTTCATCCTTAGTGGAAGGATGAACTTCATCAGTTTAGATCTGCACATGACCATATTGATCCCTACACTCCACCACTAGGTATGGTTCATCCACTAACTTAGCCTCAAGAACTTCGAACTACACCATTAGTTGGTTGATGTACTCTCCTTTTTCATTGGATATGACCTCATGTTGTTGTGTCACCAATTATAGCTGAGAAACCTTTTATTATGCCACATAGAGCAGTTTGGTACCCACATATTTTTCTTTATACTATGTGGTGATGAACTATTGTCACTATACATGCACCTTCTCGACAAGAAAGTCCTAATCCAGAGCATGGTGTCCACTAGAGTCCACCTTTCCAGTTCCTAAACTAACTAAACAATGGTGGAGGTACCCCACCTATCTTGGAAGAAAGGCCAGTAGAGCGAGAGTAATGAAACTTCACACACTCCCCCATTCCCTACAGTAGATGATTTGGTTTTCATTGACTACACTAGAGCTAGAATCCTCAATTTCCTTAGGTAGTGCAGGATTGTACTTAGGGAAGGCCTCCAACACTTCAGTGGTAAGATCAATCATAGGAATCTTCTTTGATAGGATAAGCCCAATGTGCAGGGGAAAATCAGTATCACCAGATCCATTTCCCACTATAGGGGCCTCTACAACCTCTTACAACACCTCCATGATAGCCAGGACCATCATATCCTCTTCACCATCTTAACAGTGCCACACTTTTTATCACCTCTATTGTGGCCACTACTTTAGCGACCACATCCTATGGTTCCACGTAAATAACATTAGAGGACAAAACCAACTCATAAAAACCCATTGAGGCTGAAGTATAATATATTAATATTTAAAATATAGGACCTACAATTTCACACATCACCATTGGTGTCTAGGGACCTAATATTGCTTTCATTTGCTTTTAAGACATAGGGTTAGCCAGAATTAACTTGTGGGAGGAAAAAATATGGCATAAAGACGAGGAGACTTGTATGAATTATACAAACAAGCTATAAGATTGGTGAGATTTACTTGAATCCATTTTAGGGATATAGTTTCCATAAGAATTTTATCATAGAAACTAGGGGAAGCTCTTCAACTAGATGCATTTGATCTATTTGAAAGAAACAATCTTCTTAGTACAACATTAGAAAGAAAATATTAGAACTAAATAAGGAAATTATTAAAGTGTACTATGTGGATCCTGGTGTATCTGATCCACTTCTTTAGACATAAATATATCCTCATCCATAAATGGATGACTTCCTATGTCCATATTTCTAGGTGGAGGTGTCTCACCCACCCCCTCAGGGTCCGAGTCCAGCTCATTTTCCTCTAAATATCCATCACGAGTATTACCCTCTTCCATATATGTTGATCCATAAAAATTACAATGAAATTAAGTTAGAAATCACAAAAGGATGTTAATGGGTACCAATAAGTAGGAAGTATACAAATTTACCTCATCAACAGTAAGATATCCTCTGCCAGGGGAGTCCAGGTAACCATCATCCCCCAAGGATACATCCTCAACTGATTCTTTTACCTGTATTTCACCAATGTTTGATTCATCCATAGGGATATCTAAAGTGGATGAAATTCCCAAAAACACCTTCATCTCGTCCATCAAAGGGTGTACCACGCCATGTGAGTGGATTGTGTCTTCCAACTCCTAGAGGTATTTCACCGCTTTGGACCAGGGTGCATGGAATACTTCCTTGGAATAGACTAACCTAGAGAGGTGATTCTCCCCATCCTGAAGGTGATTCCATATCACCAAGGTACAAAATATATTAGAACATTTCATAATTACACCAATCCAAGGGGAATGAAACATCATCAAGGGCCTTAACATATCATAGTTTCTTCCACATATCCTCATCTTGTAATCTCAGTATTACTCTAGAGGAACCACCTCCCACCCCCTCCCTGAGGTTGCTTCTATAGGATCCTCAAGACCTCTAACGCACCCCATTCTATAGTTTCACCTTATGTAGGAATAATTATATATTTAGTAGTAACTATTTCCCTCCACATTATCCTAGCTATTCCTCCTCAATGTGTGATCTTGGCTACCACACTCTCCCTTACCTATGGATATTGGGACACTTCCTCGATGTCATTCCAAGTGGCTAAACACCTTATCATCTCCCTAGGGTACACACTCTACTAAATTAGTGCATACTCAAGAATGATCTTGTCTGTAGTGTTCACTGGTGGTAAATCATTCTTTCCTCTTCCATATTTCCATTCAAAAATTCCCTATATTAATTAGATAATTAAGGGACGTTGCTTGGTGTTTACACCAATTCACATCTTTTGGGTTATCTTCTAAAGACACCTTAATTTTTTGGAGAACCAGTACGGGGTGGATGGTTCAAAAATCATCATGCATTATACACTTTCCAAAAACACCCTGCCTCAAAAGGCCATATGGTATGATCAATGCTCCACCATCCATGTTGTATCTTCTTTAACCAACCTTATTGGAAGGGGAACAAATTGAATATGGGGTGGTTCATAAACCCAATCCTCACAAGAACGTTGACTGAATATAATACTTGAGGAAAACTCCTAGTGATGTTGAGAATTATTGTCTGAAAATTATTACTAGGAGTGGAGATCATATTCAGATAGTTATACCCCCTTGTTCATGGAGTTCTAATTATAAAATAAAATTAAGGGCCAGTAAATATGGAAGTGGTTCTTCCTATTGATAATGTGGAAAAACATTTTATACAACTACACAAGTACTGGCACCACAAGGTTGACACACTTCTCTACCTTTAGCATCACCAACATAATGAATGTTTTTGGCTATACCCCCATGTGAGAATCCAGAATTGAAAGCATCCACCTATAGATAATCACTATGATGAATACTTCAAGTCAGAATGTAGGGGATTTTAGAATCTTGCTGCACCAAAATATGTGCCATTGTCTTACCCCTAATATCCTACAATATTATTTATCCTTCCCTCATTAATGATACCTTTGGGTACTAGTGAGGCTTTCCTGGTATCCTATCCTCATAATCTTTTAGAAATAAATTGAACCACCTCTTTATGGGGTCATCCTTTATCCTCAAACTTTTCTTATCCCCTTTTCACTAGAAGCTATAAATCCCTTTCTATTGATAGAATCTAATTTTATGTCCTCCTAAAAAACCTATGTGGGGAGTAATTTATCTTAAATACACATTTTATTGGGATCTTAATGATCTGGTAGAGGTCATATGATATGATTTTGACCTTACCATGGTGAAGATGAAGTGTGTTGGTCCCTGGTTACCACTTTCTCAAAAGATATAGCATAATATAAAAGAGGAGGAAGACATGGAAATTTGATGTTTATGCCACTTCATATAACCCCATAATCTTTATTTATGAGTATAATTCATTACATAACCAGTATTCCAAGTTTCCCTATCCCACTCGTCTATAATGTCCAATCTTGAGAGCCACTAAATGGTTCCTCGAGCCGATAAGATACATGACCTCAAGCATGCCTCACCATACAACATAGGCTTCTAACTAAGAGTGAGTGTATAATTGGTAAAACGGGGATATTATAACCTCTAGATCAAGAATCAATATATTGGAATAAAAATAAATAAATTCATCAGAATAACAATAGGTGACAATAATAGTATAATAAGAATCCTGTATAAATATGATAAAATGTAAAGAAAAATAGACAAACAATAGGTACAAATAAAAAATATAAAAGGAAACTAGAAAATCACCATGGGCCATCTCAATGAGAATCCTAAGATATTGCTCAGTCTTGTGCTCCTAATCTTCCACGTACAAGCATAATAACACATGCTTGTACTGTGAACCTAAACCTACAAATATAATGTATAGGGAGACTTGAACAAGGTGTTAGATATAGTTTGTTTTCCACCACCAAAGATGTATAATCTATCCTATTTTTTAATATAAAATAAACAATGGGAAGAGATATCATGGTAAATCCGTAAATAATAAATAATAACATGTTGGGATTAGGTCACTTTAAGACACCTATCCGACCATACATCATCCAAAACTGAAATCTATTTTCACACCTTCCATCATGTATATATATGAATACATCAAACAATCATTTTAATATATATAAATTCAACAGTGTAGAACCATGGTTTAGTACCCAAGTATTCCACATAAGGATAATATCAATATTTTCACATTTATAAATTAGGGGTGACCTTCCTATAAGCATCACATATAATAAGGGACTGTATGATTTGTAAAGATGATGACCAGGAGTGATCCAAGGTATAAATGAGGTATCCTTGACCACAGAGGAGAGATACAACTCATAGTGTCTACTCATGAAGTCTAGATAGAGGATATGAGTGTAATCCGAAGGATAAATCCTTTGAATTATTCTATAAAAAGTTCTAATTGAGTCTAGAGAGTCATGTCCCAAGTAATCTCAGTCTAACAATGATCTGGAAATCAAGTAGGTTACCCTTGGTGTCATTTCAACGTGGTAATCAAGTGGAATCCATAGAGTGTATTTGAGGCATTATAATATCTTTAAATAGAGAGAGATAGTGAATAGTTGGGGACATGAAAAATAATTAACATATAAGATATTGACCAAGTCACAAGGTGGGTATCTCCCTTGGAAGATAGACTAATGAATCAAGGTGGTTTCATTTGAGTGATCAGGGAATCTCCTTGGGAATCCAAGTATGTCTCAAGTCAGAACACTCCTATAATAAGAAAAAGGTCTATAGTATTAAGAAAAACACTCAGTACAGTAATAATTTTTCCATATAATAATCAATCCATGTATCATTTCCATTTATTTAAACTGTTACATTTTCATTAATAAGTGATAAGTGTAAATAGTTGATGTCATAATAGTTGATCATGTCAATTCATTCATTTTTCCATTTCATTTATTTAAATATATTATTTCATTAACTAGTTCCAAGAGAGTATCCAATCAATTGCGAATAGGGCGTTAACCATTTCCTTTATAATTGAACATGAAGTATATGGGAAAATGATACCAAATTACCACTTTTAATCAAATTAATTAATTTCCTTTCCATTTATATTTGTAAAATATTCAAAGGAGGTTTTATAAAAGTTAATATTCAATTTTAAGTGATGATATCCAAGAGGAACATTCTTTCCAAATTATAAGGTGTCAATTCAACCATTAAAATAAATTAATTCATCTGATAAGGGTGAACAAAAAACACCAATGGGTTTTTAATCAATAAAGTGTAAAAGGGGAACATATGCATAAGTATGGAACACCCAATGGTGGATCGTATTGTGAAAATTAACCTCCAATTATAATAATACAAACTAATAGGGAATTTAAATCCCAAAACAAACAACTATTTTAAGGAAATTTAGTTTAATGGAAACAGATGGGTAAAACCAACATCCGTCACAACAGAAATTATTTATAACAGAACAAGACTTTTAGAAAAAGAAACTAGAGCACATACCTAATTCCTAGAACTCTCCACTCATCTAGTATTGAAATTTTATTCAAGATAAAATGGGATAAATCATAATATCATAAAAATTCATTGAAAATTGGGTGAATTATCTTGTATTAATATATTACCAAATATGGTGTGATAAACTAATAAATGAAGCATGAGGAGTCTTAGAAATCATAAGGTGATTCCAACACATCTGAATGAGTTTAATCTGAACAATAAATGGGGTAAAAACTCCGATTTAATTGGTTGGGAGATCAAGGAATATAGGGGACCTTATAGGAATGAAATAGATATGAAATTAGGTAAATCTCATTTAAGGGTAGAGGGGAGAAATGGTCATTTGACACATTTAATTGAGATTCTCAGTTAGGATGCACAGTTTGGGTAACCAGGCTCCAACTATGTATCAATCACTTTATAAGACCGACACCCCCACATAGTTTGGTTGCACAATCAAGAGAACTATTCTCCAACCATTCCCTTGGCACTATCCAACTCCACACCCAATACAAGCTAGGCTCATGATTAGAAAACCCATTACAGAATCCATGCAATTATTCTTCGAAATAAATAGTAAAAATCTCACACGGTCATGTGTCCCACCTTTCACATTTTAAAAATCCATGTGACACCCCTTATTGGGCTGCACATCTTTTCCTGAGGGACCACATAGTTTAAAAAACTGTTCCCCCTATCTGTTTCACATAGAAATTGACATTTTAGAGTTTGAATCACCTGAAACTCATAGAAACCTAAGTTAAACCTATCAGGCCTTGAAGAACATAAAAAAACACATTCAAGTGTTACAAATCTAAGATTTATTTTTCATGGATTAATTTAAGGGTTTTACCATCCAACAAATGAAAGGATCAAAACACCATTGAAAACAACAAACTTCTCTAAAAAACGGGATATTATAGTCTCCTCACCGTAAAACTTCTAATCCCTATGATGCCTAGGGGAAATAAAGAAAATATCACCCAATCAACTTTGTTAGTGAATATTCATTTAAACAGTCATGTTTCATTTCTAAACACCCACCACACCTCTAGGTTTCACTTAAATAACATGGTACTATAGATTCTAAAAGTCAAGCCAAAGATGATAACTACCACATGATAAAACATCAATATGGTGGTACCCAATCCCTTATAATCCATGAAATGATAATGGAATCATCTCTTACATCACTTGGCCTACATTTCTCACTATCATTGTCTCAAAATTACAACATTCAATCCCAAGTCTTCGTCCTCACACCATCAGAATTGCCTAATAAAACATGTCAGTAGCATTTAAGAAACAATTCCCTCGAATTTATCAAATTACACATTATATCATTAACCATAGTACACATTATGATTTAAATGGTCAAAATTCAATTGACCAAGTTCAAACTAGTCACACCATATTTTCATTGAAAATACCCATTTGACCTTTTAAGTTTCACCCCTCATATCTAGATGGCATTCCCAATGAAATTTATTGACCAACTTCATTAATCTATTTTAGAGTAAAAAAATTAAATTTCCATTGGTTGATTATTTCAAAAAAAATGACCATCTTAAATAGATGACACATCAATTGAACCAAATCTAAATCCTTATTAAAAGGAATATAAATATTATTTCAAGAATTCTCATCAAATTTCATATGAAAATTTTGATGACATATCCTAGTTGAACCATCTCCCCATCAAAAATGTCATCATGCTATAACTCCACTATTGTATTTGAACCAATCCAATATCCATGGATCGTCATGAGTTACATTGGGCTCAATTCACACATCTATATTTTACCGAAATCCATAAATGATCCCACATGTATAATTTATTAAATATTCGATAAAAATTGTTTCATATATTAAATGGAATACGAGTACCAAATGATTATCACACAACCAGTCTCAAGGTTCCATGTCCTCTCTCTCTTAGGGGTCACCCCCAGTGACTAGCATCCTACTCCCCACATCAAGATCATAATTTTCATTACAAAAAATGAAATGAAAATGTATTACCATAGCCCATTCCCTATCCCCACTAGACATAACAACTGACATGGATAGCATCCCAAATATCTTGAGCGTCAATGTAAATTTCAATCATCACCCATTCCCGTTTCCATATAATGGTTATCAGGGAGAAAGATGAACTTGAAACATGACAAGGGACATTAACTTCCAATTTCTAGGGGTGTTCTACATACCATTTAGATTATCTTAATACTTCTCCATGTGTGTAACTCTAAATTAGTCTTTTCATTAAACCATAACTACTATTTAAATAAGTAGATCAGTGTAGAGTTGATGCTCTCTTAGTTTACTCATGGAGACATCAAGATAAAGGGCATGATCGCCTATTATTTAGAATCACACTAAGATTTTATCAACAAGATTATATAGCCCTCTATGATCCATGACTGAATATACTAGGAAGCACCTACCTTTTTTAATGTCTTACACCACATCTCCCAACCATTCATGTCTAGGTAAAACTATTTGATCTGTCATCTTGATAAATTCCAATGAATTTACTGTAAACTCTGGGTTTCCATTCCCATAAGCATAACCTTTTAAATTGTTGATCCTTGACCACTACATAGCCTATAAATGACACTCAACCTTAAAAATTTTCCATGTGAAGCATTCCTGAGCTTACCTTACTGTACACAATGGGTGTATATCCCATAAACCTTAATTCATAAACCCGACTCATGCATTTGAGAGTTGTTAGTCAATATGGTTAAACTAACCATGCTTTGTGTCACATAATTATTTGAATATATAGAGAGTTCCCTTGGAACTTCTCTTTAAAATCAATCATCTTACATGTTCCATGATTTACCAAATGACCACCTACCTCACATTGTCAATTCTACAAATTGGCACATCTACAATGAAACATTGGATAACTGGTCCAAGCACCCGAATGTTCCTTACCATTAAAGATAGTTTGATTTTTCCACATATTCAAGGTGATTTAAAAATAAAATTCATCCCCATGCCTAAATCAAAGGACTCAAGAAACTTCCATGCATCATTCTATGAAAGAGTGTAAAATGAATCTCATTGCAAAAAAATGTAGTCTTAGAACATTATCTTTTAGGGGTTGTCCATAATAGAACCACATCATTGACTTACTAGGTTCTGAGTCAAAATTAGGGGTCTCTAGGACTCCCACATAGAATGAAGGTCTCTCACTTGAGAACCATATCCCATTCATGGGAATTTATTACACAACGTATAACACACATAAAACCCCTCTTTTATAAAATGTTAAACTAATGTTAGTAGAAAAGAATCGACCTACAAGGGTCAAAATTTATCATCATAAGAATAATGGAATCACTTACTAAATATCGGGATACTAAGTCTTAATCATCACTAAGCCACCAAATAGGAGAGAACTCATTGAAAGGGTATACCATTAACATAGATAATGATGATATTGTACTCATTGGTGTCCATATATGAGAATAAACTCTCATAGTTTATCTTACCAGACAAGAACCCAAATACCTAGGTTGTTTTTCATTATCACGAGTCATACTCCAGAAAAATGACACCTGAATGAAACCTCTCATCTAAAAATTATAAGGAACCATTTATCAATTCATTAATATTGGAACGATCTACCATAATTGAGATATATATTTACATAAGAAAGGAATCAAACCTAAAACATTGTCATTCTTGAAAGTATTACTTGGCCTTACCACCTAACCTCTAGTTCCTACATAGCATAGGAAGCATTCAGCAGAGTTCCATGGTAATGGTCTTGTTCATGCCCAAGGAAACTCCTAAGGAAATATTCCAAACTGACCCCTACATGGTGGTCCCTAGGACAAGAACCTCTAAAAATATAATTTTATGGAATTTAAATGATTATCATTCATTTCAATATTGAAAACAATTCATATAATAAGGATATCTAGTACTATTCATTATAGAAATTATATCATTAACTTTATTTAGATAACTCTATACAGCAATTTTCAAATAATCTCATAATTTCATTTTGTAATCATTTATTTGACTGAAGAGTTTTAAAAACTCACTCGGTTAAAGAAAATGCCAATTTTCAATTTATAGAGGAAAACACCCTTTAGATTGTAATTGGAATTTTAAATTAACTGATGCCTCAAAAAAATAAAGATCAAAATAACATAACATATCTTTTCTTAATTAATTTAACTATTCATGTAAGATGACACCATAGGTTTATATGTAACACCGCATAAGTGGTTGTAGACACATTAAACAACCTTCCCATTAGAATAACCATAACCTTATGGGGTTAAACACTAAGCTGTAAAAGATTAATGGAAACCTATAAGGGTATCATCATGAAATGAACAAAGGTTAACTATGATGGATCTATAATTTTAATCAGGATTCAATTAAATCCAACCCATAATAGTTTAATATTGTTGAAAATATCAAAACACCCTTAATGGGTTCACTTGATAAGAAACACACTAAGACTGACCTACTCAGGCCGTGGTCAATTTTTCTCATAATCATACCATATAAAGACCAACCTACTCTGGTCACATATATTCTATCTCATAAGCAACAAGGCCCAACCAACCTACTTGGGTCCATTTGTGCATTTACGATTTTTTTCCATACAGGTCATCATGCCCAATTCATATAAGTATAAGCACATTAAGTCAAAAGTTACCATATATTTAAAAGTAGTCATTTTATATAAGAATTTTCATTTCAGTATTTATATATATACACACCACCTTGTTTAGTTATATGAATTAATATTCCCAAATTAATATGGTACCTGCCTTTATAAGTAACATTTCTCATTCTAGAAACTACAACCATATTTTTATTTTCTGTCTCAAATATCTGAAATTTGTGAATAATGTTTTGATTAGATGGGTTACCCTTTCCAATTTATAGTGGCCCAGACACTATAAAATTTTTTGGTACCCATTTAATCACAACCATAAATTGTTTAGCACATGTAACTAATTTTCCATGAATCAAACATTTAATAATTGGATAATTAAGGTGAAACCATCAAACTATATGTGAAAACCCTATTTAGGTTGATGAAAAAACTTTAATAACCAATTACTATGTCATAATTGTATCAAGGCATGATATCATTGAGCAAGAAATAAAGGCATGTAAGGTGAAAAATTGAAAACTCATGACATTAATATAATCATGTTAATTATCACTCTAACATGGTATATAAGAAATAATTCTAAATAAATACCTATGTAGGGTATACAAATCATCATGCACCAGAAAATTTATGATTTAACTGACATGTCATAAAATATGAATGGCATGTGGATTCTATATTCCCATAATTATTCATGTAACAACACTTACTTTTAATATGAAGCCAAGGGTAAGTTTAATAAATCATAAATAAATAACCAGTGGAAGTACAAAAATCACCCAATTTGAAATAATAACCAACTATAACATTGAACAATAGCCTCATCCCTGAAAATGTTATATTTCCCTCATGTGTTGGTTGGATGGACCTAGACATGATCTATCTAAAAAATTATGAACATTATTATTCTCCTATATACTATCACAAAATAGTAAAACCATATAATAAAATAAACCTTTTTTTTACCAATTTTCAACATCCCAAACCAAGATTCACTAAATGGTTTTGCAAGAAAGTGGGATACATGACCCCAACCATGCCTCCACATATTCCAGAGGCTACTAACTAGAAGAGATGGTCTAATGAAGGTATAATGGGGAGACTATACCCTCTCTACTAGTAATTAATACAGTGTAATAAATAATAAATAAATGAATTAGAATGAAAATAATTGACAATAATAAAATAATAGTAATAATACATGAATATTCTATAATTTATAGAAAAAACATGTAGAAGTTCTAAATAAACAATATAAAAGGAAAATAAAAAATCTTAAAGGTCCATCTCAATGAGAATCCTGAATTTGAACTCAACCTTGTGCTCTTATGCTTCCATGCACAAGATTAACAACAAAAGAATGAATTGGGAACCTAAACCTACAAATATAAGGTCTTTTTGGGTACCCTAGTGTAGTGGGGGCCATAACATTGCATGATATACACTTATTATTCCACCACCAATGGTGTTTAAGCTATAAAAACCATGAATATAAAATAATTAGTTTATATATATATCATGGTAACGTAGTAAACCATAAATAACAACACTTAGGCTCAGGTTCCTCGAAGACACCTGGCTGACCGTACCTACTTCTCCCTAAGCTAGAATGTCTCGACACACCTTCCATCATGTATATATATTCATATATTATACAATAATTTTCATAGATATACATGCACTAGAGTGGACCTATGTTTTCATACCTAGGGAATGCACATAGGGATAATATCATGATTTTTGCATTTTTAATTTAGGGGTGCCATGCCTATAATAATAATGTATAACAAGGGATCACATTACATGTAAATAAGATTTTAATGATATATCCAAGTTGTAACTGATGAAACCTTGACCATAGAGGGTTTATCCAACTCATTGTATCAACTCATTTAGTATTTTTATAGGGGTTTGAGAGTAATCCACATGATAAATCATTAGTATTCTAATATAAAAAGTTATAACCTAGCCTGGGAGTCATGTCCCAAGTAAACTAAAGCTAAGCATGATTTAGAGATCAAGGATATAACCCTTATAATTATGTGACTAAGGCCATCAAGATGAATCCAAGGAGTGTATCCAAGGCATTATAATACCTAGAAATAGAGAGATCTAGTGAATCATCAGGGATACTTTGAGGCATTCACATATAAGACATTGAACAAGTTATAAGGTTGGTATCTCCCATTGCAATTGTTCCAATTAATCAGGGTGGTTTCCTATGAGTGCTTAATACATTCCCTAGGAATCAAAGGATGGCCCAAGTCAGAAAACTCCTATAACCAGAAAAAGGTCCATACATGAAATGGTCACCTTAAGTTCAATAATATTTTTTTCTAAGTAATAATCATGCCATGTATAATTTCCATTTATTAAAACCATTACACATTCATTAACAAGTGATAGGGGTAAACAACTTACATCATTCCAATCGATCATATTAATTCATTCACTTTATCATCTCATTTATTTAAATCTCTTCTTCCATTAACCAGTGGAAATAAAGTATATAAACAATCATAAATAAGAGTTCAACCCTTTAATTTATAATAAAACATGATGGTAAAGGGAAAACATGCCACATAACACTTTCATTGAAATTGACCCTTTTTATTTCAATTTATAATTGGAGAAGTTTCAAATGATGTGCGATACCTGTTAACATTCCATATCAAGTGATGAGAGCTAATCAAAACATGCTTTCCTAATTATAAGCTTTCAATTCAACCATAAGAATTAATTATCTCATTTGGGGAAGCCAATACAAACATATAAATGGGTGTTTTAGTCAATAAATTTTAAAAGGGGAACATAAGTATAAGCATGGAACACCCAAGGGGTAGATCATGTTGTGATAATTGACCTCCAATTATAATTATAGAGTCTAATGGGGAATTTAATTTCCAACACAAACAACTATTTTAAGGAAAATTAGTTCTACGTAAAAGCTTATTTAAAACCAACTTAGAGAACAATGGAAATTAATTACAATCAAAATATTCTTTAGGGAAAAGAAAATATACCACATACCTCATGATTAAGATGGTCCAGTTGTCCAATATTGGGCTTTCAATCAAGTTATATTGGTAGAAATCCAAATATCAAAAAAAATCATGGAAAATTGGGTGAATTATCTCACATGAAGATAGTACTAAAGATGGTAAGTTAAACTAAGAAACAAACAATGTGGAGTCTTAGATAGGATGATGGAGTTCTAACACATCTGATAGTGTTTGATTAAGATATAAAATTAAATAAAACAACCCATGGAAGTTGGAGGTAGAGCTAAGTGTATAGGGGAACTGCGGGGTGGAAATGTAGGAGAACCCATTTAAAGGGGAGGGGGAATTGGTAATTTTACATTTAAATAAGACACATGGTTAGGCCATATGGTTTTGGTAACTTTTCACCAACCATGTATACCTCACTATCTAAGATATACACTTTGCATAGTTTGGACACAAGGTAGAGAAAACTATGCGCCAACCGTGCCCTTGGCATTGTCTGAATCCATAGCCTGTATGAGCTAGGGACGTTGTTAGAAAAAACTATGTTTAAGATGCGGTTTTCACCATTAAAATAAAATGAAGAGATCTTGCAATATCATGCATCCCATATCACATGGTTTAACAAGCCACGTGACACCCCTTACAGGTCCACACAGTTTCTCCTAAGGAGATGCACAATTTCAAAACATTGATCACCCTATCAGTTTCTTCCGGAAAGTGATCTTTTGGACCCTAGAACTATTAAAACTCTTAAAAACAACTGAGAGAACTCTCAAGGAATTATCCACATCAAAAAACATCAATTTCAAGTGTTATAACTCTCGTAATTATATTTTTGGTCTTAATTTAAGGTTTATCTCGTCCACCAAATTAAAAGTTCAAGAACATTTGAAAACTCCAACCCAGTCTAAAATATATAATCTTCCGTCATTTGTGAAATTTATTCCCTATAAAAAATTCCATTTTTCATCCATTTTGAATAAAGTATTCTAAAAATTCCTTGATAATGGTCTAATATTGGGGGTGTCTCTTTAGTGAGTGCCTCCCCATTGGTTTTTCCACATGGTTCCACAACGAATGGGTGGTGATCAATGTGTGTTCTTTCATACATCAACCCACAATAGATCAGTTCCATATGTACATCCCAAAAAATCTCCTAAACTAGTAAGCATTCTAATCTCAATAGGAATTGGGTATGAACATAGTATCCCTCCACTCGAATCCATACAATGATACCCTTCTGTATAATGGATATTCTTATTGTTCCCCTATCATCAATTTAGTAAGAGTATTATGATCCAACTCCATTATGAATCTCTCTTGAATCAAGAGGTTTCTAACCATCTCCCTCTATATATAATCCATAACTTTTACACGTTCAACATCCATATTTGGGAAATTAAATTTTTTCATATCTTGGTTTGTGAAATTCAGTTTCATAAAGGTATCATTATTGAATGTTTAATGTCTCATGAAAGAGAGTCTTTGAAATAACTACTCATGAAAGTGAACAAGTTTCATGAGTGGTAAGTATCTAAGTCATAGAACTCCCATGAGGGTCTTGAGTTTCATGAAAAGAGAGAAACAAACTATCTTCCATGAAAAGACTATAGTCTCCTCTAGGTCCCTCCTCCAATTTATAATCCAAGGGGTTGAGCCGAGTTTCATGAACAAGACACCTAGATCCTTGGTTTTTGGTGATTTTACCTCATTATTTGAACATCCTCTCCAATGTCGTATCCTATTCTGGGGGGGGGGCATTTGTTAATGGTGAAAAATGATTATTATGGGAGACTTTGAGGAATGCGCTCATAGTTCAAAGAAAATATGAGGGAAAATAGTTAAAAATACACAAAAGGGGATGAATCCATGATTTTCATGAACATTATGAACAAATTGTTCCACATGAAGGACATATGGTCATTGCGAAGTAAATCTCATGTGAATGATGATAACCTTCATGCAACTTATATAAAATTGAAAAATCCACCACCCCCATTTCAAACCTAGATGAAATGCACCTTTAATTCCACAACTCTCATGGAGAGAGACATTCTGATGCCATAATTCCTATAAATACTTCCCTTCACCCTCACATAGGGGGATGTGACATTTTAAATTCCACTAAAATATTTGAATTCGTTCAAATTCAACCTTCTTAGGGAAAATGAGAAATAGATTCCAACATGTAGTCTTTATTATTGAAAAACCACCCATTAGCGCTTGAAACTCAAAGACCATGGTGAAGATAAAAATCACCAAGGTTCATGACATTTGTGGAAGACAAAATGACCTAGATCTTCTTGGGGGTTTTCAAGAGAATTATCCTTCAGTAAACCAACTACATAAGAACTATAAGGAATAATTATCATAATCATAGCCACCCTAACACCAGGAACCCATTTTCCACTTCACAATGCTAGTGTTTACACCGTTAGCCACCCAGAGGAACCTTTGCAGTAGACAATAATCCTGAAAGTGGCATCATCAAGGGAAACAAATTTCCTTTCCCATTGATGAAGTCCAGTGCAAGATCATTCTCTCCAACCTTGAAAGGATCTCTATAGGTGTAGGACATTATAATTAATGAGTTACATGATATAAAATTTCTTATCCACACATCCTATTTTTATGATGTTAAACTATAAAACCACATCCTCAACACATGATATTTAACTATAGTCCTACCATGTGCGGTGAAAATAGAATGACCTATGTATGACTGACATGGGATTATACCTCCACCTCTACAATCAAATGAAACTCCAATACTGAGGATAAACCCCAACAACAGGGAAATCCTACATCTAATCCCTACAACTTCCATTGTTTTCACACATTCTATGAATTGAGAATCCGAACCGCATGATGCTTACTCTAGGGATCAGCCCCGTCACACAACCTTAAATGGTGTCATCAAAATATATGGTTTTTTATCCCTATCTCATAATTGGGTATGAAGGAAACCTCTATGAGCTTCAATCCTGACATCCCAATATTTCAACATACCAATATACTGACATTTTGAAATCCCAACACATCTACATCTTGACATATTTACAAACAAGATATACCTCTACATGGTTCAATATTGATTCCCCAATACCACCATTAAATATACACATCTTCACCTCAAGAAGATAAAATTATAATGTGTGATCATTTACCCTCTAGGGCACACTCAGAACCACCTACCTATCCCTATAAGATGTTAAACTTATGACCTAACTATCCCAAAATGATATTAACCCTATGAATTACTTATACCCACAAGATATTAATCATGTGACCTGCCTGTCCCCATGAGATGTTAAACCTATGACCTACCTATCCCAAAAAGATGTTAAACATGTGACATACCTATCCCCAAATGATCTTAAAAATATAACCTACCCATCCTCTCATGACATTAAACCTATGACCAATTTTTACCCAAAATACTTTAAACATGTGACCTACATATCCCCACAAGATGCTAAACACATGGCCAACCTATCCACACATGATATTAATCATGTTACATACCTATTTCTCCAAGTTGTTAATCCTACGACCTTTCTATTCCCGCAAGATATTAAATGACTTAACCTGCTTATCCCCACAAGAGTATAAATCTATGCCCTTTCTATACCCATAAGAAATTAAACCTATGACCAACCCCACCAAATATAAAATAACTGCTACCCAATGTAGCATACATGGGAAGCCCATGGCATTAAGCCTTGGATGACTTATATTCATGAAATAGGTTTCCCTATGGTGGATATAGGATGGTTCAATTTCCCCACCCAAGGGGCCTTATATATGAGATTCCCTCAACTTTTAATGTTGAATATTTTTATAGATATCCAACATGATCGAGATTCCCAGCTTTCATCATCTCTAAACCAAAGTTAGTTACCTTTTTGTGATAAAAAAACATAATCAACTAGTACCCATCTCAAGATAACACTAGGAATGAGATTCACAAACATGTATTAGATCAGTGAGGGAGACCCAGACATGGGGATGATATCCAAAGAGGAATCCATGGAAGGAAAAAATAACAACCCATTTTGATCAAGGATCCAAGGCCATAGATTATGATGATAGATGCCACAAACATTTGTAGAGAATTAATACAGATCAGAACTCCTAGGAGGTAGTCTCAACCATTCCAAGGATGTAGATCACTCTGGGAGAGGAAGTGAATAGCACGTTGCCTCTCAAATTCACAACCCTGATGGATAACATCAGAAAATAGTGGAGACTATCCTTAGTGGTCTAGGGTCATACACTAATGCAACACTATTCATTATATTCTCTAAAAATTTCCTCCATGGAATATGAATTTTTTATATAACTTTCATGTTCATCATATATCTTTATCTGTCAGTGGATAATGAATGAATTTATGACGTGGGAATACACCTTCTTGTAAGTCCCACCATATTTCAAATACTATAGATCATAGGATCTAAATTATCCAATATGTATATCATCCATCCCCATATATTTGTGGATGAGAGGTTGGTTCATGCATGGGCCTCCACCTTAGTATAAGTCCCTAATGTCTTCCCATATTTCTAAGCTCTGAGGAAATAATCCTCATGAGTACTTATTATCTTTGTTCACCCATTAGTGGGTAAGGAACAAACTGAACTATGATGAATCTAATTCGTGTTATGAATAGGATATGTAGGATCTCATCCTAAGTCCTAATATCTATAACATATTCTCCATGATACTTATAATAAAATATTAGGGAATCCTAAGTTGGTAATCACCACAAATATTTAATCTAATGTGATGTGTCCAATATATAGCTCTCCCTTTATTCTCACTCTGAGAATGTCATGTGTCGGATTAGATATCAGAAATGATTATAAAAATTTGATGATTTGGATTCCCATAATATGGGACTCATTTTAGATTTATGATAGATTACATCTCTTCTTCATTCAATGGGCCACACTCCATGTAACACCCCTTGTTTTTCAAAAAATAAATAGAAATTCATGGAACTTTGTTTTAAATAGATATTTTTAATTATCCTTTAAAACAAAACTTTTCTACTTCTATGTTTTGAATTTCAAGAAACTGTCATCTACAATTGTGTTCAGTATGTTATTTGGAGTCTATAGGAACGAACTTGTTTTTTTGGTGAATAGTAACAAACCCTTATGAATAGTAATATGAATAGTGATATGATCCTAATGAATAGTAAGTTTTATTATTATTATTATTTATTAAGGATTTAAGATAATAGCATCTAGGTTTATTTTTCTTTGTGATATAGAAGTAGTTACAGAATTAGATTTGTTAATTATTGAATTAAGTATTATTTTATTTAAAAATTAAAATAATAATATTTAGAAAATTCTTTTCAAAAAATGGACTTAATTTTTGAATTCTACATGTTGATAAATGGTTAGGGTGAATTTTGGGAATTTTCTGAAACAATTTATTTTTTGGTGAATAGTAAAAAATACAGTTTTTAGTTTCAGTGTGTTAATGACTTCATTAATGATATACTAATGATGTCATAAATCTGGTCGACTTTTTTATAGTTAAATAAAAGGTGAGGTTTCCCAAGTTTCTTATACCTTGGGAAAATACCATGGGCAAATCCATGGTTTTTCCAATACCACTCATGAGGTGTCCCTTGAAAATTATTAAAATAATCCCTCACTTTTCCTATAAATACCAACTCTTCCATTCATTGAATTCATTACCAATTCTTCCTAAACTAAGCTCTGGCCTCCTTACCTTCATAGTAGTCCTCCCAAGGTTTCCTCAAACCCCCAAGGTCCCAACCTTCAAGTTCTAAGGGTTACTCTACAAGGTAAAGAAATTCTCAATTTCTTTCTTTTTTCCTTTCAAGTTCCCTTTTATGTGGTATAACATTCAAGTTTCCATACCATGTTCTTATTTTATTCTTATTCTTGATCTAATATATATTATGATTCATTTCTGGATGGGTGACCCTTGTCCCCTCTCTTTTTAATATTTTCTAAAACCATGTTGCGTAGTCGTTAGGCTGCTGAATTTTTGTAAGCGATTTCACAATTATTCTTTTATTTTGAGTTCTTTCTTTATTATTTCTTCATATCTCCTTACCTAAGAGGAATTAAATCTCCAGAAATCATTTATATTCTATATTTTATCATTTTTATGGAAAATTAATCATCATTATTATTCTCCTCTCCCTCTCCTCTCCCACTTATTTAAAGAATAAAAACATTGTCCGTTTGTGTCGAATTATCGATATCGTGGACGATGTGATTTCAATTTCCATTAATTATTTCATGTATGGTAATGAAACCATTTATATGGTTGAACCAGGTTATAATATATTTTTTATGACTAACCCATGGTTCTGGAATTCTTTTGTACTCATGGTTCTAATTTATAAGATAAAATAGTGTGGTTATTCTCAAATAACCACTAAAATGATCTAAACGAACATCATTAATGTTCTAACTTATGAATCATCCTCATGTAAGAATTAAAAATGATAAATGGAATAATTTATGTTTCTGGATACATGAAAATACTACTCCATTCCAATTCTGGAGTTTCACTTCCAATCGATAAGAATGTCCACCATGAACTAATCATAGAAATCATGTAAAGAATTCAACCAAAAACTATGCAAGGAGAAAAATACTAACAATTAAGGATTAAATGATGTTATTAAATGATCATATAAGATGTTATAAACATAAAAATTATTCTTTAAAATATTAATAGAACTCTTTTAACCATTATACATGAGTTTTAAACTATTTGGAAGTAAGACAAACCTGAGGTAAGGGAATTCTTAACCTGATTTCCATTCTTTGGGTTAACCTTCTACTTCATTATTTATGTGCTATTAAAATTGTTTGTTTGATGAGTTATGTTTATATTATGATTTATTATGTGTATTTAAATTATATATACATACTCCATCCACTCTATTATGTCTCCCTTCAAATGTATGATATTCATAAGGGGCTTTTCATTAAAAATCCTCTTTTTAAATTTGGGTTTTCCAAAGAAATGTTTTTATTGAATTATTCATGTTGTATGATTATGTTTTGGTTATTGGGAATTATTTATGAAGAAAGGTGGGACATATATCTCCCTCCAATGTATTGGGTATGTGTATTTTGGAGGTCGTCCGTATGGTTACTCCAAGTGTAACTGCGATGGTTACACAATGTAATGTAGCCGTGAGGGTTACAGATTAAAAGGTAGCAAAGAATGGTTAAAAGATTATGTAAGTAATACCCCAGGATACCTTTATGATTATATTTATGTTCTCATTTTTTGTGTGGATCTTGTGTAAATATCATATTACACAAAGTAAGTATATATGGGTGACAAGAATGTCTTTTGAAAATGCTTTCATATGTTATGAGTATTCATGGAATAATGTGATTTTTCCTTCTTTTCCATCACTTACTGAGATTTTGTGCTCATACCAAGTTTTTAAATTATTTTTCACAGGTTAATGGATGTGTAATACAAATAAGTTAGACACGTTAAATGTTGAAGAATTGTCAAGGAGTCTTGTTTTAAGTTTTAATGTTTTATATTTTGAAAAAAATGGAAACTGTCTTTATGGTATCCACTCTGTAATAATGTGTAATGTCATGAATGTACTGTCCTAATTATATAAATCTATAAACTTGAAAATATCTTCAATTTAAAAGGAAGTGTTTTCTTGACTAAATTCAATATTATGTATGTAATAAGGTTGGGTCCTTATAGTTGGTATCAGAGGATGGTTTAGATAACTTTATGGGTTAGGGTACTATTAATAGAATACCATAAATGATTTTCACTATATGTTTAATTTGTTATAGAATTTAAAGATTACCATGTTGCTTTATCTAAGACTTGTTTGTTCAGAATGGTTATCCGCAGAAGGAACAGGGATACTGAAGAGGAGAGGCACTGACAGAATGACATCCTTCTGGAACTACATCCTGGAATGGTTGGGATTGGAATGGAGAAGTTTGTGACAGTAATGGCTCAGCTAACGCAGGCAATAAATGGTGGTGGTATCCATGCAAGAGGACCAATAGAGGTACCACAATGGAACCTGGCAGTAGTGGAAAATTTTATTAGACAACATCCTCCTGCATTCAATGGATCTTCTGACTCGGTAGCAGCTGAAGGATGGATCAAAGGCCTTGAAAAGATTTTCGATGTTATGGGATGTTCATACAATCAAAAGTTAAGTCTTTCCATTTATCATTTTGAAGGGGAAATCTGATCAGTGGTGATCATTGGTAAGGAATATCAGGGGTAGAGAGGATTTTGATGCCTTAGAGTGGGATTAATTTTAATGTCTTTTCCTTGAAAAATATTCTCTTAAGGTGGTGTGAATTAGAATGGAGAAGCAATTCCTTGAATTGAAACAGAAGGAGGATGATTCAGTGGAAATGTATGAAGCAAAATTCACCTGACGGGAAAGGTATGCACCAAATCTTATTCTGAATCTTGATAGAAAAATCAACCGCTTTTACTCAGGACTGAAGCCAAGGTATCGAAGGACATTGGCCTCCTGTGAATGCAAGAGTTATGAGAAACTTGTCTAATGTGATAAGAGGGTAGAGATGGAGTTTCCTGATGATCACATGCATTTTGGAAACAAAGAGAAGAAGAGGTCCAGTTGGCAAGAAATGGGTAAGAATCAACCAATGAAATATGATGGTAAGAAAAGCCTATTTCCAGTTTGTGAAAAGTGTAGAAAGAAACACCTTGGGGAATGTCTTAGCAAAACTGGGAAGTGTTTTAATTGTGGTAAGTATGGACATATGGCCTGATATTGCAATGAAAATGATCTTAAGAATAATCCTGATAAGAAAACTGTAAAGTGTTTTAAATGTGGTGAAATGGGTCATTATGTAAACATCTTCCCAAAGAGAGATCCAAATGATGAAAAGAATCCAGACTACAAGAAGAAAGATTTAGTGAGATCCTTTGCGACTATGTCAGCAGGTGTTGGGCCATCCAATGAAGTTGTATCTGGTAATTTTTTTTCAATTAGATTTTTCTAATGTTTTGTTTGATACGGGGTCTACACATTCCTTCATCTCTGAGAAATTTTCTGGTAAATTGGAAATATCACCTCAACAAATGAGACCCAAACTTATTATTAAAACACCAGGGGAAATGTTATAGCAAAGAGGAATTATAAGAATCTTTCTATTGTGGTCTATGGAAAGACATTACCTATAAACCTTTATGTTTTACCCTTAGTCGAGTTTTATGTTATTCTAGGGATGGACTGGCTTTCTGATTATCATGCTAAGATATACTGTAGATCTAAAGAAGTTGTTTTTCAGAATGAGTTTCAGTTTGTATAAAAGAATGAACCCATAAAATTGATAACATATCAGGAAGGTGAGAAACTATTGAAATATGGAAGTGAAAGTTATCTTGCTCATATTGTTGAAAACAAGGGAACTATTAAAATTATTGATGTGCTAATGGTAAATTAATACCTTGATGCTTTTCCTGATGAGTTACCTGGTTTCATACCTGATAGAGAAGTCAAATTCACAATTGACTTAGTTCCTGATGCTAAGCCAATTTCAAAACCCCCATATCGTATGACTCTACTAGAACTTCTTGAATTGAAAAATCAGTTCTAGGATTTTCTTGACAAAGGCTTCATTCGTCCTAGAACTTCACTATGGGGAGCCCTTGTTTTTTTTGTTATAAAGAAATATGGTTCCATGAGACTATGCATTGATTATAGAGCTTTGAATAAAATCACTGTTAAAAAAAAGTATCATTTTCCTCATATTTATGACTTGTTTGATCATCTCCAGGGAGCTTAGTACTTTTACAAGATTGACTTGAGATCTGGATACCATCAGCTGAAGGTGAAGGAGGATGACATCCCAAAAACAGCCTTTCGTACTTGATATGGGCATTATGAATTTGTTGTTATGCCATTTGGATTAACTAATTCACCCGTTGTATTCTTGAATATTATGAATATAGTATTTCATGAGTTTTGGGATAAGTTTGTGGTTGTATTTATTGATTACATTCTGGTATTTTCTAAAAATAAATAGGAGCATGAAAAATATCTAAGGGTTGTTTTAAAAACATTAAAAGAAAAGATACTATATGGAAAATTCAGCAACTATCATTTTTGGTGGAAACATATTTCTTTTCTTGGGTACATTGTAAATAAGGATCGAATAATAGTTGATCCTACCAAAACAAAAGTATTTGATGAATGGACTAGACCCACAAATGTTACAGAGATTCGTAGTTTTCTGGGCTTAGAAAGTTATTACTGACGGTTTGTGAAGAAATTTTCATGGTTATCTATCCTGATAACTAAGTTAACATGGAAAGGGGTTAAATTTGTTTGTATAGAAGAATGAGATGTTTTTTTAGGAACTGAATAAGAGATTGGTGAATGCTCCAGTTTTGGTCTTAACTTCCCAAAATGGTGAGTTTGTCATCTACAGTGATGCTTCTTTGAAGGGAATTGGCTGTGTTTTGATGCAGAATGATCAGTTAATTGACTATGCTTTGAGACAATTTAAACCTCATGAGCTAAATTATCCCACACATGATTTGGAATTGGCAGCTGTGGTTTTTTGCTTCAAAAATATGGATGCATCATCTTTACGGAACCAAATTCCAAATATATACTGACCATAAAAGTCTAAAGTATATATTTGCTCAAAAGGAATTACACATGAGGCAGAGAAGATGGATATAACTGATAATGAATTACGACTGCATGATCAATTACCATCCTGGAAAAGCAAACAAAGTAGCAGATGCCTTATGTTGGAAACATCATGCATCATTAACCATGCTACATTTGGAATATGATCCCTTGATTAATGATTTGATGAATTTGGGCTTAGAAGTTGTTGGTGCAGGGAATACATCTATTTTGGTTTAGGTTTCAGTGCAGTATTCATTGTCAAGAAGAATAAAGAAGGCGCAAAAGGAAGATCGTGAGCTACAGAAAAAGGTAGAATTGGTTAAAATGGTCTAGTTTCCAGAATTTAATCTTGATAAAGATTGTGTTTTATGTTTTAGAAAAATGTTGTGTGTTCCTAGTGATTCTCAGTTGAAGAAATATTTGTTGTGCGAAGCTCATAGTTCTCTATTTTCTGTTCATCCTGGCAGTACTAAGATGTACAAAGACCTTCTGGAGTATTATTTGTGGGATGCAATGAAAAGAGATATTTCTGATTTTACCATGAAATGTTTGACGTGTTAATAGGTTAAAGTAGAATGGCAGTTACCAAAGGGGATGCTTCAGCCTTTGCTAGTGCCAGAGTGGAATTAGAAGAATGTATCAATGGACTTCATGGTGGGACTACCAAAGACTTCTCAAGGTAATAATGTGATTTGTGTTATTGTTGATCGGCTGACAAAATCTGCACATTTTCTTTATATTCGAGATACAATGTCTTTAGATCAGCTTTCTCGATTGTACCTCAAAGAGATTCTCAGGTTACATGGAGTTCTTCTTTCCATTGTGTCTGAACGAGATCCCAGGTTCACTACTAACTTTTGGAAGGGACTTCAAAATTCTGTGGGCACATAGTTGAATTTCAGTACAGCTTTTCATCCTCAATCAGATGGTCAGTCAGAACAAATGATTCAACCTTTGGAGGATATGCTTCGATCTTTTCCAATGGACTATTAGGGAAGTTGGGATCATCATCTTTATTTAGTTGAGTTTTCTTATAATAATAGTTTTCATTCCAGTATTCAGATGGAACCTTTTGAGGCCTTGTATGGAAAGCGGTGTCAGACTCCAGCTTTTTTGGATGAAGTCGGTGAAAGAAAGTTGATAGGGCCAGAATTAGTTGAAGATGTGGATGAGAAAGTGGGGATGATCTAGCAGCATATGAGGACAGCTCAAAGCAGGCAGAAAAGTTATGCAGATAACAGAAGGAAAGACTTCTCTTTTGAGGTAGGTTACCATTTTTTCTTTAAAGTCTCTCCTTGGAAAAGTGTGATGTGTTTTGGTAATAAAGGAAAGATAAGTCCACGGTTCATCAGTCCTTTTGAAATCTTGGAGAAAGTTGGAACAGTTGAATACCGCGTAGCTTTGCCTCCTAGTTTGTTTCAGGTACACAATGTTTTTCATGTTTCGATGTTGAGAAATTATGTTCCATATTCATCACATGTCTTCATCCCATAAGTATTTCAGCTGGAAGAGAACCTTTCTTATCAAGAGAAACCAGTTTATATTCTTGATCGAAGAGAACAAGTATTGCGGAATAAGGTAATCCACCAGGTAAAGGTTTTGTGGAGAAACCACAAGGTTGAAAAAGCAACATGAGAGTCTGAAAATGCTATGAGGGAAAAATACCCTCAGTTGTTTAATAAGTAAATAAAATTGTGAGGACGCAATTTCAAGAAGGCAGGGATAATGTAACACCCCATGTTTTTCTAAAAATAAATAGAAATTCATGGAAATTTGTTTTAAATAGATATTTTTAATTATCCTTTAAAACAAAACTTTTCAACTTCTATGTTTTGAATTTCAAGAAACTGTCATCTACAATTGTGTTCAGTATGTTATTTCGAGTCTATTAGAACCAAATTATTTTTTTGGTGAACAATAACATACCCTTATGAATAGTAATATGAATAGTGATATGACCCTAATGAATAGTAAATTTTATTATTATTTTATTTTATTAAGGCTTTAAGATAATATCATCTAGGTTAATTTTTATTTTTGATATAGAAGTAGTTACAAAATTAGAATTGTTAATTTTTGAATTAAGTGTTATTTTATTTAAAAATTAAATTAATAATATTTAGAAAATTCTTTTCAAAAAATGGACTTCATTTTTGAATTCTACGCGTCGATAAATGGTTATGGTGAATTTTGGGAATTTTTCTGAAACAATTTATTTTTTGGTGAATAGTAAAAAATACAGTTTTTAGTTTCGGTGTGTTAATGAAATCATTAATGATATAATAATGATGTCATAAATCTGGTATACTTATGTATATTTAAATAATATGTTAGGTGTCCTAAGTGGCTTATACCTTGGGAAAATACCATGGGAAAGCCCATGGTTTTTCCAATACCACTCATGAGGTGTCCCTTGATAATTATTAAAATAATGCCTCACTTTTCCTATAAATACTAACTCTTCCCTTCATTGAATTCATTCCAAATTCTCCCTCAACGAAGATCTAGCCTCCATACCTTTATATTATTCCTCCCAAGGTTTCCTCAAGCCCTAATGTCCCAACATTCAAGTTCTAAGGGTTACTCTACAAGGTAAGAAAATTCTCAATTTCTTTCTTTTTTTCCTTTCAAGTTCTCTTTTATGTGGTATAACATTCAAGTTTCCATACCATGTTCTTATTTTCTTCTTATTATTGATCTAATTTATATTATGAATCATTTCTAGATGGGTGAACCTTGTCCCCTATCTTTTTAATATTTTCTATAACCATGTTGCATAGTCATTAGGCTGCTGAATATTTGTAAGCGATTTCACAATTATTCTTTTATTTTGAGTTCTTTCCTTATTTTTTCTTCATATCTCATTACCCAAGAGGAATGAAATCTACATAAATCATGTATATTTAATATTTTATCTTGTTTATGGAAAATTAATCATCATTATTCTTCTCCTCTCTCTCTCCTCTCCCACTTATTTAAAGAATAAAAACATTGTCCGCTTGTGTCGAATTGTCGACATCGTGGACGATGTGATTTCAATTTCAGTTAATTCTTTCAAGTATGGTCATGAAACAATTTATATGGTTGGACAAGGTCATAATATATGTTTTATTACTCACCCATGGTTCTGTAATTCTTTTTTACTCATGGTTCTAATGTATAACACAAAACATGGTTGTTATTATCAAATAACCACTAAAATGATCTAAACGAACATCATTAATGTTCCAACTTATGAATCATCCTCATGTAATAATTCAAAAGGATAAATGTAATAATTTATTTCAGTATATATATGAAAATACCACTCCATTCTAATTCTGTAGTTTCACTTCCAATCGACAAGAATGTCCACCATGAACCAATCATATAAATCTTGTAAAGAATTCAACCAAAAACAGAGCAAGGGGAAAAATACTAACAATTAAGGGTGAAATGATGATATAAAATGATCATATAAGATGTTATAAACATGAAAATTTTTCTTTAAAATATTAATAACACTCGTTTAACCATTATAAAGTAGGTTTAAACAAGTTGGAAGTAATACAAACCTGAGGTAAGGGAATTCTTAACCCAATTTTCATTCTTTGGGTTAACCATCTACTTCATTATTTATGCGTTATTTAAATTGTTTGTGTGATGGGTTCTGTTTATATTATGTTTTATTATGTTTATTTATAGTATATATACATACTTTATCCACTCTATTATGTCTCTCTTCAAATTTATGATATTTATAAGGGGACTTTCTTTAAAAATCCTCTTTTTAAATTTGATTTTTCCAAATCAATGTTTTTATGGAATTATTCATGTTGTATCATTATGTTTTGGTTCTTGGGAATTATTTATGAAGAAGGGTGGGACATATATCTCCCTCAAATTCATTGGGTATGTGTATGTTGGAGGTCGTCCATATGGTTACTCCAAGTGTAACTGCGATGGTTACACAAAGTAAGGTAGCCATGAGGGTTACAGATTATAAGGTAGCCAAGAATGGTTACAAGATTATGTAAGTAATGCCCCAAGATAACTTTATGATTATATTAATGTTCTCATGTTTTGTGTGGATCTTGTTTAAATCTCATATTACAAAAATTACGTATATATGGGTGACAATAATGTCTTTCAAAAATGCTTTCATACGTTATGAGTATTCATGGACTAATGTGATTTTCCCTTCTTTTCCATCCCTTACTGAGATTTTGTGCTCATCCCAAGTTTTTAAATGATTTTCTCAGGTTAATGGATGTGTAATACAAGTATGGAATACATGTTAAATATTTAAGAATTGTCAAGGAGTCTTGTTTTAAGTTTTAATGTTTTATATTTTGAAAAAATGGAAATTGTATTTATGGCATCCACTCTGTAATATTGTGTAATGTCATGAATGTACTATCCAAATTCTATAAATCTATAAACTTGAAAATATCTTCAATTTAAAAAGAAGTGTTTTCTTGACTAAATTCAAGGTTATGTATGTAATAAGTTCGGGTCCTTATACTCCTGGGGATGCAACTCAGGGTAGGATTACATATATATGTACCACTCAGAACCTCTACAATCCCACCTCTGAGGACACAGATTCCCATACCATGAACTGCGTGGACTCTAATTCCATTACTCATAGGATTTGTAGGATACATCCTCATGGATCTATCCCATCACTTAGTATTCAAATACCCTCATTTACATATTTTCCACATGACATTAAACTACAAGATGTAGCCCGATCATATGAACTTAAACTATGACAAACAAACTTTGTGGTTTTTCATTCCTATACTCACAAGATATTTAGGAAAACTCATGAAGGTTTAATCCCATATCCAAGACACAAACAGTTTCCCTGGTTGGTGATAAACTATAGAGCGCATGAATATAGATTTAAAATAGAGCATTATAAATAGATAATATAGTCATAGAGAACCTATGATATAATAATATGTTCCCATTAGTATGTGGTTTGGATCAAGTCATTGGAATAAGGGTAACAAGTATAATATAGGGGATTGGGAATAATTCATTGTAAGAACCTAAGTTTTTGGAACAGGTCCAAATCCCGACCCTGCTTGAATTTTTACTCGCTTATGAGAAAATGAGATAAATTGGACAATTCTGGGTTAAACATTTGAAGTTGGGGAGGTCGTGCAGGTGCACACGGTTGGCACATGGTCTGAACAAACCATGTAGAGAAACCGTGCGAAGTCTCTGGGTGAGATAGTGCACTCCGTACGGGCGGCACACGGTTTTTTAAACTGTACGGGTTGGTTGTGCAAAGTTCCTAGGTGAGGCAGTGGCAACTGCACTGTTGGTGCATAGTTTTCTAAACCGTGCGTGTTAACCATGAAACCACTTAAAATTTTGGTTTTTAAGTTATGGGCCACCCGGGAATTCCCATTCTCCTATTTTTCTTCCATCCACTCTGGGCTTATGTGGGGAGAGCCAGATGGACCTTCAATTACCTCTCGGATTTTCGTATGAACTCCTTTCTGAGCACTGTTTGATCTGTTGGAACCCCCTCGATAATTCCTTGATTCCTCTTGAGTCGTTATTCTTGATTTCTATCCAAGAAAGGGTTGTTTTGGTTTGAGTGGTTTTGTTTCTTTTGTATATCTACTACATTTTAGACCTAATTGGAGGTTGATATCGAAGGAGTATCATCATACTAGTACAAGGTAGTTGGTGCATATCTTCTATCGTGTTTTCGTAGACATTTGTATGGCTCATCCTATGGCGCGGTTTTGGGTATTTTGAGAGAGACCCTAATTTATATAATATTGATTATTTAAATTTTTTATTAGACCTATGGGATACCTTTAGGTATTCCCTTTGTCATGTCTTGATTGAGAAGGGCTGGGCGAGAGGTCGTTGCTCACATGGGGCATTTTGGTCGGGGGTGCCAAAATGATAATACTTGAAATGTATTGGTTTAAACTATTAGGTTTAGTTATTTCAACCTTGATATGTATTTTAAGATGCCTTAGAGATCTCAGTGTTGGTATGGGACAATTTATAGTTAGCACATTTCAACTATTGATTTGTTTGCCTTTTTAAAAGTAAATCTTTTGATTATACACGTGATGTGTGATTTCGCATATTCTAGAACCTATGGGTTGTGATGGGAGTGGCCAGAGTTATTTGGGAGGTTTTAACCACGGGATTGGGATTCATGGATGTCGTCTTGAGGTAAGATGAATGTCAGGTTGGGCATGGCCCGGGTTCTTGGATGTCAAGGCCATCAGACTTGAGCGACATGGTCACTGGGACATGAGGTGTCAGATGTGTGGAGGCTTAGGTACTATTTTTGTGATTACTTCTCACCCGTAACTTTGAGTAGTGTGCAAACATATATACTACGCGATGAGGTGGTTTTGACCACTCGTGTTGGTAGAGGCCCCCATAGATGCGGTTTAGGTATTTAGGTTGAGGGGTGCTTATCGTAGAAAGCCACGTGGGAGGTGAGAAGCCTCCAGGGGATAACTTTGAGGCTATCGGGTTGGGGGATGAGGCTCACCGTGATTTGAGGGTAGGTATCGATGTCCCTCTGGTTACTTATTTGAGGATGGATATCGTCGTTCCTCTGGTTACTTTATTTGAGGGCAGACATCGATGTCCCTCCGGTTATTTATTTGAGGACAGACATTGATGTTCCTCTGGGTTACTTATTGGGCATGCCTTCGGGATGTCGGTACTTGAGGCACGAGGTGTCCGGAGGTACAAGGTGTCAGGTTACTATTCTTGGGTGTGCGTTCGGGACGTCAGTATTTGAGACACGTGGTGTCAGGGGCACATGGTGCCGGGTTACACTACAGAGATTCTGGCATTGGCTGAAGCAGGTGACACTCCATGGTGGCCGTTGAGCACCAATGGAGTTTGTGTTTATTTGTGCATCATAATGTTTATTGTTTTACTTATAAATTTATTCTTGCTTAAATACTTATATTAGGTATGCACTATTTGGTGGTATCCTACTGAGATTTTTCTCACACCCTGCACGGGCCCTTCGGGACGCGTGAAATCTTTATCGATTTACTTGCAGGAAAGAGGCCAGCTTTAGGAGCAGGTTTGCGTTAGTTGTTGGATGGAGATGGTATGGACCTTGAGGTCTTACATAGCTGGAGTTTATCTTGTTTTGTTTCCTTTCCTGTATTAGCATGCTTACTTGTTGTAGCTACTATTGGTTAGCCATTAGCACCCCTTTTGTTTAGTGACTTGCAATGGATGCATGTTTGGTTTGTTTAGTAGTTACCCGTGATTAACATGCTATTGTGTTTAATTTCCAATACTATTGTTATATTTATTGCTTCCACTGTTTATCTATATTGATTATGCTTCCGCTCTGCGGGTCTGGTTCGAGTCTACTGAGTCTTTAATTATACTGCATCTTTACTATTATACTCGGACCAGTACCATTATTATTATCCTCCGAGAGGGTATAGCCACCCAACTATACCTATCAGACCCTCGCTGCTAGTCAGCAACCTTTGACGTTTGGGGAGGTGCGCCTAAGGTAGTAACACCCGACCTGTTTAGCACTGTTCGGGTGGCTGCTCGGGTCTGGGTCATTACAAAGTGGTATCAGATGAGTTCTTGACAGGGATTTAGTAGCAGCTGACTACTAATGAGTTTGAGAATTCTCTTTTTATTTATTTCGGTTTTAATATTTGGGATATGGTAGACTGGAGATAGGTTATTACTGGAACTAGGCTCCTAGATTGTTCTTGGGTGCCTGTAGCCCTAGGTACGAGGGATGGACCTAGTTTTAATGTGTGTAAATTGCTGTTTTTCTTTTTCTCAGATTACAGTTTATGTGATTTCCACCTCGGTGGCTCACTTGATGTGTGATGTTATTGATTGTGATATGTGACCCTTGACCCGGTGTGGTGAGGGAGAATTAGACCTTGGCCTGGTATGGAAAGGCTTGTTTTCTTGGCTTTTGATAGGCACATTTTAGGATATTTCAATTTCATAATTGAAAGTATGATTTGTGAAGTGATAATACCATGTGAAGAAAAAGAAATCAATTTCCATGCTTTATATGATCTGAAATGTTTATAGGTGAAATTCCTGATATAATTTCTTGTTGTTGCAATGTGATGTTCCATGCTTTATATATATTTGTTGAATTGCATGTTGCAGGATATTTGGGTCTGGCTCTTATGAGAGTAGGCTAGTACTATGGCTGAGGTAGTGTAACTGTCAGGATTGGGCAACTCAGTCATCGGTTTGAGGCAACGTGAGTTGTCAGGACGGGCCTGGCCCGAGGTATTATTGATACTTGGCTCTGTTGAGGGCGGGTAAGGAGGCTGTGAGGTCGAGATGCCAAGGTCATGGGTTGTGATAGGGGAGAGTAAGGGTAGTTGTTATACACTGCCTATTTACTGATTTCCTTATCTGCGTAGAATATATTGTTATATATATATACGGGTTTTCTAACCATCTATGGTATTCAGTGGGTTACTCCTTCACGAATCGATGGAGCATCAGGAAGGAGAAGATATAGTGCCACAGGATCAGGTTCAGAATCCGGTGCAGGTAGAGCATGAGCCGTAGGTACAGGCTCAGGGACAGGATCAGGTTCAGGATCTAGTGTAGGTAGGGCAGTAGCCGGGTTTGGCAGCGTTTAGACCATGGCTTGACGAGAAGCTTCGATCAAGCCTGATACGTGTCTTATAGGGGATTTATAGAGGCGCACAGGGTACAAAGCCTTCCATGGAATATCTGATGCGGGAGTTCCAGTCACAGCACTTGCTACTTTTTCAGGGTGAGGGTGGTCCATAGGTGGCATAGAACTTGATAGAAAGCATGCAGATGATCTTCGAGTAGATCGAGATGCCTCCAGGGCGGAGGGTCAAGCTGGTGACGTACATTCTGAGAGGCCCGGCAAAGCGCTGGTGGTATGTGCAGGTTCAGGCTCGTAGGCACAAGGGACTGGCATGGAAGGACTTCGAGGGAAGATTCTTTGAGCACTTATACCCAGAGACACTAAGAGAAGAGAGAGCTCGGGATTTCTTGATCCTTAAATAGGGAGACATGTCTGTCATGGACTATGCAGCTACTTTCACAGAGTTGTATCACTTTGCACTTGGTATGGTAAGCGATGACGCAGCTAGGGTGAGATGCTTCGAGGATGGCTTATGACATGTTATTCAGGTCCAGGTGAACATATTCAGGCTGGGTTCCTTCTCTGAGGCTGTGAACCAGGCACTTATAGCAGAGGGAAACTAGAGGGATATGCCCCAGGTTGGCCGGGTGATAGCTTCAGGTGACAGTTCAGACAGCAGGAAGCGAGGACGAGATGAGTTCTAGCAGGACAATCAGGCCAGAGATTCAGCTATACCACCTCATGGTAGTTCTTCAGTGATTTGATTTAAGTGTGGACAGTTGGGACATGTTCAGACTCAGTGCGATATGCCTCATAAGGAGTGCTAGGCATGTGGATAGGTCGGGCATCTGGAGAGGTTTTGCAGGTATCCTTCTCAGACAACCGGCAGTTAGGGACCAGGACAGACGGTGGAATCTGGATTTGGTTCAGGTTCGGTACTAGGAGAGGGTAGTTGAGGTTCAACTGCACGTGGCAGACATGATAGAGATAGAAGGATCCAGCTGAGGGGTCGGTGACCGGTGGCTGGAGTAGCACCGTAGGGAGGTCAGGCATCAGTAAGTCGTACTTTAGTCCAGGTGAACATCGTGGAGCTACTAGAGGTTGAGCAGGCTGGTGAGCTGATGACAGTTAGAGGTACACCACGGGTGTGGCCGTGATTCCCTCGTTCTCTTTTGGCATGACCTGTAGAGGCATGTCAATTTTGAGTGCACGTGATGCACAAGATCTATGTGGACTGACTAGATGCTAGTCAATGGGATTGGCACCATATCAGGTGCATTATATATTTATATATGTATATTTATGAGGTGTCATGGGCATCGGGGTATCAAGGATGCGGGTTACGTGAGGTTCCATGGGCATCGGGGCATCGAGGATGCAGGTTACTTGAGGTTCCATGGGCATCGGGGCATCGAGGATGCAGGATAATTGAGGTGCTAGGAACCAGGTTTTTTTTGAGCATCCATGGGATACAGGACCTCGTGGAGGCAGAAACCGATGCGGTACGAGATACGTTTGGGTGTCAAAAATGACATAGGAGCTCCAATGAGGGGCAGGGGTGACGATGCGTCATGGGAGGACCTTGAGTCAGGGAAACAGGTTTGTGAACCTTTTCTTATTTTGAGTTTTTTTGGGTTGAGACTGAGTTAGGTGATTCCTAAGGTGGGGATCCCCTTGAAGAATTTAGCAAGAACCTTGTGACTGGGGATGTCCGGGTTGCTTTGATCAGGGAGGTATGTTGGGTTCCATCCCTGGGATTCATTTGATAGCTCGGGGACGAGCTATGTTAAGGTGGGGAGATTGTAAGAACCCGAGATTTTGGAATGGGTAAAAATCCCGACCCTGTTTGAATTTTGACTCACTTATGAGAAAACTAGAGAAATTAGACAATTATGGGTTAAAATTTTGAAGTTGGGGAGGTCGTGCAGGTGCGCACGGTTGGTGCACGGGTTTGTCGTGCAAAGTTCCTGGGTGAGGCAGTGGAAACTGCACATTTGGCTAATAGTTTGATAAACCGTGCAGGTTAACAGTGCAACCACTTAAAATTAGGGTTTTTAAGTTCCGAGCTACCCGGGAATTCCCATTCTCCTCATTTTCTTCTATCCACTTGGGGATTATATGGGGAGAGCTGACCGGACATTCAATACCCTCTTAGATCTTCGTCCGAACTCCCTTTCGAGCACCGTTTGATCCGTTGGAACCCCCGGTAAGGCCTCGATTCTTCTTGATCCGTTCTTCTTGATTTCTGTCCTAGAACGAGGTTTGTTTGGTTTGAGCTGTTTTGATTATTTTGTAGATATACCACGTTTAAACCTAATTGGAGGTTGATATCGAAGAAGTATCATCATACTATTATGAGGTAGGTGGTTCATATCTTCTTTCATGTATTTGTGGACATTTGTGTGGTGCATCCTATGGCGCATTTTTGGGTATTTTGAGAGAGGCCCTAATTTATCTGCTATTTCTTATTTAAATTGCTTATTAGACCTATGGGATACCTTTGGGTATGCCATTTGTCCTGTCTTGATTGAGAAGGGCCGGGTGAGAGGTCATTGCTCACATGGGGCATTTTGGCCGGGGTGCCAAAATGATAATACTTGAAATGTATTGGTTTAAATTGTTAGGTTTAGTTATTTAAACCTTGATATGTATTGTAAGAGGCCTTATAGACCTCAGTGTTGGTATGGGACAACGCATAGTTAGAACATTTCAAATGTTGAGTTGTTTGCCTGTTTAAAAGTAAATATTTTGATTATATATGTGATGTGTGATTTTTCATATGTTGGAACCTTCGGGTTGGGATGGGCATGGTCCGAGTTATTTGGGTGCTTTTAACCATGGGATTGGGATTCATGGACATCGGCTTGAGGCAGGATGAATGTCAGGTTGGGCATGGCCCGAGTTATTGGATGGTAAGGTCATCAGACTTGCGAAGCATGGTCGCTAGGACACGAGGTGTCAGATGTGTGGTGGCTTAGGTACTATTTTGGTGATTACAGCTCACCCGAAAATTTGAGTAGTGTGCACACAGAGATACTCTGTGATGAGTTGGTTTTGACCACTCGTGTGGGTAGAGGCCCCCATAGTTGCGGTTTAGGTATTTTGGTTGGGGGTGCATGCTGTAGAAAGCCACGTGGGAGGTGAGGAGCCTCCATGGGATAGCTTTGAGGCTATCGGGTTGGGGGTTGAGGCTCGCTATGATTTGAGGTTAGGTATCTCTGTCCCTCTGGTTACTTATTTGAGGAAGGATATCGCCATTCCTCTGGTTACTTTATTTGAGGGAAGACATCGTTGTTCCTCTGGTTATTTATTTGAGGACATACATCGCTGCTCCTCCAGGTTACTTCTTGGGCGTGCCTTCAGGACGTCGGTACTTGAGGAATGAAGTGTCTGAAGGAACAAGGTGTTAGGTTACTATTCTTGGGCATGTGTTTAGGATGTCATTACTTGAGACATGCAGTGTCAGGGGCACATGGTTCCCGGTTACACGACATAGATTCCGACATTGTCCGAAGCAGGTAACACTCCATGGTGGACGCTGAGCACCAATACAGTTTGTGTTTATTTGTGCATCGTATTGTTTATTGTTTTCCTTATAAATGTGTGTCTGATTAAACAATTATATTAGGTACACACCATTGGGTGGTATCCTACTGATATTTCTCTCACACCCTGCACATGCCCTTCGGAACATGTGCAGACTTTATAGATTTATGTGTAGGAAAGAGGCCAGCTTCAGGAGCTGGGATGCATTAGTTTTTGCATGGAGATGGTATGGATCTTGAGGTATTACCTAGATGTAGTTTATCTTGTTTTGTTTCCTTTATTGTATTATCATGCTTACTTTTTTTAGCTACTGTTGGTTAGCCATTGGCACCCCTTTTGTTTAGTGACATGCAATGGATGCATGTTTGGTTTGTTTAGTAGTTACCAGTGATTAGCATGTTGTTGTGTTTACTTTCTGCTGCTGTTGTTATATTTATTACTTATGCTGTTTATCTATATTGATTATGCTTCCGCTCTTCGGGTCTGGTTCGGGTCTACTAAGTATTTTATTCCACTGCATCCTTACTGTTATACTTGGACCAGTACCATTATTATTATCCTCTAAGAGGGTATAACCTCCCCACTATACCTATCAGACCCTCGCTACTAGTCAGTAGCCTTTGGAATTCGGGGAGGTGCGCCTAAGGTAGTAACACCCAACCCATTTAGCACTATTCGGGTGGCTGCTCGGGTTCGGGTCGTTACATTCATGAACATATCTTTAACCTATAAGATATTCCTTCGGTAAGAAATAATTCCCCCCCAAAAGGTGAGATGAGCCCAATCTACCATTATCACAACCAATGTGAGCTCCTAAGCACTGTTGGGTTTGAAACCATAATGAAAAACTACCTTTGAAAATAGTCTTGTAACTCGTTATAGATGTAGGATCCATTGAGAGTTTCCATTATAGAAAAACATGGTGAATATGAGAAGAATATCATTAGAACCCTAGCCACTTCCTGATTTTTTAGGGAACAAAATGGTGAACCTGGTGTAAATTTTGTAACTACGTCAACAATTTCATGGGTGAAAAGGATATATTTTTTAGTTCCCAATAGTCCATTTTGTTTCGTGTGTTCCATGTAAACAAAATGGTGAACCCAACTGGAATCCTTCAGTGGTGTCAAACCCATCATAGAAAAGTGGGAACGATTTTTTATCCTTCAACTGTGAAAGATATTGATCAACCATGTACTCTTATATATGATTCTTTACTAATAAGGTCTCTTGTTTCCTCTCTATGAAATATAAAATCCTATAAAACCTAAATAGAATTATAAATTTTTTGAATAGATTCAATGATCAATGTAAAATCTTGTAATACCCATAGAATATCTTAAGATACTATGAGAAAAAAGATAACACTCTGATCATATTCTTTGTCTACTATGGAAGCTTTGAACCTTAGACCCTGACATATGATGTCATTAAATAAACACCTATAGTTCCATTTGGTGAATGCCTTGGTCTGTGAGTACCATTTCAATGGCTCTATATCGTCTTTGGAGTTAGATCATTAAATACTTTAGAGGATGAAGCACTATAGGTTATCATTCCCATGAAAACCCACTGAGGAGAAGGTGGACCATGTTTCCACATTAAACCACTTTGTGAGCTTATCCCAAGTGTTTGAAAAATATATAAATTCCATATCTCAGGGAGGTGGATGATGAAAATAAGTTTTCAACTCAACTACTAAGGAACTATCTATGAGGGATCCTAAACACTATATTCATCATCATCAATAAATTAAAGAAAATGCCTAGGAAGTTACAGAGGAAATTAATATTACCCCAACCATAAAAAATGGTGCATCTAATAGGAGAGGCCACCTGGGGTACCAAAATAGTTAAGCTCCAAAGCAGTACCATATCCTTTCTTCTTCCAATGTATCTAATTCCCATTAATATATTCTGAAACTGGCCTAGAATTAATCCTAGACAATCACTAGCTATAAGCATTAGACTACATCATTGTTATCCTTGATGATTGTGGAATCCTAGGGAGAGCTCCAACCCACATGTATGGGGGAATTTTTATCATTTTTAACTTTTGGATAAACTCTAATATGATAACCAAATAACCAAATGGTACAATGGGCATTTTCCAACCAAAAAAACACCAGACATCAACCCATAAAACAAGATTATCCACTAATGTGGAGCACCATACCACATTTATCTCCATCAATATGATGTCAACTAAATTTTATTACTTATCATCAAATATATATATATATATAAACTCTTTATGAGGATAATTGTACCCTTCTACAATCATCTAAACTGTTGTAGGTTGACCCATCTTATACTATTTAAATCAGTGAAGATGGTATTATTAATACCATCCCAATACTTATGAAATATAGTATCGACCTTGATTGTGTTTCAATGTGCAATATCAATTGATCATATTCCCAATGGAAATTAAATATTCATTATTTTGGGTCCATATTGAGACTCCCATCAACATCTACCCACCCTACCATTTAATAACAAAATCAAGTTGTCATGAATTGGGCTAGTAATTCCATTTAGGATGACAAGAAAACTTATATAAAAGAATAGATCACTTAGATTCAGTAAGATAATTATGATCTATGGGAAAAGTTGTGGGATTTAACTGAGTATTTTTCTCCAGAATGACATATCAGTGCCTTTCTACAGATTTATTTCTTATAGTGAAGTGACACATCCCACTGGGATGGGGGAATTGTTATGTTTATTTACCCCTTATTAGGTGAAATCTGGACATTGTTCCACCTCACCCTAGACCACAGGGCTGGAAGCATTCCCACATTTTTTGCCTTATCATTGTGTACACTCTGGATACTATATGACCTCAATAGTTTCCATAAATTCTTTAAGCGGGTCTGGTTCCTCCAATAAGTAGGAAGCATATTCATCATCCAAGGATCCCAATTCTTCATCACCTACCCTAGAATCAATTAATATCAAGGAACCACATCCCATTATATAAATTTATCCTTGTACCCATGTTGATAGAGGTAAGGGAGGCACACATGTAAAGTAGTTTGGTCATCCTTCTATTGAAGACATAAAAGAAAATGTATATTCCTTCCAACCAAAGCATGTATCTAGGTACTTAGACTATTCCATGGAGAATGATTTGATAGAACTATAAACAATGAGGAATCTAAAGTAGGTATTTTTGAGAGGCTATAAAAATCACTACCGCTACTATTAAAGTCTCAGGAATACAATAGATAGTTGGTTTAACTTTAAGTAATGCATTTATAAGTTGATATATGAATGTATTTTGAAACCACAAACACTTGAATCCCCACCATAGTCATTTGATCACTCTATATAGGATACAAATATTGTGTAGTAGATTATGGACCACCAATATAATAGCTATATATGACTATCACTCTTTACTAGATGAAGCATGGTCTATTACTTTAAGAGTAATCATATGGGTGCATACTTCACACATTCAGTAGAACAAACCCTTCTCAGGATCTTAAGGGACAACATACCCTAGGTGACAGCCATGAATTACCTACTCAACTATTATCCTTATCATCAAATACTAGGGAATATGATTGAATTATTCTTTTTCTCTAATAACTATCTACATAATAAAGTAAATTAAGCCATGATAGATTTATGGAATCTTAAAACATATGCAGCATGAATACAAGTCATAACTAGATCTATTAGAAAATCGTATCTCTTAAAAATATGTGTCACCATACATCCTAGTTTCAATATGTTAAACTTCATGAAAATATCCCAGTATCATGACATTAAATATCATGACAAAATCCTAGTATCATGATGTTAAACTTCAAAACAACATCCTAGTCACATGATAGTAAACTGTACCGAAACATCCTAGTTATATGATGGTGAATTGTGTGATATCTCAGTCTATAGAGATATCATCAGCATCAAGTGGATCACAAAACCATTGGTTCCCCTCATTCACCTATGGAGGGAATTACCCAATAGGTCCCCTCCCTTTCCACTCAAAACTAGAAACCAAGTATATCTCACTAGGTGAAGCATACTTTAGACTAGAGGGAGAAGGCTCATATCCCTACCTCCACCGACAATGCCTTCTAGCATACTCTAGTGGAAACCACTAAGTGGACCCATATATATGTTCTCTCATAATATGCATACTATCATATCCAGGAATCAAGAATGTGGAATATACATATCCACTCACCCATGCATAAATACCGTCAAAATATTCCAAATACTCTGGGGTACAGGAGTGGGAATATATCCCTACTTCAATTAAAGACTTTAACTGACATACCCTGGAAACTAAGTGCATGTAGGCCTATATCCCTACACATGATAGTCTGAATTTCCAATATATTTTAGGAATGTTATAGGATCCCTACCAGTTTATTTCATTGATGACATAAAGATAGGAAAACATTGTGATCCCAAATTCCATATCAGCATATCAACATGGTCAACATGAATACGTAGCTACTTTGGAGAAAACTCACATTCCTGCTCCCATCCGAGGGATTATTAGTATATTACAGTAAAGGAAAATTCATAGGAACAATATAATACAAATTTTTAGACTTGGTTCCATAAAAAAAATTTGAAAATAACCTTAGGGTAGGCACACATTCCTGTCAAAGAAATCCAACGGTATACTTCAAAGGTACAAGATCAAGATCACATCCTCATTCCCATTGATCAAATACTAAGACAACAACATTTAGAGTACATATATTAGTAGTATCATATCCCTTCTCCCATTACATAGGTTCACCAGTATATTCTAGATAGAAATGAATATTTGAACTAGGCTTACACCCCCTCTTTAACTTGGTTTGACCGATATAATTCAGAAACCATCCAAAGGAAGATTCACATTCCTTCCAACAATAAAGAATCTTGCTGACATAATCCCATAGATTATTTATAGTGTGATCACATTCCCACGTCAAAAAATATTACACTGAAAACTCTATAGAATTCCATGAAGTAGGCCCACATTCCTATTCAACCCCAAAGGAATGTTAGTTTATTTCGGACATGACACCAGATGAGCCTCACATTCCTACCATCCCTAGTGCCATTTTCCTTGAGGCTATATGACATGTATTTGCAACACATTGTGGTTCCACCAAATATTCATACTAAGAATAAGGTAATAAGTACAATGATAGTCCTTATAATATTATTATAGATATGGATTAAAGGAATATTATTTTGGACATCCATCTTGGACAACCTCCCCATGGTAATATCTCACCCAGACAAGGAAATCCTCCCTTTATCAAGAATTATTTGTATAGAGAGGTACTTGAAATAATGGTGTTAGCCATATATAGTTTTCTATCAACCACTAGTGAAACCACACCATAGTCAGTATGTGACCTAGAGAAGTGACTTCTGTAGTCTGACCAGATGGAGGGGTATTCGATATCACATCCTAGTCACATGATGTTAAACTACATAGAAAATTACGAGTATCAAGACATTAAACTAAATAGTATTACATGTCCCAACTTCATGATATTAAACTACATGAAATACATCCTTTTGTATGAAGTTAAACTACACAACCTACATCCTTGTTACATGATGTTTAACTACAAAACATGTGGTCACCTATTTGGACTTACCTCTTCTTCACATGCACAGGCCAAATCTATATACAGAGTGTCATGGGTATGTATTTTATATCTCATGCTAAGTCTTTCCCACAAGCCCACATAAAGAAAAGGTAGCCTCACTTGAACCAACATCAAAACCTCATCCATTTTCTTTCTTCCTCAATCTAGAATATCGAATCATTGGAAATTTACTATACATGGGTTGGATCTATGTAGAATAAAAAAGTCTCATTCCCTCATACCTATGTATGAGTCATATCTTCATAAGGAATAATATATTATAACTATGTGTGGCTGGATTATTGTTTCTATAGGGTACATAGTGACTCCCTGATCACAAATACCATCCCCATCCACAATATAAAAGAAAAGAGAATGAAATTCCATCCTCTCAAGATGTGTTCAATACTTATATAGTGAGAATTATCTAGAACTATTTGTGTCTTAATACCTATTACCATAATATATGTAGTGATTCTTGGATATTAAATCATGGTTTTATCTATAATACCAAAAATACCCCTTCCCTTGCATATGGGTTATCCTGGCACAATGGATTCTTATATAGAAACTACATATGGATTGATTCCAATATCGTGGGATAAATAGTGTCACCTAAATCCTCCATTCCAGGCCCATCCATGTGTTTTCATAACTCACAAACATTCCCCTCCCCAAGAGTTAAATCTGTGTAGAGGATCATGTTCACATTAAAATGTGAACAGTCACACATATTTTTTATCATGAACTCTCACATAGATCAATTAAATTCCCATTATTATCTATTTTATAATGCTGATAATGACTCATGTGAGATTAGGGAACCTAGAAATCCACTCTAACTAGCATTATTGTCGTGTATTCTATTCAAACATAGGGAACCACATCATACTCACGTGATGTTAAACTGCATAACAATGTCCTTATCGCATGATGTGAAACTATACAACATGAGGTCTTAATGGAATAGGTGACCCCCCTAGTGACTATATACTCTAAACTTGTATGTTTTATCCCTTAACCATAAAAAAGAGTTCGATAGAGGTTTGTGTGGCCTTTATAAAATTAAAACCCCTCTTGAATATTATTTTCTCCTTGAATCAACTTCAAATATTTAATATATGTGTTAATAAAAAAAATCCTTGAGTTGTTATACTTATATTAGAACCTCGTTGACCTTGAGCCCACATACTATTGGTTCTTCCCTATAGTGTACTAGTAACAAGGACTGGTTTACAGAAAGGTACCCCTCTAGGATTCACTAGTGAATAAAAACATTCCTTAAAACGTGTGCCTAGGGGATGTTTTGGTCCTAGAGGAGAGGCCCCCATTAAATCAAGGAAATATTTTTCTAACTGTGTGGGATATGATATTTACCCATTATTAATGGTTGACCTATACACACAAAACCACATCTCTTATTGACTCAAATATTCATGGTTTTTGATCTATACTTCCCATAACCCAACTATTCAAGTCGATTTGGATACCATTTACCTTACTCATATCTTCTTTGTACCCATTTTCAATGATATATTATAGAAATGTATCCTTTTACCTTTTAATTTTGGGGTATACCTAACTTGTGGAGACCCAAAGGTCCCATGTTAATCATTATATTCAACAATACTTCCTACTCACACAACATCAAACTACATAAAATATGGTTCATCCTTCATGATATTAAACTAATTAGAGTGGGATACCCCATGTTCCTATGACCAGCATGAAATCTATGTATGGGATAGGTGATAACACAAAATTCTATGTCCTTACATATGGGTTAGACCTGTGCAGGTAGTTTTATCTATAGGAACTATATTTGGTTTGATTCTTATTGTTATAGGATATATAATGATGCTATGATCCTAGGATTTTGGGCCCATATTCAATGCTAAGATAAAAAATAGAATCCCACCATCCCTATATAATAATATTATCTACATCGAGGCCATATGTTAGAACTACAAGTAGATTGATTCTCATTCGTTTGAGATACGAAGTGATTCCCAGATTTCATTTTCCTAGGCTCATCCATGAATCCCCCTACATGTAAACTAGATCCATGTAGAAGTGTTTGGAATGCATAAAACATGTTCTTAAGAATAATAATGAACCATTATCTATACATGATCTTGATCTATTCTTGGAACATTATTTTAGAAACCATGTTTGGATTGATTCCTATTTCCACATGATATATAGTGATGCAGAGGTTCCCTAATTCTATTCTCATCTGCAACACACACAAAAAATTATCATTCCCATCCATAAAAGTTAGAAATTCACATGGTATTATCTAAAAAGAACTATATGTGGCCATATTCATATCACCACAGGATGTGTAGTGATACCCGAGTCTCCAACTCTAGGCCTAGCTGCGATGAAACAATACCCCTTCTCTTGCATATGGTCTAGACCTATGTAGTGAATTCTCTAATAATAACTAAATATGTCGTTATTCATGTTACCACATCACGCGTAGTCATACCAGAATCTCAAATTAGAGATTGACCACCACATATAAAAAAGGGAGATAATGAAAAAATTCCCCCTCCCTACATATAGTCTAGACTTGTGCAGGTATATTTCTTTCATAGAACTATGTGTTTCTGGATTCTTTTCATCAAAGGATATGCAGTGACACATGAATCATCTATTTCAAGACTATCCATTAATTCTAATCACTATAAGTTATGTTCCATGATCTGAACTAAAATTATGTTTGGAGTGTTGCTTATGTCAAAAGGATAGTACACCCCACATACTTTTTGTCATGCACTCTTACACAGATTAATAAACTACTCAGTTGTCTCTTCTTTCTCAAATTGATAATGACTCATATGAGCTTAAGGAACCTAGAGATACTCTCTGACTAGTGTTATAAAGGTGTGTTATATACATGGAACCATTTACTAGTCACATGATGTGATACTTCATGACCACATTCTTGTCACATGATGTTAAACTGGACAATGGGAGTTCTTCACTCTTAACATATCATCCCTCAGATGACTATGTAACGAAGAATAATTTTTTATCCCTTGTCCACAAAAATGTGTTCCACACATGTTTGTGTAGACTTTAGGGCACTTGATCCATTATTAAATATTACATTCTCCCTAAAACAACTTCATATCCTTGATATCTTAGTTAATATCAACTAATTACTTGAGTTAATACACTTTTCTTGGAATTTCATTAACCTTTAGGCCACATACAATGGGTTCCTCCCTATAATATATAGTTAATAGTTACTATATAAGTCAATGTAATTCCACTAGGATTTACTGGTGGATAACATAATTATTAAGAGCATGTTTCTAGGGGATGTTCTGGTCCCAGAGGAGAGTCCTCCTTCAAATCCAAAAGATATTATCCTAATATTTTGGGATATTAAGTTCTTTAATTATCAATGGTTGGTATGTACCCACTATTCCTCACCTCCCATTGAATCATATATTATTGGGTTATGCTTTACACTTCCTATAACCCAACTATTCAAGTGGATTTGGGTCCCCTAGATGTTACTCATTAGTTAATTTTAATCATTGTAAAAGAAAGGTTATAACATAAAATTCTTATACCCATTCACCTTTGGGTATGTATCTCTATGAATACCCAATTTCCTTGAGTTATTGTATCCCTGCAGAAACCCCCCTTTCCACCAGAAAAACAACATGTCCCCTTTTCATGTCTAAATATTCAAATACCTTGAGTACTTATTCTCTTATAATTTCATGAACATTGAAATCATGTCCTCCTAGAATCCCTTATAGAAAATTATTAACATGTACTATCTAATCTATAAGGAACCCCGGTTGGAATATTTGGTGAATAACCCAATTCTTTATAGATGTTTCTTTGAAGATGTTTCAGTTTCTCAATGGACCCTACTACGATTCACTGGTGGAAAGCACAATGCCTCTGATATTATGCCTAGTGGATATTTTGGTCCCCATGTAATGGCCCCCCTTAAATTCATGGGATATTTCTCTAATGGTAAGACATTAATACCACCAATTATCCAACAATAATATTTGATATATGCATTTAAATTCATGATTTATTTCCATTATTTTCCCCACTCAAAGAGGGATAGGGAATGAATATGTGGTTTATGCCTTTATACCTATGTCCAAGAAACAAGACTTTAAACTGCACAATATCTCCATATTCTTACCACCTGATGTTAAAATGAGTAGAACATGTCCTTACCACATGTTGTTAAAATAAAAGGAACATTTACATTTCTTATGATGTTAAAATTCATGAAGCAATTCTTTAATATATAAAGTTAAACTACATGGAGCATATTCTTTTTTCCCAAACCAATACATTTCTTCAATAAAAACATACTATACATGATCTAGATTTAAAAAGAAAATAAGATTCCCAGCATCCCTATGTGAGAGTCATATCCTCATAAGGGATCTTATATAAGAACTATGTGTGTCTAGATTCCAGTTACCACAAGATATATAGTGACACCCATGTCTCTAATCCTAGGACTAGCTATAGTGTAAAAAAATTCTCCTCCTAGTATAGGGAATTTTCCATATAAAAAATGTGTTTGGATTGATTCCTATCCCTAATGATACATTGTGATGCTCGAACAACCTTTCACTAAGACCGACCCTGAATTTCAAAGAATAATAATAATAAATATATACTTCCCCTCCTTATATATTGGTTAGACTAGTGTAGATAGTTATTCATATAAGTACTATGTGCGTCTTGAATTCTATTATCATAGGATATGTAGTAATGACTGGATCATTTATTTTATGTTGATCCATGAATTTTCATTACTTTTAACTATGTTCCTCGATACTAGCAATATTTTTGTGGAGATTATGACTTATAGGAAATTATAGATCCCCCCACATATTCACTGTAATTCACTCTATCATAGCTCAATCAATTCCCCAATTGTATATTGTTTCTGACACCAAGCATGACTCATGCGATCTTAGGGAACCTAGAAGGCCACTCTAACTAGTTAAATCAAGGTTCATTCTATTCAAAGATAGGGAGCCATTTCTTATTCACGTGATGTTTATCTGAAAAATAACATCATAATTACCTGAAATTAAACTTCATAACAAGAGGTCTTCCTGATAAATTGATCACACCTAATGCGTATGTATTCATGAATCACATGTTTACCCCCTCCCATGAAAATTTGTTTAATACATGTTGGAGTATCCTTTAGGTTACTCAAAACCTTCTTAAGAATTGAATTCTCCATGAAACAATTTTTCATGTTTGATATCTGAGTCAAAACCGACACATTCTTTGAGTTGTTACACTTCACTTAGAGACCCATAGACCTTGAGACCATATACTCTTATTTCCCCCATATAGAAAACTAGTAACAAGGATAGTTTGATCCAATTGGACCCCACTTGGATTCCTTGGTGAATAAAACAGTGCATCAAAGCTTGATTCTAGTGGATATATTAGTCCTAGAGGAAATTCCCCCCCAAAATCCAAGATCTATTGTCCTAACTATATGTGATATGGACTCCCACCATTATTAATGGTTTAATTACACCCACCAGTGTTCTCCTACCACTGAATCAATTATTATTGGGTTATTATTTAAAATTTTCATAACCCAACTATTAAAATGGATTTGGAACCTGTTGATGTTACATGTCTTTGTATCTTACCAATTATCAAAGAAATATTGTAACATTGTATCCTTATACCCCTTCATTCTAGGGTATGCATCTCTTATGAAGACCGAAATTCCCCAAGCTAGTTATTCCTCAAGGTAATACATCACAGTTTCATCATCTTAATATATATGATATATGGTCTACCCTGTATAGACCCAATACTTCTTAGTGCATCCTATCTTATCCATCATATCCAAAAATCTGAGTTAGGGATAATCCATTATATTCATAAATTAGTTCCAGGGATGAATGCCTCACCTCCATACCAGGATAGGATATTAAGTTCCCTTTATAAATGTATAATCTTGATCTATAAATAGTGTGTTGTAGCCATCTACAATGTCAAGGATTTCCAAGGGATGATAACAACTTCCCCTACAACATATGACTTAGATATTTTGGGGGAGTCTTGCATATGATAACAATATGTGGCTTGATTCTTATTATCACATGATATGCAATGACACCTAGGTTTCCTTATCCTGGCTCAGATACAATATTTAAAATATATATCACCCTTCCTAGTGCATGAGATTCATATATGCAGGGAACCTTGTATTATCAAAACTACCTATGTATTGAATCCTGACCTTTCAAGATATACAGTGAAACCCATGTATATTATCCTGATGCTAACCCTAAATTTTCCATTATCAAAACTTCCTCATTGCTTGATCAATATTAAAAGTTGTCAATATTTTTTGGTCATAAGAATGTAAAGATACCCAAACTGGTGAATTAATCTCCCAATATAAAAACCCTTCACCACGACTCCATCACTAATAGTTATAGATAATGAACCTAAAAAATAGCGAGAAAATTATATTTCAGGTGAAACAAGACCCTCTCCTATGTGTATGAGTTCGATGTGGGGATTCATATAATAAGTACATCTATATTTATTTCTGTTATCATAGGATATGTAGTTACATCCAAGATCCTTCAAAATTGGGACCATCATTAAAATCAAACACAAAACAAATACCATACACCCTTCCACATACTAGATAGATCTATTTAGAGGGATATCCTTGAAAGAGAAACTGTGGCATGATTCCCACCCATATGAAATATATAAAAAAAATTGGGGAGGCCCATCCCTAGAAATTATAATTATTCCATTACCACCCCCAAAACATGTAGGGTGTATCTAGGGATATAGTTCATAATTTCACATTGGTTCTCATGTCCTTACCACATGATGTTAAAATGATAGGAAAACATCCTTACCTTATGATGTTAAACTTCACAGAGTATATCCTAGTCACATGATATTGAACTCTATGAAAAATACATCCATGTCACCAGATATTAAACCACATGGAATGAACTTTCCCATTTCAGGAGGTTAAAACATACATGATATATTCCATCATCACTCCTTATAAAATGACCAAGATAGCATAACCATTGTCAAAAAAATTTTGAGTTGCATCCATCATCTTTTTGAGAACCAAAATCCATGAATCATACTTCATGTAGGAGTCAACCTTCCATGAATCTAATTATAGAGAAATATCATTCAATTTTACCATGTAGGAGTCAGATCGGCATAAGGGCCCTAGAACCATCACCCATAGGTATCTAGTCCTTCTAATAAGGGCCTTATAATTCTTGTGAGCCCCAAAATCATCATAGTGGAAATAGACACTATAATATGATTTAATCCATTTTCAACATGACTATCCAATACCATTACTCATGATTAAAGAACCTTGTTCCATGATTTAAAACATTCTCATATCATTCTGAAAAGGGTGTTGCAGTAATCCTGATCTCGGGAATCCTAAATAGGTTATTCTGTAATACTACCCTGATACTTGGTCCATGCTTACCATGAATTTAATTATTTCCACCTTGGTCAAATCCATGTGACCTTAAACTTTATCCTCTAATTGTTCAAATATTATTACCCAAAACTTATAATGAAAGTGATATAAAACTTGTTAGAATGAAAACCCATTAAGAGTGGTCTGAAAAAAATTAACATATACACTCAATAAAATCATTATCTTTAGATTTCATGAAAAAGTGAGAGCATAAATAAAAAGGCACAAATCTCAAAGGGTCTGTATTAGGATCCTAGAAAAGGTTGAGTCATGACGATAGACCCCTACATCCATGATAGAGTTAGAGAAATGACTCATCACATCCCCTTGTCATGATAATGTGTTTAGTAGGTGGAAACACAAACTTTAGGATGCTTAAACCATAATTGAATATTAAATTTTACACTAATCACATTAATGTATTTAAATTCTAAGTCGATACCCATTGGTTCCTTCTGTTTTCATACCTCTCTTGAAACCCCAAAATGATGAGTTATTCCTTTTGGTTCTTCCATATAGTGTATTGGTATTGGGAATGACTTCTATAAAGGATCCATGCTAGGATTAGATGTGGAATAATGCAATTACTCATAGATTTCACCTGGTTGATGTTTTAGTCTAGGAGGAAAGGCCCCCCTTAAATCTATGATCTATTTTCCTAGATACATGAGATACTAGTTTTTGACTATATCCACCAATCTCCATTCCCATTTTCTCATACATTACCAGAACATTATTTGCTAATCCTGTAACAAAAATATTCAATTGGATTCAATATCCATGAAATTATGTCACCATGTACTATAAATTTTCTCAAAGAAGTAATTTGAGACTTTATTCTTGAACATTTTAGTGTCCCTCATCATGTGACCCAAAAAATCTGGTATAGGGATAAATTTTTACAAACATAAAATAAAACTTCCCTTATGGTGGCATAAACTTTCTTGGATGGAATTTTTTATATACTTTAATTCATTATCCAAATGATTGAATTTTCATAATTCTTCTACAGACCTTGGAAATAAGCAACAACCCCTCTACATTAAAGTTGATGTAATCCCAATAGAATCATGAATAATGGAACTTGAACCATTAAATAGATGAATATATTCCCTTCAGGAAATGACCTCTGATCCTCATGATCCCTAAAAACATAGTTATGGAACTAGACACCTCCTAGTGTTTTTTTATCATCCATGGAAAATATACCCCATCTCATCAACTCTTATTAAAACTTTTTAGTGAATTATTTACACAACACACAATAAAACTATCAATATGGATTCAACATCCCTAAATATATGTCATTATTTACCAAGAAACTTTGAATCAAGGTTGCGGGGTGTCATAACCCTTTATAAATTTTCATCCTTATTAACTTCTGCAAGAATATAGTGTGTCAGAACCATGTATAAATACTAATATTTACTAGGATGTATGGTGTCATAACCCTTTATAGATATATATTCTCAACATATTAAAGATTCTATATCAAAAGAAAATTCAATCTAGAATACTCTAAACTACATCAACAGAAGGTATGAGCTATTCAACCTGAAATTACAGTACCTCACATGTCCAGTTTTCAATACCAAAAACTTCGAATTAAAATATACATAATGAACCCTAGGTTGAAAACCTTCAAATGGAACCCTAAGAAAAGGCCGGGTCTCTACTTCCAAGACACACACCCAATGTGATCCATGTAACAATGAGCACTCATAAATGAAAAAGGTATAAAAAAATTTAGGGTGAAAACTCATAAAGGGTAGCCTAAGAAAAATTTGATTCCATTCATAATAATTAACTACCATAATGTAATTAAGAAAATTTTGGTGTAAAACATAAGATATATAAATAATATATGGTTCATTATATGGTCCTTTAAAAAATCAATCTACACTCACTAGGTCCACTAGATAAGGAAAAAAGTGAATCTCTATTTCTTGAGACCCATATGTGGGTAACTAATCATTTCATGTCTTCAAAATACACGAGACAAGTTCTATCTTATAGGACCTTAAACTACTTATAGTTTTCTACTCTATGTGGCTAGAGATATAGTACAAGATCTAGACCTATGTAATATGCCCACTAAAACAAGAGTCTTTACCCATGATTCTGTCACAAAGTAATGAAATATCCTTTTATACGTATGATCTAAATCATTATAGGAGATTTAATCATAGATTTATTCATACATAAACCTATTTACCCTATACAATATCTTTATTATCATAGGAATATTCCATATTAGACTACATATGGATTGATTCCCATTCCTTTAGGATATGTAGTGATTTCTAGGTATCATTTCTTTGATATACACACAAATTCCTCTCCATATCAATTCATTTATCATACTGTAATTTTAATCCATTCTACAATTTAGGATATATATACCTCAAGACATGATTATTCACATGGGAAGGCCAATTCCTTGAGAATATTATCGATCTTTTCAGTACTAAGGTTATTTGATTCAGCAACCAATATACCTTGTGTTGATATTCTCTACCCATTTATTCTCAACATCCTTCATTAAACACAATCCTCCTGAAGGATCCTCTCATAAGGTTCAATATAAAAAGCCTATAAAATGTTTAAATACCCAGAAAAGTGATCTAGGTTGTCCTTATAATCAAATTAATTTTGTTCTGAACGAATATAATCCTAGGAGTGGTATATTTTTGTCACCCATAATTATGTACCAACAACATTTTCATTAGATATTCCATAAGTGTGATACCCATGAAAAATGGGGATTTATTTGTAATGAATGAGTTAAAGGTTGGAGGATCCATTCTATAGAATAATGTATTGGGCTTCATATATGAGGGAGTATATATTTTTACCCATTTATTACTCTACATAGATTTTTTATATGTATCAAAAGTTTTCCTACTGAAAAAATATATCCAACCAGGCTAGCTTTCCATCCAACACAACAAAGTAATGTGGGAGTCACCTTAACCATGAATGCGAGCTAGTGTGGCAGGCTAGAATAGGTATCATGGTTGTGGGTGTTCACACATGCACATGCACAATAGTAATCAAGCCATGTCGTGGGTTAGTTGCATAGTGGAGTAGGATGCTGGAATATGGAAATGTCGATGAAGGTCAGGAGTGGGCCCTGGTATAGGCTTCTAACCTGATGAATTAGTTATTTTTCTTATTAAGTACTCCCCAGATAAACTAAAGTCTGATTAGGTGATACAAGGTAAAAACCCAAACTTTTGTATAATATTTTATTTCTTGAAAACATATGTCTTATTATGTAATAATAAATATAAATATATATAATTATAAATGAAATGTGACCATTTTATTTTGACCATTATATGAGCATTGGTAAATATGACCATTGGCAACAACAATAATTTTTAAATGTTATAATTGTTGTTTAAAATATAGATAATAATGGATAATTAATGGAGAAAGAAGAGTCGATGGCCTCATCCAGTAGACTCGGGCCTTATGAAGCCCATCTATCAGTTCTTGGGAATGAGGTAGTATCACTGAGATTTTCTTTGGACCAAGACAATTCCAAGATTCATCATGTTAATATTGAACAAAATATTCTTTGGGAGAAGTTCAATCTGATAGAAATCACCACTCAGGATATGTTGTCTAAGCTGCCGCAATATTCTATCACCATTGCACACCTTACTCTTAGGTCTCATGCATATGTTATAAGGGGATATCTAATGATGCATTAGTTAATTTGTGTAATCCTTTTGTATAAATAAAATTTTTATATCTTATTATGGTAAAATTTTTGAATTTCAAATGTCAAAATAAATATACGATGAATTTTTAGAAGTTTCATATTATTGATGAATATTGAAAAAGAGTGCATCTTAAAATATATTTTATACTTTAAATAATTAACAATACGAAATTATTTTTAAAAAATGGACATCTACAGTTGTGATCGGTAAGAAATATAGAGTCTGATAAGATCAACTTATTTTTTGGTGAAGAGTATATTATGAATATTAATACTACCCTTATGAATAGTAATGTGACAAATGGAATAGTGACATCACTTAAGAAATTATAAATATAATTTAGGCATCTTTAATGGTAATATGATATAATAGCATAAGTAAATAACTGTTTCATAAATTATTAACTAAGTATTAGTATTTTTTTCAAGTAAATATTGTTTTTACATAAAAACATAATATATCATATTTGAAAAATTATTTTCATAAAATGGAGTTCATTTTTGAATTCATAACATATATATTAGGTTCGGGTGAATTTAAGAGATTTTTATTAAATGTTTTGTCTTTCAATGAATAGTAAAAATACAATTTGTGAGTTTTTGTTGTGTTTTATGACATCATAATGATGTAATATGTAATTTAAAATGATGGTAGACTCATTTGGATTAAAATATTATATTTGGTGTCTCATGTGGCCAAAACCATGGTCAAATACCATGGGAAAGCCCATGGTTTTGAAAATACCACCGATGAGGTTTCCTTGAAAATTAATAAAAAACTACATCTCTTTTACTATAAATACCTAGCCATTACTTCATTAATTCCATTATAAACTTCTCCTAAATGAATATATGGTATTTTTACCTCAAAATAATTCCTCCCAAGGTTCCCTCAGGCCCCCTAGGTCCCAACCTCTGAGTTTTTGAAGTTACTCTTCAAGGTAAGGGAACCTTTTACTCTCCTATTTTAGTCAAGACTTCTTTTATGTTATGTATTTTAAATTAAATTTTCATATGTTGGGGTATGTTATTATGTATCCATATTTCTATCCATTTATGTAAAAATTATGAGAGCAGTTTTTCACTCCCATCAACTGATTTTCTCAATTTTTATGTGATGCCGTTAGGCTGTCAAATTTTCATAAGGGAATTTGAAACTTCTCTTTTTTTATTTCAAATTATCTTTTATGTGGTACGTATTGAAAATTTCCATACCATGTTATTATATCCTTATAATTTATTAAAACTATCTTATGATAGTATGACCTCTATCCCTTCTCTTTTTAATGTTTTTTAAAACCATGTTGCATAACTGTTATGCTGTTGAATTTTCTTCTCAAAATCTCTCTATTTTTCTCATTAAATTATCTTATTTTATTTATGTGAATACCCAAAAATATTTAATTTCCTAGGGTATTAATAAAAAATAAAAAGAATATATTTTATTCTGTAATTGACATACATAAAACCCTCATTCCCTTTCAATGGTTTATAAATGATATAATGATCATGTTTTTAAGCACTTTTTAAAATGACATGATTTTGATATAAAACCCATTTATTTTATTCTCTATAGGTTATTTAAGAATTTTTTGATTATTATATATGCGGTTAATATGAAAATAAATACATATTAAGTGTGTTAACTAAAAGAACTCCAATTCATTGGGTAAAGAAATTAATCTCTAAAGATGAAAAGTTTTATGATACCTTGGTGAATAACCTTGTTAATTTTTATGACACCTTAGGGATTGACCTTGGTGACATGCTTATGAATGTCTAAATTAAATGTTTTATCCAAATTTTCAAGTTATGTTTAAAGTTATTATTATTATTATATTCCACTTTATCCCTCATTTATGATATTCCTCGTGTTTTTATTGATATCGCTCAAGTTCACATGTAAACTGTTTCACTTGTTTTCCTTACTGGGTCTTCTGCTCACCCTTTCCTTTGATGTATGTACCCATGTTATGAGATGAAATAAATATACATAGTATGAACCTTGAATAAAACTTTCAAGTTTAATATAATAATGTTTTAATTTTTCATGTATTATGTACCTTTTTATCAAGACATTAGATTTTAAAGATCCTCTTTTGGTAAAATGAAATTAAACATTATGTAATAAAAAGGTGTGATGCCATATAAAATGACACAGAAACTATTAATAACTCATTTAAAAAAATGGTTAAAATCATAGGCATCTATTCATGTTAGTAGATGCAATCTGATCAATCTTGTTTATCATCTCCTACCATTTGATGGTGGATCAACATAAAAGAAACAACCACATATCATCCATTGCCTGAGATATAACTGAGAGATTGAGGCAACTTTTTCTACCAATTTAAATGCATTAATTTTTTTTCCTTCATGCATATGATGGTATATAGAGTGTGTTTAAACAATGATAAAAAATACATCATGTGAAGAACTTGACATGGATGAGGATAATCATCATTACGTTTTATCGCATTAAATCACCACATGATGATATATGTTTCATTAAATAATATAGTGAAAATAAACTAAGAGAAATCATCATCGCATGATGGAATTCAGTAAATCACCTAATATTTCAAATAAAAAACAACTTATCATTTCATTGCATGCAGGTTACACAATTTTATACTTTCTTGGAATAAATCCAATAGAAGTTTTTGATTTCTTGTTCACCAAGCTGTCGTGTGATCAAGTGAATCAAATATCATGAACTATGTGAAGCTAGATCATGTTAAAGTAAGGATAACGTGATCCTATGATCAAAAATTCATAAATTTATGATGTCATCATCACATATTCACCTGATAAATAGTGTATCTCTCTTTGTGAGAGCCTATTTTCATTACTATCCTTCCATTGCATGAACACATAGGAGGTTGTTAGGAAGCATGTTGTCTGATCATATGAATCTTATCAAATTAACCCATGGAGACAACCAGCACCCCATCACATGAATTTTGATTGATTATTTGATCACATATTCCTAAAATCCATCATATGAGTAAGTTTCCAACATGTAATGACATTTCATATATCTATAGTATCACAATAAGGGAATAATATTCTAATAGACCTCATTAACTTATCGCATTCCTACTAAGGCAATTCATCTCATGATATCTTTGATCACATGAAGTGTTCTTAGACAATTTATGCTTTGAAAGAATGATCATGTATCACACGGTCAAGTGGTTACAATCATGTGAATCCCTGATGAAATCAACTCAGATTTTCATTAATTTTTTTTATATATTCCCTTTATGAGAACCTTCCTTCATTTAAATCTTCATATCATGTGATCCTTTTCTGTTAGTCCAACATTTTTCTATGGACATTCCTAGAGGTCACATGATGTCCTTAAATTTATAACAAGAATCCCTCTATAGTTTATGAGAATTTATTAGTTAACATACAATGTATCAATCATGTGAATCCATCATACAGTCATGTATATATCTTGTGGCTTTGATCATGTAAATCTATCAATCACCTCAAAATAGTGAATGCAACACCTTCACCACACATAAAACAACATATCTAGCCTCTATTGACTATATAATCTACTACCTTACCCTATGAAATTATTATAGGAGGGAATTTGATGTAAGGGGTGAGAAAAAGACATAGAGGAGGGAATTCAGTTCAATGGATGAGAATGAGAAAGAGAGGGGGAATTCAGTGTAAAGGTTAAGTTGAGAAAGGGAGGAAGAACGAATCATGGGAATTTCCTTTGAAGGAATTATCCAAGAAATTGTGATAAATATAGTGACTCATGATCTCAATATATGGAAATTATATCCTTTTTTAGGAATGTTCATTATATTACATGAACACATGACTGATCACCATAATAGTTCAGTGTATTTGGAAACATGGAACAAAATATTATATCTTAGAGAAATATATTCAATGTTTCCTAAAAATATCTTCCGATTTAAAAATACTTATTAAAACCTTTATCCATAATCTGGGGAAAGGAATCATAAGAATGAGTGATCTCGTATTCTCAGTAAGGGAAAATAAATAAGTCAAGTAAGTATATTATGAATATAAGGGTATGAGAACATGATCATAACATTTTATGATCACACCCTACATACTAAATTTCAAAATCATGAGTCATGGAATAAATATTTGTATTTAATAAGACTTGAATCATAAGGAAATCAAATAACATGGGTCATGAAATCAAAACATTGGAATAATACATAGAATAGTGTAATACACCAAAGCATATAAAATCTTAAGTCAAGGATTTCCACAAAGATATTCATAACATGTTTGGCTTGGGTTGACAACCCATGTACCTACTTAGGGGTTTGTGTAACAAACCATGTATGCTATGGTTTTTCTACATGGGATAATAACCAGTGTACCCACTTATTTTAATTCATAGGATAACAACCCATGCACTCTATTATTTTCAGGCTTGGGGTAACAACCCGTGTACCCTCTTGGTTTATGTCCTGGGATAATAACCCATGTACCATCTTGTTTTCAGGATTGTGCTATCAATCCATTTACCCTCTTGTTTTCATGCTTGGGATAACACCCCATGTAACCTCTTGTTTTCAATATTGGTCTAACAACCCATGTACCCTCTTAATTTTTTTATTGGTATAATAACTCATGCACCTTATAAGATCATATTACATTTATCATTACCCAATGAATTAGAGGGAGATATAGGTCCCACCCATCAAATAATTAAATAATACATTTGTGTGCCATAAGATCATAGAAATTCATCATATCATAACCCTTGAACTTAAATGGGTGTCATAAACATTTCATCATATCTGAACCTTTTGAAAAGACAAAGGTTTCATTATCAATTCATAATAGCAGAACCCATGAAGAGAAGAGGGCTTCAAAAAATATTACCCATGTAAATAAAATAGGTTTCATAAAAATCATTCCAAAAGAACATGAACCATTCAAATAAATAATATTAATGGTACCCATGGATCATATCCCCAAAAAAGAATGAGTATCACAAACAGATGTCATCGTAGATGGAATTTTTTTCAAAGATATTTTAAAACATTTCATTAATGGAAATATTTTTTCTTATATGGAAAGAAACTTTTAAAACATAAAACATTTTCAAATACTTTTTAGAAAACATGGTTTTGGGAGAAAATGGATTTTTGATAAAAGAGATAAATAAAGTCATATTTTTATTAAAAATGTTTTAATAATTATATTAATAATCAGAGAGTGTGAAAACAGTGTCATTACTTGGATGTAGCATGAATAAAAATAATAGAATAAAGTTTGGGAGAATTATTAATATATGGATCATAATATTTCTTCAATGGAACCATAATCATATACAGTCCTGATAAACGATGAGATTGTAGCAGTAAACTCTTGCCACTTTGGTATGTTTGAATAATAATACCAATTAAATAATAGAAATTCATGAATCATAAAATATCATAAAAATAATTATATTATTGATATAATATTTCAAAGTGTCATTATATAAACCTTATAAAATAATATAGGTTTATATCATAACATGTTTTTCAAAGAAAGAAAATTGAGAAAAAATTTCCTTACCGCTTTGGTTACATTCTAACCACAAACCCCATGAAGGTGATATCATAAAATGGATATGTAAATCCCAATAATTATCATTATAAGAATCATATAATACATTATTGGAAAGTTTAAACACTACATACTATAATTAGGTTGTGAACATTTCCTATGTCTCATGGAAAATAAAAGTGAGATGGAAATACCTTACTACTTGAGTAACTTTTGAATCATGAGATATCTGAAATAATAACATCAATTGAAACATTTAATATGATGAAATAAATTAAATTCATTATATAACACTCCATAGGTTAGTATATACACCAAAAATGAGTGGTGAATATAACAAAAGCCTCACATAAAAAAAACTAAGACTAGAAATATTCTTACTTTAAGTATTCACTCTTTTCGTACTTGTTAAAACCTCATGTATAATAAATATAAGTTTATTATAAATCTATAAATTCCCATATTCATATCTATAATTCCATATATTATTTATTTATGACTTTATATTACCTGCTTATTAACAATTCCATGTTAAAATTATGTTTTGGGTAATAACCGGTTTGTTTTTATTACATGTTTTAACTTGTTATTCATGGTCCTCTTACATATATCATGATTTAATAATCCCCATAATTATATCCATGATATTAATATCATATATATTCATTATATACATATTTATTGTAATCTATAAAATGTAGATATAGGAAATGGAATACATCGTTCATGGAGATGATAGGTCGTGCATACACATGAAAATTATTTCCATTTTCTTTACGTATTGAAAGGAATAAAATAATATGATATATTATTCTTATATAATAATATTTATTTCATATATTTTAAAAAAAAATTCAAACCTATACTTAATACATTCAATTTATAGCGTGAATGAACCACATCGCTTCGCGAGTCGGTTTTCTGTCGTACACATGAATGATGTTATCATATTCCCAAAAAATTGAAAGAATGATGATATATGTTATATAAAAATTTAATAAGAAAAAAAAACTCATAAATATTATATATATATAATATATTAACATAACATAAATCATTATTCCTAACCATAAGAGGTGGTAATGGAAGAATGAATGACAACAGTTCACAATGCGGTAGTCTGTCGTACACACAAACGATGATTGTGTATCCCATTTGGTGGATGTGTGCGTATTTTTTGGTATTAAACATAACATAACAAAATATAAGTATATTTAATATAATTTGGTTATTATATAATCATTATATGAAAATAATTTAATGGTTTTGAGGAATAGATAAAACAAAAACAATCATTGATAAACATTACCTCTTCTTCGGGTATCTTTTTTTTGGTTTTCACCAAAGTAATTCATTAGATGGATTTATGATGAAATTAGGGATTATAGTATTAGAGGAGGTACGTTTTTTAATGATTTTTAATGGTTTTCTTAGGTAAAAATGTATTTATAGGTGAAAATAATGGGGAGTGAATTCCTTCTTATAATGGAGGAGTTGTATTCTTTTAATTCCCAAAAGGTAGACACTATTGTGAGGTCTCCCTTACATCATGTGACTAAAATAATAATAAAATTTCTATAAATTATGGGATATTTTCTAAATACATCATGTAAATGGTTTTTGGTCATGTTTATAGGTTATTTGGATTCTTAAGCTTAAAGTTTAGTCCCTTGGTAAACATGTTTTGCTCTTAATCGCCATAACTAATTTAAAATATTTTCACTAATAATTTTGTTAAAAAAATAATTTGAACTTCTTATACATTATAAATTAAAATTAATAAAAAAAAATTGATCCAATTTCTAAAAATTATGATAACATAAGTTGAAAAAATTAATTTAAAAATAATCCCACATATGGGAAGAAACAACAGGTTTTTAAAGTGAAAATGATAAAAAGTTTAAAATGTTTTTATATCTAATTTCAATGTGAAATTTATTAAAATGAAATAAATTGGATATATTTTTGTAAAATTAAACATATTATACATTAAAAAAAATATAATTATAATTTAACTATAATAATTATTTAAATTAATGGTCAATTTTTAATTAAAATTCAGTATTTTTCACTATTCATCAAAAAATGAAACTTATCATAAAACTACCAAAATTAACTCTAACATAGATTTTAAATTATTATTTCATAATTGAAGTTTTTTTTCAAATAAAATATATTTTTATTTTCAAAAAATTAGTTTTAAAATAGGTGTGTCACTGAAAGAAGGAAAAACTACCTTTAGAAAAGTATAAATTTTTATGAATAAAATTAGATTTGTTCTTATATTATGTTTATAAAATCTATTGGATAAATTAAAAAAAATTATTGAATATATAATATATAAATTTAATTAAAAATATTTATCGAAATTGGGTTTTTCCTTATAGAGTTAAAACATCTTTTTACACATAAAAATAGGTTTTCAGAAAAGGAATTTCTCTATTTTCGAATAGTTCTTACTTTCATTTATAATTAATTGGTTACCAGAGAATTCATTTTATAAACATGAATAGACCTTATATTTCATAATTTAGTTAATACTATTCTTAACCTTCATTCTAATATCAAGTTAATATCTATAATGATATTATATTATGTTTTTTTTAAACTCAATGTTGCGTGTATAATAAGAAAAACTCAAAATTGCGTGTAACATAATAAAAAACTATTATTGTGTGTAACAAAAGATAAAAATTGTGTTTCATGAAGAATATGTTTATATTTTTGTTTTTTATAAATAAAAATTTAATTTTTTATAACATTTAATTCAATCCATCAATGATTTTTTGTTTATTCAAAAAAAATCATTGAAACTCTGGGTGTTATATTCTACCCCCCTTAACTCAAAATATTTCTGGGAAATAAAGTTTAAATAATTTAAAGTTCCTTTCATAGTAACCCATATCATAAAAATGAATAATAAAACTTCCTTTAAAAAAGGGAAGTTTGAAACATAATAGTTACTCAAAGTAAATCATAACTAGGTTACCACATAGATGACCATATGTTGAAAGAAAAGATTTGGACATGGAAGAAAAAGGAAAAATAATTAAATTGAGTAGTAAATATCACTGATCACAAAAAATTAGGTGATCCAGATAAATTTAACAATAACAAAATCAAAAAGAAAAGAGGCCTAAACTAAGTCATTTATATCATAAAAAAATATTATAATAGGATAACATTTTATTTTAAGATACTTTTCCTAAAATTGAAGAATTTTAATAAGAAAATATACTTACTTGATTTAATTAAATTTAATAAGAAAAATATAACCCATGGGTTCTGCCTTGACAAATTTTCACTTCATATATTTCACCACGAAATGAAGGTGGATTTGTTATGCATGAATCACAAATAGATCATAAGATCCATAAATAGAATGATAGTTCATTCTACCTATATTTTTCTAACATCATTTTTATCATAAGTTATCGATTATCCATAAATCCTCATTTTTTGAGATAATACATTAATATCTAAAACCTCTTATGAATTTTATTTTAAACCATTTCATAAATGGTTAACCTTTTAACACTTTGAAAAGATGAAAATATAAAACATTAGAAATAAGCTCACTAAATTTCTAAAAAAAATAGATCCACATTGATCCCACATATATCAGAAATTTTCTCTTGACTTTCACTTACACAAAACATGAATACCTTTATCGTGTATTCTCATGAAACATGATAATTACCTGAAATTCAATAAATCATTTTTGAAAACATTCATCCATCCAAAGATAATTCCCCCTTTACTTCTTAAATAATATCATATCTTATAAAGAAAATTCTATTGGAAGTATGGGTTCATCCTTACACTAGTAGAATACCAATGTGATTTATTTATTCCAAAATCCATGTAGATATAGATAATCAATTCATAGAAACATATCAAGTTCTAATAAAGTAATAACAACATGATTTTAATATTTCTTATTTTTCAAAAAATCCCACATGAAATTCTCCACTATAGAGTGCCCCAATTATAATTATTCACTGCATCTATTATGATTTAATACAATTTCCCTTTTTTCCTTTGACTTCAAAGGTTGTTGGAATTGATTAACATTATTAACCCTTGGATTTGGGAAATTTTTAGCATATTCCCCAAACTCCTTGAAAATTAAACAATGAAGTGTGGGAGGTGTATTCAATGGGGTTTTCTCATTATTATAATAATTAGATAAATTTTTTAAATCACTTGGGCCTTCATATGCTCGATGAAATTCATTTACATACTTAAAACATTTAATTGTCCCATTAAGAAAAATCCATTTATGTTTATTCCTACACTTTTAACATAAAATATATATCATGTTCTTCTCTCTATGGTTCTTATATTTTCCTTTGAATTTCATTTTTCTCTTCTTATCAAAACCATGAAATTGTTACATAAATCCAACCTCTATTTCCACATTAATAGCACATAGAAAAATATCTTCAAAGAATAAAAATTACTTTATGAATAAAACCCTTTCGGGATTCAGTTTTAAGCCAGTGAACAATCAGTCAACATTACTTTCAAGAAGAATGATAATACCCGAAGAGTACCTCAAAATCCTTATAAAAATTTCTCAATAAGAACCAATAGATTCATTATCCTTCTATTTAATCTTAAGTAATTTATTCTATATATTTCTTTCATAGAGTATAAGGGAAGTAATTACTAATAAATATCCCATTAAACTCTTCCCATTCCACAGATTAATTTTATTTTTGTTTTCTTATTCTCTTAATAAGGTTACACCACTGATATGATTCAACTTCTAAATGATAAATAACAAAAATGACTTTTTTTCTATAAAAAATGAAGAATATAAAATATATTTTCAGTGGTATTAATCATTTTCTCTAAAAGTAGTGGATCATTGTAACCAATAAAAGAAGGTGGATGTTGTCTCTTGAAGAACTCAACATAATTTTTTCCCACCTTTTCTCATATATAATTTCAACATGATTCATAGCGTAGGAAATTTGTGTGATCATAGTAATAATATTATCTATTCTAGATCCCTCAACATTCGGTTTCTGAAGAGTAAAATAATTTCATTATCTATTTCATTCATCATTAAAATGATTCCTACATGTCCCATCCATTAAATAAAACTAGAAATAAAATAATGAGAAACACTAATCATAATGGAAAACCACATAATAATTAAAATTACTTATTATGTGTCAAAATAATGACACATTACTTTGAATAAATTACACCTTTGTATTTATATATGTCATTCATAGTCATCATATATTTAAATCTTTCAAGATGGTGTGTAATGTATTTTTGAATTTTCAAAGAATATCCCCATGGAGTGTTAAAAAAGGTGTGCAATAATTCTTGTTATTGTGTAACAATTATTGATCGAGTCTAGCTCAACATGGTGTTTTTGAGTGTTGTTACCCCTATATAGATCAGTACTAGAGCCTCATACACTTGTAATATCCCAAAAATGATTTAATTTTTGGAAACCACTCTCTAAATACAATACTAAAATTCCCAGACATTTTCCTAAACATTGATTCATCCTTAGACATATCCTTGAAGACATTCCTATACATATATTTAAAAATACATCTAGGGATATCACTAAAGTTTTATCATCCCAATTTCCAAAGGTTAACTAAACCATTCATTTGATATCAAATCTAGCAACCTAGGATTCTCATACATGGATATCACATCATATTTTATGAATATTCATTATAGTACAAGAAAACATGCTTGAGTACCATAATAGTTTAGTGTCTTTAGAAACATGTAATGAAATCTTCTAACATGGAGAAAGATCATAAAAGATTCCCACAAATATATTATCAACTATTACTCCTACTTAAAGCTATTATTCATAACTTGGGTAATTTAAACAAAATAATTGGTGATCTCAGATGATCAGTAAGCTTAAATAAATGATATATGTAAGTATAGTATGAACATAAGTATTTGAGAACATGAGAATAACATTTTAAGATCAAACAATGCATATCAAATATCCTAATCATAAGTCATGGAATAAATATTTTCAGTTCAGAGGACATGAATCATTAGGAAATAAAATATCATGATTCATGAGAGCATACCATTGTCATATGACATATACTTGTGGAATACATCGAAGTAAAGAATATCTTATTTCATGGATAGCCACCAAGACATTCATAATGTGTTAGGTTTGGTCTGACCACCCACGTACATTATTTTTTCATGGGCTAAAAAATAATGTAACCTATTTTTTAGATTTTGGGGCAACAACCCATGTACCCTATTCTTTTTAGGCTTGTGATAACAACCCATGTAACCTCTTATTTTCAGGCTTGGTCTAACAAAATATGCACCCTCTTATTTTTAGGATTGTAATATCAACCCATATACCCTATAAGATCATATAACTTTTATCATTATCTAATTTATTGGAGGGATATATAGGTCCGACTAATCACATAATGAAATCATACATATGTGTTCCATGTGATCATTAACATTCATCATGTCATAACCCATGAACTGAAATGGGTGGCCTATACATTTAATCATATCTTAACATGTGGAAAAGAGAAAATTTTCATTATAATTTCAACAAAGAATACCGCATGAAGAGAAGTGGTTTTCAAAGCATATAACTTATGGAATAAAAATGGTTTTCACAAATATCATGCCATCAAAACATAAACCATTTAGAGAAAGAATATGAATGGTACCCTTAGATCATATCCCCAGTAAGGCATGGGTAACAACAACGAATGTCATCTTAAATGTAAAATAATTTTAAAAGATCATTTAAAAAAATTATTTTAGGAAAATATCCTTTCTTATTTGGAAAAAAATAAATATAAAACATTTTGAAAAACTTTTTAGAAAACACGTTTTTGGTAGGAAATAGATTTCCAACCGAAGAGAGAAATAAAATAAGATTTTCTTAAAAAAATTCTTAATTATTTTAAGTACCAAAGAGTGTAAAAATTGTACCATTACGTGGATATAGAATAAATAACCAAAGGATAAGATTTTTCATGATAATTTTTTATATATAAATCATAATATTTCTCCAATGTAATCATAATCATAAATAATCTTGATAAACGATGAGATTGTAGGAATAAACTCTTATCACGTTGGTAACTATGAGTTATAATACCCATTAAATAATAACATTACATGAATATTAAAAATCAATTAAAATAATTATATTCATAATATAAAAAATCAAAGGGGTAGTATATACACCTCTTAAAATAATATTGGAGTATAACATAACATGTGTCTCAAAGAAGGAAAATTGAGACAAAATCCCCTTACTGCTTTCATAACATTTTAACAGTAAACACCATGAAAGAGGGATCCTAAAATGTATATGTAAAATTGAATAATAATTATTATAATATTCATAAAATAAATACAATTTTAGTATACACACCACATATAAGAAATACATGGTGAATATGGATTTTGTCTCATGGAAAATAAGAGTGAGAGGGGAATCACTTAATACCAAGTAACTTTTTAATCATGAGAAAATTGAAATAATAACATCAATTGAAAATATTAATATCATTATATAAGTTAAATTCATTATATATCACATCATAGGTAATTATATACACCTCACAAAAGAAACAACTGGTGAATATTTCATATGTTTCACAAAAATAAAAGTGATAATATAAACCCTCTTACCTAAAGTCATGACTCTCGTCATACTTGTTCAAACATTCTATATAATAAATATCATTTTATTATAAATTAATAATAGAACCATATTCATATAAAAATACCATATATGATTTACTTATGACTTTATATTACTCTTTTATTAACAATTCCATGTTAAATGAATGTTTCAGGTAAAAACCTCTTTGCTTTTCGTACATGTTCTAACTTGTTATTCAAGGTACTATTATCTAGAACACGATATCATAATCCCCATAATTATAACCATTATATTAATATCATATATATTCGGTATATATGTATATATAATAATCTATAAAAGATAGATATAGAAAATGGAATATACCATTCATGGAGATGGTAGGTTGTACGTACACATGATCATAGTTTCCATTTTATTATCGTATTTAATAAAAGAAAAATATATGATATATTATAAATAAAAAATAATATTTATTTAATATATAATTTTTATTTAAATTATCCTTAACACATTAAATTTATTTCATGAACAAATAACATCACTTTGTGTTGTGGTATTCTTCCGTACACATGATTGACATTATCATATTCCCAAAAAATGGAAAGAATGAAGGTTTGTGTTATATAATAATTTAATAAGAGGTTTTAATGGAAGAAAAAACAACATCAGTCCACGAGGTGATAGTTTTATATACACATGAACTATGATTGTGTATCACATTTGATGGAAGTGTGTGTGAATGTAGATCATAAAATTAAAATAAAAACATATCAATATATTTAATACAATTTTTTTATTATATAATAATTATATTAAAATAATTTAATGAGTTTTATGAAGAAATAAAACAACAAATTTCATTGATGAATGTTACATCCACTTCGAGTATCTTTTTTTGGTTTTCACCAAAATACATTATTGATCAGATTTGTGCCTAAATTTAGTATTATAGGATGATATTATGGATTTAATTAAGTGATTTTGGTAGGTTTTGGTTGATCCAAATGGCTTGAGATCTATGAAAAATGGGGGGTATTGAATTCCCTTTTATAATGGATGAGTGACATTCTTGCAAATTCCAAAAGATAAACACTATTTTGAGTTCTAGAATACATCACGTGATAGAAATAATTAAAAATATTATATCCAATAGAGTATATGGTCAAAATATTTTCATCCAATGGGTCTTTTACATGTTTATAATTCATTTTCCCCCTTAAGATTAAAGGCCTGTCCCTTGGTAAACTCGTTTTTCTCTTAATCACTATAATTAATTTTAATTATTCTCACTAATAATTTTGGTAAAAAATAATTTGAAATTATTATACATCATAAATTATTATAATTCAAAATATAAAAACATTTTTTCCCAAATTATAATAATATAAGTTGAATAATTTAATTTAAAATTAATCTCGCATTTGGGAATAAATAAAGGGTTTTAAAAGTGAAAATGGTCAAAAGTTTGAAATGTTTTTATATATAATTTTAATGTAAAATTGATTGCAATGATATAACATGTATTTATTTATTTATAATCATACTAATTTTACTTTAAATCCAATTTACCATATAATTTAACTATAAATATTATTTAAATGAAAATTCGGTTTTCAATTAAAATTTAGTATTTTTCACTATTCATCAAAAAAAGAAACTTCTCAGAAAACTAATAAAATTTACCCTGAAAAATATTTATATTATGATTTTAAAATAAAGTTTATTTTTACAAATAAAATTTATAAAATTTTCAAAATTTATTTTTAAAACAATTGCACCATTTAATTGAGGTAAAACAACCTTTAGAAAAATACCCATTTTTTATGCGTATAAATGGATTTGTTAAAATATTATTCCTATAAAATCTATTGTATGAATGTATTTTTTTTATTGAATATATAATATATAAATTTCATTAAAAACATTGACCCAAATTGGTTTGTTTAATTTAATATGATAAAAAAGTTGAACATCAAAAAATAATTTTTTAGAAAAGGAATTTCTTTATTTACAAATAGTTCTCACTTTCATTAGTAATTAGTGGGTTAAAAATGAATTTATTTTATAAACATGTATACAAAATATTTTTCATAATTTATTCAATATTGTTTATTCCATCAATTACAATAGATAGTTGATAACTATAATGATAGTATGTCATGTTTTTTTTAAACTCAGTGTTGCATGTAGCACAATCCAAACTAAAAATTGTGTGTAACACAAGATAAACATAGTATTGTGTGGAATGAAATATAAAAAATAGTTTTTTAAATGGAAAGATTATATTGGGGTTGTTTATAAATAAATACTAAATTTTCTAGTATCTAACACAATCCATCAAAAAAATTAATTTATTCAAAAAAAAATCATTAATAAAAACATGGGGTGTTACAAGAAATCATCGTGAAAACCCACTGTAAGAATACATCTTGTGAAATCATTAAGGTCATGTAATAAAATTATTATATGAACATCACAAGATCCCTATTTTATTTTATCCCTCCATTTATCCATGCAATAAGAATGTTCGTGGACATGCACCCTTGTCATGTCAACACCCCTTTACATGTGCCCTTGACAAGCATGTGAACCCATAGACATACGATCCTATTATCATAAAAATGCTATGATTTTTTTCCTTGATACTAATCCTTATCCATGAAACCCTCCTTCATTTAAAACCTTTTCCATGTAAAATCATTCATGTGATGTAATTATGCGATCACATGACTCTTTAGCACTCTCATGATGTCATCACATAGTTCACATGATCAGTTCATTAATCATGTGAAACCACCTAGAAATTTCTTCTGGATAACATGAAAGTCTTAAGAAATTTCATCCAAATCATGAAAAAACCTTCAAACATGTCATCCTAATCATGCAGAGGCCATCTAACATGTCATATTTTATCAAACAAAACACATTAACATGTCGGATTAGATAAAAATTAGACCCTTGGATATGTTATCCTTATCATGAGAAATTCCTCTAACATGACATCTCAGACCACATGATATCCCTCAAACATGTCAGTTGGTTCATGCGATAACCTTCAAACATGTCACCCTGATCACTAGATATCCCTCAAACATGTAATCCTGATCAAATGAAAACCCTTAGACGTGTCAAGAAGACATCCTTAGATGTTTCAAGAATACAACCCAAGGAATGTTATGAAATCCTAAAACATGTAAAGAATACATCCACATACATGTCATCTATTTTAGTAAGACACCCTTAGACATTTCACACAAACACTATTGGATATGTCAACCTTGTCAGGTATGCACCCTCAGACATGTCAGCATTATCATTCCAGAAAACTTGGATATGTGCTACGTGAACCCCCGACCATGAACCTTTGGTCAACCACACCTTCTATATAGGAAGTGTCCATAATGGGATAAGGTCATTAAATCAAGCAACCGTATTCATTTTATGATATTAAAAGAGAAACCACACTATATTAACATATTCAATAGAACATTCATGTTCATCATCTCTCTTGTTTCTTCAGAGGATAATAAATCAATATGTGACATGGGTATTCTCCATGGTGTAAGTCCCACTTTATTCAAAATAATATTTCTCATAGGTCCCAAATTTTATTATGAATCTATAATCCTTCAACTTATATTGGTGTATGAGAGGCCAGTTCATACATGGGCCTCCACCTTGGTGTAACCTTATGTGCATATGTCTCACCCAAAACATCTTTTTTCACAACTTTTACAGTGTGGATACCCATAATATGAACTATGTGGACTCTGATTCTCAAATACATAGGATACGTAGGATGCCTCCTCAAGGCTTGGTCCCTATACTCGGTATTCAAATGCCCTCATTAATATTTGATAAGGTAAAATTGTATGTACATTTGGGTTTTATTTTAATTAATGATTATTCATGTTTTATTAAATTAAGTATTGTGTATTTATTTATTATTATAGAGAATAAGTATCCAATATATCAAATTAAAAGCTATCAAAATTGTCCAAAATTTGACTTTTCACATCATTAAACACATACACGATATGTATTCATCCTTCACAACATTTCTTAAGTCATGAAGCACAAGTCGTGAATAAATTACAATTGACGGATGATTACATGATGTGAATATCCAATACACATTGAGTAAATTTGAAGGCCACTTCTAGATTAAAGTTAAAGTCATGAGAAGAAACTTGTCATGACTTTCCATTACACATCACGAAATGAGTCACATCTCTATATCCCAAAGATTTAGACTGAGGTATGTGATAGATCCAATATAAATGGAGAAAACCATGGATCAAGATTACATGACATGAAAGAATTACATGTCATGTAAATTCAAATATATTTATTTCTAGAGTGCATACATCCACACATAACTCTTTTAGAGAACCATTTTTCTCTCTTTCTTTCTCATTTTTCTCTCATTATTTTCCTTCTAACTCAAATTTTGACAACTCATTTTACTATTTTTATTATATACAAGTTTCATTGATTAACTTGAAATATTTCTTCAGTTATTTTTTTATTATTTTCCATTATGAGGCCCATTTTCCATTACTGTTTCCACTCGACTGTATCTTTTCACTAGGTTTTTGATTGTTTATTGATTCAAGTAAGTGTTTGACTGGTTTATTACTTGTTTTGATTGAAAACTTATTTATTGTTAATCCATAAACTACAAAATTCCGTAATTAAACAATTTTATTGATCTTCCAAGAATGTCTACTATTATTTATTTGATTTTTTAATACCATCATGAGAAGGTAAACTTCTTAGTGTAAGGGTCAAGAGTAATGGTTGTTATGAGCTTAATGAATATCTAAATCGTAACTTGGTAACCCAAAGGATAGTAATACGGTTAAATAAAAAGTGTTTATTCAACTCTTTTAGGAAACAAAAACCATGGGGAGTTTAAATGAATGAATCTAACCTGTTTGGAGTAGATAAGGATATGTCCATTAGTCTATGACACTTTCTTTCATAGAAGATCGACATAATGCATCTAGGTTGTTATATATATATAGACTAAGGAATAGTTTCTATAACAACCCTGCTCTTTATTTCACACTTAAACATAATTTATTACAAAAAATATTCACTTGATACAACATATAAGATTGAGAGGTCTAGTGTATTTGGGGCTTAAGAACATTACATATCAACATAAAACATGAAATACACATCTTTATTGAAAACTTCTTTTAAATGACCACACACATTCCTTCGTACATAGCATTTCATGGGATAAAATGAGGATATGAATAAGAAAAGGGCGAGTTATAAAGCCCAGTAAGGGAGTAAACAAGGCATAACACGAAGAATACAGTACATGTTAGGCAATAGGCATATTAAGGGAAAATAAGAGAAACATGAACATAAATGCATGATATAGCAAGATTATCATAACATGGAAATGTTGAAACAAAATTTAACATAATATTAGCATGAGACAAGGCCCATTGAACATTAATCATGAGGAAACCCTCATTTCACATTTATTAGAATGAGTATACCATCGTTTCCCATGACGTATCATGATACAGATCTTTACCCAATCCATTGGAGTGCTATCAGGGCCCACCCTTCTTAATCATTTCATTTTATGTATAAGTGTGCCACATGAATCATATAACATGGATTCATTAAATATCATCATTTATTCCACAATAAAGGAATGTACAATTCATAAATAAAACTCTATAATCAATAAGTAAATGTGCATAAAGGTGAATACCCTTTATATAGAAATGAGAATGGTATTCACTACACAATGAATTTGGCCTGGAAAATCACAGTGCAATTCCAGCAACATAACAACATGACATAAGAATTAAAAAAAATGTTTGATGAGAGAGGAAGGGGTGTCTCATCATGTGTACCTGAAAAAATAGTAATGGGGTCATATATAAACATGTCCCAACATAAGTAATGGAATTTAGATTCATAATACAAAAGTATTGATTGAATGTAAATGAGGAGAGAGAAATCACTTATGGAATTTCGGCATGGTAACAGGTGTACATGGGAGGCATTAATGAGAGATAAATGGGTCTATCATCATTAAAAAATAAATAGGGAAGTACGTGGGAGGTGAAAAATCATACCCCAATATTTTTAATTCAAAACATAAGGGTATAACAACATAAATAAATTTGGAAAAAAATGAGAATGGAAGAAATCCATTACATGGAAGTGTGATCCCAAAGGATTGGGAGAGGCTTGAGAGAGCCTTATTGGGAGCTTGGGGAGAACTGGTAGGATTATATAGAGAGGTTAGAGGTTGGTCGAGCTCTAAAGGTTATGAGTGGAGAGGAAGTGAGATATTGGGTGGGTTGATATAGGAAAAGAGAGGAAATTCTTTATTATTTAGTTTTTGAACACTACATATTAAACTACTCAAAACAAAAAACAAACCCATGGTTTTCACCCATGGTTTGTTTTTCAAATGGGATTGGAAAACATTATTTAAAAATGCCAATGGATGAACTTATTAAAATATTAGGCTTGATTATGTGGTGGTGAGTTACACTCTCCATGAAATCATTTTAAAAACTTAAAATGTTTTATAAGTCTTGGAGGGTTCTAAAATCACATTATTTTAATTGTAAAAAATAAATTGGCCTAAAATAATATTTATATTATTTTATAACATTACTATTGGGTCATTATGATGTCATAAAACACATTATATAATAAAACAATATTTAATTTTTACCCAAATATTTGATTGTCTCAAAAAATTATGAAAAATTCACCATTGGATAATTTTGACATACTAATTCCAAAAATAATATTCATTTTATCAAAATAATTTTCTAAATATGTTAATTTTTAAATTTAAAATGAAAACTGAAATTTATCAAAAATTCATGTGTTTTGATAAAAACGAATTTCAAACCTTAATAAAAATCACAATTGTATTCATAAAAATTATATGATCATTTTTATTTAATAAAAATTAATTTAGTAATAATATTTTATTAAATATTATTTAATTAGAAAAACCATTAATTCATCAAAATAGATTTTTAATTGAATATTTAGTAAAAATACTATTTGTGTTTTAAAAACTATTTAAAAATTAACACTAATAAAATGTATGTATATTATTTATTCTATAAAAACAAATTCACATAGTCATAGTGTTGGGGTCTTGTTACATAACCCCTTATAACACCCTCATATGACCTAAGGGTAATGTGTGAGATGGTGACAGACTCTTGGGGTGGCCAGATAACATCTCTTGGGTGGTAATATCTATCAAACTTCCACTTCTCCCATACTTGGTTCGATTAGAGATTAAGATGTTAAAGCTTAGCATGGGCTTGGTCAAGAGCGAAGCCCAGTGATGCCACCTCCTTTCTAAGCTCTGACAAATGGGCTTTGTATGGAAAAAAATCTATTGGATGAGGTCATCACTCCCTTTGTCAGAGTAAATTGGATTTGTTAAAGCCCTATATTTATATTAGTCAATTGATCACCATTCAACAGATATATTAGAAATGATAAAAATTATTAATAGTATTTTTAAATCCATAAAACCAAAGAAGTGCATATATTATATAACCATTTTACATAATAAGACATTTAAGTAGATTAAGATGCATTTTCATTAATAAAAGTCTGGTTCGTTACAATCTTCCCCCCTTAAGAAATTTCTCCTTTGAAATTTCCTTTTCCAACACTAAAAAAGATGAGGGTAAATCTGCTTCATCACTTCCTCTGACTCCCATGTTTCTTCTTCAAACTTTTGGTTTCTCTACAAAAACGTTCATGAGGGGTATTGTCTTATTTCGTAGAACATTTTCCCTATGATCTAAGATCTTCACTAGCTTCTCTTCACAGGAGAGGTCATTTTCCAATGGTACCACCTCAGAATTGAGTACATGGGAATGGATATGTAATAACTTCATCAAGAGTGATACATGGAATACATCATGTACTTGAGGCAGTTTCGGTGGGAGTGTTAGTTGATTGGCCACTAATCCAATTCAATCAAGGATCTCAAATGGGATGATGTACAATGGAATAATATTTACCTTCTTCCTAAATCTCCTAAATTTCTTCCACAGTGATATGCAGAAGAATAAAATGTCTTTGTAATCAAACTCTAGGTCTCATCGATGATTATCAACATATCTTTTTTTTCGACTATTAGAAGCTTTAATGTGCTGCTAGATGGTCTTAACCTTCTCCACCATTTCTTCAACCATTTTTGGACCTAGGAATTTTCACTCCCCAGCTTTATCCTAACATGCCGATGTCCTTCACCTCTTCCCATAAAGGTATTCATAAGAAGCCATTTGGATGCTTGAGTGGAAACTCAGATTGGACCTCAGTTTGAGGATGATAACCCGTATTGAAGTTCAACTTATTATTTATATAATGTTGAAGACTCTTCCAAAACATAGAGGTGAGTATTGGATCTCGATCAGATACAATTGATAGTGGCACACCATGCAGCCTTAAAACATATATGATGTATATTCATGCCAGTTGATCCAATGAAAAATCGTCTCAAATTGCAATGAAGTCTGTAGTCTTTGTAAGATGATCCACAACAACCCATGTAACACCCCAACCCCAGTTACCTAGAGTCGGTACATTATTTTAATACATTTGCATGATTATAAGGAATCATGTCCCAAAGTACCGATCAGTTTAGTGGTCTTGGAAATTAGATTACATACATGAAGTTCAACATTACAACTTGAAAAGAAAAACAACAATAATTTATTCCTTTAGAAATGTTCAAGCCTCCTAGATTATGCCTAGAAGTCACTCATAAATAACTTCTTCATATCCTATGAAAATAAAACATAATAAAGGGGTGATATCATATTCTCAGTAAGCGTAAATAATTTAGCAGAAGCTATAAAATTTTAAGGCAAGATGTGTAATAAAAACAACAGCATTTCAAACATAAACTTGAACATAATATGGAAAAAATAAATCAAAAATTACCATATAAACATGCACAGGGATATTCTACGAGTCAAATAATCACATGTAATAACTAATTTCATAACGAGTGAATGTATAGTACTGAACATTAATTTCTATGTCAAGGCCTCATGCTAGGACCTAGGGGCTTACTGTAATCGGACCCCAACCTGGAGAGCCTCTGTAACCGGACTCCAACCCAGAGAGCCTCGACAACCGGACTCCAACCCGGAGAGCCTCTGTAACCGAACTCCAACCCGGAGGGTCTGCTATAACTGAACCCCTACCCAGAGGTCTTACTTTTACCGATACCCAACCTGGAACATACTAGTCCAATACATTCACCATAAGAAAAGGTTGAAATATAACATAAACATTCATATTAAAACTAGCATACGAAATGTCAATACTTTATCCATAAACCATAAATGGTATAAAAATAACAAATCCATAGTCAAATATATCACAAAACATTCAATAAAGTATGGAATATTTGTATTATAATAAATCAACTTTAAATAAGTTTAAAATCTATTAAAGGATGTTGACATAGATGAAAATGATCTGTAAAATGATTTGAAAGAAATACCCCTTTTTCATGAAATAATTTAAAATTCTCAAAATTTATAAAGGTGGTCATTTAAAAGGGATTTTTGAATCAAAGTGTCCCATAACACATTAAAACTTTTTAAAATAATTATCATTTAAAAGCATTCATGTCCATATAAATAAATCCTTAAAACCATTTTAAAAACATTGACTTTAATGAGAAAGGTTTAGAAGGATAAAAATTTTAAAAAATTTAAAATGATGTTTTAGTAAAAGAGTCCCTTAAAAATAATCCCTTTGAAAATTATTTTAGGAAACATGGCCATGTATAATAAATATGTCCCAGTAAAAAGTTACACATAAACAATCTTGAATAATAATGAGATTGAGGAATTAAACCTTACCAATTTGGTAACTTATGAAACATACACCCCATGAAACAAGTACCATACAATGAAGATGTAAATACACATTAATTAAAGTTTATTACACAAATAATACAGTTATGGGCAGTACATACACCACACAAAATGAAATAGTGGAAATATAGAATGAATCTCACGGGAATAAGGAGTGAGATGAAAACCCCTTACCTTGCACTTTCCTTTGGTAGAGGGTAAGTTTAACCTCTTTTATAATGACCATAGTATGTTATTAGATTATACCATAACCATATTCATATTTATTATATCATACATGATTCATTTATGACTTTATACTATCCATTTAATAATGATTTTCATGTTAAATTACCAATTCGAGTAATAATTTCTTTGTTTATCGTACATATTTTAACTTGTTATTATTGACCATATCATTTAGATCATGATTTAAATACATCCAGAATAAAAACATTGATTCATATATCATATATATCTATAATATAAATATTTATAATTGATGGATATATGAAATGGAAAACACCATTTATGGAGACGGTAGGCCGTACGTATGCATAAATGTTGTTTCTGTTTTAATATCGTATTGAACGTATGTAAGTGAATAAGATATATGTAAGTAAATAAATAAATAAATACACACAAATATATATATATATATATATATATAAATTATAATTATTATTTCATATATTACATACTTATTAGTAATATATATCTTTAAAATCGTCAATGAATGGTGAACGTGGAAATGAATCTCATCACGTCGTGGAGACGGTAATCAGTATGTACACACGAGCGACAATATCATTTCCTTAAAGTTGTGGAATTGGATTTTATATTAATTTTATAGAGACATTATCATGTTATTTTCATTATTTATATACATATTTCTCATCATTATATCCATCCAAATAACGTAGTGTTGAATAACAAATTACACCACGACGTGGAGACGGTAAGTCGTACATACGCACGCATGGTGAAATTATCATTCTTAGGATGGATAGAATAATGAATATGGATATTCCATATTTATAATAACATCACAGTATTTATAAGGTACTAGAGTTATTATTTTGGTATGGTAATAACAAATAAAGAGTAAGTGGAAGAATAAAAGAACTTGAAAGAGGGTGGTGGAATCATTTCCTCTTCTTCAGGTTCTTGCTTTTGATTTGATCAAAAGGGATCTTTAAGTTGGCTTTATGACCAAATTAAGGCCTCCAGGATAAAGGTAGGATAGTGGGGAGGATATTTTGGCAGGTTTTGTTTGATAAAAATGGCTTTGGAGGTGTTCATTTGAGAGAAGGGAAAGTGCCCTTTTATAAGAGGGGTGAGGGGCACCTTAGGAAAATCATAACATATTATTTTATAATAAATTCATTTTCGGTTTATAATGGCTCCAAAATGAATCATTTAAAGTCTAAGGTGGGTATGGGTTGAAAACCACTCAACCAATAGGTTTTAGATAAATTTGGGTCACTATATTGACCTTATCTTTTAGATTTAACTCTTAGTTAAATAGTTTGACATTTACCACGTCTCATTGTATTTTTATATTATAGGGTTAATAAACATACTATAAACAACCAATAGAACCATACGTGGTTCATTAATGACATATATAATAGTATTTAATCCCTTTGGTGGAACCTTATGTTTTTAGGAATATAATACCAATTAATAATATAATATTTGTTTTAAAAACACTTTTATGTCAATTTTGACACTATTTGGTATTTTGTTTTTGCTAAATTCATAACAGCATTATTACTTAGAATAAAATTAATTTAATCAACACTAATATGTCATATTAAACAATAATATTAGTTTAATTCATAAAAAGTCTCAAATTACATTTATTTTGGTATTTATAATATCAATTATTTTAATATTTCATAAATAAGGTAATTACTGAATCATCATTGTGTCATAAATAAATTAAATTATTTAATGTCTAAAAATTATAAATAAAATACCATTATGTAGGAATTTTTTTTTATATTTCTAATGAATTCTTATAGTCTAATTTATCATATGTGTAATCCTATATTAAAAATAGTTTAGTTATTAAACTTTGAATTTAACACTTTTAACTCTTCTTTGAATTAAATAATAATAAATGTCATAATCTAATAAAAGTGGACCTAAAGGATTATATTTTATTCCTAAGGTTGTTTTCGGTCGAATTAAACTTATCCAACATAATTAGGACATGTTTTAGGGTAATAATAATATCATTTTTACCTTTAATTGCCCTATTTAATTTTAACCGTGGTAAATAAAAGTCAAAAGATACTATTCAACAAAAATTACTTGTATCTTATTGAACCAAATTTTACTTAATTATATCAACCGTTTCTATCATAGTTTTAAAATTCAATTCACAGAAGTGGTAAAATTAAGATTTATGCAAATTTTCAAATGCCCTAAGGAGGTGGGGAAAATACGGTAAAGTTTCAATAAAATTATATATATCAAAACTTATTATAAAATGACTCCAATGAATTAAATTGAACTCATATAGGTATTATGTATCTATTTTAGTCTAAAATAATTTTAAATGAAATAAATAATTATTTAAATGAAAATTCAGTTTTAACCAATAACGCAGTGTTTTTACTATTCATCAAAATTTGAATGTTTTGAGAAACATAACTAAAATTCACCCTATGCTAATTTTGATATTCTGATTACAAAAATAAATTATATTTCACCAAATTAAAAACATAGAAATTTCATTTATTAATTTAAAATTAATTCCTATTATCAAAACCAAAAATCGTATTTTTAAGAAATAATAAAAATCAAAAGATTTACACTTCTTTATGTGCAAATTCAAAGTGAAATTACTCAAAATTACTAGAATTGTATTAAATGGTAAAAATATAATCTATATATACTTCTAACCCATTAAAATTTATAATTTAATACTATAAATTATTTTGATTAGAAAAGTTGTTTTCAGTTAAAATATAGTATTTTTCACTATTCGCCCAAATATGAAAGTTATCGGAAAAACACCAAAATTTTATTAAAACTAAACTCTTATATCCTGATTCTAAATAGGAAGTTTTTTTTTTCAAATTGAATATATAAAAGTTTCAAATATTGGATTTAAAAAGGGTTCTCCATTAAAATGCGGTAAAATTGCATTTTTTGAAAAATACTTCTTTTATCTGAGAAAAATGAATTTGTACTTACATTATGTCTAAGAGACTCATAATATGGATTCTAAAATTATAAAGATTATATAAAGTCAAAAACTCAGTTAATACTATTCATAACTGCTTTTGAATGACTATTTTGGTAAGTTGTGGTGTGCTAGAACTCGGTGTTGCGTGTAGTGTAGGTTATTGGATTATATTGAAGAAATAACATACTATGATATATTAGGGAGCTACATTCTTAAATCCTTTAATAAATTTCGTCCTATCAATTTGAAAAAAAATTCAAAAATAAAAGGTTGAAAATAGAAAATACCTCTGTTGGAAAACCCACATCAGAAATTGGGTTAATAAAATTTAGTCTTAATAAGAGGAAAATGGAAATGAAAGGGTCACCATGAAATTATGATCTCGATAAGGAGAAAATTGGGGGAAATTAGAGACACATAATTGGAGGGAAAACATAAATATTTATAGGGAGTGATTGAGGACCTCAATCACAAACAAGTGTAAAATTGAGGGCCTCAAATCCATCAATCTATGATGATTTGAAATACCATCGGTTCAACAAAACATAAGGTATTAGGATAACCCAATTTTGATTTTAAGATACCTTCCCTAAAGTTTTAGAATTAATTTACCAATATAATAAGAGGAATATATATATATATATATATATATACTTGACAAGTAGAGTTTCATCCTTCAATTAATTCCTACCACAAACTCATCTTTCAGTCCAAAAGATTTCAAAAAAAAAATTATTTATCCTAATAATATAGGGTCCCAAAAATTATGAATTTATAATTCACCTATCATATCCTTTAAATAAACTAGATTATACAATCCAGGGACTTCATGTAGTCCAGTGGTAGGCAATAAATCCCAATCGCACGATGGTTGTGGGTTCGATTCCCACAACTTTTTCCAACATGACGGATTGTCACATGATCTACATGTTTTCATTTTTATAACAATCCAAAAATAACCATAAAAATAATATCCAATTTCAAAATTAATCCATTCCAACCTTTAGACTTATCCAACATACTTCTATCCAAACTCACAGTCCAAAATTTATAAGGAAGTTAAACACAATTAAGATCTTTATTTCTATGTAATAACATGTGAACACCTTCATCATATATTATTTTAAAACATGGTAACAACCTGAATGACCATAAAACCTTATTGATTACATTCATGCTCCCTTATCCTTTATATAATACTAGATATATTCCTTATATCCAAATTTTTTGAATATTCCAACAATGATGAAATAAACAAACCATTAATCAGTTCTAAGGGAGTCAAGAATATCCAATATAATTTATCAAAATAAACCATCTCTTATTCCAAAATCACAACCTCATTATCATGACCATATTAAGGATTACATTTCCTTCAACCATTTATTTTCCAAAAAGTGTAGCTTACTATTATTTCACTTTTCTTAGAACCATATAATCCCAAATCCTCAATAAAATAGTACTGTATTACAATCCTTATTTATCTACATCATTAATATAACAATTATATTGTTGATAAAACATTGAAATGAAATAATTCTATAATAATAACATAATAACACTAGTCATTCCTCTTCATTTGAGGTAGTATCATAACTTGATTATTATCCAATATCATCATTTGGGGTATACTCGGATGATTTGGACATTTATTCACATAGTGACCCAACTCCTTGGAGATGAAGCATTGTACACATGAAACCTTTTTCTTATCCGTGCAGTCATGTAATTGGTGTCCTTTTTCTCCACATTCATAACAGACTCTCATTCCCATCAAGAATTTACCAAGTTTATTCCTTCCATAATTATCACATATGGGAAAATCCTTCTTTCCCTTCTTCCCTTTATCCATATTTCTCTACCATCCTTTTCTTCTCTGGCTTCCCTTCAAATCCATAGGACTCATAGAATTCTTTACTTATCTTATTAACACATGATACTATTTCTTCATATGTTGAGAATACGTGGGATACTATTTCCCTTTTAAATATTGGATTAATACGATGAAATATATGATCTTTATTTCTCTTTGGATCATATGTATTGCTGGTGTTTTCATTCCTTCTACTGGGAACCATTTCTAAACAATGGCATACACTAGGTTAGTTTATGAATCGCAATAAATAATTCCAAACTTATAAAATACCTAACGTAAATTGAACAGTTTGTTGATATAATCCATAATAATACAAATGTTTTCTTTGAGGAAGTATTTACTCCTAAATCCTTCATAATTTCTTTTAATGAAAATTTTAATTATCCTAAGCATATCCCCTGAGAGTTTTGTAACCAAGAGTGCAACAAGACCCTTTGTCGTGCACTAGTTCCCGTTCGAGTCTAGCTCAAAGCGGTGTTTTCAGGTTTTACCCCTAGGTACATCTGTGCTAGAGCCACCTCTACCTTCTCATATCTAGACTGGGATTTATTTCTTGGAAAACTCCAAAAATCTCTACAGTACCAAAATTCTAGGAAGTTCTTATATACTAATTCTCAAAGTGTATCTTAGGATAATGTTCTCTAATCAGAGTTTATCTAGATCTAGTTTCCAAGGTTTATACTAAACCTTCCTCTGATACCAACTGTAACGCCCCAACCCCAGTTACCCAGAGTTGGTGCATTATTTTAATAAATTGGCATGATTACAAGGAATCAATTCCCAAAGGACTGATCAGTTTAGTAGTCTTGGAAAATAGATTACCTACAAGAAGTTCAACATTACAACTTGAAAAGAAAAACAACAGTAATTTATTCCATTAGAAATGTCCAAGCCTCCAAGATTATGCCTGAAAGTCACTCATAACTAACTTCTTTATATCCTGGGAAAATAAAACATAAGAAAGGGGTGAGTTCAGATGCTCAGTAAGGGTAATTAATTTAGCGGTAGCTATAAAATTTTAAGGCAAAATGTGTAATAGAAACAACTACCTTTCAAACATAAACTTGAACATAATATGGAAAAAAATAAATCAAACATTACCATATAAACATGCACATGGATATTGTACTAGTATAATAATCACATGTAATAACTAATTTCATATTGAGGGAATGTATAGTACCAGACTTTACTTTCTATGTCAAGGCCTCATGCCAGGACCTAGGGGATAACTATAACCGGACCCCAACCCAGAAAGCCTATGTAACCAGACTCTAACCCAGAGAGCCTCTATAACTGAACTCCAACCTAGAGAGCCTTTATAACCAGACTTCAAATCAGGAGGAATTTGTGTATGATCAGCAATGGCAGATGACAACCAAACAGTCTTCCAGCAGTTCAAAGAAGATTTCCGACAAACAACCCATTTAGAGGATTGTGCAAGGTTGATATAAGAATTTTTAATATATGACCATATAGAGGAAGGAACATAAAGAGAGTACCCATTAAAGAAGCTTGGATCCAAATCTATTGCAAAAAAACTCCAAGGAGAGATTGCTGGAAGTCAAGAGTGACCAAGTAAACATTTTAATGAGAGATTCATTAAAACGCTTAAGGTCCTTAATCCCCATACCACCCATATCAATAAACCAAATGCAATCAGAGAAGGAAACTGTAACAATCTTACTCTCATGAATTGAAACAGTCCAGATAAAATTCCAAATGAGCCTTTGTAAATCCTTAAGAAGAGTTCTAGTCCATTTGTATAATGAGAAAACATAGACACACATAGAAGTGATAACAGACTTAACCAAGTAGACCCACCCTACCTGAGACATAGATTTACCTTTAAAGGTATACATTTCATTGAGAATTTTGAGATAGGTATTTTCCAAGTGAAACCATTTAATTGTACCTCAGAAAAGGGGAACACCAAGATAGTTAAAAGGTGGATACCCTCTTTTAACCCCAAGCTTCCGGGTAACTCTGTTTTTCTTTGCTAAGATGACCCCTTCTCCAAAAAACACAGAGGATTTCTCCCAACTGATAACCCAACTAGGAATAGCCTCATAATGATCAAAAGCTGCCTTAATATATTTGATAGTAACTCCATCAGCCTTACCAAACAGTAGAATATCATCAGTATAAAAAAGATGTGAAGGAGCAAAAAGACCTCTACCAATAGTCATCTGCTGATACAAACTAGCATGTACAAGATCCGAAAGGCATGTACTCAAATAATCCTATGCAATAGAAAAGAGGAGGCCATATAATGGATCACCTTGTCTCACTCCCCTGGAATATTTAAAGAAGCCTTTGGGAGATCCATTCACAAGAACAGATAACATGGGAATTTGGAGAATGCAGCTAATCAAATTGATGAAACCATTGGAAAATCCATGCATCCATATCACTGCAAAAATGAAACTCCATTTCATCATATCAAAATCCTTAAAAATATCAACTTTCAGAGCCATATTACCATACTTCAACTTTTTCCTCATAACATTCACACATTCAGATGCCGTATACAAGCAGTTTTGAATGTTCCTGCCAGGCACAAACCCAAATTGATTTGAGGAAATAAACTCCTTCGCAATACTTCCTAGTCTAGTAGCCAAGATTTTTCTAATAACTTTTGGAATATTGTTCCCAATGGCCTTGGACCTAAATTCCCTAATGTCAAGAGAATTCTCCTTTTTGGGATCAAAGCAATAAAGGTATCATTGGCTCCAAAAGGGAAATAAGAATGATAAAAGAAATCTCTCACCGCATTGACAAACTCTGTGTGGATAATGTCCCAATAATCCATAAAGAATTTATTAGAGAAACCATCTAGACCTGCCACACTATCAGGATTCAAAGAAATAACCGCCTTCCTGATTTCATCCTCCATAGGTATTCTAGTGAGCATATTATTCTGGGAGGCATCAACCGAAGGATATATATTGTTGAACATCTCATGAGTGACAACCTGCCCTGAGTCAGTGTAAAGATTCTCAAAATAGCTACAAGAAGCATCAGAAATATCTTTTTCAGATTTGATGAGAACACCATCAACCATGAGAGAATTCATGCCACGCTTCACCTTTTTCTCCTTATGCAAGCAATGAAAAAGTCTTGTGTTTCTATCCCCCTCTTTCAACCACCTGACATTATGTTGATCCTAGGAAATACTTTCTTTTAGAGCCAATAACTCATTAAATTTAGAAATAGCCATCAACTCTTCCCTAGACATTGCATCCTGTCACTCATTAAGCCTTTCACAGTGCAAAAGATTATCCTCAGCATTTTAGAGATCATGATCAATGAAAAAAAAGGATTGCTTACTCCACTCTTTTAGTTTTAGCTTCACAGCCTTCAAATTCTTAACCATTATATGAAAGGGACTTCCAACAACAGTTGTTTCCCAGGCATCACTGACAATCTGCCTATATCATTGGATAGATAACCAAGCATTATTGAACCTGAAAGGTATGGTAGATGATCTCAATCTAAGTAGGTTCAAATCCATTAGAAGAGGATTGTGATCAGAGTTAGCCCTTGGATGAGTAATACTAAATATTGAAAGATCCTGAAATCCTCCATCAACATTACAGAAACACCTATCAAGCTTACTAGCTTGTAATCCATGTAATGTGTATCTGTGCCAGGTAAAATTAGCCCCCATAATTGGAATCTAAATCAGGTTGCAAGCATCAATACAGGCCGAGAATTCTGATGCAGCTAACCTATTTAAACAACTTCTTGTCTTCTCCTCAGGCCAGAGAACAACATTAAAATCACCAATAATTACCCAATTTTTTCGCATTTCCATACCTATGATTTCAAAATATGACCAAAGAGTACGTCTCCCAATGTACTGATTTAAAGAATAAACAAAAGTAAAAGGCGTTCCAAAGCCACATATCTCAGCTGAAAGGATTATTGACTATTGATCATACGAGGAAGTAATCAAAGAAACACTGTCATGCTTCAGAACCCAAAGAGACTCAGAGGAACCTTGATCAGCATTATGTGAAACCAAAGAGTACCCAAATTTTTACCATTTGAAGCCCCTCTATTTATAGAAAGACATCTGAGGCTCAGCAATTCCAAGAAGAAGAGGCTTATTAGACACAATAAAATGCCTAAGGGTTGTGACCGTGGGAGAATTCCCAAGCCCTTGGCAGTTCCAGAAAAAGATCTTCATAACAACGAGGATTTGGACCTTGTAATAGGCCCACCACTCTTGTGCAATGGAACTTCTTTATCTTGATTCTCATCCTTCTTTACCTTCCCTTTATAAGTATCTGAGGAAGCTTCCTCACCACTACTATCCTCTTTATCATATGACCAAAAAATACCAGTCAAAGGTGAAAACCTATTCAATGAGCCAACTGCCTCCTGATTTATCTGAAGAGGAGACTTCCTCGTAGCCTTAGATAGAGGAACTTTAGAGAAGGAATCATCAGCATTTTTATCACCATTATTACCCTTATCAACATAATGAGAGTCCAGAACATTCTCAACATTTGGAACCTGCTCCTTCCCCTTAGCAGGAGGAGAATCCTCACATTTGAATCCTGAAACACAACCAGACTCCAATCCCATAGATGGAACAATAACAGAATCAGTTGTATTATCAAAACCAACCTACACTGACCCATGCAAGACAGGACAAGCAGCAGGCTCAATATAGTGAGGCTGCACCTGCATAGAAATCACAACATCATGCACATACCCTCCAAGAGAATCCAGAGTTACTTCCGTGACCTCTGTGTGACCCTGCACATCCTGAGAATGGACATGGTGACAGGACTCAGGCTTATCATGCAAAGTAGATTGATTGACATCTTCATTAGTTGGGGCATCCAAATAATCAGACACCTAAACTGAGATTTGTGGAAGCTTCTGCACCTGCAAGCATTCAGTCTCAACAATAGGGTGATAAACAGCCTCAATAGATGAAGAAGTTGGACTCCTAGACACCTGCACCAAGCCCTGGGTAGGCTCCTGCACCTAGAATGGTTCAGCCACAGCAATAGAGCCATCAAACTGAGCCGAAGAAGCCACATCTTTTCCTTTCACTACCACCCGAACCTCAGGTTCAGCAAGCACCTACATAGGGACCTGAGATCGATGCACAACATTAGAATCCCCTGACCCCTGCACCTTGCTCTTGGCCCTTCCCTTACGAAAAATAGCATCAGTATCCACTTTCAGATTTAAAATACCACAAGTTTTATTACTATTGCATTCAAAATCCATATGTCCAAAGAAATGGAAGTTAAGAAAAAACCTTGGCCACCATTCATATAGAATTTCTATATTGAAACTGTCATCTCGAGTTGTAAGGACGACCTCTTCCACAAGTGTCGTGGCCATGTCTACTTCCACCAAAACTCGCACAAAATGCACAAACATAGGATCCTCTGTATGATTGTCCATGCGAATCAGATTTCCAACCGACAAGGCTATATCCCAAATGATCCTGGGGTGCCAATAGATCCAATTTAATCTGCGGATATGAATCCAAACCTAAGCGTGTGTGTCCTTAACATTCTCAGAATCAAAATTTTTAACCCATTCTTGAATTCGGAGGACACCAGGCTTCAGCGAGACCGATCTGAAGCTCCATTCCCTTCATTTCGATTCCTCATAAGAATAGAGAATGTGATAATAACCACATCCCATGGAAATCATCATCCAATCAGTGAACCCCATAATTTGTGATATCCTTTGTGAAAGATCCTGAAATTTCCAAAACATTCCACCCTTCAGAAGAATGACATGATCAATTATCAAGAAGCGGAAAAGATTCACATGCTCTTCGACTGCAATCTGATCAGCCACTACATGCGTGATCCGCCCTTTCATAATGATTCTCCCAGGAGGAGGGCATTCAAACTCAGGGAAATTCCTAGCTGATTTCACAACATCCGCGAACTTCCTCGGACCTGACAACTCCACCACAGGTTGTTTCGAAGGAGCGCATCAGAACATTTCTTTGTGACTAATACAATCGAAATTCTTAGTAGAAGAAGAAGCATTGACATGAGAAGGATCAACATCCTTCATTGCACTCGAATCAAGATCAAGAGCCTTCGACGCGCGCAAATCAGGATCATCTGGGCTAGGGTTCCCCCCAGATGCTCCACCATGCGGTTCCTCCATCTAGTTTCATAAAATTATTATATATCTAAAATTATTATAAAATGGACCCAATTAATTAAATTGAACTAATAAAGGTATTATGTATCTATTTTTTCCTAAAATTAATTTAAATGAAATAAATAATTATTTAAATGAAAAGTCGATTTTAACCAATAACATAGTGTTTTTCACTATTCATCAAAATTTGAAAGTTTTCAGAAACATACCAAAAATTCATCCTAAGATAATTTTGACATTATGAATAAAAAAATGAAGTCTATTTTACCAAATTAAAAACATATAAATTTCATTCAATAGTTTAAAATTAATTCCCGTTGTCAAAACCAAAAAATCGTATTTTTAAGAAATAATAACTATCAAAAGATTGACACTTGCTTATGTCCAATTTCAATGTAAAATTACTTACAATGACAAGAATTGGATTAAATGGTAAAAATATAATATATTTATACTTCCAAACCATTAAAATGTATAATTAAACACTACAAATTATTTTGATTAAAAAAGTTGTTTTCAGTTAAAATATAGTATTTTTTACTATTCACCCAAATATAAAATTTATCAGAAAAACATAAAAATTTTATTGAAACTAAACTCTTATGTACCAATTCTAAAGAATAAATTTATTTTGTCAAACTGAATATATAAAAGTATCAAATATTGGATTTAAAAAGGTTCACCATTAAAAGGCCGTAAAACTGCATTTTTTTGAAAAATACATCTTTTATTTGAAAAAAATGAATTTGTTCTTACATTATGTCTATGAATCTCATAATATGGATTCTAAAATTTTAAGTATTATATAAAGTTCAAAATTCAGTTAATACTATTCATAACCGCTTTTGAATTGCTAGTTTGGTAAGTCGTGGTGCGCTAGGACTCAATGTTTCATATAGTGAAAGTTGTTGGATTACATTGAAGAAATAACATACTATGAAATCTTGGGGTGTTACAACCCATATAGAATTGTTTCCTTTAGATTTCTTTAGAAGTCTGGTGACAAAGTCCATGGTGATTTTCTCCCATTTACAAGCTAGTATGGGTAATGGTTGCATTATCTCCTTAGACTTCAGCCTCTCATCCTTCACTTGCTGGTATACCAGGAACTTTGATGTATACTCAGAGATCTCCTTTTTCATGTTAACCAACCAATAATGCCCTTGGATATCTTGATACATCTTTTTGTTTCCTGGGTGAATGGAGAAATTTTAACTATGTGCATCATCAAAAAGTTATTTCTTTAACTTTAGATTTTATGGAACACATAGTCTTAACCCAAATCTCAAAACTACTTTATTAACATTGAACTCCATGAAGATTGATGATGATCCCTTATTTATGATTCCCATGTACATCTTCATCAAATCTTAGAAGATTGGATCCTTTTTAATTATAATTAATGATATAATCACTAGGTCCTTTCTACTTAGAGAATCCACCACCTTATTCTATTTCCCAGGGTAGTAATGAATTGAACATTCATAGTCTTTGATAAGCTCTATCTATATTAGTTGGAGAATATTCCACTCTTTCTATGTCAATATATACTTGCGGATTTTGCGATCCGTGTATACTTCACACTTCTCCCCAAAGAGGTAATGCAACCAAAATTTTAAAGCGAATATTACTACAGCCAACTCCAGATCATGCATTGGATTGTTTTTCTCATGAACTTTTAATTTCCTTGAAGCATAGGCAATGACCTTTTCAATTTTCATCTACACAAAAACCAAGCCCTTTCCGAAGCATCACTAAATTCCACAAAAAGTTCTCCACTTGTGGGTAATGTGGGCACAAGAGCAGTGATAAGCCTCATTTTTTAAATCTTTGATGCTCTCTTCACATTCATCAATCTAAGAAAACATGACTCCCTTCCAAGTTATCTTCTTAATAGGGTTTGAAAATTGTTATAATTTTCACACAAATCAGTAGTAATATCTAGTTAACCCCAGGAAGCTATGGATATCCATCACCATTGTTGGCCTCAACCATCCCTCAATTACATTTTTCTTAGAGGGATACATAGATATACTATTAATTTTGATGATATGACCCAAGAATAAGACTTCCTACAACCAGGACTCACACTTTCTTTACTTTTCATAGAGATTCTCCTTTCATAAGGTCTCTAGTACAGTTCTTAGATTCTTCTCATGATCTTCCTTGGTTTTGGAGTATATTATAATATCATCTATAAAGACTACCAAAAATTTGTCGAGGTAATATCTAAAGACTCTATTCATCATGTCCATGAATATTGATGAAGCATTAGTGAGTTTGAAAGGAATTACTATGAATTAATTGTGCCCATACCTTGTACGAAAATTAATCTTTGGGATATACTCCCTATTCACCCTTACTTGGTAATATCCCAACCTCATATCCACCTTGGAGAAGTATTGTGATATATGTAGCTGATCAAACAAGTCATCAATTCATTTCAGAGGATACGTGTTCTTTATCGTGGTTTTTTTAGCTCACGATAATCGATGAAAAGGTGCATTGACCCGTCCTTCTTCTTGACAAAGAGGACTGGTGCACCCCATGGTAAAGAACTTGGGCATATAAACCCTTTTTTATGATTCTCCTACAGTTATTTCTTCAGCTCCTCAAGCACCACAAAATCCATTATATACAAAGTCTTGGATATTGGAAATGCATGAGGTATAAGATCAATTGAGAATTCAATATCTCTTCTAGGAGTACGACTAGACAATTCCTTGGGAAATACTTCAACGAATTCCCTCACAAAAGGCATGTCTCCATGGATAGTTTCTTCCATATACTCAATCATCAGAGAAAGATACACATTCTCATAGGGTAGTAATATTCATGCTTGAGATGATGGTGCTAAGGAAGATTCGTCCTCCTCCTTTCACTTGTACAGAGTCTGGGGTCGATTCACCATATGGAGAGTGATTTCCCTCTCACAGAAACTTATTTTGGATCTATATATTGAAAGAAAATCCATGCCAATAATTGTATCAAATTTCACCAAAAGAAGTATGAAGAGTATCTTCAAGAAGTTAAATCCACAAATTGTGATAGGGGAGGAGTTATATTCATGGGTTTCAATGATTTCCCTATTTTCTATTCTCACTAACATATTTACTACCATAATTTGTGGTGGTGTTGTGATTTTTCTACTAAACATTCCGGATATAAAATAATGTGTATAAATAGAATCAAAAAGTAAATTCATTATTCTTGAATGTATAACTATAATACCTATCACCAATTCATTGTTAGGATTCACTTCGGTGTTAGTGATGGAAAAAGATCACCCCTACTGCCTTAGAGTTTTTTAGTTGCCTCCGAAAAACCATGTCTTAGGGAACTGGTTTGAAAACTGCCCTAGTTCATTGTAGTTGAAGAAATGAACAGTGCATTGAGGGTGAATGGATCTTTCCTCTCCTATGTCATAGCCACAGGTTTTTCTTCTCGGTAGATAATGGCTATATTACCTTCTCTTCCACACCTAAAGCATTTCCTCATCCCCTTCAAGCAATTTACGAGGTTCTTCTTTCCGCACCTTTGGAAAGTGGGGTGAGGGATTTTATTAGAACCATTGGATTTATACATTGGACCACAAAAATTAAATTCCACATTATTCTTCATATCCTTATGATACCCCTGAGATTTAGTGATCTTTATTTCGACATTGAGGGCACATTAGACAATTTCCTCATAGCTATTGAAGTCACGGATCCCCAGGGATTTCCGTAGGATAGGTTTTATCCCACCAAGGAAGTGGTCAACATTACATTCAGGGGTAACAACAAAGTCAAAGGTGTATTATGAAATCCCTGTGAATTTTTCCTCATACACTCTGAAGGATTTGTCATATTTTTACTTGAGGGAAGGGAAGTCCCTTTCCTTATAATGTTGGAGGGTTCACCAAAAATATTTATCTATTTTTTTTTCTGGAAATCATTCTATTCTAATTCCTTGATCTATTCCTTAGGCTTCGTATTTTTTATCAATGTCCACCATTTATCAGCTCCACCCTCCAAATTATAAGAATCTAGAAGAACCGTTTCTTTTTCAAAACATTGAAGGATGGATAATATCTTTTCAATGGAGTTAAGCCATTGTTTAGCGATTGAGGGACCAGATGATCCATTAAAAGTAGGATGTGGTTGTCTCATAATGCTCTTTATTGGTACTTTTTCTTCACTGGGGGGGGGGGGGGGGTTGAACCTTCCACTTTACCTATGTTTCTATTCAAAACATGAGTTAACTGAGAGTATCTTGATAATTTGTGTGATTCCCACTCCCATCGGATTGGGCATCCCATTAGAATAGTCATCACATAGAACTTTTCATCAATTGTTAGCCCGAGTCCTCATATTACTAGACATTTTATGGAATAAAAGGAAAGTTATGGGTAACATAAAAAAGGAAAATCCAAAGACAAAAATAGATAAATTATAAATTATACTTATTTCCTTTACTTTTGAATTCCTAGGCTTCAGTCTATATTATCCATGATCTACTTCCCAACATATATTCTTAGGGGAAATTTTTTTCCCTTAATAATGGTTCATACTAAGCTCATGAATTTACCAAAGCATATCCCCTAGGAGTGTCATAACCAAGAGTGTGGAAAGGCTTGTTGTCATGCACTAGTTCATGTTTGAGTCTTGATCAAAGCGGTGTTTTTGGGTTTTACCACTAGATACATCTATTCTAGAGTCGCCTCTACATGCTCGTATCTAGAAAGAGATGTATTTTCTTGATAAACCACTTACTCAATAATCACCAAAATTTAGAGATGTTTTTATTATACTTAGTCTTATCCCTAAGTCTTTCACTAGGGTTTTGTAATCTTAGTCCTAAAAATAACTAAACTTGTCCTCTAATACTAACTATTACAACCCTTCTCTTTATTTCACACTTAAAAATAATTTATTACATAAAATATTTTCTTGATACATCCTAAAATATCGAGAGGTCTAGTGTCTCTCGGTCCTTAGAACATTACATAACAACTTAAAACATGAAATACATATCTTTATTGAAAACTTCTTTAACATGACCACACACATTCTTTTGTACTTAGCATTGCATGGGATAACCTGAGGACATGCATAAGAAAAGGGTGAGATATAAATCCCAATAAGGGAGTAAACAAGGAATAACATGGAGAATACAATACATGTTATCCAATAGGCATATCAATAGAGAATAAGAGAAATTTGAACATAAAGGAATGGCATAATATGATTATCATAACATGGAGATGTGGCAACAACATTTACCATGATATTAGCATGAGACAAGGACCATGGAACATGGAGCATGAGTAAACCCTCATTTCATTTGAATTAGAATGAGTAAAACCTCATTAAACTTGACGTATCATGATACTAATCTTTACCCAATGCATTGGTGTGCTATTAGGGCGCACCCTTTTTAATCATTCCATTTCATGCATAAGTGTGCCACATGGATCATATAACATAGATTAATTAAACATAATATTTTATTCCATGATAAAGGAATGTGTAATTAATAAATGAAACTCTATAATCAATAAGTAAATGTGCATAAAGTTGAATACCCTTGATAGAGAAATGGGCATGGTATTCAATACACAATGACTTTGGCTTAGAAAATCACTGTGCAATTTTGGTAGCATAACTGCGTGACATAATAATTAAAAAAATTGTTGATGAGAGAGAAAAGGATGTCTCATCATATTTACATGAAACGGACAGTAAGAGGTTCATATAGAAACATTTCCCAACACATTTAATGGAATTTAGATTCATAATACAAATGAATTTCTTGAATGTAAATGAGGAGAGCGAAACCCATTATAGAATTTCAACATGGTAAGAGGTGTACATGGGATGCATTAATGAGAGAGAAGGGGGTATCTAATCATTTAAACATAAGAAGAGAAGTATATTAGAGGTGAAAAATCATACCCCAACATTTTTTAATTAAAAAAAAGGGTACAAAAACATAAATAAATTTGGAAAAAATGAGAAAGGATGAAACCCCTTACATAGAAGTGTGATCTTAAAGGCTTGGGAGAGGATTTATAGAGGCTTTTTGGGAGATTGGGGTGCCTTGGGAGGATTCTAGAGATAGGATGGAAGAGTTTGGTTGATATCCAAATGTTTTTAGTGAAGAAAAAGTGGAAGGTTGGGTGGGTTTATATATGAAAAGAGAGTGAATTCTTTATTATTTAGGTTTTGGACACTATACATTAAACTAATAAAAACCATAAACCAACCCATGGTTTTTGACCTTGGGTTTTTCCAAAGGGGAGTGTAAAACATTATTTTATAAGGCCAATAGCCGAACTTATTAAAATATTAGTCTTACTTATCTGGAGGTGAGTCACACTCTCAAAGAAATCATTTTAAAAAGTTAAAATGTTTTATAAGTCTTATAGGGTCATAAAATCACATTATTTTAATGGTAAAACATATATTGGACGAAAATAACATTTATGGTATTTTATTACATCATTATTGGTTCATTATGATGTCATAAAACATATTAAATAATTAAACGATAATTAATTTTTGTCTAAAAATTCGGCTATCTCAGAAAATTAGAAAAAATTCACCATTGGATAATTTTGACGTCCTAATTCCAAAAAATATATTCTTTTATCTATATAATTTTCTACATATTTTAATTTTTACTTTTAAAATAAAAACCAACATTTATAAAAAATACATGGGTTTTGACAAAAATGGATTTCAAACCATAATAAAAATCACAATTGTATTCAAAAAAATTATATGACATTTATATGTAATAAAAATTAATTTAGTAATAATATTTTATTAAAATATTATTAAATTCAAAAATCCATTAATTCTAGAAAATAGATTTCTTAAATGAATATTAACTAAAAATAGTATTTATGCTTCAAAAACTATTTACAAAGTAACAATAATAAAATAAATGTATATTCTTTATTATATAAAAAAATGATGCACATAATCATAGGGCTATAGTTTTGTTACATAACCCCTTATAACACCTGCATATGACCTAAGGGTAAGATGTGCGATGGTGAGAGACTCTAGGGGTGGCTCGGAAAACATCGCTCGGGTGGTAATATCTATCAACTTCCACTTATCTCGTAGGCGGTTCCGTTCGAGCATAACATATTGAAGCTCAGCTTGGGTTTGGTTAAGAGAGAAGCCCAATGACACCACCTCCTTTTCGAGAACTAATAAATAGGCTTTGTACGGAGAAATCCTACTAGATGAGGCCATCACTTCCTTTTTCTGAGTAAATTGGATTTGTTAAATCCCTATATTTATACTAATCAATTGATCAATGTTCAACGACTATAATAGAAATGGTATGTATTCTTAACGGTATTTTGAAATCCATAAAACCAACGAAGTGCATATTTTATATAACAATTTTACATAATAAGACATTTAATTAGATCAAGAGAAATTTTCATTAATACAAGTTTGGGTCATTACAATTTCATCTTAGATAGATATATTTGGTTTGACCATAATAAACTAGTTATTCATGCACTACTTCACAACCTAAGACTTAGAACTATCCGATGTTAGGACTGAGATTATCCATTTTACATGTACCCTAAAATTTACCCTTAACCCGATCTTCTTCATGAATCATAAACCAAAATAAATATCATTAATTAAATCCCAAACCTTAAATATTCTTATGAGGACTCCTACATAAAGGGTTCAAAGTCATTAGTTCCCTATATTCTAGTCCTTTGGCATGGGTTTGACATTACACTACCACTATACTATGTCTTTGTATAAAGTGTAGTTTAGGATAAAAAGAAAATGTAATCTGAAATCCTCCCATTTGAATTAAACAATGTGTGAAGGTGCTTCAAATTTTAATATCATTACAGGGGAATCTATTGTTCTTAGTCATAGTATCCTTCAGCATAAACCTGAGAGTATATTGCATTTTACCCATTTCTCTTTTCAATCATTTTTCTTTCTTTCATACACTAATTTTTCCTACATAATTCTCATATGGTGCATGCATCAGGGCCCACTAAATTCTGTAAGGATCCCCAATGCTCAGGAACCACTTAATTTTATTTTTGAAATCAAAAGGCACCTTTATGAATGCTTCCATCCATGTATGGTAAAAAATAGAAATCCTGAATATCCCAACCCACCCAACATGAGATATATGCCACCTACTTTACATGAAGGTTAACTGTTGCAACTGGACCACACCGTCATGGATTTTGTATTTACTTATATTAGTGGTGTTGTTTCTAGTATTTTTATCCCTTCTAACTAGGAACATACCTTTTAAATAAAACCTGGACTCATCAGCATGATCCTGAACATGAGTCAATTAATTAGATTACAGAGTGAAGAACCTCATGAACACATCTCTAACTCATGGAATCATTTGATACCTTTTTTAATAAGGAAGTATACTTTGATTCAAGTATGTTGTGATTTTTCCACTTTTTACTACATGATAGAGCCAAGGGCTTACTAAAGAGTCAATCTCCCAAATCGATCATGACTTGGGATGAGCTTGCCAAGAAATTATTGGATAAATAACTTACCATAGGCCAATGTGGGAAAATATTCAATGAAATTTAGAATTTTAATCAAGAAGATGGAAAGTCATCCATGGAGGCATGATATTTCTGTAAGGAACTCACTTATAAATTCCCACATCATAGACTTTATGTGTGGCTACATCTTCAATACTTCTACCAAGGTCTCCAACCTATTTCTCACATAGTGGTAGATACTATCGTTGATGGTAGTATGATGCTGAAAACACCTAAATTTGGCTAAAAAATTTTAGAAGAGGTCTCAAAAAATTCCATTCTATTGAGAAGCGATCATGGACTACCTCAGTGTGGAATCCACCATGTTGAAGAAAATAACCGTCTAACTGCACAAGTTGAGTCCCTAACTAAGAACCTGGAATCCTTTTAGCTACCTAATACACCACCACCACTTATGCGCATTTAATAGAGATTCAATATTGTGAAATGTGATGCAACCCACACTTATATAAATTGAAAATGAAAGGAGTCGATAAAAAATAAAGACAATATTGTAATTAAATAAATTAAAATCAACAGAAACCACAATAACAGTAACCAAATCAAAACTACCAATAGAGGACGACTCAACAACCACAACAAAATAATCAATTATGCAATCAATAGAGAAGTGGTCAAGCAAAACTCATGAACCAAGGACCACCTGGCTACCAACTTAGTCCACCTCAACAAGTACCCCAATAACCTTTTCCTTTTTGAATCCATTAACAATTTCAACCAGCTCCTCCAAGTCCACCACAACATGATGCACCTATTCAATCAAGTCTAGAGAATATATTCACCTAGTTCATAAAAAAGTTAGACCATAGGTTGAATCCACAAGTGAAACAATATATAATCAAAGGGAATCCCTCCAGAACCTCGAACATCAAATGGGTCAAATATCTATGTGCTTGTAAAATATATTATCAGGTATGATTCTTGGTAATATAGAAACCTACCTGAAGGAAGAAGCTAAGATAATATAACCAAGGATTAGAAAAATGATGGATTTATTAAAAACTTATAGAGGAGAAGAAGAAAAACATGATAAAACCAAGAAACTTGCATCAATCATTGATGATGATGATAACAAAAAAATAGAATGGAACTAATCAAGAGAATACTCTGGAATTAACACAACATAAAAATTCTCAAACATATGATAAAACCAAATAGGATATCTACATTATACCACCAGATTACAAAACACCTCTCCCCTTCCTGAAAATAACGAGACAAGGAAGAATCAAAGTTCAATATATGAAATTTTTAGAAATGTTCAACCAATTTCTTATCAACATACCATTTATTGAAGCTATTTCCCAAATTCCTATCGAGTAGAAATTATTATAGGAGCTAATATATAACAAGAGGAAAATTTATGACCTAGGAGACATTTTCCTAAATTCAGAGTGGTTTTCTATAGTTCAATATAATATTACACCAAAAATGAATGATTCTAGAAGTTTCTCAATTTCGTGCTCCATAGGAGAATGAAACTTTAGAAAAAATACCTTTGAGACTTAGGAGCCAGAATTAACCTCATGCCAATGATTGTATTAAACAATCTGGGACTCTTGGAATTAAATCATAATAACATGAAACTTCAATTAACTGACCAATTAGTAAATAATCCTTGGGGAATTCTCAAGGATGTTCTAGTCAAAATCAGAAAAGTCATTTTTCTAGCAGACTTCCCCATATTGGATATTTAAGAAGAATGAGATGTTACAATTATCCTTAGAGAATCATTCATAGCCACTAGAAAGGAATTGAATGATATTAATCAATGTATAATTATATTCAGAGTAGGTGATGAAAAAGTTTTGTTTGACCTAGTGAGAACTACAAAACAAAGAGACGATTCTTTTAACTTCCAATATATCATTCTCACTATATAGATGAATGAATACATGGCCTTAAAATGTGACAGTGATTAATTTTCCCCTACTGAAAAAGAGAAGTATTACTTTTAGGAGGTAAACTAAATAGAACCACTAATAAGGGACACTATCCAACCATTTATACCCTTGATCACCTATCCAAAAATAATGGAGTTGAAACCTATCCTAAGCACATTCATATATGTATTTTTAAAGACTGCATATGACTACCATTCATCATCTACTAATAACTTAAACAGATACAAAAAAAAATGTAAACTGAAGTCATATAAAGACATAATAATTTAAATTTCTGGTGTTGGATGATATCAAATTGATCATCCCCACAAACTACACTCACAAGATTTTTTTAGAAGAAGGTGAGAATCCCAAATTCTATCCCCAAAGGTTAATCAACCCACTGATGTAGAAGGTAGTTAAGAAATAATTAGTAAAAATCATGGATGATGAAATAATATTTTAAATATATGAAATTGAGTGGGTGAGTCTTCTAAAAGTGGTTCTAAAGAAATATGGCCAAATAGTTGTAAATAATGATGAAGATGAACTGATCTCAGCTCGCACCATCACTAGATGAAAAATATGCCTATATTATAGAAATTTAAATACTATGACATAAAATATAATTTCACATTTCCCTTCATAGACCAAATGTGGGAGATACAAGTAGTACATGAATTAAATTGTTTCTTAGATTGATATTCAAGCTACAATCAGACTGCAGTCAACCCTGCTGATTACTCCAAAACTATATTAATATATCCATTAGGTACCTTTTTCTACAGAAGCATGTCATTCGGTATGTGCAAGGAATAAGTGACCTTTTAAAGGTGCATGAAATATATATTCCACTACATGGTGGTGGAATTATTGTAAATATTTTTGGATGATTTCTTAGTTTATGGAAGGTCCTTTGATGTATGCTTAAGCAACCTCACTATGAAGATAAGGGTTTCATTTTAATCAAGGAAAAATTCCATTCTATGGTTCAAGGATTCATAGTCATCAAACATAAAATATCCAATTATTTAATGTAATTTTAACCCATAATGGTCATGGTGATCAAATATTTACCTAAGCCCTCAATTGTTAAAGGCCTAAGGAACATTCTGGGTCATGCAGGATTCTACCCTAACTTTATAAAATATTTTGTGAAAGTAGCCCACCCTGTCAAAAAAAAATTAGAAAAGGATACTCCATTAAATTTCATTGAAGAGTTTCTATGGGAATACACCATTTTAAAGAATATCTTGGTGATTTCAACTATTATCATTTCACCAGATTTGGAAAAAGACTTCAAGTTAATATGCAACGCAATCGACTTCTTTGTAGGTGCTATTTTAGGACAACGATTCGACTTCATATTCTGTTACATATACTGTGTTAGTCACACCCTGAATGATTCTTAGGTAAATTAAATGGCAATAGAGAAGTTAATTTTAGTAGTTGTCTATGATTTTGAAAATTTTATCTCCTACCTAGTTTTGTCTAAGGTGAATGTTTACACTGATCATGTTGCCCTAAAAGAGTTTTTTGTGTAAAAATAATGCCAAATTTTTTTTGATATGGTGGATATTTCTGCTATAATAATTTTATATCATCATTAGAGACACTAAAGGGATGTAGAATGGTGTTTTTGATCATCTATCTAGATTCCCTCAACCCCTCATTAAAGAAGATGATAAACTGGACATCGAGGTTCACTTCCATGATGAAACTCATTTCATCCTGAACAAAAAGGCATGACTATGATTTTACAACATTGAAAAATATCTCTCCATAGTACCCCTATACCCATACATCTCATACCATAAAATGAGAACATTTTTATTCAAAGCTTCACACTACTAGTGGGATGAGCCACTACTTTTTAAGCATTTTGTTGATGGCCTAAGGAAGCACTAAATCCTAGAGTAAGATATGAAAAGTTTGTTAGAAATGTGTCAAAAATCACTAAATAGAGGGCATCATGGACCTATATGCACATTTAAAATAAAAATTTCTAAGTTTAATTTATTTCCCACACTCCATTAAGATGAATGAAATTTTTTCCAGAGCTACGATCAGTGCCAAAAAATAGGCACCATTGTGAAGAGAAATGAAATTTCCCAAAACACGATCATTGAAGTAAAAATATTCTATGTATGGGGAATATATTTTATGGGTCTATTACCAAATTCACATGGAATATTCTGTATCCTTTTTAGTGTTGAAAATATCTCAAAATGGGTAAAATCTGAATCTACCACTCATGATACAAAATAAAGTGGTCATGGATTTCTTAAAGAAAATTGTGTTTTCTAGATTCATATTTCCCCAACTACTCATTAGTGATTAAGGAAAATATTTTACCAATAACTCTATTAATGGAATATTGGAGAACTACAAAATCGAGAATAACATAGGAACTCCCTACGACCCTCAAACAATAGGAAAAGTTTAATTTTCAAACATATAAATCAAAAACATCCTCTAGAATACCATGAACACAAATAAAAATGACTAGATATTCATGTTAGATGATGCACTCTGGACATACCACACTACATAAAAAACACACATTAGAATCAACACCTTCAAATTAGTGTATTGAAAACCATTCCATTTTTCGGTAAAACTACACCATCACTCATACTGGTAAATCAAGAAACTGAATCTATATTTTTCAAAATATGGGGAATTAAGGATGCTCAAATGAATGAACTAGAGGAGATAAAAAAGTATTCTTATTAGAATTTCAATATTTATTAAGAGAAAACTAAAATAATGATCTCCGCATCACATGAAGAATCTCCACACCAGGGAATAATGTCTTATTATTCAATTCAGGATTGATGTTGTTCCCTTGAAAGCTCAAATCTAGATGGAAGGGACCCTTTGTGGTCATTCAAGTATTCTCTTATAGGACCATCAATATTTATAAAGGAGGAGAACTACCCTTAAATGTTAATGGTAAAATATTGAAGATATATTGACATCCATTCCATGAGGGATGTTTCAACACTTTGAGATTCATCTTGGCACTACTGAGTTAAAATCTAGATGTTAAAATAAGTGCTGACTGGGAGGAATCCTAAGAAATTTCACATAGAAAAGACATGGATTGATTAGATTTACGAAATATTAGGAGCATGCCGAAAGAAAAGAACTAGGTCCTAGGCTAAAATGAGGGAAAATTCAAAAATTACATGTTGTGTAATCCAATACATGGTGTGTAAGATTCATGACACCAAAAACCATAATTTTATGTTTTAAAAGTCATGTAATATTACATGATGTGAATTTCCATGACTCATAAATGTCATTAACCATAGTTTCATGATGATCAACACCTCCCCATCTTCAACCACCACTATCAACCACATGAAACCCTCTCCTTTTCCTCACCCAATCCACCAAAACCTCCTACACCTCTTTCAAATACATCCCCCTTCCCTTATTCCTCCTTCCCATTCCATTTCACCCACAATGGTTCTCATGAAGACTGTTCACACAACTCCAATATATCTGTAATCCAAATGTGAAATTCCACCTCTAGTAAAGAACCAAAGGGTTTTTGCGCCTTCATCACCCCTATTTGACTTATGCTAGCTCCAATTCGGCCTATATAACCCCATATACCATCATGGACTCACAATCAATGTCCATAAGGTCATAAGGTACTACTCACCCCCATCTACAACCCATCATGCATATATCTAACCCCAAACACCAGGTCGCACTGGTCCATTTGCAGGAAAATCCCATATGGTCCATAAAAATGTTGGATCTAGTCATCCTCATGTGCATTCACAACAACCAATAGGTCCTCCACCTCATTTACCACATGAACATTACTACCATTGTTATTGTTTAATAGGATACCTTTAGGGAGCAGTTACAAGAGTACTAAACCACTTCCAAGATAGATGTCAATATCCTCCACTTCTAGCTAGGTGAAAGAACCCATGAGATTTCCTTTTCTAAGTTTGAAATTGAGATTAGTATTTATTCTAATATCTTTACTACTTTATATGTATTTTTGACTCAATAGATCATGTTGATCATGTTGGATACAACCCAACATTTGAGGATGATTTCCTAGGACCCTCACAACATCCATGATCCTCAAATTAATAAATCCACCAATTTTTGTGATCCCATGCTATGGATTCTTTATTTAGAACTGACACATGCTGGGTTCTCTCATGTAGAGAATCACGGGATCAAGAGCCCTCTTGACATCCTAATATTCACCACTTCCATGGGAGGACTTATCTTCAATATGGAATGTCAGTTCACATTCTATTTCTAGCCACATGCATTGCATACGTGAGGTACAATGGTGGGTGAATCATTCATCACTCATCTATCCCAATATCTCAGTGTCTTTGACACTACCCTTACACCCAAATCTGTTAGACTATTGGAGTTGATTGATGGCACACTACTTTATAAGGTGAAGATATTGACGAAGGATGATGAAATCTATCAATGGGTGCCAGGATGAATTGTGGGGGTTGATGAGGCGTCAAGACTATGCTACTGACCCAACACCTACTTCTACCACCTTAGATTTATCAACCACCCATACCACATTCATCTCACCCCATCCCTACAATACTACCATTTTTCTCCAATTCATGCCTCTACTCACACCGATTTCACTACCCCAACCATCAATATCGTAGCCACCCCATCTCATACCCAACCCTAACTAGCCAACCTATTACTCTCCGAGCAGTATATAATGGTGAAATTACATCACATTTTCCACTTCCTAGGAATACCAATCATTGAACCCCATTCATTTACCATGACTCCCTCCCCACCATCCCCTATAACTGTTCACCCTCGACCTCTTGGTGTCCCTTCATCCTCCACCACTCTTATACCGGCCACCACCTCAACCGACCTACCCTCTGATCTGACAGACTCTGCTGCCCAACATGAGGTTCTAGAAAATGAGTCTTGGATAGGAAAGGGAACAAACCATACATAATCTTCTAAGGTAACTTTCATCGATCCTACTACCATATACCAGACCAATATTTGGATTGGTACATCCCCCCACTAAGATATCAGCGAGTTTCTTGCACCACAACACCCACTGTAACAGTTAGTCCCCCCATTCCTTCCCCCATAGATGATATTGATAGGGAGGTCTAGTTACAGGAACCCTCTGTTTAGGAGGGGACACTAAATGAGCATCTTGATGCTTTTGATTATTCTTTTTATATCCTGGTCCCCTCCCCCACTTTTTTACAAAGTTTTAGTAATAACCTTTTTTAGTTCTTTTATTCCATTTACCTCTGATGTATCACTATTATATTTATAAACAAGGGATACATTTTCTTTATTAATGTATTACTTAAGCAAGGTATAGCTCTACATCAACTACTATGGTCATCGATGAGCCCGTTCTACCACCATATTCCCTTGTACTATGGATGAAACAGTATATGGATAATATTGAGTGCCAACTTGAGGATTTATCACTAGAGATCCATGATTAGTAGAGGTCACCAAAATGATGAGAACTTCTTATTTTCTTACAAAACCATATTAAATTTCAGTACACTCTGGAGGTGATTAGCCTCATTAAGCGTCCACACAAATTCGATGACAGAGTGAGAAGTTCATATAGGTGGCATCAAACTTCGGAGCATATGGATTCAACTGATTCATTCTTCTCAGTATGGATGATGATGTATTTTTTAGTTCTTTATGGGAGGAAACCTAAATTTCATTTGTTTTATGTATTTCTAGTCTTGTTTTTAGGATTTTCTATTTTTATTTTAGTAGTGTTTTTATTCATAGGTCACTTTTAAATTCATTGTACCCACATTTTTTCATGTATCTGAGCTATGCTTTTGTTATTAATTGTGTGCACCTAACCATATTAATTTTTTTTAAAAATATTTAAACCTTGTGGACTAATGTATTATCTTGTACGATAATTGCGTTTGAAATAAATTTTATATGTAGAACAAATTTTTAATCAATATCTACTGAGTTACACATGGAATGACACTTATACAGGGCTCTCTCAATTCCATAAATTTACATTTCAGTTTCAATTTAATTTTATCTATGCTATATCTTTTATATGCTTCCCACGATCCATTTCGGGATAGTTTAGACACTATCTCATTTTATGTGTGGGGTAGTTATTTTCAATATTCATTTTTGATACACTTGGATTACTTCTTATTTTCATCTATCTAGGAGAAAATTTTCATTAAAAAAATTCTTTAAAGATGAAAACTCATAGAACCCATTTAAATAAACAAAAAATATAGGTTGGATGTTTTTGAAATCTGTGTTTTTATCATGTTCACTTTTTCAGAATGATTTATGAGACTGGTAATTTAATTCAAATTAATTTGTTTGAAGTTTATTTTGAATGACTTATTACTTCATTTTATACCCTAAGTGATTGCCATTTTTTCTTATATACTCCCATTCCTATGATTATTTGGTGACCACAATTTCATATTCTATTCTGAATATATATTTTCAGAGACAAACGGGGTATATAAAGGTATCAGAACTTACATTGAGATCTTATTGAGGGGGTGACCAAAAAACTAATTTTTTAATATTATTGGGGAAATCCTTATTGGGATAAATTATCCTAAGACACACTTAACATTTTTTCCTTCGTTTATCCTATAGTGTCCATGAATGACCTATTTAGGATTCATCTATTCCATGATTATTATCCCTTTCTAGCATACTCTTGCTATAATGTATGATTATCTTTTGAATAAGTGTGGGGGAATTTTTTAGCTGATAGACACAGGATGTACTTATTGAGTTGATGTATTATATTAATTTTACCAAAATGATATGATATGATACATGATTCATTTTATTAATTTTATCTCAACCTTGATCCATTTAATGAAAATGAAAGAGAAAAAATATTTTGGTTTGTGTAATTGGATGGTAAAAAACAATCATTCCCAAATCGATTAATCCTCTGAGGGATCATATGTGGTTAGGGGATAGACATGAGATCTAACCCAAATAGTAATTTTAAAAAATAAATAAAAATAAAAGAAAAAAAGAAAATAATGTTATAGATTTTTTATGCATAATTAATATACTCATGGATCCACTTGAGCTTCTTGGAGCATTAACACAATTTGATTCTAGAAGGGCCATTAAATTTAACTATTCACATTTATCATGAATTATAATTGATAAATTATCTTCCTTTTTATCTTTATTTTCATTTTATACCCAGATTCCCTTAGTCTCAAAGTCATTTTAACCCTTTTTTCTGAAACAATCATGATTAATTTAATATTTTTATTTATGAAGGGTAAATGATTGAACCAATGAAAGCCTATGGTTATGAACATGTATTCAAGGTATCAGAATAACTTTAGTTACATTTCAACTTTAATTATGTGATAAAATTATAGGTGAGTTTAGTTGAAAATGGGTTTATAATTTAAGGAACAGTTTTAAGATAATAATTAAAATTACAAGAATATGGATTATGAACTGAACGATGAGGAATGAATGGTTTTCTATTCAAAATTTATTATATATGAGTGAAATTTTATTCTTACATTTAGTTTTATTTTCCTAGTTGAAATGAATGTTTCTTATTTTAAAAATTGTTTCATTTAGAATCCCTGTTGAGATGCTTTTTTCTTATGAACAAGAAATTGTTCAACTGTGGGGTAATTTGATAAGATGAAATTTTATATACATTTTGGATTCATTTAATTAATTATTATTCATGTTTTATTCAAGAATTATCCATGTATGTGTTTATTACTTAAAAAATAGGTATCCAAGATTCCAAAGGATTTTTTTTCAAAATTGGCCAAAATTTGACTTTACACGACATAAAACACATACATGATGTTTATGCATCATTCACGACATGTGAGAATTCATGAATCACAAGTCATGAATTAATTACAATTCATGAAATATTACATAATGAGAATATTCAATACAAAATATGTACCCTGTAAGGACACTTCCCATTTAAATTTCAATTTGTGAGAAGAAACATGTCATGAGATTCCATTACACATCGTGAAATGAGTCGCATCTACGAATCCTGATGATTTAGATCGAGATATATAATAGATCAAAAATATATTTATACAACCATGGATCAAGATTAAATGATGTGAAAGGATTACACGTTGTTTAAAATTTCATCTATTTATTTCTAGATCCTGGATAATCGTGTAGACCACTTCTGAAGTACTATTTTTATTTATTTCTCTCTCATTTTTCTCCCTTTATTTCCCTTCAAACAAGAATTTAGACAATAAATTTAACTATTTTGATTAAATAAAAGTTTCATTGATTCTCCTTCAAAAGTTATTCATTTATTTTATTATTTTTTACCATTCTGACAGGCATTTTCCATTTCTGTTTCCACTTAACAGTGGCATCACACCATGTTCATTATTGTTTACTAATTCAAGTAAGTGTTTGATTGGTTTATTAATTACTTTCTTTAAAAACTACTTGATTTTTAATCCATAAAATATAAACTTACCTATTTCAACTATATTATTGATCTTCCAAACTTGTCTACAATTGATTCATTGATTTAGTTTAATACCATCAAGAGAAGCTAAACTACTTAGGGAAAGTGTCGAGAGTAATGGTTGTTATGAACTTAATGAATATCTAAATGAAAAATTGGTAACTGTAAGTATAATAATTAGGTAAAATTATAATTGTTTATTCAATTATTTTAGTCAACCCTGACCATGGGATGTTTAAATGAACAAACCTGGCCTGATTGGAGTAGAGTAGGATATGACCATTAGCTTGTTAAAATTTATTCCATAGAAGTTAGGATTAATGAATCTAGGTTCTTATCTATATCTAGAACAATTAATAGTTTAATATTAAATATATCTAATTGGGTTGACCATATTCAAATAGTTATCTATGCACCACTTCAGAACCTAAGCCTTAGGACTATCCCAAGTTTGGATCGATATTATCCATTTTACCTATACCCTAAAATTAACCCTGATCCATATCTTCTACCAAAAACTAAAAAAAACTCAATATAGTTAATTAAATTCCAAATATAAATCTTTTTTCTAGGAATCCTATATAAAGGGTTTGAATTTATTTGTTCCTTATGCTCTATTCCTTCCCCTTGGTTCAACTCCACACTTCCGCTCTACTATATCATTGTAGCAAGTATAGTTTTGGATAAAACAAATTCTAACTGGACATCCACCCATGTGAATTAAATGATAAGTGTGGGAATTCCAACATCATTACTACATGACATAAAACTATATGGTGTAGTCATATCGTATTACCTTAAACTGTATCAAAAGAACAACATGGGTTCCGATTGTTGTTCTCATAAGATACATAGGATACCTCTTGAAGGTTATATTCCATATCCAAGACACCAACCACCTCTTCATACGGTGATAAAATCTAGAGTTTTTGTATATAACTATAAACTAGAGTATTATAAATAGACATGATATTAATGTAGAACCCATGAAACACATAGTTATTTTCAACCACTATTGAGAAAGTAATTAGCATAGGGGTGAGCAGTCCCATATCAAGGCTTGGGAAGGATTCATGAACATATCCCAAATATATAAGAGAGTCCTGAAGTAGGAAATAATCAACCCCCCAAATGATGTGATGATACTCACCTTCCATCTTCTCGACTAATGTGGGTTCTTAATCATTGTTGGGTTTGAAACCCCAATGATCACTTTTCTTTGGAAAGAAGGCCCATACCTCATTAAAGATATTGGAGTCATTGGGAGTTTCCATAAAAGAAAAAAAAATGGTGAACCTAAGAAGAATCTCATTATAACCCATTTCACATTAACTTTTTTCTAGAAATTATTAGTTCTAAAAAATACTCATACTTACGTATAAAAACAATTTTTAGAAATATTATGTTTTATGCTAAAAAATTATGTGTGAGATAAACTATCAATGATAATTATTTTTATAAAATACATTGATTTATTATAAACCAAAATCTGTTTAAATAAATTTAAAATCAAGAAATAACCTAATTTATACAAAAAAATTATTAATTAAAAGAGAAGGCCACAATCATTATTTAATGTAACATTTTACTTTAGTAATAAAAATTCTTAGAATATGTTTTATATGAAAAAAGAATATACAAAAATTCACAATTTTATTCCTCAATTTCATATTTTATTTCATTAATATTTTCTAAATATTTTAGCTTATGATTTCATAATGATGAAATCATAGAAATTATTAATTTTTTAAATCCCTCATTTTTGATAAAAATTATACCATTTTAGAAAATTCTCAAAAACCCATAATATAAAAATTATGATACACTAATTGAAATTTTTTTATCTAACTAAAAATATAAAATTTTGAAATTTATCTTTTAATGGAAAATGAATAATACAAACAAAAATTGCTTTTATTGAAGATTCCATTTTTACATTATTTTCTAAATTTATATTCATGGGTTTTTTAAATTAAAAATACTAATTTTAAATTCATTATGTCAATTTATAAATATAAATTTTTAATATTATAATGGTTTTAAAAACATTTAAGTTATATAAACGTCATGCAACAAGAAAAAATCGATATTTGTTTTACTATTCTCCCAAAAATCGATTATTTTAGAAAAATATCATAAATAAATATATAATCTAATTTTGATGTTCCGAATTTAGAAATGATTTTTAATTTATCTAATATAAATTTTAAAATAATTAAATTTATCTTTTAAAAAACATATAATAAGGAAAATAGATTTTATTGAAAATATCATTTTCAATATTAATTTATATCAATTAGTTTTCTTCAAAATGAAATAAATATTAATTATTTACCTTTTTAGTATTTATTATAACATTATTAATAATTTATTCATAATTTTTTGTGTTTTTTTATGTTGGGTATAACATGTAACACATGTTATGGAACATAGTATGTATTTTTAAGGGATTAAAAATTTTAATTCATTGCATTCTATCACCTTAAATAAATTAATTCCTCATAATTTAGTTATCATTAACTCACAGGTAAAGATAAAGGGATTTAAAACATGGGCATGACTCAAGATATTATATCTAATGGGATATGATACTCAATATCACATGGAAGATTAGAAAATAATCATTTTTCCTAACCATTTTTAATGAAATGAATTTCATAAAATTTTATTAAAGACCATGTGAAGGTTTATACTTTTTTCTTTGATAGTTATTTATGCTCATATATGGTCAAATTAGAATTAGATTATGTTATTTCATATTCAATAAATTAATGTGGAGTCAAAGTGAAAAAATAAATTCTATTTTAAAGATAAATTCATTTTTTTAGTGGTGGATATTATGATGTACACATATTTTATATCCAATAACATAATAATCGTACCACTAAATTCTTTCCTTAAAACAAAAGTCACGAGGGTGGTGACATGATGTAACTAGAAAACACCCTAGATAAAATAGTGTTTATAAAACTATAATAAATTCAATAATTCATTGTATAGGGTAAGTTAAATTTAATTACCACAATCCTCTTAATCGATAGTCATTTTATAGGTTCTTCCTTGCTCCCTGGGTCTAGGAGGTTTTGGATTTATATCATCCTCAATAATCATTGAATTATGGAATTGATGTGGATAATTCCCATGTTTTCCACACCTAATACATTAAATTATTAGTGGTTCACTTGAATGAGTTATAAATTCTTTCCTTATGTTAACTAGAATATTCATTTTCCTACAATAGTTTGAAGCGTTATGGCCCCCTCTTTTTACATGTAAATCAACTGTAAATTTTTTCCTTCATCATCACCATCACGTGATTTTTCATGAGACACCATATTTCTCTTCTTTGGTGTGTCTATGAATTTAAGAAAGGTCAAATTTTTAATCATATTCTGTGATACTTAGTTTGTCATAATCATGTTTTTTTTCTCATTTAACCTCCCGTTCTAATGGGGTTTTCATGGAGGTAATATCTTTGTTTTCCCTCGCACCCATGGTTTTTTTTAGTTCCATCCATTACTAAAAAACAGATTAAATGGGTGTGGAAATATTCATAATAAGGAGATATTATCATAATCATAAAAAATGAATTCAACCTTTAAAATTATTATTCTTTTACATTTTCACTTTTTTCACATTGTCCCATTTTTCCTTTAGTTCAACCTATATAAGTCATATTTTGATCTTGGTTACTTTATTAGGGTTATCTTAAAATCCTCAAAGTAACTAGGTAAACAATCTATCATAGTTTTTTTAAAGAGAATATGTTCAAACAAATAATACCCCATAGGATTTCAAAATAGGTGTGTCATAATGGTGTATTAACCATGAAACAAAATGATGGTTGAGATATACTTGACCAACTCTTTTTAGGGTTATTGACCCTCATTTTCATTAGTTCTAAAACCATATCCCATTTTATTATCAAAACATGGATAAATTTCTATAAAATACATATACTAAAGACTTTATTTATATTATAGGATATCATCCTACTCTTATACTCATTTTTAGGGGTTTTACTAAGGTTTTTTTATCCCTAATACCAAAGGTAAGTAAACTTACCTAAAAAAATAATTGAACTAATATAAAAAATCAATAAACAAAACTGATAAAATAAATAAAATATACTTTGATACTAACTATAGTTACCCAATATTAACATGAAAAATAAATAAATTAATCTCATGATTTAGATTATAAATCTTATAAACTATCTAACATCTCAAATACTAAAAGGTTTAGTGTCATGGAGGGTAGCTACAAAAGCATCCTTTTTTTATTACACTTGTGAGAATTTATCTATAATTATTCTCTTCTAGAACCTTTATTGCATATCTCACATGATATAACCATCTCCATAACATGGGTAATGGAAACATAAGAAAGGGGTGAGATCAGATACTCAATATGAGAATAACATATCATAATGTGTCAAATCCTAAACATGAGGGAGAACATGAGAAAGAATTAAATATCTTAATATAAGATAGTAAGACCATAAATGATAATAATAAGAAATGATAATGCAACCTATGATCAAAAAAATATTTTTAATGAATCATATAAGATAGACGTAGATCAAAAGTAAATATAAATAACCAAAAACATGTGATACTGATATAAAAGTGTGAAATACTTTAAAAATTCTAAGCAATCATGAAAACATGTAATATATTCATAAACCACATGAAAATGTGGCACAATCATAAACATAAATTTTATTATCATTGTATATATAGCTACCCAAAAACCAATTCACTTGTAAATTTGTGAGTTGATCTTAACATCACCACACTCACACTTTATAAACCTACCTTCTCACTAACTTTTTTCACATGTAAAATTTTGTGTAGATATTAACCCAATCACACTCACCCTTTTTGAACCTATTTATGTGATAACCTATTCACATAACATTTATATCTAATTAGATATAATATTTTACAAAATTAATTTGAGGGAAATATAATTCACACTCATATCATAATCTATAAATTTGTGTACCACTTAAAAATATAAAATTCTTCATCTCACAAAAAACCCATGGATAAAGAATGATTTTCATTAAACATTCAAAAACATCACATAAAATGAACATAAAAAATCATACAATATAAAAACTCTAATTTTAAAAAGTAGAATTTGATATAATATTATCAAAAGTGTGATCAAAACATAACTTCTAGAAAGATAACCCTTGGAGGTAGTGATTTTTTTTTTCAAAAATAAATTTCAAAACATTGAAGTATAAATTAAATTAAACAAATAAAAGGAAACAGTTTCATTTTGAAAACCTTATTTATAAATAGAATATCCTAGAATATTCATAAACATTTCAATAAATAAAAGCTAAAATACTTTGAAAACTACATATTTTGAAACAATATTTAATAATTATGATCTCAAAAACACAAAATGATTCAAAAAGGGTGAGTGGAAATACATTGAAAAATTTCACTTTTAAAAGAACTCATAATAATAGAGAATTGAAAAGAAAAAATGTTTTCCAGAAAAGTAGTGAAAATAATTATAAAACTTTTAAATTTAAAAATAATCATTAATAATGGATCCTTGAAAAATAATTAATGATTTCAAAGAGTGTAAGTTAAAATACCTTGAATTTTTTTTTATTTCTAAAAATAATATTTAATAATAGAAACATCAGAAAGACATAAAGTTTTTGAAAATGTAAAGTGAAAATAATTTGATAATATTTAATATTAATAATAATATTTAATAATTCAAACTCGAAAAAATATATAGAGTTTATAAAAATAAAATCTCAAGTGGATGATAAAACTTTTTATTTTGAAATGAAGAAAAAACATTTTGAACACTTTGAAATAACCATGCTGAAAACTCACATCATTAAAAATATAGAGAAATTTTTTTTAAAAAAAATGGATTAATGGGAATAAAAGATTTATGAGATAGAAAAACATTTTTCTATTTCCACTTGGGAGTAGAACATAGGTGGGAACTAAAAAAAGGATGTAAAAGAAAAATCCATTTAAAGAAATGGGGATTATTCTTAAGAAACATGTATTTTAAAGAAACAATTGAATAATGATAGAAGAATGCTTTTTTTGGATCATTATTTTCAAAATAAATAAGGTTTAAATAAAAAATAAAATAATTATAGGTTATAATATATCAATATTGAATGATTATTGTCATTGAAAAGAGATTATGACCCAAGGAACATATTTGATCTAATAAAATCCGTTGCAAAATTTGTAACATTTTCATCAAAACCACATGAGAGAAATAAAAATAAAAAAATCACTAGATATATAAAAATATAATTTTTTCCTTATGTATAATGGTAATATAATAATATACACACCATTTAAAAAGGAAACATGGTGTATATCTTAAAAATGTCTCAAAGAATTCAAATTTGAGACAAAGAAACCCTTAATGCTTAAATAAAAACCACATGAAATGGAGAGATATTGAAGATAAAGTTAAAATACCCTTAATAATAATAACAATAATAAATGATATTAAATATTCAATTGGAATTATATACACCGTTTAAAATAAATTAGGAGCATAAAAGAACATGTGTCTCAAAGAATGATGTTTTGAGATGAAACTCTTACCATGTTTCCTTTCTTAGTTGATGCCACTATATCTTATTATAAGAATAACATAGATAACTTAATTTTCTATTTAATAAACTTATTAATATATTTTATCTTATGTATCCATAATTTATAGTTATTTTTATGGCTATATTGGTTAGTTATATATTATTTTTCCTATTAGGTGTTAATAACTCTAACCGTTTTAACATTTTTTTTAATGTTGATGTCATTAATCATCAATTAAAACCAATTTCACCATTGATATATAATTATAAATAATTTAATATATATATTATACTTATTTATAAATTTATTATATAATTCCATATGTTTTTTAGTTATGTTATGTAAAAATAGAATCAGTCTCTCCTTATTTATGTGATTTTAGAAAATGGAATAAGATATTTCAATAAAAAGTTAAATACTTAATATAATATATCCAGAACCATAAAATAATAATTAATTAATTATTATATTATAATAATATTATTTTTCATACTACCATAGTTATTCATAAAATATTTTTATCGCATCATTCATGATATATCTTCATAGAATTGGTCAATTGAGTGGTTAAACCATCCCAAAGTTGAACAAGATTTAACCTGATTGGGGAATATGGTTAAAAAGGTGTTTATTTTGAAATAATATATTTATAGACGAATTATAATGATATTTTTTTTGTGGAACATATTTGAATATATTAGGATAAAAAATAAAAAACTTGAAAAAAAAAACAAAAAACAAAAAACGATTCTTCATAGAGACGGTAGTCCACACTCATACACGATAGACATTACTTAGTTTTTCTATGTGTACAGAAATGAATAAATAATGTTATTATGACTAATACAAAAATATTAGTATAATACTGAAACCTAATCTATCAAACTATTATGTTGATAAGATATTTGTAAGAGTAATATTGAGAAGAAAACATAAGAAGAAGATAATCCATATGTTGGGGACATAAGTTTTCATTGGAAGTCCCATTCAAATAGAAGGGAATAAAAAAAATTGTGGGGCCAGTATATTATGTTTGTGGGTGATTGTTTGAGGTGGAGTAAAAGTGGAGAGTTTAAGGGTGTAATAAATCCCATTTTATACGAAAGGGAAATGACACTATTGGTGACACCCTTTTAATTTTAATAATTTCATTGAAATATTCCAAGGTCAATGGATTCAAAGTTTCAAAATAATCAATTGTGTGACATGGTAGGTTATAAAATTCCTCCTATACAATCATTTTGGAGTCATCCTTGAGTGATTTCAGTAATTTTTATTTTACTTTTCTTTAGTTTTTTCAAGTTTACTTTTACATAGGTAACTTTTCTTTTTTACCCATGGTGATCAATTAAATTGACCACAATTAAATTTAAAGATATTGAATAATTTTATCATTATAATAACTAATATGAAAAAAATATACAAAAAATATCTATTTTTATGAAATTAGAGTTCATAAAAAAATACTTAACACATAAAAATAGTTTCTAAAGAAATGTTGTTTTTAAGCTTAAAATTTTTGTGTGAGATAAAATTATCAATGTTAATAATTTCTATAACATAAAATGATTTTTTATAAAAAAACATGGTTATGTAACATTGAAATCAAGGAATAACCAATTTTCTATGAAAATAATACTTAATTAAAAAAGGAAAAAAATAGTTTTGTTATTATAACATTATACATTAGTTCTAAAAAAGTTTGGAATAAGTTTTAAATTTAGAAAAAATATTTCAAAATGCATATGTTTTTTTGTAATTTTTTATTTTATTTTTATAATGGTTTTGAAATATTCTAGGTTATTCTTACATACAGATAAAATCATGAAAATTATAATTTTCATCAATCCGTCATTTTCAACTGAAAATAAAACTTTTTAAAAAATTATCAAAAATTAATAATTAGTAAATTTTATTATGATGAATTGAAAAACAAGTTTTATTTTTTTTCTAATTAAAATTATAAAATTATAAAATTATAAAATTTATCTTTTAATAGAATATAATGAAATCTACAAAAACTGATTTTATTAAATATTCCATTTTTAATTTATTTTCTAAAATGATATTCATGGGCTTTATAAATTTAAAATAGTAATTTTAAATTATTTAATTAACATTAGAAATATAAAATTTTTATATCATTTTTTTTAAAAAACCTCTATATCTTATAAAAGAAATGGTATTAAAAAATTCAATTTTTTATTTATTCACCAAAAATAGAACATTTTATTAAAAAATAATAAAAAATTCTTAATTTAATTTTGTTGTGAGGTTTCCAAAATTAATTTTATGCTATCAAATCCCAATTTTAAAATTTTTAAATTTATTTTTTATGTAAAATGTATAATATAAATAAAATGAATTTTATTTTAAAGAAAGTTTTCAATATTAACTCATATTAATTATTTACCTTATAAAGTTAATAAAAATTAATGGTATACCATTTTAGTGTTTAATATTTTTTTATTAATAAGTTATAATTATTTTTTTGGTTTTTTTATGTTGTGTTTAGAATGAGAAACAAGTTATAAAAGGTAGTTTGTGTTTTGAAGGGAAATAAAATCTCATATTGTTACACCCTCCTTTTGTTCCTTATAAATACTTAGTGACTAAAGAATATTTCGATGTCTTAAAATATTATTTGATTAGATTTTTTAAAAAGAACATCATTGGTTTTGGGAAGAAAGTGAAACCAATAAGAGGAAAAGGATTCTCAATGATAATAACTCTTGTGATATATCATTTTCTACTGATAATTCATCTTAAAAATGATTTGATGAACAATGAGATTGAAGACATTATTTCTCAAGATGGATAATTTAAAATAGATCTCCATGAAATTGTGATTAATCTAAACCATAGATTTTGATATTCTATTTTATATCCTTCTACATCAGTTACTTTTCTATTAGAACCTATTTTTGTTGCACCTCCTACAGTTATGCGTAGTGTTGTTAAGGAATATTAGATTAAGTAGATCATAAAATATGAGATGAAGGTAGTCCAAGATGAATATTAGATATCCAAAAAATGGTGTTTGAGGGATCTCAAACACATGCATCAGAGACTTTGGAATTGGATAGAAAGGATGAGAATATAGCTTGTAGAGACAAAGACAAAATTTGAAGGTCTATTATATTTTATTAGAGAAATATTTTCACTAAGTCAGACCTTAAGACCATATTCAAATCCAGATCAAATGGTCTTAGGATACCTCCTCTAAATGGGGACTTTAAATATCTTGTGGGGAGAATGAGGGTTATTACTCTAGTTCTAGAAGAATTTTTTGAATAATAAGAATGATTACTTGCTATCCATACAACAAAACTATAGAGATATGAAGTACGTAACTATACTTCTACATCCCAATATTTATACTTATAATACTCGTATTCTTGCACATCCTTCCATACATATATCTTCTTCTACCACTTCTTATACTAACCCCTTAATCTTTACTCTTAGACAAGTTGTTCAGTATATTCACCCTATCTATAGGTGTGTGGTTCTCCCATATCATCACCACAACGTACACTACCTATATCATCCTCTAAAAAACAAGGGAAAGATAATATTCTCTCTTTTATTATCTAAGATATTGTATCAAATTCTAATTCTTATTATAATATTTTATAGCTCCATTTTTAATATTTTTTGAGTTATAAATGAAATTCCTTATTACAATATTATATTTCTATTTATCTATTTGTTTTTATTATTTCTTCATTACAATATTTAAATACCTATGATGTAAAATTTGATAATTCGAAGTGGGGGATAAATTTATTTTCAATTAATTTAATATTTTTATTTATTTGTGATAATGAAAAGGGAGATATTTTTGGCTTAGTCAAAAAACTCCTTATTTAAATGCTCATAAATCATGTTTCTTATGTTATTAATTAATTTTATATTTTATAATATCCATATTTTCTTATATAAAAAATATGATAAATGGTTATTTCTATAAGTGACCATATCAACCTATAGCATGAATAATCTCAACGGACTGTGAAGGTCAAGTATCCATATATAAGTAACTACACATTGAAGTCTGTGTGACCTCATGAAAAAACAAGTAACCATGTTTCAGATGAGAAAATTTTATCTATGTCTAGAACTGACCATAAATATAAAAAATTGACCTCATGGTTATTTCAAGTGACTAGATGAAGGATTCAAATTACCTCATGATGAATTCAAGTGGCCATAGAAATAGACAACGAATTTATGGTAAAATTTTCAACCTAGATTATGACGAAATGAAAGGACTGAATGTAAAAATAAATTGAATTTTTCAAATGAGTATGTAATGTAACCATAAGATTAGGTGAAAAAAGATGAAGTGATCAAAATCTCAAGTGATTTCAATTCAAAGTGGAATTTCCTAAGTATAGATCAAGTGATTGTATGTAATTAAATAAACGAAGAATTTTTTAAATTCCAACAGCTATATTTTGGAAGAATTTGATGAGAGGTAAGAGAATTTAAGGAATTCGGATGAAGCAATTGAGTACAAGTATTAATTTATGAATATTCTATAATGGATAATTTGATAATTTTTTCTCTTTCACAAGTAGAGACAGTCATGAACAATGATAGGATACAACTGAAATCCTTATCTGAGAGACCGATTCATTGTATACTTCCCTAATATGTTTTCTTTTTTGTTCTCTGTGAAATATAAATTTAATGAATTTTCTAAAATAAATTAAATGTAATTTATTAAATGGATCTGATCAAACTGAGAATCTTCAAAACACCCTCTTTATATCTTTATATTCACTCTGTTTTAGTTTAATTTTTATTTTCATGTGTTTTATCTATTATATTTGTTGTAAAATTATATATATATGTATTAAAGTGTAATAGGAACCCTTTCCATAATTATTTACACCTATTATCCCATGAACAAATATAGAGGATGATTGTTGTATCATAGACTACTCTTTGAGAAGTTGTATCTATAATACCTGATCCATGATTTAGATCAAGTTTATTAGGATTTAAAAAATGTGATTGGAATAAGGTGAGTGTTAAGTAGAGATGATTAATGTTATATATTGAAACCATACTAATTATTGAAATTCTATTATGTGTTGTTATTGTTTTTCTTACTCTATTTTCAAAATATTTTCACTTTTTTTTATTTCACATCTATTTCATGCTCATTGTTTTCTAAACTATGGTTTGAAAATAATAACTCTTATAGTTAACATATATATGTGATATATTCTATTATGGTGTGATTATATTAAATTCAATGGTTAAATCTATTTCAAAATAGTTTTATCAATGTTTTGATTAGATTGTTGAGAAACTATTTTAATCATTATATTTTTTATACCTACATTATTTGATAACAAGGTTGTTTATTTAAGGGGTTTCTGAATAGTTTTTTAAAATAAAATTTAAATTGGAATATCGATTCGTTCTACTGAATATTTTAATTGGGACCAACATCTGGTATCACAATACTTGTTTTTCTTTCTCATTTCTTACCTTTGACCATGATAATGGTTTTAGCAAGAACCTTTTAATTTATGTTTTTAATTTATTTTGTTATTATGGACGATAAGTATATAGGATGTGCTAAAAATAAATCTCTATATTTTAATTTTTATAATTATTCTCAGGGGAAGATAATAATAAAAATTAATATTAATATAATGGATTTAGATGTTTTGGGATATATAGAGGATAAACATGAAAACATAAAAATGATAGAAAATAATGGGATAATCTATCTTAATATACATAATATTAAAATTTAAAATCCATGAATGAATTATTATATTAATTAGGTTATGATAAGATTAATATAATATATTTTTGGGATACTATTTATCAAATTATAGATAGTTTTCTTATATCTCATGAAGGCACATCTAATGGTGAGGAAATGAGAATAAATATGAATACTATTAAGTATGATAATTTAAAAATCAATCCTGATGAATCTATTTATAACATTTATCTTAGGTTTAATGAGATCATAAATACTACGATTACACTTGAAAAAAGATGGCTGATAAATCTCAAGTATTAATAATCTTGAGATACCTACCAAATCATTGGATAGGTATTGAAATCTCTATTTGAGAACCATATGACATCAACAAACTACCAGTAAGAGAGTTAATTTTAGAGCTTATGATACATGAAGTAGAGATAAAATTACACAACTAAGATGATGAACCAAAATAGTAAATTTTATTTCATTTAAATAATCACATTCAAAATCCAAGTAATTTCTTAAACCTGACCATGCATGTGGAATTTAAGCTGATACACACAGTTATGAAGAAAAAGCTCAACTATCTAGAAGATTTTTTATGTTTCCAAAATATAATAAAATTTTACATCATCCAAATTATAAAGGAAGTTATGAGAAAAGAGGAAATTCTAGGAAATATTGAAAAAAGTATGAATCCTCTAATAATAATACATATTATGAATATAAGAGGAAAGGATAAATAAAATTTGATTTCCAATTCTTAAGTATAAGAAACATTATTAAAATAAAGAGAAAATAACAATGAATGAAATAAAGTTCACTTTGAGTTCGTCTGATAAAATCTATAGTGACTCTGAATCTATCCAATAAGAGGAAAATTAAAAGAAAAATCTATTCTTTATTACTACCACATCATAGGTACCAGTTTTTTCTTCTTCACTTATATCTAATGATTCTGAAATGTTAAGTGAATAATCATAATAATATTGTTCTGTGATATAAGATATAATGAATGGTTAAAAGATAAAAAAATCTGAAAAAGGTTCATGTTTTATGTATGGTTGATAAATATGATCTTAGTATAGAAAAGGAAAATAATTTCAATCTATTAAAAGAAAATATAGTTCTAAAACTGGTGAATAAACGTATTAAAAAGGATTTGGAACACTTTATTAATGTCATAAAAACCATGAATTTTTTATTGGGTCAACAAGAGAACGCTATTTCTAAATCTGTAATTCTCTATGGATCTAGACTACAAGGAAATATTTATAAAGATTATTTTATTCCTATATCAAATAACACTACCTTACACAATAATTCTAAGTAAACTACTAGATTTGGACATAATTCTAAAACATTTGTACCTAAATTTTTTTTCTATCTAAATAAATTAATTATATTTTTATAAATCATATGAAACATATATGGATTCGAAAATATTTATTTTCTAACTTTGAAAGACCCAAAAAAATATGGGTAACAGTTTATTTTCTGGTTTGGTTATTATTTAAAAAACATTTAAAATGCTCTAGAAAAAATATATGGTATTTGGATAGTGGGTAATATATACATATGGAAAAATTCTATTTAATATTTAGTAAATTTATAAAAGTGGATGGTGGAAATATCACATTTGATAGTGATTAAAAAAGAAAAGATTATTGTATTTATACAAATCAATAACTCTAAATTTATACTTATTTCTGACGTTTTGTTTATTGATGTTTTAAAGTATAATATTCTTGGTATTTATAAATTTTATGAGGACTCATTAAATTTTATTTCAGAGAAAAATGATTGTAAAATTTATGATTCCAAGAGTGTTTTAATAATTACTTCATTGAGAAATTATAATGTTTATGATATTACTTTAGGTTCTTTGTTTTCTTAAAAATGTTTCGGGTTTATGTTATTTTCATGTGAAATATATATTGTATAATATTAATAATAGGCCACTAAAATAAATAATCATAAATAAATAAAAATCAATGATTTTTAGCAAATAACTATCCAATATATAATTACCTAAATAAAAAGTGTTCAATGATTGTTAAAATGGAAAGAAACACAAAATATATTTCAAACCAAAAAAAGAGGTTTCTGCCTCTAAACCACTAGAATTGGTTCACATGATTTTTTTAAATAATCAGGAGTTAATAGTTTAGCATAAAAACATTATAATTATGTAATTGTTAATGATTATTAAAGGTATGCATGGGGGTTTTATTATCTCACAAAATCAAATATCCTTCTTACTTTTGAAAATATGCAAAATTAGCAATGAACCTTAGTGGACTCACCATAAAAACATTATGAAGTGATAATTTCTAAGAGTTTGAGAATAAAAATTTTTAATCTCTACTCACAACATGGATATACTCAAAATTTCTTTATACCTCAAACACCTCAACGAATTCGGATTTTTAATGGAGAAATATGACTCCTCAAGAAACTACTTGAACTATTCTTAGTTAATATGACCCCCATTCTATCTTTGGGATGAACCTATTAACACATATTATTATATAATTAAAATATTTAATATTAGACCTATCTTAAAAGATACTCCATATGAATTATGATACGGTAGAAAACCCATCGTATATTACTTTTAGGGTTTTTGGATTCCAAGTCGACATTCGAAATACAATGAAAAATATGGAAAAAATCTCACCAAAAAACTATGAATGATTTTTTCTTAGTTATTCAACCAATATTTATGTACATAGGGTCATTAAAAAGGAATCAATTATTATGGAATAAATTTTTTATATCACTTTTTTTATAAAATATATGCACATGAATTCAAACTAACTATAGAAAATTTTGAAGATGGTATGTCAAAATTGAATATCAATAATACCTCTAAAATATGTAACCATGTTGTTAATTTACATGATAAATATCATAGTATAGTCCATAAAAACCATTCCAACCAAGAATAATAATTATAATAACCAAGTTCTTCATTCCCTATAACTATAAGAGCCCTTAAAATCAACCCTTGTATGTTTTTAGGAGATCGAGTTAATGGTACTCAAACTCAAGCCTCCATAAGAGTCCAGGTTGAACATCAAGACCTTTTATATAAGCTTAAACCTATGAACATCAATGATGCTTAAAAATATGTATATCTATTTTTTATTATCCACGTTTATTTATTTGAGGGGTTTTAAATTGTTTTTAAATAGATATTTTAATTTGGAATCCCAACTCACCCCACCCCCTGTCCTGAGCTATTCACTAGAAACCACAATAAAAATGAAAACTCTCAAAATCCCCTGGTTATTTAGAGGAATTATTAGAGTTTTTAGTTATTCATGGATATTCTCTATTTAGATCTTCAATATCTTCCCTTAATAGAAATAAATGTTTTGGGAGTAAGTCAATCCCTTAAACTAGAAGATAAATTTTTTGATCCTTTTCCCATTTTCACTAGTTGTATTTAAAGAGGTCAAGAACAATCTTATTCAAAATAATTGATATAAAATAATAGTGGAAATATAATTTTAGATTTTAACTATTGGGAATTGACCCAAAAATAATATTTTTATACCACATAAATACAGGTATTTCTAGGGTCTTGAAAATAATATTATATTTTTGCTTCTTATTTCTCTAACATCCCAATCATGAGACCACATCAAGATGAAAAGTGTGTCAAAATGATACTTTAGGCCTCCTATGTCATTAAAAATTGGAAATGTGAGATTCCAAAAATTGGGTGTTTGTGGAGTATAATCCACCAAATTAGTAAATGGATTTATGTCACACCCCGATCTCGGATGCCTATTTATTTTATTTTATTTTTATTCTTTTCTCGGTCACATGACATTTGGATGAGGGTTAGTTGGGCCTTGGTTTGATATTTTCGATGTTTGATGTTTTGGTGGGCCTCGGGCCGGTGCGCGGTAACCGCAGCACTAGCGGTGATAGTGCGCTTGGTCGTAGTGAATGCATTATTTCCCGATCGTTCAAATAAATAATAAAATTAAATTGACTAAATTAAATTGACTAAAAAACAAAGCTAACTAAAATTTTATAATGATAAAATATGGTTAATGTTTAACCCATAATCAAAATAATATTATTGCACAGATGATAATAATATTATTACTTAAATTGATAATATTATTATTATTTAAAATAAAATGGATAAGAAATTATTATATTTATATTATTATTAAAGAAATTGTTGTGGTTATATTATTAGTATTGATATATTTTTATTATTATTGTGACAATTATTATTATTATTACTATTATTACTATTATTATTAATATAATAAAATGAAATGAAAAAGAATAAAAACACTCAAACCCTAGTATATCTCATCCCCCCCATTTCCCTGTTCTACACCACGAGTCGCATCCCCCTCCCCCTAGCTTCCTACGGGCAGTGCCCGACCACTTGCCCACCGGATGACCCTACCTCCCAGTCCGGCTCGCCCTCCCTACTCACCCCTCCCCCCGTGATTGCCCGCACCATCCTCTTCCTCGGTCCAGCGAAGTTGTGCACCCCCTTCTCCATTGATTTTCTGTGCCGCGAGACCAGGCCTTCTCCTCCTGGCTCCTCCTCTCGGTCCGGTGCAACTCTCCCGGTCCGTCACACCCCTCCCGGTCTGGTGCAACCCCCCAGTCCCGCGCGACCCCTCCCGATCTGACGCTACCTGCTCCCGCACCCTGCTACACCTCCAACCTCACCAGCTCCTTACCCCGGACACACCCTCCGCACAACCAGCCTCACACACCAGAAAGTCCTCATCACCCTAGCCTCACACTGCCGATGTCCAATGCCCTAGCCCCCATCCAGCGACCCCTCCTTATGTGACCCCTCCTTGTGCGACCTCCCTTGCTGGTGTTCTCCTCCTCCAGTACAATTTGTTTTGGTGATTATTATCAAATCAATCAACACTCTAATTCCACATGTCATTTTCCTTGTGCTTTTTTCTCAATATTTAGGGTGTGCAATGGGTCCACGAAATTCTTTTCTCCCTTCCATTGATCTGTGGTTGTGTTCTCATTCCTCTGAGGTAAATTTATCCATCTATTCCCATTCTAATTCAATCCATATAATGTTTGTCAGATCTAATTATTGTTTTTCCATTATTCTCACCACTATTTTGGCTTTGGTTAAATTATAGTTGTGTTTTTGCGATAGATTTTTTTTTCCAAAAGTCTCTTTTGAAGTATTCTCTTGTTTATGCTTATGTTGTATATGATAATTGTGTGTGGTTAAATGTTAATTGGTCTTTAATGGTGAATTTAGATGATTTGTGTGTTTTTTTCCTTTATAATTATTATGTTAAAATGGTTGGGTTGCAATTCGGGCCCTGTTATGAAGAAATAGTGATTTTTATGGTGTGATTTTAAGTTGTTTGAGAAAGATTTATTGGTTTCTGAAATGGATCAATGTGTGTTTTGGATATAACTCTTTTTGGTACCATTTGATAGTGTGTTATGACATGTGCATTTGGTTTATGTGAGTCCTTGGTACTTTTGGTCATGTGTTGATCCTTGCCGCCTTATTTTTTTTGGATATCCTCTGTTTTTATAGTGAATGTATGGTCAACGACCAAGGACGTGCAGACATACACCTAAGGTATGTATATATATAATATATATATGTCCTCCAAGTACGTATTCCCTCATGTCATGAGGAATACATGCATTGGATTATGGATATATGTATATATATATATAGGTATGTGCGTGCGAGTGCGGGCCGATTTTGGGTGGTCGCCACCCTTTTTGTCAAGTTCCAAAGTGTTCGACATGGCCCGATTCTTCTTTGAGGTAGGTGAATCCACATTTTCCCTTTTTAAAATAATTCCATTTAATGCTTGCATATTTTAATAAACTCTTTTACTAGATTAGTATCTTTGAAAAATAATTGGCCAACCTAATATAGTGTGTTCAAGTTTTCTTTTTGGCTTGTTAAAAGTAGTTTGATACATTATCTTCTAGTTTGTGTAATTATTCTGACTTGTTAATATAATTTTTAAAGAACAGTTTAATTTGTTTATGGAATGACTAGTAAATTGTTTGTGTTGCTTTAAGTGTTTTGGAAAACATGGTTTTAATGGGTTCATTAAGGTTTAACCATTTGGTTCGAAACATGTTTTGGTGTCTAGCATTGTTTCAAAAATGGTTCATAAATGTTTATTGTTTTGGCATGTTTTGGTAAATTAATGTTTGGGTAAATGCATGTTTTTGTGAAAGGATATTGGCATGTTTTGTTCTATCTGACCATGTTTGTAAGAAATGATGTTTATTACTATTTTGTAAACATTCCTAAATGTTTTGGTAAATGGCTGATGAGGTAAACCTAAAGGCCCATTTGGAATTTTAGATTGGATGTTTACAGAAATTTGGATGTGTGTGAATTGTATGAGGCCCGTTTGGCATCTTCAAAACTGTGCATTTAGAAAACCCCTATTTGGTTAGGCCCTTCGCCTCACATGTCGATCATGTGACAGGAGGGTCCTCAGCATGGTCCTCCTTTTGATAATTTTTATGTTAAGGCATGAGACTAACTTTGAGGTGGTCGGGGTGGTGCTGGTTTGTGTCGCTTGATGGATTATATTTATATGGCTTGTAATTTGAATGTGTGGATACCTCTTTGTGAACATAGAACGGAAACTTAGCATAGCAAGGGGGTTTACTGAGAACGATTATTGCACTAGTTTAGACTATGCATTGGCTAGTGGCCCTTAGTACATATTATTCTCTGTTAGGGGATTGGGCCCCTCGGTTAGGCCAGGTAGGGAAATACCGAGCGTTTGGGCATTATGATGTCATCGAGAGTAGGCATGCTTTCAGGATGAGTCACATGTATAGTATGTTTTGGTCTTCCTCTGAGTTCCTAGGTTTTCTATGATCCTTTCATATGATCACTATTAGTACCATTTCCCTTGTTGTGTGTGGAATAATACCACAGAACTTTGTTTTGGTGTTTTCTTTGAAAATTTTTTTGTGTAAGGATGGTTTTAAAATGAACTTAAAAGTATCTGTTTTGGAAAAGTTTGTGTGAGCCCCTCTTTTGTTTTTTTCCTTGTTTTTGAATTATAAGGGAAATGGAATTGTGATTGTTAGTTTATGAAATGCAGTTTAAATATAAAAGCCTTGTTTTTATAATTGTAGTTCAAACTAGTGTTTTTGGGCTGTTTTGGAACTGGAAAATGCATGGATTCTATGGTTCAGTTTTGGCATTCCTACTGAGAATTTTAATGCTCACGCCTATCTTACCTTTTCAGATGTTGGTCCAACTATTTGGTTCAGGTTCTTGTTTCATCTTCCCATGTGAGGCAGACTGTTAGTTGTTGGAGGTGACCAAGAGGTCACATAGAGGTATACACAGTCTTGTTTTATTACCACTGTTAGTTTTATTTCTCTTTGTTAGGTCTTTATTAATTTATTTTTCTTCCTTTTATTGGCCAAATCGTTCCCACCTATTTAGTTTTGATGCCCGACACTAGTTGCTAGCCCGTGGGGATCGAGAACGCTCCTTGGGCCATGTCGCGGGCCAGCTCGGGTGACCAGTTCAGGGTTGACCTGGGTTTTTTTGTGACAAAATAGTATCATAGCAAGTCCTTGTTATTTGGGGTGTCTAGTATAAGGATATTAGAACTTTCAGGGCTTTGGAGGTAGGTTACTGGTCGGTACCTAATCACCACCACTCACAATGAGACCTGAGTTACTAGGGGTAGTCTCGGATTTAAGTCGTTTATCTTTGGTTGTTTTGGAATGAGGGATGACAATGGGGTAAAATCAGTTCATGTTGAAGCGTCACATGGGGTGGTGACCCATGTGGAGTCCAAGTTTCGGTTTAAGGTCCTCTTAGTGCTATTCTTTACTTGGGGCATGGCTTACCACCATGTCGTTGGGTTAGGAACAAACACTAGTTCTTCTTTATAATGGTTTATAGTTGGTTTTGTTTCGTTTTGAACTTGGTCAATGTGATTGTGTGTTGAAAATGAAAGTTATTTTGAAATGAAAAAAGGGGGTTTCTTACAAATTGTTTTTGAAATTAGTAAACTGGGTTTTTAAAGAGAAAGTGTATCAGTTTGGAAAAACATGGTATGTATTTGGATTTGGTAAGTAAAAGAAGTGTTTGAACCTTGTCACTCCTTATGGAGGGTCACACGTGCATGGTTATGTATGGAGATTGTGTGGGGGCACTTTTTTGTAGATGATATGAGTGAGATTGAATGAACACACTTATGAAGGTTCATAAGGTTCCATAGGTGGGTTTTAATTTTTTAAAGAAATAACGGGTTTTTAAAAGTGATTTATGATTGTGTTCATATATGTTTGGATTATGGGTCTATTTTCATTAGCTTGCATTGTTGATCTGATTGAGTTTTGGTTTGATTCCGGTTTTGATTGTGTTTTTCATGTTGTTCTGGATATGCTCCCAACAAGCCTCCAAAAGTAGTTATTGAGTTATGAAAAGTTCCAAGTTCTTATTGTATGTTGTCTTCTTAACGAGGTAATTGAAGTTTGTTAAAGGAAGTTGTATAGTTTGGAAGGATAGTGTGTCTTTTGGTTGTTGGGAACTCCCAGGTTAGTTAAGGTTTGTACCATCTTAGAATTATTTGAGGGTTCAGTTCTGGACTAGTAAAGATGAGATTTTTCATCATCATTAGAGTTTTGGGTGTGATTAATGGTGGTCAACTTCCGTGAAGGTTCCCCTTCTGGAAATAAGTGAATACTTGTGGAACTTGCCTCCAAGAAACCATCCTCTTCTGTACCGACTCCTATATTGTTGGACCATTCTCTCACATTCCACTAGTGTGGTAGGTTCAAGAATTTTATGTCGCCTTGTCGGATCCCTATGATGTCTTCCTACTGTGCTACTGTTCGGGCGACTGGGCAGAGTTTTGAAAGAAGCGTCGTTTATGAGGAAAGATTTAGGGACAGGAGGATGCAGATGTCTAACTATGAGGCAAGAGATACTTCAGCCATCAGGGCCCATGCCACAGGTTTCGGGGTGAAGCTCGCACACAGTCAAGAGTTGCCGAGGGTGTGTGCAACCTCAGTCTGGAAAATTTTTTCATCTTTGGAATGGAAATATCCAAAATTTCCATGTTCTATTCTCGTCACTGTCGTAAGCTCATCCTTGTTGTGGGGTGTGATGAGCTCATTCCCCCATGATCCAAGCAGTCTTATATACTCTCAATGTCGTTTGTAAATTGTTTGGTATTGTTGAATGGTCTGGGCCATGAATAAATGGAACTTTTCTGATTTTGAGTTGGTCTCGACTGTGTTTATTAGGGGGATGTTTGTTTCATGAAATTGATGGGAGGTGTTGAGTTAATTCTTCATCCTTAAGTTGATGGGGTGTTTTGTAGCAAGTTTTCCGACAAAGGATTAGGTGTGTTATTTGGTCCATGTTGAGAAAATGAACGAGTTTGGTTTGAGAGTTCCTACATTGGCCCCCCTGGGGGGGGGGGTAGTGTGTTCGAGTTTCGAGGGTTTCCATGTTAGTGATTTCTTGTGGTGGGGAGAACCCTCCCGTGTTCTCCCCTCAACTTCGGGTAGTGATTGTTCATGAGTTGGTCGGGTGTGACGTGTGTTGGTAATGGTCACCTCGAGCCTCTCGGTTTCTTCTGGTTTGGTTTGGCCATGGACTCTAGTTGTGTCAAATATTGACTTGGTGACTTTCTGGGGGTAGAATGTTCCTGTGGTGGGGAGAATTGTCACACCCCAATATCAGATTCCTATTTATTTTATTTTATTTTTATTCTTTTCTCGGTCCCACTCCATGTAGACGAGGGTTAGTTGGGCCCCAATTTGATATTTTTGATGTTTGATGTTTTGGTGGCCCTCAGGCCGTTGCACAGTCACTACACAACTAGTGGGGATCATCCATTTGGTCATAGTGAATGTGTTGTTTCCCAATCATTCAAATAAATAATAAAATTAGATTAATAAATTAAATTGAAAAAAACGCAGCTAAATAAAATTTTATAATGATAAAACATGGTTAATGTTTAACCCATAATCAAAATAATATTATTGCACAGATGATAATAATATTATTACTTAATTTTATAATAATATTATTATTTAAAATAAAATGGATAAGAAATTATTATTATTGATATTATTATTAAAGAAATTGTTGTGGTTATATTATTAGTATTGATATATTTTTATTATTATTGCTACAATTATTATTATTATTATTATTACTATTATTATTACTATTATTATTAATATAATAAAATGAATATAAAATGAAAAAAATACTCAATCCCTAGTCCACCCCATCACCCCCCCCCCATTTCCCTGTTTTGCACCGCAAGTTGCATCCCCTACCCCCTGGCTACCTGCGCGTAACGCCCGGTTACCATCCCACCGGCTAACCTTGCATCCCTGTCTAGCTTGCCCTCCCTGCTCCCCCCTATGATCGCCTGTTCCCTCCTCTTCCCCGGTCCAGTGAAGCCTCGCACCCCCCCTTCTCTATCGATGTTCCGCGCCGCGAGCCCAGGCCCTCACCTCCCACCTCCTCCTCTCAGGTCTGCGCAGCTCTCCCAGTCCGGTGCACCACTCCCGGTCCGAAACAACCCCTATGTCTGGTGTGACCCCTCCTGATCCGGCGTGACCTACTCCAATTCCCTACCGCACCTCCAACTTCTCCAACTCCTTACCCGGTCCGCAACCTCCGCACAACTGGCCTCACATACCAGCAAGTCCTCGTCACCCTTGCCTCTCACTGCCATTGTTCGATGCCCTATCACTCGTCCAGTGAACCCTCCTTGTGTGACCACTCCTTGCGCAACCTCCCTTGCCGGTGTTCTCCTCCTCAGTAATTTTTTATTTTTATTTTTGGTGATTATTATCAAAAAAATCAACACTCTAATTCCATGTGTCATTTGTTTTTTGTGTTTTTCTCGGTATTTAGGGTGTACCATAGGTCTGCGAAATTATTTTCTCCCTTCTGTTGATGTGCAGTTTTTTTCGCACTCCTCAAAGGTAGATTTATCCATATCTTCCCATTCCAATTAAATCCATATAATGTTTGATTGATCTATTTTTTCTTTTTCCATGATTCCTACCACTATTACATCTTTGGTTAAATTATTGTTGTGTTTTTGCGATAGAATGTTTTTTCAAAAGTAGCTTTTGAAGTATTCTCTTGTTTATGATTATGTTGTTTATGCTAATTGTGTGTGGTTAAATGTTAATTGGTCTTTAATGGTGAAGTTTAATGATTTGTTTGTTGTTTTCCCTTATAATTATTGTGTTAAGATGGTTGGGTTGCAATTTGGGCTCTGTTATGAAGTAATAGTGATTTTTATGGTGTGATTTGTAATTTGATTGAGAAAGATTTATTGGTTTCTAAAATGGATTGGGGTGTGTTTGGGATATAAATCTTTTTGGTATCATTTGATTTTGTGTTATGATATGTGCATTTGGTTTATGTGAGTCCTTGGTACTTTTGGTAATGCGTTATTCCTTGCTGCCTTATTTTTTGGATATCTTTTGTTGTAATAGTGAATGTATGGTCAACGACCAAGGACGCACATGAATCAACCTAAGTTATGTATATATATAATATATATGTACTCCAAGTATGTATTTCCTCATGGTGCAGGTAATACGTGCATTGGATTATATATATATGTATATATATAGGTATGTGCGTGCGAGTGCCGACCGATTTCAAGTGGTCACCGCCCTTTTTGTCGTGCTCCAAAGTGTTCAACATAACCTGGTTCTTCCTTGAGGTAGGAGAATCCTCATTTTACATTTTTAAAATAATTCCATTTAATGATTGCATGTTTTAATAAATTCTTTTATTATATTAGTATCTTTGAAAAATAATTGGCCAACCTACTATAGTGTTTTCTAGTTTTCTTTTGGGCTTGTTAAAAGTAGTGTGTTACATTATATTCTAGTTTGTGTAATTAGTCTTATTTGTTAATATAATTTTTAATGAAATGTTTAATTTGTTTATGGAATGACTAGTAAACTATTTGTGTTGCTTTAAGTGTTTTGGAAAACGTGGTTTTAATGGGTTCTTTAAGGTTTAACCATTTGGTTCAAAACATGTTTTGTTTTTAGCATTGTTTCAAAAATGGTTCGTAAATGTTTTTTGTTTTGGCATGTTTTGGTAAATGCGTGTTTTTTAAAATGAATGTTTTTGAAGGATATTGGCATGTTTTGGCTCGTCTGACCATGTTTGTAAGAAATGATGTTTGTTACTGTTTTGGAAACATTCCAAAATGTTTTGGTAAATAGTTGATGAGGTAAACCTAAAGGACTATTTGGAATTTTAGATTGATTGTTTACAAAAGTTTTGATGTGTGTGAATTGTATAAGGCCCATTTGGCATCTTTGAAACTGTGTGTTTTGAAAACCCCTCTTCGGTTAGGCCCTTTGCCTCATTTGGTCATCATGTGACAGGAGGGTCCTTGGCATGGGCCTCCTTTTGAGAATTTTTATATTAGGGCATGGTACTAACCTTGATGTGGTTGGGGTGGTTCTAGTTTTTGTCGTGTGTTGGATTATAATTATATGGCTTGTTATTTGAATGTGTGGCACACCTCTTTGTGAATATAGCATGAAACCTTATCATAGAAAGGGGGTTTATTGAGAAGGATTGTTGCACTAGTTTAGAATACGTACTGGCTAGTGGCCCTTAGTATGGATGGTACTCTGCTATGGGATTGGGCCCCTCAGTTAGGCCAGGTAGGGAAATACTGAGTGTTTTGGCATTATGACATCATCGAGAGTAGGCATGCCTTCAGGATAAGTCACGTGTATAGTACGTTCTTGTCTTCCTCTGAGTTCCTAGGTTTTCCGTGATCCTTTTATACAAGCACTATTAGTACCATTACCCTTGTTGTGTGTGGAATCATACCCTTGATCTTGGTTTTGGTGTTTTCATAGAAACGTTTTGTGTGTAAGGATGGTTTTAAAATAAACTTCAAAGTAGTTGTTTTGGAAAAGTTTGTGAGAGCCCCTCTTTTGTTCTCTTTTCCTCGTTTTTGAATTATAAGGGCAACGGAATTTTGAGAGTTAGTTTTAGAAATGAAGTGTAAATATGAAAACCTGATTTTTATAACTGTAGTTCAAACTAGTATTTTTTGGCTATTTGGGAACTGGAAAATGCATGGATTCGGTGGTTCACTTTTGGCATTCCTACTGAGCATTTTAATTCCCACACCCATCTTACATTTTCAGATACATGTTTAGCTATTTGGTTTAGGTTCTTGTTTCATCTGCCCGTGTGAGGTAGAATGTTAGTTGTTGGAGGTGACCAAGAGGTCACATGGAGGTATGTGTTGTCTTTTTTTCTTTATGATGCTAGTTTTATTTCTCTTTGTTTAGTATTTATTAATTTATTTGTCTTCCTTTCATCGGCCAAATCATTCCCAACTATTTTGTTTTGATGCCCGAAACTAGTTTCCAGCCCGCGTGGATTAGGAACGCCCCTCGGGCCATGTCATGGGCCGGCTTGGGTGACCGGTTTAGGGTTAACCCGGGTTGGTTTGTGACAATTTACTTATAGATATATCGTTTCACTCCACTGCTCCATAACATACATTTTAGAAATGAGTGAATTAAATGATTTGAGAATATTTTATGGAAATGTCGCTTGGATGGAATCTATAAAGGGAGTCACAAGGGTTGTTTAATTTGGTTTTATTTCCTATGAAAGCTATAGATATAATTCTTGATTCACACTAGGGTAGTTTAATTGAAATTTTTTTGTTTTCCCCAATGAATTAAATACTTAATATTCTCCATCCACTGAGTTGAGATAAAGAGATGGTCAATAATTGATCTATGTTTGGTGATTAGGATCCACTATTATTATATAATTAGGTTAATCTATTTAAAAATGAACTAGATGAGAGGCATTATCCTATTCTAGTGAAATGTACTTAGTATGAATATTTCCCTTGATTAGTTCATCATTGGGCTAGCTCTGCCTCCGCAACTCATATTCATACTGGGAAAACATTTCCTTGATTGAAAAAGGTTCAACTTTCTCAAATGGTGGATAATTAATGTCTATAAATTCACCTTTCCCATTCTATTTATATAATGTACACCAATTAAGTTGTATGTAAAAAATTCTTAGGTTTCCAAAATTTTGAGCTGCCCCATGATTCTGGGATTAGAGTCCTTATTCACTATAGAAGACCATATATTGGTCAGACAGCTCTTCATAACATCCTTCAATGTTTAGGTTGTTCTCAGATTTATTCACAAAACTAACACTAATTATGTTTACTGATTCATTACACATAATATTAATTATTTCCTCATTCTCATAATTTTATTAATGGGATTCACCATAATTGGAATATTCACCATGTGGTGTCTTGTGATCCTCCTTAATATTTTCCTCCGTAGGGGAATATTTTTTATTATGAACATTGTGAGGATTTGTTTTCGATCCTCAATGAATGGTAAATATAATAAATTTTCTAATGAATATCATTCATCACTTCTATAATAAATGATATTAATTGAGAATAGGTAGGAATTGTGAGGTATTCCCTTCTTGTAGAAATTCTTCTAGCCTATAGAATACTAATATTCTTGATGGAGGATGGGGTGGTGAAATAAATTCCCCCATATTTTTTGGATAGGGTTTACTTGGTGGTTCCAAAATTATGTCCTAGATCCATTTTGTATTTGATGATCTTTGGGGTGGAATTGTTTATAAAAACTCTCCCTACCCTATGTGCTAGGGTTGCTCCTGCAATGTTGTAGGGGTAGTGGATATCATGGGTTCCTTTATTTTTCATAACATTACTAAGGAATTGACTAGGTGAAATTCCTTTCTTGGATGTGTTCTACTCATCAATGTGGGTTTCTATATGGATAAAAGTTTTTCTTAACTCAATAGGACTCATGATTATCAATATTTTTTACTTGATACAACATCCTATGCATGGATTAATCCAATGAAGTACACAATTTATAAGGATTTGGAGTGGTAGAATATATATTGATAGAACAATTGGACACTACCACAAAACATGGAAAAGGAAGTGAAGTCCTTTATCAATGCTAAACAGAAAGCACTGATAAAGGGTTGTACCTTTATCAGTGCTAGCTAAAAGTTCTGATAAAGGTAACCTTTATCAATGCTAAAACAAGCGCTGATAAAGGTGTGCCCTTTATTTGCACTTTTTTTAGCACTGATAAATGTTTTTTATTATTAATTTATATAAAATTATTATATTTATATTAAAAAATAGTGTTTATTTGTATACATTAAATAAAAAACAATTGTTTATATTTAATATATATTTTTTAATAATTCCAAAAAATATGTATATAATGTTTTAATTAAAAAAGTATTTCTAAGATTATAATTATATATATATTATTAAATAATGATAAGACTATAATAAATTACATTAAATAATAAATATATTTTTGAATATATACTATTTATAGTTATAATTATTAATATAAAAATATATACTTATCATATATATAATTTAAAATAAATATATAAGAATATAAATAAATTATTAAAATTATACTTTTATAAAATAAGAATTTATCAGTACTATAATTTTATCACTGATAAAACACCTATTTATCAGTGCTATAATTTTAGCGCTGATAAATAGGCACTTTATCAGCACTTTTTTATCATTGATAAAGGTCTATCTTTATCAGCACTAAAAAATCACTGATAAAGGTATGTTTTATCTATTCTTTTATTTTAGCGCAGATAAAACATACCTTTATCAGCACTTTTAACTAGTGTTGATAAAGGTTCAAGAGGTTTTTATAAAAGATCCCTAACAGGCCTCTCCTCTCTCACACCCGTTCAATCCTTCGCGGAAGCAGAACCTGACCCCTCCTCCAACGCGACCACTCCACCACCTCCTCCTCCTCCTATTCCTCCACCGCAACCATCCTCCTCCCCCTATGTCGTCGCTGCCTCTACCGTGATCAGTCCTCTGCCATGATCCCTCTTACTTGGTAACCCTTAATGGTTTATAAGGACATTTTGTGGCTTGGTTTACTAGTTTTTATTGAAATAATAATCATCCAACTTATTTATATGTATGTTCCATATGATATAATAATGTATATTTCTAGGAGGATTTCAAGCCTTATTATGGAATAGGTTAAGTACCAATTGTGTTGAAAAATTCCCAAGTGGCCTTCAAAGCATGAAAATATTTTAAAATTTAAAAATCAGTACTATATAATGGTTTTTAAATTGGAGTTTTACACCTATTGATTTCTAAATAATGTGTTTGGGGTGTGTAATGTTCTTGAAGTTTCCTAAAGGGGTTGTTAGATTTTATAGGGGTGTGTTAACCCATATGATTTATATTGTAAACATTGTGATAGAATTTCACTATTAAAAATGTTATTATTTTGGAATTTTGGATACCATGTGGTTTTATAAAATTATATTCATAATATTGATCTTAAGAGTTGATTTGGAAGATATTTTAAAACATTTTATTTTGATTTTCACCCTTAAAATGATTTTTGGTTCATTTGAGACATTATGAGAAATGGTTTTTTATAAAATTCTTATGATGAAATTATTCCCATTTTTGTTTTGTTCTAACTAATGGGTGGTTCTCTATAAATGTGGTGTTCTTGTGATAGAGAAAGGTGATGTTTCTTTCTAGGGAATTTGAGATTGGGTGATCATTTATTTAAAAATGTATTCAATTTGGATGAATCTTGATGAATTGAATTTATTGATTTCTAACCACCTTTTTTGATGTCTTAGGACTCTTAGGAGACAAGGTATTGATCTAAATATGTGTAAACCATTGTATTGGATGTCTATAATATTTGGAGGGTGGCCTACTAGACCGAGAGAGATAATAGATTAGAGAGTGATCATTAGTTCATAGAAGGTAAGGAGATATAATCTTATGTCCCATGTTATTTCTTTTCTACGAAGATATTTATCCCTCGACCATTCGATTGGGGGGATGCCTTGGTGGGAACTAGTGATGGAATAACCAGTGGGTAGGTTGCTGTGTGAGATATATCAAGGAATATTTTAAATCTTATATCATGTTGAGTACATGGTTTGTATTGATCATCTAACAGAAAATATTAATCATAGCTATATAAAATTGTGGCATCTCACTTAGAACCCTTATAGGTACAATACATGGAGTGGGGTTGATTATGATGTTAGTGAAAATGATAATGTGGATTCCTTATGGCCTTAAGGGTAGGGAAATCAACACATGGGATGGTGTATGTTTGTAACTAAATATGAATAAAAACATTTCTTGTTAATATATTATTACCTATAGGTCCTGGGATCATCATGATAAATTTATTAACTATAGTATATGCTAATGATGGATACGTTTAGTGAGTCTGCTAAGGATGTGTCATGTATGAGCTTCTTATATAATAGCCTCTTGCTCGATGCTAGGTATCAATCATTGGCTTGTTAAGATCTAGGATGAGGCTTATATTTCATTATTTTTCATTATATCTTAATCATTATTATATATATATGACGAGGATGAGGCCTAGAGACATTGGGATTGCAATGTAGAGATACTCCACCAAGGTGAACATTCTTTCAAAAAATTTAAAGTTTATGTTTGGCTATACATCAAGGTGTATATGTGGTTTTCCACAAGAAATAAATTATTTTAGTGGTTCAGATTGTATTGAAGGTTAGATTAGTTTTTCCTCTTCAGGCCCTCCTTTATGCATGTGAGTTTATCCATGGGACTTGCCTAATGTTAATGGTTTGGATCATGTGGTAGGTCGGCTATGTTATTCCCTCCATACTGTTTTTGGGAGGTGTTTGTTATTGCATGATGCATATAGTCACATCACAATTAATGATCAAGGTTTAATTGTTCTTCTTAGAGGATGAGTGTTGTAGTGTATACCTTGTGGTAATTCAACAATGTGACATTATTGGGTGCACTATGAAATATACTCTTGGGATACACCATAATGTACCCTATTCTTGAAATGGAAGGAGATTGTTTTAGTCTTTTTAACGTGGTTCCCCCATTCCTCATTTTCCACTCGACCCCATCACCCAAAACCCTATTTCCCATCATTTTTACCTCTTATTATTCACCCTTTAGGATCCATAATGTTTGTTTCATAGTGGAAAACCCACCCCCTAGAAAGCCCACACCCCCTTCCCCACACCCCTGTACCACCCCCACCCCACCTGGGCACCCCCTCCCTGGACAACCCACACCCCCTCCCCCATAGCCTTGAATCCCCCTACCCCCCGGACATGACACCCCATACCATTTGAACCTTTTATGTTTTACTGGATTTTCCCCTTTTCTCATCTAGATCCCCTCTGTGTTACGCCACCCTCCCCTTCCTCTCCTCTTCGATGGTTCTCCCTCAACTATTGTATGTCTCATATTTCATCACATGTATTAGAGTTCCTAGGATAATTTTTACCTCACTTAATCCTTCTATATATTACTGTTTTTCCCCACCCCCACCACAAATACTATATTTAAATGGACATGGGTCAATTACAATTGGAAATGTAATGATACGACCCAAGATGGTATCATAACCAACAACTGACCTGACTTTCCACCAACCTAAGAGGTGTTCACAATCCATACAGGATAAAAAAATCCCCTGGAAAAAAGATACCATTAATGTGAAATATTTTACCCCTAAATTATAGTAAATTTAAAATGAACATTCTCTATAAAAGAAGACATGTCCCATTCATAATTTGAACATCTAGGAAAATAATAGATATGCAAAAAATAAATAAATAGGAAGCATATATCATAGATGAAAAATGAAATCCCACTATTGACCAATAAAATTGTTTTACAAAAAATGTCCCATTCCTAAATCTCATTGGACCTATTTTGGATAGGTAAAACATATGACTTCTCATTTTATGTTTTCTTTTTAGTTAGAAATATCTTCTACTACACACCTCTCATCTATCACGAACGCACCTATTCCACGCACTGAAAAACACCTTCACAGTGATTTTTCTCCTCTTAATCATTGGTTTCCACCTGTTCACATGTTATTAGTATTTGATATTTATGGTTATAATGTGGAATGTATGGGCTAAGCACCCCGCTGAAAATCATTGTTGTTGGTGCTCCTTGTTTGCGCACTAAATGAATTGCATGTTGGTTGGTTCCTGTTGAACATTTGAATATAAGAATTGGTAATTTATGTATAATTGAATAATGAATGAATTATATAGGATGATAAAACTTCTATGATAACCCCTTAATTAACAAATGGAATTTAATAAGGTATTCTATGTAAAATTTGAAATTTTGATTGTTCGGTTTTTATGGTGTTGAAATTGTGAGCACAATAGTGTCTTTGTATGGTGTTGTGGTTATTGGAATGATTGGTATGCCATTTTTTCCATGTTCTAGTTCTTCCACTATTGTATATCAATCCAAAATTTACCCATTTCAATGGTACCACCACTTTTTTACTTGTGAAATTCCACTGAATCCTAGAAAACCACTTCACTGGAGGACCTTATAAGACACTTTATAGACACCCTATTCAAATAACCAAAAAAATGCATCTAATGAATCCTTACACCTGAAATAAATCTATTGAAAATCATACCATCTATTAGTTTATTACCATAGTTCTTCACTAGAGACATTATGTTTCTATAAAAACACTAAAAAACCAGTTTACAACAATGAATATAGATCACATGTGGGATACTAAAACATTATAGTGCGAGGGATTATCAAAGATTGATGAATATATTTTGTGTAATTATTTTGTTAAATATTAATATTACTGTATCAAATTGGATGAATTTGAATAAAGAATGGATGAATTCCAATCAATTGACAAAAGTGTATTAAGATGGCGTGAAAGAGTTTATCAAGTTTGCAAAAGATCATGCATGTGACCCTTCTCAAATCCTTTGTCTGTGTTTACGTTGTTGTTATTAAAGATAAATTATTCCAGTGGAGTTAGACGAACACATGATCAGTCAAGGAATATATTGAAGTTATACTTGTTTGAATAAACATAGGGAAAAAATGAATGTAGGTAGTGGCTCGGATAACACGACATTTTATGGATCATTTGATATGATTACAAGCATGAAAAATGAAGATGATCATATGGAGGATGTGATTACAGATGTGAATTATTATGAAGATCTTCTTGAGGAAATGAAAAGGACATTTGAAGATGAACTTCATGATTTTCCAAAATTGTTTTAGAAGTTAAAGAGTTGTACAAAAATTCCTTTGTATGCTAGTTGCACTAAATATATAGCATTTTCACCTATAATGAAGCAGTATAATTTGAAAGTAGGAAATGGGTGGAGTGATGCCAGTTTTACGAAACTACTTGATCTCCTGAATGACATGCTCCCAGAAGATAATGAGCTCCCGAGACGAACATATGATGCCAAATGAATGCAACGCTTGATGGGTATGATCTCTAAAAGAATACATGCCTTCCTGAATGACTGTATATTATTTCGCAAGGACCAAAAATTACTTAAATAATGCCTAAAGTGTGGTTATTCTTGATACAAGAAATATGATTCCAGTCCAATTAAAGTTTTATGGTATTTTACAATCATTCTAAGGATTAGGCACCTATATGAAAGTGAGGAGATTACAAGAAAATTAACATGGCATATAGATACAAGAATTAAATATCGGAAACTTCGTCACCCAGAAGACTCTCCTCAGTGGACCAGAATTGATCATGAGTATCTTGAATTTGGAAATGAGCCGAGAAACCTTCGTCTTGCATTATTTACAGATGGGGTGAATTATTTTGGTTTTCAAAGTAGCAGTCACAGTACATTGCCGGTTATGTTGGTAAATTATAACTTATCACCGTGGTTATGCATGAAACAAAAAATACATCATGTTATCTATGCTTATATCAGGACCAAAACAACCAAGTAATTATATTGATGTTTCTTTGGCTCCATTGATCAAGGATTTGAAATTATTATGGGATTCAAGAGTTATGTCGTATGATGCTTTCAAAAATGTATATTTCACTTTAAAATAAATGTTGTATGGGATGATCAATGGCATTGCTACTTATGGAAATTTTTTAAGATATAGCATTAAAGGAACTCAAGGTTTTCCCATTTTCAAACAAGGTACACAGTTAATTTGGTTGAAACATTCATTGAAATTTTTTTTTCTAGGACATCACAGATTTCTACCCCGACGGCATAAGTACCGATCCTGGATGACATCATTTGATAGAAATTTAGAAGAATGAACAACACCGTCTCCCCTAACAGGTGATCAATTTATTTTGAGAAATTAATAGATGTGGACACTACTTTTGGTAATCCATTTTCAAAAAACCTTACGAAAACCAGTTGAAAAAAGAGATCAGTTTTTTCCAATTACCATACTAGAATTGTCTGTATATTAGAAATTTTCTTCATTTTATTACTTTTGATAAAAAATATGTGATAGAATCTTCAAAACATTGATAAATTTACCCAGAAAAACAAATTATGGAATTAAGTCTAGATTGGACATGGTTGAGATGGGAATACGAGAAGAGTTGGCACCAGTAAAGGTTGAAAAATGAATATTTCTTCCTCCTGCTGCTTACACTCTTTCCAAGTAGGAGAGATATCAGTTTTGAAACATCTTGAAGGATGTAATGGTTCTAGAGGGGTTTTCATCAAATATCAAGAACATCTTGTCAATGAGAGATTTAAAATTAAAGGGTCTGAAATCAAATGACTACCATGTTTTGATGTATGATATAACTCCTATAGCATTACGTTTCATTTTTTCCAAGAATGTATGCCATACATTAACAAATATATGTTTCTTCTTCAAATCTATATGCAGCAATGTTATAGACCCGGGGAAATTGCCAACTATAGAAAGAGAAATTACTTTCATATTAGGTGAATTGGGAATATTCTTCCCACTAACATTCTTCGATATGATGGTTCATTTTAAAGTTCATTTGGTGAGAGAGATTTGACTATGTGGTCCTATACATTATATTTGGATGTACCCCATGAATGGTATATGAATATATTGAAAGGGTATGTCAAAAATAGAAGTCGGACAGAGGGTTGTATTGCGTAGAAATATATGTGTTGAGGAAGCTGTTGAATTCTTTACCGAATACTTGTCTAGTGTGGAAAACGTTGTCCAACCAAAATCTCGTCACACTGGGTTGGTTGAGGGTGAATGAATTTCTGGAAGAGATGTTGTCACAATAAATATTACAGATCGAGAGCATGCCCACCTTTACATTTTTCATAACAGTTTCGATGTTGACCCATATGTTCAAACCCACAAAGAAGTTATTAGGAATTTGAATCCATCTAGGGAAAAAAATGGATATCAGATGTACATAATAAATATTTTATAAGATGGTTTAAGACCATATTTTTAATAAGTTAGATGAAAATCCAAAATCAGTTTCAGGATAAATTTGATGGCTCACCGAAGGAGAAAGTGTGTATGTATTATCTTACAATGCTTATGAAGTCAATTGTTATACATTTTATACTAATAAACATGATGAAGATAGTACCATGCAGAATAGTGGGGTTACACTTATGGCTGAAGTGATGCATGTTTTCAGTTCTAAGGATAGAAATCCAATTTATGCGAATATGTCATACTTTGGAATCACCATAAAAATATGGGAGTTATATTATACAAAATTCCAAGTGCCAATTTTTCAATGCATGTGGGTTGGTAACAAGAGTGCTGTTAAAATAAATAAATTGGGTTTTGTGAAATTTGATTTTAGTATGGAAGGGAAAAAAGACGAACCATTTATAATGGAATCACAGGAAGTACAAGTATTTTATGTTCCAGACCCCTCAAACTGAAACTGGTCAGTTGTTCTGTTATCGACCAAAACTGCTGAAGGTTCAGATGAAATCTCAACGGAGGATCACACTTTCATAGGGAATTCGCAATAATTTTGCAGCGTTCCCAATGTTGACTGCGTTTTTTATGTTAGAGGAGACCATAATGACGAGATTTACATAGTCGATAGAGGGGGTCAAATCTCTTCAGCCTTTTAAAAAGTGTTCAATAATTAGGTTATTTGTTTATTGTAATATACATTGTGTTACATTATGTTATTATATGTTCCCTGCTACATTTATGTAATATAAATTAAATGTTAAACCACTTATACAGATAATGACTTCTGTACCTTCTGATGCGCCCAATTCTAAGGCATAACAGGTCTCTCAACCTGTAGCTCCTAGTCCCAGTGCAGACCAACAACAAGTTTCTCAAGCTATTACTGCTGGTCTAAGTGTAGAGCAACAACCTATTTCTCATCCTATTGCTGCTAGTCACAGTTCTGATTCTAACTCTCCTGAGGAATATAATGATGATACTTTTCAAGACATGGTAGGAAATGAAACCCTGACGATGAAAAAAAAACAAGAGCACCGTAGTTTGACAGTGTTTGCCAAAATCCATAAGGCAATAGAAAAGGGCATCAAATTTGATGTGGGATGGAATAAGGGAGGACAACATGTTAACCCCAACAAATATATCTTTAGTAGCTACATTAGAATCGTCACATGGAAATGCGTACCGATTGATGTACAGTAGTGGCACCATGCAGTCACAGATAATAAGACTCTAACGTGGGAAGAGATTATGGTAACATTATGATATCATTTTTTTATTTATTAAAATAAAATAAAATACTAAAAAATTTACTTACTCTTCATCATCCATTGCAAAGTTTATTTAGTAGATTCCTTGCACAAGGAAAATGTATTAAGAGTTGCATGAAGGATTCATAGCGTTTTCCACACAATTTTAACAAAATATCATCTTAAAGATACTGAAGGGAAAATAAAGACACACCCACCTCCTCTTTATGCACACTTGATATCCCAAGGAGTGTGGGATGCATTTAGAAACCATTGTGCAGAGCAGAATTTTCAGGTACATTGTGTGTGGTAATATGTTGTTTGATGTTTCTTGTATTCATCACTTTGATAGATAGTTTTTTTATAAAACATCAACTGAGTGGTGAAAATAAAGAACGTGCAACAGAACCAGCGTACACCTACCGTAAAGCAAGGATGGGGTATGATTCACTTGAGAAAAATTGGTACGTATTTTAAATCTACTGTAATAATTTTATATGACATAAAGCAACACCATAACCATGTTTCTCTATTTATATGAATATTGATGAATCGAAATCAAAATCCATATCTATCCCATGCCATGTGATATGAAAGGAGGCTCGTGTAAATAAAGAGGGGATACTACTAGATGAAAAAAAACAAAAATTGTGGGAAACATGTGTAAGTATGACATAATATAAATTTGATTTTCTTTAAATCTCTATTACATAACAGTGACTACTTATTTTATTATATTTTCTATCTGACACAGTCAAAGGAATCAACAACACCCGCACCAGATGCAAACATACATTCAACAACCATGAAGCAGCCAGAACAGTATAGCCGCGTCAGAGGTGCAGGTTTTGTGGTGACACCCCAAAAATATTTTTAGAAATAAAAACAAGTAGATGATCTAACCAAGGAAATGATAATGATGCAAGAAAATTAGCTATTTTTCAAGATGAAATACAATAACATAGAGATATGATAGAAAGTTTGATGGGGGAGATTCAAAGGGAAGAAACAACTCAACAATAACCTGTGAGTGATGATCCCACCCCACCCCCACCAGTTTTGAGGTGATCCATTCCCCTAAAAAAACCTATCTTATTTGAGGTAATCAATGTTATAATAATTGTTTTAGTTAAATGTGAATCAAATAGAAACTGATACCTTTCCTATACTAATATACTACAGGGTGAAAATGACTGTGATTTATATCTATAAACCCCCACCTATTGCCTTGTAGCGAGGGATACAGTGTTCAATATGCATAACGACATGTTACACAAAATACAACTTCCAAAAGATCATGTTAGAGTGTTAATTAACATAGCTAATATCTGAGTGTTGATATTCCTGTTCCAAATAATGATGATGGCATTCATACGGTTGAACAAGCTGTAGGAACATTCCTCGCATGGCCGTTATTTCTTGTAAAAAAACATGTCAATAAGGAGGTATCCATTTCAAATTTATTTTTCAAGATAAACCTTTAAAATTTAATGAAAAAAGGTCTGAACCGATGAATGTTATTAAATAATGACAAAGAGAAGGGGTGAAATGAAATATGAGCTCAAAACTATCTCAAGGATCAACCAACCAATCGAAATAGTCTATTGAGAGAACCTTCACCCTGCCCAATCTATATCCATAGTTAATATCATTGAAGGATCATGAGGATAAAAACTTGATAGAAAAAAAATACTCACACAGTTTATTTTGATAAAAATATGTACGAAGAATAAAAATCAGATTTCATTAGTGCTGAAAATTTAGACGAAATCCTCAAGTATGATTGACTAAGTGCCTTAGTTATAAAGGTATACATGAGGTATGTTTTCATGATTTGATTTTACAAAAGCTGGTATACAATGATAATTATAACTAAATACATTTTATATTTTTCATAGGCATATATATGAAAAAAATTTGAATGGATTTTCCCATGAACCAAAATTTGGACTCATTAGTCCTCTGATCACCTCTTCAAAAAAAGAAATAGACTCTGATAAAGAGGTTGCAATAATGTCATCCCTGGTCATTTGAAAACAAAATTACTATTGATAGACGCTTTTTAATACCAATGATGATGGGTTAAAAATCTACAATTTAATCATATCATTTATATTTTCATTTCATCTATTACTCATTTCTTTCTGTATTTTTAGGCAGCATTGGATACTAATTTCAATCAATTTGGATACTCCAAAGATTTATTTTCTGCATTCAATGCATGGATACGCAACAAAATAACCAATAATGATAGATTTTGTTAATTTGTAAAAAACTTGATCCGACATTTGAGAACTAAATGTCAAGTTATATAATTTATATTATCTTTTTAATGAGTATTCTGTTATGATAGGGTGGTGTATCAATATCTTCTACTTCATGGAATGAATCCAGGGCCTAAGGACAATAATTCCTACAATATCTACAATTGGAAAAGTATCCTGGTATATATAATAACATTTCACTATCCAAACACATGTAAAAACAAATAAATTATTTTTTTCAATTTTTCTGTAGTGTCTAAAACAAAAAAAAAAAGGAAAGGAATCTGGTTATTATATTTGTAAATTTATGAAAGAGATCATATTTCATCAACAAACTAGCATTCTTGAAGAGGTATTTTTGAAAATAATTGCAAGTTCATTTATAATATTTATTAATACTTTGAGTATTTATATTTTTTCAGTACTACCATGACTATCACATAAACTCATATTCACAAGCTGATATAGATGTGTTTAGAAATAAATGGGTAGCATACCTGATGGAAGATTGTACACAAATAGGATGAAGGTGAATTCCTACTACTTATGTTATCCTTATATGATCATTGATATCTTACTTATTTACAATTATTGAGCATATATGATCACCCTTTATTATGTTTTATATTATTAGGTTATTAAGAATGGTTTTATAAATGATTTGTATTTCTAGTAAATCATAACATAATGAGAGACTCTTATGAACTAGTTATTTATGTTTCTATGTTTCCAAAATCTCATTACCCAAACTACTATGGCATAGATCATTTATATTCTGTATTTTGGTCATTTGTACAGTTGTTTCTACTAATGTAGTGTGTTGGAATAATATTGGTTGTGTAGAACTCAAAAATTTATTAATAAAACTAGGGATTCTTCACTATTGGTGGTTAACTACTGCTTAGCATAACATCTGATCTGAATTTCCCATCTGGCATCCCCATGATGCTCTCATCGGACACCATCTCTCTGATATCATCATTCAGATTTCACCTTTCCTTCTCTTCCTACACCCATTTACTAGTTAAATGGGTGTAGTAAGAGAAAGAAAAGTGAATGTTAAATGTTGATATCATAGATATGGTGTCAAACGAGAGCATCACTGTGACCCTATATCATAAGTTTAGATCTGATGCTATGGTAATTGGTAGTTAACCAACAGTAGTAAAGTTCACAAAGAATCATTAGTTTTGTTATTAGCTTATATCTGGACCAAAGAAACCATTTGAAAATATATAAATGTATTGTTATGATATAATATGTCTATTTTCAAGAAAAATTATATAATGAAATGTTGAATTTATTTTCATTATTCCTTGCAGGGTTAGTTTATTTTAGAAGATTTCTATCCATGTGACATGCCTTTGCAGAAAGAGAAAAGATGTTGTGTCTACTCAATCACAGAGGTAATGGGAAATCTATTTTACTAATGAATCAATATTTCATATCTCTATGAGAAATATTAGGTTTTTTCTCTACTTCACATAATCCTCTTCATGTGATCATGTCACATAAGCTCCTTTGTATGAATGCTTTATGTGAACTGATCATGTGATCTCATCACATGATCAAATAACATAAACAAATCACATAATCAATTAAGTAAATTCACTTGAACCATGATTCATGTATTCTTGTCTTATTTACATGATCGCATAAAGCTTCAAGGGTTGTGTAAACATATAAATCTCCCTGATTCATTTAATCACATGATCCTATTATGGTCATGTGATCACATGACTTTGATCGAGTCATGCACTTAATATGATATTTCAAATTAATCATGTTCCCCTTTCTTACTCAAGTCTATTTTCAACCCAAAATCCTCCATTTTTATAATTAATCGAAATTTTCTGTTTATTTTGATACAAATGAATTCAATAATTGAAGCTGAGGAGGCTATAGTTCATTGGACTACAATGGTCGATAGTGTGGAAGTCGACCAATTCATAATCATTCAATCCACTCACGAGCATCATAAAATCTTGATGGGAACCAATATCTTGGATTTTCAATATTCTAATTAATTTCCCTTATATGTGGGTGGGGGTGTCTTGGAAGGAGGGGGTGTCCAGGAGTGGGGGGTGCCTAGGAGGGAAGGGAGGTTTCTAAGAGGGATGGGGTGTCTAGGAGGGAAGGGGGTCTTCAGGTGGGAGGGTGGGTGGGGTTTCCAGGAAAGAGGGGGTGTTTAGGAGGGAGGGGGTGTCTAGGAGTGGGGGGGTGTCCAGGGAGGTGTCCATGAGTGGGTTGTCTAGGAGGGGAGGGAGGGGGGTGTCCAAAAGGGAGGGGGTGTATAGGAGGGAGGGGGTTTCCAGGTGTGAGGGGGTGGGGGTTTCCAGGAGTGGGGGGGGGGGTGTACAAGAGGGGAGGGAGGTGTCCAAGAGGGAGGGAGTTTCCAGGAGGGAGGGGGTATCTCGGTGGGAGGGGGTATCCAAGTGGGTGGGGGTTTCCAGGAAGGAGGGGGTGTCTAGGAGGGAGGGGGTGTCCAGGAGTGGTGGGTGTCCAAAAAAAGAGGGGGTGTCTAGGGGTTGTCCATGAGTAGGGTGTCCAAGAGGGTTGGGAAGTGGTGTGTCCAGAAGGGAGGGGGTGTCTATGAGGGAGAGGTTTTCCATGTATAGATCCATTCAATTCAATTCAATACTGATAATATACAATGGGTAGATAACTTCTAGAGTATCCTAAAGTGGGTCTGTAGTGAGGCATCAAAAGTTCCAACCAACCAAACCAATTCCAAGCCCATGAAAAGGCCCAAGAATTATATTCTAGTTCAATTTGAGGCCCGATATATCTTATTTAATTTTATAAAGACCCAAAATGTGAATCATTTACCTTTCTCACATTAGATTTCTAAGAAGCACACTTTTTCTCTACACCAACATTGTATTAGAATACATCTGCTGCAAAAAAATACTGAAGATATATGAGTTTGATGGAAGGAATAATTTTTGATCTATAAGAGTTGTGAGGACACTCTGAAATAAATCAATTTTGACCCTCAATCCAGGCATGTGGATAAAATCTATGGAATGAGATATTTTTTTACCAGAAACAGAATTCCAGAAGATGTATCCCCACTGCTTATATATATATATATATATATACATTCTCCCACTTTCCATAGGATTGGCGTCTTCCGGTTGTGTCATAGGATCTCTATATTTTTTCTTTATGTATATTTAAATTATATTTTTGTTAATTTTATGTGAAATTTCATTCCAGTTTCTCCAATATATTATTTGTTTGGTGTTTTTTGGTGATTTGTTGAACTATATCTCTTCAAAAATCATGAAATTAGAGTATTAATCCATGTTCATGAATTCACAGGGGAGAACACTAAGTACGACAATCCCTTTTTCTAATTTTGAATATATTATTAAATTGAGAGGATGAAGAAAAGTTTATTCTTGTTTGGTTTGGAGACCAATAAATTTATCTAATGGTCTTTATGTCTCTTTATAACCTTATAAAATACATTATCAACCCCTTATTCTAGCTCTCATTATACCCAATGCGATGAAGGAAGTTAGGTACATGAAAAAAAGATGATGGAGTTGGGTGGAGTTTGATTATTTTTCTATGATTATGGACTGATAAATATTCAAAACCATGTAGGATTTGAAATTTTGTACACTTAGGATATTTTTAAAATTATATATGATTTTATAATTCATATTAGTGAATGATGGTTTATGAATAATATTTATTCCATTATCAAATATATGATGAAAATATTGTTGGATAAAGAAGGTTATTAATGGTTATACACGGGATCCATCCCTTTTATACTAACATCATTTTAGGATTTTTTGATACTTTATTTTAATTGTCGGATACTTTATTTATAGGGGTTGGAGGGGGAGGGGGTTGTCCAGGGAAATGGAGGGGGATGCAGGGGGAGTGGTTGGGGGGGGGCTATCCAAGGAAAGGGAGGGGGCTCAAGGGGAGGGATGGGGTGTTGTCCAAGAGTAGGGAGGGGGCTATCCAGGGGGGGCTATCTTAGAGAGGGGGGGGGGGGGGTTGGATAATCGCACTAAAGAACTAGGAGGGATGGGGTTTTTAGGAGGAAGGGGTGTCCAAGAGGGAGGGTGGGTGGGGGTTTCTAGGAAGGAGGGGTGTCTAGGAGGGAGGGGGTGTCCAAGAGTGGGGTTGTCCAGCAGTGGGGGGGTGTCCAGGAGGGGAGGGGGTTGTCCAGGGGGTTGGAAGGGGGTTGTCCAAGGGGTGGGAAGGGGGTTGTCTAGGGAAAGGGAGGGGTATACGGGGAGTGAGGGGGGTTCTCCAGGAGGAGGGAGGGCACTGTAGGTGGAGTGGGGGTGGGGGGGGCTATCAAAGTGTGGGGAGGGCTGTCAAGGGGTAGGGAGGGGGCTGTACAGGGGTAGCAGGGGGTGTCTAAGAGGGGAGGGGGGCTATCTAGGGGGTGGGAAGGGTGATATACAAGGGGTGGGAAGGGGGATGTATTGGGAAAGGAAGGGGGGATGTAAGTGGATGGAGGGGGTTGTCTAGGATAAGGGAAGGGGTATACAGGTGGAGTGGTGGTGGGGGTGTCCAAGGGTAGGGAGGGAGTTATCGAGGTGTAGGGAGGGGGATGTCCAGGGGTCTGTCTCGGTGAGGGGAGGGAGGGGGTTTGGATAATCACACAAAAGAACTATGAGATCAAGAGAAAAGTGAACCGGTATGATTATGGCCTATCTAATTATGTTGGTTATCATTAGGGCCTCTCTAAAACTGATAAATACATTCCTTACATACCTTCAACGGGACCTTAGATATTGTATGGGGTCCTTGGAGAGGCATAAGTGGTTAGGGTCCATGCAAGGTTGAACCCAATATATGATGCAGACACACTAGCACTCATTCCCTTTACCTGGAATGGAAGAGTACACTCTTAGAGTCTCCTAATATATGCAACTATTAGGTTTATAACCTATCTAGGATGGTGGTATCACTAAGAAAATGTTAAAATTTATTCTAAAATTGAATACTCCAATGAAATTGAAAACACCATCATGTATATGTCATATTGTATAACCTGTAGAGATTCCACCCTTTTTTTATTGTCAATAAATTAAACCTTTTGGATTACATGTTGTTATTTAAATTTCTTCCTCTTCTATTCTCATACATGTATGCTTAACAGAAAAATATTTATAAGTCAATGAATCATGTTGAGCCTCATCTAAAATATTAATTCAATCCAAGAAAATATGAACATGTAAAGGTTGTAATTGGTAAATATTGACACTTTATTAATATATTCTTTCATATTAATGTTTAATTTATGTCATTATTGTATTACTAACATAATATATATTTTATTATATAGGTAAAATAAAATTCCCTGAGTTCTAATGCTTTTTTCGGTAATTAATACCATAGAAAACAATTTTTTAGAGTGGATCACAGATGAAAAAAGGATGAAACATTAATGTTTTTAACTGTTTGTTGGATAATTGTAATTGTAACCATATTAAATAATGTTTGAAATTAATAAGGAAGTGTGTTTTTTATTCATGATTTCAAGTAAATGTATATAGAATTGTTTGGGAAACTCTTGTGCATGTTGTTTTGTTCTTCTATGCTTTGTTTGAGTGCATGTATTGTTTGTGTTGTGTGTGCGGGTGTTGTCTCAGGTGTGCAGGTGCTGTGAAGGTTCTGGGTTTTCTCTGGAAACATGGCATTTATCAATGTTAGTTAAGCATTTATAAATGTGTATTATATCAGCGCTAAAAATAGCACTGATAAATGTGGTCTTTTTTAGTTCTATTTTTGAGTATTGATATATTAGACTTTTATCAGCTCTCAAAATAGCGCTGATAAAGGGGGACTTTATCAGCCCTCAAAATAGTGCGGATAAAGGTGACCCTATATCAGTGCTATTTTGAGTGCTAATAAAGGGGACCCCCATTATCTTCTCCATTATTAACAATGCTTTTCTAGCGCTGTTAAAGGTGGTGTTTAGCGCTATTAAAATACCTATTTGTAGTAATGGGAATATACAGATCTCGGGCCTGAAATTGTTTTGGAATAGACAATATTACACATTTTTATTCTTGATAAACTGAATTCTCCACTGAATAAGGTGATCTTAAGGCTCTATATTCTCCCCATCCTATAATATGATCTTATAGTCGATCATCCATGATTGTCTAAAATAGTTCCATTATGCTACTAGAAAATTCTATGGTATGTTTTTGTGCTTCCATATCAACTTTGAGTACCATACAGATGAGATGTAAGAAAAGTTTATTTGGTGATAAATCTCACTTATTTCCTTAACATTTCTAGAAAACTCCCCCTATGAAAGGTAATTTTTCTTGATATGGAATATTGTTATTAATATATTCAAGCATATATAATGTATTGAATCTTGTTAAAATGTCTCTAGAATGTCATATACTAGGATAGTTGTGGGTGAGAATATGTTGTTTGTGGGTTAGAACATCATTGTTATATTACCTCTAACCAGCCCTTTCCATAAAACGATATCATTCGCCTTATCCTCATAGAGGGATTTATCAACTTGATCTGACCATTGATTTCACTTCTTGGTTACCTTATTTTAAGGATAATTATTTTTTGTTATCTCCTCAACTACAGTAGAGTGTAAAATAACCAAGGGAGGTTTAGATGATGATCATCACCCTGGGTTGTCCTTTTTTGTGTTTAATGTCACTAGTCAATGATGACTAACTTGGTGTAGTGAACATGAAACTCTTAATCACCTCTGAATATAAGAGAAATCTCATAAGGATATTGATATTGGGGGGGGGGGTCTTATCACTGATATGGAATGTTAATTTGGGGAGTGCCTTCATAGGAGATGCTAAGTGTAAGACCACTATGGAAAAATTCATATTATATTATATGGTGAGGATTTATAATCTTTATTGATTTCCATATGCATGGAGTAACTCTATAATATATTCCTTTGGGTGGTCCTTTAGGGTATATGCTTTGATTTCTATAGAGAGGACCTCTATGGATAGTACTTTATGGAGGACCTCAAGAGTTATTTATATTTATACAATGGTAAGGAATTCAATTCCCATAAGTTATTTCCTCTATTGGTGAGAAATCGATAGGTTCTTGGGCTGCTACTAAAATTCATTGTAGAGCCTCAAGGATATCAGTATTAATTGGGGGTAGTAATATGAGCATGATCCTTGTGTATATGTTTCCCCATACGAGGCCTTCTAGATCATATTTATTAAGAAACTAATGATAAAACCTCAATTATGGGAGTCAATATAGATACCCCATCCCCAATAGCCCAAATATATTTCATGATACCATTAAATTAGAATAAGATACAAGGAATCACATCCTGAAGGACTGGATAGTTTATTAATCTTAGTAAACTAGATACATAATTGAAATTTACATTACATTATAAAACATAAAATAAACAAATAATTTTATTTTTGAATTCCATTATTACCCTTATTTTTTCTTTTAATATCAATCAAAAAATAATTCCTTATATCCTAGGGAGTATTAAAGAATATAAAGGGGGAGATTAGATACTCATTAAGGTTAAGTGTATAGCGAAATATATGAATAAATAAGGCATAATCAAAATTGAAAGGTAAAAAACTTAAACAAATGTCATTAAATTAATAACTTGAGAATAATATTGATGGAATTGAAGGTGAAAAAATAATTATATAATCACATGAGAATGAAATTTAACCACAAATATTCTAACTAATTTAATAATCACTTGGAATATCAATAACTAAATTCATAATAATGGAATAAATAACAATGGATATCCAAAATGTACCTTTGCGGATTTGTGAAAATAAAACTAATAGATCTGAGGATTTATTCCAAGAAATATAATGTCATAGAGTCTTCTTTCCAAGACATTTAAAAAATGGGTAAGGCCTTATCCAAAACCATTTCTTGTTTGTCTCATGAAACCTACCGATGCATCAAGGTCTAGAGCATTCCCTACTTATCACATATTAAATCCAATGAATTCCTCATATGAAAGGGTTGAAACATAATCAATGTATATATTTTTATTAAAAACTATCATATGAAATATAAATACATTCCCTAATCAATAAACATAATCATATACCATATAGAGTAATGTTAATTACATCAAAATAGTACATCTCTAGTCAAACTAATCATAAACCATATGAAAAATAATAAAAATGACATCATTACAATATATACTCATTTAATTAAGGGTAAAGGGTTTTTGTTGCATATTATTATAAATACTATAAAAATATCATTAAAAATATTCTTGTGTTAAATATCCTTTTCTTTTTGAAAATTTATTTTCAAAACATAAAACATTTTGAAAATCTGTTTCCTTGAAAAAAACTGTGTATTTACAAAATATAAGAAAAACAATTACTTTGAAAATAACATTGTCAAATTTCAAATTAATATTCAATGAAATTATGTTCATGTTGGTGGGTAATTTTTTACATGATGTACATGTTAAAAATAACATTCATTACGCACTGTAAAAAGGTTTGAAAAGTTCCTTGATCAGAAAAGGACAAGAAGTTTACTTTTGAAAAATTTTGAGAAGAAAATATGTTTAAAAATATATTTAATAAATCATTTTCAAAAGTTTAAAAACAATTTTGAAAAATAAATTATAAAATAATGTATTGGAATAAAAAAGATTTCCCACTTTAGAGAGAAATGGAGTCATATTTTCTTAAAAATTATTTCACAAAAATTTTAATTCCTAATGATTAGAAAAATGGTAATATTACTTGAAAATATCAAGAATAACTATAGTATAATAATATATATTTATTTGATGATATAAATATCAAATTATTCATCCAAAAGAGATGTAAACCTAAACCATATCAAATAATGATGAGATTTTGAATTAAACACTTACCAATTCGGTAAATTTTGTATCGAAAGAAGCTTGAAATAAATTACATAAAATGGAACTTTAAATATAATTATGAAAAATTAATTCATTATATATCATTGAAAAATATTTCTGTATACACCACACAAAATAAATTAGTTGTGAATATAGAGTATGTCTCACAGAAGTAAAAGTGAGACAAGAAACTCTTACGTCATGATTCGTTTTTTTTAACATGATTTAACTTCATGTATAGTTTTTTACACCTATTATTAAATTATTCCAGAACTATTTTAATATTTATGATATCATATATGATCCTTTTATAACTTCTTATTAACCATTTTTTAATAATCATTCATTATTTTCATTGTTTTGGGAATTAATTGTCTTGTTTGCTTAGGCCTGTTTTTTATGAATGTTTAAGTTATTTGGAATATTATATAGTTATATAATTTTTAGAATAGTTATATTGACATAATTATCATATTTTTACTTCAATTTTATGTTTAAAATCAATACAGAATGATGGTTATTAAAAATAATTTATGTTACGAACATGGAGATGGTAGGCCATACGTACGGATGAGCAACGTTTACATTTTTCAATAATCAATTTGGGAAAGTGGGAAGTAAAATTTTAAATTTTCATAATTTTTATAATATCGTTAATAACATATTATATACTTTTATATATCATCCATTTGGGGTGGGGATGAAAAGGGAGTCACATCGCTACATGAAGGTGATAGTCCACACATACATGAACGATGTTGTCATCTTTCATTGAGTGAAATAGATAAGAAAAAAAATTTAAATTATCTTTTCAGAATGATAAATATTTAATTAATATCATAATTATTTCATTTAAATCACATATTATTATTTCTTATCACCTGTTATGTAAATCATTTCTCAAAGATAAATCACATCGCTTTGAGTGGCGGTAGTCCACTGTACACACGAGCGACATTATCATGTATCTTATGGAATGGAAAGTAACAAGTTATATATGATATATTTAATAAAAAGGTGTCATAATGTTATATATATTATATATATACATTATATCCATAATAATACCAAACCTTTAGTTGTGGTAATGGAAAAAATGACATCATTTTGTGAGGTAATAGTTCACCGTATACATGAACAATAATTTTGTAAACCATTTTATTGAAGTGGGTTAGGTTGTATTTAATAACCATTGAATAAAAATATCATTATATGGAATATATTGAGGTTATTATATCATCATTTTAAAATAAAAATTTAAGGATTAGTAGAAATAAGTAAAATAAAGAATCTCATTGAAGAACATTACCACTTTTTCAGTTTCCATCCATAGGTCTTAACTAAAGAATTTCTTGGTTGGATTTATTCCCATGATAATGCATATAAGATGATGGGAGGGAAGTTAGGAATTTAGGTTTTTAGTTATTTTAGGAAATATTTTTTTTAATGTCTTAAGTGGAGTGATGGGGGAGGCCTTTAATTAGTGGGTTGAGTGGGACACTTATAATTATTTGAAAGGGTGAATTATACCCTTGTTATTTTCATGTCAACATGACTGAATAATAGAAAATTATTGATAATAGAAGGTAAAATGTCTAAATATTAACATAAATGGGTTTTGGAAAACTTTATGGTGCATTTTTTCCCTTATGTTTAATGTTTAATCTGTCGATAAACTTGTTCTTACCTTAATCGCTGTAATTTATTTTAAATATTTTTGCTAATAAATTTGGTAAAAAAATTAAGATTTACTTATTAGAAATTAGAAAGTATTATTATTCCAAATATTTAATACATTTTTTAATTTTAATTCACATAAGTAGAAAAAATAAATTTAAAATTAATCTCACGGACGTGATGAGTAAGCAGGTTTCTAAAGTGAAAATGTTCTAAAGTTTACAAAGTTTTTATATCTAAATTCTATATGAAATTGATTAAAATTACCTATATTTAATTAATTTATATAAAATTAAACTAATTTTACATTAAAAAAACTCAAAATATAATTTCACATTATAAAATATTATAATTGAAATGATGTTTTCAATTTAAATTCAATATTTTCATTATTCATCAAAAAAAGAAATATTTCATAAAAATCCATAAAAAATCACTCTAAAATAATTTTATATTCCTATTTAAAAAATTATCTTTATTTTTCAAATAAATTTAATAAAATTGGAAAAATTTAATTTTAAATTATGTGTGCTAATCGTGACTAAACAATATTTTAGGAAAAAACTATTTTTCTAAAAACGTTTCTTTTTCTTTTAAATGACTCTTATTATTATTTATAATAAATACATAACCAATACATTTGTGAAAACTATATATTTTCATATTTTAGTCAATACTATTTTTACCTTCAATTTCAACGGCTAAGAGATACCAATCATATTGAATAATAATATTTATTTTATATTGTGTGTAGTAAAACTCGATCATGCATGTAACACAAACTATTGAAGAAACTCATTACTGTGTCTACCACAAGATAAAATAAATTTTCTTGAATTTCAAGATAAAAATAATTTTTTTTGTTTTTAATAATCAATTTAATAAAATTTTATTCTTTAGAAATTTTTGAATGTTACATTCTCCCCACCTTAAACAAATTTCATCTATGTAATTTAAACATGATCTTGGAAATCAAAAATATTGAATTTTGAAATAACATTGTTAAAAAACCCACATCATAAAAGGGTTAATAAAACATTCTCTCAATAAGAGGGAATGGGACGTACCAACTTCATATATAATAATATATAACTTCCTTTCCTATTAGGATATTATCATTGCAAAGTTGATATATGGACACGAAAGAAAAGTGTCAATAATTATAGAGGGTAATAGAGGTCATTGATCATAAAATAGTGAATGATCAATGGAATGTTAATGTCCTAAAAACCAGAAATCTGTGATGATTTAAATGACCATCTAATTCATTAGATATGAATGTTATAGGATAATGTTTTTTCTTTATCTATTTTCATAAAATTGATGCATTTCATGAGAGGATATACTTACTTGGTTTCATTCAATTTCATAAGCACAATCTCATACTTTGGTTATGCCTTGAACTATTTATACTTCATCTCTTAGAAAAAATTGCATCCTATTTTGAAGTAATACATTACTCTATAAAACCTCATCCAATGTTCAACATAAAACATTTCATAAATTTTTAGCCTTATGACCCTTATAAAAGATTAAGATCCATAACTTTAGAAAGAAGTTCACTAAATTTACAAAATGATATTATCATTAATCAGTTCCAAGGTAGTAAGTATTATCCAATTTATTTTATCCATATATATCATATATTTATCCCAATATAATCATCTCAACATTAGGAACATATTAAGGTCTATATTTTCCTCAATCACGTGTTTTCCATGAATTATAACTTTTCACTGAATCATTTTTCTTGGTCAGCATTACAATCCAACATACGCTTTCAAATACAATATGAAAAATTATTATAGTACAATAGTTGTACATTTAATGATTCTTAAAGAAATAATATCATTGATTAAAATACACTTATAACATAATTATTGAATCCAAAAACAATAACGTTAATCAATCCACTTCATTAGTAGTAGTAACATAAACTTGACCTTGATCCCTTATCTTTTTCTAAAGTATAATCTATTTTTTATTGATGAATTCATTTTCATAATGCACCATATTCTAATAGTTGAAGCATTGAAAACTGATAATTTATTTCATGCTCTTTAAATATTTATATTGGTGGCATTTTCTCTCCACTTGGAACAAACTCCTTTCCCTTGTAATCATGTCACAAGGTGTTTCCTTCCCAAATATCTCTTGTTTTAAAATTATTATTTCCCTTATTCCCTTTATTCACATTTTTTTTCATCTTCTTATTCTCTTGTTTCCCTTCTAATCTATAAGACATGGATACTTCTTTCTCTAACTTAATATCACATGATATTATGTCCCTATATGAAGATAATGTTTTGGGAGACTAGTTACCTTTAGAAAATTGTCTCAATATCACATGGAAGATTAGAAAAGACTCATTTTCCCTAACCATTTTATGAAATTTATTTCATAACAACTTATTAAGGACCATGTAAAGATTTATACTTTTATCTTAGATAATTCATAGTTTTACTTATGCTCATAGATGGTCAAATTGGAATTAGATTATTCTTTTCCTTATTCAGGAAATTAATTTGGAGTCAAAGTAAATAAATCCATTCTATTTTAAATATTAATTCAATTTTTTATAGAAGGATATTATGATGTACACATAGCTTATATAAAAAACATAATAATCGCACCACTAAATGTTTTCCTTAAAACAAAAATCACTTGGTGGTGACATGATCTTATTAGAAAACACCCTAGATAAAATAATCTTTATAGAACTAGAATACATCCACTAATTCATGGTATAGGTTAAGTAAAATTTTATTACCACAATCCTATTCATTGATATTCATTTCATATGTTCTTCCTCGCTCCCTAGGTCTAGGAGTTGTTAGATTCCTACCATCTTCAATAATAATTGAATTATGGAATTGATTTGGATAATTCCCATCTTTTCCCCAAATAAGACATTGAATTATTAGTGGTTCCTTTGAATGATTTATAAATTCTTTCCTCGTGTAATCTGGAACCATCATTTTCTTACAATAGTTTGATTCTTTATGGACCCCTCTTTTTACAAGTAAATTAACTGTAAAATTTTTCCTTTGTTATCATAATCACATGGTCTTTTATGAGACACCATATTTATATTATTTGGTTTGTTTGATAATTTCATTATGTTTAAATTGTTAATCATATTCCATGATACTTAGTTAGTCATAATCATAATGTTTATCATTCGATATCCCATTTCAATGGGTTTTCATGAGGTAATCTATGTATTTTTCCTCACACCCATGGTTCCTTATAGTTCTATCCATTACTAAAAAATATATGACAAGGGTTTAGAAACATTTATAATAAGAATATATTATCATAATCATAAAAATTAATTCAACCTTAAAAATTATTACCCTTTTACATTTTCACGTTGTCCCATTATTTCTTTAGTTCAACCTATACTAGTCATATTTTGACATTGGTTACTTTATTTGGGATATCTTACCATCCTCAAATTAACTAGGGAATCAATACATCATAGTGGGTTGTAAACATAATATGATCAACCAAATAATACATCATAGGATTTAAAAATAGGTTTGTTGTAAGGGTTAATTAACCATGTAGCAAAATGATGGCTGAGATATACTCGACCAACTCTTTTTAGGGTTATTAACCCTAAATTTATTAGTTCCAAAACAATATCCACTTTTATTATCAAAACATGGATGTATTTCTAGAAACAATATATACTGAATACTTTACTAATATTTTAGGATATCATCCTACTCTTATACTCATCTTTAGGGGTTTTACTAAGGTTTTTTTCCTAATACCACATGTAACTAAATTTACCTCAAAAAATAATTGAACTAATATACAAAATCAGTAAACTAAACTGATAAAATAAATAAACTGTAGTTTGATACTAACTATATTGACCCAATATTTACATGAAAAATAAATAAACTAATCTCATGATTTAGATTATACATGTTACAAACTTTCACATGAAAATGTGGCACAATCATAAAAATATAATATATTACCATTGTATATCTAGCTAGCCACAAACATGTTCAAATGTAAATTTGTGAGTTGAGCTTAACACCATCACACTCACCCTTTGTGAACCTACCTTCCCACTTACTTGTTCACATGTAAATTGTTTTGTAGATCTTAACACCATCACACTCACCCTCTTTGAATATATTTACGTGCTATCCTATTCACATAACATTTATAACTCATTAGATATAATCATTTACTCAATGAATTAGAGGGAAATATAATTCATTCTCATCCCATAATCCATAAATTTGTGTTCTACTTAAAAATACATCATTCATCATCTCATATAGAACCCATGGATAAAGAATGAGTTTCAAAAAAACATTCAAAAACATCACATAAAATGAATATATAAAATCATAGAATATAAAAACTCTCATTTTAAAAAGAAAAATTTAACATTATATTATCTAATGTGTGATCAAAACAACACTTCATGAAAGATTATCCTTGGAGGGTAAAAAGATGTGAAAATATTTGTTTTTCAAAAATACATTTTAAAACATTGAACTATAAATTACATTAAAAAAATTCAACTTAAACAGAAGAATTTTGAAAACCATATTTGAAAATAGAAGATCCTAGAATATACATAAATATTTCAAAAATAAAAAGCTGAAATACTTTCAAAACTACATATTTTAAAAAAATATTTAACAATTATGATCTTAAAAACACATAATGTTTTAAAAATGGGGATGTATAAATACATTAAAAATATTTAATTTTAAAATAACATATAATAATGGATAAATGAAAAGAAATTTTTTTTCCAGAAAAGTAGTGAAAATAATTGTAAAACATTTACATTTAAAAATAATCATTAATAATGGAACGTTGGAAAATAATTAATGTTATTAAAAGGAGAATTCAAAATACCTTGAAAATTTTTATTTCTGAAAATAATATTTAATAAAGGAAACATCAGGAAGACATAAATTTTTTGAAAAGGTAAAGTGAAAATACTTTGATAATATTTAATCTTAATAATAATATTTAATAATAGAAACTTGAAAAAAATCATACATGTTATCAAAATAAAATGTGGATTGGATGATAAAACCTTTTATTTTTAAATGAAGAAAAAACATTTTGAATATTCTGAAATAACCATGTTGAAAACCCACATCATTAAAAATATAGAAGAACCTTTTTTTAAAATTGATTAATTGGAATAAAAGGTTAATTACAGATTTTTTTTTTCAGTTTCCATTTGGGAGTAGAACATTAGTGGGATGTAAAAAAAGGATGTAAAAGAAAAATCCATTAAAAGAAATGGGAATTATTCTTAACAAACATGTATTTTAAAGAAACAATGGAATAATGATAGAAGAATGATTTTATTGGATCATTATTTCCATAATAAATAAGGTTTAAATAAAAACTAAAATCATTATTTGTTAAAATAGATCAATAGTTAGATATTATTTTCACTGAAGAGCAATTATGACACAAGGAGCATATTTGATCCAATAAAATCCCTTGCAACATTTGTAACATTTTCATCAAAAATACATAAGAGAAATAATAATAAATAAATAACTGGATACATAAAAATATAATGCAATCATTTTGTAGAGTGAGAATATAATAATATATACATCATTTAAAAAGTAAACATGTTGTATAGTTTAAACATGTCTCAAAGAATTCAAATTTGAGACAATGAAATCCTTACTTCTTAAATAAGAACCATGTGAAATTGAGAGATATTGAAGATAATGTTAAAATACTATTAATAATAATAACAATAAATGATATTAAATATCCAATTGAAATTATATACACCATTTAAAATAAATTAGGAGCATAAAAGAACATGTTTCTCAAAGAATGAAGTTTTGAGATGAAACTCTTACCATGTTTCATTTCTTAGTTGATGACACTATATATTCCAATAATAATAACATAGATAACTTAATTATCTATTTGATAACCTTATTAATATATGTTACCTTATATATCCATCATTTATATTTATTTATTATGGCTATGTTGGTTAGTTATATGTTATTTCACCTATTTTGTATTAATAACTCTAACCGTTTTAACATCGTTTATAATGTTGGTGTCCTTACTCATCCATTAAAACCAATTTCTCCATTAATATATCATTATAAATAATTTAATAAAAATATTATATTGATTTATAAATCTCTTATATAATTCTATAACTTTTTTAGTTAAGCTATGTAAAAATAGAATTGGTGTTGGCTTATTTATGTGATTTTGTCAAATGAAAAAAATATATTTTAATAAAAAATTAAATACTTAATATAATATATCAAGAACCATACACTAATAATTACATGGTTATTATTTTGTAATAATATTACTTTTCATTTTCCCATTATTATTTATAAAATATTTTTATAGCATCATTCATGATATAACTTCATAGCATTGGTCAAGTTAGTGGTTAAACCATCCCAAAGTAGAACACACTTTAACATGATTATTGAATATGGTTAAGAAGGTGTTTATTTTGAAGTAATATCATTATAAATTAATTATAATGATATTATTTGTTTGTCGGTGAACTATATTTAAATATATTTAGATAAAGAATGAAAAACTAGAATAAAAACAAAAAAATGATTCTTCGTAGAGGCGGTAGTCTGCACACATGCACGATTGACATTCCTTCATTTTTCTAAATTTATGGAAATTAATAAATAATGGAATTATGATTAATAAAAAAATATCAGTATAATAATGATACTTAATCTATCATACTATTATGTTGATAAGATATTTTTAAAATTTAGATTGATAAGAAAACATAAGAAGGAGATAATCCTTAAGTTGGGGACATAATTTTTCATTGGAAGTCCCATTGAAATTGAAGGGAATAGAAAAAATTTGTGGGACCAGTAGATTATGTTTGGGGGAGATTGTTCTAGGGGGGTTAAAAGTTGAGAGTTTAAGGGTGTAATAAATCCCATTTCATATGAATGTGAAATGACACTTTTGGTGACACACTTTTTATTTTAATAATTTCATGGAAATATTCCAATGTCAGTGGATTCAAAGCTTCAAAATAATCGAGTGTGTGACATATTAGGTTATAAAATTCCTCCTAGAAAATAATTTTGGATTCATCCTTGAGTGATTTTAGTATTTTTTAGTTTACATTTTTTTGTTTTTCCAAGTTTACTTTTACATAGGAAACTTTTCTTTTTACCCATGGTGATTAATTAAATTAACCACATTTAAATTTGAAGATATAAAATAATTTGATCATTATGATACCAAATATGAAAAAAAATTATAAAATAAAATTTCTATGGTTATAAAATGCTAGTTTAGAAATAAAAATACTTAACACATAAAGATAGTTTCTAGAGAAATTTTACTTTTATGCTTAAAGTTTTTGTGTGAGATAAAATTATCAATGTTAATAATTTCTATAACATAGAATGATTTGTTATAAAAAATAAGTTTTTGTAACACTAAAATCAAGAAATAATTTTTTTAAGAAAATAATACTTAATTAAAAAAGGCCAAAAATTGTTTTGTTATTATAACATTATAAATTAGTTCTAAAAATGTTTGGAATAAGTTTTAAATGTACAAAAAATATTTCAAAATGCCTAATTTTATTCTTTAATTTTTTATTTTATTACAATAATGGTTTTGGAATATTCTTGGTTATTCTTACATAATGATAAAATCATGAAAATTATAATTTTCATCAATCCTTCATTTTCAACTAAAAATAAATTTTTTTAGAAAATTATCAAAAATTAATAATAAGAAAATTTTATTATGATGAATTAAAAACAATTTTTTTTTCTAATTAAAATTATAAAATTATAAAATTTATATTTTAAAAGAATTTAATGAATACTATAAAAACATACTGATTTTATTAAAGATACCATTTTTAATTTATTTTATAAAATTTTATTCACGAGTTTTAGAAATTTAAAATAGTAAATTTAAATTATTTAATTTACATTAAAAATATAAATTCTTTATATAATTTTTTTTCAAAAACATCGATATCATATAAAAAAGATGGAATTAAAAAATTTCTATTTTTAAGCATTCACCTAAAATCAAAAATTTTATAAAAATATCATAAATAAGTATTAAGTTTATTTTATTGTGAGGTATTTCAAAATTAATTTTGTTCTGTCAAATCCTAATTAAATTTTTTTAAAATTTATCTTTCTATGTAAAATATATAATATAAATAAAACTACTTTTATTGAAAATAACCTTTTCAATATTAACTCATATTAATTATTTACCTTGTAAAGTTAATAGAAATTAATGATATACCATTTTAGTGTTTAATATTTATTTATTAATAAGTTATAATTAATATTATTTCTTGGTTTTTTATGTTGGTTTAGTGACTATGGAATATTTCAATATCTTTAAATATTATTTAATTTGAGTTTTTAAAGAGATCATCATTGTTTTTGGGAACAAAATGCAACCAATTAGAGGAAAAGGATTCCCAATGATAATTACTCTTGTGATATCTCATTTTCTACTAATACTTAATCTTAAAATTGATTTAATGAATGATGAGATTGAGGAAATTATTTCTCATTTGGAATCATTTAAAATATATCTCCCTGAAATAATGATTAATCTAAACCAAATATTTCCAAATTCTATTTTTTATCCTTCTATATCAGCTACTTTTTGGCTAGAACTTATTTTTTGTTGCACCTTTTACACTTATGCATAGTTTGGTTAATGAATATTAGGTTAACTAGATCATAAAATATAGATGAAGGTAATCCAAGATGAATTTAAGATAACCAAAAAATGGTGTTTGAGCGATCTCAAACACATGAATCAAAGAATTTGGAATTGGTCAGAAAGGATGATAATTTAGTAGGCAGAGACATAGAAACAATTCAAAGGTCTATTATTTTTTATTTGAGAAATATTTTCATTAAGTTAGACCTAAAGCCAATATTCCAATCTAGAGCTAATGGTCTTAAGATACCTCCTCTAAATGTGGACTTTAAATCTCTTATAGATAGAATGAGGTTTATAAATCTAGTTCTAGAAGAATTTTTGAATAACAAGGAGGATTACTTAATGTCCATAGATTACGACTAAAGAGATATGAAGTAAATAATTAGACTTATTGATCCCTACATTTATATTTCTAATAATTTTATTCATAAACCTCAGTCCATACCTATTTCTTCTTCTACTACTTCTACCACTTCTTATATTAACCCCTTTATCTTTACTCTTATACAAGTTGTTCAGTATATTCACCCTATTTATAGTTGTGTGGTTATCCCATATCATCAGCAAAACCTACACTACCTACACCATCCTCTTAAAAACAAGGGAAGGATAATATTCTCTCTTTTATCATATGATATGTTGTATCAAATTCTAATTTTATTAGAATATTTTATAGGTCTATTTTTAATATTTTTTGAGTTATAAATGAAATTCCTTGTTCCATTCATATATTTCTATTTACCTATTTGTTTTTATTATTTCTTCATTACAATATTTAAATACCTTTGATATAAATTTTGATAATCCCAAAATGGGGATAAATTTATTTTCAATTCATTTCATATTTTTATTTATTTTAGATAATTAAATTGGGGATATTGTTGGATTATTCCAAAAACTCCTTATTTAAATGCCCATAAATCAAGTTTATTATGTTATTAATGAACTTTATATTTTATAATATCAATATTTTTTTATAGAAAAAATATGAGAAATTTTTATTTCCTTAAGTGACCATATAAACCTATATCATAAATAATATCAAAATAGTGTGAAGGTCAAGTATCCATATAGAAGTAACTATACATTGAAGTCTATGTGACCTCATGAAAAAAAGTGACCATGTGTGAGATGAGAAAATATTATCTATATCTATAACTAACCACAAAAATTCTGAATTGACTACATGGTGAAATCAAGTGACTACATAAAGGATTCAAATTACCTCATGATGATTCCATGTGTCCATACAAATAGACAATTAATTTATTGTAAATTTTTGAACGTAGATTATGATGAAATGAAGTGACTAAATGTAAAAATAAATTAAATTTTCCAAATGACCATGTATTTTTAGTGCAATATTAGTTGAAAAAAGATGAAGTGATCACATTCTCAAGTTATTACATGCCAAAGTGACTATGCCTAAGTATAGATCAAGTGACTGCCTGTAATTAAAGAAATGAGTAATTTTTTAAATTCCAACAACTATATTTTTGAAGCATTTATTGAGAAGTTAGATAATTTAAGGAAGTCAGATCAAGCTTTTGGGTATAAGTATTAATTTATGAATATTATATAATGGATAATTTGATAATTATTTCTCTTTCACAAGTATAGACACTCATGAAAAAATATAGGATACTAAAGAAATTATAATCAAATAGAAAACTTAATTATCTCCTTCCCCAACAATTTGTCTTTTTTTTCTCAATGAAATATCTATTAAATTTATTTTCAACAATAAAATTAAAGATAATTGATTAAAGGAAGCTGTTCAAATTGATAATATTCAAAACACCCTCTTTTTATATTTATATTCACTTTTTTGTAGTTTGATTTTTATTTTCAAGTGATTTATCTTTTATATTTGTTTGAAAATTCTATAGATATGAATTAAAGTGTACTAGGAACCCTTTCTATAATTATTTAAACCTATTATCTCATGAAAAATATAGAGGAGGTTCATTGTATCGTAGACTTCTTTGTGAGTAGTTTAATCTATAATACTTGATCAATGATTTAGATCAAGTTTATTAGGATTTAATAAATGTGATGGGAATAATATGAATATCGAGTAGAGAGGATTAAAGTTCAATATTGTAACCATACCTATTATTTAAATTTCCTTCCTTGTTGTTATTTTTTTTCTTACTCTATTTTTCAAACTATTTTCACTTTTTTGTTCTCATCTTTTTTTCAATCATTTTTTCTAAACTATTGTTTGAAAAGAATAACTATTATAGTTAACATATATATGTGATATATTCTATTTTTGTGTGATTAGAATATATTCAATGGTTAAATATTTTTCATAATAGTTTTATCTAGGACTTAATTAGACTATTGAGAAATGGTTTTAATCATTATATTTTTTATACCTACATTATTTGATAACTGGGTTGTTTATTACAAGGGTGTCTGAATAGTTTCTTCAAATAAAATTTAAATTGGAATATTGATTCCTTCCAATATATCTATCATCTGGGAACAAAATTTGGTATCATAGAACTTTTTTTTTCTTTCTCATTGCTTACCTTTGACTATGATCATGGTTTTAGCATGAACCTTTTAATTTATGGTATTTATTTATTTTTTTATTATGGATGAAAAGTATATATGATATTCTATAAATAGATCTTTATGTTTTAATTTTTAGAATTATAATTATTGGAAGATAATAATGAACATTTATATTGAGATAATAGATGTAGAAATTTGGGTATCTATTGAGGATAAACATGAAAACCCAAAAATGATAGAAAGGAATGGGATAAAATAACTTAATCAACATAAGATTCAAATTTAAAATCCATGAATACATTATTATATTCATTATCATAATATGGTATTAATAAAATAGCTTCTTGGGATACTATTTATCAAATTACGGATACTCTTTTTGCGTCTCATGAAGGCACATTTAATGTTGAAGAAATGTGATTAAATATGAATACTATTATGTATGATACTTTAAAAATGAAGCCTTAATAATATATCTATGATATGTATCTCAGGTTCAATGAGATAATAAATACTGTGATTACACTTGGAAAAAATATTGATGATAAATCTCAGGTATTAATAATCTTGAGATACCTACAAAATCATTGGATTGGTACTACAATCTCTATTTGAGAACCATACGACATGAGAAAACTAACAGTAAGAGAGATAATTTTCTATATTATGATACATGAAGAAGGGATAAAAGTAAAAAACTAAAATAATGAACAAAAATAGGAACTATTATTTCCTTTAAGTAATCACATTGAAAATCAAAGGCAGTTCTTAAACATGACCATGCATATGGAAGTAAAGTTGATACACATAGTGATGAGGAAAAAACTCAACTACCTAGAAGATTTATAAAGTTTTATAAATAGAATAAAATTATACTTAATACAAATTACAAAGGAAGGTATGAAAAAATAGATAATTCTAGGAAATATTGAAAAAATTATGAATCCTCTAATGATACTACCTATTATGATTGTAAGAGGAAAGGATAAATAAAATATGGCTTCCGAATGTTTCAGTATAAGAAACATTATCCAAATAAAGATAAAATAATAACGAAATAAATAAAGTTCACTTTTAGTTCATCTCATAACAGCTCTAGTGACTAACTCTAGCCAATAATATAAAAATTAAAAGGAAAATATAATCTTTATTACTACCACTTCAGAGGTACCAACTATTTATTCTTCGCATACATATAATGATTTTGAAATTATAATTAAAAAATTATAATAATATTGTGCTATGATAGAAGATATCATGAATGGGTTAAACAATAAAATAAAAAATCCTAAAAAGGTTAATGTTATATGTGTGATTGATAAATATGATCATAGTATAGAAAATGAAAAGAATTTCAATCTATTAAAGGAAAATATAGTTCTGAAAATGGTGAATAAAAATATTAAAAAGGATTTGTAAAACCTTATTAATAACATAAAAACCATGGATTTTATATTGGTTCAAAAACAAAATCCTATTTCCAAATTTGTAATTCAATATAGATCAAGACAACAAGGGAATATTTATAAAAAATATTTCATTCCTAGATCAAATAACACTACTTTACACTATAATTATAAGAAACTACTAGATTTGGACATAATTCTAAAAAATTTGGTCTTAAAAATGTTTTTCAATATGAATAAGTTAATTATATTATTAGAAATCATATGAAACACATATATATTCCAAAATCCTTATTTTCTAACTTTGAATTACCCAATAAAATATCGGTACTAATTTTTTTGTTATTGTTTCAAAATCATTTAAAAAGATCAAGAAAAAATATATGGTATCTTAAGAGTGGATACTCTAGACATATAGAAAAATTCTACATAATATTTAATAAATTTATAAAAGTGGATGGTGGAAATATCACATTCTATAATGATTAAAAAATAAAATATTATTGTACTTATACAAATCAGTAACTCAAAATTTATACTTATTTTTGATGTTTTGTTTAATTATATTTTAAAGTATAATATTCTTTGTATTTCTCAGTTTTATGACGAGTCATAAAATTTAATTTTTGTGAAAAATGCTTGAAAAAATTAATTTTTACAAGCATATTTTAATAATTACTTATTTGAGAAATTATAATGTTTATGCTATTACTTTAGATTCTTTATTTTCTCAAAAATGTCTCATGTTTAGTTTATTTTCATATTGCAGATTATAATAATAGGCCATTGAAATATATACTCTTATATAAATAAAAACAAATTAGTTTTAGTCAAAGAAATATTTAATATAGAATTACCTAAAGAAAAAGTATTCAATTATTGTTAAATTGGAAAGAAACACAAAATATATTTCAAACCAAAAAAGAGGTTTCTACCCCTAAACCACTAGAATTGGTCAACATGGATTTGTTTTAATCATTTAGAGTTTACAGTTTAGTATGAAAACACTATACTTATGTAATTTTTAATGATTATTAAATGTTTACATGAGTGTTTTATTATCTCACAAAAGTTAATATACTTCTTAATTTTAAAAATATGCAAAATCAATAATGAACCTTAGTGGAATAACCATAAAAACATTAAGTAGTGATCATGGCCATGAGTTTTAGAATTATAAGTTTGAATCTCTACTCACTACATGGATATAATGAAAATTTCTTTGTACCTAAAACACCTCAAAGAATTGGGGTTTTTGAAAGGGAAAATATGACTCTTCAAGAAATTACCTGAACAATGCTTAGTGAATATGACTCCCATTATATCTTTTGGATGAACATATTGACACATATTATTATATAATTAAAAGTATTCATATTAGAACTATCCTTAAATATACTCCATATTAATTATGAAATGGTAGAAAACCCAAAGTATACAACTTTAGTGTTTTTGGATTCCATGTCTACATTCTAAATACAAAGAAATTTTTCGAAAAAATCTCACCAAAAAAATATGAATGAATTTTTCTTAGGTATTCAACCAATAGTAAAGAACATAGGGTTTTAAAAAGGAATAATTTTTTGTGGAATAATTTTTTTATTTCACTTTTTTTTGAAATAGATGTACATGAATTCAAACTAACTATATAATATTTTGAATATGATGTGTCAAAGTTTAATATCAATAATACCTCTAAAGTCTCTACCATGATTTTTATTTACTAGGTAAATCTTTTAATATAGTCCCTCAAGACCATTAAAACATAAAATAATAATTATAAGAACCAAATTCTTCAGTACCTAGGACTATAAGATCCCTTAAAACTATCTCATGGATGTTTTCTCTAAGATCAGGTTAATGGTACTCAAACTCAAGTCTCACTAAGAAACCAGGTTAAACATCAATCCCTTTTATGTTAGCTTAAACCTATAAACATAAAGGATGAATAAAAATATTTATATCTATTTTTTATTAACTAGGTTTATTTATTTTAAGGTTTTGAAATTGGTTTTAAATATATATTTTAGTTTGAAAGCCCAACTCATCCTTACCCTCTGTATTGAGCTATTCATTATGAACAACATTACAAATTAAAACTCTCAAAATCCACCTAGTTATTTATAGTAATTGTTATAGTTTTTAATTATTCATGGATATTTTCTATTTATATCTTCAATATCTTCCCTTAATAGAAATAAATGTTTTGGGTATAAGTGAAACCCTTCAAATTGAAGACAATTTTTTGATCCTCTCCCTTTTTTACTAGTCATAATTAGAGAGGACAAAAACAATCATATTCTTTAGCATTAATCTAAACTAATAGTGTAACTAGAATTTTAGATATTCCATATTTGTAATATACCAAACCATTATATTTTTATACAAGATAAATACCGTTAGTTATAGGGTCTTGAAAATAATATTATATTTTTTTCTTCTTATTTATCTATCATCCCGATCATGAGACCACATAAAGATAAAAAGTGTGTCAAAATGGTACTTCAGGACTCCTATGTCATTAAAAATGAGGAATATGAGTTTTCAAAAATTGGGTGTTGGTAGAGTAGAATCACCAAATCAGGGAATGGATTTACTTATGGATGTATCGATTCACTCCACCGCTGTATAGAGTACATTTGAGAAATGATGGAATTAAAGGAGTTGAGGTGATTTTGTGGAAATGTCATTTAGGTGGAATCCATTGTGGGAGTCACAAGGGATATCTAATTTGGTTTTATTTCATATTCCAGTTGTAGATATAAAGTTTGAGTTAGCCTAGGGTATCCTCACTGAATTTATTTTGTTTTTCCCAATGAAGGAAATTCCTAATATTCTCTTTATACTGAGTTGAGATAAACATATGGTCAAAAAACTTATCCAAATTTTGTTATTAGGATCCACTATTATTATCTAATTAGGTTATTATATTTAAACATGGACTATAGGAGAGGCATTATCCTCTTCTATTGAAATTTACTTAGCATGAATATTTGTTTTAATTAGTTCATCATTGTTCCAGCTCAGTCTCCGCAACTGAGATTCATATAGGGAAAACATTTCCTTGATAGAATAAGGTTCAACTTCATCAAATGGTGGGTGGTCAATGTTTATAGACATAACATTCCCATTATATTTATCTAATGCACACCAAGTAAGTTGTATGTAAACGATTTTTTGGGCTCCAAAATTTTGAGATGCCCCATGATTTTGGGTTTAGAATCCTTATTAATTATAGACGACCATATATTGGTCCCACATCTCTTCATCACATCCTTCAATGTTGGGTTCGTTGTAAGGGTTATTCAAAAAAATAAAATGAATGATGTTTACGAACACATTACACATAATATTAGTTATTTTCTCATTCTCATAATATTTGTAATGGGATTTACCATAATTGGAATATCCACCATTTGGTGTATCGTGATCCTCCATAGTATTTTCCTGCATAGTGGAATATTTTTTCTTATAAACACTTTGAGATTTTTTTTTATCCTCAATGAATGGTAACTTTAATAAATACTTCAATGAATATCATTGATCATATCCATAGTAAAAGATATTGGTTGGGAATGGGTAGGAATTGTGAGGTATTCCCTTATTGTAGAAATCATTATAGCCTATTAAAGACTGATTTTCTTGATGAAGGATAGGGAGGTGATATAAAATCCCTCATATTTTTTGGATAGTATTGAATTGGTTCTTCAATTATTATGTCATGGATCCATTTTTTATTTTTTGATCTTTGGGTTGGAATTTATTATAAAAATTATCCATGTCCTATGTTCTAGTTTTTCTCCTACAATGCTGTAGATTTTGTGGATATCATGGTCTCCTTTATTTTTAGGATATTACTCGAGAATAGACTAGGTACAGTGCCTTTCATGGATGTTTGATACTCATCAATGTGGGTATCTATATGGATAAATGTTTTTATTAACTCAACTAGGACTCATGATTATCATTATTAGCTGCATGACACAAGATAATATGCATGGATTAATCCAACTAAGTACACAATTTATAGGGATTTGGAGTGGTATCACTTCTCTTGATAGAACAATTTGAATATACATAGTACGTTCCTGAAATTGTTTGTAATAGAAAACATTACACATTTTTCTTCTTGATAAACTAAATTCTACAATGAATAAGGTGGTGTTATGGCTCTATATTCTCCCCATCCTATGATATGAACTTCTAATAGATCATCCATGATTGTCTAAAATAGTTCCATTATGCTACTAAGAAACACTATGGGATGTTTTTGTTCTTCCATCTCATCTTTGAGTACCATACATCTAAGAGGTAAGATAAGTTTATTTGGTGATAAATCTTACTTATTTCCTTTACATTTCATGCATAATCCCCCTAAGACACGCAATGTTTCTTAATATGGAAAATTTTTATTCATATATTCAAGCATATATAATATATAGATTCTCCTTTAAATGTCTCTATAATGTCATTCAATGGGATATTTGTGGGTTAGAATATGTTGTTTGTGGGTTAGAACATCATTATTATATTGCATCTAACCAACCCTTTCCACAAAATGATATCATTCACATTATCCTCATAGAGGTATTTCCCAACTTGATCTGACTACTGATGCCACTTCATGGATACCTTTATTACAAGGAAAATGATTTTTTGTAATCCCCTCAACTATAGTAGAGAGTAATATAACTTAAGTAGGTTTAGATGATGATTCTCACCATGAGTTTTCCTTTGTCAGGGTTTAATGTCACTAGTCAATGATGACTCACTTGGTGGAGTGAACATGAAACTCTTAAGTGCCTCTCAATATAAGGGAAATCTCATAGGGATACTGATATGGGAGGACCTTATTACTGATATGGGATGTTAATTTGGGGAGTACCTTCGTAGTGGATATGAAGTGTACGAAAACCATGGTCATCTTCATATTATCTACTACGGTGAGGATTTCTACTCCATCTTGGTATCCATATGCATGGAGGACCTCTACAACATTTTCATTGGGGAGGAAATTTAGGGTATATACATTGATTTCTATAGAGAGTACCTCTATGGATATTACTCTATAGAGAAACTCAAGAGTTATTTATATTTATACAATGGGGAGGAATTAAATTCCCATATGTTCTTTCCTCTATTAATGATAAATCATTGGGTTCTTGGGCTGTTTCAAAAAGGAATTGTAAATCCTCATGAATATCAGTGTTAATTGGGGTTGTAACATGATCATGATCCTTATATATATGTTTCCCTAGATGAGGCCTTATAGATCATCTTTATTAGGAGACCAATGATAGAACCTCGATTATGGGAGTCACTATAGAGACCTTTTCCCTAATAGCCCATATATAGTTCATGATACTATTAAATAGGCTTAAGATTCAAGGAATCACATCCTAATGGATTGGATAGTTTATTTGTCTTAGTAAACATGATATATAATTGAAATTTACAATACATTTTAAAACATAAAAACACAAATAATTTTATTGCATAATTCCATTATTACCCTTATTTTATCCTTCCATATCAATCACAAAATAAATCCTTATATCTTGGGGAAAATTAAAAAAAATGAAGGAGTGAGATTCGATACTTAGTAAGGGTAAGTGTATAGCAGAATCTATGAATAAATAAGGAACAATCAAAATTTAATGGTATATAACTTAAACACACGTCATTAAATTAATAACTTGAGTATAATATTGATGGAATAAATGGTGAAAAAATAATTCTGTAATCACATGATCATGAAACATCATCAGATATATTCTGACTAATTGAATTATCACATGGAATATCAATAACTAAATTCATATCTGTGTAATGAATAAGAATGGATATCCAAAACGAACCTTTGAGGATTTTTTAAAATAAAACTAATAGATATGAGGATTTTTTTCCAAGAAATCTAATTTCGTAGAGGATTCTTTCCATGACATCTAACAAATGGGTACGACCTTTTACAAAACCATATCTAGTTTGTCTAATGAATCATACTGATGCATCAAGGTCTATAGCATTCCCTACTTATCACATATTAAATCTAATTAATTCCTTGTATGAAAGGGTTGAAACATAATAAACATAATTTTGTATATTATAAATTAGCATATGAAATATAAATACTTTCCCTAATCAATTGACATAATCATAGATCATCTAGAGTAATGGGAATTGTATCAAAATAGAAAATCTTTAGTCAAACTGATCCTAAACCATCTGAAAAATAATAAGGATGAAATAATTAAAATATCTATCCATTGAATTAAGGGTAATGGTTTTTTATTGTATATGAATATAAACACTATAAAAATATCGTTAAAAATATTCATGAGGTAAATATCCTTTTCTTTTTGAAAATCAATTTTTAAAACTCAAAATATTTTGAAAATCCGTTTCATTGAAAAAAAACTAAGTATTTCAAAAATATAAAGAAAAAACATACATTAAAAATAACATTGTAAAATTTCAAGGAAATCTTAAATTAAAGGAAGGTCATGTTGGTGGGTAATTTTGTACATAATGTACATGTTAAAAGAACATTCATTATACACTGTAAAAAGGATTGAAAAGTGCATTGATCAGAAAATGACAAGATGCTTACTTTTAAAAAAATGTGAGAAGAAAATATGGGTAAAATTTTGTCTAATAAATCATTTTTAAAATGTTAAAAACACTTTTGGAAAATATATGACAAAACAATTTTTTAGAATAAAACAGATTTCCAACCGTAGAGAGAAATGAAGTCAGATTTTCATAAAAAACATTTCTCTATAATTTTAAGTCCTAATGATTGGAAAAATGTTAATATTACTTGAAAATATCAGGAATAACTAGAGGATAATAACGTATGTTTATTTTATGATGGAAATATCATATTATTCCCCCATGAGAGATGTAAACATAAACCATCTCAAATAAATATGAGATTCTGAATTAAACACTTACCACTTTGGTAAATTTTGTATCAAAATAGGAATGAAATTAATAACATAAAATGAACCATTAAATATAATTATGAAAAATTAATTCATTATATATCATTCAAAAAATTTGGTGTATACACCACATAAAAGAAATAAGTTGTGAATATGGTGTATGTATCACAGAATTAAAAGTGAGATGAGAAACTCTTACATCATGATTCGTTTTTAACATTATTTAAAATCATGTATTGATTTTTAAACATGTTATTAAATTATTCCAGAACCAGTTTAATATTTATGATTTAATATATTATCCTTTTATAACTTCTTATTACCTGTTTGTTAATAATCTTTTATTATTTTCATTGTTTTTGGTGTTAATTATCTTGTTTTATGATGCATGTTTTTTATGAAATTTAAGGTTCTTGGGAATATTATATAGTTATATCATCTCCATAATAATTATAATTAAATAATTATCATATTTTTACATCAATATTATGTTTAAAACCAATCATGAATGGTGGTTATTAAAAATTATTTATGCTACGAAAATGGAGACGGTAGGCCATACATACAGATGAGTAACGTGTCCATTTTTCAATGATCAATATGCGAGAGAGGTAAGTAAGATTTTAATTTTAAATAATGTTTATAATACAATTAATATCACATTATATACTTATATATATCATCCATGTGGTGTGGGGATGAAAAGGGAGTCACATCGCTTTGTGAAGGTGATAATCCACACGTACATGAATGATGTTGTCATCTTTCATTAAGTGAAAAAGTAGGAAAATAAAATTATATATTATCTTCCCAGAATGATAAAAATTTAATTAATGTCATAATTATTTAATTTAAATCAGATATAATTATTTCTTATCACCTTTTATGTAAATAATTTCTGAAAGATGAATCTCATCACTTCAAGTGGAGACAGTCCACTGTACACACAAGTGACGTTATCATGTCTCCTATGGAATAAAAAGTAATAAGTTATACATGAAATATTTATCAAAAAGGTGTAATAATGTTATATAGTTTATATATATAAATTATATTCTTTATAATACCAATCCTTACTTGTGGTAATGGAAAATAATGACATCGTTTTGCGAGATAGTAGTCCGCGGTATACATAAACGATGATTTTGTAACCCATTTGATTGAATTAGGTGATGTTGTAGGTAATACCTTTAACATAAAAATATCATTATATGGAATATATTTAGGTTATTATATCATCATTAAATAATAATAAAATAAGGATCAAGGGAAAAATTTAAAATAAAGAATCTCATTGAAGAACATTGCATCTTCTTCAGTTTCTATCCTTAGGTTTTAACTAAAGAATTTATAGGTTAGATTTATTACAAAGAAAAGGATTATAATATGATGGAAGGGATGTTAGGAATTTATGTTTCTAGTTATTTTTTGAACTAAATTTTTTTAATTTCTTAAGTGGAGGGTAAGGGGAGGCCTTTAATAAGTGGGTTGAGTGGCACACTTATACTTTTTTGAAAGGGTGAATTACACACTTGTCTTTATCATTTCACCAAGACTGGATATTAGAAACTTATTAATAATAGAAGGTACAAGGTCTAAATAAGGCCTAAAAATGGGTTTTGGAAAGCATTCTAGGTCATTTTTCTCCTATGTTTAAAGTTTAATCACTGTGTAAACTTATTTTAACCTTAATCGCTGTAATTTATTTTAAATATTTTTTCTAATAAATTTGGTAAAAAATTAAGTTGGCCTTATTATAAATTATAAATTATTTTTATTCCAAATTTTTAATCCAATTTCCAATTTATATTCACATAAGTGGAAAAAATTAATTTAACATTAATATTGCGGACGTGATGAAAAAACTAGTTTCTAAAGTGAAAATATTCTCAATTTTACAAAGTTTTTATACCTAAATTCAATATGTAATTGATTAAAATTACCTAAATTGGATTAATTGATATAAAATTAAAAGAATTTTATTTTAAAACCAACTCAAAATATAGTTTCACATTATAAATTATTTTAATTGAAAAGATGTTTTTTAATTTAAATTCAATATTTTCATTATTCATAAACAAAAAAAATATTTCCGAAAAACCCAATAAAATCACACAATTTTTTTTTTGATGTTCCTATTTAAAAAATTATGTTTATTTTTCATATAAATTTAAAAAAAACTAGTAAAAATTAATTTTAAATTTTGTGTATCAACTGTGACTAAACAATATTTTAGGAAAATATAATTTTTCTAAAAACATTTTTTTAATTGATTATTATTATTATTTATAATAAATATATAGCCAATACAAGTGTGAAAACTATATATATTCATATTTTAGCCAATAATATTCTTAACTTCCATTAAAATGGCTAGTATATACATATCACATTGAATATTAATATTTATTGTATATTGTGGTTCAGTAAAACTCAATATTGGATGTAACGAAAACTACTGAAGAAACTCACTGTTGTGTCTTCTACAATATAAAAACTCATTTTTCGTGAATTTCAAGATTAAATAATTTTTTTGTTTCATAAGCTATTTAATAAAATTTTATTCATATAAATTTTTTAATGTTACATTCTCCTCACCTTAAATAAATTTCATCCATGCAATTTAAACATGATCTTGGAAATCAAGAATTTTTCATCTGGAAATACAGTTGTTAAAAAATCCACATCATAAAAGGGTTAATAAAACATTCTCTCATTAAGAGTGAATAGGAAGTACCAAATTCATATATAATATCATATATTCTGAGTCAATAAGGCATCCTTTTGAATTTTTCATTTCATTATGTTTTGGGAGATTATAGATTCAATAAGGCTTCCTTATCACTTTACCATACCTTCATGTTTTGAAAATCACAAACACCTTATCTTAAGGAAAATTTCATTTATCCTATGTTTTACTTTATAAGGAAAATTTCCTTCCCCAAGGAAATTAATCCTTACCATGTTTTTAATTGTTCATATTATGTCTAAGTGTAAATTCCATGTTCATATCAAAAACCTTGGATTATTATAATACTTAGATATAGAGAATTCTATTTTTAGGATCTAGATACAGATCCAGAATTCCTTGAGTTCAGAATCTGAACTCTCCTGAGTTCAGAATATGAGTTCTCTAAAATTAGATTTCGAGTTCTTTGAATTTAGACTCCAAACTTTCTGAGTTCAGATTCTGAGTTATCAAAATTCAGACTCTAAACTTTCTGAAGTTCAGACTCCGAATTCTAATTAATTCAGACTCTGAACATTGTAAGTTCAGACTCTGAATTCTAATTAATTCAGACTCTAAACTTTGTAATTTCAGACTCTGAATTCTACTTAATTCAGACTCGGAATTTCCTTGTAAATTCAGACTCGGGAATTCTATAGAATTCAGGTCACAAATAATTTGAAAAATATAATCCGAACATTTACGTATTATAAACACTGAATGGTATTTTTAGACTCTGAAATTTTATTTTCCTTACATTTTGAAAAATGAAATTGGTCAAGCAACCATATTTTTTCTTACTCTTGTTTTGGTAATAAAATGATGTCATTCTTTCAGTTACTAACAAACCGTTGTTTGAGTGACATGTTTACAGGTCCCTTCGAAATTCAAGGAAAAATATGACCATTGGAGGAGAGAGTCGGCCGTTGAAGTTGTACCTATAAATAGAAGCTCATTCAAACAAGATCCACACAGTTATATGATTTTATAGATTATATGCTATTGAAGTGACTTCTAGAGAGAGTGTCTCTTTCAACTCTCAGTGCTTCGTACAGATGTTGTGAACATCTTGTTCGGGTGTGAAAAACTTTTTCATACTTTCTTCGTACAGACTCTGATCATGCTGATCATGGGCTTCTGGGTTTGGAAGACAGAGCTTCCGATTTTATTCTAAATTGAGGGCTTGTGGGGATAACAAGATAGATGCTGATATTTGGATTGAGGGCTTACCTGGGTTTGCGAAAGACAGACTTTCTTGAAAGTATAAATCAAGGGACCTTTGTCCAAGGTTGTTGGATACCCTACTCTTTGGGTTAAAAGATTTCTATACTTATTACTTGTACTGTTTCAAGTTTTTTTTCCGCTGTATTTTGTTTGTTGAGGAAAGATTAACTATCTTAAACTTTCATACAATTGTACTCGGATTAAATAAGGTTCTATATGCTTTAAGGTAGAATCTTTGTTATTGTAAACTTTTGTAAAGTTTCATTTCTGAAATCACATTTCCAAAATCTTATTTTTGGAATTACATTTCCAGAATCAAGCAAGTTTGTAGAACTTAGAGTTGTTGTGAATTTTGTTTATACAAAATTTCCTTAAGGATTTTTTAAAGTATAAAATTCACCCCCCATTGTATATTGAGAATCTACATTATCATTTTGATACTATAATCAGTATCACGTCAATCCTACAATTGGTATCTGAGGCAGGTTTCTGAATTACTTATATTCACATAAATGTTTTCTTGCTCAATTTTTTCATTATTCTATATTTTCCCAGTTTAGAGTATTTATATCCTTGTTTACTATCTTTTATTACTGACAAGTTTTTGTGGAATGATTTTTTTAAGATGGCAGGAATAAATGTTGGATCCATAGACAACATAAATCCTACTAGACCACCTATTTTTTATGGGAATGATTATGAATATTGGAGAGATCGTACGAAGACTTTTGTTATTAACACTAGAGTGGAAAAAATTTTTATGCTTACAATAAATTATAAGATTTATAATAAGAAAGTCAGAAATTTTACTAATCAAGAGAAGTCAATATCAACTTAACTATAAGGTACACAATACTTTGTTGTGTTCCATGGCCAAGAATATATATAGCCAGATTTCTTCTTGTGAAACAGCTAATTGTATATGGAATAAGCTTGTAGTCACACATTTTGGTACTTCCAAATTTATTGAAACCAAAAGAGCTATGCTTAGGGATGATTACCATGTTTTTTCTTTCCTTATGCTCTAACACCCCGAAGGCCTTCAAATATTTTTATTATAAAGATGATAAACCCCCTTTTAAGGGAATAAGGGGGGAACCCGGACTTCAAGGACATTGGATATTACATGACCTTATGGTCAAAGAGAGAAAAACTAGACAAACAACATGGAGTTGCTCCACCCTAGCATTTGATCATGAAAAAGTCATCCACCTTTGCATGGCAGTTTAGAAAGAAAGTGTCCTATGTCAAAGCACATGCCTGATCAGATGGAAAATTTCATACCCTCTCAAACAACCAAATCCAAAAATCTCTTCAAAGATGAACCACCAGCTCTGAATCCTTCTTTGGGGTCTATTCCATGTGATCAAGTCCAGCACAAACCAACCCTACATAATCGTCCTCCATCAAGAGAAGCTCCAAGATGAACCCTGCTATGCTCCACACACCCACCACCACCGTAACCATAGAATCCACCAGAAGAAGAACCAAGGAACATGTAGTCAAACCGTTGTCGCTTAGGATAAAATGGTCCAACACCACACCAAGGAACATCACCGATGAGGGGGACCAAGCGGCACTGAAACAAAAATGCCTCTCTAGGCATGAATCTGGTCAGATTTGAACTGCATATGCACCTTCACCACAGTCCGAAGCCAGATACGGGAAGTAGGGGAGAGCACTAGTAGGTGATTGAAACTGTGCCGCGGCACCGCATTGAATCAATCAAACCTCCAAATCAAATCCAAAAAATAGAAACACAAAATCCCAAATCATCAAAACCACCGTCAAAAATCCGAACCAGAAAAGTCCTTCCCCCCCTCCGAACCACCCAAATATGACACCGAACATACCGGAAAGAAGCTTATAGAGCCGATGTTGGGCCGCACCACTGTTGAAGTGAGATCCTGAATCCATCGCCGAGCCGTGTCTAAGCAATGTGAGACCATTTCCGAGTCGCGTCGTGGTGTGCGACAACGAGATGAGATCTCAAAACCTGACTCCATCGGAGCACTGCCGAGGCGTGATGGCATTGCACCAATAGCCAGCAGTCAACGTCAAGACTGTCGGACCAGATTAGAGGATGGGAGGATAAAGCTTCCGTGAGGAAACCCTATCCACACGAGGGGAAAAGGGAGCTGCCGCTCAGAAGCTCCAATTACCTTGAATAAAGAAGTGTCTTTTCTCTTTCCTATGAAGAACCTATATGTAAGGTACAACAAAGATTTATAACTATTTTAATAGCTTACAATCCATAGGATAAAAAGGCTCAGATGATGAGGCACTTCTAGGCAAGATTATAGACATCATGCCAAATTAGTGGGTATCAAAGAGTATAGCTATAGATGAGAATAGGAAAGTCACTCAGATTTCCTTAGATGAACTTTTTGGAACTTATCTTCAACATGAGACAAGAATGAAGAGAGATGCTGATAATGTTAAGAAAAAGAATGGGAAATGGAGGAGTTGCTTTTACAACTACTTAAAAACATATGAAATCCACAACTCCAGAAATAGTTACTAGATAAAAGTCAAAAAAAAAATTTATTCGGTCAGAATATAGTGATACAGAAAAATCTGAGAATGAGTTAGCTAATCTTGCTCGGAGAATGAATAAGATAGTATCTTAGAAAAACTATCAAAATAATTTTAAGAAGAGAGACTATAAAGAAAAGAAAGATAGGTAAGTTAGTTGTTACAAATGCAGAAGAACATGTCATATCAGACCTGATTTCCCTCTTCTAAAAAATAAGGATAAGAAGGAAATAAATTCAAAAAGAAACAAGAAGAAGTTCTACTGTTCTAATCACAAGAAAAGTCTTAAATCAAATGATAATTGGAGTGCTAGTTGTGGTGACTCTTCTGAAAGTGAATCTTCTGAATATGAATCATCATCATAGAAAAATATCAGATTCATTTCTACTACTTCTTTCCCAAATACATGTCTTATGGCCAAGGTACTCTCTTTCGAGGCTTTAACAAAATTATCTCTTGACAGGAATTGTTATTTTAAAGATATTACTTTTAATGAAGACACTCCATCTTCAGATAATGAAGAAATACCTTTGTATGAAGAAGTATCTATATTTTCCAAGTTGTTAGAAGAAAAAAATTATAAAATTTCCAAGAAACTAGACAAGGAAAATGCTAGAGAAGAAGTTCCTAAAAAAACAGATTTCAGACCTCACTAGGGATCCTGAAGATAAGTATGAGCTCCTAGAAAAACATTCTAAAGACCTTAATGAAGTAAATTCTGAAAAGGAAAAAATTTCTGAAGATCTTAAGAATGGTATTTCAAAAATAAGTATTTTCAAGGAAAAATATAACTCTAAGGAAATAATTCCGAAGGATAGGAATTTAGTCATAAGACTAAAATCTGAAATATATTCTCTTAAGAAACTTCTTGCCAATTTTTCTTTTGGTTAAGAAAATTTTGACAAGATTTATTCTCAAATTAGACCTCAAGGAAATACTTCTGGAGTAGGTTATACACATAGAAAACCTATTTTTTGAAATAACTATTTTATTCCATAGAGAGCCCCTTTTTGTACTAAATGTCAAAATGGTGGGCATTAGAAGAAGCATTTTTCTTTAAATAATGTTCAACCCCTTGGGTTTCATAAATCATACATTTCCAAACAAATGTGGATACCCAAAATTTTATTGTCTAAAAATTCCATATCCATGAAAGTTTGGATTCCGAAAGTATAACACTCTTGTTTTCAGGAAAATAATGATAGTACCAACAACAGTACATGGTACATGGATAGTGGATGTTCCTGAAATATTACTGGTACAAAAAATTCTTTGAAAAGATTATCAAGATGAAAGTATGAAAAGTAACTTTTAGAGATAATGATAAAGGATAAATTATTAGTATAGGTAACATTTTTCTTCTTGGAAAAAATTTGATTTCAAATGTTTTATTTGTTAAAGGTCTTAAGAAAAACCTCATTAGCATAAGTCAATTATGTGATAAAGGTTACCTTATGAATTTTAAGAATGAAAATTGATTAGTACACAATTCCAAGGAAGAGTTTATTTTTTCTGCCAATAGGCAAGAGAATGTCTACACACTAAACGTAGAAGTCCTCAGGAGATAAGATCTACCTTGCCTTAGTGCAATGAAATATCATTCTTGGTTGTGGCATAGAAGGTTATGACACTGTAACCTTAGGAACCTATGAAAAATCTCTAATAAAAGACTAGTTAAGGATCTACTGGAGCTTAGATTTGATTCTTCAATAGTTTGTGATCCTTGTCAATATAGAAAGAAACATAAATCTATCTTTAAGTCAATTGGTGAAGTCTCAACCACTGATGCATTACATTTAGTGCATATGAATCTTTTTGGTCCAACAAAAACTGGAAGCGTTGGAGAAAAATATTATGTATTTGTCTTAGTTGATGATTACACTAGATTTACATGGGACAACTTTCTAGAAAAGAAATATGATGCTTTTTATTATTTAAAACTTTTAGAACCCATGTTAAAAATGAGAAAAACCTTCCTTTGATAACTATTTATAGAGATCATGGAAGAGAATTTCAAAATTCTGATTTTGAAAATTTTTCTAGTAGAAAAGGCATTACTCATAACTTCTCAGCACCCAGAACACCTCAACAAAATGGTGTTATTGAAAGATGAAATAGAATTCTTCATGAGATAACAAGAACCATGTTGAGTGAATATTTTATAGCCAAACATTTTTGGGATGAATTTGTAAGTGCTGCTTGTTATACTATAAATTGTGTTTTGATTAGAAATTTTCCTAATAAAACTCTTTATGAGTTATGGAATGGTAGAAAACCTAGACTTTCCTACTTCATGGTTTTTGGTTGCATGGTATTCATTCTGAAACTTAAGATAATCTACACAAATTTTCACCAAAATATGATGAAGGAATTTTATTAGGCTACTCCACAAAATCTAAGGCCTATAGAGTTTTTAATAAAAATACTTGTACTGTTGAAGAAATAGTACATATTAAATTTGATGAAACTGATCATTTTATTTTTAAACAACCACAACCTACATCTTTTGATGTGTTTTAAAAAACTGGATATCAACCTTTGATAGAAGATTTATCCGATAAAGAAAATGTTCAAGAATGTAATTCTGAAGCATTTACCCCAAAATATTTCATACCCAATGTTGATGAACAGGTTTTAAAAAACCCAAATCAGTTGTTTCTAAAGAATCATTGGTGATATAAATTAACCTGTAAGGACTATAAATTCCTTACGAAATGAAGTTGAACATCTAGAATTACTTTCCCAATTATAACCAAAAATCATTGATGAAGCTTTAGGTGATGATGATTGGATAATATCAATGCAACATGGGATAAATGAATTCGAAAGGAATAAATTCTGGACTTTGGTTGAAAGACCTAAGGAAACTTTTTTTATTAGAGTAAAATGGGTCTTCAGAAATAAATGTGATGAAAATGGAATCATTGATAGAAATAAAGATAGATTGGTTGATAAATCATATATTCAACAAAAAGGAATAGACAATGAAAAAACCTATGCTCTAGTAGCTAGACTTGAATCTATTCATAATCTACTTACCCTTACAGCATTCTTCAATTTCAAACTTTTTCAAATGGATGTTAAATTTTATTTCCTTAAAGGTTATGGGTGGCCATATGGGGATCACCCACACTTGGCGTGAGGGGAATAAAGTTGTGGACTTCTTGGCATCCCAGGATACCTCAAGCCATAATGTTTCCCTCTTCCTTAATTTAGGATCCTTTCCTCTTGAAGGCATCAAATTTGTTATCAACGATGCTTTGGGGATTCATTGTTTCCGACCTCCTTGATGTTTTTCTCCTTTTGTATGTTCTTTTAAGAAATACAAATTATAATTTTCAGTCAGTTAGGATACAAAACATCCTAAACATGTTTATAAACTTACCAAAGCTTCGTATGGACTCAAGTAAGCCTCTCAAGCTTGGTATGATAGACTTACAAATTTTTTGCTTCAAAATAATTATGTTAAGGGAAATGCTGATCCAACTCTTTTTATAAAGAAAGATAAGAAAAATGTTTTGATTGTTCGCATTTATGTTGATGACATTATATTTGGTTCAACTCAACAATCTTTAACTGATTCCTTTGAAAATCTAATGAAATTTGAGTTTGAAATGAGTATGATGGGTGAGTTAACATTTTTCCTTGGTTTTCAAATTTCTCAAAACCCAGAAGGAATCTATATATCCCAACATAAGTATATCAAAGATATTATTAAGAAGTATGGATATGAAAACACTAAGAGTATAAGAACTCCCATTGGTAGCTCAAATACACTTAACCTTGATGAAGCTGGGAAACCAGTAGATCAAACATCTTATAGAGGTATGATAAGAAGTTTACTTTACTTAACAACTAGTCATCTAGACTTAATGTTTTCAGTATGCTCATGTGTAAGATATCAATCCAATCCTAAGGAATCTCATTTAAAGGAAGTGAAAATAATTTTTCACAACATAAAGGGAACCATGGATCTAGGACTCTTTAACACTTCTAAAAATGATTTTGTTTTAAAAAGTTTTTTGGATGCTGATTTTGGTTGATGTACACTACTGGAATTCCTGTTTTTTGCAATGGGCTATTTGCGATGGGATCCCATCGCAAATAGGCTTTTGCGATGGCCCCCCATCGGAAATAGCCCGTTGCCGAAAATGGTGTCACAACAGATATTTTTTACGACGGGCCTGTCACAAAATATATCTGTTGCGACGAGACTTTTACTCATCGAAAAAAACCTCCCGATTATATACATTATATACACAAAAACCATTTGTGATGGGCCCGTCACAATTAGTTTTTGCGACGGGGAACTTACTCGTCACAAATAGCATTCCGATTATATAAATTATATACCCATAAACCTTGTGCGATGAGCCCATCGCAAATACTAATTGCAACAAGCCCATTGTCCCGTCGCAAATACTAATCTTAAAAAAATATATTTCACTTATTTGCAATGGGGCCCCATCGTAGAATACCCCACCACTAATACTAAAATTAATTAAAAAATAATAATAAAATTATGATTAATGAAAAAATTATATTGTTACTACAAAAATAATAAAAAAATAAAAAATATTATTATTATTGGTAAAATAATCAAAAATTAAAAAATATAATACTAAAACAATATATTTAATAAAATTATGATTAAAAATCAATTAATATTACTATTATTAAAATAATAAAATAATAAAAAATTATTAAAAGTTTCAATATTTTCAAAAAAATATAAAAAAATCATAAATTGTTATTATTATTATTATTATTAGTAAAATAAAAAAATATTAAAAAATATAATACTAATAATAAATAATAAAATATTAAAAAAATTAAATTATGCAATATTTTCACCAATATTAAGGACAGAAACTGTAAATAGTTCATATTAATAAAAAAATTGAATTCAAATGTTTTTAACATAAAAAATAAATCACTAGGGGGTCGTGTGGAGGAGGTGGATGAAAATTCATCCCTAAACTATGAGTCAGATGGCGCATGTACTCCATCTGCTCATGATACTCCTGCTATCTCTGCTGCTCCAGTCGACACAGATCCTCCTCATGATGTTGCTCCTACTGCTGTTGTGGCCGACACATCCCTTCATACTGCTTCTTCAAAGTCTCTATAAGCTAAGCCTGAGTTCACAACTGCTCCAGATACTATGAGCTAAAAGATGATGTCTCTCCATGATCTCCTCTCAAGCTGGATGTCAATATCGTAGCAGTACCATAATAAGTACCATGAGTCAAATGAGAGTGGATACCAACCACTCGGCCCTGCTAAAATCCATACTGAGTCATCTGTATCCATGTCGCCTCATCGAAATGGTGAGCACCGGTCTACTCAGTCGTATTGTCCTGACCCTCAGCCTATGTCTGAGAGGTTTCATCCTTATATGACTCCTTCAATTTTAATTTAAAATTAAAATTGTGAAAATTTTATATGCAGTTAATTGTCAAACTGAAAAAATAATAGTAACCACAATCTGACGCTGAGGATCACCTCTAATCTCTCCAGTGGCTGGATCACTTTACATCCTCTGATAAATATCAAACTCCTTAATATCGGGATGCTCGACTGCCTATAGAAAATTAAAATAAACTATTTATATTTAAAGTTATATAAAATATTTAAAAAATATACATACCATATGCTCTCTATGCGAACTGAATGTACGACTACCAGCTCAATACATCACCTCCTATCTCCCCCGGTTCTGCAATCCCACTGAAGATCTCCTCTGAAATCCACCACCCAACTAGTGTAAAAATAATCCATCCCAAACATGAGATGAAATATAATTTCGTCGGTGAGATCTACATGACTCATCAAATTCTGTCACTCCTACTTTTTTAATGGTTGTCCTTCTAAAATTGTGCAAAAACTGACAGAAACTGTCATGCATAGAAACCTGCCATGCCGTGTGGATAGCGTCGCGCATGCTATCATTGATAAGATACCATAAACCCTACAAATAATTTATAATATCAATTTATTAATAAAATAAATTTCAAAATAAATATTATTTATGTATATACCATCCAATGATGGAACATGTCGCATTGCACATCAACGGGAATCTGTTCTCATGTGATCCATTGTTGAGAAAACTAATTGCGCAAGATAGCGCTCCCTTGTCCAATAGCTACATGCACAAAACAATGAAAAAGAAATAAATAATCAATCAATTAGTATATATATAAATAAATTAATGAAAGCTAACTAAAATATACAGGTTACCATACCTTTGTGTGTGCAGATCGAAACCAAGATGTGGAAGTCGCTCGGGGATAGGGTCAGGAATCATCAATCGTGCAAGACCGCGCCCCCTTCGCGTACCCCCTGAACCGCCAGTAGGCTGAGGGTCAGATCATCCGAAACCTCCCTCATCCAACGGTAGGTCAGACTCCTGAAACATGTGAAATATATCAGAGTCCATCTGAAACACAAAATGATGGTTGTTATCATATAGTTGAAAGTAACTATTTAATGTAGATATATATTAGTTATGATTATAACCAGTATTTAACTGTGTCAATGTTCATATTCATCCTCTTCTCTCTAGCTATCAATGTCAATGTCTTCATCTTCCTCCTCAGCATCATCAATATCTATATGAGTTTAAGTTTCAGCATTTCTTGTCATTTCAAATTCATTTGTAACATCATTAACATCTTCATCACCATGGATCCTTAATTTTGGGGTGTCATCATCGATATTCACGTCTCTTTGTGAATCATATGGATTTGGAGTTGTCTCATGAAAAATTTCAATTCCTTCCACTTCAGCAGAACCACATTTAGATGGAGTAAACTGATTTTCCCGAGATTCCATTTTTATTATGCTCCACCAATCGCACAAGTCTCCTGAAGTAGCACAGTACTTGCATAATAAATTTGATGTACCAGTTGATCCAGTAAAAATGGTTCATTTACTACAAGAAGACTTTTATATATAATATCGATGATTCCATCAGTTAGATGAACATGCAATCCTCTCTCAATATCAAACCAATGACATTTAAACATTGTTATGTAATTAGGTCTTAGATAACATAGCTCTAAAATTTCATCCAAAATTACATAAAAGTCAACTTCAGTTTCTATGTGATGTGATCCTCTCAAGAAAACTCCACTATTCATTGTTTTTTTTGATTCCCCATATGCATCTGTATGAAATTGAAAACCATTCACCACATATGCATTATAAGATTTAACCATTTTGATGGAGGGTTACTCAATATACACAACCGATTATCAATTTTATCAGCATATTGAGACACCTTAAAATTTGTAAAACAATTATAAATATAATAAATAATAAACAGAATTGATATTAATCCATCAATAATTTATGTTACTAGTTTTTGAAACCATTGAGAAAAAAAATTGTCTGCGTTCTTCAAGAGCAGCTGCTGTAATTTGTGGAAGTTGTTTCTTGATATTATTAACATATAACCTACAAATAAAATAATTTTAAATACTGTAACATAAATTATAGAATAAGTGATAGAATCACTCACAGGACAAATGATGTCATTTCTTCACAGTTAAGCAGAACATATGTATGAGCTCTGTGATGTTCATCATCTGAAATCCATCGTTAATGAACTCCCCCAAAACCAAGATTTGGATGATTAAAAACTATTAATTGATTGTCCATTTCTTCATTAACATTCCCCTTGTTTCATCCCATGCGATTGTGTTTTGATGGATATTGAGATTCAAAATAATGAGAGAAAAAAAAAGAAATTTCCTCTTGGAAATAAGCTTCAGCAATTGATCTTTCAACTGATGCTTTGTTATGTACTTTTTTCTTCAATTTCTGCATGCATCCCTCGAGTGGGTACATCTATAGATACTATAATAGACCTCCACATTTATCATCATTTAGAAAATGTAATATTAGATGTTCTATTGAGTCAAAGAAAGTCGGCGGAAAGATTTTTTTCCAGTTTACATATAATTACAGCAAAATCTTCTTCCAGTTTGCTTAGTGCATCATAGTCTATTGTTGCTACACAAATGTCTCGAAAAAAATATGATTTGACTGTTATCGAATCCCAAATCATAGAATTCAACAAACATCTTAATCCAATCTGCATTATTCTTTCCATTATAACATGACAATCATGACTTTTTAATCCAATAATATAACCATTCTTAACACATCTTCTCAAATTGGAAGCAGAGCCATATGGAAGTCTCAAATATGCAATCCACTATCAAAATAATAAGCGACTCTCTTTGGAATGTGTATAAGCTACTTTTGGCTTCATTAACCTCTGTGATCTGACATTTTCAAATAGTTCAAGTTCTGGTCACCTACAAATTTGGGCAAGTTCTAATCGTGCCATTACAGTATATTTGTTCTTGCCTAGTGTATCCAAAACTGAATGAAATAAATTATCAAAATAGTTCATCTCAATATTCATAACATCCAACATGTGGAAGAACAACAAATCAGAACAATATGGAAGATCCCAAAAAATGCTCCATTTTATCCAATTATGTTATTTCCCAAATCCATGAATTTTCTATTGGTTTACTATTGGTCCAAATGTGATGGGAGGTAATGAAAATACAACAGATTTTAACACTGTACCTGAGATCATCTTTGGAGGTTCATCCCTTTCAATTGTACGTTTTTTGAAATGAGATTTGTTCCTCCGAAATGGATGATTGGCTGGAATAAATCTACGGTGACAATAAAAATAGAAAGTTTTTTTCCATTGATGAGAATAAAGGATTTGTTTTCTTTCATACAGTAAGGACATCATTTCATACCATGTGTACTCCAACCAGATAACATGCCATATGCCAGAAATTCACCAATCGTCCACATCAATGTAGCTTTTAATATGAAATTTTGTTTCACAGAAACATCATATGTATTAACACCATTACTCCACAATGCATTTAACTCATCAATCAATGGTTTTAAATAAACATCAATATTCTTTTTTGGATGTCTTGGGATTAATAGAGTCAAAAAGATATAAGGCTCCTTCATTAAAATCCATGGAGTCAAATTATACAGAGTTATAAAGATAGACCAACATGAATAATGACTACCATAAGAACCAAACGGACATAAACTGTCAGTAGAAATATCCAATCGCACGTTTCGGGATTCTATAGCAAAATACAGATGCAGACGGTCAAAATGTTTCCATGAATCAACATCAGATAGATGATTCATGCTTCTATCAGTTGAAATCTTGTTTTTGTGCCATGACATCCTTGACGTTGTATTTTGAGACATAAATAAACACTGCAACCTGGGTGTAAGGGGGAAATATCTCAACTGTTTTACTCGAATCGATCTAGACTTCCCTGGTTGAGCTTCTTTATACCTCGATTTTCCACATGTGGGACAACTATCCAATGACTCATTTTCACCAGAATATAAGATGTAATAATTTGGACATGCATGAATCTTCCGATAACTAAGGCCCAAATTATGAACCAGCCTCTTTCTCTCATAGTAATTTACAAGAAACACATTTTCTTCAGGTAACTATGTTTTAACCATATAAAATATTTGATCAAAATAGTTGTTTGACATTGTATTATCTGATTTAGTAGCCATAAATTTTCCAACCACTTCTAATTTTCTTATCTTGCAACCAGGATATAATGCATCCTCAACAGACTTCAACAACACATAAAATTTAGATGGTTCCGACTCAGTTATTAAATCAATATCATCATGAGTTTCAGTTTGTTGCACAGAAGGACCAGCAACATCATGTAGTAAATTTTGAAACTTTTATGGATCCAGAATCAAGTTATTAGGATATTATCTGGAACTGCGTTCACCGTGTTGATACTAAAAAACATAATTTGGTTGAAAACCAAACTACAAGAGATGTACCCCAACCTTGTCAAGTGTGTCAAACGTTCTCAGAGCACATTTTTTACAAGGACAGTTAATTGTGACTTTTGAAACATATTCTGGTTTTGATGATGCAAATGCTAAGAAAGCTTCAACACCCTCAATATATACAGGATTTAAACTTGAACCATTTGGATTTCTACGCTGATTTATCCAAGCACGATCATCTAATAATGACTGATGTCGACTTCCTTGTTCCATATTTTTCTACATAAAATATAAAATTATCACTATGTTTTAATAATTTGAAATTATAAAAACATAATCTGAAAAAAGAATATAAATAATTACAACTACTTATTAATAATTACAATTAATTAAGGGAGACACAATTTTCAGTGGATTGATGACAACTCTTTTATCTGATAGCTCATTTACTTGCATCTTTCTCACACTGAAATCCCAATGAAGAATCTGGTCGGAGGTACTCATATTCATTCTCATATGAGAATGAATATGTGTACCTCGAACCGGAGTCTTCTTTGCGATTTTAGTGTGAGAAATATGCGAGTAAATGAGCCGTTGGACAAAAGAGCCCCCTTTTCGTCGATGAATCGTCTTCTTCCAACTGTCACCGCCTGAAGACATTATAAAAAATATGATCCTACGAATGCATATCCAATCTCGTGCATACAAGATTGAATATGTCTACATAGCAGTACATTTTTTCATAATGTTTTGAGTCGGTGAGAATTGAAAGGAGAAAATTCATCGAGCAAAAGGAGTGTCGTCAATCCCCTGGAAATTATGCCAAGTTATTAAAATTTATTAAAATTTATTAAAATTTTTTCCTAACTATTACTAATTGTTCCTAACTAATTATTACTAATTATTAAAAATTATTCCTATTTATTCTTATATATTCCTATTTATTCCTATATATTCCTATTTATTCCTATATATTGCTAATTATTACAATTTATGGTTAATTGTTACAATTTATTGCTAATTATTGCAATTTATTTATAATTATTACAATTTATTGCTAATTATTACAATTTATTGCTAATTATTACAATTTATTGCTAATTATTACAATTTATTGAGAATTATTACAATTTATTTCATAATTATTCCTAATTATTGCTAATTATTCCTACTTATTGCTAATTATTCCGAACTATCCTTAATTATTCATAACTATTCCTAACTATTCCAAATTGTTGCTAACTATTCCAAATTATTGCTAACTATTCCTAATTATTGCTAACTATTCCTAATTATTGATAATTATTCCTAATTATTGCTAATTATTACTAATTATTTCTAATTATTACTAATTATTGCTAATTATTACAAATTATTACAAATTATTACTAATTATTACTAATTATTACTAATTATTGCTAATTATTACAATTTATTACTAATTATTACCAATTATTACAATTTATTATTAATTATTACTAATTATTACAATTTATTACAATTTATTACAATTTATTACAGTTTATTACAATTTATTACTAATTATTACAAATTATTACTAATTATTCCTAATTATTTCTAATTATTGCTAATTATTTCAAATTATTGCTAATTGTTACTAATTATTTCAAATTATTACTAATTATTACTAATTATTACTAATTATTACTAATTATTACAATTTATTACTAATTATTACAATTTATTACTAATTATTACTAATTATTACAATTTATTACTAATTTAGCAATACTTATCAATACTTATCAAAATGAAAACTCCTTGAATAATGAAAGGAAATTTGGTAATCATCATTGTGGAGATGATTACAAATTTTCCCTTTATTATCCAAGCAGTTTTCGTTTACTAATTATTACTAATAAAAAATTAAATTATCAATATTTATGAAAAAAATATCAATATTATTAAAATAATAAAAAAATTTATAAAATATTAAAATTATCAATATTCACAATAGGATTTGCTCTATTCTTAACATGTTCAAATCGCAAAGGGTCGCCAATTGTCAGGTCATTCACAATAAAAAGTTTGTGTCAGCCATGTCCAATGTAAACTCTATAATTGTCCTTGCATGGTTGATCACCTCGCAAGTAGTGTAGCAATTGGATGACTAATGTAATGTTGTTCTCGTATCTAAGAATCATCTCGCTCCCTTTACATAGACCACTCATCCTTAAAAATTTGATGGGACGTCAGTATCTTTCCCTTGAATTTTCAAGGAAGAATTGTCTCTATAAAGGGCCATGTGAGATAATTCTTATAGATGAAAAGGGCATGAGTTGGGTTGTCCTATTGCAACGCTGCTTGCAAGGTGATCAACCAAGCAAGGACAATTATAGATTTTTTGCATTGGAAATGGCTGACAAAAACTTTTTATTACGCATGACTTGACAATTGGAAACCCTTTGAGATTTGAACATGTTAAGAATACAGCATAGCCTGTTGCGAATATTGATAATTTTAATATTTTATAAATTTTTTATTATTTTAGTAATATTAATATTGTTTTTTCATAAATATTGATAATATAATTTTATTATTAGTAATAATAAGATATAATTATATTAACTATTTGTTACCATTTATTACTAATTATTACTAATTATTACAATTTATTACTAATTATTACAATTTATTCCTATTTATTCCTAATTATTCCTTATTATTGATAATTATTCCTAATTATTTATATTTATATCTAATTATTGCTAATTAGTTCTAATTATTCATAATTATTCCTAATTATTGCTAATTATAAAAATTTAATCCTATTTATTGCTAATTATTGCTAATTATTCCTAATTATTAGAATTTATTAGTAATTATTACTAATTGTAGCTAATTATTACTAATTATTGATAATTGTTCCTAATTATTTCTAATTATTCCGAATTTTTGAAAATTATTCGTAATTATTGCTAATTATTGCTAATTATTCCTAATTATTAGTATTTATTACTATTTATTTCTAATTATTACTAATTATTACAATTTATTCCTATTTATTCCTAATTATTGGTAATTATTCTTAATTATTGCTATTTATTTCTAATTATTGCTAATTAGTTCTAATTATTCATAATTATTCCTAATTATTGCTAATTATTTCAATTTATTCCTATTTATTGCTATTTATTGCTAATTATAGATAATTATTGCTAATTATTCCTAATTATTGCTAACTGTTACTAATTATTCCTAATTATTAGTAATTATTAGTAATTATTAGTAATTATTATTATTTATTAGTAATTATTACTAATTATAGCAAATTATTACTAATTATTGATAATTATTCCTAATTATTTTTAATTATTGCTAATTATTGCTAATTATTCCTAATTATTGCTAATTATTCATAATTATTTCTACTTATTGCTAATTATTCCTAATTATTTAAAATTATAGCTAATTATTCATAATTATTGCTAATTATATCTAATTATAGCTAATTAATCTTAATTATTGCTAGTTATTCTTAATCATTGCTAATCATTGCTAATTATTGCTAATTATTCCTAATTATTGCTAATTATTACTAATTATTGCTAAATATTACTAATTATTCCTAATTATTAGTAATTATACCTAATTATTACTAATTATACCTAATTATTACTAATTATACCTAATTATTACTAAATATACATAATTATTACTAATTATACCAAATTATTACTAATTATAATTAATTATTACTAATTATAATTAATTATTAATAATTATAATGAATTATTTCTAATTATAATTAATTATTACTAATTATTACTAATTAGACCTAGTTATTACTAATTATACCTAATTATTACTAATTATACCTAATTATTACTAATTATACCTAATTATTACTAATTATACCTAATTATTACTAATTATACCTAATTATTACTAATTATACCTAATTATTACTAATTATACCTAATTATTACTAATTATACCTAATTATTACTAATTACCCCTAATTATATCTAATTATGACTAAGTTCGGCTAATTATCTATAATAATATCTAATTATTGCAAATTAACACTAATTATTTATAATTATCTCTAACAATATCAATTTCTTACTAAAAATAAATATAAATAAAAAAATTTAAATCTAATTTAATTACAACTAATAAACAACAATTAAAATTAATAAAAATATAAAAAAAATATAAAAAAAATAAAATATAAATACCTTAAAATTTGATATTCTGAAGGTGTTGGCGCCTTCCAATTGTTCTCGTATAATTTTTTTTAACAAACATAAATTTTTTCCTTAAAACTGTAGAATCAAGAGAAAGGGAGAGGAAGATCTAAGTGATTTGAAAAAAAATGGATAGGGGTATATATAGGTTATATTAGTTGCGACGGGTATCCCGTCGCAAATGGTGGCATTTGAGACGGGCCCCATCGCAAATACCCTCGCCCACATTAATTACAGTTGGTGGTTAAAACGGTTTTTGCGATGGAACCGGTCGCAAATACCCATTTGCCGACACACTATTTGCGACGGACGGCTTTGCCCGTCGCAAATGATATTTACTGCCATAGGGCTTTTGCGACGGGGCCCGTCGCAAATGCCCTCGCCCGCATTAATTACAGTCGGCGGTTAAAAAGGTATTTGCGACGGAGATGCGTCCCCGTCGCAAATACCCTTCCCGCGTTTTGACGCGCAAACCGCACTAAACCTATTGCGACGGGTCATTTATTCCCGTCGCAATTAACCTACTATTTGTGACTGGAAAAGACTCACATCACAAATACGTAGTTCGTCGGACCTTTTGCGATGGTATATATTCCAGTCGCAATTGACCGGTCGCAAAAAACCACTTTTCCCGTAGTGGTAGAATGGATAGAAAAAGTATATCCGGAACATGTTATTTCTTAGGAGATTCATTAGTTTCTTGGTCTTGAAAAAGGCAACACTCAGTAGCACTTTCGACTGCTAAAGCTGAATATGTAGCAGTTGGAAGTGGTTGTGCTCAAGTGTTGTGGATGCAACACACACTCACAGACTATGGTATTTGTTTTAAAAAAACAAATAAATTTGTGTGATAATACTAGTGTCATTTCCTTAAGAAAAAACCCTGCATATCACTCTCGTGCAAAACACAAAGTTATTAAGCATCACTTTCTTAAGGATCACACAAAAAAAGAAGATATCATTCTTCAATTTATTGGAACACAAGATCAACTTGGTTATATTTTCACAAAATCATTACCCTTTGATAGATTTGAATACATTAAATAGAAGTTAGAAATGATAACCGTAAGGTAATCTTCCATGTTAACTCTCTGTTGAAACCAATATTCTTACAGTAAGAAACTTTTTTTAATAGGGGGAGTTCATTTTTTTCATAGTCTAAAATTTTTCATAGTCAAATTTTTTTTCTTAGTCTAATTTTTTTCATAATTTTAAATTTTCGTAATGAATTTTTTCGTTCTTGAAATTTTTGTAATGATGTTTTTCGTACTTGAAATTTTTGTAATAGAGTTTTTCGTACATTAAATTTTCATAATGAAGTGTTTCGTACTTGAAATTTTCGTAATAAAGTTTTTCGTACTTGAAATTTTCATAATGAATTTATTTCGTACATAAAATATTTGTAATGTTTCGAACTTGAAATTTTCATAATAAAGATTTTTGTACTTAATATTTTCGTAATGAATATTTTCTTAGTCAAAATTTTGGTAATGAAGTTTTTCGTAATAAATTTTTTTTAGTCAAAAATTTTGTAATCAAAATAATCAGAATCTTATGTTCTTTAAGAAGAATTTTCCCATTACGAATAATCTTCTTAACAATCTGAAAGGTATGTTTTCCTTTCTTAAATTTTCGTAATCATCTTCTATTTGTTGGTATTTCATCTTTTTTTAAATTCTCCTATTCACTTTTTCATAAATCCAAATGTTTTTATCAAAAAATCTCAAAAGATCAGATTCTACCAAAATTTCCTTCCGGCTATCATCTCAACCGTCAAATCATATCAAAAGATTTTACAACCATTGGATTGAGTATGGAATCTGAACCGTCGCTTCAATCGCCTATATAAAGGACCCCCAAATGGCTGTCCCACGTCGATTTCAAAGCATTCGCATGCTGAAGCCCTTCCCTTCTACTTAATCTTGTTCTGAACTTCTCAGATTTTCTTGCTTCCGAATGTCTGTTGAAGTATCCTCTCAGAAAGACATGTCAACTTTCAAGCTGATTTCTGAATTGTAGATTTACAGAGAATGGTTGGTTCATCCAAATTTCTTTGCTAAGTATGATTCTATAATCTCAAAGAACATCAAGCTAAATGGATGGAAGAGTTTTTGTGTATTGAAACCAGGAGCTCAAGATCTGGTATATCCGGACTTGTTGGTTGAATTCTATGAGTCACCATGTTTTTTCAAGGAATAAGGAAAAGAAAAATTATCTTTCAAGAGCTATGTGAAGACTTATGCTCTATCTTACTCGAAGGTAGCCAGTTTGATTGGAGTTCCTTATGAGGGTGAGGCAGAGTTCTTCTCACATAAGTTGTCGGATGTTCAAGAAAGATTTGTTAAGGTGAAGGCTATGGATTACCTCGGTCTTTCAGTTGTTAAGACTCCGTAGATTGTTCACTTATCTACAAATTTCTGGATTCTCAAATCATGGGTTCAAGGATTCATCATTCTGGGAAAAGGGGACAAGGATACCTTGAAGAAGAGTGACATGTATATCTTGGATTTCTTGGTGATTCTAAGAAAGGTAAACTTGGTTAAGCATATTCGGATTACAATTGAGAATATATATAATGGAAATATGAAGGCTCGGAATATCATGTATCAAGACATTCTCTCAAAGATGTTTTTTCAGTGTTTAGAGTCCTTCAAAATACCTTATAGTTCTAAACCAAGGAATTGAAAAGTTATGCAAATAAGTGATGACACTCTGATAAGGATGAATGTTGGATTTTCTAAAGAATCTGAAGAATTCTATGACTTACTTGAAGAATAAGATGAATCATTATCGAAGAAATAGGAAGTGGATGAGACTTCCAAAAAGGCTGCAAAGAAGATGAAAGTGAAGGAAGTGGAAGAAACAGCAAAAACTCCAATGGCTAAGGAAACCCAATCCGCACCACCAAAGCCTAAGAAGAAAAAATCATATCTAAATGAGGTAGTAGCTAAATTGAGGGAAGACAAGAAGAAAAAGAAAGAAGGGGATCCTAGTTTTGGTTTGGATCTTGCTGAAGCAAAAGACTTAAAAGAAAAGACTACTGATGAGCTTGAAAGGAAAGCTAAAGAAAAGAAACAAAAGAAGAAGATGACTAAAGCAGAGATTGTGCAATCACTTCTGAAGGATTCTGAGAAAGCCTCCGAAAATATTCCGGTACCAGAATATTTCTTAGTATAAGCTTTACCAGAGACAATGGGAATGAAATTTGTGACTCTGTAAAAGTCCAACAAAAAGTAGTAGAAGAAAAAGAAGAAGAGGAAGAGGAAGAAGAAGGCAGTGGTGACACCGAAGATCTTATTAAGAAAGTAGAATATTTTCATGAGAAGTAAAGTCCTTCTGAGAAGCTTTAAATCCGAACTTCTGAAGGTGAGTCCTCAGAGCTTGCTACCCCTAGGAAAGATGAGAAAGGTGAAGATGAAAAGGTTGAAGAAGAAGTGAATAAATTGTCTGAAGAAGAAAGTTTTAATCACCATTTCACTCATCCAGAAGATGCTAAGGCAGAATATAACAAGGAAGAGATAGAGGAAGACAAAATTGTTCAGTTGACTGATAGTGAACATGAGTCCCCTTATGAGGAATCCATTCCAAAGGTTGATAAGGGAAAACATGTTGTTGTTGATACACCTTCCAAATATGTGGTTAATAATAAAGAATACGGCAGTTCTTCAAAAAGGAAAGTTGCTGAGCTAGAAATTAAAACATCACCAAGAAAAGTTTCAGATTCAGAATCATCTTCTATGGGAGATGATTTTTCAGTTTAGTCTTTGAAGAAGCTTGTTGGCACCATCCCAATATTTCCAAGTATAGACTCGAGAGGCCAAATGCTTCAACACACTGTAAATCAAAAATCGGATTTTGTATCCATGGTGATGGATAAGTGTGTCAAGCATGAAGTTGATTTCAAATCTTTTTTCATAAACTATGAATCCCACATAAGATCATGCAATAAGATAGGCAGTTGGTAAATAAGTACTATATAATACATGAGAAATCTTGATGAGTTCCAAGATAGTGTTAATGATGCCTTTGACACCGAAGATGTGAAGATCAAGGATCTCACAAATAGTTTTGAGGAGAAGCAAACCCTGAAACAGAATTATTAGATAAAAGAAGTAAAACATCTTAATGGGAAGTTGTATTCAGTTGCATAAAGTTGGAAGAGAGAAAGGGGTCTCCTGATTGAGATAGAAGAAAAGCTTGTAAAGCAGGAATAAGCCTTGAAGGCTCAGGCAGAGGTTCTTAAGGCCCGGGAAGAAAGAATCAAAGCCTTAGAGAAGAAATCATAGGATTAGGATCAGATTCTCAAGCAAGCAGAGGAAGATCACAAGGAACTCAAGAAGCACAAAACAATTGGGAAGAAGTTGATGCCGAAGGAGATGGAAGGATAAAATTGTTCAATTTTGATCTTTTGTTGTATTCCTTCCTTGAATTTTTTTTCCAGTCCTAATGATATTTTTGGGTTTCTCTTTATATACTTTGTTTTTTAGTTACTAATATTTCAGGTACCATTTTTCTTTTCCATTCCCTTTAATCCTTTTTGAAAATCACAAAGGGGGATAAATAAAAAGAGAATACTAAGAAAAGAACAAATTTCTCTAAGTAAGGGGGAGTTCATCTAAGTGGGAGTTCTTATGCAAGAAGATTTCTATATGCAATAAAATGAAAAGTCTCATTCCAGGAATCTAGAATATGATCCTTTGTGTGTCCAAAGCATAAGGGGGAGTTAGTCATATTCATATTTTCCCATGTGTCAGGGAGATAAGTTTTACTTTTAAATTCCATAAAAATATTTTCTGAGTCCTTATATTCCATTTCATAAGGATGTTTGTGCTTTACAAGAAGGGGGAGATTGTCAAGTCAATAAGGCTTTCTTATGAATGTTCCATTCCTTCATGTTTGGGGAGATTGTTTAGTAAATAAGGTTTCCTAATGACATTACCATACCTTCATGTTTTGAAAATAACAAACGCCTTATCTTAAGGAAAATTTCATTTATCATATGCTTTACTTTCATAAGGAAATTTTACTTCCCCAAGGAAATTTATCATTACTATGTTTTTCAATGTTCATATTATGTCAATGTGTAAAATTAGGGTTCGTATCTAAAAACTCAGATTCTTATAATAAATAGATATATATCATTCTATTTTCAGGATCCAGATACATATTCTAAATTCGCTGAATTCAGACTACGAACTCTTCTGAGTTCAGACACCGAGTTCTCTGAATTCAGATTCCGAGATCTCTGAATTCAGAATCCGAACTTTCTGAGTTTAGATTCTGAGTTCTCTAAATTCAGACTCCAAACATTTTGAAGTTCAAACTCTAAATTCTAATGAATTCAGACTCCGAACTTTGTAAGTTCAGACTCAGAATTCTAATGAATTCAGACTCAAAACTTTGTAAGTTCAGACATCGAATTCTACTGAATTTAGACTCCCAATTTCCTTGTAAATTCAGACCCTAGAATTCTGCAGAATTCAGGTTATGAATTCATTGAAAAACTGAATCCTAACATTTACGTATTATAAACACAGGATGGTTTTTGGTTACACTCCGAACTTTTATTTTCCTTATATTCCTAAAAATGAATTTGGTCAAGCAACCATATTTTTTCTTACTCTTGTTTTGGTTATAAAACAATGTCGTGATTTCAGTTACTAACTAACCATTGATTGAGTGACTAATATATAGGTCCCTCTGAAATTCAAGGAAAAATATGACCATTGGATAAGGAAGCCGACCGTTGAAGTTGTACTTATAAATAAGAGCTCATTTGAACAAGCTCCACACAGTTCTATGATTCTAGAGATTATATGTTGTTGAAGTGATTTCTAGAGAGAGAGGTTATTTCAACTCTCAGTGCTTTGTACAGATGTTGTGAACAACTTGTTCGGGTGTGAAAAACTTGTTAAGACTTGCTTCATGCAGACTACGATCATGCTGATTGTGGGCTTTTGGGTTTGGAAGACAGAGTTTCTAATTTCCTTCTAAATCGAGGGCTTGCGGGGATAGCAAGATAGATACTGATCTTTGGATTGAGGGCTTACCTGGGTTTGGGTAAGATAGAATTTCTTGAAAGTATAAATCAGGGGACCTTTATCCAAGGTTGTTGGATACCCTACTCTTTGGGTTACCATAGTTCTATACTTGTTAGTTGTACTATTTCAAGTTTTTTTTTTCTGCTGTATTTTGGTTGTTGAGGAAAGATTAACTATCTTAAGCATTCTTACAATTGTACTCTGATTAAATAAGGTTTTATACGCTTTAAGGTAGAATGTTTGTTGTTGTAAACTTTTGTTATGTTTCATTTCCAGAATCACATTTCCAGAATCTTATTTTCAGATTTACATTTCCAAAATCAAGCAAGTTTTTAGAACTTAGAGGTGTTGTGAATTTTGTTTATACAAAATTTCCTTAAGGAATATTTAAAGTATACAATTCACCCCCCCCCCTCTTGTATATTGAGCATCTACATTATCATTTTGATACTATAATCAATATCATATCAATCCGACAATATAGCAACATTTGTTATTAGGATAATGTTGGTGGAATTTTGATATTTGGACACAAAAGAAAATTGTAAATAAATATAGAGGGCAATAGAGGTCATTGATCATAAACAAGTGAATGATCAATGGAATGTTATCCTCCTAAAAACCTAAAATCAGTTATGATTTAAATGAACATATGATTCATTAGATATGAATTTTATAGGATAACATTTTTCAATATCTATTTTCAGTAAATTGATGAATTTCATGAGAGGATATACTTACATGATTTCATTCCAATTCAAAATGTCACAACCCCCTCCCACTAAAGATGCCCCTCCTAAGCTGGCAATGGTGAAAGGGAGATAATGACCCCCGAGTCCCGCCTCCAGTAGGCCCCCGGTTGGCGACTAGCACCAAGGGTATGAGTTTTCACAAATATGGGATGCATTACCCTTTTTATTATTTTGGATCAGGAAATAGGAAAAGTCAACCACCCAAAAGGGAAAAGAACAAGTGTATATAAATAAACCCAAACCAGCCCACATGCATGTTGAAACAATTTTATAACAAGGTACAAGTACAAGGAAGCTCAATAGTATAATACCAAAAGAAAACAAGAGAACAACAACTGCAACAACTCCAACTGCCCGACTAGTCGGGTCCCGCACGGCCCTGGTAGTCCTCCTAGAAACCTGAAAGTAAAAGTAAGGTGAGCATACAAGTATACTCGGTAGGGAAACCTAAAGCTCTCGTGCACAAGTGGGGAGACATCCTAATGTCCCGTGAGAACAACAGAAGAAACCTAACAAGGAAATTTATCCACCCAACCTCACCAGCCACACTCACCAAAACACAATCACAATAGGTAGTAGTAGTACAAGAACAAGAGTATTGGGTACCCCGCACCATTCCCATTAGTTATCTGAACGTCCTGACACTGTCACACTCTCCCCGCCGGCACACACCTGGGCCTCACAACCACATATCCCACCCGCACACACCTGGGAATCACAACCACACATCCTTCCCGCACACACCTGGGCCTCACCACCACGTATCCCACTTGCACACACCTAGGCCTCACAACCACAACCACATCCCCTCCCAAAGACACCTGGGCCTCATCCCGAAGATTCTTGGGAATAGTAATAGAACTCTCACCCGAAGACACCTGGGCATGAAATCGAAACCTACCTGAAGAGTCTTAGGTGTAAGGTCTCCTCAAGCCATTATAACCTATAAGCCTGCCCGAAGAGTCTTGGTCCTAATCACCACAAATCGAAACCTACCCAAAGAGTCTTGGGTGTAAGGTCACCTCAAGCCATCACAGCCTAGCGGAGAAGGAGCAGGAAGGAGCTAGAAACTATGGGAAAAACACCATCTCCTATGAAATGGGAGTGTTCGGAACTAAGTGCTCAACAAGGGTGAGGTGCGATAAAACACAAAAGATACAGATATATATATATATAGCAACCACTCAACCCAACTTATGGCTTCTAAAAAGAGAAACTGAGCATGTTCCTCGGCACTACTACCACGAAGCATGCATACAACAAACAACCCCAACCCCATTTAGGTTTTCACATATCAACAAAAATTAGCTTATATAGTTCCTTAACTACTAGGAAACTATCCACAACCAACCACAACGATCATTCGTAAAACATATCCCTACCATCCACAAAACAAGTTAGGAAAAAGATAAGAAGTACAACAAATTCCCTCTTATGAACCAACAAACCCCATTGATTGTTATTTCCGTTTCATTACCATGCCCCACCATTCATTAACTCTTACACTTTTATTTATTAATCACAACCCATAACGCGTTCACATTTAAACCCATCCCTACAGCCCCGCTGCCAACCACCATAACCACACCACACATCGTTACCCCTTTAATACCACTTATTGTAGCCCCTCTTCCCATCACCATTAAACATTGACACCTTCCTACAACCAAGTAAACCGCAGCCCCACTGCTCACCCAAACCACAACAGCCCACAAAACACCCCCATCACATGCCACGTAACCAAGTCAACACCCACATGTTCATTATTCCATTTTTTTTAACCGGGGTGATCACACAAGGGTTCCATATTTTCATTTAATCGGCCAACTTTACATGATTATCCAATTTCCACATTCAAAAAAAAGTTCCATTCACAAAAACGGTCTAGAAAGATAGGGCAACATTTAATTGCGCGAGCAAAGGCCCCCAACGACTGTTATTTTCAGTAGGTATAAACCTATTCATTTCACAACATAATATCACATGATATAAAGGTAAAGTAACGGAAATCACAAACTTCCCAACCCCGTTATATAACCAGTTATTATCTTTATTTAAAGGTTCAACCATTTCTCATGAAAACAAAAAGGATACCCACCCCGCATGATGCACAAATTAGAGAGACGAAGGTAAAACCCCTACCTCAACAGGTTCTTGATCGCAACGCTCCTCCGGATCAACTTTAGAAGACGTTCGTCGACGTCCTGGAAAAACCTCCTCAGGTGGAAGTCGGAGAGTAAAAGCTGAAGGAAAGACAATGGATCCAAGCTCGGAAGTTCCACCTCGTCGTTACGATCCCGTGGCCGCTGACGAATCGTAAATCGGAGCTCGGACGAAAAAGTTATGGAAGGAGCCTTCGAGTCTCTTGAGAGAGCTCTGCTCAGAGGAGAGGGGAGGAGAGGTGTGAGTTGAAAGGAGGAGGGGACCCCTCCTTTTATAGGCGTGAAAAGAAAAAGTACAAGGCGTGTACTTATGGTAAACGGCGTGTACTCGGACATTTTTACACAGTCTCCACGCGGCCTCCAACGCGGATCCATGGCCGTTGACTGGTCAACACATGGTTTGAAGGTAACACATACGCGAGGAAGGACTACACGACGTGTAGATTGGACACATGACGTGTACACATTTATTGCTCACGGCAAGGAAATGACTCCAACGCGGCACACGACCGACGACTGGTCAACACACGGTAACACGTACGTGGGGAAGGACTACACGGCATGTAGATTGGACACACGGCGTGTACCTATCTTCTTCACGCGGCAAAGACACGACCATCCACACGGGGTATACCCGGCAAGAGGGTACACGGTGTGTACTCAAACTACACGGCGTGTAGTTTCAAAATTCTGGAAAGTGTGGGAAAAGTCCATTTTACCCTCCATAACACTTCGTGGCCTTCTTTTGGACAAAGGAATGGGCCGGAGAGGTCCGGGCCATTACATCAGATACCTCTTAAAACATTCTCGTCCCTGAGAATTCAAAAACCAACCCAGAGGAACCCAACAAGATACCTCTTAGGGTTCTCGTTATAACATGAACCCAACCAACAACCCTAATCATATGTGTTAGGAATTCATTCTCCTATGTCGAGATATTATCCACTTTAGGCGGCACTGACTCACCCGCACGGGTTTAATTGCATCCTCATTAATGTGTCTCGATTAAGAATTGGGTCTTCCCACTTTCATGCATTAGGATTTTTCAACTCGCACTAACCACAACACCACACAACCAACACACTGCCCGAAAACATGGGTTTGGGAAAATTTCTTCACCTATGTCGAGATATTATCCGCTTTAGGCGGCACTGACTTGCCCACACAGGTTTAATCGCATCCACATTAATGCGTCTCAATTAAGGGTCAGGTTTTTCCCCTTTCCCACGCATCCGTACATGTTACACATTACCAGGGAACAAGAAAACAAAAAGGTCTCACAACTGACAAGCCAAGCATTCTATATATCAAAGGTACAAAGTACAACATCAACACAAAGCTCATAAGAACAAGGGAACACAAGTCAAAAAAACTCCGGGTAATGAGCGTGCATCTGTGTCTCCCACTCCCAAGTGCTCTCCTAGAGGCCTCCATGCCTCCACAACACACGAACCAAGAGAATGGTTCGTCCACGGAGTACCTTTTCTTTACGATCCTCGATTCTGACTGGTCGTTCCTTGAAGGTCACGTCGTCTCCCATATCCAAATCTCTCCAGTCGATAACGTGAGAGTCATCGTGTAAGTACCGACAAATCTGGGAGACATGGAAGACGTCATGGACTTTCTCCAACTGAGGTGGCAGGGCCAGCTGATATGCCACCTCTCTGACTCGCCCCAACACCTCAAAAGGTCCGATTAACCTAGGTGAGAGCTTTCTCCATTTCCCAAACCTTCGCTGCCCCCGTTGAGGGGAAACCTTCAAGAACACATGTTCTCCCACCTCGAACTCCAAGGGCCTCCTCCGACGATCAGTGTAAGACTTTTGTCGGTCCTGAGCTTCCTTCATCCTCTCACGTACAAGCTGGACTTTCTCTATGGTGCTCTGCACTACCTCTGGCCCAAGAGCACCTGTCTCACCAACCTCTGCCCGGCAAATGGGTGAACGACATGGCCTTCCATACAAAGCCTTAAATTGTTCCATTCCAATAGTAGAGTGGAAGATTTTGTTGTAGGAAAACTCTACTAAAGGAATGTGTCGTACCCATGATCCTCCGAAATCCAGAACGCAAGCTCGCAACATGTCCTCTAACATCTGGATAGTCCGCTCTGTCTGCCCATCGATCTGGGGGTGGAAAGCAGTGCTAAGGCATAGTTGGGTGCCAAAAGCATGCTGTAACCCCCTCCAAAATCGTGAGGTAAACTGAGTATCCCGATCTGATATGATAGTCCTTGGAACTCCATGAAAACACACTATCTCGTCTACGTACCTCTGTGATAAGGTACTCACCGGTCCCGACTCCTTGATTGCTAAGAAGTGAGCCGATTTCGTTAGTCGATCCACCACTACCCAGATAGCATCATAACCACCCTGAGCCTTGGGTAGTCCTGTGATGAAGTCCATCGAGATGTCATCCCACTTCCACTCGAGGACATCTAAAGGATGCAAAAAACCACCGGGAACACGGTGTTCGGCCTTCACTTGCTGACACACTAGGCACTTAGCCACAAACTCTGCCACTGCCTGTTTCACCCCGGGCCACCAAAAATAATCCCTCAGGCCTCGGTACATTTTTTAAACTCCTGTATGTACCGCTAAGGCTGAGCTATGGAACTCATGGAGAACTCCCTCACGCATCACCTTTGGGACAAAAAACCTTCCACGGAAAAGCATCCGATATCGGCTTCCCTCTGACCATCCCTCTATAGCATTCGCCTGATCGACACGATCCCGCATCACTTCCGCCTCGGAGTCCCCCCACTGAGACTCTTCCACCTGCTACAACAAGGAGGACTGCATCATCATCTGAAATAAACTTCCTCTAACACCTTCTTCCCTTGCATCTAAGTGCAGGGCATCCAACTCTCCCATCGCCTTCCAAGCATCAGCGGATTCCCGAACCACTTCCTTATGTGACTTCCTGCTCAGAGCATCAGCCACAACGTTGCCCTTACCTTCAGTGTAAGAGATATCGAAGTCATAGTCTTGGAGAAACTCGACCCATCTCTGCTGCCGTAAGTTTAGGTCACGCTTGGAGAAGATGTAACGCAGGATCTTGTGATCTGAGAAGACCACAAAGCGCTCCCCAAAGAGGTAATGTCGCCACAACTTCAATGAGAACACTACTGCTGCAAGCTCCAGGTCATGGGTGTCATAGTTACGCTCATGAGGGCGCAACTACCTAGACCCATAACAAATCACGCCCTTCTTCTACATCATCATGCACCCCAGACCAAGGCCAGAAGCATCACAAAACACTTCATACAACATCCCTTCCTCTGGAAACCTGAGTACGGGAGCAATGAACAAATTCTCCTTCAAGTGGTCAAAAGATTTCTGGCACTGCTCGCTCCACAAGAAGACCTGGTTCTTCCTAGTCAAAGCTGTCAATGGAGCAGCAACTCGAGAGAAGTCTGAAACGAACCTCCGATAGTAACCTGCTAACCCCATGAAACTACGAACTTCTGCCATGCTCTTGGGTGATGCCCAAGAAACAGCTGCCTCCACCTCCGACGGGTCCACCGATACTCCATGCTGAGACACCACGTGCCCAAGGAAGTGTACTTCTTGTGTCAAGAACTTACACTTCGACAATTTCCCGTAAAGATGGTGGTGTCGAAGGACTTCCAAGACTTCCCTGAGATGCTCAACATGCTCCTACTCTGATCTTGAGTAGATCAGGATGTCATCGATAAACACAACGACGAACCGGTCCAGAAACTCTCAGAAGAAAAAGTTCATAAGTCCCATGAACATAGCCGGTGCATTCGTAACTCCAAACGGCATCACTACAAACTCGAAGTTACCATAACTGCACCTGAAATCCGTCCTCGAGATGTTACTATCCTTCACCCTTAGCTGATGATATCTCGATCGTAGATAAATCTTAGAAAACCAACCTACTCCCCTCAGCTGGTCGAAGAGATCATCTATCCTTGGAAGGGGATAACGGTTCTTGACTGTTACCTGGTTCAGCCTTCGGTAGTCTATGCATAGTCTGAGACCACCATCTGCCTTTTTCATGAACAAAAATGGAGCACCCCATGGAGACACACTGGGTCGAACAAAACCCTTATCCATCAGATCGTCAATCTGAATCCGCAACTCCCGCAACTTTGAAGGTTCCATCTGATAAGGGGCCATCGAAATTGGACGGGCACCAGGCTGTAAGTCTATCCCAAACTCAACATCTCATCGGGGGGGGGGGGGGTAGAGTTACAACCTCCTTTGGAAAAACATCAAGGAACTCCCCAACAACCTCTGGGACATCCATCATCTATGTATCAGCTGGAACCACTGATAACCCACTCAAAAAGGAAAGGAGAGGCTCCACACACCGGCTTCCCGCCTGATAGCTCCTCTCGCCAACAAAAGATACGTGCTGCCCATCTACGTCGGAGAACACGACTCTTCTCCGGAATCAGTTGATAATGACACTAACAGAAAAAAACCAGTCGATGCCTAGGATGACATCGTATGGCTGCATCTGTAACAGAAGAAGGTCTCCACTATATCGATGTGGTCCCAACGTCATCCCACATCCCTGGAAAACATAAGATACGCTGGTCTGGCCCCCCAACTGGTGTACTAAGTACCAGTGGTATGGAAAGTCTCTCTACGTCTAGTCCCAAAACATGGGCTAGACTTGGTGCAACAAAAGAGTGTGAGGCTCCCGAATCGAACAAAGCAGAAACAAGAGTGCGGAACAAAAAAATCATACCTCGCACCACCTCTGGTCCTGCTAGAGCTGCCAACTCTGCTACGTGAAACTGTCCACGCCCAGCTCCTCTGCCTCTCTGATGCCATCCACTTCCCCGACCACGCCCTGGTCGAGGTCCCTGAGGAGCACCCTGAGGTCGGCCACCTCATTCAAAGTCTGCCCTCGGAGGAGCATGGTCTTGCTGCTGCTGGAAGGGCCTCGCCGGCAACTGGTGCTGCTGTGGTGGGCGCTGAACCTGCCCACCTCCATTGTACGGAGCTCGGGTTGGGCACCGACTCTGAACGTGCCCGAAACCTCCACAAAAAAACACCTCGGTCCTGGGCTCATGAAAAAGGGACGAGGACCCGAAGATCTGAACTGGAACTACTGGGGCCTGCTCCCCACTGGCCTGAACCTGGAAGGTCATGTCGCAGGAGACCTGCTGCTGGCTGCCTTCCCCTTCAACGAACCTGGCTGAAACACCTCACGCGGTGCACCTCCCAACGAGTGCATCCTCTCTACGACCTCTGTCTTCTTCTGCACTGCCAAGTACATCAGAAGGGTGAAGGGGGTGACAACATACTGGAGTGAATGATGAAGCGCCTCCTCCAAACGTCTCGCCCGAGATTGCTCATCCGGAAAGAGATCCGAGCAAAGCGCAGGAGATCATTGAACTTGATCCCCAGCTCTCATACCGACATACTCCCCTGCTGAAGGGAGAGTAACTCTTGCCGCTTCTCCTACATGATCATGGAAAAAAGGAATTCCTCTAGGAATTCCTTCTCAAAGTCATACCACGGAACCTCTGCCTCTATCATCTCTCCGAGGTAGACCGTCCACCACTGTCGTGCCGCACCTATCAGCTGACTGACTACTAGGGGAACCCAGTACTCCCTCGGAGCACGGATCAAGGTGAAAGCGATCCCTAGCTCCTCAAGCCACCCCTTCGTCTCCGTATCTGAAGTAATACACTCGTACTTCTTAAGGGTCTGCCGCTGGAAGTAACAGAGAGTCTTCTGCCACTGGCTATCTTCCTCCTCTTGTTCAATCCTCAACTGATCAACCGCCTGGATCTGCTAGGCCTCGGCCGTCTGAGCCACCCGGGGACGACGTCCAGGTGCCATAGCTGTAAGGTAAACAAGGATCGCCTAAGCCCAAGTAGTAAGGAAAAACTCATGGTTTTATCATTTTATTTCAATTTCTTTCCCACAACACCCAAATCAAGTAAACCACAATCATGATGATTCATATACCTTCCCTAGGGTCTCTACCCTGTAATCAATGTAGTCTCACTTGGTCGTTTGGTAGGCTCAGAGTCTTTGCATCGGATCACGGGGGTCCCTAAAATCTTGTGTCCTAGCCGGTCTTCCCTGGCCTATGTCACGCACCAAGGTTAACTAACACTATTTCCCTACCATCTCATGCAATTCTCACTGTGCCTAACTCCAGACTCCATCCTATCTCTCAACCATCACCTCTAATACCATTCTATCATGACCCCCTCGCACCAAAGATGCCCCTCCTGAGCTGGCAATGGTGAAAGGGAGATAATGACCCCTGAGTCCCGCCTCCAGTAGGCCCCGGGTTGGCGACTAGCACCAAGGGTATGAGTTTTCAAAAATATGGGAGGCATACCCTTTTTATTATTTTGGATCGGGAAATAGGACAAGTCAACCACCAAAAAGGGAAAAGAACAACTGTATATAAATAAACGCAAACCAGCCCACATGCATGTTTAAACAATTTTATTACAAGGTACAAGTACAAGGAAGCTCAAAAGTACAATACCAAAAGAAAACAAGAGAACAGCAACTGCAAAAACTCCAACTTCCCAACTAGTAGGGTCCCACACGGCCCTAGTAGTCCTCTTGGAAACCTGAAAGTAAACGTAGGGTGAGCATACAAGTATACTCAGTAGGGAAACCTAAAGATCTCGTGCACAAGTGGGGAGACATCCTAATGTCCCGTGAGAACAATAGAAGAAACCTAACAAGGAAATTTATCCACCCAACCTCACCAGCCACACTCACCAAAACACAATCACAACAGGTAGTAGTAGTACAAGAACAAGAGTATTGGGTACCCCGCACCATTCCCATTAGATAGCTGAACTTCCTGACATTGTCACACTCTCCCCGCCCGCACACACCTGGGCCTCACAACCACGTATCCCGCCCGCACACACCTGGGCCTCACAACCACACATCCCACCCGCACACAAATGGGCCTCACCACCACGTATCTCGCCCGCACACACCTGGGCCCGACAACCACAACCACATACCCGCCCGAAGATACCTGGGCCTCATCCCAAAGATTCTTGGGAATAGTAACAGAACTCTCGCCCGAAGACACTTGGTCCTGAAATCAAAACCTACCTGAAGAGTCTTAGGTGTAAGGTCGCCTCAAGCCATTATAGCCTATAAGCCTGCCCGAAGAGTCTTGGGCCTAATCACCCCAAATAAAAACCTAACCGAAGAGTCTTGGGTGTAAGGTCGCCTCAAACCATCACAACCTAGGGGAGACGGAGCATAAAGGAGCTAGTAACTATGGGAAAACACCCTCTCCCCTGAAATGGGAGTGTTCGACACTAAGTGCTCAACAAGGGTGCGGTGCGATAAAACACAAAAGATACAGATATATATATATATATAGCAACCACTCAGCCCAACCTATGGCTTCTAAAAAGAGAAACTGAGCATGTGCCTCGGCACTGCTACCACGAAGCATGCATACAACAAACAACCCCAACCCCATTTAGGTTTTCACATATTAACAGAAATTATCTTATATAGTTCCTTAACTACTGGGAAACTATCCACAACCAACCACAATGATTGTTCGTAAAACATATCCCTACCATCCACAAAGCAAGTTAGGAAAAACATAAGCAGTACAACAAAGTCCCTCTTATCAACCAACCAACCCCATTGATTATTATTTCCATTTCATTACCATGCCCCATAATTCATTAACTCTTCCACTTTTATTTATTAATCACAACCCATAACCCATTCACATTTAAACCCATCCCTGCAGCCCCGCTGCCAACCACCATAACCACACCACACATCGTTACCCCTTTAATACCACTTATTGCAGCCCCGCTTCCCATCACCATTAAAAATTCACACCTTCCCACAACCAAGTCAATCGCAGCCCCGCTGCTCACCCAAACCAAAACATCCCACAAAACACCCCCATCACATGCCACGTAACCAAGCCAACACCCACATGTTCATTATTCCATTTTGTTTAACCGGGTTGATCACACAAGGGTTCCATATTTTCATTTAATCGGCCAACATTACATGATTATCCAATTTCCACATTCAAAAAAAAGTTCCAATCACAAAAACGGTCTAGAAAGATAGGGAAACATTTAATTGCGCAAGAAAAGTCCCCCAACGACTGTTATTTTTAGTAGGCATAAGCCTATTCATTTCACAACATAATATCACAGGATATAAAGGTAAAGTAACGGCAATCACAAACTTACCAACCCCATTATATGACCAGTTATTATCTTTATTTAAATGTTAAACCATTTATCATGAAAAAAAGGATACCCACCCCGCATGATGCACAAATTAGAGAGACGAATGTAAAACCCCTACCTCAACAGGTTATTGATCGCAACACTCCTCCGGATCAACTTTAGAAGACGTTCGTCGACGTCCCGGCAAAACCTCCTCGGGTGGAAGTCGTAGAGAAAAAAGCCGAAGGAAAGACAACGGATCCAAGCTCGGAAGTTCTGCCTCGTCGTTACGATCCCGTGGCCACTAACGGATCGTAAATCGGAGCTCGGACGAAAAAGTTATGGAAGAAAGAGCCTTCGAGTCTCTTGAGAGAGCTCTGCTCAGAGTAGAGGGGAGGAGAGGTGTGAGTTGAAAGGAGGAGGGGACCCCTCCTTTTATAGGCGTGAAAAGAAAAAGTACACTGCGTGTACTTATGGTACACGGCGTGTACTCGGCCATTTTCAAACTGTCTCCACGCGGCCTCCAACGCGGCTCCGCGGCCGTTGACTGGTCAACACACGGTTTGAAGGTAACGCATATGCGGGGAAGGACTACATAGCGTGTAGATTGGACACACGGCGTGCACACATTTATTGCACATGACAAGGACACGGCTCCAACGCGGCACACGGCCGACGACTGGTCAACACACGGTAACACGTACACGAGGAAGGACTACACGGCGTGTAGATTGGACACACGGCGTGTACCTATCTTCTTCACACGAAAAATACACGGCCATCCACACGGGGTATACCCGGCAAGAGGGTACATGGCGTGTACTCAAACTACACGGTGTGTAGTTTCAAAATTCTGGAAAGTGTGGGAAAAGTCCATTTTACCCTCCAGAACACTTCATGGCCTTCTTTTGGACAAAGGAATGGGCCGAAGAGGTTCGGGACATTACACATAAGCACAATCTAATACTTTGGTTACACCTTAAACTATTTCTACTTATTATCATAGAAAATATTGCATCATATTGTGAAGTAATACATTACTCTCTAAAACCTCATTCAATGTTTACCTTATAAAGTTTATAAATGGTTAGCCTTATGACCCTTCCAAAATATTAAGAGCTATAATTTTATAAAAATGATCACTATAGGAAAATGACATATTTTCGACGGGAGATTTGCGACGGGGGCCCGCCGCAAAAGGTCTTTTGCGACGGGGTTCCGTCGCAAATCGCCTGTTGCCGAAAACGGCGTCGCAAATAGCTGTTTTTACGGCAGTCCCATCGCAAAAAGAGTATTTTCGATGATATTATTCCCCCATCGCAAATGTGTTTTCATTTATATATAAAAAAGGTATTTGGGACGGGCCGTCGCAGATATATTAGTTGCGACGGGTTTTTGACCTTTCGCAAATGAGAAATTTAAAAAATATTTGCGATGAATGTATTTGTGACAGACCGTCGCAGAAATGTTTTTACGACGGGTATTCTTCCCATCACAAATGTTACAGTAAAAAAAAAATTACGATGGGAAATCTCGTCGCAAATATTCCCGTCACAAATACTAAAAAAAATAAATAAAATAAAATAATTAATACAAATTGTATAATATTATATAAAAATAATAATATTATTAATAATATAAAAAAAATTCTATTATTATAATATAAATAAAAAATATATAAAATATAATTATGAAATATTAAAATAAAATAATAATAATATAAATAATAATAATAATAATATAATATAATAATTCTAATATTAATAATATAAAAAATTAATATAATATTATTATTATTAAATTATGTATATAATAATAATATTAATATTAATAACATAAAGAAATTATATTATTATAATATTAATAATAAAAAATATATATAATATAATTATGAAATATTAATATCAAATAATAATAATAATATAAATATAAATAATATAATATTATATATTATAAAATATTAATATCATAAAATAATAATAATAGTACTAATATTAATAATATAAAAAATTAATATAATATTATTATTATTAAAATAAACATACATATTTATGAAAAAATAATATTAATAATATTAATATTAATAAAATTATAAAATTATAAACTTCTCAATATTAACAATAAATATAAAATATTAAAAGTAATATTACTAAAATAAGCAGACATTAAAAATAATACTAATAAGTAATAAAATATTAAAAAAAATAAAAACAAATTAAATCATGCAATATCCATACCAATATGAAAGAGGAATTGTAAATAGTTAATATGACAATATACTATGAACTCAAATGTTTATTACATCTAAAAAAATCCCTAGGGGGGTGGATAATTTGGAGGACCTGGAAGAGGCGGTGGAGGAAACTCCATCCCTAAACTATGAGTCAGACGACGCATATACTCCATCTACTCCTGATGTTGCCCCTCATATCGACGTCTCTTCTCATCCTGCTGCTGAAGCATCTTCTCCTGCCATCGACACATCACCTCATCGTGCTGCTGATGCATCTGCTCCTGCCCCTGACACAAATCCTCTATAAGCTAACTCTGAGCACGCAGCTGCTCCTGATACTATGAGGCAGAAGATGATGTCTCTCCACGAGCTCCTCTCGAGCTCGACGCCGACATCGCAACGGTACCATAATAAGCTGCAGGAGTCAAATGAGAGCCGATACCAACTACTTGGTCCTTTTGAAAGCCATACTGGGTCGCTTGCATCCATGCCGTCTCATCAAAATGGTGGGCACTAGTCTGATCACCTGTCTCGTCTTGACTCTCAGCCTGTGTCTGAGAGGTCGCAGCCTCATATGACTCCTTAAGTTTCAATTAGAAATTAAAATAATGAAAATATTATACGTATTTAATTTGCAAACTGGAAAGAAAATAATACTGACCATAATCTGATGCTGGTTGTCACCTCTAATCTCTCCAGTAGTTGGATCAGTGTACATCCTCCGATAAACACCGTACGTCGTAATACCGTGCTACTCGGCTTCCTATATGAATATAAAATAAACTGTTTATATTTAAATTTGTATAAAATATTAAAAAAAAGTACTTACCAGATGCTCTTTATGCGTACTGAATGTACAACTACCGGCTCGATCCGTCACCTCTTGCCTCCCCCGATTCTGTCGACCCAATGCAGATCTCCTCAAAAAACCACCACCCAACTAGTGTGTACATAATCTATCCCAAACGTGAGATGAAATATACTCTGGTCGGTGGGCTCTACAGGACTCATCAAATTCTATCACTCTGGCTTTCCTCACAGCCGTCTTTCTCAAATTATGCAAAAACTGACGGAAATGGTCATGTATAGACACCACCCATGCCGCGTGGATAGTGGCACGCATGCTCTCGTCGATGGGATACCATAAACCCTAATATAAATTTATTAATTAATTAACTTTCAAAATAATTAATATTTAATTACGTACCATCCAATGATCGAACATGGCGGCCTGCACATCAGCGGGAATCTGATCCCATGTGAGCCAGGGATGAGAAAAATAATTGCGCAAGATAGCGCTCTCCTGTCCAATAACAATATGCATAAAACTGTGGAAAAATAAAAAATAATCAAACAATTAGAATATAAATAAATTATAATGAAAGATAACTAAAATACACAGGTTACCATACCACTGCATGTGCGCATCGAATACAAGAGGTGGACGTCGCTCCGGGATAGGATCTGGAATCATCAGTCTGGCAAGACCACACCCCCTCCGAGTGCTCCCTGTAGTGCCAATAGCCCGACGGTCGATGACTTAAGAACCACATCATCCATAGGTAGATCAACCTCCAACAACTGACGAAACTTTTCTGAGTCCATATGAAACATGAAATGATTGTTATTAGCAAACAGTTGAAAATAACTATTATGTATAGATATATATTTATTATAATTCTAACCAGCATTTTACTGTGTCAATGTTCATCTTCATCATCATCTTCATAGTTGTCAATGTCAATGTCTTCATCTTCCTCATCAACATCATCAATTTCCATATTAGTTTCAATTTCATCATCTCTTGTCATTTCAAATTCAGTTGTAACATCATTGACAACATCATCACCATCGACCCATAACTGTGGGGTGTCATTCTCGATATTCATGTCTCTTTGTGAAAAAGATGTGTTTTGAGGAGTGTCCTGAAAAATTTCATTTCCTTTCACATCAGTGGAACCACATTCAGTTTGAGTAAACTGATTTTCTCGAGATTTAACTTTTATTATACTCCACCAATCATCCAACTCTTTTACAGTAGCACAATATTTTGTATAATAAACTTGATGTGCCTGATGAGCCAATAAAAATGGTTCATTTACTGCAAGAAGTCTTTTATGTTTAATATCAACAAATCCATGAGTCGGATGAATACACACGACTCTCTCAGTATCCATCCATCGACATTTAAACATTGTTACATAATTCTTTCCCAAATAACATAGTTCAATAATTTCTTCAAGCATGCCGTAAAAGTCAACTTTAATATCTCTATGATGTGATCCCTTCAAAAAAACACCACTATTCATTGTTTTCTTTGATTCCCCATATGAACATGTATGAAAGCGATAACCATTCACCACATATGAATTATAAGATTTAGCCATTTTGGATGGTGGGCTACTTAATATACGCAATCGACTATCAATTTTATCATCATGTACAGATATCTGAAAATTTGTAAAACATTTATCACTATTACAAGTAATAATTTGATTTTATATGTAAAACCAAAAAATAATGTATGTTAGCAGTTTTCGAAACCAGTAGGAATTTTTTTTTGGCCAAAGTTCTTCTAAGACAGCTGCTGTAATTTGTGGAAATTGTTTCTTGATAAGATCATCATATAACCTACAAATACAATATGATTAATTTACTGTAACATAATCTATATAATAAGGGATAGGAGAACTCACTGTACAATTGGTGACATTTCTTTATAACTGAGTAGAACATATGTTTGAGCTCTATGATGTCTATCATCTGAAAGCCATCTATCATGAACTCCAACAAAGCCAAGTTCAGGCTTATTGAAAACTGATAATTTACTGTTCATATCATCATCAACATTCCCCTCGTTCCAGTCCATGTGGTTAAATTTTGAGGGATATTTAGAATCAAAATAATGAGAGAAGAATAAAGCAATTTACTCTTGAAAATAAACTTCAACAATTGAGCCCTCAACTGATGCTTTGTTACTGACTTTTTTCTTCAATTTCTGCATGAATCTCTCAAATGGGTACATCCATCGCAACAGAATCAGACCTCCCCATTTTTCTTCATGTGGAAAATGTAATATCAAATGTTCCATTAAGTCAAAGAAAGCTGACAGAAAGATTTTTTCCAGTTTGCATATAATTACAACAATAGCTTCTTCCAGTTTTCTTAGTGTATCGTAGTCTGTTGTCGCATCACACATGTCTCGGAAAAAATATGATATATCTTTTATCGAATCCCAAATATTAGATTTCAAGAAACCTCTTAATCTAATAGACATAAGTCTTTCCATTATAACATGACATTCATGACTTTTTAATCCGGTAATATGACCATTTTTAACACATCTGCCCAAGTTGGAAGCATAGCCATCTGGAAGTCTCAAATCTGCAATCCACTGACAAAATAATAAGCGAATCTCTTTGGTCAGTGTATAAGCTTCTTTTGGCTTCATTAATCTCTGTGATCTGAAATTTTCAAACAATTCAAGTTCTGGTCGCCTGCAAATTTGGGCAAGATCTAATCGTACCTTTACATTATCTTTGGTTTTACCTGGTGTATCCAAAAATGTATGAAATAAATTATCAAAACAGTTCTTCTCAATATGCATGACATCCAACATGTGTCAGACCAATAAATCAGACCAATATGGCAAATTCCAAAAAATGCTCCGTTTTGTCCAGTTGTGTTCTTTCCCAAAGTCATGAATTTTTTGTTGGTTTATTGTCAGTCCAAAAGTGATGGAAAGTAATGAAAATACAACTGATTGTAACTATGTACCTGAGATAATTTTTGGAGGTTCATATCTTTCAATTCTGCCTTTTCTAAAATGAGATTTACTCCTCCGAAAAGGATGATCGATTGGAATAAATCTGTGAAGACAGTCAAAATAGAAAGGCTTTTTTCCATTCACGAGCATAAATGATTTGTTGTCCCTCATACAGTAAGGACATGATTTTGGGCCATGTGTACTCCAGCCAGATAACATGACATATGCCGGGAAGTCACTAATTGTCCACATCAAAGAAGATTTCATTACAAAATTCTGTTTCGCAGCAGCATCATATATACCAACACCATGAGTCCACAATAAATTTAACTCATCAATCAATGGTTTCAAATAAACATCAATATTACTTTTCGAATTTCCTGGGATTAATAATGTCAAAAATATTTAAGGCTCTTTCATCAACATCCATGGAGGAAAATTGTAAGGAGTTATAAAGACATGCCAACAGGAATACTGACTACCAAAAGATCCAAATGGACAAAAACCGTTAGTAGAAAGACCCAATCACACGTTTCGGGATTCTAAAGAAAAAGATGGATGCACTTGATAAAAATGATTCCATGAATCACCATCAGATGGATGAATCAAGATTTTACCATTTGAAATATTGGTTTTGTGCCATGACATCATTGTTGCTATGTTCTGAGACATAAATAAACGCTGCAACCTGGGTGTAAGCAGAAAATATTTAAACTGCATTACAGGAATCAATCCAGACTTCCCTGATTGAGCTTCTTTATACCTCAATTTTCCACATGTGGGACAACTATCCAACGACTCATTTTCACCAAAATATAAGATGCAATCATTTGAACATGCATGGATCTTCTGATAAATAAGGCCCAGATTACAAAACAGTCTCCTGCTCTCATAATAATTAGTAGGAAGTACATTTCCTTTAGGTAATAGTGCTTTAACCAAAGAAAATATCTGATCAAAACAGTTATTTGACATTCCATTATATGATTTAATAGCCATAAATTTTGCAAATGCTTCTAATTTGCTTATCTTGCAAACAGGATATAATGCATCCTCGGTAGACCTGAACAACTCAGCAAATTTAGATGGTGCCAACTCGGGAGGTAAATCAACATCATCCTCGATTTCAGTTTGTTGAACGGATGACCCTGCAACATCATGTACTAAATTATGAAACTATGATGGATCTGGAATCAAATTATTAGTATCTTCTCTGGAACTGCGTTCACCGTGTTGATACCAAAAAATATAATCTGATTGAAAACCATAACACAAGATATGTTTCCAAACGATGTCAAATGTCTCAAATGTTCTCAGAGCACATTTTTTATAAGGACACTTAATTGTCCCCTCTGAAACAAATTCTGGGTTTGATGGTGCAAATGATAAGAAAGATTCAACACCATCAACATATACAGAATTTAAACTAGAACCGTTTGGATTTCTCTCCTGATTAATCCAAGCACGGTCATCTAATAATGATTGATGTCGATTTCCTTGTTCCATATTCATATATATGTTTCTACAAAATTTAAAACCATTACTGTTATTAAATATTTGATATAAGAAAAACAATATCCTAAAAAGAGAAGATATATAATTATAGTTATTTCTTAGTAATTACCAATAATTATAGGCGAAACAGTTAGTTTGTAATCATACCCACTAATTATTATTAATTTAGAAATACTTAGCAATATTTGGAAAAATGAAATATGCTTGAATAATGAAATAAAATTTTGTAATCATCATTATGGATATTATATTATTAATTATTCTTATTTGTTTCCAGCGGATTGGCGGCAGCTCTTTTTCCTAACGACTCATCTCCTTTCAAGGAGATGAGTCGTCAAGGAAAAGAGCCTCTTTTGTCCGACGACTCATCTCTTTTTAAATTTCTCTCGACTGAAATCAGAATGAAAAACTTGCTCTGACATACCTTTGAGTACATTTTTCATACTGATTTCAGTGGTAGAAAGTAACAAAGATATGAGACATTGAACAAAAGGTAGTCTCCAATCTGCTGGAAATTGTTCCAATTTATAACCATGTACTTGAATTTATTTGATTTTTGATTAATTATTACTAATTATTACTAATTATTAAAAATCTCAATATTTCCAACAGATTTTGCTCTATTATTAACATGTTCAAATCTTAGAGTCATCAATTTTCAGGTCATTCCAAATAAAAAGATTGCGTCAACCATGTCCAATTTAAACTCTATAATTTTCCTTACATGGTCGATCACCTCACAAGTAGTGTTGCAATTAGACGACACAGTAATTTTGTTCTCATCTTTAAGAATCATTTCACATGACCCTTTACATAGATCATTCTTCCTTGAAAAATTAATAGAACTTCAGTATCATTCACTTAATTTTCCAAGAAAGAATGGTCTATGTAAAAAGTCATGTGATATGATTCTTATAGATGAGAAAGACATGACTTGGGTTGTCCTTTTGCAACCCTACTTGCGAGGTGATCAACCAAGAAAGAACAATTATAGAGTTTACATTGGACACGGTTGATGCAAACTTTTTATTGGGCATGACCTGAAAATTGGTGACCCTTTAAGATTTGAACATGTTAATAATAAAGTAAAAGTTGTTGAAAATATTAATAATTGTAATATTTTATAAATTTTTTATAATTTTAATAATATTAATATTTTTTTATAAATATTAAACATATAATAATAAAATAATTATATTATTAGTATTATTTAATTATTAATATTAGAGTAATATAATATTTTATATTATGTTACTATTTATGTTACTAATTATATTACTAATTATGTTACTAATTAGTAACAAATGTGATTGACCGCTCATCTACGTCAATTTTCTTTTCATTTGTGTGTTGAGGTTGACAGGAAACTTCTACCTCCACATGTAGTATTTACTTTTACTGTCAAAATTATAAACCTCCTCACCTCTATGCTTGCGAGGAGGTTGATAATTTTGACAGTAAAGATAAATATTACACGTGGAGGCAGAAGTTTCCTGTTAAGCCTCAACACACAAATGAAAATAAAATTGAGGTAGATGAGCAGTCAATCACGCTTCCTAATTTTCCTAATTATTTTTAATTGTTTCCTAATTATTTTTAATTATTTCCTAATTATTTTTAATCATTTTATTTGTTTCCTAATTATTTAATTTGTTTCCTAATTATTTTATTTGTTTCCTAATTATTTTATTTGTTTCCTAATTATTTTATTTGTTTCCTAATTATTTTATTGGTTTCCTAATTATTTTTTCCTAATTATTTTATTTTTAATTGTTTCCTAATTATTTTTTCCTAATTATTTTTCTTAATTATTTCTAATTGTTTCCTAATTATTTTTAATTATTTCCTGATTATTTCTAATTGTTTCCTAATTATTTATAATTGTTTCCTAATTATTTTTAATTATTTCCTAATTATTTCTAATTGTTTCCTAATTATTTCTGATTGTTTCCTAATTATTTCTAATTATTTCCTAATTATTTATAATTGTTTCCAAATTATATCTAATTGTTTCCTAATCATTTCTAATTATTTCGTAATTATTTCTAATTGTTTCCTAATTATTTCAATAATTATTTCTTAATTATTTAATAATTATATAATTATTCCTAATTAAATATAATTATTTAGAATTATTTCTAATTAAATATATTTATTTCTAATTATTACCAAAACATCCTCCAGGAGTTTCAAACAAAGAGTACAGCAAGGCCCGTTGCTGTGTACCAAGTTACCCTGAGTCAAGCTCGAAACACCTTGTCAGAGTTTTCACTCCTAGGTACATCTATGCCAGAGCCACCTCTACTTGTTCGTATCCAGACAATGACTATTTGGTACAACCACTTAATCTAATTATACTATATAGCTATATAAACATTCTATTAAAGAAATTAAAATTAACAATTAAAAATAAAATTAACAATTAAAAAAACTATAAATACCTTTGATATTTTGAAGTAGTTTGTGCCTGCGCCTCCTAACTCCTTCTCTGATCTTCTCGTAAGAAAAAATTAAAATAAAAAAAATTCTACTTGGAACAGAAATTTAAAGAGAAAGTAAAAAATAGGAAGAGATATCTGAATGATTTGAAAAAAACGGATGGGGGTATATATAGGTTGTAATATTTACGACGGTCTTATTTGCGACGGTGTACCATCGCAAATACCTTCACTCGCATTAATTACGGGTGGCAGTTAAAAGAGTTTTGCGACGGGCCCGTCACAAATAGCTGCATGCCGACATACCATTCGTGATGGGTGGATATCCCCGTTGAAAATTTCTATTTATTGCCACCGGTATTGGTGATGATCTCCATCCCAAATACCTTCGCTGGCATTTAATACGGGCGGCGGTTAAAAAGGTTTTTGTGACTGGCCCGTCACAAATACCTGTAGGCCGACATACCATTTGCGACGAGCGGATATCCCCGTCACAAAATCCTATTTACCGCCACCGGTATTGGCGATGGGACCCATTGAAAATAACACCTGCTGAATAGTGTTTTGCGACGGGTAATTTTCCCGTCGCAACTAGTATTTACCACCTCCTGGTACTTGCGACGGGACAAAGTCCACCGTCGCAAATAGGCTTCCCGCATTTTGGCGCGCAAACCGCTCCATACCTATTGTGATGGGTCCTGTATTCCCATCGCAAATAACTGAACATTTGCGACATGCATATATTCCCCTCACAAATACACTTTTCGTCGGATTTATTTCGACGGGAATAAATCCAATCGCAAATAACCCGTCGTAATAATCGATTTTTCCCGTAGTGGATCACTAAATTTCCAAAACAAACTTATCAATAATCAGTTCCAAGGTTGTTAGTATTATCCAATTTACATTATCTATATATATCATCTATTTGTCCCAATAAAATAATCTCAACATTAGGAATATACTAAGGTCTATATTTCCCTCAATCATGTGTTTTCCATGAATTATAACTTTTCACTGAATCATTTTTCTTGGTCTTCATTACCATTCAACATACGCTTTCCAATACATTTTGAAAAATCATTTTAGTAAAATCCATGTACATTTTATAATTCTTACAACTAGAATATCTTTGATTAAAATACTCTTATAAGATAATTCTTGAATCAAAACACAAAATCATTTATCATTACACGTCATCAGTAGTAGTAACATCAACTTGACCTTGATCCCTTATATTCTTATAAATTATATTCCATTTTTTATTGAGGAATTCATTTTCATGGTGCCCCATATCCTAACAGTTGAATCATTGAATATTGAGACTTTATTTCATTCTCTTTCAATATTTATAATGGTGGAAGTTTCCCTACACTTGGAAAAAACTCGTTTTTCCTTTTAATATTTTCATAAGGTGTTTCCTTTCACAAGTATCACATGTTGGAAAATCCTTATTTCCCTTATTCCCCTTATTCACATTTTTCATTGTCATCCTCTCATTATCTTTCTTCCCTTTGAATATTTAAGACATGGATACATATTTCTCTATCTTAATAGCACACGATACTATGTCCTTAGATGAAGATAATGTTTGGGAGACTAGTTCCCTTTAGATAATTATCTTAATCATATCAAATAAATGTTCAATAATTTTCTTTGTATTATGTACAGAGTTCACAACATGCTTTGATATCCTTTTAAAGTAGGCTTTATGCATAGAAACATTTTCATCATATTTTTGTCTTAGACTTAAGAACTATATTTCGACATCTTCTCATTTATCCGGAGGAAACTATTTTCCCACGGAGATTACCTTAAAATCCTTCCAAACCATGTTTTCTATTTCTTCTTCATCTTTAGTGTTTTGAATCAATGACCACCATTGATCCGAATCTATTAGGAGATGATAAACATCCATGGAAAATTCCTCCCTTTCACTACTTCCTAGAGTGAGAAGTATCTTCTCTAAAGAAATTATCCACTACTCAGCTAAAAATGGATTTTTAGTCCCATTGAATAATGGAGTTTTCAGACTTATGAAGTAGTATAACATTGTTACATCAAGTGGTGGATTAGTAGGCTTCCCCATATAAGTAATGTTATTACTCAAAACCTAAGTCAGTAGCCCCAATATGGTTATAATTTGATCAGTTCCAGCTGTAGTTTTATCCCCAGATTTATTATCTTTCCCTAGGAGGAAATCCCTACATGGAGTATGCACATTGATATAGTTCTCATTAAATCTATTAGGATACATTTCTAATTAATTTAATACACTATATCAGATCATAACATTATAAAAAATAATGTAAAATCATGAAACTAGAGAAACACTTAAAATTGATAATCTCATAATCATAAACATAGTCTCGTTGGGAATATATTAATTTTCAACACCTTAATGATGGTTTTGTAAATAAAAATGTGAATTAATCTAAGAATATCTCTCAGTTATGCCAAAATAGGCGTGCACTAACTCCCATTTTTAGCTACCAGGTAATGTTCGAGTCAACCCCGACAAGACTTTTTCTGAGTTATTACCCATAGGTACCTCTTCTCAAGAACCATGTCCACCTATAGTATCTAAAGAGGGTTGTATTCCTAATAAGACCCAAAAATTATCTCCATTACTAAAACTTTAGGATGTTCTTCTATATTTATACTTAAATTCCATTATAGGGTTATATTACCCAATCTATGTTTTCCTAAATATAGTTTCCATGGTTTCTACTAAACTTACACTAATACCAACTATAGAGACCACAAGCCTAGTAGCCCAATTTTGGTTCCTTATACCATTATATTGGTATAAGATAAAAATAACCACATCTCAAAGGACTAAATAGTTTAGTAGTCTCAGTAAACTATATACACGATTGATATTTTCATTATATTTTTTTAAAATAAAATACAGAAAGTATTTTTATGGTGAATTACAATATTTCTTTTAGAATATACCTACATGTCAATCAAAAAACAAATCCTTGTATCCTGGGGAAAACAAAACATAATAAAGGGTTGAGATAATATTCTTAGTAAGGGTAAATGTATAGTGAAATCTATGTATAAATAAGGAATAATAAAAAATGGAAAGGCAAATAACAGAACCACATGCCATTAAATTAATAATTTGAGCATAATATGGCATGAATAAAAGGTGATAAAACAATTCATTAATAACATGACCCTGAAACATGATCAGGGATATTTTAACTCTTCGAATAATCACATAAAATATCAATAAACAGACTCATAATGATGGAATGCATAATGTTGTATATCTAAAACATACCATGAAGTATTCATTCCTAGAAATCTAATACCATTGATATTTTTTTCTGAGCCATCAAATAACATCTAGGATTATTTCCAAAACATCTAATAAATGGGTAAAGCCTTATCCAAAACCATATCTAGTTTGTATCATCAAACCCACCAAGGCAAAGAGGGGCTATAGGGTGCCCCACGTTTAACATATGAAAACAAATTCATTCCCCATATAGAAGGGGTAAAACATAATCAACTTAAAAATTCATATGTGAAATAGCATAATAAATTTAAATATTTTTCCCAATAAATAGAAAAAATCATAGACCATTTAGAGTAAAATGAATGGTATCAAAATATCACATCCTCAGTAAAACAGATCATAAACTATCCCACGAAATAATAAAGATGATATATTTACAATATATACCCATTTTTGTAGGTTAAATGGTTGTTTTCAATGATGATTATATATAAAATAAACCTATCTTTAAAAATATTCTTGAAGAAAATATCATTTTAATTTTAAAAATCAATTAATAAAATATAAAAAAATTTAGAAATAATTTTTTAAAAATATATGAATTACTAGAATATTAGGAAATAATTTTCTTGAAAATTAAACTTGTAAAATCTTAAAGTACGCTTCAATGAAATGATGTTCATTTTTGTGGGTAATTTCGTACATGGAATACAATTAGAAAATAATGTTCCTTCTGTATTATAAAATTGTTTAAAAATTTACTTGATCATAAAATGGTAATAATTTTACTTTGAAAAAACATTGCGAGAAGATAAAATGAATAAAAAATTAATTAACAAATCAGTTTGAAAAGGTTAAAAACATTTTTAATACTTTTTTAGAAAAAAAATTTGGAACAAAACATATTTCCGACCAAAGAGAGAGTTGAAGTCAAATTTTATTAAAAACAATTTCTCAATAATTTTAACTACCAAAGAGTGAAAAAATGGCACTATCACTTTAAAAATTAATGAATAACCATAGTAAAAGAAAATATATTTATTTCAATATATAAGTATAAAATAATTACCCCCAAGAGAGATGTAAACATAAACCATCTTGAATAATGATGAGATTATAAATTAAAATCTTACCACATTTGTAACTTTTTCATTGAAAACCCTAGAAAATAAATAACACAAAATGAAACATTAAATATATTGATTAAAAATTAATTCACGATATATAATTAAAAAATGGTGAATATGATGTATATCGTACGGAAGTAAAAGTTACACGAGAAACCTTTACACTAGGCTTACTGTTTTTAACAAGATTTAACCTAATACATAGTTTTTTTTTAAAAAATTATTAACTAATTTCAAAACAAAATTATTATTTATGATATAATATATAAATATTTTATAACATCTTATTACCCATTCATTTATAATAATTTATTATTTTCATTGTTTCAAGTGTTAATTATCTTATTTTCTCATGCATGTTTTGTTATAAATGTTATAGTTCATCAAAAAATTATATTGTTATATCAACTCTAGTATAATAATCCTGAAATAATTATAATTTTTTTTATCAATTTTAATTTTAAACCCAATCATGAATAATGGTTCTAAAAAATGAAGTACATTATAATCATGGAGATGGTAGGTCGTACGTACGTACGAGTAACATTTCCATTTATAAATGATCAATATGGAAAAGAGTTAGGTAATATTTTAACATTAAATAATGATTATAATATCATTAAAACCATATTATATACTTATATATACCATTCATGTGATGTGGTGATGAAAATGTAGTCACATCGCTTCGTGAAGGCAACAATCTACACGTACACAAATGACGTTATCATCTTTTATTGAGTGAAAAGTTTGAAAAAAATGATATATTATTATTAAATAATGATAAATATGTCATTAATATCATGATTATTTCATTTATATCACATATAATTCTTTCTTATCAACTTATATGTAATGAGTAACTAAAACATGAATCACATTACTTCGTGAGGTGGTAGTTTACCACACACATGGGCGATATTATGATGTCTTATATGGAATTTAAATTAATAATTTATATATTATGTAATTAATAAATAGGTATAATAGTGTTACATATATTATATATATACTTTTTACCCATAATAATACCCATCCTTGAGATGTGTTAATGGAAAATCGAACAACATCAGTTCGTGAGGTGGTAGTCTTCCATACACATGAATAATGATTTTATAAGCCATTGGATGGGAGTGAGTCAGGTTGGATGACAAAAAATTAACAAAAAAATTATTATATTTAAGATAATAAGGTTATTATATCATAATTTTATAATAAGAATTTAAGGATGTGGAGAAATAAAAAAAATAAAGTATCTTCTTGAAGAGCACTAACTCTTCTTCGGGTATCCTCATTTGGTTTGAACTAAAGCCTTATTAAGTTGATTTTATACCCAATATTAGGATTATAGTATGATTTAAAGTAATTTAAGAAGTTATTGGGGGTATTTATTTTTGGAAACAAAGTTGTTTGAAGGTGTGAAGTGGAGAGTATAGTGGGAGTTCTTTTACAAGTTGGGTGAGTGGAACACTTTTAATTTTTTTAAAACGTGAATTTCACCCATGTTGTTTCATGTAACCATACCCCAATATTATTCAATTATATATAATAAAAGATATAAGGTTTATATATGGCCATAAAATTGGTTTTTTAAAATTTTATAGGTAATTTTCTCTTAAATATAAAGTTTAATCCCTTGGTAAACACGTTTTTACCTTAATCACTATAATTAATTTTAATTATTTTTCACTAATCACTTTTGAAAACATTATATTGGACTTAATAGAAAATATAAATTATTCTAACTAAACATTTTAAATCACTTTTTCTAAATTTAATTCACTAAAGTTGGAGAAAATTAATTTAAAATGAATCCCACAAATGTGATGAGAAAACAGTTTTTGAAAGTGAAAATGTTCAAAAGTCTACAAAGTTTTTATATTTAAATTCAAAATAAAATTGCTTAAAATGACCTAAATTGGATTAATTTATATAAAATTGAACTATTTTTACTTTAAAACCAATTATAAATATATTTAAACATTATAAATTATTTTAATGAAAAATCAATTTTTAATTAAAATTTCTTATTTTTCACTATTCATCAAAAATGAAATGTTTCAGAAAAATCCAAAAAATTCACCCCAAGATATTTTTGTTAATATTATTTCAAAGATGTAGTTTATTTTTTGAAATAAACCTTAAAATATTCATAAAAATAATTTTAATATTTTTTAACGAAGCGCGACTAAAATGCCTTTTAGGAAAATATAGTTTTTCCAAAAGCCATTTTTTAATATTAAATGATGATTATTATAATTTATTATCAATATATAACCTATAATTTTTTTAAACTATATAATTTCATAATTTTCTTAATCAATTTCATTCCCACCATTCCAATGGCTAGTCAATAACTATCATATAAAATAATAATGTTAAAAATATATTGTTTTTCTGTAAAACTCGGTCTTTCTTGTAACACAAGCTATCGATGAAACTCGTTGTTGAGTGTATCACAATATAAAATTAGTGTTTCATGAAATTCATGACTAACTTATGGTTGTGTGTCACATATTTATTTTAATAAAATGTTATTATTTTATAATTATGGGTGTTATAGTTATGTAATTTCAGCAATAACCCTCATGCATAGGAACCCTCCTAGGTGACCTCCTACCCATCACTGGACTCACAACATTGGTGAAATAATCCTTCTAATAATTGAGGATACAACATTAATGGAAACTAAGGAATATTAATTATTATTTTATGGATTTTATTATTGAAGGGGTATCTTATAAGATTTCATTACATCATAGGAATAGTCAATAAACACAATAAATAAATCATATAATTACAACACCATAAGTAATAAAATTCTTGATCTATCTCATTAACAATTAAGTATTTACATCACATTAAACATTTTATTTTTGATGGAAACCCCCACATTCCTATGAATATGGAATTTTGATCCATCATGGAACTTATTTCCAAAGGAATATGGTCACTAAGATATCACCAATGACACTATGGAATACACATTGTTTGAGGTGATGGGAGTATGTTCTCATCATTCCCATTTTTTGGACTATTTTCCTACTCCTAGACTCTCTTATAGATTTAATATATGTTTGTGACTCCTCCCCAAGCCCCAATGTGGTACTATTTACAATCAAACTAGTGATTCATTTAAAATAATGTGTTGATGTGAAAATATATATGTATCAATGGTTCTTCATAGTTCTCTTGTTAATTGATTATTCTATGATGTGAAGACATGGAGTTTTACAATTTGGAATTTCTCATCATCTAAGACGGTTGTATGTATTTTTTATCTGGTATTGGATCTATGACAAGGGATTAATTTGAAACCTTATGAAGGTAATCAGAACCCATGGTTCCACTTAATGGTGTAAGTCATACCTTTTAAGGTTTTGTAAGAAACACCATCATGATGCCTTTTATGTTTTCCCAACCATGACCTATTATAAGAAGTTTAAATTCATACATATTGGATTAATATGCATGGGATTATTATAAATGGTTGATATAAGACTTACAAATGAGATTCTTGTTAGTGAAGGATTTGATTATTTCATTGACATGGAGAGGGAGTGAATAATTGATCTCTTTTTCATTTATTATTTCTTCATTTTGAACTCAACCTATCGAACTTGTAAAGGTTCTTGATCCATTCAATATAATCTCTCACCCTTTTATCATATTCATAAATAAATAATGATCATATAAAATATTTACATGGTTTGGTTAACCATGAATACTCCTTTCATTATTGGCTAGTCCCCCAAATATTGATTATATACTGTTTCAAAAAATATAATACAAAGAAAATACACTATTTTTTCACTTATAGATTACATTAAAAGATTCAATTATTCTATAAATTTGATCCAATAAGGAAATAATTCTTTATCTGGTGATCTATACACATTTTAGAGTACTTCCTCCTCCAAAACAGATGGATCAATAGATCTACATATTTAAATTCTTTTAAATATCATCAATATATGATAATGATACTCATAATATTGGTCCTGAAACATGTACTAGATTATAAATGATCTAAATATTTCTTAGATTCATGAATACTCAAGATATTGGATGATACTCAAATTTATCTCTTCTTCTCTCCTTGATACAAGGTGTATGAGACTCACTCAATGTTCTTGTTCTATTAGGTACACTATCTATCATTAAATGGGTTTCAGTTATCCTTTTTTAATAGTATACCATGAGAAAAATAATTTGGCCACTTATCACCCCATTATAGGCCTCCAAAAAAATCCCACAATTCCACAATAACCTCTCCATTATTCCATAACTGTAGTCCACTATAACTATATCATGATTTATTTCTCTCTCCTTTAAGTGTGAATTAATTATAAATTAATTCACCTTTTGAACCATTGTAAAATATTTATGATATTTTCTAGAATAATGGATAGAAATAGATTCCCGAGATTATTGAATCATTGAAGAACCATTAAAGCACCATAAGAAAAAAAATCCTCAAAATTTATTGTGTGGCACACCAATATTCCCATCAACGTGTCCTGATCACAAACACCACAACATGGTCAAAGTAATATCTTAGTGAAACACCCTCCTCCATGTCCTATTATCCATTTTATCTTTTCATTATAGGAATAAATAATAATTCTGTCCTCATAATGAGGACCACTATACATGTTTTGGTCTCACCATTTCTTATAGGTGGAACCTCAATGAAACATTCCTAGTTATATTGTGTAGTAAAAAAACCTTTCAAACTTCTCATTAAACACATTAATCTCTATAATATGGTTCTCACCTTATGATTTTGTTGACCATATTGGGCTTCAATATGTTCCATGACATCAACATATCCTCTCTAAAACAATTTCACCCCATGTTACACATGAAAATTCCTCAACCACTACACCCAATGAATTTTTTTCTTGGTCTTCTTGTTCTTACTTTCGCCTGCTACCAATCAATATCCCTCTATTCCAGTTTTGGGTTTGGTTGTCTTGCATCGATTCTCTGGAAATCTACAACAGGAACAAAAAAAATCATTTATCCTTCCAAATTTCCCATTTTGGGAAATCTCATAGAAAAATGCCTTATGATATGAAATGGTTGATCCATCCTTTATTCATCAATACATATTGAAATCATTAAATAAATTCTCTTACTGATAACAAATTCAACTCATCTAATGGGACCAACAAGATCTCCCTTTCTATTTGTTAACAATACCTCAAGTCCAAAAATCATAGAATGTCAATATATGAATTATCATTTCTTTCCCCCATTATTAACAAAAAAAATGATAATAAAGGGGTTCTTCACACCTCATATATATTTAAAAAAACATCTTATTCTCTTTATTGTACACTATAAGGAGAGGGATTAGTTCACATGATTCTCTCATCAATGATCCACTCTCATCAAAGATCCTCTGATTAATCCACTCTATGTGTATATGGGATGAACTAGTATATAAAATAAGAGTAATATTTCCTAGGTTTAAAATTTTTTCCCTAAAAAATCATGATTTAAAAACAGGCTCATGATACACCTAAGGGGTAGCTTAAATAGATTAAAAAAATACATTGTAGAGTTCACACATGTCAATAAAACATAAAAAATATTAATGTGAAAAGTAAAAAAACTCTTTATTTCTCACCCAATGATTAAAAAACCCCCTCCCACCCCACCCACCTGACCCCACCAATAAATTTAATTTTCACATTCAAAATAAGGGAGTGAAAGATCTTTTTTCATCACTAATTATTCATATTCTCCAAACAGTCTAAAAATTACAGTTTTGCGGGAATACATGATTACATAATTTTCCTCCACAAGTAAACATCACTACAAGGGATTCAAATTTATCCACTTCACAATGAATAATTACTCCATAAAAATCATATTTTTTTTTAAAAGTGACATCCTTAAACTTGTCCTTCTATTCCCAGCAATTTAACACAAATAAATAATAATAATTCAAGACTTGGAGGGACCCCTTTGTGCTTTTGTGTCAACATTCAGGAAGAGCTTTTCTTCTCACCCAATTCCATTCATTTCATACAAATTCTACAAATTTTATCCTATCATTATCCTTAATAGGGGTTTTATTCTTTCTTATCTTGAATATATTATTTATGAGAATCAATTTTTAAGAAAACTTCACTACCTCATGTTTGAAATGACATCATTATTGTTTCTTCATGGGTAACAAAAATGGTCATAAAATTCTCTGATGCATGCCCAATTTTCTCATACCTTTTATATACAAAATTACTTCTAAAATCATCACTTTTTTAGGAATTCTCATGAACTTTTACTTCATATTTTGGGACACCATTATTTATTTTATTGTTTTTACTATTTAGCTCACCAAAACACCCCTTTTGTTCTTTCCTTTTCCCCTATAAATATTTATTGAACCAACATGAATATTATTTGTTTCCAGACCTTCTATAACCCCAATAATAACTCTTAAACTGATATCTTCTATATTGATTCCGTATTGGTACAGAATGGTTTTCCTATTATCCTTATTGATAATTATTTTACATAGTGGGTTGTGGTTTTATAGACATTTTTTTCTTCCTTTGGTATGGAAGATTTTAGCTCATTTTCCTTATTCTTAACAGGTTCAATATTACATTTATAATACACATAGTTAATAAAGATAGATCTATTGGAGGAAATGTTACAATAAATTTTACCAAGCATGTTGGATTTTTCTATCTTCTAAATATGTGAAGATTAATTTATCATTCCATATATAATAAGAATATTTTCAAGTTTATCCATTAAATGGTCTTCTCAGTCATCCAAATATGATACTTTAGGATCAAACCAATCTGAATAATTCCTCATAATGTTCTTGAAAATATAATATTCCTCAACTTTCTCCAAAAATCTATGAATATTCTCTATTACCTCATTTACTAGAGTGAAATAGTGATCAATATCTCCATCATCAGCCATCTTAATTTCCTAAAATATAATCTTTTAAAATTATATCATGGATTCATTCACATTGATGTTTCCTTTAAATATTTTTCTCAATTTTCCCTCATATACTTAGTAGTTTTATTACCCATTAACATGATGTAAAATTTCCTTTATATATACCTCAAGATAGTATTTTTTTAATTTTCATCCATCTCTATATTATTTTATCAGTTTGATTCATATAATAATTTGAATAATGGGTTGAAATACCACTATTACAATATCTCTAACCTCTTGTACATGTGAATGAAGAAAGGGAAGAATCATATTCCTCCAGTTTTAGTAGTTAGTACCATTTAAGGTAAGAACTCCTTGAGTATTAATTGATTTTAGATTCCTGATACTCCTTGGATATTTAGATGTAATCTTATCTTATACAACTTGTTAATCCAGGATATAATTAAATCACTAAGTGGGGGAGGGGGACTCTATGATATCATTTCATTTACAATTTCTTTATTTTAAACTTAACCTCTTGAACCTATGAAGGTTCTCAATCCACTCAATATCATCTCTTATCATTTACTTGTATATAGTAATAAAGAAACATCAAGGAACACAATATTTAAAAGGTTCAACTAACAATAACTACACTTTTCCATGTTGGTTATCCCCCCCACATTAATTATCCACTATTTCAATAACATAATAGGATAGAAAATACATTGTTACCTTTCAAATTCAAGATTCTATTGGAAGATACACTCCTCGTATTAAAATTATCCCACAAAGAAAAAACTCTTCATCTATAAATGTATGTAATTCCTGATGAAAGTCATCCTCTATAAATAAATAGATCAACATATCTGTACATGTACATTCCATTCTATATTATCAATAGTTTATGATGATACTTAGACCATTATTATTGAAACTTACACCATATTCTAAATGAGATAAATAATTATAAGCACTTTTTTCTATCCTCAATACTGGTTGTATCATATTGAATTAGTGTTACTCTTCTTATGGGTTCCGTGTATACAATTCTTTAGGTGTATATTCATCTTATATTATTATATATCATGAAACAAATAAATTTTCCACAATTCACACCATTGGGGGACTTAAAAAATTCCCATAGATCCTCAATAACCTCTCTAAGATTATATAACCATAGTCCACCATAACTATATCGTGGCCTATTTCTCTTTTCATTATAGAATGAATTAATTCGAAATCAATTTACCTTATGAAATGTTAAAAACCACATCTTGTCCTCAATATAACCATGGAATAAAATAAAGGGAAATGATTGTTGAATCATTGAATAAATGTTTGTACACAATTATAATCAAATTCTCTACTTTTTTTTTCATCTCCTACCAACACACCCACCAATAAGGCTTGTTCACAAACAAAACATTTTGGTTAAAGTAATATCTAGGAAAAATTACCCTCAAAATTCCCTATTCCATGGAATGTTTTCAATTTCTCCATTTTGTAGCAATATAAAATTCCACTACCCTCACCATAGAGAGAACTATATCTATTTTAGGCTCACCATCTCTCATAGGGGGAAAATTAACTCAACACACACAGTTCTATAGCATAGTGAAATAAACATGGTCATTTTTTCTTTAATGAATTAATATCCATCACATGGTCACCACCTTCTATGCATGTTGACCATATTGATTTTTAATACATTCTACAGCTTCACTACGACCTCTATAAAACCTTTTTTATCTTCCCATTAAAACAAAGGAAACTCCTAAAACACCATGAATTCCTTGTGCAGCAATGTAGTCTTGGATTTTTTTCATCCATTCAACCATGACCACCCTAGACTTCTCTATAACCATTTTGGAATTGGATAGATTGCGTCAATTCTATGAAACTCCACCCTAAGGGAAACCATGATGTGGCTGTTTCCCAATTTCATATTTTAGGAATTCTGATGGAAAAAGTCCTTGTTAGACAGTGTTTCATGATCTGTCCTTCCATCATAAACACATATTGAAATCATCAAAGTATTTATCTTATTGAAAACAAATAAAAACATCTAATGGTATCAATATGATCCTTTCAATATTTCTCAATCAATTAGTAACTTTTTAGGATAGGTCATGATGGGATCTTAAAGGAATATGGACCAAATAAGAAGTAGTATGAATCCTGAGTAATATGGACTAGTAAGGGTTGGTTCCACATGGAATATGAACTATTAGGAAATAGTCTTATAATGAATATATACTGGATAGGTTAATTTTTACAAGTAATATGGCCATGTGAAGAGAAGTGAAATGGATCATAAGGAATATAGCATCGTAAGGATATGGTTTAGGATTTTGGGTGTGGTTTCATTGAGAATATAGAAAAATGATAAGGGTTCATAGGTAATATGGCATAGTAAATGTATTGGAAGGGTTTTATAGTGAATATTTACTAGTTGAAAAACGTTTTTAGTTTTTTTATGGTAAATAGGAATAAAAAGAATTTTAGTTCAAGTTACATAGTATAAGGTCATGTGGCTAGACTGTACCATGATGTTTAATAACATATAGTGAAGACATTTTTAGTCAGATTCATGTCAATTGAAGAGGTTATCTTTGTTATAAAAGGGGTAAAAATATAGGATTGAGTGGGCTTTATGCATGGGTGACCCTTTAAGGATAGGTTGGGGCTTATACTATATAGGAGGACCACATGTGTGTCTAGTTCATACAGTTTTATGTTTGGATAGTGACAGATGAATGGATTCAGGGGTAATTAAACCCATTAGAAAGACGTTCATATTTATGCATATATCACTCATCCAACACTTAGTCAAAATAGGCATGGGCATTTAAAATATTTATTGATAATTCCAGGTAATAAATTCAACAATGGGAATATGGATAGTGATTAAATATAAATAGTAATCCCTTACCACCATGTCTTATTGATTGGAATCTAGTCAAATAAGTTAATACTTTGGTAGTGAAGATGGGAATCCTAGGCCATGTTTTTTTATCATCTATACCCTCATTTTTAGGACCCTAATTATCAAGTGGATACATCATTATTATCATCATTGGGGTATTATTTTTTTGGGGATTATTTTTTTTACATTAATATTATTAAAGGAATACGTGATCGAAGGGGTTTATGATAGGGTACATAATTTGATTATGTAAATTTGGGGGTTTTATAAGGATATTCATAATTGGGTTTCTAATTAGGAGACTATAGAGAAGGGATAATCCAAAATTTAAATTATGGAATACATGGTATAATTGTGATAGAGTAGAAAATGTTTGTTCACCGAAGTGGACCTTGGAAGAGAGGTTTACCCAGGTATAAGTCATAAGTGATGTTCTACCCTAGTAGAGATCCAAGTGAACAGACTTTCTATTGTGATGTCTAAGAAAAGGGATTCCACCTAGTGCGGGATAAGAAAAACATTTCTTACAATTAATGGTTGGGTGAATGGTTTTACCCAATCATGGTAGGGAAAAGTGGTCACCCTAGTTGAGGCGGGAGAAGGGTTTCTCTCTAGTGAAGTGGGGGTAATTTTTCTCCATAGTGTCAAATTTGAATGAAGAGTTTTGAACTAGTATGAAGTTCCCCTAAGGGAACTGAGTGCATTTCATCATTGTGAGATACTCTTAGAAGGTGTCAGTTCCATGGTTTTCAAGTATTCATGACATTGGGGGGGGGGGGTATTTCTCCCTAGTCTATGATAACTATTATAGAACCAATCTTATATTATTTTTTAACTCTGCATGAATCAATTAACCCTCCATTTGGTTAATTATTCTAGGTTTTAAGAATCATAAACTACATGGAGAAGAAAAGGAAGACCTATGGAAAGAGAGATCTGTGTGTCTCTTCATCTTCCAAAATGTATCAATGTGGGAGCCCACATGGAACATTTATTAGAAACATATGTGACCTAGGTGCATGGGAGTTGTGTGTAAAATGTAAAACATGTTGGCTGAAAAATCCTTGGGAGTAGATCATGCTAGGGATTTTGTGCAATCATGTATGAGGCATTAAAACATAGACAAATTGATAGGGACTTGGAAAAAATGACATGGGTGCATAATAAGGGACCTTGGAAAACTATTGAAATATTTTCTAGGGACTCTTTTCCATATCAATTGTTTTCATTTTCCTAAAAAAGGTGTTCAAAAAATTATATAATATTTATAATATTAAACATAGAATTTGAATAACAAAACACTATACATGTTATATTTTTAAAGTATAATATATTTTGTGTATTATTCTATTAATATGTCTATTATTTGATTATTTTTTTATAATTTATTATGTTCAATATTATGAGTATTAATATGTTATATACTTTTTTTATAATGTATAATTAAATAATATTTTATGAGTCATTAATGTTTTATAAGAACAAAAAACCATGTTATACCTAAGGCATGTTATGTTGTCTGTTTATTTGTAAATATTAAGTATTTTAATTTTAGTTGTGTCATGTATTTATTTACCTATATGTTATATTTTTTTATAAATATTAATGGTTTTGTGATAAATTTTACTTTTTCATTTGGTATTTTCAATATTTTGAGGAATAGTATATGTTTTATATTTAGTAAATCAAAATATGTTCTATTTATGTCTTATATTTTGTGTTTATAATTAATATTTTGTGTCACTTCATGATATGATTTTATATTTTATGATCTAAATTTTTTATCAATATTTTATATGTTGATTTTTAAACATGGAACAAATATATAATTTTTTGGAAGTTATGATATTCATGTGTAATTAGATAATTATATAAATTTATTTTGTGTATATCACATATAATTTTTAATATATTATAATGTATTTATATAATTACACTCATTATAAATTGTCTCTATCCAGATGTTTTGAGATCGAAAATTATTTTATAAATGTTTTGTATTTTATTTTTTTTAATTACTTTTATCAACTCATTTATAAGATAATTATTTATATTTTATTTATTATTGTAATTATAATAATGGATCTTTTATTCACTTATAATGTTTTTTAGTCAACACAATATATATTTTATGTTTGATTTTATATTTTATTATGAGTATAATGTGTTATGTAGTAAGTGTAATTTATTATATTTTATTGTATGATTCACTAATGTGTTCAAATGTATATATATAATATATCATTTTATATGTTCACATATATATTAGAAAACATTTTATATATGTTATCATAGAAAATTATACTTATATCGTAAAAAGATATGATATATTCATATATATATAAATATATCTCAAAACATTTGATATGCGTAAATATCTATCATAAAAAAATAATGTGTGAGTTTCTATAATTTGATATATATATATATATATATGTGTGTGTGTGTGTGTGTGAGAGAGAGAGAGAGAGAGTGTGTGTGTGTGTGTTTTATGTTAAATAATTTATGGATCTTTCTCTTTATTTCAATGTGAAGATATATATAGATATTGTTGGGAAAAAATTCCTCAAGGTATCTTTGAAACATTTTTTAGGCGATTGTGTTTGTTGAAAAAGTGGACATCTGTGTTGTGATTGTTGACAAAACATACTATGACATAAAAATTTGTTGACAAAGGAGATTTCATGGTGGCATGTCAAATTCAAGGGTTGTGGTTAATGATCCATGTTTAATTCAAGAATGTCGACAAAGGAATGGATGATCTAGAGGCGGTACAAAAAGAGCAGATACAAGATGATGTCGTTTTCTAGTGTTTTCCAAATTTCTTGGCCTGAAAATTGAAAAATGGATAAAAGTCGTTTTTGGAAAAGGGAATTGCGTGCTATTTACTTGAAGGATAGGAAACTTGAATTCCTAATGTTTTTCAAGATCGGTACATCAAAATATGGAAAAGGGATAAGGGGCGACCAAGTTTTAGAGTTGGTCGCGCAAGTGACTTGCCCGAAAGAGACTTTCGTGCTGAGGGGAGACTTGTGTGCTATCACACAGGGTGTCCAAATGCCTATAAATACAAGTCAACCCCTCCTCATTCGGTGTAGAGTTCAACACTTAGAAAAATCAGAGCTCCGATCGCGCATGTGTGGTGGTTGCGCAAGTGGTGTGTGGTATCACAAGTAGAAGTTGCGCGCCAGGTGATAGTTTCATGCCTAAAGTGGTTTGAGCGAGAAAGGAAGTGAGTCGCGCAAGTTTTTAGTTGAAGAAGAAGGTATCTCACAAGTGGTTTGGTGACACTTGCGTTCCAAATTCTGAAGAAGCACAGATGTTTTGGGTTGCGTGCTAATATTGGTTTGGGCATAAAAGGGTGTGTGTTGTGCAAATTTGGAGTTGCAGAAGCTTGTGTCATGAAAGTTGTTGAGGAGAAATTGCATGCCAGTTTTGACTTGTGCGCTGGCTTAGAGAAGGGTTCCTGGTAAGGTTGATTCACGGCAGAGATTCAGGGCTCCGTGAAAGCTGGAAAATTGACCGATACCTTCGGTGCAAAGTGAGATTCATCTACTGGTGAAAGTTTAACTTTAACAGAGTATCCACATATAACAGAGGATGTATTCATTAGTGATAATGAAGAGACATACATATCTATAAACTTTGAGTGGATCCTTTCTAGAGCAGTGAGCAAAGGAAGAGGAAGAAAGTGATCCTCTCCACCAGCAGTGATCCAGAGAGAGAGAAATAGAGAGTGACCCTTGGGAAAGCTGTGAGCTGACCCTAAACAATGTAAAGGTAGTGAGATTGGGAATAGAAGTGATCTATCTCGAACCTTGTAAAAAGCATTGAGCTTTAATGGATTTGGTACATCGAAAAATCGCCAGTGTATGCTCATTGGACGTAGCCCAGTGAGGAGAACCAAGTAAAAATCTCTGTGTCTTCCTGCTTGCTTCCCTGAATTACATTCAATGCATCATCATCATATAAAGAAGAAAATAAGTGATCATAATAAACACACAAGTGAAAAAAAGTGACCCTTGTAATAAAGAGGTCAAGATCTATTGGGGCAGGAAGAATTTAGAAAACGAATATCTATACCCTAATTCACCCCCCCCCCTCTCAGGGTATATATGCCCCTATTTTTCCTAATATATATACATGTGTGTGTGTGAAATTTTTTATACAAATAGGAAAAGTAAAAAAACCCTTATATGTTAACTTATTCTACATGTTTAACATTTAAATGTTAATAATATTAATTAATAATCTCAATATTAAAAAAATATAGTAGTACCAGTAGTATCAGAACTTTTAATATAACTAATAATAATAATAATAATAATAATAATAATAATAATAATAATTTATATTAGGTAGTAGGGGTTATATGAAAACCAATTCATTCACACACTTGGTGAACCTAATTGGATTAAGACACATCATTCCCTCAATAAGGACTATTTTTATTATTAAATTTTAATGCATTATAAAATCCAATACATGGTGAACATTGGGAAACCAATGCATCAATAATTATAATAATGCTGGAATGAGATCCATCACAGGGTGATGAATGACTCTATTCATGATTAAACATAAGGAGTTAGGATTATTACTAAAGTAAGCATTGATGTAGGTCATTGGGATGATGTTGGGGTAGTCATAAGACAGAAATTAAGAGTATAAATGAAAAACATAGTTACACACACGAGAGGTATATATCCAAAAATAGGGATCCATGGGAAATTTTGGAGTGTAATCACACAAGGGAGAGAAAAAAATAAATATGGAAGTTGGGAATCAAACCATTTCTTTGGATGAATGGATATGAGGCGAATAATAATAACAAAAACAATAATAATACTATTCATCATAAAATTATGATCCAAATGCTTTATTAAATAAAAAAGGTGAGATTCATTTATAAATTAGAATTACATGAACATGCATAAAATTTACACCTAATAATAGAAACATTTAGAGCTCATTCATCAACCGGAAGACCAAACTTCCTAAATAAAGAATTTGAATTGACCACCATCTTTAAATGTTGATCCACCACTTGTTTATCCTCTCTAATGATATAACTAACTTAAATAGAATCATGATACATAAAATCCAAAAAATATATATCCAATTAATCAATAAGACACCATGTATCCACTCTCGATCTAAAATTAATAATATCAACTACCTAAATGTTGTAAATTTCAATCCATAACATATTATAACCAATTTCTTTATCATATTGAAGATTATGAATAACATCACAAAGTTGCACATAAAAATCAATAAAAATACCAATGAAATGATATAAATCCTCATTCAAAAAATCTACAGTGTTTTGAAAAACCCATGCACATTCATCCGATCTTGATGAGACTTACGCCACACCATAAAAAATAATATTAATCTAATAAAAAATATAAATAATCTTGTCAATATATTTAAAATTAATAGGCCTCCAAGGAAATCTTAAAAAATAATGCATACAGAGAATCATTAGGCCATCTAATGAATTACTCATGAATTGTTTCTAAAATAGTGCAATGCTTATGACCTTGCAAATTATTTTCATAATATAAAATTTAGGATATATCATATTACCTTTAATAATAGAATCATTACAATCCATATATACCATATGAAAATAGACTGAAATCATAATGAGAAATTAACTGTGAAACTTCTCACTCAATTGGAAAGAATAAACACCCTTAATAAATTCACTCAATCATCCATTAATAAAAATATCACATCCAAGGATCTCAAGGATGAAACTTGTAAAAATGACTATAAATTTACCAAATAAAAATAAATACTAACTAGATTAACCATTATTATTATAAATTGGACATCTCAAATAGATGTCACAACCGTATATCATCATATTTTCATCACTAGGTAGCATGTTATTCCACAACAACCAAATGTTAAACCTTTTGAATGGACGGATGAATTCATTTCCTAATAAAATCAAACTTCATAGAACTTACCTGCATATTGGAATATATGGTACAACAAGGAACTTATTTCCACAACCCTATATGGGGTCTAAATTAAATAATCAATAATAGAAAATCAATAATTTTAAATTTGATACAAGTTATTAGGAAACAAAATTTATTCACCTGGGAATAAATTTTTAGATTCACGACTAATTTGAAGTAAAATACTAAAAATTAAACCATTAGAACTTATCAAAATAAAAAATCTCCAGAATGTGAACCTAAATAATGTCAAATAAAACATAGAAATCCTAATTTCACCCAAGTAGCCTCACCTCAACATATGATCTCTATATGAATCAGACAAGAATTATTCATTGCAATTATAAAAAAATGAAACAAAATAACTATAATAGATTATTTTGTTCATATTTGTGTCGAACTATAAGGGGGAATGATTATTTAATTTTATTCCAGTGAAATAAATATACTTACAATGTTCATTAGACATTTCAATCCAAATAAAATCACACTCTAATAATATATTAGTTCTAAGCCAGTGCTTTCAGTAACCACCCCCATATTATATTTATGGGTCGAAATACACCTAATAAAATCCTCATGGATGATCCGATATTTGGTGAAAGACTCCCAAAACCTTAACTAGATCATCTAGTGCGTTATTCTAGGTTTAAAAGAAATCATAAGATATGCCTCTTAGATTATCATATGATGATTAAGCTTTCATTGTTCTATTTTTTTGAAAATTCTCAAATATCATCCATAAATACTGAAGATCTAAACTTCCCCAACTTCATTTCATCATCACTTTCTTTTTTTAGAAATTAGGCCTTTGTATTTCTTCCTTCTGGTGGGACTAGTTTCCTTAACATGGAAAGATTATTCTCACATGGCTTAAGCCTAACAATATAAAACTTGAGACTATTTTTCCAATATTGTGACTAAGTCCTCTATCAGATCCCACAGAAATACTCACTTCCAATTGAAAATTTTAATATATTTACATATTTCCAAAACTATATTTTCTGATAATCCATTTTCAGTTGTCGTGAATCACCATCCTAGTACTTGTTTTCTAAAAACATCATCAAATATCCACTATATTTCAAAATCCTTATAACTTCTATAAGTCTAACTCCCTATCCTCCAAAAACATCTCTATGAAGTGGTAATTTATCTAAATTTTATTTTTTGACAATAAAACAACATATTTTTAACTAATTGTGTCATGATTTTCATATCCAAAAATAGTATTATAACTTTCATTATTCATCTGGGATCCTACCATAACCCTTTTATACAGAGAAAATCTTTCCACGATTTCAACAATGAGACATACTCTACTTTTATTATTGAAATTTAAAATACTGGTTTAATCTTTTACATCCAACTCATAGTTATTCCAAAAAAATTAAACTCACATTCTAAAGATCTATTATGAGTATATGAATATCAACTCCATCGCAAGTCTATAAAACTTTGAAACTTCTAGTATTTTCTAAAGAAAAGTGTCATTATTTCATAACCATTTCGTAACATAGAATTCATTTCATATCCTCCAAGTTCTCTATTTTTGGGTTTGACATAAAATCTATAGTAATAACCACTATTTATACAATGTATGAAAAACTAAAAACTTTGGTATACATCAAATTTATAATAGTTTACACATATGGTACTTTCCCTGTAATCCTAACCTTAATATTTTTTCATGATGAAAAATCATTAATAACATTAAGGTACCTTACCAATGGTGTGAAAACTTGATTTTCATCAATAAAATAAACTTTATCTTCAATATTTCAGATCTAGTTTTATTAAGTCAACTACAAAGTACCATAATGTTGGTTTCCAAATATCCTCATCCCTAAAATATTATTTTTTGTACTAAGGATCTTGATCCCAAATATTCTAGAAAACTAACCCTTATATCCTTAAACCTTTTCATTACTGAACATATAATTAACATTCCATTAACATCAATATATAGAATGATATAACTCCCATCACCAAACTCTATTTGATAGTAGTAATGATAATCATTTCTATAAATAAACATCTACACTTTCGTGAAGTAATTTTAATTATTGATAGAGTTTCTAAGGGGTCCCTTCAAACCATAAATTTTAGGTTTGATTCAACACACACGTCCCTAGTTTTTGGGATATTTGAAACTAGTTTGATAATCTATATAAATTTATGTATCTAGGCCATCGTGATTGAATTTTGTCTTCATATAAAAAAATTATATATAAATTCCTTCCAAAAGATCCATTCTTAAAACCATTCAGTTAGTTTTGTTCTAAACTACCAATGAAAAAATATATAATAAATCCACACCTTCCATTTTATAAGAACATTTCATAAATATCCTACAATTGTACCTCCTTATACCATATTTAAGTTCCTTCAGCTAATAAACCTGTTTATTTTGTAATGACTTCTTCCCAATAATAAATTCTATAAGCTACCTTATTTTGGTCACTTTGGGGAAATCCAATTTATCTACCAGGACAAATTCCAACTATTTTGATAATTTTAAAATACTTTCCACTTCTGGGATCTCATGCTCTGTATCAGCTGTCAGAAGTAAGTAATGAAAAATACCAGCATGGCGTTTCACTATCTCTCCATAGAAGATCACAATAGTTTCTCCAACGTCTAGGTTCTTTCCACTACTAAAAAATATAGAGTTATAATATACAGTTCTTAAGATCCCAAAATCCTTGAACTCTTAATTACATATATCATAGGAAATACCATCAGAATATAAACTCTTTATTCTGGTAAATCCATCAAAATATATGGTGTTTCTGATAGTGTTAGGCTCACTATATTTTTTTGGATCATCCATAAATTTTTGGTGTCTATCTCGGTATACCTAATATTTCAATTATACTATACATTCATCACATATTTATGTTATCTTTTAATCCTTTTAAAGGATACCTTCATTAAAGATCACATTTAGAATTATGATAACGTTCCAAGACCCACTGTCTCACAGTTGAATCCAAACTCTTCATCTCCATAGAAAAAAAAGTTATATGATCAAGACTTAGCTTCTTTAAATCTTATTATTTGGAATCCATATATGAATAAGAGAGTTCTCTAGAGACTTTAAGGTTTTTCAAATCTATCTTCCTTCAAGACTAATAGATCTATGGAAGTTGTTATCCAATTTTCAATGGTGGAATCTAATTAATTATTTATGTTACATAATTCATAGCTTCCACCCAAAACACCTTAGGGAATCCTATAATAATTTCCATACTGCTTACCATTTGCACCAAATTCTTATTCATCCCCTCTATAGCTCCATTATATTATAGATAACCTGGTGTATTATTCATGAATTTAATCCCTTCACACTATCAAAACCTTTTTAACTCAATGCTTCCTTACATACTTCCATTTTTGGAACATATGCATTTAACATTTCAACAAAAATATTTTTCCACTATGGTACTCCCTGTAAATTAAGTCCAAAACACCTCATAGTTGTTAATTAGAAAGTAAACCCACACTTTATTTGTGAAATCATCAATTAATAATACATTGAAGAGTGATACTCTATGATAATTCACAAGAGATAACACACACACATCTTTTTAAACCAACTCTAACTTTAGATGCTTTGGATTTTTTCCTTTAGTTTAATGGAAAAATTCAATTACTTTTTAAGGATCAATTACTATTATGTTTCAAAATATGGGCTTTTATATGTTCAAAATACCTTATCTTATAGTATTTTTATCTCTTTCTCACTAAGGTGACGTAGATGGTCATTTCATAAGTTTTTTGTGGTTACCTCTCTTGCATAAATCTCTGCTTCCAATGAACTCATAAGGTAATGTTTCCCATACATCACTAATATTCCAATGAACATAGATCCATGTGAAAATTTTCACGTACATTATATAAATATAGTATATAAACCCACATCTTCAAGATTTCCAATAGAAATTATGTTCTTCCTAAATCCTATGATGTGAATGTGCCACACATTATTCAACTATCGCCTCCTTACATTCCTTTCCTGGACCTTAATATTTACATTACCCACTATCTTAAATTGTTTTTCATCCACAATATACACCTTCAAATTCTTTCTAGAGGTATAATTTCTCATACTACATCTCTCTTATTTTGAGTGTATTGAAGCTCTGGATTTTATCATCGAATACCTCAATTAAATAGAACCCCTTATGATAAATATAATCATGTTTTCCAATAAAATATTTGAAAACCCACTACAGGAATCATATCTTATTTATTTATCCAAAACTTCACAAAATTATTTTTCAATGTGGTCCTTTCTCCCACAATGTTATAGAATTGGTGTACTATTCGCCAAGCTAATCCTACTATAGTTACTTCTTCCTTTTCCATTCCTATGATTTTTTCATCCAATGGTACATATAATTCCTTATACATTGTATATGTTTTTGGAATATTACTAAATATTTTTTTGGAATAATATCCTCATTAAATATCATCTCTATAATATTCATGAGAATTAATTTTACCATTATTTTGAAGTTACTCAATGTGGTCACCATCACATCCAAATATTATGAGAGAAAAGAGTGTAACAAAATTGACTAAACCAGGAATTCTAAGGTAACCTTTATATATCTCAATTGACTTATGATTCCATTTAAGTCGTTAACAAGATCAAAATATTAATTACCTTCCAAAATTCACATGTTAAATAGTCTCTTTATCAGGAACATTTTTTATCATCGTAGGCTTCTCATACCTATTAGTGTGGATCTTAATGTTATATGATAATATTTTAATTTCATTTATATCATTTTCCTTATTATTGTAAAGTTAAAATCACATCAACCTAAGTGATTTTTTATCCATATTGTCTCTTATTATTCATTCATTTCTTATAAATTGGAACTTATCTATAAAATATCATTGTCTGTCTACAAATGGAAATACTCAATATTTATATTCCAAACCCCAAAATACATTCCATAAAACTTATAAACCTAAATATTTATCTCTTCCAACTCCATCCCATTATATATTTTAAACTCCCAATTTATTCATATAACATAAGTAAAGATAGATCAATAATTACTTGATGATATTCTTCTATTAGAAAAATTGAAGAATAATGATTGTAAATAGAGATTTGAAACACATTTGCAAGGGTTTGATCATATGGAAACAATCCAAGCCTAAGATATAATACTACTTGTCTATTATGTGACTAATTGATGTTAAACTAATGTAAGGAAAATCACTAAAACTAAACACATAGAAATAATGTTTCAGAATACCAACTCGTGCAGTTTCGAACATAAATTGGAAGTCATACTCAAACCCAAGTCACTACACTACAACATACACTCTTTATATGAAACATAGAGGAAATATTGATTATAATGATAAAAAAAATAAACAAGGAACAAGAAAAACAAGAGATTAAATTGTTTGTAATTATATTCTACACTATAGAAGGATACTGATTTACTTTTACTCTGACAAAATAAATATGATTCCAATGCTCATACAAGATTTACAAAAGAATTAAATCACACCCTTCTAATATAGTAGTTCCCAAATAGTTCTTCTATCCACCACAAACGTACTATCTTTATGGGTTTCAATCTACCTAAGTCGATCCTCATGGATGATTCTCTATTTATTCATAGACTCATAGATCCTTAACTAAATATTTTGGTTCACTTTTCCCACTTATGAGGATATGATAAGATATACCTCCTATATTATCATCCAATTCTTGAAATTATTGTGTTTTATCCTACTACACTTTCAGGGTTTTCATCTATAACTTCCAAATATCCCAACATCCACCATTTTTATTCCATTATCCCTTATTTTTATTGAAAATTTGGCCTTTGAATTTCTTCCTTTTAGTAATATTAGTTTCATCAACCTAGAAAAATGATTCTCACATGGATTGAGCCCAACATAAATGGTGAGTAGAAACCCTAATAAAACATTTCATGAATTCTTGAAAAACATTATATTTATCTCATAGTAGATATCCATGATAATTGGAATCCATGAATTTCAAATTAATATACATTAATGTGAACCATTTCATGAAAATAATGATTTTATTTTATGAATCTAATATAAAAGACAAAACTTTGGAAGCCATGAGAAATTTTGTTCCCTTCAAGATTTTATCAATGAATATACTCATCAATAAAGAAGTTGATTGAGTGTTGTTTTTATCAATATCCATGTAAAGATAGAAATCAATGGAGAATTAATTAAGGGAAATTTATTAATACCAAGGCCTCCTATATCACAAGGTAATGTAAATATATCCCAAGAAACCATGATAGCATTTCTTATATATATACACCCTATATAGATAGACTTTATGATGTATTTTTTAAACTTCTTCAATAACTCCTTAGTCAAAAAATAGATATAACAATCATAATTTTTTTTAAATTGATCTAATTATTAACTACATAGAATCAACTTAATTGGGGAATATATTTACCTTTATAATTTAAATTCAAATTAATGACTTCAAAAAAATAATAATTCATATATGGAACTTTATAAATTCCCGGAAACAAATTAACCTCAAAGGAATTAAATTTTAAAATAACCCCTTTTAAAATAAAACCTATTTAAAATATTTAGTTGATTATTATTAGAGAATAACTTACCAAATAAGACAGATGATTTATCCCAAGAAATAGATTTCCCAATAACTTCTTTGAAATGAGAGAAAATATTAATCATATAATCAAGGTACTTGAAGTCTCTTTTATTGATCAAAAGGATATTATCTATATAAAACATGTGATATTGGACAGAAAAGGAACCTAAATACCTTAATAGGGTTTAAAATATTAATTTTAGTATCCTTTATAATACAAAAAAACATAAATAGTATTCAACCAGGCCAGAAAAGTATAGTGGAAAGAAGATCGACTTGATGAACCCATCTGGTGTATTTGAAGTAACATCTTGTGGATCCATTAAGGTCCAATAAAATTCATACATTTTTAATGGAATTAGAATCAATATTAAAGAACAAATAGTCAAACCCAATCAATTTTAAAACTTTTAGAATAAAATTTCATTTGATAGTATCAAAAGATTTTGAAATTCTTCGGTTAAGAGAAAGATTCCCATTAATTGATTTCCTTTCAACAAAATTAATTCATTAAGAATTAGTGAATAATAAATATTTTATTCTTCTTATTTTCATAAATATAAATTGATAAAAAGGAACTACATAGTCTAATAACCTCCCAAACAGATTGGTAAGAATTTTAATAAAAATATTGGGCAAGGTGTTACCAATAGACACATGTCTAATGTTTTAATATCCAAAATATTCTTAAGTTTAGGTATGAGATAAATAAACTAGGAATTAATCCAAGTAGGAAAATTACATTTGTTAATAAAATTTATAATAGGCCCAAAAATTACATTTCAAAATAAATCCCATAAAAAAGAAAAAATATATATTAGTGAATCCATATGTCCCATCTATACTATTATAATTGAGACAACTCAAGGTGTTTTATACCTCTTGATCTATGATAAAAATTATCATAATTAAATTCTATCAATTATCAACCATTCTTATCAATGCATTACGTAATTGAACATTAGTATCATTAACCTATACCTACAATAAATTTTAGAAGTTATAAAAAAATTGTAGTTATTTTATCATTATTAATAGAAAATATAGATTTTAATTTCAATGGAGTATATATTCCTAGAGGCCTTTATTTCCCTTTGAATCCAAAGAAAAATATTTATGTTCTTATTGTTTTTGAATCTTCATTTTACTCGGCTTAATATCATGGAAAACATGTTGCTTAATGTCTGACATCATTCAAACATCCATAGTTAAGGTTTCTCACATCAATCATTTTTCTCCCGATGTTCACTGTGCTTATTTTTTTATGATTTGGACCATACATTATTTCTAAAGTAACATGGTCACTAGGACTATATCAATAACACTATATGTGTCTTATTGGTTGATATAATGGGAGATCAGTTTCATTAAACCCTTTATGAGGAATAATTTCTAACTCTAGGACTCTCAAATAAATATAAGATATGTTAATGAATCATTAACAATTCTTATTTAAGGATTTTATACCACCATGATGGTGATTTGATAAAAACATGGGTGTTAAATTCAACACACACACACATATATGTTTAGTCAATAAGGTTCTATTATTACTTCTCCATTACTTATGGTTTTATGATTTGAAAATCACAAACATTTATGTATTAAGTTCCAAATTTTTCATTTCGTTTTACTTATTGTTTTGACATTACATTATACTTACGAATTTGTCATTACATTTACTTACAAAATTGTCATACTGTTTTACGCATAGAATTGTTATTCTGTTATGCTTATAGAATTTTCATTTCGTTTTACTTACAGAATTTTCATTCAGTTATACTTATAGAATTATCATTCTGTTATACTTATGAATTTTTCATTATGTTTACTTACAGAATTTTCATTCTGTTATACTTACAGAATTGTCATTCCGTTATACTTACAAAATTTTCATTCCATTATACTTACAGATCTATCATTATGTTTAATTATAGATTTTTCATTACGATTTATTTTTCATTACATTTTACTTACATATTTAACAGTATGGTGTACTTAAGATTCTGATATATTGTATTACTTAAGTCTATGTGATAATTCTTTCCCTGATACCAATAACGGTAAAAATTTCATACAGATTTTATTATACCAATACACAAAATAGTGATTCCATTTTTCTCAATCCAATTTTTATTTTCTTAAGAATCCATTTTCTTGATAATGTTAAAGTCGTTTAATGAATCATTTCAATATTATCGGATTCTATGTTTTCTTATACTTAAGATTTACCTTAAACATAGAAACTTTTCTTATAAATGAAACGATGTCGTAAAATCTATTACAAACTAACCGTTGTCTGTTTGAAACATGTCCAGGTCCCTCCAAAATTTAAGGAAAATACGACCGTTGGAGTGGATCTGGGCGTTGAAAAGTTATACCTATAAATACAACTTCATTTTAATGAGAAAAGAACTTTGATAATGAATAGTGAATAGAAAATTGATCAAAGTTTGTGTAGTGATTTCTAGAGAGAGGCTCTTAAAACCATCAGTGCATCATGCGGATGTCTTGAAAAACTTGTTTAGGCATGAACAACTTGTTCAGACCTACTTTGTGCATACTTCAATTGTACTAATCATGGGTTTCCAGGTTTTGAAGATAGAGGTTCTGATTTCCTTTAAAATCAAGGGCTTATGGGGATAGCAAGACCGATACTGATCGCCATATTTAGGTATTACCAAGGTTTGCGTAAGACAACCTTTCTTGAAAGATTAAATCAAGGAAACTTTATCCATGGTTGTTGGATACCCTTCTCATTTGGTTAGAATAATCTTATTATTACTGTTTTTCTATTACAATTTGTTTTTATTATACTACTATTTTAACTTTTTTAATGTTAGAAAGTATAACTTCTTTATACTTTAAAATTTTGTTACTCTTATTATAATAAAGATTCTATACGCTCTAAGGTATAATATTTCTTTTTAAAAAATATTTCTTATGTTTTTTATCATAAGGTTGTAATGTTTAAGAAAATGTTTCTCTAATATGGTTTGTGAATTTTGTTTAACTTTGTTAAACTATGATTTCTTAATGTTAAAAGACAACCTTAAGAAATAAATTTACTTAAGGTTAAGAAACTTTCTTTAAGAATTTTTTATACCAAATTTAAAATATTCAATGGAATTATTAAAGTATACAATTCACCCCCCTATAGTATTTGAGAATATCATTATACATATTTGATCCTACAATTGGTATCATAGTAGGTCTCTAAAATACTTATATTTACATATAAGTTTTCTTGCTCATTGTTTTTACTTTTACAAGTAACAAGTTTTGTGGAACGAAATTTTTCTTTAGTATGGTTGGCATTCATGTTCGATCTATGGAAAATCTCAATCCCACTAGACCACCGATATTCAATTGAAATGACAATGAATATTAGAGAAAAGAGTGAAGACCTTTATAATAAACACTGGTGTAGACAAATACATTATGTTAACCAGAGGTTATAAGATTCCAAATAAGGAACTTAGAACCTTTACTAATCCAGAAAAGGTGTAATACTAGCTGAACTTTAAGGTACGAAATACTTTTCATTGTTCCATTATTAGAAACATATATTGCCAAATTTCATCTTGTGAAGTTTCAAAAATAATTTAGAATAATCTTTAAGTAAATCACTTTTGAAATTCGAATGTCATTGAAACTAGAATATCTATGCTCAGAGTTGAGTATCATGGTTTCTGTTTTCGTTATATAGAACCCTATGTAAGGTACACCAAAGGTTCATTACAATCATCAATAACATACAATCTATTGGTGAGAAAGGCTTAGAAGATTATATTCTTGTAAATAATATTATAGGCATCATGCCTAATGAATGATAATCTAATAGGAAAACTATAGATGAAAATAGGAAAGTTACTCAGATTTCTCTTGATGAATTTTTTGAAACTCTCCTCCAACATGAAACCAGAATGAAGAGTGATGATGATAATATTAAAAAGAATAATGGAAATGGAGGTGTTACTTTTACAACTACTTGAAATCATATGAAGGACAAGAAACCTGAGAGAGTTACAAGATCTATATCTAAGAAGTTTGTAATTTAATCGAAATCTAGTGAAAGTGAAGCTTCAGAAAACGAGTTAGCAAATATTTCTCGAAGAATGAACAAGATTGTTGGTAAAAATAACTTTCAATAATATAGATTCAAGAAGAAATATGGAAAATAAAAGAAATATATAGAATTGAAATGCTATGAATGTAGATGAACCGGTCATATTATACCCGATTGACTCTTTCTTAAGAAGAGAGAGAATAAGGACAAGAATTCTAAAAGGAAAAAGAAGAAGTTATATATATCAAAGAATATGAAAGTCTTGAAATCCAATGAAACTTAGAGTACAAGTGGTGGAGACTCTTTTGGTGACTCTTCACCATATGAATCTTCTGAGAAAAATAATATTGGTCTAATAGACAAAGTTCCATTTCAAAATAATTTTCTTATGGCTAAGGTACGAACCACTGAATCCTTAAATAATATGTATTTAAGTGAAAATTTTCCGGATAAAGGTTTTATATTTAGATGAAGAATTCAATTCATCGGACATCAATAATGATTTTCCTTCTAAACAGTAAGTTTCTTGATTTTCTAAGTTGCTTGAAATGAAAAAATATAAAGTTTTTAAGAAACTTGAAAAGGAAAATTCTAGAGAATTTATTTTAACAAACAAAATTTCAGATCTTACCAAAAATCTTGATAAGAAAAATTATGTTTTAGAAAATATTTCTATGAAACATGAGGAAGTTCATTCTGAGAAGGAAAAACATTCTAAAGTTCTAAAAAATATGTTTTTAGAAAATTATGCAGTAGAGGATAAACTTAACTCTAAATCTATTGTTCTAGAGGATAATAATTTAGTCTTAAGACAAAAATCTGAAATATTTTTCTTGAAGAAACGTCTTTCAAATTTTACTTCTGGTAAGGAATATTTTGACAAGATGTATTCTCAGATCCGACCTCATGGTAATAATCAAGGATTATGTTATTCTCATGAAAAACAGATTTTTAGAAACAATTATTTTGTTCAATAAAGAACTCCTTTTTGCAGTAAATTTCAAAATTTTAGGGATTGGAAGAAGAACTATTCTTTAAATAATGTTCAATCCCTTGGGTTTCATAAAGATTACTTTTCTAAACAAATGTAAATACCCAAGACTTTACTACTTAACAACTCCAAATCTATGAAAGTTTGGATTCCAAAAAACTAAATCTTTCGTTTTCAGGATAATGAAGGAAGTACCAACAACATATGGTACATGTAGAGAGGATATTCTCAACACATGATTTGTAACAAAGACAATATCGATAATATTTTAAAGACTAAAGGTGTAAAAGAAAATTTTGGGGAAAAATCTCAATTAGAAATTGTCAGTATAGGTAAAATTATTCTTCTTGGTAAAGATATTATTTCTAAGAAAGAACTTGTTAAGGATCTACCAGAACATAGGCTTGATTCTTCAAAAGTTTGTGATCCTTGTCAAAATGGAAAGCAACATAAATATGGCTTTAAATATATAAGTGAAGTTACAACTTCTAAAGCCTTACAGTTAGTGCACATGGACGAATTTGTTCCAACACAAATTATAAGTATTGGAGGAAAATACTATGTATTTGTTCTAGTTGATTACTACACTAGATTTACTTGGGTCTATTTTCATGCAAAGAAAACTGAAGCTTTTTTTTATTTCAAAAAATTTAGAGTTCAAGTTAAAAAAAATAAAAATATACCATTGATAACTATTCACAGTGATCATGGTGGAGAATTTGAAAATTCAGACTACAAAAATTATTTTATTAAGAAAGGTATTACTCTTAACTTTTCAGCACCAAGAACTCCTCAACAAAATGGTGTTGTTGAAAGAATAAATCACATTTTTCAAGAGATAACTAGAACCATGTTGAGTGAATATTTTATAGCTAAACATTTTTGGGATGAAGAAATAAGTACTACTTGTTATACTATAAATCGAGTTTTAACTATACCATTTCCTAATAAAACACCTTGCGAGTTATGGACTGGCTGAAAAAAAAAATTCCTACTTCAATGTTTTTGGTTTCATTGTATTCATCTTGAATAATAAGGATAACTTACATAAATTTGAACCCAAATATGATGAAGGAATTTTCTTAGGCTACTCCACTAACTTTAAGGCATATAATGTTTTTAATAAAAATACTTATACTGTAGAATAAATAGTACATGTTAAATTCGATGAAAATGATCCTTTTGTTTTCAAACAACCTGAACTTATTTATGATATATTTTTGAAAACTGATCATAAATCATTGATAGAAGATCTTTTGGATAATGAAAATTTTCAAGAAAATATTTCTGAGACATTTACTCCTAAAGAGTTTCTTCCCTATATTGATAAACAAGTTTTACAAAATCCAAGTCAGCTATTACATATGAATAATCACAGCGATAATATCATTAGAAACGTTAATCAACCAGTAAGAACTAGAAGTTCCTTAAGAAATGAATTTGAAAAAGTTTTTTTTCTTTCCCAATCTGAACCAAAGACTCCTGATGAAGCATTGGGTGATGAAGATTGGATAAAGGCCATGAAAGATGAACTTAATGAGTTTGTAAGGAATCATGTTTGGAACATGGTTGAAAAACCTAAGGAAACTTCTTTTATTGGAGTAAAATGAGTTTTTAGAAATAAATGCGATGAAAATGGAATTATTGTTACAAATAAATAAATATTAGTTGCTAAAGTCTATAATCAAAATAAAGGCATAGACAATGAAGAAACATGTGCTCCTATAGCAAGAATTGAATCCATCTATATTCTTTTATCCTTTGCAGCATTCTTTAACCTCAAACTTTATCAAATAGATGTGAAGTGTTCTTTCCATAATGGTTATGTACAGAAGGAGGTCTATATAGATCAACCCCCTGGTTTTGAAAATACAAAATATCCTAATCCTATTGAAAAACTTACCTAAGATTTATATGGACTTAAATAAGACCCTAGAGCTTGGTATAATAGACTTACAAGATTTTTTTCTTTAAAATAACTATGTTAAGGGAACCACTAATCCAAAACTTTTAATTTATAAAGTTAATAAATAAAATTATTGTTCAAATTTATGTTGATGACATCATCTTCGGATCAACTCAGTAATCCTTAACTGATTCCTTTGCGAATCTTATAAAATCAGAGTTTAAAATGAGTATGATGGGTGAGTTAACTTTTTTCCTCGGTTTTCAAATTTCCCAAAAACCAAAAGGAACATACATATCTCAACATAAGTATATCAAATAACTTCTTAAGAAATTTCGGTATGACAACACAAAGAGTATAAGTACTCCTATCAGAACCTCTAATACTCTTGATATTAATGAAGAAGGGAAACCTGTGGATCAAACATATTATAGAAGAATGATGGGAAGTTTACTTTACTTAATTTCTATTCGAATTGACTTAATGTTTTTAGTATGCTTATGTACAAGATACCAAGAAAATCCTAATGAATCCCATTTAAAGGCTGTAAAAATATTTTTTCAGAATTTAAAGGGAACATTAGATTTGTGACTATTTTGTTCTTATAGTAATGCTTTTGAACTTAAAAATTTATCAGATTCTGACTTTGGTGGTTGTAAAATGGATAGAAAGAGTACTTCTAGAACTTGTCATTTCTTAGAATATTCCTTAGTCTCTTGGTCTTGCAAGTAACAACATTCTGCAACACTTTCCACTGTTGAAGCTGAATATGTAGCAGCTAGAAGTTGTTGTGCTCAAGTATTGTGGATGCAACACACACTCATAGACTGTGGTGTGAGTTTTACTAAAACTAAAATAATGTGTGATAACACAAGCACCATTTCCCTAAGTAAAAATCATGCACATCACTCTTTTGCAAAGCACATAGATATTAGACTTTACTTTCTTAGGGATCACACACTAATAGGACATATTATTTTTCAATTCATTAGAATGGAAGAACAACATGCCAATATTTTTACAAAACCATTACATTTTGATAGATTTGAATACATTAAATCATAGCTAGGAATGATCATTGTTATGTAATCATCCATGTCTAATTCTTGTTTAAATCATTTCCTAACATTAAAATACTCCTTATTTCTGGGGAGCACATATACTTGTTTATTTTTCTTACCTTCTCTTTCTCTATGAAAAATTATATTTCTTTAAGAAAATATATCTTTCATTTTTTCCCATTAAGAATTTCTCAGAAATGAAATTATCGGAATTTAAATTTGTTTCTGACGCTTTCGTTAGGGCGCACGCATCCGTCACGTAGAGGACGTGCTACTGTTACCCCGCATTCACACTTTCCAAAAGTGGGAAGCATATACTCCTTATTCAGGGACGTCTTCTCTTTGATTGAAATGGGATGATGGGATGTCAGTTCTTCATTTCGTGGATTCCTCCTCGGAACTCGTCACCTAGTCCGGGTCTCCCACATAGATTTAAGACGTAGTTCGTGAAACTCTTCCTGGTGCCATATCTTCATGGACATCAGTTGATTACATGGCTTCTGTCAGGACATTTCAAGGAGCCTATTCAGGGAAGCAACCATCGGTTAGGAGATTACTCACGTTGGGCACCATCAGCGTTTCTTGAAGCTGGGGTATTGGCATGTCTATCTTCTATCCTTTATTATAAGGATTCTCGAGGGCACAGAAGCCCGAGGAATCCCACATCGAATGCAAGGAATCATATTCCATAGACATGTATCTATGGTTTTCCTTGTCTTCCCATGTTTAACATAGGGTATGCCACAAGTTTAACATCCAGCAGAGATGTATCAGACTGATCAGAACACTGGCTATAGTGGATTAGATTGAAGAACCCCCTGGATGGAACACCGATATTGGGGCCAACACATGGGTGGCTTCCTGAATGTTGTGGAGGGGGATGAGGTGGCATGATCTCACCAGGATGTGGCGGCCTGGGTAAGAATATGGATGGATGATGGATTTGGGCTTGGCAGTCGAAGATACCTCCTACGTATCCCCGTGGTAGGGAATCAAAGTCCGCATAGTTTGATGAAATGAGGGGACAACTGAGGAGGCAACCCTTGAGAATGGACGTATGGATGGGACCCAGAGGAAGTGGAACCTTCGGGTTGGGGCATGAGATTCTCGAGACACATAGGCTCGAGGGAGAGGTCAGGATGAGACATGAGTGATTGGCTTGAGCCTCGTGGAGGCTTCCTACATATCCCCATGGCGGAGAATCAAAGACCACATAATTTAGATGGAAAATGTAGTTTAACCTCATACAGGATGAGTATGGGGCTTACGCCCTAAGGCGGCCCAAGGTGTTGGAGTCGGTGAACCGACGTGAATAGGGACCTAGGGTCCAGATGGATGTTGGGCTTGAACCTCGTGGAGGCTTCCTACGTACCATGCCATGACATGGATGAAATTCCCCTTAGTTTGGGAGGATTGGGTCTTACACTTTAAGGCGACCCAAGGTGGTGGGGCTTGAACATCATCGATGCTTCCTATGTACCATGCCTTGACATGGATCAAAGTCACCATAGTTCGGGATGGATTGGGGATTAGACTTTGAGGAGACCCAAGATGGTGGGGCTTAAACCTCATGGATGCTTCCTACGTATCATTCCTTGACATGGATCAAAGTCCCTGTAGTTCGGGATGGATTGGGGATTACACTCTGAGGTGGCCCAAAATGGTGGGGAATGAACCTTGTGGAGGCTTCCTATGTACCATGCCTTGACATGGATCCAAGTCCCCATAGTTAGGGATGGATTGGGGCATACACTCTGAGGTGACCCAAGGTGGTGTCCATGGTCGATGCTTTCTCTAAGCTCACGTGAGTCGTGCTCGGTGTGAGAAAAAAGAGACATCAAAGACCCGACGATCACATCGCGAAGGGTTCGTCTGTGAGAAGTGGAGAGGGGATTATGCGTTGAGAGGCCCAAGGTGTCGGGACTTACTCCAGGATGGAGGCCCAAGGGTGAAAAAGCGCAGTGGGAAAAGGACTTGGGACCGAAGAAAGGAGGAGCCCCATTCCCTATCACGCCCTCCATTGGCCTCGGGCACCGAATAAAGGAGGAGCAGGGATGCTGCCTCCTAGAAGGAAATCTAGGGGCTTACACCAAGGTGGTTTCCCTTCCCCGTGGAGAAATGCCACTCTAATAAAAAGTATATCATCCCATGTGAGGGGTGATCCCATCCCCTTGGAGATGAGTGGTCATGGAGAATGTCCAAGTCGGGGGGACCCTGCGTGTGAGGCACAGGGCCAGGTCACAGTTTAACGTCATGTACTGAGGACGATAGAGCTTGGCAGTTTAACATCCTTCATCTCAGACGAGGTGGGTTCTCTCCGCACCTCTAGGACATACATAACCAGTACCATCTGCTCCTTGTGAGAGGGAAGGCATCAACAAGGCCATAGCAAGGGGGTGTCATGGAGTGAACCACCGAGGGGTCCACGTTAGTGTGTCTATGCGAAGAAATAATAGTCGTTAGCATGCCTATGCAATGAAACATGAGGCAAAGAAACACAATGGGTGGTATCATCCAATGGACTTTGAAGTTACTTTGTACGAGCCTAGCAGGTCACATGGAAAAACAGTGCATGATGTGGATGCCTAGGGGGCAATAGATACCCGCAAATGGAATCCATAAGAAGATCATCGAGAACCCACGCAAGGAGGCACCCAGGGAGCACCGACGTGAGGGGTCCCAGGGAATTGCGGGCAACCTCTGAGGCTTGCACGCATAATAATAACCATGCATGAAAAACATTGGGTTGGAGCGAAATAAGTGATGATTGCGCGTAATTGGAACCGATTATTTGCATGAAACTAGAAGTATTGAGCCCAAGGGACGAGAATGTGCGCAAGTGGGAGAGGCTGCACGCAATGTCATGGGTGTGTGCAATTTGAAGGGATTGCGTGCAATGACAGGGGGTTCACGTAATGGAATGGATTGCACGAAATGGGCCGGCCTGCACGCAATGGAAGGGACTACACACAAAGGGCATACCCCAAAGGGATTGGAATTCAGTCTAATCCATGGGGATCTCATGCGAAGGCAAACCCTGGGGTGACTAGGCATGAAAATAACCATACATGAAAACCATATTACGTGCGTGGAAGCCAGATTTCGCAAATCAGAGCCGGTTCAGATTCTTTAGCCTAGTAGTCGACGGGGTTCGCCTTATATTTAGAGGTGTATAGGGGCGTAGAAAATAGTTCAACGCGAAATAATTGCACGCCGATGTCAGCGGCGCGAAATATCAACCGCGCGGGGTGGGGTGCGAAATATTTCGCGCCCCCACCGCAGAACTCTCGCGAATCCTAGAACATTCCGTGCAGGGCATAGTTTTTTTGAGCACTTATGAATTTTTTTCACGTGACCGCTCTAGGCCCCCCAGACTGGGTCCCCCGATACGAATATGATTTCACTTTGTCATTTGGAAACCTTCTTCAGCACCTAAGCATTTTTAAGCGTCTACAAATGCCCCCCTCGAAATTGGATCGGAGAGGGGTCACAATGGTTGGATTCTGAGGGAAACACTGAAATGCAGAACTTTGTGGGGTCCATGTGCGCAAAACACCTGGAGCAGCACAGAAAACCCAAGGGGGCACAAAATTCTCTTTTCATGCACGCACGTAAATTGGGATTTGCCTATAAAAAGCTGTTGCGGGTCCCTGGATTTGTACGAATTTCTTCTTGCAATAAGCTCCAAGCTCTAATGCGCGAAATTTTTTTCGGCCCTACGTGAAATACCGATCTAGCTATATGCAATTCCACCGAGATCAGGCGTCGTAATATCACTTCATTTGATCATGGGAGCATCAACCAACCTTCAGGCATTCGTGATTCGAATCCGGATTTCTGAGGAGAAGAGGGAGGCTCAATCAAAGGAAGAGGACCTCAGACTGATCAATGTATCATCTTCTCAATGTCCTATAGCACATGAGCGGGGAAATGCCAGGGACATTGGAATCAGTACAAACATAGGGGAATGAAAAAAATGTGAATCACGTTACCTAAATTCGAAACACAATGGGAGGGGCGTGGCAATAAAGGACAACTATTGACTGTGTACAAAACACAGCATCCCTATCGCATTGGCCTGAAACGGGGACAACTAATGAGGGTCGACTATTGACCATGTTCGCAACACGAGACCTAACTCAAATATAGTCTATCAGTCTTACAAAACGTTGGCCCAGGTCAGTAGGCAGACCATAGGTTGAGCATCTGTACTGTTAGGGGGTCCCTTCAAATGTGATCAGTCTTCTGGAACGTTGGCCCAGGACAGAAGGCAGGCCATAGGTTGAGCATCCATACTATTAGGGGGCCCTTGAAACGTGAAAGAGGATGAGGATCTGAATAAAGGGGCATGAAAATCATGGAAAGTGAAGTGGTGGTTTGTTCACACAGAATCCAACACTCTCAAAATTACGCCACCATGGTGGAAGCACATTAGGCGGGCGCATTAGTCCGATCATGGATCATCCCTAGTTTTAGGTTGGACCTCTCTAGTGAAGGAACTATCACTTCCCAATGTCATTAAGGGGAATCCTGAACTTGTTCAGGAAAAATGTTGCAGTTACACAACTACCCAAGGGGTCATTCCAAGGGGCCGACGGTGAGAAAGTATGGGATTTGTGATTCCTGGGGCAGGACCCAAGATGAAATGTCTGGCCATTCCTACGTATACCATAAGGATGGGAATCAAGACACACGTAGTTATGGAAAGGGTCATAGTTTAAGGTATTATAACTTGAACTAGGGATTGACAAGGAATGTATGAGGCACATGGTAAGGTGATTATAAAACCCAACGTGAATGAGGACATGAGACCCGCTTACCATGTGTTCCTTGGGTAAGTGTTTAGGTCAAGGGACCAAGCACGAAAGCTAGGATGGGCCCATGGGGATGTTCCCGGGCATTCCTACGTAACTAATGAGAATGAGAATCAAGCCATATGTAGTTCTGTAAATTATCACGGTAATGTACCAGTTCAAAGGATTAAAGGGGCGTGCGGGTTTAGCCCTCGCACCAAGAGAAGCAGTATTTGATGTATCTTTTTTGTCCTTTAAGGTGAATGGTTTTTCTTTTGTGAAGAAACCAACCTTGGGTAGAAATCCCTTATATCACCATAAGAATCAAGCTATATACAGGTATTGACAAATGGTATGGTGGATGACCGATACCCAACATGATGTCCTCTATGATGAGGCCATAAAAATTGAGTGTCGTTTTTCGTCGTGTGGCCAGGACGATATTATCACAGTTTAGGGTCATGTGATTGGACCTGACATCACAGTTTAAGGTCGTATGGCTTGGACCCGAGGGAATGCACATGACACGATAAAGCATACCCGACTTGAATGAGGACATAAGTCCAGCTCATCACCATGCACGATTCGGGGAGACGAGCTTCAGGCCAGGATGCCAGTTAGGGCCAGAGGATAAGGGACCAGAGGAGATAGCTTCTATATGAGATGAACCCTGGAATGCAATGTCTGGGTGATCCCAAGTATCCCATGAGGATGAGGATCAAGCCGCGCATAGCTCCTGGAGAAGATCCCAACTTATGGTCTTAGCGCTCGGATCGCAGGAGCCCTGAGGGACGCCGTATTGCCGCTCTGTCCACCTGACGTGTAGAGGTGCACCTAGGGATAGTTCCAAAAGTGTTGAGATTCCACCCGAACATGATGGAGTGGAACATAGTGTGAATCATGTAACCAACATTCAAGGCCTTAAGGGGTTGGCGTGACGTCAGAGGATTGCTGCTGACCATGTTCGCAACATAGCATCCTGTCACATTAGCCTGAAATGGGGACAAACAAATGAGCATCGACCACTGACCATGTTCGCAACGTGGTATTTGTATCAATTTATTGTCTGAAACCCTCAGGGTTGTTGGCCCGTAATGGTAGGAGATCCCTTAGGCATGGTATCCATGCCATTTTTGGGGGTCCCTTAGGGTTTGAAAGATAACGGGGGCCCAAATGAAGGGGAACATGAATCTTGACAACTGGATGGAAACTTTCCCCAATTGAATATGACACTCCATGTCCTATACCTGAGTACTCTTAGACACATCGGTGAACCACTGCAAAGGGTCGATGGGCTCATCTTGAAAGCGTCCAAGAGATGGAAAATTCCTAGGGGGATGGGAATCAAGCCACATGTAGTTATTGAAGATACCGTTTAATGTCATGTGGGACAAAATATAGTTTAACGTCATGCTGGACAACACATAGTTTAACGTCATGTGGGATGCCATACAGTTTAACATCATGCGGGACGATATATAGTTTAAAATAATGTGGGATGACATACAGTTTAATGTCATGCGAGACTACATACATTTTAACGTCATTCGGGACGATATACAGTTTAACCTCATGCGGTATGACATACAGTTTAACATCATGTGGGATGAGCGTGCAATTTAGGGTCATACAGGACCGACAATTTAAGGTCGTGCAGGACCGTGATCCAGTTTAAGCTCTTAGAGGTCCCTAATCCAGTTTAAGTTCATAGAGGACCCATAAAGGGTCAGGATAAGTATTGTTTAAGGAACTTGGCATTGGTGGGAGGATTTATACGCTCACCATCCATGGTCACCAGGGATTACACACCATTGTGATAAACCTTATGAACAATGAAAGTTCCTTCCCATTAGGGCTCTAACTTCGATGGTTTCCTGCCATGGATCATTGGTTCTTTGAGAGCTAGTACCAGATCACCCTACAGGAAAGAGCGAAGGCGAACCTTCTTGTTGAAAGCTCGATCCATCCTTCTCTGATGCCTCTCTAGGTTGTGTAAGGCACAAAGCCTATTCTCATCCAGTGATTCAAGTTCAGCTAGATGGATTCCAGCCACTCTATCCAGTGCTTGCTGGTCATAGACCACTATGCACAATGAGGGTAACTGAATCTCGATGGGCAGTATGGCCTCCATTACGTACACCAGGGAATATGGGGTCACCTGGGTGGAATTACGAGTCATCATTTGATATGCCCAGAGGGCATTGGGGAGCTTATCCGACCAACTCTTCTTGTTCTGACCAACCATTTTCTACAGAATGTTAGAGAGGGTTTTATTTAACGCATCAATCTGTCAATTTTCATGTGCATGATAGCGGGAGGTATGGTTAGAGCAGATGTTGTGCTTGGCGTACAACTTTTTCAACTCTGCAGCTCGGATGTTGGTGCCGTTATCGGTGAGGACAACATGAGGTAATCCAAATCGATGGATGATATTGGAACTCATGAAGTCAACGATAGAACGGTCCTTGAATTTATTGAGTGGAATTGCCTCTACCCACTTGGAAAAGAAATCTGTAGCAGTCAGAATGAATCGGCATTGGCGATCTGTTGCCAGTGGGTATGGTCCTATGACATATAACCCCTAGACTGCCAAGGGCCAAGAGTACTTGGTATTGTAGAGAGGCTCCAGTGGCTGATGCAAAAAGTTAGAATGAACTTGGAACGCATGGAACCTCTTGGAAAACTCGGTGCAGTTGTGGATCATGGAGTGCCAAAAATACCCTAGTCTACAAATATGGTGAGACAGTTTTGGCCTATCCAGATGGGCACCCCAGGAACCGACATGAAACTCTTGCATGACTTGTTGAATCTCAACCCCCTGAACACAACGGAGGAGAACACCATTGAATCTGCTCTTATAGAGGATTGGCTCAAGACTAGGACCACTCTAGAGGGTAAAATATAATGCACGACATCGGATTCGCTGACGCTCGGCCCGGTCTAACGGAAGATTACCGTTTTGGAGGTATTCAACCAAGGGAATCCTCCAATTGTCAACCATTTAGACCACTACATCAGGGCGACCCGGGGTTCCTAATGAAGAGGTGTCGATGGTAAGATGGCTTACCTATGGGCCATCATCGCCATCTGGGGTAACAGGAGATATGAATCTCTGATTCACCACGTGGATAATTAGATCATCCTGTTAGGGCTCTACAAGTGATGCAACTAAGGTGGAAAAAGCATCTGCTTGACTGTTCTACGACCAAGGGACATGGATAACCTCTGGACAAGAGGAGAACTGGGTCATTAGATGGAGAGTGTGTTCTAAAAATGGTACGAGCTCTAGATTCCTGACAACATAGTCACCATTGACCTTATTAATAAATAGCTCGGAGTCCCCTTTCACATGAAAATGGGGCACATTGATCTCAAGATCTAGCTCAAGACCAATAATGAGGTCCTGATACTATGCCTCATTGTTGGTGTAGCCTTTCGATAGAAGGAATGAATACGGTATAATGGCTTGCACTGGGGTAATAAAGACGATACCTAGGCCCACTCTATTGAGTCAAGGGTCATTGAGCCTCCTACCGATGGGGCTCTAGGAGGCACTATCAAAGTGAATCTACCAACATGGGAAAACTTGATCGACTGAGAGGATTTCCTCACCAGAAAAATCCAAATCCAGGGACTGGTTTGCGGAGGTTGGATGGGCAGCTAGAAAGTCTGCAAATGCCTTCCCCTTAATAGCCTTATGAGGCACGAAACTGATGTCAAACTACTGGAGGATTACTGCCCACCACGCTATTCGTCCAGTCAACATGGGATGAATCAGGATGTACTTCAGTGGGTCTACCAGATAGACCAACTTTACCTCATGGTGATGCATGTAATGCCACAATTTTTGTACGACGAATACGAGCGCAAGGCAGCTTTTCTCGATGGGGGAGTATCGGGTCTCTGTATCAAGGAGCATGCATCTGAGGTAGTAGAGGCTTAACTCTATCCCCTCATTGTTCTTCACGGTGAGAAGGGCATCGAAGGACCATTCTAGGGTGATGACATAGAGATTCAGTGGCTTCCTGGAGAAGGGTGGCATCAAGACCAGAGGCTGGAGAAAATATTTCTTGATTTCCTCAAAGGTTGTCTGACACTTTTTTTCCCACTCATAAGCGGTGCCCTTCTTCATGAGCTGAGAAAAAAGCTTACACTTTCCAACCAGATTCGTAATGAATCGGCGTATATAGGCCATGTGGCCTTGAAGACCTCAAAGATCTCAGATATTGCTCGGGGGAGGCATCTTGCTAATGGACTTGATCTTTTATGGGTCAATCTCTATGACCCGGTACCTGAAAAAAAGCCAAGAAACATCCCGAAGGTGACCCCGAAGGCACACATCAACGGGTTCATCTTTAGGTGGCAGGAGCGGAGGAAACCGAAAACTTTTTCAAGGTCCTTGAGATGGTTCTGGAACTAGAGAGATTTTACCTCTAGATCATCCACATAACACTCCACCAACATCCCGAGGATTGGATTGAATATGCAGTGCATGGACTGCTTATAGGTGGTGCCTGCATTCTTCAGGCCAAAGGGCATAACATGGTAACATAAAGTAAATTGGGGAGCCCTGAAAGCCGTGGAATCCTCTTCCTCAGGGGCCATCTGGATCTGATTATATCCATAGTAACCATCCATGAAGGAGAGGGCTTGGAACCCCACCGTAGCATCGATCAACAACTCTGTCACTATAAGGGGAAAATCATCCTTTGGAAAATGGAGATTGAGATCCCGAAAGTCGATACAGACTCTGATCTGTCCGTTCTTCTTCTGGAATGGTACAATGTTGGCCAACCACATGAGTCACTGGACCTCCTTAATGAAGTTGTCCCTGATGGGCTTGTCAACTTCGGCCTCGACCATGGCACCGTGAGACGGGTGCATCTTTCTAGGAGGTTGCTTGAATCCGCGATTATTTGACAAAAGACCGAGGTGGTGGACAACTACCTGAGGATCTAGTCCTAGAATCTCATTGTAACTCTAGGCGAATACATCAAGGTGTTTTTTAAAGAAGCCTACATACCGCTGCTACTCCTTGGGGGACATAGTGGTGCTGAACAATGTGGGTCTCAGGTCCGCCTCACTTATGAGGTTCACCTATACCAAATCATCGACCATGGAGGAGAAGCCTTCCTCAAAGGCAGAGGGTGTCCTCTATATACTCTTCTACACTTATGGAGGGATCTTCCATGGGGGAAGCTACTTCTAAGTTACCCGGCCCTGATGGGAGGCTGGTACCATCTTGTGCGGCAGTGGTTATTGCATCAGGGAAGTCCAGTGCTGCCAAGACCATGGTGACGAAGGTTGTCGACATGATCCCATCTGGTCTTCGACCCAAGGGGTCACACCTGAAAATATCGAAGCAGTAGTGGCGCGTTGGCCATATCCAACTTATTCCAACCCAGAAAAACAAACAAGTATGATGTACTTCCGTTTCTATGAGTCGGACATCCCAATACCTGATGGGAGCGGGAGGCTCCAGGATCATTAGGGCCTGATTCGTATAAGAATGCCAAGTGATCTTCCGAAGTCGCCTGGATCTGGGAGCATGGTTCCCCCTTTTCCCAGAAATGACAAAATGTGGCCCCATACAAGAGGTCGTGGCCTCCAACCGATGGATCAGGAAGACGTAGCCATCATTCAGACCTGCCCAAGGGTCGGTCGTAGTAGTGACAGGCTCAAATTCACTTGCATGTACTTTCTTATACTTTCTCTTGTAATAGTCAGCATCCAAGTAGAGAGCTTCGCAAGAGGTGAAAGGAGATTCATCACCTTGGAGTACACCCACTCTACCATTAAGGTATTACTTGAGGCATTGGTTATACGATGAGGGGACGGCCGCGTGGAGGTGGAGCCATGGCTTTCCCATCATTGCATTATATGCGGTGTCCTGGGAGACAACCATGAATTCGGTGCTAGAAACCAGGCCACCGAACTAGATCTTTAGATGGATCTTACTGATCAGTGTCTAATCTGTCCTGTCATATCCCTAGATTCTTATGTCAGAGGGAGTCAGGTCATCTTCAGATAACTGTAGCTTCCACAGTGTCTATGTCGGGATAAGGTTGATCCCAGAGCCGTTGTCCAAGAGACAGTGGTGAAACTCCACGCCGTTTAATTGGATGGGGATATACAGTGGGTGGATGTGCCCCTGTATGGGGGATCCTTCATCCTCTCTATAGAATGAAATTATGGCTTGGAATTTGGCATCCTCAATTATTTCATCATGGAATGACTTTTCAGTTGCTACATCTTTCTCAAACTATAGGGGGTTCCTTAAAGCCTCAGAAAGTGCTTCACTCATATCTGGCTATAGGTGAAGGGATTCAAGGATGGAAATCCTTGATGGGATGCTGACATTGTGCTTGAGAACGTCATACTTTCACGACTGGCGTGAACTTATGCTTGCTAGAAGCCACTGTGCGATCGGAGGCATGGAGGGCCCTGCCGGCCGGACCGGCGGCTGACTGGTACTGGGAATATCATATTTCTAACTAGTAGAAGCCTGAAGAGTAGCTGTTGGATGAGGATCATATGGTTGAGATCGGCCTGTAGTGGGGCGAAGCTGCCCGCGACACGGTCGAAGTAGTTCTACCTGATCCAGTTGCACAAACGGTGGTAGAGGTGGGCCTGACGACATCGGATGAAGAGGCTACGCGTGCTGAGTTCTGCACTGGGTCTGCATTATGGTCTCATCATCATGAACGACCTGGCTGGAGGTTCCAAATGGCATGCCCCAACAACCCATATGGCCACGGCTCCACTGACGTTGGCATCAGTTGGAGATATTGGGGTGGTTCTCTTGGTGCTCCCCCTCACCAGGAGTCATATAGGGATTTACCAACTCAACGGTGTTAACCAAAGCATACCCTTGGCTATCACATGATGAATCACCCACCACTGGGCAGATCCTGGGGGGAATCCCCATCTCCGGGGGCATAAATTAACCGAGATTACGGGACAATGGCGGCATTGGCGGGGCGCGTTGCTTCTTCTTGGGCCACCAACACTTGCTCTTATAGGAAGAGGGTGGCTGAGATGATGAAACAGAGGTGGTGGCCACATATTTTGAAGGATCCGGCTGATTTAGGCATGTACGAATAATGCCATGGGCACAAGCAACCATCATGTGAGCCATCCAGTCAATACAATTCTATGACCCGCAGTCAGAAACCTATTGCCACTCACCTCCACCGTCGCTACTGCTATATGACCTTACAAAGACACCCAACACTTGTTTCGAGGTAGGGCCCAACCTGACTATGTTGTTTTCAATCTGGTCTTGGAGCCAGTCCTTGAACACATAGCATTGCCTTAGGGTGTTCCCCTGGATTTAATGATAATGGCAGTAGTTGGGTTGATCAGTGAGATGTGCCTCCTCTGGCTTTCGGCACTCAGGAAGGCGTACAATTCTCTGCTCTAAGGCACTGCAGAAGTAGCCAGGGACCTGAGCCTCATTGAATGAGTAAGTCCGATTTCTTCTATCTGGAAAGGGGTGGGGTGAGAAATATTTTTCTCCCACACCGTAGAACTCTCGCGAATCCCAATACATTCTGCGTGGGGCATATGTTTTTCGCGCACTTATGAATTTTTGTCGCGCGACCACTTTGGGCCCCCCAGACTGGGTCCCCAGATCCGAATATGACTTTTCTTTGTCGTTTGGAAACCTTCTTCAACACCTGAGCATTTTTTGGTGTCTACAAAATTCTTGAAATTTGAATTCTCAGAATTGAAATTCTCGGAATTGAAATTCTCAGAATTGAAATTCTCGGAATTGAAATTCTTAGAAACTAAAACATAAAAGAGAATTATTATAATAATGAAAAATTATTTAGAGTATTCCAAAAGGTACACTTTCTTACTCTTTGTTTTATAATTTTACGTTTCATTTGTTGGTATTTAAAAATTTTCAATTCCTGGTTTACCTTACCTTAAAATATCAGAATTCATATTTTTTACAATCATCCTCAACCCTCAAATCAGATCAAGTTATTTTCAACCATTTGATTACATTATGGAAGCTAAAAGGTTAATGCTATGTCTCTATAAGGGGTGATTTATTTATGATCACCACACCATCTTCTCTTTTTTCTGTACTGATGTTCTGTTGCTTTCAAAGTCTACATTCTGATTCATCAGTTTCTTAAACTCAAAATGTCTCCTGAATCCTCAGTAGATTAGATACTGATTAGCAAGGAAATAAAGTATTGGACGATCTTTAGGGAAATACCGGTATACCCTAATTTTTTTGCAATGTATGACTCCCTCATTTCTAAGGTCATAAGAACTAGCAGATGGGAAAGTGTATGTGTGGTTAAGGATAAAATTCATGATCTGGTTTACCCTGATCTAGTCATACAATTCTATGAATCTGTTACTTTATATCAAAAGGATGGAAAGGATATGTTCAAGTTCAAATGTTATGACAAGACTTATACAATTCCCTATAAAAAGGCAGAAAAAGTTCTCAAGATACTTTATGAAGGAGAGTCTATTATATTCTCTCACAAACAACCCTCAATGAAAGGTTCTTTTGAAAAAGAAAATGCTCTAGATTACCTTGGTCTTATATATATTAAGAATATTAAGATTACAAATCCTATAATATTTCACAAGCTAGTAGCTCTGGATGAAAGGACTTCTTATTCCAAGGATAGGGGATAAAGAATCTTTTATGATATGTGACATATTTTTGTTTGATTTTCTTGTAAATGTAAGGAAGATCAACTTGATCAAGTTTATCTTCCTCACCATCCGTGTAGTTAAAGGTGGAACAATCAGGTCTTAGATACTTATGTATCCGATAACTATCTCTATGATAATTGCAATGTGTATTCAAGATCTGAATGTTCCTTGTCGATCAATTAGTAAGTTGTTCAAGATTTTGTTGCTCAGCGATGATACTCTTAGGATAATAAAGGTAGAGTTTTTACCGGAATCCAAGTTTCTTGAAGAAATTGTTGTCTGGAACAAGGTTGATGTTCCAGAATCTTCAAAATCGATAACTAAGAAAAGGAAACATGAAGAACCAAGTTTACCAGCACCAGTTCCTGATGTTTCGGTATCAGAACCTCCTCCAGCAAAGAAGCCAAAAGCCTATTCTGATGCAACAGTTGCAAAAGGAGAGAGGTGGCAGCTACTAGAAAGGATGGTGATCCTTCCTTTGGCTTAAATCATGTAGAGGCTATGACCTTAAAAATCAATCAAGGTGGAAATATGGATAAAGAAAAGATGGGGAATATCATAAATAAGAAATCCTTGCAAGCTCATGTATGTCAGTATTTACTAAAAGTAGTAGAGACAAAATCTCAGGAAGTACCAGAATTTCATGTTATTCAGAAGAAACTAGTTATCTCTCCAAAATTATTGAAAGCCAAGAATGTCTTAACAGTATCTGATCCTATTCAAGAAATGGAAGATCAAATCATTCAATAAGACAATAATGATGTTTTAAGGGAAGTGAAAGATTACATTGGAACTCCTTAGAGTTCAACTTCTAAATCAGTTTCTGAAGAACAAGATATTAAAGAAGAAGTTGAAGTGGAAGATGAAGAGAAATAAGAAGTTGAATTCAAAGTGGAAGAAGAAGAGAAAGAAGATGTTGAACAGAAAAGTGATTAAGAGGAAGAAATCCAAGAAGAAAAAAGAATATAAAGAACTCAAGAAGAAGATCTTGAATGAGAACAAGATGAACAGAGAGTTCTTAATGGTATCCCAATATCAGATGAACAAACCCCAATTAAAAATCCTATCAAAGGAAAGAGTGTTTTAGTTGCCTCTTCTGAAAAATAAATGCCTCAAAAGTATTACAAAAGGATAGAAAATTTGATTCCTTGACTCCAAGAGGAATTTCTAAAGGAAAAGATGATTCAAATTCTGAGTCATCATCTCCTATTGACCATGACTTCATGAAGCTTTCCTTATTAATGTTGGCCAGCACTATTCCGATTCTTTCAAATATAGATGCCTGGAGTCAAATGAAGCAAGCGACCATGAATAAAAAGATGGAATATACCAATATGCTTATGATAATGGTGTTCACACAAGAAGAAGACTTCAATAATCTTTTGGTTGATTATAATGCTCATAAGGTGACTTGTAAGAAAGTCTTTAACTGCACCAAAACCATTAATGAAGATCATAGATATTTCAATGACTTCATGGATTCAACAAAAGGTGCTTTAAATACTTGTGAATATCAGTTCAAAAATGTCAGGGCATCCATTTCTGAGAAATTTATCTAACTCAATTCTGTTTCCCAGTCTGTAAGCAGTGAAAAAGAATTCAGAGCCGAATTAGTGAAAATGGTGGCTGCTCAAGAGGAGTTAATTAAAAATCAAGATGATAGAATCGAAGATCCAGAAGAAAGGATCTTGTCTTTAGAAAAGAAAACCCAGGGGAAGGAGATCTTGTTGAATAAGATTCCGGAAGATCATAAGGAAGTGAAGAAACATAAAGATTTGATAAAGAAAATGTGTTTTGAGCAGAAGAAGGATGGATGATATTTTTTTACTTTATAATGTTTTGTTGTAATCTAAACATTATTTCCAAAATTTCTTTAAGAAGTTTCTCTCATATCCTACTTTTTATTTCACATGTATGCTTCCTTGAACTTACAGGTACATTATATATTTCTCTATTCCTTTTTGAAAATCAGAAAGGAGAGAATTTATTTTAAGAAAGAATCTAATGAAGACTCCAAAAGGGGAGAATCTATTAAGGGGGAGTATGGTATGAAAGGATAATGCCTAATTAAGGGGGAGTTTCTTTTAAGAAGATATGTTTATCTAAGGGGGAGATATTTTCTTAAAAATGAAAACCAGATACTAAATATCAAGAATATGATCTTGAGGAAACATAACCTAATGGGGAGTTAGTCGTATCCATCTTAAATCTCATTCAAAGGGGGAGATAAGTTTTCCATAATTTTTTATTAAACTCAATATATTCTTCCTTAAAAGAGTTGTTTATGCCTTCCAAAAAGGGGGAGATTATTGAGTCAATAAGATTCTCTTATAAATTCTCTATTCCATATGGTTTATGTTTTGAAAATCACAAACATTTTTTTCTTAAGTTCCAAATTTGTCATTCCATTTTACATAAAGTTCTTTCATTCTGTTATACTTATGAATATGTCATTACATTTACTTAAAGAATTTTCATTCTATTTTACTTATAGAATTTCCATTCTGTTATACTTATAGAATCGTCATTCCATTTTACTTACAGAATTGTCATTCTGTTACACTTACAGAATTTTCATTCCGTTATACTTATGAATTTTTCATTACATTTACTTATAGAATTTTCATTCCATTATACTTATAGAATTTTCATTCCTTTATACTTATAGATCTATCATTAAGTTTACCTACAAAATTTTCATTACATTTTACTTATATATTTAACAATATAGTGTACATAATATTCTGATGTATTGTTTTACTATATTCTACATGATACCTCTTTTCCTGATAACGATACCAGTAAAAATGTCTTACCAATTTTATGTTACTAGTACCCAAAAAAGTGATGTTGTTTTTCTTAATCCGGTTTTTATTTTCTTAAGAATCAGTTTTCTTAATAATGTTAATGTTGTTTAATGTATTATTTTAATATTATCAGATTCTATGTTTTCTTATACTTAACATTTACCTTAAACTTAAAATCATTTCTTATAAATGAAATGATGTTGTACAATCTATTACAAACTAACCGTTGTTTGTATGACATGTGTCTAGGTCCCTCTAACATTTAAGAAAAATATGACCATTAGTGTGGAGATGACCGTTGAGAAGTTTTTCCTATAAATACAATTTCATTTGGATGAGAAAAGAACATAAAAGATGAACAATTAATAGAAAATCAATCAATGTTTGTGATGTGATTTCTAGAGAGAGAGGCTCTTACAACTCTTGGTGCTTTATGTGGATGTCCTAAAAAACTTCTTTGGGCATGAACAACTTGTTTAGACTTGCTTTGTGTAGACTCTGATTGTGCTAATAATGGGTTTTCGGGTTTTTAAGAAAAAGGTTATGATTTCCTTCTAAATCGAGGTCTTGTAGGGATAGCAAGATAGATACCGATCTTTGGATTGAGGGCTTACCTGGGTTTGGGTAAGACAGAATTTCTTGAAAGTATAAATCAATGAACTTTTATCCAAGGTCGTTAGATACCATTTTCTTTGGGTTACTATAATATTATTGTTACTTGTTTTCTATTTCAAGTTGGTTTTATTCTGCTGCAATTTTAACTTTGTTAAATTTATAAAGTATAACTTTCTTATACTTTTTAATTCTGTTACTATGATTATATTAAAGATTATATAATCTCTAAGGTACAATCTTTCTTCTTAGAAAATCTTTCTTATTTTTTTTATCTTTATTTTGTAATGTTTAAGAAAAGGTTTCTTTAATATGGTTTGTGAATTTTTATTAACTTTATTAAACAAAGTTTTATTAATTTTAAATTCTAACATTAAGAAACAGATTTCTTTAAGGTTAAGAAACATTCTTTAAGAATGTTCTATACCATCTTTAAAAGTTCCAAATGAATTTTTAAAGTATAAAATTCACCCCCTATTGTATTTGAGCATTTCATTATACATATTTGATCCTACAATTGGTATCAGAGAAGGTCTTTGAAATACTTATATTTACATATAAGTTTTCTTGCTAATTTTTTTTCTTTTACTATTAACAAGTTTTGTGGAAATATTTTTTTTAGTATGGTAGGCATTCATGTCGGATCTTTGGACAATCTCAGTCCTACTAGACCACCGATCATCAATGGAAATGACTATTAATATTAGAGAGATAGAATGAAGACCTTTGTGATAAAAAAAGTTGTAGACAACTATAATATGTTAACCAGAGATTATAAGATTCCTGATAAGGAACATAGAACCTTTACTAATCTATAAAAGGTGGAATACCAGTTGAACATTAACATACTAAATACTTTGCTTTGTTCCATGACTAGAAACATATATAGCCAAATTTTATATTGTAAAGTTGCAAAAAGTAGTTGTAAGAATCTTGAAGTAACTCACTTTGGAACTTCCAAAGTCATTGAAACTAGAAGAGATATGCTTAGAGCTGAGTATCATGGGTTCTGTTTTCCATATGGAGAACCCATATGTAAGGTACAACAAAGATTCATGAATATCATAAATATAATACAATATATGGGTGAGAAAGGCTAATAAGATGAGATTCTTGTAGACAAGATTATAGAAATCATGCATGATGTATGAGAATCCCAGAGGATACCAATAGATGTGAACAGGAAAGTTACTTGGATTTCTCTTGATGAATTTCTTGGAAATATTCTACAACGTGAAACCATAATGAATAGAGATACTGATAATATTGAGAAGAAGAATGGAAATGGAAATTTTTCTTATAAAAATACTACAAATCATTTTAAATCCAAGACTCCTGAGTGAGTTAAAAGATCTAAATCTAAGAAGGATGTAATTCAATCTGAATCTAGTGAAAGTGAATCTTTAGAAAATGAGTTAGAAAATATTTCTTGAAGAATGAACAATATTGTTGGGCAAAAGAAATTTCAATATAGATACAAGAATAAAGATGGAAAAGAAAAGAAATATGGAGAAATGGTATGCTATGAATGTAGAAGAACCACTCATATTAGACATGATTGCCCCTTTTTTAAGAAGAGAGAGAATAAGGATATGAATTATAAAAAGAAAAAGAATAAGTTTTATAGATCAAAGCATAAGAATGTATTGAAATCCAATGATACTTAGAGTTCAGGTGGTGGAAACCTTTCTCATGACTCTTTAGAATATGAATCTTCTATGAAAAAGAATATTTGTCTAATAGCTAATGTTCTAGTTCAAAATCATTGTCTTATTGATAAGGTATGAACAGTTGAATCCTTATCTAATATGTCTTTAAATGAAAATTTTCCTTATAATGGTTTTTGTTCAGATGAAGAATCCACTTCATCAGAAATTAATAATTATTTTACTTCCTATAAGAAAGTATCTAGATTTTCTAAGTTTCTTAAAATGAAAAACTATAAAGTTTCTAAGAAACCTGAAATGGAAAATTCTATAGAATTTATTTTTAAAAAATAAATGTTGGATCTTACCAAAGACCTTGATAAGAAAAATGATGTTTTAGAAAATCTTTATACGAAACTTGAGGAAGTTCATTATGAGAAGGATAAACTTTCTAAATTTCTTAAAAATCTATTTTTAGAAAAAGATTCTTTAGAGGATAAACTTAACTCTAAATTTATTATTTTAGAGGATAAGAATTTAGTCCTGAGACTAAAATCTAAAATATTTTCTTTGAATAAAATTCCTGAAAATTTTACTTCTAGTAATGAAAATTTTTGACAAGATGTATTCTCAGATCCAACCTCATGGTAATAATCAAGGATTGGGTTATTCTCATGAAAAACCAATTTTTAGAAATAATTATTTTGTTCCATCAAGATATCAATTTTTTACTAAATTTCAAAGTGGTGGGCATTAGAAGAAAATATATTCTTTAAATAATGTTCAATCCCTTGGGGTTCATAAAACTTATTTTTCTAATCAAATTTGGATACCCAATATTTTACTATCTAACAATTCCGGATCCAAGCAAGTTTGGATTCCAAAAACCTAACTCTTTCTTTTTTAGGATAATGAAGGAATTACTAACAACATATGATACATGGATAGTGGATTTTCTCGGCACATGATAGGTAACAAAGACTATTTCAAAATGATTTTAAAGACTAAAGGTGGAAAATTAACTTTTGGGAATAACTCTCACGGAGAAGTTGTCGGTATATGTAACATTATTCTTCTTGGTAAAGCTATTATTTCAAATGTTCTTTTTTTAAAAGGCCTTAAGAACAACCTCATAAAAATAAGTCAATTATGTGATGAAGGTTACTTTATGAATTTTAGAAATTATTAATGTTTAGTTCACAGTTCCAAGGATAAGTTTATTCTATCATCCCTTAGGCATGAGAATGTGTACACCTTAAACCTAGAAGAACTTAAAAGTCAAGATATACCTTTTTTGTGTATTTGAAGATCAATATGGGCTTTGGAATAGAAGACTAGGATAGTTTAACTTAATGAATATTAGCAAACATTATAAGAAAGAAATTTTTGAGGATTTACTGGATCTTATGATTGATTCTTCAAAAGTCTGTGATCCTTGTCAAAATGGAAAGAAACCTAAATCTATCTTTAAATATATAATTGAAGTTACAATTTATAATTCCTTACAGTTATTGCACATGGAATTATTTGTTCCATCAAAAACTGGAAGTATTAGAGGCAAATACTAGGTGTTTGTTCTAGTTGATGACTACACAAGATTTACATGTGTCTATTTTCTTGAAAAGAAATATGAAGCTTTTTATTACTTTAAAAAAATAGAGCTCAAGTTAAAAATAAGAAAAATCTATCATTGATAACTATTCCTTGTGATCATGGGGGAGAATTTGAAAATTTTGACTTCGAAACATTTTGTAGAAAGAAAGGTATTACTCACAAATTTTCAGCACAAATATATCCTCAACAAAATGGTGTTGTTGAAAGAAGAAATCATATTCTTCACGAGATGACTAGAACCATGTTGAGTGAATATTCTATAGCTAATTTTTTTGGCTGAAGCTATAACTACTTCTTGTTATACTATAAATCGAGTTTCAATTAGAAAATTTATTAATAAAACACCTTACGATTTATGGACTGGCCGAAAACCAAAAGTTTCTTACTTTAATGTTTTTGGTTGAAAATTATTCATCTTTAATACTAAGGATAAATTACATAAATTTGAACCCAAATCTGATGAAGGAATTTTCTTAACCTACTCCACTAACTCTAAGGAGTATAGAGTTTTTAATAAAAACATGTGTACTGTGAAAGAAATAGTACATGTTAAATTTGATGAAAATGATCCTTTTGTTTTCAAACAACCTGAACTTATTTATGATATATTTTCTAAAATTGATCATCAATCTTTGATAGAAGATCCTTTAGATAAAAAAATGTTCAAAAAAATATTTCTAAGACATTTAGTCCTAAATATTTTCTACCCTATATTGATGAAAATGTTTTACAAAATCCAAGTAAATTGTTACTTAAGAATCATCCTAGTGATAATATCATTGGAAATGTTAATAAACTAATAAGAACTAGAAGTTCCTTAAGGAATGAAGTTGATCATGTTGATTTTTTTTCCCAATTTGAACCAAAGACTCCTGATGAATCCTTGGGTGATGAATATTGGATAAAGGCCATGAAAGTTGAACTTGATGAGTTTGTAAGGAATCAAGTTTGGACCTTAGTTGAAAAACCTAAGGAAACTTCTGTTATTGGAGTAAAATGGGTTTTTAGAAATAAATGTGATTAAAAGGAAATTGTTGTTATAAATAAGGCAAGATTCGTTGCTAAAGGCTATAATCAACAAGAAGGCATAGACTATGAGGAAACCTATGCTCCTATAGAAAGACTTGAATCTATCAGTATTCTTTTATCATTTGTAGTATTCTTTAACATCAAACTTTATCCAATGGATGTGAAGTATGATTTCCTCAACGGTTATGTACAGGAGGAGTTCTATGTAGATTAACCCTTGGTTTTGAAGATACCAAATATTCTAATCATTTTTACTAACCAAACCATTATATGGACTCAAACAAGCCCTTAATTCTTGGTATGATAGACTTACAAGATTTTTTCTTCAAAATAACTATGTTAAGGGAACCGGTGATCAACCTCTTTTCATTAAGAAAGTTAATAAAAATGTTTTAATTGTTCAAATTTATGTTGATGACATCATCTTCAAATCAACTCAGCAATCCTTAACTAATTCCTTTCAGAATCTTATGAAATTTGAGTTCAAAATGAGTATGATGGGTGAGTTAACTTTTTTCCTACGTTTTAAAAATTCCAAAAAACCAGAAGGAACTTACATATCTCAAAATAAGTATATCAAAGAACATATTAAGAAATTTGGGTATGACAACACTTAGAGTATAAGTACTTTTTTCGGAACATCTAATACTCCTGATATTGATGAATCAGGGAGAACTGTGGATCAAACATATTATAGAGGAATGAGTGGAAGTTTACATTCCTTAACAGCTAGTCGACATGAATTAATGTTTTTGGTATGATTACGTGAAAGATACCAGGAAAATACTATGTAATCCCATATAAAGGCTGTAAAAAGAATTTTTTGGTATTTAAAGGGAAATTTAGATTTGGGACTATTTTATAATTATGGTAATGCTTTTGAACATAAAGGTTTTTTCAGATTCTGAATTTGGTTGTTGTAAAATGGATTGGAAGAGTACTTCCGAAACTTGTCATTTCTTAGGAGATTCCTTAGTATCTTTGTCTTGAAATAAACAACATTTTGTAGCACTTTCCACTGTTGAAGCTAAATATGTAGCAGTTAGAAGCTATTGTGATCAAGTGTTATGGATGAAAAACACACTCACAGACTATTGTATGAGTTTTAGTAAAACTCAAATAATGTGTGATAACAAAAACACCATTTGAATAAGTAAAAACTCTACACATCACTCTCATGCGAAGTACATAGCTATTAGATATTACTTTCTTAGGGATCACACACTGAAATAAGATACTATTCTTCAATTCATCGGAACACAAGAACAACTTGCTTATATTTTTACAAAAACCTTACCTTCTTATAGATTTAAATACATTAAACACAAGCTATGAATGATCACTGTAAGGTAATCATCCATATCTACTTATTTTTTAAATCATTTCCTAACATTAAAATACTCCTTATTTCATGGGTAGTACATATACTTGTTTGTTTTTCTTTCATTATCTTTCTATATGAAAAATTATCTTTCTTTAAGAAAATATATCTTTCTCTTTTTCCCAATTAATAATTTCTCAGAATTGAAATTCTCAGAATTGAAATTCTCAGAATTAAAATTATCGGAATTGAAATTCACAAAATCTAAAACTTACAAGAGAATTCTTATAATACTGATAAATTCTTTAGATTATTCCAAAAGGTACACTTTCATACTCTTTATTTTCTAATTTTAAGTTTCAATTGTTTGTATTTCAAAATTTTCAATTCCTGGTTTACCTTACCTCAAAAGATCAAAATTCATATTTTCTACAATCATCCTCAACCATCAGATCTGATCAAGTTATTTTCAGCCGTTTGATTATCTTAATGAAGCTGAATCGTCATTTCTATGTTTATAAAAAGTGTGCTTTGTTTATGAGTGACACACCATCTTCTCTGTTTTCTATGTCGAATTTCTATTAGTTTCATAGTCTACATTCTGATTCATTAGTTTATAACACTCCGAATGTCTCATGAATCCTTAATAGATCATATATCGATTAGCAATGAAAGAAAGGATTGGTCAATCTTTTGGGAAAGACTGGTATGCTCTAATTTCTTTACAATGTATGGCTCCCTCATTTCTGAAGTCATAAGAACTAATGGATGGGAATTTGTATGTGTGGCTATGGAGAAAAGTCATGATCTAGTTTATCCTGATCTAGTCATACAATTCTATAAATCCATTACATTCTTTCAAAAGTATGTAAAAGATATGTTCAAGTTGAAATGTTATGACAAGACTTATACAGTTCCTTATAAAAAGGTAGAAAATGTTCTCATGATATCGTATAAAGGAGAGGCTATTCTAAGATCTCAAAGAATTCCCTCGAAGGAAAGTTATTTTGAAAAAGACTGGGCTTGAGATTACCTCGGTCTTAAATATATTAAGCATCTGAATATTACAAATCTTTCAACAAATAACAAGCTAGTAGCCCTCTGGATGCAAGGATTTCTTATTCTAAGGAAAGGGGATAAGGACTCTTTAAAGATATGTGATATGTTTTTATTAGGTTTTCTTGTAAATGTAAGGTTGATCAACTTGATCAAGTATATCTTACTCACCATCCATGCATTAAAAGGTAGAACCATAAAGTCTAAGATAGTTATGTATCTAGAAACTATCTCAATGATAATCGTAATGTGTCTTCAATAGCTGAATGTTCCTTGTCGATCAATCTATAAGCCGTTCCAGATTTTGTTTCTCAGCGATGATACTCTTATGAAAATGAAGGTAGTCATTTTACTAGAATCCAATTTTTTTGATGAAATGGTTGTCCAGATTAAGGTTGATGGTCCAAAATCATTAAAATCAGTACCTAATAAAAGGAAACATGAAGAACCAAGTTTACCAGCACTGGCTCCTGATGTTCCAATATCATCACCTCCTCCTGCAAAGAATCCAAAAGCCTATTCCGATGCAATATTTGCAAAATGGAGAGATATGGAAGCTACCAGAAAGGAAGGTGACCCTTCCTTTGGCTTAAATCCTGTAGAGGATAAGGCTTTAAAAATCAAGCATGCTGAAAATCTAGAGAAAGAAAAGATGGAAAATATATTAAAGAATAAATCCTCACAAGCTCAAGTATATCAGTCTTTACTGAAAGAAGTAGAGAAGAAATCTCAAGAAGTACCATAATCTCAAGTTATTCAAAAGAAACAGGTTATCACTCTGGAAATATTGAAATCCAAGAAAGTATTAACATTATCATAACCTGCTCATGAAATGGAAGATCAAATCATTCAAGAATACAATGATGATGTTTTAAGGGAAGTGGAAGATTACATTGGAAATCCTCAGAGTTTAAATTCTAAATCTATTTATGAAGAACAAGATATTGAAGATGAAGTTGAAGTTGAAGTGGAAGAAGAAGAGAAATAAGAAGTTGAATTTGAAGTGGAAGAAGAAGAGAAAGAAGAGGTTGAACAAAAAAGTGATGAAGGGGAATAAATCTAGGAAGAAGAAAGAAAATAAGGAACTCAAGAAGAAGATATTGAAGGATAAAAATATGATCAAGGAGAAATTAATTTTATCCAAGTATTAGATGAAAAAACCCCAGTTCGAAATCCTATCAAATGAAAGAGTGTTTTGGTTACCTCTTCCAAAAATGAAACACCTCATAATTCTTCCAAAAGGACAGAGAAACTGAATTCTTTAATTCTAAGAGGAACTGAGCAAGGAAAAGATGATTCAGACTCCGAGTCATCATCTTATATTGACCATGACACCGTGAAGCTTTCCTTAAGAAAGTTGGTCAACACTATTCTGGTTCATACAAATATATATTCCCAGAGTCAAATGATGCAAGAGGCCTGGAATCAAAAGACATAATCTACCAATATGCTTATGGACATGGTGGTCAAGAAATAAGTGGATATTATTAATCTTTTTATTGATTATAATGATCAGAAGGTGACTTGTAAGAAAGTATTTAACTACAACAAAATCATCAATGAAGAGCTTAGACAGTTCAGTGACTTCAGGGATTCAACAAATAGAGCATTCAATTCTTGTGAATCCAAGTTCAAAAAAGTTAGGGATTCCATTTTTGAGAAATTTATCCAACTAAATTCCATTTCCTGGTCTGTAAGTAGAGAAAAAGAATTTAGAGCCAAATTAGTGAAAAAAGTGGCGACTCAAGAGGAGTTCATTAAAAATCAAGATGATAGAATCAATGATCAAGAAGAAAGGATATTTTCTTTAGAAAAGAAAAACCATGATCAGAATATATTATTAAAGAAGCTTCAAGAATATCATAAGTAAGTGAAGAAACTTTAATATTTGATAAAGAAAATGTTGTTTGAGTTGAATAAGGATGGATGATATTTTTTTACATTATGATGTTTTGATGTAATCTAAACATTATTTCCAAAATTTTCTTAAGACGTTTCTTTCATATCCTTCTTTTGTTTTCTCATGTATTTTTCCTTAAACTTACAGGTACATATTATATTTCCCCATTCCTTTTTGAAAATCACAAAGGGGGAGAATTTATTTGAAGTAAGAATTTAATAAAGACTCTAAAGGGGGAGAATATATGAAGGGGGAGTATGGTAAGAAAGAATAATGCCAAAGTGTGGGGGAGTTTCTTTTAATATGATATGTTTATCTAAGGGGGGGTTATTTTCTTTAGAAATAAAACTAGATACTAAATATCAAGAATACGATCCATGGGAAAAATAACCTAAGGGGGAGTTAGTAGTATTCATCCTAAATCTCATTCAATGGTTGAGATAAGTTTTTCTTACTTGTTTATTAAAGTCAATATATATTTTTTAATAAAGTTGTTTGTGCTTTCTGAAAAGGGGGAGATTTTTGAGTCAATAAGGTTCTCTTATGAATTCTCCATTCCTTATGGTTTTATGCTTTGAAAATCACAAACATTTTTTCTTATGTTCCAAATTTTTCATTATATTTTACTTATAGTTTTTTTTATTCTATAATACTTTCAAATTTTTCATTACGTTTAATTATAGAATTTTTATTCTCTTTTACTTACAAAATTTTCATTTTGTTATACTTATAGAATTTTTATTCCATTTTACTTACATAATTTTCATTCAGTTATACTTATAAAATTTCAATTATGTTATACTTACAAATTTTTCATTACGTCTACTTACAAAATTTTCATTCTGTTATACTTACAGAATTTTCATCCCGTTATACTTACAGATTTATCAATATGTTTACTTAAAAAAGTTTCATTATGACATATTTTTCATTACATTTTTCTCACATATTTAACAATATGGTGTACTTAAGATTCTGACATATTGTTTTACTTTAGTCTATGTGATACCTCTTTTCCTGATACCAATACCTATAAAAATGTCATACCGCTTTTATGATACCAGTACCCAAAACAGTGTTGTTGTTTTTCTCAATTCAATTTTTATTTTCTAAAGAATCATTTTTTTTGATAATGTTAAAGTTGTTTAATGTATCATTAAAATATTATCAAATTCTAATTTATCTTATACTTAACATTTATCTTAAACTTAAAATTGTTTATTATACATGAAACGATTTCGTACAATCTGTTATAAACTAATCATTGTCTACTTGACATGTGTCTATGTCCCTCTGAAATTTAAGGAAAATATGACCGTTGGAGTGGAGCTGATAGTTGAAAAGTTTTGACTATAAATACAAGTTCATTTAAATGAGAAATGAACATCAATGATGAACAGTTAATAGAAAAGTGATCAAAGTTTGTGAAGTGATTTCTAGATAGAGAGGCACTTACAACTATCAGTGATTCATGTGGATTTTGTGAACTACTTGTTCAGGAGTAAACAACTTGTTCAGACTTACTTTGTGCAGACTCTGATCGCAATGATTATGGGCTTATGGGTTTGGAAGACAGAGGTTCTGATTTCCTTCTAAATCACAGGCTTTCAGGGATATCCAGACAGATACCGATCTTCGGATTGAGGGCTTACCTGGTTTGGGTAAGATATAATTTCTTGAAAGTATAAATCAAGGAACCTTTATCTAAGGTTGTTGGATACCCTTCTTTTTGGGTTAAAATAATCTTATTGTTACTTGTTTTCTATTTCAAGTTGTTTTTCTTCAGCTACTATTTTAACTTTATTAAAGTTAGAAAGTATAACTTTCTTATACTTTCTAATTTTTCACTCTGATTATATTAAAGATTATATATGCTCTAAGGTAGAATCTATCTTCTAAGAAAATATTTCTTTTGTTTTTTTATCTTAAGGTTGTAAAGTTTATGAAAATGTTTCTTTAATAGGGTTTGTGAATTATTTTTATCTTTGTTAAACTATGTTTTCTTAAAGTTAAAATCTAACCTTAAGAAACAAATTTCCTTAAGGTTAAGAAACTTTATTTAAGAATGTTCTATACCAACTTTAAAATTTATAAAGGTATTTTAAAGTATAAAATTCACCCCCCTCTTGTATTTGAGAATGTCATTATACATATTCGATCCTACAATATATATATATATATATCAGTGGTTCTCTATGTTTCTTTTTCTAGTTAGCGATGCAATGTTTTAATTAAAAACTATTGGTAACTATAAAGATTATCCCCATCCAAGAAGCTTGTAATTGTTATGGTGTTGTGGTAAGACCCATAATAGGGGATTATTATATATCACAATGTATTTTGGTTCAACTTAACATGACACATCATACCTTTTAATTCCATGGGAAAAGGATCATCATGGTGTATTTTGAGGTCATGTATCCACAACCACTTCTAAGAATTTAAAAGTCACACTGAGTTAACTATTCTGCACAAGGTGCCTAATAATGGTTAGTGTGGGACTTACTTATAAGCGACTATTTTTTTATAAACTCTCAGTTATTGAGGACTGATAACACAATTTATTAATGATTTTATACCAATGAGGAAGAGTTATACAAAGTAAAAAGAATATAAATTAGTGAGGGAATTGTTCTCACTAGGATTATGGAACCATGGGGATATGTTTTTGGAAGTTAGGTTTGAACCTCAAAGAGTAATAAGATGTATCCTAACTAATTGGAATAAAATCTCACATAGTTTGAGTATCATAGTTTAGATTCATTAGATATGACCATACTATGCATTTTTCATCATGCAATAAGGATTCTATAAGAATATTTTACATCATGCGATAAGAAGTTTTCTTGTAGTAATATGGTGTGAGACAAGGAAATTCATATCATTAGAGAGATGAAAATAGAGTATTGAGTTGGTATTAACGATTAGTGGAACATATGTGTGTTTACCTCCAGCCTATTGAAGTCCAAACTAAAGGATAATTGGATGGATAGGGAATGTGGCCCTATGAGAAAAATATTGGGGATTACACATCTATCACTCATCCGATTATCAGGTTCAATAAGAATGTATGATGACCCAAATACCCATCCAAGTAGGTGACCCAGGTGAAGGTTGGATTTTAGGGCCTATACCTAGTAAGAGTTCCATTAATAGATGTATATTTAAACATTGATGAGTCATACTTACGAAAATATAATTGGTAAAATATTTAGGTCTTATATTTATGGAGGAATAACTTTAATTTATGGCTCATTTAGTAGACCAGACTAGTCAACTTGGCAGTTTGGAAATCAAGATAAGAATCATAATCTAGGGGAGGTTCCATTAGTGTCCTCATGATAGATATCCACATTATTAAGGGGCACATGATTGATATCACCTTGAGGATACTATAATTTGGGTTGTGTTCTTCAGGAATGATCTATTATCTATGTAATACATCATCAATTTTTTGAATATCGGTGTGTAAGGTCATTAATGTAATTCAAGAGGTCACAGAGGAGGCCTGATAGAGTATCACATGGTAATGAGTTTTCTTGAGCTAAAGGATGTTTGTTTGGAATTTTAGGTAATATTATTACATCATTCGAGGAAACTTAATGGTGAGGTTCCCTAGAGGGGTTAATATGGGTTTAGAATAATAATATAAGATAATAGTTCCCTAGTGAGGATACCTAGTTGAAATTTCACACTAATGGAACTAGGGACAATTAGGCACCCTAGTGAGACTTGAAAATGAAGTGTCTCCCTAGTAGAAAGGTATAGTGAATATGGTTCCCTAGTAATGTCTTATGGTGCTTGGAAAGACCTACTATAGGTCTTCATGTGATGTTTCTACCTACTAAGTTCCTAAGGGGGGTTTCAAACCCTAGTTATAGGATAAGAAGAAATGGGGAACCCTTGTGATATGTGGGGTGAAGAGGTCAACCTAGTGTTATTCTCATAGGGAGATCCATGTGTTTCAATACTTAGTATGGATTTACTAGGAGGGTTCCTTCTACTAAGTGAGGGAGTAATAATGTTCAACTGTTCCTTTATGAATATTTAAATGTGTTAAACCATAGGGTGGCACAATTACCCTTATTTTTTGTCAATTACCTAAGGTTTTATGATTTATTAACCTATTTAAATGGGTTTTGGAGACTATTATATGGATATATTAAGGTGTCACTCTTCCTTCTATAAAATTTATAGCTTATGAGAAATAAGAACCCATGTGGTTCAATTTATAGGCAAACTAGGGGTTTTACGGTGCATGAAGGTTGGATGGGAAAGCAGTTCACACAGGTGACCTAGGATCATGTAATGATAACACTATGAGTTCCTTCTTATAATCATTAAATATCTTGACTAAGGAGTGTTCTAAACATAAATGTGTTGTGCAGACACCACAAGTGCACATGACTTGCACACAAGGTCCTATGCATATACAACACCCCACTATCAAGAATTTTTTTTCCTTTAATAAATATTTCAAAAGAGAGATCAGAAAAATCTATCCCCAATCAATATAATTGGATTTTATTAGAACAATAAGGATTGGATTTTGAGGTAAAAATTATTTTGGAACAAACATGGTGTTATTTGAGGGATTAGTGATCACTTTTGGGTGTTAGTGCTTATTTCACACTTGTGGGTAGTTGTGTAAAATGCTCAGTCCTGGGAGCATGAAATCTCAGGGATATAAATAGGTTGAAATTTACATGAACAAAATGCCATTATTGAGCCCTATATCTCAAAAATCTCACTTCATCCTATTCAATCATGCCATCTAAGTTAATCACGTGCCTCAAATCTATTCATCCATTAGTGTATTTGGTTACCCGCGCTGAGCATAACACTTCACCTATTCAAAAATAACCTGGGTGAATTTGTTTCATAAGGACAATTGAGTGAAAATTTCTAGGTTAAACACTTTATTGAAGTACTATATTGAGGCACCGAATATAAGCACAAGGGAAAATTTTGGTTCTTTAATGAACCCCACACCCCCAATTATGCTGGTGCTAAGTTCACTTCACCATGATATTATTTCCTCTAGTATTTTTCCAATAAAATTTCATTATTTTCATTTATCAATATAATAATGAGTCGAAAAATATTTTGAAAATCATTTAAAATACTAAAGAAGCTAATCATATCAAAGATATGGTTGAAGATTTTGACCCTAAATCACAAAATATGATCAGTCTATACAATCATTCCCTAAAAAACCACCTTGAATAAGATTTACTCATCTAACCACTATCAAATTGAATTTAATTATATGGATTTATGCTCTGGACTGAAAATTTGATACTATACATAGATCTCTCAATCATCAAAATCCAATCTTCACAAGGTACTATCCTTGTGAAAATTTCTTTGGGTGAGAAAATAATCTAGGAATATAGTTGGGAGGTGCCACACTACCTTTTAAATGTCCAATAATCAGTGAATGAAGAGATTGTATCCTATTAAAACTTATATAAATATTTCATTTAATGTAGATGGAGTAGATGGAGCTTTTATTTTGACCTTCAACAAGGAAGAAATTTTACTAATGGATGGTTATGGCTCTATTGGGTGATCCCAAGATCTGTTGAACTAGATAACCTATTTTGGGATATCAAACATTATGAGTCCATCTAGGGTTTACATTTTTGGGTCTACTACCCTCCCAATATCTTCCCATAGGTAGTTTGATTATGGTTTTCTGAGACTAATACCTTTTATTTTTTACTTGGGGAGGGCATCTTTAATATCCATAACCTCAAGGGAATTCCCATCCTTGGCCAAATGTATAGTGAGCCACCCACCCTATGGTTTCAGGGATGATGTCTGATTAACACATATTCTAAAAAGGATAATTATAGTATTGAATGTGGGGGAGATAAGTGAGAATTCCACTTATCCCTCAGTATCACGTTTGACACTTAAATCAAATTTTTTTACTTCATCATTGATCAAGACCTAGGAGAAAAGGATATGGACTTAACCTACCCAAGATACTAGTGGGTCCCATATTACTTATTAACTAGTCCTTAAAGACATACAACACACAATATGGGGATACAAGACCAAAACAATGCTTATAAGTAATTTTTTGTTTATAGGTCTTCTATCCATGTTACTTAGTATGTGGTTAGTACCTTCCTAATATGATCATACCAGGGTAAGGGAAACTACTCTCTTGATGGTTGGTCAACTTGAATCTGGTGTACCAGTGAAAATTTTCTTTCCAATCCTAGGATTTATTTATCCAGTGTTAGGTCATGTTCAATGGGGTTATACCCACCATAGTGCTTATAGTCAAATTAAGTTTTAGTATTTTTTGAGAGTGGTACACCTTTGTGGTTGTATCTTAAGAGACACAGTTTAGCCTCATCCACAAGCTTGTTGACCCATAAAACTATATATTTCTTATGTATGGCCTATGATCTTGAATTCTCAAGCTATATATTATCTACTGGGGTCCATTCTTAGTTTTCCTTCACTCCAAATGGATCCCCCATCCACATTCTAGTGAATAGAATCAACATATCAGAGGTAACAAAAGGATATTTCACTATATATTATCGTTAAATAAATAATATATTTAATAGTTTGTTATAAAAAATATAAAAAATTAAAAAAAACATCATATATTTTCAATACTAAATATGACTTTTAAAACATATCCATTAAATATATGGTATAAACAGAACTAATCTTATAGTAAAATCAATAAAGGAAGGATGCTGAAATTAAATTCGGATGTAGTAGTCTTACTTACAATTAACATTTATCTAAATTTGGAAGAGATTTATCCTTGTTATGTATTTAAAATGACCAAGGCCAATCTAAATTTGAGTAACTGTAGTATTAGGAAAATTGTGAACTATAGAAGTTCACGCTCATGGTGGTCTTCATAAGAAACATGCTAGATGAACGGTGACCTTCGAATACAACCAGTGTTTCTATGATGTTTAGGTCTTACATGAACATCATAAGGTGTTATTTAAGTATAAATTAGGATTATATATATGTATAGTAAAATATTTATATGTATATATTTATCATGAATTTTTATACTTTATCAAATGTCATTTTTTCTCAATTCACTTTCTGCTTAAAAAAATATTTTCCAAAAATTGGAATTTTATTACAGGGAACTATGTTTATTGTAACATAATAATTAAAATATTTATTTATTTTATGAATAATAGGTTAATAGTTGACTAATTAGTAATTTATTGGAAAAATAATAGTTAATATACTAAAAAAAATTTCCCAATAAAAAAAATTTAGGATATATTTTATATTTTTAATCAATAATAAAATTTAAAATAGTCAAGATGTGAATTTGAAAAAAATTACATAATTTTTAGATTTATCCAGAAACTGTTTATCTAAGAAAATATTTTGTTATTTTTTTAAAAAACTTATTTTTAGGTGAACAGAGAAATAAAACTTGTTTAATAATACTGTGATTTTTAGGCAATTCATAGTATTTAACTATCACATAGAAATTTACAAAACATTTTTCTTAAAAATATATATTATAAATGAAAATATAAATTTTAAAATATTTATTATATTTTACAAACATATGATCGATATTATATAACTCACATAAAAGTTTTATGAAAGAAAAAATTAATACATTATACATTTATCAAATTACAATTACCTTTTAATATTAATACAATTTAAACCAAAAAAATGGATTTCAAATTTATTACCAGGAGGATCAAATATCAAATTTGGTCTACTTTATTTTTAGACATAAAGATTATGTAACTTTAGGTTAAAACTAGTTACCTTGGAGTAAAAAGAATTGTTAAAAATGAATTACCTGTGTAAAGACCCGGAAATTTCAAGGAATTTTTTTTCTTAAATACTTTGGAATTATACAAGTCTGTGGCTTCTGACAGCACTTGATTCCGAGGCCCGGTGTGCCCAGAATTAATTTCCAAAGTTTAGCTTGGGTACGTTTAGTAAACGAACAAGCGAGTTTTTCTATCTTTTGAACCGGTACTCGGAATTGAAATCTGAGGGTGCCGATGAACTTGTAATGCAAGTAATTGCTTAAAGGGACCTTTACTGTAGTTGCGTTTTCATGGGATGTGAAATTAAATTTTTCCAATTAAATAAAAAGTGAATAAAAATTGTGGGGAAATTTTTATTTTATATCTAGGTGGTTAAATCCTACATGGGGGAGTTGAGGTGGAACCCACAAGCACCCAACTACCCATTTGAGGATATTGGTGAGGTGGGGACCACATGATCCCCAACCTTTCACTTTATCTAAACCCCTTAAACCCCCCCATTAAACTACATTGTTTAATATTGGCAACCCCCTTGAATTTATTTGAATAACTCTTCCTCTCCCAACTCTCCCACTTTAATTCTTGCCAACACACACTTAATTAATTAATTGAACCTCATAAATTAAATGAATTAAGTGTTTGAATTTTAAATTTTGAATTCATGGAAAAATAAAATAAAATAAGGAGAATCCGTATTTTATTTTGGTTAGATTTTTGTGTGAGGAGGAATTGGGAGAATGCTAGTGTTTTTGAAGAACTTCATCCTCAACGGAGAACGCCAACTCTCCGACGAAGAACATTGACTCAGTGACCCCGGTTTCTCTGTCCTCTTCTTCGTCCGAGAAAAGGGAGGAGACACCGATGCAGGAACTCGCCAATGATGTCACACCTTATAATCTTCTCTCTGTGACAAAAAAGAGAGACATCGCTTCCTCCTCGGGCGCTTTTCGACATTGCTTAAAAAAACCACATCCCGCGATGCCGTCTTCCGCGAAGTCCAAAATTCGACTTCTTTGTTGAGGTAGGGTGATTTAATTCAATTTAATTGAATATAAAATTATCTTTGTGTTTCGTGAACCACATGCATTCTTGGATATGTGTTACCACCTAATGCAGAGGGCGCGGGCCGAACGAACACAGCCCGAAGACCCTCCGCTGGAACTTTATTCTTTTGGATTTGGCTACCAGAGGTGGAGAAGAACGACGTCGTTGTGCCGATTGTGCGGGAGGAACCGTGGACAGCTACATGGGCCGCTTCAGCGGAAGAACTGGCTGGCCCGTCGTCCGACCAGGTGGATGCGATCTGCGGTGCCTGGAGGGCACTATGCTGAAGGGCCGGCGGCCTGCCCATGCGGGCCGCATGCGCAAAAGACCGACCGGTCTAGCCGGCCGGTTTGGGGAAGTGCGGCGCCACCAGTGCAGAAAACCCCCCACCCTTGGAACCCACTCGGCTTCGGCCGAGCCAGCCAGGTCGCACGCCCAGCTGGGCCGCTCCAGGCCCGGCCTAGTTGGGTCTCACCAGGCCGGGCCGAGCCGGGCCACGCCAGGCCGAGTCGGGCCGCGCCCTGTCGGGACGGGCTGTGCCACTTCGGGCCAGGCCACGCCACTTCGGGCCGAGTTGAATATTTTCTTCGGACTGGTCCGACACCCCTGCTGGGTCAGACCCGTCAAAGTGGGTCAACCCAACCCGTCAGCCCATTGGGCTAAACGGGCAGGGCCTGTTAATCACATAAAATAGAATAACTTAAAGACCGCATGTCCGATCGACGTGTTGTCTGTGGAACTAAGACCCTTTGGATGAGACGGTTCTTTTGTGATACTCTAAGTGAGTTTCATATGAATTTGGATTCATCCGGGTTAGAAACACGCGTATTTCTAACCGGGCCCCTGGGACGGAAAAACCAATATCTCTCAGACCGGGCGTCCGATTGACGCGTCGTTTATTGCATTGAGTTCCTATTAATGAGATGGAACTTCGAGATACATCAAATCTAGACTTCGTGAAAGTTGATGTATCGACCCCCTTAGCTCGTGGAGTGGACCGTCCCGGAATCGAGCGAGCTTTGTGCGGGAACCCTAGAGCTGGTTGCGATAGTGACGACGATGACGACTGTACTTGGATCCTACGTGGGGTCGGAAGTGAGGACGACTGTACTTTGATCCTCCTTGGGTTCGACAGCGATGAAGACTGTACTTGGATCCTACATGGATTCAGCAGTGATGGTTACTATACCTGGATCCTAAATGGGTTCGGCAATGACGACTTCTGTACTTGGATCCTACGTGGGTTCGGCAGAGGGGATGATACAGAGGCTAAATCTAATCATCTCCACCCCTCTTCGTGAGTAGTATACCTGTGTGAGCTGAGTCTTATCTTTGAATCATTATCTTTGGAATGATTGAATTCTTTCCTGTGTGGACTGGTTGTGATTGGGCTTGGAAGATGGCGTCATACTGAGATTGTTGACTTAGGAATATTTATGGGCTTATACCTAAGTAGAGCCAGTTTATACTTCATGATTGTATCCTTCCTTTTTGGTTTATCCTTCGTGGATTCTGGGACACCTTATAGGGTCTCAGGGTCCCTACTGAGTATCGTATACTCACCCCTGCATGGGATATGCCCTCACTACATTGTGTTGGTTGCAGACGACGGACAACGCTGATCGTTGTTGAGACTTGTGGAGCGGTACGGTATTTGGAGGTGTACTATCAGGCGGGATGTACACGGAGCGGCCAGACGAACTTGAAGAGCTGAGGAGACCATCTGTACCCACCCTTTAGGTGGGGTTTCCAAAGGATGACTCGGTAGTTGCTGATTCACTTTTCAGCTGTTGTACTTTACTTTTCTCAGTTGTACTGTACTTTCAGTTGGGTTTGTATACTGGACCATTTACATTCCTTCACTTACTTTTGTACTCAGTTTACTTTGTTTTTACTCCAGCTTGCGTACTCTGTTGTTTTGTTTCCTTTTAAAAAGGCAATGCCTTCCCTTTTATCAGGATTTATGCCTTTGGTGCTAGTCACCAACCCCTGGCCTATGGAAGGCAGGCTTGGGGTAGTCACAGCATGGGCCCCGAGGACGGGTCATGACAAATTGGTATCAGAGGAGTCGGTTCCACCACAGAACATAGGACTCTGATAATTTCTTCCCGTGAAGCAATATTGTTAAGGGTATTGAGTGTGGTTATCAGTCTAGGGAGTCCAGTGTTGGTGTGGCGGCCGACGTATCCATACACCATGACTCTAACTTCTGATTTCCGACTCAGTGCACAAAAACATTGATTGCATTTGTGTTTCAAAAGTTTTCTTTGTGATTACTTTGTGTCAGATCACCAGTTTTACTGTACTAATCGTGGCGTACCTATTACTTTCAGGATGTCCCCATGTAGGCAGCCAGTTAGGGTTCCGAGCTTTGTGCGAGATGGAAGCCCACCGAGCGACGAGGCCTCAGTGAAGGGCCCCATTACAGCAAAGGCACCGGTGGTACCTCTATCCACTGGGCCACCAATACCACCGGCCCCAGCAGCGGAGAGTGCACACCACCTGAGTTCACTGCACGAGTTTCAGCGACAGAGGCTGCCCAGGTTCCGCAGAGAGACATAACCTCAGGCAGCTGAGGATTGGATGGAGGCTATCATCTGAGTCTTCAGATTAGTAGGGACGCCAGCAGACTTTATGATGATCCTTGCGGCGAGTCTCCTACATGCAGCAGTAGGTAGATGGTGGAGCCTGATGCTCCAAGTGCATGACGAGGCATCTCTTCTTTGGACGGACTTTGAGAGTCTCTTCCGCTCAGAGTCTTTTCCAGCCACCCTCCATGTAGTGAGCATATAAGAGTTACTAAAGCTACGACAGGGCATCATGACATTATCCCAGTACTCGGTGAGATTTACCGACCTCTCGTGCAACTCCACAGACATGGTACATGACCCATTCTTCCAGGCCCGGACCTTTGAGCAGGGACTGAGGCATGAGATCAGGGCTTCGATGATATCCCTCAGCATTCTGACGCAGGCAAGAGTACTAGAGCCATCCCTTCTTGTAGAGAGATTCCTTACTGAGCCTACGCCAGTAGCGAGGCCTACCACATGGCGACATGTAGCGGAGTCTTCTGCAGTTGGTAGTAGACAGATGACGCAGAGGTCCAAGTGGACCAGGCCATCAATTGGGCAACCACAGGATACTGGTTCGGATGTGCAGGGCACACGCAGCAGAGCAAGTCATACGAGAGGCAGATAGTGCTATGCATGCGGCGGGCATGGCCACATTGCTCGAGACTGCCCGACCCGCCATGCAGAGGAGCAGTAGATAGTTGAGGGACCACCCAGGCAGAGGCAGAGATTTGACCGTGGCGGTCTACAAGGAGTAGGAGGATGAGGCAGAGGAGTTGTCCAAGAAGCGGGTGGTGGGTGACGCTTTGAGGATCTACCACCACCACCACCAGGAGGTCCACCCCGACCAAAGGGAGCTGTCAGACAGAGGTAGGCTCATCTTCAAGTAGTGGAGGCTTTTGACCACGACGCACCTGAGATGATTTGAGGTATTGTCTGTGTCTACTCCACCTTTGTTGCAGTTTTTATAGACACAAGAGTGAGTCATTATTTTTATGCTGCTTCCCTTGTTCATAGTTCGGAGATTCTGACGGAGCGGTTGGCTCGATCCTTACGGCTAGAGACTCCTACGGGAGTAGAATCGACGATTACGCACTAGTGTCGGCAGTGTGAGCTTACTCTAGGAGGCGAGAGATTTGGCTGGGATCTTCTTGTAGCGGCGTTGTGGCCTTACGACGTCATCTTGGGCATGGATTGGTTTTCTACAGTCCATGATCAGATCGACTGTATTAGGCACAAAGTGCAGTGTGTCCGCACAAATGGGAGCAGGTTCACCTTCACCGGTGAGAAGGGAGCCTTTACAGTGTAGGATGGACGTATGTAGAGGAGTGGATAACCGATCACTCATTAGTTGGCTAGTCTCATCCTAGGAGCAGTTGATGTGTGGAGTCAGATTTTTCTTGTTGTGGTGAATCAGTATGCGGACGTTTTTCTTGACAATGTTCCAGGACTACCTCCTCGCAGAGAGGTAGAATTCAACATTGCCTTGTACCCCGAGACAACCCTGATATCTACTCTAGCATATCATATGGCTCCCGCTGAGCTTCGTGAACTGCGTGTACAGTTGGAGGACTTGCAGGGAAAGGGATTCATCCGACCCAGTGTTTCACCTTGGGCTTCTCCGATTTTATTTTCCAAGAAGGTGGATGGGATCTTACGACTATGTGTCGACTACCATCGCCTGAATCAAGTGACCATAAAGAACAAGTACCCACTTTCATAGATTGATGACCTCTTCGATCAGGTCAAGAGAGAACGATGGTTCTCGAAGATAGACCTCAGGTCAGGCTATCACCAGCTCAGAGTTCAAGATGAGGATGTGCAGAAGACGACCTTCAAGTGTCGGTATGGCCACTATGAGTTCTTGGTTATGCCTTTCGGTGTAACCAACACTCCAAAAAGGTTTATGAGTCTGATGAATAGGGTCTTCCAGTCTTACCTCGATCGATTTGTCTTAGTCTTCATTGATGACATACTGATTTACTCGACTAATGAGGAGGAGCACGCCTACCACTTGCGGGTTGTACTGGACACTCTCCGAGAGCACCGGATTTATGGTAATCTCTCGAAGTGTCAGTTCTGGATTCGAGAGGTCCACTTATTGGGGCACATCATCTCTGAGGCAGGAGTTTATGTGGATCCTGTGAAGATCGAGGCAGTACTTGCTTGGGAGCCACCCAGGGGCGTGACAGAGGTGCGGAGTTTCCTAAGTCTGGTTGGGTACTATCAGAGATTTGTGCCCGAATTATCGAGAGTTGCAGAACCACTTTCAACTTTGACAAAGAAGGGGAACCCTTCATGTGGGAATATAGATGTCAGCAGAGCTTCCAGGAGCTGAGGCATAGATTGACCAGTGTACCCATCTTGAGGCTACCAGAGGAGGGCATAGGGTACGTAGTTTACTACAATGCATCAGAGAACCGGACTTGGGTGCGTCCTGATGCAGGAGTGGGAAGTGATTGCTTATGGTTCACGAAATTTGAGGTAGCACGAGCAGAAATACGCTACCCATGACCTGGAGTTAGCAGAAGCGGTATTCTCCTTGAAGATGCGGCGACACTATCTTATGGGCGAGCGCTTTACAGTCTACTCTGACCACCAGAGTCTCAGGTATATATTCTCACAGAAGGAACTGAACCTGAGACAATGGAAATGGCTTTATTTCCTTCAAGTCTATGACTTTGAGATAGTCTATACTCCTGGGAAGGGGAATGTAGTAGCTGATGCTCTCAGCAGGAGATCGGGCATTCATCTACTTGGAGAGACGACGGAGCAGCTAGCCGCATTCCAGATATCCTTTATGGATAGAGAGGGGGCAATATTTCTACAGTCGCTCGCAGTCACTCCTCCACTACTTTAGTGGGTCAGAGAGGAACAACATGTGGACATTGACTGTGAGGCGCCACATGCTTAGATATCCTCAGGGCTGGCACCTGATGGATTTTCTGTAAGAGGAGAGCACATCATCCTCTTCAAGGGACATACCATGGTACCAGTTGCATTACATGAGGAAGTAATGAGTGAGTTTCACACTTCCCCTCTAGCAGTACATCCTGTAGTAGCGAAGATGTACTAGGACATCAGAAGATAGCACTGGTGGCCGGGTATGAAGAAGGTTGTGGCAGAGTTCATTTCATGATGCCTCACTTTCCAGCAAGTGAAGGCGGGGCACCAGGTACAAGTAGGCTTGGTACAGTCCTTAGAGGTTCCGGAGTGGATTTGGGATGGGATATCCATGGATTTCGTGATGGGGATCCCACGTAATTCTAGAGGACATGACTCTATTTGGGTGATTGTAGACTGATTCACTAAGTCGGCCCACTTCTTACCTATCAGAGAGTAGGGCTCAGTAGAGAGCTTGGGACACCTCTACATTCAGGAGATTGTATGGCTTCATGATGTTCCATCATCTATCGTCTCTGATCGAGATGCTCTCTTTACTTCCCAGCTTTGGAAGGGGTTACAGGAGGCTTTTGGGACGCAGCTACGCCTGAGCACCGCCTTTCATCCTCAGACGGATGGCCAGATGGAGAGGACCATTCAGACACTCGAGGACATGCTCCGTGCATGTTTCCTTGACTTTGTTTACAGCTGGGAGGATCACCTACACTTGGTGTAATTTGCGTACAACAACAGGCACCACTCCACCATCGGGATGGCACCATATGAGGCACTGTACGACCGACCTTGCAGATCACCTTTGTGCTGGACTGACCCTGGGGAGTCAGCACTCGTAGGACCAGAGATGGTTCAGGATACGATGGAGAAGGTGCAGATCATCCAGGAGTGGATGAGGACTGCACAGAGGATACATAAGTCCTATGATGATAGGAGATGGAGACCACTGGAGTTCAAGGATGGCGACCACGTTTTCTTATGGGTCTCACCTCGACGTGGATTACAGATATTTGGCTAGGGCGGCAAGTTATCTCCGCACTTCATCGGACCATTCCAGGTTCTCAGCAGGGTAGGTGAGTTGTCTTATCACCTGACCCTTCGACCTCAGTTGCACCGGGTGCATGACGTCTTCCACATATTTCAACTGAGGAGATACGTGCACGATCTGACACATATCATCGACCACAAGGAGCTAGATATCGATGACGGGGCTACATTCACGGAGGTCCTGGCGGAGATCGAGGATCAATAGTAGAAGGTCCTACGTGGATGGTCGATTCCTCTGGTTCGCATTTGTTGGCAGCACAAGAACCTCCAAGAGAGCACATGGGAGTGGGAGGCTCATATAAGTGCATTGTACCCTCATTTGTTTCTCTAGTTTATGATGTAGCTTTTCGTAGACGTAAATCCCTGAGGTGGGCGTAATGTAAAGACCCGTAAATTTGAAGGATTTTTTTTTCATAAATACTTTGGAATTATGCCAGTCTGTGGCTTCTGACGACACCTGATTCCAAGGCCCGTTGTGCCCGGAATCAATTTCCGAAGTTTTCCATGGGTACATTCAGTAAACGAACGAGCGAGTTTTTCTATCTTTTGAACTGGTTCTCAGAATTGAAATCTGAGGGCACCGATAAACTCACAACGCCAGTAATTGCTTAAGGGGACCATTACCATAGTTGCATTTTCACAGGTCGTGAAATTAAATTTTTCAAATTAAATAAGAAGTGAATAAAAATTGTGGGACAATTTTTATTTTATATCTAGGTTGTTAAATCCTACATGGGGGAGTTGGGGTGGAACCCACAAGCACCCAACTACCCATGTGAGGATATCAGTGAGGTGGGGCCCACACGATCCCCAACCTTTCACTTTCTCTAAACCCCTTAAAACCCCCCATTAAACTCCTTTGTTTAATGCTGGCAACCCCCTTGAATTTATTTGAGTAACTCTTCTTCTCCCCACTCTCCCACTTTAATTCTTGCCAAGACACACTTAATTAATTAATTGAACCTCATCAATTATTTTAATTAAGTGTATGAATTTTAAATTTTGAATGCATGGCGAAATAAAATAAAATAAGGAGAAGCCTTATTTTAATTTGGTTATATTGTTGTGTGAGGAGGAATTGGGAGAACGCTGGTGTTTTTGAAGAACTTCATCCTCAACGAAGAACACCAAATCTCTGACGAAGAACATTGACTCGGTGACCCCAGTTTCTCTGTCCTCTTCTTCCTCTACAACAAGGGAGGAGACACCGACATGGGAACTCGCCAACGAAGTCACACCATACAATCTTCTCTCCATGACAAAAAGAAGAGATGTTGCTTCCTCCTCGGGTGCTTTTCAACATCGCTTACAAAAAACCTCATCCCATGACGCCATCTTCTGCGACGTCCGACGTTCGACTTCTTTGTTGAGGTAGGGTGATTTGATTCAATTTTATTGAATATAAAATTGTCATTGTGTTTCGTGAACCACGTGCATTCTTGGCTATGTGTTACCTCCCAATGCGGAGGGCCTGGGCCGAAAAAACACGGCCCGAGGGCTCTCTGCTGGAACTTTATTCTTTTGGATTTGGCAACCGGAGTCAGAGAAGAACGTCGTTGTCGTGCCGATTGTGTGGGATGAACCGCGGCCTGCTACATGGGCCGCTTCAATGAAAGAACCGGCCGACCCGTCGGCCGGACAGGTGGAGGCAAACCGCGGTTCTAGGAGGGCGCTGTGCGGAGGAATCAGCCGGCCTGTAGGCTGGCCGGGCGGAGCTGGACCGCGGCGCCATGAGGGCGCCGCGCTGAAGGACCGACGGCCCGCCCATGCGGGCAGCGTGCGCAGAAGACTAGCTGGTCTAGCCTACCGGTTTGGGGAAGGGTGGTGCCATCGGTGCGGAAAACCGGGGGGGGGGCACCCCCCCTTGGAACCTGCTAAGCTTTGGCCAAGCCAGTCGGTCCGTGCGCCCAGCCGAGCCGCGCCAGGCTGGGCCGAGTTGGGCTGCGTCGGGCCAGGCCGCGCCGCTTTGATCCGGGCCGTGCCACTTCGGGTAGGGTCGCATCCCTTCGGGACGAGTTTAATATTTTCTTCAGACCAGTCTAACACCCCTGCTGGGTCAGACCCATCAAACTGGGTCAACCCGACCCGTCGTCCCACTGGGCTAAACGGGTCGGGCTAGTTAATCACTTAAACTGGAATAGCTTAAAGACCACGTGTCCGATCGACGCGCCATCTACGACACTAGGATCCTTTTTAAGAGACGGTTCTTTTAAGATACTATAAATGAGTTTCAGATGAATTTTGATATCATCCGGGTTAGAAACGAGCGTATTTTTAACCGGGCCCCTGGGACGTAAAAGCCAATATATCTCATACCAGGCGTCTGGTTGACGCGTTGTCTGTTGCGTTGAGTTCATATTGACGATACAGAACTTCAGGATACATCAACACTAGACTTCTTAATAGTTGATGTATTGACCCCCTTGGCTTGTTGAGTGGACCCTCCCGGAATCGAGCGTGCTGTGTGCGGGAACCCTAGTGCTGGCTGCGACTGCAACGACGATGGCGACTGTACTTGGATCCTACGTGGGTTCGGCAGCGAGGGCGACTGTACATGGATCCTCCGTGTGTTAGACAGTGATGAAGACTATACTTAGATCCTACGTTGGTTCGGCAGTGAGGGTTACTGTACTTGGATCCTACGTGGGTTTGGCAACGACGACTTCTGTACTTGGATCCTACGTGGGTTCGGTAGAGGAGATGATACATAGGCTACATCTAATCATCTCCACCCCTCTTCATGAGTAGTATACCTATGTGAGATGAGTCTTGTCTTTAAATCATTTTATTTGGTATGATTGACTTCTTTCCTATATGGACTGGTTGTGCTTGGGTTTGGAAGTTGGAGCCGTACTGAGATTGTTAACTTAGGAATATGTATGGGCTTATACCTAAGTAGAGTCGGTTGATACTTCGTGATTGTATCCTTACTTTGTGGTTTATCCTTCATGGATTCTGGGAGACCTTAAAGGGTCTCAGGGTCCCTACTGAGTATCATATACTCACCCCTGCAAAGGCTATGCCCACACTACATTGTGTTGGTTGCAGACGACGGACAACTCTAATCGTTGTTGAGGCTTGTGGAGCGGGATGGATCCGGAGGTGGACTATCAGGTGGGATGTACACGGAGTGGACAGACGGACTCGAGGAGCATAGAAGACCATCTTAACCCACCCTTCAGGTGGGGTTTCCGGAGGATGACTCAATGGTTGCTGCTTTACTTTTCAGCTTTTGTACTTTACTTTTCTCAGTTGTATTGTACTTTCAGTTGGGTTTGTATACTAGCCCATTTACTTTCCAGCACTTACTTTTGTACTCAATTTACTTTGTGTTTACTCTATCTTGCGTACTCTATTGTGTTTGTTTCCTTATAAAAAGTAAATGCCTTCCCTTTTATCGGGATTTACGCCTTTGGTGCTAGTCGCCAACCCATGGCCTATGGAAGGCGGGCTTGGGGTAGTCACGACACGGGCCCCGAGGACGGGTCGTGACAACCTAGGAGGTAAAGGGAGTATCATGTTAAATAAATGTTTTTAATTGTGTGTTTGAGGTTTTAATTGTCACATCATGACCTACCATTACCCCACCTGGTCCATTAGTAAGCTAAGAGTGACACCCCAATCCCACCTCTAATAGGCCAAGGGATGAAAAAATGCACCGAGTTAGCATACCACTGAAATTGGAGTCCTTAGCCTATAGAACCTGTTCACACAAACACTCCCTACCAAAGATTGATGATAGTGGAATACCACTCCATAGAAAGTGTATCTATAGCCTCTATGTATGTTGAGTACTAATGGTACATGTATAGAAGGATGGTGGACTACCACCCTGGTGCAACAAGGGAGTTCCAAACCCAACATCACTGTTATGATCAGAATCGATCACTACCACCCATTGAGTGTTACTAAAGAAGAATCTCACTCATTTTATCTCATATCTTATATATAATTCCATAACATAGTCCACCTTCATGTTCTATGTGAAAAATTACTCAGAATTGGATACCCATGAGCCCAAATAAGAGTCCCAAAACAGGGGATATGCAAGGTAGAAGTTCTTGGGAATAGTACACGATGTATACAATTAATCACCATGGGTGTGACATCATATATAGGCCTACGGGTGCCCTTAACTAGACATTTATTTTGTATCCATGTCCCTAGATAGGGTGTGTCACTATGAGGACATGGTGTGTGAATTCACCCAGGGTCATAGGTGTGTGCCACTAAAACACGACCTGACTAATTGGGTAGGGTCACATGAAATGTGGTCTCAAACACATGATATGTGACACATAACTTAGCTGAAACCTTAGCCATCATGAGAACTTGAGATACATGGAGTGTGTTTCTCTAGGACAAACATTTTGCATACACATTTTCATCATACGGTAATGCATGGTCTCAATACAGTCCCTAAATCCACTACTCCCAACACCAAATACCCCATTGACCCTTGTGTAACTATTAAAACCATAATTTAAATCATATTATCATAAATTCTTGGGATTAAATGGATAAAAAATAGAATTTTTATCTTGTTATTAGGATTCCTCACTATAACACTCTGATATTTTGTGAAATATATTTTTTCAAATTGATTTGGTCTGTTGATATTTTTCATTTCACACAACACTAAAAAAATTATATTAAATATCTAATTAAAAAATTCCTTTCACATGACACTAACATGTCTTGGTCTTTCCCTACATGCAACACCTGTTTGGAATACGTTACACGCGACACTGAGTTTCTATAAAACATCATTTTATTATTATAATTATTTAAATGAGAAAATTACAACCCAACTGTTAAACTTAGTAATATGAACAGTAATTACTACTTTTTAAATTTTTTTAAAATTATATTATACAAATAAATAATATTTATAATTAAAGATATAATTTTTGGTAAATCCATTATATGTTTTAAAACACTACTTCCTCAAATGAATTGCTTTTAATGTATTTATGTCAGAAAATAAAAAAAATTAGAAAAAATTAGAATTTTGATTTGGTAAAATAAACTTAATTTTTGAATTTATATTTTCTAAATTATCTTTGGGTGAATTTTTGGGATTTTTCTAAGAAACATATATTTTTGATGAATAATGAAAAATACTGAATTTTAATTCAAAACTGCTTTTACATATAATTTTTTTATAAGGTTAAATTATATTTTAATTTGGTTTAAAAGTTTAATTAGATAATATTTTTATCAATCATCCCAATTTGGTTCATTTTAATCAATTTCACTTTGAAATTGAATATCAAAACATAGAAATCTTTTAAACATTTTTACATTAAAAAGCCACATTGTCGACCCAACTACGAGATTAAATTTAAATTAATTTATATCTATTATGTGTTTTAAATTTGGAAAAATTGATTCAATATTTTTAATAATAATAATTTATAATTTATAATAAGTTAATCTATTTTTTTACCAAAAAAATAGTGAAAGTAATTAAAATTAATTACAACGATTAAGGTAAGATTAATCTTAATAAGGCACTAAACATTAAATTTAAGGGACCAACCAGACCTATAATCTTCTTGCAGATCAATTTTATGGATATATTTAGACCATATAATACCTTTTATCTAATTTAATCCACTATTTTATCCACTTAAAACATGAAAAATGTTGTTGGACTTATCTCTTCAAATATTTACAAGAGTGCCACTCCTTCTCCACTATAAAAAGGTCTCCTCTCCTCCCACTTCCTCACACCTCTCAAACCAAAAATATTCCGAAAATATATGCTCAATAAAATCATAAAAATACCTCCATATCTCCTTAAAGTCTCTATTTGGGAATAAATCCTTCTAAGGAATCCCTTTGGTGCAAACCAAAAGGAGTGACTCGAATAAGCGGTAACATTCTTCCTTAAGTTATTTTATTTTATTTCGATTATACACACCCTAAAAACTTATTATGAATTATTGTATAAAAAATTATAATAAGTATAATAATATGTTTTTATACTAATTTTTCTACCTATACTTACACACACTTCCATCTAATGGGTAATTAACGTACTTTTTAAGTGTACGATAAACCACTGCCTCACTAAATGATGATTGTTCATTTTTCCTTTATCGTTTATCGTGGTAAATATTATGATGGAAACTATTTATATATATTTTATATATTATATTTATTATTTATTTAATCTTTTTTAATCATTTTACAACACATATCCTTATATTTTCCATTTTTTGTAGATATGATAATTTCATTTGAGGAAATGTGGACTATCGCCCCCTCAAAGTGATGTGATTCATTCACACACTAAATGGAATCTATTTAGGATGGTTTTAATAAAATTATATGATGTATATTTTATAATAATTATACATGAATTATAATATATAAATATATGTCATTTTATTACCTTATTTCAATAATACTATTAAACATAAACAACGTTCATGCGTACGTACCACCTACCTTCTCCATGAATAGTGTATTCAATTTAATAATTTTATATTATATAAATTATTATACTAAAAATATAATAAATATAAATTATATTTATATATTGTTTTAAATTCATTAAATCTTGATATAAGTATAATGACCAAAGATATAAAAAATTAAGATGCATGCGAAGAAAAAATCGGATATTACCCGAAGTGAAACCTTAACATAGAATTATTAACAAGTGTGTAATATATAGTCATAATAAAACCATATAATTTTTTAAATATAAGAATATGGTTCTGATATATATTTATAATAAACATATATTTATTATACAAGAGGTTTGTATGAGTACAACGAGAGTCAAGACACAAGGTAAAGTGATTTCGTCTTACTTCTTATTTTTGTGAGATACATGCCATGTTCACCAATCTTTCATTTTTCATGGTGTATATACTTCCCATGAATATATTATATGATTATTATTCTTAAATATATGGGTAATTACATATCCATTCAAATACCTTCCTTTCATAGGGTTTATGTTTCGAAAGTTTTCAAATTGGTAAGATAGTTTTGTCTTAATTTACCTACTTTGAGAAAATTTCCATGTGATGAACCAATATTTTTATATGAGGTGTAAATACTTCCATTTACATGTTATATCGTGAATATATTTATTTCATGATATTTTAATCTTCATGTAATTTCACTTTCTTACATGGTGAGTATGGTTCAAATTTACTAAGAGATAAGTGTTTATTAAAACAATCTAAACGCTTTTCGAGATTGATTATGATTATGCTTCATTTGTTGAAACATTATAATAAATCTATAAATAAAATTAATTAATTTTACTATCCTTGTGTTATTAATGACATATTCATTATTGGTACAATTTTTCTACTCTTTGGTATATATGATAATTAAGAAAGTGTTTTCAAGAAAGCCCTACTTTACCCTCTATTCGTCCAGAAATCTATGTTCCTTAAAAATAATGTTTTCTAAAAAGGGCTTCCAAGAATATTTTAATATTATCAAATAATATTTTAAATAAAATTTTTCCCTTTTTGTTTTTTACAAATTTTTTCAAAGGAATATTCTTATCTCTTTCTGAATAAGGCATTTTTCTAACCATTTACCGTGCAAAAGGAATATTCTTTTGACCTCATACGACATGTACAGATTTACCCATTATCATTTCTGTGAAGCTTACTTTTCATATTTAAAAGGATAATTTTTAAGGAAAATTTTCCCAATATTATTTTTAAGGAAAATGGTTTACAAATTTTTTTCAAGTTTCTTTATATGTTTTCAAGGAAAATGGTTTTGAAAACGTTTTCAAGATTCTTTTATAAATTTTCAAAGAATATTTTTTTCAAAATGTTTTCAAACTTCTTTTATATATTTTCAAAGAAATTTTTTTACAAAATGCCTTCAAGATTATTTTATTTATTTTAAAGGAAAATGGTTTTTAAAATTATTTCAAGATTTGAAAAATGTTGTCAAAGAAATAGTTTTTATGAAATTTTCAACTCCTTTTATATGTTCTCATGGAAAATTATTTTAAAAATATTTTCAAGGTATCTCTAAATTTTTTTAAATAAAATGGCTTCAAAAAAGTTTTCAAATATTTTATTATAATATTTTAATTATATTTTCAAGAAAATTGTTTTCAATGTTTTTTATGTTTTAAAGAGTTATTTTAAAGACGAAAGGATATTTTCCTCAAGAAATGTTTTAAAAATATATTTACAAGTTTTTTTACATCAAAGATGAAATATTTTTATGTTAATAAAAACCTTATAGAATATGATCCAAAGGTTCCATTCATATTCTTTCTTTAATTGTTTATTTTTTGATGGAATGATTCTTATGAAACTTGTTTCTCTTCATTATCCGAGGTTGTTTATACGTAATAATCTACTGGGATCTCTTTATCATCCACATCCATGTTTCTTAAAAATGTATTTCAAAAATTTTTTACTATTTAAAAGACTATGTTTTAAAGTCATTTATACCATTTTTTGACTTTTTATAAGAGGTTTATGAAGGAATATTTCCGTCGTTTTCCAAACAAGGTGCTTTTTAACAGAATTAAGGTAAGAATGTTTTTTTAACTTATATAGAGGGTGCGGCTATTTTCCGCCGTTAAAAAATTGTTGAAGCTTCCCTTACACGCTTATAAGAATATTTTCAAACAAAATGTTTTATTTTATATGACTCTTAAATTATTTCAAAATAAAAAGAGATATTTCTCTAAAAAGAGTTTTGATTTCATCTATGTCAACATCTTTTGATGGATTTTAAGCTTATTTGAAGCTGATTTATTATGAAACAAAACTTCCATATTGTATTGAAGGTTTTGTGATATGTTTTACTATGGATATGTTATTTTTATACCCTTCATGGTTTATGGTGAAAGCATTGACATTTCGTATGCTAGTTTTAATACGAATGTTTATGTTATGTTTAAACCTTTTCATATGGGAATGCATTGGACTTAATATGTGACGAGTGGAGCCCTCTATAGCTCCTCAATGCATCGGTAGGTCTCATAAGACAAACTAGTGTCTTCGAACAAGGCCTTGAAAAAATCTTATTTGTAGTCTTCGCACGAGGCCTTGGCTATGTGGTTATGATAGTCTGGCATTATGCATTCCATCATTATGAAAGTGGTTATTGATATTGCATGTGATTATTCGATTAGTAGAATATCCATGTGACTAAGTAAATGGCATTATTTCATTTTATTTTTGCCATACTATTTTTAAGTTCAAGTTTAAAAGGCTTTTGTTTTAGTTATAAATTGCCTTAAATGTTTACTCTTATTTATGAAAGTTTCTGCTATATTTTTATCCTTACTGGGAATTTGAGCTCACCACTTTTAATGATTTATTTTTCCCAAGATGTGAAGAAGTAATTTATGAATGTCCTACAGGGATAGTATGTGGGGATATGAGTGTGGACTATGAAGAAAATATGTTGTTGTGGTTTTCATTTTTATGATGTAATGTAAGACTTATGAATATATCTAGTGTTTCCAAGGCTACTAAACAAATAGGTCTTTCGAGATTTGATCTTTCTTGTGATCTTTCCAATGTTATGTAATAATGCACCGACTCTGGGTAACTGGGGTCAGGGCATTACAGTTGGTATCAGAGGAAGTTTAGTACAAACTTTGGAAGCTAGATTTAGATAAAATCTGATTAGAGAACATAGATTTAAGATGGACTTTGAGGATTAGTATAGAAGAACTTCCTAGAATTTTGGTATTATAGAGATTTTGTGAGTTTTTTGAGCAATACATCCCTGTCTGGATACGAGAAGGTAGAGGCGGCTCTGGCACAGATGTAACTAGGGGAAAAACCCAAAAAACACCGCTTTGTGCTGGACTCGAACGGGAACTGGTGCACGACAACGGGCCTTGCTGCACTCTTGGTTACGACACTCCCGGGGGATATGCTTAGGATAACTCTCATTTTCTTTACAAATCATTATGAAGGGTTTATGAGTATATACTTCCTCAAAGAAAACATTTTTAATGATGATGGATTATATCCATAAATATTTCAATTTATGTTAAGTGTTTTATAAGTATGGAATTATGTATTTTGATTCATAAACTGATCTAGTTTATGCCATTGTTTAGAAATGACACCTACTGGAAGAAATGGAAACTGTATCAATGCACGCACTCTATGTAGGGATTTCCCTCCTGCTCAAGATAATTATAGTAGAGCTGGTGATGCAACTGGTGCCGATCAGCTAATCACCATACTGGGACAACTCACTCAGGTTATGAATAATAACCTTACCCGTATGGAGCAACCTGATCCGCAGCGTGGAGGATCAATGTTAGATCAATTCATGATGCAACAACCACCAACGTTCAATGGGAGTACAAATCCCATAGTAGCTAAGAAATGGATAAATTCCCTAGAGAAAATATTTCAGGCTTTGGGGAGTAGTGAAAGGGAAAAAGTTATCATGCCTGTTTACCACCTCACTGGATATGCTGATCAATGGTGGTCATTGATTCAAAACTTGAATGAAGATGATGAAGTATCAAATATGGAATGGAGGGAGTTCAAAGACCTATTTTTATAAAAATACTTTCATCGTGACCATCGAGCAAATATGGAAAGACAATTTCTGAGTCTGAGACAAAATGAGGATGAGAATGTCGCAAAGTATGAGGCTAACTTTACAAGGTTAGCAAGGTATGCTGGAGATTATATACGTAACCCAAGAAGTAATATTGATCATTTATTTGATGGTTTAAAACCATTTCTCCGTCGAGCATTAGTCTCACAATCCTTTTCATCGTACGAAGACATTGTCTCATGTTCTATCAAGACTAAAAAAGAATTTTCTAAGTCTTATGAAATTAAAGAAAAGAAAGAGAAGAAGAGATCTGCTGATCAATCTTGGAATGGAAATAAGGGGAAGAAGGGAAAGGTTGAATATCCATCCTGTGGTAAATGTGGGAAGAAACACCCCTGTACTTTCTTGAAGGGAATGGGTGTCTGTTACAAGTGTGGTGAAAAAGGCCACCAAGCTCGTGATTACAAAGGGAAGAAGGAAGCTACTAATGTTCAATGCTACAATTGTAGGGAAATGGGACATTATGCAAATGAATGTCCTAAGAGTTAGGGGAACTTACCTCAGAAAAGGCCAAGGGATCAAGTCCAAGCTTATGCTATCACTACTGCTGAGGTAGAAGATCCGAAAGACGTGGTGGCAGGTAATTTAATGGTTTCCTCAAGTTTAGAAAATGCGTTATTTTATTCTGGATCATTGCATTGTTTTATATCTTCCGAGTTTGCTAATAAAATTAGATATTTGCAATTTGATTTAACAAGGGAGTAATCAGTTAAAACTCCTAAGGGAAGTATCATTGCAATAAAGTTTTGTGAATCCGTCCCCATCAGAGCACATAAATGTTCTTTATCTGCTGATCTCATCATCATACCTATGATTGAGTTTGATATAATCCTTGGTATGGATTGGCTTTCGGACTATGATGCGAAGATTTATTGTAAGAAGAAGGAGGTTATGATTTTGATGATGATGATAAGGAACACCTTATCTTTAGAGCAGAATCATCACCACCAAATTCTTATCTAGATTCACCCCCAGTAGCTCAACTAAATTCAATTATTGGGGAGGAAGAGAAAGAAATGACTGTGGGTGAGGAAAATAATGTTCAAATAGATGATGTACCTATTGTGAATGAAAATGTAGATGTATTTCCGGAATATTTACCTGGACATCCTCCAGAATGATAAAACAATGAAATACTCACACAAAATATATATTGTCTCCATATGTTCATGGATAATAATATCACTTCCAAAACTAAGTCATAGTTCAGGTAATTCTACTCATGGTGTCTCAAATTCCTCAAATCGTATTGATCAATGTCTGAATATCCATTACAATGCATCTGATTCCATCCCCAAAGGAATTTTAAAACACTACATACTCAACTATATCCTATGGAATCTTTAATATAGGAACATTGTTCAACCCATTACTCATCTCCTTGAAGGCTCCCTAACCTAGCCCATCCCCGGAAAAAAACAACCCTTTCTTTATAGAGATAGTAAAAGGGACTAAAATCATAAAAAATTATTCCATGAACCCTCAAAAATACCACACCAAAAAAATAAAACATTTCACCTCTGACACTCAATTGGGAGATTCCTGAGTAATAACTACACCAGTGTTCACTGGATCTAAAGACATACCATGATCAGATATTGAATTCCAATAAAAGTGGACCTCATGGATCCAAAAATGAAACTTTGAGATCTTAATGTAAATTGATGCCCCCAAAGTAAGTATAATATCATATAAAAATTCATCATATGGTCCACCCCATATATAGATTATATTAGAACATCATCGATAAGGAAAACCATGAATCATACCACAACAAGATGGATGATTTGTTATATGATTTCCATGCTCATAGTGTGGGAATTAGTCTGGACAAAAGGAATCACTAGAAAACCATATTTCCCATAGTGAAATAAAAAAAATTCTTCATAATATCATACTCATGAACCCTCAATAGATGGTAGTCAAACCTGAGGTTATTTTTTTGAAAACCAACTCACACATTTTAGTTGGTCAAAAAGGTCATCATTACCTATAAATGGGTATATATTCTTGATCATCACAAGATTCAGGAGATAATAATTAAAGAAAATATTCAAGATCCCATTCTCCCATTTTAGGAATAACACTAGATCCACCTTGGGGGATGCAATAGGTCTGAGAATACCTTTCTATTGAATGAATTTCTGATTCACTCTCATATCTTAAAACTTGGTAGGGTACATCTGATATGAAACAGAAGATATCGCAGTGTAGGTCAATGTAGAAGTCAATGTCCAACCTTGGTGGTACTCGCATAACATATTCAGGAAATATATCCATATAATCCCTCATTATTACTGGTATCTATATGTATAAATTTCTCACTACATCAAGTTCCAAATAGCCTAGTTGATGGGTGATTTTTTGCTACATCCTTCTCTTGATTCCTACTTGCTAAGCCATAAGATCCTTATCACCCATGAATGAGAATATTATCCCATAAATACATAGGAATTTAACTTTACTATGATAATAATAAGTGCGTGAACTATGTAAAACCAAGCAATACACATAATGATTTCATACAGTTTCATTTCAAATACCAAGAGTTCCCTTGAGAAACTCTTTCCACTATGTGCCAAATTCCATTACCAACAGATGTGAGATAAAGAATACTAGCTCCCTGTAGAATCTTATAGCCATAAATGATGGGATAAAGACTCTAATAGAATCTATAACATTCACATAAGGGATATATTGATGAAGGAATCATAGATTCCAATATCTAAATTTACAACAGCTAAATTATGTAAGAGAATGATCATTCCATGAATCGTCTCATGAGCACCCCAAATATATCCATAAATGTACTAAAACTATTCACACACTCAACTAATAGACCTCTAAACTTATCATGGGATACTTGATTGAGGTGATGTATATAATTCATAGCATTTTCCTCCACCTAAAACTCGTCTTTCCAGAGCTTCACCTAATCCTCTTTCATCACCGACTCCATGGGTGTCGCACTGACCCCACCCTATACATACTTGGTTGTGATTTTTCCTCTATTTTCGAGTTACATACATTTTCTATCCATTATTTATATAAAAAATCATTAGGAAATCACAATCCATGTGACCTCACCCATCAGAATCATGGCATCATCCCTCTTCAGGATGACTAGACCCTTTGTGTGAACATTTAACTATTGATACACTTGTCTATGTCCAAGAATGAGTATGCCTCCTACACCAAAAACTTGATAGTTGATTCCTTCTAGATGATATAGATGAAGTAGACCCACTATGACACAAAATTTTTTATAGCTTCATAACATCCCTCTTCTAGAAAGTTCTATGTAACCAAGGCTTTCTCAATAATTTCATCATTGGTTGGAATGAACAAGGATATCGTGCTTGCTAAAATGTATCTACGAAATCCCTATTAAACATCCACACCTGTAGGTGTATATCTCTTCAAATTTCAAGAGAGTAACGTGTAATGTCATAAATATGTGAGGTATACTCAACAATAGACATATCACACTACTGCATCTCACGCAACTCCTATATTTGTATAGAGTGAAAGATCCAAATATATTACTAAATATGGAATAACTATTGAAATTCATTCCATGAGAGCATAGTATCATCATGGTTCTAAGTGACCATGACCAAATATTTCTCTACATCTATATTAAGAATAATGGTTTCAAATATAACCATATGATTAGGAGGGGTATGAATAAGAAATTAAACTCAGACAACTACCTCAATCTAATACTCTATATATTTAGGGTCTAGATCACCATGAAGCCTAATAGGTCTCAATAATTGGATGTCACATAATGTGATAAGACTACACACATCATCTTCCTAACCTACTAGTTCTATAATATTTCCTATATACATTTGATCATCTACCTAGAACACTGAAGGTGGATACATGTGCCACTCATCAGGTAGAATCACTACTCTCCACTCACCTAGATGGAACACTTCATGAATAGAAATTGAATTGATGAATCATTTCTAAACTAGTCCTCATCACCACCCTCTATTTTTATCTTATCTGGTTATCATCACATAGTCTTCTGAAAATTTAGTGAGACATACCATGGTTATATGATCATATCCATGAAGTGACTGAAGAATGATATGGAATTAAGAAGGTTCAATACTATATAATGAATGAAACATTGGTTTAACTACTATTGATGTTTTGATATAAAGAGTAAATAAACATTTAGTTATAGTCCAAGTGTGTGGATACATCATCCATTGTACCATCACTAGATTCACAACCCTTATAGAAAAACTTTATACACTCTGACATCATTTCCCTATGTTTCAAAACCAATCCCCATGACAAAACCAACCAAAAAACTAACCCAAGGTCAAAAAAACATTGATACCACTTTGACATGACCTAACCCAATAGAACCCCAGTTGGTCTAGCAGTAATCCAAGAGTGATAGGCCAAGATCACCTCCAATAAAATAGGGGTTAGTGACAAATACTGAGTAGGAATAACACTACAATGGGATTCATTAGCCGAAGGTAGTTGTACACATGAATACACTCAGATCTATGAAATAGTGTAGATATTTAATAAGTGGTAGATTTTAGAGAGTAAAAAAGTCACGTGATGACCTATATGATACATATCCTAGTACTAAGAATAATATAAAAGATATAAATAGAAAAATACCTGAACAACTGGAAAAGAGGTCCCAACATGAAAACAATAGGTAAATGAGAAACTAAAGATATCCCAGGTCACAATCTCTGTGACTGACTACCGAATGCAGTCAGTTCCCTCAAGTATCATTATGATCTATTGATACCCAGTCTACCAAGGTCATTGTCGATCTACATTCTGTATACATAAATACATGACACATGTTAGCATATCCTATACTGGGGTGAGTATTAACATACCTTGTAGTATTACCTAAAATTCAAGAGGGATGTAATAGAAAAAATAGTCACTTAAACCCATAGACATAAAGGGAAATTAAACAAAACACCAGATATTATAAAAAAACTCTTTTATGAAAGGATAGGAGACTCAAACTCCAAAACAAGCTAAGAATGGTGATGAGTTTACCTGAAGCTACAATGGCCACATCTTTAATGTTTTTAAACACATGTAACCTCAAAAGAATCAGAGTGTCGATCCCTCTCCTTTATTCTAGACTTCATTTCCAAGGGATTAATAAATCTAATAGAGGACTTTTTACCAACTAGAGATAGATGATTATGGAGTACCATTCCGTAGATAGAGGACACAAACCCTTTGTATCGTGGGGTAGTATCTACTTTAATTGTATAGTAGTATGGGGGGGGGAACTCCGTATTTCAATATTGGAATTATAACCTCTGAATCTGGCTGATGATCAAACCTTCTTTCTACCACCTTCAGAGCATCACATAAGAAGTTTCCAACTCTTGTCACCTCATATCATATCTTTTATTCTATAATGTTGGCATCCATCATGTCCTATATTGAAAAATACTCAGGATGGGTTACTCACATGACTAAATCAAATTCCTATAGGAGGGGATATGAAAGGTAGATGTTCCTATTAATAGTAAAAGGCATGTATAATGGGTCACATGACATGTGAATTTTTTCATAATATTGGGTGTGTTTTTTCCTAGACATATATTTGGTAGCCCTGTCCCTCTACACAACACATATTTATAGGGTCATGGTGTGTAAATTAAATTATGGTCCTGGGGATGTACCCCCGACACACAATATGACTACCCAGGTAAGTTCATATGACATGTGGGCAATACCACATGGAATGTGATACTTTACTCAGTTGAAACTGAATCCTTTGTGAGAACCCAAGATACATCAAGTGTGTTCCTCCAGGATACACAACTTATAATCAAATTTTCAATAGATATTGAAGTATGTCCATCACATGGTCCCCATATACACTACCCCCACCACAAATTTACCATTTGGTGCTTGAATAACCCTTGAATTCATAAGTGAAAATTATCTAATCAATGATTTTTTACCACTGGTGGCTGAAAATCAGAATTTTGATCTCCCTATTAGGGGTCGTCACACCTCTCGTCATTTTTTAGGGTCCCATATGATGGAGAAAATTCCCAAATTCTACAAATCTATATTCATCCATTATCAAACTATTGATCCCATAATCACTCACACATCCACCACAATTTTGGCAAATCAATAGTGCTCAAACTGACACGAAAATATCGAATCGCCAACCCTGAGAGCCAACAAAGAAGAATGAGGAGAATGGTGGTGTGGAAAATAAACGAGAATAAAGTCAAATTTACATTGGATTATTCAACCCTATCCAATGATCAAAAATTGTAAAAGAAAAATGGGGAAACCCATGGCTGTGACAAATATATATAATTAGGTTCAAGAATACAAATTAACATATTGGATCATGCGATGAATGATATTTTAAGTAATATAAATGATGCACAATTCATGAAAAAAAATAAAATAATCAGGTTCATAAATACATAAAAAATGATATCTACCTCAAGAATGGATCAGTAATTTGTGAAGAACACATCCACTAGTGATTAATGTGATGATCTTTTTGAGTTCGTCATTTGTCTCATGGATCCCCTGATTGTTCATCAAAAATATAAGTTCCCAAGTTGTCAATACCAATAGATATCTCCCGTCATCCACTCTAATATCTCTAGGTTTTCAGCTAACATTAGATATTTATCATATTGATGTATAAATAAAAGAGTAGATTAGGTTTTTATTCCTTATATAAAAAAATTATTTAATTTATTTAACACACACACACACACTAACTCCTCCCTTCCAAATAACCTCTATTCCAACAAAACTTATGTCAAACCATGGGTAAAATCTATATTTAGGAAATAAACACAGTCTCATATTATACATCTGATATCTTGATCAACGATAAAAACTTTTATTCTAAAAATATGTGTGTATGTTATTCAATATAAATTAATAGTTTTAATATATTAGTTTTAGGGTCCTTCGACACCCAAAATGTAGTGCCAAATCCAAGGGAAAATAAAGAGATATATTAAGAAATATTAAAAGGATATAAATATGAAAATAGAGTTTTTACATGACTTGACCTTATCTCTTCACCAATCTATGTAAAATAATAATAAGCTGCCGGTGTAATGATATTGCAACTATATCACGTTATAATCAATAATAATCATGTTGTGTTAATGTTTAGGTTAGTTTGACCACCTATTAAAAACCTATATGAAATTAAATATTTAATAAATCTAAAAAAGATAATTAATGATATAATATGATATAAATATTTAAATAATTATTTTAATTTTTTTTATAAAAATGACACATCATTTTTTACTCTATAATTAATAAAACACCTCTCATTGGGTAAGAAAATAAATGAAGTCTAGTTTTTTATCGATTTCATATTCAAGTATAAATAGTGAAAAAATAAAGTTAATTTGAATCTTAACAAATAATTATAAATCATTCATTACAGTAAATTTAATGATCTTGTAATGATTAACTTAGTAAGAAGAATTATAACTGATATTGCTCCTATGAAACTAGTACAAATGGTTAAAATATAAACACTCAATATGGAAAAATAGGTAAAAACTAACAAATATACATCTATATAATGATTATAAATGAAAATTATAAATATAGTTTAGAACTAATATCATTATTAAATAATATGATAAGATATTTATGTTTTTATAGGATGTTAATGAATATTCAATTAAATAATAATAATGGTAAGGGGTTTTCTTGACTAAAATCTTTTTCTTCAGTCATACTCAACCCACTAAGGTTATAATATTTAGAAAAAAATATTCTACCCAATGATGATGTTATGTTGAATTTGAATCTTATTTTTTTTTTGAATTCATGTTTCACACAAAATTATTATTCCTTGGGGAATCTATTTTTTAACGAATATTCTTTTTTGTTAAGAATGATTCTCATTTCTTTTAATGAATTTTTTCTTCATATTCATGTTCTTACTTATCACCAATGTTCCATTTTTAATAATAAAAACTAAAAAAAAATTCTATAATGATCCTTATATTACCTTTTATTTCATTTAAGATAATAGTTTTTTTTATCCTTTTTACATTTTGGGTTTTTAATAAAGGTCTTTAAAACTATTTAAAAGTTTTTTCCTTACCATGATCTTATATCCATACTTTCTAATTAACATTTTGACATATTTTTTATTTCATATCAAGGTCTTAATATTCAATTTTTTTAATTAATATTTTTATCTTCAACCTCAAAATAATGATTTTGTAATGATTTTTAAAAATCACATATTTTAAGGTGATATTGAGAGTCTGTTTTTAAGAAATATACTTTTTGTTATTTTTATTCTATTTTTAAAGGATTCTTTTTCAATGTGGTAATGGTTCTTAAATCACCATATAAGTTATCATTTTAAATATTCCTTTTGTGTGATAACGTTTCTAGTATAAAATGATCATTATTATTTATGTGATATAATTTGGAAAGGTTATGAATTCCATTTTTTCCATATATTATTTATTGAATGATTTGATTCTAAGAGGAACTCATATTTTTTATGATGACGGTTGGTGGCCTATATCACCCTATAATGAATTAGATATGGTTTTATATCTCATGAGATAACTATGTGAATCGATTAAGAAATTCTCTCTCCACTATTGGAATCAGGTAGTGATGACTACTCCACTATGGGAATCAGGAAGTGATTCATGCTGTATTATGGTATAAAAATTAGGTGGTGATGCACACTCTACTATGATATTCCTCAATATTTTTGTTCCACTTATTTTTTGTAATTTATTATTTATTTACATGTTATTTAAAATGTATATGATGTTCAATTTTATAAATAAATTTCATTTTCTCATGTTATGATTTCATGTTTACTATTATTTTTGTTATGTGTTTCTAAGACATTTTTGATGAAATTTGTTTGTTATTATGTTCCTATTCAATGAAACATAATATTCAATCATGTTTTATGAATTACCCTCATGATCCCATGATATTTTTATATAATATTTCTCCCTTGTTCATGTTTTCCCTTGTGTTTATTATATATCATATATAACTAATTTATATGTTTCCCTTATTGATAATAAGTGCTCAAACCATTATTATGTTTCCATTCACTTGGTTATGTAGATTATTATCTCATATGAGATATCTAGAAGATAGTTAATAGGATAACTGTTATGGATAAATGTTCATGAGTGTTTCAAAATAAGATGTTTATATAGATTGTTTCCAAGACACAAAACCTTTAGGTTCATGGGTTATGAAAATATTTGTGTGATATATTAATTAAACAATGGTGACAATATATTATTTATTTATGTTTATCTTGGGTCTCCCTAGATTGTATTAGAGATTATTTAGTTATTTTTTATATTATATTAGTTATATTTAGTGTTATGGTTAGATTAACTTACTAAAAACCCTATATATTTTTTTTAAGTATAGGATGTTGTTTTGAAATATTATTAAAGTATTTAGTAGGTGGTTTTCTTAAAAAAACATCCTTATCTAGATACTGGAAAGTGGATGCAGTTGTAGAACGGATGTACCTACGGTAATAACCCTGAAAGGTATTGGTTGATAATTTAATTGATCATCACCCTGAAGCATGATGAGTAAGTCTAAGAATACACACCTAGTTTGGAATGCCCGAGGGATATTATTTAGTTGATCATATTCTATTTACAAACTACTATGAACAATTTATGTCATATTTAATTTAAGGGATTATATTTTGAAGTATAAGATAACCCATATGAAAGAAACCATGGTCAAACAAAGATTGATATAGTTTTAACTAAAGGAACTATATGCCAATGTGATGATGTAATAGAATAAGAAAGTTTATGGTTGAATTTATCTTATGATTATGATAATTACCATGTATTATTAATTTTTCATCACTCATGTAAATACTTTTTTTTGTTTTAGTAATATATGTACAAAAAGGATCCATAGTTGATAAGGAAAATATAGACATTACCTCAAAGAGAAACCCATCAAAATAATATTCATAGTGAGAAACTTGGTGATTATGAAAACCAACTATCAAGAAATATGATTAGAAATACGAACATAGTAGAATTCCTAAACACACCAAAGAAGAGAAGTATGTAGTCTCATAAAAGATTATGTATTGAATTTTATGAAGGAAATTTTTTTCATCTTATTATATACCAAATATGTGGAAATAAGCCTCAAGGGAATTTCCTCAGGGGGATAAGAAGATTCTTTACTTGTGGAAGCGTAAGTCATCGAGCATAAAACTATTTTTGGAAAATTAATACACCAATTAGTATGAAGGGAGTGTAAAACATGCATACAAAATAACAACTAATAAGTCTAATTCTTTAAGTATGGAAAACATGAACATTATCTTAGTGAGTTACATAATCCCAAGGATGATAAGGATAATAGGTTTGAATAACCACAATAACCCATAGAATAAGGTTGATATTTATCAATGACTATTAATGAGATGTATTTTTATAACTAACTCATCCACCTCTAATTTATAAAAATGGGATCTCAAATATAGCCACTATAAGTTTCCCTGATTTTTTTATAAGTGTACCACCATTATGTTTTTTTAACAAATAAATTATCTAGTTGTATGATTATAGAATTTTATAATTTAAGTTTATGAGAACATAAAGATTATTATGGGTTATTTAGATGGATATAATGTAATTTTGGTAATGGATTAACTAATTCAAAAAATTCTACATATTCACTTATCGTGGTCTAATTACCCACCATATCTTCATAATTGAAAAAAATGGAAGGGGTGGAAATAGAAAAAAGTGGCCAGCATGTAGAGATATTAATGTCACTATAATAATAGATGAAGAAACAAATCATTTTCATCATCATCCATCAATACACCATGACTATGTGTAGGCCCTAATATTTCCAAATAATTTGAAATCACAATACCAATGGTTTATGTAAAATAAAACCCCCACCACCGTTGTTAGAACATATAGATATTTTGGTTTAGTGAAAATAGGGGATGCCTCCTAGTGGCCTTGGGGTGGGAGAAGTTCAAGAATCAGGTTCAATTCCCCAGTGAAAATTAGACCATGAAGTGTATGTGGGAAATATGTCACTTAACGGAATGCCATGTTTGGGTACATAGAGATCCACCTAGAGAAAACATGGTGGTGGAATCCATCCCAATACAACATTTAGTTTATATGGTTTAATAGAGAGGGAGGCACACATATGATTGTAATTAGCAAGTGAGGAGAAGGGTTGTTATCTACTGAAATTTGTTATATAGGAAATAGATTATATGGAGAGGGAATAGAATAGTGTGATGGAGTTGGATACTTTAAATAGGGTTTGTAGGGTTTGAACATTGATCTAAATGATACTTATGTTAATGAGGATAGTTCTTCATCGTTGTCACCATTCGACCTCAAAGTTTCATCGGCACCACTAATTTGAAGAACCATAGGGATTGATAGATAGGTGTATGTGTTTTATTTTGTGTGTGTTGTAACTATTATAAAAATAGAGAATCAAATTTTACACCGTAAAACAATTTATGATAATCAATCACTACAATTATGAACTATAAACCCATTTAAAAATAAAATAGGCCTTAACACCCAAACACGATAGGTATTTAACTCCAATGGTTAGTAGGAAACACAATAATATAATTATTATTTTTATAAGTGATCAAATTTTATATATTCTTCCTTATAAAATTAAATATTGAGTTTTATTATGACCACATATAGCTAAATTCACTAGTAACTAATAAATAAAATTGTCAGGATGTAATTTCTTTAGGGGGCGCAATGACATGAGATTTCACTATATATTCTCCTTAAATAAATAATATTTTAATTATAATGTTTCAAAAACTATAAAAAAATAAAATTAAAAAATAACCGTGATAAATTTTGAACAATAAATATTATAATTAAAACCGCTGGTATAAACTACAGTAACTTAATTGAAAAATCAATAAAATAATTATATATAAATTCAATATAGAATCATATGTCCTTCTTAAGAAGCCCATTTTTCTTATCTCAAAATGGAGGTAGATTCACTAGGGTATAATCTAGACCACCCCTAAAACAAACTTGAGAAAATATTGGTTGGAAAAAGAGATATATGGGAGATGTTCAATCTTGTTCAGATTTCTGCATGGCCCAGGTTAACTGAACAACCACCCTTGACTACAACAATAGATTATCTAATGTTTAATTATTACACTAAGATTATAAGGGTTTATGTAAATAGAAATTAGGATTATATTAAGATTCATTAAAATATGTGTTTGTATATATATAAATGAGTTCAATATATTTTTAAAGGTAGTTTTTCATTGATTCACTTTAGGCTTAAAAATGTATTTTTTGGGATTAGGATTTTATATCAAGGAAGTAAGTTTATTATGATTAAATAAAAAATATATATTTTGATATTATCAACCCAAGAATTTAATATATATTTTTAGAATAAATTTATTTTTTTGATATCCTAAAAAATAAGAAATACTGAGTTAGTTTGCAGTGTCCGGAACACCTGATTTTAAAAAAAACCTCATTTAGTCACGTTTTTCACAATAAATTAAATTATAAAACTTTTTAGAGAATTTATACAGTAAAATTATATTTTATATTTACAATAAATATTTTTTACATTTATCTAATATATTTTATTAGAAATAAGATAATAATAAACCCAATTTTACAAATTAAAACCTATATTTTAATAAAAGAAAATTTACCTCCTTTTAATAGAACACCTATTTTAAATATAAATTTTAGAGATTTTATAAAATTAATATGAAAAAATAATTTTTATAAAAATTTAAAAATAGAAATTCTCTTAGGGTGAATTTTTGTTTTTCTTTTGAGAAGTTTCTTTTTCATCATGAATAGTGAAAAATACTGAATTTTAATTCAAAACATCTTTTTTGTATAATTTATTTATAAGTGTAAATTATGTGTTTTATTTGTATTAATGTTAAATTAGATCATTTATAAATATATTTATCTAATTAAGGTAATTAGAATAAATTTATCTTTCAAATTTTATATAAAAACTTACCGAAATGTAGAATATTTTTACTTTAAAAACCCTATTTTTCACCATATCTTCAATATTAAATTTAAATTAATTTATTCCACTTATATTATTTTAATTTAGAAAAATTGATTCCATAATTTGAATATTATAAATTTATAATTTATAATGAGGTAAAATTTATTTTTTACGAAAAATTTTATTGAATGCTATTAAAATTAATTACATAGATTTAAAGGAAAATTAGCTAAATATGGGACTAAACCTTAAAATTAACGGTAAAAATGAACTAGAAACTAGTCAAAAAGATAATGGATGGAAATATTTTAAACCTATACTAAATTTGCATCTATTGGGACCATTATTGGATCGACATTTCATAGGAAAAGTGTGGGTGAATTCCTATTTTAAAAAATTTACAAAAACATCACTCCTCCTCCACAATAAAAAGGAACTCACCCCTCCCACTTATTCACACCTACCAATAAGTTATTCTCAAAAACGAATATACTCAAATAATGTCCAAAAATAAATCCCATAATCTTATAACCCTTTGGAAAGAAACCATCCACATAATCACTTTGGTGTAAACCAAATGGAGTTACCTAAAGAAGAGTTAACATCCTTCTTCAAGCTCTTTTGTTTTAGTTTCAATCTACAATGCATAAAATATTCTTATTCCATGCTTAAATAGTAACTTAAGTATCCTAAATTTACTGAAAATTTTTTATATTAAGTTTTATACCTACACTTACACATACTTCCATCAAATGGGTAAAAAACTTACCCTTCATATGTATGGTGAACTACTGCCTCACAGAATGATGTAATTTATTTTTTCCTTTACCAACATTCATGGTTGGGGCTTATGACGAAAATACTATTTTTATATGATATATGTGGTATTTTTTATCTTAATAGTTTTTAAAATATTATGTAACACATACATTCATGGTATCCATTTTGTGTAAATATGATAACATCATTTGTGGAAGTGCAGACTACTGCATCCTCAAAGCGATGAGATTCATTCATAAAACACATGGAATGTATAAAATATGGTTTTAAAATGAATAAGTGATATATATGAAATATATATTATATTTTAATTATAATATACATATATATCATTTAATTTTCATTCTTTTAATACTTAAAACGAATGAGAGCAGCGTCCAAGCGTACATACGACCTACAGTCTCTATTAATAGTTCTTTTTTACTTCCTATCTCAAAATTTTATGGATTATTATAAATTAATATATTATATATATAGATATATATTATATATTTAAATAATTTTTTACATTCTGGATATGATTAAATAATTATCTAAGTAATATGAACATAAAATAACAAGTCAAAACTTACTCGAGAAACTAGGCAATTAACACCTGAAATAGAGAAAATAAAAAAATGTTACTAAAAAATAGGTAATAAGGTCATATAGTAAGATCATATATGATATAATAAATTAAATTATGGTTATATTAATAATTAGTGACATGTTTTAAATCTCTATACATGAGTTTGAATACCACACAACAAAAAGGAAAGATATGGTACAGGATTTTCATCTCAATTTTACATTTGGGAGATAAATTTCATATTCACAACTTAATTATTTTGTGTGTTGTATCTACTAAAAATTATGATATATTATATAATTAATCCTTTTATCTTAATATTATTTAAATATATACTTTGATATATCTTTTCTAGGGGATTTGACTTGAAAATTACTTAGTGGTAAATGTTATCTTTGTCGTATCAATTTCTTTTATGATTGTTAAATTTCTCCAAAAATAGTAATATAGTTATGATAACATTAGTTTAGATGCCCATTTTTTCATACAATGGATATTATTATTTCCTAATCTTTATACCAATTTTTCATATGGTGTTCACTTTGACATTTATTCAATTAATTAGTAATGATAAATCTATATCTTTTTTTCAATATAGATATTTGATAAGGAACATTGTTCATGAATTAAGTTTATTATTCAATATATAAGGAATTCATTAGATAGTTATGACATGGGTGGGGCCCAGTTATAGATATCCCTTCTATGCATCTATAGTCTCATGAGACAAATAAATTTTACCAATTAGATGGGTTTCTACCAAATATGCTAAACCATATTATAAAAGGTGTTGACAGTAAAGGTGCAATGTACATATGAAACATGGAATATAATAATTAATCATTTACCTCATTCTTATTCAGTTATCATTTATCCATGATATTATTTCATTAAAATTTTCTATAGATGTAGTTCACTCTCACTTTATTGTTCAAATTCCATGTGTTTCAGTTATCTACCATGATATATTGATTATTCCTTATCAAGTTATTTAAATGGAATCTGTTTTTAGTTATCTACAATGCCATATTGATTATGCCTTATATAGTTTTTTAAATGTAATGTGATCTTACTTATTTACCTTATTATGTTTATTTATTTTTATTGATTCATTATTCCTTCCATTTTACTTACCCTTACTGAGAATATGAGATCTTCCTTATTATGTTTCATTTCTTCAGGTTTTGAAGAGGAATCTTTGAATAACTTTCAAGGATGCTGAGATTTTATTTTTGTTATTATTTATTTCCTTTATTGATATAATATGTGTATCATGTATGTAATTTGGTTTTCCAAAACTTCTAAATGGATCGGTCCTTCAGGATCTGCTTCATTGTAATCATGCCAATGAAATAAAGTAAGGCACCATCTATAGGCTTCTTTGTTTAGGGCATAACAATTGGTATCAAATGAGATTTACCAGTAATCTTAGAAACTATATTTAGAAAACATAGATTAGGTAACACAACCCTAAAATATACATTGAGTATGATTACACAAGGACACACTGTAATTTTGGTAAGGTAGATATTGTGTGGGTATTCTTAGTAATACAACCATGTCTGGATAATATACATGGACGTTCTTCTAGAATAGATGTACCTAGGGGTAAAAAAATACAACAAGGTGTATCAGGACAAAATTGAGCATAACCTGGTGCATGAAAATGGGCCTTATTGTGATCTTGGTTTGATACTACTTGGGGATATACTTAGGATAATTCACATTTTCTTTGCAAAGAATTATTAAGGATTTAAAAGTAAATATTTCCCTAAACAAACCAATGATTATAATTTTAATTTTTATGATGAATATATTTATTTTATGTGCTATTTCACATTGGAAATTATAAATTATGATTTTATGAGCTAATATATTATATGACATTGTTTAAAACAATATCATAGAATGAAAAATGGTATCAATACTTGTTGAAAATGAAGATATTGTGATACTAAAAAAACCAATATAGCTAGTATTGGATCACAGAACATTATGGATATATTATTAAAACATAATTAGGTTATGAAAAATAACCTCACCTAGATGGAGCATCCTATTCCACAAAGAAAATATCTTATGTTGGATCACTTTATGCAATTAAAGCCCCCATCATTTAGTGGGACTACCAATCCAATTTTAGTTGATAAATAGATTAAGTCTCTTGAAAAAATATTTATGGCCTCAGGGTGAAGGGAAGTGGAAAAGGATACATTTGTGGTATATTTCTTTAATGGTGGTGATGATCAATGGAGGACCATGATCAATAAGACTATGGAGGAAGAAGAAGTCAAATTCATGGAATGGAGAAATTTTAAGGATACATTCTTCGATAAATACTTCTCTCATGCTCAAAAAATTCAGATGAAGATAAAGTTACATAGCTTAAATAAAAAGGAATAATAATGTGTTTCAAGTTATGAAGACACCTTTATAAGGAAAGATATGTATGTTGTGGATTATATAAAAAGCATGAAGTGTAAGATTCACTAATTCTTTTAATGTTTTAATACAAATATCTGAAGGGAACCGGTATCTCAGGATTTTTCATCATACAAAAGGTAGATTTATATTACATCAAAATAGAGAAGAAATTCTCTAGGTCATACATGTACAAGGGAAACCTAGGGAATAAAAGTTACAATGAGAACCAAGATAAAGGGAATCTTTCAAATAAGAAGATAAATATGAATATAATACCATCATGTGAGAGTTATGAAAAGAGTCACTCTAAGAAATTCTTAGAGGGAATTTGAGTTTTTTATAAGTGTGGATAAAGGGGTCACCATGCTTAATAATTCAAGGGGAAGAATGAAAACAATACTATTCATTGTAACAACTTTAAGGAGATGGGGCACTACATAATATAATTCCTTAATCATCAAGGTAATCTACCATAGAAGAGGCCAAGGGGAGATAGAAAAGATTACATAATCATGAAAACTGAGGTAGAAGTACCCAATGATGTGGTGGTAGGTACATTAATCCTATATTCCAATTTACCCAATTCACTATTTGATTCAAGATTTTCTTAATCTATTATATCTACCGAATTTCTAAGAAAATTAGACATTTACCTTTTGATTTTATAAAAAAAATTCAGTAAAAACTCCTAATAGAAGACCCATTGCAACAAATATATATCGAACAGTCCCAATTATTATACATAATCATGATTTACTTGATGGTCTAGTTATCATACCTATTTTTTACTTTGATATAATTTTTGGCATAGACTGGAACTCAAAATATGTTGCCAAAAAATTAATGCAAATGGAATAAAATCACTATTTTTTGAGAAATATGTATAACTCCTTATCTTTAGAGAAGAATATCCCTTACCTAATTCTTATCATGATCCACTACCAATATCTCTACTGAAATAAATGAATGGGTAAGAAGAGAAAAAAAAATCAAGTGATGAAGAGGGTAGTCTTCAAATTGAGTATTTACCTATTGTGAATGATACATTGATGTATTTCTTAAGGAATTACATGTACATCCACCAAATCATAAAGTTGTATTTCTATTGATTTAATCCTCGATGCATGAATAATATCAATGACTCCATACCGAATGGACATTATGTAATTAGTGTAATTGATGAAAAAACTAGAGTATTTGGGTAATAATGGATTTATTCACACAAGTGTCTCTCAATGGGGATCCCATGCTCTCTTAGTTAAGGTAAATGATAGATCTATGAGATTTTGAATTTATTATATGGAAATCAATGCAATTAGAATAAAGAACAAGTATCCTATACCTATAATTTATGACTTATTTGATAAACTTCATGGAGTCCAATATTTTTCAAAGATTTATCTTCATTATGGGTATTACCAATTGCGAGTGAAGATGGAAGAAATTATGAAAATAAAATTTTGGATGAGGTATAAACATTATGAGTTTATAGTAATTCAGTTTGGATTAACTAATTCATCCATATTTTTATAGACCTAATAAATATATTATTCTATGAATATCTCGATGATTTTTTTGTTATTCATTTATGATATTCTTAAGTATTCTAAAAACTACGAGGATTATGATAATCACATGTAGATCATTCTTAAGACTCATATAAGGAAAGAGTTATATGGTAATTTTAGTGAATGTGATTTATGGATTCAAAAGTTTTTTTATTTGGCCATATTGTCTCCATGGATAGAATATTAGTTGATCCTATAAAGACAAAGGAAGAAATATAATATCATACACCAACAAACCTAATTTAGGTACATAGTTTTATTGTATTATAAGGTTACTATCAGTGATTCTTTCAAAAAATTTCCTAATTTTCAAACCCCTTAACCAAAATTAAACATAAAGGAGTTAAGGTTCTTTGGACAACGAAATGTGAACAATACATTGATGAACTAAAGATAATATTATTCAATGATATGATTTTGACTCTACAGTCTAGAAGATTTGGGTTTGTCATATATATTATTCCATAAAAGAAAGGACTTTGTTGTTTCCTAATGAAAAATGATAATGTTATTGTATATGCATCATGGAAATTGAATACTCACGAAATAAAATATCAAACCCATGATATTTAGTTACCAGTAGTAATATTTGATTTGAAAATATATAGACACTATTACTATGGTGAATGATATGAGACATAAATGGATCATAAAATTTTGAAATATATCATCTCTTAGAAAGAGATCAATAATAAACAAAGTAGATAGCTCAATCTACTCAAGGATTGTGATTTCTCAATACAATACAACCCAAGGAAATAAATTAATGTATTGGATTCATTGAGTATGAAGGATCATGGAGTTATAACTCAAATGAGGATTTAGAAGGATCCTATATTCATGGATCTATTAAAGATGGATATGGGAATTTCTAAGTAATGGGAGACAATAATAATTTTTCAAATAATTAAAAAACCATATTTATTAGTGAATATAAATAACACTCTGTATAATGATGAGATCATTCAGAAGAAAATTAATGTTGTGACAGATGGAAAATTATCATGCTTTGTTTGTGAAGATGGTGTTCTGAAATTTGGAAAATGATTTTGTGTTCTAACTATACCTGAGATAAAAAGGGAATTGTTGGATGATTATCAGAGATAAAATTATTCGACAAATATTGCTAGCAAAAAGAGGTATATGGACTTGAAGGAATATTTTTGGTGGGATAACATGAGGTGGGAAATTTCTGATTATGTTCCCATATGTTTGGTTTTTCAACAACTGAATGTTGTGAGGCCGCATCCTAAAGGATTATTACAACCTCTTCATCTTCTTGTGTGTAAATGGGATGAAGTTATAATAGAATTTTCCAAATGACTACCAATGAATTTAGGATTGAATGATACAATAAGGGTTATCATTGATCGCCTAACCAAATCTATACATTTTCTTACTATAATAGAAAACATTTCCCTTGAGAACCTTGAAAGCATCTATATTAATAAAGTTTTAATACATAATGGAACAACTATATCAATTATTTCAGATCAAGATCCCATATTTACATTGACATTATGGAAGAGTATTAAAAAATATTTTAATAATAAGCTTCATTAGAGCACTATCTATCATCCCCAAAATGATGGACATTCTGAAATAATGATTCAAACAATTTAAGACATGATGAGGTCATGCTCACTCGAATTTCAAGGTTGTTGGATATGTAATTACCTTTGGTATAGTTTTTTGGTAATAATAGTTTCCATTCTAGTATTTAAATGAAATCATACGAAGCATTATATGGAAATAGGTTTCATAATCCAACTTTGTGGGATGAAGTTGGTGAAAGGAAACTCATAGTCTTAGAACTATTTGAAGAGATAATTACAAAGGTAAAGGATATTCATAATCATACTAAATAAATACAAAGTATGAGAAAGAGTTATGCTAATAATAAAAGGAAATAATTAGAGTTCCAAGTGGGATATCATGTTTTCTTAAAAGTATCTCCATGGAAGGGTGTTATCAGGTTTGTTAAGAAAGGTAAAGTATGTCCAAGATATATGCAACCCCTTGAGATTCTTGAAAGAGTTGGATATTTTTCATATAATTTGGAAATGATTCCAAATATCTCAAAGTTACACGATGTGTTCCATATATCTATGCTACACAAGTACACAACAGACACAACACATGTGTTCATCTCTGATGAAATAGTCATGGAACCTAAACTTTCATACTATGAATAACACATCTAGATTCATGATAACATAGATAAATTGTTGAGAAATCAGATGACTCTTCTAGTAAAGAGCTTTGGAGAAATCAGAAAATAGAAGAAGCAACATGGGAAATATAGGATTCAATGAAGTTGAACTACCCATATACTTTTTGGAGCTAATACCACAGGAATTTTGAGGAAGACAGTTTTTTAGGAGGAAAGAATGTAGAACCCCAAGAATTAACCATATTTTCCTTTCATAATAAATTTAATTTTTTTGATAGCTTGCAAGACATTCAATACTGAGTTAGTTTGCAGTGCACACACCACATGATTTAAATGAAACATAATTTATTCACATTTTTCATAGTAAATTAAATTATAACACATTTTTGAGATTTTAAATTGTAAAATTATATAATATATTTTAAATAAAATGTTTTTACATTCATTTAACATATTTTATTAGGTATAAGATAATAACAATCCCAATTTTAGAGATTAAAAACTATATTTTTATAAAAGCAGTTCCACTGACTTTTAATGGATAAAATATTTTAAATATATACGTTATAAATTAAAAAAATATGAAAAAATAAAATTAATTATAGTAATATAAAAAACAAAAAAAATTTACGGTGAATTTCTGGTATTTTTCTGACAAGTTTCATTTTTTATTGGATAGTGAAAAATACAGAATTTTAATTCAAAACGGATTTTTTATCTAATTTATTTATATTATTAAATTATGTTTTTCATTTGTTTTAAAGTTAAATTTAATAAATTATAAATTAATTAATCAAATATATTTCATTTTAGTAATGTTATATTTGAAATCGGTTATAGAAACTTAACAGATTACTGAACATTTTTACTTTGAAAACCCAGTTTGTCGTCCTGTCTACGATATTAAATTAAAATTATTTTCTTACATTTATGTGATAATAATTTAGAAAAATGATTTAAAATTTTTTAATTAGGATAATTTATAAATTCAAATATGTTCAAGTTATTTTTTTACCAAAAATATTAGTGAAAGTTATTAAAATTAATTACAATGATTAGGGGGAAAATTATCTAAATAAGGGACTAAACAATAAAATTAAGGAAAAAATGACCTATAAACTTGTCCAAAGGATACTGTATTTCCATATTTTTACCATATAATCCCCTTTATCATATTTTTACCATTATTAAATCCACTTTTCAAAGGAAATACATGAGTGTAATTCCCTTTTCAATAATTTACATGAATGTCCCTCCTCCTCCGCTATAAAAAGACACTCACCCCTCCCACTTATTCATACCTATAAATCCCTTTTCCTTGACTAGAATATGCTCAAATAATATCCCATAATCCCTACCCTAATCCCAGTATCATCTATTTGGACATAAATCCATCCAAGGAATCCCTTTGATGCAAACCAAAAGGAGTTACCCAAAGAAGATGTAACATAATTTCTCAAGCTCTTTTGTTTAATTTTTATTCTACACACATAAAATATAATTATTACATTATTAAATAAAAATATCAGTACCCTAAATTTAATTTTATGTTTTTATATTATTTTTTCTACATACACTTACACACACTTCAATAAAATGGGTAACAATCTTACCGTTCATGTGTATTGTGAACTACCGCCTCACGAAACGATTCCATTTCTTTTTTTACTTTAACAAATTTAATTGTTAGGGATTATGATGGAGACACTATTTTTATATGATATATATGATATTTATATTGTCTTAATACTTGGAATTTTTATGTAACACATACCATCATGATTTTTAATTTGTGTAAATATGATAACAACATTTTTGGAAGTGTGGAATGTCGACTCCTCAAAGCGATGTGATTAATTCACACTATACATGAAACATATAAAGGATGGTTTTAATAAAAATATGTGGAATATATTACATATTTATGATAATATAATTATAATATACACATATATCATTTAATTTTTATTTTATTAATACTTAAAATAAATTAATGTAGCATTTATATGTACATACAACCTACCATCTCCATGAACCGTTCATTTCACATCCTACCTTCAAATTTTATGGATTATTATAAATAAATATATACTGAATATATATGATATTTATGGCATGATATATATTTTTTATATTATTAAATCATGATATATGTAATAAGAACAAAAAATAATAGGTCTTAACTTACTGGAGAAACTAGGCACTTAACACCCAATATAGTAAAAATAATGAAAGATTACAAAAAAATGGGTAATAAGATATTATAATAAGATAATATAAGACATTAAAAATTTTATTATTGTTATATTATAAGTTATTAACAAGTTTTAGACCACTATAAAGAAACTTAAATACCACACTACAAAAATAAAGGATAAAGTAACAGTTTTCATCTCACATTTTACAAATGTGTGATAAATTTCATATTCACAACATACTTAGTTTTTTGATATATATACGAAACATTTTGATATATTATATCATGAATGATCCTATATTCATGTTATTTAATTTTTTTCTTTGAAATATTTCATCAAATAGATTTTTACTTGAAAAATACTTAGTAGTAAAAAATTTCTTTGCAATATCACTTTCTTTTGTGATTATAAAATTTATATTCAAATAATCACATCCTTATGATCATTTTATCTTAAATGACCATATTATCATGAAATGAACATTATTATTTCATAAATCATATACCATTTTTACATATGGTGTTCACTTTGAAAACTATTCAATTAACTATGGAGTTATTGATAAATCTGTATCTTTGATTGGATATGGATATTTGATATGGAACATTGTTCATGAATTAAATCAATTATTCGATATATGAGGAATGAATTGGATAGGTATGATATGGGTGGGGAACTATTATAGTTAACCACTTGATGCATCGTTAGTCTCATGAGATTATTTAGTTAGCCAAATTAGATGGGTTTCGAGCTAATATGCTAATCCTTCTTATGAACAGTCTTGACAGTAAAGGTACCATATACCTAGGAAATATGGTTTCCAATAATTAATCATTTCTCTCATTTAGATTCATTTATCATTGATCCATGATATTATTTCATTGACATTTTTTATGGATGTTGTTCATTCTCATTTTATTGTTTAGATGGATTGTGTTTCTGTTATCTACCGTTCCATAATGATTATGCATTATCCATTTATTTAAATGGTATGATTTTTTGTTATATATCATTACATATTTATTATTACTTATCCTTTTATTTAAATGGAAAGTGTTATCAGTTATTTACATTTCCATATTCATTTATTCTTATTGATTCATTATTTCTTCCACTTTACTTACCCTTACTGAGAATTTGATCTCACCCTTATTATGTTTACTTTCCATATTTTTTAATGAGTAATCCATTGAATGAGTTTTAATGATTTGGGAATTTTTTATTCTTTATTTACATTCCCAATGTAATATGGGTATCATGTATAAAATATGGTTTTCCAAAAATGCTAAACTGATTGGTCCTTTGGGATTCGTTACCATGTAATCATGCTAATGCATGAAGTCATGCACTGACACCGAGACTCTAGTGTTAAGGAATTAAATTGATTGTATTTTTAATAAGTTAACACTATACTAATTAGTAATTTATAGGAAAAATAACAGTTAATAAACAAAATTTTAGTTTCAGAAAAAATAGTTTTTCTCTATATTATATCTTCATAATTAAAAAATAAATTTATAAATTTGAGGATGTGAAATTGAAAAAATTTAATTTAAAAGAAAAATTGGTCAGGATAGTATTAAATTATGATTTTTTTTATATTTTTCAAACAAAAAATGATTTTTATTTGAATAGTTAAAAATAACATTTTTAATAATACTGTGAATTTTTATGCCATTATTAGTATATATGTATGACATAGAAATTTATAAAACATTTTTATTGAAAATATAGGTATTTTATAATTTATATTAGACAGTTTATAATTTTATTATAGTTTATAAACATATGATTGATATTATATAACTCATGGAATATTTTTCTCAAAAAAATTCATACATTTGACATTCATTTTATTAAAAGTGTTTTTTAAATATTTTTTAAATTGAACCTTAAAAATTTATTTCATATTTATAATCATTGGGAAAAAATTATCTAACAATTTACACTTAAATTTTAAAAAAAATATTAAGTCACCTTAGGTGGAAACTAGTTACCATGGATAAAACTGAATTGGTAAAAAGGAATAACCTATGGATAAATGGGACAAATTTTTTATTTAATTTAGTGTTTGAGGTATTTATCAACCTTAAATCTTCCCTGATACATTATGTTTCAATTTTGGAGCTACTTTCCTTGAGAGTAACTTCCTATTACAAATTTTTTTTAGGTATTTACAAAAATACCATCCCATTTTTCTTATAAAACGGGCTATCCTCTACACACTTCCCCTAACACTTCAACCCACTAATTTTAGATAAATATTTTCCCAAATATATAATATAAAATATTATCCACCTTAATGGGGTTGTGGCCTTATAAAAAGATCATTTCTCAAAATCCTAACCCCATTCACAAAGGTGATTGTCTAAAAAGTGAGGTATAAGTTCCTGACACCTCTTTCCCTTTTTAATTTTTATATGCACTTATTCTTCATAAAATACAATTACATCATATTAAAATGATAACATATGTATAAATTTTATAATTATATGTTATTATAATTATTCTACAATCATTAACCTCCCTTCAGTTTTTTCCATTAATAAAAGCGAAAATGACCTTTGTGTGTGTGTGTGGACTACCACCTCCACATAAAATCATGTTTCATTTTACATATACACCTTAAATGGATGGTCATAATGTTGAATTTAAAAATTAATGATAAAATTTATAACATATTTTAGATTCTTAAATGATAAAAAATATTATACATTTCTCTCATTCTATGGAAAATGAAATCATCAACTATGCGTATGTGTGGACTACCGCCTCAAAGGAAAGATTGATTTCCATTTTTATTTTTATGACTGCCTAATATGGATGGACATGAGAATTCTTTTTATGGATAAATAATATTCTTATGATGTCATTAAGTTTCAATTATGACATATCAGATAGCCTATTAATGATATGATCAACAAATGATCATCCTTAATTCAATGTTTTAAAATAGGTGTACTAAGAGGAATATTTTCCATTAAAAATTATGTAATATATTCATAACCATTAATTTTTATTCTAAATATTTAAAATTATGATATATCACACTAATACAAATTGAATTATATCATTATTCCACTTGTTTAATTATATTAAAACAAAATAAACTCATAATCATCGATAATCATGGTATATTCATGTTTGGGTCTGTTTGACAACCTACTTAAACAACGATATGAAATTATATCATCAATTAATATGAAAACAAAATTAAAAATATAATATTATATAAATATTTAAATAATGATTTAGTTTTGGTTCTTGCATGTATACATCATTGTTTAAATGAATAATTAAGAAAAAAAATCATTGGTTAAGAAAATCACATAAGTATTCTTTTTATTGATTCACCATCAAGGATAAAGAGTTAAACACTCATAAAAAGAAATTGAATATTTATAAATCATTATAAGTGAACAATTTTATTAAATTTAATAAAATTTAATAATAATTTTTAAATAGAATGAATATCAACAACACTTCTATGAATCTAGTGAAAATGGTAAAACAATAAACACTTGATGTGGGAAAATAGGAAAAAACTGACTAATATGTTGTTTCCCAATTAGGATTAAAGTATCACTAAGAGAGGGAGGGGTGAATCAGTGATAATTGTTTCTTTTATGTTTTCTTTCCTATTGAAAAAACTTTCTCCTCCTATTAAATATTTCTTTCCCTACTGAACACCATCCAAGAACACTTCCATAGGAATATAATAATTTATAAGGTTTACTACTCAATAATAGTATCTACATCTTTGGTATGTTTTGGAAGCAATCAAATACCACACAATACACTAGAAAAAATACTTTTATATAAAATTCAATGAGTATGATGTTCCCTTACACTCATATAGCACTATTAAAACCATTCAAAAGTGTCTGGGCTTATTCTAGCACAAAATTATGTAATTTAATATTATGGTGCTTCTTGATACAGTACCACAAATTTGATCTTTCAAAACTATTATTCTATTTCCTACCTAGAATATGGTAAGAACCTCCTAGAATTCATAGTGATACTTAGTCTATTACCCCAGTTGGTGTTTTATGGTCTATAAATGTTCTAGTCACTTAAACTGGATATTCAAAACTTCTTTTCATGAAGCTCCCTACATGAAGCTCAAACCCTTTAGGAAGAAAACTTCATTTGTAGAACATACTTTATTCACAAAGCTCATATAGGCTTTGTGAACTTCACTAATCTTCACGATGCTCAGAATGTTTAGTTGTCTTATAAACTTTGTGACCTTATTCATATACAACATTCCTGAACTAGCTTCATGAATCTAGAGCCTTAAAATTTTCCTTATGTATTTATAGTCTTCAAATGGGGAAATATTTCTATTTATAAGAATTTCCACTAATTCCATAACCTTCTGGGCCACATCATTACCATTTTGTGAATATCATTTATTTCCTTCATGATGCTACCCTTTTTGGTAATCTCCCTTGAAATTTACCATTCATGATTCTTGTTATAATCACAGATCCTCCCATCAAAACTTTATGAGGCTCTGATTATCCACTAGCAATGATCCTCACCTTCGCTATTCAAGATGCTTGTCATTTTCATGAAGCTTCCTGTAAAATAATCACTCGCTCACAATGCATAATTTCTCATAATCATGAAGATCAACATCAGAATCTTCATTCCATTATAAAATATAATTCTCAAATCCCATGTTCAAAAACTCATGAATTTTCTTATATTTTCATATTACCTTAAATAAAATCCACTTTTCACAATTCTAAAATAACTTCCAATTTTTGACCCCAAAAAATTTTAAAAGCACTGGGAAATTATACTACCTTAAAAAATTCTTAAGCAAAACCAACCATGCTAATTCACAATCATCCATCAACATTTTTTCTCCCCCTTAAAATCAAATGTATTTCATCTAAAGTTCTCAAAACATGTTATGATATTTTGGAAATACAATTCAGCAAGGCATCATTAGATTTACTAAGGAAAGTATTGTAGCTTCTCTGTTTTCTAGTAACATCTTTCCTTCCAAATCAAATGGAATTTATTAAAAATTTTGAATTTGAATTCTTGAGTATGAATATTGGTTTGATCATCCACTTATACATATTGAAGTGATTTCCCTTCATCTAAAACTTCCTTAACAACAAAAGACAATACTCTAAAAACAACCACATCTTCATTCTATGAATATTCTCCAGTAAAATTTTTCCCAACAAAATATTCATGTAATAATGATTATAAAATATATATATATATATATATATATATTTTTGTGAATATGGATATTAAATAGTATATTAATATAGTTATGGTTTTTTTATTTATGGTTATAGTGCATTTGATTATGCAGAAATAAATGTAATGTTTTTTATTTACTCAAATATTTTTTCTTGACTAATAGTCACCCACCGTCGATTATAATCGTTCAGGATTGAAATATTATACCATATGATATTGTTATTATATATTTACATTTAATATTTTGGTGAAATTATGTTTCATACCAAATTATTCCTCCTTGATGATTCTATTATTTTAGGAAAATTCAATTTTTGGTTATGAACATTTCCCACTTCTTGTAATGTATTTTTTCTCTATATCGGTGTCATTAATTAATGAATTTTTTCCTTTCCCTAATATAAAATAATTTTTTTATCTTTAATTATTCTTATACCAATCTTAATTATATTATAAAAAGGGTTGCAGTATCTATTTAACGATGTGGGTTTTCAATAATAAAATTATAAAATATTTAAAAGGATTTTCTTTACCATGACCTTATATTATTAATTTTGACATCACATTCTAACATATATTTTATTTCTTATTAAGGTATCCTTATTTGATATTTTCTTAAGATAATTTTTTAAGTACCTTCCTCTTCAACTTTAAAAAATGGTTTTTTTAATATGACATGAAAATCAAAAAAATTTATGGTGATATTTAAAAAAAATTAATAAAAATATTTTCTATGACTTCTCTTTAATTTTTAATGAATTATTATCCAATTAATTAATGGTTCATTAATCACCCAATATTATCCATTTATAAATATTCTTTTTTATCATTTTTTTTGTACAAAATGATCATTTTTTATGTGATTCCATTTGGAAAGGTTATGATGCCCATTTTCTTCCAATGTTTTATTTATGATAAAATGAATTATTTTATTTCAGGTAGAACTCATATGTATGGATGATAAAGGGTGTTGTCAAATATATCCTTCTAATTAATTGTCTAGGGTTTCATATCTCATGAAATAACTATGGAAATAGATTATAGAATTATCACTCTTTAGGGAATTAGTTAGTGATACCTGCTTTACTATGAGAATCAGTTAGTGATGTCAACTCCACTATATTATCAAAATGAGGTGTTGATGTCATCTCCCCTATGATATGAAAACCTATGTTTTCTCCAATTATTTTTCATAGTTTTGTCATTATTTACATTCCATTATAAATTTTTATCATATTACATGTTCTAAATGTATTCTGCTTTCTCATGTTATGATTTCAGGTTTTGTTTGATTTTTGTTAGGTGTTTATAATACATGTTTTGATGGGATTTATTTGGAATTTTATTCCTGTCTGACGATCCTTAATGTTCAATCAAGTTGTATGATTTTCAACCATGATCCCATGCCATTTTTATTTTATATTTCTCTATTTATCATGTTTTTGATCATGTTTATTATCTAACCTAATTTATTATTTGATAAGTTACCATTACTAACAGCACAATTATGGAGAAGTGTTCACAAGTGTTGTAAAATAATATGTTTTTATAATTATACTCCAAGACACTAAACCTTTAAGTTCTATGGATATTCCACTATTTGTGAGATGTATTAATTAAACCATGGTAGAAATGTATTATATATGTTGTTTGGCTTGGGTAACAATATCAGTCACTATCTATTCATATAGGATTGTGTTTTAGGATATAGTACTCATAAAAAGAGTTTATAGGGTATCATTTTGTGGACCCTACCTTCCATCACAATTTAGGTGCTAGTTTATTTTTCATCCCCGAGATAAAATTAACTCCCTTCTATAGTGTGCATGGGGACGAAAAATTGATAATGTTATACTAATTTTGGGTAATTCCCACACAAGTGGACATTGATGCCTCAATAAATATAACAAAAACTAATTATTTGTTCAATCTATCCTTGGGGTTCACTCAATCATTGGTCCAACATTACCATAAGATTATTTATAGGGGGGTCACTTTGGGGACATATGAACTACTGTTTCAAACTAAGGGGGATGCCGAGACAGAAGTATAGTGGGGTGATAATGTAATTGATCTTGTTTCCACAAATAATTAAGTATAGGCCATCTACCCCAAACATGATATCATGATTTATGAATTTATAGAAAAAGTTACACACACAATATCTCAGAAGAATCCACACCCTCTAATTTTCATAGAACCCCAAATAGCTAGGCATTCTCAAGGTAAAACTCTACCATCATATAAATTCAAAATCCCATTCCAATTTAATTTTCTTTAGTGTCATGGGATTCCTTAATAAGTAACTATATATTTCAGTATATTTTTTTCCTAAAGATAAATAGGTTTCTAATGTTGTGATCATTGACATAAACTGATTGATGCATGAAAGGTCATAGAAAATGTACATGCCTAAATTTCCACAACACCAATTGATAAGATGAGGAAAAAATCCATCTTCCCTCATGAGATATTTTTGGGTAAGAGGAAAAAATATCTTAAATAATTGGATATATACTCAATAATCCATAAAATCACAGCTAACCAGGAGAGATTCACACTTCAAGAGAAAGACCTTCATAATTTTTAAACTTTGAACCACCAGATAGAACTTGTGAATTAGTCATCCTAAAATTGACTCGACGAACCACTAATAAATTAAAACATTTAGGAAATGTGATTACCTTGAACAAGAAACTAAAATAATAAAAATATCATGTACTATAAATGATGTAACAACTACCAAAAGTGACCATTGGTCATAAGTGAACTAGAAGATAGAACCAAGAGATGGATAAGAAGATTAATGAAATATGTCCTATGGGTGAGGTTGTGGTATTTAATCCTAGAGATCTTCAAAAATAAATCAACACTTCTCACTAGAAATTAACTAACTCATAGAACATTTCCAACAATATTCTTCTTTATCTTATTTCACTATCTTTTATTGTATATGGTAATAAGGTAGCGACCAATATATAGATTCCCCTCTTGTTATTTCCAATGAACGATGACAACATTTCCAAACTGCTTCCAACCTTATATATAATCCTAAACCATGATCCATGATAATTAATGAGGCTAATGAGGAGTAACATAATGATTAATGGATCCACCTAAACATTTTTTGGATTATGATTTAGTAACCCATGATTCCTTAATGATTGAATGAGTGGGGGTTTCTTCAAGGATGTGTTCTCATAGATTGGTATGGGATGGATAGATATAGTGGATTATATACTATTACCATATATTAGACTTATCCCCATCACATATAGAAGATTATTTCAAACCAGGTGTGTTATCAAGGATAAAATAAAGGAATTCCAAATGTGGTGATGTATATACCAAAATGTTATAATATAGTTAATCCACTCAGATATAAAATATGATTTCATCTTGGCCAGGTGCTCACAGAAAAAATAGGCAGGACAAATACGAATTTATATATACAATCAACATATACTACAGTTATATTACTCAGATATGGAGCAGGGATGACTCATCATGATAAAAATCATTATGGGGGGATTTGGTTTGTAATGAAGATTATAATGATCAAAATTGATCAAATACCCTAAAGATACATCTTCATGAATTTCACATGAAACATTTGAATTGGTGTATGATAGAATACCTAGATGATACAACTTTTTTCCTAGGACTAGGGACTTTGTGATCATGACTTTACTTTTGTTGGAATTATATAGTGGACCCCAAAATCATTTTATCTTTTCAATTTTTTAACAATATAAATTTTTCCTAGGTTATGTGAGGTTAATGCCTAAATAGAGAATACTCAACATTTCCCCACGTCTCCCTTCATGGGTTTCCAAATTGGTTAGAGATACATCTATTTATCATCATCAAGTTTAAGTTATTAAAAAATGTACTAACATTTTAGGTGTTTTTTTCCTGGAACTTGTTTCCAAGATGTGAGGTTGTATGTATAGAAATATGAGAGAAGAAAATCCAATATAAATTGGTGTGGAAAATTTAATGAGTGTAGAAAATATCAATAAATAGTGCATGTAGTTTAACATTAGAGTGATTGGACCAAAAGGTGAGGTGGTATATCCATTATAAAGGATGAGATAAACCTGATATGAATTGTAAAACCTAATTCCACTAACAAAGAAAGACTCATAAGAAGGAACACGTAGTTTAAGGCCATATTACATAGAAAAAAACATGCTAATATTTAAAGTCTATCATCTTTGACCAAAAGATGAGACATCCTATATAGTAATGGAAAGGTGAAAACCTAGTGTGAATTGAGACCAATTACTAGTATAGACCATCCAAGAAGTAGGGGAATACTATTTAATACCATAGCATTTAGACCATCATGTCATGTGGTTTAGGGTCAGGTGACGAAGACCAGGAAAAGATAAAGAATAGGTTTTCATATTATTTCTTTGAAAAGGGATATTATACAAGATTTTATAGAATTTAGGGTATTATAATTCACATTAATAATCAGATTATGGGTCATGTATATCACAACTCAAATTATTTCAATTGGGAAAAAACTTTATGTTATAGATACATGTGGGATGACTATGTAACACATCAAATTATGGGGTATGATGTGATATTGTAGGGGGTTATAGAGATTATAGGACCATTTTCTTAGAAAAAAAGATGAATTTAGTTAGAAATGAAAAATATGGAATCACGAATATTACCAAAAAAAATATCTCCCTTGGATTCAAATATACTAATTAACAATAACCATGAAAGGATCAATAATACTCAAACACTCAAGGAATGAAATGGGCTTATGGATGGATGGGTATTCAAGAAGGGTTTGAGTACACCAAAACCTATGCTATCTTGTATGGAACATAGTTTCAAGGAAAAGGGATGTAACATGAAATTGATTTTACTTTTTCTATAATTAGTGGTCCAAAAGAGCATAAATTTCCGTTTTTATGAGGTCAAATAGTAGGACCCTCAAGCTTTGTGTGTTCTTCTATTTGAACTCAAATATTTTCCGAGAATATGAAAATGGATGAAATATATAGTAGGGACTTTAATTCTTCTCAAGGATCCCTTTATGAGCTTTCAACCTAATAATCCTTGTTATGATTTTCTTTGACACATTAAGGGTTTTGATATTATGACCATTAAGGGATAGAGTTTGAGGTCATTAAAATTTTACTAAAAAGTGAGATAGTCTAACTAGTGAGGGAACAATAGATCACAACATGATTTTGGAGCCTAATTCTAGTATACATCATCTTGGACGTGGATGACTATAATTTAAGGTTGTAGTGTTTAGAAAAAAATGGATGTTGTTTGAGGTCATATGAAATTAACCAAAGGTTAGATAGCCTATATAGAAATGGAAAGATATAAAAAATTTGAATGGGAATACTAATGTTAATATAGACTATCTCAAGGAGGTTTTCATGAAATTTAAGGTCATATTTCTCAGACCAATGATAAGGGGGAGGTCATGACACAACAATCTAGATGGGGCTCAAAAATGAAAACCATTCAACACCTCTTGTATAGGGAGTGGAAATGATGGAAATCATTTATTGAGGTATTTTAATTAGTAAGATGAAATGGAACATGCATGTTGATGTTGAAAGTTAAACATCAATTTATAGATGGGTTAACAAATAATTTCTTCAATGGCAGTGAAGATTATAGGGCCTTCTCTCTAGGATGAATATGACTCAAATTAAAAGTGCTGAATATAGAGACATAGAAATTACTAGGAATATGGGTGCCGTGAAGTTGAATACACTCATTGGTGATATCCATGAAAGTTTTTTATTGATTTAATTCACTTGAGGCACAAAGTGTTATTTGTGGGAAGGAAGCTTTCCAAAGATACTGGGAATAATATAATCATAATCATTCCATGACGATGATATTTATGGATGATGGGAGGGAATATAGAAGGAGAGTGGGTTTAAATGAGGTTTTATATATACAGTTTAGACATCACCAAATATCATAAAATAAAACTAATCAATCCATACATATATCTCTTCAGAGATAACTCATACATCAATATAACTCAAATGTATGGGAGGGGAATATTTGTATCATGGTATGGGATTGGTAATAGAAGTACCCAATGATTGAATCTAGGGAAATTTCCTAGTATGTTTCCAAAGAAGAATTTGGTGATTCCAAACACTAGGAATCTTAGGGATTAAGGAATATTTTCCTAGTGTAGAGTCTCATATTTCTTTTACCCATTAATGGATCTGTATCTCATGTAAGGTAATTAGTCCATGCATAGTAGGATGCTCCAAGAAGTTTAAGGTTTTATAGGATGGGTATAATTCTTTGGATTTTAATTCGATGTGATGCTGACAAATATGTTCTACAATTTTTGTTTATATGATAATGAATTTTTCCGTGAATTTTTTTATCATACAACAAGAGCATTTTTACACCCCACATGGATTGATAATAACCTATAAACAATGAGAAAAATAAAATGTATCCCTGACTGATCTCAAAATATAAAATCTAAGAATCCCAATTTCACGACCCCTCCCCACAAAGTGTACCCCTCTTAGGACAACAATGTGATAAAGGATATAATGACCCCCGAGTCCCATATCCAGTAGGCCCTAGGTTGGAGAATAGCACTGAGGGTATAGTAAACACACAAATGGGAGGCATTACCCTCGAAGAGAACACATGAGGAAGAGAGAGATAAGATAGACACCAAACAAATCCAACTCAGAATTGAAATATAAAATAAAACCCTAGTGCACATCTGTAATGTCAAGAAAATGTACTATAACTAGAAGGGGAAACCGAAAGTACCCACAAGAAAGTAAAAACAGTAGATACCACAAGCCCGAACAACTCCTGCTACCCCAAGCTAGTAGAAACCAGCTTGATCTCTAACCTGGTCCAAGTGACCTGAAAAAACGTTTATATACATACAGTTAGTATAAAAGTATACTCAGTAGGATCCTCCCTGAAGCCTCTTGTGAAAAAGTAACGAAAGAATGCTAAATCATAGTGAACAACAAGTGAAACTAACTCGTCACCTAAACAGGTATACTAAGTTCCCAACCTCACCATGGCTACTCTCACCAAGTAACACATACAAGAATATATAATATAAAAAATAATATCAAGAGTACCCCACTAATACTTCCCCACTGGTTTTCCGCTTTGCCCCAACATCGCACGTCCTGAGCATCTCTCTCCAAAATGTCTTGCCCGCAGACACCTGGGTGAAGCACCACAACATGCACCTCGTGCAAAAAAACCACAATGTCCACGTAAGAAAAGTAACCATGTAGTTTCTAGGATCCACCATAGCCCACATAACGTGTATCATACACCGTGTATTATACCTCAATCCATTACAACCTATACACCGAGTAAGGAGCCTCAAGACATTACAGCTTATACACATTACACCTATAGTAGTACATAGGATACTATATCCATATTATATGTGTGTGAATAAACCCAATCCATTACAGCCCTCTATACACATATATGGGGAAAACTAACCATTGTTCCTTCTAGCACAAGTATATACTAAGAGAAGAGAGTGAGGCTAAAGGGGGTAGTGAGCCATTCATCCTCCCACTGGAATGTTGGGGAAAACACCCCCCAGGGCTCAGAATCCCTAGGGTGTAAGTTTCCCTTGTGGATAGGGTGGAGTAGCGTATAGAAACACAAAAGTATAGAATATACTATATCTCACAACCACATTATGGGCATAACCTAGTCTTAGACTCAACTATAGCTAACGTTTCTCGGACTCCAGGCTTCCACATATTTGACTAGGTATCCTATAAGCACACAACCATTTAAAGAGATTTAATACATTATTTCATTCCCTTTTAATCAGTTTCACTTTATGTTAATAAGTTCTTTAAACCATAATTAACTATGAATATTCCAAATTAAATTTCATTATCATCACACCCAAAGTCCACTGTCCCTTTAAAATTATAACCTCATCATTATGTTCCAGTAAACTACAACCCCATGGGTAAACCCCATTTATTCAATTATTCATTACATAATTACTTTCCCACATTCCTAGGTATTCTAGAAAAAATTCTATGCTACTAAACACGAGGGGGATTAACAAGGTGAGTATATTTACTACCCATCGAGTCTTTGCTTCCTATAACAAGAGAATAGATCCATCCTCCCTTGAGAAGCTAAACATGAAAAGCACATGGCATAACCTACGTGTCTTCGCCTCTTTCAGAAGAAGGGTAAGCAAGACCAGCTACCTTAGGCAATGGGGAAAAGTAAAACCACTAATCGACCAAAAATGAAGAGCAAGCATCCAATAAACCCATCCATCCCATTACATCATCCCTGGTGTCCTCCCTAACACCCACATTAATAAACTGATGCATCTCACCACCCTAGGCATCATTTTTTGCCACAACCAAAAGTCTCCATGCCCCCACATATCACAACATCCATCCAGGATCACATCACAGCACAAGCAGTAGGAAAACAAACATCACAACAATTAGGCTCTTGGCCCTTTAACCATTAAGAGGGTAACTTAGAACCCTTCAAAGAATTATCAAACAATTAGTTCTTTAATCCATCTTGAATTAACAGATTTATTATTCATAGGTTCCAAAATTTGGGAAATATAATCAGTAAGAAATCACAAATAATTAAACATGCTTACTGCACTAATTTGATTTAAATCAATTAAAACAAGAAGAACTAGATTCATTTAAATGCCTCTTTATCCATATCCAAAAGTTATCAATTAATTCTATTTTACTTTCTTTACCAATTTTCATCAAGAATGAACAGCTAAACGAAGCAAGCATGAATACCACACTATCTAGAAAACAAGTTGTAATAACATATGACCAATATAATTTTATTTATCCGGTTCAAATATTTATTATTTCAATTCCATTGTTGTCCAGTGGGATAAAAAATTCTAACAATACAGTTTTGCGTAAAATAAAATAGAAGCAACGAATCCCCTACCTCATTCAGTTCTAGTAGTTATTTATCCACACATTGGGTCACGATCCTCCTCACGCGATAACTGCATCCACATGAGGATTCCATGGTATGACCGCACCAACCAAAATCCAAGAAAACCCCATTATAATCAGGGATATTACATGCTATAATGTGGAAAGGAGAAACAGGAGAAGATGAACCCTAAAAGAAAGATGATAAAACATACCTTTTATCAAATATTGACCGATACAGCTTGGTTGCATCAAAATAGAGCATAACTAATATGAGGAGGAATGTTTTATTATGAAAATCCTATGAGAAGGATTTAAATGTTCTAGAATCTCATAGCCAAGAACAAAGATGAATATATCACATACCTTTAGAAGATTTAATGGAGTGGCAGTTTAAGATATGCTTGATTTCCCATTAAAAGAAGATCACATTAAACGACGCGGTTTGAAAAAGTAAAAACACCCCGAGCCTTAAAAATAATTAATATAGGAGTTATGGAATTTGAGTCGGCCTTAAAGCCCTTAAAAAAAGATTTAAAATCATTTTAAATCAATGGAAATTTCAAAGGGGTGAAACTATATAATTCTAGAAACATTGTTCACAAAATAAGAATTTGGAAAAGGAAAGAAAAGGTCACAGTTAGATGTCACAGTTCTGGAAACACTATTCATGAACTCGAAATTTGGCAAAGGAAAGAAAAGGTCACAGTTAGAAGGTCACTGTTCTAGAAACACTCTTCATGAACTCAAAATTTGGAAAAGGAAAGAATAGGTCATAGTTAGAAGGTCAGTGTTCTGGAAACACTGTTCATGGACTCAAAATTTGGAAAAGGGAAGAAAAGATCACAGTTAGAAGGTTACCGTTCTAGAAACACTATTCATGAACTTGAAATTTTGCAAAGAAAAGAGAGGTTATTGTTAGTAGTTACCGTTAAAACTGTTCACTGATGGAACTGTTCATAGAAGGTTACCGATAAAACTGTTCACCAAGGGTCACCGATGACACTGTTTATAGAAGGTTACCGATGACACTATTCACCTAAGGTCACTGATGCACTATTCACATAAGGTTACCGTTGCACTGTTCACACATGTCTACTGTTGGAACTGTTCACCGAACTGGAAAATTGGAAAAGTGCTGGCGATAAGTCCCCTTGACCTCCTGAACCACCTCAAACACCATATTTTCAAAAATGAATGGGTTGGAGAGGTCTGATCAATTACATCAGATACCTCTCAAAACATTCTCGTCCTCGAGAATTCAAAATCTACCTAAAGTGAAAACAAAACGGGGTATGAACAACTACCCATTGAGATACCTCTCAAAAGAGAGAAAGCCACAAAAGCAACAAAGGGAACCATCTCATAAACATGAAAGGTTCATAACCACATAATCTACATCGATACATGAGAAGTGTTAAACATCAATCAATTGTGGGTACTGAGAAAGTATCAGTGACTCACGTTCCCAGGTACTCTCCTCCATGCCATTGTGTCTCCACAAGACACGAACCAAGGGGATAGAACACCCGTACAACACCTTCTCATTGTGGTCTTGGATATCCACAGGTCGCTCCTCAAAGGTTTCATCATCATCAGCATCGATCTCTCCCCAATTGATGATGTGAGAGTCATCATGAAGATAACGACAGAGCTGTGATACATGGAAAACATCATGTATCTGACTCATCTGTGGGGGGAAGTTCTACTCGATACGCCACATCTCCAACATGAGCTAACACCTCGAAAGGCCCAACAAAATGGGGAGAAAGCTTACTCCCACGACCAAACCCTTGTTACCCAGGACGGAGAGTCACCTTCAGAAACACATGATCCCCAACATTAAACTCTAAGGGTCTAATTATTTGATCAAAATTTGATTTATGATGATCTTATGCTATCTTTATCCTCTCATGAATCACCTAAACCATATCTATTGTATTCGGCACTAGTTTCGGTCCGAGAATTGCTGACTCTCTGACCCCAGTCCAACACAATGGAGAATAGAAAGGTTGGCCATACAAGGTTTCAAAAGGTGCCATACCGATGGTGGAGTGAAAACTATTATTGTAAGTGAACTTCACTAAGGATAAGTGCTTCATCCATGAATCTCCAAAATCAAGAACACAAGAGTGTAACATGTCTTCAAGAGTCTGGATGGTTCGCTCTGTCTGACCATCTGTTTGAGGATGAAAAGTAGTGCTAAGTCATAGTTGAGAACCGAAAGCATGTTGGAGACCTCTCCACACCTTAGAGGTAAAAAGAGGACCTCAATCAGAAATTATCATCCTTGGGACTCCATGAAGTCTCACCACCTCCTCTAGATACCGCCTCAACAAAACATCCACTGAGATCAACTCCTTCATTGCTATGAAGTGGGACTATTTTGTTAAATGATCCAATACCACCCAAATAGCATCATGTCCTCCAGAAGATTGAGGTAAACCAGTAACAAAGTCCATTGATATGTCCTCCCACTTCCACTAAGGAATCTCTAATGGATGGAGTAGACCACCAGGGACATGGTGTTCGACCTTTACCTTCTAGCAGACCAAACATAGAGACACAAACTCTACAACCGCAGACTTCAGAACAGGACACCAAAACTGACTCCTCAAGGAATAGTATATCTTTTTCACACCAGGATGAATCACTAAAGGAGAACTATGAAACTATTTGAGAAGCATCTCATGCATTGTCAAGTGAACAAGAAGCCTTCTATGATACAACACTCAGTATTGTTCATCCTCCAACCAACCATAAAGGGCCTCACCACAAACAACTCGATCTCTACACACCTCCACCTCAAGATCGCCCAACTGGGAATCTTTTCCTTACTTCATGAGAGATGAATTCACCATCATCTAAAAAATACAACCTCAACCCCCAATTTCTCCCATATCAAGATGTAATGCTGAATGCTCCTCCATTACACTCCAAGAATCACCAGATTCACACAAAACATCACTATGTGACTTTAGACTTAGTGCATGAGCTAAAACATTCCCTTTTATAAGTGTATAAGATATTTTGAAGTCATATTCCTGTAAGAACTCTATCCACTGACGATGTTGTACGTTCAAGTCGCGCTGGGAGAAAACATACCTCAAACTCTTATGATCGCTGAAAACCACAAATCGCTCACCAATGAGGTGATGTCTCCACAACTTGAGATAAAACACCAAGGATGCCAACTCAAGATAATGGGTGGCACAGTTACGTTCATGGGGAAAAAACTGTTGAGACCCATAAGAAACAACTGACCTTTATTGCATGAGAACACAACCTTACCCTAGATGTGAAGCATCGCAGAAAACATCAAACTGAACTTCCTCAGTTAGAAGACAAAGAACTAGACCACTTACTAACATCTCTTTTAGACACTCAAATGATTCCTGACACTAATCAATCCATATGAATGCCTGATCCTTCTTGGTCAATGCTGTTAGAGGAGTCAAAACTCGTGATAAATTGGATATGAACCTCATTCAGTATCCTGTGAGACCAAGGAAACTTCACACCTATGGCACTGTATTGGGGACTACATAAGCCACAACTTCTTCCACCTTCGATGGATCCATAGCTACTCTCTGTTGGGACACAACATGCCCCAAGAAATGGACTTCTTGAGCCCAAAACTCACACTTCGACAACTTTACAAATAGCTGTTGTTGACGAAGAACTCTCAAAATGGATTGAAGATGCTCTACATGCTCCTCCTCAGATGTGGAGTACACAAGGATGTTGTGAATGAAAAATACCATGAACTTGTCCAGGAACTCACGGAACACACCATTCATCAATCCAATGAATACAGCTGGAGAATTTTTCATGACAAACGTCATTACAATGAACATAGAATGCCCATGATGACAACAGAAAGTAGTCTTCAAGATATCCTCATCCATCACATGCATATGATGATATCCTGACCGCAAGTCAACCTTTGAGAACCAACTTTCACCCTTCAGTTGATCAAATAAATCATCATTCTACAGATGAGGATAACAATTCTTTATTGTCACTTTGTTTACGTGATGATAATCGACACACAACTGCTGACTGTTGTCAGCCTTCTTCACGAACAAAACTGTTGAACCCCGTAGTGACACACTTGGACGAACAAAACCACACTATAACATACCATCAAGCTGCATATGTATCTCTCGTAACTCAGAAGGGGCCATCCTATATGGATACATAGAGATAGTAGATGCTCCTGGTTGTAACTCGATCCCAAACTGAATCTCTCGTAGAAGAGGTAAAGCTAGAACCTCTTCTAGAAAGACATCATGGTTCTCTTCTATGACCCTAGGAAACACCAACTACTGAACCTCTAAAGAACTCAACATCATCTCAGCCATCATGGATGATAAGGACGAAACACGCCTATGACCCATCTAAGGATCTTGATCGTCAACAAACAAAACCAGATCTCCATCCGCACTAAAGAAAATGACCTTCTTCCTAAAGAAATCCATGATAGCCTGCACCAAATACAACCAATCCATGCCAATTATGACGTCATATGGTTTTATTCATAAACATAGGAAATCTCCCTGAGAGCGGTGTTGCCCCAACACTAGCTCATAGTCTGTACATACTTCAAACAAGTCAGCTCAACCTCCAACTGGTGTAGTCAACCCCAAGGGCACTAGAATCCTCTCTACCTCAAGTCCCAAAGCATGGATAAGGGTAGGAGATATGAAGGACTATGTTGCTCCTGAATCAAAAAAGGCATACACCATGGTAGAAATCATGTAAAGGGTACCTCGAATGACGTCTGGCTCGCCTAGAGCTGGCAACGCTAGAGCATGAAGCTGACCACAACCCCCTCCACAACCTATCTGACCCTGATGATGACCACCACCATGGCCATGCTCTGCTCTATGAGGAAGGAGAACGTCATGGGGTTGTCCTCTGCCTACCCCATTTACCCTCTTCTGATCTAAAGCTAGTGCAACCTGCTGTTGCTGCCTTGGGTGGAACTACCTTAATGGAGGAACCTGAAGCGTAGCACCTAGTGCATGATGACTGCTCTGAAAGGTCGAGCACTCCTACTACTGATGACCACGAACACCAAAAGAAAAACAAGCGCCTGATCCCTTGGTACAGGCCTGAGAGTTTCTACCTCTAGAGAAATGAGATGTGAAGGGGTGGGACCTACCCCTGGGTGAATGGAAACTCTTCTGCCATGAAAACCGGGAACCTAGGACCACAACTCTGCTTCGTGAGGAATCTTGATGATTCCCCTCTCATGAAGATCTAGTCCTTTCCAAGGTCCTCTCGACAACCTATACCCTCGCCAGCACATCAAGATACGTCTTCAACATAAATGGGGTGACCTGGCACTGGATCTATGGATGCAAAGCCTCCTTGAAATGCCTCGCCCTGGCCTCTTCATCTGGTAACAGGTCCGAAGCATATCATAAAAGGTTCCTGAAATATATTCCAAACTCTCGAACACTGGAGATCCCCTATCGGCGGGTAAGAAGCTCCTGGAGACTAGACAACTTCACATTCGAAGAAAGAAACATGACTCTAAAATTGTCTCTGAACTCCTCCCATGTGATCTCTGACTCCTCACGATCCCCAAGGAACAAGAACCACCACTACCTCGATGCTCCACACAACATCGTCACAACCGAGGACACCCAATTCTACTTCTGAGCATGGATCAAATAGAAGCCTATCTCGACCACCTCCAACCAGTCTTCCATGAATGCATCTGAAATGGAGCCCTCATACTCCTGTAGACTCTGGCCTTGAAACTCTCAGAGTAGCTTCCTCTAAGTCTCTTCTTCATCAACCTCTACCTTGCGATGATCTGCCGGAACAACCTGTTAGACATTTTATGCGCAAACCTGATGAGGATGTCGACCTGGAGCCATACCTATAAAATAACAAACTGTTAAAGCTCCTAAACCTGGAATATGGAAGACTCAACATTAATTAATTAATTTTTTTCTTTTATTCATTTTAGTTTAACCTATCCCAAGGTCTACCAATTCAAACACAGGAACAAAGAAGAATGTTGCATGATCCTTTCCTAGGTATCTACCATGCAACTAGTATCCCCTTGTTTGGTATCCATTATAATCTAAAAGGTCCATACATCAAATCATAGGGGTCCCTAAATGGCTATGTCTTAGACTGTCTCTAGTGCTTACATCACTTGGTAAACATGAATGACATTGTTTCCCTAACAACCCATGCAACCTCACATCTGCCTAACTCCAAACTCCATCCTATCCCTCAACCAGACCTCTAATACCACAGTGTCATGACCCCCTCCCCACAAAGTGTACCCCTCCAGGGTCAGAAATGTGAGAAGGGAGATAATGACCCCCAAGTCCCGCCTCTAGTAGGCCATCGGTTGGCGACTAGCACTGAGGGTATAATAAACACAAAAATGGGAGGCATTACCCTCTAAGAGAACACATGCATAAGAAATAGATAAGATAGACACCAACCGACTCCAACTCAGAAATGAAATATAAATAAAAAACCAAGTGCAAATATGTAATGTCATGAAAAAGTACTACAACTGGAAGAAGAAAACTACAAGTACCCAAAAGAAAGTAAAAACAGCAGAAACCACAAGCCCGAACAGCTCCCACAACCCCAAGCTAGTAGAAACCGGCTTGATCTCCAACCTACTCCAAGTGACCTGAAAAATAGTTTATATACCTAGGGTGAGTATAACAGTATACACAGTAGGATCCTCCTTGAAGCATCTCGTGCAAAAGTAAATAAATCATGCAAAAGCACAGTGAACAACAAGTGAAACTAACTCATCACCTAAATTGGTATACTAAGTTCTTAACCTCACCATGGATACTCTCATGAAGTAACGAATACAAGAATATATCATATAATAAAGAATATCAAGGGTACCCCACTACTACTTCCCCACTGGTTTTCCACTTTTCCCTAACGTCACACGTCCTGAGATTCTCTCTCCAAAAAGGCTTGCCTGCAAACACCTGGGTGAAGCACCATAACATGAACCTTGTACAAAAAAACCACCACGTCCATGAAAGAAATGTAATCGGGTTGTTACTAGGAGCCACCACAGCCCGCATAACACGTATCATACATCGGGTATTATACCTCAATCCATTACAGCCCATACACCTAGTAAGGATCCTCAAGACATCACAACCTATACATGTTACACCTATAGTAGTTCATATGATACTACATCCAGAATATATGTGTTTGAATAACCACAATCCATTACATCCTACTACACACATATATGGGGAAAACTAACCATTGTACCTATTAGTACAAGTATCTACCAAGATAAGAGAGTGGGTCCAAAGGGGGTAGTCAGCCATTCATCCTCCCACTAGAATGTTGGGGGGAAACACCCTCCAAGGCTCAGAATCCCCGGGGTGTTAGTTTCCCTTTCTGATAGGGTGGAGTAGCATACAGAAACACAAAAAGTATAGAACATACTATATCTCACAACCACACTATGGGAAAAACCTACTCTTAGACTTAATTGTAGCTAACATCTCTCAGACTCCAGGCTGCCACTTCTAAGACTAGGTATCCTATAAGAACACAACCATTTAATGATCTTTAATACATTATTTGATTCCCTTTTTACAAGTTTCACATTACGTTAATTAATTCTTTAAACATTAATTAACCATGAAACATTCCACATTAAATTTCATTAGCATCACACCCAAAGTCCACTATCCCTTTAAAATTAAAACCTTGTCATTATGTTCCAGCAAACTCCAACCCCAGGGGTTAACATCATTTATTAAATTATTCATTTTAGAATTAATTTCCCACATTCCCATGAAATCTAGAAAAACATTCTATGCTACTAAACACAAGGGGGATCAACATGATGAGTAGATGTACTACCCGTCAAGTCTTTTCTGCCTAAATCAAGAGCGTAGACCCATCCTCCATTGGGAATCTAAACATGGAAAGCATGTGGCATAACCCATTCGTCTCTGCCTCTTTTGGAGTAGGGTCAAGCAAGAACATAGGCTTAGGCAGTGGGGAAAAGTAAAACAGATAATCGTCCAAAAAGAAATAGCAAGCATCCAACAAACACATCCATCCCAATCCATCATCCCTAGTGTCCTACATGACACCCACATACAAAAACTAATGCATCTCGCCACCCTAGGAATCATTTTCTACCACAACAAAAAGTCTCCATACCCTCGCATATCATAATATCCATCCAGGCTCACATCACAGCACAAGCAACAGGAAAAAAAACATCACATCAATTGGGATCTTGGCCCTTTAAGAATCAAGAGGGTAACTCAGAACCCTTCAAGGTATTATCAAATGATAGGTTCTTTAATCCATCTTGAATTAACTGTTTTATTATTTATAGGTTCCAAAATTCGGGAAACCCAATCAGTAAGATATCAGAAATATTTAAACATTTTTACTGCACCAATTTGATTAACATAAAATTAAAACAAGAAGAACCCGATTCATTTACACGCCTCTTTATCCATAGCCAACAGTTATCAATTAATTCTAGTTTATATTCTTTACTAATTTTCATCAAGAACGAACAGATAAATGAAGCAATCATGGATATCACACTATCTAGAAAACAAGGGGAAATAACATATGACTGATATCAATTTATTTATTTGGTTCAAATATTTATTATGTCAATTCCATTGTGGTCTAGTGGGATAAAACATGCTAACAATAAAATTTCATGAAATGAGAAGAGAATCAATGAATACCCTACCTCAAACTGTTCTTGACGTTCTTTATCCACAAAATAGGTCATGATCCTCCTCTCATGACAACTACTACCAGAGGATGCCATAGTACGACCACACCAACTGAAACCCATGAAAACCCCATTTGAAGCATATATATTACATGCTATAATGTGGAATGGAGAAACATGAGAAGATGAACCATAAAAAACAACGATAAAACATACCATATATCAAAGATTGACTAATACAACTTGGTTGCATCCAAACAGAGAAGAACCAATCTAAGTAGGAAAGTTTGATTGGGCAACTCCTATGAGAAGTATTGAAAGGTTCTATCATCTCATAGCCATGAACAAGTAGGATGAATTAGGGAGGAAGATATCCCATCCCTTTAGAATATTTAACGGAGCGATAGTTTAAGATACACTTGATTTTCCCTTTAAAGTGGATCGCATTAAAACACGCAGTTTGACCAAGTAAAAACATCTTGATCCTTAGGAATAATTAATATAGGAGTTATGGCCTTTGAATCGGCCTTAAAGTCCTTAAAACAAGGCATTAAAAGAATTATAAGTCAAAGGAAACGTCAAAGGGGTGAAACAGTAAGATGTTAGAAACATTGTACACAAACTCAAAATTTGGAAAAGGAAAGAAAATGTCACAGTTAGAAGGTCACCATTATGGAAACATTGTTCATGAACTAAAAATTTGGAAAAGAAAATAAAAGGTCACAATTAGAAGGTCACCGTTCTGGGAACACTATTCATGAACTCAAAATTTGGAAAAGGAAAGAAAAGGTCATAGTTTGAAGGTCACCGTTCTAGAAACACTGTTTATGAACTCAAAATTTGGAAAAGGGATGAAAAGGTCACAGTTTGAAGGATGCCATTCTGGAAACATTGTTCATCAACTTAAAAACTTGAAAAGGGAAGAAAAGGTCACAGTGAGAAGGTCACCGTTCTGGAAACACTGTTCATGAACTCAAAATTTGGCAAAGGAAAGCGAGGTTATCATTACTGGTTACTGATAGAACTATTAAATGATAGAAGTATTCATATAAGGTTGACGATGAAATTGTTCACCAAGGGTCACCGATGACACTGTTCACGGAAGGTTACCGATGACATTGTTCTCCTAAGGTCACCAATGCATGGTTCGCAGAAGGTTACCATTGCACTGTTCATAACTATCTACCGTTGGAACTGTTCACCAAACTAGAAAATTGGAAAAGTGTTGGGGATAAGTCCCCTTGACCTCTTGAATCACCTCAAACACCATATTTTCATATAGGAATCGGTCGGAGAGGTCCGGGCCATTACACCCTAGATATCTGAAAATTTCAATAATTAAGAAACTCATAGTTATTATATATATATATATGAGAAATATCCTAGTTATGGGTTGGTAGAGTCATAATACTAAGGTAGGTACCTAAACAATAGCCATAATATATCATAATAGAGAGAGTTATCATGTAGGAAATCTCTTGTACATGGGAAATTTTCACCTATGCAGATCATTCTATTACATAAAGTGGAATTATATGAATGGAAGTTATATGATATGTATTTCTATGATTAGTTTAAGGTGATATGGGGTAGCCATTTTGAACAGTTCATAGTCATGTAGGGTGGACTATTTTTCATACGGTTTAACATCATATGAAAATTATTTTGGTTGGGTGTATTCACATAGATCTGGATCATGAAATATTTGAGAAAACATTGTTTCAACACTAAGTGAATGGATGTGGATTACTAAGAGAAATTGTGGGTTTTGATGGTATTTAAAGGTTGGTTCAGTAGTATGGACATCACTAAATTTCATGATGTAGTATGAATAAATCCAAAAATTATTCTTAAAGGTACTATTATATGGACCATTTGAGAAAGCCCAATGTAAATGTTGAGAAAAAAACACTAGGATAGAAGGAGAATGGATTTTATTTAAATTTTTAGTTGATCCTAGGATGTAGTTATAATAAACCCTTATATGGATTAAGCTCTTACATAGGGGTTTTTTTTCTCTCAGTATATTTCTCTAGATAATAAATCTCATACCTAGGAGATTCTAATTAAATTTTACTCCTTGTAGAATAGAGTTAAATGATTTTATCCTAATAAAGAAACCTGAAGGGAAGAAATAAAACATTACTATGAAGGATTTAAACATTAGGATTCCATTTTAAAAATAAGAAGTATTTTATCTAAACATTAAATTGAATATAAGGATCTAACTTGTGTGGATCCTATATAGAACAATATCTCATGCAATAAAATTATTCCATGAAGAACTGGCCACTCAAATCAGTTTATGGAATTATGGGATAAATATCATGTCATTCAATTTAATGTGATGTGACTTTGTCATGTTTATTCTTGATTTTAAGTCCATATGAAGATGAAATCAATATAAATGATTTTACATAGATTTAACTCATTCACAAAAATGAAATGTCCCCATATTTATGATGAAATCGTGAAGGAATTCCCAATGTGAGTGAGGAAGGCCCAAAATTAAGATTAATCACTTAAAATTGAGGAACATTTTATATTATAATAAGTTCATGGATAAATTACCATATTTAATGGGTATTATGTAGATCTAGTTCATATTCAAGTGATGTTGGGTCACTTAAAATGGACCTCTATATCTAGTTTATGGTCATTAAAGGTTTCCATGTTTCACGTAGTATATATTTATACCACTATGAATCAGGTTCCATGTAGTTTAGGATCATACAACATGGGCATTGGTAAGGTATTTTTCCCTGATTTAGATTCTGTCAAAAAATGTGATAATATAATCTTGATTCCAAATGATTGAATGGGGTATTATACACCAATATATAATGAGTGATTTATTGGAATATTTCAATATACCAAATATAAGAGATCTATTAATCACTATGTATCATGAACTATGATGAATTAATCCACATGTGGTTCTTGGATGAAAATATATCTTACCCCAATATAGAGTCTAATGTAGAAAAACATTATATGAATTGGAAGACCATACATTACATGGTGGCTTGATATTTGTATATTTTTCTATTGGGCTAAGGATAAGAGATCCAAACATTACTATATATCCTAAGGAATTGTAATAAATACTCACATAGTTCATGGTTGAATGTTTTTCCCTACATATCTGGATTACATATAAGGGAATGGGGTGAAATGTTTGGGTTCCCTAGTGAGAGAAGGGAATATGAAACCTGATGAAAATTGGTAAAAGTCTCATTATTAGGGAACAACCAATGTGTTTGTGAAATCTATAGCTAATAATATGATATATGATCCTATAATCACTACATATCCTCGTCTAGTAAGAATAATGTGACTAATAGTTCAAACATAGTGATGGAATTTTATCTTAGTGAAGATTAATAAGTACCATAATGGAACATGCATTGAGAATTAAAACATGGATCTGATTCTCATGTAAGGTGGATAAGTTCCACAAATAGGTCATTCAATTCAATTTGAAAGGTCATGTACAGTGGACCAGATGTCTTGTTGTTTAATTTCATGTGATATGGACTCTGATGAAAAACAGTTTAATGTAGTACTACTAGGAAAAAACTATCTAGAGTATAAATTCAAATATTTGACACTTATTTTCTATCACGTTTATACTCATACATTTGGGATTTATGGTTTATGCATTTTATAGTAAAAAATTAGGATTTATGGGGTCCCATCCTAAAATTTTGAAAAGTATTTCTTGATAAACCTTCTATTCATGTAAAGTGTGACGTGCTCTCCATTAATTATAATGGGGAATATGATCTATTTTATAAGACATATTTATATTATAAGGTGCCTCCCATTTTTACTCCAACATTAAGGGTTTCTTCCCATTTATCATAGGAATTATTAGTTCCAATATCAGTTCTCCCTTGAGAAATGAGTAGAGAATAACCAACTTATTAAATTCTCATGTAACATGGTTTAGACATATTTCAATGTTTTTTAGTATGTAAAACCTTTTATCTTATACTTGATCCATATAATCTAGTAAAATTTTAGTTTTTTCATTTTAGATCATTGATTTCAAATTGAAACATGAAGCATGGTTAGTTGAACCAAGATGGTCGATACCGCCTCTTTAGCACATACAAGAAAATATGGGGCACCTGTGTAATGGTATGAGTTGTGGTGAGATAGGAAAACAAATCATATATTATCTTAACTATCCAAAAGTTCTTGTCCTTATCTATCATCCTTTGAAGCATAATAAATTGATTTTTGTTAAAATCCTTTATTTTTTAGTTTTTTCTGAATGGTAATTGGATGAGTGGTTGGAATAAATTTTGTATTCTTGATACATCCTTTTCAACTTAGAAAATCATAAATTATTTCCATTTCTTATAAATATTATGTGAGGGATTCTAAAAATTGTAATAACATTGGTCTTCTTGAAACTAGTGATATCCATGTTCCCAACTTCCTTGAGGTATATAGCCTCAACCCACATAAAGAAGAAGTTAGTGGTTATAAGGATTTATGTGAACATCCTATAAATAGATGGAGGATATGGTCTAATGAATTAAATTACCTATAATAAAAAGTAGCATTAGTATCTATTGGTGTGTAATATTTTTAGGGGGATTATATTGGTAGTATTTTAAATGAATTGCACTTCTTCATGAATTCCATGAGGTTGTTCATCATTGTTTTCCATACATATCCAAGTCTCCAGATTTGATGGAAGAGCTTGTCTTCTAAATAGTGATCAATATTGGCACTAGAATGGACTTCTAATATGATAATGAGGGAATCTCCTCCTTCCAGTTATCCATAGAGGATTCCCTTAAAGACTTATTTACAGATATTTGTTTTGGAATTTGGTTCATCTTAGATGATGAAATCTACTACCCTTCACTAGATCTATTATTTGTTAGAGAATTCTGATAGAGGAATTTTTCTTTAGAGGTAGTCTATTATTGGGAACATCCATCCATTTATGGTTACAATTGGTGAGTATAGAGGATTCCTTTTACCATGGGTGGTTCTGATTTCATTGATAACCTATATATCATTATTGCTGAATGGAGAAACTACTATGTGGTGCACAATGAAAGTAACTATCTCATCTAGGTCAAGATCATGTATGGTCATGGATGTGTTATCCAATGTATTAACTTGGGTGTTATATGGATGTTGGATGCGAGTCATCATAATATATAAGGATAATTTAGCCAAAATCCATCATATATAATCACATAACGGGATCCATTATTTCTTCTTAATAGTATATTCACCATTAATTTTATTGATCAATAAATCTGAGTCACCTTTGATTTTTAAACGATCCACTGATATCAACTAGTCCATCTCTAAGACTACAATTTGGGTTTTTAGTTATTCTCATTATTATTACTCTGTATGATATAGATAAAGAGAATGTCAGTACTACTTTTTCTATGGAGACTATCATAATCCCTAGGCCAACCCAGTTATTCATCATGTTTTCCATTATTCTTTTTTTTTTTGGATTTTAGAGGCACCATTAAATAAAATCTACCATATTTTCGGAGTTTCATAAATAGAGAAAACCCCTTAATTAGGTATCTTTGTATTCAATGATTACTTCTCTAGAATAGGGTGGTCTAAGAGGAAATTTCCCAACATCTTCCCTTTGGTAATCCTATAAGACATGAACTACTTTTAAAAATACTTATAAATGAATACCCGTTTTGTTAGACACCTAGTTAACAATGTGATAACAAGGATATATTTGATCAGGTTCTATAATACATGAATAATTTATATTTATTCCTTTAAAATAAATTTTTAGTATTCAACGACTTGCTTTACACACAACCTAGAGTCTAAATGAACCATGATATATTATAACATTTAAAACCTAACTATTGGATTAGAGGGTATGAATATATTTAACAACATTATGTAATTAATATATATTTTTTATTAATTAAAATGTATTGATTAATGGATAATAACTAATCATTAACTTGTTAATGAAATAATTTCACGATTAGAAGACAAATTTTTCAAATAAAATGTATTTTTATAGGTGTTATGAATTTTTATATTAACAAATAAAATGATCACTATTATGATGTCATTTTAATGAAATGTATTTTAAATGCATGAATAATAATTCAAACGTTAGTAATCTAATGGTTTGGAATGAAGATAAAATCATTTTAAGGTAAAAAGCGTTATTTTTCATTAAAATGTTTTTTATGAAATGGATTTTTATATTAATAAATTTAGTAATTAAATATTCATCAATGATTTTAATAAAATTTATGGAATATAAATTTAATAAAAACATTAACATTCATATAATTTTTTTACAAAGAAATGAATTGATTTATATTTAGTTTTATACATAAAATTTATTTTTTACAAACGGTTTTAATTTTGTCTTCAATGTTTATTTTAAAATTAATTTCTCTTACTTATATAAATTGAGTTTAATAAAATGGGTTACATATTTGGAAGTATATTTTCTAAATTTAGTACTAAGGGTAATTTCATTTTTTGCCAAAATGAATTGTAAAAATAGTAAAAATTTGTTTTCATGGTTAGATTTAAAATGGGTTAACCAGGGTTTAAACTAAGAGATAAGGGTAAAATGACACTTAAGCTTGTATAAATATTATTGGTTGATGAAATTGACTTTATATTATTTAAATATTTTGAGAAATTACTTGTGTGAAACTCTTATCCTCCCTTATTCAGTAATATTGAGCTCTCTAGACTGACCATTCCTTGCCCAAAAACCTTCATATAATCCATACCTTTACTATTTATCATTTTTTCTTACCCTGAGACCATCCTATGAAGGATTAATGTGTAAGAAAAAAGAGGTATTTCAAATAATAGGTAATCATCTTACCCAACTCATCCAATGTTTATAACTTCTTCTACTTCCTCTAAATCTATTGTATATATCTAAAATAACTGCCTCTATATCATAAATATATTAATATTTTATTATTACTATGTAAAACCATTTTCCGCCTCCTTTCTATTAAATGGGATGTGATAGTATTACTTGTGCATATGTGTAGACTACCACCTCCATGTAGTGATATGTTTCATTTTATATCACTGCCTCACATTGATGGATATAATGATAGATTTAATAAATATATATGATATTTATGATATAATTATGATTTTTTAATGATAAAATATTATTTATGTTTCTTTTTTATTTTCATTAGAAAATGAAAATAACTTTTATGTGTACGTACAGACAACCATCTCCGTGAATTGTGTAATTATTTTTCCTATATATACATTTTATAGATAGTTATAAATATGAATATAATTAATATATATGACATTTATATAATTATTTAAAAAATATATGATGTAACCATGATTAAGATGTAAGAATTATAACTGTCGAATCAGAACATACAAGAAAAACAAAAATGTTAACACCGAAAATGATGAAGATAATGAATTATTATTAATTAATGGGTGATAAGATAATATATGTAAAACATGTAAGGAATTATTATTATTAATATTATTTTGTTAATATAATTATAATGAATTTAAAATTTATTATACAGTAGTTTAAAATCACTTATGAAGCTATTCTGTCCATATGTAAGGGTTTTATGTTTCAAACTCATTGTTTACCTAGATTGTTTATTATTTAATTTAAAATGATGAAATTATATGATCTATCTATAATAAATCTCTATTATTTTCTTCTATTATGGATATTTCTAGATACTATTTTTTTCTTTTCATTTTTCTTTCTCTATGTACTCTAAATTCCCAAAGAATGTTTTTAAAGAAAACTAGATTTTTTTCTCTATTCAGTCAAGAAATATTTTATTACATTTCCATATTTTCTATAAAATGTTTTTATTAATGTTTTAACAATTCTAAAATGATATATTTAAATAATTTTTATAAATTTCTGTCTTTATATTAAAAAATTTAGTTAGAATTTTAATTTTTTAATCAGGTTATTTTTACATATGGTGTGAATGGAATTTTTGTTTTAATATATACCACATGAAAAGAATTTCATGTTTTCATGAATACTATTATCTTTGAATACTAATAAAAATGTTTCCATATTTTTTTAATAGAAAAAGTTTTCCTTGTATTTTAGAATTTTTTATATTTTAATTAAGTGATTTCAAAATGAAAAGGTTATTTTCCTCATGAAAAGTTTTAGTGATATTTTAAAGGTAATTTCATCTATTACAACATCCATTGATGTTACTTATTCATCAATGGTGATATTATCTAATGATTCCACCTTTATTGATTCTCTAGATATTTTATGATTATGGTGATGAGATATTTTTGAAACTCGTTTTCTTTTCCATGTGTTAATATATGATGAAATGATAAATATTTTCATGATATTGTGGCATAAATATGAATGGATTATGCTTATGTGATAGTGGGGTATGTTATAACCCTCCAATTATTTGGTAATTATTAATATTTTATAATCTCAAAGGGTACATGGGAGGTAATCTCAAACCAAAAAGAGGCTACATAGGTGGTCCTTTCAAGCATGAAGTAAGTAAACTATTGGTTAGTCTAATCCTGACATGTGATGAATTCTATAGAGGGTAGACTTGATAAAATATTTCTATGATTAATAATAATCCACAATTTATGCCACTATCTTATAGAAATTTCTTTTTCTTATGATATAATATCTTGTATCGTGATATTTTATTTTTCTATGATTCATGTCTTATGAACTGCCAAAACCTTATACAATGATTATGATCTAAGAATTATTGGGTGTCATTGTCAAATATTAAGCTCATATTATTATACCTGTATTATCATGTTATGATTACTTATGGTCATTGACCGATGTTAATAATGTATTCCCATATTGAGCATTTGATGTCATCCTTTATTATGTTTCTTTTCCCCAAGTTATGAATAATGGTTTCAAGAAGAATATGACTAAGAAGTAAACGTTTTAACAACAAATTTGTTAGAGATATTGAAGATCATTCATGAATTTAGATGATTAGGTATCTATTCCTCAATAGACTTTATACTTTATAGTTCTAGGTTATGTATTGTTGTGATATTTATTAAATATTCCACTAAAATGATATAATAGTTATGTGGGTAATCTTTTGATTTCCTCAGTTGGTTTCAGAGAAAGGTTTAGTCATTGTTGTAGACATGAATTAAAGATGTTTTTTTGAAAAATATAGTGATAGTTTTAAGTATAGTACAATATCCTAATGCTTTTTAAATGTAGATATTTTGTAGTTTTCCTTGAAAATACATCCCCATATGGATACTGTAAATTGGATGTAGCTATGGAATAAATGCACCTAGAGGTAACAACAATGAAAATGGTTGATTTTATATTAACTTTATTGTAACCATTGCAAGATGAGTGTGCCTAAGACTTCACACATGGATATGCACTCTCAGGGGACATGATTAGGGTAATTAAAATTTTCTTTGTGAACCATTATGGGGTATTTGAATAGATAATGACCATGGATAACTTAGGTTAAACTTGAGGTGTTATAGATTGAAAAAATGTGTCATGATTTAGTAATCCTATGAATTATTTTTATTTATTATATGAATTATCACTGTTATTATTGTTTATAACACTATGATTTTTGGTTTTAGTCAACAGTTGGAACCAAGAGTAATCATGTTGATGTTGAATGTGATAGATAATTCAATTATTTTCCTCTCAAGAAACCAAATTTTATGGATCCTATAATGAAAAATCATGTTTATATGATTTGAAATCATTCATGATCTATGAATCATGTTTATATTAAAAATACATAAAGAAGGGAACAATATATTTTTGAGTCCTTTATGAGATAACATCAACCATATTTTAGTGCGTCTGATGATCCACTAATTACATAGAAATATATTAGTACCATTGAAAATAGATTTTTCATTCTCCATTGCTAGATTCATAAAAAAGTTAGTTTGGATGTTTATCTATTGGAAGGCGGAGTTGATCAATAATGGAATCTTATCAAGAACATAAGGAAATAAGAATAAATTGACTTTATGGAGTGAGAAGACTTTAGGAAGTTATTTTTTAATAAGTATATTCTATATATTATTCATATGAGAATGGAGAAATAATTTCATGACATAAAGCAGAGATATGATGTATCCATTAGCACCTATAAGGAAACATTTACAATACATTTGATGTTTGAGTATGGTATTTTATACCAATATAAAACCAAGATTTATAAATACTTCAAAGGCCTAAAATTAAGTCTCTAAAGGCTATTATCAATAAGATAATTTAGTAGATATGAATAAATCATTAAATCTACTCTCAAGGTAAAAATGTATACAAAAGTTACCAATAAATCTCAGAGTTTTTATAGGATAATAAATATGGAATTAAAATGAAATAATAATAATAAAAACCATGGAGGGAAGGATATGAAACTTCCTTTATGTCAGAAAATTGGAAAGAAACAATGGTAAAATCACATTAAGTGGAATAAGAAATGGTTTAAATGTGGAAAGGAAGGTCATCATGCGATAGAATGTCAAATTAATGGTAAAGAACTTATCTAATGATGAAAGTGGAGAGAAATATATAAAAAATGAATCACCAGCACTATAATGTTTAAAATTAATGCTTAATGGGAATTATAATAAATATTTCTCTAATCCAAGAGTTAATGAAAATGATAAATATTAGTAACCTCTTAATCCCATATACAAAGGAAAATATGTTGTGATCTTTATTTCTAATTTTGGTTATAATAATGATGTGTTAAAAGGAACACTTACCATCGATTTTAGAATAGATAATGTATTATTTGATTATAATTCAACCCAATATTTTATATTAAAATATTTTTATAATGGTTTCATATCAAATCCCTAATGATTAGATGTTAAATTAGCAGCGAAAAATTATAATGGTATGATGATAACATCAAAATTTTGTAATTCTTCTCTAATTAAAGTTTATTGGAATGTTCTTGGAAATCATTTTTTATCCCCCTAGTTGAATTCTATGTGATTTTGGATATAGATTATATATATTTATATAGATCTCATATCAATTACTAAGGAACGTAATTCATATTTAATATTCTGAATAGACGTGTGATAATTTATCAGTACGAGGATGAATACATGATTCGAAAGAAAATTTATTACATTTTATGAATCTTGATTCTTATTCATCATGCATATTTATCATATATGTTTATAGAGAAACTCAACATCAAAGATATAACTATTCTATGAGAGTTTTTTATGTATTTTTAAAGTAGTTTCATAGTCTTACTCTGAATCTTAAAGTTGAGTTCAAAATATAATGTATGCCTGGTGTAACACCATTTTAAAATTATTTGAATATATTGACCATCATTGAGTTGTATTAATAAAATATGTAACACTAGTATAATATTAATAAGGGGTATTTTTTGATAAGTGTGTCACCATGGTTTACACCTATTACTTTTTCTAAGAATACAAATAGATCAATGTGAATCTACATTGATTATCACGAATGTAAAATAAATATGACCAAGGATAAGTATAGTTTCCCCCATATTAATGATTTGTTTGATTGATTGTGAGTAGATAAAATTTTCTAAAGATTGAAATTAATTCAAGATTAAATCAATTGAGGTTCATAAGGGAATAAATACCTAAGACATCCTTCTTTTCCTGGATGGAAACTTAGAATTTATAGTGATGTCATTTGGAATTACTAATGCACCTGCTATCTTCATGGAATTAATGAATAGATTATTTAGAGACTACCTCAATCAATTTTTGTTAATATTTATAGACAATAATATTATATTCCCTAATATAAATGAACAATATAATGATCACGTTAGAATTATGTTAAATAGATAATGGAAATATAAATTATGTGAAAATTTAAAAAGTTTAAATTTTGGTTACATAAATTATCATTCTTGGTACATTTGATCATAAGAGAGGGTATATTAGTAGATCCTTCTAAGATGGAAGTCATTAAACAGTATACTAGACCAAAAACTATGGATGTGATCCATATTTTTCATGGATTGGATGAATATTATCAAATTTTTTTTCAATAATTTATCATAGTTTTCTAATCCATTCTCCAAGTTAATATGGATGGGATTCAAGTTTCATTTGATTGATGAATGTAAATAAAATTTAAATGATATAAATAGATGGTTTTTCAGTTCACTTATATTCACATTACCCTATAATGGATAAGGGTTTGTGATATTTAGGTATCAAATAATCAAGTGAATGGGATGCATTATTCTATAGAAATACATACAGATAAATTATTTCCCTCATAAATTAAAGGTTCATGAGTATAATTAACTGAACCATGACTTGGAGTTAGTGGTATTAATCTTACCATTAAATATATGAAGGAATTATCTTTACAGATATAGGTGTGAATTATATATTGATCATAAAAGTGTAATGTACATATTCACCTAGAATGAAATCAATATACACAAGAGAAGATGGTTAGAGTTGATTAAAGATTATGAATCCTCAATACATTACAACCATGAGAAAGTAAAAAAGGTCGTTGATGGTTTGAGTAAAAAGGATCATGCTATCTTATCTATTATGAGAGAAACAAAGATCCATTTTTTGTATTTTAAAATGATGAAACTTAAAATTATGAATGAAGGGGAGAAATATTATCCTTATAAAATTATTTTTCAACTATCATTTCTTGAAAATATTAAATATTCATAGAAGGAATATATAGAGATGAAAAAGAATGTGAGAATTGTTCCAAAGTTCAAAAATCATTATGATGAAAATATAAGGTTCTGGAATAGATTATATTTACTTTTATACAATAACTGATGAATGATATATTGGATGAAGCTCATAGATCATCATTATTTATTCATACTAGAAGCACAATGAAGTATAGAGACCTTAACGATCATTTTTTTGATATAACATGAAGAAATATATTATGGAGTATGTATCTTGGTGCTTGATGTGCCAAAAAGTTAATTATGAGTGGTATAAGTATAATGAAATTTTTTAACCATTACCCATAATTATTTTTAAATAGGGAAACATTCCCATGGATTTCATTGTATGAATCCCTAAGTAATATAAATGGAATAATTTTATCTGATTTATAGTCAATATCCTTACAAATTCATTCTATTTAATTACTATCAAGGAGGATTTATCTTTTGATCATATTGCTCAGATAAAAATTAAATAAGTGGTAAAATTATATGCAATACAACATTTTATTGTGTGTAATTGGGATCTAATGTTTTCCACAAAATTATGGATATGTATTCAATAAGATCTTGATATAAAATTCTATTTTAGTAATTTCTATTATCCACAGATAGTTGGTAAATTTGAGAGAGCTATTCAAACCGTTAAATATATTATTTGATCATGTTATATAGATTTGAAAAGTAGTTGGGATCATCACATTCTTCTTATTGAAATTTAAGATAACAATTTATTTTACTTGATCATTTAGATGGATCCTTATGAATCCCTATACAGAGATAAGTATAAAACTCTAACATGTTGGGATAATGCTTGGAAATGAAATCTATTAGGATAAAATCTATCTATGGAAATGGATGATAAGGTTTGAGTCATCTATTATCATATCAAGAAATATCAGATCCAAAATTTTAGTTATAATAAAAATCATTAGGGATTTCTAGAATTATAAGTTTGTGATAAGTTATTCTCATTAATTTCTCAATGGATTATTTGTATGATATTCAGAAAGAATTAAAGGCTTTACCCTTTTTATATTGGTCCCTTTTCAATTCTTGATCAATTAGGGATGGAATCTTATCACTTATAATTTCCCCCAAACCTCTCTTATATTCATGATGTGTTACATTTTTCTATTTTATGTAAGTACATACCTAGTATATCAAATATTATTAACTCATATGTTATAATAAAATATAATGATCTTTCCAATAAAGAAAATGTTTTAGAAATCTTGAATTCTAGTGATAATTTTCTATAGAATAAGACATCTTACCTGGTTAAAGTTATTTGGAGGATACAAATTTTCAAAAAGCTACATAGGAACCAAAGGATGTAATGAAGAAGAGGTATCCTCATTGGTTTATATCATAGTGTTGAAATTTTTAGGAAAAATAATTTTAAAGTGGGTAAAATGTAACACTTAGAGATTTTATATGTATTACTTTGTAGTAAAATTGATGTTTTTGTTAACATTATTTATAAGAAACCCCATGTCTAAATAAAAAATATTATATTATAACATTTAAAGCCTAATAATTGTATTAAAAGGTATAAATATGATCAACTAAATTATGAAATTAATATATTTTTTATACAATAATTCAGACTTTTTTATTTATTTATAATAAATAAAAAAAAAATTCTAATAAAATAATATCATGATTAAAAGGACTATTTTTCTAAAGAATTGTATCTTAATTGGGGTTATGAATTTTTATATTAACAACTATATAGATCATTATTAAAAATTTATTTTAATTAAATTTATTAGTAATGTATGAATAATCATTCATAAATTTTTAATCTAAGGGTTATGATTGAAGATAAAATCATTTCAAGGTAAAAGGAGTTTTTTTTTTCAGAAAATTGTTTTCATGTGCACACTGAGTTTTTATATTAATAAATTAAATAAATAAATATTGAAAAATAATTTAAATGATATATATATATATATATTCAATTAATTCTTTTATTTTTCATCAAATAGAATTTACATTTAAATGAATGGAATTAAATTATGTTTCATGATTAAAAATTCATTTATCTAAAAATGGTTTTCATTTCATTTTTCACATTTATTTTAAATTTAAATTTTACCAAAAAAATAAATTTAAATTGATAAAATGGAGTCAATATTTTTATTCATAATTACCAAACATGTTCCTGATACCACACTATTTTTTGTTCATCAAAAATATAAAAAACCGTAATTTTTTTTGCTACAGTTAGGGTTAAAACGAGTTTAAGGGGGTTTAACTAAGAGATAAGGGTAAAAAAATCCACATAAACTTCTCTAAATAATATTTTTTGAATATATTTTGACCACATATTATAATAATTTATAATTAAAATAAATTTTCTTCTTCTTCCAGAATAAAGCGACTTTAGATTATTTAAATCATTTATGTAATTCCATGTGGGTCCCTCCCCTCAATTATAATGGGGCACCCATTTTCCTACCATATTAAGAAAAACTGAGCCCTATATATTAGAAAATACCAGATAAAACCATATTATATTACTTACCTTTGTTCTTGATCTCTTTTTCTTACTCTAAGAAAATCCTAATAATGCCTAAGGTTTAAGCCAAATGAGTTCTCTCAAAGAAATTGTAATCATCTTACCCACGTCTTTCAATGTTTATTTCTTCTTATAATTACAATAAATATATTGTATTAACAATAAAAAAATAAAACCATCATAATTAATATACTATTATATTATTATTATTATGGTACACCCATTTTCCACCTCCTTTCTATCAAATGGGATATGAAAGTATCCCTCAGGCGCATGTGTGTACTACCACCTCCATGTAGAGATATGATTTATTTTCGTTCACTTCCTCACATTTATAGATATAATGATAGGTTTAATAACTATAAATTATATTTATTATATTATTATTATTATTTAATGAAAAAATAATATATATCTTTATTTCCTTATTTTCATTATAAAATGAAAACAATGTTCATTTGTATGCAGTAACTACCGTCTCCATGAATGGTGTAATTAATTATTATATCTCTTCTTTTTATGAAATTTTATAAATATGTATATAATTAATTTAAACTATATTAATATAATGGTTAAAAATCATGATATTATGGGACCACAATCAATATTCAAGGACTGTAACTGACAAATCGAAACATAAACAAAAAATGAACTAGTTAACACCTAAAATGATGGATATAATGAAATATTATTAATGAACATGTGATAAGATGTTAGAATTAAAGATTAAATGTTATTATTAGTATTAATATTATTCATATATATAATTAAAAATAAATTTAATTTATTAAATAGTATGTTAAAATAACATAAAATAAAGTTGGGCTTGAGGTAAGGGTTTTGTGTTAAAATACCACAATTTACATGGATTTTTTATTATTTAATTTAAAATGATGAAATTATAAAATATATCTCTCATAAATATAAAATATTTTATTCTTATATATTCATTTATAAATATTATATGTTATTCATTCATTTTCTTCGCTCTAAGTACTCAAAATTCAGAACGAATATTTTTATGGAAAATTGACTTGTTCTTTATTTGGTCAAGAATATTTTTATTCCATGTATATATTTTCATTGAAATGTCTTTAGAAATGTTTTTAATATTCTAAAATGAATTATTAAATTCATTTTTACCCATTTTTAAATTTCTTTAAAAAATTAACAGGAATCTTCTTTTTGTTTTCTAAATCAGCTACTTTTTACCAACTATGTGAATAGAATCTTTATCTTAACATATTTTATAGGAATGATATTTACCAGCTTAATGATTACTATTTTCTTTGAATATTCCATTACATTTTTACATGTTATTTTTTAAAAAATAATTCATTCCCTAATATTTTGTAATTTATTAGAATTTAAATAATTTATTTTAAGATAAAATATATATTTTCCTCATGAAATGTTATACTGATATTTTAAATGTATGATAATTTATATTAAATACATTTATGTTAGTTGGGATTCACTAGGTATATGATCCAATGATATGAAATTTATTCTTTAACTACATGATTTATAATTATGATGATGAAATACTAATTAAACCCATTTTATTTGCCATTGGTTAGGCTATGATGAAATGATTAATGTTTTCATAATATTCCGACATAAATATAAATGTATTATTATTCATTAAGAGGTAGTTCAGTTATAGTCCTCTAATACATTGGGTAATGATTAAGGTTTTATGAGATAAAAGGGTACATGGGTTGTAATATGAATCCAAAAATAGGGTGCATGGGTGGTTAGCCCAAGCCTTAAGAATTTCCAAAGGTGGTAAGCCCAATTTTTTACATGTGATTCATCTCTTGGTGGGTATCCTTAATAGAATATTTATATGATTATTAATATTCTACAATTTATTCCACTCTCTTGAAAAATTTTGTTTTTCTTATCATATGATCTCAGGGATCATGATCTTTGACTCTTTTATGATGAATGTCTAATCAATGGCCAAAGAAAAATGATGTGATTATGATATATAAATTATTGGGTACAATTTTCAAATGTTAAGATCATATTCTTATACCTTTATAGTCATGTTATGATTACATATGATCATTGGATCATATCACCCTTGTCAACCATTACTGTGTATTTGATCTCACCATTTCTTATTCTTCCTTTCCTCAAGATATGAAGAAAGGTTTTAAGTATGCTATGATAATAAAGTTTACACTATGACAATATATTTATCTACTATATTGAGGATATTTCAGGAAATAATATGATTATGTATCTAGTATTCAAAGAAAATAAACCATTATAATTCTAAATAATGTATTCTTATTATATTTATTTAATATAAATCTAAAATTAGGTAATGTTTATGTATTTAATATTTGGGTGGACTTATGTCTATAAAAGATAAAATAAGGATCTTGTGATACTACATGAAACAACTTAACTTATACACTATGAAAATCAATGTGATATAATTCTTTTTAATGTTAGAGTATTGAGCCTCATAAACCAACATAATACTACTAAGATAATAGATTCCTTTCTTATTTCTAATATAATTCTTCAAAGAATGGAGTGAGTCTATAGATCGATCTAGGGTTTCCAAATAATGGAAGAGAGGTTTCCCTTTAACTAAAGGAATTAACAGTGGCGTAAATAAGAGATTATTATTAAGATCATCAAAATAATTCAAAAAAATTTATCTCATTGATAGGTGACTCCATTATTCATCAATTTATTGAATGAAACCATTTTCTGGTGATATTGAAAATGAATCATCAGATATAGTCCAAACACTATAGGATTCCCCTTAACTATTTGATATTTTTGGGTGCAGGTATGTTGAGTACCTCATTGGTATTCGTAGGACCAACACTGATACCAAGATGGCGCACTAAAAAGCTGAGAAATATTATCAATGTTACCTGGAAATAATATTTTCATGGCTTCATCTATAGGCTATGTTGATGAAACTTGTTAAAAATTGTCTCAAAATAGAAACGGTGACCACCACATTGCAAATACTTAAACACTATCTAATCATCATAGAATTCAATTATCATCCCCAAATTGATCTTGATATTATAGTTCATGGAATGCTGGTATATGGAACCGACATTCTGTAAGCCATAGGGAATCACATGATATAAATATACCCCTTAGGGTTCCCGGTAGGATGTGACCTCAACATCTTCATGGGATATCTAGATCTACTTATATCCTAAATACACATCCATAAATTAGAGGGAATGGATAACAACAGTTTCATTGATCCACAATTTTGTGATCAGGCTTAAGAGTTAATCCTTTGGGAGGTTTCAATTTAGTTCCCTAAAATAAATGCAGAATCTAATCTTCTCATTCCTTTTCTTGATGGGGATAATATTCATAATCCATTTTTGTTATCAAAAATACTATATGAAGTTATATATGATGATATTTTAAAATTTTACTTCTACCTTGGATTCATGGGTCAAATTCATCCTCCTACTACATTTTTATATATGTGGTGATCATCTTACTTTTCCAAGTGCGTACCCACATTAGGATCCAATATCAGAATCTATTTATATTTCAAGTTATTAATTTTTGAGTATGGGAATATATGTCTCTTATTCCTTGGGGGACATGGTGACACTAATCAAAATGGAACGTAGATCATACTCTATACCCAAATTAACTAGTTTGAGTTTATTAATGGTGGTTGAGGTACATTCATTGAATTTTGGAGGGGTATCTCAGAGATCTCATTTTCCCACCACTTATACCTCACTATTGTTAGAAATAAAATATAAATGGTAATTATGGGATCTTATTGATCATATATGAGCATCCTTAGATCCTAAAGATCTTGTGATGGAATCAATGATAACTTCCACTAAAAACTCACTATCATTTCGGGAAAATAATGAAATTATGTCTTGATATTTGAGAGATTTCATAGGGAAATCAACATTAGGGTTATTTTTATATTTTCCCTAATTTCATATCTCTTATGCATGGCTATTTCTAAATAACACAACTAATATTAGGAAGATGGAGGAATATATTCCCAAACCATGTTCCTTTCTTCTAATTCTAGGATTAATATCAACCTAATCAAATAATATTATCTATATTTAATGATACTAAAAAAAATTAGACATGTAAAATGGTAAATATACTTGGAGTAAATTTTATAGGAATGGATTTTGAAAAAATCTCTTTTTTCTAAGGTGGTGGGTTTTCTATAAGAAGATTCACTTGGCTAGTGTATATAAGGAAATTGGTTAAATGATTAAATTTATTTTCAAATTGAAATTGAATAAATCATTGAATTCATATATTAGAAGTTGTTTTCTCAATTTGGTTGAGGTAAAATATGAAGTATTTGTTGAGTCCTCTCCATGGTCTGATAGGGCCAGCAAATAGAACATTGGGGGAATTTATTCAGATAAAATTACCTACCATCAGTGGCTTCCACTCCCTTTGTTTCCATCATGCATCAACATATTGGGTGTAAAATCAATCAAATGGGTTATTATCACTATAAAAAAATCCTAAATAGTCTATCAACTGAGTATTTTAGGCATTGATGGTATGTTGATGGTAATGTTACATACCCACGGATCCATGACTGTCCCAAATAAAATTGAACGTGTTGTATTAGAATACCACCATAAATTTAGAGTCATATATAAGATCAATAAATTGGGATCTAATTTTTATCCCCAAAAGTTTCTTCTTCTCACTCTTATTATATCCATGATTTGAAATATTGGAGGGACTTTGGACTATCTCAGTGTAACCCAAGAGAATCAAGTTTTGGAATGGTATGAGGTTTGTAACCCTCCGGGATTTTTGTGCACGTTTTTTCAAAAAAATTAATTTTATTTGATGTCATGTGTTGTATACTACACTAATTCAAACCATCATTATTTTATACACCAAGATAATATTTCATTACATGCAACATCACCTTGGCTTGTGTTACACACAACACTATGTTTATAAGAAACATCATTTTATTGTTATAATTATTTAAACAAGATAATTACAACCTAGCCTTTAAACATAGTAATACGAGTAGTAAAAAATTAATTTAAAAAATTATTTATAATGGTAATATATAAATAAAAATAATAATAAGACATACATTTTAGTAAATTTTTTATATATTTTAAAGTACTATTTTTTAAAAAATGAACTGCGTTTTCGGTCCTTATGTGAAAAATAATAAAATTAATTTTAGAAAAATTTTTAAAATAATTTTTATAAAATAATTTTTTTTAATTAATAATGTTAAAATTTATTATGGTGAAAGTTTTTTATTTTTCCGAGAAACTTCATTTTTGGGTGAATATGGAAAAATACTGAATTTTAATCCAGAACTACTTTTTCATAAAATTTATTTTTATAGTTAAATTATATTTATGTTTTTTTTAAAGTAAAAATACATTAATTATAAATATATTAATCCAATTTAGTTCATTGGAATCATTTTTATTTATAAATTTAGATATGAAGACTTATTGAACATTTAAACAAACTCACTTTAAAAACCCACTTTCTCACCAGGTTTGTTAGATTAAGATTAGACTTATTTTTTTCACTTATATTAATTTAAATTTTAAAAATTGGAAATAAAAAAAATTTAATCAATAAAATATTTATATTCTAATAAGATCAAATTAATTTTAAACCAATAATATTAATGAATGTAATTGAGATTAATTACAATGATTAAGGTAAAATTAAGTTTAAAAAATAAAAAAACCATAAACATAAGGGCCAAAATGACCTATACACTTGTGAAAAATATTTTTATGGACATATAGTATCCATAAGACTTACATTATTGAGTTTTTTTTTTGTTTTTATGACTTTTGTTAGGTAAAAACTTTGATACACCTAACTGGTTTTTAAATATACCATGTGTGTCCCCTCCCTCCCATATAAAAGGCCACCACCTATCCCCCTTCTTCACACCTATCAATAAACTTATGTTTGAAATAAATCTGCCCAATTAACTTCCCAACATCCCTAATTTCTTCATTTAAGCCTCCCTTTAGAAATAAATTCAACCAAGTAATCCCATTGGTGCAAACCATAAAGAGTTACCCCAAGAAGAGGTAACATCTTTCCTCAAGTTCCTTTCTTTTATTTTCTTTATCCACTATACTAATTATTCTTATTATAGGAAAAAAAATAGGCTTATTAACCTAAATATACAGATATGTTTTTATTATTATTTTTTTACCTACACTTACATACACTTCCTTCTAATGGGTAATGAACATACCGTTCTTCGGTGTAATAAACTACTGCATTATGAAATGAGTTTGTTGTTTTTTCCTTTACCACATTTCATGGCTGGTAATTATGATGGAAAAAATATTTAGATATTCTATATTTCATATTTATAATGTCTTTATGCTTCAGTAATTTTTATGTTGAACATAATTTTATTCTCTTCATTTTGTGGAACGAAGATAATTTTGTTTCACGAATTGTGGAGTACCTCCTCCTCAAAGCAATGTCATTTGTTCACACTCTACATGGAATGTATTAAGGTTGGGTTAAGTGAAAATATATTATATATATGAATTAATAATTATAATTTAATTTTAATATATATATATATACATATATATTTTAATTACTTTATTTACTTCAATAAGATAAATAAACAGGAAAAACGTTCTTCCATACGTATGTCCTACTATCTCCATGAATGACGCCTTCCATATCATATTCCTATATTATTTTGATTATTATAAATACATATATACTGAATATAAATGATATTTATATCATGTTTTACATTCTTTAAATCCTGATTTAAGTATATGGACTAAAAATATAACAAATTAAAACACATGTTAAAAACAAAGTGGATATTACCCGAAGCTAAACCATAATTGGTAATAATTATTAAACGGGTAATATAAACTCAAAATCAAATCATATATGTTATTTAATATAATTATATGGTTTTTAAAAATATTTATAACAAACTTATATTTATTATACATGAGTTATGTATGTGTACGAATACATTCAAAACATATATTAAGGGAATTTCATCTCACTTTATATTTCTATGAGATACATGTATTATTCACTACTCAATTCTTTTGTGTGGTTATTATAATGGCCATAAATATATTATATTATTGTTTTCTTATGTTTATGGTTATTTAAATACCCATTTTATGATCTCTATTTCCTGGGGTTTATGTTTCAAGAATTACCAAATTAGTAAAGTAGTTTTGTCTCAATTTTCCTTATATGAGACACATGCCATGAACTTTAAGAACCATGTTTTCAAAAAAAAAATTGATTTTATTTTTTGTATTTTCAATGAAAACAGTTTTCAAAATGTTTTCAAAATTTATTTATATGTTTGTAAATTGTTTTCAAAAAAAAAAATTCAAAACGTTTCTAATCTTTCTATATAAGTTTTAAAGTGTTTTCAAATATATGGTTTTCAAAATGTTTTCAATAATTATTTATATATTTTCAAAGTGTTTTCAAAGAAATGGATTTAATTTTTTTTCAATAATTATTTATAGGTTTTCAATGTTTTTTCAATTAAATGGTTTGAGAAACATTTTCATGCATCAATTATACTTTTTCAAAGTGTTTTCCAAGAAATGTTTATTATTTTTTTCAATATTTCTTTATAAGTTTTCATGTTTTTTTTCAAGAAAAAGTGTTTTCAAAAGGATTTTTGCTTTAAAAATCATTTTTCCAAGAAGAAATGATATTTTCATCATGAAATATTCTTAAAAGTTATTTTAAAATTATTTTTCATCTAAGATGAAATCCGTTGATGTTACTAATTAATTTATGGAGAAATTATCCAATAATACCATTCATATTGTTTTTTGAATGGTTTATGTCTTAATAGCATTATGTTTATTGTACGCATTTCTCTTTTGTGGGTAATATACTTGTGAAACCCCTTTATCTTTCATGGGATACATTCTTATGAAACCAAATTATTTTCACGAGTTATGATTTGATGAAATTATTATGATACATGTCTTTTTAAAGAAGTTAAGATAAGCTTACATGTTTATGACACCCATTTCATTTCACAGGTTATGATATGATTTTTATGAAACCTATCTATTTATATAGGTCATGATATGATAAAAGTTTTATTATATTGTGGAACATATATGAATTCTTTCACTATGATATGGGTGTGACCTATATCTCCCTCTAATGAGTTGGGTAAAGATTTATATCTCATGAGATAATGATGGGAATCAAGTCAATAGAATTGATCCACTATAGGAAGATGGGGAAACCTGATCCCTTAAAAGGAATGGACTGAGACTAGGGATGGTGGTGAGTCCTGCCAAATTGGTTTAGTCACCATGAAGATAGAAGATGAGGAAACCTGATCTAATATAGGATTATAGGGAAACCCAATCCACAATGGGATGATGGGGAAACCTGATCCACTATGGGAAGATGAGGAAACCTAATCCCTTTCAAAGAAAATACTATTTCTAGGGATGGTGGTGTGTCCCTCCTTGTATTTTTATTCCCAATTTGGTTCCTTGATAAGTTCTATAAATTCATCTTGAATTATAGGGAACGATATTACATGTTTATGTCTATGACACAATTTCACGTCTTACTCCTATGTTATGATTTAATGGCTTATGTTCTTGATTAATTTATGGCTCTTTTCTTATGAAAAACCAATATTTATGTCATGATTCGTGTTTATGATCTTTGATACGTAAGGTATGATCTTATAATGTCATGATAACATTCTCATACCCTTATTCTCAAGTTTATTCTTAAATATCTCCCTTTTTTACCCTTACTAAGAATCTGAGATCACCCCATTTTATGATTCCTTCCCCAGGATATGAAGATATTTATTAATTATGATATTTCTAATAAGGGTGTTAGTCATGAATAACCTAGTGGGAGATAATGCATCTCACTTATGTACCGGTATTTTTGTTTCCATGTTCCCAAAGGTACTAGAACAATATAGTCTTTTGGCATCTGTTTGTCTAATGTTTTAAATTTTTCCCTAAAAATGTTTCAATTTTAATGTATTAAAATAGAGGGACTATATAATTGGTATCAAAAGAAAATTTTGGTTAACCTTTGGAAGCTAGGATTAGAAAAACTTAATGATAATCCAAAGGACATGCCTATGGATAAGTCTAAGGATGAGTAAAAGAATAGTAAAATGACTTGGAATTTTGATAAAAGATGGAGTGAGAGGTTTTCTAGAAATAAATTCATGTATGTGTATTATAAGAGGATTTGGTTTTGGAATAGATTTACCTTTGAGTAATAACCTTGAAAAAGTGCATTTGGCCTAACTCGAGCTTAACCTGGTATATGACAATGAGCCTTATTACGCACCTGGTTTAAAAATACTAGGGTATATGATTTGAGAATTCACAAACTCCATATGAACCATCATGAAGGATTTAAAAATAAGACGTCAATGAATAACCTTGGATAAACCCCAGATGTAATATATTAAGTAAGGTGTCATAACTTAGACATCCTATATGTGGTTTTCGTGATTATGTGGATCCTCATTGTAAAATTTGTTTCTTACTCAATGATATTAGATTTAGTCAATAGATATAACCTTAAAGAACCACATTAATGGTGACTGTCATAGAAAATGAAATGATTATTCTCTAGAGAATTCGAATTCTATGATATATGGAATGAAAACCATCATTTATATGCTCACACAAATTTCTCAAGCTATGAATAATGCTGAGATTCCAAATGAGAAAAGGAGGTAACAATGTTCTGTTGAGTCCTTCATGAGGAAATGCACACCTTCTTTCATAGGTTCTTTAGATCCACTTATTACTGAAGAATGGATCAGTACCATTAAAATGATTTTCTCAATTATCTATTTTTTGAATCATGAGAAATTCATTCTGGTTGTTTATCAGTTAGATGGTGAAGTAGACAAGTGGTGGACACTAATCAACAATATAAGGAATTAATAAAAAATTTTAATCTATGGATTGGGATGAGTTCAAGAAATTATTCTTAAAAAATAATGTTCCTTGTGTTCATCATATGAAGATGTAAAATGAGTTATGTGATTTGAAGAAAAATTATAATGATTCTATCAGTACATGTAAGGCTATTTTCACAAGACTTGTGAAGTAAGCCTTTAGAATTATCTTCCAAAACAAAAGTAAAGTTTATAGGTTCTTCTGTGTCTTAAATAAAATTCACAGATGGGTGTTGTGCATAAGAGACTTTAATTACTATTAAGAGATTGTGTGTCGTGCAATCAAAGATGAAATGGAGGTCGGAGTTACAAATCAATATCATATTTTTAAAAAGAAATGGTAGATGAAGTTAACAGGATAGTCTAAAAACCATGATGAGATGAATATGATCCTTAATTTATGCTCTAAGTGTGTAAAGAACCATGGAGGGAATTTTCTCATGGGGTCTAATATGTGTTTTACATATAGAAGGGGAGGCCATCAGGAAATTGATTTCCATAATGATGGGAAGAAGTCAACCAATGATGAAAATAGAGGAAAATCTACACAGAATTTACCTCCCATGATTATGTTCATTAAGTGTAATGAGGACGGGAATTATGATAACCAATGACCAAACCCAAGGGTTGGTGATGATTCTCAGTGTTAGAAACCTCTCAATCTAAGGGACAGGGGGAAAGCTCGTGAAAACACTATTTATGAGAAGGGGTGTCATAACAATGTGGTGAAAGGTACACTTACCATCCACTCTAGAACTAAAAATGTCTTATTTAATTTTGGTTCTACACACTATTTCATATATAAATAATTTGATATGTTTATGAATATTTTACCTAAATTATTAGATGTGGAATTAGTAGTGAAAATCCCTAATGGTATGATGTTTGCATCTCAAGTCTATGATTCCTCTATGTTTGATGTTTGTGGGAATGTGCTTCCACAAAAACTTTTCATTCTTCCTTTGGTTGAAGTTGATTTCATCATAGTAATGGATTAGAATTATCTACATAAAATACACTTAAATTTTTGATTAATGGAAGTTAGGTTTGATATTTCAATATAACCTATTATTATCTATCAATGTGATGATAAGTATAAACTTACTATGGAGATTACATCCAGTGTAAGGGTCTTAATTCCCATTCCAAATACATGTTTGTCTAAAATTGTTGGAGAGAAAATTGACACCAATAATAATCATGTTGTTAAATAATTTTTGGTTGTGTTACCTAAAGTTTTAACTATCTATCAACCAATGCGTGAAGTTGAGATCTCGATATAATCTCATACCAAGTTCCATACAAATTTCAAAGACTTCATATAGAATGGCCCTGAATGAGTTGGAGTTGAAGGAGTAACTCTAAGAAAACCTTAATAAGTGGTTCATTTATCCAAGTGTATATACTTGGTATGCACCTATCCTATTCTTGAAAAATAAATATGGATCATTGTGAATTTTCATTGATTATCAGGATTTGAACATGATTAAGATAAAAAGGTATCATCTTCCTCATATTGATGACTTATTTGATCAACTGTACAGAGCTCAATACTTTTCCAAGATTGACCTTCATTTTGGATATCATCAATTGAGGTTCAATAAAGAAAATATACCTAGTATGGCATTCCTTACAAGGTATGGACTCTATAAATATATAGTGACGCATTTTGGTCTTAGTAATTCCCCTATTATCTTTATGGATTTGATGAATAGAGTCTTTATAGATTACCTCAATTAGTATGTTGTAGTCTTTATAGATGATATTATTATCTATTAAAAGAGAAATGAAGAGAATGAAGAGCACTTTATAATTGTACTAAGCACCCTAAGGAAGGATAAATTTTATGAAAAATTTCATAAAGTGTGCATTTTGGCTGAAAAATGTTTTATTTTTGGCTCACATAATCTCAAGAGATAATACAGCAGTAGATCCATCAAATACAGATGCTATTGAATATTTTCCTAGACCAATGACATTGACTGACATCCATAGTATTATTGGTTTAGCTATATATTATTGATGATTTGATTATAATTTATCTTTAATATTTAGTCCTATAACCAATATAACTCAAAAGGGTTCCTAGTTCTTTTGAAAAAATGAATGTGATGAAAATTTCAAGTAACTGATTAGAAGGCTAGTCAGTAGACCTATTCTTAAGTTATCCTATAGTGGACAATGGTTTGTAATATATATTGATGCACCCAAAAATGGATTGGTATGTATTATTAATCATAGTAATATGGTTATTACTTATTACTCAAGACATTTGAATATTAATAAACAAAATTACCCAAATCATAATTTGGAGTTAGCAGTAGTAATTTTTTCATTAATGTTATGGAGGAATTATCTTTATAGAGGAAAGTGTGATATATATACAAATAATAAAATAATAAAATATATATTCCCATTGAATGAGTTGAACCATCACAATAGAATATGGATAGAGATGATAAAGGAATATGATTCCTCAATACATTACCACCATGGGGAAAGTGAACAAGGTGGTTGATGCATTGAGTCGAAATGATCATGCTAGCTTATCCACGATGAGGACTGAAAATGATCCAATATTTGTGAATTTTATAAGGATGGATCTATAAATATTGAAGGAATGGGAAAAATCTTACCTTTCCCAATTGAATGGTCATCCCTCTATCTATATTATGATCAAGGAGGCATAGAAGTAAGGTGCGGTGATGAAAAAAGAAGGTTAGACATGTTTTTATGTTTAACCTTGATGATGATGCAATGATAAGGTTCAGGAATCGTGTATTTTTTCATTCCATACTGGATTTGAAGAAGGATGTGTTGGAGGAAGCTTATAGTTCTTAATTCTCTATTCACCCTAGAAGTAAAAAAAATGTATAGAGAATTGAAAGAATAGTACTATTGGGATGGATTGAAGAGGGATATAACTAAGTTTGTATCTTGGTGTTTGGTATTCTAGGAAGTAAAGGCCTACAGACAAAAAAATATAAGGGTATTTTTAATCCATTACCCATAACCAAACTAAAATGGTAGAATATCACTATAAATTTTATTATTGAACTTACAAAAACATCTTAAGTGTTTAATGCTATATGGTTGGAATTTGATCTCCTTACTAAGTCAGAGAACTTTATTTATATCAGAAAAGACTTATATCTAGATCATATTTCCAAGATATACATTAATAATGTGGTAAGGTTTCATGGGGTACCATATGAAATTATATCTGATCGAGATACAAGGTTTACCTCAATGTTCTGGAGAATAATTAAATAAGAACTTTATACAAAACTGAGTTTTATCACTACTTATCATCCTTATATGGATTCTCAGTCGAAAATAATATTTCAAACCCTAGAGGATATGTTGAGAAATTGTTCATTGGATTCCAAAGGTGGTTGGGATAAACACATTCCCCTAGTTTTGTTTTATTACAAAAGTATCTTCCAATCAAGAATTTATATGGATCCTTATAAAGCCCTATATGGGAAGAAATATAGGGATCTGACTTGTTGGGATGAATTTAGATAAATAAATCTATTGGGACCTGAGATAGCTAATGAAATAAAAGGGAACATTAGAGCCATTCATAAACATATCAAGGTAGCACAATGTTGGATGAAAATTTATGTTGATAGCCATTAGCCTAACCAAGAATTTGATGCTTTTGAGAATCTATTTCTATGAATTTCTCCATGGAAGAAGGTTATGAGGTTTGGTAAGAAAGGTAAATTAATCCCTAGGTATAACATCTCTTTTGAGATTCTTGATCGTATCGGAATGGTAGCTTATTTCTTGGAACGTTATCTAAATATCTCTCAAGTCCCCAATGTGTTCCATGTATCTATCCTAGGGAAGTAACAACTTGACACTTCAAATTTAATGAACATAGTGGTCATATTGTTGGAGCATGATGTTTCTTATGAGTAAAAATCAGTTGAAATTATGGATTATATAAAGAATGTTCTACAAAACCAGACCAGTCACCTGGTCAAATTTTTGTGGAAGAAACCACCAATTAGAGGAATCAATTTGGGAACCTATGGATATGATGAGGTAGAATTATCCTCATTTTTTTTATCATAATGATGAATTTTTAAGGAAAATTTCATTTAAAGGGGTAGAATTTAACACCACTAGTTTTTGTAAAATTCTTTTATGAATAAATTAAATTTATTTGTTGTTGTGTTTTGAATTATATACTAAGTCAAACCATATTTATACTCTACACTAAGATAATCTTTTGTTACCTGAAACATCAACCCATATTGCATTATACATAATACTGAGTTTCTATGAAACATCATTTTATTGTTATAATTATCTAAATGATATAGTTACAACCTAACCATTAAACATACTAATGTGAGTAGTACTAACTAATTTTAAAACATTATTTAAATATGTTTTATATAAATAAAACATATTAAAAATATGACATGCATTTTTAGTAAAGTCTTTATATGTTTGAAAATACTATTTTATTATAAGAAATGTTTTTATGTACTTATATGAAAATTAATAAAATTAACTTTAAAAAATTTTAGAAAAATAATTTTTTAAAATAAACTTAGTTTTTGAATTCATAATTTTAAACTTCTCTTAGGGTGAATTATTTATATTTTTATAAAAAAATTCATTTTTGTATGAATAGTAAAAAAATACATAATTTTAATTCAAAACTACTTTTTTATTCTAATTTATTTATATATTTAAATTATATTTTATGTTGCTTTTAAATAAAAAATAACAATTAAACATATATTAATCCAATTTATGTCATTTGAATCATTTTTATATTTTTTTTTGTGAAAGCTTAATGAACATCTAAACACTCCCACTTTCAAAACCCGCTTTCTCACCATATCTATGGGATTAGCATTAAAAATAATTTTTACCTTATGAGAATTTAATTTAAAAAATATATAAATAAAAGGTTTTAATAATTATAATATTTATCATCTAATAAGATCAACTTAATTTTTGAAAAAAAAAATATTAGTGAAATTGATTAAGATTAATTACAGCGATTAAGGTAAAATTAAGCACAACAAGGGACTAAACCTTAATCTTAAGGACCAAAATGACCTATAAACTTTTACCAAACCCATTTTATATCCATATATAATCCATAAACCTGCCATTATTAAGTGTGGTTTTTTATGTCTTTTTTAGTTTAGAATATGGGTACACCTAACTTGTTTTCAAAAATGCCAACTGTGTCCCCTCCCTTCTCTATTAAAGGCCAGTACCTCTCCCCCTTTGTCACACATCTCAAACAACTTAATTTAATCCAAGATCTATATAATTCAGTTTAAAACATCCCTCTATTCTGCCTCAAATCCTCCCTTTTGGCAGAAATCTAACCAAGGAATTCCTTTGGTGAAAACCAAAAGGAGTTAGCCAAAGAAGAGGTAACATCCTTCCTCATGATCCTTTATTTTATTTTATTTCTCCACTGCCTAAACTATTCTTATTACATGTAAACATAAAATCCTCAGAATCCTAAATAAACTGAGATGTTTTTAGGATAATTTATTTACCAGTAATTACACATAGTTTCATCTAATGGGTAAGAAACTTACCGTTCTTATGTACGGGGGACTACCACCTCATGAAATGATGTTGTTAGTTTTTCATTTTCTACCTTTCATGGTTAGGAATTATGATGGACACACTATTTATATATGATATATGATATATTCATAATGTCATTATTCTTCTTTAACTTTTATATAGAACATACCTTTATTATTTCCATTTTTTTAACTTGGATAATTTCGTTTGGGAAAGTGTGGACTACCACCTTCTCTAGGTGTTGCAATTCATTCACAATATAGAAGGAATATATTAAGGGTGTGTTTAGTAAAATTATATTGTATATATGAAATAATAATTATACTGTAATTAGTGTATATATATATATATATTTTTTTTTCATTTAATTTCTTTCTTTCAATACGATAATTAAACAGAAACAGCGTTCATTCATACATACGACCTAACGTCTTTATGAACAGTGTCTTATATTTCATATTTCTATATTTCTATAGTTTTTTATAAACATGTATATACTGAGTATAAATGATATTTATATCATTTTTATATTATTTAAATCATGATATAAGTATAAGGAAAAAAAAGAAATTAAGGAACATGCAAAAACAAAGTGGATATTACGTGAAGTGAAACCTTAACTTGGAATACTTAATGAATGGGTAATATAAATTCATAATAAACAATATATGTTATTATATATTATAATATTTTCCTTTAAATGTTTTATAATAAAATTACATTTATTAAATAGGTGTTTTGTATGAGTAGAAAGAGGGTCAATACCTAAGGTAAGGGAATTTCATCTCATTTTTTTATTTCTATGAGATATATATCTTATTCACCATTAATTTGTTTTATATGGTGATTATACCTCCGATGAATATATTATATGATATTTAACCTTAATTTTATCTTTATTTAAAAATCTATTTTTAATCTCTCTTTCATTGGGATTATGTTTTGAGAGTCACCAAATCAGTAAAGTATGATTGTCTCAATTTTATTTTTTTGAGAAAAATTCCATAAACATCAAGAACCATGTTTTCAAAAAAAAATCAAGTTTATTTTATATTTTTTCAAGGAAAATAGTTTTAATTTTTTTTTCAATATTTCTTTTTAATATTTCAAAGTGTTTTCAATGAAATGGTTGCAAAACTTTTTCAAGCGTTCTTTATAATTTTTCAAAGTGTTTTCGCAGAATTGGTTTTCAAAATGTTTTCAAGATTTATTTAAAAGTTTTCATTGTGTTTTCAAATAAATTGTTTTCAAAAAAAAACCTTATTTATAAGTTTTCAATTTGTTTTCAAATAAATGGTTTTCTTAATGTTTTCAATCTTTCATTATAATTTTTTAATGTGTTTTCATAGAAATGGATTTCAAAATAGTTTCAAGCATTATTTATAAGTTTTTAAGTCTATTTTCAAAGAAAATGGTTTCAAATGGATTTATTTCTTAAAAATATTTTTTCAAAGAAGAAAGGATATTTTCCTCAAAAAAATTTTAAAAGGTATTTTAAAATTATTTTCCATCTAAGATTAAATCTATTGATGTTACTGATTTATTTCTAGAGAAATGATCCAAGAATACCATTTATATTATTTCTTTAATGGTTTATATCATAATAACATGATGTTTACAAGACTCATTTCTATTTAACAGTTATACTATAAGGAAAAATGTTTCTATTTCATGGGTTACATTCTTATGAAACCCACTTCTTTTCACAGGTTATGATTTGATGAAATGATTATGATACCTATATTTTATCACATGTAAAGATAGGATTACACTTTTATGAAAACCATTTCATTTCATGGGTTTTGATAGAATGTTTATAAAAGCCAAATCTTTTTATGGGTCATGATATTATGAAAGTTTTATTATATTTTGGAACATGTATGAATTATTTTATTATAATATGAGTGGGACCTATATCTACCTCCAATGTATTGGGTAAATATTTATATCTCTGGAGATTATGATGGAAATCAAGTAGACGGGCTTGATCCACTATGGGAAGATGAAAAAACCTGATCATTTATAAGAAAATAGATGTGACTAGGGATGGTGGTGTGTCCTACCCAGTATATGTTTTCACCATTATGATGGAAGATGGGTAAACCCTATCCACTATAGGAATATGGGAAAACTAGATCCACTATTGGAAGATAGGGAAACCCGATACACTATGGGAATATGGGGAAACCTGATACCTTATAAGGAAACGACTATGACTGGTGATGGTGTGTCCCTCCTAGTAGGTGTAGTCCACATTATGTTCCCTGATGAGTTCTAGAAATACATCTTTACTTGTAGGGAATGATATTACATGTTTATGTGTATGCCACAATTCCATCTCTTACTCCTATGTTATGATTTCATGGATCATGTTCTTGATTACGTTATCATACATGTCTTATTAAATTCAAATATTTATGTCATGATTCATGTTTATGGTGTTTGATATGTTAGGAAAGATCTTATAATTTCATGATCATATTCTCATACCCTTATGATCATGTTTATGGTTATCTATCTATCTTATTTACCATTACTGGTCATCTAATCTCACCTATTTTTATGTTTCCTTCCTCATGATATGAAGATATGTATTAAGTGTGATATGGTTAAGAAGGGTGATATTCATGAAGAACCAAGTGAGAGATAACATTTTTCAATTATTTACCAGTGCTTATGTGTTCATGTTTCCAAAGGCACTAGACAAATACAGTCTTTTGGTGTATGTTTGTGTAATGTATTATGTTTTCCAAAAAAGTGTTTTAAGGTTAATATATGAAAAAAGGGTCTATATAAGATTTATCTTAGAATCATTGTAAATTAGGGCCTAAAATTTTCAATATCACCCAGCTTAGTAGATATATACAAAATATTAATGTTCCCACATATTACTGCATCTAGATAATTCAATATAATTGAAATTATTATGTGACATTTTTTTTGAACATTCTCTATATTATATGACATAACTACATCAACTCCAGCTCAAAATCTTATAGTATCAAAAGATCCAAATTGATGTCCTTCTCAGGTTTTACGGATAAGTGAGGAGAATATAGAATAGATATATTTTCTAGAAAATTTTTTAGTTGTTTTAGGATTAAATATTTCTTCACCAATGTTATATGTTTCCTACCATTGCGTGATTCCTTGACATGAGGTGTGGTGCTCTCTAATGCATGTATTAGTGGCTTCGTTCCTTGAACAAAATATGGTTCATTTTCATATATCATGAGTTGTGTTGAACTATACTTACCATAGTCAAATGTTGACGGGACAAATATATATCTATAAGTAGGTCCTCTAATATATTGGGATCTGAGTGAGCCCTTGATGACTTATGATAAAATCAATTCTCCTGTTGGGAACATTTGGAAACAATTTGGGTTTTTTGGTGTATATAGCCTTAGTAGAAACAATTCTTGAATGTCATAGTCTATTTCAACCTGAAATTACATTACCTTATCTTCTTTTGTGGCCTCGTCCCACATTATGGATAGGAATTTTAGGTTCGTAAAAGTTCTCATTTTCACTACTGAATGGGTCTATTTGGTGAATGAAATTGACCAAACTATATTAAGATTACTCATTTGATGAGGATTCTATTTGATGGGATCATTATAGTTCTAATGTTTGGTGGATTGTTCCCATCTTACTAAGGGTGTGTGTATGATGTTTGGATGATTTAGAACCATATTCATTACCAATAATGAATCCTCCTTTTTTACCTTGTTTCACCAGACAATATTTCAACAAATTTTAGAAGAATTATATAAGGAAGATATCATATCTAATGTTTAATATGGATTTGGGGTGATAACTAGCTGTTTTAGTTACACCTTGAGTATTGAGTGTTCTAGGATAAATGATTTTTTATACATCCAGTCATCAAATATCAATACATTTTTATATGATAATTCTTCAATTCTCTTTCTTATTATTATGGATATGAAGAAATATGGACCATCTATTTCAAGGTTTTTTTCAACTTTATCTATTCAAAATCAATCATTTTATGCACTATATCATTGAAAATGAACCAATCTTGGAAATTGTGCCACCATGTTTGATGAAAGGGTTAGTAATCATAGCGATCATTTCAACCATCAGCATTGTCTTACTTGAACTCTAAAAATTTAAGTATATTTTTTTAAGGACACAATAAAGTACATAGAAACATGTTCTATTTATAATTAATGGTTTATATTACTAAAATCCTTAAACATAGAGTGGGGTTTATCCCTACTCTCATACCAATAAGGGAAAAATATTTACTATCATCTTTTAAGGAGAGGCACCACATGATATTGTGAGGGCATGGGTGCAAGTGTAGTATAGGGAATTTATTTGAGCATGAAAGTTATGGTATCCAATTTTCCAGGATTCTTTACTTATCTATATATTATTGGTTAAGATATGGCCTTGGACCATTGGATGGAATATTAAAGATTATGAGCAACTTATACAAACTCTAGAAATCCACCAATATTTTTTAGTGGAATCAATGGTGTCTATGTCTCATCACAAAAATTTTATATACGTATATCTAATAAATAATATTGATGGAACTATATATTGAGGAAGTAGGTAATTCACTTTCCATCTGGTAATAAATCCTATTACCATCTCATTTTAATGTTGTTTTTAATTTGAGAGGCCAATGATAGTTTTGTCACAAGAGTTGACCTCAATTGATAGAGGAACTATCCTCATAGATCTTTCCAATTTGTAATAGATTTCATTTTTGGATTACTATACTAGAAAAATGTTGTTCCTAACTAGGTTGTGTTGAAACATATGAGCTTCACTACATCCAGATGCTCCAATGATCTAACCGTGGGGCCATATCGAGACATGCAGTGTGTCAGGTGAGTCTTTGAGTATCCCAAGGAATTTAAAATATGGGGAACATGATTCACAAAATTTATCAAAAGAGGGGTAGCATAGAACTTTTCATGATACAAATTTATCTTTGGTCAAACTTTCATGACTTTCTCTTCTATATATTCCATTTGAGTAGAAAGGGACTTAATGAAGTTATGTGTCTCTTGAGGGAACTTTTCCTAGGCTAATGCTTTAGTAGGAGAAATAGGTAGACCCTAATATTTTCAAACCACCTATGTTGGTTATCAGTATCTATTTTTAGTCAACCTAGGGTACCTTTAGCCTCTTTTGAGAATTATACATAGTAGAAATATTTCATAGGATTAGTTATTAATTTAGATTCTTAAATTTCTCTAGATTATCTTTATTGTTTTTTAAAAGAGTGAGCACAAAGGATCTTGAATAAGTGTAAAGAAAAATTAAAAAAATATGAAAAATGTTATTTTACAATTTCCCCATTAAAATATGGGAAGTAAATAACTAGGGAGAGATTTATAATAGAAGAAAATATCTTCATTCACTCCCTTGTTAACAAGAACATCAATAAGGTAATTTTCTTAATGTAATATGTGTGTGAGAATGTAGCTCATGGAAGAGAATGCATCCAGAAAATTTGCCTATATGGCTGTCATTTTCCATGATATGTTCATCACTCTAATCATAATAGTTTGATCAATGGTGGTTTATTCATATTCAAACCATATGTTGGTCCAGTTCTATTGACATGAAATTCCGATAACTCTAGAAAATCCATTTTTTTCTACTTTAAGGGAATTGGAATGGCCACAAGGGCCTTGGATATCTTCCACCACATTACTATTAAGATCACAAAAGATAACCCTATATCCTGTAGGCCCCAAATTTCCCCTTAAAGAGCCATCAGCATTTAATTTCATATAGACTGTAATGGAAGGAGTCCAGAAAACCTTGAGAGTGCCAAGAGGTTTGGGAAAGTTCCCTATAATATCTAGTCTTCAAAGGATAATTAGATCCATAATTGTGTTTCTGCAATGTAGGATATGAAGAGTATTAGTATTTAAAAAAACCTCCATAATCTTAGTAGTAGTGGGTCGATGATTTAAATTCTTCTCCTCATTCACAGGCTTATTACATGTTCTCCAAATGAGATATATCTATTATGTGCAAGCAACCCGAAAGGGATCGCCTCTGATTCTGGGTGCACACACCTTATTCATTATTTATTACCATGTATCAGGTGTATGAATCTTCATCTAGTGAATCCATGTTTATGTTTTTTTCAATGTTATTAAATATATTTATGCTCATTACATTTACCAATTCATAACGCTTAGAAAGAATAATTTCTTCATTCTCCTCAAAGTATTAAGGGGATTTTATCCATTTATGTATATATTGATGGATGGATTGTGATCCTCATTAAAATTTTTATTTTTGATGCACCATTTTTTATTATATCCCCTACAAGGATTTTTCTACCCTCCTTGATAGATGAAAAAATTTAAGAGAGTCGTTGATGACATTCACCCAAAGATTTTCTAATGAAATGGATATATCATAAAAGGGGAAGTAATGTCATATTGTTTCTTTCCAACCTTCCCCCATCCTAGAGAAGAATTATTTTCTTATAGTGAGAGGGGTAGGTATTATAAATGACCACAACCCAATGGGTAGGGGTATAATTTGTTCTAACACCATAACATCCTAGATACGTTTAATCTTTGATGATCCTGGTGGTGGAAATGGCTATAAAAATGACTATAGCCCTATGTAATGGGGTTTCTATTATACTTTAATGAAGGAAGACTCTATCCGAGATCTCTTAATTTCTAGGATATTACATAGGTGTGGAATAAAATTAGAATCACTATATGGTAAGAGTTACTCTCCATTGTATACTACTATTTGTTTATAGGCTTAGATTTACCCAAATGGGAAACCTACTAGACCTTTTTTTGTTTTCTTGATAAAAGGGCCCATCAATATCCCACTCCAACCAAAAATTTTATTTCGAGGATTTAGTAATGGAAATATTTTTTCGAATAAAACAACTAGAATAACCAAATCCTAGGCCTAAGACCTATCCTAAATCAATAATATTGCATGTTATGATCGCCTATAAACTAGGATGACTAGAATGTGAGGTGAAGTGTAGAGCATCAGACTCACCCACAACATATGATACATATGTCAGGTAGAGAATATGAAATTATCTATCATATTTCCTTTATGATTTTGAGTAATTTCTATTAGATGATATCCTGAGGATTTTTCACATTAAAATTTTGGGCACTAATAAAATAGTTAGATTGACCTAATGATGGAACTCACTCATCATAATGATGTGAGTATTGTATTAACCACTAGGTATATTCCCTTCATTAAGATGGAAGAGAGTATCCCACTAGATCCTTCTTAAGTACAACTTTCATTCCTCTTTTAGTGACGTTATAATTTCTTATAGTGTTGTATCCATGAGTGAGGATGTGACTAGTAAATTATTCTAGGCCAACTCTTTCCATATAACCATGGAATTCTCTCAATACTTGAAAAGGGGTTAGTTAACTTGTTTTGACCATAGTTTTAATTCCCCTAATACTTTGTCATTGCAATAGAGTTCATTTAAAAAAGATTTAATTATATCAAAGGGTAAATGATCTGGGGGATGTGTAAATGATAATTATCACTTTTAACACTCTTTTAAATGATATGAGATTTTATTAGGAAGTGATAAGGCACTTGATATAGTCAAACTATAACTATCATGTAATCTCAATATGATTGTATTCTCTAATTATGTTAACATGGGATGGTCCTTTATAATGTAATGAGATATTATTATTGGGAGGGAATTATCATTGAGAATAATGGGGAGGACCTCCATGGTTTCCTACCTAATATCTATAGGTAGGACCTCTAAGGTTACCATTTATTGATGGGTTTTCAAGGGAGGAGGGGTTTCTTTTCAGTTGGCCTCAACACCACTAGAAATAAATCCATAGCTTGTACCATGGATGGGACCTTCATGGTTGATTTTTACCTCACCACTGGGAGGACTTATATGGATGGAAGTATGGGGAATACCTCCAATTTTTTGAAAATATAAATTATTAGGAGCACCTCCATGACCACTGTTGTCTTCTCCCATTGATTAGGATCCAATGAGTTCTTGATATGCTATTGAAATGAATTCATAGGCCCCAAGAATTATAGTATTGATTGGGAAATTATTATAAGCCTTATCCTAATTCATATGATTCCCTTAATGATACCTCTATAATCTTCATAGTTAAGCATATGAGTTTGGAACCTTAATCGGAATTAGAGTCACAAAATGCGATAAAAACCCAACGTGTTTTAAAAACCTCCAAGGCGACCCCTTATAGTCATTAGAATATGTCAATTAATCTCTTAGGTAATTTTCATAATATAATGAATTTTTTGAAAGTATTTTAAGGAATGGATATATGAGACCTCTTTTGTCCTTTATTCAATGTTAGGATATTTCAAAAAGATTCATAGTTTAATTATAGAATATCAAATAGCTCCTAAATGGGTTCAATCAGAATTTGATGTTGATTATGATGTGTGTTTATGAGAATATTCTATTTTCCATGTTTTATTAATAGAATATGTTATTGATCTCCTCTGTAGAGAGACGGAATATGGGCCTACTTTGGAGAGATTTCTTGAATATGATGATTAGAACTTGGGGTATTGGAGGGGATATGAGTATATCCTATATTTATTGTTGTGAAATGATAGTGAACTCTATCTACAATGTGAACATTTTCTCAATCATTATCATTTTTATTCTCCAATAAATGTTGGTGATCCTCACAAATAGGAGTTTTAATAGGGTCCCACCCCTAAGTGGACAATGAGATATGTTGATGAGCTATTTTAATATTAGTGGGATTGGGAATACGGTCATTACCCTAATATCTTTCAGAATATATTGATGATTTTATTTAATTTATTCATGAATATTTTGGTGGGTTTTCAAGGTGTGGGAATAAATATTACAATTTCATTCTAATTCCACCAATTTATGAAAATGGAATTTTATAACATTAATAAAAATATGAGCCTATTATTTAATGGGAATATGAATAAGGGCCTAGTATTTTCCACTATTTTTCATAAGGATGTGTTGGTGGGCTTCATATATGGGAGAAAACAATATGGATTTTCACCCCATCTGATACCAAAATATGAAAATATGTATCTCTTTATGTCTCTAGGATTTATTTGTATGATTGTTGAGGGTGATAAAGAATATGAGACTTATCTTCAGTAAACACCAAGGTATGATGATATACCTTTTCACAAGGAAGATGAATATTGAAATATACCCTTCCTCGATCATTCTACTATCCTCAGTGAAACCTTCTCTTATGCACATTGGTATGGGTTATTAAGGTATGTTTCTCTAAGGAAACCTTCTCAATAAGTCTTTAAAGTGAAGGTGTTATATGATGCTAATGATTTTAATGGTTAATAATATGATCTCTCTGGGGATACTTATGAATAGTGATAGGGATGTTGACAGAATCCTTTTCCTCCTTGAGTTAATGGATATATAAATCATCACACTCCTTTGAAATACACTTAAGGTGTTTATTCATGGTCATATGAGCAACATGATTTTCTGTATATTTTCATTAATAGGATGGATGGTGAGGTTTTGACTCTAAGAGGATTTATCAAGTTTCCTATATCATCGGTATATATCCACTAAAATTATAATTTAATTTCATCTCATTTTTTAACATAATATTACAGGGGTTAATTTGTTGAAATTTTTCTTTCAGTTGTTTGGATCATAGCCTTTGTAGTGGATAGACCATATGTGGGGTGACTCAGCTGTTGAGAAGTAGTCAGATGGGCACCATGATATACACCAGTAAATATTAGTAGATTATCATATGTTGATGATTATCTATATGATGTCATTGTTATGGATTAAATAAATATATCATAATTATTATTGAATGTACTAAAAAATAAATTAACAAAAATAATAAACCTATCAAAGTAGCATTTGAAATGATGAATATTTAGTAAAACTCTTACATAAGTAAAATATTCAAGTTAGGTTCAAAATTTTGTTTTTAACATTACACTATACTCAGATTTATATGATAGGAAACATGATTCCAAAAAATATACATCATTCCACCCTCCATGGTTAAATAATTTTATTCTGACTATTTTTATATTAGTTATCATTATGCTTATGTTTGTTTTTAGTCAATAGAGACCTTATTTTTAAAGGTAATCAGTCTCTGAAGAGTTACTGATGACACTTTAACTGACCCACTATTCTAGATGATGGGAGTTTGGGATTATTTCATCCTTTAGGGTGAATTATTTCGTACTTAAATACTCTCTTATAGATTTAATATATGTTTTTGAATCTTTACCAAATCCCAGTGCAGAATTTGTTACCATAGTGCAAGTCAATTGATTGAAACCATAGGTTGTCATGAAAATATGTATATATCATAGGTTATACATATTTATTTTTGTAGTTAGTGACCTTATATTTTAAATACACTTATTTTGAAACAATAATTTTTTTTCTCCATATAGGACAACAATAAGTGTTTTGGTGTTGGGATCGAACCCATAAGAATGAATTCCTTCATATCCCGATGAAAAATTCTAAACATGAATATTTTGGTGCCACATAACAAGAAAAATAATAATTTTTTAATATGTCTATTGATAATGAAAATTATGGTTCCTTTTATGATCATTCCACCATGACCACTTCTAAGAAGTTTAATTTCATGACGAGTGGATTATTAAGTGAAATATTCATAGAAATGGTTGGTGTTATAATTATTCATGATCATCTCTTTCTAGTTTACCTTGTCTCTTGAATACAAGATATGAGAAGGTGTCATGGGATAATAGTAGAATATGGCCAGGATGATAATGGATTTTATGGTTTATTAGGAAATATTTTATAATTAGGAAGAGTGATATGAATCAAAAGGAATATGGACCGGTGTGTGTGTGTAACTATCATACAGAGTATCTCCCCACGAGGATATAATTTTTGATATTGGGTTTCATGATAAAAGAGAAATGTTGTGTGTCTTGACTACCCAAAATCAAATACCACATATTTTGAGTTATAAATTTTAAAGTTGTGTGGTAGAAATACACTATGTTGTCTATATTTATGAGTCTAGAACATTATCACATGCTTTTATGCCTTGTGATAAGGGAATCACTATGTAGTTTTACATCATATGACTTGTACATTTTTTGAAAGAGGTGAAAAAAATATTTCATGGGTCTAATATATGGGATTCCCTTAGGTGTTTCTACATCATTCTAGTTGTTCTTGAGAGAAACAGATGACTAGATGTATGGGGAATATGACCCCTTGAGAATGATATTAGAGATTATGCATTTTCTTCTCATCCATTTATTGAGTACAACAGGCATGGGTACTGCCCAAAGATAGCCATATTGGTACGTGACCAAGATTAAGGTGGTATTTTAGGGCATAAACATAGTAGGAGGAACATTCATAAACTTCACTACCTCTTTTATGAGTCATAGTGATGAAATCATCAATGGGAACATGGATGGAGATTATACCTGGAGATGATGTTCATTCATTCAAGGATCATTAAGTAGATCAGGTTGGAAAACTCAACATTCTAAAAAAGGAAAAAATAGAATCTTAACATAGGAGAGGTTCCCAAAGTATCCTCATGGTTGAGATCCTTGTTATCAAGGGGATACGTGATTCCTACCATATTGAGGATCCAATCTATTGTGGTGGATTTTTTATGAAATACCTCAAATCAATAGAATTCATGATCAATGTGGTAGACACTAGTGTAAAAATCCTACTCTTATAATTCAAGAGCCAATTGGGGATACATGAATGAGTACCACATGGTAGTGAGTTGTAATATGACAATGAGTGTCTTCATGTTCTTTTGGGTAATATTATTAGTCCATTAGAGGAACTCAAGTGAATGAGTTTCCTAGAGGGTTTTATATGGGTTTTTTCACAAGTGACTAGGGGAATGGTTCCCTAGTGGGTATTCGTATGTACAATGTATTCCTATTTAACATTGAGGGTAAACGGGGGACCTAGAGAGATCCTAGAGAGAAGTTCTTTCCTAGTGTAAAGGCACGAAAAATGGGGCACCCTAGTGAGATTCTATGTGGAATAGAGAATAATATCAGATGGGTATGTTTAAGTATATATTTAGTGAGATCCTTGGGAAAATTGATTTCCCTAGTGTTCTTCTACAAAAATTTAGGGACCCTTGTGAAAGGTTGGGTGAAGAGGTTACACATCTTTCATACTCCCATGGTAAAATGGGAGTGTGGTGCCTTAGTATAGCTTTCCCAAGAGAGTTCCTTCACCCGAGTGTTGTAAGATGATGGTATAAGTGATATTCTACATATTTTTAGATGTGTTAAACCTTTTGGTGGTATAATTACACTATTTTTTGTTTATTACATTAGGTTTTAAGATTAAATAAGCATCTTGAATGGTGTTTGGAGGTTAGGGAAAGGAGATATTTGTGGGTCTCTTAATATTCTACAAAGGTTCTATCTTGTGTGAAATGAGGTCCGCTTTGTGCATAATTATAATAAAATTAGTGGACCTAAGTGAATGATGTATTGATGCTAAGGAAATTCTTGTAGGTGACCATGACATGTTTAATAGGAACACTATCAAGGTGTAAAGACCCGTAAAATTCAAGGGAAATTTTTTCTTAATTTTCTTTGGGATTTTACAAGAACGCAATTTCTGACGGCGCTTGATTCTGAGGCCTGGTGTGCCCAGAATCAATTTCCGAAGTTTAGCTCGGTACGTTCAGTGAACGTACGAGCAAGTTTTTCTATCTTTTGAACCGGTACTCAGAATTGAAATCTGAGGATACCGATGAACTCAAAGCGCCGATATTTTCTTAAGAGGAATTTTACCATAGGCGTGTTTTCTTGGGAGAAGAAGTTAAATTTTGGGGTTTAAGGAAGAAATAAATAAAATTGTGAACAATTTTTTTTTGTTAACCAAGGGAGTTAAATTCTACCATGGAAAGTTGTTTGTGGGACCCACAACCACCCAACTTCCCACGTGTGGATATGTGGAAGGTGGGGCCCACACGAGACCCTAACCCCCCTTGATCTTACCATAACCCCCTTGACCTCCCATAACTCACTTCCCTATTTATTTTTGTAACACCACTTTAACTTATGTGACTCTTCCTCTTCCCTCCTACTCTTTCACTTTTAACTTTTTCCAAAATCCTTTTTTAATTAATGAAACCTACACAATTAATGAATTAAGTTATTCAAAATTTGAATGTCTTGGAAGATTAATTAAAATAAGGTGGATTCTTATTTTAATAAGGTTGGCATTTGTTTAGTGGGGAGAACCCTCTTGAGAGAGAGCTTTGTGAAGGAAGAGGGGTTTTCCTCCATCGTTGAAGAACAATGAAACCTCCGGCAAGGAAAGACACACCCTTCCATGAAGAACGACGACGCACCGTCTATCCTCTTCTTCATGTGACAAGAGAGGAGACGTCAATTCTTATTCGGGTTTATTTCTACAATGATGAAAGTGACGGACACCAACGACCGTCGTCACTCTCTATTCCTTCTTCGCAACGCCGTTCTACCGCGACGTTCGACTTCCGCAACTCGACGACGTGCGACATGCAATTCCGCGAAGAACCTTCGTTCAAATTTTTCTTTGAGGTAGGGGAATTTATTTGGTGTTCTCTTATCTTTTGAGAATAGAACGACAAGCGCGGACCAACCATTTCCAGGTTAATCCATGGATCGTTCGTTCATGCGGGTTGATGTTGAGGTTTATTTATTTTTCCCGTGAACTATTTCTTTGCCATACGTCGACTTCTATTTGATGGTTTCTTGCTATCATTATAAAGGGAGGAGGTCGGACCCCACAAACATGGCCAACCCTCCTCCCCCTTGTAGTTGATTATGTTGCGGCTCGAACGAAGGCGGCGCGGTGCAACGACACTACATGGAATCATGGAGAAATACGACATGGATGCACGGAGCCGTCGTGTCGCGCCGTTGAGGCCGAACGAAACCACGGCCGGAGTCGGGGCCGTGGAGGCGATTCGAAGATTCCGTTGGTTGAACGTTGAGCGCGGATTGATGGGTGATGTAAATCGAGGCCGCAAGGTAATTTTGAAGCCTCCGTAGTGAAGGTCGGGTTCCGGGAAGACCGTTGGCGAAGGCGGCGAGCAAAAAGGACCACCAGAGCACATCCGGTGGTCTGCAGAAAACACCGCCAGCACGCCTCGCCGACACGGCGGCCGGAGGCGGGGGCCGACACTGGCCGACCGCCAGGAGGTGGCGGTGCACGGCGCGCCGCCGGGGAGGGCCGTCGCGGCTGAAGCTGCGACTGCAGTCTGCTGGTCCCGCGACCGTGCGGGACCGAGGGAGGAGGGATGCAGCATTTAGCCTCATTCATTGACAAGGGGCGGCCCCCACACGGGGCCGCAGTTCATTCAAGGGGGGTAGCGCCCCCCCTTAGTGCATCTGATCGGCCGTTTTGGCCGAGCCACCAGGCCTGGCCAGCACGCTGGACAGGGCCGCGCCAGCCGGGCCGGGCCATGCCCAAGCGGGCCAGACCTGGATCCGGGTCGGGTCAACCTGGTTCGGGCTGACCTAGGGGGTCTCGGGCCCGATCGTTCCGGGCCCGAAACCCCCACTTCCTGACCTTTTTTGGTCTTTCTCCCATATCCTGGGCCACGGACCTCCGATCTATACACCGTCAACTATGATGCGATCCTTGGATCGAGACGGTCGTTTCAGTATATTACACTCAAGGTTTGAGAGAACTTTGGGTACGACCGAGTTGGTTCGAACACGAGACCAACCGGGCCCTCAGAGCAGAAACGCTTATAACTTGAGCTCTGGATGTCCGATTGACGTGCCTTCAACTTTTTTGGATTCCTCTTTATGAGACGGAACTTTTGGAATACTTCGCCTGAGTTTTGGTTTCAGTTGGATAGTAGCTGGGTTGGATTATACCCGAAATCGAACCGTGTCCTGGAATGGAAAAGCTGATAACTTTCAGACTGGACGTCCGTTTGACGAATTTTCAGCAGCATTGGTGATCACTTTGAGAAACGGTCCCTATGAGTATACCCTATGAGAGTTCGGGGTACAGTTGAGATACGGCCGGGTTGGTTCGCACACGAAACCAACTGGGCCCATGGGACGAAAATGCTAATAACTCATAGACTGGGCGTCCGATTGGCGTGCCGTCTGTTGCGTTGAGACCCCTATGATGAGGCGGTCCTTTGAGATACTTCTTCATGGGACTTTGAGATACTTGGAGTATCGACCTGTAGCTCATCGAGCGGACCCTTCCGGAGACGAGCGTACGGAGTACGGAGACCGTGTAGCCGGCTGAGACCTTACGACTGCTTGACCGACTCGACTTGGAGTGAGTCGACTAGCCCAGTGGACGGAGCACTACTTTGTTTGGGTGCAGACCCGTGGCAGACGGATCACTACTGTGTGAGAGTGGAAACCCGCGGTACTCGTCCTGAAAGTACCTCTGCAGGATATTAGGGGGTGTTCACTACTGTGTTTGGGTGGAATACCCTGGCGGGAAGCACTACTGTGTTTGGGTGGCTGTCATGCGGTACTTGATAGGAGGAGTACCTCAGTAGTCTTAGGTTAGTGAGCAGTACCTCAGAGTCGTGACAGGACCACTGTACACTCCAGATATGGGGCTCTTCAGCTGGTACAGTTTCGATAATAAAAATCCTCGTTTGAGCTGAGTCTATGATCTTTGTGTTTTCCTCATGATTGAGATGGGTCACTTGATAACTTAGGTATATGTATGGACATATACCTGGGTAGTGGTTATCCGTTGATTTCATAATCATTGTGTTTCCTCATGATTGAGATGGGTTACTTGATAACTTAGGTATAAGTATGGGCTTATACCTAAGTAAATGTTATCTATTGAGATCATTATTTCTGGTTATACTTGTTGGATTTAGTGAGACCATGAGGGTCTCAGGCACCCTACTGAGTATCATATACTCACCCCTGCACGGGCTATGCCCGTACATCATTGTGTTGGTTGCAGATGACGGGCAGCGCTGACAGAGGCCGAGTGTTTGAGGACTCGACAATACCCGGAGGTGGACCTCATGACGAGTCAGTATCAGGAGGTGGACTTCACGGAGAGACGATACTCGGAGGAGGTAAACGGGCAAGAGCGTTATAGAGGCTATATGTACCTACCCTTCAGATAGGATCTGTGGTGGACAATCTAGGAGTTGCGCTATATGTACCTACCCTTCAAGTAGGATATGAGGAGGACGACCTAGGAGCTACTTCATTTCTTCCAAATGTTGTCTTTTCTATTGTAATTTCATTCAGTTGTTGTTGTACTTTCAGTTGGGTTTGTATTCTGGCTCATTTACTTTTCAGCACTTCCGCTTGTACTCTATGGTGTTTAGTTTACTTTTATAAAGGCAATACCTTCCCAGTTATCAAGATTTACGCCTTTGGTGATAGTCGCCAGCCCCTGGCCTATGGAAGGCGGGCTTGGGGTAGTCACGGCACGGGCCCCGAGGACGGGTCATGACAAATTGGTATCAGAGGAGTTCGGTTCTACCACAGAACTCATGACTCTGATCTTTTTCTATGTGAAGTAATAGTGTTAAGGGTACCGAGTGTGGTCTTCAGTTCAGGGAGTCCAGTGTTGGTGTGGAGGCCGACATATGCATACACCAGGACCCTGACTACTGATTTCTGACATTGTACACAAAAACACTGATTGCGTGTTTGTTTCCAAAAGTTTTAATGTTATCTCAAATCTGGTCAGCTCACCAGGTATAAACATTTGACTGTGTCACATTGTTCCTTTCAGGATGCCTTTCTATAGACGACCATCTAGAGCCCAGAGGGATGTGCGTACTGATAGCCTACCAAGTGATGAGGCTTTGGTACATGGCCCTCTTGCAGTTCAGGCACCAGTGGAGGCACCAGCAGTACTACCATACGTTGGGCCACCGATGCCACTAGCCCCAGCAGTAGGCGATGCACTCCACTTGAGCGCGCTGAATGAGTTCCAGCGCCGGAGGCCACCCGGGTTCCACGGATAGATGGACCCGCAGGCGGCTGATGATTGGCTGGAGGCTGTGGTGAGATTCTTAAGGCTAGTGGGGACACCATCAGACTTCATGGTGATCTTTTCTACCAGCCTTCTTCAGGCAGTAGCAGGCAGGTGGTGGAGCAACTTGTTCCAGTTTTGTGACGGGATGACCTTCACATGGGAAGACTTCGAGACCTTCTTCAGGGTGGAGTTTGTGCCAGTAGCTCTACACCCCGAGAGTGTACAGAAGATGCTGCCTTTGCCGTAGGATTTTTTATCAGTAGCCGAGTCATTTTTGGGCAGTAGACAGATGATGCAGAGGTCCAAGAGGACAGAGCCAGCCGTAAGAGGAGCATGAAGTGTTATGAATGCGACAGGAAGGGTCACCTAGCACGTGACTGTCTGACCCGCCGCATAGTCGATCCGCAGGCATTGGAGGAGCCACCGAGGCAGAAGCAGAGGTGGGTGCTTGAACAACACTAGAGCAGTGGACAAGGCAGTAGAGCTCCGGGAGCAGGTGGACAGGAGCAGAACTAGTGGATACGTCCCTTGTACTTCTAGTTCCATGTTGCTGTTGTATTTGTGTCTTTGTACTACGAGCTGTAATAATAAAAAGACACTTATCTTTGTGATGTTTTCTTTTCTATCATTTTGTTTGGTTGATACTGAGTGGTCCCAGTTAAAACTGTTGACTTGACCCTCACTTTCGAGATTTCTACTGGAGGAGACCCAGTGACCTCACACTGATGCCGACGGTGTGACTCAACCCTTGGAGGCGAGAGTGATAGTCGGATCTCTTGGTAGTAACGTCAAGGCCTTACGATGTCATCCATGGCATGCATACATCATTCATGTCAGGATTGATTGTATTAGGCAATGGGCGTGGTTCATCCAGGGGATGATACTGAGTTTCTATTTTTGGAAAAGGAGAAATTTTAGCAGCTCTTTCAGATCGTAGGAAAAGAAGGTGCAGATCATCCAGGAGTGGATGAAGACTGCACAGTGCAGTAATAAATAGGAAACTAGCGCCAGTCTTAGAGACTCGAGTGTGTTAAATGTTTCAAGAAGAGGATTCTTAAGGAGAGATGAGTCTGCGAAGCAGAAAACGTGGAGGCAGAGCTAGGAGAGCAGCATGAGGTGGTGTAATTTTTAACATGCTACAACCACCCGCCTTAGTCATCCCCGCCAGGCTCAGGGAGATGGAAGGCGGAGGAAGAGTGTGGCTGCATGTGGTCAAGGAGTGTGACCAAATAGCTCTAAAAATTATTCAAGGGACAGTCTGTATCCACTACTATCTGCCATAGTAACAGACGTCGATATGAATCATTCCTTCCTTTCACAAATCTTATCCCAGACTTAGAGTTTCCGGTAAGCCGTAGACTTGACCCTCACGCCTAGAGATACCTTAGGAGAAGACTCGATAATCACACTTACGCCGACGGTGTGGTCAGACCCTCGAGGCAAGAGTTTCGGTTGGAATATATTGGTGGAAGCGTCGAGGCCTTATGATGTTGGTTTGAGTATGGACTGGGCAATCACAGTTCATACACAAATTGACAGTATTAGGCAAAAAGGTTGTGGTTTAACTACGACATCGGGATGGGTTTTCCTTGGTCGGTGAAAAGGAAACCCCAGGAAGCTCGGGATAAACTCATGCATAGGAGGGTGCGACCGATCACTCTTGAGTCGGTCAACCATACCCACGTGGTAGCAGTCATTTTGAGTTTCAGTTCTAATAGGAATTTTAGACCACTAGAGTTCGAGGATGACAATCATGTCCTTATATGGGTCTCACCTCGACGATGTTTACGGAGATGTGACCGAGGCGACAAGTTATCTCTGAAGTTCAACAGACCTTTCAAGTTCCTCAGTAGGGTAGGCAAGGTGGTTTACCGCTTGACCCATCCACCTCAGTTGCACCAGGTTCACGACAACTTCCATGTATCTCAACTGAGAAAATACGTGCTTGACCCGACACATGTCATCGACCATGGGGAACAGGACTTTAGAGATGGGGTGACTTTTGCGGGGATCCAGTAGATGTCGAGGATTGACAGGAGTGGATCCTACAAGGACGTCCGATTAATTGGTTGCGCTTTCACTGGCAGTATGGGAACCTCCAGGTGAGCACATGAGAGCGGGAGGCTCAGATGTGTGCTCAGTACTGCTTTTGTATCCCTAGTTTGTGTTAAATCTTTACGAGGACATAAAGCCCTAAGGTGGGAGTAATGTAAATACCGATAAAATTTAAGGGAAGTTTTTTCTTAATTTTCTTTGGGATTTTACAAGAACGCAGTTTCTGACGGCACCTGATTCCGAGGCCCGGTGTGCCCGGAATCAATTTCTAAAGTTTTTCTCGGGTACGTCCAGTGAACGTACAAGAGGGTTTTTCTATCTTTTGAACCGATACTCAGAATTGAAATCCGAGGACACCGATGAACTCACAGTGCCGATATTTTCTTAAGAGGACTTTTATCATAGGTGTGTTTTCTTGGGAGAAGAAGTTAAATTTTGGGGTTTAAGGAAGAAATAAATAAAATTGTGAACAATTTTATTTTTGATAACCAAGGGAGTTAAATTCTACCATGGGAAGTTGTTGTTGGGACCCACAAACACCCAACTTCCCATGTGTGGATATGTGGGAGGTGGGGCCCACATGAGACCCTAACCCCCCTTGATCTTCCCATAACCCCCTTGACCTCCCATAACTCACTTCCCTCTTTATTTTTGTAACTCCACTTTAACTTATGTGAATCTTCCTCTTCCCTCATCCTCTTTCACTTTTAACTTTTTCCAAACTACTTTTTTAATTAATGAAACCTACACAATTAATGAATTAAGTTATTCAAATTTTGAATGGCTTGGAAGAATAATTAAAATAAGGTGGATTCTTATTTTAATAAGGTTGACATTTGTTTAGTGGGGAGAACCCTCTTGAGAGAGAGCTTTGTGAAGGAAGAGGGGTTTTCCTCCATCGTTGAAGAACAACGAAACCTCCGGCGAGGAACGACACACCCTTCCATGAAGAACGATGATGCACCCTCTATCCTCTTCTTCATGTGACAAGAGAAGAGACATCGATTATTCTTCGGGTGCACTTCTACAATGACGGAAGTGACGAACACCAACAACCGTCGTCGCTCTCTATTCCTTCTTCGCAACACCGATCTACCGTGACGTTTGACTTCCGCGACTCGACGACGTGCGACGTGCAATTCTGTGAAGAAACTTCGTTCAACTTTTTCTTCGAGGTAGGGGAATTTATTTGGTGTTCTATTATCTTTTGATAAAATAACGACGAGCCCAACCATTTCCTGGTTGATCCGCGGATCGTTCGTTCATGCGGGTTGATGTTGAGGTTTATTGATTTTTCTCGTGAACTATTTCTTTGTCGTACGTCGACTTCTATTTTATGGCCGCTTTCTATCATTATAAAGGGAGGAGGTCAGACCGCAAAAACAGGGCCAACCCTCCTCCCACTTGTTGTTGATTATGTTGCGGCTCGAACGAAGGCGGCGCGGTGCCATGACACCGCGCGGAATCATGGAGAAATATGGGATGGATGCGAGGGGCCGTCGCGCCGCGCCGTTGAGGTCGAATGAAACCGCGGCCGGAGTCGGGGATGCGGAGGCGATTCGAAGACTCCGCTGGTTGAATGTTGAGCGCGGATTGACGGGCGACGACAATCGGGGCCGCAAGGTAACTTTTAAGCCTCCGCAGTGAAGGTCGGGTTCCGGGAGGACCGTTGGCGAAGGAGACGAGCAAAACGGACCAACGGAGCGCGTCCGGTGCTCCGCAGAAAACACTGCCGGTGTGCATCGCCGGCACGGCTGCGCCGGTGACCGGAGGCGGCGATCGGCACCAGCCAGCCGATAGGAGGCGGTGGAGCCCATTGCGCCACCGGGGAGGGCCGCTGGTCCTACGACTGCGTAGGACCGAGGGAGGCGGGACACGGCGTTCAGCCTCGTCCGTTGACAAGGTGCGTCCCCCACACGGGGCCACGGTTCATTCAAGAGGGTAGGCGCCCCCCCTTAGCGCATCCGCTCAGCCATTTTGGCCGAGCCACCGGGCCTGGCCAGCGCGCCAGCGCGTTGGGCCGGGCCGCGCCCAAGCAGGATGGACCCGGACCCGGGTCGGGTTGACCCGGTTCGGGCCGACCCAGGGGGTCTCGGGCCGGATCGGTCTGAGCCCGAAACCCCCACTTCTGGACTTTTTCTATCTTTCGCCCTTATCTTGGGCCACGGACCTCCGATCAATGCACCGTCAGCTGCGATGCGATACTTTGATCGAGGCAGTCGTTTCGGTATATTACACTCAAGGTTTTGGAGAACTTTGGGTACGACCGAGTTGGTTCGAACACAAGACCAACCGGGCCCTCGGAGCGGAAACGCTTATTACTTGAGCTCTGAACGTCCAATTGACATGCCGTAAACTTTGTTGGATTCCTCTTGATGAGACAAAACTTTTGGCATACTTCGCCTGAATTTTGGTTGTAGTTGGATAGTGGTCAGGTTGGATTGTACCCGAAATCCATTCGGGTCCTGGAACGGAAAAGCTGATAACTTTCAGACCGGACATCCGTTTGACGAACCGTCAGCGACATTGGTGATCACGTTGTGAAACAGTGCCTATGAGTATACCCTATGAGAGTTTGGGGTACAGTTGAGATACGGTCGGGTTGGTTCGCACATGAAACCAACCGGGCCCCTGGGACGAAAATGCTAATAACTCACTGACCGGGCGTCCGATTGTCGCGCCGTCTATTGCGTTGTGACCCCTATGATGAGGCGGTCCATTGAGATACTTCTTCACGGGAATTTGAGATACATGGAGTATCGACCTGTAGCTCGTGGAGCGGACCCTCCTAGAGACGAGCGTATGGAGTACAGACACCGTGTAACCGGCTTAGACCTGACGACTGCTTGACCGACTCGACTTGCAGTGAGTCTACTAGACCAGTGGACGGAGCACTAATTTGTTTCGGTGCAGACCCATGGCGGATGGAGCACTACTGTGTGACAGTGCAGACCTGCGGTACTCGTCCAGAGAGTACCTCTGTAGGCTATTAGGGGGTGTTCACTACTGTGTTTGGGTGGCATACCCCGGCGGGAAGCACTACTGTGTTTGGGTGGGTGATGCACAGTACTCGACAGGAGGAGTACCTCAGCAGTCTTAGGTTAGTGAGCAGTACCTCGGAGTTGTGACAGGAACACTGTACACTCCAAAGATGGGGCTCTTCAGCAGTTACGGTTTCGATAATGAAAATCCTGGTTTGAGGTGAGTCTATGATCTTTGTGTTTACCTCATGATTGAGATGGGTCACTTGATAACTTAGGTTTATGTATGGGCCTATACCTTGGTAGTGGTTATCCATTGATTTCATAATCTCTGTGTTTCCTCATGATTGAGATGGGTTACTTGATAACTTAGGTATAATTATGGGCTTATACCTAAGTAAAGGTTATCTGTTGAGATCCTTCTTTGTGGTTATCCTTGTTGGATTTAGTGAGACCTTGAGGGTCTCGGGGTCCCTACTGAGTATCGTATACTCACCCCTGCACGGGCTATGCCCACACCTTGTTGTGTTGGTTGCAGATGACGGGCAGCACTGACAGAGGCCGAGTGTTCGAGGACTGGATGATACCCAGTGGTGGACCTCACCACGAGTCAGTATCAGGAGGTGGACTTCACGGCGAGACGATACTCGGAGGAGGTTGACGGGAAAGAGCGTTGTGGAGGCTATCTGTACCTACCCTTCAGGTAGGATCTGTGGTGGATGATCCAGGAGCTGCGCTATCTGTACCTACCCTTCAGGTAGGATCCGAGGAGGATGACCCATGAGCTGCTTCCTTTCTTCCATCTGTTGTATTTTCTGTTGTACTTTCGTTCAGTTGTTGTTGTACTTTCAGTTGGGTTTGTATTCTGGCCCATTTACTTTTCATCACTTCCTCTTGTACTCTGTGGTGTTTAGTTTACTTTTATAAATGGAATGCCTTCCTAGTTATCGGGATTTATGCCTTTGGTGCTAGTCGCCAGCCCCTGGCCTATGGAAGGTGGGCTTGGGGTAGTCATGGCACGGGCCCTGAGGACGGGTCGTGACACAAGGCCTCACTAAAATTGGTAGGGAACTTGACTAGGGTGTGCATGGAACATGAATGAGATGGCCAAAGGCCACTAGGGAATATGACATTAGCACATGGACCTGGGTACATACAGTACTCCATGTTTGAGAATTTTCTTCATTTCATACTTGTTGCAAAGGGTGCCACAAAGACATTTCACAATATATTATCTAGTTTATCTTGATCTCTACTTATTGGAAGAATACCACATGTGAATTAAATCACCAAATAAAATATTTTATATCATATGGAGGGGACTCATCTAGCTCGCGAAATTCATGAATCCTCTGAAGCTCTTTCTCTGTAATTTTAAATTCACTATCCAGTATAAAAAACAATTTGTTAATCAGAAAAATAAGATCCATCTTAATTCTATTGATAATTACATCAAATTTTTTAAAAGTACCACCCCAATTATAACTCCCTAAACCAGAGCATCCAGGTTCAATGCATCTAAATGATGTTTATTTTTAAAAAAAATTAAAATAAAGAAATATACAACATTTAATTCATACCAGGAATTTTAATCAGTCAGGGTTTTGGAGGATCAAACAAACCATACATTTTTATTAGAGTTGTAAAAATGTAAAATAAAATATCTAATCAACATCCATGGGATACCTCTTTATCAAAAAAATCCCGACTTGGAACTTCTAGTTAACCTATTAAAATATTTTTATAACAAGGGGTGAGTACTAAATTTCCCAGTTAGGTCTTTTATAAAATACCATTTAAAAATACCTTTGAAAATGGTATTTATAAAATATTATTATACTTTGAAATTAGTTATACATTGAAAATGGTTTAAAAATAATCCAGTGATTATTGAAAATCCTTAAGCAAGCTCTTGAAAACAAAACACATGAGGCCACTTGAAACACCAAAGGCTGTATGGGACAACCCACTTTCTTGAGTGGAGGGTTCACTCCCCACTCCCTATCATTTTACCATATCCAAGTGCCAATTTTTATAAAAACCTTTTCAGCTTTCCTTAGTTATATATATATATATGTATCTTTGTGTGTGTGTGTGTTTTACATTGGATTTTTCTAAATGTAAAAAATCATTAAATGCACATACACTTATATTTATATATAAATGCATAAATATAAACCTTTATGGAAACTCACTTGTAAGAATTTGAACAACAATATCTCTTAATACTTAGACTCTGCATATTTACATGGAAAATATAACATCCACATATTTAAAATTTCATTTATTATATCATAAAAAGCCATTTTTTTAATTAGTTCTGATAAATGAAAAAGTTAATTAAATTCAAATGCTTACATGTATGTACATATATATTACATGTATGAAATGTCATCATTAATCAATGATGTATGACCATATTCACAATTTATGAATGAAATTCATATGAAATAATTCCATTTCATAAAATTTGGGAATTACTAAACTTTATTTTCATAAATTAATAATAATAATCAAAAATTTATTCTTTAATAGTTATAAATTAGAAATTATAAAACAAATGATCTTGAACAGTGCATAAAACACACACACACATATATAACTTATAAATATAATACTTCTATAACTTTGAAGTAAATAATAATGTAATACTATGTAAATATGTGACAAACATAATTGAAAAACAAATGCGCATTTAAACACACACACATATATATGACATGGAATTTATAATACACATAATTAAAAAAATGCACATTTAAACATAATTTTTAATTTAAATAAATACAATCCCTTTCTAATTTGGAAATCCAAAAACCATAATTTGTGAATAAATAATTATAAAATGACCTGTACATTAAAATTTCTAAAAATTCAAATAAATAGATAGAAAACTATATTTTTAGAGATATATATATATATGTATATATATCTTTATAAAACAAACATAAATTGATAAATGTAACCCTTAAAGCAAAATATCTCAACATAGTAAAATAAATCTAACCCCGTACTAATTTTTAAAACATAGAAAAACAATTGAAAATTAATACATTTGGTATCACACTTACTAAGGTTTCATTTAAAATAAAAACAATAATATTTTGAGTAAATAAATTTTTATGGAAAAACCCTTACAACAGAATATTAAGCTTATGTTGATACTTCACACCATCACCAAACTAAGAATTGGTTTGCTAAATCCACTAGGTTGTGGTTTTAAGGTTTTTATATCCAAAACATCCACTATTTGTACAGTGGCATAAATATTTATTTAATTGGTCTATCATCAGACCATAGGTAATTTGCTAGGATTTCAAAACAGTGAAAAAATTAAATCTTGCAGAGAAAGAAGGGATACATATGTAGATAATGAAGAAAATTTATTCCAAACAACAATTTTAATCGACCAAAGTAGGATATAAAAATCGGTCTCCAACTAAAAAATAGATCACAAATAAAGAGTTCTATTAATAATCTAAAAAAACAGCATACAACTATTGGACCACAAATTACTGATGACATTGATGGAGAGGAAATATAAAAATGACAAACATCAATGTTAAACAGAATGAAAAACCAGACAACTCAAACATAGAAAGAAAACTCCTACCTTCCATAGGCTGATGTAGATTCGTGACTGAAACCCTCAGATCTGGATTTCTTTGAAACCCTAATTGAAATTGAAACCCAATGAGAGTACTCAATCTACACATGTAAGAAAACAACAACCTTCCTTTCCGTAGTCTTTTTCACTCATCCCAGTTCACATCGTCACCATAGATCAAAGCTCATGGGTTCCCTTAGCACTCTACTAAACCTCTCTCTCAAAGCATTCAACTATCCTAGTGGCACGATCATACTCCCATGATTTAGCTTCTTGAATCCTCTATAGTACAAACTTAATCCCTAAAACCCTTATACCAAAACTAACCCCTTCCCTAAATCAATTTCTTTATTTATCATTTTATACTATGATTATTTTTTTCATTTTTTTGACACACGAAATTGGATTTTAAAGAAATAAAATTACCATAATATAATATTTGAATAATTTAAAATAATTTTGGTAAAATTTTTCTAAAATAGATAAAATATATAATCACAATATATACCATTATAGAACAAATTTTTTAATAGAAATAATTTTATAAATAAAATATAATCATGATTTACAATTCAAAAATAATAATTCTAATTTCATATATATATATATATCATATTTTCAGAAAGAAATTTTTATAAAACCAAATTAATTATATTCATATATTAATATAATTATTCATTATTTCAAATTTTATAAATGAAATAATTATTATCATTGTTAGTATATTAATTATATTCATTAAATTTAATACCAAAATTTATATATTCTAGGATAATTTAGTATTTTAATATAAAAATATTCATTATAAAAATTTGAATTTTAGAAATTTATTCATCAATTTTTTTTTATTTAAAATTTTTTATTAAAAAATAATTGAATAAATATAATTATATTAGAATATTATTTTGATGAAAATAATTCTATAAAATAGTATAAGTTTTTATTAATTTAAAATTAAATTCAAAACTATAATTTTTTCATATGATCATAATTGTTTATGATTATTATATAATTTTATATATCTAAAATAACTTATAATAAAATTTTATTTTTGATTAATTAAAACACTTAATTTAAATTATTATTTTCCAAGAAAATCATCTCAAAAATATTATTAGTTTGTTTTAATTATAAATTAATATATTTAATAAAATAATTATATATTAAATCTTTGTTTGGAAATTCTAGGATGTGACTTTCTTCCCCCCCCCCTCCTAAAAGAATTGTGTCCCCACAATTTGTTTATTGGTCTTAAAAATATTACGCATTTCCATCTTCAAAATTACGAAAAAACTAAGTCTACTAAACTTCTAGACTCTATCGATTAAAAAACATTCAATCTCTAATGTTTTATAGACCATTGCTCTGATACCAACTATAATGCCCTAAATATGAGCTTATGGCTTCAGCACATAAAATGCTGTGTTTTTTTGAAAAAATAAATTGAACAAATACACAAAATATAACATATACCATGAACGTTTACCGGTCTTGATTTTAGAGGATTAGAAAAAACATACATTTTAATCCGATTTTTAAAAATAGAAAATGAAATATGTAATATACTTCATACGTTATTACTCTTTTTCAAAGCTGCCTGACATAAAACTTCTAGTTGACCTCTAAAAATAGTTTTAAAAAAAGGGGGTGCATTGAATTTCCCAATAAGGGGTTTTATAAAATACCATTGTAAAATACCATTGAAAAAGGTACTTATAAAATATTTTATTAATTTATAATTAATTATACTTTGAAAATGGTTTAAAAATAATCCATTGATTTTTGGAAAACATTAAGAAATCTCTTGAAAACAAAACACATGAGGCTACTTGAAACATAGAAGGTTGTCTGGGCCTACCCAATTTCATAAGGGATGGGTTCACTCCCCACTCCATTTCATTTTTACCACATCCTTGTGTCTTTTTTTTATAAAATAAACCTTTTCATCTAGCCTTACTTGTATATATACATTTTCCACTAAAGTTTTTTTGTTTTAAAAATTTAAAACAAGCATTAAATGAACATACAATTATATTTATATATAAATGTATAAATATAAACCTTGATGGAAAATAACTTGTTAGACTTGGCATGAAAAAATATATTGACACTTAGACTTTTCAAATTTACATAGAAAATTTGACATCCACAAAATTAAAATTACATTCCTAATATCATAAAAATAAATTTTTGTATGTAGTTCTGATAAATGAAAAATTTATTCACTGAACATGCTTACATGTATATACAAATATATTTACATATATGAAATTTCATTAACAATCAATGACGTTTGGCCATATTCATGATTTATGAATGACATGAATGTCACATAATTCTATTTCATAAAATTTTAGAATTCTTAACCTTTATTTTCTTAAATAAATAATCATCATCAATAATTTATTCATAAATAGTAATAAAATTGAATTTGGAAATCAAATGTGCTTTAAAAATGTATAAAACATATATCAGCTTCAGTTGTTGCTTTTCCCCATCACTAGATAGAGAATTGGTTTTCTATATCAATTTTCTCATGGGATTAACGTTTTTATATCCGAAACCACCCCTATTTATACAGCAGAATAAACATTTATTTAATCTATTTATCTATGAACCATACGTGATTCTATAGGATTTAAAAATATCAACAAAACTAATATTTCCAAGAAATATGGGATAAAGATGTAAACAATGAAAAAAATTGATTCAAAAATTATTAAAAAATCTAAAACAGGATATCCAAATCATTCTTCAAGAAAACTAAAGATCATAAACAAAGTGTTGTTTCCATAATCTAAAATAAAAATAGTATAAAATGGATATATCACAAATAATTGATGACATAGATGAATAATAAATCAAAAACAAAATGAAAAACATCAAAGTTCAATAGAAAGAAAAATTAGACACCTAAAACAAAGATAGAGAACACCTACATCGCATATACATGAGTAAATCTGTGATTAAAACCCTTAAATCTAGATTACTTTAAAACTATAATGGAAATTGAGACCTGATGACGCCACTCAGCACATACATACTGGTGGATAGTCTCCTTCCTTGTCACACTTGATTTCCCTCATCCTAGTTCAAACCATCACCATAGATCAAAGTTCACAGGTTCCCTCGGTGCTCGACTCGACCTCTCTCTCGATGCACTCGACTCCCCTAACAAAATGATCCAACTCCCGGGCTTCTGATTCTAGAAGCCTCTACAATGCTACCTCAAGCCCTCAAACCCTTATCCCAAAACTGACCCCTACCCCAAATCGATTTCTTTTTTGTCATTTTATTTATTATTATTATTTTATTTTTTAACACATGAAATATTATTAAAAAAATAAAATTACTATAATATAATATTTTCATAATTTCAAATAATGTACATAACATTTTCTTTAAATAGCTATAATATATAATCATAATTTACATCCTTATAAAATAAAATTTATAATATAAATATTTTTATAAAAATAATCTAATCATGATTTATAATTCAAAACTAATAATTTCAATTATATATATATATATATCATATTTTTGAAAATCATTTTTTGAAAAAACAAATTAATTATATTTATATATTAAAATAATTATTCATTATTTCAAATTTTCTAAATTAAATAATTATTATCATGGTTATTATATTAATTAGATTCATCAAATTTAATATTAAAACATTTATATAATCAAGCTTAATTTAGTATTTTAATATACAAATAACCATTATGAAAATTATGAATTTAAGAAATTTATTCTTCAAAAATATTTTATGAATAAGAATTTTTTTATTCAAAAACAATAAAATAAATATATTTATATTAAAATATTCTCTGGAACAAAATAATACTTTAAAATAGTATTAGTTTTTTAATTATAAATTAAATTGAAAAGTATAATTTTTTTATAGAGTCATAATTATTTATATTTATTATATAATTAAAAATATTTAAAATAACTTATAACCAAATTTCGTTTTTGATTAATTAAAAAACATAATTTCACCTATTATTTTCAAATAAAATATTCTCAAAAATATTATTATTTTATTTGAATTATAAATTAATTCATTGTATAAAATATTTATATAATAAATCTAATTTTGGAAATTTTGGGATATCACACCTTTACTTTATTTATTCACAAACATCAGTCAACCTACATTCATAAATCTCTAACCAAATATTATTAAAATAAAATGGGATAATAAAAAGTTTATCCATCCTTTCCCTAATGTGTGGTAAAACGGTGGTATGATGTGAATGAGACTTGGTTAATGAAGATATATTAAAGGAAGATAAACAATTATCATCTTAGATCTATAAAAAGTTCCATCAATATTTCTGTCTTATAACCCATAAATTATCATTCACCGCCAATTAATTTTAGAACAATGAAATTTTACTGTCATCAATCCAAACCCGGATTTTCCATGTATTTTTTTTATATGGAATTATTATGAGTTTGAAAAAAGTGATGGAGCGTGATTTCGAGGCCCGGTGTGCCTAGAATAAATTTATGAAATTTTTTTAATGTACATTCAGTAAACAAACTAGTGGCGTTTTCTAAATTTTGAACCGGTGCTTGGATTAAAAATCTGATGGCACTGTGGATTCCACAGTACTGGGATTCGGTTAAAGGAGGATTCACATTGACTGTAGTAGGTCTGGAGAAAATGATAAGTTTTGGGACTTTTAAAAGAATAATAAAAATTACTTAGTTAATTTATATTTTTCTTTCCTCTCCTCTAATGGACAAGCGATAATGTTGGACCAGCGATGTGACAAGATAATAAATGGATTGATCTTTAAATTCTATGTAACTACACCATTGGGGGTTTAAGAAGGTTCCTAATTAATGGGCCTCCATTAATTCAACGATCGTCGAACACCCTCCCCCTCTCCTATTTATATGGATCTTGGGTAGAGGTGTCAGTACTAGTTCGCCATGCAAAGAAGTGCTGGAAAAGTGCCGAGGTGCCGATCCCTTGGAGGACGGAGTTGGTTCCGGCGAGAGGTGGTGAGCGACACCGAAACCCCGAACTGAAGATCGATGATCGAGTGACCTCGTTGGAGTCTAGTTGCAGGGGACAGAGAACACTGACCCACTTCCTCAACTGCGGGTGTTTCTCCATCGTTCATGAGGTATGGGTTTGATTCTTTTTTAATTTAAGTGAATTTATTAAAGCCTTTAATCCTCCCTCATAATTACGAGCTAATGTGGAGGGTGTGGGCCTAACGAACCCGACCTGAACCCTTCTCTACTTTTCTACCCTTTCACCCTCCATGGAAGAATGCTAGCGTGGAAGCACTGATTGGCTACGAAGGAGGTGGCGTGTCATCACATGTCGTAAGTGGAGGTCGCGACACTAAGCTGCAACTGTCATCATAGCGGTCGACACCAGTCAACCATAGAGGAGGTGAAGCATTCCGTCACACACTGCCGGTGATCAAGGGGTTGCGGCTCATCAGTCGCGATGGTTGTATGAGGCGGCTGACACATCGGCCAGCCGCAGAAGTGGAGGCATCGTGACCAGCATGCTGCTGACAGGCAGAGGTCCGCGACTGAAGCTACAACAATGGAAGAACCTATTCCTACCTGGTATGTTACACGGTGACTGGGAGGCACCCAAGTGGTGCCGCCATTTCACAAAGTCAAATGGCCTCCGGGCTATTCGGGATACTGGAGGGAAACACCCCCTTGCCAACTCGGGTGGACCACGGCCCTCCCCCTTTCGGGTCGCGCCTCACTTATCTGGGTCGCCCCCTTGTGGTTCATGCCTCATGCGGCTGGGCCACCTACCCAGCGGTCCACGCGCCAGCGGATCACGCCTCCCTGGCGGGAAGGACCGCCCTTGCAGGTCACGGCACAGGCACCCGGAAAGCCCCCTTGTGAGTCGTGCCACCACCTTGTGGGTCTGGTCACACCCTTGCGGGCCGGGCCAGACCATGGCCCAGCAGTTCGAGCCCGGAGTGGCCCAATACAGACTTCGTCGGGTAGGGTCGGTCTGACCGTGTCAGACCAGACCCAGGCCCAACTAGATCCAGAAACACTTAAAGGTCCATATCTTGAGAACCAAACATCAATTTGATGAACCATCTATGGTGTTGGGATCCTTGGATCGTGACATGCCTTTTGGTATACTCCACTTGAGTTTTGGAAAAATTTGGAGTATTTCTGGGTTGGATTGATCATGAATCCATCCAGGCCCTCAGATCTAAAACACTTATAACTCACATACCGGGCGTCTGATTGATGCACTGTCTATCACGTTGTAACCCTTACAACATGGTAGTCCTTTGGGTTACACCTTTCTGGAGCTTGGTGGTAGTCGAGGTATGAATGATATCTCGAGGGACATATTCTATAGAAATCGAGCGCACTAGGTGTGAGGAATCATGTGGCATGTTGTAACATGAATAATGAACATTGATCCTATGTGCTTCAGTATCTATCGATCATGTGTGGGTCAGCTTCTATCAGACCCTATGTGGGTTAGTGCTCAATTATCCTATGTGATTCAGCGCATACTAATCTTGTGTGGGTTAGATTATGTGTTGGTTAGTGTGGGTTAGTACCTATCGATCCTGTGTGGGTCAGAAGCAGTGCCTCTTTACAAAATAAAAAGATCTAGCTTACGAATAATCATATATAATTCTGTACTTAAGTTATATCTGAATGTGAGCTGAGTTTATTCACCTTCATGGTGATATCTTTATGGTATTACCTATGTGGTACTTCTATCATTGTGGTGTTACCTCTGTGGTACTTCATCCTTCACGGTGTTATCATCGTGGTGTTACTTGTGTGGTACTTCTACCTTAGTGGTGTTACCTTTGTGGTACTTCTACCTTCGTGGTGTTGTCTTAGTGTTGATACCTATGTGGTAATTCTACCTTTGTGGTTATGTATTTGTGGTGTTGATGGTGTGGTACTTCTATCTTAGTGTTGTTACCTGTGTGGTATTTCTACCTTCGTGGTGTTACCTATGTGGTATTCTTTCCTCATGTATGAGATTAGTATATCTTGATAACTTAAGTATATGTATGTCATATACCTAAGTAGAGTGATTTTTTTTCTTTGTGGTTTTTCCTTTGTGGAACTCTAGGAGACATACGAGGGTTTTGGGGTCCCTACTGAGTATCGTTATACTCACCCCTGCACAGGCTACGCCCACACCTTCTTGTGTCTTGTGCAAACGGCATACCACTTTGATCAAGGCTGAGGGAGCTAGGACCAGATGATGCTCAGAGGTGGACTATTTGGGATGATGTAGAGTGTTGTGGAGAAAATCTATACCTACCCTTCAGGTAGGATCCCCAGTGAATGATCCGTGAGCTGTTTTGTTCTTCTCAATTGTTCTTGTACCTTTTTCAGTTTTTCTTGTATTGTATCCCCTTTTACTTTCATCACTCTTTTAATTTCAACACACTTTTAGTACAGTATTATACTTTGTGGTTGCTCCAGGTTGAATTCTAGTCTGTGTGTTTGTACTACTTAAAAAAACAATGCCTTCCCATTTTTAGGGATACACCTTTCTAGTTCTAGTCATCATCTCCTGGCCTATGGAAGGTGGGCATGGGGTAGTCACGCCACGAACCCAGAGGGACGGGTTATGAAAAATTGGTATTAGAGGATTCGTTTCTACCGAAGAACTAGGACTCTGATCTTTTCTATGTGGAAAAAGTGTTAAGTGATATGAGTGTGGTTTTCAGTTTGGGGAATCCAGTGTTGGTTTGGTGGTCGACCTATCCATACATCAGAACTCGGAATTCTAATTTCCAACTCAGTGCATGAAAACACTGGTTGCGTGTGTTTCAAAATGTTTTCTTCGATTCAGCTCACAAGATATAACTTATTGATCATGGAATACCTGTCTTCTTTCTGGATGCTGCCATGTAGACAGCCAGCTAGGATTCTCGAGAGAGTATGTGATGATATCCCATCAAGTGATGATGCCTTGGTACAAGGCCTTCTTATAGTGTTAGCACCTTAGGGTGGTGTAACAGCAGCACCACTACCCATTGGCCAGCCATTGCCACCAGCCCCACCAGTAGAGGATACACGCCGACTAAGCGCGTTGCACGAGTTTCAGCGATAGAGGCCTCTGAGGTTTCGAGGTGAGGTAGACCCACATGCGGCTGAGGACTGGCTGGAGGCTATAGTCAGAGTTTTCCACCTGGTTGGGACACTAGTTGTCCTTATGGTGATCCTAGCAGCCAGTATTTTTCAGGCAGCAATAGGGAGATGGTGGAGCTTGATACTCGAGATACATGATGAGGTGACCCTCATCTGGGTAGAATATGAGATCCTTTTCAGGTAAGAGTTCTTCCCATTTACTATATTCTCAGTGCATATATAGGAGCTGTTTCACTTACAACAAGGTAGTGTGACTATGGCCCAATACTCGTCGAGGTTCACTGATCTCTCTTGCTACTCCACCAACATGGTATGTGACCCTTTATTTAGGGACCATAACATTGATTAGGGTCTCTGATGGGATATTAGATAATCGATGATATCACTCAGCTTTTCGATGTAGGCTGGGGTGCTAAAGTGAGTTCTTTTGGTGGAGAGAATCCTAGCTGAGTATGCACCGATAGTGAGAGCCAGTATTTTATGACAGGTAGCATAATCATCTAAAGCATGAAGTAGGCGGATGACGGGGGCCCAAGTAGGCCAGACCTTCTAGTGGACGACCTCTATATACAGGTTGGTGCAGGGATCACGAGATAGAGGATGACAGCTGAGGAGATGGCAGTGCTACTCATGCGGTGGGTAGGGTCACATGGCTCGTGACTATGCGACCCACCATACGGATGACCATCAGATGGTCGAAGGACCACCGAGGAAGAGATAGAGGTTTGAGTGAGGAGGTATATAGGGCGGAAGACATGGTGGAGGAGCTGTCCATGCAGCATGTGGTGGGTGCTGATTCAAGGTTCTACCGCCACCCCCTCCCGGTGGTCCACCCCGACCACAGGGAGCATGAGGTCAGGGATGAGCTCAGCTCCAGGAAGTTGAGGCCTATGACCACTGTGTTCCAGAGATGATTATAGGTACTATATTTGTCTACTCCACCTTAGCTATAGTACTTATAGACATAGGTTCTAGCCACTATTTTATTACCATGACCCTCGTTCGGAGCTCGAAGATTCTAATAGAGTCGTTGGCTTGATCCTTACAGCTAGAAACATTAAAGGGTGTAGATTCAATGATTACAAACTAGTGCCGATAGTGTGAGTTTACTCTTGGAGGCGAGAGCTTCGACTTGGATCTTCTATTAGCAGCATCGAAGCATTATGATGTCATCTTGGGTATGGACTAGTTATCCACAATCCATGCTTAGATTGAATGTATTAGGAAAAAAGTGCGGTGTTTCCATGAGGATGGGACCACTTTTTCTTTCATTGGAAAGAAGGGAACCTTTGTAGTATAGGATGGACTTACCCAGAGGAGGGTGAAAACAACCACACATCAGTTGGCTAGCCTTACCCTCGGAGAAGTAGATGTTGAGAGTCCCAACTATCTTGTAGTGGTGGACCAGTATGCCGATGTATTTCCTGATGATGTTCTGGGACTACCTCCACATAGATAGGTATACTTTTACATCGACATTTACCCTGATACGACACCGATATCTACACCCACATATCCGATAGCTCTCGTGGAGCTTCATGAGTTACAGGTACAATTGGAGGACTTGTAGAGAAAGGGGTTTATAAGGCCCGGAATTTCTCCATTAGTAGCCCCGACATTGTTCACCCAGAAGGCAGTTGGGAGTTTGAGGATCTGTGTGGATTATTAGTGCCTGAACTAGGTGACTATGAAGAACTGGTATCCACTTATAAGTACTGATGATCTTTTCGACCAGTTGAAGGTAGCTCATTGGTTTTCAAAGATTGACCATAGATCAGGATATCATCAGCTCAGGGTACGAGATGAGGATGTGCATAAGACAGACTTCAAATGTCGGTATGGCCACTATGAGTTATTGGTTATTCCATTCAGTGTGACCAATGCCACAACAATTTTTATGGGACTCATGAACTGTATCTTTCAGCCATACCTCAATTGCTTTGTTGTGGTCTTCATTGATGAAATCTTGGTATACATAGCATCAAAGGAGGAGCATGCCTATCATCTGCATATAGATATGGATACAATCAGAGAGCATCAACTTTATAGTAATCTCTCAAAGTGCCAGTTCTGGATATGAGAGGTCCAATTTCTGGGACACGTTATCTTGGAGGCTGGAGTTGTAGTGGATCTTGTAAAGATAGATGTTGTACTTGCTTGGGATCAACCTAGGAGTGTTACTGAGGTGTGGAGTTTATTGGGGTTGGATGGCTACTACCAGAGATTCATGCCTGACTTTTCCTGAGTTGCGACACCCTTGACAACATTGAAGAAGAAGGAACAACCCTTCGTATGCATGGATAGATGCCAACAGATTTTTTAGGAGATGAGGTAGAGGCTGACGAGTACTCCCATCTTGAGGCTACCAGAAGAGGGTGTTGGTAATGTAGTCTACTGTGATGCATTAGGGACTGGGATTGGGTTTTTCCGGATGAAGGAGTGAGCTGTGATCGCCTACGACTCACAAAAACTGAGGAAACATGAGAAGAACTATGCTACCCATGACATAGAGTTAGCAGCAGTGCTCTTCATCCTGAAGATGTGGCAACATTACTTAATGGGTGAATGTTTTATAGTCTACTCTGATCACTAGAGTCTCAGGTATATCTTCTCTCAGAAGGACCTAAACCTGAGACAGTGGTGATGGATAGAGTTCCTTCAGAACTATGACTTTGAGATAGTATATACTTTTTGGAAGGGGAACATGGTAGCAGATGCACTCATCATGAGTTTTGGTTTACAGTTGCTGAGTGAGGTGATAGTGAAGCTATCCGCGTTGTATATATCCTTCACGGATAGAGATGGAGCATTATACCGCCAGTCTACAATAATCACTCCCCCACTCCTTCAGTGACTTAGGGATGCAGAGCTTGGGGAAAATGACTATGAGGCTCGACGTGCTCAGATATCCTCAGGACAGGCACCTGATGGATTTTTTTGAAGGTGGTGAGCAATTTATTCTCTTCAAAGGACGTACCATGGTACCGGGTGATATGGTAGGAGGTGTTGAGGTAGATCCATATGTCCCCTCTAGTGGTACATCCTGGCGTGGCAAAGATGTACTGGGACCTCCAGTGTCAGCACTAGTGGCCAGAGATAAAGAAAGTAGTGGAAGAGTTTATTTCTTGATGCTTCACATGTCAGCAAGTGAAGGCCAAGAATTAGGTTCCAACAGGCTTAGCACAACCACTAGAGGTGCCATAGTGAAAGTGGGAAGGAATATCCATGGACTTTGTGACAGGGCTTCCATATACGTCCAGTAGACATTATTCCAACTAGGTGATCATTGACTGACTCACCATGTCAGCACACTTCCAACCTATCTGAGAGCTGGGATCAGTACAAGGATTGGGACGCCTCTACGTACAAGAGATTGTGCAACTCCATGAGGTTCCATCGACGATAGTCTCTGACTGTGATGCACATTTTACATCTCAGTTGTGGAAGGGATTGCAGGAGGCATTTGGGAATCAGCTACATTTTAGAACTACCTTTCATCCTCAAACGGATGGTTAGAAAGAGCGGACCATATAGACATTGGAGGACATGCTTCATGCTTATGTCCAATATTTTGGCCGCAATTGGGAGATTCACTTTCCCTTGGTGGAGTTCGCATACAAAATTTTTTATCACACCACCATCAGTATGGAACCATTCGAGGCCCTATACGGTCAACCTTTCATATCACATATATGTCGGACGGTCCCAGGGGAGTCAGCACTTATGGGTCCAGAGTTGGTATGGGCTACCACTGTAGCAGCTGCAACTATTCATCCATCTGGGCCTGCGGGCTACCAGTTTGGTCCTTGGGTCCTGCAAGGCTTTCGGGCCACCCAAGGGCTTCAGTAAAGTTGATTCTCAAGGCCTTCGGGCCATCTTAAGGCCTCAAGTATACCCCAAGGCCATCGGGCCACATGAATGCAGGCCCCAGACACACTAAAAAAGGAGTAGCCCTAGAAGAGGATTGAGAGCAGGTGGACTCACCAAAGCAGAGCCAAATGGATTTTCAGAATGAGAGGGTACGGCTATGCCATAGGTACCAGCCTGTGCTTCCACGAGAAGCCTATACATATAGTCATGCAAAGTTAGAGAGCTAATATCAAGATGCAGATGCTGGGGAGGGGTAGTTCCTTGTAGACAGTCTGGTTGAATTCCCTAAGACCTTCGGGTCATGTAATCTCCTAAGCCTACGAGCCATGTAATCTCTGAGCCTACATGCCTTGTAAGGGTTCCCCCTCATCCATTGAAAGGGGGGTTATCAAATATCAATAAAAATGAAGACCTTAGGGCCATTCAGGCAGGAGATATGTGCATGAACCATCTCACATCATTGACCACAAAGAGCTGGACTTTGATGATGGGGAGACGTTTACAGGGGTTCTAGTAGAGATTGGGGATCGATAGTATCGAGTCCTTCATGGGTGGTAAATACCTCTTGTGCGCATTCACTGGTAGCATGGGAACCTCCAGGAGAGCCCATGGGAGCGGGAGGCTCAGATTCATGCTCAGCATCCCCTTTTGTTTTCTATGTTTATGTTATGGATTTTGGGGATGAAAACCCTTAAGGTGGGAAGAATGTAAAGACCTTGATTTTTTATGTAATTTTTTTATTATATGGAATTATTATGAGTATGAGAAAACTGGCGGTGCGTGATTCCATGGACGGTGTACCCAGTATGAATTTATGAACTTTTTAAGGTACGTTTAGTAAACGTGCGAGTGGCATTTTCTATCTTTTGAACCAGTGCTCGTATTAAAAATCTGATGGAACCATTGAATCTGCAGCACTAGGATTCTCTTAAGGGAGGCTTCAATTTGACAGCAGTATGACTGGAGAAAAAGTTAGGTTTTGGGACTTTTAAAAGAATAATAAAAATAACATAGTTAATTTTTATTTTTCTTTCTTCTCATACAACGGAAAATCGGAAACATGGAACCAGCGACGTGTTCATCCAATAATGGCTTGAACTTTCAATTCTTAGTAACTGCACCGTTGGGGAATTGGGAAGGTTCCTAATTAATGGGACTCAATTAATTCCATGAACTTTGTGCACTCTCCTCCTCTCATATTTATATGGAGCATGGGGAGAGTTGTCGACACTGCTTTTCCAAACAACGAAGTGTTGAAAAATTTCCGAGATGCCAAACCCTTGGAGGACGGAGTCTGTTCTGGCGAGCAGTGGTGAGCAACACCAAAACCCCGAACTGAAGATCGACGATCAAGCGACGTCATTGGTGGCTAGTTGCAGGGGACGGCGAACATTAACCCACTTCCTCAACTGTAGATATTTCTACATCATTATTAAGGTAGGGTGTAACACCCCATGCTTCCACGATACACTTCTCCTTGAATAATACAATAGTGTGTGTCGTATGCAACTTCGAGTTTTAACACACCACAACCAATCAAGCTAGCCGTTATGAATAGTGATACACACTTTTTAAAATTTTACAAATTTTATCTTTCAAGATGGACTTCATTTTTGGATTCAAAATGATGGAATTATCTTAGGTTGAATTTTTTGTATTTTTCTGAAAACTTTCAATTTTTGATTAATAGTGAAAAACACTGAGTTATTGTTAAAACCGACTTATTATTTAAATAATTATTTATTTTATTTAAATTTATTTTAGGCCAAAATAGATATATAATACTTATATAAGTTCAATGTGATTCATTGAAGTCTGTTTATATTAATTTTAGTTATATAAAAATTTTATTAAATTTTTTACCGTCTTTTACCCACCTCCTAGGAGAATCTGCAAATATACATAAAGCATAATTTTACCTCTTCTATGAGTAGAATTTAAAAAATCCAAGAGACATGGTTTCTATTTGTATGTAAAATTTTATTCAATAAGATGAAAATAATTTTTGGTGAATAGTAACTTTTTACTTTTATTTACCACGGTTAAAAATAAATATGGAAATTAAGGGTAAAATGATATTATTATTACCCTAAAACATGTCCTAATTATATTGGATAAGTATAATTCTTCCAAAAACAACCTTAGGAATAAAATATAAACCTCTTTGGTCCACTTGGTTTAGATTAAGACATTTATTATTATTTAATTAAAATAAGAGTTAAAAGAGTTAAAATCAATGTTTAATAACTATTTTTTTTTATATAGGGTTACACATAATATGGATTCAAATATAAATATTAATTAGAAATATAGAAGGATTTCTTACATAATGGTATTTTGTTTATAGTTTTTAGACATTAAATAATTTAATTTATTTATGACACAATGATGATGGAGTAATTACCTAATTAATGAAAGATTAAAATAACTGACACTATAAATATCCAAATAAATGTAATTTGAAACTTTTTATGAATCCCACTAATTTAATAGGCTAATATTACATGTTAGGGTTGGTTAGATTAATTATTTTCTAAGTAATAATGTTGTTATGAATTTAGAAGAAACAAAATACCAAATAGTGTCAAAATTGACATAAAAGAGTTTTTAAAAGAAATATTGTATTATTAATTGATATTCTATTCCTAAAACTATAAAGATAGTAAAAAAGACTTATAAAGATAGTTTTATCATTAATGAATCACTTTGGGTTCTCTTGTAAGTATATAATAAGTTTATTAAGCATAAAATATAAAAACACAAAGAGACATGGTAAATGTCAAATTATTTAACTAAGAGTTAAATCTAAAAGATAATGTTAATATAGTGACCCAAAACTGTCTAAAACAAATTTGTAGAGGGGTTTTAGAACCATCCTCACCTTATCCATTAAATAATCAATTTTTGATCCATTATAAACCGAATTTTGTTTTATTAAAAAAATAATATTTCTAGTTTCTCTTAAGGTGCCCCTCACCTCTCTTATAAGTGGGCACTCCCTCTTCACTCTAATTCACACCTTCAAAGCCATCTGGATCGGCCAACCCTTGCCCAAATACCCTATCAAATTTCCTCCCTTCATTATATTGGCCTTCCTTTAGTCATAAATCCAACCTAAGGAGCCCTTTTGATCAAATCAAAAGGAAGAACCCAAAGAAGAGGTAAATATTACATCACCTCATTCAAGTTCCTTTCTTCTTCAACTTCTTCTTTCTTTGTTGTTTCCATTCTAAAATAATAACTCCAGTATCCTCTATATACTGTGGTATTATTATAAATATGGTACAACCATATTCATTATTCTATCCATCCTTTTAATGACATGTCACCATACGTGTGTACATAGGGCTTATCGTCTCCACGTCATGGGGTAATTGTTATTCAATACATTATTATTTGTATGGGTATAATAATGATATTTAATTGATTTAAATAATAAATATAACATGATAATGATTCTGTATAAATGATATACCAGCCAATTATATATTATTTTAATATCAAAATAATTATATTGTTAGTCGTGCGTATGTACGGATTACCGTCCCCACGAACGCGATGAGATTCATTCCCCATCGTATCCATTCAAGAATAATTTTACTTACATGATTGAAAATAATAACTTAATATCATTATGAATATGAATAAGATACATCCTATCTATAACAAACCTTACTTACGTAACAAAGCATATAAAGGAAAACAAATCACTTAACACCCGAAATGATGATAATACTAAGATATTATTAACAAATAAATATTAAAAGATCATATATGATATCATATTAATGTATATGATTCTTGTATAATTTAATAAAAATTATTTCACCATTATATATGAGGTTGACCTACCCTCGACCAAGGAAAAGTACAAGGTAAGGGTTAATTTCACAATCTCTTCATTATCCAAGGTTGTTTATATGTAATTTACTACTGGGAACTCTTTATCATCCACATCCATGTTTCTTAAAAATTTATTTCAAAACATTTTTAATATTTACTAGAAAATGTGGTAAATTCATTTATACCCTTATTTGACCTTATATGTTTTGAAAGGAATCTTACCGTTGTTTTCCAAACAAGGTACTTTATGACCTTTTCGACTAAATTAAGGTAAGAATGTTTTTTAACTTATACGGTGGGTGCGGCTATTTTACTCCATTATAACATTGTCAAAGATTCCCTTGCAAGCTTATAAGAATATTTTAAAAATAAATGTGTTCTTTATAATTATGTGACTTGTAAATGATTTCAAAATAGAACAAGATATTTCTCTAAAAAAAGGTTTTGATTACATCTATGTCAACATCTTTTGATGGATTTCAAGTTTATTTGAAGTTGATTTATTATCATACAAAACTTCCATAATGTATTGAAGGTTTTGTGATATGTTTGACTATAGATGTGCTATTTTTATACCATTCATGGTTTATTGTTAAAGTATTGACGTTTCGTATTCTAGTTTTAATACGAATGTTTATGTTATATTTCAACCTTTTCATATGAGAAATGTATTGGACTTAGTATGTGATGGGTGGAGCCCGCTATAGCTCCTCGAAGCATCGATAGGTCTCATGAGACAACTAGAGGTGGAATTGGCCAAGGCCATTCCAAATTTGATATATGGGTTTGGCCGATGCCTTAATCATTTTTAGAAATCCTGGTTGAGGCCTTGAAAAAATGTTTCAGTATGTTCGACATTATATATTCCCTCATTATGAAAATAATATTGATGGTTCATGTGGTCATTTGACTAGTAGAATACTCATGATTATGTTTTATTATGGAATTATTTACTCATCTCATATTCCTGCCATAAAAGTATTCATGTTTATTATTGATAAAGGCATGTGGTTTCAAATATTCACCATGCATAATATTTATGTTATCTTCCGCTATATTGAATACCCTTACTAAGCATTTGAGCTCACCCCTTTCTTATGTTTCATTTTCCCAGGATATGAAGAAGTTAGTTATAAGTGACTTTCAAGAAAAATCTTGGAGGCTTGGATGTTTCTAATGGAATAAATTCGTGTTGTATTTATTTTCAAGTTTTAAAGTTGAACTTATGTATGAATCTTGTTTCCAATAATACTAAACTGATCAGTCAATTGAGACATGATTTCCTTGTGATCGTGCCAATGTTATGTTATAATGCACCTACTCTGGGTAACTAAGGTCGGGGCGTTACAGTTGGTATCAGAGGAAGTTTAGTACAAACCATGGAAATTAGATTTAGATAAACTCTGATTAGAGCACATTACCCTATGATAGACTTTGAGGATTAGTATAGAAGAACTTCCTATAATTTGGGTAATGTAGAGATTTTGTGAGTTTTCTAAGGAATACATCCCTGTCTGGATACGAATATGTAGAGGCAGTTCTGGCACAGATGTTCCTAGGGGTAAAACCTAAAAAAACATCTTTGAGCTGGACTCGAATGGGAACTGGAGCATGACAATGAGTCTTGATGTACTCTTGGTTACGACACTCCCGAGTGATATGCTTAGGATAATTCTCATTTTTTTTACAAACCATTATGATGGGTTTATGAGTATATACTTCCTCAAAGAAAACATTTTTATGATTATGGATTATACCCATAAACTGTTCAATTTATCTTAAGTGTTTTATAAGTTTGGATGTATGTATTGTGATTCATAAACAAATCTAGTGTATGCCATTGTTTAGAAATGGCGCCTATTTGAAGGAATGGAAACTGTATCAATGGACACACTCCATATAGGGATTTCTCTCCTGCTTAAGATAATTATAGTGGAGCTGGTAATACAATTGGGGCTGATAAGCTTATCACCATACTGGGACAACTCACACAGGTTATGAATAATAACCTTACCCATATGAAGCACCCTGATCCAAAACACGGAGGATAAATGTTAGACTGCCTCATGAGGAAAAAACCACCAGCATTCAATGGGGGTAAAAATCCATTAGTAGCTGAGCAATGGATAAATTCCTTAGAGAAAATATTTCATGCCTTTGTGAGTAGTGAAAGGGAAAACGTTTTCATGGTAGTTTACCGCCTCACTAGAGATGATGATCAATGGTGGTCATTGATTCAAAACAAAAAGGAAGATGATGAAGTATCAAATATGGAATGGAGGGAGTTTAAAGAAATTTTCTTAGAGAAATACTTTCTTCGTGACCATCGAGCGGATATGGAAAGACAATTTCTGAGTCTGAGACAAAAGGAGGATGGGAACATCGCAAAGTATGAAGATAAAATTACAAGGTTAGCAAGGCATGCTGCAGATTATATACATAACCGAAGAAGTAAGATTGACCATTTCTTTGATGGGTTAAAACCATTTCTCCATCAAGAATTAGTATCACAATCCTTCTCATCATACGAAGATATTGTCTGATGTGCTATCAAGACGGAAAAGGAATTCTCTATGTCTTATGACTTTAAAGAAAAGAAAGAGAAGAAGAGATATGCTGAACACTCTCGGAAAGAAAATAAGGAAACAATGAATAAGGGGAGAATTGAATTTTCACCCTGTGATAATTGTGGAAGGAAGCCCCCTGGTCCCTGTCTAAAAGGAAAAGGAGTATGCTACAAATGTGGATAGAAAGGTCATCTTTCTAGTGATTGTAAGGGAAGGAAAGATGCTACAAATGTTCAATGATACAAATTTAGGGAGATGGGACATTATGAAAATGAATTTCCTAAGCGTCAGGGAAACTTATCTTAGAAAATGACAAGGGATCATGGTCAAGCTTGTGCGATCACTACTGTTGAGGTTGAAACCACGAAAGACGTGGTGGCAGGTAATTTAATGGTTTCCTAAAGTTTAGCCAATGATTAATTTGATTCTAGATCATCTCATTGCTTCAATCTTCCCAGTTTCCTAAGAAAATTAGATATTTACAATTTTATTTAACAAGGGAGTTTTCAGTCAAAAATCATAAGGGAAGTATCATGGCAACAAAGTTTTTTGAATCAGTCCCCATTAGGGAATATAAATGTTCTTTATCTTCAGATCTCATCATCATACTCATGATTGAATTTGATATAATCATTGGTATGGATTGGCTTTTAGACCATGATGTGTAAATTTATTGGAAGAAGGAGGAGGTTACGATTTTTGATGATGATGATAAAGAACTCCTTATCTTTAGAGCAGAATTGTCACCACCAAATTCTTATTTAGATCCACCACGAGTAGCTCAACTAAATTAAATTATTGGGGAGGAATATAATGAAATAACTATGGATGAGGAAAGGAATGTTCAAGTAGAGAATATACCTATTGTGAGGGAATATGTTGATTTATTTTTAGAAGATTTTCCTGGACATCCTCCAGAAAGAGAAATTATGTTTTCCATTGATTTAATTCCTGGATCAAGGCCCATATCAAATACCCCTTATAGAATAGCCACTATGGAATTAGAGGAACTAATGTAACAACTAGAGAAATTTAGTAATATGGGATTTATTTTCCCTAGTGTTTCTCTATGGGGAGCCCCTATCCTTTTTGTTAAGAAGAAAGATGGATCTATAAAGTTGTGCATTGATTATAGAGAGACCAATGCTATAACAATAAAAACAAGTATCCCCTACCTCGCATTGATGATTTATTTTTCTAACTTCCTGGAGCTTAATACTTTTCAATGATTATCCTTCGATATGGATATCACCAGTTGTGTGTGAAGAAAGAAGACATTACGAAAACAACATTTCAAACCAGGTACGGGAATTATGAGCTTACAGTAATGACTTTTGGATTGACTAATGCACCCTCTATCTTCATGGATCTAATTAATAGAGTTTTCAAGGAATATATTTATGAATTTGTATTGGTATTTGTTGATGATATCTTTGTATACTCAAAAATATACCAAGATCATGAAAATCACTTGCACATTATCCTGAAGACTCTGAGAAGACATGAATTATATGTGAAGTGTAGCAAGTGTGAATTCTGGATTTAGGAGATTTATTTTCTTGGACATATTGTCTCCAAGAATGGAATATCTGTTGATCCATCTAAGACCAAGGCAATCCAAGAATGGCCAGAACTGACAATTATAACAGAGGTACACAGTTTTATTGGTTTAGTAGTTTATTATCGATGTTTCTTCCAAAAATTTTCCCGGTTGGCTGACCCATTAACAAAGCTCACATGAAAAGGGGTTAAATTTGTTTTGGCCAAAAGAGTGTGAATAATATTTTGAAGAATTAAAGAGAATATTAGTCAATGCTCATATCTTGAATCTACCATCGGGTAATGATGGGTTTGTTATTTATAGTGATGCATAGAAGAAAGGAATTGGTTGTGTCCTTATGCAGAATGATAGAGTTATTTACTATGCATCACGCCAACTGAAAAATCATGAGCAAAACTATCCTACTCATGATCTTGAGTTAGTAGCTGCAATATTTTCTTTGAAGAATTGGATACAATATCTCTATGGTGAAAAATGTGAGATTTATACCGATCACAAGAGTTTGTAGTATATTTTCTCACAGAAAGAACTCAACATGAGGCAAAGGAGATGGCTTGAACTACTCAAGGATTATGATTGCACGATACACTACCACCCAGGGAAGGCTAATAAGGTGGTAGATAAGTTGAACATAAAGGATCATGGAGTTTTGAACAAGATAAGAGTTGAAAAGGATCCTATTCTCATTGATCTAGTAAATATGGATATGGGAATAACCATGGAAGGTGGATCATCAACACTTTTTAAAATGGTTGCCAAACCATATATTTTAGAAAGGATAAACAGTTCTCAAGCTGATGATGAGGAGTTTCAAAAGAAGATTAAAGTTTTGAATGATGGGAGATTGAGTGACTTTGTGTGTGAAGATGGAATTTTGAAATCTGGGAAGAGACTTTGTGTTCTCGATATACCTAATATAAAAAGAGAATTGTTGGATTATGCTAATATCTCTAATTTCTCTATACACTGTGGGAGAACCAAAATGTATAGAGTTTTGGAGGAGCATTTTTGGGGGGACAACATGAAGAGGGATATTGCTAATTTTGTGTCAAGATGTATGGTTTGTCAACAAGTGAAAGTTAGAAGGCAACAGTCTGGAGGATTCCTGCAACCACTTCCCATACCAGATTGGAAATAGGATAATATTACGAGGGACTTTGTCATAGGACTACCAAAGAATCCTAGAAGGAATGATGAAATATGGATCATTCTAGACCGTCTTACCAAGTCCGCACATTTTCTTTCTATAAGAGAAGATTTACCACTTGAACGATTAGAAAGACTATATATTAATGAAGTTGTAGGACTTCATGGAGTACCACTATCGACTTTTTCTGATTGTGAACCCTGTTTTACCTCAAGATTCTGGAAAAGTCTTCAGGAAGCCCTGGATACTGAACTTCGTTTGAGCACTTCCTACCACCCCCAAACTGATGGAAAATTAGAACAGACTATTCAAACCTTAGAAATGTTGAGATCACACTCACGTGACATTCAAGGTATGCAGGATCAATAGATACCTCTGGTAGAATTTTCATATAATAATAGCTTCCATTCAAGTATTCATATGGCACCATATGAACCATTATATAGAAAAATATTTCGCACACCAACCTGTTGGGATGATGTTGGTGAAAGAAAACTTTTAGCCCCAGAACTTGTGGAGGAAATGATGGAAAAGGTGAAGGTAATCCAAAACCACATCAAGGCTGCTCAAAGTAGACACAAGAGTTACGCTGATAACCGATGGAAGGATTTGGAATTTTAGGTAGGAGATCATGTTTTATAGAAGGTATCTCCGTGGAAGGGAGTTATATGTTTCAGTAAGAAGGGTAAATTAAGTCCCAGGTACATCTTACCTTTCAAAATTATAGAACTAATTGGGGTTGTAGCTTACCAGTTGGAAATGCCGCCAAGTCTCTCCAAAGTTCATGATGTGTTCCATGTATCACTGTTGAGAAAATACATGTCTGAACCAACGCATGTAATCACCTATGAGGAATTAGAGTTGGAACTCGATCTGTCTAATTGCGAAGAGCCTGTTAAGGTTCTTGATATAAGAGAACAAGTGCTGAGAAACCAGACGACTCGTCTGGTAAAAGTTCTATAGAGAAACCATAAGATGGAAGAGGCAACGTGGGAACCTGAGGAACTTATGATGAAGAAACACCTGAGTATTTTTATGCAGTAATTCTCTAGAAATTTAGAGGATGAAATTTTTTAAAGTAGGGGAGAATGTAACACCCCAAGCTTCCATGGTACGATTCTCTTTGAATAATACAATAGTGTGTGGTGTACGCAACTTCGAGTTCTAACACACCACAACCAATCAAAATAGTCATTATGAATAGTAATACCCAATTTTTGAAATTTTATAAATTTTATCTTTCAAAATGGAATTCATTTTGGGATTCGGAATATCGAAATAATCTTAGGTGGAATTTTTGGTATTTTTCTAAAAACTTTCAATTTTTGATGAATAGTGAAAAATAGTATGTTATTGTTTAAAACTGACTTTTTATTTAAATAATTATTTATTTTATTTAAATTTATTTTAGGTCAAAATAGATACATAATACCTATATAAGTTCAATGTGATTTATTGAAGTTAGTTTATAATAATTTTAGATATTTAAAAATTTTATTGAACTTTTTACCGTCTTTTACCCACCTCCTAGGAGCATTTGAAAATTTACATAAAACTTAATTTTAGAACTCCTGTTAGTTGAATTTCAAAAATATGAGAGACACGGTTGATATAAGTAAGTAAAATATGGTCTAATAAGATAAAAATAATTTTTGGTGAATAGTAACTTTTTACTTTTATTTATCATGATTAAAAGTACTAGGATAATTAAGAGTAAAATGATATTATTATTACCCTAACACATGTCATAATTCTATTAGATAAGTATAATTCGACCAAAAACAACCTTATGAATAAAATATGACCCTCTTTTGTCCACTTGGTTTAGATTAGGACATTTATTATTATTTAGCTCAAAGAAGGGTTAAAAGAGTTAAAATCAAATTTTAATAACTAAAACATTTTTTATGTAGGGTTACACATAAGATAAATTCAACTATAAATATTCACTATAAAGATAAAAATATTTCCTACATAATGATATTTTATTTATATTTTTTTAGACTTTAAATAATTTAATTTATTTATGACACAATGGTGAGGTAGTAATTACCTAATTAATGAATGATTAAAATAATTGACATTATAAATATCCAAATAAATGAAATTTTAGACCTTTTATGAATTAAACTAATTTTCTAGGTTACTATGACATATTATGGTTGGTCATATGAATTGTTTTTGAAGTAATAATGCTGTTATAAATTTTGAAAAAACGAAATACCAAATAGTGTCAAAATTGACATAAAAGAGTTTTTAAAACAAATATTATATTATTAATTGGTATTATATTCATAAAAATCTATTTTTTGGCCAAAAGACTTATATAATGATAGTTTTATCATTAATGAACCACTTGGGGTTCTCTTGGAAGTATATATTATGTTTATTAACCATATAATAAAAAATACAAAAAGACAAGGTAAATGTAAAACTATTTAACTAAGAGTTAAATCTAAAAGATAAAGTTAATATAGTGACCCAAACCTTTTTAAAATATATTTCTTGAGTGGTCATAGACCCATCGACACCTTATCCTTTAAGAAATCAATTTGTAGCCATTAGAAACCGAAAATTATTTTATTATAAAATAATATTTCTAGCTTTTCCTAAGGTGCCCCTCACCCCTCTTAAAAAAGGGAACTCCCCCTTCTCTCTGATTCTCACCTTAAAATACATTTGGATCCACCAAAAACTATCCAAATACCCTCTCAAATATCCTCCCTTAAACCTATAGTCCTTACTTTAGTCATAAAGCCAACCTAAAGAGCCCTTTTAATCAAATCAAAAGGAAGAACCCGAAAAAGAGGTAAATATTTCATCACCTCTTTCAAGTTCCTTTCTTCTTCCACTTCCTATTTATTTGTTGCTTCCATTATAAAATAATAACTCAAGTATATTATATATACTGTGATTTCATTATAAATATGGTACAACCATATTCATTATTATATCCATCATTTTAATGACAAGTCACCATACGTGCGTACGTACGACTTACCGTCTCCACGTCGTGGTGTAATTGTTATTCAATACATTATTAATTGGATGGGTATAATAATGATATGTAATTGATTTAAATAATAAATATAACACGATAATTATTCTATAAATATGATATACCATCCAATTATATATTATTTTAATATCAAAATAATGATATTGTCGCTCGTGCGTACGTAAGGATTATCGTCTCCACGAACGTGATGAGATTCATTCCCCATCATATCCATTCAAGACTAATTTTAATTAGATGATTAAAAATAATGACTTAATATCATTTTGAATATGAATAAGATACATCCTATCCACAAAAATATTACTTACATAACAAATCATATAAAGGAAAACTAATTAGTTAACACTCGAAATTACGATAATACTAAGATATGATTAACAAAGAAATATTAAAAAGATCATATATGATATCATATTAATGTATATGATTCTTTTATAATTTAATAACAATTATTTCACCATTATATAGGAGGTTAACCTACCCTCTACCAAGGAAAAGTAAAAGTTACGGGTTAATTTCACAATCTCTTCATTATCTGAGGTTGTTTATATGTAATTAACTACTGGGACCTCTTTATCATCCACATCCATGTGTCTTAAAAATGTATTTCAAAACATTTTTCCAATTTACTATACAATGGAGTAAAGTCATTTATACCTATATTTGAACTTATATTTTTTTAAAGGAATCATTCTGTCATTTTCCAAACAAAGTAATTTATGACCTTTTCGACAAAATTAAGGTAATAATGTTTTTTTAACTTATACGGTGGGTGTGACTATTTTCCACCATTATAACATCATTAAAGCTTCCCTTAAAATCTTATAATTTTTTTTTCAATATAAATGTTTTCTTTATAATTATGTGGCTCTTAAATGATTTTAAAATAGAAAGAGATATTTCTCTAAAAACCGTTTTGATTTCATCTGTGTCAACATCCTATGATGGATTTCAAGTTTATTTGAAGTTTATTTATTATGATACAGAACTTCCATAATGTATTGAAGGTTTTGTGATATGTTTTACTATGGACGTGCTATTTTTATACCATTCATAGTTTATGGTTAAAGTATTTAATTTTTTTATGCTAGTTTTAATACGAATGTTTATCTTATATTTCAACATTTTCTTATGTGGAATTTATTGGACTTAGTAAGTGATGGGGGGAGACCGGTATAGCTCCTCGATGCATCGGTAGGTCTCATGAGACAACTAGAAGTAGAATTGGCTGAGGCCTTTCCCAATTTGATATTTGGTTTTGGCTGAGGCCTTAATCATTTTTAGATGTCTTGGCCGAGGCCTTGAAAAAATGTTTCAATATGTCTGGAATTATACATTCCCTCATTATGAAAATAATATTGATGCTTCATGTCGGCATTTGACTAGTATAATACCCATGATTATGTTTTGTTATGGCATTATTTACTCAGCTCATATTCCTTCCATAAATGTATTCATGTTTATTATTGGTAAAGGCATGTGGTTTCAATTATTCACCATGATTAATATTTAGGTTATCTTCCACTTTATTGTTTACCCATACTGAGATTTTGAGCTCACCCCTTTCTTATGATTCATTTTCCCAGGATATGAATTAGTTAGTTACGAGTGACTTGCATGAATAATCTACGAGGCTTGGATGTTTCTGATGGAATAAATTCATGTTGTATTTCTTTTCAAGTTGTAAAGTTGAACTTATGTAAGAATCTTGTTTCCAATAATACTAAACTAATCGGTCTTTTGAGACATGGTTTCCTTGTGATCATGCCAATGTTATGTAATAATCTACCAACTCTGGGTAACTAGGGTTGGGGCGTTACATTGGGGGTTGATTATTGATTAACTTAACTAAATTTCTTGAACCCTTTAATCCTCCCTCATGATTACGATCTAATGCAGAAGGCAAGGTCCTAATGATCCTAACCCAATCCCTCTGCCACTTTTCTACCCTTGTGCCCTCTGTGGAAGACCATCAGCACGATGACATCGACCGACTATGAAGGAGGAGGCCCACTGTCGCACACCACAAGATGATGTCGCGACACTATGCCATGGTGGTCATCACAGCGGCCAGCATATTGGCCGGCCGCAGAAGAGGAGGGGTATGACTAGCGCACCGCCGATGAGCAGAGGGTCGTGACTGAAGCCACGGTGGAGGCAGAACTCGTGCCTACCTGGCGGGTTCTGTAGTGACCAGGAGGCACCCATGTGGTGCCACTGTTTCACCAAGTCGAATGGACTCCAGGTCGTTTGGGATACTGGGGAGAAATGCCCCCCTTGCTAGCTCGAGAAGACCACGAGCCTCCCCTTTGCGGGACACACCTCACATCGCTGGTCCACCCCCTTCCGGGCAGCGTCTCACACGGTCGGGCCGCCTACCTAGTGGGTCACGCGCCAGTGGCCCATGCCCCCTTGCGTGCCACCCATTTTCGGGTTGGGCCTCACATGGCCAGGCCGCCCCCTTACGGGCCGGGTCGGTCCAACCGGGTCGGACCAAACTCAGGCCCAACCAAACCTAGAAACACTTAAAGGGAAATATCATGAGAACCAGACCTCCGTTTGATGAATGGTATGCGGTGTTGGGATCCTTAGAGTGAGAATGTCCTTCTCGTATACTATAATTGAGTTTTGGAGAATGTTGGTGTATGGATGGGTTGGATTGAACCTGAATCCATCCGGGTCCTTGGAACTAAAATGCTTATAACTCACAGATCGGGTGCCCGATTAACACACCATATGTCGGGTTGGAACCCTTATGACATGGCGGTCCTTGGGGCTACTCCTTTGTGGAGCTTAGTGGCGGCCGAGGTATGACTGATATCTCATGGGACAAATTCTATGGAACATGAGTGCACCAGGTGTGAGGAATCTTGTGTCAGGCTATAATGTGAAGAGACAACATCAATCATGTGTGGGTCAGTGAAAACTGATCCTGTGTGGGTCTGATCCTGTGTGGGCCAGTAGGGGTTAGTAACTATTGATCCTATGTGGGTTAAATGGGGTTAGTACCTATTGATCCTATGTGGGTCAGAAGCAGTGCCTCTTAACAGAATAAGATGGTCTAGCTGATGATTAATCATATGTACTTATGTACTTAAATTATACATGATTGTGTGCTGAGTCTATTCACCTTCATGGTGTTACATGTGTGGTAATTCTATCTTCATGGTGTTACCTGGGTGGTACTTCTACTTTCATGGAGTTATCATCGCGGTGTTACCTATGTGGTACTTCTACCTTCATGGTGTTACCTCTGTGGTACTTCTACCTTGGTGGTGTTGTCTTAGTTGTGATACCTATGTGGTAATTCTACCTTTGTGGTGATTTCTTCGTGGTGTTACTTGTGTGGTACTTCTATCTCAGTGGTGTTACCTGTGTGGTATTTCTACCTTTGGGGTGTTACCTTTGTGGTATTCTTCCCTGATGTATGAGATGAGTATATCTTGATACCTTAGGTATATATATGGGCATATACCTAAGTAGAGTTTATGTCTTGCTTGGTGGTTTTTCCTTTTTGGAACTCTAGGAGAACTATTGGGGTATCAGGGTCCTTAATGAGTATCATTATACTAACCCTTTCACGGGCTATGCCCACACCTTGTTGTGTCTTGTGTAGACGATGTACAATATTGATCGAGGCTGAGGGAGCCAAGACTGGATAGTCTTTAGAGGTGGAATATTTGGGCTTACGTGGAGTGTTGTGGAGATGATCTGTAGCTACCCTTCAGTTAGGATCCTTGGTGGATGATCTAGGAGATGTTTTGTACTTCTCTGTTATACTATTTCCTTTTTCAAATGGGATTGTATTCCGGCCCCTTTTACTTTCATCACTCTTTTACATTCAACACAAATTTTCTATAGCAATATACTTCACGGTTTCTCCTTGTTACATTCTAGTCTGTGTGTTTGTACAGGTTATAAAGTATATACCTTCCCGTTTTTTGGGATACACCTTTCTGGTGCTAGTCACCAGCCCCTGTCCTATGGAAGGCGGGCAAGGTGTAGTCACAACACGAGGCCTGAGGGACGGTTCGTGACAATCAAAGGGAAAAAATAAATAAATATTTTAAAATCCTTAGAAGTAATATTTATGAAATTTGAGAATTTTTTCCCTTTATATCAAGGACTTAGTTAAAATCATATACAATGAACTAGTTGAAACTAATATTAGTTTAAATCTATTCTATATCAATCCATAAAATTATTCTCTTGATATATCATGTATAAATGAAAGAAAAAGGTAATATTTTTCTATATAACTCAACATAAAATAACGCATTTTGTGATCCAATAATTAACCAAGCTACTTCAATTGTTTTCTTAACCAACACCCATAGAGTTTCCACCATAGTGTAATTCTTATTAGTACCGACTAGCTTATATCCCAGCCTCTCTCTACTAAAATGATTTATGTTGATAAAATTAACCACCATAGGCTCATTAATACTAATAAAAGAAGGATAATAAAACTGAATGAAATTTAAGAAATTTCATGTACTCTCTGGGTTATTTAAACCCCAGAAATTATAAAAGAAACACTTAATTTTTTAGCATAATTTCATCTTCAAATATCCTTTTTAATCCATTTTATATATGGGCCCTAAGAGATCTTGTATTTAATGACCCTGAACATTATAGGTAAGAAGTTTCATTTAATTTTGGTTGAGTTTTTTAGGTGTATCTCTAAGTCTAGAGGGGATTAAATAAGGTCAGGATTTTCAATTTGGGGTTAATGGGCTAGATGGGGGGGGGTCTTCCAATTTGTATAAATCCCACTGAAAGGTTGGTGTTACTTCATCAAAATTTTTATGGAGGATGGTAGGGGAATTTTCCCCACCATTAGAACACCAAAGGGTTAGAACAAAGTTATTGTGTGGTTATACTATACTCTTTTAGGGTCATAAATGTAATTATTTTTATAATTTAAAATAAAATAAAATTATTTAACATTTTTACCCATGAATAATCCCATTTTTTCATGAAAAATAATCTCTCAAGTTATGCCCTCCCTCTCTTTCCACATGGATAAAACTAGGGCCATTAAAACTTTTTGGATCCTTTGATCTTGACATCGATAATCTATTTCATGGACATCATCTAGGTGGATGCAATGTATTGAGTTGTTTTTGGTTGTTAGTATAATTTTCTCTTATTGGTAGTCATCTAGCCCAAAATTTTTCCTATTTTTTAGGTTATTCTAAAATAAATGTAGCGGAATATTCTATTTTTATAGACTTAAATAATTTCTTTACACTGGTATAGGTAAGTTAACCACTTCTTCCTATCATATTCTCATTGATTTTGGTTGGAAATGGGTTTTGTCATTGTGAAAACATAATAAATAAGATATTTTATTTTTATAAAGAATATTTTGACTCATTTTATAAATTTAACAGGATAATTTAATGGTTTGTACTTATATTTTATGTGTTGACATGACCATGTGATACTTCATTAGATTGTTTATTATTAGGTTATTTTCGTAGCATGAAAATCGAATTGAAAATGTTAAATATGCATGAAATAATTGAATTCCTCATGTTTTTTATATTTAAAGACATTTATTATAAATATATTAAGAAATTTAATAGTGTATCATGATCTTTATCAGTTATTGATAACTGTGTAATTAATTTTACCTATTATTATCTTGGATGTGGAATGATATCAGAAGCATGCATGCCTATTTTTCTATACATTTGAGATTCTATTTCAGCTTGAATTTTTTTATGAGCATGGATATATGTTTAAAAACATGTTAATATGCATTTCTTATATTCTAGTTAGATACTAATTAAGAAAGGGAAAATTGTTATTAGCATTACAGGTTTAATCATACTCCTTGGGTTGACAAACAAGTTGGTCATATAGGATCAGCTCATGGTACCCAAATATTTTATACCCCATTCCCCATTCCTAAAGGTAGTGGTTTCAATATTTCTTTAACTTGAGTATACATGAACTTATATATCATATATTTAATGGATATTACACTTGGACTACTTTATGGTCATTTATTCAAAATGGATCCAAGATTTCATATCACCACTCTTCTTAGATTCTGATTTGTGGCTAAAAGAAGATATAACATGTTTGATATAGGGGATTATTTATGACTTATGCCTATAAATTGTAAATAATTAGGTGTAAAACATATGATAAATAGTCTTTTACTATTACTGTATACATTATGGATTATTATTGGCTGTTAGAAGAGGGGTGAGGACCGCCTATTGGGTACGTTTTACTCACACCGAACACAAGTAATGTTTGGATGCATACATATTCTTTGGTTCATGATCTACGTAAAGGTATGTTAGTAAAGTAGGGGAGTTAGATCTTGGTTTATATTTATAGATTTTTGGGTACCTTATTAGGGGTCCTATAGGGCATATGCAGTGGGATTAGTAGGGATTTTATAGTGAGATTTGTTTTATCATATGGAACTTAGCTCAATTTTGAATTTAATAGTCCCAAGACCACCCTAAGGGTAGAGATGAAAATTTAAATTAGTATATGAACTTAGAAAAGTTTTTATGGTAGTTCCATTGATCTCAAAATGTGGTTATTACCCCTTGATTGAGTTTTAGTGAATTTAAAAGACTGTTGTGTTTTATGAGACTTTTAATATTTATTCATGAATAAATATTACTCCTGGAATGAAAATAGTGATGTCGAAAGCCTGGTTTTTTGTGTTTGGTATTTGGAATGCTTTTAAGTTATATTTGTAATGAAATTTTGATTCATTATATAATTTTGGTCATATTGGGGTCTCAATAAATATATTTTTAAGTTATATTGTTTTTGGATTATATGTGAGTATTTATGGTAATCTTGTTTTTCCCTTCTAAAAATACCCTTATTTTTCATTGTTGGAGGAGGCTTTATCAAGTGGTTGTAGTGTTTGGTGTGTTATGTATGTCTTATATTGGGTTTAGGAGATGATAAAGTTGCGTCATCTGAATGGTCAGGATATCCCACTTTAATTTTTGGTGGATTTGGACACCCCACAAGATTTAGAGTGAAGTTATATAGTTTTAGGAGGTTTAAATGATTCTTGATGCACTCATCAGTATAATTTAAAAAAGAGAAACAATAATGCAAGATGTCTTTTATCATAAGTTGATACATGTTTTTTAGATATTAGGGTATGAATGGAGGATTAATTAGAACATTGTTTTTGGTAAATAGGGCCCATGTCACTCCTATTACATGAGTTAGAGACATTGTTGGTTGTACCTTTTGTATGATGGTGACAGATAAACTTATATGTGTTTAAAGGATCATGCAACTTCACAACTGTTATTGTCTCAATATGACATCTTTGTGAAGTAATCAGTGGTAAAGTGTGGTGTTTAAGGGTTTTTTCTCAAATAAAAACCGTCCATAGTGATCTTAAAAGGTGGTAAGTAGGTATCTCCCACTAGACGTGACCTTGGAAATGAACCTTTCTAGGAAGGAGGCTAGCGTTTCAAAGTTTTTTCCACCTATATAGATGAGATAACTCTAAATGATAGTAGTATTTGTTCACCAAGGATTATAGAGATTCACCTAGATTGAAGTAATATTACCTCTTATTTATTTCTTCATGATGAGTTGGAATCAATATCATTAACATTGAAAGAGGTTTTTCTCTTCTTGGTAGGGTGTATGTCAAGTTCATTTAGAGCTCTAAAATTCCAAGATGAAGTAATTTAATGTTATTGTGTGTTTTCCACAATGATGTTTTTTCATGAGATTTATTTTTGGAAACTCTAATAATTTTTTTATTGATGATGAAATTATTTTTAAGGTGAGGAGGATGTTGTAACCCAATATTTCACTAGACCGAACATTTTATAATTTTTGAGTTTCAGAGTTCTGATACCTATTAAATGGTAAAATGTTAAATTTTTCCCAAAATAATATTTCAAAAAAATATATAATGGTTCCATTGATCGTAGAATTTTTTGTTTACCCTTGGGCTGAGTTTTGGTTAATTATATAGCATGTTGGGTTTTATGGGATTTTTCATATTTATTATTTAATAAATATTACCCCTTAATCTCATATGGTTATATAGATACCCTTATTTTTTGTGTCTATAATTTATAATTTATTTAACATATAATTCATATTATATAATACATTGGTACAAAATTGTGGGCATAGAGGGGCTATAAAAATAATATTTTAAGTAAAAAATCCATTTTTTTACTCTTGTGCATGTTTTAATAGGAATTGTGAATGGATACTTAGATGGAAATTATAATACTATTGTTGATTTTAGAATGGTAGTTTTACCCTAGGGGTGCTATACTTTATATTTTCATCAAGGTTTCAAGTTTGATATGTCATAGGTGGAGAATTCAACAAGTCAATTAATTTGATTTGATTTATTTATAAATTATTATCCCTAAACCTAGTCCCCAATTATAAATTCATCCTTAAACAAATTACTATATTTTTTGACACCTAAAACCTAGCATAATTCAGGATGGAGAAGGATATCTAGGGACCAATATCTGTGGAGAAAATTTTATGTTTGATTAAAGGAACAAATTAAGATACAATGATTCACCAACAAGGTAGGATTCATTACATCGTTTTCTAAAAAAACTATTTATTTTATTTATATTTTTTTGTTCATTAATGTGTTAGAACTTAATGGAATGAATTTTTGGTTAGAAACCATCACCCCTAACCTTGTTTTATTTGTGTGATTAGTGGGATAATGATGAATGGGTTTAAAAAGATTATACCTCCCTTTTCTCTCTTATTCTATCAGGTGAAAAAACATATTCTATCGACCATATCTATGGTCAATGACAGTGAAATAGAAAATGAAGGTATGATGGCTTATTGAAGAGGCTATGGTGGAAAGGTGGATTTACACAATGGTTGGTTGGGTTTCATAATTTAAGGATTGATTGATTAGAAGTGTTGATCTAGGTGGTTACATGGGTCTGGGGAGATGAGAACCTCATAGTGAATATGGTGTGATGGAAATAGTGCTTGATTGGAATAAATAGGACGAAATTCCTCATAAATAAATGCCCATAAGCATTCTATGATGGTTGTTAGCAAGGATGTTGGTATTTGGGGTATGCAGCCTTCTTGGGGAAGAACACCAAATACATAAAAAAAATATTTCCAATAATTAGATGAAGAAAAACATAAGAATGACAATGAAGACTGATTAGAGAGAATGTAAAGGATGGAAGTATGATTGGGAAAGACACCTGAACCTCCCCTTTATGATATAATAATTTAATATTTTTATTAATTTAAAATATTAATTTTGGCATAACTTATTCATGTGATTTTGGATGAATGATCCATATATGGAATCATGATCATAGCATCGACATGAATAATTTGAGACCATTATGTGATATAAAATTCTAACTCATAACATGAGATTTGGGACCCATCACCCAGAACCCAACATCCATGATATGATGAAATTCATTTTTTTCATCCATTGGATGTTCTCAACAAATTAATAGTTTTTTTTCATATGGATCGCAAGGACATGGTCTGTTAGACCGTCAAATCAATTTTCAATGTCAGATATAAAGATTTAATATTTATATATATGTCATGTGGCTAGGTTCAAGCATGATGACTAGAGTTTATTAGGGTTAAAAACACTCCACGAAACATATTTTTGTTGGGGTGTGAGTTTTACCCCTTCATTAGTAGGATAGATTCTTTTGTTTCCATCAACTACTCAGGGTTCAGATCCTTTTCCTCTGTATCAAATTGGGTTGGTTATTCCTCCCCTTATACACTAGGTTGGGATCCTATATCTATGTTGTTAGAATTCCCCCTATATTAGAGATAAATTAGGTTTGGTATCCTCCAATGGAGTCAGTATTCCCCCCATATACTGAAATTATGGATCCCCATCATATTTCTTATGAGGTTATATGGGTTTTTGGATTTGGGTAGTTCAGATTCTTAGAGTTACATGCTGATTTCCCCTATAGCTAGGTTGGTCTAATCCTAACTCTCTATAATGTATTAGTTTATCCACATTAAATCATACATGAGTTATTAATATGGTAGGGTCTATTAATCCTTTATTTAAAAAATATTCTTATTAAAGGTGTAGGTTCACCATGGATTTTAAAATAGAGGTATAATATCAGTGGTTACAGACAACATGGTGTGGTAGTTCCTCAGCTAATGTGTTTACCTCTAAAATGTGTATATTACCCTATATATATTCTAGTAGTGGTATGGGAGAAATAATTATCATTCTGAATACTTTGATAAATTTGATTCCCCATGCACCATGGACACCCTACTAGATGTGATGTGTAAGTATCTATCAACTTCAGTCTTGTGGGGTTTTCAGTTCTCCAATCATCCTCAGTTTCTTGGGAGGTATGGACCATAGTGGGTTGTAGATGTGATGAATATGAATTATCTATGTCCCTAATATTTCTAGTGTTTAAGAATATCTATATCTATTATTGTTTTACTCTTGGTGACTCTCATGTACCAGGTTTTGGTGATGGCAGTTTGCTTTGATTTTCCTTTGTTGTTTTAGAGAGTCCTACTAAGTGTATCTATACTAACCCTTACATGGACCTTGGACCACACAAGATTTTTCTATGAATATGGTTCATGGATTGATTATGGTCTTGGTAGAAATGGAGTGTTATTTTCTTGTTAATATTAGATTCTTGGTGGTGACCTTACTAAAAGCAATGTTGGAAGAGCTTAGTAGTACCACGAGGTGATAGTAGGGGGATGACATTCATGTTTGGAGTCATCTTTATATAAATACCCTTTACTCTAACTTTAATATAATGGTATTACATTTGGATATTTGTAATGTATCTTTCCCCCTTTTTACTGAGGATTATATTCTTGTTATCCATGTAGATCTTTGTGGTTTTCTCATGCATGTTTTTAAAAGTTCAACGTTCATATATATACTACTATTTAATATTATACATTGGATATATGTATTTATTGTAGGTTGATATAAGATATGACTCATATATTGTGATTTATTATAACATGGATCAAGTCACCTGACATTGGAATATTTGAGGCATGTCATGGGTTTTACACTTGGCTTACTTTCAACCCATGTGGGGACCTGATGGTTTATGTCATGTAATATTTCCTTAGAGATTCTGATAATGCTTTTATACATGATACACTATATTTTTTTTCTAATTCATCCATTTGTTGGTTGTTAAATTATGTATTCATCTAGTTTATATTTATTATTAATTTTTTCTGTGTAAATTTTGGATATTTTGTGACTTGTTTGGTTATGCATGGATGTTCATATATCCATTTAATCAATTATTGTCCAAAAAGAAGGATGAGAAAAAGTCTAGATTATGTTGCATCCAACATCAAGGTCATATACAAACTTCAAATCAATCACCAAGTGTTATGTATGGTCTAAAAATAAGTAAAACCAAACCCCACACTAAAATATCAAACCCTCAATTTTTTTCTCATCCTTTAATTATTAGTGGGTGCACTTGAGGTGTTATAGTGACCCAACATGATATCTTATTGTTATTCAGGATACGAACATTGCAAAAATGGCATCATTTACCAATTATAGATCTTGGGTATGGGACTTGAAAGAATATATGAGATAAGACCATCAATACTCATGAGATAACCCATAAATATTTTATCATAGTATATATATGGTGGAAGCCTGAGTTACCATAGTCAGTGTAGGGATTTAATTTCATTTCCTTAGTTCAGTAATGATCTTTCAAGTCAAATATATCATGCTAAATGTTTATATATTGGAAATTGTAGGGTGAAATTTTATATTACAAGAATTATGGGGTGATTTAATATTACAATTGTAATTAATTTATGGATCATATTAATCAAAAAATTATCAACAAATAAATAGTGTTTTTCTTTTCTATTTATTGATAACGGCTAATAGAAAATGGGTTAATCATTGATTGCATTGATTATTAACTCTTTATTATTACTATTATCTTACTTTTCCATGATATTATTATGGTATACTTTTTCTATCCTAAATTTATGATACCAATTATCCTTATAAATATTTAGATTTTTCATATACTTGCTTAAAGTATTCTATGAAGTTTTATGTAATGGTTAAATATATACATGTTCTTAATGATTTGATATTTTTTTGTGATATATGTTAAAAATATTATATGTTTTCATAGCCACTTATATTCCTAAATGTATACCTTAATGTTTTCTCTTACATTCTTATGTTATTACTAACATATTTTTGAATGATAATATTACGAATATTTTGGGTACTTGTGCCTTTCGATATATTCATTAAAAAGATTTTCATACTTATATTTTGGAATTATTTTCAAAGGATTAATAATTATAATTGTAATCATTAAAATAATTTTTAAATAATGGGAGAGAGTGTATGGGGTTTTGACCTTCCCGTAGAATTATAGAATTAATTCTTGATTATTTATGTTAAGGGGAGAGAATTAGATTTTATCTTGTACCTAATTATCCACAAAGAAGGCCAATTTCTACTAAGAAGAAAGGGGTAGATCAGTATGCACTACTATTAAACCTCAAGTATTATAGAGGATCATAAAAATTCATAAATTAACTTGAAAAGGATCTCCATGAAAGTATACTATGGTTGGTGATATAATTTGGAACTTTCCATTTCACCACCCTCTGACATTTTAGGGTGATGTGTATACTATAGAGTCTAAGTAGTATATTTATCATCACCAATTCATATTTTAAATTATCAAACATCTTGAAAATTAACAATTTTATCTTTCCTAATTCATGATAGAATGATTTTCATGTTGATGGTTATATGTGATGATTGAGGCTATGAAATAACAGGGACTTACCTAAGTAGGGTTTCAAGAGATTTTCCTTTAACAAATTTTCTTTGATACTATATGTTGAAAGAAGTTCAAGAAGTTTATGAATCTATAGAAAGTTTTGGTGTAGGTTATGGAAAATACTAACACCTTTACTATACTTATTCACTTAGATTCACATCTAAGTGGGAATGAAGAATTTAGGTAAATGAATTTTGAAATGGAATTAAAAGAGAATGTAAAAATAACCATGACAACATTTAACCTATCCACCATCTATGATGTTGTAAAGAAAGTAATTTTAGATAACATAAGGTTCTGGGGAGGCATGAGTGTTGGTAGCCTAATGCTTGGATTCCCTAATGGGTATACCACATCTAGTGTCTCAGAATGATGATGTGAGTAGGTGAGTAGGAGAAACTCATTTAAAGCTAGTAAGGTAAGTGTTCTGTCAACTCCTAGTTTAAAAATACCTTCTATTCAATGAAAATGGTGTAAAAAATAGGGTTATATTAATCCCAAAAATACTTTTAAGATGAAGAAATTCCATTTCGGCGACTTGTATAGTCACCTTTAAATGTTTTTCTAAGGCATTTCATCAAGGAATATTGGACAACAATATCATATGACTTAGGAAATATAGGGTAAATCAATGGATAATTCTAAAAGAGGAAATTTACCATCATCCAAGAATTATGTTTGAGGATTCTATTAAGGTGTTTAGAGCTATTTAGTAGATGTACATGCCTCTAAGAAGGGGTTTCTACATCAGTTTCAATTTGAAGGTTCTACTATGCTTCCTCTTATGGAGGATTCTTATACAAATGAATTTATAGGGCCATATTCTAGGATATATATCATTTTAGAATCTTCTAAATTATATTTGGATTTATTTGATATAAGGGAATCATGTTCTTTAATATGAGATAAGAATTGGGTAAACTTGGATCTTTCGATCTTGGGCTTTGGTGGAAACATCTTATTGGAATTTCTTGGATCTCATTATACTATATATGAAATATTTTGATATTATTCAGGGTATAGAATAGTAATTGTTGTTTTGATTCTTTATTGACTATTATCATTGAAGGGTGTAATTCTTATCCCGTTTTGATGTTCAGTATAAGCTCCCTGTGAATTTTTAATTTCATGGTGTTAAATAGGGACCTAACTAGAAATAGATCAATCCTATCATAGTAGAGATAGAAATACATGTTCTTGGAGTAGTGGCATTCAAGTAGTGTCAGATTTTACCTCATTTTGGGGATCTTTTTCTCGAGGTTTTTGTGAAAGATATTTTTGGTATACCTCAAAAAATGATAAGTGGAATTCACTATTGATATAATACCTATAACTTAATATATATGAATTACTCTATATGGTATGGATCTAACTGATCTACGTGAGTTAAAAATTTAATTGGGTGTCAAGAAAGAAGGGTATATTTGGAAAGGAACTTCTCCCTGGGATGATATAGTTCTCTTCCTCAAAATGTTGATGGGATTTTTTGACATTCCATGGACTATAGGACTTTGAATAAGGTGATGATCAAGAACCATTACCCCTTTGTAAGGATAAATGATCTATTTGATTAATTACTAGTGAAAAGGTGGTTTTTTAATATTGAACTCCACTCATGTTATCCCCAGCTCTGAGTGATGACTGAGGATATTCCAATGACAGATTTTTGAAGCCAGTATGGGAATTTTTAGTATATTTTTGTGCCTTAGGAATTGACCAACACCCCTATTTTATTTATTGAATTAATGAATCATATTTTCTATCATTTTCTATAGACTCTTTCATTATCTTCTTTCTAGATAAAACCCTAATCTACTCATGGTTTTAAGAATAGAATGGGAAAAATAAATTAATTTTCTAGGATACCTTACAAGAACATAAGATTTATGTGAATCTATAAAAATGTTCACATTGGATCTAGTAATGGAAGTTTCCTAAACACATGATATCAAAGGATGACATTTATATAGATCATGAGGAGGTAGATTTAACTATACTCTAGAAAGTCCTAGGAAATGTGTTTGAGATTATGATATTTATCAAGATCATGAGATATTATCATTTATTCATCTTTTACTTCCCTAAAATTGATAACACTATAACAATATTGACTAAGGAAGGTGTTAAATTTATGTAGTTGGATTGGTGTGGGGAGAATTTCAATGTGATGAAGAGGAGGATAACCATGGATCAATTGTTGATATTTCCCTGTCCATGTCAGGGGTTCGAGGTGTATTTTTTAGGCTTTTAATATTATTCATAACTATATTGTTATGAAAGATCAGTTGGTAGTGGATTATGGTTCTAGGAAATTAAATCACCATGAGTGGAACAACCCTGACCATGATATCGAATTGCTCACCATTGTTCACGAACTAAAGTGGTGAAGTTATTATATATTAAGTTAGCACATTATAGTTTTCAAAGACTAGAATATCATCAATTACATATTCTCAATGTGGGATTTAAATATAATCTAGTGGATTTCATTCAAATATCTCTAATATTTCAACTTTGACATTAATTATATACATGGAAGCATAAATGAAGTTTCTGATTATATTAGATTGAATATTCACTTCTATATAGTGTTTGTTGAATTTTGAATAGAGGTTGATTTAACATATGTCTAAAATTCCCCTGGATGTGGTCGATAATCATTATAGATTACACATATATCAAATAAATCTTATGTCATTAACCATGGAGCATGTTAAGGACTCTTATGTTATAAATGATGAGTGTGTATTTATTTAAGAAAGACTAGATGGTTGGGTGATCCTTGGTGATTGGTATCTGTTGAAATAGTGGGTGCTCTAGACCCAACTATGTAGTAATTTTGATTACTATATCATGTGTACAGTTAGATATACATGATGATATCTTACCATTATAGTGCATACTTTTCTACATCCACAATAATAATGGTAATGTCCAAAGGTTAGTTGTCACATCGAGAGGTTATAGAAGATCGCAGGCTATAATGAGAACTTCAAGATACAATGACATTGATCTTAAATATATGTTCTATAGTCTAGATACATCTTACTGACTGGACACAGTAGATGTATGACTATCAGGTGCTGGGGGATCATAAGCATTGTGACTTCTTCTCATGAAGTTCTCACTTGGTGATCTCTAGTAGTGAGATCACGAGGACAAACCCGCCAGTAGGAACACCGCATGTTTTGGGTGTCATCAGATGTTCCAATCTACGGACATGTGTATTGGTCTCCTGACATGAGACCATTACCAATGTATATCATTTAATTACGTACTTTGATTCAAGGCGAAAACCATGGCAGTAATGTCGTGGCAAGGTAGTTTGTGTCGGGTGCATCATTAGTGGTATAATGTTGGTTGAATGGTCAAGAAAGGATTTGTCACTTCCACGTTTAGGAAGTTGTATATCTCAGGCCTGGTTGATCAGGATGGTGCCGCCTTCATAAGTCATTGGAGAAAGCAGTAGAAAGGAAAATCCATCCGGATAGATCAAAAAATAATAAAGCAAGATAAGGAAAATGACACAAGAGTGCATCCTAATTTATGAGATATTTAGTGACAATGATACTATAGTACATAGTCAGTGTTCATAGGATGGTAGTATTTGCTATGACTATCCTTATCTCTTTAGGGGCCATGACAGGTTTCTAGACTCCGCTCTTGGTCTGTGGATTTTATTCACTGCTATCGAGATAAGGGCCTACAGGGTCACACACAACAGCGTATTCAAGAATCCGCACCTATTTAGTGGAATAGGATATGGACATAGTGGGCCTCGCCACAGGGTCCGAGCATTTTCCATCTTGTCGATCACCAAAATAATTAAATAAATTCATTAATATTCAAGTTACGAATATTTGGGATCGAATTTATTTAATGTATTTACAAGTTCAGTAAATACAAGAAAATATTAATTGAATGAATATTATTTTAATATTCATGGTTCGTTTAATATTAAGCGGGACAATGAGTCGAGTTAAATGGTTCGGTTTTATCATGTAATATTATATATATATATATATATATATTACAAGTATGTGATAAAATATTAAATAATATTAGCACAATTTAGTCCATCAAAATTATTTATTTAGAGAACGTTGATATTAACGGGGGTCAGGGAACCCTACCGGGTATTTATCAATGTCTCTATAAATAAGAGAGGATTCCCTCTATCTTTTTGGTGTGCACATCACTATTCATTCATTTATGGAATGAAATTGGAGAGCCTCTCTCTCCTCCTACTTCCTAGAGAGAGAAGCTGAAGATCCAAGAGCTCGGATCAAGTTTCTCCTCACACATCACAAGATTGACGATGCGGTTATCATCGGGACGTCGAAGATATAGTTGAATCACCGCGCTAGCACCCGGAGTTTGACATTGGTGTTCCCACGGATTTTTGAGGCGCATGTGGACGATCTAGAGGGATCCTGCTATGGATCCTTCATGAAACGATCACCGTCGACATGTAGCAGTCAACAACAGCTTCAGATATGCAACAAGTATGTTTTTTCATTTATTTTTTTGCTCTTAACAATATACGTGAGATCCTCGTACCTTTCCGGGGCTCGGATCATCGGCAACAACACGTACCATCATTACGCTGATGAAAAATTTAAAATCCCTGGCCCACCGACTTCCACTGCGGGCCCCAAAAACCTAAAAGTGGTATCATAGGGATCACGTAGATTTTCTGAGCCAAATAAAATTTATTTCCATAAGATTAAGAAGAGGTTTTGAAAATGGTCCAAGCTGTTCAAAACGCATTTCGATCCGATCTCAAACGGCCAAGATGCAGTCAATTTAAATTTTTGGATTGGATCGAATATGCAGTTTCATCTCGGGTACTAATTTTATTTCATCCAGCGGAACTGATCAAGTTGAGATAGGTTCAATTGATGTAATTAAAATTGTGAAAATTATAATTTTTCAAATTAAATAAATTTCACAATAATTATATTATTTTAATAATAATTATTTTATTATAGGAATAATGTAATAATAATAAATTATTATTTTGTTATAATAATTTTATTATTATTTAATTTAAAAGTCTATCTTTAGCCTTAAGAATAAAAATAACAAAGACTTAAAAGAAGTCTTCACAAAATCAAAAAAAAATGGTGGAAGAAGACTTCAAAAGAAGTGTTGTTTTAAAAAAAAGGAGAGGGGAGGCTGGCTGTACTAGTTAAGAAAAGCAAAAAAAACCAAAGGGGGCCTGTAGCACGTGGAAGAGAAAAAACACAAAAAAGGACTTTTTGCAGGGGGTCCGAGCGGATCCCGTCCTCCTCTCCCGCGCGCTGCAGCACCAGACTACAACAGGCGCGACGACACCCCTCCGCACAGCAGCACCTTAGGCAGCTGCACCCCTCTCCCGACGGCGCCCCACCGCACAGAACGCCGGTCACAGCCTGTCTCCTTCCTCGCGAAGTAGCCGCACCCGGACAGACCTCCTGCCTTGTGCCGGACCCCGATCTACACTGGCTCCTCTGTGCGCTCAGCCGGCAGCCCCGCTCGGGCATGCTCGGGGCGCTCCTCCCAGATGGCGCACCACCGAACAGTCCGCCTGCCTCCTTCCCCATACAACGGCCGCCCAGCCTGCTCTCGCGTGAGGTACCGCAACACCATTGCTCCTGCCCTGCTCTTTATGCAGCGCCACACCCCTCCACTTTGCCCTGATCCAGGCGACGTGCAATGCTGCAGCGACCTAGCCGACTAGCCCGCTGCCCTCCAGCTGCAACGGCACAGGAGTACGCTGCAGCAGGAGTGCCCCCGTTCTCCCTTTTACTGGACAACAGTGACCGCTGTCGCACTGGCCACCCGTTGCCCATATCGGCTGAGCTCCACACCTTGTCGTCTCCCACGGTCGGGAGGTATTAATTTTGTGTGCAAGTCTTTACGCAGAACAAAATTAGCCTCAAAGCGGTCCGAGGAGACCCGCCCAACCCGGAACATGTTTGGGCGGATCGGCCCGACACTTTTCAGCCAAGGCATGGCCCTACGTGGGTTTTTTCCAACCCGCATAGGCAATGCAATGGTGTTTTCGGAGACAGAGCCATTTAAAATTAATCAAGATTAATTAATTTAATTAATTTAATTTTAGTTTATAAATTAGTTTAATTAAAATTATTTTTTAATACCCGAATAGAATTAATTCAATTTAAGTATTAAATTTAATTAAGTCAAATTAATTTAATTTTGGAATTAAAATTAAATTAATTAACGGACCAATAATTAATTAAATTATTTTAATTTTTTAATTCATTTAATTTATTTAAATAAACCCTCATACTTAATTATTGCATTTTAATTTTTATCACGCTTTTTTCACCCGCCTGCTAGTCTTGAGCATCGACCCATGTATGTATAATTTTAAATTATTTATTTAATTAATTATTTTAAACTACGTGTAATGTGTGTAATTAATTAAATGGATGGTCTTCACATCGTCTTTCTTTTTTTTCGGTTAAAATGTATAAGGGCCTGCACACCCAATTTATATGTTGTACATTTATTCTCGAGTTCCCCTCGCCTGCGCGCGAGTATCTGTGTACTTTGGAAAAAGGCGACGAGCGATGTAGACCCCGCCAAGATGAGGCGGTGTACGACAATGCAAGACGATGTGTGGATTCCACCAAGGAGAGGTGGTACACCAAGACGCAGCGTGGACCCCGCCAAGACAAGGCAATGTTCCAGAAGTGAAGCAAACATACAACACAAGGGGAAAGCTGCATTTTGAGTCAAGCTTCGACTCAGGTATGATGCCCTTAGGTCGTTAGATGCTCAAGACAAGTCGGGTAGTAGTTTACCTTTATGCATTTTAGAACAGCGGGAAAAATACATAAAATGATAAATAATAAAAATGCATAAAGAAGCGACGTTTGATTTCTATTAAAGTTCACTTGTGAGCGCGACAACATATATAAACAAGATTAATAGAAATGGATTAAATTTGTCGAGAGAAAAACACAAAACCCTCAAAGAAAATATTAAGTCACAAACAACCTTCCATCATTTAATTTTGAACAAAACCGGGTGTTCGAGGTGCCGGTTCATACCATAGCTGAGGGTTCCTCTTACTACTGGGGAGTTCTTATTTGTGTGGTGGGTTGACTTAACTAAAATTGTGGCAAATATATAGCCTTAGATAGTTTGTTGTAATTTTAGAGGCAAGCATTGAGTAAATTAGTAAATGATTTTTGAAGCTACGACTTCACTCAACAGATCAAGGAACCGTGAGATAATGCGGTTGGCCACCCAAAATCCTACCTTGGACCCTCTGAGTAGTGGTGTAGCCCTAGCTTGTAGACTATGAGAGAGGTTCGGGGATCCTTTCCACTATAATACTCAAGAGTATTTCGATTCTAGTACAAAGGGTTCCTAGAATTCAAAAAATTAGTGGGATACATTTGATGATTAAATAATCAGTAATGTCATATGAGGTAATCACATAAAAGTACAATTTGATAAAGAATATTTGTAGATAATGACAAGTAATACCACAATAAAACTGCGATAAATATTAGACAAAGTTAATGTCTAAACTAAGAACGAATTTCTTAAATGTAGTATAGGCGCTTTCACACATTACTACTACAATGGAAATTCAATGTTCTTCTGTCCCAACCTGTTAAGCCACCTCAGGAAGTGAAGGTGCAAAATTGCTTTCAGGAGACTCATGAACAAGCATATGATAGTTCTGTCATAATGCTATCATCAACGTCTGATGTTAGTTGTGGTCGCTACATCAAGACATGGATGATGTTACATGTAGTCTCATCTCTAAGATCCTTTTGAGGAGAAAGCGAAGAAATATTTGAATGTGATGATTGCACTTAGATTGTGTAAAGTGAAAGACGGTTCACAATCTTTCATGGAATCCCATTATTATACCTTTTACACCCAATTACTCTAGTTTCATTTAAAGGTACAAATGAACAGTATAGAGTAAGTGCTTCATTACTTTTAAGGTAATATTTTCCAAGTAATAAGAATATTGGAGATAACGCCATCTTTTATTATTATGGAAAATACATTGAATGACAAGGCGAAAAGGCTTATGGCATGTTATGCCAAAGGAATATTCATCATGTCCTTCAATGAAAAGTGGTTGGTTATTTAACAGGAGGTTATTTTCATCACATAATGAAATAAATTCATGGAAGTTTAAAAACTGAAATACTAGAAGCAGGTACCCGCTTCTCATTCAGTTTATACTCATCAAATAAAAGTATTGTTTTCTCGAATACTTCTTGGGTATTAAAATACAATATTCTTTACACATATATGTATTGAAATAAAATAACCAAGTAAGTAGAGAAACATTACTAGAAGTAAAGTTTCTTCTCCAAGCAGCTGAGAAAGGGTGATTCCTAAGTCAGTAGGGAGAAACAAAAAACATATAATTAACAAGTGATTGATTCAAATTGAACAAGTTGTGGAGTATAACCGAAAACATTTATCTCATGTGCCCATTTGGACATGATGAGACTTTAATCCATGTTTTGGAATGAATGTTGTTTGAGGTGACATACTCAACAAATAGTTCACTACTATTTGAATCAATGGAAATATATGATGAATATAAAATGTAAGACCTACCAAGTTGTGGCAATGTGATTCATTGTCAAGTAAAAATAAAAGCGGACGTCAACTATATACCTAGTATGGTATTTAGTCTAGTCATATCTAAACACCGATGGTATAATTGATATCTTTAGTTTAGACAAAAAAACCTTTGGAAATAAAGGTACGCCACAAAGATTCCAAGGTTAGTTCAACATGAGAGTGTGAACTGTTGCAAAGATAGCTAGAGGTAAAGATACCTCATAAGATTCCTTTAAGTCATTAAGGAATTCACCAATGAAGTATAAGTTTTGGTCAGAAGATATGAGTTGCTTCGGATCGGCAGACCAAATAATATCTTGACCAAGCAATCATCGATCATGATAATGTAGCATGGAGTAATTCCTAAACGCATGTTACCTTATCTACATCACTGTATTTATGTTCATAAGGAGGACCGACGACAAGTATTAAATATTAACATTGATCAGAAAACATGTAGCGTGGAGCAATTCCTAAACGCATATGTTACACATCAAAGTTATGATGTAAGTTGTATCAATGTTGCAACTTGCAGAAACTTCCTTCATATTTCAAAATGTGATTTGCAAATAACGACTTAATCCCATAACTAATATGATAACTATTATGAAGCATGGATATCATACGAGTCATAGTATGATGGAAAATCCATTATGTCATAATACGTGTTTAGATGCAAAGTGTTTTTTAGGATTTAAACAAACATGCATCAAGTTAAACATGTTGTGCATCTAAGGTAATTATCTTAACAGTTGCTTAAGATATTACCTAAATCCCTAAGATAGAAAATATGTAGTCATGTTTTAGAATACATCTCTATACAAGGATGCACATCTCTATTAGAGATAGTGGGAGCTAGATTGACTTGGTCTTAGTCAATGCTCGAGATGCACAATTGGTTGGCATATGGAACAAGTTCCACAAGTACATGTGGAATAGGAATGTTCTAGAGACACATACTATGTAGGAAGAATAAAACCATGGTAATGGTTTTATAGTCACCGCGGTCAGTGATATATTATTAAGAATAATAAATCCTATATGTAAGTAGTATATGGAAACTAGCTAAGATTGACAAGATCAACTAAAATTCAATAATAGATTCCATGTATCAAATTGAAAAGGGGCTTATAAATTGAATACTGCGGTGGGTATTCAAATGAAATGGTACAAGGATGGTACAAGAATGGTTCCAATAAGGCTCGATTGGTTATACCAAGTCGGTACGCCTAAATCTATTAGAATTTTACTTGTCATAGCCAAAATTCTAAGATCCTCTTATTGATCATTCGATGTCAAGTTCATCTTTCGTGGAAGGTGTGTATACGATGCAACCAGAAAGAGATGATGACATCAAATGATGCCAATAAGGGTTGCAAGTTACTGAAATCCAATTCTGGATTAAAGTAAGCAACAAGATCTTAGAGAATTCATTATAAATGAATCTTTTCCTTGTGTCTACCAAAGGTTAGTGGGAGTGCCAATGTTTTCCAAGTGAAATATGTTTGACAACATATGGAAAAAATATTTTGATATTACAGTTAGAAAGATCAGGTTAAAAGAAATTCTCCAATGATTGACTTCAAGTAGCAACATAAGTTCTAGGGAACAGGATCCACTGAAATAGATCCAAAGGTTTCTTGGTCCTAGTCAATCTTGTACATATAGTGACATTGTATTGAATAAATACAGGTTGGAACAATTCAAGTTCAGAATTGTTGCCTATATCACATGGCTTAATATCTCCAGGTTAACATGTTCGGAGCATGTGTAGAGATTAAAGTTGTGAATTGATACCATTTGATTTAGTGATGGATCAATCACATATGCCATAATATGTACAATAATTGATACTGCCAGGATATAATTTATTATAGGAAAATATCAATTATTTCCAGGAGCACTGCAAGTGATGCAATCAAAACTATCATCTTGTACTTCAGCAAGTATAAATGATATATACCTGGAATATGGAGAGGAAGGTATAATAGTTATGATGGGACACATACTAGTATTCCTTAGATCAATTCGATCTAGTATCACAGTTAGGCAAAGGAGATGAGCGAGTCAAGCACATAAAAGCTTGTGGTAGCCACACCTACAAATACCGAGTATGTTGCAGCTTCTAAAGAAGCTAAGAAGAAGTTATAAATTTCAATGAGTTGTTCCAATTCTTGGATTCGCACCTAGTGAGAAAAGTATTATCATAATGAGAATTATGAAATTCTTACTAGCCAAGTTGTCAAGTTATGACAATGGAAAATATTTATAAACTCGGGGATACCCTGTCTTGAGAAGTTTTACTCAAGTCGATGAGGATGCATATAGCAGATATGCTACGCAGTGAAAACGTGGAAGGTCCAGTAGTTAAATCCATTACTCAGCAGAAGCATGGTATTTATCATGTGAGTAGCTAACATGTTTAGTTAGCAAGTTGGATCTAGTGCAAGTGGGAGTGTTGAAATAGTGGGTGCTCTATACCCAACTATGTAGTACATTGGATTACTGTATCATGTGTACAGTTAGATATGCATGATGATATCTTACCATTATAGTGCATACTTTTCTACGTCCACTATAATAATGGTAATGTCCAAAAGTTAGTTGTCGTGTCGAGAGGTTATAGAAGATCCCAAGCTATAATTAGAACCTCAAGATACAATGACATTGATCTTAAATATATGTTCTATAGTCTAGATACATCTTACTGACTAGACACAGTAGATGTCTGACTATCAGGTGTTGGGGGCTCATAAGCATTGAGACATGTTCTCATGAATTTTTCACTTGGTGATCTCTAGTAGTGAGATCATGAGGACATACCCGCCAATAGGAACACCACATGTTTTGGGTGTCATTGGTTGTTCCTATCTACAGACATGTGTATTGGTCTCCTGAATTGAGACAATTACCAAGGTATATCATTTAATTAGGTACTTTTATGCAAGGAGAAAAACATGGTAGTAATGTCAGGGCGAGTTAGTTTTTGTCGGGTGCGTCATTAGTGGTATGACATTGGCTGAATGGTCAAGAAAGGATTCGTCGCTTCCAAGTTTAGGAAGTTGCATATCTCAGTCTTGGTTGATCAGGATGGTGTCGCCTTCATAAGTCTTTGGCCAAAGCAGTAGAAAATAAAATCCATCCGGATAGGTCAACAAATAATAAATCAAGATAAGAACAATGACACAAGAGTACGTCCTGCTTTATGAGATATTTAGTGACAAATAGACTATAGTACATAGTCAGTTTTTGTAGGATGGTAGTCGTTGCTATGACTATCTTTATCTCTTTAGGGGCCATGACAGGTTGCTAGACTCCACTCTTGGTCTATGGATTTTATTCATTGCTATCAAGATAAGGTCCTAGAGGGTCACACACAATAGCGTATTCAAGAATCCGCACATATTCAGTAGAATAGGAATATGGACATAGTGGGCCCCGCCACAGGGTCCGAGCATTGTCCAAGTTGTCGATCACCAAAAGAATTAAATAAATTCATTAATATTCAAGTTACGAATATTTGGGATTGAATTTATTTAATGTATTTACAAGTTTAGTAAATACAAGAAAATATTAATCGAACGAATATTATTTTAATATTCAAGGTTCGTTTAATATTAATCGGGACAGGGAGTCAAGTTAAATGGATCAGTTTTATCATGTAATATATTATATATATATATATATATATTACATGTATGTGATAAAATATTAAATAATATTGGCGCAATTTAGTCCATAGAAATTATTTATTTAGAGAACGTTGATATTAACGGGGGCCGGGGAACCCTACCGGGTATTTATCAATGTCTCTAGAAATAATAGAGGAGGCCCTCTCTCTTTGGTGTGCACATCACTATTCATTCATTTATGGAATGAAATTTGAGAGCCTCTCTCTCCTCCCGCTTCCTAGAGAGAGAAGCTAATGATCCAAGTGCTCGGATCAAGTTTCTCCTCACGCATCGCAAGACTGAAGATGCGGTGATCGTCGGGACATCGAAGATATAGTTGAATCTCCACGCTAGCACTCAGAGTTCGATGATCGGCATTCTTGTGGATTTTTGAGGCATGTGTGGATGATCTAGAGGGATCCTGCTATGGATCCTTCAACCAACGATCACTGTCGACATGTAGCCTTCAACAACGGCTTCGGATATGCAACATGTATGTTTTTTAATTTATTTTTGTGCTCTTAACAATCTACGCGAGATCCTCAAACCTCTCCGGGGCTCGGATTGTCGGCAACAACAAGTACCGTCGTTTTGCCGATGAAAAATTTAAAATCCCCAGCCCACGGGCTTCCACTGCGGGCCCCGAAAACCTAACAACATCAAGATTATTACTACTTATTATATATTCATGGGAGATTGGTGGATACTACTACCTTGAGGGATGTGGTCATGAGATAATTTCATGCATCCATGTGGGAAGTCCACCCTAGGATCAGTAAAATATATCATGAAATATATCACCAATTCTAGTGGATTATTTTAAAAAGGCATTATTTTTAGATGTGTAACTTACCATAAAGTTATTATAGAACATAAAAATCATGTAGGTAAAATTTAGTCACTACCCTCCCTGATATAGAAATGGTATGAGATCATGATTTCCTTCATGACTAATATTCCCCATTCTACCATTGGTTGGGATGTAGTGTGGGTAATAGTTAACCAAAATTTTAAAATGAACTAGTAACTACCTATCAAGGAGGATTCATCTATTGATGAATTGAGAAATATATATTTCTATGTGATCATCAATATTTAAGTGGTTATTTCAATTATCATCTTTGATAGGGATCAAATATTGACATCTCATTTATGTAGTGGTCTTCAATGATCATTAGGAAATCTGATGAAATTGATTATTAGTATAAACCCCATGACCAATGCCAAATATGAGTAAACTATTTATATTCTAGGGGATGTGCTTTGCGATTATGTTCATGACTTTTGTTTGTCATGGGAGGATGATCTCTTTTTAGTGGAAGTATCTTATAATGATATATACATTCATCTATCCAAATGAATATTTATGAATCCTTATATGGTAATTCATGTCACTCTTCTCAATAATGGTTACATATAGGTAAGAATTCAGTTATTTGGCGTGATATTATTCATGATATTGTCTAATAAGTATTGTTAAATTATAAGTGGATTATAACCTATCAAATATAGAAAATTTTCAATTTCAATCAGTAAAGGTGAAGTTTGAGATTTAATGTATTTGAGTATGTATTACTTAGGGAATTACCATGGTTGGGTCACTGATGAATGGGAAAGAAGGAAAAATAACTCTGATTTTTTTCAAACCTTTTTAAACCTTGGTTTGAGTCAGAGAAACTGCTTACCAACTCACTTTTGTACCCAACTTTAGTGTTATGCACAATACCTTCCACGTTTCCGTATCAAATAAGTATGTAACTTATCTAGATCATGAAATCTGATATGATGATGTTGAGCTAAAACCTAGTTAGTTTTGTCTATAGAATCATATTTTCATCATTGATCAGTTTCAAAAGGTTTTGTGTGGAAAGATGATCCCTATGGTTTAGATTAGGTGGAAACATGACAAGATCCAATGTGAAACTTGTGAGCGATAGGCTGAGAGAAAGAGGTAATCTCCAAGAAATAATTCTCCGTGAGCTAGTTAAATCTTCTTGGGGTAAGAGAAGAATAATGGAGGGTAGGATTTAAAGACTTTGACCTCCATAAGTAAGTATTTTTAGAGAGGGATGGGAACTTCAATTTGGGGGAAATGTGTTAGGACCAATAGGGGCCTATATACCCTGAGAGGGGGGGGGGGTGAATCAGGGTATGGATATTCTATTCAAAATTATTCCTACCCCACTGGATCTTGACCTCTTTATTACAAGGGTCACTTTGTTTGCACTTGTGTGGTTACTTTGATAACTTATTTCCTTCTTTATCTGGTGATGATGCTTTAAATGCAATGCAGAGAAGTAAGCAGGCAGACACATATATTTTTACTTGGTTCACCCTCACTGAGCTACGTCCAAGGAGCATACGCCGACAAGTTGTCGATCGTAACAAATTATACTATACTTCACTAGATGTGGATTACAATGTTTGGATACAGTCACTCTGTCCCAGGCTCACTGCCTTTTCATGGTTTAGGGTCAGCTCACTACTTTCCCAAGGGTCACTCCCTATTTCTCTCTCTCTCTGGCTCACTATCGGTGGAGAGGATCACCTTATTTCTCTTCCTAAGCTCACTGCTCTGGAAGGGAATCCACTCACAGTTTATAGACTTGTAGGTCTCTTCATTTTCATGAATACATGTATCCTTAACTGTTAATGGATGCTCTGTTATAGTCCAACTTTCATCCACTGATGAATACCACTTTTCCTCTTAACCACTGGGCAATTCACTTTGGAAACACCTTCGCAAAGCACCCTACTTCGCTAGGCTACCAATTTCACAAAGCTCAAACAAGACTTCACGAAGATCCTGCCTTTTTGTGAAGCACCCTCGCGAAGCTCTACCGCGAAGCACTACTGCGAAGTTCAAGTCATTGCAGAGAAACTTCCCTCACGAAGCTCACTGAACCAACGCGGAGCGCACAACTTTCACGGAGCAACAATAACTGCGGCGAAGCTCTTCTTTCGCGAAGCACACAGGTTATGTGAACTACCTTCGCGAACCGAGAGCAAATGATTTTCTCTGAAAAATCTATCTACTTCTCTCGAGGGGGTCGGCCTCTATTTATAGGCGATTCCACCAACCCTCGAACATTCCGTGTGAAGTCAATGCCACATCATCTCAAATCGCAAAGCTCCGAAGATTCCGCCGGACTTCTGTCCAAATCGCAAAGCACCTCGGAAATTTTCAGATCGCGGAGCTCGTCATAATCGCAGAGCATCACCGTCAACATTATTTCGTGCCTTCGCCGTGAATCTCCCTTGCAAAGCCCTTCACCGCCGTGATGCACTTCAACTCTGTCGTTCGCGAAGCTTTGACATAATCGCGAAGCATCACCGCCTCCATTTTTCGGACCTTTGTGAAATCTAATACATGCATCCTCGCTTTGCGAAATTCATTCCTTTTATATATAAAAAATATGATCTTCATGGATATCCACTTTTCATGATGCTCACTAAACATCCAAATTTTGGACCCCAAAATTTTGGCAAAACTGGGAAACGACGCCACCTTGTACTTCTCTTTTGTACTACCTCTTGATCGTCCATTCCTTTTTCATCATTCTTTGTCAACATGGAATGTCAACAACTTCTCGAGAACTCAAAAATTCTTCATGGAAACATTCTTTGTCAACAAACACAATCAACCCCAAAAATTACTGCAATGTTACCTTGAGGGATTTTTTCCCAACAATCTCCCCCTTTGGGTTTGTTGAAAACTATTCATAACTCTTCCTAGAATGATTTTCTGCACATTGATACCTCACTAAGTCTTCTTCCAGCCACTACCACCATTCGCCTCTTGCGATTCCGATAGTGTTCAAGGATTCACTTAACACGTACTCTAAGCCCACATGAGCAATGCTCGGCATGAGAAACAAGAGTAGTATGAAAAGACCATCAATGAATCACTTCATGTCAAACACTAATTGTCGATTACAACCTGATACCAATTCATAAATTGATACCAATTGTTGAACCACACTGATACCAATTCGTGATAGATGGACACCTTCTCTGACCATTCCAACACCATTTTGATGCTTTTATCACGATCCTCAGCTGTCATGATTTCTATGCTTTGATCGATCACTTCTAGCATCATCAGATTTAATAATTTCCCCTATCTCATTGCACTCCCCCTATCTGGCTGCTCCACCTGTCAGCTTCTCCCCATATCATTCATGATTTATCAAATCTCCACACTGTCTCCCCCCTTGAACAATCACTATTTTCTCCCCTTTTGTCAACGAACCCAAAGGTCACTCCTTTGCAGTCTCTAACAGAGTATAGAAAACATCAGAACATTAGGGAAAAACACATCATACCTTGGGGAGAGGGGGGGATTCCACATCCACACTATGTCAAGTGCAGGGAGTCGACTAAACTCCCAGAGCTAGTCAATGCCTCTCAAAATTTTCCTTGGGTAAGGCCCTTTTCAGAATGTCTGCAACCTGTAGCTCTGTAGGCACATACCCCAACTATACGATTCCCTGCTCAACCTTCTCCTTGATAAAATGATACTTTATCTCAATGTTCTTTGTCCTTGAGTGATGGACGAGATTTTTGATGAGATTTATAACACTTGAGTTATGACACTAGATTCGGATCGGAGACTTCACCTCAACTCCCATATCTTCAAGCTGCTGCTTCATCCATAATAACTGTGTGCACGCTTGAGTGGCCGAAATATACTCAACTTCCACGGTGCTCAATGTAATGAAGTATTGCTTCTTTCTTAGCCAAGAAATTCACAATCCACCAAGATTGAATGCACCTCCTGACATTGGTTTTCTTTCATCTGCTGATCTAGCCCAATCTGCATCTGTGTAACCCAATAACACTGATTGAGATTTGTCAATATACATCAGACCGAAATCCATAGTGTCTTTGATATACCGAAGTATTCTTTTCACTGCAAGCATGTGGCTTTCCTTGGGATTACTCTGATATCTCCCTACTTGGCATGTGGAAAAAACGATATCAGGTCTCATCACCTTCAGGTAGAGTATACTCCCAATAATCTACCTATATTCTATGATATTAACTGCCTTTCCATTATCATCATTTGATAATTTTATCCGGGTAGCAACCAGAGTCTCCATATCCTTGGAATTTTCCATTCCAAATTATTTCAAAACCTCCTTGGAATATTTGGATTGAGAAATGAATGTTTCATTCCTACCTTGTGTAACCTGTAAACCAAGGAAAAACATCAGCTCACTAATCATAGACATTTCAAACTCATGTTTCTTGAATTCAGAAGATTTTCTCCACTATGCTTTATCTGATCTTCCAAATAGTATGTCTTCTTCCTAGACCAGCCTCATCATCCTTTGATTACTATTGTTGTTGAAATAAATATTGTAATCAAATCCCCCATGCTGAAAACCAAGCTTCTTCAAATACTAATATAGCCTTCAGTACCATGCTCTTGGTGCTTGTTTTAGTCCATATGACGACTTCTTCAACCTGACAACATTTTTCTCATCCTCATGAATAAGAAAACCATCTGGCTCCTCAATGTACACCTCTTCTTCTAGAAAACCATTTAGAAATGAAGACTTGACATCCATCTGGAACACTTTGAACTTTCTTTGCACTGTAATCACTAGGAATAATCTGATTGTCTCCAGCCTTGCAACCAGTGCAAATGTCTCATCAACATCAGTACCCTCTCTTTGGGAGTATGCTTTGACACCAGTCGTGCTTTGTTTCGAATAACTATGCCATATTCATTCATAATATTGTGAAATATCCATTTAGACCCGATGACATTTTTATCTGCTAACCTCAAAACAATCTCTCATGTCAAATTATTTTCTGAATCGGCATCAATCACTTATGCTCCCCTTTTGTTGCTTTCTTCCTCAACACATTCATCAGGAAATTTCTCACTGATTAATTTTTCAGTGGCTTTATTTCTTTCAGCTGAAAACATGTCATTGTGTCATTGTTCAATGATGTCATTTCTTTGAACTTCTTCTCTCAGATTTTTTTGACATGCCTTTGATTTTCCCTCGCAGCTTTCTGGTATCCTGAAATCAGTCAGCTGATACCACATTGTTAGATAAAAAAAGATAAGAATGAGATGCATGATTATTTCCACTTCTCCCTGTGTTTCTTTCTTCCCTCGATAGGGAATTTATGAGTTGAGTCATCCAATTATTGCTTTGATGGCTCTTGCATCTGATTCTATTATTGAATGCTCCCCCAATGTTATGAAACACTTCCTGGAGTTAGGCCCATAAAAAATATTCTTCTCTTGCACCATATATTCTCATTCTTTACCTACATCATTTATACCATTATGGCACTCGGCATTGAGCCATTAACAAAATCTCTAAGCCTATTGAGTTGGAACTCGGTGTAGGAAACAAGAGACAAAGTTAACAACACAGTCACAATCTATTGTGCTCTGTTGCTCCCTTTCTTCTTCAACTCTGGTACCTGATTTGAATCAATTGAAACTGTAGAGCATATCACATCTCCACTTCACATCCTTAGATGCCACTTCCCCTTCGATCATATCTCCCTAGAACCTGAAACACATGAATCATCAGATAAGAGAATTTTTATACATAGGGAGAGGGGTGTTCTTCTGGAATCCTCAAGATGAGGATTGTGGTTGATCCTGATGGGTCATCCCTTTGATTATTTCTTGCAGAGCATCACACTCTTTCCTTGCTTCTTCTAGTTTCCTTTCCAACTTAAACTGCTCTGGCCATATGACTAAGCATTCTTTACCCATATTCAGAGCCTATCTCGGATATGTATATTCGACAGACTTAGACTTTTCACCATTTGAGGTTTAAACCCATTAGTACACATTTCTGTTTTTGATGTTCCACCAAAATTCCATTTCCCTTGATTCCTTCTCTGGGTATGAACCTATCTACTTGTCATATTCCCCTGCTTCTTCCACCATTGCAAGGATCTTGCACCTTCCTCCACTTTTCGCTGTGGAACACGACATGAAAATTTTTCAATACATTCTTTGTTCATATTTCTTTTATCAGATGTCTGAGTCAGCACACTATTTTTCCCCAGTGGTGAGTCCTCCATTGAACGCTCATTCTTCTTTATCACATCTAGAGTAGATCTCCCCTTAATCATCCAGGTTTGTTCACATTCTCTCCTTGAGAGCTGTTGTGAGTATGATAGAGGAGGTGACTGATACACCTTTCGTTCAGCTCCGTGTGATTTCCCTGAGGCTCTAAGCCTATTCTTCTCCTTACCACTTTGTCTCCCAGTATAGGCTTCTTTCTTGTACACTTCCTATGGTGGATATCTCTTTTCAGGTTCTTTTTCCTTTCCCGCTTTCTTTTTGCTACAATGTCTTGCCAAATGCCCATAACCAGAACATATAAAAAATGTTCCATCAAATGCATAACTCATTTCATCAATTCTTTGTCGAGATGTTGATGCATATTGAGTTCTTCCTCTGACATTGAGATCTTGAGATTCCTGACACATACCCATGGTGTGTCCCATTCTTCCACAGTAATAGCATCTACCAAATGCTTTCCTCTGAGAGACTCTTCTTTCTAATTTCTCATGACACTTCATCTTATTTTCAGATTTTTTACATTTTCTATTTTCACAATACAAAATGTATTCCTGATCCTCTGAATAGAAGCTTGATGTATGGCCATAAATCCCACAGAAATAGTACATGTCGTCACTTATTTTTGTAACTGTCCTCCTAGGTCTATCTCCAGCACCTGTAGGGTTTTTTTCACATCTGGAACTATTCACAGCTCCCTTTCTATCATGCATGGGAGGTGATTCATTAAATCTAATACCAGTTTTTTCCAAACTGTATGGTCTTTGAGATGAGATAATTTGTTCTTGCCTTTTTTCAGAAATAGAAAATTTTCTTTTCATTTCATCATCACCTGCTGAAGGATAATCAAATAATAAGTGCAAGGCATCCTTCATTTTAGGCTTTCCTCTAGCATTAAATTTCTCTATTTCCTTCTTCACTGATTCTAGCTCCTCTTTCAACTTCTTAAACTTTAATTCACTTGATTCAAGTTGAGTATCAAGTTCTCTATTGAGATACTTTCCTCTAATCATCTCAACTTCCAATTCTCGTGTAAGCTTTTCCACCACTTCACTTTTCTCATTTACCTTAAAATTTTCTTGAGCAACAGAATCTAAGCAACATGAATTCTCTTGTTGTAGCCTTAGATTCTTCTAAACTAGTTCAAAAAGTTGTGTTTCTAGATCATCATTTTTATCTTTCAGATTCAGAACATCATCTGAATTTTGATTCTTTTCATAACCATCAGCCTTTTGTTTTCCATTCATTTTAGCCATCTTCTGTAGTTCTTCGGCATGTGAATCATTATTCTCTGTTAGGTCAGTAACTATATCAATAAGCCTTTTATTTAAGCCTATTATCTTGTTGACCTCAGTTTCCAATACTTTGATCCGGATATCTTTAGATTTTACTTCTTCATTCAACTTCCGGTCCACTTCCTTTGTCATGTGGACAACATCTACTGGTGGCCTCCTTCTTGAAACTTCATCATCATCAGTTGTTCCGACATCACTTTGATGTTTATGTAATTTACTCATTCCAACATCTTGATTGAGAAAATCAATCATTTCTCTATCAGATTCATCCAGGCCTTCCATCAGTAAGTTGTTTGATTCTTTTATTTGAATCACACTTTTCCCATAAACACTTCCACACTGAGGGATACCACCTGACTTCTGATTCTTCATTGATGTTTTTCCCTTTTCCATGGCACACTACGATCAAGAAAGCAAATCTGATAAAGACAACCTATCCCTATGATACCAATTGTTAGGACCAATAGGGTCCTATATACCCTGAGAGGGGGGTGAATCAGGGTATGGATATTCTTTTCAAAATTCTTCATACCCCACTGGATCTTGACCTCTTTATTACAAGGGTCACTTTGTTTGCACTTGTGTGGTTACTGTGATCACTTATTTCCTTATATATCTGATGATGATGCTTTAAATGCAATGTAGGAAAGTAAGCAAGCAGACACATAGATTTTTACTTGGTTCACCCTCACTGGGCTACATCCAAGGAGCATACACCGACAAGTTGTCGGTCATACCAAATTCCATTATACTTCACTAGCTATGGATTGCAATGTTCGAGTATAGTCACTCTTTCCCAGGATCACTTCCTTTTCATGGTTTAGGTTAAGATCACTACATTCCCAATGGTCACTCCCTATTTCTCTCTCTCTCGCTCACTACCGGTGGAGAGGATCACCTTCTTCCTCTTCCTAAGATCAATGCTCTAGAAGGGAATCCACTCACAGTTTATAGACCTGTAGGTCTCTTCATTTGCATGAATACATGCATCCTTAACTGTTGATGGATGCTCTGTTATAGTGAAACTTTCATCCACTGATGAATACCACTTTGCCTCTTAACCACTGGGAAATTCACTTTGGAAACACCTTAAAAAGCACCCTACTTCGCTAGGCTACCAATTTCGCGAAGCTCAAACAAGCCTTCGCGAAGTTCCTGCCTTTTCATGAAGCACCCTCGCGAAGCTCTACCGCGAAGAACTACCGCGAAGCTCAAGCCATTGCAGAGCAACTTCCCTCACGAAGCTCATTGAGCCAACGTGGAGCGCGCAACTTTCACGAAGCAATAATAGCTGCCGCGAAGCTCTTCTTTTGCGAAGCACACAGGCTATGCGAACTACATTCGCGAACCGAGAGAAGATGATTTTCTATGAAAAATCTCTCTACTTCTCTCGAGGGGGTTGGCCTCTATTTATAGGCGATTCCACTGACCCTCGAACTTTCCGCGCGAAGTCAATGTCACGTAATCTCAAATCGCGAAGCTCCGAAGTTTCCGCCGGACTTCTGTCCAAATCGCAAAGCACCTCGTCAATTTTCGGATCGCGGAGCTCGTCATAATCGCGGATCATCACCGTCAACATTATTTCGTGCCTTCACCGTGAAGCTCCCTCGCAAAGCCCTTCACCGTCGTGATGCACTTCAACTCTGTCATTCATGAATCTTTTACGTAATCGTGAAGCATCACCGCCTCCATTTTTCTGATCTTCGCGAAATCCAATCCATGCATCCTCTCTTCGTAAAATTCATTCCTTTGCCATATAAAAATACGATCTTCATGTATATCCACTTTTCGTGATGCTCACTAAACATCCAAATTTTGGACCCCAAAAATTTGGCAAACACTGGGAAACGACACCACCTTGTACTACTCTTTTGTACCACCTCTTGATCGTCCATTCCTTTTTCATCATTCTTTGTCAACATGGATTGTCAACAACTTCTCAGGAACTCGACAATTCTCCATGGAAACCTGCTTTGTCAACAAACACAATCAACCCCAAAAAATACTGCAATGTTACCTTGAGGGATTTTTGCCCAACAAAATGAGCTGAAGAACATGATGTTTTCCTATTAGCAGAACTCTTATATGTTGATAGTTAGTACTCCAATGAATTTTTGGGAGGATTATAGGTGCATTTCTTCTAATATTGAAACACCACTTCATTCTAATAGAATTCTGGTGGGGTTATGTTGAAAATTATTTAAGGGTATAAATGTAATTATTTTAAAATATAATGTTGAAACTACCCTGTTTAAGACTATAACATAGTAATTACCTCATTTTTTCCATGATAATCCATATCTTAAGATCTCCTCTTCCTATTTTTTCCCAAGGGTGAAACTACCTTCATTCATAACCTATATTTCTTCCAGTTGATTTTGGAGACTCATATTCCACTTTAATAAGTTAGATCATTCTTCTAATCTTTCCCTTTCATCCTATACGTTTTTTATTAGCTTTATCTCCCTTTTACCTTATTGTATAGCTTTCAAATCTTATTGGATAATTTAGTATTTTTCTTTCCATGCTACTATAGGGACATTTTCTAGGAAGAAACATATTATTCAGTTGGTTTTGGCTGTCTTCATCCTTTTATCCTATTAGAAACACCCATGCATTAATTTAAATTAATTTTTTAGGTTTTAAAAAAATCAAAGTGGTGGAATAATCCCTTTCATTTGGACCTAAGTAATTTATCTACACAAGTATAGGTCGGTGAACCTGTATATCCTCTTATATTATTATATATTTATATTTAACTTGGTTTTAATCTGAGTTGAAACTTAATAAATGAGATGAATGATGTTAATAAATTTTTTTATAACTAATTTTAGAAATATCACCAGTTTTTTTGTAACACCCGAGACTTTTATGTTATATAAACCATCAAAGGAATCTTTTTCTACACAATACTTGCTTGGCTTGCTTTGCACGCAATCGCGACCTTCCTCGATAGCTTGCGTCGTACGCAATACCGAGTTTCACTAAACAACAATATGCTATTAAAACTAGCCGTTATGAATAGTAATAACCACTTTTTGAAATTTTATAAATTTTATTTTTCAAAATGGACTTCATTTTTGGACTCAGAATATCGAAATTATCCTAGGGTGAAATTTTGGTATTTTTCTGAAAACTTTCAATTTTTGATGAATAGTGAAACCACTAAGTGGTAGGTTAAAAACTGAATTTTGCATAAAACTTAATTTTACCGCTTCTGTGAATGGAATTTCAAAAATCCGAGAGACACGGTTAATATCAAGGACTAAAATGTGGTTCAATGAGATGAAAATAATTTTTTGGTGAATAGTAACTTTTTACTATTTTTACCGCGGTTAATAGTAAATAGGGTAACTAAGGGTAAATATGATATTAATATTACCCTAACACATGTCCTAATTCTATTGGACAAGTGTAATTCGACCAAAAACAAACTTAGGAATAAAATATGACCATTTAGGCCCACTTGGATTAGATTAGGACATTTATTATTAATTTATTTAAAGAAGGGTTAAAATAGTTAAAATCAAAGTTTAATAAGTAAATCATTGTTAATATAGGGTTATACATAGGATAAATTCGATTGTAAATATTCATTAGAAAGATAAAAAGATTTCCTACATGATGGTATTTTATTTGTAATTTTTAGACATAAAATAATTTAATTTATTTATGACACAACGATGATGCAGTAATTATCTTATTAATGAAATATTGACATAATTGATGTTATAAACACCAAAATAAATGTAATTTGAGATTTTTTATGAATTCCACTAATTTTCTAGGTTACTATGATATATTAATGTTGATTTAATCAACTTGGTTCGAACATTTAATTCTGTTATGACTTTCACAAAAATCATATATCAAATAGTGTCAAAATTGACACAAAATAGTTTTTAAATCAAATATTATATTATTAATTGTTATTGTATTCCTCAAAATCTAAGGTTCAGCCAAATGACTTAGATAAGGATATATATATTAATAATAAACAATTTGGGGTTCGTTTGGCATGTTATAGTAAGTTTATTAACCATATAGTGAAAGAAAACAAAAAGACACGGTAAAAGTTAAATTATTTAACTTAGAGTTAAATCTAATTGATAAGGTTAAAATAATACCCTAAACTTGTCTAAATCCTCTTGGTTGATAGGATTTCGACCCATCCCCACTTTAGCTTCGAAATAAGACCCTTTGGAACCATTATAAACCGATTTTGACTTTAATATAAAATAATATTTTGAGATATTCCTAAGGTGCCCCTCTCCTCCCATATAAAAGGGCACCTCCTCCCCCTCCTCCTCACACCAATTTGAGCACTCAAGCTCGGCCAACCCCTGCCATTTTCCCTTCTACACTTCCCTAGAATAATCCTAGAGGTCCTGGTCTTCTCCAAAGACCAATCTTAGTTCCTTAAGTGGAGGATTCAAAAAGGCGTTCCAAAGAAGAGGTAATATCCATTACCGATCTTTTCAATTTCTTTCTTCTTAAACTTCTTCTTCTTTAGTTGTTTCATGATAAAGTAATAACATCAGTATTACTTACATACTGATATGTTATTATAAATATGAAACAACCCTAATTCACCTTCTATCCATCCTACGGAAAAATGAAATCACCGCGCGTGCGTACGTACGGAATACCGTCTCCACGCCGTGGTGTAATCTATTTTCCACCACCACCTTACAAGGATGGGTATAATGGTGTAATCAGTAACTATATATGATTATTATTAAGTAATATTGATACTGAAATAATATATATATACTCCAATAGAATTCCACGATCATAGGAACGATATCATCACTCGTGCGTACGTACGGAATACCGTCTCCACGATGTGATGCGACTCGTTCTACATGATCTTCATTTCATAATGATTATATAAATGAATTGAATGAATGAATATGGTATATACTACACTAATATCATTCTGGAAATGAATTATCTATAACCTAAAGATAAGAATAAGAATTTATTCGACAAAACACGCATAAGAACAAAAAGTTATAAAGACCCGAGTAACAAGTAACAATGAAATATTACTAACAAGAAGCTAATAATATGACCATATATGATCTCATATCAATATGTATGATTCTGGAATAAGTCAATAACATTATTTAAACCATTATACAGGAGCTTCGGACACGAACAAAGCAAATCGGACCTAAGTTAAGGGAAATATCACAATCTCATTTTTATCCGAGATTGTTTATTCGTAAGTATTTACTGGGGTGTATTTTATCATCCACATCCATGTTCCCTCAATATGTAATATTGTTTCCATCCACTTGAAATAGTTTAAATCCAATTTTACCCTTAGGTGAGTTTTTAGTAAAGAATATGAAAGGAATCTTTTGTCGTTCTTCCGTACGAGGTACTTTTTGACTTTTCCGACAAAAGTACGAAGAATGTTTTTTTAACTTATACGGCATGAATGGATTTTTAAAACATTACTTCAAAGAAGCTTCCTTTACAAGTTTTCAAGTTTATTTTTAATCAACTTATTTTATTTTAAAGTTGTATGACATGTTATGAAAGGAAAAATGTTTTTGAATAAGAAAGGATATTTTCCTCAAGAATTCAATTCAAGTGTTTTATCAAAATTATTTTCCATCTAAGATAATAAAGGGTTCTGTTTCTATCCATATTTTTACATTGGTTTGACTATGTTGTGATGGAATTATGTTTATGAATTCCTTTATCATATATGAATTGATTTATGATGTCATGATGTTTCAAGAATCCCATTTTTGTTATATGTGTTATGCGATGATGTATGTTTTATGATTATGTGGCACACATAAGAAAGGATTCATTATAAGATGGGTGGGACCTATATCTCCCTCCAATGCATTGGGTAATGATTTTATATCTCATGAGATAGACATGGCTGGAACGGAAGGTTATTTCGGTTCAGTGATACAGGACTGAAACGAGGAGTGAACTCGGTTCAGAAAGGGACTTTGTCCACTAAGATAGTCTTGGCAATGAGTCATGACTAACAAGAAATGATTTTCCATGATTATGTGTGCATGCCACAAAGATTCAAGTTTTATGTTATGATTATGGGGATCTCATTTTCACTTCTATGATTTATTCCATGTTAAGATATTATGATCTCTTTTGCAGGTTTTAATTTTCAAAAAGATATGATATGATTTTTATTTCCTTTATTTGCCCTTGCTGAGCATTTGAGCTCACCCTTTTATGTTTTCTTTTCCCCAGGCCAGGAATATGGATATTAAGTAGAATATGCTAAAAGGGACCCTAGATATGATGAAATAAATGGGAGACACTGTAGAAGATTTATGAACCAGTTGTTTATGTTTCCCAATTTCTAAAGACACTATACCTATACGGTCCTTTGTGGTTTTGTCATATGTTGTAATAAGTGTGATTCAATTTTGAAGTATTAACAATGTATGTAAAGTGTGGGTCGTTACAGTTGGTATCAGAGGAAAGGTATAGTCAACCTTTGGAAACTAGGATGTGAAAGCCTTAGTAAGAACCCTAAGGATAAGTCTAAGCATAGAACACAATCTTAGAAATGGCCATGAATAACCTAGGATAAGACCATAAGCATGAAAATTTTATTCTTGAATTATGTGGTTTCCTATTATAATTAGTGTTGATCACACTATTCTTCTTGGTTTTAGTCAATGGCTGGAACCCGAAGGAACCGTGTTAATGCGGAATGCGATGGGCAATGCAATGATTGTCCCCCTGAGCAACCAAACGATATGGGAGATGGAATGCAAAATCTTATAGCCATGCTCACACAACTTTCTCAAGCTATGAATCATGAAGGATTTCCAAACGAACAAAGGAGGGAGCAACATTCTGTTGAATCCTTCATGAGGCAGCGTCCACCATCTTTCAGCGGGTCTACTGATCCATTAGTTGATGAACAATGGATTAGTACTACTGAAAAGATATTTTCAGTTCTTCAATGTTCTGAGCATGATAAAGTCATCCTAGCAGTGTATCGTTTGGAAGGAGATGCTGATCAATGGTGGAATCTTGTTAAGAATACAAGGCAAAGGGATGAAATTGAGTCTATGGAATGGGACGAGTTCAAGAACTTATTTTTCAATAAGTACTTCCCTCGTATTCTCCGAACAAAGATGGAGAAAGAGTTCCTTGAACTGAAGCAAAGGGATGATGAATCTGTTGGTACCTATGAAGCAAATTTTACCAGACTTGCAAGGTACGCTTCTGGTATTATTATCCAACCTGAGAGTAAGATCGATCGATTCTTTAGTGGCTTAAAACCAAGTCTTCGAAGGGCGTTAGCCATAAGGGACTTCAATAGCTACGAGGAAATCGTTCGATGTGCTCTCAAAGTCGAGATAGAGATTGGAGTAACCCATCAGTCACATGGGTTTGATAAGAAGAGGAAGATGGAATTCAAAGAAAAATCTAAAGAGCACACGGAAAAGAAGATGAACTTTCCCTTATGCTCAAAGTGTGGAAAGAAACATGGAGGGAGTTGTCTTAAAGGGACAAGTAAATGTTTTAAATGTGGAAAGGAAGGTCATCGGGCATTTGAATGCCGTAATAATGGGAAGAAGATGTCTAATGATGCAAACAAAGGAAGGGATACACAGAATGAACCTGCTACACTTCAATGTTTCAAGTGCAAAAAGATGGGGCATTATGCCAATCAATGCCCAAATCCAAGGGTTGATGATGATGGTCGACGTCAACAAACTCTTAACGCTAAAGAAAAAGGAAAGTCACATGCAATTTCTATCAGCGATGTGGAGTACGATAACGATGTGGTGAAAGGTACACTTACCATCCACTCTAAAGTAGCAAATGTTTTATTTGATTCTGGATCCACCCACTCTTTTATTTCTGAAAAATTTTCTAAGGGTATCACCGTATTACCTCAACAATTAGATGTTGAGTTAGCTGTGACAACACCTAATGGCACATCAATCGCATCAGAAGTTTATAATTCTTCTCCGATCGAAGTTTGTGGGAAAGTGCTTCCTGCAAATCTTGTGATCCTTCTTTTAGTGGAATTTGATGTGATTCTTGGCATGGATTGGCTTTCTCTACATGGAGCTCATATCAATTGCCAAAGAAGGGAAGTCACATTTCATATTCCAGATCAACCTACGATCGTCTATCAATGCAAGGATGAACATAACCTTCCAGTGGAAATTTCTTCCATCTTATGGGTATTGATTCCACTAAATGAAGGTTATTTATCTCAAATAGTTGGTGAGAAACTCACGATTAAGAATATTCCCATTGTACGAGAGTTTGATGATGTCTTTTCGGAGGAATTACCGGGTCTTCCACCAAATCGTGAAGTTGAGTTTTCAATAGAACTCGTACCGGGTGCTTTGCCTATTTCAAAGACACCTTATAGAATGGCCCCAATTGAGTTGCAGGAATTGAAGAAGCAACTCCAAGAGAATCTTGATAAGGGATTCATACGCCCTAGTGCGTCACCTTGGGGAGCACCTGTTCTATTTGTTAAGAAGAAAGATGGATCAATGAGACTCTGCATTGATTATAGAGAACTTAACAAGATCACTATCAAGAACAAATATCCTCTCCCACGCATTGATGACTTATTTGACCAACTACGCGGAGCTCAATACTTTTCCAAGATTGATCTTCGTTCAGGGTATCATCAATTAAGGGTCAAAAGGGAGGATATACCAAAGACGGCTTTCCGTACAAGGTATGGACACTATGAATTTATAGTGATGCCATTTGGTCTTACTAATGCCCCTGCTATCTTCATGGATCTAATGAATAGAGTCTTTAGAGACTATCTTGATCAATTTGTTGTAGTCTTTATAGACGATATTCTTGTCTATTCAAAGAGCAAGGAAGAGCATGAAGATCACTTGAGAATTATATTGAAGACCCTGAGAAAAGAGAAGCTTTATGCCAAATTTACCAAGTGTGAATTTTGGCTTCAAAAAGTTGCATTTTTGGGTCATATAATCTCAAAAGAGGGGATATCTGTGGATCCAGCAAAAACAGAGGTTATCGAAAGATGGTCAAGACCAACAACAGTAACTGAGATCCGAAGTTTTCTTGGTTTGGCTGGTTATTATCGACGTTTTGTAAAAGATTTTTCATGATTATCTAATCCACTCACCAAGTTGACTCGGAAAGGAGTTAAGTTTGTCTGGAAAGAGGAATGTGAAGAGAATTTCAAGGAGTTGAAAAGAAGGTTATCCAGTGCACCTGTGCTCACACTGCCTTGTAGTGGAGAAAGGTTTGTGATCTACAGTGATGCATCCAAGAAGGGATTGGGGTGTGTTCTTATGCAAAATGATATGGTGATAGCTTATGCCTCACGACAGTTGAAAATCCATGAGCAAAATTACCCAACACATGATTTGGAGTTGGCTGCGGTAATCTTTGCATTAAAGATTTGGAGGCATTACCTTTATGGTGAAAGGTGTGATATTTATACTGATCATAAAAGTTTAAAGTATATTTTCACACAAAAGGAGCTGAATATGCGCCAAAGAAGATGGTTGGAGCTGATTAAGGATTATGACTGCTCAATCCATTACCACCCTGGGAAAGCAAACAAGGTGGCAGATGCATTAAGTCGACAAGACCATGCTAGTTTATCCATGATGAGGATCACAAAAGATCCAATATTTATGGATTTACAAAGGATGGATCTTGGAATTCTAATGGAAGGGGAAAAATCTTATCTTTCTCAAATGAATGTTCAACCATCTATACATGTGAAGATTAAAGAGGCACAAAAATAAGATGTCGAGTTACAAAAGAAGGTGAGAAATGTTCCTGAATTCAACCTTGATTGTGATGGGATAATAAAGTTCAGGAATCGGGTTTGTGTTCCTCCCATCCCCGAATTAAAGAAAGAGCTGCTGGATGAGGCTCATAGTTCTTCATTCTCTATTCATCCTGGAAGCACGAAGATGTATAGGGACCTGAAAGAGTACTTCTGGTGGGATGGCATGAAAAGAGATGTTGCTGAATATGTCTCTCGATGCTTGGTTTGTCAACAAGTTAAAGCTGAGAGACAGAAGTCTAAGGGGATGTTACAACCATTACCCATACCCGAATGGAAATGGGAAAACATCACTATGGACTTTGTCACAGGACTTCCTAAAACATCCAAAGGCAATAATGCTATCTGGGTCATAGTTGATCGTCTTACAAAGTCTGCACACTTCATTGCTATTAGAGAGGATTTCTCTCTAGATCAGCTTGCCAGGATATATGTAAAGGAAGTGGTAAGATTGCATGGAGTACCACTTTCTATTATATCTGATCGAGATCCGAGATTTACCTCGAAGTTTTGGTGAAGTCTTCAGCATACTCTGGATACAGAGTTGAGTTTCAGCACTGCTTATCATCCCCAGACAGACGGTCAGTCTGAGAGAACAATTCAAACCCTAGAAGATATGTTGAGAGCTTGCTCTATGGATTTCAAAGGAGGTTGGGATCAACACCTACCTTTGGTGGAATTTTCTTATAATAATAGCTTTCACTCCAGTATTCAGATGGCTCCTTATGAAGCTCTCTATGGAAAGAAATGCAGGACTCCAACTTGCTGGGATGAAGTTGGGGAAAGAAAGCTATTAGGACCTGATCTCGTTGATGAAATGGTAGAAAAGGTCAGATATATTCAACAACACATAAGAGCAGCTCAGAGTCGACAGAAAAGTTATGCCGACAACCGAAGAAAAGACATAGAGTTTGAAGTGGGTGATAAAGTGTTCTTACGAATATCTCCCTGGAATAGGGTTATGAGATTTGGAAAGAAGGGGAAGTTGAGCCCTAGATATATCGGTCCTTTTGAAATACTGGATCGTGTTGGGAAGGTAGCTTACCGATTGGCGCTTCCACCGAATCTCTCTCAAGTTCACGATGTGTTCCACGTATCTCTCCTGAGAAAGTACATACCAGATCCTTCACATGTACTCAGCTCAGAAGTTGTACCGCTGGAGCAAGATCTTTCTTATGAAGAACAGCCGATAGAGATTCTGGATCGTAGCGAAAAAGTCCTACGAAACAAGACCACTCGCTTGGTGAAAGTTTTATGGAGGAACCACCAACTTGAAGAAGCTACATGGGAGCTTGAGGATATGATGAGGGAGAAGTATCCTCATTTGTTTGTAACAAAGTGACGAATTTCGAGGGCGAAATTCTTTTTAAGGGGGGTAGAATGTAACACCCGAGACTTTTATGTTATATAAACCATCAAAGGAATCTTTTTCTACACAATACTTGCTTGGCTTGCTTTGCACGCAATCGCGACCTTCCTCGATAGCTTGCGTCGTACGCAATACCGAGTTTCACTAAACAACAATATGCTATTAAAACTAGCCGTTATGAATAGTAATAACCACTTTTTGAAATTTTATAAATTTTATTTTTCAAAATGGACTTCATTTTTGGACTCAGAATATCGAAATTATCCTAGGGTGAAATTTTGGTATTTTTCTGAAAACTTTCAATTTTTGATGAATAGTGAAACCACTAAGTGGTAGGTTAAAAACTGAATTTTGCATAAAACTTAATTTTACCGCTTCTGTGAATGGAATTTCAAAAATCCGAGAGACACGGTTAATATCAAGGACTAAAATGTGGTTCAATGAGATGAAAATAATTTTTTGGTGAATAGTAACTTTTTACTATTTTTACCGCGGTTAATAGTAAATAGGGTAACTAAGGGTAAATATGATATTAATATTACCCTAACACATGTCCTAATTCTATTGGACAAGTGTAATTCGACCAAAAACAAACTTAGGAATAAAATATGACCATTTAGGCCCACATGGATTAGATTAGGACATTTATTATTAATTTATTTAAAGAAGGGTAAAAATAGTTAAAATCAAAGTTTAATAAGTAAATCATTGTTAATATAGGGTTATACATAGGATAAATTCGATTGTAAATATTCATTAGAAAGATAAAAAGATTTCCTACATGATGGTATTTTATTTTTAATTTTTAGACATAAAATAATTTAATTTATTTATGACACAACGATGATGCAGTAATTATCTTATTAATGAAATATTGACATAATTGATGTTATAAACACCAAAATAAATGTAATTTGAGATTTTTTATGAATTCCACTAATTTTATAGGTTATTATGATATATTAATGTTGATTTAATAAACTTGGTTCGAACATTTAATTCTGTTATGACTTTCACAAAAATCATATATCAAATAGTGTCAAAATTGACACAAAATAGTTTTTAAATCAAATATTATATTATTAATTGTTATTGTATTCCTCAAAATCTAAGGTTCGGCCAAATGACTTAGATAAGGATATATATATTAATAATAAACAATTTGGGGTTCGTTTGGCATGTTATAGTATGTTTATTAACCATATAGTGAAAGAAAACAAAAAGACACGGTAAAAGTTAAATTATTTAACTTAGAGTTAAATCTAATTGATAAGGTTAAAATAATACCCTAAACTTGTCTAAATCCTATTTGTTGATAGGATTTCGACCCATCCCCACTTTAGCTTCGAAATAAGACCCTTTGTAACCATTATAAACCGATTTTGACTTTAATATAAAATAATATTTTGAGATATTCCTAAGGTGCCCCTCTCCTCCCTTATAAAAGGGCACCTCCTCCCCCTCCTCCTCACACCAATTTGAGCACTCAAGCTCGGACAACCCCTGCCATTTTCCCTTCTCCAATTCCCTAGAATAATCCTAGAGGTCCTGGTCTTCTCCAAAGACCAATCTTAGTTCCTTAAATGGAGGATTCAAAAAGGCGTTCCAAAGAAGAGGTAATATCCATTACCGATCTTTTCAATTTCTTTCTTCTTCAACTTCTTCTTCTTTAGTTGTTTCATGATAAAGTAATAACATCAGTATTACTTACATACTGATATGTTATTATAAATATGAAACAACCCTAATTCACCTTCTATCCATCCTACGGAAAAATGAAATCACCGCGCGTGCGTACGTACGGAATACCGTCTCCACGCCGTGGTGTAATCTATTTTCCACCACCACCTTACAAGGATGGGTATAATGGTGTAATCAGTAACTATATATGATTATTATTAAGTAATATTGATACTGAAATAATATATATATACTCCAATACAATTCCACGATCATAGGAACGATATCATCACTCGTGCGTACGTACGGAATACCGTCTCCACGATGTGATGCGACTCGTTCTACATGATCTTCATTTCATAATGATTATATAAATGAATTGAATGAATGAATATGGTATATACTACACTAATATCATTCTGGAAATGAATTATCTATAACCTAAAGATAAGAATAAGAATTTATTCGACAAAACACGCATAAGAACAAAAAGTTATAAAGACCCGAGTAACAAGTAACAATGAAATATTACTAACAAGAAGCTAATAATATGACCATATATGATCTCATATCAATATGTATGATTCTGGAATAAGTCAATAACATTATTTAAACCATTATACAGGAGCTTCGGACACGAACAAAGCAAATCGGACCTAAGGTAAGGGAAATATCACAATCTCATTTTTATCCGAGATTGTTTATTCGTAAGTATTTACTGGGGTGTATTTTATCATCCACATCCATGTTCCCTCAATATGTAATATTGTTTCCATCCACTTGAAATAGTTTAAATCCAATTTTACCCTTAGGTGAGTTTTTAGTAAAGAATATGAAAGGAATCTTTTGTCGTTCTTCCGTACGAGGTACTTTTTGACTTTTCCGACAAAAGTACGAAGAATGTTTTTTTAACTTATACGGCATGAATGGATTTTTAAAACATTACTTCAAAGAAGCTTCCTTTACAAGTTTTCAAGTTTATTTTTAATCAACTTCTTTTATTTTAAAGTTGTATGACATGTTATGAAAGGAAAAATGTTTTTGAATAAGAAAGGATATTTTCCTCAAGAATTCAATTCAAGTGTTTTATCAAAATTATTTTCCATCTAAGATAATAAAGGGTTCTATTTCTATCCATATTTTTACATTGGTTTGACTATGTTGTGATGGAATTATGTTTATGAATTCCTTTATCATATATGAATTGATTTATGATGTCATGATGTTTCAAGAATCCCATTTTTGTTATATGTGTTATGCGATGATGTATGTTTTATGATTATGTGGCACACATAAGAAAGGATTCATTATAAGATGGGTGGGACCTATATCTCCCTCCAATGCATTGGGTAATGATTTTATATCTCATGAGATAGACATGGATGGAACGGAAGGTTATTTCGGTTCAGTGATACAGGACTGAAACGAGGAGTGAACTCGGTTCAGAAAGGGACTTTGTCCACTAAGATAGTCTTGGCAATGAGTCATGACTAACAAGAAATGATTTTCCATGATTATGTGTGCATGCCACAAAGATTCAAGTTTTATGTTATGATTATGGGGATCTCATTTTCACTTCTATGATTTATTCCATGTTAAGATATTATGATCTCTTTTGCAGGTTTTAATTTTCAAAAAGATATGATATGATTTTTATTTCCTTTATTTGCCCTTGCTGAGCATTTGAGCTCACCCTTTTATGTTTTCTTTTCCCCAGGCCAGGAAGATGGATATTAAGTAGAATATGCTAAAAGGGACCCTAGATATGATGAAATAAATGGGAGACACTGTAGAAGATTTATGAACCAGTTGTTTATGTTTCCCAGTTTCTAAAGACACTATACCTATACGGTCCTTTGTGGTTTTGTCATATGTTGTAATAAGTGTGATTGAATTTTGAAGTATTAACAATGTATGTAAAGTGTGGGTCGTTACATTTTTTCTAGTTTAGACTTGTATTTTACATTTTTACATGCTCATTTGATATACAATTAGATTATTAACTAATGGGTTAATTCCATAGCATGTAAAATGAATTTAAAAAGTTAGATGCACTTCAAATAGAATCATGAATTATGTATTTATTATTTACATTAATTTTTTATAGATTATTTATAACCTTTATTTTTTTATTATACTCTTTATGATTACATTATAATCATTTTTATCATGAAACTTAATATGAGAATAGATTTTTTATGATATCCTCTCTTTATATGACGGTTGTTTAATATTTCTAAGATTTTATTTTATCGTAAATAAATTCATATGAGCATGGATCTGTATTTAATAATTTAATTATATGTAATTTTTTTTCTCTTTGTTATTAAGTAAGTATAAAAGGGGTAATATGTATTGGGATAACAGATTCCCTAGTACACCTTCGGTGGAATGAAAGGTTGGTGATACGGGATTGGATCATAGTTACATGAATATTTTATACCCTTTTCCCCTTCCCTAAACTGAAAGAGTATAATATTTCCCTAATGATTCACACTCAAATTTACCCAAAAGAAGAAGGTAGGATGGTCCTTGTAGTCTAGCTTGGGTTGTCAAATCCTCAGAGACCTAAGAAGTACCTACATACACGTACATTATATGGATTGTTTTTGGCTATGAAGTAGCCAAATTGGGTTGATTTAAGATGGTTTTAAAGGATCACTAACAGATTTATGTTAATTCAAATTAAGGTAATGAGTTGATCCTAGGTTATCGCTCAGGGTGGATTGGATGAATTCCTTCTTTAATGATTTCAATTTCGTATATTTGAGATGGGTTCATTTAAGAAGATCAATCAAAATCATCACTTACTGGTTTAATGCCTACACACCCTAATACTAATCACCTATAAACTTGAAGGATCAATGTTTTGAGCACTTCAAGGTAAAGTTTCGTATTAGAACTTGAAATATGTGACCTTAAATTCAATAAGGATGAAGATGTTTTAAAATCATCAAATAAAAATCTCATTTAAAAGAAGTGATTATCCATTAGTGGAGTGAGAAATAACATCCAATCCAGACCCTTGCTACTCCCTTGGATCAAACCATAAAGGTGTTATCCCTCCATTGATGACATGTCTTCAACGGAAGTGGGAAGTAGAATTACGAGGGTGGAATTGAAGAAGTAAAAACAACAACAAAAATCGATCACTCCACTATTGTGTGATAAATATCACAAAGTATGGTGTGAATAAATTCACACCTTGAACCAACGGTATCAATGTGATATGTAGAAGAACATAATAATATTATAGTAAGTACCTTTATTATGAAACTAAGGTGAATCAAGGAACTTACAATTGATGGAATTCGATTGCAACATAAAATTGGCAGCATAACATTTAGATGAAAACAAAGCTCAAAGATGGTAAAATCCTCCACCAACACTACCTTAAATATGAATTTTGGAATCCTTGGGTCGATCCTCAAATAGTAAAAAAGATCCCACTTGAGTATGGTAGGCCTTGTGTGGTGGAAAGTAAGGGAGAGGAGACTTTTCTACCCCTGACCCGTGGTAGCAGTGAGATTGCTTCCAACGAACTGATATGCTTGTAAGACCTTCTAGATTGCCAAATTGGACTGGGCCATAGAATCCGAAAATGAATATCCATATGTTCCCTAACCGTATGTAATGTTTCAGACCAAAATAGTTTATGTTTAACTAGATATGTGTAAAATGGTGGGCCATTTTTCTGGGCCGTAGAATCTGGCCCAGAATTTTATCTTCAACTTGGGCCGCCTAAATAATCACAATGGAGGCAGAATTAGAACTGTCTCATTAAGAATTATTTGTTACTATATATGTATTCTTGCCTAACAAAAAATTTGTGCTTCATTGGGTTTGCAATGTGGGTCCCACATTCTTATCAGTGGGTTGGTGTCCAATCTGCCTTCTCAAGAATTGCTTCCCTTCATATCCAAATATCTCCATCATACTTTTTGAATCCTCCATTGATCCCTGAATGAAAAATGTTATATTTAAGTGTCTATACAGTTCAAAAAAATATAAAATTAAAATATGGATAATTAAAATCCTTAAAATTAGATGAATCATTGGGCCTAAATTGGTGTACATTAGGCATGAAGTGCACAAATGAGAAGAATGGATGTTCAAAATTAAAATCCACTAACTCAGGCCCATAAGATCAAAAATTAACATTTAATACCATTAAAATGTAATTAAAATATGTATTTTTATTGGCTAATAACACCCCCAACTTTATATTTTCTAGTCCCGAGAAAAATTTATCTCAACAATATGAAATTTGAATTCCCTTTTCCAAAAACATTTTAATACACAATGATCACTGAAACCCTGATACCAAAAAATCATGAAAACCATCAAAATATCATTATACAAGACAGTTTCATAAGTAGTCTCAATCCCAAGCCCATTCCTTTGTTCAAATTCATCTCCATATTTCATCCAATATCAATTAAGAGTGATGATGTGTTGTGCATCACATTAGACATGGGGGTTCATCTTTATTCAAGAGGGAAATGATTGAAGTGCTAGGTGGAATAAAATTTCAATATTAAGATGATAATTCAATTTTTTATTGTATTTTTTTGTGTTTTTTTTGTGTTTTTAAAATTTTTCCATGGTAATTGAAATTTCACTCAAAAGAGTCAACCCCTGTAGTGAGACATTGCCCATGACTCCCAGGCTCAAATACCTTAGGGTACCAAGTGAATCCCACATACTCGGGCATCATCTCGAGTTAACTCAGTCAAAGAAAAATTCAAATTACCAAAAATAGAGATAAAATTACTTTGGACCAGAAAACTATGATGTCATGATCCCCAAGTGCCGAAAGCCACACATTAGGTCATTTCATTGCACTACGTGCAAATTTATTGTTTTTATTTTTATTTTATTTTTTTATTGAATAATCATATTAAAACTAAAATGATCACAAAAAATATGCTATTTATTTAGGGAACCCCATGAACTAAAACTAATACCCAACTATCCAAAGGATGTGGATTGTGATCTTTTTTTTATTTGGATGAAAATATAAACGATGAAATATCACATTGGACAGCCAAAATTTCCAAAATCTATGCTCAAGAAATTAGACAAGGATTAAAATCAGAATCAGGGCATGCTAAATTTTTTGATATTCAGTTTCAAAGTGTTCAATGTGTATTACCATGTTCAATGTCAAAGGAATTTTTCCTTCCATTTACAATTTTTTTTGAATCATTCATTTATTTGACACAAAAGATTTTTTTTTATTTTATCTCTCCCCCAACATAAAATAACATTGCCCCTAGTGTTTGAAGAAATGAAAATTTAGAAGGATTATAGGCAGATAAGGGAATTTCAAAAAGGAAATTGAAAATGAGGATCATGGAATGAAGTCACCTGGTGGTTGAAGTTGAAGTTCTAGCTGCTCCAATTTAGTCCCTTGATCTCGATGTCATTCTGAGAATTCCCTAGTAAAAAAACTATATATATATATATATATAATAAAGAAAGTAAAATATAAGTATATATATAAAAATTATAGAATAAGGAATCACAAAAAAACCATAGGTCAGTGGTAAGCGCACACCCATGTCTCCCTTCGGTCCTGGGTTCGAATCCCCTCCGCTTCACTGGTTGTGACGGGGGTTGACCCACATCCCACGATGTGTCTCTTTTTATTATTGTTATTATTATTTTTTTTGTATTTTTATTTTAACCTACAAAAAAATAAAATAAACTAATGACATATGGTCTTTTTTTTTAAATTTTTGGGTAAGGTATTACTCAAGGATCAAACCACGTGACACAGATGAATATGGTGCTCCCCTTTCATACCCATCCGTACTCATAATAGAAGAATAGTTCAATAGTATATATATATATTTTAAAAAAATATCAAAATGATTCATTAATCCTATTTAAAAAAAATGATCTGCAAAGATGAAAATCATGGGTTGCCTCCTGTGCAGCACTTTGTTTAACGCCGTTAGCCTAAAATAAATCCTAAATCTATCAAATTTTTCCTGTTTCATTGGTTGGATCAGTTAACTCAACCTCTATTTCTTGTTTATTGAATGATTCAATGAATGGTTTTAACCCATGACCATTGACCTCAAAAATGTGACAACTAGTGGCATCTTGAATCTCTACTGCCCCATGGGGGTACACATGATGCACTATTGAAAGGACCTGACCATCTAGACCTTAACTTTCCTGGGAGTAAATGAAGTTTTGAACTATACAAGTGAACAAATTTTCTCGGTTCAAAATGTTTGACTTTGATATTCCTAGATTTGTAGGCTTGAACTCTAGCTTTATTGATCCTTGAATTTTCATAAGCTCCCTTCCTTAGTTCCTCAAGTTCATTGAGGTCTAATTTCATTTTTGTTCCGGCCAACGAGAGGTAATAATTTATTTTCTTAATTTCCAAAAAAGCCTTATGCTCAATTTCAACAGGTAAATGGCATGATTTTCCATAAACCAACATATATGGTGACATTCCAATGATGGTTTTGTATGTTAGATGATATGACCAAAGAGCATCTAAAAGTTTTCTTGACCAATCTTTCCTAGATGGATTAACAGTTTTCTCAATAATTTTTTTGATTTCTCAATTGTCTAAATCAACATGACCATTGGTCTAGGGGCGGTAAGTAGTGGATAATTTGTGATAAATTCCATACTTTTCCATGATTGATGAGAATGGACGATTTCAAAAATGAGTTCCACAATCACTAATGATAGCTCTAGAAATACCAAATCTAGGGAAGATGTTTTTTAGGAATATAATCACAGTTTAATGATCATTGGATTTTGTGAGAATGGCCTCAACCCATTTTGAGACATAATAAACTGCTAAGAGAATGTAGAGGTATCCCATAGAGTTTGGGAAAGAACCCATGAAATTGATTCCCCAACAGTCAAATATTTCAATCACTAAGATGGGAGGGAGTGGCATTTGGTTTATTTTTGTGATGGACCCTACTTGTAGACACCTAGGACTGCTTTGGAAAAATGTTTAGGAGTCCCTTGATAGGGTGGTCCAGAAGAGACCACACTAAAGAATATTAGCAGATGTTTTCTTAGAGGAAAAGTGACCCTGACATGCCTCACTATGACAAAATTAAGGATGGACTCTTGTTCAGATTCTGGGACACACCTCCTAATGACTTTGTCAGGGAAGAACTTATAGAGGTATGGATCATCAAACACATAGTGACTAACATCAGAAAGGAAATTCCTTCAAACTTGAGTCCCTAATAATTTTTGGATGACTCCTGTAACTAAGAAATTGGTTATATCAGCATACCAAGGGTAGCCACTCATAGAGTATAGGTGTTCATCAGAGAATGAATTAGACACAAAAAGGTGGATTGAGTTGTATTTGATTTCCATCCTAGATATGTGATCAACTACAACATTTTCAAAACCCTTTTTATCTTCGATTGTGAGGTCAAATTCTTGTAAGAGAAGGACCCACCAAATCAGTCTTTCCTTAGAATATTGTTTTTGGAAGAGGTATTTTAGTGCAGAATGGTCAGTGAACACAGTGATGGGGGATCCTAAGAGGTTGGACCTAAAATTCTCTAAGGAAAACACAATATCAAGTAACTCCTTTTCAGTAGTGGTGTAGATGATTTGGGCATCATTTAAGGATTTTCTTGCATAAGCAATGACATAAGGAGTTTTATCAAAAAGTTTTCCTACCACAGATACTATAGAAAAGTCACTAGAATCACACATAAGTTTGAAATGAAGGTTTCAATTTGGATATTTCATATTGGGAGGAGAGGTGAGAGAGTATTTGAGGGTTGAGAATAAACCCTCCCAGCTTTCTGTTCAAACAAATGGAGCATCCTTTATGAGGAGAGAACAAAGGGGACGGGAGATTGAACTAATGTATGTGATGAATCTTCTATAGAAAATAACATGTCCTAAGAAAGACCTCACTTACTTGATAGTTTTGGGTGATGGAAGGTGACGAATTATGTCACCCTTGGCTTTATCAACTTCAAACCCCCAACATGAGACCAGATGGCCTAGTACTAGTCCCTCTTTAACCATGAAATTGAATTTTTCCCAGTTTAGGACCAGATTCTTTTCTTCACATATTGACAAGACTCTCTCCACATTATTTAGACATCCCTCAAATGAATCCCCAAACACATAGAATTCATCCATGAAGATCTCTAGAAAATCCCCTATGATGTCTGATAATTTTCCCATCATGCACCGCTGGAAGGTTCCAGGGGAATTGCATAACCCGAAAGGCATGAGTTTGAAAGAAAAGGTTCTGAATGGACATGTGAATGTAGTCTTCCCTTGATCCTCTACGGAGACCTCAATTTTATTATACCTCGAGTACCCATCTAAGAAACCGTAGAAGGCATGACCTTCCACTCTCTCTAGGACTTGGTCAATAAATGGTATGGGGAAATGGTCCTTCATGGTAAAAAAGTTTAGCTTCTTATAGTCAATTCAGACTCTACAGCCACTACTCACCCTTGTTGGAATAATCTCTCCATCCTTATTGGTTATCACTGTGACTCCTGCCTTCTTGGGAACCACCTGGATTGGACTAACCCACTCACTATTAGCTATGGGATATATGATACCAGGTTTTAACAATTTCAGAAGTTCTTTTCTCACTACTTCCATGATATTAGGATTGAGTATCCGTTGAGGTTGACGACATGGCTTTGAATCAGATTCCAGAACAATCCTATGAGTCCCAATAAGTGGGAAAATCCCAGGAATATCATACAGGGTCCAACCAATGGATTTCTTATGTTTCCTAAGGACATCTAGAAGAATATTCTTAGGATTGGATTCAAAAGAAGAAATGACAATAGGATGTGTTTGATTGTCCCCTAGGAAGGCATACATGAGTGCAACGAGAAGTTCCTTCAATTCAAGATCAGGTTGGTTTAGAATTTCAGCAAAAGATTGGGACATTAGATCAAGATATATTCAGTTTCTTAGAGTTTTAGATTAGATTGATTCCCCACATGTAGAAGTTTCAGCTACTAGATTGGATTGATCAGATTTAGGGAAGGAAGTTTGGGTGGTCTCCCTGAAAGTGGTTTCCAAAAAGGTTTCACGGACTGTTGGACCTAAGACTTCATCATAAGAGTAATTTAAAAATGATTCAATCCAAGTAGGTATACTTCCTTCATGTGAACCAAGAAAATCAATCTCATCCCAACTTAAACATCCATCAAATATTCCTTGATGTTCTATAGATTCATTATCAATGCTTCCTATCATGTTTACTTCATGAATGTCCTCGTCATCCCCTATTTTTGATATTTCATTGTAGATGTTCAAGTCTAGACTCATGTTTCCAAATGTTATGGTCATGTTCCCGTTTCAAAATCGGATAACAGAGTTGATCGTTGCAATTAAAGGAAGACCAAGGATGATTAGGGTTTTTTACATATTTCCTATGTTTGGATAGTTGTCAATGGAAATGAAGTCAGTAGGGTAGATGAAGTTTTAAACCTTTACCAGAACGTCCTTTAAAACCCCCTTTGGAACTCTAATGCTACGATCAGCAAGTTGAAGTGTGAAAGATATGAGTTGTATCTCTTCTATGCCTAACTGGCAGTACACATCATAGAGGATGAGATTGACACTAGCACCTAGGTCACACAATTCCTTGAAAACTTTGCTCTCTCCTAGTTCAACATTGATGTAAGGGAAACCCGGGTCTTTCAAATTAGGAAGAATGGTCCCTTGAATGGTGGTACTCACATTAGCTGCCAAAAGGACTTGGTTTTTTTGTGAAAATTTTCTTTTAGAAGTGCACAAGTCATTAAGTTAATTTGAGTAGGCAGGTATGGTTTGGATGGCATTGAGAAGGGGAATGTTCAACTTGACTTGTGAGAATATTTCCCTCAATGATTCACTCAATTCAGTCTTGGTTTTCCCCCTCATGCGTTGAGGAAATGGTGCAGGTTGTGGGGTTGTTTGTTGAAGAGTTGTTTCTTTGACAATGTTATTGTGTTTTTCATTTTGATAATTTGGTTCATTTGAATTTTCATCCATTTTTGAATCTTCATATGGGTTCTAAATTAGTTTTTAAGGTTTCTCAATTGATTTCCCACTTCTTAAAATAGTCACATCCTTTAGTTGTTCTTGAGTTATTTGAGTGAAACTTGACTCTACCCTTGAATTTGAGGATGGTACCACCTGAGTAGGCATGCGTTCCTTTCCAGTTTTTATGGTTTGAAGTTCTTGTTTAAGGTAAGAGACTTCCGAGATCATTTTTTCAATTTTTTTTCACAATTGTTCTAGTAGGCTTTGTGGAACAGTTTGGGTTGGTTCCTGCGAAGATTGGTTTATCCCAGGGGGGATATTTTAAAGGTGGGATGGTTTTTTGAAAATGGACCGGTGGCTATTGGTATTGGATAGGTTGTGTTTGGAACTGGTTATGGGTTTGGTAGTTCTGATGGGGGTAAGGATTTTGTCCCTATGGTTGGATAGGTTGTTGGTTTTCATTCCAACGGAAGCCTAGGTGGTCATTTTACCTTGGGTTGAAGTTGTTTTGGTATTGAGGATTTTGAAAGTTCAAAGCATTTCCTTATGCTGGCGGTCCTCCTAAAAGAACATCCTTGGTGGATGGAATGTTTGGGTAATTGCCGATCTTATGGTCATGTTTGTCATAAATTGTGCAAACAGGGTCTACAGTTTTGATTTCATAGACTTTCCTAAGGTCTATCTCTTCAACCTTCCTAGAGAGTGTTGTGAGTTTAGCCCTAAGTCTTTACTCTTATCTAAGTGTATGAATTACAGTTGTTATTTTTGGCTTTTCAGAATAAGTTTAAGTTCCCCATGTTTGGTTTTGTTCAGCGTGGCTTTCTAGATACTCGTAAGCATCATTTGGGTATTTGTTTTTAAAGGTTCCATTACACATCATCTCAATGAATTGTTTGTTCCCCGGACCCAACCATTCATAGAAAATTCTCACTTGTTATGGGATTGAAAATCCATGGTGAGGTACCATGTTAAGTGTGTCGTTGAACCTCTGCTATGTTTAATAGAATGACTCTCCCTCTTTTTAAAAAAAGTTTTGGATGCTCTTTTTAAGTGCAATTTTTTTGAGGTGGGGAAAGTATTTTTTATAGAATTATCTTTGTAGTTGGTCCCAAGAGTTGATGGATGATGGTATCAAATTTTTTATCTAATTTTTAGCTCGATCCTTCAATGAAAAAAGAAATAGCCTCATCTTAACTGATTCTAGTTGATGTGGGGGACACATGGTTTCTACAATGTCATTGAACTCCTTAATGTGAAGGTAGCGAATCTCGGACTCCATTCCATGGAATGTGGGAAGATGGTTTAGGACATGGGGTTTAAAGATTTAGTTGGAATCTCCTAGGGATTTGTGTCTAATGCATGAGGGGGCATTGGTCCAAGCAGGTGTGAGGTAGTCATTCATGGTTTGATCGATTGCATTCCCAAAGTTTGGGGCTGCCTCATTTGGGTTTCCATTTTGGTTTCCACCCGGGTTTATGAGTTGGTTTCTTTGAAGAAATTCCATTGAAATGGGCTCAATTTTTTTCTTGGGGGTGTTAGGAAGATTAGGATCTAATGGAAAGATTTCCCCTGGTGTACTTGACTCCCCAACCCTAGGACTATCCACCCAAACTAGATGGTTTTATTGATCGTGGGTGTAGGTGGACATCCGCCAAAAGAAAAAAAAGATAGAAAGGGACAAGATAAGATAATTTGGATGAGAAAAGAATAAATGTGGGAGAATAGAATGGGTGTTTAGATGACTCACATGGGTCCCTAGAAACAGTGCCAAAATTTGATTTATGCTCAAATTTACCCAAAAGAAGAAGGTAGACAGTCCTTGTAGTCTAGCTTGGGTTGTCGAATCCTCAAAGACCTAAGAAGTACCTACAGACACGTACATTATATGGATTGTTTTTTCTTATGAAGTGTCCAACTTGGTTTGATTTAATATGGTTTTAAAGGGTCACTAATAGATTTAAGTTAACTCAAATTAAGGTAACAAGTTGATCCTAGGTTATCGCTCAGGGTGGATAAAATGAATTCAATTTCTTATATTTGATATGGGTTCATTTAAGAAGATCAAAAAAAATCATCACCTACTGGTTTAATGAATAAACACCCTAATACTAATCACCTATACACTTGAGAGATCAATTTTTTGAGCACTCCAAGGTAATGGTTCATATTAGCACTTGAAATGTGTGACCTTAAATTCAGTAAGGATGAATAGGTTTTAAAATCATCAAATAAAAATCGCAATTAAAAGAAGTGACTAGCAATTAATGGAGTGAGAAATAACATAAAATCCATAACCTTGATACTCCCTTGGATCAAACCATAAAAGAGTTATCCCTCCATTGATGACATGTCTTCAACATAAGCGGGAAGTAGACTTACGAGGGTGGAATTGAATAAGTAAAAACAACCATAAAAATCGATCACTCCACCGTTGTGTGATAAATATCACAAAGTATGGTGTGAATAAATTCACACCTTGAACAAAAGGTTTCATCGTGATATGTATAAGAACATAATAAGAGTGAAGGAAGAACTTTTATTAAGAAACTAAGGTGAATCAAGGAACTTACAATTGATGGAATTCGATTACAACATCAAATTGGCATCATAACATTAAGATGAAAACAAAGCTCAAAGATGATAAACTCCTCCCTCACCAATACCTTAAATAAGAATTTTTTGATCCTTGGTTTGATCCTCAAATTGTACAAAAGATCCCACTTGAGTATGGTAGGCCTAGCGTGGTGGAATGTAAGGAGGAGGAGACATTTCCACCCTTGACCTGAGGTGGCATCCAACTTGCTTCCACCAATCAGATGCGCTTGTAAGTCCTTCTAGAGAAACGAATTGGACTGGGACATATAAGAAAGAAATTAATCTACAGATTTCCCATAACCGTCTGTAATGTTTTGGACCACAATAGTTTATGGTTAACGATATATGTTTAAAATGGTGGGCAGTTTTTCTGGGTCGTAGAATCTGAACCAGAATTTTATCTTCAACTTGGGCTGCCTAAATAACCACAATGGAGGCCGAATTAGCACCATCTCCTGAAGAATGATTTGTTACTATATACTTCTTCTATAATACCATGAAATTTGGGATTCATTGGGTTTGTAACATGGGTCCCACATTCTTATCAGTGGGTTGGTGTTCAATATTCCTTTTCTAGAATTGCTTCCATTCATCTCTAAATATCTCCATCATCCTTTATGAATCCTCCATTGATACATGAATGAAAAATTTTCATATTTAAGTGTAGACACAATTCAAAAAAAATATCAAATTAAAATATGGATAATTGAAATCCTTAAAATTAGATGAATAATTGGGCCTAAATTGGATTACATTAGGCATGAAGTGCACAAATGATAAGAATGGATGTTCAAAATTAAAATCCACTAACTTGAACCCATAAGATCACAAATGAACATTTAATACCAGTAAAATGTAAGTAAAATATGTATTTTTTTTTGTATAATCACCTAAATTCTATATAAATAAACACATTACCCATCTTTGGAATGGAACTTCACCTAAACATATTTATGATCATTTTGTGGGAATAGATGTAATATTTCTTAGTCTAACTTGTCTTAGACAACGAGTTGAGGCTTATAGTAAGTATGTTGTTTATGAATCCTATAGGTATACGAGGTTATTTTTGATTGAGATGTATAAATTTTACATTTCTAATTGTACTGCTTATGCTCACTAGTTCTAGACTGTTATTACATACACTTTGGCGTATGATTGGTTGTTAGATATGCAGTGGTGAGTACCCATTGGTTATGTTTTATTCACTTCATAAACATGTGTTTTTTGGATGTGTTTATATTTGTCAGTTCATGATATAAGAAAAGGTAAACTACCCAAGTATGGAAGATAGTTATATATAGTGTTTTGGAGTACATGTGGTAGCTTAATTGTTCTATTGGTGATTGTTTAGAGCAGTATTAGTAGGGATTCCTTTAGAGGTTCTTATGGTGATTTAATGCATGGGAAATCACCTTTTGGGGATTATTATGCTCTGTTTTGTTGGATAATTTCATGCACTTATAGTTTTCATCTAGTCTTCCCATTTTCCCAACCTCTGAATATTTTGGACCGTATTTGGTTGTCCTTACATGTTGTTATATTTATTCTACATATTTTTATTTAAAAGTATTGATGAACTGTTTTCTTGGTTATGTGGGGTATGGTGTTAGGGTCTTGTAGAAACATTATATCAACCACAAAGTGTTGTGTATTATCTACAAAGAGAGTAAACTATCTACCAACCAAATATATTAGACACTAATCCTTTACTCTAACCTTTATTGATTGAGGGTTATACAAAAGTTATTATAGAGACCTAGCCCAATACTAGATGAGTAATCAGGACACAATCATTACATTGTACCTGCCTTTATTCTTCAAACCTACCTATTATTCCTTAGGAATATCCCCTAAATCATACAAATTTTACCTTTCTCCATTATCCTAGGGCCTCTCTTCCACCTTAGTAATTTTATCCTGGCTTCAACTAGAAGAGATATCTGTGGGTGTTTTAAAAGCAGAATGGAACTTGTTATTCATATGTGTCAAAGAAACCTACCTAGATGTAAATTTTTTTTAACTTGAGTGATTTTTACAGAAATAATATCAGTTTAAATAAAATATTCCTCCATATTTTAGGAATCCACGTTAGGTAATTTCTCTGAATGTATATAATTAAAATATCCAATTGCAATATTTATAACCCTTATCTTTCACAAGGATGTATCTGGGGAATAAATTATCTAATTCTTAGACAACCCTAAATGTAGTAAAGAAGATTGAATATCTCCCATGGTTAGATCATTATCTAATTTGTTTTATATATAAACCTCCCCCTCCTTATAAATAGGCTTGAATTAACCCTTCACATGATATTTTCCCTTTTTCTTACTATTCTAATATAATGATTCAGTATAGATATAAATACTTCAAATATAAAAAAAAATCCTTCTTTATACTATAGTAAGTTTCAAAATACATGTATATTTTACAATCTACCCCAGAAATTAGGCAGTCACTCGTAGATAATACAATGGATAATCTCCTCCGACTAGGTTTTTAACCACCTGGTCAACCAAATCATTAAATAGATCCAATTCAATCGTTATATCATAATAATATCCAAATATGAAATTTTCTATATCCATCGGGATTTTAATTAGAGTTACAATAGAGTAATAACTTTCCTTTAGAATTTTACGATAGAATAATCCCCAGTTGATTTTAAAGGTACAAACCCAAACGAGTGTATTAAATTTCCTAGATTCAAATGTGTTAAACCTATGATTCAATTTTTGAATGTGTAACATACTAGATTTATCCTAAATAAATCCAGAACCCAGAGTATAACACATAATCTCATAATAATGAAGAAATAACAGTGTATAATCCTATCTCAAGAGAAATCTATTTCTAGAATCTGGTGTCCAAAAGAGAGTCCAGATGTTTTTTAATATCTTCTATCATTCAATGGATTTCCCCCTTCTGTATAATAAACCTCTCAACAATTCAAATCTTTTGATTCCTTATCTTTTCAATAGTCACATTAGGATTCACCACAATATGATCTATGTTTTTCTTTATTATAATTTTTCCCACAAGATAATACTTGGTATATGAAAAGGCATGACAACAAAAGTTTTGGAATTTCCATCTTTAAGTCCTTCTCTTGCACATGATTTATCCCGATTTTGTTGAAACTAAAAAGATCAAAGATATCATTATGAACAAGTATTCATATAAATTTCTTAAAGGAAATATGATCTAGTGCTCAAAAATGAAGACCTCTATGAACACTTAAATCATCACCTGTATATGCTCCTAACACTCTCATTCATAATAATAATAATAATAATAATTTATTATATTTTAATTAAATTCATGAAAAAAAAATTATTTTAATTTCATATACCTCAGCCTAAACATTTTTATATTTAGATAACATTATTTTATCCCGATATATTAATTAAATAATATATAATATATTTCAAAGTAAAAAAATTGAACTTTGGATTTTTTTTAAGGAAACTGTGATTAAATTTCAAGATTTTATCATTATGAAACCACCATACTATTATATTTTATCCTAAAAAATTATTGTACACAACCAAAAAATAATAATTTATAACTAAACAGTAATATCACATAAAAATTTGGTTTATTTCTCCAAAACCTACTTCAAGTAATAACATTATGTTATAGTGAAATAAATATTAATCGCATGCATTCATGATAGGGACAAGTTCATATATGTAATTAGAGAGTATAAAAACTCAATATGGTTCCCCCAACTATAAATTTCCCACTCATGAATTGAAATATTTTTTATGAATTTTGTTATTTGTAATGGTAATATTACTCAACCAGAATATACACCAACAAGGCCAACACTATGTGTCCCATTAGACCCACTAGCCATTATACAAAAGGACTCTATACCTAATAAAAAAACTATGGATCATTCTTAAAAATTCTCCATTATTCTAATGGTAATTCTAAATCAAGACCACAAAAAAACAACCCCATCCCAAAACCACTCAGTAGTAAGTCACATTCCTCATTTCTTACCCATGATAACCTATTCAGTCCCATACATAGGTCTATGCATATACCATAAAGAAAAAATCATTGAATACACTAATAAACCATGGTGGTTAACCTTATATTTCCATATATTAATCCCATATCACTAGGATGGGGGTTAGTAACATACCTTTTGAGAAATATAATGACCTCACTAGGTTTATGCTACCTCTATAATATGAGAAATCAAAAAATTCACTAAATTAAATTCTAGTACAATAAGATAAATGAACAAGAATCCTGATGAAATGACTTTGGCTATAGTAAAAGTAGTTTACACTCATTTTGAAATACCCTAGAGTATAATTAGTGACTTAATCATTCCTAATAAGTAATATAATAAATTATTTCCCAAAATGATATTTAATAGTGGTAAAATATCGTTATTAGCTCACATGAATTTTTACCCAAATATATTTATGAGGTGTGTCACTCATGGGTCATAACCTAGTAAACAACCTGAAACATGTATCCCATGTTTTTTTATAAAAAAAATCAATAGATTTATATCCAATGATACATAACTAAATATTGTTTCTATAGACAATAATCATTGTTTCTCAAAAACAATTACCTTACTATCTATTTTGGGTTCTATCCAAATATATAGATGATATTTTTATGCAATGGAACTACTCAAATTACATTAAAAAATATCACCCTAGTAATATATCATAATTACCTTCCATGCGTTCATGATGGTATAATAAAATGAATTCCACCTATCATAAACTAATTTTAGAAAATAAATAATATATTTGGTCTCTCATGATCCACAACTTGACAGTATAACATAGTTTTAATTCATGGGTTCCATAAACCACGCTGTACCATTATATCTCATCATGATTATATTATATTTCTAAATACAAAATGATTCAAATCATGATATTCTATGAAAAAATGTAAAACATATAATATTAATCAAGAATAAATTTCCTGTATTATTATCCATAACTCAATAGAAACTCAACCCAGTATTCCTTGGATATATTCTAAGAACAAATTTATGACCACCTTATATCCTTCATTAATAAAAATTTTATCAAAAAATAACATTTTCACCCCATAGTTGATAAAATACAAGGTCATGTTACCAAACTGTTAACAAAATAAATCATAATTCCAAGGACAATGGTACCCCAATGGGTATTTTCTAACAAACATCTTTTTCCCAAGAGAAATCAATTTTCATAAGAATAAAAATCTAATTCTTTGAGATTTTATTCACAGTCTCACTCAATCCAAATTATATACGGATTTTAATATATTGTCTACACAACTCCATTTTATATCATCATTAATTAATCCCATGATTAATTCTCTCTCCTTTTCCACTTACCTAAGATTTTATATACATTCACCAAACATTTTATTAGAATATACCTACCATCCTCAATTATCTCCACTTTTATGAACTTTTTACAAGGAAAAATGTTCATTGAGTATAATTGTTCACCATATACATTTTATAAAATAACTACATATTTATAATATTTTTTTTCTCAAAAAATATTTAAAAAATATCTTAAAAATAATCCTAAAAATTCCTTATTCATAAAAAATTAAGTAAAATAATTATTCGTAAAAATATGGTAAAAGACTCTAATTTTTTGAATACTAAATAGATTATATAATAGTATTAAAATCCTAAGTAACTCAAATAATTCTAAAAATAATTATTATTTCAATAAAAATATTTATTTTATAAAATAATTAAATGAATATATCTATTCTATCTTTTCCTATATGACCAAACGACTCTCTAGAATTTTAAAAAATATATCACTTAAAAATATATTCAAGAATTAATATTGTAAATGGTTATATCAAAACCATGCTTGTAAATGTTTTAGATATCTTATTCTTCAATTTTATCCCAAATAATCGTATAAAAAATCATCTAAAAAGCAATTTGGTTATCTAAAACTACTGAAACATAATTGTGGGATGCATTAACCTACCTAAAACCCAATATGTAGATATGAATATACCAAAATGAAATTATAGACCATCTCCATACTTTTGAGAAATCTAGACTATAAACCTCTAAATTAAGAAATAAATCTCTTATTTAAAAAATAATATAAAAATAGAATGAGTTAAAGAAAAAATTACCACATAAATGTGATTTTTAAATTTTCTCTCTTTGAATCACAACTCTACCTGAATTATAACTTCTTCTATTGTTAATTATTTCATAAATACTTTCATTTATCTATGTTCTATACAACATACTTGGTTATAATATTGAGATATATATGATGAAAATTTTAGAAGAGTTAAATAATCATATAGGGACAGAATGAAGCTAGTGAGGTCACAAGCCAATTGGTAGTGACTATAATTAGAATTAAAGTGGTCTCATGTTTAAACATCCATATATTTGTGTGGGTGGGGGATGGGGTTTTTATTATGTATTTATACAATTCCCAAATTATAATAAAATATTATTTAAAAAAATAGATATAATGAGTTAGGGAGGGAAACCAACCCACTCATTTGGTTCTTGGTGAGAGGTACTACAACAATCTGTTAATGGTTTTAAATACTAGGGGCACCAAAAATTCTTTATACCCTACCCAAAATTTGTGTGTGTGTGTTAAAAATATAAATACTATAATTATTAATAATAATAATTTCAAAATTAAATTCAAAAAATTAGGGGACCTTGAATACTAAAAAAATAAAAAGGTATAATAGTTAGAAAATAAGATATTTTCAAAGATCCCTTTTAGTTATGATATCCATATCATATGGGATGAAATATATCTAAACATGATCATTAAAATAAACCCCAATTTTAGTGAAAAATTATATAATATAATTACCATATATATATATATATATGGTTTATTATATATTCATATAGTTAATTTACTCTATACATATTTCAAATTGTGAAAGTAGATTCCACGAAAGATTCAAAATATTGATTATGATAATTGTCACCTAAAACATTGTGTTTCATTTGACCTATATATTATTCCAATTTAACAACTTCAAAACCTAAATATAATTTATAATCCATCATATATTCATTTAAATCTTACAATAAACACTATAGTTTTTTAAAAATCTTCCAATTATTTCCTTATTTTAGTCTTTGAGGAAAACATCACAACCATCCCAACATGCCTTCACCTTTGAAGATATATAAGTATTTATCTTTATATAAAATACAAAGGGATCCTTAAAAATAATCTCAATATAACCAAAATTATTATTATAGTTCATAATAGTACCATATATTTTTATAATAGATAAATAAATAATGGAACTGTCACAATATTCCCTTTACTTGGTGTCAACCTCCGTGATAGAAATAGTGATACAAAACATGAAAGCCTACACTTTGAATCACTATTAATCGTAGATGATTGAATTATGAGTTTTCTAGATTAAATTAAGGAATTATAGTATAGAAATGATAATAATTTTCTTGCTATTTTGATAAGACAAGATTTCATAACCCTAATTGATGAGGCCAAGAAAGTAGTGTCATGCTACCATGGGAGCTTAAAGACATTAAATTGAACATACCATATGCATCTAGAAATTGGTAAATTAATAAATAGATGATTTATATTTTCCATTTTATCCCTAAAAACACATATTAAGTATATATATATATTCCAATTATATAGAGCGAATCATCAGAATGAAGATTGTTATGTAGGATTCTCTTGAGGAACCAAATTTTGGAAGGCTTGATCACAAACTTATTATATTTATAGAAGTGGGATCAATATAGACTTCTAGTATTCTAATTATAGAATAACCTAACGGGGAAGATATAATATAGAATATAATCTCATATAAGTATATCATTTACCAGAAGGAATGTGTGATCATTGATGAGGTTTTTGTTGTTAAGAGGTAGATCATCTAGGGAAGTGAGTAATTTACTTTGATAGAGATGTGAAATTTTGAGATGGAATCCACACTAAAAACAAGTTTTAAATGAGAATTTTATTTACAATTATAAATCCAAAACAAGAGCTATGATTACTTTAATACTATCTATCTTGATTGTAGTACGATTCTAAAGAAAGTATCCTTTTTTTTCAATACATACTAAGGTGTTAAGGTAGAGTAAATTTAGAGCGTTAAATCTATTAAGAAATCTAAACATTAAAAAATAGATTCGTTTGGATTTTTTTAGATTATATTCCACATAAGATGATCCATAATATATTCATTCAATTTATGTAGGTTTTAAATTCCCAATCAACCAGATTTTATTGGTTTACAACATGATTTCCATGGAATAGTCACCATCAATTTCTCAAAAATATATCCAATCCACAAAAAATAGTTTAAGAGAGTGTTAAAAAATTTTATATATTCAGTGGAAATTTATATACTATAAAATAGTAACTTAATTATGTAAAATCATATCCCAAAAATGTATCACTTATCTCAACTATATATAGGGTGTAGGATTGATTCCATTGTTGATTTAATTTGGATTTTTTTGGGTTTGTAGTACAATGTTGCGGGGTTTTGGTTCTTCTTATTATGATTATTGATTATAGTTTCATCCTTCATTTTTCATTTCCTAAAATTATTTTTTCTATTTTTAAAACCAAATTGTTTTATCTTATACAATAAAAATTATTCTAAGGATGGGATTTTAAGACATCATGCCATGGGATGGTGGTTGCGGTTTGGGGGTTTTGGTTTTAACTCGATGATATAGTTCATTTAAAAGACTTGTGAAGTTGGTGACATGTTCTTCCTTATGTTTTATGGTTTGATTATGTTGATGAAATCCCATTGGTATTCTTATATTTATTCTAGTGTTAAGGATGGTGGTGTCAGATGGTGCGATTGAGGGCATGACTTTTGATGGTCGTTGGGTCCTGAGATGGGGTGGGGATTGATTCACATACCCTGTATGACTACTTGATCTCATCATCCTATAGTGGTTTTGAATTTTTGAATTTAGTATTTTTATTATTTAGGTTTTTTTATACTATGTTCCTTTCACATGTGTCAAATTTAGTACTATACGGTTCCCACTCATCCTAAAAGTGGATTTTTAAAAAATAAAAATGGGAGTTGGATATGGGACACTAATAATTTGGACATTAATTTTTTATATAGAAATAATATGAGTGATTTAAAAAGGCCTTATAAATTACCAAATAAGGAAAAATATAAAATTATTGTAATTAAATTATGAATTTTTCTTGATCAATTAGTTTGAATTAAATGGTCTTCTTTGATAAATTATATAAACCTCATCAAAAGGAGTATTATGAATGATATTAAATAGTTTTAGATTATTTTTAAATATGGTATATTTCTAATATGTAATATATTTACATAATATAAATTATATTATAATATATATATAATAAAAAATTATCATTTATTTTAATGTAAAATTCCATATAATTTTTAATATGAAATGTTCATATTATTTACTATGTATAAATCGTTTTTATTCAAAATTTATTTATTTTCCATATATAATATATAATTTATTAAAATTTATAAATATATTTGTATTTATATTGATCATAAATAATAATTTCATATTTAAATAATTTAATTGATTATTTATTTAAAAGTAATTCATGAATATAAATTGGTTTTATATTATTAATAAATTTATGATATATTTTAAATTTATTAAACTACATCTTATTAAAAATTTATTCCTTTCATAACTATCTAGGAAAAAAAATATAAGATTTATTTTACATACACCATGAAATTGGATTTAAGTTAATGTTATTATCATGAATTTGGTTGTTAAATATAGTTTACATATATGTTATGTTTTAGACTTATGTTTAATTGTATTCTCTCTTAAGTAAAGTATCCTTGGGGAGAAGGATATGAGATCAAACATCCCACTATCTTAGAGGCTATGCATTATTCTAAAAAGGTGAGGTTTGGTTATCTATCTCTCTAAGATTAATCATATATATATTCTCAAAGTCATATAATTCAAAACCATTACAATAAGAGATCATGTAACTTGTTCATGAGATACAACTTCATATTTTCAAATATTATGGAATTATATTTTTTATTAATAAATTTTTTGGTTGTGTAAGGAGTTACATGGTAATATGGGTTAAACCTATTAATTTGGTGGATGGAATTGGATTAAAAATAATATTAATTTCATTATTGTATACATAAAGGTAATAACATGAGATAAGACAGTGAGATTAAACCCCTTTCTAATACTAAGTGTTATATTCTTTCCAAAGTAGAAATTTTCAAGACCTCCACCATCCAACTAGGTAAGTTCTTCTAAATAGTGGTTTCCTTGGGTTATAATATGTGAACTAATAATTTAATGGTGTTATCCTAGATTATCCTATTGAGTATCCCATTTGTTCTATTTGTTTCTCAAAAATATCTAGGAACCCCTAAGAGTTAGGATACCATAGAAATTGAGTTGAGGGAATCCATATAGTGGATTGGATAAAGAGTTATTCTCTCAACTATACAAAAAACATATATAATATAATTGGAATTATATCCTACATAATTGACAATTTGGTGAGAGGAACTAATAATTAGACTTATTTCTTAGTGAAATATGGATATTTTCCCATTAATGGGTATAATGAATTTTAAGGGGGAATTATTTTAGTGAGATTCCATTTTAATAATGCTTTTATTAAATAAAAATAATATATGATACTCATCTGATCAATTATTTTATTGTTGATTAATTAAATTATCATCATCTAACTTAAATGTGAGATAACTTTTGGATAAGGAAAAATTAAATGTAAGTTACTTTCTTGAATGGTATTAGAACTTGAGAACAATTCCCAAGGAAGAATGAAAATTCTATATATTATAACAACCACTTCCAAAGAAACCTACTAGTAAATTTATTCTATATATGGAGTTATATTCCTATGTTTATCATCTAAAGGATTCACTATAGGTCTCCACACTAATTATTTTAACCATATATGATATATTTGGAAATCAATATTAGACTATAGATTCCTATAATATGATAGACAACCTAAAAAGTCCATATCAAGAGAAATATAAGAATGAAAGGCATTGGATGTCAAAATATCTTTTTATATAAAATGGTATAAGGAAATTCAATATAAAATCATGTTCTCAATATGATTTGTCAGATCAATGATTTAGGGGGGATAGGTTCACCACTAAAACTTGAACTAGATAAATATTTCATTCTAAAATCACTATGGGGAATTTTCTAATTTTTTTGTTAATTATAACATGAATTATTTCTATAAAACAATACAGAATATCATTAATAAGTTGATAAAAATTTATTTGGACATGGGTGGTCCAAGAAAAGGTTCCATAATGATGGTACAAATAAAAAGGGTCAAAATTTATTAAATAAAGGGAAAAATTGGTCATGAATATTCCACACCACTAGAGAAATGTATAGAATAAGAATGAATGAAAATGATTTCATTATGAAAATATTGACCATTATAAAGGAATCTTATGAATTACCTAAAGGGTTATAAGAATCCACGTACAGGGTTTACTTTATGTGTAACTATTTTCTAATTGATAACATTTATTTCAAAATATATATGACACCAAATGTATGTTTTACCAATGTTTTAAATATATAGGAGGACAAAAGTAAATAAAAAACTGAATATTGTAACTTGTAATTAATCTTTCATGTAATTTAGTAGAGATTTGATACATTCAGTACATGGATCCAAGAATCACATCATTATTTGATGATTTATTAAAAATGTGTGTTGTTATCTTATTTTTCTCTTAAGAAGATATTTTAAACATTTATTTTTTAATTAAAATGTGATTAATTCTATTGATACACATACTTTTTAATTAGTTCAATTCTATAACATGCATTAACTAAGACAATGTTAAGAGTTAAAATGGTTACAACGCATAGAATACCATATATGATATAGAAACAATAGTTTATCTATTTCTAATAAAGAGATAAGTATTATTTCCTAAACACAAAGAATATTATGTATCTTAGTGAGATATCATAAAAGATATATATAATATAAGAGTCTGGTGGGAGTATGTTTTATTAATTTTAAAGTTAAAAAATATTATACCAATCTAAAATTAAAGTAACATACACTTAATAGAAAACATTATTTAGTATATGTATTGATATATATTAATTTAAATTTACAATTAATAAACCCTAAAAAGTGATGATAATCAATAATGTAAATTGTTATATTATTTCATGTAAAAGATTTATTGAAATATGGATCCAAGGATGATGATTTTAAACATAAAAATAGTTCTAAGTATATAAATATAAAAAATTAGACAATATTAGTTGACATCATATCATTTTATGTCTAAATATAAGGAGTTTGAATATATTCAATGAGTCAAACATTTGGAATATATTTCCTAAATATCACCATTCTTTTCAAAATTTCATTCTTTATAGATGTTACTCACTAACAAATTTTGTGGGATTGTTTTATTAGATGGTTACGTATATTAGTGACAAGAATAATATATAAATGTAATATGTTAGTATTAGATCAGAATGTGTAGTAAACATATGTATCATCTGGTGGATTATCATATATGATATGAAAGACTGATTCTTATGTTATATTTTTTTAATTATTACAGGATGTGTTTTAAGAAAATAAATTGAATCATATTAAAAATAAATCTCTACTTGTATATATTTCATGAAGTTTAATGATTATAGGACTCTCAATGTATGAATTTTGTTTATCCCTAACTGATGTTCATAAAGAAGTATTATAGTTTATGAAAAAAATGTTAATATTTCCATGAGTAGGAATCTCTTATAGAGATATGGAATATTCTCAAAATGCACAAAAAAATAATGGTTCTTTAGTATGAGTTGGATGACCGAATATATAAACCACTCAGAGTGTTATACACTATATATTTGGTATACTAGGGGTGCATGGAATACATTTGGGTTCTAAATATCTTATATTGGATAGATTCATAGTATGGAAAACCTCATACTTTTAAACCTTACTTATGAAAGCAATTTTTGATAAGTTATTTGGTTATGTTGCATATATTGCTGATCATGAATTTTTTTGGAGATCAATAATGGTGGATAATAGCACCCAAGAATACAAGGGTGTTATTAATCCCTATGGGCTGGATAATAGAACCCAAGCATCTAATAATTGATAGAGGGAATTATTTTCCCACACTAAAAAATATACATGTAATTTAAATTTGAATATAACTAGAAAATAAATATTCTATAACTAAAAACGTTTCAACTATTGTGATAAAATCACTAGAGTAAAATAAAAACTGAAACGATGTGTCTATAATCATCCAAAAGGACAACCCAAGACCGCCAATGGATACTCCACACGATATATAGGAAACATACCACTATCTCACCACTATCTACCCATACCCAATAGACATAAAGCTCATTCCCTCACAATGTCACCTTTCCCTTTCTAGTATCATGTAAAAAAAGTTCTACACACCCCAAAGGTATTTTATACAATTTAAGATAAATAGGATTTGTAGGATCCCAACTAGGTGTTCCATATCAAATCTCCATACAATAGTCTCAATAATCTAAATTTAAAATAAAACCTGGCATGATATGTTGTTACGCTGTTTTATATAAAAATCATGGTAAAAAATTCCCCCACTTCACAGTTATAAAAAAATTCTTGATAATAAAATTTCAAGGATTAATTTTAGTAAACAATTTACATATATCAAAGAATTCATCATATCATATCAATATAAAATAATAAAAAACCAAATAAAAATGGGAATCACCCTAATGATATCATTGTTTAAGCTAGTTAGGTCACTCATACATCAATAAAAAACAACAACTAGTGCACACATCAATTCCCTAGATTCAATACATCTATAATCTAGGGATAAAGGAACACCCAAAAAGGTGAACTCTATAAAATTTTAGGATCAGGTTCCTAGAGAAAATTTATCAAAAATCTAAGAATATAAGAACACCCTAGAAAGTGAACCGCCTTACAATTTCATTGGACAAGGGCCAATACTAAACCCTCCACCAATGTTCCCAAGGCTCCCATGTGTGGAATATGTGAAATAAATTTCAAAGGGCCTTTCATGATTAAAAAATAATTCAAAATAATAATTTATTCAAAACATAATTTGAAAATAATTTTCACGTACCATTTTACAATTATTTTAAAGTCAATTTATTTTTTCAAAATGAAGGGAAACCCATGTTTTATCAAATCCCCTTTTACAAACACATATTAAACAGTTTTAGGATAATGAATATTAATTTTGAGACCCATTTATAAAACTAAGGGAATTTATAGTTCATATAACATAGGCTAGATACAAAACCACAAACCAAAAACATGGATTTTTTACAATAACAATAGTAAGATTAACACACTACAAGGAATGGAGATTCACCATAGAATAAAAAGGAGGACCTAAACATTGATTGGAATCTATTAGAACCATAATTCTAAAAGAAAAAGGTTGTAATAGAATAAAAGAGTCTATATACATTTTTTGGACATAATATATGCTCCCAACTAAGATTGATTTGTCCTCTAGGGACTAACTAACTACAAGATAAAACTTTATAACGACCAAAAAAATGTGATATCAAACACCAAAATGAGATCAAAATTTAGGAATAATTATCCAAGGTTATTCCTAAAGTTCCGACAAAAGATTCTTCATTTAAACCATAGATCCAAAAATATGACGGAGGTCTTCGTAAAGGAAAAAATTGAATCAAAAAAATATTAAAAAAAACTTTTCATAAATATCCCCAATGTTTCTATAATCGAAGGAAATAGATCCAAAAAAATCAAGTGGTGAAATTGGTTGTTTAATGTTCTAAAATTGATGTCACAATGGCATGGTGGATATTCACCATGCATGTGGTTTTCATGGAAGCACCCGACTATGAGGCCAAACATCCCTATCCAAATGGTTTACTATATATACTCTAGATATTTTGGGTGGCCACATAAATTCCTATATTGTGGGGTATCTTTATTGTTTATATTGTATAGATATACTGACATTGATCCACACCATGGTCCATACCCTTTTTTGGGTGTCATGGATATGTTCATGGAGCATAAGAGAGGCCAAGGGGTGAAATGGCTTAGACCACAATGTGGTCTAGTGCATTTTTACCTGAGAAAAATCGAGCACCCACCAAAAGGAAAAAATCTAACAAAAACACATTATAACCTTATGTGAACATACTGGAGCATAAAATAGAATAGACCTCTAGTTGGGATGTTAAAACCTCTCCACCATATCTCTTTCTATCCATAAAACGTTACAAAGAAGAAGGATTCTCTGTAAAGAGGTGTGGTGGCTACTCCCACACCGACGATTCATTATTCCAAGTCTAATGAAAATGTGATTTGTCCCACAAAAACACCTTAACCAATGGAATATATTTACCATGAAAATAATTGATATTATAATAAATTATCTATATGGGTTTATCCATAAAAGAAACATCTGGATCCAACTCAATATCTTCTCAACTCAGTATATGGGAGTGATTGGGGTTATACTTATTGAGCTAAGATTTGTGGAAGGAATCATGAATACCTATAAAATAAGATGATAATGTTAAACAATAAGCCAACTATCCAACCTTTAAATTATCTCAAATGGTCTGACATATCTCCAAACTATCTTCCCATGTTTCCCAAGCTAACAATTACCAAACCATGTAGAAACTTTCATGAAGTCCTAGTCCGCAATGAAAAACTCCAAAGGTCATAATTGGTGATCCACATATTAATTATTCTATCTTTGAGTTGAAACCAAGAATTTTCCAATATCCTAAATCCTCATTGATATCTTCTGAACAAGATTCAATCTCACAAGATAGGCCTCACCCACCTATGACCAACAAAGAGGTGACATTCATGGGTGACCATACAAATCCTGGAATAGTTCATTTTTTATCAACAACTTGTCACTATTATTATAAGTGAACTTGATCATCTTGAGATAGTTTTCCCATGATCCATAAGAATCTAAGATAAAGGCATGAAATATATCTTCTATGATATATATATATATATATATATATATATATATCACACTTCATATAATCATCCATCTATGGATAGTAAGTTGTTCTCAACCTAACCTGAGTCCCCATTGCCTCTTAGAGTCTCTTCAAGAATATGGAAGTAAACCATGGATCCCTATTAGAGATAATGGAATAGGGGACCCCATATAACCTCACAATCTCCTACTCATATATCTTAACTAGATATTTAGCCATAGTGGAATACCTAGTCAGTATAAAGTAATATAATTTCATCAATCAATCAATTACCACAAAAATTTAATTATTTCCATAGGGAGTATGTGGTAATCCATTGATGAAGTACAAGAATACCTCATATCATTTCTATAATAGAAACAAATGTTGTTGGATCAGACCAAAAGGATTCAAGTGTCATGCCTTTATCTTCTTGAAGGTGTAATAGTGAGACACATAATCAGCGGTGTATCACTTTATACCCTGCCACCAGAAACACCATCTCAAGTCATAATTCATATTCATTTTTTCAGGATAAATGGACAATGGAGAACGATTAAAATCAAGAAACATTTCTCCTGATAGATAATGGTATGAAAAATAGACTCGTGAAGTGAAGAATTCCAACCAAAGGGAGAGACCAACTAGAAACAATATCCCCTCCATATAAGGTTTCCCTGATTCATCTGTAATCATCATCCTATTGCTGGTACTAAAAAATGGATTCAAGGATAGGTGATGACAATTTTACCCTTGTGATAAGAATACATGAATTATCCTCATATGCATAAATCTGAAATGAAGTGAAAATCCCAATGAGGTTCCACTCCTACTTAGATTCTATAACTACCTAATAATGAACTTTTCTATAGATATTTTAAATGATGATATTCCCCTTCCTTGGGGTGTAGGTGATAAAAAAAATATCTAGAGATATTTTATCCATCACCTCTACCAAAGGTTCATATCCTTCTGAGAAAATATATATCTTAATCTCTTATGATCAAAAAAGACCATGAAACTATTTTTAAATAGATAATGTCACCAATACATAAACACATGGAAATTAGTGGCAAGATACAAGTCATTGTGGGGTAATTTTTCACATATGGTCAAAGTTGACAAGACCTGTATACCACCACATCATCATCCTTGATAATAACGCACCCTAGAACAGTACTGAGAGAATCAAAATATGCTACATAAGCCTTATTCTGTTCCAAAATATCAAAATATAAATCAATTTCAGAATCTATGTCAACTCCTAAAATAAAGTATGACTATTAGTATCCCATAAAAATTTCACCCCTTTATTAGTAAGATCATTCAATGGTGATGCTAGCTTTGAGAAATCCTTAATGTCGATAATACCCAATAAACCCCAGGAAGATCCATTTCTTGAAGAAGTTTTTTTGATTCTTCCCCTGACAAGATAGCCTTTTCGTTTTTAGGATCAAATGAGAGTCCACTTAAGGAAATCACATGCCTTAATAAATTCACATATTGGATCCTGAAATTGAGTTTTTATAGCTTCATAAAAATTTGGTGACTCTTCAAGAATTCCTGAACTAAATTCATATGGAGCTCATATTCATGATGAGATCATGAACGAAAATGGATGTCTCCCAAAAATACAATGATAATGGTGTCAATATACTATTGGAATATATGGTTTATCAAATACATAAACACTAAAAGAGTTATAGTTAGTATAAAATGAATTAAATGATTTTAATATTGTTCATACCTCCTCCTAGAAGTGGTCTTCAAGATATCTAATTTCTGAACTCTAAGCTGGTGATTCCCTGACAGAAGATCGAATTTTGTAAATAAATTCACCCGCTTTAACTGACCAAACATGTCATCAACATGGGTAAAAATGTAAATATTCTTAATAATCACCGATTTAAACTTTTGATAGTTCACACAGGGATGAATATAACCACTATAATTCTTGGAAAATTATATAAGGACCCCCCATGTAGAAACACTGGGATGAATAAATCCCTTTATTAGATGATCATCCAACTAAATCATGGGATATTTTAACTCTATAGGTGACATATGGAAAGAGGAAATATAAATTGACTATGAAACTAGCACCAAATAAAAGGATTAATCTACCTACATCTCTGAAGGATGGTCTGGGAATTCATCTGTGAACTTCTAGTGGAAATCCCAAACAACCAATTAATGATTAAAAAGAAAGGAAACACCATCTGGCTTAAATGTAATGGAAGAAAACAAACTCCTAATCTCTGGGTAAGAAGTTTCTATATGACTGGGCCTTAGAAACCACTCTGCCTAGTAAACTTTGGATCTCTCAATGGTAGAAAATAACATGATATGATTATGATAATAATCAATCTCATCTAAATGAGTGACCAATAATCCATCTTGGTGATGATGTCAGAATGATCCTTATTAAGAACTAATAAATCATAGACTAGCTCTATGTCATCAATCAAAAAAATATTAAGGCCTTCAAAACCTCTTCTCTTTTATCTTTCTAAGAGGCTTATCCAACCTTATAAAAAAGGATATGAGCTATGTCAGAAGTTTAAAAAATTCAAAAAAACTGGAAAATTTAAAATATTTTGAGGAACCTATATCAAATAGAGAAATTTATATAGAAGATAAAATAAAGAAGGTACCTCTCACTATAATTGGTCCCTCATTAACCTCTTCCAAAAACTCATCCACTGCATAAATTTTCTGTAGGATCAAAATGATGAATGTAGATGCTCAATATACAAGAGGGGGTGAATTTTATACTTTAAAAAATTCATTAAGAAATTTTAAATATGGTAATGTTTAACAAAGTTAAACAAAGTAAATTCACAAAACCTCTTAGTTCAACAAAATTTCTTGATTATGAAAATGTGATTCCAAAAATGAAACTTAAGAAAAGTTTACAGAGATAAGATTCTACCTTAAAGTGTAGAGAATCTTACTAATCAGTGTAAAAGTATAAGAAGGTATATGATAGTTATACTTTTTTAACAATCAAAATGAAGCAGAAAAATTGAAATAATAAATGTAACAAGTAGTAAATCTTTTAACCCAAAGAGAAGGGTATCCAACAACCCTGGATAAAGGTCCCTTGATTTGTACTTTCAGGAATCTCTATCTTACCCACACCAGGGTAAGCCCTCGATATGAATATCAAAGTCTGTCTTTTTATCCTCGCAAGCCCTTGAACTTCAAGGTATTCGGAAACATTGTCTTCTTATCCCCAGAAGTCCTCAAATGTACTCAGAAACATTAGGAGTCACACAAATAATTTCTGAAAAAGATTTTCATCATGCACAAATCATGTAAGTATCTCTCTAGAAATCACTTTAGAATCTTGTAATCTCAAGATTTGTAGAACAATTGTAAGATCGTTAAAATGATCTCCTATTTATAGGCACATCTTCAACGGCTGACTCCCTCCTCCAATGGTCATATTTTTCCATGAATTTCAGAGGGACCCGTACATGTGTCACTCAAACAATAGTTTGTTAGAAACAGAAAGAAAGACATCATTTTTTAACTATAACAAGAGTAAGAAAAAATACGGTTTCTTAACTAAATTAAATTTTTCAGAGTTTAAGTAAAAATAAAAGTTTGGAGTCTAACAAAAATCACATTAGGTGTCTATAATACATGGGTATTCAGATTCTATCTTCAAAATAATTCTGAACCTGAATTATATAGAATTCCGGAGTCTGAATTTCATGGAAATTCAGTGTCTGGATTCATATGAATTTGGAGTCTGAATTCAGAATGTTGGGATTCTGAATTCAGAGAATTCGGAGTTTTAAATCAGAAATTTAGGAGTCTAAATTCAGAGAATTCAAAACCTGAACTCAGAATACTTGAAGTCAGAATTTAGAGAATTTGGATCCTAAAAATTGAATGCTCTATGTCTAAGTATTTATAATATTCTGAGGTTTTAGATATGAAACCAAATTTTATACTTAGAAAGAAAATGTGTTATATTATAATATGATCAGTGAAAACATGGTAAGTATAAATTTCCTTGGGGAAGGAAATTTTTCCTTAGAAAGATAATTCTTAGGGGAAAAAATTTTCCTTAAGATAGAGTGTTTGTGATTTTCAAAATAAGAAGGAATGGAAAAGTCATAAGGAAACCATATTGACTCAACAATCTCCCTGTTTTTGGAAAGCACACACATCCTTATAAAAAATAATATAAGGACTTAGAAAATATGTTTATGGACTTCAAAAATAAAACTCTTCTCCCTTGACACATGGGAAATGATGAATACGACCAACTCCCCCTTAGGCTTTGGAAACACTAAGGATCGTATTCTTGATTTCCGGATTGAGACTTAGCATTTTATTGCATACAAAAATATTCTTGGATAAGAACTCCCACTTACTTAGAGAATTTTATTCTTTTACTTTGTGTTCTTTTCTAACATTATTTTCTCCCCCTTGGTGATTTTCAAAAAGGATTAAAGGGAATGGGAAAGAAATTATGATACCTAAAATATTAGTACTAAACAACCAAATGATGAGAAACCAAAAATTTCATTTGGATTGGAAAATTTTATACAAGGAAGAAATATAGAAAAATGTCAGAATTGAACAATATTATTTTTCCTTATCCTTCAGCATCAACATCTTTACTATGGTTTTGAGCTTCTTGAGCTCCTTGTGATCGTCCTCTGCATGTTTAAGAAGATGATCCCGATCTTCTGTTTTCTTCTCTAAGGCATTGATTTTTTCTACCTGAGACTTAAGAGATTATTTTTGTCCCTTTATAACTTCTTCTTTCTTAGAAAATTTTTCCTCAAGTTAGATTCTAAGATCTATTTCCCTCTTCCAACTCTGAGCAACTAAATATAATTTCCCATTTATATCTTTCACTTCTTGCTTCCGATAATTATATTCCAGAGTTAGGATTTCCTTAAAAATATTAGTGAGATCCTTGATCTTCACTTATTCGATGTCAAATTCATCCTTGAAAATTATTGGAACTCATAAATAATTCTCACGTCTTCTATAGTTTTCTTTGACCATCTAGTAATTTTCTTGTATGATCTTTTGTGGGAATTGTAGTTTATGTTAAAGGTTTTGAAATCGGCCTCAAGTTTGATGCACTTATCCATCACCATGGATAATGAATATTATTATTATTTAAGGAATGCTGAAGCATATGAAATATGAAGTCTATGCTTGGAAATAGAGGTATAGTTCCAACAAGATTTTTCAAATATTGGACAATAAAATCCAGTCCATGAGAGGATGATTCTGAATCAGATAATTTTCCTGGTGATGATTATTTTTCTATATCAGCATATTTCCTCTTCGATGAAGCACCCACTTATTTCTTCTTCACCACTTATTTTCTAGGTTTATCAATAACCACCTATTTTCCCTTATCAACATTCAGAATTACATATTCTTGATTGGGTAATTAGTGTTCACTATCAGATGGTTTCAAAATTTTATATTCTTCTACCTGTTCCTTCTTAGATCCATCCTCAGCATCCTATGGCTGAATGAAATCATGGTTGAAGCTTTTTTCTTCAGACACTTTCTTCACTTCTTATCCACTTTTGTCATCTTTCCCTGGGGTATCATGTTTTGATGACTCAACTTTAGAGGTTTGTAATGATATTTTTTCAGAAGGGCTTTCCTTCTCATGAAAATCCTCTACTAGCTTTATCAAATCTTCAGTATCACCACTACCTTCTTCTTCTTCTTATTCTACTTATTTTTATTCTACTTCTTTTTCTTGGAATTTTTTTAGAGTCACAAACTTCTTTCCCAGAGTCTCTGGTAACGGTTCTATCATGAAGGATTCTGGTACCAGAATATTCTCGGATGCTTTCTCAGTAGCCTTTAGAAGTGATTGAACTATCTCTACCACAGATAACTTTTTCTTCTACTTCTTCTCTTTCTCTTTCATCTCAAGCTCTTTAGCTACCTTTTCCTTCAAATATTTTTCCTCAGCATAGTTCAATACAAACTTAGGCTCCCCTTCTTTATGATTTTTCTTGTCTTCCCTCCACTTAGCCATAACCTCATCAGGAAAGGCGTTTTGTTTCTTTGGCTTTGGTGGTGCATAATGAGTTTCCTTTTCTATTGGGGGTTTTTCCTTCTCTTCCACTTCCTTTACCTTCCTCTTATTTCCACCATTTTTAGAGGTTTTGGCCACCTCCTATTTCTTCAAAATAACTTCAACTTCCTCTTCAGGAAAGTCATATAATTATTCAGATTCTTTGTAAAAACCAACTTCCGCCCTTCTCAAGGTGTCATCACTCAGTAACATGACTTTGAAATTTCTTGACATATATTTTCAAGGAATTTTGAAGGATTATAAACACTGGACAATCATATTTTATAGAATAGCTGGATACATAATAATATGAGCCTTCAGATTTCCATTCTTTATGTTCTCAATCATGACCAATATATTCTTAACCAAGTTTATCTTTCTTAAGTTTACTAAGAAATCCATAATGTAGATTTCACTCATCTTTAATGTATTCTTTTCACCTTTTCTTGGAATGATGAATCCTTAAACCCAGAATTCAAGAATCTAAAAACATTTAGACAGGTGAAGAATATTCGGAGTCTTTACATATGAAATACCAAGAAAATCCATGTATTTTTCTTTAATAAAACATCCTTGAACATCAGAAATCTTATGTGAGCAGAACTATGCTTCTCCTTCATAAGGAATACCAAGAAACCTTGCAGCCTTTGTGTAGAAAAGTGAATATGTCTTCCTGTAAAAATTGAAAGAAAACATTCTCCTACCTAATTTTATAAGGAAAGTTATTATCTCGTAGAATTCAATATGCAACTACGAATACACCGGATCCTATGCTTTTGGTTTCAAAATGAAAACACTCTCCCACTGCTTCAGCTTTATATTCTTAGAGATAATGGAATCATACTTTGTGAAGCAATTCGGATGAACCAACTCTTCTCTATAAATATACCTTTCAGATATTTCCTCTATATATGACATTTCTTTTTTAGATGAAGCTTCCACAGACATTCAGAGATGAGGAAACCTTGAAGATATGGAATGAGATTATATAGGAGAGTCAAAGAATAATAATGCGAAGACTTGTGTTTCAATGTGGGAAAACCATCGGGGTCATTTATATTGGTGTTTGAGGTGATAATTAAGCTTCTATAATAAATCCAACGGTTGAAAACCCTTCTGATCATATCTGAAAGCTTAAAAAAATGAAAGAAGAAGAGTTTTGATGGATTCTGATCTTTTTAATTTTTTAATGAAAACATTCGGATTCAAGGAAACAGAGGACACAAAATTTTTAAAAACATATAGAAATACCAACAGGTAAAAGATGATTATGAAAATTTAAGAAAGGAAACATGCCTTTTTGATTTCATAGGAAGATTATTTGTAATGAGGAAAATTCTTCTTGAAGAACTTTAGATTCCGAAAATTTTGATTACGAAATTTTTCAATACGAAAATCTCCTTTAAGAAAATTTTAAGTACAAAAATCATCATTACAAAATTTTTATGTACTAAAATCTTCATTAAAACAAATTATGTATGAAAATCTTCATTATGAAAATATTCATTATGAAAAACAATTGACTATGGAAAAAATTTTAGACTACGAAAAAAATTTCAACTACGAATTTTTTTTTGAAATCTTTCAAAAAAATGCACTCCCCTTGTGAAAAGGAGTTCCTTACTGTAAGGAGGTTGGTTTCAATAGGTAGTTAACATGGAAGATTACCTTACTTTTATCGTTCCTAACTTCTTATTAATGTATAAAAATCTATCATAATGTAATGATTTTGTGAAAATATCAGCAAGTTGATCTTGTGTTCTGATAAATTGAATAATGATATCTCTTTTTTGTGTTTGATCTCTAAGAAAGTGATGCCTAATATCTATGTGTTTTACACAAAAGTGAAGTGCAGGTTTTTTAATTGAGGAAATGGAACTACTATTATCACACAAAATTTGTGTTTTGGTAAAACTTATACTATAGTCTGTGAGAGTGTGTTGCATCCACAATACTTGAGCAGAACAACTTCTAGTCGTTACATATTCAGCTTCTGCAGTGGAAAGTGCTACTGAGTGTTTCTTTTTGCATGACCAAGAAAGTAATTAATCTCCTAAGAAATTACATGTTTCAAATGTACTTTTCCTATCCATTCTACATCCACAAAAGTCAGTATCCAAAAAACTTTTAAGAAAATCATTTCCAGAAGTGTAAAGGAGTCCTAGATCCATGGTTCCCCTTAAGTAGCAAAAAATCCTTTTCACTGCCTTTAAATGACATTATTTAGAATTGGATTGATATATTGCATATAAGCATACTGAAAACATTATGTCATGACAACTAACTGTCAAGTAAAGTAGACTTCCTATCATTCCTCTAAAAGATGTTTGATATACTGGTTTCCCAACTTCATCAAGATCAAGTGAATTTGAGGTACCAATGGGAGTACTTATACTTTTATTGTTTTCATATCCATAATTTTTAAGAAGATATTTAATATACTTTTGTTGGGATATATAGATTCCTTCTGGTTTTTGAGAATTTTGAAAACCAAGGAAAAATGTTAACTCACCCATCATACTCATTTCAAACTCAGATTTCATTAGATCGGTAAAGGAACAAGTTAAAGATTGTTGAGTTAAACCAAATATAATGTCATCAACATAAATTTAAAAAATCAAAACATTTTTCTTATCTTTCTTTATAAAAATGGTTGGATCAACATTTCCCTTAACATATTTATTTTCAAGAAAAAATTTTGTAAGTCTATCATACCAATCCCAAGGATCTTTCTGAAATCCATACAAAGCTTTGGTAAGTTTGTAAACATTTTCAGGATGTTTTTAATCTTCAAAACCAGGAGGTTGTTCAACAAAAACTTCCTCTTTTACAAAACCATAAAGGAAAGCACATTTAACATCTATTTGAAAAAGTTTTAAATTGAAGAACGCTACAATGTCATGTAGAATACGAATAGATTCAAGTCTAGCTATTGAAGCATAGGTTTTGTTCATAGTCTATTCATTGTTGATTATATCCTTTAGCAACCAATATAGCTTTATTTCTTACTATGATTCCATTTTCATCACATTTATTTCTGAAGACCTATTTTACTCCAATAATAGAAGTTTCCTTAGGCCTTTCGAACAAGGTCTAGACTTTATTCCTTTCGAATTTATTTAGCTCATCTTGCATAGCTTTTATCAAATCATCATCACCTAAAGAATCATCAGTGCTTTTTAGTTCTAATTGGGAAAGGAATTCTAGATGTTCAATTTCATTTGTTAAGTAACTTCTCATCCTTATAGGTTGATTTACATCACCAATGATACTGTCACTGGGATGATTCTTTAAAAACAATTGATTTGGGTTTTGTAAAACTTGTACATTAACATAGTGTAGGAAGTCTTCTGGGGTAAATGCTTCAGAAATAACTTATTGAACATTTTCCTTATCAGGAGGATCTTCTAACAAATGTTGATAATCAGTTTTTGAAAACACATCCGAAGATTTTGGTTCAGGTTGTTTAAAAACAAAAGGATCAGTTTAATCAAATTTGGCATGTACTGTTTCTTCAACAGTACAAGTATTTTTATTGAAAACTCTATAAGCCTTAGAAGTTGTGGAGTATCCTAACAAAATTCCTTCATCAGATTTTGGTGTGAATTAGTGTATATTATCTTTAGTATTCAAAATGAATACCTTGCAACCAAAAACATTTTAGTAGGAAAGTCTAGGTTTTTTACCATTCCATAACTCATAAGATGTTTTACTAAGAAAAGGTCTAATAAAAACACGATTTATAGTATAACAAGAAGTACATACAGCTTTAGCCCAAAAAATTTTGGCTACCAAATATTCATCCAACATGGTTCTTGTTATCTCTTGAAGAATTCTATTTCTTCTTTCAACAACACCATTTTTTGAGGTGTTCTGGGTGCTGAGAAGTTATGAGTAATGCCTTTTCTACTACAAAAAGTTTCAAAATCATAATTTTTAAATTCCCCTCCATGATCACTATGAATAGTTATCAAAGGAAGGTTTTTCTCGTTTTTAACTTGGGCTCTAAAGGTTTGAAATAAGAAAAAGCTTCATATTTCTTTGCTATAAAATAGACTGATGTAAATCTAGTGTAATAATCAACTAAGACAAATACATAATATTTGCCTCCAATGCTTCCAGTTTGTGTCGGACCAAAAAGATTCATATGCACCAATTGTAATGCATCTGTGGTTAAGACTTCACCACTGATTTAAAACATGATTTCTGTTGATTTCCAAATTTACAAGGATCAAAAACTTTTTAAGAATAAAATCTATGCTCTGATAGATTCATAACTAGTTTTTTCTTAGATAGTTTTCATAGGTTCATAAGGTTACATTGTCCTATCAATCTATGACACAACCAAGAATGATCTTCCATTTCACTAAGGCAACGTAGATCTTAGCTCTTAAGGTCTTCTAAGTTTAGTGTGTATACATTCTCTTGCCTATGGGAAGAAAGATTAAACTCTTCCTTGGAATTGTGTACTAAGCACTTGTCATTCCTAAAATTCACAAGGTACCCTTAATCGCATAATTTACTAATGCTAATGAGGTTGTGCTTAAGACCCTTAAAAAATAAAACATTTGAAATCAATGTTTTTCCAAGAAGAACAATGTAACCTATACCAATAATTTCTCCCATAGCATTATCTCTGAAAGTTACTTTTCCTCCTTTCGTCTTGATAATGTTTTCAAATAATTTTTTGTTACCATTCATTTTCTGGGAACATCCACTATCCATGTACCATTTATTGTTGTTGGTACTTTCTTTATTTTCCTGAAAAAATAGTATTAGACTTTCAGAACCCAAACTTTCTTGGATCTGGAAACTTCAGAAAGAAAAATTTTAGGAATCCTCATTTTTGTTTGAAAAACAATCTTTATGAAAACCTAAAGACTGAGTTTTGTTTAAGAAACAATTTTTTTCCCAATGCCCACCACACTGAAACTTATTACAGAATGGAGCACATTGAGGAACAAAATAACTATTACTAAAAATCAGGTTTGAACTTGCATGACCAAAACCATAATTATTCCTTTGAGGTTGAATTTGGGAATACATTTTATCAAAATTTTCCTTACCTAAGGTAATGTTTGACAAAAACTTCCTCAAGGAAAATATTTTTGACTTAAGTCTAATAACTAAGTTCTTATCCTCAAAAACATCAGTTTTAGTACAAGATTTAGGTTCGAAAACATTTTTCTTAAAAATATCTTTTTCTAGATCCTTATAAAGTTTATCATTCTCAGAATTAACTTCAAAATGGTTTTTTGAAATACTTTTAAAATCAATGGTTTTATTATCCAGATCTTTAGAAAGATCTGATATTTCCTTAGTAAGAATAGATATCCTAGAATTTTACTTATTAAGTTTTTTCTTAACTTTAGAATTTTCATTCCCAAGGAGCTTTGCAAACCTAGAAACACTCTTTCATAGGTATGTAAAGTATTATATCCATCATAAGATTATTATTTATCTAAGGATTCATAGTATTTACTATCACTATAATTAGAATTCAAGGATACATTAGTGATGGATTAAGGATTTTTTACCTTTTCCATTAAACAATGATTTTCAATAGGTAGTCTTGTTATTATACCGAGATTCTTCTGTCCATAAAATTCGTAATATGAGGATTCATCAAGAGTCTCCCCCACTGGCACTCTAGGTGTCATTAGATTTCAAAATATTTTTAGTTTTAGCTTTGTAGGACTTATTTTTATTCCTCTCAGAATGCTTTTTTTTCTATATTTTCTCTTAAGCATAGGAAAATCTGGCCTTATATGTCCATATCTTTTGCATTCATGACAAGTGGCTTCAGATTCTTTCTAATATATTCATTATTTCTTTTTGTATCTATTCTAAAAGTCTTTCTTCCCAACTATCATGTTCATCCTTCAAGCAATATTAGGTAGTTCATTCTCAGAATGTTCACTTTCACTTGATTCAGATAAATTAGTGACCTTTTAGACTTAGATCTTGTAACTCTCTCAGGAGACTTGTATTTCATATGATTTGAAGTAGTTGTGAAATAAACACTTCAATTTCCATTATTTTTCTTAAAATTGTCAGTATCTCTCTTCATTCTAGTCTCATGTTGAAGAAGAGTTCCAAAAATCTCCTCAAGAGTAATCTGTGAGACTTTACTATTCTCATCTATAGCTGTTCTCTTGGATTCCCACTCATTAGGCATGATGTCTATAATCTTGTCTAAAAGTGCCTCATCATCCAAACCGTTTTCACCGCTGGATTGTAAGCTGTTGAAAATAGTCATAAATCACTATTTTACCTTACATATAGGTTCTTCATAAGGAAATAAAAAAACTATGGTACTAAGCTCTAATCATGACTCTTATAGTTTCATTAACATTGGAAGTTCCAAAATTATTTACTTCAAGATTCTTCCAAATATAATTTGTTGCTTAACAAGAAGAAATCTGGCTATATATATTCCTGGTCATGAAACAAATCAATGTATTTCATACCTTGTAGTTCAGTTGATATTCTGACTTCTCTTGATTAGTAAAAGTTCTGACTTCCTTATCAGGAATCTTGTAATATCTAGTAAGCATAACAAAGTTGTACACTCCAGTAATAATAACAAAAGTCTTCATACGATCTCTCCAATATTCATAATCATTCCCATCAAAAATAGGTAGTCTAGTAGGATTAATATTGTTAATCGAACCAACATTCATTCCTTCCATATTAAATAAAATATTTCCACACAAAATTTTCAGTAATAAAAATTTGTAAACAAGGATAAAAATATCATAAGAAAGGAAAATATAGAACAATGAAAAACTTGATCTTGAAAACTTATATGTGAATATAAGTATTTCATAGATCTCCTCTGATATCAATTGTAGGATCAAAATGATGAATATATATGCTCAATACACAAGAGGGGGGGGGTGAATTATATACTTTAAAAAATTCGGTAGGAACTTTTAAAGGTGGTAATGCTTAACAAAATTAAACAAGGTAAATTCCAAAAACCTCTTAGTTCTACAAATTTTTTGATTCTGAAAATGTGGTTATGAAAATGAAACTTAAGAAAAGTTTACAGATATAAGATTCTACCTTAAAGCGTAAAGAATCATACTAATCAGAGTACAAGTATACGAATGTATAAGATAGTTAAACATTCATTAACAATCAAAATTCAGTGGAAAACATGAAACAATATACCTAACAAGTAGTAAATATTTTAAACCAAAGAGAAGGGTATCCAACAACCTTTGATAAAGGTCCCTTGATTTATACTTTCAAGAAATTCTGTCTTACCCACACCAGGTTAAGCCCTCGATATGAATATCGTAGTTTGCCTTGCTATCCCCGCAAGCCCTCGAACTTCAAGGTAGTCGGCACCTCTGTCTTCCTCTCCCCGGAAGTCCTCGAATGTACTTGACAACATTTGGAGTCGCACAAAGAAAATCTGAACAAGATGTTCAGTATGCACAAAGCATTAAAGTCTCTATCTAGAAACCACTTTAGTAGCATGTAATCTCTAGAGTCATAGAACAATTGTGAACTCGTTCAAATGAGATCTTATTTATAGTCACATCTTCAACGGTCGGCTCACTCCTCCAATGGTAATATTTTTCCTTAAATTTCATAGGAACTTGTACACGTGTCACTCAAAAAATAGTTGGTTAGAAACAGAAAGAATGACATTGTTTTATAACTATAACAAGATTAAGAAAAAATATGGTTACTTAACCAAATTCAATTTTTTAGAGTGTATGGAAAAATAAAAGTTCAGAGTCTAACCAAAATCAAATTCAGTGTCTATAATACATGGGTATTCAGATTCTATCATCAAAAGAATTTGGGACATAAATTATAAAGAATTCTAGAGTCTGAATTCAAAAAGTCTGTATTCTCAATTCAGAGAATTCAGAGTTTGAACATAGAAAGTTCGGAGTCTGAATTCAAAGAATTCGGAACCTGAAATTTAAAAGTTCAGAGTCCGAATTTAGAGAATTCAGAACCTAAATTCGGATCTTGAAAATAGAATGCTCTATGTCTAAGTATTTATAAGATTCTGAGGTTTTAGATACGAAACCGAATTTTATAATTATAAAGAAAATGAGTTATATTATAATATGAACAATGGAAACATGGTAAGGATAAATATCCATGGGGAAGGAAAACTTTTCTTATAAAGATAAATCTTATTGGAAAAGAAATTTTCCTTAAGATATAGTGTTTGTGATTTTCAAAATGTAAAGGAATGGAAAAGTCATAAGGAAACCTTATTGACTTAATGTTCTCTTCACTCCATAGGCATGTATCTAGAGACCTATTAACTTTGAAGCTTCTAATTGTGCTATAGTGGACTCTAGAGCTAAATATCCTTCACCATAATAGGGAATATAAAGAACCTAGTATAACCTGTATATATGGAATTAGTAGCCATAACAACTAAAATTATTCATGGGTGTAGTACATGACCATCAGGAGTGTCCTACCTTGCGACACTAATTGGAATTTGGGGGCACACTGTTGTCTTCTACTAAGGGTTTCAAGGGGGCGTGCTACTAAAAACCACCTCCAAAACCCATATTATTATCCTTACAATTTCTATTCTTTACTTTTGTTCCACTAAAACTATCCTTAGGTAAAATATAAGAACCATAGAATCCAATATTTCCCACTATATCATTTTATATCATCATAGCCCTGCTAATCATGTTGTCACATGTGTTGAGTTTCAGAATATATACTTAATATTTAATGGAAGGTCACAAAATCTACCATTTTTTTTGATCCCTTGATTGATCATTCATCACCACATCTAGAGAAAAATGAACTAGAACCCCAAAATGGTGGGTATAGTCTAACACAGAATTCTATTTCTACTTCAAAGAGATGAAATCCAAAGACTTCAATATCATTAAGGATTCTTAGAAGAACCAATAAATTAAAATCATCTTGAAGTCCTTCCACTACAAACCTACATACTAGTTTACCATAAAAATGGAATCCCACCACTTCTTTTTAGGACCCTCATGATTGAATGATGTGCATTTCACCTTAAAAAAATTAGTTGTATATAGGATGTTGACTAACAAAAAAAATCTAATCTATATAGTCATATACCTCTTAGTTATACTTACTACACTTAAAAGATGAGGGATTCTCACATATAAACACACATTCTCAGTCCCTATCTCTTATAGCTCCTAGTTATGCCTCAACATATTGGTTTTGAATAGGTGATACATCTTGGTCCATGGAATGAACTAATCATATGATAGTGTCTATGATATTCTAATCCAAGGGAGGATTCCCTTGAGAAAAGGCTCACACTACACCCTCTTATGGAACCCTTGGATGATATTTTAGATTTCTGTTTCTACATACCAAAAAAATAAAAGGAAATGTTTGCACAATAAAAAAATATTTGTTTTAACCAAAAGAACATATTAAATAACTGATATCAATTTTAAAACCAAAAATGGCTGACACACAGTCCAACATAACAAGGTTACACAAGGATTTTTAGGATAAGAGATGCTGAGAAACTCATCTTAATGTACCCCTAAATTCCTAAAAATCATATCTCATGTCTAACAAACATCTCATAATACAGATACTCAAGGATAGACCTCCTCTAATATCAAAATTTCACTCCAAAAACTATGAAGAATCCAACTAGGATATCAACTAGAATGTAATGACATTTGATGGTAATTCCCTATCACCACAAGCAAACTACTTGAACCTAGGCATCCAATAATGAACAAAGGGAATGATTTACCCAACCTAAAACAAGTCACAAGTAATATATATAGGTAGATAACCAAAAATTATTTATCACCCCTGGTTTGAGGTATACATTCATTCTATACTTCTCCATTAATTTTTTGAGTTTTTTGGATTAATTTTCTTAGAGGATTTAGGAGGGTTAAATATAGGGAATATAAAATATTTCTATATGAAAAATTAAATCTTTTAATGGTTTTTGATGTCATGAGTGGGTTTAGGGTAGATTCCAAGAAGTTCCTTCAATGATTTAATGGGTTTCTAGGTACAGCTGGTTCACCTTGTGAAATATTTTTACAAAGAGAAATGGTTTTGAGGTTTTTATACAAAGGTGATGGGTTTTTTGATGTATATGAAAACTCTAGAATTTGTGATGTGAATTCATGATTCAAAAAATGAATAGGGTTTTGACCAACTATTTTATTTAGTTTCTATTACTTATTATTCTTATAAGTATATATACCTTATTATCAAACTTTAGCCCTTCTATTTGTGATTTTAGAGGATCAATTTGATCCAAAATCCCACTCCATTAGATCTTCGATCCTTGATCCATGGAAATCAAATGGTTCATTGGGGATTGGAAAGGGAAGCATGTATCAACTGTTTAAGGTAGGTGGTTTTTCCATCTTTAAAATTTTATTAGAATCTGAAGTAGCTTAATTTTGTTAAATAATCACTCTATTATTTATAAAAAATTTTCCCAATTGAAACTCTACTAGAATGATATCTAACTTTTTGGATATTGAAATTTGGTTGTGGTATTTTTTCATAACATGTTCAATAAGTTGAAAAAACAAATTTCATTAAAGAAAGATATTATAAGAATATGATCTTCTAATAATTGGGTTGTGGGTTACATCTAGAACGGAAAATGGTTGGTGTGTGTTCATGAATTTCATTGTACATGGCCTTCTTTAAATAGACATGTTACCTAATATTGACTGAAAATGTATAAGGAAGAATTTTCTCTACGTGGCAGCTAGGAGGAGGACTTATCACTACTTGTGTGTGTTGGGATATCACTCAACATACATGAGTGTGTGTATAGAAACATGGATGGTATTCCAAGAATAATTAAATGGATTTTTTTATTCTAGAAAGAAAACTAAATTTTGGTTAATCTATTTTTGGAAATCCTATTGATCTATTTAATTTTAATATTGTAAAAAATCTTTTATATAATTCTGATATTATTACATTATATTTCATATTCCTAGGAGAAAAAAAGTTTCCTATATTAGATTCATTTGGGAAAAATATCACGGGGTTACTTGATGGGTATGATTACTCATCCCCTACATATACACATTAGTGTGTATGAAGATGTTATTTTCTATGATACCTGAAAGGGTTTGGTTTCTTACTTCCAGTTCTCCTTGATGTTGTTGGCATATTTGGTGGAGATGGAGTTGTGTAGTTCCTACGTCATGGATAGGAGTGGTTACACCTTGTTTATTGGGTCTTTACTACTTTGGAGTTTCAGTTTTTATTTTTACGCAGTTTTACTATTACTCAGATATTGTTTTATTTTTTATTATTGGTTTTTAAATAATCATTTTTTTTCATTCACATGCATCATTATTAGTATTTTTATGGTTTATTTATTATTATTTTTTCTTGAGATGGTTTTTTGTATGTGTTTAAATTTGTTAATTTTTCCCCTTGTCTTCCATTGTTTTTAAACCCTTGGAATTTATTACCAACCTTTAGTGTTTGGTAAATTTTACCTAAGGATAGTTGCATTTTGACTTGATCCAATTGAATGGGCTGGGTGAGGATGTTGAAAATGGAATTATTTTGTTTGGTCCTTGAGTTTTTATGGTATAAAGGGGACAATAATTTAAGAGACATGAAATTCATAGCATAAAAATATATATTTAACCTTTTTATGATGAACTTCAAGTTACTAGGGTATTTCATGTATAAATAGTTTTATTTATCACTTATAGGTATGTCATCAACTCATTATCATGGGATTAGATGATGAGTTATAGTTATCTTGAATTAGTAAATGCACTTCCCATTAGGATTCCATTTAAACATGATTATCTAATTTTAGACCATTGATGTTGTTTTTTAGTTGATAAATAATAAATTGAATTGTAAAAGTTCTAAATATTTGACTTCTAAAAATGGTTTGTAGAATGAAAATGACACTATCAAGGACACTAAGAATATATAAAGGGGGAAATTGAGAATATAGTTCAACCTAAACCATAGGTGAACATTTAATTATTTTAAATGATATTTCAATATATTCATACTATTGGAAAGGGACCTATGATCAATTAACCTTATTCGGTGAATCACTCGATTGAATTTCTAAAAAAGAACCCACATATGTTTCATGGTGATTCTTGACCTAGGAAATAAGAGTTATGGATAAGAATGATAAATGAGATTATTTATTTATTCCATACCCTAGATGAAATTATGTTCAATTTATAAAAGTATATTCTTGAGGACCTAGCACCAGCATGTTAGGACTTAGTTATTCAAGGTAAGTTGGATCAATACCTCACATGGAAAGGATTTTTGGAACTATTCAGTAAAATATTATTTCTATAAACCTTTAAAATAGTGACTAAAACATATTTATTTCAACTAGAACAAATAAGTATGTATTTTACTGATTATACTACTAAATTCACCCACCTTGTTTGTGTTTAATTAGAGGTATATAGTAGTGAGAGACTGAAATCTCAGATCTCTAAGATGGGTCTCTTAATAGAGGTTCTCTCAAAGGTGCTTATGTTCTATATTATTGGTTATATAGAAATAGTTAATAAGTTTATTATTAGAGAGATAGATCTTAAAGTAGACATAATTTTCCCATCCATTTACTAGTGGGAACTTTCATATGTGGAATAAATTCAAGGGGGTTACGCCAAAAGTAACAAGGCATTAGAAATTCAATCCATGGGATTTGTCTATTATCAACCCTGTCACTATAGTGAATCATGTTTTTTTAATGTGGTTTACTTATGAATATGAATAAGTAATTCAATAAACCATAGAATATTTTCAATAATTATGGTAAAAATAGGCATATCAATAAGTATTATCATAAATTTTTAAAATCAAAAATCAAAATCTCTCAATTCAGCCTTAGGATTTATATGCTTGGATATAAAAATATCATAGAATATTTATCATATTTATACCTAGGTGAACTAGTAAACCTTTACAAACACTTTGGTTGATTAGTATACACATCCAAAAGAAAGAAAGTTATTTCTTATTGAAACAAATCAATGGTTATACATAGAAGAATATGATATCTTGTCCACGAAACCCAGACTCTCTATAGTGTGAGGAATCATCATTATTAATTCAACTCTTATTCCTATATTATTTTTTACCAGAGCATTAATTTTTTTTCATACTTCTTGTAGGGTTGAAAAATATTGATTACACATTGGAATGATGCGTCATATCTTTTGTATTAGGACATCCATATGACATTGGGATTGAAAAGAATATTAGTATCAACATGTTCCATTACTATTAACATGATACATTTTTTATTGGAATTCATAGTCCTAGAGATGGATTTTTTATCTAATATTTGGAATAGACTAGATGGTGAGTTTTAAATCCCATATTTACTGTTATTCTTAAAACATCTTATTCAAATCCTTAGATGAAGCTCCTCGTGTATTCAAGAGGGATTGTAATATAAATAGAGGTAGAATGGGACCTTTAGTATTAATGGATGGAATCATCTCTGATTAGTTAGTAGTAATTAACTTTACCATTACTGATGTAACTAAAAATTTGAAACTTCTAGATATATTTGGAAGGTACCCTTTTGACTTTTCAAATGATTTTCTGGGTTTCCAGTTGAGCAGAAAATCAGATTTCTATTCAATATTCTTCATAGAACAAGACATATTTTGTTCCCATCATATAAAATGGCTCTGAATTTTTTTTGGAAATTAAAGGTCCAACTAAAATAATTGGAATAAAATTTTCATCAATCCTAGTACATTTCCTTGGACTACACATGTTTTATTTATAAATAAGGAAGACAGTTATCTCTAATTATGTATAGAGACCCAATCTTTTCAAACATAGATATTATAAATTAATATATGAATATTAATTAAATTTTATAAATACAAACCTAAGGATAGTAAATTTTTAGCATCTTTAGATACTAGACACACAATATTATTATTTCATGAAAGATCATAAATATATCACATAAATATATCCCCACATATTAATATTATTATACATACCATAAACAAATACTATCATCATAACCTAGAGAATGTAACCATAAGAAAGGATGATCTAAAATACTCCGTAAGGGTAAACAAGGTAGATATCAATGATCACCAAAATATAACATAAGAATAAGGGTATGAGAACATGGTATTAACATTTTAAAACCATAACCATCATATCATAGATCATAATCTCGAGTCATTGTATATAGCTTGGAAGTTCATAAGACATGAATCATAAAGGAATCAACAAACACGATCTATGATATCATAACATTAGAATAAGAAATATGTGTTGAGCATACACATAATCATATAAAATCATTTCATTAGTAGTCAAGATTCATTTTAAATACTATCATAGTCTTTTGGGTTCACTCTCCAATCAATTATATAGTTATTGAAGTTTCACTACTAATACTATCATAGTGGAAAAATTCCCTTACTAAAATTGGCTCACTCCCCATTCAAGTCCTTATTATCTCATGATATATCCATATTTACCCAATTAATTAGTAGGAGATATAATTCTGGGCCCACCCATCACAAAGTGGAAATCATAAATATGTGTTCCAAAATATCATAAAGTATTAATCATAAGATAAACCATGAAAATGAAATGGTTTTAATAATTATTTCATCATTTCATCATAGCATAACTTATATAAAACAAATGGGTTTTATAAAGGTTTGATCATAAATTTATTAACCCATGGGAATGAAATGAGTTTCATATAATAATCCTTAAATCATCACCATCATAGTCCATCCAAAGAATGAATTTGGATGGTATAATTGGATCATATACCCCTTAAAGAATAAGTAACATCAAATGACGTTATCATAGATGAAAAATCCCTTTAAAATATCAGTGGAAAATTTCTTGAGGAAAATATCATTTTCTCTCTAAAAAAATTATTTAAAATCTAAAATTTTATAAAAAGTTAATGAAACAATATAGGTAAATATCACTGAAACATTAAAATAAAATTCAAAACATTCATCATTCATAATTATGTGATTTTATATTCATTTCATGTATGTCAAAATAGATATTTCATTCAAATTTTTAGAAAAATAAAAAATTTCTCATTCAGAAAATGATAAGAAGCATCCATTCAATAAATTAAAAAATAATGAAAGTGTAAAAATTACTTTATAAAATCCATTGGAGAGTCTTAAGATCATTCTTGAAAACATTTTAAATAAAAAATGGTCATGGAATAAAAAGTAATCTCCAACGAAGAGGTAAATGAAGTCGGTTATTATTAGAAATATTCTCCCACCATCTTGAGTACACAGATATTAGAAAATGAAAGTAAATATTTAATATCTAAAAATAAACATAGTAGAATAACAATAATTAGTTTTAAAATAGTTATATCATAAAATTTCCTCATCATAAACCTCATTATAAAAAGTCCCAATAAATAATGAGATTGTAACATAAATGACTTACCATGAGTTTGAATTTCTTAGAATGAAATATAATATCCTATATAATAAAATTTACATTTATTATAATTCTATAATATAGTGATTTACATACTTATAATTCCATATATTATCCCCTTATAACATTTTAACACACATTTATTATTAATTACTTATTAGAATCATTATTTTTGGGTGTAAACTGTTTCATTTTTTCATAAGAATTTCAGTGTGGTAATTATGACCATTGTAATTTGATAAGGAATCCATGATATACATAATTTTAATAAAAATATAAATATCATATATATTCATTATATATATATATATAGTATCATTTATAATCAGAAGAGATAGAAAAATGAATTACATTGATCCTGGAGACGGTAGGTCATACGTACGCATGAACATTGTTATCACTTTTTGATTGATCGAATGGAAGAATGGTAATAATAATTCACCATAAAAAAATAATTATTATATCACATATATCATATATATCCATTAAAACCATCATTATTACTATCTATTTAAATATTAAACAAAAAATAAATCACATCATTTTGTGGAGGTGGTAGTCTACACAAACACATGAGTGACATTGTCATTTTTCGATGGATTGGAAGGTAAGAAGGAATATATGATATTTTAATTCCATAATAATAAAAATTTAATCATAAATATCATATATAAACATTAGAATCATCATAATAACTATCTATGAAATATGGTGATGGAAAATTAATTTTATCGCTATGTGGTGGTGGTAGTCCACACACAAGGAAGAGCAATACTATTACTTCCCATTTGATTGGAAAATGTGAAAAAATGGTTTTTACATAACCATAATAACATTTTAATATATTTTTGATATGGAATTTATTAATTTAATATTAATACAGTATAATTATAGAATGTAAAAGAAGAAATAAATTGAAAGATGACAGGTATGATGATCACTACTTCTTCGGTATACCTCCATTAGAGCATATCTTATGGAGACTTGTAATGGTAATTTAAGAATAAAATCACCTATAATTCATGTATGGGGAAGTTTAAAAAATAATTTGTTAAGTTTTTGTAGATCTAGATGGATCAAAATTGTGTGAATAAGATAATGGAGGGGTTTCCTTTTATTAGTGGGGAAGAGTACACACTTGAAATTTCTTAAAAGATTATAATATAATTAATTCATTATCAATAAAAATGATTCCAAATGGAAATTAATTTAAATTTATGATATTATGAGGTCAAAATATTTCAATAAAATAATACTTATAAATGTTTAATTGGTAAAATTACCCTTATCTCTGGGTATAACACACCCCCCCATACACTTTTTTTAACCTTAACCGTGGTAATAAACTTTTACTAGTTTTACTATTTATTATGAATAAAATTAAAGTGATGTCATTAAAAAATTTGGAAATGATGATTTTAAATATAAAATCCATTTTATCAAATTCAATTCAAAAACCCAGGAATATAATTTAAAATTAAACAACAAAACGTGATGAAAAACTTTTTTATTAAGTATAAAAAAATTTTGTCCTGAAATTAAACATAAAATTTATTATAATAAACTTAATTGGATTATTAAAAACATGAATTAACTGATGTTTCTTTTAATCCTATTTTAAAACAAAATGGAGCATTTTAAATTCTTTAAATGTGAAGACAATTTTCAATAAAAATCTGTATTAGACACTATTCCTCAAAATAACATTATTTTCAAAAAAATTATCAAAATTTTACTCTAAGATAACTTTGACACGATGATTTAAAATTGGAACATACTTTTTTTAATTATTTTTTATAAAATATGAAGAAAACTACTTATATTATTTTCTCAAAAATACCATTATTGAGGAAAATTGTATTTTTGAAGCATATAAAAACATTACAAAGAGCTGAGTAATTATTTATAAATATATTTTTTTTATCAAAAATATTTATACATAATATTTAAATTTTTTTATTCCTATTCACTCCCCCAATTTTACATATAGGTTATAATAATATATTATATTATAATTCATTTAGTCTCGGGCTTATGTGTATCGCAATCTATCTAATAAATTAAATTTATTTGAACAGAAATATATCATAAAATCTTGGGGTGTCACATTATAATACCCCTTAAATGAACTATCCCATTGAAATTACGTCACTTCGATGAAAAAAATATCCTATATTTGTTTCATCACATCTTATGGTTCTCATATAGCTTCTTCAAAATTCTAATTCCTCCATAAAACTTTTAATCAGTGAGTAGTATTGTTCCATGGCACATTATCTATACAATACAAGATCTTAAATAGTTTTTATTCATAGGAATGATCAATGCACATAAGTACAAACTCTTATTTCTGTATATGTGATGGATCAAGTTTGCACATCCTTAGGAGAGATACATGGAACATGTCATGAAGTTTAGAGAGGTTTGATAGAAGAACCAAGAGATAAGATATCATTACTACTCAATCAAGAATATTTAAGGGGATATATACCTATGGATTATCTTTACCTTCTTTATCAATATTATAACCTTATTCCATTTTTAAATTCATAGAATTAACTTCTCACTAACATTGAATTACAAATTTTTCTGATGATTGGAAGCATAATTGTTTTATAAACTATGATATGTCTTGAGAGGTTACTGATGGAACTAATATTCTCTACAATTTCCTTACCTAAAATGGTTCATTATAGATTAGTTTCTTTAACTACATACATGAAAATTATTTTTCTACACTTCTTTCCATATAATTCTTCTTCTGGAGCCATCTGAATACTCAATTGAAATCTATTGTTTTAAGAATACATGACTGGAGGAAGGTGTCAATCCTAATCAACACTGAAATCCATAGAACAAGGCCTCAAAATATCCTCCAAGTATTAAATAATTCTCTCACACTGATTACCAATTTTTGGATTATAAGTTATACTGAAACACAACTCTAAATCCAGATCATGGTTAAAAATATTTCGGAACATACATTTAAACATTGGATCTCGATCATATATAATAAAATGTGGCTCTACAAGAAACCGTAGAACTATATTAATGTATATTCTATAAATTTTATCAAGATAGAAATCATCAATGATGGAAATTAATTGTGATGACTTTCTAAGGTGATTTATTACACCCCAAATAGAATTTTTCATTTAGATGTTTTGGGGAGTTGGACTACGAAACTAGGGTAATGTTTTTGAATTTACATTTAGATATGGGTAACTGTTGTAATACCCCTTATAATTTTTTCTCTCAACATTAAATTTTTGAAATAAAAATAACTAATATACATCATATTAAATATTTAACATAATTTTTTCCCACTATAAATACTATTTCTAATCTCTATACATCTTCATAATTCTGTGATGAATAGATAATGATGAACTATTATCTTCATCCAATAGATCCTTATTGAAATATGGTATAGATGAAACACATACATTGTTCTTGACCCTTACATTTCCATCAAAATCAAGGTTATATTCATGATCATTTCATACTTTATTTTTCAACATCAAATCCATTTTTTGTGCCTATTTAATCTTCACTTGAATAAATAATGGACCACTCATTTGAGAAAGATAATATTTATCCCCTTCCATAAAGATTTCATGATCCATACTTTGAAAATATAAAAATATTAGATCATTTCTGATCCTCATCATAGATAAACTATCATTTTCATTTTGACTCAGAGCATCTTCCACCTATTTATATCTCCCAGTGTGGTAATGTATTGAGTAGTACGAATCATTAATCAACTACAACCTTCTTATTTATCAAATATTCATCTATTTTTAAGTGAATATATACTTTAAAATTTATGATCAATATATATGTCACACATTTATCTATAAATTTAATGTATCCATTTCTTTAATTTAAATATTACCACAACTAAATCAAAATCATGATTTGAGTAATCTCATTCATTAACCTTGAATTTTCATTAGCAATAAATAATTACTATATCATTCTTCATGAGGATTCATCCCAGTCCCTTCTATGATACATTATTACAGGTCACAAACCCTTCTCCACTATAGGGTGGTGTTATAACAGGAGCACTAACTAACCTTCACATTAGTTCCATGAAATTTTCTTCACATTTATCTATCCAATGGAACTTTAACCCCTTCTAAGTTAAATTTCTTAGTGTATTAGATAGCTGTGATTAGTTCTATAAAACCCATCCGTAAAATCCTTACAAAACCAAAAAACCACATATCTTAGTCACAGTGGTTGGTTTGTTCTAACATTTAATAACTTCTATATTTGATGATTCCACTCATATACCCTATCATGAGATTATATGACCCAATAATGAAACTTTTAATTATCCAAAATTCACACATAGTCAATTTTTCATACATATTCTATTTCCATAAGGCCTTTAGTATAATCCTCAAGTGATATTTAAGCTCATATTTTCTCTTTGAATATATAGTAATATAATCTATAAAGACTACCTCAAAATGATCAAGTTATTCACTAAAAAACCTATTAATTAAATTTATGGAGATAATGAGGTAATTAGTTAGAAAAATAGAATATGTATAAATTCATTATGTTCATACCATATATAGAAGGGTTTATTTGGTATGTATTCACTTTTTACACTCTATTGGTAGTATCGAGATCAAATATTAAATCTATAAGAATATTTAAATCCATATAATAGATTTAAAAATCATCAATATGAAGAAGAGGATATTTACCCTTGATTTTGATATCATGCAGTTTCTGATAATCAATGTAGATTCACATTGATCTCTCTTTATTTTTAACAAAAAGAATAGGTTAACCCCATGGTGATTCACTTGGACGAATGAATTCCTTCTCAATATTATTCTATATTTTTTTCATAAATTCCATAAACTTAATCAGGTTCATTTTATAAGGCTTCTTTGAAATAGGCATTTCACCATTTATGAGTTGTATTGAAAAATCAAATTCACAATTCTATAGAATACTGGGTAACTATTCAAGAAATACATCAAAAAATCTCACACAATAGGAATATCTTCGAGGTTGAATTTCTCCCAACTATAAGAGAGAAATACCCCTTTTTAATAGGAATCAAGGCCCATACAATTGATTAAATTTACATTAGAAGTTAATATTTTTCATCTTAATGAAAGACGATCATAGGTTGGTTCAAAATATCAAATGTGACTTTCCTTCTTTATAAATTGATGTGGTATTTATATAAATAAATGAAATCAATTCCTAAGATTAAATCAAATTCAACTAGATGTAGAATAATGAGATTTATATGAATCACATTCCTGCAAAATTCAACATGATAAGAATTAGAGACATAAGATGATATAATAACACCATTATGGGAATTTGCTATTAATTAAACATCTAATCATTTAGGTAGTATTGTGATACCCTTAGAAATTTTTTTACATATAAATGATCGAGTAGATCCAGAATAAAATAATAAATTAATATTTCTAGAGTGGATGGTAAGTAAACCATTCACCACTTCATTATTGTACCCCACATTAGGATGAGTGATTATATGATATTTCCCTTTTTCTATAATCTTAAGAGGTTTCTAACATTGATCATCATAATTAAAAATTTTATTTTATAATTGGTTAGCGTATTGTCCATACATTTTATATTTGATACTATGGAAGGTGGGTAGTTAATTTTGTGGTTCTTTCTTCACATCATTATCTAACTTCTTATTCTCATCACTTAAGAATTAAATTGATTGATAGCATTTTGTTCCATACTTAAAATCTTTATCAGTCACCTTTAGATAATTTTCATCATGTTTCCTTACAAACGTTAATTATAAATGAAATCCCATTATCTTATCTCTATTACTTTTATTATTATTATTTGTTTGAGTTACATCTTTCTTTTCTTATCAAAATAATGAGATTTATGGGTAAATCTAGTCCTTATCTCCATATTTATATCACATATAATTATTTCATCATAGATACAGAAGTCTCTTATGGGTAATTCAATTTGGAGACATGGTTTTAAGATGATTAATAATTTTTCAATATTACATTTAATGTAGATTATAAAAGTGGAAACTTACAGCACACGTATATTAAAATTTTCCACATAGGTATTAATTCATTCATCAGCCTTCTTATTTAGCTCAAGTAATTCATTATCATTTTTTACATGAAGAATATAAGGAATGTACTTATTGAAAAAAAATCTTAAACCCATCACACTCTATGGAGACCATTTATTCCTATTGTCTCATGTTCTTTATAAGAGTCTACCATTAATTTTATTCACCTTCCAAATGATAAACAACTAAAATAAATTTTTCACGTTTCAAAAACTAGAGCATGGAAAATATATTTTCCATCATACTAATCCATTTCACATCAACTAGTGGTTTAATAGACCCACTAAAATAAGGTTTATGTTACCTCATGAAAGACTCAATAGAATGTTCTTCCCTCCTTTTCTAATTCGGAAGCTCAATATGATTCATATCTTGAGAAATTTTCATAAGAATAGAAATAAGATTTTACATTTTAGGTATCATACCATTTGGTTTCTTGAGATGAAAATCATTTCATTTTCTTCCACATTCAATAATAACTTGAATCTCTTAGGTTACATGGATTGAATAAAACCGAACATAGTAGTGTGATTAATAATAATCATAGTGGGAAACTATAAAATCATGAAAATAATTTATAGGATTTGTAAACCTTGAAACCTTATCTAATATCATGAGTCTTTCTTGAGGTATGAATCCTAAAAATTTTGTTCTAACTTTTTTTCTTGACTAATTAGGGATGCCCAATAAGATCACAGTTGTTTTACGAGCGTTAGGGGATTGTTCGAAGCTCATAACCCTATCCTGCAGAAAAAATGCATTGGGCTGCACAGTTCATAGAAACTGTGTGACCCAGTCTATAAATTTTCCCAAACTATGTGAGGGATAGAAAAAAGCCTCAAGAGGTCTCAACGTTTAAGAAAATTGTGCATCCAAGAGATCTTGCCTGTGCTGGTGGATTTGTAGTTTTTATCAGAGGGTTTTTCACTATTTATGCATTGTTGGTAAACCATGCACATGAAACCATATTGATTCCCTCTTTAGGTAGTGGTAGGTGCACGCTTTACACACGATTTGTACAATCCTGTATCTAAACCATGCAGCTTGGATATTTTGGGTGAATTTATTTTTTACCTTAAATAAAATTAAACCTTACCCCAGCTCTCATTTCTCCTCTAGTAGATATATGAGGATTTATTTTTCCCTTTGAAGCTCTCAAGCCTCCATCCCCCAAGGTTCTTGGATAAAACCCTTCTCCAGACTATCATTCTATCATTTTTTGTCTCATTGGATCTGTATTAGTATGTTATTCAATCATTATGAACCTTTATCCATTTATCTTTCTCTCTATGGAGTTATCAAGGTACATCCTCTTATACCATATTTTCAAGGAGTTCTTCAATTTTCTAATTTTATCTAAATCCATGCCAAATGAAGGGATGCTACTAGATGAGGAGGGTATTAAGAACTTGAGGTAGCAGTTCCAGTAACAATCCATTAAATTCATGATGTTTTATAACATGTAATATGTTTTTTATGATGGTTTCTCCTTGATTTGAACAAAAAATGGATCTACTTTAAATTGGTTGTCTATTCTAGAACCCATTGATCTTACTAGATCCCTTGAGATGTTATAGGTCATCCATCCTCAGAGTTATCTATTCCTTTTGGTGATCCCACATATATAATTAATTAGATGTCATGATTATAAATCTAAAACACCTACTCGTGTGTTTAACTTTACTTTTAAATGAAAATATCATCATGAAAATAGATGAATGTAGTGGTGTGGGATGGATATCACCATTATTAATTATAATGGATTTAATTAAATGTAAGTGTTATGACTATGTCACATGAGTAAATGTAACAATGGTTCCACCCTTTTCTTATTAAATGTTATTGAATAATGACTTACCCATTGGCTCATATTAAATCCAATTATTCTTATCACTATTGATTTATGGGCATGAAGACCATTGTTATATCTAAATTGGCATGATGATACTTGTGTTATATATATATAGGAAACATGTAAGTTTATATAAATGTGTTACTAGGCATGAAAACCCTATATATATATATATATGATACAAGCATGGCATGCCTATATGTGATACAAGAATGGAGACCCTTTATAAATGTGACATACATGCATGATGACCATTACCATGATATTGGGCATGACATCTCCTGTTCTTGTGATACTAGGTATGGTGAACCTATACATTGATACAGGGTAAGGTTTCCCCTACTACTCTCATATCGGGCATGTTGTCACCTTCAATTGTTATACCGGGAATTACGTCCCTTATTACTTGTTAAGTGATATTTCAGTATGGACAGAATGAGGTATTATTATCCTAGATTCCATTAGGAATTATAGCCAACCCATTTGTAGTTTTCATTGAGACTTATTATTATCTAAACACTACCATGTTATACACACATACTGGATATTTATAGACGTCCTTGGTCGTGGCCTACTGAGTTTATCTCACTCTCTATTTGAGACACTAATGGTACTTAGGCTGAATATATTCTTGTAGGTGTAGATATGGGTAAATTTCCACTCACTAATTCATGAATTCTTATATGTCTTAATATGGGATCTTGGTAGCCGATTACTGGGTTGGAGCTCAAGATTCTTATATATACTTTTTTCCATTTTTTACCTTTTGTATAGCATGAGTTGTATTGATTTTCTGTGAACATGTATACATATTTTCATAATTTTATAGTAAAATGACTTAGTAATACATTATATGGGATTCATTTACATATTTTACTATTATTCAATACTTGGATATTTATTCTTGCTTCTTCTATGAAGGGTTACTGGTCCAGTTGTGATAGTGTATGTTTCTGTTGTGTCATCTGTTTACATATATATCTGCTATTTATCTATTATTCTATATACATTTTTCTCCACTATGAAATGAGGGCATAATATCCCCATGGAAATAACTTAGTCCCTCACTACTAGTCGGATGCTTCTGGCATGCAGGGTGGTGTGCTTAAGGCCATGTGGCCAATCGGGCTCAGGGCACCTGTAACAACCCGATCATTTATGAATAAAATTCCATTTAGTTTAATGTCTTATGGATATAGAAAACACATGCACAATTTTTTTTATTATTGGGTTTAAATTACCTTTAAGTATAATTACCATTGATAATATAGTCATTGAATAGTGATCATACAACTAATATAAATATAAGGTTTTAACAAATCCTTTCGACATAGACAAAGGAAGTGATGGCCTCATCTTGTAGACTCAGTTCGTATGAAGCTCATTTTTCAGAGAATATAAAGGAGGTATCATCACTGGGATTTTATCTTGACCAATCCCAAGCCAAGTTCCAATAACTTAAGCATGAGCGAAATCGTTTACGGCGAAAGTTCAAGCTCTTCGACATCGTGACCCAGACCATGTTCATCGAATGACCCCAAGAAATCCCCATCATCACACACCTTACTCTAAGGATGTATACTACTTTAATAAAGATATATGTAAAAAGACACTAGCATTATGATTATGTGCATTATTTTTTATATAATAATGAATATAATTTCATATTATTACTCTTATGTTGTAAAATATTTTTAAAGCAGAAATTTTATTATTTTTGGTTAATATTCAAATCCAAATAGGTAATATATTTTGATTAATTAATGGATTTTTAAATTAAATAATATTTTAATAAAATATTTTTATTAAATTAATTTTATTAAATATAAATTATCATATAATTTTTATGAAGTCAATTGTAATTTTAATTTAGGTTTGTAATCTATTTTTTTTCAAAACCAAATAATTTTCAATAAATATCATTTTTTATTTTAAAAATAAAAATTCATATATTTAAAAATTTATTTATATGAAATGAATATTTTTTTTAGAATCATGACATCAATATTATCCAATGGTGAATTTTCCATAATTTTCTTTGACAATCAAATTTTTATGTAAAAATAAAATACCGTATAAATAAAATGTGTGTTTTATGACATCATAATGACCCCAAAACGATGTAATAAATACTATAATGGGTATTATCATCCCAATATATGTTTTACTATTAAAATAATTTTATTTTAGATTGGTTTAACTTATTTTATAAAGACTTAGTGAATAATCCAAAATGTATAATATATTTTATGATTTTAAATTCATTTCCTTGAGAGTGTGACTCACATCCACATAAGCAAGGTAAATATTTTATTATTTTTGGTCATTTTCCATAGAAATTAATTTTTTCCACACCTATTTGGAAAAAAACATGGTCAAAAACCATGGTAAGGTTTGTTATTTTGAATATTAAATTATATAGATTCCAAAACCTAAGTTCATGAAATGTTAAAGAATTGCCTTCTCATTTACTTTATAAACCCTCCTAATATATCATTTATATTCACTAAAAATCCTTTTATCATGTCCCTTCTATTCACTAATCTCTATCTAGAATACTCACAAGGTGCTCCTTGATGTCAAGAATCCTCTTTTGAAGCATTTGAAGTCACACGCTCAAGTAAGGGATCTTCCACCCTCCACTTTTATCAAGAATTCTTTGCATGTTATGTCTTTTAATATCTTTTATTCCCATCTTGTGATATGTTATTAAATATCCAACTTAATTAAAAATTAAAATATAAATTATGAGATCCATTTTCACTCTCATTTATGCCTCTTATGAACCCTTATGTGTACCCATTACCATAAATTTTTTTCATAATAGATCATCACTTTCCTTTATAATTTTTATCCAAGTTTATTAATGTTGTTATAACCATTTATTTTCAATTAAAAATGTTGTAGTATGATTTAAAACCTCCCCCATACTTCCCTCATTAATTTTTAATGATGAAAGAACCCTTTATCACTCATTAATGTCTTCTGTGTACACTTGTTACCATGCCAAAATTACGTAAGGTATTTCTATCTTCTTATTTATGTTCATGCATTTCTTCTATATTATGTATCTAAATTCCATTTCATATTTTGGGATATTATGTTCCATGATATGATTACTATCTATTTCATGTATAAATTATTATATAACCCCTTCTCTCTCATCAATCCAATTTATGAATTTCTATATGACGTTGTTATGCTGCCAAAATCGCTTCATGATTTTCCAAGACAAAATCGTCGTGTACTGAATACCATAAGCATTTATCTATCAAGGGTATTCATCATTATGAACATATATATATTTTTGAATTTTACTTACACCTATTTATTAAAAATTATTTTATCATGTAATAAATGATTATTTTGAATGAATCCATGTTATAAGATCTATGTGGCACACTTAAGCATGAGCTTGAAATGATTTTGAAGGGTTCACCCTGATAGCGCTTCAATACATTGGGTAATGTTTAGTATCATGATATTCAATGTGAAATGAGAGTTTAATCAAGATAATTATGTTCAATGAGGGTTTATTCATTCTAATCCATGTTCAATGATCCTTGACTCATGCTAATATCATGTTGTATGTTGTTTCCGGGTTTCCATGATATTATAATCATGTTATATCAGGCCTTTATGATCATGTTTCTCTTATATTTAATTGATATTACTATTTCCTAACATGTATTGTATTATTCATGTTATTCCTTTTTAACTCCTTTACTATGATTTATAGCTCACCCCTTTCTTAAATATTTCCACAGGTTATCCCATGTAGTGTTAAGTACGAAGAAATGAGTTGGTCATGTCAAAGAAGTTTGAAATAAAGATGTTGAATTTCATGTTTTAATTTTTTATGCAATGTTCCTAATTTCCCAAGACACTATAAATCTTGATCGTCAGAGTTTTTTAAGGGAAATTTTATGTAATAAATCGTGATTAAGTGTTGAATAAAGAGAAGGGTTGTTACAGTTCGTATCAGAGGATAGGTTTGTTTATTTTTGGTATTAGGTTATAAAACTAAGTTAAAGCTTTAGGGATAAGATTGTATATAAGAAAATAATCACTAATTTTTTCTGAGTATATTGTAAGTAGTTTATCAATCAAATAAATCCATGTCTTTATATGAATATGTAAAGGTGGATCTAGCATAGATGTATCCAGGGGTAAAACCTTAAAATAGTTATTGGAGCTAGACTCAAAAGAGAAAGGGTGCACAAAAATGGGCCTTGCTACAATCTTGGTTTGACACTCATGAGAGAAATTCTTTGGTAAATTCATAATCATATTATGAACCATTATTAAGGGAACAAAAAATACCTTAATAATATATGTTGGGAAGTATATCATGGATAACTTAGATTGAAAATTATAAATTCATAAGTTATGGAGATAATTTTAATTTAAAAGTCATCCCTTTTTTCATTAGATTACCTTTTATATGTTGAAATATTCATCCCTAATTATCCATTTATTCTAGTTAATTGTTGAAAATAGTAGGAATCAAGTTAACAACTTATGTGAAGGGAAATGTGATAAATGTCCCAACAAGATTCCCAATCAAATGGGAGCTCAAGTAGGACATATTATGATTATAAAAAAACAACTGTCAAAAATCATGAATAATAATTGGAACTTTTTTAAATACCTAATGAAATCAAGAAAGATGAAGACAACATCTCAAGAATGTTCATCTAACAAAAGTGATAGGGGAAAGAGGTCCCAACTTTCTTTATGTATCTAGTGTGGAAATAAGCACCATGGAATATGTCACAAAGGGGCTAGGTGATGTTTTAAGTTTGTAAAGGATGGGAACAAAGTATCCAATTTCCATGAAAAAATGGATAATGTGGTGGATGGAAACAAATTTCCATCTATGTCATCTTACACAGCTCTATGTCATAAATGTGGAAAAGTAGGGAATTATCCAAGACAATGCTCTATTGCAAGGGATGAGAAGCTTGAAGAGCATCAAAAATATCTATGATCATGGGAGAATGAAAATACCTATGCTAATATGGATAACCATTAATGAATTACATATAACCACTACATCAATGTAGTGTATGCAATAATGTATTTTAATTCATGTCATATTAGTATATATTTTATGTTTTCTAAGAACATAGAGAACCCACCAGAAATGATATTAAATCATTAAGGAAATCTTCTATAAGTTTTTTATCACATGGTGAAGTTTGTGGAAATGTTCTTCTTGAAAATATTACAAGTCTCTCTTTCATGAAATTTGTGGAAAAATGACAAATTCATCACCTATTCCTCAAGGAAGTTGAAAATTCATGATCAAAACTATTCCACACATGATCTGGAGTTGGCAGCTATGATCTTTTCATTGAAAAAATGGAAGCATTATCTCTTTGTGGAAAAGTGTGAAATATATACCGATCACAAAATCATCATGTATATATTCACACAAGTTTAGTTGAATATGCTCCAATGAAAATGGTTAGATCTGAACAAAGACTACGACTGCTCAATTCACTACTATCCGAGGGAAAGCGAATAAAGTAGCAGATGCTTTAAGTAGAAAGGATAAAACAACTCTTTCATTGATAAGAATTGATAAGGATCCAATATCCTTATATTTGATGAAGATGGACATGGGAATCATAAATATCGGAACAAAATCAATCCTTTCACAAATGATTTCTCAACCATATCTTTTGGAAAGGTTAAAGGATTCTCAAAAAGATGATGTGGGAATTCAGAAGAAAGTGGAAACTATCAGAAAAAGGAAATTCCCAAAGTTCTATGTTAATGAAGAAAGAATTGTGGTGTTTGTGTCAAGACTATGTCTTCCATCCAATCTGGAGTTAAATAAAGAATGTTTGGTTGATGCACATAGTTTAAATTTCACCATTAACCCAGTAAACATAAAGATGTATTGATATCTCTGAGATCATTATTGGTGGGATAACATGAAGAAAGAGATCCCTGAGTATAAATCAACATTCCTGGCATGTCAACATGTGAAGGATGAGAAGAAGAAGTCTAAGGGGATGATGCAACCATTACCCATACCAAAATGGAAATGGGGGAACATCACCATAGACTTTTTCACCGGACTTCTGAAGAAATCCAAAGGAAACAATGCTATCTAGGTTTTTGTGGATCATATTACAAAGACAACACAATTCATTGAAATTCAAGAGGATTTATCATTGGATCAACTGACATGGATATACATCAGAGAAGTGGTAAGGCTATATGGAGTAACACTGTCGATTTTATTTGATCGAGATCCAAGATTCACCACTATATTCTGGGAGAGTCTCCAAATTGATCTCGATACTGAGCTGAACTTTAGTATGACTTATCATCAACAAACTGATGTCCAATATAATAGGACTATACAAACACTTGAGAACATGATGAGGGCATGCTCAATGGACTTAAAATGAGGATGGGATCAACATATTCTTCGGGTTGAGTTATCTTACAACAAGAGTTTCTTCTCAAGCATCCAAATGTCTCCTTATGAAGCCCTTTATGGGAAGAGGTGCAGAACACCAACATGTTAGGATGATGTTAGGGAGCAAAAACTTCTAGTTCTAAAAATGGTCAAAGAAATGGTGGAGAAGGTTAAGACCATCCAACAACAAATTTAATATGCTCAGAGTCAACAAAAGAGATATACTGATAATCAATAATGAGACCTAGAGTTTGATGTTAGAGACACGGTAGTCCTCCGCATATCACCATGGAAGTGATTTATGAGATTTATAAAGAAGGGAATGTTTTGTCTATGGTACATCAGACCTTTTGAGATTCTTGATCGCATCGGAGTAGTGTCATATCGACTAGCACTTCCACAAAACCTGTCTCAATTAAATTATGTATTCCATGTATCACACTTTAAGAATTACATACCTAACCCATCACATTTACTCAATCCATAGGTGGTACCATTGTAGAATGATCGCTTCTATAAAGAGAATTTGGTGAAGATATTAGATCATAGAGACAAAGTTTTATGAAATAAGATTGTTACACTCATCAAGGTGTTGTGGAAAAACCAATTGTTTGGATAAGAAATGTGGGAACTTAATGAAGTGATGAGGCAGAGTTACCTTCATCTGTTTTAGTGTGGGAAAAAATAAATTTCAAGGGTGACATTTCATAAGGGGTAATGTTGTAATGACCCGATCATTTATTAATAAAATTACCTTTCTTTTAATGTTTTATGGATATAGAAAACACATGAACTCTTTTTTTATTATTGGGTTTGAATTAACATTATGTATCAATACCATTGATAATATATCCAATGAATAGTTACCACACAACTAATATAAATTTTAAGGTTTTAACAAATCCTTTTGACATAGAAAAAGGAGGCGATTGCTTCATCTTGTAGAATCGGGCCGTACGAAGCGCATTTTTGGGATCTTGGAAAGGAGTTAACATCACTATGATTCTATATTGAACAATCCAAAGTCTAGTTCCAACAATGTAAGCATGAGAAAAAAAATTATGAGAGAATTTCAAGCTCATCGACATCGTGGCCCATACCATATTCAACGAATGACCCCAAGAAATCCCCACCATCGCCCAGCTCACTCTTAGGGAATATGCTGGTGTAATAAATGGATATTTAACAAGAACCAATCATTATGAATATGTGCATTAGTTTTTTTATATAACAATGAATATAATTACATTTTATTATTGTTACTTTGTAAATGATTTTTAAAGCATAAATAGTATTTTTTTTGTTAATATTCAAATTCAATTAAGAAATCTATTTTGATGAATTAATTCATTTTTAAATTAAATAATATTTTAATAAAGTATTATTATTAAATTAATTTTGTTAAATATAAATTATCGTATAATTTTTATGAAGTTAGTTGTAATTTTTATTAAGGTTTGAAAACTGTTTTTGTCAAAACCATTCAATTTTCAATAAATGATGATTTTTTTTAAAAAAATGAAAATTCACATATTTAAAAAATTATTTAGATAAAACTAATATTTTTTTTGGAATTGGGATGTCAAAATTTTCCAATAGTGAATTTTTCATAATTTTCTGAAACAATCGAATTTTTGGGTAAAAATTAAATACTGTATAAATAAAATATGTGTTTTATGACATCATAATGGCCTGAAAATGATGTAATAAATACTATAATGAGTATTATCGGGCCAATATATTTTTCACATTAAAATAATGTGATTTTATATTTTTTTAATTATTTTATATAGCCTTAGTGCATCCTTCAAAATGTATAATATATTTTATGATTTTAAATTCATTTATTGGATACTGTGACTCACCTCCACATAATCATGGGACATATTTTTATTATTTTTCTCTATTTTCATTATGAAATAGTTTATTCCACTCCTCTTTGTAAAAAAACCTTTGGGAAAAAACATGGGAAGGTTTGTGGTTTTGAATATTTAATTTTACATATTCCAAAACCTAAGTTTGTGAAATATTAAAGAATTTTCCATTTATTTTTTTATAAACACCCACCCAATATCCCTCTTATCATCACTCAAAATACTTTTAACACGTCCCTAATCTTCCATTACCTCTCTAGAATCCTCCCAAGGAATTCCAATCTCTCAATAAGATCCTTTTAACGCTTTTGAAGCCACACACTCAAGTAAGGGATCTTACACCCTCCTCTTTTATCAAGAATTCTTTTCATGTTATGTATTTTAATCTGTTTTATTCCTATGTTGGGATATGTTTTTAAATATCCTAATTACTTACCATTTTATTTATAAGTGATGATATCCCATTTCACTCCTATTTATTCCTCTAATGAACCCTTATGTGCACCTATTACCATGCCGAATCTTCGTAAGGGACCCTTTCTTTCCTTCCTTTTCCATTTTATTCAAGTTTCTTTATGTTGTTATACCCTTTTATTTTTAATTAAAAATGTGGGTATCTAATTTATCACCTCCCCCATACTTCCCTCTTTATTTTTTAATTATTAGATAATCCTTTATCTCTCATTAATGTCTTCCATGTACACATGCTACCATGCCAAAATTCTGTAAGGGATTTCTCTCTTCTTATTTCCATTCAAGAATTTATTCTATATTATGTATCTAAATTTTATTTCATATATTAATATTTTATGTGTCATGATACCCTTACTGTATATTTCATGTATAAATTAATAGATACCCCTTTCTCTCTCATAAACCCAATTTATGAATTTTCATATGACGTTGTTATGCGGCCAAAATTGCACTATGATTTTCCAAGCCTAAATCATCATGTAGTGAATACCATAACCATTTATCTATCAATGGTTTTCAACTTTATGCATATATATAATTGTATAATGTTACTTGCATGTATGTATTCTACATTATATTATCATGGAATAAATTATTATGTTGAATGAATCAATTTTATACGATCTATGTGGCACACTTAAGCATGGTATTGAAATGATTAGGAAGGGTGTTCCCTGATAGTGATCTAATTCATTGGGTAATATTTAGTATCATGATATGCCATGTGAAATGAGGGTATAATCATTCTAATTCATGTGAATTGAGGGTTTACTCATGGTAATCTGTGTGTAATGACCCTTGGCTCATGCTAATATCATGTTGTATGTTGTTTCCAAATTTCAATGTTTTAATAATGATGATATAGCATGCCATTATGTTCATGTATCTCTTATGATTCATTGATATTCCTATTTACTTACTTATGTTGTATTCTTCATGTTATTCCTTATTTACTCCATTACTAGGCTTTATAGCTCACCACTTTCTTATATATGTCCTCAGGTTATCTCATGATATGTTATGTATAAAGGAATGAGTTGGTCATGTCAAAGAAGTTTGAAATAAATATTTTTTATTTCATGTTTTAAGTTGTTATGTAATGTTTCTAATTTCCCAAGACATTGTACCTCTCAATCCTTAGAGTTTTCTTAAGTGCACAATTATATAATAAATAACGATTAAGTGGGTAATATAGAGTAGGGTTGTTATTGCACCTCTGAGTGGCACTCATTTCGGGACACCACAAGTGATTTCCGAGTAGTATTATTTTTATGCTTTAATATTCCAAGACAGTAGTCAAGAGATTAGGAAGGTAATTGAGATTCAGTAATAATTTTTTTCAAGGAGTATTTGACCCATTTATAGAGAAAACCAAAATTCCCTCAAATTTAAATTTATATTTCATTCTTTCTTCCAATAATAATTAATTTTCTTCCATCATTGGGTGACACTCTTGAATTAAAATGATATTATTGAAATTATGGAGGGTTATTTTTTATTGAAACCCAATGAGATGAGGGTATCCCATCTCATGCATCGTCATTGGAACTTTACAAGAAATTCACATTCCATTAATATTCCATTCCAAGTCGAAGCATTGTGTTAGTTTCATTGCCTAGGATTTATATGAGTGATTTGATTATTACAAGTATAATTATTATTGGAATATTATTCTTGTAGTAAATCGAGAAAACATAGTTGGTACTTATAGTTCCTTCCATAAAAAATATGTTTCTCCTATTTTTGGTTATAGTAGATACCCTAAGGAGTCAACGATGGCATGTTGAGTCACAGAAAATTTTTCATATGGATTGGAACATGTTATGGTACGGATTAACTGGATGCCATATTTCAGTTCATAAGGTTTATGGGTCCTTATAGATCATAATTGATGACATGTTTGATTCCACTATCTAAAGGGAATTGAAATATGAATATGAATTAAAAATAAAATTTTAAATTACAAAAAACAAAGATTGAACTTTTCCCAACCTTATTAGTGGGTGGTAGGTAGCATCTCTTATGTTTTATATATTACTCCAATCTCCCAGACCTGACACTTAAAGCTGGAAAATGGGAGCAACTATTATATTGAAATGAGGTGTACCTATTCTACTCATATAAAAGTGTCGTTTTCTATTACTGGATCTATCTAAGAATTTTTTTTAATCTACATATAAATTCCACCATGATTTCCTTCAATTGAATTCTAGGAGGGCGGAGATGACCATGCTCAAGAGATGGTGGGCCCTGAGCTACCAGCTATACCTCTAGTAGTTCCACTTGTGGAACATATTTCTATTATTTACATGGGTGATGATTTTAAATTTTTAGGGGGATTTATATAGATTACGTAAATTATATAGGGGGTATCACACTCTACCCCTTATATGGGAGAATTGACTCAGGAGTTCTAGCAGCAACATCTTCCCATGTTTCCAATGGATGGAGGACTATATTCTATAGACTTATGGATCAATACGACCATTTATATATTTGAGAATCTAGAGACACATCTTTATAGGATATTTAAACTCACTAATTATATTCTTAGAGGATCTAACAAACATATATGGGATATTCTAAATGAGGCTGGTTATTATTGGGAAGTGACTTGGAGGGATTTCCAATCAAGCATCATTGATTATTTCTTCAATGAGACCCTAAGGGTTTATTCTTTCAGGGATTTCATGAAACTGTATAAGGGTTCGATGATAGTAAAGGAATATTAAACTCATTTTATATATTTTCATCACTTTTTTCCTATATATACTGCTAATGATCCAATAAAGGCTAGATACTTTTGAGGATGGCCTAAGGCATCCTATAAATTCTCAACTAAATGTTTTCTGATGGATACAATATCTGATATAGTGAATCATGACCTTATCATTGAACAGAACCTGAGGAAAGAAGATGGGGTGATCCGGGGTGGTTGAGAACCCAGGTAGGGTGGCGGTTCTATTAGTGTTCCGAAACGATGCTTTGATACTTAGCGCGTGAGCATTGATAGCTAGTTAACACCCACATATAGTTATGTGGTTTTCCACTAGTTTATAAAGCATTAGAATAAAATGAAAAAATATCATAGAAAACTCTTCGATGGCTAAGGATATGAAAGATTGGGGAATTTTCAGTATTTCTATAGGACCTTCCCATCTGTGCTGAGTAGTAGAGGATTTGTGTGAGCTCCACCTTTAGGATTAGGATCAGTAGAACCTTGAAAGGAAAGTAGATGGAGTATTTTTGTCCATGTAGGCAAAAGACAAGGTCATTAACATGGTAGATAGGTTTCAGATACATAGAACCAATATATAAGAACTTCTCCATGTAGTTAGGTTACAATAGAGGGTCGTGGATTAGGCCAGATTTATTCAGTGAAACCTATAACAGAGGAGAAGGATGCTGGGACATGTATTATTTGAGGTATTATTATATCAAACTTCACTATATTCTATACCTTATTCCATTGAGTATCATCACATTCCTTCATATCTGTGCCTATTTTGGAGATACTAGGGCATGATGTTCAGTTCTGTAGTGGTGTTATGAGACTAGATACTCCTTTTGGTATAAGTTCTAAGATTATACATCTAGGAAAAGACTATCCTTTTGAGGTAGTAATCCATTGTTAATTATTAAACCTCTTCATCGATGAGATGTTAGGTTTTTATGTCATTCTATATATGGAGTGGTTGGTTTCTTATCATGCCTATGTGGATTGTTATCGTCATAGGGTGTTGTTTACATCACTAGAGGGAGAAAATTATTTTCAAAATGTTGAGTTGGATGTCAAAGTGGGTTGGGATGGACTGTATAATCATGGTCAAGGTGGAGTGACCACCCAAATTTCTAACCTTTATGTGAATGATTACAGATTACATCAGACTCAGTTCCATCTTATAGTTGATCAATTCAAGGATATATTTATTGAAATGTTTTCTGGACTACCTACAGAGAGAGAGAGATAGATTTTACTATCTAGCTAGTTCCTAGAGTTACACTTATACCCATTCCCCCTTATAGGATGGATACTACTAAGTTTCAAGAGCTGAACCAGAAGCTATAAGATTTATATTCTAAAGGTTTTATACAACCTAGTACTTCTCCCTAGGGTTCACCAGTTATTTTTTCCAAGATGGTGGATGGAACCCTCAGTCTTTGCATTGATAGAAAAAAAATTAATTATCTTATAGTGAAAAACCGATATCCCTTACAGCATATCAATTATATTTTAGACCATATATGAGGATCAAGGGTTTTCTCAAAGATCGACCTGAGATTGGGTTATCATCAAGTTTGAGTCAGATATTTAGATATTCCATGTAAGGCTTTCTATCGTTGGTATGGTTTATATGAGTATATCATTATTCCATTTGGTCTTATAAACGTTTCATCCATATTCATGGATTTAATGAATAGGGTCTTCCATCCTTATCTAAATTTCATTATGGTGGTATTCATAGATGACATATTAGTGTGTTATCATACTCAAGGTGACCATTCCACACATCATGAGATCATTTGGAAAACACTAAGAGGGAACCGGGTGTATTATAATCTTATTAAATGTCACTTCTAGATCAATAAGGTTTAGTTCCTCGGTCATATTATCTTAGATGAAGGAGTTTTGGTTGACCTAGAGAATGTGAGAGTTGTAGTTCACTGGAAGTAGCCAAAAAATGTATTTGATATAAATAGTTTCTTTGGAATATATGGCTATTATAATATTATTATATAGGACTTATCATTCTTATAATCGCCTCTTATAGGCTTGACTAAGAAGGTTGTGAAGTTTATATGGTCAGAATCCTTCGAGACAGCCTTCCCGAAGCTGAAAGGGTGATTAACTTTAGCGTTGATCTCAATTATTACAGAGCTATGAAGAATCTATATATTATATTGCGATGAACTATTTATCATTATAGGAGTAGTTGTTATTTAGTAGGATTGATTCATTGCCTATAGGTCATGAAATTTGAGGCATCTTGAGTGAAATTACCCAACACATGATATTTAGATGGTAGTTGTTGTGCACACCTTGCGTTGTTAGATGCATTACTACTAGGAGAGATTTTTAGTGGTGTTTATAGACCAAAAAATCTCCAAATATATATTTAAAAACAGATAATAAAATATCAGGGACTGAACATGGGTTGAATATCTACATTTCATTGACTTTGATCTTGCCTATATTCCGGGGAAAGGAAATGTTGATGTCGATGCTCTGAGCAGGAGGACATAACCACAGGTAGTTCATGAGGCCATTAGTGAGTGGAATATTATGGATATGTTTAATGAGATGAATATAAAGGTTTAAGACCTTCTTGTATAGTCTATTATTACATCACTATCAGTGAAATCTTCACTTTTGGAGAAGGTAAAGATGAGATATTTTTTCAAATCCTAAATGCTTGGTTTTACTAAAGAGTATTTTTGGTGAGAACCCACCTTTGGGTTGGACTATCAATGGTGACGATATCTTACATATAAATGGGCATATATAGGTTCCTATAAACATTAGAGATGAGCAATTTTGTAATTCACATGCTTCTCAGTGCGCATTTCATTTAGGTATATCCATGATGTATCTTGATATGCATTAACAATATTGGCGGTTAGGGATGAAGTGTCAGATAGTGGGTTTTATTACTAGGTGTTCCATTTGTTAGTAGGTGAAGGTGGATAACTAGTGACCATATAGATTGTTACTACCACTTCAATACCTGGAATGGAAATGTGAAGATATTTCTAGGTATTTTGTAGTCGGCTTACCAAGTTCACCTAAAGGTTGAGATGCAGTTTGGGTAGTCATGGACTGACTGATGAAAGTATCCCACTTCATTGCAATCTGGGAGACTTTGTCAGCTAATGAGATAAAATAATTGTATTTCCATGATATGATATGGCTACATGGGATCTCTATTAATATCATTTCAGTTATGGATAGTCATTTTACATCAAGTTTCTGGAAGTGTTTACATAAATCGATGGGTACATAGGTGCTTCTGAGCCCAAATTTTTACCCTCAAACTAATGGTCAGTTGGAACATGCTATATAGGTGTTAGAGGACATGCTCTAAGAATGCATCCATTATTTTAGAGGTTCTTAGGGGAAACATAGAATTCTTTGATATTTCTACTATAATCATAACATTTAGGTGATGATTCAGATTTCTTCTAATGATGCCTTATACAATTTGTTGTGTCATTCACCCCTGTGCTGGTTAGAGGAAGGATATGTAGCGTTAATGGGTCCTCATATCATTCAAGAGAATTTGGATCTAGTTCATCCATTCATTAAGAGGATTTATACTGCTCATTCTAGAAAGTAATATTATGTTGGTCACCATCTACGAAATCTAGAGTATGAGGTTAGGGATCATGTTTTCTTATGGATATTACCTAGACTTTGGCATAGATGGATATAGTGGTATGGGAGGTTGTTTCATCATTATGTTGGTACTTTTTGAGATCTTACAGAATGTTGGGAAAGTATATTATCAGTTTTTATTACCTCAGAGGCATCATTACATGCAATATGTCTTCCACATTTAATGACTTCATAGTGATCATGGTGACCGGTCTCATAATTTTGATCCTAGGGACACTGATTTAGATGTTGATTTTTATTTTGAATACTATCCTATACACATAGTTGACTAAATCACAAAGGACATTTGAGGATGATATGTCTCTTTAGTATGGTTTCTATTACAACATGACAATATATAGGATGAGACTTGGGAGTGGGAGGCTGACATACATGCTCAGTGGTGGGAGTTATTCTTGAAAAATGTTTCATCTCCTTGATCTTGGGGATGATTTCCATTAAGGGGGGAATATTGTAAGAATATAGATCTTTCTTGAGTTATGAATCTTTTCACTCCAAATATTTGTTTTTTGATTATGAAAAACACTTTTAAGGAAAAGTGAGAAACCAATACAGTACAAAGATAGGTGATCAGTCAACATGATATGAAATTTTTGAATCTAAGAGCTGCAGTTTAAGACTTTTAGAGACCTTACCTCTGAGGAGGCTCCAGTGGAGACCAGAATCCTCCTCGTCTATAACGTTGTTGAGGATGTTGTCGAAACTGTAAACCATCTTGTCCCAAGTCTGTATGAACTCTTCTATAGTAACCTTTTACCCTTTGAATCCACGTGCCAAAATTCCAAGTTGTTTTTAGGCCCAAGCACCCTTCTCCTTAGATAGGTTGGTCTGGAACCGCCTCCCAACAAGTCTGTCAAACTCCACTTACGTAGTGATGACCTCTAAGCCCTTGTCCAAGAATTCTTCATTGCATTCGAGAATGGTTTTCCACTCATCACATTCCATCAATTATTTACCACTTTGGTGGATAACTGGAACAATCATCTCTTTAACTGCGTTCACTTGGTCGGTGGAAGATGACTTCCCTGCTGGTGATTCCATCTCCTTCAAATAAATTCTCCCCACTTACTTGGAACCCTTCTGATGGGGATACCCTTTAATTGGGGATCTGGTGATAGGAGGGCTAGATAGGAAGGAGTAATCTTTTTTCTTCCGCGGCCTCCGAGAGTGATTTATAAAACCTTCTGGGTCAATGATGGTGTTCTTCCCCTTCTTTTAGGATAATCTGATATATTCCTCCTCAAGATCAACTTCCTTTGGCTCGACTAGGGAATCCGAATCAGAATCACTATCCACTTGAAGATCCTCCAGGCACAAAGGATTTCCATGGACAACCTCCTCTTCATCCCCTTACTCAACCACATGACACTCTTCCTCTTCCAACACTTCAAAACGATTAAGAGAACGAGTATCCATTCCACCAAACTTCACTTTGTTCGTATAGGTTGAAGTGGTAGGAAATACCTACTTAGAAAACTCTAAACCACTAGTCTACTCAAAACCATGACCCATATACTGAGGTTGATTGTTTGTGTCATCCCAACCCACACATTGAAAAATATCACCAGCACATGGATAAGAGACCTTCTGCACAACGAGTTCATTGGTCGGGCTGGAGGGTTCCTGAAGACTGGCTAAGACAACATCCAATGGGGGGGGGTCCTCTCCTCAAGCCCATCCTCATGAACATGCATGGCCACCCCTGCCCCCCTAGACAAAGGACTAACACCCAAATCCCGTCTCAGACGAGAAAAAGCATCCGAGACGCGAGGCCCCGATCCTGGAAGAAACACTTTCTCCACTATGCCTAAAGAACCTCCAAACCCCAAACAAGATAGAACATCTGCATGGTGTAGGACCTTCCTGAGGTGATCCTCACCTGATGATTCTGGGGCCACATGCCCCAAGGCATCACCGCACACCATCTTATTCCCGACTGGAGAAGAAGCATGGACCGAGCAATCCTCACTGATCACAACCAGAGCTGCAAGCCCTACGGACGTAGAAGGAGGATCGACCAAACGAACACCAGGAGCCCTTTTGAGGCACTCCAAATGACAGTGGCCCTGCCAGAAACAGATCGAGCAAAAATTTATCCACGATTCGTAAACAATGGGTTGAGCATACATGTATTCTTCCTCAATCACGATCCACACAACGTCAAGCGGAGGTCATGAGAGTTCCATTTCAACACAAATGCACACCACAATTGGGTGCTTCAGGGTAGAGGTCTTCCAATCGGTGCATAGGAAATGACCGATTGAGTTCCCTATTGACCGCAGAAGAGACTGATTCTGGAAGGGCAGTGGAAGACCAGGAAGCTGGAGCCAGATTGCCGATGTAGATGGGTCCCGATTCACGTGCAGGTCAAACGACCAGAAAAGAAGATGAAAATGAAATCCACGAACCGATTTGCATGATCTAGACCAAGCCCACAACAAATAATCCTCATCAGCGAAACAAATAAGAATCTTTCACGACCCTAGGATCCCAACCAATGCACACTGACATAAATCCCATTCCTCATTCACATACCGGTCAAACATCTCCATAGGAGGCTGGCGTTGAACGAACTTCACCACTAGAGCTGTAGAAAGTAGCGTGGAGGCTTTGGTGAATTCTCGCGGAGAAATCAGAACCACTGGTTGACCCTGAAGGATCCCAGGAACCTTCGGCGATACATTGATGTTGGGGAATACTGGGAGAGATTCAACTGAAGAAAGCGGGAAGGAAACCATACCCCCACCCCGAGAACCCTGAAAACGATCACCGAGAGCCAGTTGATGCCCCTCCCCCGGAGAGGGAGGGGCCACCAGAGACGCCATCAGCGCTAGGGCATTGCCCGTCCGAGAGGGAGAGAGAGAATTTGTCGGCTCCATCTATGTTTTATGGGGATTGTTCGTAGCATAGAACCACAACTAGTGGAAAAAACACACTAGGACACAAAGTTTGTAGAAACTGTGCGACCCAGTCTGCATGATTTATCTAAACAAGTGAGAGATAGATAGAGGGACTCAAGAGGATATATGGTTTAAGGAAATTGTGTGTCCATGGGCACATTCCCATGTGGGTGCCTCCCTAGTTTTTAGAATAGGGGATTCATGTTTTGTGTATGGATAGTCAAAACATACACATGAAACCATGTGGGGTCCCTACTTAGACAATGGGAGGTGTATAGTTGGTGCATAGTTTGGTAAAATATATGGAAAAACCAGGAAACCCATATATTTTTAGTGAATTTACTTTTTCATTTAAATCAAATTAAAACTCACCCCTCCTCTCATTTCTGCTCCAAAAAACAGAGGAGGCTTTCTTACTCTCTTTGAAGCTCTCAAGCCTCTCTCCTCTAAGGTTTTTCAACAAAAATCTGATTTGAACTCTAATTCAAGTGTTTTTCATCTCATTGGATTTGTGCCAGAAATTTCATCGATTATATTACACCTTCTTCCATTTATCTTTCTCTCAAAATTTTTATTGGGGTGTGGTATCTTATGCCATATTTTTAGGGTGTTCTTCTTTTTTTATATTTTATCCCAATACAAGCTAAAAAAAGGGCCGATACTAGATGACAAGAGTATCATTATAATGAGGTAGGTGGTACAACATTAATCCCTTAAATTCTTGAAGTTTTATAACATTTGATATGTTCTACATTCTGGTTTCACAGGGCGTTTCCCCTAAAATGGTTCTAATTTAAAGTGGTTATTTATTCAAGAAACCATTGACCTTATTAGATCACTTTAGATGTTAGAGGTCATCCAACATCAGAGTGATACATTCCTTTGGGTGATCCCTCTTACATAAATAATTGGATTTCATGGTTATAAATTCAAAACACCTATTGGAGTTTTTTTCATTAATTTTAAATGATAATATCATCTTTATATAATATGAATGTACTGGTGTGGCATGGAGAACACTCTTATCAAAAATAAAGAATTTAATTGAATGTGAGTGTTATGACGACATCACCTGATTAAATATAACAATTTTCATTCCCTTTTCATTATTAATTTTTAATGAGTTATGAAATACCCGTTGGCTTATATTAAAGTATATGATTTTTATCATAGTTTATGTATGGTCATGATGACCCTTTTTATATCTAAATGGGTATGGAGACCCTTGTTCTTGTTATATCTATATGGTTATAGATTCCCATTATACAAATGTAATAGTATGGATGATGAACCTTTATATATATATGATACAGGCATGGAATCCTTATTTGTGATATGGGCATGGCGACCCTTTATAAAAATGATATACGAGATAAGATGACCTTTACCATGTTACTAGGCATGGCATCCCTAATTCTTGTCACACTGGGCATGTAATCCCTATACTATGATACTAGTCATGGAGTTCCCTACTACTATGATGCTAGGCATGGAGCCCCCTTCTACTCTGATACTGGGCATTGCATCCCTTGGTACATGTTCAAAGATATTCTGGCATGGGTCGAAGAAGGTTGTGCAATACTAGTTTATTTTAAGAATAAGTGTCGACCCATTTATAGTTTTCATTGTGGCTTATAATTATCTACCATTAACTTGTTATATATACAGACTGAATACTTATATACATCGTGGGTGGTGTCCAACTGATTTTATCTCACACCTTATTTGAGATGTCGACGGTACCTCGTAAGGCTATATACATGCATGTGTAGATAAGTGGGAATTTATGCTCAGGTATGCATTACATATTCCATGTCTTAGGATGCAATATTGGTAGCTAATGATTGAGATTGATCTCATGATGCTTGGATATACTTTTTTGAACTTTTGTACCTAATTTAGAGAATGGATTGTATTTATTGTCTGCTACAATGTATGCATTTTGTCACTATTTTATAGATACATGACATCATCATATATTGTATGTGATTAATTTACTACTTTTACTATTATTCAGTACATGAATATTTATTCTTTCTTTCTCTATAGTGGGTTATTTTTCCAATTATGATAGAGTGTGTTTCTAATATGACATATTTTTACATATTATTTTTATATTTATTTATAATTCTATATCTTCTATGATCCACTCTGACATGAGTTTATAGTCCCCCCATTGACACATCCAAGTCCCTCACTACAAGTCATAAGACTCTATGGTATTAGGAGTCACACATGAGGCCATGTGTCCAACCAGTCTTGGGGAACCTCTGAGTGGAACCCAATTCTGGGTTTTCATAATTTATTATAAATCAATGACATGTTATTTTTAACCAAGGTTATCCATAGTCATTTCTAAAACTTTAGTATGTTATCCTATACTTAAACTAATCCCCATGGATTTCACCAACGTTCTCTAATTTTAATATCTAAATATTTAATAAACCTTTACTCTAATACTAATGATAGTTACCCATACAGTTCAAAAATAAACATTACATCTTAATAGATTAATAGTCATTATATTGTATAAATACATGCCTAGGGTCCGTAAAGGTTTAGTGTCTTTGGATACTAGATACACAATATTCTTATTTCATGATGGATCTTCAAAATATCCCATAATTATCTTCCAGTATAATTCTCTTCTCATATATACCCTTCATAAATCCATTCTTCATAAAATGGGAAAGGAAACATAAGAAAAGGTGAGCTTATATGCTCAGTAAAGGTAAATAAGAGAGATATCAATGATCACTTAAACATAAAAAAACATAAGGGTTTGAGAACATGAGATTAACATTTGAAAACCATACCCATTATATCATAGATCATAATCTTCATTCATCATATAAAAATTGATAGTTCATAAGACATGAATCATAAAAAAATCGAAGAACAAGATCCCTAAGATCCTAACATTGGAAAAAATATAAGACTGTGGAATATACATAAGTATAGAAAATAATTTCCTTACTAGTAAAGGATCACTAAAACCACTATCATAGTGGATTTGGTTTACTCCCTACTATATCATATCCTTAGTGAAGGTTAAATCCAAAGACAATAATTGTGGATAGATTCCCTTATTGAAATAGGTTCACACCCCATTCCAAACCTTATTATATAATTTGATATCTTTCTTCACAAAATTCATTGGAGTGCTATATAATTTTGATCCCACCCATTACATAATGAAAATCATATATATGTGTTCTAAAAGATCATAAAAAACGAATCATAGAATATATCTTGGAAATAACATTGGTATCCTAAAAATTTCATCAACTCATCACATCCTAACTCATAGAAAATAAATGGTCTTTGTAATGGTTTTATAATAACTTAATTTCCTCATGGGAAAGAAATGGGTTTTATAGAATCATCCTTAAATCATCATAATCCTATGTAATCCAAAGAATGAAAGTTGATGGTATCATTGGATCATATCCCCAATAAATAATAGGTAGAATCGAATTATATTATCACATATGAAAAATCCTTTAAAATATCATTGGAACATTTATTAAAAAAAATACAATTTTATCTTTGAGATCACTTATTTAAAATAAAAAATATATCAAATAAGGGAAAAAAATTCCTCATAAATAACCTTAGAATCATGTATAGTAAGATTCAAATCATTGAGTGGTCATGATGGTGGGAAATTCTGTTTATGACATGTATTTTAAAACAAATATTCTGTCAACATTTTCATTGAAAATAAAAAGTGACTCACTCTGAAAATGAAAAGAGGAAACATTTTAAAAAAATATAAAAAAACATTTATGGATAGAAATGAATTTAAAAATTAAAATAATATTATTAAAAATATTCCACAAAAAATATTAATGAAAAAATTCACATGGAAGAAAAGTTATTTTTGACCGAAGAGAGAAATAATGTCGGTCTTCAATAAACAAAATTATTTTGATATATTGAGTACTTAAAGAAATGAAAATGAAAGGATAACGTGTAATATACAAAATTTAACCAGAGGATAAAAATTCAGGATTTTATTGAGATATATAACAAAAAAAGTTTCATTAGAAATATAATCTCAATCAATCTTGATAAAAAATGAAATTGTAACATAAATCTCTTACCTCGAATCTGACATTATTTGAATTCAATATAACCTCCTATAAAAATAATAAAATTTATTATAATTCTATAAAAAATTTATTCATAGTCTTATAACATCATATATGATCCACTTATAATATTTCAACACCCATTTATTAATAATTCGTTATTAAAATCTTCTTTTCCATGTGTTAACTATTTTATTTTTTTCATGAGAATTTTGGTTTTTTAGTTTAAAACCTTGTACTTTTATCATGGATATATAATATCCAGAATTATATTTAGGATATAAATATCATATATTTTCATTATATATATATATATCTCTATAAAAGGTATAGAAAGAAAAATAAATGACATCATTCATGGATTCGATAGGTCATACAAACGCATGAACATTATTTTCACTTTTCAATGGATGGAATCCAAGAAAGGTAAAGAATAATTCACCTTTATATAATCATTATTATATCATATATATTCATTAAAAATATATTTTTTTCTATCCATGTATATATTAAATGAAAATCAAATCGCATCACTTCATTGAGGTTGTAGTTCCCATGTACGCATGAGTGATGTTATTGTATTCCAACGGATTAAAAGGTAATAAGTAAGATATGATATTATAATTATAGAAGAATAATTATATCATAAATATAATATATAAACATTAAAACTGTCATAATTATTTTTTAGTTAATATGGAGATAGAAAATGAATTGTATCAGTATGTGGAGGCGGTAGTCCACCTGTATACATGAGCGATAGTTTCACTTCCCATTTGATAGAAACTTTTGGTGAATAATGGTGGTTCCATAGTAATAATAAAAATTTGAACTATTTAGGATAATTAATTTTTTATTTTATGATTAATACCATATGATTATATGGGTTATAAGAAGAAATAAATCAAAATACGTCGGGTAGGATGATGACCTCTTCTTCAGTAGGCCCCCTTTAGATCCTTTCTTAAGGAACCATTGAATGGTATTTTAATAAGAAAATCAACACTAATTAGTGGATAGGTAACATTATAAGATAATTGGTTCTATTTTTTAGGAGATAATGATAAAAGTGTTTGAAAGAATAGAAATTAAAAGTGTCTATTTATAAGCGGGGAAGAGGACACTCTTAGAATTTCATAAAATATTTAAATAAAATTTAGTCATTATAAAAAATGATTCCAATTGTATAGATATTAAAAGGATGGATAGTAATAGGTATAAATATTTCTATAAAATAGGATTTATATTGGATCAATTAGAAAACATTCCCTTATCTTCCGTTATAAACCCCTAGTAAACTCATTTTAAGCTTAACTGTAGTGAATTTTTTTGAATACTTTTACTATTCATTATGAAAAAATGAAATTATACTAATTACAAAATATTTAAATTTTTAAAAAATTGTGAAATAAATTTAACCATATTAAATTTACATAATTAAAATAATTTAATTTAAAATTAAACCCGCAAAACATGATGAAAATTAGTTGTCCCGAAAAAATATTTTCTTAAGTACAATTTTTTTAAACAAAAATTCAATATAAAATTAATCATAATTCCCATAATTGGACTATTAATAATATAAATGAACTAATTTTACTTTAAAAATCATTAGAAAACGAAATTTGTGTTTTAAATTATTTAAATGAAAAGATAGTTTTCATAAAAGTCAGTATTTTTCACTATTAATCAAAAAATCAATATTTTTAGAAAATTCACAAAATTTGAATTTAAGTTAATTTTGTTATTATTATTTAAAAATGATATTAGTGTTTTCTAATACTATTTTCAAAATGTATATAACATTTATTTATATTATATTCTTCAAAACCATTTTTTGGGAATAAGTGTTTTTAAAACTTATAATGACTTTACTAAAAATTGAGTACTTATTTATCAAAAAATTGTTTTTATCTAAAGTATTTATAATTGATTTTCAAAAAAAAATTTATTCCTATTAAGTCTTAAAATTTAATGTATATTTTATGATAGTTTACTATATTACGGTTCATTTAGTGTTATCTTTTCATGTATCACATGCCATCAAAGAAATAAAATTTACTTAAAGAGAAATATATCATAAAATATCTAGGTGTTACATTATGTTTTGATTATCATAAATTAAATAAATTAATGATTAAAACTAATAATTATTTTACTTTAATTTATGATCTATTTGATCAATTATTCATATCCAAGTGGTTCTCTAAAATTGATCTACACTCGGGATATCATCAATTCAAAGTCTGAAAAGAGGATATTCCAAAAACAACCTTCCAGTGTAGTTAGGTCCATTATGAATATGTCAAAATTCATTTTGGTCTAATTAATTGACTTGCAGTCTTAATGGCCTCAATGAACCATATACTCTATAGGTACCTCAATTATTTTATTATGGTATTTTTCGTGATATTTTAGTGTAATCTGGATGCAAGAATGATCACGAGGAGCACTTGAAATTCATATTGAGAAAATTTTGTGATCACTTATTATCTAATATGTTTTATAATTTTTATTTAAGAATAAAAGAAGTTCCTTTATATATGAACATCATTTCTGAATAAGGAATTTATTTTGATCCAGTAAATATTGAAGCATTCATCTCTTAGTAGCCACCCAAGAATGATTTCGAGATATACAATTTTCTATGAATAATGGGATATTATCATTTTTTTTGTTCAAGATCTATTGATAAATTCTTCTACTATAACTAATCTAGTTGGGAAGGGTGTTCCCTTCACATAGAATGATGATTATTAAAAATGTTTTTAAGAGCTTAAGGATTCTCTCACCTTAGTAACCATCCTAATTTTTCAAGAACTAGGTCAGGGTTAAGTTGTATATTTTGATGATTCTTAATCTAGACTCAATTGTGTTCTTATGTGTGGATATTATATTATGACCTATTTTTTAGGAAGTCATGAAAAAATGAGAAAATATATCCTACACCTGACTTGGAATTATCTACAGTTATCCATTCCTTAAACTACTAGTTCCATTGCATCTTTGGAGAATGGTTCGCATACCTTACCAATCATACAGTTTGAAATATATCCTCTCTATATGAGAATAGAATTTAAGGAAATAATGATGGATGGAGTTCCACCATATGCTTTATTTTTATATGGTTTACTTGCATGTAAAAGGAATTTTTTGCACTCTATTTGAGTAAAAATTCATATAATAATGTTTTTAGGGAATTGTGTGACCAATGGAACTAATGAGTATCATTGCTAAAATAAATCTGTATATTTTACACATGATGGGCATGAAATTTTCATTCTATTTAATATTTTTCCTGAGTTTATGAACTTTTTAATGAGGCCCAAATGTAGAAACCCATTTTCATCACCCTTAAGACAAACCTTAATGGTGGGGAGATTTTTGAAAGCTATAAAGAGGATAAAAACTCTTTATTATGCATTAAAAACTGAGTTTTCATGCGTTATTCTTTATAAAAATAAATTATTTCAATGTATCACCATTTGAAATGGGATATTCATCTAGGCATTCCGAAAATGTAAAAGTTGATGAAAACTAACTTTATGTGGTCATGTATGAAACAAATGTTTGCAAATTATGTTATGAAATTTATAACTTTCCAGTAAGTAAAGAAAATGCATCAATAATTGGCTAGTTTGCTACAATATATGCCAATACCTATGTCAAAGTGGGAACAGATTTCCATGCACATTTTCACAAGTTTACCAAAGATGATTTAGAAGCATGATACTATTTTGGTGATGGTTGATCAACTCACCAATTCAGTGCACTTCCTCCCAATCAAAGAGTCCAACACCATAGAGGCTTTATAAATGCTCTATATTTTATATGTATGTAGTTTTAATGGAGTTATAGTATTAATTATCTAAGATAGAGATCCATGATTTTGTTATAGTTTATATATATTTTTATAATAGGCTCTCAAAACTCAATTGACCATGATCATGGAAAATTATCCTCAGATAGATGTTTAGTCAGAAAGTAGAATTAAGACAATATAAGATATGTTCAGATCTTATGTCGTGGATTTTGGTGGCTCATGGGAATATCATATTCATTTGATGTAATTCTACTCTAATTAAATATATCATATGATGATACATATGTCCCATTCAAGGAATTATATGGTTGTTCTTATCATTCTCTACTATATTGGTGGAAATAGGGTAAATATCACTAATTGGGCCAATTATTATTCATAAGACTATGGGGATTATTTAGATAATCTAGAAGTAGATGGATTTGGTTTAGAGATGAAAAAATCATACACGTACTATTTTTTTCAATTATTATCTTTTGATTTGAGTGGCCATGACTTCTTGAAGGTTTCACTGAGACTTTCACAACAAATCTTGGGAAAGAAAGTGAAATTGGAACAATTTTTTATTAGAACATTTGAAATTTTTGAACAGAGTTGACACTGTTTGGTATTGGATAGCCTTAACACTGAGATTAAGTGTTTTCTATAAAGTCTTATATGTCTCTCAACTAAAGAATTATCACATTGACATGATCTATTTGATCAGTTGGGATCGTTTTACTCTTGATCCAAATGTGGTGTTTATCCATGAATAGGTTCGGGTTATGGATAGATAGAAAATGACTTTTCAAGGTATATTTATTTCCCTGGTGTTAGTATTATGTAAATATACCCATATTTATGAGGAAACATGAGAAAAAACATTTATACTAGAGACGTGGACTGATCATTTCAATGTCACTAAGTTCCTCTAGTTTTCAATGGATAGAAATCCCAATGATGGAGAGAATGTATCACCCTCTCTTTGAGGTATACTGATGTTTTATATTTCTCTTTTTCTTTTTGGAGTCATTGTATTGATTTTTGCAGGGAGTTCATAGGGTTAAATATAATGTAATATAAATTATTCCAATAGAAAAAATTCATGTTGTAAATGGATATTAACACATGAATGGGTTTTGGGAGGACTCTATGAAGTTTCTGCATGGTTTGAATGAATTTCTGGGTAGAATTAGTTTACATTATGACATCCATTCATGATGTGAATTGGTTTTAAAAATTTAAGTTGAGATGATAAGTTTTTTTAGTGTATAAAGAAACTCAATGATTCACAATGTGAATCATGTATTCATGGTGTAAACAAAGTCAAACCCATAATTTTTATTTATTTTACATGCCCTACAATTCTTCAAATACTTTCTCCCTTTTCTCTCAAACTATATCCCTTCTATAGAAAGATTTTGTGGATCTCATTGATATGGAATACAAATCCATATGATCAACAATATTTCAACCATGGGAATCAAAGGGTCTCTAAAGTATTGGAAAGGGATGCCTAGATCCACTATTTCAATTATGTGGTTTTCCCTCCATCCACTTTTATTGGAACCCAAAAGATTTTAGTTTTTAGAAATAAATCCTTCTACTTCACTAAAACTCTATCGTAATGATATCTTAAAGGTTCTATATTGAAATTGGGTTGTGGGTGTTATCTAAAGCATGTTCAATAAATTTAAGAAATGTTTTTATTAAAAGAAATATGGTTTTGGAATATGATCTTGGAATAATTGGGTTGTGGGTTCCATCTAGAAAGGTGCATGTTTAGTGCATGTTCTTTCATTTTATGAGGCATTATTGAAACATAGTGGGTAATCACTACTGATTATAAAGGTAAAAAGAATAATTTCATCAAATAAAAGGCTTAGAGTGCATATCCCAACTCATGGGAATAGGGATTTCACTCAGCATGCATGGATTTTTGTGTGTGTGTAAAGATAATTTTCATTCCAAAAAGAATTAAATGAATTGATTTTGATTCATGAAATAAAACCCTACTTTGGTTCATCCTCTTTTAGAAAACCCGTTCATATATTTTTTTTAATATTATGAGTATCTATTTAGTTTTTTTCATATTTTTTATACCTATTTTATAATTATATGAGATAACTTTTTTTTGGTCTCAGTATAATGTGGGAAAAATATTCAGGGTGTTTCCTACAGGGTATGATTACTCACCCCCTATATATTAACTTTGGTGTGTTTATATATGTTGTTTTATTAGATTTAGGAAAGGGATTGATTAATTACTTCCAGATTAGAACTCTTTAATTTCACTATTGTAGTTGGTGGAGATAAAGATATGGAGTGTCTACATCAACTTCTGGAGTAGTTCTACCAGATTTCATGAGCCTTTAATGCGTTGGAGTTTTTTTATTTATTTTTAAACTATTCTATTTTTAATTTGATATTTTTTTATTGTTTATTAATGGTTTTTCATATTCATTATTACTAGTTTATTTCACATGAATAATTATTATAATGTTTATGATCTATTTATTTACACCTTATTAGGTGATGGTTGTGTGTGTGTGTAATCACCCCCATGTCTTCCTTTGTTTGAAAACCCTTGGAATTTATTTCCATTATATGGTGTCTAGGGAATTCCACATAAGTTTAGTAGCACCTCCTACCTAGTCCAATAGAATATTTTGGGTAAAAATGTTACAAAATAAATATTCCATAAAAAAGAGTGCCAACAACAGTGATACAATCACAAGAGTGTGATAAAACTCCAAAGTACATGTCCAAACAACAACCTAAAGAACTACCCAAGATTTCTAATAGCTACTCTAAATGATATGTGGGAAAAATCACACTATCTAACCATCAGATACCCATACTTAGATGATGTAAACCTCACCGCCTCACTATGGTTTTCTACCCTTTCTTATGTCTAATAAAACAAGTTCTACACACCCAAAAGGGAGTGTACATGGTGTGAGATAAACATGCTTAGTAGGATACCACCTAGTTGGTCCATGTCAAGTATCTATAAAATAATCCAAATATGATAAATTTAATGGAAAACATGTCATAATAAGTAGTTATATATTTCAATATTTGAAGTATGGTAAATAATTCCCTTTTTCATAGTTTTAAAACAATAACAGTTATTACAATTAGAAAGATTAAAGTCAATAAACAATCTGCATTTATCAAAGCATGCATAATATCATATAAATCCAAAATAGTAAAAAATCTAATGAAATATAGTAATCACCCTAGGAAAATATAGTTTATTCTAGCTTTGTCACTCATACCTCAATCATAAATAATGACTAGTGCACAAATAAAGTTCCTAGAGTTAATGCATCCATAAAATAGGGATAGAGTAACACCCCAGAAGTGAACCTCCTATAATGTCAAGATCAAGTTCCTAGATACAATGTATATATGATCTAATAATGGATGAACAACCCATAATGTAAACCCTCATACAATTATAAAGTATAAGGCCCAATATTAAACCCTCCACATAAGTACCCAAGATTCCCATGTTCATAATATGTAATTAAATTTCAAAAGGATTATTATAATTCATAAATAATTCAAAAAAACCCTTTATTAAAAACATTTTTTGAAAATAAATTTCACAAAACATATCACAATTATTTTAAAATACCTTTCTTTTACCAAAATGATGAGAAATACATATTTTATCAAAAACCCTATTATACACAGATATCAAAAAATTCAAGGATCATTTCATTTCATTTAGGGAGACATTTAAAAAACTGATAGAATTCATGGTTCATATAATATATGATATATGTGAAGCCACATACCTATAAATAGGATTCACATGATAACAAAAATTGGGTATACATGCTGTAAGGAAGGAGAATTCACCCTATAAGTAAGATTATTCCATTAAAACTGACTCCAATATCTTAGAATTTAATTGAAAAATCATGAGGTTGGTGTGGAAGATAAGATGACACATACCTTCAAAGAAAAATAAAATATTTTTACCCACTAAGTATGATTTGGTCTTGAAGGAATGGCATTGTGAAAGTTTTAACCAAATGATGAACAAAAAATCTAATATTTAATTCCAAAATAACATTTATATGGAAGAATTATCATCCAAGTCTATACCCAAATTTTATCCCAAAAATTCTTCATTCAAACCCAGGATCTAAAAAAGAAGAAGGATGGATTAGTAAGAAGAAACATGAGTCAAAAAAACATATTAAACCCCTCTTTATAAAGATACACGAAGCTTAAATAATCAAAGGAAATGGATCCCACAAAATCAGGTGTTGAAATTGACAATTTGAAATATAGAAAAATATTATACCATGGTGTGGTGTCTTTTCAACATTCCCATTGTGGTCTCAATGGAACTTGACCATGAGGCCCGACACACCTTCCCAAAATGATTTAGAATTAAAATCTAAGTTGTTTTGGGTTTTCTAAAACCATCCCTACACCTTGGAATATCTTTGATGGTCATTTTGTATATAAATACCTCCATTGAGCCACACCATACTCTTGTAATAGTGGTTATGTATGTGGTGGACAATTTTTAGGATCGAAATAATGTTGTAGATGCTCAATATACAAGAAGGGGGGGGTGAATTGTATACTTTAAAAATTCCTTTGGAACCTTTAAAGTTGCTTATGAATAACTATCTTTTCCTTAAGCAAAGGAAAGGGCCAAGTTTAACAAATTTTAAACTAAGAAAATTCACAACACCTCTAACACCAAATGAAAACTTGGAATAAGGAATGAAGTTATAAACTTCAAGTCCTATGAACATTCTTAAAACTGGAAAGAGATTCCGAAATTAGGTTCCGGAAATATGGTTCCGGAAATTGAAACTTAAGAAAAGATTACAATATGAGATTCTACCTTAAAGCTTATAGAATCTAAATGAAAGAGAGTACAAGTAAGGAAGTATAAGAAAGTTATACTTTCCTTACAATACAATATGTAGTGGAAATAAACAATTAGTAAAACTACAAGTAACAAGATATAAGTCTTTTAACCCATAGAGAAGGGTATCCATCAACCTTGGATAAAGGTCCCTTGATTTATTCTTTCAAGAAAGTCTATCTTACCCACACTAGGGTAAGACCTCGATACGAAGATCGGAGTCTCTATCTTGCTATCCCTGCAAGCCCTCAACTTCAATGTAGTTGGCAACCTCTATCTTCCTCAGTAAGGAAGCCCTCAACTTCAAGGTGTTGAAAACCTCTGTCTTCCTATCCCCGGAAGTCCTTGAATGTAATCACCAACATTAGGAGTCACACGAAGCAAAAACTGAACGAGCGGTTCAGTACGCACAAGGAATGAAAAGATTTATCTCTCTAGAAATCATCTTAACAGCGTGTGGTCTCTAGATCGATCAACTTCTCTATGTTTTCTTCTGATCTCTTTCAAATGAGCTCTTATTTATAGGCAAGGTTGGCCTCCCTTCCAACGGTCATATTTTCCTTAAAAATCGGAGGGACCTGTACACGTGTAACTAAACCAACGGTTAGTTTACAATTGAATAGACGACATCATTTTATAACAAAACAAGTGTAACAGAATGTACGACATCATTTTAAGTCTAAAAAAGTTCGGAGTGAAGATTCGAAGTAAAGGTTCGGAGTGTAAGAAAAAATATTAAAGAGTAGACAAATTATAAATGTGTAAGAAAAATGAAAGTTCGGAGTCTAACTAAAAACAATTTTCGGAGTCTAAATAAATTCGGAGTGTATAAAACAAAGATGATCAGATTCTGTTTATTAGGTGAATTCAGAATGAGAATTCGTCATCAGAATTCATAATGATAATTCTTCATCGGAATTCGTAATGAGAATTCATCATCAGAATTCGTAATGAGAATTCGTATCCAGAATTCAGAGTAGAACATTATTACAGTTCTCATCCAGAATTCAGAACCTAAAACAGAATGCTTCATATCAAAGTTTCAAATGATTCCGAGAATATAGAAATGAATCCGAATCTTATACTTAAGAAATATATGGATGAAAATATGATAAGGATAATTTTTCTTACAAAAGCATTTTTCCTTATAAAAGCATTTTTCCTTATAAAAACGATTTTCCTTATAAAATCAATTTTCTTTATAGAAGCAATTTTCCTTATAAAATCAATTTTCCTTATAAAAGAAACTTTCCTTATAAAATCAATTTTCCTTATAAAATTAATTTTCCTTATAAAAGCAATTTTCCTTATAATAGAGATTTTCTTAATGATAAGGTGTTTGTGATTTTCAAAACAAGAAAAAATGGAAAAGTCATAAGGTAAACCTTATTGACTCAACAATATCCCCCTTTTTGGAAAGCACAAACATCCTTATGAAAAAGAAGTTCTAAGAAGAAAGAAAACATTAAGGCTTATCTCCCATTGCATTAAGGATATTGATGAATACGACTAACTACCCCTAAGGCTTTGAAACTCTAAGGATCGTATTCTAGATTTCCAGAATGATATTTCATTACGAATAAGAAAGTCTTCTTTAATGAAAAACTCCCCCTTAGAGATACTCTATTAGAGTTTTTTTCCTTTCTCACCATTTGTTAAGATTCTTTTTACCCTTTATTAGGGTTCTTTTCTTTCTCCCCCTTTGTGATTTTCAAAAAGAATTCAAGGGAATGGAAAATATAACAAAGTACCTGAAGAAAAATTAGTAGCAACAACAAAAGAAACGAGCAAGCACAATTTTAATTAAGTTGGAAAGATCAACAAAAAAGAAGATTAGATAAAACAAAAGATCGGATCTATCTATTTTGGATCTTTTTCCTTCACCATGAGACCCTTAATAATAGTGTTTATCTTCTTCAAGTCTTTATAGTCTTCCTCGGCTTTCTTCTCTAACACAACAATTCTTCCACTTTGAGCTTCAATCTTTTCTTCCTGGGCTTGAATCTTTTCTTCCTAAGCCTGAAGCTTTTCTTCCTGAGCCTTCAAGATTTGTTCTTTCTTTAACAACTTTTCTTCAAACTCAATCCAATGATCCCTTTCATACTTCCAGTTTTGAGAAACAGAATTCAGCTTCCCATTCATATCTCTGACTTCTTGAATCTAGAAATTCATTTCATCTGTCAACTTTTCTTCAAAGGATGAAGTAAGTTCATTTATCTTCTTGTCTTCTGTCTTAAAGGCATCCTTCACATTGTCTTGGAATTCATCAAAGAGCCTCATCTCTTCTACAGTCTTCCTCGACCAACTAGTCACCCTCTTGTAAGATCTTTTGTGGGCTTCATAGCCGACAAAGAATGTTTTGAAATGAGCCTCTATCTCAACACATTTTTCCATAACCATGGATACAGAGTCTGTTTTCTGATTCAAAGCATGTTGGAGCATCTGGCATCTTGAATCAATACATGAGAAAGTCGGAATAGTACCCACCAACTTCTTTAATGACTGAACAAAAAAGTCATGCCCCAACGAAGATGAATCTGAATCCAAGACTTTTCTTGGAGAATTTTCTTCTTCAAAATGCTCAACTTTCTTTTTAGAATAATCACCAACTTCCCTTTTCTTTAGAACCACTGAGCTCAGGGTATCAACAAAAATTTGTTTTCCATTGTCCTTTTTCGGAATGGATTCCTATTACGGAGTTCTCTTTTCACTGTCAAACACTTGAACAACATTGTCTTCCTCATTAGAAACTTTCTGAGCACCATCCTCTACATTTTCAATTTGAGCAATATCATGTAGAAGTTTTTCTTCCTCTGCATGATAAGCTATTTCTTCTTCTCCTTTCTCCTCATCCATCCTTGGAGTGACTAACTTAGAAGACTCATCTTCTAAGGTTCGGAGCGACAAATGTTCTGAAGGTGTCCCCTTATAATCATCTACTTTCTTTAAAACATCTCCGGTGTCACCACTACCTTCAGAAACTGCTTCTTCTTCTTCAACTTACTCAATCTGCTCTACTTCCTCAACATGCTTAGCAACTGCCTCTTCTGGAGCGACAAAGTTTCTTCCTGGAGTCTCAGGTAGAGATTCCAAAGAAAAAGATCTCGGAACGGGAATGTTTTCGGAGGACATCTCAGTAAACTTTAACAAATTCTGAACCACCTCAGCTTCAGACATCTTCTTCTTAAGCTTCTTTTCTTTCACTTTTTTTTCTAGATCATCTGCAGTTCTTTCCTTCAAGGCCTTAGCCTCCACCGGATCCAAGCCAAACTGAGGCTCCCCTAGCACTCTCTTCTCTTTTATTTCCCTCCATTTAGAAACTACCTCATCAGGGTAAGCTTTCTTCTTCTTCGGTTTTGGAGGTGCGGAATGAACTTCCTTAAATTTGGGATTCTCTACTTCACCTTCAACTCCTTTCAACTTTCTCCTCCTCACTGGCTTAGAGGACTCAGGTTCAGAAACTTTCGGAGCCATTTCTTCTTGAACAGGTAAATCAACAAACTAACCAGTCTTCTTGTCGAAGGCTACATCCATCCTTTTGAGAGTACCATCACTTACTAACATAATCTTGCAAACTCTTCACTTAGACTTGCAAGCCTCCTTGAAAGACTCAAGAAACCAAACTATCAATTTTGAGAGGATTGCTGGATTCATTATGATCTGAGCTCTCAAATTCCCTTTCTTAACATTCTCAAGGGTAATAAGAATGTGTTTTATCAGATTAAACTTCCTCAGATTTATCAGAAAATCTAGGATGTAGATCTCACTCTTCTTTAAACTATCTTTGTAACCTTTTCTCAGTACGATAAGGCCTTGTACCCATAACTCTAGAATTCGGAAATTTGTAGACAGAGAAGAAATCTTCAGAGCCTTATCATCTGACTGTCTGAGAGTTTCCAAATCATTTTCCTTGTCGAAGCTTCCCTTTGAATCCGGAAAAACATGAGAAATAAACTCTGCTTCTCCTTCATTGTTCAGCCCTACCAAGATGGATGCCTTGGCATAATAAAGTTTATAAGTCCTTCCATAAGACTTAAACGATAATTTCTCCATGCCATCTTCCTTATAGAAGGAAACTATCTCATAGAATTATATAAGTAAATCTGAAAATAATTCATCTTGATTTCCAGGCTTAGACACAGCAAAATCTTCCCATCCATTAAGCTTAATGTTATTGGATATAAGAGAATCATACATGTTGAAGAAATCAGGATGAACTAACCTTTCTCTATATACTAACCACTTCGAAATTGGCTTAGAGTAAGACATGTCTTGAGAAGCTACTTCCACAGACATTCGGATCTGAAGACCTCTGAGAAGTTCGGAAGGGAGATTTCTGAAGTTTGGAACGGTCTTAAAACAAAGAGTCAGATCTTTGGGACGCTGGAGCTTGAAAACTGATGTGAGACAACCATTTGGGGTCCCCTTTATATAGGCAATGAGAAGACGATTCAACTTCCTCAGTTGATCGAACGGTTGTGACAAGCTGAGATCAGATCTGACGGTTGAAAACCAATTCTCAAGAAAACTTGAATCTGATCTTTTGAGGTTTTTATTAAAACAAAAATTTAAGAAAACTATAATCCGAAAACAAAATATAAGAAAATGTCAGCAAGTAAAGTATGACTAAGAAAACATGAGTAAGGAAATCATACCTTTCGGATTGGCTTAGGACGATTATTCGTAATGGGTAATATTAAAAAAAATAACTACGAAAAAAACGCAAAACTCACTACAAAAAACAAACTCAGTATGAAAAACTCAGTACGAAAAACATTATAAGGATTTCAGTATAAAAATTTCATTACAAAAGTTTTAAAAAAAATGAAAAACTCATTACAAAAGTCTTGGTACAAAAATCTCGTTATGGAAATACCAGTATGAAATTTTCCATTCCGGAAGTTTTCAATATGAAAATTTCCATTACAGAATTTTTCTATACGAAAATATCCATTCTGGAAATTTTCTGTTCTGGAAATTCCCATACCGGAAATTTAGTTCCGAAAAGTTTGGAAACAAACTTTGAAAAACTTAGTTACTCTAACAAACAATTGTACTCCCCCTATAAAAAGGAGTTTATTACTATAAGGAGATTTTTTCAACAAAAAGATAATTAAGAAAGATTACCTTACGGTTATCATTCCTAACTTCTGTTTAATGTATTCAAATCTATCAGTAGGCAAAGTTTTTGTGAAAATATCAGCAAGTTGATCTTGAATTCCTATAAATTGAAGAATGATATCTCTTTTTAGTGTGTGATTTCTAAGAAAATGATGCCTAATATCTATGTGTTTTGCACGAGAGTGATGTGTAGGGTTCTTACTTAAGGTAATGGCACTTGTGTTATCACACAAAAATTGAGTTTTAGTAAAACTCAAGCCATAGTCTGTGAGTGTGTGTTGCATCCACAACATTTGAGCACAACAACTTCCAGCTGCTACATATTCAGCTTCAGCAGTGGAGAGTGCTACAGAATGTTGCTTCTTGCAAGACCAAGAAACTAATGAATCTACTAAGAAATGACAAGTTCTGGATGTACTTTTTCTGTCCATTCTACATCCACCAAAGTCAGCATCAGAAAAGATTTTTAGAATAAAATCATTTCCAAAAGTATAAAATAATCCTAGATCCATGGTTCCCTTAAGGTAGCGAAAAATTCTTTTTACTGCCTTTAAGTGAGATTCCTTAGTATTGGATTGATATCTTGCAAATAAGTATACTGAGAATATTAAGTCTGTTCGACTAGCTATTAAGTAAAGTAAACTTCCTATCATAACTCTAAAAGATGTTTGATATACTGGTTTCCTAGCTTCATCAAGATCTAAAGAGTTTGAAGTACCAATGGGAGTACTTATACTCTTAGTGTTGTCATAACCATACTTTTTGAGAATATCTTTAATATACTTATGTTGAGATATATAGATTCCTTCTAGTTTTTGAGAAATTTGAAAACTAAGGAAAAAAGTTATCTCACCCATCATACTCATTTCAAACTCAGATTACATTAGACTTGCAAAAGATTCGGTTAAAGATTGCTGAGTTGAACCAAATATGATGTCATCAACATAAATTTGAACAATCAAAACATTTTTCTTATCTTTCTTTATAAAAAGATTTGTATCTGCATTTTCCTTAACATAGTTATTTTGAAGCAAAAATCTAGTGATTCTATCATACCATGCTCGTGGGGCTTGTTTAAGGCCATACAGAGCTTTGGTAAGTCTAAAAAATTAATCAGGATGTTTTGTATCTTCAAAGCCAAGAGGTTGTTCAACAAAAAATTCCTCTTGAACATAACCATTAAGAAAAGAACATTTCACATATATTTGAAAAAGTTTAAAATTAAAGAATGCTGCAAAGGAAAGTAGAATACAGATAGATTCAAGTCTGGCTACTGGAGCATAGGTTTCTTCATAGTCTATTCCCTCTTGATGATTATAGCCTTTAGCAACAAGTCTATCTTTATTTCTTACTATGACTCCATTTTCATCACATTTATTTCTGAAAACCCATTTTACTCCAAAAACAGAAGTTTCCTTAGGTCTTTCAACCAAAGTCCAGACTTTATTCCTTTCAAATTCATTTAGTTCATCTTGCATGGCTTTGATCCAATCATCATCACCTAAAGTTTCATCAGTGCTTTTAGGTTCTAATTGGGAATGAAATGCTAGATGTTCTACTTCATTTCTTAAGGAACTTCTAGTCCTTACAGGTAGATTTAAATCAGCAATGACACTATCACTGAGATGATTCTTAAGAAACACCTGATTTGGGTTTTGAAAAGCCTGTTCATCAACATATGGTAGAAAGTCTTCCGAGGTAAATGTTTCAGAAGTATCTTCTTGAACATTATACTTATTAGAAGGTTATTCTGTCAAAGGTTGATAATCATTTTTTGAAAACACATCCGAGGATGTCGGCTGGGATGGTTTAAAAACAAAAGGATCAGACTCATCAAATTTTACATGTATTGTTTCTTCAACAGTACAATTATTTTTATTAAAAACTTTATAAGCCTTAGAAATTTTGGAATAATCTAATAAAATTCCTTCATCAGATTTTGGTGCGAATTTAAGTAGGTTATCTTTAGTATTCAAAATGAATACATTGCAACCAAAAAACTTGAAGTAGGATAGTCTTGGTTTTCTACCATTCCAAAACTCATAAGGAGTTTTATTAAGAAAAGGTCTAATCAAAACTCGATTTATAGTATAGCAAGCAGTACTTACAGCTTCAGCCCAGAAATGTCTAGCTATAGAATATTCACTCAACATGGTTCTAGTTATCTCTTGAAGAATTCTATTTCTTCTCTCAACTACACCATTTTGTTCAGGAGTTCTAGGTGCTGAAAAATTGTGAGTAATACCTTTTCTACTACAAAAAGTTTCAAAATCAGAATTTTCAAATTCTACTCCATGATCACTATGAATAGTTTTCAATGGAAGGTTTTTCTCATTTTTAACTTGAGCTCTAAAAATTTTGAAATAAGAAAAAGCTTCAGACTTCCTTGGTAGAAAATAAACCTAAGTAAATCTTGTGTAATCATCAACTAGAATAAACACATAGTATTTGCCTCCAATACTTCCAGTTTGTGTTGGACCAAAAAGATCCATGTGCACTAATAGGAATGCATCAGTTTTTGAGACTTCACCGATTGATTTAAAACTATATTTATGTTTCTTTCCATATTGACAAGCATCACAAACTTTAGAAGAATCAAATCTAAGCTCCGGTAGATCCTTAACTAGTTTCTTCTTAGTGAGTTTACATAGGTTTCTAAGGTTACAGTGACCTAGTCTTCTATGCCATAACTGGGAATAATATTCTATTGCACTTAGGCAAGGTAAATCTTGTCTTCTGAGGTCTTCTAGGTTCAAAGTGTAACCATTCTCTTTCCTATTGGATGAGAGAATAAATTCTTCCTTGGAATTGTGAACTGAGCACTTATCATTCCTAAAATTCACAAGGTAACCTTCATCACACAACTGACTTATGCTAATGAGGTTGTGCTTAAGACCCTTAACAAAAAGAAAATTTGAAATCAATGTTCTTCCTAAAAGAACAATATTACCAATACCAACAATCTATCCCTTAGCATTGTCTCCAAAAGTTACATTTCCTCCTTTTGCTTTGATAATCTTTTCAAAATAGCTTTTGTTACCAGTCATGTTCCGGGAATATCCACTATCCATGTACCATGTATTGTTGCTGTTACTCTCTTTATTTTTCTGAAATCAAGAAGGGAATTAGACTTTCGGAATCCAGACTTGTTTGGATCCGAGATTTCTAGATAACAAAATTTTAAGAACCCACATATTATTAGAAAAGTAAGATTTGTGAAATCCTAAGGATTGGGTTTTGTTTAAGGAACAATTCTTTGCCCAGTGACCACCACATTGACACTTGGTACAAAATGGGGCACTTTGAGGAACAAAATAATTGTTACTAAAAAATGGTTTTGCATGGGTATAACCAAATCCGGATTTATTTCTTAAAGGTCGTATTTGGGAATACATTTTATCAAAATTTTCCTTACCATGGGTAAAGTTTGATAAACACTTCTTTAAGGAAAAAATTTCGGACTTGAGTTTTATAACCAAGTTTTTATCCTCAAAATCATTAGTTTTAGAACTAGACCTAGGCTCGAAAAAAATTTTCTTAGAAATTACTTTTTCTAACTCTTTAGAAAGTTGGTTCTTCTCAGAACTTACTTCCTCAAGATTTTTTGAAATACTTTCAAAATCAGCATTTTTCCTATCAGGATCTTTAGAAAGATCTGATATCTCTTTTGTGAGAATAGAATTCTTAGAGTTTTCCTTATTATGTTTCTTATTGAGTTTAGAATTCTCAATCTCAATAAGTTCAGAAAACCTAGAGACTTCTTCATAATTAGGTAATGTATTTTCTTCATCATAAGAGGATTCTTCATCAGAAGAGTTATAATACTTACTATCATTATAATTTAAAGAAACATTGGTCAATGATTCAGCATTTCGTACCTTAGCCATAAAAAAATGATTATCAATAGGTAATCTGGCTATAAGACCAAGATTCTTCTGTACTAAAGATTCGTAATCAGAAGATTCATCTGAGGAATCACCACCACTGGCACTCCAGGTGTCACTAGCTTTCAGAACTTTCTTAGCTTTGGCTTTATAATACTTATTTTTGTTCCTGTCTGAATGCCTTTCTTTCCTTTCTTTTTGAGAAAAGGGAAATATGGTCTAATATATCCAGCTCTCTTACATTCATAATAAGTAACTTCTCCATCTTTCTTATCTTTCATGTCCTTTTTATTATACTTATATTGGAAATTTCTCTGAACAACTATCTTGTTCATCCTTAGAGTAAGATTTTCTAATTCATTTTCAGAGATTTTACTTTCACTAGAATCTGATTGAACAAGTATCTTCTTAGACTTAGATCTGGTTACTCTCTCGGGAGTCTTGGATTTCATATAATTTGATGTTGTTGTAAAAGCAACAGTACCATTCCAATTTTTCTTTTTGATGTTGTCAGCATCTCTCTTCATTCTGGTTTGATGTTGGAGAAGGGTTCTGAATAACTCATCAAAAGAAATTTTAGTGACCTTCCTGTTCTCATCTATAGCAGTTCTTTTGGATTCCCACTCATTTGGAATGATATCAATTATCTTATCCACAAGTGCTTCATCATCTAACCCTTTCTCTCCCATAGACTGTAAACTATTGACGATAGTCATAAACCTCTGTTGAACTTTACATATTGGTTCTCTATAATGAAAATTGAAGCCATGATATTCATCTCTAAGCATAGCTCTCCTAGTTTCAATAACTTTAGAAGTTCCAAAGTGTGTAACCTCTAAATACTTCCAGATACAATTAGCTGTTTCACAAGAAGAAATTTGGCTATATATATTTCTAGTCATTGAACAAAGTAAAGTATTGCGTACCTTATAATTGAGTTGATACTCTTTCTTTTCCTGGTTAGTAAAAGTTCTAACTTCCTTATCAAGAATTTTATAATCTCCAGTAATCATAACAAAGTTATCCACTCCAGTATTGATAACAAAAGTCTTCATTCGATCTCTCCAGTACTCATAATCATTACCATCAGAGATTGGTGGTCTTGTAGGATTTAGATTATCAATGGAACAAACATTAATTCTTTCCATACTTAAAATAACCTTCGGCACACAAACTTGTTAGAAAAAAATATTTCCTAATAACAAAGTTACGAATGAGAAAGTTCAGAATGATAAAGTTTGGAATGATAAAGTGAGAAAGAAAAACTTATACGTGAGTACAAGTACTCAAATACCTCCTCTGATACCAATTGTAGGATCGAAATAATGTTGTAGATGCTCAATATACAAGAGGGGGGGTGAATTTTATACTTTAAAAATTCCATTCGAACCATTAAAGTTAGTTACAAATAACTATGTTTTCCTTAAGCAAAGGAAAGTGCTAAGTTTAACAAATTTTAAACTAAGAAAATTCACAACACCTCTAACACCAAATAAAAACTTGGAATAAGGAATGAAGTTATAAACTTCAAGTCCTATGAACTTTCTTAGAACTTGAAAGAGATTCCGAAAGTAGGTTCCGGAAATATGGTTCCAGAAATTGAAACATAACAAAAGATTACAGTATGAGATTCTACCTTAAAGCGTATAGAATCTAAATGAAATAGATTACAAGTAAGGAAGTATAAGAAAGTTATACTTTCCTTACAATACAATATGCAGTGGAAATAAACAAGTAGTAAAACTACAAGTAACAAGATATAAGTCTTTTAACCCAAAGAGAAGGGTACCCATAAACCTTGGATAAAGGTCCCTTGATTTATTCTTTCAAGAAAGTATATCTTACCCACACCAGGGTAAGCCCTCAATACGAAGATCGGAGTCTCTATCTTGCTATCCCTGCAATACCTCAACTTCAAGGCAGTTGGAAACCTCTATCTTTCTCAGTAAGGAAGCCCTCAACTTCAAGGTGTTTTAAACTTCTGTCTTCCTATCCCCGGAAGTCCTCGAATGTAATCACCAACATTCGGAGTCGCACGAAGAAAAAACTGAACGAGCGGTTCAGTACACACAAGGAATGAAAAGCTTTATCTCTCTAGAAATCATCTTAACAGCGTGTGGTCTCTAGCTCGATCAACTTCTCTATGTTTTCTTATGAGCTCTTTCAAATGAGATCCTATTTATAGGCAAGGTCGACCTCCCTTCCAATGGTCATATTTTCCTTAAAAATCGGAGGGACCTGTACACGTGTAACTAAACCAATGGTTAGTTTATAATAGAATAGACGACATCATTTTATAACAAAACAAGTGTAACAGAATGTACGACATAATTTTAAGTCTAAAAAAGTTCGGTGTGAAGATTCGGAGTGTAAGAAAAAATATTAAAGAGTAGACAAATTATAAAAGCGTAAGCAAAATGAAAGTTCAGAGTCTAACCAAAAACAATTTTTGGAGTCTAAATAAATTCGGAGTGTATAAAACAAAGATGATCAGATTATGTTTATTAGGTGAATTCGGAATGAGAATTCAGAATGAGAATTCGTCATCAGAATTCGTAATGAGGATTCTTCATCAAAATTCGTAATGAGAATTCATCATCAGAATTCGTAATGAGAATTTGTATCCAGAATTCAGAGTAGAACATTATTACAGTTCTCATCCAGAATTCAGAACCTAAAACAGAATGCTTCATATCAAAGTTTCAAATGATTCCAAGAATATAGAAATGAATCTGAATCTTATACTTAAGAAATATATGGATGAAAATATGATAAGGATAATTTTTCTTACAAAATCAGTTTTCCTTATAAAAGAAATTTTCCTTATAACAGCGATTTTCCTTATAAAAGCAATTTTCCTTATAAAAGAAATTTTTCTTATAAAAGAAAATTTCCTTATAAAAGCAATTTTCCTTATAAAAGCAATTTTCCTTATAAAAGAAATTTTCCTTATAAAAGAAATTTTCCTTATAAAAGATATTTTCTTAAAGATAATGTGTTTTTGATTTTCAAAACAAGAAGGAATGGAAATGTCATAAGGTAAACCTTATTGATTCAAAACAATTGACACTAAGGGGAGAAACATCTTGGACCACACTATGGTTCAACCCATTTTTCCCTAAGAAAAAACCAACACCCATCTTAAGGCACTAAGAAAACAATAAAAAACAGGACCCATAAGATAACATATTGAATCTTAAAAATAGTACACACTTCAAGTTGGTATGCTATAAAAATTGTTTTACAGTAAATTTAGAAGAGTTTTGGATTGGTATTCACAGGGTATTACATATGATGTGGCATACGGTGTGGTTAATGATATATTTCAAAACATGTTTTGGAAGATATGAAAAAGTTTTTTTGGATATGATTTCATAAGATAATGTATATGATAAAATATAAGGTTAAGTGGATAATGTATTTTTGGCTTTAGTTAATGTTGTATATTGAATAGTATATTCCCTAAATCTAAAAACCAAAAATGAAAATGATTTATTTTTACTTCCTTTCCCTTGAGATTATGTTTCTACTCAATATATCCTTTGGAAGAGTCCTTAGGATACATTTCCAATGACATACCCTTAAGTGTATCTTGTGAAAACATTTCTACCAATGTATTCTTAAGTAAAGGATTAATATTATTTTGACACCAATATATGATGGGTGTATGCTATGTGTAACATTCAACTGAGATAGATCATTTCCAGTATTTTAATTCAATTTTATCTTCCATTAAATTTGAAGGTAGATTAATGAATATGATATATGTATTGGTTTTGGTATCAACTCATATGTTATAATGCATTAACTAATAGAAAAAACACTTCAGGATCATCCTATAGGGATATATAAATATCCATCTTCCATGTGATGGAAATATTATGGATTCTTTATGCTTTACTGATTCTCCAAAATCCTATATCTCTAATTTATTCCTCCTTTGGTGCCACAATATGATACCATACTATAGAGGTTTCAATAATCTTATTTAGAGAGTTTAAATTACCCATCCAACTTGTTGATACCTCTAGAGATGGGATACCTTTGTCTACCACATCAGTGATCATCATCAAACCCAAAAAAAATTCAGATAGGCTACAGGAAGAAACTATAGTATAAGGTAAATATAATATTCTCATTTACTCCTTTTTATTTCAATTTATCTAAATCATGGTGATATTGGGATTATGGTTCCTAATAACTTATATTTCTATAATAAAGTGCTTATCACACCCTTAAAAACCTACAACTCCCTGGTTATCAAGATGGCTAATATGGGGTGATATTTAGAGTTATATATAGAAAATATGAAATAGATCATAGAATTATATAATTATGGATATAGAAAACTTAAAATAGATCTATTTTTTTTTGGAAACCAACCAATCAACATTCCTTCAATACCATGTGTATTTATGCCTGGTAAGATTGAATTCTAAGAAATTATATTATTTAAATAAGTCCCTAAACTCCCTTTAAGAAATAAGAGACAATGAAAATCCAATTTTTTCATCCATTTTCATAACTGAATTAAAATCTCCAAGGATGACACAATGTCCATAAATAGACTAGCTGAGAATGTCAATTTCCATCGAGAGGGATTATATTTTTTAATATCAAGCGTAAACATTAATAAAATTCCAATAAATATAACTCCCTATGTAATAAAACTTACAAGTGGTCATTTTATTTCTAATATTAACCATATAAATTTTATTCAATGAATTAAGGGAAATCACACAAAGGGTTTCCACTGTAGTTCTATGAATTTTGGAACCCAAGAGGGACTATACAATTCTTTCTAAACCAATTCAAGTAGAAAATAGTTTATTCACATTCTTAATGAAACCAATTTTTTTCAAAATTATAGATGAATAATCTCATTTTTATTAGGATTACACTTTAAAATAAAAATCTTCAGAAATCTAGATTCCAAAATAGAAGATTCATTTGGAATTAGATTTAATTTTTTTCTCCTTTACCCTTATCAATTTTTATATTTTTATCTTCTAGGCTTCATTAGTGAAAAAATATCATATATTTTTTGCATAATCGTTAACATTGTCATCATAAACCTTTCCTTTCCTATAAATATATTTTTATACACTTTGAGAGTATCCTTTTTCATTATAGACCACATAGTCACCAATCCTCAATGTCACAAGAAATAATAATAGTAAATGGTACCTCAATGATATTAGAGGTCTCTATATCCATGTTAATTCCAATCGTGTTTTATGTGATCTAATTATGAACATATGTTTCCAAACCTTTTCTCATATCTTTTTTATATTTAACAATAATTATATCATATACCATTAAAGACACACATCTTCATGTATTATATTAAAGACCAAAATATTAATTGGATTATATCCTATTAAACTAAATGTATTTATGGTAATATTATTCATGTTTGTTCTATCAACTTCAAATCTCATGGTAAAATTATCCTCCTCCTCATCCGTCTAAAATAATAAAATCTTCAGAGCCCTGGTTGTGTTAATGCAACCATTATCTAAGACTATAATTTTGGCCCCATAATCCTATAAATGATCATCTTTTACATACCTCAAGGAATGAGTATCCCCTTCCTTAGTAATTTATTCAACCTTGATAGAGTCATTTTGGATAATACTGGTTTTAATAGTCAATTCCAAATTAACTTGTTTGGAGGTCTTCCCTTTTTCTTATGTGCTCTTTTTCATTGATTTTTCCTTACCAACTTGCTTCCAATTTTTCTTATCTTTAACAACCTTATGTCTCACCTACTTCTTAATAACTATAAAAATAACAGTAACAATAATCATAATTATAATTACAATAATAATATATTAATAATATATTAATAATAATGATAATATAATAATTTAAAACATTATTTGGTGGTTGAATTCATATGAATAAACTCACATACACATAAGGTCTAATGGGTTGAGGCCATCATACCCCAAAAAATGACCAACACAAATTTTTTTACCCAACCTTGTTTACATAAAAGATAATTAAATACACAACATAACATATAGGGTGTAGTTTTTTTAAAACCTAATTAAAATTTAGTCTATTCATCATGAATCCTACTAAGTCTATTTCAAACAAAATTAATCCTAAATTAGATTTTTATTCTTCTAGAACTATTTTTTTCCTCCATGAAACCCCTTGAAACACTCAATATATTCCTAATTAAGTCATTTCAACCCTCTAAAACTTCCACAGAATGCATCATGTGCTCCAAAAAAGTACATATAAAACTCCTTCTAATCCTTATAGTTAATTTATATTATTAAATTTCACAATATTTAACTAACTTCCACCTAAATAGTTGCATAATTAAAAAACATTATTATGTGATAGATAATTAATTTATAGAACACAAAAAAAAATCAAACATTTAGAATCAATTATTAGGAAATATCAATTTATTTTAAAAAAAGTTCTAATTTCAATTACTAAAATAATTTTTTTAAATGAATAAAAAATAATTATAATATATCAAAATTATGAAATTTTTTCATCTTTCAGAATAAAAATCAATAAAACAATTTGAATTAAATTTTATATTGAGGCCCTTATATGAATCTCATAGTAATGTTTTTGATCTTGACCCAAGAAAGTGATAATTACCTCAATTAAAAAATAATTTTTTTCATGAGTTTAGAAATTTCATAGATTTTTTTTTAAATTAAGAATAAATGTTTAGGTTTAGAGGTTTTTCCATCACTATCATTATATTATAATTTACTTTTTATTACATTTATAGATCTTTTATTTATTGAATGATCATTTATAATGAAATTCATTGGTTATTATTATTTTTTCTCAATTTGTTATTTAATTTCACTTATTAAATTTATTTAAGATTCAAAATTTCACATATTTTTAAATTTCATGTTTCTTTTTAGGATATTTTTATATTTTTAATCTTGTAATGGTTTAAGATAACACCAACACTAAACAATATACAATTCATATTGGCAAAAACATATTTTATAGGTGTATACTAGTTGAAATTGATTCGGTGATTGTTGTTTGATAACGAATACTTTTTAAATCCTTTTTAAATTTCTATAATATTTTTTTCTCTATAGATATTTTATATTTTATCATTATTTGTACAAGACTTATTGACATTATTTATTTGATAAATCACTTTTAATATATATATATATATATATATATATATTAGTATATTATTAAAAATAATGATCCTTTTATAACCCTTATTTGGAATTCATCTAACACGTGAATTAAAATTATATTAAATATGATTAATTTTTACCAATATGTGTTATAAAAGTAATGAAATTTTACATGATTTTGATGTTGTTTTTTGTGTGGTATTAAAACGGGGCGTCCATGTATCATTATTGTATGTTTTTTATTATTTCCATATTCAATAAATAAATAAGAAATGAATATTGAATAATTTTAAAAAAAAGTAAGAATATTTTTTTAAAAATATATTTTTTTCCTATGGTTTTTCAAAATCACAATGGAAATGATTCATTTTCCTATTAAACTTCTTTTAAACCCATTGTCTTAATGATTCACAATATACTGATTTTTTATAACTATACTTACATCATAGTTTTTTTGTTATTTTTTCATGAAAACATAACTTCTGATTATATGTTTTAGTTAAAATAAAGATCCATCTAATTTCTTGAGAATGGTGATGTCACATTAAAAATTTTAATGAATGAAACTAAGTTGATATGGATGTCATTATAACTTAATTAAAAGATGTGAAACATTTTCATAGGGAGTTTTTTTTGAAGATGTCTATAAATGGATACTTGTATTTGAGTAATGAAAGATACTAAAATATTTTCATTCTTGGATTTTTTGTGTCATATTTTTTCTTTGAGTTTTTATGATTTTGTTTTTTATCGATCTGTTGACTTTGATCATCCATGTGTGATGATTTATTATAAATGATATTAGTTTTTGTTTTTTAATAATTAATTTTGATCATTATGATTGAAAAGATTTTGGGAGTAAAAATCTAGGTTTCTCCCTATCTTCATGATTAATGTGGTTCTGGGGATATGAACCTTCTTTATTCCAAACTATGAAGTTCAGTGATGTTCGGGTGTTAAAATTAATGTTGATCATGCTAATAAAATAGGTTCTCAGGGATAGAGAAACCTAATTCAGTTGGTCTTATCAAGGATGATTTTTGTGTGGAGACTATATCTTCGAATGTGTTTAAATATAAATTTCCTTGTATGGTGATTGTATTACTTGATTTTATTTACCAAACCACCAACTAATTTGGGATGAAAGGAAATATTTCTCGTAAATTTGAACTATTGTAAAATAATATTCTTTAGATGAGTATTTAGATTTTTATCCAATACACTATGTCTTTTTTATAATTTTTATTAGTTTTTTATCTATTTTTTTAACTTCTGTTAGGTTTATAACTCTTTATAGTTTTATTTCTATTTCATTTTTACTTTTCTTTAATTTTATTTTTTAGAGTTTATAAATTTCAGAAAACTAACAATCTTGATTGAAATAAAAATGTAAGTTAATTTTTAAATCAATTCACCCCCTCACAAAGAAATAATAATTTAATTATATAGGAAAAAAATTTAATGTCTTTATATCATTTGGATGATACAATATTTGTCAAATACACTCACTTTAATTTTAATTTCAGAAAAATTTTATTTCATGTTTTTAAAACTAATGGGTATCAAGATGAAAGATCTATATTTGTTTTATATTTCATGAATACCAATTGTAAAATTAGATAATTTAACTTTGATTCATCCTTCTATTTTTTATGGAGATAGCTATAACTGTAGGTATGAATATATGAAGATGTCTATTATTAATATTAGATATTATCATTATCAAATAATGATAGAAAATTATAAATTTTGGGGAAATAAATTTCTCATTTTACTAAAGAGGAGAAAATGGATTGAGAATATAATTAGAAAGTTCAGGATACTTTTTTATGTTCTATAACAAGAAAAATTTAATGTCAAATTTCTTCATGTTAAAATTCTTATGGTGTTTAGAGAAATTTATAAATTTTATATTTTCAAACAACTAATGTGGGTGAAACAATAAGTGATTTTTTAGAGCTTATTATAAATTATTTTAATTTATTCCTAATGAATTAGTGGAGATTATATATTATAGATTTATGATTCTAGTTAACAGGATGAAATATATTAATGATCAAGAAACTATGTTGGAATAGTTATTTGAAAAGGTCATTCAAATTATTTCGAAATAATGGGAATCTAAATGGATAGTGATAGATGATATGAAGCAACTTTCCGAAATAAGTCATGATGATTTTATTATTACATTTATTTAGTATGAGAATTGTTTGATGGGGTAAACTAATAAGTATAAGTGAAAAATAGAGTATCATTTACTTAAAATATGATGCTTTAACTTTTAGAGTTAATACTTCAAAGCCTATTAGTATTAATAAAAAATATAAACATAATTCATATGGTAGTTTTTTTGAAATTAGATAATGAAAAATTTCTCGACTTGTATGAATAATTTACAATATTTATGGAAAGAATGATTTCCATAGATAATATCAAATGGAAATGAAAGATATATATGAGAATAATTATATAGAATTTATGTTTTATGAGTGTAATAATCCTAGAAATAATAGACTAAACTATCCAAATTTAAATAAAATGGAAATATAGTCAAGATGAATTTTAAAAAACAAAAACAAATTAAGGATATAAAAACCTAGAGTGCTTTTGAATCCTCATTTACCTATGATAGTTCATCAGAAGATAATTATGATAGATAGTGAATTACTAGATTTTATGGAAATTCTCAATATAGTAAAACGTGTTTCATGGGAAACGTATACCTATATTATCTTGTGGATTTATATTTATATTCTACTTGCCCTTTTCCTCGCATAATGAAGATGATACTCCATAATTTGACGAAATAGCTGGATATTTTATTTTCATAGAGAAAAAATAAAAAGTTAAATAAATTCTATGATTTAAATGGAGTATATCTTGTTATATAAATGGATGAACTTCTAAACATAGTTCTAAATTTAATGTTAAATCCTCTTCTGTCTTATCTTATAAGGTTCAGAACTAATTGGTGAAATTATATATTGAAGTAAGTTGTCTTAAAAATATTATTTCAAATTTTACTTCCACTGTGGAGAACTCTTATATAATTTTGAGGTGGTTGAAAATTTATAATACATCTTTCAGAATTGTATTTACATCCAAAAAGTCACATTTCTAGTCAACTATATCATTCCAAAAATTAAACATTACTATACTAAGTGTGAGAGAGGTGGTCATTGGAAAAAATAAAATTTTCTTGAGTAAGGTTTAATATTTTAAACTCACAGGGATTATATTTTAAGATATAATAGTTTTCAAAACTATAGGGTTGTTTGGATGTGGGTTCTAAAATTTCTTTTTAGCTAACATCAACCGAAACAATAAAGTTTTGGGTACCTAACTTATATCCTTATCATTTTTATGATAAAAGGATTAGTACAAGTAGCTAAAATACTTGGTACATGGATAATAGTTACTCTTGTTATATGACCAAAAACATGTTCAAATTTATAAACTTACAGAAAGTGGGGGGGGGGGTATGTGTTAATTTTGGAGACAATGTGAAAGGAAAAATTATTGTAATTTGTTATGTTTCATTTCTTGTTAATGCTTTAATTTCAAATTCATTTCTTATTTTTGGACCTAAGAAATATATTATAAAAATAATTCAATTATGTGATTAATATTTCTCTATGACCATTGGGATTGAAAAATGTACCATCATAGGTTTATAATGAGTTCATATTATATGTGATGATAGGTATGATAATGATTACATTATCAACCTAGAGGACCTTTCTTGTTGGAACATACCATATCTCAGTGCAGTGGAGGATAATTCATGGATTTTAAAATAAGTGATAGAACATTAAAATGTTTAGAACATAGTTAAACATTCTAGGAAATGACATGTAAAGGATTTATCAAAAGACAAGTTCAGATATCCTAGAGTTTGTGACACTTTCTAATTTGGTTAGCAATGAATGTTAAGATTTAGAAATTCATGGGGAATATAAAATTTTTAACTATTATAGTTAGTTAACATAGATATTTTTAGTACTATAGAAACTAGAATTATCAATGGAACAAAAAAATAAGTATTCCCTAAAAGATGATTATAACATGTATAAATGGTTTTATTTTCATTTTCTTAATTTAAAATAACTATTGTTTTTCAAATTGGTTTCAAATCATGTAAAAAAATTAAAAATATACCTATCATCACTTTTTCAAGTGATAATAGTAGATTGTTTGTAGAATACAATTTTTTATCTTATTTATTGATTAAGGAATTACTGATAACATTTTAGTTCCAAGAACATCACAAGATAATAATGTAGTTCAAAGGAAGAATATACCCTTTTATGAAATTTAACCAAATTTTATCTATGGATATTCTTTTACTATGTATTTTTTTATGAATTAATTACTATTTATTTTTATATCACATGGTTTTAAAAAAAACCATATGAATTATGGAATGGAATGAAGCTAAAACATGATTAATTTAAAAAAATCGATGTAAATTATTCATCATGAATACTAAATATAATCTATAAAAAAATTATCTAAATGTTGATGAAGATATTTTTCTTGGTTACCCCACCAAAAATAAGAAGTGTAATATTTCCAATAGATGGGAACATAACATTGAAGAAATGTACATATTAAGTTCCATAATTGTGATCGTTATATGAAGTTAAAACATCCATATTGTGAAAATTTTATGTATTGTGATTTTAAAACCTTTTCTGTTTTACATCCGGACATTGACCCACATCCACAAAAAGTTATCTTACAAGAAGCTACTAAAATAGAAGACATGCATCTAATATATGAGGAAAAAAATACTTTTACCAAGAATTTATGTCCTGAAAATTATCTTTTTTTATTTCAAACACTTTTATGGAAAAGTGAGAAACCATGAATTATAGAATACCAAACATTAAATACCGTAAGAGACAGTTGTGCCATTGAAATATAATTTAAGCCTATTTGACACTCTATTCCTAAAGAATTTCCAATGGAGACAATTTACCTCTAAGGCCAGATCATCCTTGATAAGGTCTTAGAACCAATAGGCCATCTTGTCCCATGTCTGAATGTACTCCTCCAATATAATCTTCTCTGCATTGAAACCTCTTATTAGAATGCGATCTTGCTTGTCAATCCACTCTGACTGCATCTTATCAGTTTCCACCCGAAGGAGTCACTCAGACATCTTATCTGCATCCTCTTTTGATGAATTAATCAGAAACGAATCCTCCAACATTTCTTCTTCGGATTGAATAATAATTTCCCATAACTCCGCATTGCCGACAGCTTTAAGCCGGCCAGAGTTCTCGCTAGGAGGCGGATTTAGCACCACTGAGACTTCCAGCATTAGCTTTAAATCCTCTAAGATAACTTTTTCTTGCTCCTGCTTCTTATGGTCACCTGAAACATTCAAAGTATTACTAAAAACTTTGGGATCACAATCGATCACCTTGGGCTTCGCCTTTTTGGTGGATCTAGTCTCTATAAGTTGGGGTATGTATGATTAATCCTCGCGTCCCTTCGAATTGTGTCCTTTAATTGGGATACACCTCCCTGAGTCCTGATTCCCTCTTTGGCCCTTCCTTCTCCTCGGACTGGGTATCCCTCTGCACTGGAGTTTAATTGCACTGTCTTCTAAAAAATTATAAGATCCATCACTATACTCTTCCATTTGAAGTCTTTGATCTTCATTAAGGTTCTCTTACCAAGCTATATCATGGTCCTGATCTAGCCCTTCATTGGATAAACCTTCAAATCGGTTAGCAAGCTTGATATCTGGCATTTTATTTAGCGTGATGTGCATCCCACCCCCTGCAGTCTGTAATTTTTGACCATTTCCACAAGTTTCTTCACCCTCCCTTTCCTCACAAGGAACCTTTTCATGACCAAGTCGACCTAGAGTCGTCTCCCGAGACCCCTCGCTTCCAGCGCGCACAACCTCCGCATAAGACGCAGCCTTGGAAGCAGCGGTATTCTGCTCAAAGGTTCCTGAAATACATACCCCATCAGGCACTCTGGACTCAGGAAAACCTTTCTCATCAAGATTCAGGTCACATCGTAGTCTTCCAAAGACATCTGCAATAGTCGGATTAAGATTCACTGTGCAAACTTTAGCCAGAGGAGGAGATTCGATGGATGCTTCACCGAGAACCATCACCTTCGGATCAACCTCTGAGGATGCACCACCAAGGGTCTTCCCTTCCGGACCATTATCCATGACCACACCAGTACCCATTTCTAGAACCGCTACCTCCCTATGATGACAGGCCATGAGACCACGCCGGAATGTTGACAGCCGATGAACCATTTTCTTGCAAACTGAACATAAATCCACTCTCGATACCTAGAATTTATGTGATATTTTATAATTATCCCATTAATATTGTCATTAGTAATGTAGATCAACCATTTATAACCATAAGTTCTTTATGAAATAAATGTGAGTATCTTTTATTTTTAAATCAATTTCACCCTAAAATGATAGAGTATTCCATGGGTGATGGGAGTTGAATAATATCTACACAAGAAGATTATAATAAATTCCAACATAATAATTTTTACACATTAATTGAAGGATAAATGATATTTTGGTTATATTAGTGAAATGAGTCTTTCTAAATTAGTGGGATGACAATAGAACTTTTATTCTATATAATGAGATACAAGTTACTAATGCTTATAATCAGGAATAGGGAATCAACAATAGATAACATTTTTCTCAAGTATCTAGACTTGAATCCATTAAAATTATGTTATCCTTTAGGGATCTTCTAAGTTTAATCTATTTCAAATGGATGTAAATACTTCATTAATAGTTATGTTTAGGGGAAATTTTAAGTTGAAAAATCTATTAGTTTTAAAGATATTCATTTTCATAAAATTTTTTGAAACATAACAAGGAACGTTATAAACATAAATAACCCCTAAGAGACCGTTATGATACCTTTTTAGGATTCATACTTCCAAAAAATGTTAAAGGAACCAAAAATCCCCCATTTTTGAAGAGATTTGTTATCAACATAATTATTTTAAAAATCTATGGCTATGATACTATTTTTAGTTCCACCAGAAAAAACAATTGAAGATATTTTTTGGAACTTATATAAATTGAATTTGAGATGAGTATGATTTCTAAAATTAATTAATTTCTTGGATTATAGATTACTCAAATACTGGAAGAAACTATCATAACTCCACATAAGTACATTAGATATTTAATTAGTAATTCTGGTTCTAACAGTACTTTAAGTATTAGTATTGTAGTAGGCACCCCTTTTAAAATTGACCTTGATGCATCTGAAAAACTGGTTGACCAATATTTATATAGAGGGACGATCAAAATTTTATTACACTTGAGGTCTCTTTGATTGGATATTATGATATGTTTTTGCGTATTTGTGAGATTCCAAACCAATTTAAAAGATTCTCATCTTAAGTTAATTAAAATAATCTTCTATTATCTTAAATTAACTTTATAACTTAGATAATTTTATTCTTATGGATCCAATTTTATTCTTAATAGTTATTCAGATTCATATTTCAAGGGTTCTAGAATGGACAGAAGAAGTACTGCTAAAACATGTCACTTTTTGGGTGAAGCTTCTGAATAATGGTCTATAAAGAAGAAAAATTCAGTCTCCCTTTCCATTATTAAATCTAAATTTGTGGTACTCAGAGGTTATTTCACTCAATTACTGTGGATGTAGAACACACTCACTAACCTTGAAATGATTTTACACAATCTTTGATTCTTTATAATGGAGAAAATGTTATTTATTTATCTAAAAACTAAACACATCATGCATGATCCAAACACACACACACACACACACACAGAGAGATATATATATATATATATATATGTGTGTATCTATATATATGACACCATATTCTTTAAAACGATACACTATATGAAGATATTATTCATGAATTTATCAAAAATGAAGATCATCTTGTTGATATTTTCAGTAAAACCATTAAATTTTGATAGATTTTAACATATTAAATATAATTTGGGTATGATTAGTGTTCAGTGATCAACTTCCTATTCTTGTTTCACTATCTCAAAAAAATTTAAAAAAAATAGAAAGGGGGAGTAAATTATATGTTTTGAAATGTCCTAAAATTTTATGCACGTACTTTATATTTTTTGAATGAGTATTAAAAAAAATTATAAGATACACTATTAAAAAATTATAGTAACTAAACCCTACAAAATTTATTTTTTTTAATGAACTTAATTGTAGGTTTCTTCTGGGAGGTTCTTTTTATTTCATTTATATTTTACTCTTATGAGAAGACTCCCTATATGTTTCTAAGTATATTTTTACCTTTTCCATATTTTTATGTTGACGTATCCTTTTTAACTCTTATATATGAACAATATTATCATAATTTTTTTTCCAAATGTATGAATTCCTTCTTTATTGACCCCTATGTGTGCAAGGTTTTTCACTTTTTTAGCCACTCTTTTTTTATTTAACTCCTTGAAAAATGGGGCATTTTTTCTAACTCTTGAGTAGAGTGTTCACTATTTTCATAGAGTCTATATGCATATTAATGAAATTTTTTTAATACTATTTATAGAACCATATTTTTAATGACCCAAAATTTAACAAATTCAGTTTCCCTTCTGAATATTCAATTGTGTCATATTTTTTAATATAATACACAATCCCCACATAATAGAACTGAAAAAAAAATTATTATAATAATTTGAAAATTACATTTAGATAAAATAAATTCCATATTAATTTAATGTATTACAATGTAACAAAAATAAAAAAGATAAATAAATTATAAAATTTTCGATATGCTTGATCCCCGAAAATAATTGCACTCAAGAACAACACTATAAAAATGAATCCGGATGTTACCAATACAATTTTCATTTTGAAAATGAAAATATATATAACCTTGTGAATAAAACATAATTCAATGAAGAATGAATGAAATGTGATATATTTATATAAAGTAGTTAACCAATATAACCATTATAAATATAACTATTGGAATAGAAATCTGGCCATTGGAATAGTAACCTGACAATTCGAATAGTGATATGATCATTTTGAATAGTAACCTGGCCAATAGAATAGTAAAATCACCGATGGAAATGTAAAAAATATATTTAGGTATCTTATAAAATGGAACTATAAAAATATTTTTGTCATGAAACAGTTAAATAAATTTTTTAAAAATGATAAAATAAATGTTTATATTTTTTAAAAACATTTATTCTTTTTATAATTTTTATATTAAATATAATTATTTAAAAGATTGTTTATTTTCACTAGAATAATTTATACATTAATATCATGTTTTATTATAATTATAATATAATTTTATGAAACCATAAGTAATTTTATAAAGGGTCAGAAAGTTGATCATAATATTAAAATTAGTATTTTTTAAATAAATGAGTTTTTTATTTAAACATTAAATTTATCATATTTATAAAATTATTTTCATAAAAACGATTTATGTTTAAGAATATACACATAAAAAATGGTTAGTCTTAATTTTTGGTATTTTTCTAAAAGACTTGAGTTTTTGGTGATTAGTGAAATATAGTAAAATACAGTATTAAACATTATAAGATAAATACATGAATTTTTTATGAATTGATGATTTAATAACCCATTTTTTTGAACTAAAATGAACCATTTACTATATATAGTACTAATAATCAATAATATTGATAGTCTTGATTTGATATAATATACCAATTAATATAATAATAAAAAACAACCCTCTCTTCCCCTTATAAATACCACCCATCACCACCCCTTCTCCACACAACTTATAAGACATAAAGCTTGAAAATTATATACCAAAACCTCTCATTACCATTATACTCACTTAACTAGAATCCTTTCTATTCAAAAAACACTAATTCCAATGTTCCCAGATGAGTTTCTAAAGGAGACTACATACAAGAGGTAAAATTGTAAAAAATTATCCTTTAAAAATATCTTATTTTTATACTTTATCCTTTTCTCTATAATACAACATGAAATAATGAATAAAATATTATAAATATACTAGAATGTTATTTTTTAATGCAATATCCACCTTCTACCCTAAACTCATTTCAAAAATGAAAGTGTTGTTTACAAAAATGGTTGGTTCTCCGCCTCTATGAATGAGGCACATTGTTTTCGCAACCGCCTTCAAGGATGGTGTTGGTCAGAGTAGATAACTCAAGAGGGGGTGAATTGAGTTTCTATAAAATTTTCTGTTAAATTCGGTTCATTAAAATAATATCTCCCAATTAATATATAATCAAATTCAGTTTGTAGTGATTTTTTAAATGTCCTGAATGTTCAATTAATTTCTCAGAAGATTGATTACTTATCATATTTACCAATATAAAGATTATTAAAACTTTTGAAACTAATATAAGGATTAAAAATTGAAATTAAGACTTCCTAAACTAATTATCAAAGTTCAATTTAGATTAATCTGAAATGAATTAAACATAGATCAGATTAAAACAAAATACAAATACACAATAGATAAAAACAAGATTTTAGTCTAAAAAGGGACTTGGTCCTCTCCACTTGGTGATAACCTACCACCAAGTAGTTTATATTACTAATATTTTAATCCACACCCTAGATCAGGGTTCACTATAGTACACAGGGCTGTCCATGTCACACATGACCTCTACCACAATTATTTGTGGGAAAACTAACAAAAAGATCACACATGATCTCTTCCACTATTTTACATGGGATACAAGAGTAAAAAGAGATTGGGTGTGAGGATAGTTAATATCCTCTAGTTATACACAAGAGGCAGTGTGTGTGAAAAAAATAGATGCACACACTACTCAAATAGTAAACACAAGATCAAAACTGAGTTATAAATGAAGAATAGAGTTTAGAAATCTCTATGTGTTATTAGACGAAGCTCTAGACTCAATGAATGTAGTAAAAATGATATTTTAGTCATCTTCTGGACGCTTTCTTCAGAACAGAGTATCGCATCCTTTGTAATCTAGCTTCCATGAGTTAAAAGGTTCAGATCTTCGATGTTAGGATGTTCAGAGAGCTTCAGTAGGTTATTACTTGTAATATTAAACTTCTTGTGTACTCAAGATTTGAGTTCTTCTATTTTAAATGTTTCACACATTCGCACGGTCTGCCATTTTTTTGTCGGATTTTCTTTAAGGTTGAGCTTGTAATACTTTTATACTTCAAGGTCCAGTAAGCATGAAGATCTCCCCACGTACATGTACCTCGTACTATCTATGGATAGTCCTACAGACAACATTAATTAATTTCAGAAACATTAATTTGTCTAAATATGTCCGTTAGTAATAAATTTGAGTTAATAAACTTGAAATAGTATTTATGAATATCGATGAGTCATAAGTATCGGTGAGTCATTTTTTTTCTATTGGTCAGTCAGCATCAGTTTTTCAGCATTGGTTTGTCAGCATCAGTGAGTTGTCATCAGTGAGTCAATCATTGGTGTGTCGTCCATCGGTGTGTCATCCATCGGTGTGTCGAACATCATTGTGTCGAACATCGGTGTGTCGAACATCAGTGTGTCCTCCATCACTGTGTATTCCATCAGTGTGTTGAACATCGATGTGTTGAACATCGGTGTGAGAACATCGGTGTGTCGAACATCGGTTTATCGATGTGTCAGGGACACTACTAGATTAATTGACATCCAACAATACATGTAAATATACACTTTTAAACATATTTAAGCATAAATATAGTTTATTGACTTATTGAAATATATTATACTATATGACATAATTGATTTACTTATAGATATTAGATGGCATGAAACAATAGAATTTGTAGAATGTTATTATTTGTGATTATAAAAACCAATATAGCATAGAGGGTCCAACAATATCCCCCATTTTGATAATCACAAATTCTGGCATACATAAAATATTAAGGAATAACAGTAACTTGACTCAGCTTACTTCACTGATTTTGATTTTTCAATATAACTAAATCTTTCCCTTATTTGAGTTTTTTAAAAAGAAATCTCCCCCTCAATTATTGGATCATAGAAAATATATGTATATATATTCTTTTGAGTACATGCCATGTGTCCTATGCCAGAGTTTCCCCCTGATATTAATAATATATTCCTAAACGTTTCTCCCCCTTTTGGGATTAGAAAAAAAAGTTATGAAAATGAGAAAGAAAGAATATAAATAGCATGAGAAGAGAAAAAAAAGAATTTGCATTAATATTTAAAAGAGTACAGTCAAAAAAATGAAGAGATAAATCCCTATAAAATAGAAAATCCACCACTAAGGGTTTAGATTATGAGGTTATTTTCCTTTATCCAAAATATCTAGAGTAGGATCAGAAGGTTTGGGAGTGGCAGTGGGAAGAGGTGGCTTGAAGACCACACCAGGCAAGGAAACACCTTTAGGGACATTTTCTACAAGGCTAGGCCTTGATTTTGACAACACGTGACTAGGAGATTGATCTGTAATGATAGGTCAAATCTAAGAAAGAACCTAGGAGACCATCATTGGAGTAGGAGGATGAGAGGTAGTTCCAATTGAAGTAGTAGGAGGAACCAAAATTTCTTCAGTTTGAACATGTAGATATGGTTTGAGGAGCTTGATGAAATCAGTAATGATTTCACCACCATATTGAATGGACTTTTCTAAACCATCCTTTTTCTCCATGAATTTATTTAGAAGAGGGGTAAACTCCTTCAATAGAGTCACTTTCTTATTGAGGGATTCTGTAACTAGAGGAATTATAAGATTTTTGTCTAAAAACTTGAAACTATTAATGACATCATGCCGGGTATAGATCTTAGTAAAGTAATTATCCACTTTCTCTCTAACCACTTTCTAAGCAGCAGATGCTTAATTTGTGCACTAAATCACCATATTAAACACAAGAACTATATTTCTATGTACCTTTTCATGATTTCATTTGTCTAAATCACTCTGAATATTCTGAAGTTCCTCTCTGATCACAGCCTTGAGAGATTAAAAATCAGAAAAAATGCTTTTCAAACCTCTAGAACTTGATGGACTAGTAATCATTTGGCCAAGATCCTCTTTCAAATTTATTAAATCTAAACTTAGTAGATGAGTCACAAAGTTACTAATAACTTCCAGTACACCACTAAAGGAGGTCTTGAAATCATAGGTTAGATAATTTAACTCATTGCTCATCTTCCTTTCTTCTTCTCCCAGCAAGGTATTATGTATAATGATGGTTTCGGCTTTGGTAATGAGATTTGGTTTAATCTGCTGGATCACCATCCTTGCAATATTTGCTGCATCTAAATCTGAAATACCTATTGAAGTGGATGATTCACTTTTGGGTTCAACTGAGGCTTTCACAGACTCGTAAAAATAATTTTTAAATCTCTCTAAATCAGCCTTAGTGACATAGTCACTAGGTACTGTCTGTGCTACTGGATCATCTACTGGATGTTCAATTGGTGGAATAGGTGAAATAGGTTTTACTTTATCTTGGGCCTATGGAAAAGTAGGAGGAGTCATCCTCTCCTCATAAGAGTCATATTCTAACCCAAATAGAATGTATCCTGGATCATTATTCCACTCTCGAGTATAGGTCTAGTATCTTGGCTCAATAGTGTCAATACTGACCCATCATCACTAAGTCCCAGGTACAACTTCATCTTCATCTACTTATTCATCCTATCATCTAGCCATAATAACATTTCTGGGAACAAGTAATAACCGAAATTGAGGTTCTGCATGTGCTCCAGCCACTTCAACTTCTCCAGGCACTTCCTCAAATCTGAGGCACCTGATCCTCAACCTATTCCTATTGGCCACCAACCATAAGTTCATTCAATTTATGAATGATTTCTTGATTTTCAGTATTAGGATGGGGAGATCTATCCTCATGAACAACATCTCCATGATCAACAACCTCATGTTCAATAAGATAAGCACCATCAACAGCTGCATATACTTATTCCTCACTGGATCTGTCAACTACTTGTTGTCCCACTTTTAATGAATCACTTACAAGCTCATAATTTCCAGCTTAATCATCATCATCATCATCACCACCAACATACTCCTCATCTAAATTACTCACATAGCATTCCACACTAGTAACCTCGGTCTCTTCATCATCCTCATCACCTAACAAAGGTTCCCTTGTGGGTAAATCCAAAGGTGGACTAAATGGTCTATAAGACATGTCTTTGGGGCTGACATAAATATTAGGATCACTCCTATCAATGAAGTGAGATCCTTCATCCCTTGAAAACCCAACCTCAGCTTCGTCATCAGAATAAACATGTTCCTCTCCTGGTTTGAGACATAGATCAACTTGATCCTTTGGTCTGGTAGGATGGTCAATCAGATTGAAATCCTCATATAGCCTTTCCTCATCTCCTACCTATAATTTCTTCAATGGGTTTCAAAAGATATTAATTCTCTTGAAAATATCTTTTTGAAGGAAGAAACCATTGTATGCACATATCACTTAATCTCCATCTTCCACACAATCCGACTCCTTTAACATGGAAGATATCATCATGGGATAGTAGAAACATTTTTCTTTATTGGATGGATTTATCATATCAGAAACATGCACCAATAGATACCTAAAGAAGATTCACCTTTATCCCATTTTTCAACAGATAGATCTAGAATACATCTTGATACTTCACAGTAGAGAAATCTCCCTTCCTTGGGTAGATTTGATGTTGTATAAACTTAAAAAATAACATTTCCTCTCCATCAAATTCACTGGATGTAGTCCTCATAGATTGTCCACTTCCAGTCAGCTCCTTCAGAGCATCTTCATATGAAGAAAACTCATATAAAGGTGGAATATTACCTTGATAATCATCACAGACACCTTCATGAGGAATCTTCATGAACTTATCCCATTCCTAAATGAAAATACATCTCTTTTCACTTTACCACTAACTTCATCCTTGTTTCCTCAGGTCCAACCATGGATATCTTCAAATGTTGATAAAACTCATGTACTAGCTAGGGATAATAAGGACTTTCATTTTTTGTGAACCATCTCAACCACCCTTGAGATTCTAGTACTCTCAACAAAAATTACTTGCTTGATAGAAACCACTCAGCACACACTTATTTATCAGCTGTAACCACTCAGCTTTCCAAGCATGGTTTTTCAGTCGCACTGGATTAACCCTCCAAATGCTTAACTGATGGATATTTTCATGGATCTTCTATTGTGAACTTAGTTATTGCCATTTCTGAAGATTCAGATTCCAAAGTAGTTGAGAGGTTGAGGGTCGATAGGTAGAGTGACAAAGGGCTGGAGGTTTTACGGTAGAGGGAATGTGAAAGGTCGAATTTGATTAAATTTTATTTATCATTAGGGATCGTAAAATCATAAAGCATAAAATTTAAACATGAAAAAAAGGTCATAAAACATTGTCGTTTTATTTAAAATAGATTAAATTAACAAATAGTCCTTAAATACATCGGTTTCATAGAATCTATTTTACACGATCAGTTTCAAGTGATTAGTTTCAAGAGATCATTTTTACGGATTGGTTTCAAGAGATCAGTTTTACAAATCAGTTTCAGGAGATCAGTTTCACTGTTCGGTTTTAAGATATCGGTTTCACAGATTGGTTTCAAGAGATCGGTTTCAAGAGATTGGTTTCCCAGATCAGTTTCAAGAGATCAGTTTCAAGAGATTGATTTCAAGAGATCAGTTTCACAGATTGTTTTCAAGAGATCAGTTTTAAGAGTTTAGAGATTTATCATCCATAGTTCATGTCTGATGTAGTTCATTCTCTCAGAGTTTGAGGGTTTACTAAAAATGCCAGCAAGTTGATGCTCAGTCCCGATAAACTTGAGAGTTATATCACCTTTTTTATAATTATCTCTCAAAAGTGATGTCTTAAATCAGTATGTTTTGTTCTATAATGAGAGATTGGATTCTTATAAATGTTAATATAACTTGTGTTGTCATAGTTTATAGGGATATGTCTGAATTGAAATCCATAGTCTAATAAAGTGTCTTTCGTCAACAAAATTTGTTTACAGAAACTACCAACAACAATGTATTTTTCTTCAGTAGTTGATAATGAAACTAAAATTTTCTTTTTACTACACCATGATATTAGATAATTTCCCAAAAAAGTGACATGTTCTAGAGGTAATCATTATATCTTGCTTACATTTACCAAATTCAGTTTCTGAATATCTAACTAAATCAAAAAAAATCCTTTAGGATAGTAGAGTCTTAAATTAGTTGTATACTTGAGGTATTTGAAAAATATTTTAATAGAATTTAAATGTGACTCTTTTGGGTTTTCATGAAATATTGCACACATATACACACTAAACATAATATCTGGCCTACTAGTAGTTATGTATAGTAAACTCCAAATCATTCATCTATAAGTTGTTTGATCAACTGATTTTCTATTTTCATCAATATTTAACTTACATATAGAAATCATAGGGGTTTCATTACTCTTAATTCTATAAAATCTATATCTTTTCAAAATCACTTTAGTTTACTTAAATTGATTTAAAATAATACCTTCGTTTTTTTGAAATATTTTAAATTCAATAAATTATTTAAGTTCACCCATCAAACTCATTTCGAACTCACTTTGCATTATTCTTGAAAAATCATTACATAAATAATTTTTAGAATATCCAAAGATAATATCATTTATATATATTTAATTTATTAAAACTTCTTTTGAAATTATTTTTATAAATAAATTAGGATCTGAAAGTCCTTTTGTATAGCCTTTAGAAATTAGAAAATTACTCAGCCTTCCATACCATGATCTTGGAGCTTGTTTTAGACCGTATAAATCTTTAGATAATTTGAACACTTGTGTTGGAAAAAGTGTATTTATAAAACCTGGGGGATGTTCAACAAAAACATTCTGAATTATATAACCATTTAAGAATGTACTTATGGCATCCATTTGGTAAAGTTTAAAATCAAAGTTTGCTGTATATGAAAGTAAGATTCTAATTTCTTCATGTATAGATTCTGGTGAAAATGTGTCTTCATAGTCAGTTCCCTTTTCATAATTATATCCTTGTGCAACAATTATAGGTTTGTTTCTAACTATATTTATAGCTTCATCTACTTTATTTCTAAACACTCATTTGGTTCCTATGGTCAATGTATCCTTTTGTATATATACAAGTTTCCAAACATTATTTCCTTCAAACTGGTTAAGTTCTTCTTGCATATCCATTACCCAAAATTCATCATTGATCGGATCATTGATATTTTTAGTTTCATGTTGTGACAAGAAAGCTTGATGTTCAACCTGGTTTCTCAAGGAAGCTCTACTTTGTGTTCCTCTGTCTAAATCTCTAACAACAACATCTTAAGGACAATTTTTGAGGGTCCTAATAGGTCTAGAAAAGGTACGACTTGTTATTTTAGGTTGGTCAAGTTGATCTTGTTCATTATGGTTAGGATCTTGAGAATTTCTAGAATTGGAAGTTTTCACATATTCCTTCACATGATAATTTGAGGTTTTATCATTAATGTTCACATTGGACATATCCTCTTAAATATTTTCTAGTGAAGTCTTGGTATCATGTGGACATGTTTCATCAAACTTGACATGTACAGATTCCTCCACACACTTTTTTTTCTTATTAAATACTCTATGGGCTTTTCTTGATATAGAATATCCAAGGAATATTCCTTCATCACTTTTGGAGGAAAATTTATCTAAATTATCTTTAGTGTTTAGAATACAATCTTTACATCCAAACAATTTAAAATAACTTAATTTGGGTTTCCATTTATTCCACAACTCATAAGAAGTTTTCTTATTGATGGGTCTGATTAAGACTCTGTTTATTATGTAACAACCTATATTAACAGCTTCAGCCCAGAAATAAATCGGTAGGTCGTATTCATTAAGCATAGTTTGAGCAATTTTTTGTAGGGTTCTATTTCTTTTTTCTACCCCACCATTTTGTTGAGGTGTCCTGGGGGAAGAGAAATTATTATTATAGCCATTTTTTGAAAAAAAAAAGATTCAAAAACTTGATTCTCAAACTCACGGCTATGATATCTTCTTATGAATTTAATCTTAAGTCCATTAATATTTTCTACAGTCCTAGCATACCTAGAGAAGTGAGAACAAGCTTCACTCTTGTGAGCTAATAAAAATTTCCAGGTGTACCTAGAGAAATCATCTACAAGAATATAAACATTGTGCTTCACATTGAGACTAGAAACTATAGATGGTCAAAAAAAATCCATGTGAACCGACTCAAGAGGTTGAGAAGTAGTCACTTATTTCTTTGGTTTGAAAGAGATTTTATGTTGATTTTCCTTTTTGACAAGTATTACACACCTTATTGTCTGGAAACTCTAATTTGGGTAGGTATTTAACTAAACCTTTTATAGTTAACTTATTAAGCAGGTTTATGTTGAAATGTCCTAGTATTCTATGAAAGATCCAAGACTCTTTGTGAATTACCTTTAGACAAGAGACATTTTGTTAGGCTAGTGTGTCTAAATTTATAGCATATACATTATCATTTCTAAAAACAGAAAATACTAAGTTATTATTGGAATCAAAAACATGGAATGAATCATTTTTGAATTTAATATAAATCCATCATCACACAATTGAGATATGCTGAGCAGGTTATACTTTAATACATCAGTATACATTACTTTAGAAATTGAGATAGAGTTAGGGTTACCAATCTGGCCTAGGCCGATGATTTTTCTTTTACCATTTTCACAAAATGTGACATGTCCTCCATCAATATTGATAATACTTTTAATGATTGAATAATACATTTTCATGTGTCTTGAACATCCATTGTCCAATTACCACATCTTTTTACTAGATCTCTTTAGGCAGTTTACCTATAAAACAGTTCATCCAAGAAACGAATTTGGTACCCATATTTGTCTATGTCCACATACATTAGTGATATAATATATAGGAACCCACAATTGTATTATGGGATTCCTATATGAAAAATATACAGTGTTGGAAAAATAAACTCTCTTTGGTCCTGAAGAATGTGATGAATTAAAAGAATTTTTGGAACTGGAACTTGCAACAAAATTATGGTTTTTGAAAAAAAAGTAGCATATTTTCCAAATTTGGTTACAAAAACTGGTTTAGATAAATTCTGTTTACCTTGTTGATATCCTATCTCAAAATTATACTTAGGATCTATTTTTTTACCAAGAATTTTTGTAAGTTTATTTTCCAATTGGCAAAATTTTCTAATTATTTCTTGAATTTCTCATTAGAAATTTTAAACTCATTGTTATCCTTGAGCAGTTGAGCATTTTTCTCTTTTTAAGTTGTAAGTGCAGATTTAACAGTCACTATAAGGGCTTGTTATTTCTTCAAAGATTTATACTTATCCTTAAAATCATTACATGTTTCTTTTATCATGTTTCAATATTCATATAATTCATCATTTTTCATATTCTCGTACTCACTTTTAGAATAATAAGAATTTTGTACTGGAGAGTCTAAGGGTACCTCAATTGTGTTTATCATAAAACACATATTATCCATATCATCATTCTCATTTTGGGAAGAATAAGATTCACCATATCTTTCCTCAAGAGCACTTCTGGAGGCCTTCATTTCGTTCTTATAATTTCTATCCTTATTTTCGTAATTTTTCTTGTATTTCAAAATTAGACAGTCAGCCTTGACATGTCCTTTCCTTTTACATTCATAGTAGATTATAACTTCTGAATTATCATTTATCTTCCAATCATTTATCCAAATTACCTTTTCATCATACTTTCCTTTGTTATTGGGCTTTCTGAAAAACATATTTTTCTTAAACAATTTGCAAATATTCTAGACAACTAGGCCATTTCATCATCACTGTCTGAAGCTAATTCTTCACTACTAGAGCTTTCAATAGAAACTTGAATTTTCTCCTTGTCTTTACTTTTAGATGTAGTTGTCTTGAAAGCTATAGACTATCTTTTGGGTTCATCCTCTTTCGGATTTACCTTCAATTAGTCTTCATACATCATTAATTTTACAATCAACACCTTCACTAATATCTTATCAATGTCACACTATTCCTAAATAAATACAGATTTCCCACACCATCTTGCTGGTAAGAATCACAGAATCCTCATAATCTGCTCTTGGGCTGTAACATCTCTTCCTAATGAAATCATGGTATTCACAATTTCATTGAACCTGAGATACATATCGGAAATAGACTCATCAGGCTTCATTATGAAGTTTTCTTATTTAATAGTATAAGTATTTAATCTCATTTCTTTAACATTAGATGTTCCCTCATGAGAAACAAAAAGAGTGTCCCAAATCTCATGTGCAGTTTTACAAGAAGAAATATGATTAAACATTTCATCTCCTAGTGCACAGTACAAAGCATTCATTTCTTTATAATTAATGTTATATGTGGTCTTGGTAGGTTCAACCCAAGTGTTTCTAGTTGTTTCAGGAATTTCATATTTACTTTCAATAGCAGTCCAGATTTCAAATCCCATGCTTTCTAGATGTATTTTCATTTTAAGCTTCCACTGTGCATAGTTAGTTCTATTAAAGAAAGGTGGTCTATTGGTAGCATCCCCTTCTAATCTATTATCCATTATACGAATTGTCAAATAATTTCAATGAGATAAAAATTTAGAAAAAAAATTAATTTTGATATCCTTGAAAAACAACTACAATCACATTTGACAAGATCTGAAAACTAACAATAAATTTTTTTATTCCTTTGATACGAAATGTTGGTCAGAGTAGATGACTCAAGAGGGGGTGAGTTGAGTATCTATAAAAATTTCAATTAAAATTGTTTCTTTAAAATAATTTTCCCAAATTAAAATATAATCAAAGTCATTTTGTAGTGAATTTATAAAAGTCAGGAATGTTTAATTAATTTCTCAGAAGATTGATTAGTTCTCAGCTTTACCAATCAAAATATTAGTCAAAATTTTAAAACTAATCTACTGATTCAAAATAGATATAAACACATGCTAAAAAACTATCAAAGTTAAATTTAGTTTAATTTTAAATTAATTCTATACAGATTAGATTAAAAAAAATACAAATACACAGTGGATAAAAACAATAGGTTCATTCTCAAACTAAAACATAGTCCTCTCCACTTGGTGATCACCTACCACCAAGTAGTTTATATTAATAAAATTTTCATCCACACCCTATATTGGGGTTCACAATAGCACACAAGGTTGTCCAAGTCAAACTTGACCTCCACCACAATTATTCATGGGAAAACTAACAAATAGATCACACTGGATCTCTTCCACTGTACTACATGGGATACAAGAGTAAAAAAGAGATTATTGAGTGTGATGATAATTAGTATCCTCTAGTTATTCATAGAAGAAAGTGTGTGTGAAACAAATAGATGCCCACTCTTCTCAAATAGTAAACACAAGATCACAAATGAGTTATAAATTAAGAATAGAGTTTAGAAATCCCTATTTGTTATTCGGTGAAGCTCTAGACTCAATGGATGTAGTTGAAATGATATTTGATTCCTCTTCTGGATGTTGTCTTCAGAACAGAGAATCACATCCTCTATACTCTAGCTTCCATGAGTGAAAAGGTTCAACTCTTTGATGTTAGGATGTTCAAAGAGCTGATGCTATTTGTTTCTTGTAATATTAACCTTCTTGTTTTCTCAATATTTGAGTTCTTATATTTTCAATATTTCTCACTTTCACATGGTCTACCATTTTTTTGTTGGGTTTTATTTAAATTTGAGCATGTAATCCTTTTATACTTCAAGGTCCAGTAGGCGTGAAGATCTCTCTACATGCATGTACCTCGTACTGTCTATATATAGTCTTATAGACAACATTAATTAATGTCAGAAACATTAATTTGTCTAAATATGATGGTTAGAAATAAATTTGAATTAATAAATTTGAAACAGTATTTATGACTATCAGAGAGTCATAAGTATCAGTGAGTCATTTGTGCTATTGGTCTATCAGCATCGGTTTGTCAGCATCAATTTTTCAGCATCGGTGAGTTGACATCAGTGAGTCGATCAACGGTGTGTTGTCCATCGGTGTGTCATCCATCAGTGTGTCACACATAAGTGTGTCGAACATCGGTGTGTCAAAAATATGTGTGTCAAACATCTGTGTGTATAACATCGTAGTGTCATCCATCAGTGTGTCGTTCATCGGTGTGTTGAACATTGGTTTATTGAACATCAGTGTGTCAAACATCGATGTGTCAGGGACACTTCTAGATTAAGTGACATCCAAAAATACATGAAAATATACAATTTTAAACATATTGAAGCATAAATATAGTTTATTTACTTATTGAAATATATTGTACTGTATGACATAATTGATTTACATAGAGATATTATATGGCATGAAATAATAGAATTTGTATAATGACGTTATTTGTGATTATGAAAACCACTATAGCATAGAGGGTCCAACATATGGTTGTGAAAATAATATTACTAGGGATAAATATAGTTATAATGAGTATTTTAAAACTTATTTAAAGTTATTTAATCGTTTAATAGTTATTTATCTTAAAATTTTAATCTAGTTCATGATAGTCCGTAAAACGGTCTAAATGTGCTAAACATTTAACACTAATATTTTTACTAAAAGAATTACTACTATGTAATAAATCATATAAGTATTTGGGACCATTTAAATTTCAATAATTACATTAATTCAATTTTATTTATCTTTTGGATTTATAATCCTGTTTTATAGGAATTTCAATAATTATCCACAAGTGATCTGACTTTGGTACCATGAAACGAACATCCTCAGAAAAATGAAATTAAACATTATATCTCAAAGAAATGATTATTAATCCAAATAAAAAATTATAATATATAAAATATATAAATAGAAATTTATGAATTTAAATATTAATTAATCAAATTTGATTATCCTATACATTAAGTGTAGGTTCAGAATGATTCTAGAACACAAGGTAAGGGGTCTCACTGAACTACTATATTTCATTGGGTTATAAACATTATCAATATATTTCACTTTTTCTTTATTTTAAATGTTAAGGAATGATAATAATTCAGTATAGATATTTATATCACATAGACACCAAGATTATTCAACCTTCCTTTTATGGGGTAATACATTCTATAATTTCTTTTCTCAAATGCTACCCATTTCTTTCCAAAGGTATTTTTTATGTTTATGCATTAATATTGATTTCCTTTTGTAGCACACATAAGCATGTAATTGTTATATGGGGTGCACCCAGATAGTGCTCCAATGAATTTGGAAATGTTTTTTTCTCATGAGATATTAATCTGGGGATTGGGGAGTAAACCTAATCTGTTACAGTATGATATCCACCATGTGATATTATCTTGGAAATTAGCCTTAACTCATGTTTATATCGTGTTATATGATTCTTTCATATACCATGTTTCCATGATATTATGATACCATGTTCTTTATGTTATAATCTCATGTAATTATTTATGATTCTTTCTCTTTTATGATATCATGTTATGTCTTTTGACTCATATGTTATTCTTTGATATCATGTTTATTATCTTAGTAAGTTTTATAGCTCACCCCTTTCTTTTATGTATTTCATAGGTTATCATATGTAGTTTTAGGAGAAAAATAAGATATAGAATCTCATTTTAGAGAATAAAATATTGTTTCATTATTTTTGTTTCCTATTTAAATATTATGAACCTAGTATTTAAATAACACTAGGACTCATGATCTTTGGGATGAATTATTAGATATTTATATTAAAAAATAGGTAATAATATGTGTAAAATTATGGGGTCACTATAGTTGAAATCAGAGACTGTTCTAGTTATTTCTTGGAATTATGTCTAGAATACTTTAGTGTCAACTCTAGGGATATTTCTAAGTGTAGGAAAATAAACTATAATTTTGTTTTAGTATAGAGTGAGTGGATTCCAATCAATTACTTACCTTCCTAGATACTAAAATTGGATGAGGCTCTAACACTATTGTACCTTGGGGTAATAACCCCAAAAGGGTGAATTGGGATTTAAATCATTCATCACCTAGTTCACAACAAAATTTCATTTCTAAACACACCTATATATAATGGATATAGAATATACTATTTTTATTGTATGACGAACTACTACCTCACGAAATGATGATTGTTAAATTTTATCACACCATATCTCATGGTCTCCATTATGACGACACAATATATATATATGATATATATTATATTTATATTATATCAATGTTTTTTTAATTTTTATTTACCCCATACCTTTATGCTTTCCATAATGTGTAAATACGATAATTTCATTTGAGGAAGTGTGGACCACCAACCCCTCAAGGAGATATGACTCATCGATTCCATACAAGGAATGTATAAAGGATGTAATTAAAGAATTTATGTAACATATATATCATATATATTGTAATTTAATTATAATATACATATGTATCTTTTATTATTAGTACTTTAATATAAAAAAATAAATGAATGTAGTTTTCATGCGTATGTACGACCTACCGTCTCGATGAACGATGCATTTCATTTATTATCTCCAAATATTATGGAAAACACTAAATACATATATAATGAATATACATGATATTTAAATCATGAATAATATTATGTAGAAAATGGAATTATGACCACTTGAATAATTTTCATAAAAAGGTACATTTTTAACTCAAATACCAAACATTGACAAAACGTCCGATATGAACTCAAATAATTAACTAATTGATATAACATGGTAATAAGTGACATGAAATAAATAATAAACATTAAAAAGGTTATAAATAAAGTATAAATTAACTTAATTTTATTATTTCGGAAATTGAAGAATGAACGAGACAAGTCAGACTCAAGGTAAGGGACTTCTTCTCAATCTCCTTTCATTGTCACATTTCTTTATAATATGCACCATTATTCTTTTATAAGGTGTATATACAGTCACTATGAAATTTCATATCCAAATTTTATCTACACTAGTTTTATTTATTAAATCATGGATATTATGTTTTAAATTTTCAAAGTGGAATGGGACACCTCGGACATTTAAATATTTAATTATCAATTGTTTTTCTTCGTAATATTAAATTACATATTTATTTATATGGGTATAAAAGGAATATAAATAAAATATTTTGAATTTAATTTAAAGTCTTCAAAATTAATCTTTTTATATGATGTGTTTTACTTTATTTACAAAATAACAGAAGGAATTTTTTTACATATATGGCGACAAAGACTTCTCCACCATCGAAACAGTTACTTCATATTTGGCTTCCTCTATAATCCTTAATGTATTTTAGACTGAAAATAAATCCCTTATTCCTTTATTTGGGTATGTTGGTATTGAAAATGAATTCTTAAATTAAAATTGTATTTTTATATGGAAATGTTTTTCATATGGGATTAGAAGAAGCTTTCAAAAAATGGATTTTGTGATGAATGTGTTTTATTCATGAAATGGTAAATGAGCATTATATTAAACGAATGAGCCTCATATATATTATATGAAGTTTTATGCCCTATTATAGATCATGGGTGAGCACAATATATCTTATACAAAGGGTTTATCCCCATTATAGCTCCCAGTTCAGCCCGACACAGCTTATTAGAAGGGTTGAGCCCCATTATAGCTCACAAGTGAGCTCAATATAGCTTATACAAAGGGTGATCCCCATTATAGATCTCCAATATGGAATTAAAACATATTTTTATTCCTATTTAAAGATAATTTTTTTATGTATATGATTCTCTAAGTCACCTAAAGGAGTTTTAATTGCTTGCTTTTGGTTTTAGTGTTCTTCTTTAATAAAAAATTATGAGTGTTATTCATGTGAAATTGTTTTGTTTCATCCACACAAAGAACATTAAATGGGTCATCAGGTTTTAACTATACTAATGTTTTTTCTTTATTTTTATGTCCCTTACTAAGCTTTTAGTGCTCAACCCACGTTTTTAAATTTCTTCAAAGGATTTAAGGGGGAATAGAGTCAAGAATGGAATCAAGGAAAAGTTATGATGATTAAACACAAAAAACCATGTTTATTTTTAAATGTTTTGTGTTATGGAAGAAATTAATACCATTTTAAGTGTTCACTTTATATTTCTATGTTTTTTAAGTAATTGTTACAAATTATTTCTCTAAATCGCTAATCCTAAAAAGATTCTCAATGTAAATTCATGACTTAACTCAAGATTTTGAAACATTTATGGTTGGGGACTTATAGTTGGTATCAAATGTCAGTTTAGATAACAATAGAGGTTATGGTGTTATTTAAGAATAAGTGAAATGTTTTATATAACCACAATGGTTGGAATATTATAAAGAGTCGTAGTAATTTTAGGTAAATTGAATGAGTTTTAGATAACATAAATAATTATATCTTAGTGTTTATCCTTCTAATATGATAGTATATGATTATTTTATTGATACACTCACACAAACCCTATTTTGTTTTAGTAAATGGATATATCTAGTAGGCACCAAAGTAAAAATGGATGTGAAGGAAACTATGGTGGTTTTATGAAAAAGCAACTGAAAGAATTGTGAGCTATAATGAGAACTCTTGTGGTTATTCTAAACCAACTATCTGGTGTCATGATGGACAACTTTAAACTTGAAGCCTTTTTTAATGCATCATATATACGAGAAATGAATCCCTATGGAATTTCATGTAATAATAATAAAGGTAAGTATATTCAACAACCTATGTGTCAAGGACGTGGAAAGAAACACCTAGGAAAATGTTTCAAAGGGACGGGAAGATGTTATAGATGTGGTAATGAATTTCATAAATCATTACTTTTCCATGAAAAAAGGAAGCGTTCGATTGACTCTAGGAAAGGGGAATAAGTTATTTTCTAGGGATCTATTGAATTCTTTAAATGTGGTGTGCAAGGTCATTATGAAAATAGATGTCCTATGAAGAATTTTTGGGAATGGGATCAGTAGGCCCGTATAAATATATGTTTACCAATACCTAATGTCATTCAAATTGAAGATGAGAAAATTGAAAATGACATACGAATGGTATAGATTATTAATTAGCTCATGTTTTTACATTATTAAATCTTAAGACATTATTCATGATTTTGTTTGTAAGAAAGAAGTATTAAAGAATAATATGGAAAAACATGGATAAATGATCATGAAGAATGTTTGATGATTAAGATATAAACATTTTAGGAATTTAAGAGTTGTGTTCAATCTATGGATGATGATATGTTTAAATGTATTAATGATGTAATTTCTTTAGAAGACTTCTAGTATGTTTAAACCTTAAGTTTGTTATGTAAAAATGAGGAATAATTATCTTTTCCATTGTGGATATAGTTATAAATAACCTTTAGGGATTATATGATACTTTATTTTGATTCAATTACAATTTATTACATTTTGAGATGAAAAATTAAAGGCATGAGATAAACATGAGGTTAAATTAAGTTATGGTTATTTTGATGTTTTATCTCATGTTGGAAATGTTTTAATAATTATATTGTTTTATAAAAAGGACAACCATTAGGATGGGTGACAACTCATCATGTCCGACAAGGCCGTAGGAATCAAACCCACAACTGAAAGGTGATAATGGTGCATCACCTACCACTAGAAAATGTGAAGTCCTTAGTTAGTATGACTTATTCTCTTTAGTAGAGTGATTTTATGGATTAAAAATATGTTGATTTAATATACTTCTGTTTTAGAAAATGGATATCCTTATTATAGGAAAATGATTTGGTGATTAAGTGATAAATTTTATTTTGGAAGACATTCTCACTTTTGGGAACACTATATGCCTAAGGAAAATAGAATACTATAGGATTTCATTTGATGAGTAATGGTTGAATATTATTTTGTAAGAATATATGTTTTTATTATAGAAAAATGTAGATTTAGGTTATTTGTGGAAATGATTAACCTATCATGGGGAAAAAATTTATTAGTTTAATTACTTTTTGGTATGACACATTAAGAGTGGTTGATGTTATTTAGAGATAAATGTTAAAAATTATCTTGGAAAATGATATGATCAAATACTTCTATGTTTTGGGATTCAATATTAGTTGGTTTATTTTGAGTAATTTTAGGGACTTTTGTTTTTTGAATGGTTTATGTAGAATTTGGGTATTATTATTGAATTTTGGATATTAAAAGTAGTCCTTCTCCTAATAAAGGATTGTTATTTTGGGGGGATTATTTGATATTATACTAAAAATTTTAGTTTAGTTTAATGTCTAAATATAGGGAAAATATATAGTTTATCTTTTGTGGATTATGTGATTCTCTAGAAGTTTATTGTTGTACTTCAAGTGTGACCAAGTCATCTTGAATACTCATCATTTGGTGAAAAGATCAGTGTGTGGTATAAATTTATTATAAAGGATACAACTCTACTTGTATAGTAAGTATATTTCCTTGTGTTATTATTATAAGTAGTAAAATAATTCCTAAACATTATGAAAAGGATATTAGAACAAAAAAGTTTTCCGTTTACTTTTCCTACTGTGAAATCAATTATCGTTTATGTTTCTGGTTTTCTAGTTGTTTTCTTTCTGGTGATCATGTTTTCTATCACTCTATGTTAAAACAAGATGGTTATTTTTTTCATCCATATCCATGTTTTCCTTCATGGAATAATATTATGTGTTATCTTGGGAGACATTTATACTTATCTTTCATTCTATTGAATTGGTGTTTTTATTGACTCTTTTTCTAATGTTGTATTTTTAATAAAATTACCTGGACGAATTTTAAAATTGTGAGAATGTAATTTCCAAAAGGGGGGAATGATTTAACATCCCATGTATTTATAGAATACTAATTTTTCATATCTCTTAATATTTATGAATAAGATATTTAATTAATGTTAAATTGGATGCTTTGTCTGATAGCGTACCTGACACGCAACAACGGGTTTCTCCGGAATCCTATGTTGCACACAACATTATGTTATACTGAAAAATAATACAGTATTATTATTATTATTTAAAGGGTATTTAATTCCTAGACATTATATTAGAGGGAATTAACATAACCAACTAAAATTTTATTACTCATGTTTGATAAATGTTTTTACATTTATCCAAAAAAAAATTAGAGGCTTAAAATGAGAATCAATACAATTTTAAGCATAAAATACTCTAATATTTTTAAAAACCCATTTTATTGGCTTTTGATAGAGAACCGTTTTAAATATATTTTTTGTCACATTTATATATTAAATTTGAAAAAGTAAACTTATTATTTATAAGCGGGACATCAAAATTTACTTTGGCTGAAATTTTGGTATTTTTCTGATAAAATCCTTATTTTTTATCTAATTTTTTTATATAGTTAGATTGCCCTTTTAATTGGTTTTAAAATTTAATTGGAATATTTTTTTTAATTTAATTTAATAATTGTCGTTGTATTTAATTTAACATTTAAATTGGATATCAACACATGTCAATCTTTTGATAGCTTTTACTTCTTAAAACCTCATTTTCTGGTTTTGACAACGGGGATTCATTTTAAATTAATTTCTGCCAATTTTGTGTTTTGAATTTGAAAAATATGATTACATATTTTTAATCATAATGTAAAAATTATGTAATTAGGTACCTTTTATTTTTGGACATTGTGAATATTAACTTCAGTAATTATTTTTATTTACCATGATTAAGGGGTAAATCAGGTAAATAAGGTTAAAAAATTATATTATATTAACATAAAACTACCCTAATAGGAGTAATAATTGTATTGGGTTAGATATTTACAACCATAATCATCCAGGGGTCTAATTTAGGGCCCCATGGAGCCACTTGGTTGTGATAATAAACTTTTATAATATTTAATTTAATGAAAAGGGAAATATAACATAAACATGTATCTCCTAACTAAAACAATTTTAATCTAGCTTATATAAATGATATCTTTGATAATAAATATTAATTAGAAATATAAAATGATTTCATAAATCATGTTATTTTATTTATAATTTTTAGACATTAAATAAATAAATATATTTTTTATGCAATGATGATGCAGTGAATACCATATTGATGAAATATTCAAATAAATGATATTTTAAATATTTAAATTAATGTAATTTAAACATTTTTAGGTCATAAATAATTTTTTTTATGAATACATTCTATGGATGAGTTAATTCCTTTGGTTTAAATGAATCAAGTTGTTATGACTTTAACAAAAATCAATTTCTAAAGAGTGTCAAAATTGACATAAATGAGTTTTTAAAACAAATACTATTTTATTAATTGATATAAAAGTCCTAAAATCTAATATTTGGCCAACTGAACTATATAATTTTAAAAATAACATTAATTATCCACTTTATTTATCTTTTATTTTTTTAGTAACTATAGAAACCATATATTATGAAAATACAAGAAGACATAGTAAGAGTTAATGTTTTTAATTAATGGTTAATACTCAAAGACAAGGTGAATTTTGTGAACTATACTTCTATAAAACCTATTGGTTGAGATTATTTCTATCCATAATCATATTATCTTATTAATTTATCACTTTGTAACTATTATAATTCTAAAATCAATTTATAATAAAATAATCTTTCAAGACTTTCGTAAAGTTCCCCTTCTACTTCTTCTAAAAGGCCACATACTCTACCCACTTACTTACATCTCCCAAGACCCTTGGCTCATCCAAATTTTGATTAAATAATATCCTAACATCTATATTTTCCTCTTATAAGACTTACCTTTGGCAGAAGATAATTCTAAAAAGCATTTTGGCTAAAATCCAAAGGAGTTACCAAATTTAGAGGTAACGTCTTCTCCCATGCTCCATTAATTTATTTTCTTCATCCAACCCCAAAACCTATCTTTATTCCATTATTTTATAAAAAAAATAGTATCATAAAAATATTTTTATATTTTTATGATATTTTTTTGACCTAAACTTACTCACACCTCCATCTAATGGATACAAAACATATTGTTTCTGTGTACGATGAACTACTACCTCACGGAACGATGATTGTTAAATTTTCTCCTACCAAGTCTCATGGTTGAAATTATCATGGAACTAAATTTCTATATGATATATATTATATTTATATTTTATATATTCTTAATTAATATTTATTTACAATTTACCTTTATTCTTTCCATAACGTGTATATATGATAATTTCATTTGAGGAAGTGTGGACTACCACCCCCTCAATGTGATATGACTCATTCATTCCATACACGAAACGTATAATGGATGATTTTAATGAACTTATGTAACATATATAGCATATATATTATAGTATAATTATAATATACTTATGTATAATTTATTTTTATTCCATTAATATGAAAAAAAATGAAAGTAACATTCATGCGTATGTACAACCTACCGTCTCCATTAATGGTTCATTTCATTTATTATCTCAAAATGTTATGGAATTTTATAAATACATACATAATTTATATATATGATATTTAAATCATGAATAATATTCTAGAGATAATGGAATTATTACAAAATGAATAATTCTCATCCAAACAAGTTCATTTTTAACTCAAATATCAAAAATCGAAAAAACATCCGATATGGAGTGAAATAATTAACTAATTTCTATAAAATAATAATAATTGATATAAAATGAATAATAAAAATTAAAATGGTTCTAAAGAAATAATAAATTAATCTATGTTTATTATTTAGGAAATTAAATAACGAATGAGACAAGTCGGACTCAAGGTAAAGGACTTCGTCTCAATCTCCTTTCATTAAGGAATTTCTTGATAATATGAACCTTTATTCTTTTATAAGGTGTATATAGAGCCACTATGATATTTCATATCCATATTTTATCTATACTATTATTATTTATTAAATCATGGATATTAATATTTAAATGTTCTAAGTTGTATGGGACACCATGAACATTTAATGATTTAATTATCAAATATTTTTCTTCCTGATATTAAATTACATATTTATTTATATGGGTATAAAATGAATATACAGGAAACATTATAAATTTTATTCAATTCTTTAAAAATTAATATTTTTATATGAAGAATTTTACTTTCTTTAGAAAATGAAAAAAGTAATGTTTTTTAATGTAGACGATGACAGGGACTTCTCTGTCGTTGTAATGGTTATTTGATATTTGGATTCCTCTATAAGACGTAATGTCTTTTAACAGGAACATAAACCCCTTATTACTTTAATTGGATATCTTGGTATTGATAATTGGTTATTAAATGAAAATGGTATTTTTATATGAATTTTTTTTCATATGATATTAGAATAAGCTTTCAAAAGATGGGTTTTGTGATGAATGTGTATTATTCATGAAATGGTAAAAGAGAATTATGTGAAACATGTGATCTTGATATAGCTTATATGAAGGTTTTATACCCACTATAGCTCACGGGTGAGCTCGATACAACTTATATGAAGGGTTGAGCCCCATTATAGCTCACAGGTGATCTTGAAATAGATTATATGAAGGTTTGATCCCCATTTTAGCTCATGGGTGAGCCCAATATAGATTATATGAAGGGTTATCCCCATTACAGATCTTTGATTTGGAAGTCAACCAAATGGTTATTCTAATTGGAAGATGTTTGAAAGGATTTTATGTATATGGTGCTCTTAGTCACCTAAAGAAGTTTTAATTGCTTTATTTTGGTTTTAGTGTTCTTCATTGAGAGAAAAGTATGAGTTTTATTGGTGTGAAATTGTTTTTTTCATCCTCTTAATGAACATTGAATGGGTTATTAGGTTTTAAGTAGACTAATGGTTTTTCTTTATTCTCATGTCCCTTACTGAGCTTCTTGTGCTCATCCCAAGTTTTTAAATGTTTTCACATGATTTAAGGGAGAATAGAGTCAATGATAGAATCAAAGAAAAGTTATTATGATTAAACATGAAAAGTAACCACATTTATTAAAAAAATAGGTTATAGAAGAAACATATATTATTGGAAGTGTCCACTTTTTATTTCTATTTTTTATGCAATAGATATAGACTATTTCTCTAAATCTATAAACCTAAAAATATCCTCAATATAAATTCTTGATATAACTCAAGATTATGTTACCTTTAAGGCTGATGCATTATAAAATTTGAGTTCTAGATGGAGGACGTATCATTCTTGAAGCAAGTTATCACTAGTAAAGGGAAATATTTAGACCCTAATAAGATAAAGGAAATTGTGGAGTAGCCCAAACCAAAATCTGTAACCGAGATCCATAGTTTCCATCGACCATATGGGTCTTAACAATTATTTGTGAGAAACATATCATGATTTTATAAAAAAACTAACAAAGATAACCTGGAAGGGATTAAAGTTTTTCAAGACTTATTATTATGAAGAGAGATACAAGGAATTGAAAAATAGACTTATCACTGCATTAGTTTTCACACTTCCCCCAAGTGGGGAAATTTTCATGGTAAACATCAATGCTTAAAAGAATTGATAGGGTTGTGTACTTATAAATAATGATAAAAAGATAGTGTATTCCTTATAGAATTTGATATTTCATGATCAGAACTGTCCAACACATGATCTAGAGTTTGTTGTAGTGATATTCATGTTTAAAACCAAGAAATATTATCTCTGTGGGATGAAATATTGAAATATATTTTTATCATAAGAAAAAAAATATTCACATAGATGGATATTTAATATGTAAAAACCCAACCCCTAGTATCCCATAACTGGTGGTTACTATACTATATTTTCATAGGATACAATTGATTGTATCTCGAAGGAATGAATATTTTAGTAGTTTTGGTTAATTGTATATAGATTTTAATTTCAATTAAATTTGAAAATAATTAATACAAAATAATAATAGTAAAAATAATACATCCTTGAACTCATTCATATATTCCTTCTTCACTCCCAAGGGAAAGGGAAAAAATAAGAGTAATCTCAAATTCTCAATAACAGTTATGTAAAACAGAAGAAATCCAGAATAAATTAAGAATAATAAATAAGTAATAAACAATATGGAATAGTAAATATCTTAAAACACATTAAATTTCATTAATAACTTTACTACCATAATTATATAAAGAAAAATCAATATTTCATGGTAAATAAGTAAACACACATTCCATTTAATCAATAAACTAGGAATGAAATGCATTGAGAGATAATATAAATATTAAAATCACATGGATGATAATGATAAATAAATTCCTAATGAATTAAATTATTAATTATTGTATATCATAATATCAAACATAATTATACTTATACCATCATTACCTTTCATGAGATGGTTAAAAACTTGCGGGTAAGTATACACCCAAAACCCATTTAAATAAGGCTATCCAACTCATTCATCTCATGAGATTATTGATGAATCAGGGGGGAATATAAAACTAGTCCCCAAACCTAACTACTTTTCCAAAACATTCCTTACATATAGAATGATCGTTTTAATTCATGAATAAGATGCCTTATCAAAAAAAATTCAAATCAATTAAGAAATAAAAATTAATAATAATTTCCCAAGTTAATCATATAAATTCCAATGAAAAATATCATATATATAAATGATATATGGTTTAATTAATAATAATATCATTTATAAATAATATGTATATTAAGGGTAAATGTTATGTCCAATGATAATAAAAAAGTAAATATTGAAATGGAAAGTTAATGATTACAAAAATTAATCAATAAAGAGGATTCAACACTTTCCTACTCAAACTGGTCACAAACCTTCCAAATAATGATTATGGATGGTTTCATTACAAAATATACACATTGGAGACTATTTAAAATAAAGGGTTATTGTTGTTGATAAATAGCAATACCATAAAAGATATTTATATACATTCTTGCAGAAAATAAAATTTTCTCTTTGAAAATCACTCTTAAAAATAATAATTTATATAATATTAGGAAAAATATTTGTTTTTTAAATAATATATTTAAATTTATAAGGAATATTTAAATAAATGATGGTTTACAAGGTTTTAAGGTTGTGTTCAAGATGAGGTAAACAAATATCCCTTCCATATTTTTGTAAGAAAAGTCAAAAATTATCTTTTTCGAAAAGTGATAGGATAATTACATTAAAATTTTAAAATTAAAATTATGTGTTAAATTAAATGTGAATAATAAAATTAAAACATATTCTAAATAATTTTTATAAAAAATTTATTTGTAAGAAAAAGATTTTTGACCAGAGAGATAAATAAAGTCATATTTTATTAAAAACATTTTCTTAATCATTTTAAATGCCAAAGAGTGTAAAATGGTACTATTATAAGAAAAATTATTGAATAAACAAATTATAAGAAAAATAAATGGGTTTATTATACAATTAAAAAATAATTTCTTTCAATGGAAATTCAATCATAAGCAATCTTGATTAAAATTAGATTGTGAAATAAACACTTAAAAATATCAAAATACGTTGAATTGATAATTAATCAAATAAGTGATTATGTGTGTAAAATGTAAATCCACATAAAACAAGTGAAAATAAAGTAAATAATAATTAAATTTTATTTCACACATAATCCTAGAATATCAAATACATTATAGAAGTAATATAACCCAATGAAAAGAAATTGATTTATGAAATTTCTTTCCACTTGGTAACATTCAAGTAAAATCCCCTTGGATAAAATAATTAAAATTGAAACTTAAAATACCATGAATTATTAAGGATTCATGATATTATATGTAAAAGGGGTAGTACATACACCATATAAAATAAATTAAGTGAATAAAATTATATTATGCCTGAATGAAAATAAATTGAGATGGAATACCCTAACTGTAACGACCCAAAGTTTTTAATTATATTTTTTTCTAATTTTGTGTGTTATTTTATTTTAAATTCAAAAAAACTATATCCTTTAATTAATTAAGTGGGCATAATTAAAATGAGACCATTGGTTTTCGACTATTATATGACTGTTGGTCAATATGACCGTTGGAAACTATAATCCTAACATTGTGTTTTTATAAATACGGTTATCTTGGTTAATTAATATAGAAATAAGATTTAATGGCCTCATCCAGTAGACTCGAGCCTTATGAAGCCCATTTTTCAGAGCTTTGGAAGGAGGTAGCATCATTGGGCTTTGCTCTGAACCATACCCAAGCTGAACTTCAACATATGAAGCTTGAACGAAATCACCTAAGGGAGAAGTTCAAGCTAATAGAAATCACCACTCGGACAATGTTGTCCGAGACACCCCAAGATTCTATTACCATATCACACCTTATACTTAGGTCATATTCTGGTGTTATAAGGGGCTATGTAAAGATACCTTAGCTGCTTTATATAATCCATTTATATGAATAAAATTTTTATTTCTTCTTATGGAAAAGTTTGTGAATTTCAAATATCTGAATAAATATAGGATGTGTATTATTTTAGGAAGAATGGTATATTGGATACAAAAAAAACATATTCTGGAATGGTCCGTCTCTCCGCTGCTTTCGAGAACGCACCCCACGCGCCCACTGGTTTTCAAAAATATCTGACCGTTATTCCTCAGGTCGTTCGTCCTCCGGTGGAGTTCCCGGCTCCGTCTACCTGTGCTCCTGGTTTGGCTCCTTCAGTTGCGGGTCCCGGGGCTTCGGGATCCTCTCCTGGGTCTCTTCCTAAGATTCGATGCCCGGATCGATCCTTCAAGGAAGCTTTTGCGACTCCTCCAACGGTGCTCAGATTCCCTGCATTCCCGATGTCCGGCTGTTTTCTCCTCTTATTTCGCGGGATGGTATACGTCTATCATAGGAGGTCCCCGCCACAGCTTATGGTGACGCGGTAGCCGCCCTGCAATGGACCCCTGTGGCCCGCTTTCCCTCATATAATCCGTCTCTCTAGACCTTTCAGAGCTTCGTGGCAACCTGGGGCTTTCTTGCTCTGGCTCGAATCTCGGCCATTCACAGAAACTCATTCTGTCTGGTCATGGCTTCAGAATACTATTTCGTTAAGGCTTGGTATTATAATCCTAGGAGTTGGGGCCACTGGCACTTCAATCTGGCTCGGTGGTCATTGGACATCCATAAATGTAAGGAGAGCCCCTGTGCGGCTGTGTGGTTCAGCTTGCCCGGTCTACCGCTTCTCTTCCAGAATGGAACCCTCTTGAAAGCCATCGGTGACTCGCTTGGCGGTTTTCTCTGTGCTGATGCTCGTACTCGAAGTGGTGAGGAAACCCTGGTGGCTCGACTCTGTGTTGAGCTGGACCTGTCGCTTCCAGTCCCGGAGAAGCTCACGGTGAAGGTGAAGTATTCGCTCAAGTGGTCTTTGGATATCATCTACCCTGTTTTTCCCAGGTTTTGCGGCTCCTATCTACTCCAGGGTCACTCCTTACGGGAGTGTAGGAAACATCGCCAGGAGGACCACCGGCATGTTCCCAGAGGAGCCCAGCATAGCCCCGTCTCCCCCCGTCCACCAGAAAGCCCTGGCTTGGTGGCGCCTCGAGCTGTTCCTAAGTCTTCTGAAGTCGTTGTTACGAATATCCCTCCTCAATCTTGCTCCTATTTTTTTGCCTCTCTCGTGCTTCTACATGAGTCTCATAGCTGGGAGCTCGTCCCTTATACAGGTTGCCTCCCTCTCCAATTACCTTGGACCTGTTTCCCTTGGCTTTTATTCCCTCACCAACCTTCCTTTAAAGATGGAAATTTGGAGCTCTTGCTCAATGTCCCGGATCAGGCCCTTGGGCCTCTCCTCCACTCCCCGCCTTTTCTCACCTTGCCTCCGACCTCATGCGCTGCCCTTCCTCCTACCTCATGCGCAACCTTGCCTCCTCCCTCTCGCTCTGCCTTGTCTCCTACCTCATGCGCTGTGGTGCTCCCCCCTCCGATCATTCAATAGGCTTGACCCTGGCTCTGGAAGGTGGGCAGATCTTGGGGAAGCTCAATCCCTTGTCCAAGTCTCCACCTCACCCCACAATAGGGAAACTACCCATTTATTCCTATAGTACTCACTCTCAACCATCATAGGCTCTTGAAAACAGCCCGAGCATGCGTACAATGTATCGTCTGAAACTATTTCAATCTCAAGAGTGTTGTTTCCCCCATCTGAACAAGACCAGGATGTCTGGGGCCAATGTCGGGCCTTCCTCTTCCCAATGATTCCCATCCTCATTTGGAACTCCCTCGGGTTAGGTGCGCGGGTAAAAACCGATTTCATTGTCTTGGAATCCAAAAAACACAAAGCTCAGATTACGGTAGTTATTGAACACAAACAGGCTCCCACGAAGATCAGCGAGTTCACGTGCAAACTTAAAATGCATGCATCCATGCATGTAGACCCAATAAACAGACATATGTGGATATTCTGGACCAAGACCATCTCAGTTGACTTGTTACAGGCGGGTGATCTGTATTACGACTAAGATCTCCTCGGGTACATGTTCTCTTATCATGACCTTTGTGTATGGTAGCTGTGACTCGCAGAGAAGGGATGTATTATGGAAAGACCTTAGTGGATTCGACCCAGGAGATATGCCAAGGATTGTAGGGGGTGACTTCAATGCCATTATAGAGCCCGCGGAGAATAAAGGAAGATGAAAGTTCCCGCATAAATCTAGCATGGATTTTGTTGAATTCATTGCGGGGAACGGCCTCCTTAACATGGGTTATACAGGGGAACCCTTCACATGGTGCAACAACCAGACAGGGTGCAGGTGCTATTGGATCCATATTGATCGATGCCTTTCTAAATTTCATGCTCTTTCAATGTATCCCAATGCCAAGCTGAATCATTTGGTCCACGACATCTCTGATCATTTTCCTCTTCTTCTCTCCTTCACTCCACGACAAGCAATGCCTACTAAGTTTAATTTTGTTGGTCAGTGGACAAGTGACCAGGGATATCAGCAGTTGATTAGGGAGTGTTGGGGTAAACCGTACCAAGACCACTCATGGGTGAACCTCCACAACAAGCTTCGTCACCTCAAGCATCGCGTTCATTCTAGGGCCAAGGATCTCCCTCTGGATGATCAAGACGTAACTGAACTGCAAGGTGACATTGAGAGGATGGAAACTAGCCTGGAGTCTATGTGGGATGAACGGGCTTTTAGTGACCTGTCCAGCAAAAAGAATTCACTATCAGAGAAGCTTTTTTATCAGGAGCGAAAGTCAAGGGAGGCCTCAAGGATTAAATGGATTCGCAAAGGGGACAGAAACACCGCGTTCTTTCAGGCCTGCATTAAGGAGAAGCATCGCCCCATTAAACCAAATATTGTATTGGAGGATGGTTCATTTATAGATGATAGAGAGGTGGTCGGGGGAATGGCTCATACCTTCTTCAAGGACCTTCTCATTGGGTTGAGTTTGAACTCTCTAAATGGTTATCCGGAGGGAGGTGATGCGCTATGGGATGTGATCCCTTAGTCTGTTTCCACCCATGTTAATTCATAATTTGAAGCGATCCCAGAGGAGAGTGAGATACATGCATCCATGATGAGATAAAACCCTAAAAGTGTGTCGGGCCCAGATGGTTTCCCCGGTGTGTTTTACAGGGGATCATGTCAGGTGGTTAAAGGAGATATTATCGCTGCTATCCAGGACTTCTTCCGAGGGGGAAGCCTACCGCGGACTGCATGTGCAATGAATTTTTTCCTCATCCCAAAGATCAAATTCCCCTCCTCCCTCCTCCACTACCGACCGGTGAGTATGTGCAACTTCCCCTACAATATCCTCGCAAGCATCCTCAATACTCGTATATCCCAATATCTCACCCGCTGGCTATCCCTTGAGTAGAATGGTTTCGTCAAGGGCCGCTCAATACAAGGAGCGATTACATTGTCTATGGAAATGCTGAGAGACATAAACACCAAGTCACATGGGACTAATGTGGCCATCAAATTGGATATGAACAAGGCTTTTGGCAGGGTCGAATGGGGTTTCATCAATAGATTGCTGAATAGAATGGGCTTCTCTCCATGGGCATGTGATCTCATCTTCATGTGTTTTAGCTCATCTTGGCTGGCAGTCACCTTCGTGGGCCGATCTCATGGATTTTTTAAAGTAGCAAGAGGGATGCGTCAAGGCGATCCTTTATCCCCTAGTATATTCATTCTCATTCCAGAAACTCTCAGCCTCATGATTAATAGGGGATTGTCGAATGATGATATTATCCCATACTGACGGAAATGGAACCGAACCTCCATCTCTCATTTATTGTTTGCAGACGACAAATTCATCTTCATGAATGCGGGTAGAAAATCTCTACGCATACTCACCAAGATTCTCGATGCCTATTGTTGCTAGAGCGGCCAATCGATAAACAAGGACAAGAGAAACTTCTTCATTTCGGAACGATGTGCTGCAAACAGAGTCGCGGATATTAGACTTAGTCTGGGCATGCAGCGTGGTTCCCTCCCCCTGGTGTATCTTGGTTCTCCTATATCCTCAACCAGACTCCTCATTCACGACTTTGACCATGTGGTGAGTAAGATCACAGGACGCGTCCTCAACTGGACGAATCATTTCTTATCTTTCGAGGGTTGAATTTCTTTGGTGAACAGCATCCTCACAGCCATGCCGGTTCATGCCCTGGCCTCCCCCTTGGTCCCAAAATCTGTCATCAAATCCATCGACAGAGTGCTTGAAGGCTTCATATGGGATGTGCTCTCAGAAGGGAAGAGACATTGGGTTTCCTGGGGGAAAATGGAAAGACCCATTGTCGAAGGAGGGATCAACGGCAAGAGCCTTACTGAGACCATTCACTGCATGCACGCGAAACTCGGGTGGGAAATCATCGAGGGTCGAACGTTGTGGGGGCAAACCATGTCCTGCGTCTGGGGTGGCAATGCAGAATCCTCTTGCCCTAGCTCTCACCTCTCGTCCGAGCTTGGTTCTCTCCTTCCGCCTCTCATGCAGAGCTCTGATTGGATTATAGGGGAGGGAAAGATCCTCTTCTGGCAGTATAACTGGGCAGGCAGTATTGTTGGTTACCCAGGATTCCCTGCTCCCACCATCTCATTTAAGGAGGCGTGCCTTCATCCATCCTTTTTCAGGTCTGTGCTGGACTCAAAGCAAAAGGAGGTGTTCGATCTCATTTCCATCAACTCGGACCCTAATAGATGTGTCTTCACACCTTCCAACTCCATGAGGTTCAACTGAAAGGACTTCCAAAGGTCTTCCAATACTCTGCTTCAGCACGACCAATGGAACTCTCAGGTTTGGTTCAACAAAATCCCAACGAAGTATAATTTTCTCATTTGGAGGATCAGTAACCAAGACTTATATTCATATGAGAACGTTAATAGGATGGGTATCAGCCTTGTTTCTTGCTTCCAATGTTGTAATAATAGGAAGGAGTAGACGACAAACCACATTTTTTTAAGGGGATTGGGCGCAGGATGTTTGGAAATCCTTCGGTGACCTTACTGCTTACTCTTCAAGTGAGATGCACAATGATTCCTTCCTAGAAAGATAGTACAGAGGTTCAGGGGATGCGGGCCTGGAGAATACAGCGACAACTGCGATACTCAACACTGGGTGTTGGTGCTTATGGCAGGCCCGCAACAGGGCTAGGTATGAGGGATGTCCTACTTTATGGAGGTTAATCATTGTGAGGGTGGGGTATCTTCTGGTGGACATGGTGTCATTGATTCCCAACTTCCAGGAAGCTCCCTCCTTTCAAGTGTTGCAGACCTCTTTCCACATATCTTATCCTCCTTCCCCCAGGCTTCAGGGGCATTGGGTGCGGTGGTCTCCCCCAAATTCAGGCCCCCAGATGAACATGAATGGTTCTTACAGCTCCGGGATCATGTGAGGTGGAGGAGTTGTGTGAGATTGCATGGTCAGTGTTTGGTTGGCCTTCACAGCGTATTGTGGCAATGGGACCTCTATTCGGGAAGAGGCCAAAGATATTCTTACTGGTATCATCCTGTTCAATGAAGAAAGCATCCATATGTCCCAGGTTGAAACCGACTCCAAGATCATTTATGAATACTTACATTATATAGGTTCCTCGCCTTGGTCCATTTCATACATCATCAGAAAATGAAAGCTTCTTATTAATGGAAATGTTGAGGTCACTCACACTTGGCATGAAGGGAAAAAAGTAGACGACCTCATGGCCTCTCTGGCTGATCAAGGATCCCATGTCACACGCTTGTATAATGTTTCTTCCCTCAAACTGGAGGGAGTGAATCTGATTCGAGGAGATTCCCTTGGTCTCCACTACTTTCGAACCCCTAGTATTTTTTCCCTTGTTCCATTACCTTTTTAATAAAAAATTTAACGTTGATGAAAATGGTATTTTAAAATATTTTTTGTATTCATTAAATAATTAATAATGTGAAATGATTTTCAAAAAATGGTCTTCTACAATTGTGATCAGTGAGAAATTTAGAGTCTAATAAGATCAACTTGGTTTTTAGTGAATAGTAAAGTAGGAATAGTAACATACCCTTATGAATAGTAATGAATAATAATTTGAAAAAAAAATATAAACTTCACCCAGGAATGTATAAATACATTTTAGACATCTTAAAAGTGAAAAAATGATCATAGTTTAAGTTTTGGTATTTTTTGTACACCATAAATATTTTATTTAAAATTTTATAATTAATTTAACAATTTAAAATGGAAATTTATTTTCATAAATTTTAATCATAAATTGTTACCTTATTGTCTTATGGGTATATGATATTTTTATTGGACCTTGATTACTTTTTTATGGTGTTACAAAATGAGTTATAGTTTTAAAGTTGTATTTTTGAAATAAATAATGATTTTATTTAAAAATTAAATTAAAAATATTTAGAAATTTATTTTCATAAAATGGACTTCATTTTTTAATTCATATAATTGATATTAGGTTAGGGTGATTTTTTGGGATTTTTCTGAAACAGTTGAATTGTCAGTAAATAGTAAAAATGCAGTTTTGAGTTTCGGGTGTTTAATGACATCATTAATGATGTAATATTTCTGGTATAATTATTAATAGTGAGATATTATATGAGGTGTCCCAATTGGCCAATACCATGGGCAAATACCATGGGCAAACCCATGGTTTTGCAAATACCACCGATGAGGTGTCCCTTGGAAATTAACAATTTATTCACTCAATTTTCCTATAAATACCAAACCATTTCCCTCATTAATTTCATTCCAAAATCTTCCTCAAAGAATTTATGGTCCCCTTACCTCCCAAGGAGTCCTCCCAAGGTTCCTACAAGCCTCCCAAGGTCCCGAATTTCAAGGTTTCAAAGTTACTTTTCAAGGTAAGGGATCTTTTCTCCCTCCTCTTTTTATGTCATGACTTCCTTATGTTGTGTCTTCTAGTTTCCATATCTTTACTTTGATGGTATGTTCTTATATGTTCTCTTTACAGTACATTTAATGTCTAATAGTTGAGAGACCCTTTCTACTCTCATCAATTTGTTTTCTGAATTTTTAAGTGACGCTGTTAGGCTTCCGAATTTCTCATAAAGGAAATCGCATCTTCTAATTCCATTCAAGTTTTCTTTTCTTGTGGTATGTCATTAAAATATCCATACCATTTTCTTATCTCCATGTTATTCTGTATATTTATTGTAATATTATTTATTTATGAGTGTTTTACCCCTGTACCCTCTCTTTTTATTATTTTCTAAAACCATGTTATATAGTCGTTATGCTGTAGAAATTTTGTTTCAAAATTTCTATCTCTTTTTCTCAATAAATTACCTTGTTTATTTATGTGAATACCCAGACCTATTTAGTTTCTATGGGTGTTCATAAATATTTAAAAAGGATATATTTTATTCTAGGATGTACATACATATAACCCTCATTCCCTTTCCATGGGTTATAAATGATATAATGATCTTATTTTTAAGAACTTTTAAAACATCACAATTTTGAAATGAAACCCATTTCTTTTATTCTCTATGTGTTATTTATGAAATGTTTGATTATGATCTATGTGGATCACATGTACGTAAATACATATTAAGGGTGTTCCCTGATAGCACTCCAATTAATTGGGTAAAGAATTAATCTCTAGAGATGACAAGTTTCACGATACCTTGGTGAATAACCTTGGTAATTTTTATGACACCTTGGGGATAAAGCATGGTGATATGTTCATGAATATCTTAATGAAATATTGTAGCCACATATTCATATTATTATTCTTGTTCTTTTTATCATGATATTCTTATTCTTCCATTGCTCATGCCTTTATGACTTTTATCATGTTCTTATTAATATTGGTCAAGATCACATGTCAATTGTTTCACTTGTTTTCCTTATTGAGCCTTATGCTCACCCTTTTCTTTGATGTATGTCTCCAGAATATGAGATGCAGTAATTTTACATAGGAAGAACATATGATGAAGCCTTACAAGTGGTTTAGAATAATTTTATATTTTGTATTCAAGTTTTTTTGTTCCTGATTTTCGAGACACTAGACTTTAAAGATCCTATGTATGTAAAATGTAATGTAATAAAAAGGCATGATTCCATAGTTAGTATCAAAGGATAGTTTAGTATTTATGGAAATTAGGATATTAAAACTTTATGAATAATCCTATAGAAAAGATTAAATATATTAAAACTTCCTGGTATTTTGGTGAGTATTAAGTAAGTGGTTTATCAAGAAAATACATCCCTGTTTGGATACGAGTAGGTAGAGGTAGCTCTGGCAAAGAGGTACCTAGGAGTTAAAACTCTGACAAGGAGTTTCTGGCTTGACCCAGGGTATCCTGGTACATGACAATGGGCCTTGCTGCACTCTTGGTTACGACACTCCTGAGGGATATGTTTGGTTAATCATTAGCTTTTAATGAATCATTATGAAGGATTTATTGAGAAATGTAATTGTTTAAAGAAGTTTTCAGACATAAATCCTTTATAGTTAAAATATTCGTAAATGAAATAATTTTCTCATTAAGGTTTAATTCTTTTAGAAATGGCGGGAAATAGGAAGAACTGTGCAAATGGTGACCACAATGGACCAAGCGCTGACGGCCCTTCGATGGAAGCTGGGATGGAAACATTCAGGCAAATGATGAACCAAATGACTTAAGTTATGGGAAATAACTTGAATCAAGATGAGAGACCGATATCACTGTGAAGGTAACAACATTCTATTGATTTCTTTATACATTAACGACCACTAATCCTCAGTGGATCGACTGAACCATTGATTGCTGATCAATGGATCAGCTCTATCAAGAAGATATTTTCTGTACTCCACAGTTCATAGCAAGAGAAGGTCACCCTGGCTGTCTATCGCTTAGAATGAGAAGTTGATCAGTGGGGGAGATGATTAAAAACACGAGGCAAAGAGTGGAAGTTGATGCTATGGAGTGGTAAGAGTTCATATGGATCTTTTTCAGTAATTATTTCCCTTGTTCCATGAGAACAAGAATGGAGAAGAAGTTTCTCGAGCTGAAGCAGAAGGAGAAAGAATCTGTCAGAAGCTATGAGATGAATTTAACCCAACTTTCACAATATACCTCTAGCTTTGTCATGGATCCAAATGGTAAGGTTGATAGATTATTTGGTGGAATGAGACCTCATCTGTGGAAGAATCTAGCCAACTGAGACTATGATAGCTATGAGGAGATAGTGCGTAGTGCGATGAATGACGAATTAGATTTTGGTGAGACGCAATGGTCTCATAAAACAATTGAAAAAAAGATATCAATGGAGCACACCATAGGGGGGATCTTTGATCAAGGAAGATGAGGTAACCAAGTGCAACTCCCCACATGTAATAAATGTGGGAAGAAGCATTTGGGGAACTGCCTTCTTGGGAGCGGGAAATGCTACAAGTGTGGAAGAGATGGATATTTTGCGAGGAATTGTCATAGTGAGGTGAAACCTAAACTTCCAAACAATAAAGACAAGGGGAAGATGGTGTAGGACCTACCTGATGTCTAGTGATTTATGTGTGGACAACTTGGGTACTTTTACAATTACTATCCAAATCCGAGGGCAGTGGAGGGGAACCACCATCAGCCTCAGCAAAGGCCAAGGGAGCAAGGTCATGCTTCTGCTATCACGACAACTAAAGTTGAAACTCTAAATGATGTGGAATTAGGTACTCTTGTTGTTCTCTCAAATATAGCACGTACTTTTTTTGATTCTGGTTCCATGAATTCCTTTATTTCCTTAATGTTTTCAAAGAATTTAGAATCAAACCCCGACTTGCTAAAAGTAGAGTTATCAGTCAAGACTCCTGGTGGGATTATCCAAGTATTATCTGTGTTTAGAAACTCCTGTATTTACTTTGGTGAGCACAATCTTATCACAAATCTAGTAGTCATTCCCATGCTGGAATTTGACATTATACTACGGATGGACTGGCTCTCAAATTATAATTCTAAGATCAAATGGATAAGTTAGAAAATCTCAGTTTTCTTGAATGGAAAACAAAAAATTATCTTCCAAGGAGAGATATCTAAATCTGATCATTGTCTAGAAGAACATCATATAGCCTTCTTTATGGAATTGATCGGTGAAGAATAAGAATGAAATGAGAGTTTGAGGATCGAAAATGTACCCATCATCCATGAATACACTGATGTATTTCCTAAGGAGTTGTCTAGACCTCCCCCAGAAAGATAGGTAGAGTTCTCCATTGAACTCATACCTGGATCTCATCTACTATCAAAGACCCCATATAGGATGGAAAATGTGGAGCTGGAGTAATTAAAGAAACAACTCCAAGATCTTTTGGAGAATGGGTTTATCCACCCAAGTGTGTCTCCTTGGGGAGCACTTGTTCCCTTTGTGATGAAGAAGGATGTATCGATGAGGCTATGCATGGATTATAGAGAACTGAATGGGATCACAGTAAACAACAAATACCCTCTTCCAAGAATTGATGACTTATTTGACCAACTTCATGGGGCTCAATTCTTCTCTAAGATTGATCTTCGATCTGGTTATAATCAATTGAGGGTGATGAAAGAAGATATTCCAAAATTGCTTTCCGATCAAAATATGGGAATTATGCGTTTGTTGTTATTCCCTTCAGACTGACTAATTCACCTACTATTTTTATAGATTTGATGAATAGAGTATTTAAGGACTACCTTGATAACATTTTGGTAGTTTTTATTAATGATATTCTGATTTATTCCAAAAATCGTGAGGAGCATGACGATCATATAAGGGCTATTTTGCAAACTCTGCAGAAGGAGAGGCTTTTTGGAAAGTTCAGTAAATGTGAATTCTAGTTACAACAAATTTCATTCTTGGGGCACATTGTTTCCAATGAAGGAATCATAGTTGACCCTGCAAATATAAAAGTTGTGGAGGAGTGGCCTCATCCTACAACAATAACTGAGATTCAAAGATTCCTTGGATTAGTGGGATATTATAGGAGGTTTGTGAAAAACTTTTCATGACTTTCTAATCCATTGACCAAGTTAACTCGAGAAGGGGTAAAGTTTATATGGACAAAGAAGTGTGAGGAAAGTTTCCAAGAGCTGAAGAAGAAATTGGTTACTGCACCTGTGTAAACTCTAACCTCAAGTGGAGAAGGATTCATTAATTTTATCCATGCATCTCTAAAAGGGATTGGGTGTGTCCTCGTGAAAAATGACAAGGTAATTGCTTATGCATCTTGACAGTTGAAGACTCATGAGTAGAACTATCCTACACATGATCTGGAGCTGGTTATGGTTGTTTTTGCACTAAAGATATGGTGACACTATCTTTATGGGGAGAAATGTGATATATACACAGAACATCAAAGTTTGAAGTATATTTTTCTCACAAAAGGAATTGAACATGAGACAAAGGAGACTGTTGGAACTCCTTAAAGACTATGATTGTTCAATTCATTGTAATCCCGGAAGAACAAACAAAGTCACTGATGCATTAATCAGGAAAACCCAGTTGTTCTGTCCATTATGAGGATTCAAAGAGATCATTTGATCAATGACATAGTAAAACTATACATGTGAATTATAAGGGAAGGGACATCATCAAACCTAACCCAAATGATTTCTCAATTGTAATTACTATAGAAGATCAAGAAAGCTCAGAAAGAAGATCCTTTGTTACAAAAGAATTTTGAGGTTGTAAAGTATGGGAAGTTTCATGAGTTCAATACTGATCAAGAAGGTGTACTGAAATTTTGTACAAGAATATGTGTTCCATATATTTTGGAAATAAAGAAGGAGATGATGGATGAAGCTCATAGCTCTACTCTCTCTATACATCCTGGTAGCACAAAAATGTATTGGGACCTTTGTGATCTTTTTTGGTGGGATAATATGAAAAGGGAGATTGGTTACTACACTTCATGGTGCTTGGTATGTCATCAAGTTAATGAAGAGAGACAACTTCCTAATGGGGTATTGCAATCACTACCCATACCAGCATGGAAGTGGGACAATATCACTATGGACTTCGTCACTGGTCCCCTGATAACATCCAAAGGAAATAATGTGATATGGGTTATTGTGGACCGTCTCACCAAGACTGCCCATTTTATCTCCATTCGGGAACATTTCTCTCTTAATCAACTATCCAGAATTTATGTGAAGGATGTGGTAAGGCTGTATTGAGTTCCACTTTTTATCATGTCTGATCATGATCCAAGGTTCACATCAAAATTCTGGAGAAGTCTTCAACAAGCTCTGAGCACTGGATTGAATTTCAGTACGACCTATCACCCACAAACTGATGGCCAATCCAAAAAGACAATTCAAACACTTGAGGTCATGCTGAGAACATTCTTAATGGAATTTAAATGTGGATGGTATCAACATCTCTCTTTAGTTGAGTTCTCTTATAACAACATCTTTCACTCGAGCATTCAAATGGAACCCTATGAAGCTCTCTATGTGAAGCAATTTAGAACTCCTACTTATTGGGATGAAGCTGGTGATAGAAAGCTTTATGGGCCTGATCTTTTGCAAGAGATGACAAAGAAGGTCCATTCCATCCAGAAACACATTAAGGCTGCTTATAGTTAGAAAAAGATCTATGTCAACAACCGTTAAAGGGATATAGAGTTTTATGTTGGTGACAAAGTCTTTCTTCCAATTTCACCTCAGAAGAGAGTCATGAGGTTTGGGAAGAAAGAGAAGCTCAGACCTAGGTACATTGGCCCATATGAAATTCTTGATCATGTGGGAGCAGTGTCCTATCGGCTTGCACTTCCTCCAAATCTAGCTCAAGTTCATGAGGTCTTCCATGTATCCCTCTTGAGGAAGTACATACCTGACCCTTCACATGTACTAAATCCAGAGGTTGTAAAACTGGAATATGACCTCTCTTATGAGGAGCAGCCGGTGGATATCTTGGATCATAGATACAAGGTTCTATGGAACAAGACTACCCACCATGTTAAGGTGTTATGGAGAACCACAAATATGAAGAAGCCACATAGGAACCAGAAGAGTCTATGAGGCATATGTACCCACACCTTTTCTCTTTAGAGGGTATAAGTTAAAACTTTCAGGGATAAAATTTCTTAAGGGGGAAGAATGTAACGACCTGAACTTTTTAATTATATTTGTTTTATAATTTTTAGTGTTATGTTATTTTATACTCAACAAAACTATATCCTTTAATTAATTAAGTGGGTATAATTAAAATGAGACTGTTGGGTTTCGACTGTGATATGACCCTTGGTCAATATGACCGTTGGAAACTATAATATTAATGTTGTGTTTTTATAAATACGGTTATCTCGATTAATTAATATAGAAAGAAGATTGAATGACCTCATCCAATAGACTCGAGCCTTATGAAGCCCATTTTTTGGAGCTTGGGAAGGAGGTAGCATCACTGGGCTTTGCTCTGGACCAAGCCCAAGCCGAACTTCAACGTATGAAGCTTGAACGAAATTTCCTTAGAGAGAAGTTCAAGCTGATAGAAATCACCACTCGGGAAATGTTGTCTGATCCACCCCAAGATTATATCACCATAGCACACCCTAGACTTAGGTCCTATGCATGTGTTATAAGGGGCTGTGTAACGAGACTTTAGCTGCTTTGTGTAACCCTTTTATATGAATCAAATTGTTATTCCTTCTTATGGAAAAGTTTGTGAATTTCAAATATCCGGATAAATATAGGATGTGTATTATTTTAGAAAAAAAGGGTATTTTAAAATATTTTTTGTATTCATTAAATAATTAATAATGTGAAATGATTTTAAAAAATGGTCTTCTATAGTTGTGATCAGTGAGAAATTTAGACTCTAATAAGATCAACTTGGTTTTTAGTGAATAGTAAAGTAGGAATAGCAACATACCCTTATGAATAGTAATCAATAGTAATGAATAGTAATTTGACAAAAAGAAATAGAAACTTCACCCATGAATGGATACATTCATTTTAGACATCTTAAAAGTGAAAAAATCATCAGAGTTTAAATTTTGGTATTTTTTGTACGGCATAAATATTTTATTTACAATTTTATAATTAATTTAATAATTTAAAATGGAAGTTTATTTTCATAAAATTTAATCATAAATATTTACTTTATTGACTTATGGGTATATGATATTTTTATGGGACCGTGATTACTTTTTTACGGTGTTACAAAATGAGTTATTGTTTTAAAGTTGTATTTTTAAAATAAATAATGATTTTATTTAAGAATTTAATTAAAAATATTTAAAAATTTATTTTCATTAAATGGACTTCATATTTGAATTCAGAGCATCAATATTAGGTTATGGTGATTTTCTAGGATTTTTCTGAAACAGTTGAATTATCGATGAATAGTTAAAATGCAGTTTTGAGTTTCTGGTGTTTAATGACACCATTAATGATGTAATAATGATGTATGATTTCTGTTAGACTTATGAAAAGTTTGATATTCTATGAGGTGTCCCATGTGGCCAATACCATGGGAAAATACCATGTCCAAGCCCATGTTTTTTCAAATACCATCGATGAGGTGTCCCTTGGAAATTAATAATTTATTCACTCACTTTTCCTATAAATACCAAGCCATTTCCCTCATTAATTTCACTCCAAAATCATCATAAATGATGTTATGGTCTCCTTACCTCCCAAGGATTCCTCCCAAGGTTCCCTCAGGCCTCCCAAGCTCTCGACTTTCATGCTTTCTAATTTACTCTTCAAGGTAAGGGATCCTTTCACCCTCCTCTTTTTAAGTCATGACTTCCTTATGTTATGTCTTCACATTCCCACCTCTTTATGTTGAGGGTATGTTCTTATATGATCTCATTACTGTCTATTTCATGTATAATTGTTGATATACCCTTGAAACTCTCTTCAATTTTTTTTCTGAATTTTTATGTGACGTTGTTAGGCTGCCGAATTTCTTGTAAAAGAAATCACATCTTCTCTTTCCATTCAAGTTTCCTTTTCTTGTGGTATGTCATTCAAATATCCATACCATGTTCTTATCTCCATGTTATTCTATATTTATATTGTAATATTATTTATTTATGAGTGGGTTACCCTTTTACCCTCTCTTTTTATTATTTTCTAAAACCATGTTATATAGCCGTTATGCTGCAGAAATTTCGTCTCAAAATTTCTATCTCTTTTTCTCAAGAAATTACCTTGTTTATTTATGTGAATACCCAGACCTATTTAGTTTCTATGGGTGTTCATAAATATATAAAAAGGATATATTTTATTCTGGAATGTACATACATATAACCCTCAATCCCTTTCCATGGTTTATAAATGATATAATGATCTTATTTTAAAGAACTTTTAAAATGTCACGATTTTGAAATGAAAACCATTTATTTTATTCAATATTGGTTATTTATGAAATGTTTGATTATGGTCTATGTGGATCACATGTAATTAAATACATATTAACAGTGCACCCTGATAGCACTCCAATACCTTGGGTAAAGAATTAATCTCTAGATATGACAAGTTTCACAATACCTTGGTGAATAACCTTGGTAATTTTTATGATACCTCAGGGATAAACCATGGTGATATGTTCATGAATGTCTAAATAAAATGTTGTAGACACATATTCAAGTTATGATTCATGTTATTTTTATCATGATATTACTATTCTTATATTTCTCATGCCTTTATGAATTTTATCATGTTCTTATTAATATTGGTCAAGATCACATGTCAACTGTTTCAGTTGTTTTCCTTACTGAGCCTTCTACTCACCCTTTTCTTTGATGTATGTCTCCCAAATATGAGATGCAGAAATTTTACTTCGGAAGAACTTATGATTAAGCCTTATAAGTAGTTTATAATAATTTTTTATGTTGTATTCAAGTTTTTTTGTTCCTGATTTCCAAGACACTAGACCTTAAAGATCCTCTGAATGTAAAATGTAATGTAATAAAAAGGCAGGATGTCAAAGTTGGTATCAAAGGATAGTTTGTTTTTTATGGAAATTAGGCTATGAATACTTTAGTAATAATCCTATAGAAAAGATTAAATATAGGAAAAATTCCTAGTATTTTGGTGAGTATTAATTAATTTGTTTATCAAGAAAATACATTCATGTCTGGATACGAACAGGTAGAGGCGGCTCTGGCACATAGTTACCTAGTAGTGAAAACTCTGACAAGGAGTTTCGGGCTTGACCGAGGGTATCCTTGTAAATGAAAACGGGCATTCTTGCACTCTTGGTTACAACACTCCTGGGGGATATGTTTGGTTAATCATTAGCTTATTATGAATCATTATGAAGGATTTATAGAAAAATGTAATTTTATAAAGAAGTTTTAAGACATAAATTGTCACGACCTATCCTCAGGGCCTGTGCCATGACTAACCCAAGCCCGCCTTCCATAGGATAAGGGCTAGTGACTAGCACCAAAGGCGTAATCCTGAAAGTAAGGGAAGTCATTGCCTTTAAAAATTAAACAAAAACAACAGAGTACAAAACTGAAAGTAAACGACAAGTAAAGACATATACAAAAGAAAGTGTTGAAAGGAAAGGGGCTGGAAATACAAGCCCAATAGTAAAGTACAAGGAAAGGACAACAATTACAACTAAAAATACAAACTACTGGAAGATTCCTAATAGCTCCTGGATCGTCCAACATAGATCCTACCTGAAGGGTAGGTACAAATATCCTTCTCAGTGCTACACGTCCTTCCGTATCCTCTGGGTACTGACTCGTCGTGAGGTCCACCTCCGGGTACTGTCCAGTCCTTGTACACTCCGCCTCGGTCAGTGATATCTGTCTTCTGCATCCAACACAATGAGGTGCGAGCATAGCCTGTGCAGGGGTGAGTATAACGATACTCTGTAGGGACCCCGAGACCCTCAAGGTCTCACAAAATCCGCAAAGGATAAACCATAGTAGTAAGATACAAACACGAAGTATGAACAAACCCTACTTAAGTATATGCCCATACATATACCTAAGTTATCAATCACAGTCGGGCTCCAACTCTCGAGCCCAAGTACAAACCAAATCCATAAAGGAAGTAAAGTCAATCACCATGATGATAATGGTTAAAAGACATGACTCAACTCACACAGGTATACATATCTTGTATATCGATAGAGATGATTAGATGTAGTCACTGCTTCATCTAAGCTGTCGGACCCACACATGATACTAGACCAGCTAAGCTATCAGACCCACACAGGATACAAGACCAGCTACTCTGTCGGACCCACACAGGATACAAGAACAGAAGTCAAAACTGTCGGACCCACACATGATACAAGAACAATAGTCATCGCTGTCAAACTCACAGAGGATTCCGGTGCAATATCCATTTTCATCGAACCCATGGAGGATCTCAGTACAATAGTCATCACTGTCGAACCCACGCAGGATTCTGGTACAGTAGTCATCGCAGCCGCAACCATCTCTAGGGTTCCCACACACAGCACGCTCGATTCTGGGAGGGTCTGCTCCTCAGGCCAAGTGTTGATACATCAAATTTCACTAAGTCCTAGGTTGATGTATCCCGTAATTCCGTCTCATCACAAGGAACCCAACGCGACAGACGGCGCGTCAATTGGACGCCTGGTTTGAGAGTTATTAGCATTTCCGTTCTAGGGGCCCGGTTGGAATTACGCTCGTTCCAAACCCGGACGTTTTTCAAAGTTATCCAAAACACACTTATAGTATTGAAAAAGAACCGCCTCATCATGAGAATCCCAGTGCCACAGATGGTGCATCAATCAGACGTGTGGTCTAGAAGATATTCGCGTTTAAGCGAAACAGGCCCGGCCCGTCATGCCCAGTAGGATGGCGGGTTGGCCCGACCCGATTTGGTGGGTCCTACCCAGCAGGGGGTCGCCCAGCCCGGTGGAGTGCGGCCCACTCAGGGTCCTGGCCCGGCGGGTCCAACTCTTTTGGGGGGTCGGCCCGTCTCGGTGGGGCGCGACCCACCCGCAGACCCAGACCGTGGTTGCGGGCTTGTTCGGCTCACCCAGTGGCGCTGAGCGGCGCCGCCCCTCCTTGCTGCCCGGTCGGCCGAAGCTGGCCAGTTTTTTCTAGCGTGAGCATCCCGCACGGATGGCCGCTATTCTTCCCACATAGCGCCAAGTAGCTCCGCTGTTCCCTTTAGCCCGGTCGGCAGGCGGTCGGCCGGTTCATCCGCCGAGGGGCCCATGGAAGCGGGCCGGGTTTCCTCTACAGCGCGGTGCCTAGCAGCACCCCAGTTCTACAGCCTTTCCAGCTTTAACTGGTCGGTTCTTCCATCCCGGTCGGCATGAGGCCAGTTGGTTCTTCTTCAGCTGAGAAGTCTGCGGTTGCGGGCCATGGTTTCCCCCACGCAGCCGGCGCGACGGCGCCGGTCCTCCACCACCGCGGCCCGACCTTTCCACGACCTTCGGTTGCTTCTACCTTCGGTCGCTTCCACCTCATGGTAGTGGCCTCTTTCCTCTAGCGCGGTGCGACGACACCGCGCCCTTCCTTCTCCGCCTCCCTCACCAATATAAACAAGGTTCAACGGAGGGATGTTGGGCCGGGTTTGTTCGGCCCGCACCCTCCGCGTTAAATGATAACAACTTGATCACCATCAACCAAAATCAATCGCCAAGGTACGAGGGTAAAATACACATGTATAAGTAAATAATACATATTTCCCCTACCTCATATTTGACGTTGCATGTTGACGAGCTGCAGAAGACGGTGTCGTGGAAGACGGACGTTGTTCCATCAACGTTGGGAAAAGTCATTATCGTAGGCGGTGTCCTTTGTGGGCGGTTTCTTCTCCCTTGATGTGGAGGAATATGAAGGAATATGGAGTTCCTCATGGGTGTTGCCTCACATTCTTGCCCTGGTTGAAGAAGTTAAGAGAATGTTCTTCGTCGAGAGGAAGATGTCGTTCTTCGTTGAAGATGTTCTTCGTGGAGAGAACACTTTCCTTCAAAATCTCCAAATCCTCCCCAACAAAATATTTGCCAATGAAAATAAAATAATTGGCTCCCCAATTTATTAATTCCATGCATTTAAAATCAAATCAATTTAACCATTAATTGACGGAGATTAATTAATTAATTTGATAGTGTTGGCACATTAATGAGAGAAGGTGGGAGGTGGAGAGTTTAACCCTCATCAATGGGGGGTTCCAAGGGTTTCAAGGGGAAGTTGAAGAGTTGGTGTTAATTTGGGCCCCACAACACATTATCCTCCCATGGGAGATTATGTGGGAAGGTGGCCCCACTTCCAACTTCCCTTTGGTGGACTTAACCACCACCAACATAAATATATCTTAATCATATTTTTATTTATTTTAATAACAAACCCCCAAAATTAACTTCTCCTTCCGATAAAATGCAACTGCGATAAAGGTCCCGTTAAGCGAATACCAACGTCGTGAGTTCATAGGTGTCCTCATATTTCAATTCCAAACACCGGTTCAAAAGATAGATAAACCAGCATGTATGTTTACTGAACTTTCCCGAACACAACTTTAAAAATTTATTCTGAGCACACCAGGCCTTGGAATCAGGCGCCGTTAGAAACTAAGGACTCGTAAAATTCCAAAGAATTTATGAAAACAAATTTCCTAGAAATTTTTGGGTCTTTACATTACCCCCACTTCAGGGATTTACATCCATGTAAAGCTACAACACACACTAGTGAAACAAATGAGGTTATTGAGCACGCATCTGAGCCTCACGCTCCCATGTCCACTCCTAGAGGTTCTCGTGCTGCCAGCGAATGCGCACCAGAGGAATCAACCATCCATGCAGGACCCGCTCTTGTTGATCCTCAATCTCCACTAGAACCTCAATGAAAGTCTCCACATCATCGATTTCCAGCTCCCCGTGGTCGATGATGTGGGACGGGTCGTGCACATATCTCCTCAGCTGAGATACGTGGAAGATGTCGTGAACCCAATGTAACTGAGGTGGAAGGGCCAGGAGGTAAGCCAACTCGCCTACTCTTCTGAGGACCTGTAAAGGTCTGATGAATTTCATAGATAATTTTCCACCTCAAACAAATATCCGTAGACCACATCAAGCAGAGACCCGTAGAAATACGTGGTCAGCATCCTCGAACTACAGTGGTCTTTGTATCCTATCATCATAGGACTTTTGTCTACTCTATGAAGTCTTCATCCGCTCCTGGATGATCTGCACCTTCTATATCGTAGCCTAAACCATCTCTGGTCCTACAAGTGTGGACTCCCCTGGGTCAGTCCAGCATAAAGGTGATCTGCAAGGTTGGTTGTACAGTGCCTCATAAGGGGCCATCCTGATGGTGTAGTGGTAGCTGTTGTTGTACAAAAACTCCACTAAGGGAAAGTGATCCTCCCAGCTGCGACCAAAGTAGAGGAAACAAGCACGGAGCATCTCCTCGAGAGTTTGAATGGTCCTCTCAGTCTGACCATCCGTCTGAGGATTGAAGGCGGTTCTCAAGCGAAGATGCATCCCAAAAGCCTCATGTAACCCCTTCCATAGCCAGTAAGTGAAACGAGAATCATAATCGGAGATGATAGTCGATGACACACCATGATGTCGTATGATCTCCTATACGTAGAGGCGTCTCGAGCTATCTACTGAGCCCTGCTCTCTGATCAGTAGGAAGTGGGCCGACATGGTGAGTTAGTCTATGATCACCCAGACAGAGTCGTGTCCTCTAGATGTACGTGGAATTCCCGTCATGAAATCCATGGATATAATATCCCACTTCTTCTCTGGAACCTCTAAGGGTTGAACCAAGCCTGCTGGAACTTGGTGCTCCGCCTTCACTTGCTGACAAGTGAGGCATCGAGAGAAAAAATCTTCTACAACTTTCTTCATACCTAGCCACCAGTACTATCGTATGAGGTACTAATACATATTTTCCATTTCCGGATGTTCCTCTAGAGGGGAAGTGTGTAAATCCCTCAACACCTCCTCTTGTAGTGCAACTAGTACCATGGTACGTCCTCTGAAGAGAATGACGTGCTCCCCACATTCAGAAAATCCATCAGGTGCCTACCCTGAGGATATCTTAGCACGTCACGTCTTACAGTAAATGTGCCCATGAAGTGACTCTTTGACTCGCTAAAGAAGTGGAGGAGTGACTGTGAGAGACTGAAAAAAGGCTACCCCTTCTCTACCCACAAAGGATATCTGCAACGTGGCCAGCTGCTCTGTCGCCTCTCCTAGAAGCTGAATGCATGATCTCCTACTGAGAGCATCTGTTACAATGTTCCCCTTCCCAGGAGTATAGACTATCTCAGAGTCATAGTCCTAGAGGAACTCGAGCCATCGTCAATGTCTCAGGTTCAGGTCCTTCTACGAGAAGATATACCTGAGACTCTAGTGGTCAGAGTATACGGTAAAACATTCACCCATAAGATAGTGCCACCACATCTTCAAGGCGAAGACCACTGCTGCTAACTCCAGGTCATGGGAAGCGCAGTTCTACTCACGCGGTCTCAACAACCGAGAACCATATGCAATCACTTCTCTCTCCTACATCACCACACACCCGAGTCCTGTCCCTGATGCATCATAGTAAACTACCTACCCAACACTCTCCTCCAGTAGCCTCAAGATGGGTGCACTAGTAAACATCTAACTCAACTCCTAAAAGATTTGCTGGACTTTCTCTGACTATACAAAGGGTTTACCCTTCTTCGTCAAAGCTGATAGTTGTGCTGCAACTCTGGAGAAGTCTAGCACAAAGGTAAGGCTGGCCGACTCCTGAGTGATCGACTACACCCTCTTATGTATGATTCCATCATGTTCTGCCTGGGTTTTCCTTTTCACCGACCAAGGAAAACCCTATCCCAATGTTGTATATAAACCACAAGCTTTTTTCCTAATACAGTCAATTTGTGTATGAACTGTGGTTGCCCAGTCCATACCCAAACTAACATCGTAATGCCTCGACGCTACCACCAAGAGGTTCTAACCGAAAATCTCACCTCAAGGGTCATATCACACCGTCGGCGTAAGTGTGATTATCGAGTATCCTCCTAAAGGTATCTCCAGACGTGAGGGTCAAGTCAATGGCTTAACTGGAAACTCTAGGTCTGGGGAAAGATTCATGGGAGGAATGAATGATTGGTACCTATGTTTATTGATGCGACATCTAGTAGTAGACATAGAATATACCTCAAATCATTCTTAGAGCCCTTGGGTCACACTCCTTTACTTCATGCAGCTACTCTCTTCCCCTTCCCTATAACTCCATGAGCCTAGGGGGACTACAAATGCAGGGGGTTGTAACATGTCGAAATGTTCACCACATCATGCTTCTCTCCTAGCTCTCCTTCCACATCTTCTACCCTACAGATTCATCTATCATTAACACTTCCTCTTCATGAAACATCTCACACACCCATGTCTCTGAAGCTGATGGAAGTTTCATGCTTTCCAACTATTAACATTCACTGGTTGTATCGGCTCAGCCATTGAACATTCAACCACAAAGGTTATCTCTAGCACCATAACATAAGTAGGAATGCATAGAGGAAAAAGTGTTGGCTCAGATATCCTTAAACACACCTCGCTTAGAAGTCCGGGCTCTAAAGCACTGATCGAATAATATTCATCGAGTACCAGGAATGATTGGTATGCCTCTATAAATACTCAGCTACCGACACATCGTCCTGCCAAAGCTGTATAAGCTCTAGAAAACTCTCATCCACCTCCTCAATCCAGTCTTCATCCACATGTGGGTTGGGCTTGCCTCAGAACTTGAGGGATATCTAGTGCTAAAACACATGTAAGGCACTAAGCCTACAAGTGTCCTCTACCGGTACCGCCGGTAGTGTGTGCTGACCAACGGGAAATGATATAGTTGGCACACTGCCCAAAGGTACCATCTCGAAAAATAGCCCAATACTGAAACATCATCATTATGCAGACCATCCTCATGGTCACTCACTGAAAACAATTAGTATCTAAGATCAACATATGCTCTACTAGTGTCTCAACTAGGCGAAAAACTCCAGTAATCACCTCCATCTAGTCCTATGCTACCTGGGAATATATCTTGCCTAGAAACCATAGAGGCCTCTACTGCTGGAACTCGTGAAATGCGCTCAGTCGGCGTGCACCGTCTGCTAGTGCGGCTGGTGGCATCTACAGCCCAACGGGTGGTGGGGGTGCTGGGACACCACCCGAAGGTGCCAACATAGTAAGAGGGCCCTGCACCAGAGCCTTGTCGCTCGGTGGGCCGTCATCGTGTACTCTCTCTCAGGAACCCTAGCTTGATGTCTTCGTAGTGGCATCCTGATAAAGTATAGGTGCACCACGGTAAAAAATTTATACCTGGTGAGCTGACTCAAAGAGACCACAAAGGATACTCTTGAAACACACAGGCAATCAGTGTTTCTATGCACTACGTCGGAAATCGGAGGTCAGGCTCCTGGTGTATGGATACGTTGGTCACCGCACCAACACTGGTCTCCTTGGACTGAAAATCATACTCAATACTCTTAACACTATTGCTTCACAGAAAAGAAAGATCAGAGTCCTAAGTTCTACGGTAGAAATGACTCCTCTGATTCCAATTTTTCACGACCAGTCCTTGGGGCCCGTGTCATGACTACCCCAAGCCCACCTTCCATAGACCAGGTGCTAGCGACTAGCACCAAAGGCGTAATCCCAATAGTAAGGGATGAAATTTCTGTTAAAATGTAAACAAAAACAACAGAGTACGCAACTGGAAGTAAACGCTATGTAAAGCTATATACAAAAGAAAGTGCTGAAAGGAAAGGGGCTGGAAATAAAAGCCCAACAGTAAAATACAATGAAATGAAAATAGGTACAACTAAAAATACAAACAACGAAGTGCGGACATAGCCCATGCAGGGGTGAGTATAACGATACTCAGTAGGGACCCAGAGACCGTAATGGTCTCAAAAAATCGACAAAGGATAAACTAGAGCTGAAAGATACAAACATGAAGTATCAACCAACCCTACTTAGGTATATTCCCATACATATACCTAAGTTATCAATCACAGTCCGGCTCCAACTCTTGAGCCCAGGAACAAACCAAATCCACAAAGAAAGTAAAGTCAATCACCATGATAATAATGGTTGAAAGTCATGACTCAACTCAAATAGGTATAAATCTCTTGTATAGCGATAGAGATAATCATATGTAGTCACTGATTCATATAAGCTTTTAGACCCACATAGGATACAAGACCAGCAATGTTGTCGAACCCACATAGTATAAAAGACCAACTACTCTGTCAGAACCACATAGGATACAAGAACAGAAGTCAAAACATTCGGACCCACATAGGATTCAAGAACAATAGTCATCGATGTCAAACCCACAGAGGATTCTGGTACAATAGCCATCGTCGTCAAACCCACAAAGGATCCCAGTACAGTAGTCTTTGCTGCCAAACCCACCTAGGATTATGGTGCAGTAGTAGTCGCAGTCGCATCCACCTCTAGGGTTCCCACACACAGCAAGCTCGATTCTGGGAGGGTCTGCTCCTAGAGCCAAGTTTTGATACATCAACTTTCACGAAGTCTTGAGTTTATGTATCTCGTTGTTATGTATCATCATAAGGAATCAAATGTGATAGATGACACATTAATTGGACGCACGGTCTGAGATTTATTAGCATTTTTGTTCCAGGGGATCATTTAGAATTACGCTCGTTCCAAACCCGGCCATTTTCCAAAGTTGTACAAAACTAACTTATAGTATCACAAAAGGACCACCTCATCCCGAGGATACCAATGCCACAAACGGAGCATCAATCAGATGCACGGTCTAGAAGATATTTGCGTTTAAGCGAAAAGAGCATTGCTCGTCAAGCCTAGTGGGCAGGTATGTTGGCCCGACACGGCTGGGGGTCGGCCCGGCCTGGTGGAGCACGGCCCACCTAGGGACCCGACCCGGTGGGTTTGACCCATTTGGGGGTTCGACCTGGCCCGAAGGGGCGCGACCCACCCACGGAACCCGATCGTTGTTGTGGGCCGGTTCGGCTCGCCCGGCGGCACTGAGCGGCGCGACCCTCCTTACTACCCGGCTAGCCAAAGTCGGCCGGTTCGTCCGCCAAGCCGCCTGTAGAATCAGGACACGGTTTCTCCGCAGTGCGGCGTCGCAGTTCACTAGCCCGATCGGATTTAGACGGCCGGTTCTTCCTTCCCGGCAGGAATGAGGTCGGCCGGTTCTTCCTGCTCGACCGGTATGAGGCCAGCCGGTTCTTCTTCAGTAAAGCAGCCCACGGTTGTGGGTTGCGGTTTCCCCACGTGGCCAGCACGACATCACCAGTCCTCCACCGCTGCGGCCCGGCCTGGCCGCGGCCTCCGGTTTCCGCCGCCTTTGGTCGTCGCCGCCTCATGGTCGTGGCCTCTTTCCTCCAGCGCGGTGTGACGACACCACACCCTTCCAGATCCACCTCCGTCACCAACATAAACAAGGTTCAACAGAGGGACTTCGGTCCATGTTTGTTTGTCCTGCGCCCTCCGCATTAGATGATAACAACTTGATCACTATCAACCAAAATCAATCTCCAAGGTACGAGGTTATAATACACATGTATAAATAAATAATCAATTTTCCCCCTACCTCATATTTGATGTTTCATGTTGACGAGCCATGGAAGACGGTGTCGTGGAAGATGGACGTTGTTCCATCAACATCGGGATAATTCGTTGTCATAGGTGGCGTCATTTGCGGGTGGCTTCTTCTCTCTTGACGTAGAGGAAGAGGAAGGAAGACGACATTCCTCGTGGGCGTCGCCTCACGTTCTTGGCCCGGTTGAAGAAGTGAAGAGAATGTTATTCGTCGAGAGGAAGATTTCTTTCTTTGTTGAAGATGTTTTTCGTGGAGAGGAACACTTTCCTTAAAATTCTTCAGAGCCACCCCAATAGAATATTTTCCAACACAAATAAAATAATAGGCTCCCCAATTTAATAATTCCATACATTTCAAATCCAATCAAATTAATCAATTAATTAAGGGAACTTAATTAATTAATTTGATGGTGATGGCACATTAATGAGAGAAGGTGAGAGGTGGAGTGTTTAACCCTCATCAATGGGGGGGTTCCAAGGGTTTTTAAGGGGAAGTTGAAGAGTTGGTGTTCGTGTGGGTCCCACAACACATTATCCTCCCATGGTAGGTTATGTGGGAAGGTGGCACCACTTCCTACTTCACTTTTTTGGATTTAACCACCACCAACATAAAAATATCTTAATCATATTTTTATTTAGTTTAATAACAAACCCCAAAAATTAACTTCTGCTTCTAATAAAACACAACTACGGTAAAGGTCCCCTTAAGAGAATATCGACGTTGCGAGTTCATCGGTGTCCTCAAATTTCAATTCTGAGCACTAGTTCAAAATATAGAAAAACCTACATGTACATTTACTGAACGTACCTAAAATCAAACTTCAGAAATTTATTATGGGAACACTAGGCCTCGGAATCATCTGCCGTCAGAAACTCCAGACTCATAAAATTCAGAAGAATTTAAGAAAAAAAATTTCCTTGAAATTTCTGGGTCTTTACATAAATCCTTTGTAGTTAAAATATTCATAAATGAAATCAGTTTCTCATTAATGTTTTATTATTTTAGAAATGGCGGGAAATAGGAGGAATAGTGCCAATGGTGATCGCAAAGGACCACATGATGAAGACCCTCTAATGGAATCCAGAATGGAAACATTCATGCGAATGATGAACCAACTGACTACATTTATGGAAAATAACTTGAATCAACCTGAGTGACCGATCTCACCATGAAGGGAACAAAATTCTGTTGAGTCCTTTATGAGACAACAACCACTAACCTTTACTAGATCGACTGACCCATTGATTTCTGAGTAATGGATCAGCTCAATCGAGAAGATCTTTTCTGTGCTCCACTGTTCAGAGTAAGAAAAGGTTACCCTGGTTTTCTATAACTTAGAAGGAGAAGCTGATCAGTGGTGGGAGATGATTAAAAACACAAGCCAAAGAGTGGAAGTTGAATTTATGGAGTGGGAATAGTTCATAGGGTTATTTTTCAGTAAGTATTTCCCTAGTTCCATGAGAATAAGAATGTAGAAGAAGTTTCTTGAGCTAAAGCAGAAGGAGAACAAATCTGTCGGAAGCTATGAGATGAACTTCACCCGACTTTCATGATATACCTCTAGCTTTGTCATGGATCTAAATGGTATGGTTGAAAGATTCTTCGATGGAATGAGACCTCATTTACAGAAGAATCTAGCCAACTGATACCATGATAGCTAAGATGAGATCATGAGGAGTGCGATGAAAGTCGAAATGGAGTTTGGTAAGACAAAATAGTCTCATAAAACAGACAACAAAAAGAGATCGATGGAGCCCAGCTTAGGGAGGATCTTTGATCAAGGTAGAGGAGGAAAGCAAGTGAAATGTCCCACATGTAATAAATGTGCAAAGAAGCATTCGGGGAACTGCCTGACCAGGAGTGGGAAATGATACATGTGTAGAAAAGATGGCCATTTTGCGAAGAATTGTCGTAGTGAGGTGAAACCTCAACTTCCAAACACTAATGACAAGGGGAATATCATGCATGCCCTACCTGATGTCCATTACCTTAAGTGTGGAAAACATGGGCACTTTTCCAATCAATGTCCAAATATGAGAGCAGAGGAGGGGAACCACCATCAGCCTCAACAAAGGCCAAGGGAGCAAGGTTGTACTTTTTTTTATCATGACAACTAAAGCTGAAACTCCAAATGATGTGGTAGCAGGTACTCTTGTTGTTCACTCAAAGCTATAAAGTACTTTGTTTGATTCTGGTTCCACACATTCCTTTATTTCCTTCACATTTGTAAAGAATTTAGAATCAACCCCTAACTTGCTAAAATTAGATTTATCAGCCAAGACTCCTGGTGGGATTATGCAAGTATCATCAATTTTTAGAAACTCTAGTATTTACCTTGGTGAGAAAAATCTTATCACAAATCTAGTAGTCATTCCCATGCTATAATTCGACATTATACTAGGGATGGAATGACTCTCAAAGTATAATGCTAAGATAAAATTCAGAAGTAAGGAAATATCAGTAGTCTTGAATGGAAAACCTACAGTTATCTTCCAAGGAGAGATATCTAAACCTGATCATTGTCTAGAAGAACCTCATATATCCTTCTTTATGGAATTGATCGGTGAAGAAGAAGAAGGAAATGAGAGTTTGATGATAGAAAATGTACCCATCATCCAGGAATACATTGACGTATTTCCTGAGGAGTTTCCTGGACCTCCCCCATAAATAGAGCTAGAGTTCTACATTAAATTCATACCTGGATATCATCCAAGATCAAAGACACCGTATAGGATGGAAAATGTGGAGCTAGAGGAATTAAATAAACAACTCCAAGATCTTTTGAAGAAGGGATTTATCCTCCCAAGTGTGTCTCCTTGGGGATCACCTATTCTCTTTGTGAAGAATAATGAGTGATCGATGTGTCTATGCATTTATTATAGATAATTGAATGGGATCACAGTAAAGAACAAATACACTCTTTTAAGAATTGATGACTTATTTGACTAACTTCATTGGTCTCAATTCTTCTCTAAGATTTATCATCGATCTGGTTATCATCAATTGAGGGTGAAGAATGAAGATATTCCACAAATTTCCTTCCGATCAAGATATGGGCATTATGAGTTTGTTGTTATGCCCTTAGAACTGACTAATGCACCTTCCATTTTTATGGATTTGATTAATAGAGTCTTTAAGAACTACCTTGATAACTTTGTGGTATTCTTTATTGACGATATTATGATATCTTACAAAATTCATGAGGAGCATGAGGTTCATCTAAGGATTATTTTGCAAACTCTACGGAAGGAGAGGCTTTTTGGAAAGTTTGGTAAATGTGAATTCTGGTTACAACACATTTCTTTCTTGGGGCACATTGTTACCAATGAAGGAATCACAGTTGACCCTGCAAAGACAAAAGTTTTGGAGGAGTGGCCTCATCCTACAACAATAAATAAGATTTGAAGATTCCTTGGATTATCAGGATATTATAGGAGGTTTGTAAAAAACTTTTCATGACTTTATAATACATTAACCAAGTTAACTCGAAAAGGGGTCAAGTTTATCTGGACAAAGGAGTGTGAGAAAATTTTCCAAGAGCTAAAGAAGAGAGTGGTTACTTCACCTGTGTTAACTCTTCCCTCAAATAGATAAGGATTTGTTATTTTTAGTGATTCATCTCTAAAAGGGCTTGGGTGAATCCTCATGAAAAATTACAAGGTCAAAGCATATACATCTCAACAGTTGAAGACTCATGAGAAGAACTATCCTACACATGATCCGGAGATGGCTGCGGTTGTTTTTTCTATGAAGATATGGAGGCATTATATTTATGGGGAGAAATGTGATATATACACAGACCATCAAATTTTGAAGTATATTTTCGGGCAAAAGGAATTGAACATGAGACAAAGGAGACGGTTGTAACTCTTTAAAGACTATGATTTTTCAATTCATTATCATCATGGAAGAGCAAACAAAGTCGCTAATGCATTAAGAAGGAAAGGAACAGTTGTTATGTCCATTATGAGGATTCAAAGATATCCTTTGATCAGTGACCTAGTAAAACTGGACATGTGAATTATAAGTTAAGGGACAACATCAACCCTAACCCAAATGATTTCTCCACCGTCATTACTGGAGAAGATCATGAAATCATAGAAAGAAGATCCTTTTTTATAGAAGAAGATTGAGGATGTGAAGGATGAGAAGTTTTCTGAGTTCAATAGTGATCAAGAAGGTGTACTGAAATTTCATAAAAGACTATTTGTTCCATCTATGCGGGAGATAAATAAGGATCTTATGGATGAAGCTCATAACTCTACTTTCTATATACATCCTGGTATCACAAAAATGTATAGGGACCCTCGTGATCTTTTTTGGTGGGATAATATGAAAAGAGAGATTGCTGACTACACTTTAAGGTGTCTGGTATGTCAACAAGTGAAGGAAGAGCGACAACTTCCAAAAGGGGTATTGAAACAACTACCCATACCAGTATGGAAGTGGGACAATATCACTATGGACTTTGTCACTAGTCTCCTGAGAACTTCCAAATAAAATAATGTGATATGGGTTCTTGTGGACCGTCTCCCCAAGAATTCCCATTTTATCTTTATTCGGGAAGATTTATCTCTTGATCAACTTGTAAAGATTTACATGAAGGAAGTGGTAAGGCTGCATGGAGTTCCACTTTCTATCGTATCTGATCATGATCTAAGGTTCACATCAAAATTCTGGAGAAGTCTTCAACATTCTCTGAGCACTGAATTTAATTTCAGTACTGCCTATCAACCCCAAACTGATGGCCAATCTGAAAGGACTATTCAAACACTTGAGGACATGCTGAGAACTTTCTAAATGGATTTTAAAGGTGGATGGGATCAACATCTATCTTTAGTTGAGTTCTCTTATAACAACATCTTTCACTCGAGCATTCAAATGGAACCCAATGAAGATCTCTATGAAAAGTGATGTAGAACTCCTAATTGTTGGGATAAAGCTGGTGAGAGATATCTTCTTGGGCCTGATCTTGGGCAATAGATGACAGAAAAGGTTCATTCCATTGAACAACACATTAAGGATACTCAGAGTCGTAAAAAGAGCTATGCCGACAACTGTTGAAGGGACTTGCAGTTTGATGTTGGTGACAATGTCTTTCTTCAGATTTCACATTTGAAGAGAGTCATGAGGTTTGGGAAGAAAGGGAGGCTCAGGCCTAGGTACATTGACCTATATGAAATTCTTGATTGTGTGGGAGCAGTGGCCTATCATCTTGCAATTCCTCCAAATCTATCCCAAGTTCATGATGTCTTCCATGTATCCCTATAGAGGAAGTACATACCTGACCCTTCACATGTACTAAATCCAGAGGTTGTAAAACAGAAACATGACCTATCTTGTGAGGAGCAGCCGATGGAGGTCTTGGATCATAGATAAAAGGTTCTACGCAAAAAGACTTCACACCTTGTTAAGGTGTTGTGGAGGAACTACAAATATGAATAAGCCACGTGGGAACCAGAGGAGTCTATGAGGCAGAAGTAACGACACCCTTTCTCTTCAGAGGGTACAAGTTAAAAATTATGGGGACAAAATTTCTTAAGGGGGGAAGAATGTAACGACCCGAACTTTTTAATTATATTTGTTTTCTAATTTTGTGTGTTATTTTATTTTATACTCAACAAAACTATATCCTTTAATTGATGAAGTGGGTATAATTAAAATGATACCATTGGGTTTCAACTGTTATATGATATTGGAAACTATAATCTTAATGTTGTATTTTTATAAATATGGTTATCTTGGTTAATTAATATTGAATGAAGATTGAAAGGACTCATCTTGTAGACTCGAGTCTTTTGAAGCCCATTTGTCGGAGCTTGGAAAGGAGGTAGCATAACTGGGATTTGCTTTGGACCAAGCTCAAGCTGAACTTCAACGTATGAATCTTGAACAGAATTGCCTAAGGGAGAAGTTCAAGCTGATAGAAATCCCCACTCGGGCAATGTTGTCCGAGCCACCCGAAGATTCTATCATCATAGCACACCTTACTCTTAGGTATTATGCAGGTGTTATAAGGGGATATATAACGAGACCTTAACTTCTTTGTGTAATCCTTTTATATGAATAAAATTGTTATTTCTTCTTATGGAAATGTTTTTGAATTTCAAATATCTGGATAAATATAGGATGTGTATTATTTTAGGAAAAAAGGGTATTTTAAAATATTTTTTGTATTCATTAAATAATTAATAATATGAAATGATTTTCAAAAAATGATCTTCTACAGTTGTGATCAGTGAGAAATTTAGAGTCTAATAAGATCAACTTGGTTTTTAGTGAATAGTAAAGTAGGAATAGTAACATACCCTTATGAATAGTAATGAATATTAATTTGACAAAAAAATAGAAACGTCACCAATGAATGTATATATACATTTTAGACATCTTAAAAGTGAAAAAAATGATCATAGTTTAAGTTTTGGTATTTTTTGTACGCTATAAATATTTTATTTACAATATTATAATTAATTTAATAATTTAAAAAGGGAATTTATTTTCATAAAATTTAATCCTAAATTGTTACTTTATTCTCTTATGGGTATATGCTATTTTTATGGGACCTTGATTACTTTTTTAAGGTGTTACAAAATGAGTTATAGTTTTAAAGTTGTATTTTTGGAATAAATAATGATTTTATTTAAAAAGTTAATTAAAAATATTTACAAAATTATTTTCATAAAATGGAATTAATATTTTAATTCAAAGCATAAATATTATGTTAGGGTGATTTTATGGGATTTTTTTGAAATAGTTGAATTATCGGTGAATAGTTAAAATGAAGTTTTGAATTTCGGGTGTTTAATGACATCATTAATGAAGTAATAATGATTTTAGATTTCTGGTCGACTTATGAATAGTGAGATATGCTATGAGGTGTCCCCAGTGGAAAATACCATGGGAAAATAACATGGTCAAGCCCAGGGTTTTGCAAATATCACCGATGAGGTGTCCCTTGGAAATTAATAATTTATTCACTCACTTTTCCTATAAATACCAAGACATTTCCCTCATTCATTTTATTAAAAAATAATCCTCAATGAATTTATAGTCTTCTTACCTCCCAATGAGTCATCCCAAGGTTCCCTCAGGCCTGCAAAAGTCCCAACTTTCAAGATTTTGAAGTTACTCTTCAAGGTAAGGGATCCTTTCACCCTCCTCTTTTTAAGTCATGACTTCTTTATGTTGTGTCTTCTCATTTCCATATATTTATGTTGAGGGTATGTGTTTATATGTTCTCATTACTATCCATTTCATGTCTAATTGTTTATAGACCCTTTACACTCTCATCAATTTGTTTTCTGAATTTTTAAGTGACGTAGTTAGGCTCCCGAATTTCTCGTAAAAGAGATCGCATCTTGTCTTTCCTTTCAAGTTTCCTTTTATGGTGGTATGTCATTCAAATATCCATACCATGTTCTTATCTACATTTTATTATGTATTTATATTTTAATATTATTTATTTATGAGAGGGTTACCCTTGAAACCTCTCTTTTTATTATTTTCTAAAACCATGTTATATAGTCATTATGCTGTAGAAATTTCGTCTTGAAATTTCTATCTATTTTTCTCAAGAAATTACCTTGTTTATTTATGTGAATACCCAGACCTATTTATTTTCTATGGGTTTTCATAAATATATAAAATGGATATATTTTACTCTGGAATGGACGTACATATAACCCTCATTCCCTTTCCATGGGTTATAAATGATATAATGATCTTATTTTTAAGAACTTTTAAAACGTCACGATTTTGAAATGAACCCCATTTCTTTTACTCTCTATGGGTTTTTTATGAAATGTTTGATTATTATATATGTTTCTCACATGTAAGTAAAGAAAAATTAATAGTGAGCCCAGATAGCGCTCTAATGCATTGGGTAAATAATTAATCTCTAGAGATGACAAGTTTCACGATACCTTGGTGAATAACCTTGGTAATTTTTATGACACCTTAGGGATAAACCATGGTGATATGTTCATCAATGACTAAATAAAATGTTGTAGCCACATATTCAATTTACGATTCATGTTATTTTTATCATGATATTCTTATTCTTCCATTGCTCATTTCTTTATGACTTTTATCATGTTCTTATTAATATTGGTCAAGATCACATGTCAACTGTTTCACTTGTTTTCCTTACTGAGCCTTCTTCTCACCCTTTTCTTTGATGTATGTCTTCAGGATAAGAGATGCAGTAATAGTACATAAGAAAGAACGTATGATGCAGCCTTAAAAGTGGTTTAGAATAATGTTTTATTGTATTCATGTTTTTTTTGTTCCTGATTTCCATGACACTAGACTTTAAAGATCCTCTGTATGTAAAATGTAATGTAATAAAAAGGTGGGATGCCATATTAACTCACACTTCCCATTGATTGAACGTTATTTGATCACTTGTTTAATGTATTTAAAAAAATTATTAATTTATAAAATTACTATATTCATATTTATAATATCATATATCATCCTTTTATAACGTATTATTACATATTCATTAATAATATTTTATTTTTACCATTATTTTGGGTGCTAATTTCAATGTTTTATGACATATGTTTTATCAGGGAAGTTCTGGATATTATTCATAGGATAAATATCCATAATTTAAATAATTATATTAATGTTTTAAATATCATATTTACTAATTATATATATTTTTATAACTATTATTTGATGTTTTACATGGAAAATGAATCTCATCACTTCGTGGAGTCGATAAGTCATACGTACACATGAGCAATGATGTCATTCCCTTAACGGGTGAAAGTGTAAGGAGTTAGATTATATATAAATTTTAAAAAATCAATATCATTTCATATATATCACATATATTATTTAAAATTATCTTTATTACCTTCCATGTAAATAATTAGTGAAAAATCAATCTCATCGCTTTGCGAGCTGGTTGACTTTCGTACACATGAGTGACGTTATAGTATTTTAAAATGAATGAAAAATAAGAATGTATATGTGATATTATAATTCAAAAAAGTATAATTATATCATAATTATTATAAATAGAAATTAAATCCATCATTATATCCTACATGAGATGTATTTATGGAAGAAAAGTTACATTGGTTCGTGAGTAGATAGTCCACTGTACATACGAGTGATGGCTTTGTTTACCATTTTATGGAGAATCAGATAGATAGATATTATCATATAAACATAATAAAATATTAGTATATATTATATAATTCTTTATTATATATTAAGTGTTAATAAATAATTTAATTTTCAAGTGAAGAAAGAAAAATAAATATATTCGTTAAGATGATTACCTTCTCTTAAATAAACATCTTTTTAATCTCCCCTTAAGAACCCTATGGTTGGCCTTTTGGGAATACCACCAACTATATAATTTGTATAATTATGTTGGGGATATATTGTTTTAGTTTTTGTTCTTTACAAATGGAATGAGATTTTTGAAAAAATTTAGGGGAGGGAGTGCCCTTTTATAATTGAGGAGGATTGGCATTTTTGTAAATACCCAAAACTACTCAATAATGGGAAGTAACTCTCACACCAATTGCCTCCAAAATTGATTATAAAATTATTGTAGAGATGATATTGTCTATCCAAAACACCAGCACACAATAAAATATATTTTTTAAACATGTTGTTCCTTAACTAATATGTTTCCTTTTACCATTTTATTTTTGACTACAATAACTAGTCTTTTACCTATGTAATTTATCATTTTAAGACCAATTAAATGAATAAAATTAGAAACTTTATACTAACTATTTCTAAATATGAAGTCAAATTTATAAAATAAAAATCCTACGCATGTGTAAAATTAATCTTAAAACAAACACATGTAATGTGCAGAACTTTGTTTTAGCCTTTATTACAGTAACAAAGTTTTCACTATTTTGGGTCCAATATAATTATTATAAAAGGAAAATTAGAACATTGATGGAATATGATTGGTATTTTTAATCATATAACAATATATTATTATTGTATAATATATTGATTAATTTCAAATCATTTATTAAAATATTATTTATTATAAAATAAAATTAATGTCAATTTTGACACTATTCATTTAATATGACATTAAAAACAACAAGACAAAGGTGGAATTACAATATACAACTTTAAAAACATTTATATAATGTTATAATTGCATAAAAAATAATTAAATTTAATAATTCATTCAATTTATTTAATTTTTTATATTTTTAGTATCGTTTATTTTTATTTTTATTTTAAATTAAACAATTAATGTCTTATTGTTTATTAGGAACTTAAAGTATATATATTATTTCTAAAAATTAAAAATGAATTACACTAATGAAATCAATTCCATTATTCTTAAAATAAAAATTAATATTCATTCATAACTCTCTTCTTTCCCTATGTGAGCACATAATTGAAATATAAAATCAAGAGGGTTACATTCTGTATTTTTTTATATTTAAATTATAATATTTATAAATTTCATATAATAGTGTCCCACAAGAAAATAAAAAACAAGAATAAGGTAATAAGGTTTAAAATTATGGTAGAAACTAGATTTTAGACATGTTTTCTGGACATTTTAACCCTAATATTTTTTGTTTAACACCACGATAAACTCATTTTAAACTTAATCGTAGTAATTAATTTTTACTATTTTTACTATTAATTAAGACAAAAAATTTAATCTGAAATTATTATATAATATTAATTTTTATTATTATAAATATATTATTAATTTTTTCAAATTCCATTCATAGAAGTGGAAAAATTAAATTTAAAATTAAACCCATAAACACGGAGAAAAAACAGTTTTCCTAACTGGAAATTTTCATATGTGTAGAATGTGTTAATATAAAAATTAAATATGATATTTATTAAAATTACATTAATTATATTTATTATATTATAATGGAACAATTATAAAATAGTTTATTTCAAAATTTAACCTTTAAAATTTTTAAACCAAAAGGATGTTTTCAATAAAACCCAATATTTTTAATTATTCATCAATAAAATTAATCTTGTCAAAAAAAATATAAAAAAATAAATCTATGATAATTTTGAAATTATTATTTATTAAATTATTTTAATTTTATAATATATATTATCTAAAATTGGTAAAAAAAAAATTGAAGTATGTGTGCAATGTGCAACAAATCCGCCTTTTAGAAAAATACTGTTTTTTAGAAAAAATTTATTTTTTTTCAAATGATTCTTATTTTATATATAATAAATAGATAACCATTGAATTTATTTTATAAATTTTTAAAACATATAATTTTCATCATGTAGTTTATCCTATTTATATCTATAAATTTAATGACTAGGTTATAACAATACACTATATTACGAGTCATTTGAGCTCGATGTTGTGTTTCATATTCCCTACCAGACATAATGTTATTTTTTAAAATTATAGGTGTTTTGTGTATCTTAATATATGAAACTGATTTTTAATTAATATAATTCAAAATATTAAGGTTTTATATTCCCTTCATCTTTAATAAATTACACCCTTACAATTTAAACTTGCACTCGGATATCAAGGGTTTGATAATTGAAATTTCCATTGTTGAGAACACACATCGTAAAAAGGGTAAATAAAACCTCATATTAAAAATGCATCAAGAAATATGAATGTCATTTGGAATAACATATATCTATGTTTCCATGTAGGAGAACATTTTTTGGAAGTGAAAATTTAGAAATTAAAGGAAATCATAAAAAATTATTGTGAGTGATAGAGGTATTTGATCACAAAAAAAAGTAAATGATCATAATAAAGTAAAAAACAACAAAACCATAAATCTATGATGAGTTAAATGACCATTGATTCAACCAATATGAAGGTAATAGAATAATATTTTTGTTTCAATATCCTTTTTATAAAAATTAATATTTCTTTTAATGTCTAAGAATATAATGAAATATACTTACTTGATATATTTCTATTTTATAAGAACAATTTCATCATTTGGTTGTGTTTAGATCAATTTCCACTTCATTTCTTACTCTAATAAATAAATATACAAGATGATTTTTAATGCCAAAATTACTAAAACTAACTTATAAAATATCATAAGATCCATAAAAGTCTAAAAAGTCTTTCTATTTGTATCTATATATTTACTAAAACCAAAATGTTTTCCACAAGTTATCTAATATAATACATTATTCTCTAAACCTTAACAATAACACCAATGGTTGATCATTAATATTTAATAATAAAATAATTTAAGTAAAAAAACACAAATTATCCAAAACGTCATGTATGATAGTGGTGGGCGCTAAACCCTTATTTCCCTTTAGTTGTGGTTTGAAGCCCCACAGCCTTCTCCATATGTGATAGGTTTTCACCTAGCATAATGGTTGTCCTTTTTCCAAAACAATATCAATATAATTAATATAATATTCTCAAATTGTGATGAATCATAATTAATACAATATCTAATATAAGATAAAACATAAAGGTTACCAATTATCTTAATCTGAAGTCCCCAAAATGTAAATCCATTATTCCTCAAATAAATTTTTCATATACTAAACCAATGGGATGTATTCCCATAAATGTTTTTCAAAAATATATTTAATCATGTTATATTACCACGACACAAATTTTTTAAATGGGTGTATATTCCATTAATGGTATAATAATCCTTATAAATTATATCCTAAGACACTTTTGGTTTATTCGAGTTCATTCATTATCATCATAAATTAAAATCCTTTGTAATGGTTTATAAAGAAAATGTGAATTTCCTAAGCATATACCATGGGAGTGTCAAACTAGTTGTATAGTAAGGCCTATTTTCATATACTAGTTATTGGGTGGGTCAATCGTAACATGCATTTTCAGAGTTATTACCCCTTGGTACATCTGTTCCAGAACCATTCCCACTTGTAGTATCCAAATAGGTATGTATTTCTAGGAAAAATCACATAATATTTATCTTACCAAACATTAATATGTTCTTCTATAAATATCCTCAAAGTCAATCACAGGGTTATTTTGTAATGACCTGAACTTTTGAATTATATTTGTTTCATAAATTTTTGTGTTATTTAATTTTATACTCTACAAAACTATATCCTTTAATTAATGAAGTGATACCATTGGGTTTCAACTGTTATATGATTGTTGGTCAATATGACTGTTGGAAAATATACTCTTAACGTTACAATTACTATTTATAAATACAAGTTATCTTGGTTAATTAATACAGAAATAAGATTTGATTGCCTCATCTAGTAGAATCTGGCCATATGAAGACCATCTGTTAGAGCTTGGGAAGGAGGTAGCATCTCGAGGCTTTGCTCTCGACCAAGCCCAAGTTGAGCATCAACATGTGAAGCTTGAACAGAATCACCTAAGGGAGAAGTTTAAGCTGATAAAAATCACCACTCGGGTAATGTTGTGCGAGCCTCCCCAAGATTATATCACCATAGGACACCTTACACTTATGTCTTATGCAGGTGTTATAATGGGATATGTAATGAGGCCTTAGATAATTTTTGTCATCCCTCAGTATAAATAAATTTTTTATTTATTATTATGGTAAATTTGTGATTTTCAAACGTCTGGATAAATATAGGATGAATATTATTGATTAACTTTGGAAAAATTGTATTTTAAAATATTCATGTAAATTTTAAATAATTAATAATGTGAAATGATTTTGAAAAATGGTATTCTACAGTTCTGATCAGTAATAAATTTAGAGTCTAATAAGATAAGCTTGATTTTTAGTAAATAGTAATGTATGAATAGAAACATACCCTTATGAATAGTAATGAATTTTAAATCGGCTAAAAAAATAGAAACTTCACCCATGAATGTATAAATACAATTTAGACATCTTAAAAGTGAAAAAACAATCATAGTATAAGTTTTGTTATTTTTGAAGGTCATAAATATTTTATTTACAATTTTATAATTAATTATTAATTTAAAATGAAAATTTATTTTCATAAAATGTAATCATAAATTTTTACTTTTATGTCTTATGGTTATATGATAATTTTATGGTACCTTGATTACTTTTCAAGGTGTTACAAAACAATTTACAGTTTTAGAGTTGTTTTTTTGAATAAATAATGATTTTATTTAAAAATTGAATCAAAAATATTTAGAAAATTATTTTCATAAAATGGAGTTCATTTTTTAATTCAGAGCATGGATATTAGATTAGGGTGATTTTTTGGGATTTTTTTGAAACAATTGAATTTTCAGTGAATAGTAAAAATACAGTTCTGAGTTTTAGGTGTTTAATGAAATCATTGATGATGTAATAATGATGTAATAAATCCGGTAGACTTTTGAATATTAAGATATTTAATTAGGTTTCCCCAGTTTACAATACCATGTGAAATCCTATGGTTTTTTCAAATACCATCGATGAGGTGTTCCTTGGAAATTAATTAAATATTCCCTCCCTTTTGCTAAAAATATCAAACCATTCCCCCATTAATTTCATTCCAAAATAATACTCAACGAATTTATTGTCTTTTTACCTCCCAAGGAGTCCTCATAAGGTTCCCTCAACCCCCCAAGGTCCCACACTTCAGGATTTCGAAGTTACTCTTCAAGGTAAGGGAACCTTCCTCCCTCCTCTTTTAAGTCATGACTTCCTTTATGTTTTGTCTTCAAATTTCCATCTTATTATATTGGGGTATGTTATTATATATTCATATTTCATTAAATTTTATATAAAAATTATGAGATACCATTTCCACACTCATCATATGAATTTATGAATATTTAATTAACGTTGTTAGGCTGCCGAATTTCTATAAAAGAAATCGTATCTTATCTTTTCTTTTGAGTTTCGTTTTCATATGGTATTTCCTTAAAGTATCCATACCATGATCTGATTTCTTTTTATTATTTACCCATACTTTATTATTAGTTTTTTATTAGTGGGTGACTCTTGTCCCATCTCTTTTTAATGTTTTCTAAAACCATGTTGTATAGTCGTTATGATGCAGAATTTTCGCCTCAAAACCTCTCTCCCTTTTTCTAAAAAATTGTCTTACTTTATTTTATTAAATACCCAAACATATTTAATTTTCAGGAGTATTCATAAATACATAATATTTTTTTATTTTATTCTATAATTTATAGACATATAACCCTCTCTCCCTTTTCGTGAGTTATAAATTACATAATGATCTTATTTTAAAGACCTTTTAAAACGTCACGATTTTGAAATGAAACCAATTTCTTTTATTCTCTGTGTTTTATTTATGAAATTTTTTATATTGATCTATGTAGATAAAATTAAAATAAATACATATTAATGGTTCGCCCTGATAGCGCTCCAGTGCATTGGGTAAAAAATTTATTCTCTAGTGATGACACGTTTCACGATACCTTAGTGAATAACCTTGGTAATTTTTAGGAAACCTTGGGGATGAACCTTGGTGATATGTTCATTAATGTACAAATTAAATGTTTTAGCCACATATTCATGTTATGGTTAAAGATCATCTTAGTATGAAATTTCATCAACTTCCATTTCTCATTTCTTTATGTTTTTCATTATGTTCTTATTGATATCATAAGTAAACGGATTCCCTTTCATTCTTTACTAGGCTTTCTGCTCAACCTTTCCTTTGATGTATGTCTCTAGGTTATGGGATGTAGTAGTTTTACTTAGGATTAACTTTTCAAGAGGCTTTTCAAGGGGTTTAAAGTAGTTTTTTAAAGTTTTCAGGTATTTTTTCATGATTTCCAAGACACTAGACTTTAAAGGTCCACTATTTGTAAAATATAATAAAAGGTTATGTTAAAAGGGTGGGATACCATATATGTTACCTAATCCTTCATTTCTAAAATTTAGTTCCTATGTTTTCTATTAAACATTCTTTGATACCAAATTTAAAGACCCCAAACACAGATCCCAGTTCTAGTGGTTACTTTACTACATTAGTATAAGATACAAGTGATTGCATCCTAAAATACTGAACAGTTTAGTATTCTTGGTAAAATAGATAAATATTTGAATTTCATTTACATTTCAAAACATGAAATACAATATAATTATGGTAAAAATTCTTCATCCTTGAACTCATTCAAAGAATCCATCTGCACATCCTTGGGAAATGAAAACAAAATAAGGGTGAGATTAGATACTCAGTAAGAGTTATGTAAAGGGAATGAAATTCTGAATAAATAAAGCATAATAAATAAGAAATAAAACATTTGGGAAGGTATATGTCTAAACACACATTCCATTTAATCAATAACTTGACTATCATGATTAGATAAGCAATAAAATCAATATTTCAAGGTAAATAACTAAACTAACATTCCATTTAATCAATAAACAAATAATGAAATTCATAAAAAGAAAATATAAACTAGAAAATATCATAGATAGTAATAAAAACTAAATTATTAATTAATGAAATTCTTAATTATTGGAGGTCATGATATTAGGCATCATGATGCCTATACCGCTAAGACCTTTCACAAGATAGTTTAAAACAAATAAGTATACATTATAAACCCATTTAAATATAGAAAACCAAATAAATTTACTAATGAAACTACTAATGCATCAAGGGAAATTCTATAACTAGGACCACCAATAATTTTATATCAAACACATTCCTTATATATCGAATGATCGATTTAATTCATGAAAAATATGTCTTATCAAAATAATTCTCTATTGAGTAAAGAATATGAATTAATAATAATTTCATCAGTCATTCATATAACGTTCAAAGTATAATATAGTATGTAAAAATGATATATGATTTTAGTTATAAGAATATAAATGATAAATAAAATAGGTATATTGGGGAAATGTAATGTCCAATAATCACAATAAAGTTAATATTTCAGCGGAAAGTTAATAATTTTAAATTTTAATCAGGAAAGAGGATGTAAATACATTCCCAATAAAATTGATCAGAAACCATCTAGAGAAATAATAATAATGGTATCATTACAATATATCCCTACTAATGTATATGTTAAATAAAGGGTTGTTATCATTGATGAATAGAAATACCAAAAAAGATCTTTAAAAACATTCTTTAAGAAAATAAACTTTCCACATTAAAAATAACTTTTAAAAATTAAAAAATTATAGAATATTAGGAAAAACATTTTATTTTTAAATAATATTTTAAACATGAAAAGGGATCTTCAAAGAAATAATGGGTCATGATGGTGGAAGGTTTCGATCATGTTGAGGGGGGAAAATATTTCTTTCACATTTTTATAAGAAAATTTAAACCATATCATGTTTAAAAAAATGATAAGAATATTCCTTTTATAAAAATTTAAAATCCATTTATAGGTAAAATTTCTTTAAAAAATCATACTAAAATATTTTTGAAAACATTTCTATAAAACATGGTTTTCGAAAAAAAATTATTTTTGACCGAAGAGAGAAATAAAGTCATATTTTGTTAAAAACATTTTAATGTTAATTTTAAGTAAAAAAGAGAGGAAAATAATACTATTACTTGAAAAAATCATCAACAAATAGAGTACTATCAAATTAAATGTGTTTATTATACAATGATCAGATAATTTTCTTCAATGAAAATTCAATCATAAACAATATCAATTGAAATGAAATTCTGAAATAAAACATTACAAATATCATAATACGTTGAAGTGATAATTAATTAAATATGTTATTATGTGAATAAAATGTAAATCCACATAAAATAAGTGTATATACAATTTAAAATAATCAAATTTCATTACACACATAATCTTATAATATCAAAGACATTGAAGAAGTAATACAACCCAATTAAAAGAAATTAATTTTGGAAATTACTTACCACTTGTTTACTATCAAGTAAAGTACCCTTAGATTAAATAATTAAAATTAAAACTTAAAATAGCATGAATTTTCATGTATTATTTATATTTCATTTAATAGGGTTAGTACATACACCATAAAAAATAAATTAGGTTCATAACATTACAATATTCCTCAATGAAAATAAATTGAGAGAAAATCTCTTTCATCGCATTTTCCTTTAGTTAAACATGATTTAACCTCATGTATAATGGATTTAAACATGTTATTAATTTTTACCAGAACAATATTGATATTTATAATATCATATATGATCTTTTTATTACATCTTATCACATTTTTATTAATAATATTTTATTTTTACCATTGTTTCATTAGGTAATTGGCTTTTTTTCTCATGCATGTTTTGTGATGGAAGTTATGATTATTAAGAATAGGATATATATATAAATCATATATATAATGATTTAAATGTTTTAAATATCATATTTACTCATTATATACATGTTTATAACCATTATTTAATGTTTAACATAGATAATGAATTACAAATCTTTATGGAGATGGTAGGTCGTACAAACCCACAAGTCGTGATATCATTCCCTTAATGAGTGGAGGGGTATGGTAATTGATGATATATTAATTTTATAGAATCAATATAATTTCATATATATTCCATATATTCATTAAATTTATCCTCATTACCTTCCACATAAATCATAAGTGAAAAACAAATCACATCACTTCGTGAGGCGGTAGTATGACGTACACATTAGCGATGTTATCATAGTTTAAAATGAATGGAAATTAAGATGGAGTATGTGATATTATAATTACATAAGTACAATTATTTCATAAATATTATATATATATATATATATTAAATACATTATTATATCCAACAGTGAGATATGTTTAGGGAAAACGATTCACATCAGTTCGTGAGGCGGTAGTCTTCCATACACGCGAGCAATGACTTTTTTTCTCATTTGATGGATAATGAGATGGGTAAATATCATTCCATAAACATAATAACATATTTTTATTTTTAATATTCTGGATTTATTATATTTTAAGTGTTATGACATAAGTTAAGGTTGTAGAAAAAGAAACAAAAATAAAGAGCTTTGTTATGATTATTACCTTCTCTTCGAGACACCTCCTTTGAATCTCCTATTAAAGACACTATGGTTGGTAATTTTTGAACACCAGATAATTTAAAATGTGTCTAATGATGTTTTAGATAAAATTTATAAGTTTTTATCTATCTAAATGGCTTTAGACATGTGAATAAGTGAGGAGAGCGGTATCCCATTTATAATTGAGGAGGCGTGGTATTTTTGTAAATGCCCAAAAATACTCAATAACGGGAAATCAGTATCACTCAAAGTACCTCCAAAATTAAAATTTTAGGTTTTTGAGGTATTATATGCTCATGAAACACCTCCATTATAAAAAAAACATGTTTTAAATTTATTTTCGTAACTTTTAAGTTTCCTTTTAAAATTTTTGTTTTCACTATACTAACAAGTCTTTTTACCAAGGTAATTTATCATTTTAATACTAAAAAACTGATTTAAAATAGATAATTTATACCCACTAGTTATAAATATAAAATATAAAATTATAAAAAAAATTAGATATGTGTTTAAAATTAATTTTAACACAAACACAAGTAATATGCAAAACTACATTTTACCTTTTACAATGGTAATAAGGTTTTAATTATTTAATAGTCAATATAATTATTCTAAAAGTACTATTGGTCCATTAATGAACAACGGTTGATATTTTTAAATATATAAAAATAAATTGAAAGAGGATAAGATTTTTATTAATTTGAAATAATGTAATAAAATATTATTCATTATAAAATAACATCATCAACATCATATATATTTAATTTTCTACAATAATACAAAAAAACAAAACAAGGGGAATGAAAATTGAGAATAGTATAAAAATAACTAAGGGGGTATAAAATAATGAAGACCGAGTGTTTTCCCTCTCATAATATTGATCCCCTTTGATGTAAAGTCTTTCATATTGGTCAAGCAGGAAATATTATTTCATTTTTCCTCCAAATAAGAAAGAAATTAAGATACTTTATTACCCTCTAACTAGGTATGAAGGATGATCATATGACAATTAGTTAAACCCCAACACCATCTAATGATGTGTTCAATAGGAAAAGTAGTATTACCTAAACCAAGAAGGGACTTATAGGGTGTTATGGAATCCTTTTCAACTACCTCCTAGTTGATGTTAGCTTGTTTTCATAGGAGAAGGCTTGTATTTGAGGCTCTAGCCTAGTCCTGAAGATAGTCTCCTCAGCCAAGGAAATTAGTAAAATCAAGAATAAAAATACCCTAAGGGTCCCTAACCAACCAAATACCCCTCATAGAATCCTATAAGTTTGATCAATATGTATTCAATTTAAGGACCGAGTTATGAGGATACCATCTTACCCATCAACCTTGGTTAATATGAGAACCTAGTTATTTGAAGGAAATACAAGCAGAGAACGGGTGGTGGGAAAGAATGTTCATCCAGTTTTTGGTGAGACAAACCAAATCAACCAGGAGGTTACGGGTTCTGATAACACGTTTCCTCTCAGATCAAGTAATAACTTCAAATCAGACTTTATTATGGGCTTTCTTGATGCACCAACAGCCTGCTAAGATAACCAATGCCCTTGTTTTCTTTTATGGAACTGTATTTATAGCTCCATGTAACCATTTATCCTAGAAGAAATACCCCTGCATATCTAGAAAATAAAAACTAGTGGAAGCCCTAAATGATATCCACATCTCACAGTCCTATCCTCCTTCAAAGAAAAGGTGCACCAGGATTTCCTTCAGGTGATCCACACAACATGAACATTTAAAAACCAAGTTAATACCTGATAACTTGATAAGTTCATCCCTAGGAAGAACTATATTCCAAATTATACATATAAAGAAATTATTCTTTATAGGGATCTCTATAAACCACACTAAATTACCCCAATTTTCGACATTCCTGACCGAAGGTAAAATTCTACAAAAATATATCATAAAGAAATTTATTAAAGAGGGCCCAGTAAAAACACATTTATCTAGTTCACTATTGAGTTTAATGAGATCTAAATAAACACATTTATTCTCATCAAGAACAATGTTGATGAAATCCATATTTGTTCTTTCTTGGTTAAAGGAGATATCTGGGACAAAGTATCCAGGGAATCCAAGACAAGATCCTATCTAGTTTTTATTCTGGAAAGAGATCTCACCTCTACCCAAAATCCAATAATAATTATTATTAAGGTTAGGTAGATGATGTTGAATGATATTCCATTAAGAATAATTACTTCCTATAACTGATGCCAAATTTGTAGGTAACTTTTTGTCCAAGAATCTAACCCATAACTCCACTCCTCTAGAACCCCCCACACCAATTTTTCTTACTTATATTGGATAGTATCCAAAAGATTTATAATATTAATACCACACACCTCAATATGTTGGGAACTTATATCCCAAGATTCTCAATGGTTCTTACATTCCATATTATCATCCTAGATAAACAATTCCAAGATCTTATCAATATAAGAAAACACTCCTTGTGGAACCCAAGTATCTGAGAGACCATAGAATGAGATAGAGGATAGAACAACTTTAACCAGTGTAACTCTAACATCGAGGGATAGAAATTAGTTCTTCCAGTTAAATATCCTCTTCATAATTCTACCCACAATTTTATCATAGTGGAAGATACGGGGACTTGTAGGATACATGGAGGCAACTAGATATTCCATAGGAAATTTTCTTCTTTTCATGTCAAGATTATTAGTCAAGGAAGAAACATGCATATCCATGCATCTATTATAGGTGTAGAATCTAATTTTCACCCGGTTGATAATCTAGATGCTCTATTTGGAATAATCATCAAGAAACTTATTGATACCTTAGATATTTTTTTTTTGAAATTCATAAATACAATTCTATCATTTGAAAACATAAGTTGAGAGGTATAATAAGAGTACCTTTTTCATTTAAAAGGAATTAAGTTCCTCTGCAAGATACTTTTGTTAATGAGAAGACTGGGCACATCCTAGATCAAAATAAAAATGGTTGGGGATAACAGATCTCCTTCTATAAGCCCACAGGACACCTTGAGAAAACAAAAATTTTTACCCATAAAAGAAATTGAAATCCATGAGTAACTGTAGCACCTAAACAGGAGGTTAGAAACCGAGGAGGAGAAACCCATATTTATGAAAACATTGATTATATCGTTTTATTCCACAAGGTCATATGCATTATCCATATCCAATTTGATAGCCATGTTGGAACCTGTGACCTTTTTATTTATATCACTGATCATTTCATAGGTCATACCTATTTACCATTGTATTTTCCTTCCATTAAAAAATCCATTCTACTCATCTAAGATCTAGATGGGGAGGTAGGAGGACAATATTCTATTAATCACACCAGAGAGGACCTTATAAGGATAGTTACACATGTTGATCGGATTGTAATGTTGAAGAGATGAAGGATCTTTAATTTTGGGGATCAACACCAGATTAGTCGCACTAGCCACATGGGGAAGACCACCTCCCCTGAAAAAGTATTGAATCACACCCACCATGTAACTCTTGATGGTTTCCCAAGAGGCAATGCAAAAATCCCCTACAAAACCATCCGCACCTAGGGAAATCTCCAGGATAAGACTGCACAACACCATATATTTTTCCTACTCATTAGGTAAGGATTTGAACAGATCATTGATAGAGGATAAAACCACATGGTGAGCTACATCGAGGAGATCCTCAAAGCCACTTCTGTATCCACCTTGCATATTGAGATTCGAAATTGTAATAATTTATTAAAATTAAGATTCAACCATACCTTTGATCACCTCCCTATCATTATGTTCTACATAAATATGTTGGGTCTGGTAAAAAATCTTATTTATTTAATTTTTTCATTAAAAAATAAAAAAAATGATCTCTTTATTGCATCTACTTTATTCTTTCATGTTCACATAACAGGTACTCCTATCTCAGTAAAATATCAGGCAGCTCATTATTCTTGTGATTGAGAGAATAGAACAAAGAAACATACCAATCATTCTCAAGGCTGATTTTTAATTGTTCAATTTCCTTCTTCACTTCTTCGACATCCTGAGAGATTGGAGGATGGTTCTTGGCCCATGATAATAGGTTGTATTTTATCCCATGTAGTTTCTGAGGAATATTGATCCATGTATTCCTATGACAATGTTTATTCCATGTGTCCCTAATTTCATCATGATAACCCACTGAAGTAACCCATAAATAATAGAATTAAAAATTTCCTTATATTTTATCCTTCGAATACATCACCACCTGAAGCGGGGAGTGATTGGAGAGGCTCCTCACTAGGTGTTTCTATTTCACATTAGGGAAGGCATAGATAGCTTGATAATTCACTAGACATCTTTAGCGATGGAACCAAGTAATAAGATATCCCATCTGATTATTACACCACATAAATGGGTAACCATATTACCCAATATATATTAGCCTAGTATGTTCTATGAACTCAATAAAGTCCTAGCTGGCCTTCTAGGGAAAATCTCCTCTCCCCTTCTTCTTCTTAAGGTCAACGATGATATTGAAATCTACACCTACAATCTATAGAAACTCTCCTGGGTAAAAATAACGTAGAACATTTCATAAGTCATACCTTTTTTGAACATTATAAATTCCATAGAAAAACATTTATAAAGATCCACTAGAAACCTTTAGTAATTTTAGTTGTGACATGCTGGTCAGAAGCCAAGGTTTCATGTGTCATACACACTATCAGACAAAATGTTCTTCCTTTAAACTCTTGAGGTTGTGTGTACTACAATATATTAAAGAGATTAAATTTATTTAATATACTTTAAAATATATGGGTATTATATAATATGTTCTAGTGAATATGGTTAATCTGATCAATGAATATGACTTCTCAATCCACTACCATTCTGGGAAGTAAATAATTTAGCATATGATCTCAGTAGAAATGATCATTATAACTTATCGATGATGATAATTGATAAGAATCAAATATTCTTATAATTTCAAAGTATGGAAAATGGAATCCAAAAGGAAGTAACACCATCATTCATTTCTCTAATTATTTCTCAATCATACCTTTTAGAAAAGATAAAGGGTCCTCAAAGATATGATTTGGAAATACAGAAAAAGGTGGAAACTATAAGAAAAGGTAAATCCTAAAAGTTCAAAATTGATGAAGAATGAGTTGTAATATTTGGGTAATGGCTATGTGTACTATAAAATACTAATATATAAGAGTTTTTGAACGATACAAATATCTCTACCTTCTCGATCCACCTATGGATCATGAATATGTATCAAGATATACAAGATCGTTGTTGGTGTAATAGTATGAAATAGAATATTGTGTAATAAACATCAACATGTTTGGTATCTCAACAGGTGAAGGATGAAAGTAAAAAATATAGGGGAATGATTCAAAAATTACACATACCTATATGGAAATGGGAAAACATCACCATGGACATTATCACTTGTCTTTTGAAAACATCAAGAGGAAATAATGTTATATGGGCTGTAGTGGGTCGTCTTACAAAGATTGATCACTTATTTTTTTTATCATATAAGAATTATCACTTGATCAACATGCATTTATATAAATAATAAAAGTGGTGAGGCTGTATGGAACACCACTATCAGTTATATCTTATCGATATATGAAATTTACCTCCATGTTCTAAAAACATATCTAACATGACGTAAACACTAAATTAAGCTTCATTACGGCCTATCACTCCCAAATTGATGGAAAATTAGATCATAATATCCAAAAACATGAGGATATGTTGAGAACATACTCAATGGAATTTAAAGGAGGATGGGATAAGTATCTTCTTCTGGTTGAGTTCTCATATAATAATGGATTTCACTCACGTATCCAAATGGATCTACGTGAATCCCTTTATGGGAAGATGTGTATAAAACCAACATGATGGGATGAATTTGGTGAACACAAGCTACTTGGACCTAAAATGGTTGAGAAAATGTATGAAAAGTTTAAGAACATTTAGAAGCATATTAGGGCGGATCAAAGATGAAATGAGAGCTATAATGAAAATCATCGATTAGAACTATAATTCTAAGTTAGAGAAAAAGTGTTCCATCACATTTTTCTATCTAATAGATTCATGATATTTGGGAATAAGGGGAAGGTATGTCCAAGGTAAATCATCCAATTTGAGATTAACATTCATATCAGAGTTGTGGACTATAGACTATCTCTCCCACCAAACCTCTCTAAATTACACAACATATTCTACATACCCCTCTTAATGAATTATATACCACACCCATCACTTATAATGAATTCAGAGATGGTATAGTTGTATAATTATCTCTATTATGAGTAGTAACTGGTGAGCATCATGGACAATAGAGATAATGTTCTACACAACATCACAAATCCCCTAGTCAAAGTACTATGGTGAAACCATATGTATAAGGAGGTGACATGAAAACTAGAGGAATACATGAAGAAGAAGTCACCTAACCTATTTTCACATAAGTTTGTAAAAAGAAAATTTTAGGGTGGAATATCTTAAGGGAAGAAGAATGTAATGAGATATAATTTTATCAATGAAATTTTACTTCTAAATATGTAATTGTGTCATCCTTAATAATATATTGCACAATCACCGTATGATAGAACCAAAAACATTTTATTATAATAATTTTAACTATAAATTTAGAGAATAAAAATTTCAATAAAAATTTAAATTATTACAATGTGACAAAAAATTATAAAACAAGATTACTCATGTATGAAAATTTTAATCATCTCGATCCCCTAGAATAATAAATCTTAGTAACAACATTGTAGAAATGAAGTAGAAAGTTAGCAATCTAATATGTATTTTTTAAATTAAAATACATATAACATTATGATGAAAATATAAGGGATTAAATAATGAATGAAATATGAGGTATTTAAATAAATTAGTTAATCTATATGATCATTACAAATCTAATTGTTGTTATAGAAATTTGGTTGTGTGATTAGTAATATAGTTGTTGGAACAGTAATCTGACCATTACAAATAGTATCATGAAAGTTAGAATAGTAACCTCACATATGTAAATGTAGAATAATATTTTATTATCATATAAAATGTAAATATATCCTTTTTATATCATAAAATAGGTAAATAAATGTTTTAAAATGATAAAATAAATGTTTATATTTTTTAAAAACATGTACGTTTTATAATAATTTTTATAATAAATATAATGATTCAAAAAAAAAATTGATAGAGTATATTTATAAATTAATATTAAGTTGTACTGTAATTATAATATAATTTTAGGACAAATTAATCCATTTTTTAAAGGGTAAGGAAATTGATCGTAATATTATAATTGGTATTCTTTTAAATAAATATTTTATTTAAAAATTAAATTTATCATATTTACAAATTTATTTTCAAAAAATGGATTTCATTTTTCTAATCTAAAAATATAAAAATTATTAGGGTGAATTTTTGTTATTTTACTAAAATATTTTAATTTTTGTCTGATGGTGAAATGTTGTAAAATATAGTATTTAGCATTATAAGCTAGATATCTTAATTTTTTAGTAATGGATGATGTAAGAACCATTATTTTTAACTCACATTTAATTTTTACTATATATAGTCAAAAGAATAAATACCATTGGTAGTCTTGATCTAGAATAATAAAATAATGAATATAATATTTAAAAATAACCATCTCCTCCCATTTTAAATACCACTGATTCTCTACACACCTTTTAAGCTTTGAAGCTTTTAAAGTTATACCAAAATATCTCCTTACTTCTCTCACCATATCTTGAGATGCCATTTTTTCTCAAAAACTCGAATATCAAAGTTCCCATAATAGTTTCTCAAGGAGATGACATTCAAGATGTAAAACTCTAAAATCGTCCCTTTTAAAATTCTATTCTTTTTATACCTTTTCCTTGAATTGATAATATAACATGACATAATTAATTTAGTATTATTAATATATTTTAATGTTATTTTCTTAATGGAATATTTGTCATCTACCCTCTTTTCGTTCATTTCTAAAACAAAAGCGTTGTTTACAAAATAGTTCGTCCACCACCACCATGAACAACGCATTTCATTTTTGGAACCTCCTTCAAGGATGGTTAAAAATTATTATTATTATAGTTAAATATGATTACAATAAATATGTTATAAATTATTTAATGTTAACATTTTTACTAAAAGAAGCATCCTTATATTAGAACACATATGGGTATTTGGGACCAGTTAAATTTATGAAATTAATTTAATAACATTTTATTTCTATTTTGGAGTGGTATTATAATTTTATAAGAACGTCAATAATTATCCCCAAGTGATCCAACCTTGGAACCATGAAATAAACACCCTCATAAAAGTAAAATTAAACATAATATCTTGATGAAATAATTATTAACGATCATAATAATATTATAATAAATAAAATATAAATGAAAAATGTTCCAAATTAAATAATTAGTTATTATAATTCTATTATAAATTAATTAAGTGCAATTACATAGTTTTTTTGGAACATAAGGTAAGGGGTCTTTCTGAACCACCCTTTTTCTTAGGGTTAGGACCCTTATTTAACTATATCACTTTTTATCTATTTTAAATGTTATTGAATGATTATAATTTAGTATATATATATATATATGTGTGTGTGTGTGTGTCTCACAAAAATACCTAAATTATTATCCCCTCTATTGATAGGGAAATGCATTCCATAATTTCCTTTCCCAAATGCAACCCATTTCTTTGCATGTGTAATTTTTATGTTTATTCTTTAAGATTTATTTCCTTTTCTAGAACACATAAGCATGTAATTTTTATGTTCATATATAGTACTTTAATGCATTGGGTAGTGTTTTTTTCCATGGGATGTTATTATTGGCATTAATGATTAAACCTAATCTATTATAGGACATTGTCCACCATGTGATATTATCTTAGCAGTTAGACTTAACTCATTTTATGTCATTTTATATATTAATACAACATTCCCATGATTAAATGATATTATGAAACAATTTTATTTATATTATGGTACCATTGGATTATTTATGATCCTTCTCATATATGATATCATGTTATGCCTTTTGACTCATATATTATTCTTCAATATCATGTTTATTCCCTTAATAGGCTTTATAACACACTCATTTCTTTTACATATTCCCTAGGTCATCCTATGTAGTATTAGGATATCATTGGGATATATGATCTCATTTATGAAAATTAAATAAAAAATATATATTTTAGTTTCATCTTGATGTATTATGAACCTAGACTTCCAAATACATTGGGTCTCGTGATCTTTGGGTTATAATTATTGGATGTTTATATTAAAATTAATGTAATAATATGGGAAATGAATATTTATCTATATAATTCATCATAATAAGATCAAACATATATATTAGAAGATAAATTGTAAAAGGGTATTTTTTTTCTTTTTTACTAAACTCAATATATTTCTCTTACTACATCTTTTTTTGTATTCAATTATAATAACCAGAAAAGGGATTGAATGTTTGTAAGTGTTTTTTATTTTATAAAGTTAATGTTTTATAAAATAACATTAAAAGGAGAAAAGTTAGAAGTTAGGGAACTTAAAGGTGGAAAATTATATTCCAAAAGAAGATAGGTGTATGCTTTAGATAGTTATATAAATATAATCGAGTAAGGGGGTGAATTCTTTCAAAACAATGATTTCATATTTTAATTGGGAGTGAATTTCATTGGATGATATTCTTTAAATAATTTTTTATAAATTATTATCTTCCACACCCACATGAAATTACTCTTGTGTATGATTTTTAGTTTTTTCATTACTTGATTGTTTTTATTTTTATTATCCTAATGGGGGTAGGAGGTTAGTGTTTCCTTTTAGGGGAGTAAGGTTTTAAAGGAGGGAGATGTTATATTTTCTTTTTAGATGTTTTAATAGAAGACCAAAATATAAGGAACTTTGAAAAAACATTAGAGATAGATTTAAAGGGATAAGTACATCCCAATGATATATTTTTATTTTTTACAAAATTTATATGGAGTATTTCACTTCAATTTATTTCATTATATTTTACCATAGTTAACTTTTTAGTAATTTTCATGTTTTGTTATTATAAAAAAGGGTAATGTTTCCGAGTCACTATCCAAATAAGACATCTTCTAGGTATATTTTTTTTTGATTAATCATATCACATTCATTTGTTTTAATTATACTTACTTCAATGTTTTTTTAGTTTTATTTTTCATGTATACATAAATTATGATTATATGATCTAGTGAACTTAATGATTCATATAATTTCAAAAAAATGGTATGCTATAGAAGATGATATCATAGTGATATGGGTATTGTAGGTTCGTGATTATTTCACTAAACAATCATTATATTCCATTTAAACATAATATGATGATGTAATTATTGTATTAAGGTTATTGAAGTGTTTAACAACAACTTGTAGTGAATGAAGTATATGTTATATAAGTATAAATACAAAATAGTTTGTCAATCATTTGATAAAATCTTAAACTTGATAAGAGTCCTTTTTTAATGTGAGTGGAATATAAAAGGACATGTAGGCATCCTTTTCATTATACTTAACATTAATAAATTTTGAAAAAAATCTATATTTTCACGATTATTTAACCAATGAAATACTATCACATTTTTAGAAGAAAAAAGATCTTTCCAAAGTTTTTATAGAATATATAGTTAGTGAATCACCTTTGGAGGAAATAATTAGAGGGTTTATTCTTAATTGGATTTCAACAATTGTGTGTAGTCAATTTATTAAAAAAATGTTTGTTCTTATTTATTATTTATTTTATTCTACTATTACTTTATTAAAATTATATTTTATTAATGGGTTTTATGTTTTCACTACTTTTAAACATGCATAATATATTAAAAATGATTAGTGGTATCAGATAAAAACTTTAAAAATGAACCAAAAATCCTTGAAATTTAAAAACTATTAAAATAATTTAAAATAGAGAATTAGATGATACCCTGTGTTATGAGATATGGATAAATTAATCTATAATATTTTCATAATAATTTATAGGAATTTATTTTTATTTGTAGTGTGACATATATTTATTATAATCATTCATTGTAATAGGGAAAATAAAGATATGAGATATCACATATAGTGATATGCCTCCGTTGTTTGATTTAAAATAGAGTATTTAAAATCACACAAAATATATTGATATTGTTTTTTAAATAAAATTAAAATATTATGTTTTTGGATTATGATATCTATTAGTTTTTCTATCTTCCCCAATTTTCCTATATAGTACTTGTATCTCTAGAAAAAAATTTCCATTGAATCTTTTTTTTTCTAATGCCATTTATTTTTCATATTTAACCTTTAATTATTCAAATTAAATATTTCTCCCATTGAGTTATTTGGATATGTTCCCTAACTCTAGAAATATTACTCATATCTTGACTATAACTTTCCTATTTGAGGGATTATATAAATAATATCCCTTTTTTATTAGAATATCATACAAATATGCACATTATGCCTCATTGCTAGTATCAACTACGAAAACCCTTTTCTAACCTGGGAAGCATATCTTCTATAATGAGGAGATATATAAGTCTAACTTATGATGTTGGGTGGAGATTATGGATTGGAAATAAAAAAATGTTCAGACAAATAGAAGTTACGCAGACCAACTAATATTGGTCAAAATTGGGTGATCAGAACTTATCACTTGATCATTCTAATGGATATGGTGTGGAGGAACTAAAACATGTGAATTTTTTCCCCTGATAAATATTTAATAAATTTTCCTTATGGTTTTTTGTCAAAGGAGACGTATAAGTATCTTTTGAGGGAATAGATAATGTTCTTTTCTCAAAGTTTCTGGAAGTGTGAATGTGAACCAAATGATGGATTTGAGGCAGTGGAAACTTTTTACCAATTGAATGGATTCCCATGAAGATAAGAGATTTGTGGGAGTACATTATATGAATATGAGAAGATAGGACGACCAATTTAACTAGCTGGTTCCACTATATTTACTATGGTGGATGCATTGTTTTTGTATGAATTGTGAATTGCAATCATTTTATGATTCATTGAATAATTATTTATTGTGTTCCCCATATATATTAGAACTCACATTTGAACTATGCTAAATTTTAGTTATTCTTTTACTTTAATTTATTTCCATTTTTTCTTATAAAGATGTTGTTTGTCTTCGTTTTAAGGTATGAATTTCTATGTGGTGACTTAGGTGTAGTTTTCTTTTAAGTTTTAGTGCATTGAGTATATAAGATTATTTCAGAATTTTTTTTCTATTTTCTAAGTTCATATGAATAAAATTAAGGATTTATATGTCATAATTAAGACTAATTTGGTTTCATATCTTTAGTGGTAGCGTTTTAGATAATTATACCTTGAAGAAGGTGTTTCATAGCTCAGTTAAAAAGTGTTATTCTAACATTTTCCTTTTTGGATATTTATAGAAAGATGTTCCAAATCCCAATTAGGTGTTCAAAAATTTATGGGGAGTTCATTATATATCATGATTTGTTTTGTTGAATAAAATTATTTTTTGGATGTATAATTTTGAAGAGAAGGTTCTTGTATTTTGGAAAATATATACAAAGGATTTTAGAATGTAAAGGGATATTGATAGTTTTTTCATGGTTACTAAGATATAAGTAATGAAGAAGTAATAAATGGAAAGTATGTATAAGAAATCGCATATAGGGATCATGATATCAGTGGACATACATGTGGACTATAACATCCAGGAAATGAAAACTATATCAAAACTTATAAAATTTCTTGTTGAAATGTATGAGAATACCATAGTGATGAACAATGTGTTTTTATTTCGATGGCTATTTTACATGTGAATATGATAAGGAAAACTAATGGAATATCATACTGAAAACATAAATATGATCAGAGGTTAGTTAGAATTAGTCATGGTAAAATTTAGAGATCTAGAGTGGGTGTTACTATTACTATCATAAATCCCTAAATCTTGGGATGTAGTGATCATTGTTTTTGAGTAACTCATATGGAAAGGTTAACCTTGTGTTCACATACATTTGGGAAATGTTCTTGAATGAAGATATTTTCTTGAAGTAGATCTATGCATCAAATTGAAATACCTACAATATGTAATGAATGGGATATTCTATAGCATGGAATGTCTATAAGAAGGTAAAAGAAAGATGAATTTTGAGTAGGAGTACCTCATAAAAGGTGGTCCCATGTTTTGGAAGTATGAACTGAAAGGCCACTTGAAGAAATATTAAAATGTTCAAAGCGTCAAATTCTGAATATATGCTTCCATAAGTGGATCCATTAATCCTATATTACAATATATGAGTGGCCTAGTGTTGTGTGCCTATAGTTATCTTGAGTCATGGATCATAGATTCTAGTGCTTCATTTCACTCTACATTTGAGAGGGAGAGTATGAGGAACTATACTACCAAGAATATTTACAAAGGTTCATATTTCAGATGATGAATCTATTGATATTATGGTAAAGGGTGATGCATTCATCCAAACAAGGAATAGAAGTTTGTAGTAATTTCATGTAGTCAAACACATAATAAGAATATAGAAGAATATAAATTCTATTAGATAATACATTATTCAATTAATGTGATCAATGTTTTTACCTTCTTACCAAATTTATTCATTATTAAACCTTTATATTCCTCATATTTCTCAAAAAAATATTATTTATCTTCATCAAGTAAAAATAATCATATATATTAATTCCATCATTAAAAAAGATAATGTATGAGAATATGCCCCTATCTTATACTTTAAATAGTCCACATACATCTTAATGATATTATTTTAGATGCTCTACTCTCTTTTCTTAGTTCATCTTTTATTTTTCCTTACAAAAAATCATAATATATATATAAGTGTTTTAACTCAAAAAAAACATCAGATTCAATTCTTGATATAAATTTTAAAATTTTTGTAGTTTTATATAACCAAGATCACAATAAATAAAATCAGTCACATATAAATCATTTGATTTAGTTTCAACATTTATTTCCAACATTATATTTTTTTTAATTCAATTATATATAAATCATTATTTAAATTTTTCATAATACAACATATGTTTTCATTATGAAAGAAAAAAAATATGTAAACATGAAATAAAATTCATTTAAGGTTAAACTTGAAATGAAAATTATTTTATTCACAATTATTGACATATAAAAATAGTTTTCCAAGACAAGATTCAATCCACTAATAAAACAGTTATGGAAATATTATATAGTTAATGTGACAAAACATCCTATACTATAAACTTAAATATCCACTTCATCTATTATACTTTTTTTATCCTACATGGTTCTTATATTTTTAGATAAATGTGTAAGCCCCAAGTAGAATAAAATTACCAAGATGTATATATAGATATATTATATTCAATAATTAATATACCTAAAGTATAAACCTCCCCTTTCTTATTATGCATCACATTGTAATTAATTTTCAAATTTCATTTGTTGTTATGAGAAAATTAGATAACCACCTGGTAATTTCATTCCATTTTTTATTTTTGGATTCTTAATTGGACATTTCAAAGGTGCCTTTGACTTTGATCTTTTTGTTTATCCATCTCATATTTTCTTTTTTCTTACTCAATATAAAAACTGAATGTTGGTTTTTCTCTATGTCCTTAGCAACTTAATAATCTATAACAACACAAAAAATTAGGGACTGCCTCGATGTAGGAAGGTCATTATTTCACAACCACATGCCCGCCTATAATAGGCTATGGGCTGATGACAAGCACCGAGAAGGCATAATATAAATGGGAGGCATTAGCCTAAGTACCTCTATACATGCACACAACTGTCTCTATGCAGAAATGATGAGGAATAATATTAATTCTATAATATATAGAGTTAAACCCTGAATGAAATAACCACTAGGGAATAAATTAGAGTACAAAGTATAAACCAAAGCCTAAAAAAGGAAAAAATACACACCCAACTAAAAAATGAAGTCCCAACCTAACAACAATTGGAATGAATAAAGAATGCAAGAGCAAGCCTCTGAATCTATATGTCTAACCACTGTATGTGGTCTATTGACCTAAGTACCACTATGCTTCACTAATTTCACTATCAAACTATCATTCGTATACATTAATCATGACATGTATAGGAAAGTCTCATGTATGGGTGATTTTATATATAGCCTGTAGGACACCCCAAAAACCACAAATGGGGAAATAGAGAGATAAAAAAAGTCATCTCAATCCATAATAATAGAGAAATGAAACAATAGATTAATATGTATAATAAAAAAGAGACTCTGATGAGAGAAAAGGGGTATATCCATCTCCACATTCTAGATAATAATGATGTCTCATCCTACAACTCCAAGGGTCCATCTCAGATTCCAAATATCATGTGAAAATGTACCAACATCTATATAGGGATCCCACACCTCTCCACTATTCTCAATAGCCAGGGGGTTATATCTCTTTAGGTGGATCCTAGTACTATATAATATTAATATTAGTGTGTCTCTCCTCACCATTGTTCATCTCAAAAAAGGGATCATTATCTCTAGTCCATGCATCTAACAAATCCTTTTAAGAATTTTGTATAAAGAAACCACATCCCTCCAATGCTCCATAGCCCGAGGGGGAATAATCTAAAATATAGCACATGTTCTCTTATGTGATATGGGGATACCACTTAGATAATTTATATAGGAGCAGTGGACCCTAGTGCATCATGGGTTTCTACTCAAGGAATGGAAGACCTACACCCTCGAATGATAAAGGGTATGACTTAGTGAATAAATAGAGAAATCATGTACCCCAGTGTGTTAAGGGAGAGCCACTCATATGATGTAGAACCTACACCTCGCTACTATGCTACATAATCTTGGGTGTAAATATCTAGTAGATAACTCATTCACTTTTATGTTAGGTGGGAACCCCTCAACCAGTGCAAAGAGTATGGGGACCCACTCCTAGGTGTGACAAGGGGTTTCCAGCCTCAATGTCTCTCTAATGATCCTATATGATCACATTAATTAGACTAACATTTTTTGAAAAAGGGTCATCATCTCATCACCTCATGTCATATCTCAAAATCCACTATGAAGTCTACTATCATGTTCTATGTGGAAAAATTCTTGAGGTTGGTTACTCATGGGGTAAAATCCAATCCAAGAAGAAAGATATATGAAAGGTGGCAGTTCCTAAGAAAAGTACATTATGTATCCTACAGTCACATGGTGTGTCACCTCACCTGGACACCTGGCCATGTCCTCATGTACACATGGCTTCTCTAGCTGTGTAGTACTACATGATGTGAAATGGTACTACATGTCATGTCTTGTCCACTCGAGGACTTCTTGTGTGCTCTTGGCCATTCCTGTGTGCTAGGAAATTCCCATGTCTATGAACTCATGGAGAACATGTTGAGCCACCATCCCTGAGCTACATGGCATGTAGGGTCCATACATGGTGTGGGATCCTTAACTTCTTCTTGAAACCCTAGCCTCTAAATCTAGTAGACTACCTGGCATGTCTTCTATGACCACAAAAAATGTAGTTTTATTTATAAACACTAGGAAGCTTCATGCACCACCTACACACCACTTCAATCACTTTATTCCCATCCAAAATCAATGGGGGTTCTAAATATGGGGTCTTTTGTGCTCTATCCATTACCGGTTGCTGGATTCCATTTACCCAAACCTAGCATGGCTTCTTCCATCACTATGAAAATATTCCTTTATCACACCAAATCTTAGAACCACAGAGGCCATACACATACCAAAAAACTCATGCAGATATATCCAAAAATATCCAATCCATTTATCGTTTGTGAAACTATCACAAATATCGGGGTTCCCTCTGGATCGAACCCACAACAGAAATGTCAAGTTACAAATCCAAGGGAAATGATGAAAAATGTGAAGAATAGTGGTATAAAAGAACATAATAAAGGTGAATACATAATTATCCAATAATTATTGACCAATGATAAAAAAATAGGGTATACTGGGTGATAGTAGATGAAAATAATGAATTATATCAGATCAATATAACCATTAAATTGTAGGGATCATATGAAGAAAAATAAATAACATATCAAGAAAAGAAAATAATAATGCATACTCAATATTATATTGAAAAGTGTGAAAAAACAAATAAAGATCCCTACCTTGATTTAGGATTGATATTTGGGGAATATCACATTCTCCATTGAAGTAAAAGACTTTCTACATCCACTTCATCTCAATCCACCTCGATATGATCACTTGTTATTCTCTGATCTTGATCCTCTAACAAAGAACACCCAAACAACCTCAAAAAATATCCCAAGGTTATGAGGCTAACACAAGAGAAGTTCCATAAAAATTTATTTATAGATGTTTTAATTTAGGTCATTTAACATAAAATTAAATTACTTTAATTATTTAATATTGTTAAATGCACATGACAATAGCTGCCACAACTAGACATCTGGAACCAAGCAACCTTAGGTTACTCCAAGTGTAAACCCAAATTTCTGGAATGTATCATGGTCTCATATTTCCTATCTGGGACTCTATTTAAGAGTTATTCCATTGTTTCTGAAAAACTATGTGTGCATGATATTAATATATTTAATATTTTTATAATATCAATATGGGTCTCACTACGCCTTAGAATCTTACATTCTCTTAGTTCCTAACTCTAAAAATATTCCTTCAAATATTTCAAAGTATTTCATAGAAAAAACATAGTCACTAAATTCTCCCCACCATTAAGGATTTTCACCCTGAAAAGCCTGACCTACACAAAATGTTTAGGATACTGAGTCTTCATTAAACCCTCATGATCCTTTGATATACCTACATGTTAATGTACTCCCAAAGAACATAAACCAAAGGGATGGACTATCTATGCAAGATCCACTCCTATTGATCCCCAATAACCACTAAGCACATCAATTTTTTAAAAAAGCGATGAATCCACCATAAAAGTCATTCTCATTCCGATAGACATTGTAAAATGATTCGTGAATATATATTATCAATTACAATATGTATAGAAAACCAATCACCCAGTCTAACAACAATTATAGGGTCGAGTGGTATGGAACCTTGATAACATGATGAAGTTACTGAAAAAGGGGCCTATGATCAATATAGATATCTGGAATCCTATCCAAATCCCCCTAATACCTAATTATTTGAGATATCTAGGAACAAATGATCTCTTTTTATAACTCCAAAGGCCACAATTGTCTGTTCATAAGGGACTCCAGACACATCCTGGCAATCATATTCCACTCCTAGATGAACTTCACCCTCAATAACAATCACTAGCACTAACCCTGGGCAAACAAACATTGCCTCCCACTAGCTTTGACCAGTATAGTGGTGACCTTCAGGGTCTCCCAAAAATATAATCAAATGGTTCTATACCAATGGAGGAGTGGTAACTACAATTATACCCCAACTCCACTAATGGTAGATGATCCTCCTTGCTATAGCCAATAAATCACATGTAACCCTGAAGCATGTTATTTAGAATTAAATAGTCTTCTTAACCTGGACATATGTATGGGGAAGAAACACTATCTTCTTCTAAAAATTCATCTCAAATACTCTTAAATCTTCCCTATAATCATGATTTGAATTGATTATCATGATCTGAAATGATTATCAAGAGAATTTTGTAATGTCTTGGGTATTTTGGAGCTAGTTGAAAACCTCAAATTATTTGAACTTTTGAATTGGTGGGTATACTAATTTCATTTTAGATCATTAAATCCTAATTCTGAGTTTTACAGTAACAAAATATCATTTTTGGATGGTTTTAGAGTCTTTGAGAGTGCCTCGGATGTTTGAATGGGTTTCAGGTGTGTCGGAGGCCTGAAGGCCTATTTTAGAGGTTGCAGGTCAAGGCACACAGTTTAGGTATACCGTGAAGCCTATCCCATATTATCATGAAACCTCATTTTACACTTTTACATGGTTTTGAATACCATTTTTGGTGATGTGAATGATTGTGTGATGATCTCTACATGTTTCATAACGGGATTTTCTATGGATTGTTCATAGTTAGGGTAAATTGTGAGCAAGCTATATCGACCCTATATTTTTACACATATTGTTACATGATTTTAAGTATACATAACCTTTAAATAAAAACCAAGGAACATAAATTCTAGATTATTTGGAATATTAGATACATAATTAAAAAAATGAAACCAAAATAAAACACATTTTATTTAATCTTCATAAGGAGCTCATAACTTTTTATGAGCCATTTAATCTGCATAAGATGCCCTAGGGGATACTTGAAAAAGTAATGAGCTAGAAATAATGGTAAGTAAATAAACATAACAATAAATCTTAACATATGGGTTAGAATTCATAACATAATGATATAAAAAGGCATGGAACATGAATAAACATATAGAATCATAACATATAGAATATGGGATCCTATAATCAAGGAATGATAGTTATATAGAAGAAAAATAAAACATGAATTTAGAATGAGTGAAGTCTCATTGCACATGGAATAGCACAAGTTAAGGCTAACCACCAAGACCGTTTCACATAGAGCATGAGTCAAGGCTAACCACCAAGGCTTTTACACATGAAGCATGAGTCAAGGCTAACCATGAAGATTGTTTCACATAATGTCTCATGAGACAAAACATTACCCAATGCATTAGATAAATATTTGGTAGCACCCATCATAACATGTTCATGAATATGTGCTCCACATGAGAAATAATACATAAGGAATTAAACATAAACATAAGGGTTTCCCATGGAAATAATTGGGTATCGTAATAATTTCGAAAGGAATAACATAAGTAAATATCATAATCGTGTCCATGAAAGAAATGATTTAAATAATACATAGACATTAATAAGGGAAATAGAATAGATTATAATATGTGATGTCAAACTGAAGTGAATACATGTAAAAATTGTGTTTAAGAAACTTTAGAAATAAAAAATTCAAGTGTCGTTTAATGAAAATATTAAAGATTGTTTAAAATAGAAAAGGAATGATTGTTTGTATAAAACCAAAAATGAACAAGATATATTTTCATGATAAATGATTTATTTAATTTTTTTTCGTAAAATATATTATGGAGTGTACTTGAAAATGGGTAACAAATCAAGAAGGTACCTTGAATCCGGTTTGGTTTTTGGAATTATTTGAGAAGGGAACCTTATTAAACCATGTGTTACCCCTTCAAATAAGGATGATATAATCTGGATACAAGATTTTGGAACATATAAAAAGAATATATAATAATTAAATACAAATAAAGAATAGTTATATTGGGTAAATATAGAGAAAACCTAACCTGAAGGAATTATGGGGGTTCAGAAAGGATCCCTTAACAAATGTCTGAAACTGTTATTCACTTGATCTTAAAGTACTGAATAATTAAATTAGATTTAGTAATTAATAATTTCATAACCTTTTATTCGTTTATTTTATTTATTTTAATTTTATTAAGTTCATTTATGACTTTTTTTTGAGTAATTGTGTTCAATTTCATCGATCTGGAGTGTCCATTTTCTTAGTTTTCATGAATGGCCCACTTGTATATGAGTATGGAAGTTCACGTAGAATGGGTATAATATCCAGAATTGAAATTATATGTCATTAATGAAGAACCATAATTTTGTTTGGTCTTATATAATATTTTTTCTAGATATGAGGATGGATTATTAGATAACATGTTAATGATAATTGTTTACATTAATTTTAGCGATTTTTCAATCACAATGAACTCGTTTTGTTTTATCATCTAGTACTATGTATATATTTTAGTTCCAGAACATAAAAAGTGTTAAAAAATAAATTTTAAAATATTATTCAACCATTATAATGGTTTTAAGACTATTTTTGAAGGACATAATGTAAAATTAAAACTTGTCATACATGAAGGTCATAAATCAACACCTCGCAAACAACAGTTTCATTTTTAGAATAAAATAGAGGGGAGAAGGGGTTTTATGATGGATTATTCCATCAGAATAATAACATTACATTATATGAATGGTACAAGAATTATAATTCCATTTGGATGAGTGTAGTTGGGGAGATATTAAGAAAATAAAAGAACTTGAAACGAAATTAAAAGAAAATAAATAAGAATTTACCTCTTGAATTTTTCATCCTTGAGAACATCCTTAGGGAAAAGGTTTTGGTAATTTGATTACACCAAGAACTCATGGATTTGGGGATGGTTGTGGTAATAGTATTGGTCATAATTTGGAAAATCCTCGAATCTTATAAGGTGTGAGGAGAAGAGGTGGTGAGGGATGGTATTTATAGTGGAGGAGAGGGGTGTTTACCCATTATTTTAATCACTAGATTATTATTCTGGCTCAAGACAAGAAATAGTGTTGATTATTGTTAATAAATACAGTAAATAGTGAATTTTAGTTCTAAATAATGGTTCCTACCTGATCCTTAAATCAATAATTACTCAAAAATTATTGTATTTAGCATCAATAAAAAATTAGTGTATTTTACTATACACCAAAAAATCAAGTATTTTAGAAAAAAACCCAAAAAATAACCCTAGCCATATATTGACATGTAGAATTCAAAAATTAACACCATTTTATGAAAATAATTTACTATGTAAAATAAATTTAATTTTTAATTAAAATATTTATTTATTCAAAATATACAAATTTTAAAATTATAACTAATTTTATAACACTTTGAAAATTTAAATAGGGTCTCATAAAATTATCTTAAAATCATAAGAGAAAAAAATATAAAAATATGAATAAAATTTATGAATAAAATTTTTATTTTAAATCATCATATTAATTGTAAAATTGTAAATAAATATTTATAACATAAAAAACATCAACACTTAATTTATAATTTTTAAAATATTTATTTATGTATACAATAAAACAATTATATCATACATTAATTTATAAGATTCATAATTGTTTTTACAATTTCTTAGGTGATATTACTATTCATTTTTCTAGTTTACCACTCATAAGGGTTCTATTACTATTCCAAAACGTAAGTTATTTTTTCATTAGTATAGGTTCCTTAACTTCTAGAAATACATCTTATTTCATTCATTCTTCTTTTATTATGTTCTTAATGTGATTTTTTTATAATACTATATATGATAGTTATAAGAAAGTGATTTACATTGATAAAATTTTGGATTGTTACATTCTTCCCCCCTTATGAAATTTTTCCCATGAAATGTCATTTTACATACTATGGGGAAATAGGATAGGGTACTTCTCCTTCATCATTTCCTCTAGTTCCCATGTTGCCTCTTCTTACTTATGGTTCTACCATAATACATTGACTATGTGAGTATTCATATAGTGTAAAACATTATCTCTATGATCCAAGATCATTAAAGGTAGTTCTTCAAAAGTGATTTCATTTTCCAACTATACCACTTAGGAATTCAGTATATTTGAGGGATCTGGTATGTACTTCCTCAATGAAATACATCATGTACTTGAGAAATGGTTGGTGGAAGTGTTATTAGATAGGGCACAACTCTAACATGGTCAAGGATCTCGAAGTGGCTGATGTACTTGGTACTTATCTTTCCTTTCTTCTGAAATCTCATGATCCTCTTACGTGGAGATATGTAGAAGAATACCATGTCTACAACCTCAAACACTAGGTATTATCGATGATTGTCTTAATAGATATTTTGTCGAGATTTAGCTGCCTTGATCTGTTGTTGGATGGTCTTCCTATTTTCCACCATTTATTGAACCATTTCATTTCCTAGCGGCTTACGTTCACAGACTTCATCCCACCATGTTGATGTTTTTAATCTCATCCTATAAAGGACATCATATGGGGCTATTTGGTTTCTTGAGTGGAAAATATTGTTATAGGATAATTTGACTAGTGGAAGATGCTGGTCACATCCTCCATTGAATTCTATTTAACATGCTCTTAGCATGTCTTCTAGTTTCTTAAATAGACCCTTTAGATTGGCCATTATTTTTGGGATGATAGTCTTACTGAATATTAACTCAATGCTTAGAGCATATTGAAGACATTTTTAGAACTTTGAGGTTAATCTCAGACCTTTATTAGATACAATCTATAATGGTACTCCTTTTATCCTTACCACTAGTTTTATGTATATACATGAAATTTTATCCAGTGAGAAGTCCTATCAAATTTTGATAAGGCAAGTTTTCTTTGTAAGATGAACCACAACAACACATATAGTATTGCTTTCTATGGATGTATTTAAAAGTCCAGTGGAAAAGTCCATGGTAATTTTCTCCCACATCCATGTTGGTATGGGTAGTAGTGGAATCATCCTCTTATAATTTTGTATTTAAACCTTAACATGTTGATATAACAAGAACATTGATGTATATTCAGTGATATGTTTCTTCATATTGTCCCACCAACAATTCTCTCATTGATCTCGACACATCTTTGTGGTCTATGGGTGAATAGAGAAGGTTGATTTATGTGTATCATTTAGAAGCTCCTTATTTATCTTTGGATCATATGGTAAACATAGTCATGACCCATATCTTATAGCTCCTTCTTCATAAATTTTAAACTCTGTGGATTTCATATTTTTCATAGCTTCAACCTTCTTCTTGATTTTCAAATCATTCATTTGAGAATCCATTATTTTCTTTATAAGGGATGTTTGAGAAACCTTTTCAAAAATGATTTATGATATTAATTCCTTAAATATTTTTTTATCTATCTTTTTCAAATCTTATAATATTGGGACCTTTTAAATTATCATCATTGATAAAGATATAGGATCCTTTCTACAGAGAGAATCTTCCACCTTATTTTCCTTACTAGGATGGTAAAGGATCGAGCAGTCACAATCCTTGATGAGCTATAACCATATTAGTTGGTGCAAATTAAGATCCTTCTATGGTAATATATATTTGAGAATCTTTTGATTAGTATACATCCCACACGTCTCCCCATAGAGATAATTCCACCATATTATCAATGCAGATATCACATCTACTACCTCCAGATCATGTATAGGATAGTTTTTCTCATAGATTTTCAAATTACTTGAGGAAAAGGATATCAATTTATTATTTTGAATCAGTACACATCCTAATCCACTCTTTTAATAATCACTATATACTACCAAGAGATCCCCACTTTTCAGTAGTGTGACAATTAGTGTCGTGAGAAGCCTTTTTTCACCTCTTTAAAGTAGTCTTCACATTAACTGGTCCAGAAAAACCGTACTTATTTCCATGTCAGTTTGGTTAGTGGGTTAGATTATAATTAAAAGTTATTCATAAATTATCGTTAATACCCAGCTAGACCAAGGAAACTAAAGATCTCTATTATAGATGTTGGAATGGGCCACTCTTTGATTTCTTTTTTCTTGGAAGGGTCCATAGATATTCCTTTTCTATTGATAACATTCCACAAGAATGGTAATTCTTTCATACAGAAATCATATTTACTATACTTATCATAACATTTCTCCCTTTACAAATTCTTCATAACAGTATTCAAATTCTCTTCATGTTCCTCCTTGTACTTAGATTATATCATAATATCATTCATAAAGACTACAAAAAAATTGGGGTAATATCTAAAGATTCTATTCATTAAATCCATGAATCTTTTTAGATCATTAGTGAGTCTTAAGGGAATGAATATGAGCTCATAGTGTTCATACTTCATTCAAAAGGTAATATTGGGAATATCTTCCTTCCTCACCTTTAATTGGTGATATCCCACCTAAAGGTCCACCTTAGATAAATAATTGGACCCATGTAACTGATTGAACAAGTCATTTGTCCATGGAAAGAGATACATGTTATTAATCCTGAATTTATTGAGCTCATGATAATCATTTAATAGGTGCATTGATCAATATTTGTTCATTAAAAGGAGGATTGAGGCATCCCATGTTGAAGCACTTGAATGTTTAAAACCATTGTCCAAATTCTCATATAACTGCTTCATCAGTTATTCTATCTCAATGGTGTCAATTCTATAAGGTTTCTATGATATAAAAAGACATATAAGAATAAGTACAATTGAAAACTAAATCTATCAATCATAATAAAGATCATGAAACACTTCGAGGAACACATCACTATAGTCCCTCGCAAGGGGAATGTATTTGATCATGATTCTCTCCTTTACCTCAATCATTTAATTTATATATTCTTTCTTATAAGACTACAATATCCACACCTAATATGATGATTCTATAGGATTTTCATCCTCCTCCTTATGCTTGTATAGAATTAGTGGATGCTTTAGTATATGAAGAGTAATCTCCCTTTCCCAATAGTTGATATTGGATTTATATAAAGATAGACAATCCATTCCAAAAATAGCATCAAACCTTACTAAAGGGAGTATGATAAGATTTTGTTGCAGGTTTAGTGTACAAAAATTCACCAGGGAGGAGTTATAAAATTTTGATGCAATAATTTTCCTATTTTTTGTTCTCATATAAAAATTAACGTCCATATTTTGAGGCAGTGTTTAAATATTTCTACTAATGTTTCAATATATGAATGAATTTTTAGAATCATAATAAAGTAGTATGTTTTCTATTCATGAATTAATAATTAGTTTACTAATCAATATATCATTGTTAGGATCACATTCAGACGTAGTGATAGTATATGTCCTTCCTTGCTACCTTGGAGGTTGTTGTTGTTGATTTCCTCTAACAACCCTTGTCTTAGGGAAATGGTTTTCATAATAACCATTTTACTTAAAAATATTATGTGACTCTCATGGGAACTCTCGGGAGGACCCTAGGTTTTCATAGAGTTTTTATGTCTATTGAGGAAGGAAGGTTCTCTAGCGGTGAGAGTTGATGGGTACGAAACTGATTCTCAGTGAGTGGAGGGATTTGGTGATGGGTCTAAGGTGAATCATCTGGGATTCAGTGTAGTGTTCAGTTCGGCATGGATGATGGCTTTGATTGTTTGGCATGTTTGGTTTTTTTCATCCACATATCTTCTTTCCAGCATGGTTGAGTCGTGTTCTCGGCTTGACTCAAGTCTTCAAGAGATGATGTCATGTTCCTTAGCTCGACTTTTGGATTTCAACGGTGCAAGGAGATGGGTTTTTGTGATAAGATTACCCACCTCGACTTCATTCATAAGTGGTTCTTCTTCAATTTCACTTTATAAAAAAGATGCAGGTTTTCATCTCTTATTTCATATTCAAGATGTGATCTAGTTCGATCATTGGTATGTGGATATTTTTTTAGGAAGCCAAATTATTATTCTTGATCACAACCCTTCCCAAACACAAATAAGGATATGGATGAAGCCATTTTCATTTTCAGATCTGATGTTCACATCCACGGTGACTGATTAGTTCAAAAATTCAGGTTTATTTTTTATTTTACTTTTTTTGTTCATATTGATTTGTTCTTGCTCAAAAGATCTGATTCTAAACCCATTTTGAAGAATGGAATAATATAATGATCCTAAACAAGTAGTAGATGATATTTTTTATTTTGAAGTTGTCTGGACCTCAGTGGTAGAGGATCTTGGCCTTCTGATACACTCTTAAGTTGCTCTGGAGGCCTCTATGATGTGCATGTCAGGTTGCTTCAGTCGCCTCTGTGATGTGCTTTTTCTAATCCATACTCTTTTGTGATGTGGGTTTTAGATTCTCCATTTGCCTATGTGATGTAGTTTGGGGATGTTATTGAATCGTTTACCTCTACCACTCAATGTTTTAGTGGCTTTTGTGGCTTCAGTGGGGGTCGGATCCCCATGGTTGAGTTCTTGTTAGGTGATTCTCTATTACAATGCTCCAAAGGCCTCTATGATGCACATCTTTGGTTGCTCCAGTTTCCTCTATGATTCACTTTTCAGCTACTCCAGTCACCTCTACGATTCATATTTCAGTTTCTCCAGTTGCCTCTATAATATGCTATGGGTTCCTCTAATGGTTTTTTCTTGTTATTTTTTGATGATGATTTCTCATGACAGTGATGATCGAGTTTTTATGATGATAGAGAAGGTGACACGATGGTTCTAAGTTGTGGTATCACTTGAGATTCTTCCTACCTCGGTTTTCTTGGTTCTCTACTCTTGTACAAGGATTTCTCCATTATATATGAGGTAGAGAAGTGTGGTGATCTCTTTGGCCCTTTCAGACATGAGTTCAAGGAGATCGGCAATGATTATTGGTTTTCTGGATTTTTGGTGACTTTTTGAATTTGAAATTTTGATTATTCTTAGGGGATTTTTCTTGAAATCTGAAATGGGTGAGATTTGAGTAATTTTTTTGTTTATGTTTTTTTTCTTTGGAATTTTAATGGTGGAAGCAACTCTCACTCTACATGGATCAACTCTATGTGTGGATACAGAGTAAGAATCATTCATCTAGTATGTTCATTCGGATTTTCATGTATGAGAGCTTATGTATTTTCCATTGGTACTAGGAATTTGCAACTCTACATAGGACTACTTATTGAAAGGTAATGTGAGGTAGAGGATGTACGTAACAATATATTTTCTAGGGATGGGTAGTTCCTAGTAGTCTTGATTAGTGTTAACTCTTATATGATTGTATTTCAGGTTTCCCACTTTTTCCTCAAAAGTTATTTTGAAATAAAAAATTTAATTTCCAGTCATTCAATCCCATGTTCCTTACAGTTGAAAGACTGCAATATAGGATGAGTGTTGATCAAAACCTTCCCTCTTTCTTCCACGATAGTGGGTCCCTTCATATCCCTTTGGTAGTTATTATCCAAATTCTCTATTCATTCTCATTTGATTCATTTCTAGGTTTTCTTTAGACAGTTCCTCGGATTCTTATTCTCACAATTTCATAACGTCAGATATTGGTTTTTCTTTTCATCATGTGATTTATCTGCTAATCCAACCATAATAGACTCTATTTTTTTCTTTTTTCACTGGGCCCATGAGACCACTGAGATTTTCTAATCTCTATTTCAATCTTAAGGGAACAAAGGAAAATCCCTTCTTAGCTATAAAAGTTGTGATTCACCAACACTTTTTGTAGACATGAATTTAGTCTTATAAATAAGTGATCTATATTTTTTGGTGTTCATGACAAATACGAAGGTGTATTTTGGCTTTATTCACCCCGATAGACTCATCTTTCTTCTTCTTAAGTCAGAGGACCTCTCTTTCCATCTTGATATGGAGGGTTCGAGGAAAATATTTTTTGAAAAACATTTTCTTGAATTCCTCCCAATCCATGGAATCAATTTCTTCTATGGAATTTGTTTTTTTGGAAAGTGTCCACCATTGATCAGCTTCCCCATAAAAATGATAGACCACCATCATAACTTTATCTTATTCTAAGCACTAGAGGATAGAGAATATATTTTCAATGGAGTTAATCCACTATTCCATGAGAAGGGGATCAAAAGACTCACTAAACATGGGAGGCCTTTTCCACATAAAGGATCTGACCACAACATGCTATCTCTTATGAGATGAAGGGTGTTCCACACAATTCAAGTTATTTTCCATAAATTGAGCTAGATTTGAAAGTATTGTCATGAATTGTTTAGCACATGTTCCCATCATATATGGAATATTATATGGGAATCATCGCATTTCCTATCACATTGATTTTTTTTCATGATTTCTTCAATTCCAATCCATTAACTAAGAAAAATATAGTACAATTTGGGCTCTTTAATAACTAACTAATAAGAATAATAAAATGAAACTTTGAACATAAAAGGATAAACATGTAAATGAAAAGTATATCCTAACTTGTGATTCCCCAGGTTTCAATCTATGTTATCCATGATCTATTTCCTAACCTATATTCATATGTGAAATTTTTCCCCTTAATAATTTTTTTAATGTAATTATGAGTTTACCAAATCATATCCCATGATAGTGGAAAATGAAGTGCATGGTAAGGCCAATTGTCATATACTAGGTTACCTAGAGTTAGTCTCAGAACACCATGTCAAAGTTGTTACTCCTAGGTACATCTGTGGTAGAACCATGTCCACCTGTACTATCCAGACATGGATGTATTTTATTGACAAACAACTTACTCTATACCAACCGAAATTTAGGGATATTCTCTTAGACTTATTCATATACCCATGGTTCTTACAAAATTTCTCTATTCATAATCTCCAAAACTAACTAGACCTTACCTCAGATACCAACTATAGTGACCCTAGCCTTTTACACATATTAATACATGATTTTACTCATACGTAACTGTTAAATACAGACCATGGATCATAAATTCTAGCATATTTTTAAGATTATATACATAATTAAACAATATTAAACCAAATTAAAACATTTTTTATTTAATATTCATAAGGAGCTCCTAACTTCCTTTGATCTCTTACATCTGCATAGGATACCCTAGGGAATACATGAACAAAGGGATAATCTAAAATTACCAGTAAGAAAATAAACATAAGAATAATTCTTATCACATGGGTTATATGGAATAACATAATGATATAAAAAGGAATGGAACATGAATAAACATATGGAATCATAACATATAGAACATGAGATCATATAATCATGGAATAATAATAATGTTGAAGAAACATAAAATATTATATTAGCATGATTCAAGGATCATTTCACATGGATTCTCCCAATTCAAGTCTAACCACAAAGACCATTTCACATGGAGCATGAGTTAAGGATAACCACCAAGACCATAGAGCATGAGTCAATGCTAACCACCAAGACTATTGCACATGATGTCTCATGAGACTAAAAATTACCCAATGCATTCAATCACTCTCTCAGTGAACCCATCATAACATTTTCAAGAATATGTTCTCTACTTGAAGAATCTTACATAAGGAATCAATCATAAATAAAAGGGTTACCCATGGAAGGAATTGGGTATCATAGTCTGGTCAAAAGGCATAACATAAGGTAATATCATAGTTTTTTCCCTAAAAGGAATGGATTAAATCATATGAGCACATTCATAAAGGGAAAACATGAATATATCATGATATTTTATTCCAAACTGGAGGGAATACATGTACATATAGTGTTTAAGAAACTTTATAAATAAAACATTCTAGTGCGGTTTAAAAACAATATTGAATATTCTTTAAAATAGAAAAGGAATAATTGTTATCATAAAACTAAAAATGAACCAATACATATTTTCTTAATAAATGAGTGATTTTAAATAAATGTGGATTCTAATAGATTATGGAGTGCAGTTGAAAATGGGTAAGAAGTATAGAAGTTCCCTTGAATTGGGTTTTTCTTTTCAAAAATAATTGAGAAGGGAATATTATTAAAACATGTATTACCCTATAAAGGAAGGATGATATGATCAGGATAAACGAGTTTAGAAAATATAAAAAGAATTTATAATAATTAAATAAAAATAAATAATATTTACATTGGGTAAATAGAGAGAAAATGTAATCAGAAGCAATTATAGAGGTTTGGAATGCATCTCTTTCCTCATGTATGAAAGTGTTCTGCACTAGATCTTAAAGTCATGAATAATAAAATTAGATTAATTAATTATTAATTAAAAACATATACATTTAATTTATTTATTGTAATTTTATTATGTTCATTTATGACCTTTTTTATGAGTTATAGTGTTTAGTTTCATCGTTCGAGAGTGTTCATTTTCTTAGTTTTCATGAAAGGTTCACATGAATATGAGTATGGAAATTCATGTAGAGTGTGTATAATTCTAAATAGATGAAATTATATGTTATTAATGAAAAAAAAGTTTAATTGGTATTATATATTATTTTTTTTCTAGATATGAGGGTGAATAATTAGATAATATGGTAATGATAATCGTTTACATTAATTTTAGCAGTTTTTCAATCACAAAAAACTCGTCTTGTTTTATCATTTAGTATTATGTATATATGTTAGTTCCGAAACATAAAATGGGTCTAATTTTTTTTTAAATTTCATTAAACCATTATAATGGTTTTAATACCTTATTATATGGAGATAATGGAAAATGAAAACTTTTCATCCACGAAGGCGATAAATCAACACCTCATAGTCGATTATTTCATTTTTCGAATATAAGTGGGTGGGGAAGGGGTTTGATGATGGATTATTATATTAGTATAATAACATTAAAATATATTTAAATTAATAGTCTTATCATTCCATTTGGATGAGGTTAGGTGAGAAAATATTAATAAAAGAAAATTACTACAAAAAAAATTAAAAGAAAAGAAATAGGAATTTACCTCTTAATTTTCTCCTCCTTGAGAACCTCCTTATGAAACAGTTCTTGGACTTTTGAGGATACCAAAATCTCTAGGACATGGGGGAGTAGTTTTTTAAGAGTATTGGGAAGAATTTGGATAAGGATCAAATCTTTGAAGGTGTGACGAGAAGAGGTGGTTAGGGTGGTATTTATAGAGGAGCATAGAGGTGTTTTCTCATTATTTTAATCATTAGCTTATTTTTTCCCTCAAGACAAGAAACAGTGTCAATTCAGGTTAATAAATAAATTAAATAGTGAATTTTAGTTCTAAATAATGGTTCTTACCTTATTCTTACATATAAATGACACAAAAATTCATTTTTTTAGCATTAATTGTAAATTATCGTATTTTACGATTCACCAAAAATTCAAGTATTTTAAAAAAATACCAAAAATTCACCCTAACTATTTTTTAAAGTGTAGAATTAAAAAATAAACTCTATTTCATGAAAATAGTTTTTGAAATATGAGAAATTTATTTTTTAATTAAAATCATCATTTACTCGAAAAATATTTATTTTAAAATTATTTCTAATTTTATAACACTTTGAAAAATTAAAAAGGGTCTCATAAAATTATCATAAAATAAGAAGACAAAAAAATATTAATTTATGAATACATTTTAGGAAAATATATTTTCTTTTAAATCCTTATATTAATTATAAAAAAATTATAACTTACAAAACAACAACACTTAATTAATAATTTTAAAAACATTTATTTATGTATACTATAATACAATTATATCATACATTAATTTATAAGTTGCCTAAATTTTATTTATAATTTCATAGGTGAGGTTACTATTCATTTGGTTGGTTTACTACTCATAAGGGTTATATTACTATTCCTAAGGTCAAGTTACTATTTCATTGGTGTAGGTTCCTTAACTTCTAGAAATACATCTTATTTATTTCATTATCCATTTATAATGTTTTCATTATGTTATTGATGTGATTTTTTGTGATTATAAAATATGAAATAATTATATAAAGGGATTTACATTGATAATATTTTGGGTTGTTACACAAGTTGTATGGTTAATGCCATTTATGTAGTACCTTCGCACTGTAGCATGCATGATTTGCGCATGGTTGGAAAAACTATGTAGGCTAACCATGCATCCTCATTATAGGTTCAATTTATTGTTTTTTCTCCCTATATTTATATATTTCCTCCCACCTTTTCACTTGTTAGTTGCATACAGTAGAATTGGGGGTTCCCTTCTTCTCCTTTGGTAGGTTTTGATCCAAAACATTCATATGACCATCATTTTTAGATCCGTTGGTGGCATTATAATTGTACTGGTAAGGCTCTCTTCACCCATACTTCTCCTTTCCCTTGATATCCCCCCACATAGTGCTAAATATGTTTGAGTCATTGTTCCCTATTTTCAAATCATTTGATAGAAACACCAATTTATTCTAAACCACTTCGAGTTAGAGGCTAATATCATACGTGCCTATATCTACAACTCCAAGTAAGGTGTTTCAACATTTCTTCATTTTTTCATAGTCAATTTGGGGGTGTGTATTTTAGTGCATATTTGGGTAGTTGAGAGAGACCATTTTTAAATTTAATTATTGATGTTGAATTTATTGTTTGACCTTATGGGATGCCTTTGGGAATTCCCTAGACAAATTCATATGTGTCAGTCAAGGTTAGAGTTCATTGACCAACTTGGGTAGAATGGCCAAGGTGAGTTTTTTATTTAATTTGAATTTTTATGTTTAATTGAAATTATAAAATTAAATTAGGTTGAATTGTCATTCCTTGAAAGTAAAGTGATTTATATATATTATTTTTTTTATGTACCACTATGATCCTTTGAATTGTGATGGGATCAACCTTAGGAATTAGGATGGCATGGCCAATGGGATTGAGGTGACATGGTCATCTATTTAGGCATGGCCTGAATATATTAAGTGATGTTAATCATATGATTGGATGACTCAACCATCGGTTTGAGGTGGAAATGATGTCAGGATGAGTGATTGACCCATGATATTGGATGGAATGGCCATAAAATTTGAGCGACATGGTCATAGGAAAATGAGGTGCCAGACTTGTAGTTTCTTAGGTGCTATTAGGTGATTTCTGCTCACCCATGATTGGCCAAAGAATCACTGGAGTCATGTGCACACATTTTGACTCAATTTTGGGGTGGTTTTGACCACTCATGTTGGTAGAGACCCCCGTTAGTGTGGATTTGGTAAATTGGATTGGGGTTGATTGTTGTATATATCCATGGGGAAGGTGAGTAGTCTTCAGATAATAGCATTGAGACTATCTGTAGGGGGTTGAGGATCACCATATTTGAGTAGCTGGTCCTGAAATATTTTGGAAGGACATATATCATCATTCTTTTGGACTTCATTCTATGAGTTGGAAGTAATTTTTATTTTTGGATAGATATCATTGGGTCACCAGATGTCAGGGTTTGTTTCGATGGGTTCTTTCATATAGGGGTATGAGGGACTAGGTTTTTATTTGTTTGGATGTTTCTTCAGGATGGCGGTGAAATGTTTGGGAAAAACGATGTCGGTTAGCACGAGGTGTTGGTGACTTTTGGAGGTGGAACCTGTTGGTTTACTAGGACTTTCTATATCAAGGGATGCCTTGGGCCACAGACTAAGGATCCTCTACTCTACAGTTTTCTGGCATTGGCTGAGGTAGGTAAAAGATTCCTGGTGGCTATTTATCACCAAGGAATATTGTGTTTAATAATTTCATTGTTTTGTTCTTCTTATCATAGTTACACCTTCTTAATAACATATTTTGGGTATGCACACATGGGTGGTATCCTACTAAGAATTGACCTCACACCCTACATAGTCCCTTCAGGATGTGTGGAGACTTTATTATTTTATATTTAGGTAAGGGTTCATACTCTAAAGATAGATCTTAGTAGTTGAGTTGGCATGGATGGATAAAAGGGGGCCTTTAGGTTCCTATATCTGCTAGAGTTTTCTTTTTGTTTATCTTTTTTGTATTAGCTTGCTTCATATGATATATGTTTATATTTATTGTGGTCATCCAATGGAGAACTCTCATGTTTATTTAGACGTATGGCCTAATATTTATTCATGATCTATTTTAAATTTCTATAAGTGGTATGTTTTTCTTCCTTATTTTTTCTGCTACTTTGTTGTTTATGATTTCAATATTGTATGATATTGAATGTGCTTCCTCCATTGGTGGTTCTAGTTCAAGTCTGATGACTCTTTATTTCCATTTAATAATATATATATATATATATATATATATATACTCAGACCATTATAATATCATCCTATAATGGTATATCCTCCACAATATTCCTACATTACACCATTGATTCTAGTTGTCACCCTTTGGTATTTAGGAAGGAGTGTCTAGGCCAGTGACAACTGGCTCGAAAACACTGATCGAGTGACTAATCAAGTTGGGGACACCATAAATGGTATCAAAGGTGTTTATCTTGCCTCTTTATTATCCTTAATATTAGTTTTATGTTAGTCTGGAGTTTAGGATGTTGTCTGAACAAGGTTTATAACTCATTCTTGGGTGCCTACATCCCCATGCATTGTGAACTTATGAAGTTACCATGGGTGGGAATTGTTGTTTTACTATTAGTCATTTTATAATTGATGTTATTTCCACCATCATTAGTGAACATGGTATGTGATTATTATTCATTATGACATGTAACCTTGTCCTATAATGGTAAGGAATAGTACTGGACCATTAGCCCGTTATAGAAAGGTTTTTTGTTGGGTTTTTTATTCCTGATTATTCATTTGTTAGGAACATGGAATGATGTTTTAATTATGTAAATCATGCACCTATAAAAATTTATTTTGAAATGTTCTATATACACATGTGTATGTTCTATGATATTGATATATTTTTTGTGATAGGATATAGTCCTAGCTTTTATAGGAGAAGTCATGTATAATTAAATGGGGTGATGTTGATCCCCAGGTTGGGTGATGAGGTTGTCAGTTTGAGGTGATGGGGTTTGTCAGGATGGGCGTGGCTTGAGACACATTTGATACTTGTCTCTCTTAAGGGTGGGAAAGGAGGCTATGAGTCTAGGATACCATAAGGCATGGTTGCGATAGGGAAGGGTAAGGGTAGTGAGGTTGTGTTGTCTTTTACTACATTCCTTATATGGGATATATATATATATATTATCTAGGTTATCTGATAATGTGATGGTATTCATCAGGTTCCTCCTAGATGAATCATAAAGAGTATCAGGTAGGCTAGGATAGGGTGTTGCAAGAGCACAAATAGGTTGAGACCCATGATAGTTAGGAAGGCCAGGTAAAGGTACAGGCTTCGATATATGTTCTGGTGATGTTGGGGAAGCCTCTAGATCTAATATAATTTGGGTCGTGGCTTGAAGAGAAACTCAGACCGAGCTTGGTATATGAGATCTAGGGAATTAACAATGATCTCAGGGAGTAAAGCCTTCTATAGGGTATCTTAATTGGGAGTTATAGTCATGGATCCTTTTTCTTTTTTATGGAGATGGTAGTTTACAGGCGGATGAGAATTGGATCGAGTATATGAAGGTGATTTTTCAGTAGTTAGAGACACCTCCAGGGTAGAGGGTGAAACTAGAAACATACATTCTCGGAGGATATGCTATGTTCTGGTGGGATGTGTAGGTTCAGGCAGGCATACATGAGGGGCTATCTTGGAAGGATTTTGAGGCCGGCTTCTTTGATCACTTCTTCCCATATATGCTATGGTAAGAAAGAGCTCATGAGCACTTGAGTCTTCAGTAGGGAGACATGTCCATCATGGACTATGAAGCGACTTTCACCAAATTGTATCTCTTTTCACCTATCATGGTGAGTGATGAAACCTTGAGGTAGAGAAGATCCAAGGATGGTTTATGGTATGTCATTCAAGTGTAGGTAATCATATCTAGGATGGCATAATTCTCATAGGTGGTGAACTGGGTGCTCATAGCCGAGGGAAACTAGACATATTGGTCATGCTCGGGCTATGTGGTTTTTCTAGGTGATTTCAATAGTGATTCTTAAAATATTTAAAAGTGAGGATAAGATGAGTTCCAATAAGGAATTAATTCCAAGGACTCATGAAGACCACCTCAGGGTGGGTCCCTGACAATATTTTTTCATTTTGGGTAGCCAAGACATGTCTGGACTCAGTTAGAGGGCCTCCAAAAAAGTCTCATCCATGTGGACAGGTCGGGCATCTCAAGAAGTTCTACAGGAAGTCTTCTTAGATAGCTGACAGTCAGGGACTGGGGCATACTTGGGTGCCTAATATTGGACTAGGATTAGTAACAGGTTAAGGTATCCAAGGATCAAATACACATAGAGTTTATGGAATATACAATGGGACCTAGCAGTGGGGTCAATGGCTAGTGGCTAGTGCAGTACTATAGGAAGGTAAAGCTTTAGGTATTTGGGCTTCAAGATAGGTGAAAATCCTAGATCTTGCAAGTGCTGAGTGTGATGGTGAGTCGGTGATGGTCAGAAGTACGATGTGGGCATAGCCCTTCTCTTTTTTGTAATGGAATTTTAGGCATGTACATTTTGAGTTCATAAGGTGCACAGAATATATATGGATTCACCAGATGTGGTTCAGATGGTTGTCACCGACTCGTGTGCATTATATATATATATATACATATAAGGTGTGTATCACCATTACTTGTATGTGATAATCATTGGATGTGTTTTTACTAATGTTTTGGGGAATCGGTGCATTGAGGATATGTGGGTTACTTAAGGTGTGTTGGAATCTAGGAATAGTTACGATGAATTACGTGATTGAGATGAGAGATACCAAGACTTATTTGAGAATATGATGAGATAAAAGGCCTCATGGGTTCCATGTGACTCATGGGAATGAAGTAGGCATCGATGCGATGTAGGATCTTGTTGGGTGTCTGATATGACACGAGATCACCTGATGAGGTGTAGGAGTGATTATGCATCATAGGATGACTTTTGAGTTTTGGAATGGTTGATGGACCTTTTTTTATTTTAGATTTGGGTTGGGATGAAAATGAGGTGGGTCACACCAATGTTTTGGATCCCCCTTTATGTAGTTTACCTATGGCCTTTTGATTGGGTTTGTCTGGGTTAATTTTACTGGGATTGGTATGTTCGATACCATCTTTATAACAACCCTGCTCTTTATTCCACATTAATACTTGATTTATTACATAAGACAACACTTAATACAACCCTGATGATCAATAAGTCTAGTGTCTTTTGGAATTAGGTACATTACATAAAAACATATAATATGTAAAACAACACTTTTATTGAAAACATATTTAAAATGCTCAAAATAATCATTTGAAGTTAAAATTTCATGGGATATCCGGGGGAAAATAGAAGAAATGGGTGAGCTATATATCCCCAAAAGGGAATAAAAAAGTAATAAAATAAAGAATTTTATACATGTTAAATATTAGGAATATCAATGAGTAATTAAAATAGTAGGAATCATAAACATGAACAATGAGACATGATATAGCATGGTAATCATAAAGGCAACATAGGAAATGTTATAGTAACATAAAACACTGAATCATAAGCATAGGTCAAGGGTAAACCCACCAAGACCTCATGGTGGAAAAATTACCATAAAGGTATCAGGTTCACTACATTTCCCAACATAACATACCATGATATTAAACATTACCCAATGCATTGGAGCGCTATCAAGGCTCACCCATCATATTCAATTCATTCGCATGCTTAAGTGTTCCATATAGATCATACAACATGGGTTCATTCACCAACATGATTTATTCCATGATTAAGGAGTATGTAATATATATAATTATGTCCCCAATCAATAATTATATGTATATAAAGTTGAATATAGTTTATAGAAAAATGGGTATGGTATTCACTACACAATTGTTTTTGCGTAGAAAATCATGGTGAAATATCAACAACATAACAGTGTTACATAAAAATTCATAAAAATTGTTTTTGAGAGTTAAAGGGGTGTATCATAACTAAAAAATAAAATGGGTTTCAATAGGTACATGTAAAGACACGTACCAACATTAGGAAATGTAAATAGAATGAATAAGTTTATAAAGAAACTGGAAGAAAGAAGAGAAGGTGAGGATCCCTTATGAAATTTTTGTATAATAATGTCTTAGGTAAGGGTCCAAATGGGGGGGAGATAAAAGATCCCTCATTTTAATAAAATAAAATTGAAAATAAATTAATGGTTATAAATTAATGAAAATATAATCATTTTAAATTACATTAAATAATTTCAAAAAAGTTTCTTGAATTTGAAAGGAGGAGTGGAAGGTGAGGATCCCTTACAAAATTTTGGCATGGTAACAGGTGTGCCTAAAGGTTCATAAGAGGGATAAATGAGATTGAAAGGTGTTATAATCATGTATTAATCAAATTTAAAGTAATGGTTACATGTAATAACATATCCCAAAATATTAAAATTGAAATTAAAATACCTAACATAATAGGAGTGCTTGATAAAAGAGGAGAGTGGAAGATCCCTTACAAAATTTCATTAAGGTAATGGGTGTACATAAAGGTTCATAAGAGGGATAAATGAGAGTTTAATGGGATGTTATAATTTATAAATCAAATTTAATGTAATGGGTATATGGAATAACATATCTAAATATATAAAAATTAAAATTAAAAAATATAACATAAAAGGAGTGATTGATAGAAGAGGATAGTGGAAGATCCCTTACTTAAATGTGTGATTCCAAAAGCATAGTAAGGACTTCTTGAAAGCTTGTGGGTTTCTTTTGAGGGCTCTATAGAGTGTAGGGAAGATTATGTACATTATAAAAAAAATTAGTGAAGAGAAATGGGAGCTTGGGTTGGTTTATATAGAAAAGGGCGTAATTTATTTATTATTTAGTTTTTGGTTTCTAGAGAGTAAAATATCCAAAACAACAAACCATCCCATGTTTTTTTCAATTGGTTTCTGCCAAAATAAAAAAAATTACATTATTTTATAATTACAATGGAAAAACATATGAAAATATTACCGTTGGTGATGTGGTGGTGAGTCACAGTCTTAAATTAATTATTTTAAAACCGTAAAATATATCATATGTTTTGAAGGATTCACAAAGTCTACATAAAATATTTTAAATAAACTCAAAATTACGTAATTTTACAATAAAAATCATATATTTTTTCTTTGATCCCATTTATATTACTTATTACATCACATTTGGGTCATTATGATGTCATAAAACCCAAATTATATTTATACGGTATTTAATTTTTACCAGAAAATTCTACTATCTTAGAAAATTATGAAAAATTCACCATTGGATGATTTTGATGTTATATTTCAAAAAATAATATTCATTTAATATAAATAATTTTCTAAATATATAAATTTTAATTTTTAAAATAATGAACTACATTTATTAAAAATGACAGGCCTTTGACAATTATAGTTTTCAAACCCTAATAAAAAATTACATTTGACTTCATAAAAAATTATATGATCAGTTATATTTGATAAAAAATATTTAATAATAATATTTTATAAAATATTATTTATTTAAAAAATCCATTAATTTAAAAATTCATTAATTGAATTTGAATATTAACCAAAAAGACAATTTGTGCTTTATTGTATCAAAATGAAAATCATTTACAAAGTAATAATAATAGGATGAAAATATATTCATTTTTATATAAAAAAAATCTACATACTCATATTTCTAGGTTTTCGATACATATCCATTTAATACACTAGAAAACACCAATAGATTAAGTTGTGCGATGGTGGGACTTTCATGGGGCGATTTGACAAATAAGGTTTCGTCTGTCATCTCGATGTGAATGAACTTCTCCCATAAACGGTTTCTCTCATTATTAAGTTATTTGATATTATCTTGGTCTTGGTAAAGGTAAAATACCAAAAATGATATCTCCCTAGGAATCTCCAATAAATGGGCTTCATAGGGTGTGATCCTAATGGTTGAGGTCATCACTTCCTTTTTCGGTGTCAATTGGATTTGTTAAAACCCTATATCTATAATAACCATGTGATTGTTGTTAAATGTATATATTATTAATCGTAATGATAATTTATGGTCATTTAAAACCATTTTTAAATAATAAATAAAAATAATTTCAAATTTTTTCTATAACCATATTACTTAATAATACATTTAATTAAATCAAAAGTAGAATTTTATTTACTATAGTTCAGGTCGTTAAAATCTTCCCCCCTTAGAAATTTCCCCTAAGAAATTTTATTTTCTCACACTGAAATAGATGAGGGTATCTCTGTTTCATCACCTCATGTAGTTCCCATGTTTCTTCTTAAAACTTTTGGTTTTTCCACAATACGTTGATAATGTTAATTGTCTTATTTTGTGGAAAAATTTCTTTACAATATAATATATTCACCAAATTCTCTTCATATGAAAGATCATTATACAATAGTAACACCTCTTTATTGAGTACATGTTAGGGTTCTATTATGTACTTTCTCAAGAGGGATACATGGAATACATCATGTACTTGAGATATTTTCGGTGGTAGTTTTAGTGGATTGGTCATCGCTCTGATGCGATCAATGATCTCATAAGGGATGATGTACCTTATAATAAGCTTTTTCTTCTTCCCAAATATCATAAAATTATTCTACAGAAATATGTGGATGAATACCATGTATCCAACATCAAATTTTAGGTCTTATCAAAGATTTTCATCATAGATGTTCTATCGACTCTGAGCAGCCTTGATGTGTCGTTGAATGGTCTTAACATTCACTGCCATTTTTTCATTCATTTTAGGTCCTAAGAGGTTTTGTTCCCCAGATTCATCTCAACATGTAGTTATTATACACCTCTTTCCATAAAGGGATTCATAGGGATCCATTTGGATGCTCAATTGGAAATGTTTGTTGTAAGAGAACTTGACCAAAGGAAGATGTTTGTCCAATCCTATTTTAAATTCCATAGTACATGCTCAAAACATGTATTCTAGTGTATGAAAAGTCCACTCAGATTCTAAATCAATTTGAGTATGACAGGATATACTAAAGTTCATATCAGTGTTTATATAATTTTGGAGACTTTTCCAAAACATGGAGGTTTTTCTTATATCTTGATCGAACACAATCAATAGTGGTACTCCATACAACCTCACCACTTCTCTGATGTATATACGTGAAATTTGATCAAGTGAGAAATCCTCTTGAATTGAAATTAAGTGTGAATTCTTCATAAGACGGTCCACAAAAACCTAGATAGCATTGTTTCCCCTAGATTTCTTCAGAATTATTGTGAAAAATTCCATGTTAATGTTCTAACATTTCCATATAGGTATGGGTAATGGTAACATTATACTTTTAGAATTATATCTTTCTTCCTTCACTTGCTAACATACCAGAAAATTTTATGTTTATTCAGTTCTATCCTTCTTCATGTTGTCCCACCAATATTGATCTCAGATATCATGATACATATTGGTATTTCCTGGGTGAATGGAGAAAGTCGAACTATGTGCATCATATAATATTTCCTTCTTTAACTCAGGATTTGATGGAACACATAGTCTTGACCAAAATCTCCCAACAACTTCTTTAATAACATTGAACTCTGAGGATTTCCCTTTTCATATAGTTTCCACTTTCTTCTAAATTATCACATAATTCCATTTCACATTATCCATCTTTTACAAAATAGAAAGCTGAGCAATCATTTGTGAAATGATTGATGATGTTCCTTCCTTTATGATTCCCATGTCCATCCTTTTCAAAGCTAAAATGATTGGATCCTTCTCAATTCTCATCATAGATAAATATGTAGGATCTTTTCTACTTAGAGAATCCACCATCTTATTTTCTTTACCAATAAGGTAGTGGATTGATCAATTGTAAACCTTGATGAACTCTAACCATCTTCACTGGAACATATTAAGCTCTTTTTGACTGAATATATACTTGATTCTTTTTTGATCCTTATATATCTCACACTTATCCCCATATATATAATGCCCTAATATTTTTAACCCAAAGCTCGCAGCTTCCAACTCCAGATCATGTGTGGGATATTTTTTATCATGAACATTAAATTACCTTGAAGAATAGGCTATGAAATTGTCATTATGCATTAAAACACAACCAAATACCTTCTTTGAAGCATCATAGATTACTATAAAGTGTTTTATACTTATGGGTAGTATGAGAATATAAATAGTATGAGCTGTATTTTTAAATACATGAAGCTCTCTTCACATTCATCATTCCAAGAAAACTTGACTCTCTTCCAAGTTATCTTGTTAAGATAGTTTTACAATTGTCAGAAATTTCTCAAAAAACGGAGGTAATACCTAGATAACCCAAGGAAGCTATGGATATTTGTCACATATGTTGGTATCAACCATAATTTAATTTCATCCATATTTTAAGGGTCTTAAAATATTCCATTTATTATGATAATATTCCCCAATAAATATACTTCATTTAACCATAACTCACATTTGTTTTACTATGCATAATTCTTCTCCGTTTGCATGGTCTTTAGAATAGTGTCCAGATTATCCCCATGCTCCTCGTTACTTTTGGGGTATATTATAATATCATCTATGAAGAATACCCCAACTTTTTTGAGGTAATATATAGAGACTCGATTCATCAAATCCATGAATATTTTTAGATCATTAGTGACTCTGAATGGAATAACTATGAACTCATAGTGCATGTACCTTATACGAAAAGTGTTCTTTTGGTATCTTCCTTTTTCACCCTAACTTAGTAATATCCCTACTGAAGATCCACATTGGGGAAGTATTTTTCTCCACGTAGCTGATCGAACAAGTCATCTATCCACAAAAGAGGATAATTTTTATTTATCATGATCTTGTTGAGCTCACTATAATCAATGAAAAGTCTTATTGACTGGTACTTATTCTTAAGAGAGAGGATTAGAGAACCCCATGGTTAAGAACATAGGTGTATGAAATGTTTATCCATATTTTATTCTAGTTATTTTTTAAACACCTCAATTTCCACAAACTCCATTCAATATGGAGTCTTGGATAATGGAAACTACCCACGTATAATCTTGATTGAAAATTCAATATCTTGGCTAGGAAGAAGACCAGTAAATTCTTCAAGAAACACATTAGAGTATTCCATAACAATAGGAATGTATTCAAGGATGGTTCTTCCCTCAGACACAATCATTTTAGTTAGATACATTTTTTCATAGGGAACTAATATTCATGCTTGAGAAAATAGTTCTAAATAATTTTCATCATCCTCCCTGAACATGGATAGAACTGAGGTTTGATTCACTATACGAAGAGTGATTTCCTTCTCATGGAAATTTATGTTGGATCTATATAGGTAAATCCAATCCATTCCCAAAATTGCATCAAATTGAAAAAAAGGGAGTATGAAAAGTTATTCTGGTAATTCCTTCCCACAAATTGTGACAGGGGATGAGTTATGTACTTAGGATGAAAGCATTTACCCATTTTCCATTTTCAAAAATATATCTACTTCCATTCTTTGTAGAGGTGTTTGGATAGTTCTACTAAACTTCTCTAATATGGGGTAATGTATATAACTATGGAAGATAACCCCACCTTTAACTTTTTTGATTCTGGTTCTACTATATAAAATATTGACTTGGGGATATGTACTTTTGAACTGTTAAACACATAAATGAGTATCCAATGGCATTAAAGGGAAAACATATAAATTACATTTATTTCCCTAACTTATGAATCTCTAGTATTCAATCTATGTTATCCATGTTTCATTTCCTAACATATATCCTTATGGTACTTTTTTCCATTAATAATGGTTCAAAATGATATTATGAATTTTCCAAATAACATCCCCTTGGAGTGTCAAACCAGGTGTGTAGTAAGGATCATTTTCATGTATTAGGTTAACTCGAGTCTGGCCCAAAACACCTTGTCAGAGTTTCACTCCTAGGTACATTTGTTCCAGAACCACGTCCACTTTTCATATCCAAATAGGGATGTATTGTATTTTTAAAACACTTAATATATTGTAAAAAAAATTAGGGATATGTTCTTGTACTTAGTATTACCTATAATTCCTTTTCTAGAGCTTTCTAATCCTAATCTAAAAAATAACTACACTCTTCCTCTGATAGAAACCATAATATCCCAACTCTTTATTCCACATTAATACTTAATTTGTTACATAGTACTACACTTAATAAAAACCAGTTGAACCAGTAGTATAGTGTCTTTAGAAAGTAGGTATATTACATAATAATATAAAATAGGGAAAATATCTTTATGGAAAATTTATTTAACATGATTAAAACACTCCTTTGAACTTAAAACATTATGGTATATTCTGGGGAAAATATAAGAAAGGTGTTAACTATAAATCCTAGTAAGGGAATAAAAATGTTATAACATGAATAAGATGATACATGTTATATAATAGGCATATCAATGGGGTAAAAAAATAGTTGGTATCATAAACATGAACAATGAGACATGATATATCATGGTAATCATAAAGGCAACATGGGAAATATGGAAACAACTTAAAACACTTAATCATAAACACGGGTCAAGGATAAAACTTCCAAGACCCCATGGTGGAAAAATTCCCATAAAATAATTGGGTTCACTCTCTATCCCAACATGACATATCATGATACTAAACATTACCCAATTAATTGAAGCACTATTTGGGTTCACCCATTATATTCATTCCGTTATCATGCTTTAGTGTGCCACAAAGATCATACAACATGGGTTAATTCAACGTGATGATTTATTTCATGATTAAGGAGTGTATAATAAATATAAGTAAGTCAAAAATAAATTATTATATGTTCATAAAGGTTAATTACCTTTATAGAAAAATGGGTATGGTATTCACTAAACAAGTATTCTGGTGCGGAAAATCACAATGAAATTTTGATAGCATAATGGTGTTACATAAAAATTCATAAAAAATGTTGATGAGAGATAAAGTGGTCTATGATAAATTAAACATAAAATGGGAAGTAATAAGGACATTTAAAGAAATTTCCTAATATTATTAAATGGATATATAATTCATAAATTCATAAATAAACTTGAATAAGGAAGAGAAGTTGAGGATCCCTTATAGAATTTTGGCATACTAACGGCTTAGGTAAGGGTGCAAATGGGGGAGGATAAATGATCCCTTGATCATATAACATAAAATGGATAGTAAGGGAATGATTATAAATGAATTAAAATATAACCATATGAGATTAGAAGAACTAATTTCAGTAAATTTTCTTGAATTTGAATGGTGGAGAGGAAGGTGATGATTCTTTATAAAATTTCAGCAGGTAATGGGTGTACATAAAGGTTAATATGAGGGATAAATAAGATTTAAAGGGGGTATAATAATTTATTCATAAAATGGAGATTAATGGGAATATTTAATAACATATCCCAACATATTCAAATTGAAATTGAAAGACCTCACATAAAAGGAGTGCTTGATAAAAGAGGAGAGTGGAAGATCCCTTACAAAATATCGGTATGGTAATGGGTGTACACAAAGGTTTATAGGAGGGATAAATGAGAGTGAAAGGGGATATCATAATTTATACATAAAATGTACAGTAATATGGATATGTAAGAACATATCGCAACATATTAAAATTAAAATTAAAAGACACAGCATAAAAGTAGTGATTGATAAAATTGGAGAGTGGAAGATCCCATGCTTGAATGTGTGACTCCGAAGGCTTGGGGAGGACTTATTCAGACTATAGGGTTCCTTTGGAGGACTATGAATAATGTAGGAAATATTATGGACGTTCTAAAAAGAGTTTGAGTGAATATAAATGGGATCTTGGAGGGTTTATATAGGAAAGGTGGGTGACTTATTTATTATTTAGGTTTTGGACTCTACATAATAAAATATCCAAAACCACAAACCAACCCATATTTTTCACATGGTTTTTAACAAAATGAAGCGTTTTACATTATATTATAATTAGAAGGCCGAAATTATTAAAATATTTCCATGTTTTATGTGGAGGTGAGTCAGACTCTTAAAGAAATGATTTTAAAACCTTAAAATATATCATTACTTTTGGAGGATTCACAATGGATTTATAAAATAAATAAAACAAACACAAAATAACGTTATTGTAAATTAAAAACATATATTTTTTCATGGATACCATTTATATTATGATTTCATAAAATAAAAAATATATTTATATGGTATTTAATTTTTACCAAAAAATTTGAATGTCTCAGAAATTTTTTAAAAATTCACTATTGGATAATTTTGACATATTGATTCGCAAATTAAAATTAATTTTATATAAATAATTTTCTAAATATGTTAATTTCCACTCTTAAAATAATAGCAGACATTTATTGAAAATTATGGGTTTTTAACAATAATAGTTTTCAAAACTGTTATAAAAATTTAAATTTAAATTATTAAAAAATTATATGATAATTTATATTTGATAAAAATTATTTAATAATAATATTTTATTAAAATATTTTTTTTGAAATCCATTAATTCAAAAATTCATTAATTTAATTTGAATATTAACCCAAAATACAATTTGTGCTTTATTGTATCAAAATAAAAATAATTTACAAAGTATTAATAATTTCATGAAAATATATTCATTATTCTAAAAAAATATACATATACAAATTTTTAGGGTCTTGATACAAATCCATTTAATACACCAGTAAATTCCCTAAGAGTAAGGTGTGTGATGGTTGGAATTTCATGGGGCGGTTCGTTGAACATGGTTTGGTCTGTGATCTCAATGAGTTTAAAATTATCCCATAAATGATTTCACTCATGCTTAAGATATTGGATATAATCTTGGGATTAGAAAAGGGAAAATACTAGAAATGGTATCTCCCCTTGAATCTCTGATAAATGGGCTTCATAGGGTACAATCCTATGGTTGATGTCACCACTTCTTTTGTCTGTACCAATTTGATTTGTTAAAACCCTATATTTATACTAACCATGTGATCACTATTCAATGGTTGTATTATCAATGTTAATGATACTTAATGATCATTTAACTCCAATTATATATAATAACAAAAAATAATTGCATGTGTTTTCTATAACAATATTAATTAATAAGAAAATTAATTGAATCAAAAGGGAAATTTTATTTAAAATAGTTAAGTTTGTTACAATCTTTAGGTTTTTTTATATCTCTAGGATGAGCTATGTCATGTAGGGGATATTATAACATCTCGAGTATTTCGAAGCTGGTTGAAAATCTCTCCTTTTTTAACTATTGAATTGGTGGGTATTCTAATTTCTATGTCAATAATTTGAACCTAATTCTATGTTTTCTGTAAACCCAATAAAATTTTTTGGATTCGATTAGAGGCTTGGATAGTTCCTTTGGTTTTCGAATGGATTTTGGGTGAATTGGAGGCACAAAGGACTATTTTTTAGGTTGTAGGCAAGGCGCACAGTTTACTTAAACTATGCATCCTCTCCCAACTAACCATGAACCCTTATTTTGTACTATCGCATGGTTTGGAATTCTGTGCTAGGTGAGATGCATAACCCTGTGAGTATCTCTACCATTTTTGAATAGGTATGTCCTATGGGTTGCACATTTTTAGGGTAAACTATGCACAATCTACATGAGTTGTGACATTTAGGAAGTACCTTCACACTATAGCATGAATGGTTTGAGCACTGTTAGGAAAACCATGTCATCTAACCCTGAGGCTTTATTAGAGGGTGAATTTACAGTTTTCCCCTCCCTCTATTTCTCTATTTCCTACATTTTTCCTTTTGGGTTGTGTACGATAGTAGTACTGGAACCCTACTTCTCCTACAATAAGTTTTAATAGAAAAAAATTCACCCAACCTTTGTTTTTAGATCCATTGGTGGTAGTGGAACCATACCAATAAGGTTATCCTCACCCATGCTTCTACTTTCATTTTATCTCATCTCACAGAGCACTAAATCTATTTGAGTTGTTTTTCCTATTTTCAGGGAGTTCGATGGAAACTTTAATTTCTTTCAAACCATTTTGAGTTAGAGGCTAATAATATACATGCTTATGTCTACGACTCTAAGGTATGTGGTGCATAGCTTTATTTATGTTTTTGCTGTCGATTTGGGGGTGCGGCTTTTAGCATGACATTGGGTAGTTGAGTGAGAACCTTTTTAAATTTAATTCTTGATGTTAAATTAATTTTTTTATGTTATGGGATTCTATTGGGAATTAACTAGCTAAATTCATATGTTTTAGGTTGGGATAGGGGCCATAAAACACCTTGGGTAGTGAGGCTAGGGTGATTTATTTATTTAATTTTAATTGTTTTGTTTTATTAAAATTTTAAAATAAAATTAGTTTGAATTTTTATGCCTTGAATGTAATGTAATTTATATATATGATTTTTTTGTGATGTGTTATTTTGATCCTCTAGATCACGATGGGTTTGGCCTAAATAATTAGGATTCCATGGCCATTGGGATTTAGGAAACATGGTCATATGGTTGAGCTTGGCCTGGATACACTTGGTGATGTTGATCATAGGATCAGATAAATCATCATCAGATTGAGGCGGCAAGGCCATCTGGTTGAGGTCATGTCCCATGATATTGGATTAAATGGCCATTATATTTGACCGAAATGGTCACAAGTGTTCAAGGCATCAGACTTGGAAAGTCTTGGGTTCTATTTGGTGATTTCCAATCACCTGTTATTAGCCATAGTGCCATTGGAGTCATGGGAACATAGGTTAACTGAGCGATGAGGTGTTTTTGACCACTCATGTGGGTAGACGCCCCTGGTAGTGTAGCTTAGGTTAATTGGTTTGGGTGTGATTTTCATATAAATCCATGGGTAAGGTTAGGAGCCCTGATATGATAGTGTCGAGGATATCCATTGGGGGATAAGGCTAACCATATTGGGGCAGTTGGTACTAGATTATTTTGGGAGGATAGAGATCTCTATTCCTTTAGGTTTTGTTCAATGAGATGATAATGATTTTTATTTGGGACATATATTACTGTTCCTTAGGATGTCAGGCATTGATTCGGCAGGTGATTTCAAGTAGGGGTCTCAGGGACCAGGTTTCTCTTTGTTTGGCCATCCTTCGGGATATCGGTGACATGTTTGGGACACGAGTTTTCAATTAGAAGGATGTTTCAATGACTTCTGGAGCTGTATCTTGATGTCTCACAAAGAATGTATATATCATGGTATTCCTTGGGCTATGGGCTAAGGATCCTCTCCTCTACATTTTTCTAATGTTTTCCAATGTAAATAAAAGATTCCTTGTGGATGCTAATCACTATGGAAGCTTGTGGTTGATAATTTCATTATGTTGTTTTGATCATCATAGTTACAACTTCTTAATCACATGTGTTGGGTATGCACATATAGGTGGTATCCAACTGAGAATCATTCTCACACCCTACATGGGCCCTTCAGGACTTATGTAGACCTTATGATTTTTTTCTTAGGTAAGGGTTCTGGATCTAGATCTAGATCCTAGTAGTTGATTTGGCATGGATGGATGGAAAGGGACCTTGAGGTTCCTATATAAATTGAAGTTTTCCTTTTGTTTATAATTTTTATACTAATATGTTGCTTATGATATATGTGTATATTTATAGTGGTCATCCAATGGTGACCCATCATATTTATTGATATGTATGACTTGATATGTATGTATGCTCTATTGTAATGTTTTTCAAGTGGAATGTTTGTATTTATTATCTCTTTCAATTACTTTTTCATTTATGATTCCATTATTATATGATATTGAATGTTCTTCCTCCATTAGATGGTCTGGTTCAAGTCTACTGAGTCTTTACTTCTACTGGATAATATATGTATGTATGTATGTATGAATGTATGTACTCGGGCCATTATGATATCATAACTTGAGCATATAGTATCTCAAATATTCCATTTTTACATCCTCTCTACTAGTCGACAGTTTTTCGTCTTCAGGGAGGCGCACCTAAGGGCAGTGGTACCCAACCAAAAATCACTATTTCGGTGGATAAATAGGTTGGGAACACAAAAAATTCAATGAATCAAGACTACCTTATATACACACAGGCATCCCAAACTCTTTACCAATAGCTTATCTCATATGGTTAGGAAGTGGGCACACTTGGAAATTCAACCCATGATCACTGAGATTACATCTTGACCTCTCATTAGTCATGGGAGCCCACATCACAAAAACCTCAAAGATACAATACTATTTTGTCTTCCATCTGGGCACCTCGACCTCCACCCATGGATAGGTAATACCACACAAGTTAAACTAAGTAATGACCTGTAACATCTAGGGCCACCAATCCTGATGCCAAAGAATATCTGATACATCCTTGACTCCACCTGAATTTACTAATAAGGGAAAACAAACTCCTCAATATCTCCTCTCACTATATGCCTACTGTCATCATCCTCCCTTGATCAAGGATGATGTGATCCCAACCTTTGGAAATTCCATCTGGATCATGTTTGGGGGATATTTGGTCATTAAAGATATCATAACAAGTATCTCCAAGATTAGATACTCAAAAATGTTGTAGAAAAGGTGGGGTAACAACCCCCGAATAGGGGTAAACTATGACATCATCATTTAGACAGTCCAACTGTAAAGTGTTCAACTACTCTGTCACCTTTCTCAACAATAGTGAATGGAAAACCTTATTGTGAGAATATGCTACCATGACTATGACTTTAGGTGTCTCTTGAGCTAGAACAACATCAATTATTGGTGGGTTCACTGTTAAATCAATTTCTAAAAAGAAATATCCTAGGGAAGTTGACCTCCTAAATCAAGAACTAAATATAAAAGATATCATTTTAAAGATAGTACTCTCGGAGCAAGTCCCAAACCATCCTCAAGTGTCTCATATGCTCTACCATTAATTCTATGTACATGAGGCTGTCACCGTAGAAGACCAACATGAACAGTTACAGCAGGCGATATTGATTCAATTATTAATTCCCAAAAACATTTTTGGGGCATTCAACATATCAATGGTTATCACCAAGAACTCAAAGCTTCTGTAGAAATTATATTAAGCCATGCTTGGTACATTATCCTCTCAAACCAGGAGCTATTGATGCCATGTCCTAAGGTCAAAATTGAAGGCCACTTATCCCCAAACTAGTAGTCGATGAATACATTGATTTTCCAGGTGTGGATACTCTTTCATGATAGTCACCTAATTCATGTGATGTTAATCAACACTTAACCTAAATCTCTCCTCCACCTATTAGGTGAGAAACACTAGGCTTCTAAGGTGGTTACACTGGGTCTAGAAAGACCCTACTCTGCAAACTCCTCCTACTGAACCTCCACCTCTCTCAGATACATGGGTTCATATGATATGTTGGGGTAGATATCAGGTTTTCCTTGGTGAATTTACATGTATAAAAAACTTTGGATGGGAAGTTAAACCTAGAAATTCCTCAAAGAATACATTTGCGTACCTCTTAGGAATCATAGGAACTTAAATCTCATAGAATCCACTACTACAAGGTTCATACTAGCTAACTGAAAACGAATGATTTTTATCCTTCTACACACATGATATTATAGCTCTTCCTAAGTTTCCTTATCACCCAAGAATGAAAAATCGCATACCAATGCCTCGGTTACACTATAACCCTCACCGGTGATAGTAATATATACATGAATAGTAATTATCTATTCTATGCTAAGAAAAAATCAAATAGCCTCACCTTTGGCTATGGAAATACTCTATGTGATGCTCTATCTCATCCCATAGTTAGGGCACACTATGATTAAAATTGTACAATCAAAAAACTTCATCAATGGTAGCCTCAAAAATTAATGGTTGAGCTAAAAAATCCCCATTAGTATCATTGGGTTTCAAACAAATGATATGTTCATGGAAATTTGGCCTACTTCCTTATGTTAAACATATGGTTGGAGTAGTAAAGAAACATGTTATACCTTGAATCTACACTCGAATCATATGGTCAGCAGATCCTATATTATAAAGTTGTACTTTACCATGTCATGTTATTCACCCCAACCGGGACTCGGTCCAAAACCTAAACAGAAAAAATGACCCCAACCACAAAATTCAAAGGAACTCATCTACCACACCTTGAAACTATTTTATCTAGGCAGCACTTACTCACCTGCATGGTTTTAAATTGTGTCATAAGGATGGGTCATGGTGGGGGAAGTGCCCCACTTACTTGAATATCTGAATTCACATCAAACATCACCAACATAGGGCTCTACTAATTCCCTACATCACCCTATAGAAGTATCATCATTAGAACCACTATAAAGTGGGGTCCAATCCAAGTCAAATCCTCACACCAAAGGTTTGTGCTAGCACTCCACCGCCTTATAATGGTGTATAGACTACCATATGATATGGGTGATCTCTAACACTATAAGTCGTGAAGTGTTCACAACAGAGGTGTTTTATATTTCGGTACCACTAGATCTAAATTCTACTCTATGGAAGATACTCATTTCTATAAAATCCATTAAATTGGTCGGGGTCTGCATAAGTGTAAAGACCAAAACCACTTCCTCGAGCAAATCCTATAATACCTGAGGGTTTGGCTCATTGTAAAACTTCAGTAGTACCTATAAATGGAACTTTTATAGAATGATAAGAATATGTATTCCACATGCCTTTCCAACCAAAACCATTAACTCCTCAACATGAGGATGATCATACTCCTGATCCACTGTAGGATCCATGCACTACACAATATGTAGTAGCACTGCATGGTGCCCACCCAGAGGTAACACCTCATAAAAGGATCCCTAAAAAGAAACCTAATCACTCAACTAGTCATCACCACAACACTGACTTGAAATCTTAGTTGGATGACATCATAGATACATATTGAAAGTTATCAAGACATACCATGGTAAAAGAGCATGTCTAGGGAGATGAATCAAGAAGGATAGTCCAAAGGACTCTATACTATATAATGTGTGTACCATTTGTTCCTTGAAACTGATGTATTGATATTCCAATTCCACATGTAGGTAGTCAAAGTCCTAGCATACATATACATCATCCATTGCACCAACACTAGGTTATCAAGCCTGAATGTCACACTCAAGACACTTTGGCATCATTTCTCTATATTCTAACCAATCCACAAATGGGGAAAACATTAAACACCATCCAATGTAATGAACTAATCTAATACCACTCTATAATTAACTAAAACACTGGGGCCAATATGGATATTCTAACTCAAGGACATCATAACACCAAGCCAACCTCTAATAGGCTAGGGGATAATGACAATCCCTGAGAAGACATAATATAAATGGGATACCTTAGACTATATACCTATATGAACACGCATAACCAAATCTATTTAACAGTGAAGATGAATGATATAAATTTTGTAACATTTATAGTAAAATCATGCATGTAATAACCTAGAGGGAATAAATCAGAGTATTATAGTGTAAACCGATGTGTAAAAAAAGGTCAAAATACATTCTCAAATGGAAATAAATTTTCAACCTGAAAAAATGGAATAAAGGAAACTTTAGAGATCCTGGATCCTGATCTCTAAGTAAGACCATCATAAACATTCTATGAACCCAAGTATAACTATGATCCACAAATGTCATTATTGAACTATCCATTATCTACATAAGACAAGACATGTACGGGAAAATACCATGTAGGTCAGTATATACATACACAGTAGGATGCCCCAAAAACCATATATGGTGAAATTAAGAGACATAAAAAAATCAACTTAACACATAATGAAAGGGAAACAAATCCCATCCTTTATATATATGATCAAAAAGAAACTCAAAAGAGACTAAAATGGGATCTCCATCTCCACATCCCAGTAAATAATGATGAGTCGACATGCATCTCTAATGCTCCATCTCTGATTCCCATAAGTATGCACAAATGCCTCAACATCCATGTGGGGGGACCACACCTCACCTCTTCTCTCAATAAATGAGGAGGCACTATCTATAGTGGTGGTTCCTCATACCACATAATATATAGGGTGGAGGCTTTCTCCTTATCATTGTTCATCCCTGGAGAGAGTGAATTATATCTAATACATACATCTCATGAAACCTTCCAAGAAAGTCATGTGGTGGAACCACACCTCACCACTGATCCACATCCCAAGGGAGAACAATCTAAAATAAAGGACCCACACCCCAATAGGATAGAGGGATTCCACTCAGTGGATAGATATAGGAACCGTGCACCCTAGTTTTTTTGAGGGGTGACACTCAAAGCATGGAGGTCCCACTCCCTAGAATGATAGGGGTTCCATGAAGCAGATATATGACTTACACCCTCGAATGATAGGGGGTACCACTCAATGGATAGAAAGAATACCTATGTTATTTAGTGCATCAAGGGGGTTCCATTGAAAATATGAACCTACACATCACCACTATGTTTCCCAGGCAAGGGGGCACAATCTCAACTAGAAGACCAACACCCTAGAACATAAGGGGGTACCACTCAACTAGTGAAAATTGTATTTGGGACTTGATCCATGATGGTATATTGAGGTTTCCCACCTTGAATTATCTTAACAATCCTTCATGATAACTATTATTAGACCAATGTCTCCAGAAGAAGAATCACATACTCAAAACCTCATGTTGTATCTCAAAATCCATCACAAAGGCTACAATCTTGTTCTATGAAGAAAACTACTCATGATAGACTGCTCACAGACCAAAATCCGAGCTTATAAGAAAGAGATATGAAATTTGGAAGTTCCAGAGAAAATTACATGACATGTTCTTGTGGTCATATGTCGTATGACCATGCCTCGATACCTGACCATGTCCTTTCTTGCACATGGCTTGTATATTCATGTAGTACTATATGATGTTTAATTGTACTGCAAGGTGTTTCTTGGCCACCTAGGGTATACCCATATGCTCCCGGTCATACTCATGTTCTTAGATGTCCCAATGCCTATGTACTCCTAGAGTACACGTTGACCCACCAGCATTGGGCCACATAGTGTATAGGTTCCATACATGTCATGTGATCCTTAACATCTTCCTGAAACCCTATCCACTGTAGGAAAGGGACTAAATGGTGATTGTTGCTGGACTACATGTATTGCAGACAACATTATCATAGAAAATCAAGGAAGATTCATGTTTAACCACCACACTAATTCTTTCACTGTTTCTACATGAAAACATGTTAAGGGTTCTGGGTCTGTGGTCATCTATGCCTGCCCCATCACTAGTGGCCATATTATCACCAATCGAACACCCACACTACATTTTTCATTTCTCCACAAACCTCCCTTTTTCACTATAGATCTTGAATCCATGTAGGCCTCACCCACAACCTGAAACTCATCTTCATCCATCCAAAAGTCACCAATAATATCATAATTCATGAAACTATCACAAATCTAGGGGTTTTATCATGCTCAAACTCTCCCTAGAAATGTCTAGCTGAAACCCAGTGGGGTAATGGTGAAGAACATAAATAATAGAGGGGGGGGGAAGAGTATAAGAATGGTGAATCAATAATTTACCATGCGTTCTTGTCCAATTATCACAAAATTGGGGTATCCAAGGTGATAAAAAGTGAAAAGGAACAATTACATTGGACTAATACAGCCAATAAATTGTAGGGCTCATGCGAACAACAATAAATTTCTGATCAAGAAAAGAAAATAATAATTCATTATCAATATTTTTATCAAAGGGGAAGGAAAAAATAACAATCCTTGGATCTACTTAGGATAAATGTTTGGTGAAAAATGTGTTCACCGATGAGGGATAATACCGGTCATGTTCACTGCCTCTCGATCCGATAAGTTTTTGTTTTCTGATCTCGATCCTCCAATGTAGAACACCCAAACCTCCTCTCAAAATTTCCAAAGGTTATGTGATTAACCCTAGAAATTTTTTGTAATGAAATATTTATAAAAGTTTTAATTTAGGTCATTTAAAATAAAATAATTTAATTTAATTAATTATTTTAATTAAAATCACCAGACAACAGATAACTCAACAAAAAATATAGCACTGACCATCCTTAGGTCACGAATAGGGTAGACCCTGCGTTATAAAATCAACCATAGTCTCAAATTTCCAAATCTAAGACTCCATTTGGGAATTGTTCTACTTTTTCAGAAAAACTATGCTTGCATGATATTTATATATTTAATTTTTTTATAATATCAATATTAGGCTCACGGGGCCTCAAAATCCCATGTCGTCAAATTTTCAGAATCTAACAATATTTTGAGGAATATTCCAAATTATTACATGGAAAAAACAAAGTAACAATATCAGCCATAGAAAAAATAATTAGGACTGTATTAACTATATTATTCATTTTATAATAATCACTGAAACTAGATAAAGTGGGTGGTAATGAGAGAATAATAAGATCTTTGAATAATTATTTACCAATATTGAATCTTAACTATGTTAATCGATCAATATACCCAATAATCTTATGTGCATGAGAACTATCCTAGAAACATTATCCAATGATACAAATTTATAGCATAATGGAGATATCATTTTTTCATTCCTATTAATATTTTCATAAAACTATTAGAGATTGGAAAAAATAGTGTAGACTATTAGTCTTGTCCATGAAAAAAAAATTCTGGACTAAGATGTAGATTTATTTGGAAGAATAAGTTCTAAAATTCTAACTTCCAATACTGGATGGAGATGTAAGAGTGGTGAAAATGAATTCTAGAAATCTGTAAGATATATAAACTAGATGATTTCTATCAAAATACAACCATCAAAACTAACCTCTTGATTAGTTTGATAGAATAAATGTGAAGGCACAAAGATATTGAGTAATATTTTCCTTTGAAGAATAAATAATTTATTTTCCTTTTTTATAGAAAAGGATATACATAAGAATATTTAGGTTGAATATGTAAGATTCTTCTTCTTGATTTTCCAAAAGTGGGTATTGTACACCAGATGACGATGTTGAGGTAGTGGAAGTCACAGACTAAATAGAGGGATTCCCATGAAGATAAAAGCTACATGGGATTACTCTCCATTAATATTAGAAAATAAGTAAATGGATTTCACTAACAAGGTACCACTATATTTATATTGTGGAAGAAATCTTTTTCAATAAATTTTGAATAGAAATTTGAAATGTTTTAGGGATATACCCTTTATTAAAAAGTAATATGATGATGATGAACCATTTTTTAACTATGTTAGGGGAACCTATTACATATTAATAAGACCCATGAAAATTGGCTTAAAGGATAAACAATAGAAATATGACCCATAATCCAATAAAAAAATCATAAATAGCACCCAAGGGCCCATAAAAAATAATGTAAGGTCCAAAGGAATCTAAAAATTATAGAAACCCTAAAAAGATCTTCAAATCTTCCACCACCTGAAATTATGCCACTATACAATGCTACACCTCCATGGCTGCTCTAATGACACACTAGTTGTCACCTTCAAATGGGAACAATGCCGACATTGACCAATATTTGAATATCCAAATGTTTACTCATGAGACCAATGAAAAACAATCATGAAAACTATTTTTTCATCACAATGATGCTCCACTACTAAAAATATAAAAAGAATAGATCATTGGATTTAAGTTTGTAGAATGATAGCACCAAGTTCTCCATGACCAGATATAGAGCTGATGACCCCATAACAAAATCTATGCCACCAGATTCAAAAAATCTCCCTTCTGAAAACAAAATTAAGCATCACCAGTAGAATCTCATCCTTTACCCCCTACTAGAGGATTAGAGATAACCAAATATCTCCAAATATTGTGTAGGAGTAGTCCATAAAATATCAAGGACTACCTATGTTCAAAGAATAAGAGGGTTTATCTGAAATCCCCCAAGAGAGAGTTCACCTTGTGAATTGTAATCATATTTTTATTCCTTGGATAAAATTATTGTAACATTCCCCCTATGGGTTATGGCGCATGTATGAACCATGTTAAACTTGTGTTGTTATTTTGATTTAAAATTTTTTAATCATTGTTTGTGGAATAGGTGAGGTTAGAATCAATGTTTTGGTGTATTGATTATGAAGAATCATTAAAGTATTTTTTTTTCTACAAATAAGTTTCAGTGGATAAATTCTAGGATTGAAAAGTAATTCATGAGCCAAAAAGGTGATATTGAATCTTTTGTTACAAAATTTTGGATGCTTAGATCCAAAGGATGTTGTCTTAGTGATTTTCTTAATAGAGAAGTTCTACCCTTATCCCTGTATAATAATTTTGGTATGTAGATTCTCTACCCTCTTACATGTTCTCTAATTTAGTGGGAGTTCACTTCCTATCAAAATTTATTGCTTTGGATGAATATATTGTTTGGGTGGAGAATTTTTATGGGATGGATTTTGGATTATAGAATATGTAGATAGAGAATTATCTAAATAATTGGTAATTTGATTTTATCTTAATGGGTACCAAATCATATGAGATAAAGAAGTGAAAATGGGAAGGGTTGTCTAGAAATTACTTATAGTGATTAGGATGTCACTATCCCTAAGGATGGTTTATAACACCCAGGAAGTGAAAAATTCATCCAAACTTATAAATGTTATTTATAATATATATGTGAATCCCACAACAATAAACAAGGTTTTCTTATTATAGATGCTATTAAGTATGAAAATATCATAAGGAAATCTAGTATCGTACCTTATCAATGACTTCAATATAATCATATTTTGGCTGAAATCAGTAAAGGTAAACATTAAGGATTCAGAGTGGGTACTACTATTACTCCCATAACTCCTTGAATATTGGGACACAATGTCACTATTTTGAGTAACTCAAGTGATAGGGTTAACCTTATCTTTTTGTATTTAAGGAACCTGATCATGAATGATTCTATTCACTTTTAGGAGATCTAGGAATCTTTCATAAATGATTGCAGTGTGGAATGAAGGTTAGTTTTCCTTGCATGGAAAGGGTAGAAGAAGGGAAAGGGGAGAATAATTCATATTAGGAGTAACTAGATGGGAATTGGTACAATGTTATGAAATTATGGGAAGTAATGAAACCTAAATAATTATTTCAATGATTATATATTCAAATTAAAAATATATTCTTCCCAAAATTGATCTTTGAATCTCATATTAGAATATATTAGTTATTTACTACTATGTATTTCTAGTTTTCTTTAATCTTTAATCATATACTCTAGATCTTTATTTCACTTCATATCTAAGAGTATGGTATAAGGAACTATACTTCCATAATATTTGGAAATGTGCATCTTACAGATGATGAAGCTCATGAGATTTTGGGAAAGGGTATTGTAACTATGTAACCAAGGAATGGAAATTTTCTAAAATATCAAGAAGTGAATCACAACTTGGTATCAATAATTAATTTTATGGTTCTGTGTGAAGAAATATATTTTTTAGTATGTTTTCCAATGCTTTCTTTGTCAATAGGTAATAGTAGAACAACAATATATAGCTGGGATGTTTAACCATTGCATATACTAACATTGAAAATAGAATATATTTCTTTAGATTTCATAATGGTATTTACATGATCATCTTTGATGTAGGATTCCTTTGTGTGGTAGTATATTAGCTTTGAAATTGGATCACTTCTTACTTATCTAATAGATTCATTTAATTAATAATATTAACATGTTATATGTCAAAGATATCATTAGACATCATGGATTTCATAAGTCTATTATTTTATATAGATATAATCATTTCACATCTAGAATCTAGAAGGTGCTTCAGAATTATTTGGGTAATCAATTGAGTATTAGTACGAATTACTGTCAATTTATGGATGAAAAAATAAATCAAATTATATGGATTTTAGGGTATATTCTTTTAGAATGTGTGATCAATTTTTTATGATCATGGGAAGATCAATTATCTATAGTGTAATTTTCGAGAAATAAAATTTACTAATTAATAATCTTTATTGAACTATTAGAGTCTTTAAATAATATGCCTTTTTGACCACCATTGTATTGGGTGGAAATTGTAAAAAGTTTCTTATTTGACCATGTTTTATAATATATAAAATAGATTATATTAATGTAATCCAAAATCAAATGGAAACAATGCAATATAAATATAATTGATATGTTAATTTATGGAAATAATACTCATAGTTTAGTGTGGGTGACTATGTCTTTTTGTAAGTGTGTCCTAATTTAGGACACTAAAGACAAGAAAAAAATGGGAAATTAAGCACTATAATATATGGGTCCATTTGATATTGTGTAATATATTAGTGAATTGACATACCAAGTGAAATTACCTCCATGATATAAAAACTTTCATAACATATTTCATGTATTTTTTATGAGGTGATATTTATAGGATCTATATCATGTTTCTTATTGACATTCGAAAGTCTTTAAAACTGATAAGGCTTCTATTCAAAGACTATAGAATATTTTAGAATGAAAATAAATGATATCAATAGGAAATTATTATTAGGGTGGGTTGAGATAAAAAATGGGTAAAGTGTTAGAACTCTTAAATGAGTGATTTTGGGAGTTTTATATTGAAACCTGGTAGAGGCATGGTGAGCAGAACTAAGGAATTCTATAACTCTAAATAGAAGGAAATACTAGGTGATGACGGGATCTAGATAATTTAATTCTTTAATAATATACCTACATTTTTTGAATCAACTATATTGGATACATAATAGTAACACTACATTTTCAAAGTTCTAAGTAAGATTATTTATATGGTTGCATAAGATTAAATTGAATTTCTTTCAATATTCACTGGGGAGTGGAAGTTTAGAGGGTGTTACCAAAAGTGGATTTGACAAAATAGAGGGACACCCATGAATATTAGAATATGGTGGAACTATATCAAATAGATACACTTTTTATAAATAGGTGGTTTGGTTCACTTATTCAATGTTCTTTTAATCTATCTCTTTTTATTCTATTGTTAATAAAAGTTAAAAAAATTAATTTAGTGTAATATTTCTAAACCATGTAAATTCCTTTATTTTTCTTTGTTTGTGTGAATATTCATTCCTCCACTTAAGTATATATTATAAATTATCTTTTGAGGTCATTGTGATTCTGTGCAATTTATTAGAATGTGGTTCCTCTATATGGATTATAACATTGGTTGATTCTAATTTCAAAATATATAAACCATTTCCCATAAGAGTGGTTATAATAGGGAGTTCTAGAACTTGGGAAGTTTCCACCGCAATAGGTGGTATTAGAGCTTGGTAGTATACTTCTATAGGTTTTTCATTCTTAGAGACTTTTTTGGTTTTTGAGGTAGCTCACTATTTTGGAAGAAATAACATTTGAATATAGAAGGTTCTCTACTGACTAGTTCAATGGGAATGACTTAATATTCTAGAGAATGAATATTGAATATTATTTAAATCAGAATAAAATTGAGTATCTATTTAAGGGGATCAAACTAGAATCAATAGAAAAAGTATAATGGGAAATGTTATATTAAAAATATATTGAGAAAGTTCAGCTGACAATAGATCGAAACATAGCCTAAAAAGTTTGAGAGGTGAAGACAACTATATGACTTATTCCAAAACATACTAAAAGGTGTAAAAATCATACCTCTATGAATAAAAAATTCATCATATTGAGAAAATTCACAAAGAATATTTCAGAAGGTAACCTGGTGGGGGATCATATCATTGACTTCAACATGATTCACTATCAAATTGAATTATTAAGAGTGAGTTTTAATGATACAGTGTGGGAATAGATAATTCATTCATCAATTTTGGAATCATGTGTTGTGATGTTTAGTTTTTTAAGTAATTTCAATTGTAAAAGTGACTTGGTGTATGAGTAAATTTGACACCTACTTATAAATGAGAATATCAGGAGAAAGGAAATATAGGGTGATACCAAAGAATCATATAGTTTGGAAGGTAGGGGAAATTCTACATGAAGGTAAAATAAAATTCAAAATAAGTGGAAATAGAAAAGATAATAGAGTATAGAAAAATATGAGGGGCTCATACCCCTACATCAGCATTATGAGAAAAGGTTCACTTGAAGAACATTTTAGAGATTGAAGGGTAAATTTTAAAAATTTAACTTATGAATTTTCTTCATAAAATACTATAGTTAGGGATGAAATCACATAGATTATAAGTGTCTTTATTATTTTAGATTATTGATCTTTTACTCTAGGTCTTTATTTCACTCAATATTTTAGTTGGGGTCATGAATAATTATTTTTATAGACAAGGTAAAAATTTTGGATGATGAGGACCATGAGATAGTTGTAAAAATTGATGTAAACATATAAACTATGAGAAGATACTTATTGGAGTTGAAATGTGTGTGGCACATACTAGGGTTAAGGAAAATTATGATCTTGGTTAATCAATTCGATGATGTCAGTTTTTGTACAAGATTTTCAGAACATGAATGGAATATAACACGCTACTTATATGGTGATGTAAAAATTGTGATAAATAAGGTACATTATAACTTAATAGTATTTTAGAAGATATAACACTTTTCAGAAAAAAAAACTCCCTAATTGGAAAATTTATGGCATGATCATCTTAAGAATGTAGATGGTAAGGGGATAAAATTCAGGGATAAAAAGTAAATACTGGAACTCAATCACATGAAGTATAGAAAATGTGAATACTATAACCTTGAGAAGTAGTGGAAGGTGTATTTCAATATGAAATGTAAATAACTAAAGAATGGGAAGTTGGAGTTAGGGTATATTAGTGTATGGAGGATGACACCGGTTTAGTCTCATAGAAGGTCATTTTATTTTCTTACCTTCATTAATGACCCAATGAAGTTATCTTATATTGGTTTTTGGAGGTTATATTTTATGTATCATGTCTAAACCATAGGGATACCTGTCACATTATAGTAAAATCAATATCGAAATTAGGGTTACTTCTATTTATTTTGGAAAAAGTTAACATGCTATAATCCGATAGTTCATGATATATAAATTGATATATAAGATTAAAATGATTGGTTTACGGTAATTATCATGGAATAATACATCGATGTAGATATTTATTGTAGATCTTGATTGTGTTTATCGAAGTAATAATTCAACAACATGAGTGTCACACTACAGTAGTGTGAGAGACAAGGAGTTCCATTTCATGGCTAACTCAAAAACACCCTAAAGGGATCAATTTTAATAGAATATACTAAACCACAAGAAGGATCAAAAAATGATATCACTCAATAACTATAATTTTATTTTTTAACATGGTATTTATTTAAAAAAATGTTATGATATCATGTTGTGATTTCCTAAAGATTTAAATATAACATCTTTGCAAGATTTTGTGGTTCTATTTGTTGACTAGGGTTTAGGTTGTGGGGAAATGGATCATGATACAAATTGGGAGTATTTCTGGGTGTCACACCACAATCATTTAGGGTATTCCATAGTCATGGATTGAATAACACAATGTATTTTTTTCAAATAAGTTATTTATATTCAAATTTATCTTGTATTTAATAGGATAGTAGATTAATTTTTCAAACATAATTAGATAATAATAAATGGTTTGAAGAATCAATTAAGGGGTAAAATTTTTAAAATTCATGGAACACATTTTGGAATATTGAATCCTTGAAATTTATGGAATAAATAATTTAAAATTAATATATAAATAATTTATGAATCATCAAAATTGAGAGAGTTTCTACTATTTTAAATAACACATTGAATATATATAATTGATGAAGAAAAGAGAAGAATAATAGGAAGACCCTTGTTTGAATGTTATTAATATCACATGAGTATTTATTATTCACAATGTTTATGTTGGGAAATATTTTATTATGAATCTTTTAAGTAGTGAGTGAAAAAAAAGAAAGTGGGATCAGCCTCGAGGATTGTTTTTTTACCCTTCATAAATTATAATAATCTATAATGAGTTATTATATTATAAGAACCCATCCTTTACCATTACAAAATCTTTTTTTTAATTTAAGAATTAATTCTTCAACATTTCAAGGATATTTTTTTGTTAGTGTTTTATATAATTATCTTATAAATCTTATATAATAAAATCATACAAAAAATTAAAAATTCCACTAAGAATACCTTTTTTCACTAAAAAAATATTTAATATCTAACCATTTTTATTTTCATGACATATCTTCGTAATTTTAATCTTGAACTCATCCTTTTCTCTATTAATTTTTAAAACAATGTGAAAAAAATTTCTAAACATGGGATGAGAATAAAAATCTTAGTAAGGGACATATAAAAAGAAAGAAGAACCATATTAGTCTATAAATACTCATTAAAATTTTCATTTTTTAGAATAAACTCAATACTCAAAATACATATTTTATTACTCAATAAATCAAATTATCTACTCAAATATTTTCATAAAATATTTCATAAGAAATATTAAAGGAAAAACTAATACACATAAATTTTTCTTATAAATCATGAAAACATATGAAATATTTTTCACTAATGGTCTACATTTTACCCTAAATAAGTATCATATAAATTACTTTAATAAATAATCTTGTTACTACCTTTTTGAAATCATTTACAAAAATACATTTCAATCATTAATAAATCATATGTGTAACTTGAGGCCTCATTTTCATATCACTCTTATAATAACTCATGCAAATGGAATAACCTTAATGGTTACAATTGAAATAAAAATCACATTTAAAAATGGAATAACCTTAATGGTTATAAATGGAATAAACTTTAAGGTAAATTTAAATAATTTCTTAGAAGAAACCAAATTAGTTAACTCTATCACTTTACCCAACCAATTACAGAGTAATAATGGGCTCATCCATCTTTATTTTATAATAAAACCACTCTTCATCATAAAAAAAATCCCTATAACCATAGCTTCATCATAATACATGAAATATTACATCATAAAAATATTCTTTGAACCCATAAGAAGATATTTTTGGATCTTGATCTATCCCTTTCATTTAAAACATAATTTTTAATAGCAAAATTCCCAGAATAAAGGGAATTATGGTTTTTATTTGAATAAAACATGTAAAATTTTAAAGTAATCCAAAAATAAAATAATATATATGGTGGTAAAAAAAAATTTGATGTCGTGTACATTAAAATAGAACATTCATTTTTCTTTTTATAAATAAATTTAAAGAATTTTGTTTAAAATATGTAAAATGATTCATTTTAAAAACATTTAAAAGAATGTAAAAAGAGAAATAATATTTTATTTATAATTAATTTATTCCCATGTAAATACATCCATAAAATAATTTTCAAAATATGTACATTGAATAAAAATATTTATAAAAAAATATTTAAAACATTTAAAATGAAGTTTTTAAAGTAAATTGTCCCTTACCTTGAGTCTGAATCATCATGTACATTCTATGTCTTCCTTAATCATAAAATTATTTTAATTATTTACATTATTATGAATAAAATTCATGTTTATTATTCATTTTAGTTTATTTTTTACCATATTATATTTAATTATTTATTCATTTAAGTTCATGTCAGACATTTTGATGATATTGGTATTATATGTCCATAGTGACTTCGGTCGGATAACTATAGTCAAAGAGGTCATTATTCCATACTCTCTAAAATAACAATAATGAAATTATTATAATTTACATATATCAATTATAATTTTAAAATCAAATTTGAAATATGGTTATGAAAATTAAACAATGTTACAATCATGAAGATAGTAAGTCGTACTTACACATGAGTAAAACTTCCATTTTTCAAAGATCATGAGGGGAAAAAGGTAAGTTTTATTTTATATTTAAATAATTATAATAATTACATTAATACTATTTTATATATTTAAATAAACATATATATATCATCCATATGGCATTGTGATGTAAAACGAATTACAATGCTTCAGGGAGGTGGTAGTCCACACATACGCATGAACGACTTTATCATTTTTCAATGAGTAGAAAAGTATGAAATAGGATGATATAATATTTTTAAATAATTATAAATATATCATTAATATTTTATAAAGTAACATCCCGGCCCCGGGTGCCACGCAACGGGTGGCCCGAGCCCGGTTCGCCACGTGACCTCAAGCGCATTTCCCCAAACGCCAGAGGCTGCCGACTAGCAGCGAGGGCCCAGGTCTGATAGTGGGGAAACTATGCCCTCATTTGTCAAAGTGTAGCGTAACGGAATACCAAAATAAACATACAACAATAGTGGAAGCAGTAAACATACACAACTGAAATAAGTACAGCAGTGGATATAGACAACAGTATAAAAGTGATGATGCTACATGTTCAAATTCTAAGAAAACAGCCAGAACATGTTATACATCACTGTGATACAACCAAAAGCAAAGTACGACAAAACAAGTAAACAGATGGCAGCGACATCGTGAGCGTAGGCTCGGTCCCATGCCCTCCTACTCCTCAGCAACTGTCAAGTACCTGTATAGGGACTCTTGCCCCTATCTACACCCGCAGCAATGTAATCTGTTTGGGCCGAAAAGCGTGACCCAAACAGGGTGTGAGAAATATATCTCAGTACGCACCCACCAAAGGCCCATGCTCAACTGTGTGTAAAACATGCAACAAGTGTGCAATAGTAAATGCAATAACTAAGCAGTACTCAAATGTAACTAACTTAGCAGTTAAATTTCCATTTTATTATTCATTTAATTCCTTTAATTTAGTAACGTTTTTGTGCTCAGCCCCAAGCCCTCAGGCTAACCAGAACCATGCCCTCAGGCTAAAATAGTAACCACTCCCTCGGTCTTTCCCTCAGGCCATACAAAATCCAACTCGCAGGTATTTCCCTCAGGCGTAATAGAAATTCTCGCCCTCAGGCTTACGAAGTGTCACCCTCAGGCACAGATGTCAAGACCTCAGGCACGAAAGGTTTCCCTCAGGCGGAATAACGACAGCCCTCGGGCTAAAACAGTCACGCCCTCAGGCTAATCACAACAACGCCCTCAGGCTAAACAGGTAACTGGGCCATGCCCAACATATCAAAATGCAGTAAACAAGCAATTCCTCTCATGGAAATTCTACAGTTACTACATTTAAGGCATACCCTCGGGTATCCTGGCCAAACGGCTAAACAGAGGAACACACCCCTTGGGATGGTCCTGGATCAAAGAAATGATCCCAAACATCATTTTATTATCCCCATTTAATCACCTATGCAATTATAGGCGTTAAATATAGCAACGGCCTCAGCCACATGACACCCCAACATGGGTTCGTGGCATGAAAATGCACAAAAACGCACGACAGTTGGAAAATAAACACCAAGCCACCTACCTTATGTGCCAACGAACACTATACCCGAACGCCGGCTCCAGAAACACCCAAGAACGGAGTAGATCTGACGAATAACAAAACCCATTCAAATGTAAATAACTTACGTTGGGAGAAGAATTTGCAAGAATGGTACCAGGAGGAGGAAGGGCTTACCCGTGCGGTTCCAACGAGATTGTCCAAAGCCGAATCAGATTCCAGAAGAACTCTCGGTGGATCTTCAAAGGTCCGACCTCCTCCTTTGGCTCCAAAATGGATCAAACTCCTCCTCTGCCAAATGAGGAGGCTACTGCCTGTTTTAATCCAAAAAACAAAGTACAAGGCGTGTACTTCTGAGTACACGACGTGTACTTCTGAGTACACGGTGTGTACTTCTTTCATTTTACTGTTCATTTGGCGGCACCGGTACTGTTCACCTGCCGACAAGAGTACATGGCATGTACTCCCGAGTACATGGCGTGTACTGCCGCCCAGCTAGCGGCAACTCCACCGCCTTACTTTTTAACCTGCCGACTGACTACACGGCGTGTAAAGGACCACTATACGGCATGTAGTCGGTTCCTACACACTTTGTGGCCGGCGAGGCTACACGCCCTGTGTACTTATCCCAACACGGCCAAAAGTACATGGTGTGTGGGCAAAGTACATGACGTGTAGTTTAAAAATTTAGGATTTTCCCCCATTTTTCCATATTTTCTCAAAATCACATAAGGAAACGGAAAAGAAGAAGCCTGTACCTCTAAAACAAGAACCGGGTTCTTACAAACTCCCCCCCCCCTTATAGCAATTCGTCCCCGAATTTCCCTTTCGAGGGTGGAAAAGAGAATGCTCAGAACAGCTCTGGCCACTGAGCACGTACATCGGCCTCCCGCTCCCAGGTCTCGTCCTACACTCGACCATGCTTCCATAGCACCCGTATGAGAGGAACTGACCGGCCTCAGAGGACCTTTGTGATCCTATCAATGATACAAATCGGATGATCCCCAAAAGACGCATCATGCTGAAGCTCAACCTCCTCAGGCTAAAAGGTGTGAGACGAGTCTGAATAGTAGTGACACAACTAAGACACTTGGAAGATGTCGTGCATGGCTCGGTACTGCTGCGGTAACTGCAACCGATAGGAAACCAGCCCAACTCTCTCTAGAATCTCGAATGTCCCCACATACCTTGGTGAAAGCTTACTCAGTCTCCTGATCCGTTTGTGTCCTATCCTCGGCGAAACACGCAAGAAAACATGATCCCCAACCACTAACTCCAAAGGTCGTCTACGGCGATCAACATAAGACTTCTGACGAGACTGCGCGGTAGCCATCCGCTTCTGAATCAAATGGACCTACTCATATGTCTCATGCACGAGCTGTGGTCCCAGTAAAGCTACCTCACCTGCCTCTAACCATCACAAAGGTGATCGGCATAGACTACCATATAAAGCCTCATATGGTGTCGTCTCAATAGTTTCCTAAAAACTATTGTTATAGGAAAACTCGACTAAGGGTATATGCTTCTCCCAAGATCCCCCAAAGTCTAGGACGCATGCGCGCAACATGTCCTCTAGCACCTGTATCGTCCGATCTGACTGGCCATCTATCTGAGGGTGGTATGTTGTTCTCAGAAGCACCTGTGTACCCAACGCCCTCTGGTGACGTGAAATGCACCCTGTGACGATAGCAGTCTACAAAGGCTCGAAAGGGAACCAACCATTCCATCCCAAGAATGACGTCATAGCTCGTCGTCTCAAGGACATAGAGGTCCCAAAGGAAGTGACACCCACCAACCTCAAGGGGGAACTCCTTGCACTGACGCACACCAACCGTCTTAGTCCCCAACGGAGTGTCTAGCATCATGATAGTAGAAGAAGTAGAAACATCGATCTCAAGGATCTCCATAACGGGTACTCATATAAAACTATGTGTAGCACCCGTATCAAAAAGTACTGAAGACAAGGCAGAAGCTACTAGAATAGTACCTTTGACTATCGAAGGTCCGAGATCCTACTCCTGCTGGGTCTGTTGCACTGCATATGCCTGACCAGTGTCGTGGCCCTGCGACACAGCCTGGCTACCCTAAGCTGTCCCGCCCTGTTGCCTTTGAGATCCTAGTGTCTGGCTACCACGGCCACGACCACCATCTCTGGCTGCACGCCCTGACGTAGTCCAGTTACCTGACTGGTAAGAAGCCACTGGTCCTGATCCCGCACACGGAGTCTTCACAGAACCCCTCTCACTAGACACTGGTAGAAACTCCCTGCAAAAGCACTGCAGATGACCCATCTTTCCACAAGCTCAGCACTCCACTGGGTCTCATGGACACTACAGCCTCTTGTGCCCCTCTCTGCCACACTGGTAGCACCTGATCGGGCCACCTGAAGAAGATGCCTGGCTGGTACGGCCGCCCTGAGAGAAGTCCATCTGCCTCTTCCTCTTGCCAGCAGAAATAGTACCAGTAACTGGTGCCGAACCGCCCTGTCCCACACCACTAGATTCTCGCAGGTTCCTCTTTGTATTCAACGTCTCGTTCACAATCGCGTGTACAGTAGGTAACCTGAAAACATTCACCAGCGCTCGGATGTCATACCGAAGACCATCTTCAAAACGTCTGGCTCTCAGCATCTCATCACCCACCAGCACGGGTGCAAAGCGCTGAAGCTCTGTAAAATGAGAAGATTAGTCCATCACCGACATAGCGCCCTGCTGCAGATTCATGATCTCTCGATCTCTATCTGCTCTCAGTGTCTCGGGAAAGATGAAGTCCTAGTAGACTGTCTGAAAATCCTCCCACGCCATGTCCCAGTGATGCTCTGACTGGGTGGTAACATCCCACCACCTCTTGGAGGAATCACGCAGCATGTATTTCGCGAGCTTGACCCTCCACCCTGGAGGTATCTCAAGATGCTCGAAAATAGTCTGCATCGATCCTAGCCAAGACTCTGTAGACTTTGGTCCGCCATCCCCTAAAAACATAGGCGGATGCTGCTGCGGGAAGATACGCGTTAGCTCGGCCATAGATGTGGCAGCCTGCGGTGCTCCCTAAAAGGTCTGCATTAACCACAATAAGCCTTCACGGAACTGCGCCTCCACGCCCGTGTCCAGTATAACAGCTGGTGCTGCATCTGGCTCTGCTGGTGGATCAACTGGTAGCCCATGGCCCACCATCTTCAGAGTATAATTGTCACCGCTCTCTTGGAGAACAACTCGCGGTCGTCTAGGCAGCATGACTCTACAAGGTTAAAAGAACGCCTCAGATTCAAGATTATTAAGACTGAAACGAAGGAACCACAAAGGAACAATAGGAAGAAGGTGGTTCAAAATTTTCAAAACAAGACTACACGACGTGTACACTGACTACACGGCGTGTACTTGACTTCCTTTCCCCTGCCCGGGTCATTCTACACGGCTAAGCCGCACGGCTTCCGTTCAACAAATCTACACGGCGTGTATAATATCTACACGGCGTGTACGGAGTTATTTTCCAGCTTCTTGTGTCGTCTGTGACACGGTCGACTACTCGGCTTTACCACACATGGTGTGTTACACCCGTATATGGCGTGTACACCATGCCGTTTCCCAACCACAAGGCTAACTCCACACGGTCTGTCCTCGGACAATACTACACGGCGTGTCCCAAAGTTACACGGCGTGTTCTGAAAGAGGTGACACTGGCCCGTGTTGTTAGTTACACGGTCGAGTCCCCATGTCACACTACACGGCGTGTCTATAATTGACACGGCATGTTCTGTCTAGGAGTTCACCGACCCGTGTTGTTAGTTACACGGCTGGACTCTGGGTCAACACTACACGGCGTGTACAAAACTACACGGTGTGTCTTACCCAACCCCTTTCCCTACCCCGTGTCGCCTCCCACACGGTTTGTGACACGGGAAGAGACTATACGGCGTGTACTCAGGGTACACGTCATGTACTCAAAAGTTCATATTTCTTCCCGAATAGAAGAACATACACAGCATGTATAAAAATACTACACGGCGTGTATACTGGGTTTCTGGACAGTATGCCTTATAAACTTCTCTAGAACCCATAAAATACTGAAAACGACACCTAAGTGTCAAATTTCGACCCGTGGGGGCCCATACACCCCACGAATCAATGTTCGACATCTTATTTGTGTTATAACCAATAACCAGTCAATGATCCACCAAATTCCGGTCAATGGGGGCCCATACTCCCCAAAGACCAAAGTTTGGCATCCATTCTATAAACAAGCTCAAACAATAATACCATATCACAAAGCAGGTATTTATCAAGCAGTTATCACAACATCATGCTTTACTAGCACAACAACTATCACAACAACATGAAAATTCTAATGCACCTATATGGCATGGTAACTATGCATGGCATGTGATATCTAGCATGTGCCTATATGATGCATGAGACGGCATACCCGCATCTCATCTGGTTGCAACTAAATAGAACCCACAGATAAAATATAAACAGCACAATCCAAGTGCATCACCCAACGGTGAAAACATATCAACTGTAAAATTGCAAGATCAAAGAATGAAAAGTACGAGGTAGACTGGATTTTCCCTGTACACAGGTTAGCTACGCCCGAGCACAACTTATTACCAACTACCGTTCATCCTAAATCTGACTACGGCTCCAAATAGTAAGTCAAAGAAAAGAAACTCCTCTAATACCACTTTGTAACGTCCCGGCCCCGGGTGCCACGCAACGGGTGCCCCGAGCCCGGTTCGCCACGTGACCTCAAGCGCATTTCCCCAAACACCAGAGGCTGCCGACTAGAAGCGAGGGCCCAGGTCTGATAGTGGGGAAACTATTCCCTCATTTGTCAAAGTGTAGGGCAGCGAAATACCAAAATAAACATACAACAACAGCAGAAGCAGTAAACATACACAACTAAAATAACTACAGCAGTGGATATAGACAACAATATAAAAGTGATGATGCTACATGTTCAAATTCTAAAAAAACATCCAGAACATGTTATACATCACTGTGATACAACCAAAAGCAAAGTACAACAAAACAAGTAAACAGCTGGCAGCGGCATCGCGAGCCTAGGCTCGGTCCTATGCCCACCTACTCCTCAGCAACTGTCAAGTACCTGTATAGGGACTCTTTCCCCTATCTACATCTACAGTAATGTAATCTGTTTGGGCTGAAAAGCGTGACCCAAATAGGGTGTGAGAAATATATCTCAGTAGGCACCCACCAAAGGCCCGTGCTCAACTGTGTGTAAAACATGCAACAAGTGTGCAATAGTAAATGAAATAACTAAGCAGTACTCAAAAGTAACTAACTTAACAGTTAAATTGCCATTTTATTATTCATTTAATTCCTTTAATTTAGTAATGTTTTTGTGCCCAGCACCAAGCCCTCAGGCTAACCAGAACCGTGCCCTCAGGCTAAAATAGTAACCACGCCCTCAAGCTTTCCCTCAGGCCATACAGAATCCAACCTGCAGGTATTTCCCTCAAGAGTAAAAGAAATTATCGCCCTCAGGCTTATGAAGTGTCGCCTTCAGGAATAGAAGTCAAGCCCTCAGGCATGAAAGGTTGACCTCAGGCGGAATAACGACAGCCCTCGGGCTAAAACAGTCACGCCCACAGGCTAATCACAATAACGCCCTCAGGCTAAATAGGTAACTGGGCCATTCCCAACATATCAAAATGCAGTAAACAAGAAATTCCCCTCAAGGAAATTCTACAGTTACTACATTTAAGGCATACCCTCGAGTATCCTGGCCAAACGGCTAAACAGAGGAACACACCCCTCGGGATGGTCCTGGATCCAAGCAACGATCCCAAACATCATTTTATTATCACCATTTAATCACCTATGCAATTATAGGCATTAAATATAGCAACTACCTCAGCCACACGACACCCCAACATGGGTTTGTGGCATGAAAACGCACAATAATGCACGACAGTTGGAAAATAAACACCAAGCCACCTACCTTATGTGCCAATGAACACTATACCCGAACGTCGGCTCCAGAAACGCCCAAGAACGGTGTAGATATGACGAAGAACAAAACCCATTCAAACGTAAATAACTTACGTTGGGAGAAGAATTGGAAAGAATGGTACCAGGAGGAGGAAGGGTTTACCCGTGCGGTTCCAACGAGATCGTCTGAAGCCGAATCGGAATCCAGACGAACTCCCGACGGATCTTCAAAGGTCCGGCCTCCTCCTTTGGCTCCAAAATGGCTCAAACGCCTCCTCTAACAAATGAGGAGGCTACTGCCTATTTTAATCCAAAAAAACAAAGTACACAGCGTGTACATATGAGTACACGACATGTAATTCTTTCATTTAACTGTTCATTTGGCGGCACCGACACTGTTCACCTGCCGACAAGAGTACACGGCATGTACTCCCGAGTACACGGCGTGTACTGCCACCCAGCTGGCAGCGACTCCACCGCCTTACTTTTTAACCTGACGACTGACTACACGGCGTGTAAAGGACCCCTACATAGCATGTAGTCGGTTACTACACCCTTTGTGGCCGGCGAGGCTACATGCCCTGTGTACTTATCCCAACACGGCCAAAATTACATGGCGTGTGGGAAAAGTACACGGCGTGTACTTTCAAAATTTAGGATTTTACCCCATTTTTCCATATTTTCTCAAAATCACTTAAGGAAAAGGAAAACAAGAAGCTCGTACCTCTAAAACAAGAATCAGGTTCTTACATATAAATTTATTAAATCCATTATTATATCCATCTCTGAGAGGTGATGATGGAAAAAAAATTAGATCCGTTCATGATATGGTAGTCCACCATACACACACTACAAAATGGCGATATTTAGTGGCATAAAATTAGAAGGGGTTATTATAAACCCCCTCTAAATAAAAATTGTAATGGGTTAATAATATACCTTTCAAAATAGATGTAGTTTTGTTGAAAAAATAAACCAAAAATTATTAACTCCCGCCCCTATTTTCTTTAGACCCACACCTATCACCTTTTCCCTACTATTTCCCTACCCCCACCCGTGATAACCCCTCAACCCTCCACTCCCCTATTCCCTATATCACCTCGCCCCCCACCCACTGGGGTAACCCCTATTCTCCCCTCTTCCCTCACCCCTATTCTCCCCTCTTCCATGTATTTTCCTACCCCCACCCATAATAACCCCACCCCTCAATAACCCCTCTTCACTATATCTCCCCATCCCACCCCTGATAACCCTATTTACCCTCTACTATCACCCCCTCCCAGTGCTCCCCTCTCCAGCATCATCTGTTATCACCCCACTCCCTACCCCATTCAGCGGCTTACCCTACCTCCCAATGATCCCCTCCCTTCCGTGCCCCCTCTCTAATGTCCCTAACTCCCATCACAAAAGCTCACCCTCTATTAGATGTCGAAACTGCATCCCCCTCGTGAGTGTGATGGTGCCCACTACTCATGAGGTCGCCCCCTCTCTCTCAGATCATGGAACCCCTTAGATCGAGTCTTATACTCCTCATGTGCAATTCTGTATGACACTCTAATAAAATCAGGTAATTCTCTTCACTGATGAGTCATTGAAACTTTCTTTCAGATGTTACTCCCTTAAGGTATTCCTCTTAAACCATTGCCCAATGGGGACCCTCACATGACCAGTGGGTTTTTATGTATTATTCACTCATTTCATATTTCTTCTAAACCCTAAATGAAACCCTTAGTGAACTAGTTGTTTTAATATTATTTCATTTTCTAAGGGGGAAAAGATTCTTTGGATATCAAGGATACTAATTCTAGACCTAACATATGGTCAACGTCAGTGAAGTAATTGGACTACACAATTTTGATCTTGGTTTCATTAGATTGATTTAGAAAATTAATGCTAAATTTTGTTTCTAGTAATTTCATCATTGATTTTATTTTGTTAATTTCAATCTTTAGAACCACTACGTATGTTTTGAACCACTTATTATTTATCAAAATATTTTTATTCACTCTGATGCCCAGGCATAATCACCATAAATTTAATTTCTATCTAAATTATTGGTATTTGGATTCTGTTACTATTAACTACCTATAAGACATATTATTTATAATAAGTGTCACTTATTTATGCAGTTTTATTTTTAAATTCATGTGCATTTCTTTTTTAGAAAATGAAAAAACATTGTTTGTTTTTCCAACCGTTCTTCATAACTAATAAAGTCTATGATCAATTTTCAATAAGCAATTCCAAAATATTCTGAAGTATGATATTTTTTGTTGAACACACTTCTCATGTATTTTCTATAATTGTTAAAAGGGAAAAATATTTTTTGTTTATTTATTTTAATGAAAAAAATAAACTTTAAAGAAATTTAGTTTTTAATTTTCATATATAGAAAAGAGATTTAAATTTTATATTTTTTTATTTAAAGTATTTTATGAAGGAATTTTCTTTAGATGTTTTCTATTATACAAAATTTATTGAAAACTTTATTATTTTTCCCTATGTATATTTGATGATATTTAATTTATATATTCTATTTCCATTAATGCAGTATAAATGGATAAATCATGGATTTTCTAGTAAAGAAAAACTCATGAGTATAATGAAGGATTGAATAAATTTCTCAATTTTTCATTCAAGAAACAATCTATTAAGAAAAGAATAATATAGCCTTGTCATAATAAAAAATTTAAGAAATGGTTGACCAGAGTTGAATCATATTCTTATCTGAGTAAAAAAATCTTATTGAATACACCAAGTGGACATGGCATGGAGAATTTAATGAAGTTGAAGTAACGTCGAGTATAGCACAGGAGAATGATACTTCTCCCCATAATATTGATCCTCTAGATCCTTTGGAATAAATGGTCAATGTTTCGTTTGGTCTTGATAATATGCTTAGTGATAATGAAATAGACTCATCTCTTGGTGTAAACATGGTTGAAACTTCTATAGAATTTTCTGAGTTATTGAATCATGTGAATCAAGAGTTATATGAATATTGTAAAAAGTACTCCAAATTGTATTTTATAATAAAATTGTACCACACGAAGTGTTTATGTGGAATGATTGATAAGTAAGTGATAATGATTTTGGATTTTCTAGAGACTCTTTTAAATATTCCAAAATACCTGAATCTTTTTATGAGGCTAAGAAAATCATCAATAAACTTCTAATTAATTATGTTAAGATACATTCTTGTTCGAATGACTGCATGTTGTATTGGGGGGATTATGAGGACCGAGAAATATTTAATGAATGTAAAACATCTAGGTGGAATGAAAAAGTTTTTGGAAGAAAAAAAAGAAACAATCAGAATTTTTTTCGTTATTTCCTACATAAACAAAGGTTCTAATGACTATTTATGTCTAGTAAAACTGCCAAGAATATGCATTGGCCTGAAATTGAAATAATTAATGATGAATTAGTGAGGAATCCTACAGTTTATAAAATAGGAAGAAATTTAATTTCAAAAATAATCAATTTTATTTAGTTCCTAGAAATGTTCTCTTGGGTCTTGCAGCTGATGGTTTTAGTCCTTTGGGTAGCATTAGTTCAAGTTATAGTATTTAGCCCATAATATTGATACCATATAATCTGCACCCATGGATGTGTATGAAATAAACATCTATGATTATTTAAATGATCATTTTTGGGAAATGAATGCCAAGAAATGACATATATGTCTATTTAAGACCTCTTTTGAAGGAGTTGAAAAAGTTCTTGGTGGATGGAGTTGACACTTATGATGTCTCCATGTCTGAAAAGTCTAAAATGAGAGCATTATTACTATGGACAATCAAAAACTTTCCCAGACTTAGTACCTTATCTATATAGAACAATTATACCAGATTAACTTGTCGGACTTGTAACTTTGACACAACTCTATTGTGTTTTCCTCAAAGTAAAAAGTGGTGTTTTGGGGGCATCGTTGATTTCTTGGTGATAGTCATAAATTTCAATTGAAGAGATTATATTTTGATGGAAATAATGATTTTTAAAAACCTCCAATTCTATTTTCTGGCATGGAGATTTTTAAAAATGTAGAAAATATAAATGTGTCATTTGGAAAGACAAAAACACAGGATGGTAAAGGAAAGCAAGATCGGGTTAATAACAATTATGGCGACTCCAAACAATGGGAAAAGTCAATATTTTTTGAATTTTCATATTGGGAGACTAACATGTTACATCACAATTTTGATTTCAATCATATGGAGAAAAAAGTCATGTGATAATTTCATTTATATTTTTTGAATCAAAGTGGAAGGAAAAAAGATCATCTTAAGGCTCGAAAATATCTCTAAACAATGGGTATAAGAAAGTATTTTTGGCCTCATGATAAGGGGAAATATTAACCGTGTATTTTTAAAATAGAAAATTGAATGAAAGATTCCTTTTTGAAATGTCTAATGAATATGAAGTTTCCTGATGGTTATTCGAGCGACATTTCTAGATGTATCAATATGAAAGATCATAAATATCTGGTTTGAAAAGTTATGATTTTCATGTCATTATGGAGAAAATACTTCCCATTGAAATACATAATGTGTTTCCAAAAATATATCTGCAATATTGATAGAGTTATGTGCATTTTTTCAACAAATATGTGGCAAGATTATCAATCCCATTGATCTTGAGAATTCCCAACATTGAATTTTTCTCACACTTTTTCATTTGAAGATGTTATTTCCCCCATAATTTTTTACTGTAATGATTCATGTCTGTGTGCATCTAGTTGTTGAACTACAATTGGGTGGGTTGGTATAGTATCGATGGATGTATCCCATTGAATGGTAATTTAAAATTTTATACATATATTATTTCACATCATAGTATTTTGTTTTTTATTCTTGTTATTTGGGTATTTTATATAGATATTTGGGATATTTAAAGTCTTATGTTCAAAATAAGGCTCAACTTGAAGGTTCTATTGCTGAGATGTATATATCAGAAGAATTTTTGACATTTTTTTCAAGATATTTAGATGGGATTGAGACCAAATTCGATAGGTAATGTCATGTTAATGATGAAGTAATGGATGTTGAAAATGATGAAGTGTATACTGTGTTTTCAAATATTAGAATACCAGTTGGTAGTTGTACTAATTTTGTCTTAAATTCCATTTAGATGAAACAGGCGCACCGACAAGAGTTATTCAATTGCGAAGAGGTGGATCCATTCATACAGTAGGGATCAATTTATGTTTTAGTATTTAGTAATTTAAGTATTATGACTTATTATGTTAATGATCATTACTTTTAGGGAATACGCGTTACATGTGAAGAGAAAAATGAGGAGTCAAACATGCTCTTTATCTGTAGTACAAAATATTGTAAGTAAAGACTTTGTTGATTGGTTTATTAGATGGGTAAGTTAAAAGAATTACTGATAATTTAATATGGATTGATAATTATTTTCTTAAAAATTATTGTTTTTAGGTATTTTTGGAAGATGTGATTGGTACTAGATAAGATGATTTGAATCATCTAATACAAGGCCCTCTTCTGAATGCTAAAATGTTTTATGTATTCAATATTAATTGATTAATTTTTCGTACAATGGATCATGAAAAATGATTAAAACAAAAAATTTTAGAGTGTACATAACTTATTGAACTGAATGTGTTTTAAGTTACCATAATAGAAATGCAATTGATGTAGATCATTTATACTATAGGATGTTGAAAGATATTATTGAGCTCAATTACTATAGAAAATTTGTGCCTCTTCCTAAATGTATATGGGATGATACAACAACTGGTAAAGGTTTTAGAAAATATTATTGGGGTTTTAATGTTGTCAATTTTAGTAAATTGATTTAGAGTGGAGAATGTGAAGAGCGTGAACCTTTCATTTATGCATCTCAAGCTCACATGGTTTATTTTGTTGAGGAATATCCTAAATGGAGTGTTGTGGTGCATCTTAAGCCTACAGATTTGTATGAAATGGGTGAAGATTATGAGGATATACAGGAACACACACCTTTTGATGAAGAAGAGTTGAGTAAATATTTTCACAATGAAATTGAAAATATTCAACTAGAAAGTGAAGAGGAATATGATGATGTTTTATTTATGAATTTTTAGGAAGATGAAAACAATTTGGAATGAATACTTACATTTGTTTTTTTTTGAATTTTTGGAATTATTTTGACTAACTAGAGAAAACATATTTATATTGTGTTCATTTTTTTTATATTTCCATTTATGTTGTTGGTATTTTTTTGTGTCATGGGAAACCATTGTGTTGTCTTATTTTCTTAAAATAGTTAGAAGAGAAGATGTCATTTTTTTAACAAAACATTTTCTTTTCAATTTATTCCACTACTTGTTTTGTTTTTTTCTATATATCATGGAACAATATATGCATTTGAACTATAATTAAATTTTTTTAATGTTTTATGTTTTTCAATGTTTTTCACTATGTTTCACATGACAAAACAATTAATGTGTCTTACAAATTGCATATTTAACTCAATTTTTTTTATAACTTCATGACAATGGATAAGAAGTATATAAGTATGGTTAGTTAAATTTCCATGTACCCTTGTCTTCTCACATTATTAAGGAAACCAACCATAATTTTGGAGTTAGGATCCACTATAGGCATACTGATGTTATAGACTACACATTATAATTGTTTCTTCAAAATCACTATTCTTGTAATCACCATGTATATATTTCTAATTCAAAATGGCCTAGAGCTCAGAATATAAATGAACAACATAAAAAACAATCAATGATCAATGTGAATGTCAATTCTTCCTCGACTGAAGATGTTCTATCAAGCTCAATACGAGTGCATATCACCAAAGATGTTTCCCCTAGCAAACACATTCTTATTATGGTCAATCAACACAATTCACATTATTAGAGTCAAATGCAGATGACAATATTCAATTAACTAGTCATGAAAGTGGATTTAGTGTTAAATATGAGATGGGTGTGAATGTTTCTCTGACATCAATTGGTGAAAGGATGGAAAAAGAAATGAACTGGTGGGATATGCAATGTTATAGGAACATCCAATATCATTTATGCATTATTTATTTTAATTAATCCATTTTTAAAATTATTTCATTATTTGATTAGATTTGGAGGGTTTGAAAAAATCGAAAAAGATGTGAATGGAGAAAATTTGGTCATTGGTGAATGAAAAAGTTATAGTGATCTTTGATGCTCAGGGTTGTCAAATTGGGGAAGAAGGAGGTTTATATTTACGTGCAATAGGACATATAGCTAGGACTAAATTTCCTATAGATTATGAATCTTGGAAAAGAATACCAAATTCACTAAAAGAATACAAGTTATGCATATTTATTATGGTAATTTTTTTATTGATTTAATGACTTTTTATGTTTTATTTTAGAATTGCACAAATAATATATTTATTTTTTTAAAAATACCTACTTTCAATTTATGCATGAAAAGTTGGGAAAGTGTTTGGTAAGCTTGCAATAGGGAAAAAATGGAGAGATAATAGACAGATTTTTCTTCATAAACATTATGATTATAGCTTAACTAAAGAACAAAATGTTGAGTATAACTATCTTAATGGTATAAAAAATGAGCAATGGAAAAGTCATATTCTCATTCATGATAAGAAAAAACACAAAGTACATTCATATTTTTTTAATTTCCATCATATTTTAACATTTAATTTTTTTTATATTCATTAAATGCAACTAAAATGTTTATATTTATATGTCCAAGACATGTGTAAGAAATATTCACTAAATCATAGCAGTCAAACCATTCCACATACATCTGTAACTAAAACATTTTCCTGCAAGAACGATGATATGGTTGTATATAATTTATATTTTTAGAAATTAGTTTCATATTATTTATTTTTATAAAAGAATTTATTATAGGAGAAGAACTATGGACATATGATTGGTAGAGACAATCAATGGGATGTGGTCTATCTAAAAAGTGATAGATCATACATAAATGATGATGAAAAAACAATCGAAGTAAGAATTCATATTAAATTTGTGTTACTTTTTGACAAAACCAAAATGATGTCATCTTCATATAGGAAAAAATGAGTGTGGTTTTAAGTGAAGTGGAACTATCACTAAATTCAATGATTTCTCCATATGATGGGAAAAGTATTTAGGAAGTAACATATGGTTCATGTACATTCTCTTGGGTTGGGAGCATGTCTGAAATGTGTATTCAGATCATCCTCTCAATGATTTGGAGGAATCAATGACACTATATCTAATTTCCATCCTATATCTCAAAAAGAGGTTGCTGATTTGAAATCAATGTTTAGTCAAGAAAAATTAAATTTACAAAGGAACAAAGATGATTTATCTCACAAAAGGCACAAATTCTTATGATCATTGATGTTCTTAAAGGGATGGGGGACAATATTCCTTTAATGAATGTCAATATAACCAATGATTCTAGAAATTTATTTTTCATTAGCTTATTTACAGTGTGTTTAACTTTCCATCCCAAACGTAGTTATTTTTAGAATGTTTAAACAAAAAAAATGCTGCTACCATCAAATGTTAGAAGGGACCTAGAAACTAATATCATATTCATGATATATATACAAGTGTTCTTGTTCATTTTTGAAACATCACAATGCCTTGGGTTTTAGAGATTTTCAATTCCACTATCAAATTATATATAAAAACGGTGGCATTGTTTGGATCTAGGATAAAAAATCTCCATGTTCTCTGAAACAGCATCCCATATAACCATGTGTTCATTATTTTTTTAACATCACAACTATCACTGATTCCACCGTAGTTCACCTGTATGAGATTTAGACCAATACCATATGTGAACTTGTTGTTGGATAATTCACCATCCAAAAACCATACATAGAATCCTACTTATTTTGATTGTATGTAGCCAATTGATCATTTATAGTGTTTTTTTCTTATGAACACAAGTGTATTGTTTTAATGTTCGAGAATTTTTAGATCACAAATCTTTAAAAAATAAAAGTATGCAGTATTTATCCATTTATATGGATTGTTATTTTTATTGTTAGCTACAAACATGTACTTTTAATATATGTTTCATGACTTTTATTATTTTTAAATGCTAAAAATATTATGTTTTTAAATCTTATTTTGGATTCCATTAATGAAGAATATGTGGGGAAACCTAAGATCAACCTTCACTAAATCATAGAAGATCATCTGGAGGAAGTGATGTTAATTAGAAAGTTGTACATGTCCATTCTTTTGTTGAGGTATTTGATATAATAGTCTTCTAATTTGTGGTTTATCTTTAATTTTTCCCTTTGTTTAGTATCCAGAGTCCATTACCATCCTCATACCGCGCCTTAGGGTTATCACTATGGAAATCATGACCAATAATCACCTTTCGATTTGAGTATCCCCACTAAGGCTCCTTGATCAACTAAATCAAGGATGACTTCATTATAATCTTATAAAGAAATATGTACTTAATTATTTCTCTAATGTTTAGATGCATTGCTACAATCTCCTCTAATCAATTCTACACATTAGTTGATTCCGGTTCAAGATATTCTCTGGACTTCTGACTCAATGCATCTACAACCACATTCCCTATTATTTGGGGAAAATAGATACTGAAATTATAATACTTGATAAAATTGATCCACCTTCACTTGAATATAGTTAGTTCCCATGAAGAGAAAATATGTTTCATGCTCATGTGGTCCAAATAATCCATTAATAATTTGTTGATGAGATAATTACACCACAAATTTATCTCAAAAGAAACCACCACCAACTGCATATCATATGTGTAATAGTTACACTCAAGAGGAATTAACTACTTATACCTATGATAGATCAATGTAATCTACTTCATCAACCCACATCCCATAATCTGATAGGAAGCATCAAAAATGAACTTAAAACACTCCCTACTCATGAAACTAATGAATTGGAGAAGTCACCAACATTTATTTCATCTAATGTAATGATTCTTTACACAAATAAATCAAAATGATATCTAGGTTCTTAATATCATGAGTTGTTAGTAAGGTTGTATCTTGAGAGAAATTGGGCACAACACTCCTATAACAACCTGTCATGTGAAGAAAAATATGAACCTCTTCCATGTTAATGGTTGTTTCCCATGAAAAACCTATCTCAACAATGGATTGTTATACAATCACACCCAGTTGAGACACCACATTCCCTTGAAAACCCACCTCCCACATCTAGAAAATATGTTTTGATAATTTCTCATAAATATGGTGGTGTAAAATGGCCTTGAAGATGGCTCTGAGATTCTTGGAATTATCTTCCATTTACATAGTGTAGATCAAGATATCATTGAAGAATATAACAATTAAATTTTCATGGAATTCAAAGAACACAAAGTTCATTATCCTCACAAAAAAAACATTTTTTTCCAAACACCAAACCATCTAACCATGAACTTAATATCCCATACCAACATATAAAGAAAATATTCAAGAAATATTAATATTTTAACATTATCTATTGATATCTATATGAGATATAAATAATAAAAAACCAGATTGATATCCTTAACTTATTGAATAATTCATTGATCCACAGAAGGGGGTAATGTTTTTTTGAACATCATCAGATTTAAACATAGATAATCAATGCATAACCAAATACCACTGTCAAACTTATTAAAGAATAAAAATAGAACACCACAAAAAATGTTACATTTCAGATAAAACACCTATACATAATATCCTCCACATAAAACCATGACTCACATAATTCCATATGCGCTATTAGATTTGGAGCCTTAGAAATTTTAGATGCACTCAGTTGTAGCTCTATACAACACTCAACATCACACCGAGGTGGTAGGGTTATATCTGGCTCTATAAAAATATCTTGTAAATCATACACAACTATAGAAAAATCCTTTTTAGGATATTACACTAATATCTACTCCAACTGTGATAAAAGAAGCTTCAATAGCCTCCCACTAATCTAATAACCTCACTCGCCAATGATTGTCATTCGATGGTACTCCCCATTAAGAAAAAACTATCTTATAGATGTATTATATGACATCATATACAGAATATAGCCAATCCATATAGAGTATAACATTATATGGTTTCATCTTCAATACAAAATGGTCTCCCATTTACTTGTGATTCCCCACCACAATCCTATATCACTGGTACACAACATATAAAACATCATGACCTTCAACCCGCTGAGATAACACCAATGGAACTTGAAATATCTACACATCCAATACCAATATATAGACCCAAGTAGGGAGAAAAAAGAGTCCAATATTTTGGATCACACAATTAAAAAATGATTGGATTAATAATGAATTATACCTCAAACAACTCATAGTTCTATTAGAACTACCACCTCAAACATGTGAATCTGACCACACCCGACTCCCCTTATAGTCTATTTTCCACCTAAATGGGCATGATATAGAATAATTAATTGTAAATATGGAGTATAAAAATTCCATAACTATAAAATCCATCATCCCTCAGCTAATAAAAAATCACTGATGGTCTCTACCATGACAAATTCCTTCAAGGAAACTATTACTGCTACCGAAAAGGGGTTCGAACACCCATCTGAAACTAGACTCCCTATACAGTAAGAAACTAATCCTAGTTGTGACCATTTACCCTAAAAATAGAATTAATATGTGAATCCAATGGAAGGTTCTATAAGACTACCTTTCCTAGATGGATGAGAAAAGATTTTTGGTGGTCACTTCCCAACTATTGAAAACCCAGACTACATGAATACCTACAGTCCACTCCCGGAAACATTGCTCCTTTAGGTGCCATGTCTTCCAACCTCTTGTGGATAAAATCCCAAGTAATTATTCTTATCTATAACCTCATACTTTATTAATAATGTAGATAAATATGGAGTATAATTTTTTTGATAATATACATGTTCATTGGCCACACATCTTCATCAAGACGCTATACTATGGAATCATCCAGAAAAATATCTATAGAAAAATGAAATAGGTCCATGAACCTGATCCCTTGAACCTATGAAGTCGTTATCCCCTTGATAAAGGGAAAATATATGTGGAAAACTTCATTAGTTTCATGAACTCGATACCATGAACCTTATTACATGAACTTGTGATGTTGAACCATGTTTTGTGGGGTGGATATCTCATCTTGGCACTAACACATTATCCCTTAGCCATTTCACCCCATTTTATCTCATATCATATGGTCTCAACCTTAAACATTACTTAATCTTGGTATAAGTCAATAATTTCACTTTAATTCACATGGAGGATCTTTTCAGGTTTAGAGTTTTAGATAATTAGGCCATAAGTATTACTAAACAAAAACATAGAAATACAAAGTGGACACTTCCATCAATATCCATTTCTTTCATACCAATAAAAAGTTTAAAAATAAAAACAGTTTCTTTTGATGTTTAATCATCATAACTTTTACTTAATTCTATACTTGACTCTATTCTCCCTTAAATCATGTGAAAACATTTAAAACATTGGATGAGCACAAAAATCTCAGTAAGGGAAATAAAAAATAACGAAAAACCATTATTCTAGTTAAAACCTGATAACCCATTCAATGTTCTTTGAGCGAATGAAACAAAACATTTTCACATGAATAACACTCATAATGTTTTTCAATGAAAAACACTAAAACAAATATCAATAAATTAAAACTCATTTAGGTGAATTAAGGCATAATATAAATAAAACCATTTCAAACATCTTCCAATTGAAATAACCATATGGTTCAATTCCAAATTGGAGATCTATAATGGGGATCACCCTTCGTATAAGCTATATCGGGATCAAGCATGAGCTATAATGGGGATCAAACCTTCATATAAGCTCTGTTGGGATCAATCGTGAGCTATAATGGGTCTCAACCCTTTGTATAAGCTATATTGTGCTCACTCGTCTCGTATAATCCTCATCTACCATTTTATGAATAAAACATATTCATCACAAAACCCCTTTTTAAAAGCTTCTTCTAATCCCATAGGAAAAAAATCCATATAAAAATATTAGTTTAATTTAAGAACCCATTTTCAATACCAAGAAACCCAAATAAATTAATAAGGTATTTATTTTCATTTTAAATGACATTAAGGATTATAGAGGAAGCCAAATATCAAATAACGGTTACGGTGGTGGGAAAGTTTTTGTCACTATATACGTTAAAAAATAATTTTTTCGTTTAGTAAAATGATTCATAGGAAAATATTCCCTTTGAATGAAATTGAGATTAAAACGGTTTTATTATACAATGTATAAAATAAGGTCATATATAAATCAAAATATGCCTCAATGAAAGGAGGTTGAGACGATGTCCCTTACCTAGAGTCCAACTTGTCTTGTTCTTTCTTTATATTCCTGAATAATAAACTTATGTTAATTTTTACTTGATTCATAACTTTTTTCAAGTTTATTATTAATTTTATATTACTTATTACCATTTTATAAAAATTACATTATTATTTGAGTTCATATCGGTCATTTTGTCGATATTTGGTACTCGAGTAAAAAATGAACTTGTTTTGATATAAAGTGTCCATGTGGTCATAATTACATCATCTACATAATTATATTCATGATTTAAATATTATATATATCCATTATATTTTTATTTATAATATTCTAAAATATTTGGAGATAATAAATGAAATTCACTGTTCATGAAGACGGTAGACCGTACATACGCATGAATGCTACTTTCAGTTATTTTTCATATTAAAGGAATAAAAAATAAATGATATAAATGTATATAATAATACGAATATCATATTTATTTCATTTATGTGTCATAGGTTTAATAAAACCATGCTTTATATGTTTCATTTATGGCATGAATGAGTCATATCACATTGAGTGGGCAATATTCCGCACTTCCACAAATGAAATTATAGTATTTATACATTATAGAAAGCATAAAGGTATATTCTAAATAAATATTACAGAATAAAATAGAAAATAGAAATATTATATATATCATATATAAATATAGAGCCATCATAATGGCCACCATGATATATGGTATGAGAAAATTGAACAATCATCATTTTGTGAGGTCGTAGTTCTTCGTACATAGAAACAGTATGTTTGTATCCATTAGATTGAGGTGTGTGTAAGTGTATCTCGAATAATTATTATAAAAACATTATAAAATATTTAGGATACTATTATTTTTATTTAATCATAGAATAATAATATCAAAGTGAGTGTAGAAGAAAAATAAAGGAGCAGAACTTGAGCGAAGACGTTACATCTAAATTAGGTAACATCTTTTGATTAGACCCAAAAGGCTTTCATGAATTGGATTATTCCCAAGGTGAGGCTTCTATGAGGAAGGCAGGGATGTTGGGAGATTATTTTAGTATATGTTTTATGAGTCAAGGGGCTTGATAAGTGTGAGTAATTGGGTAGAGGGGGTGACCTTTTATAAGAGGGAGGAGGGGCACTTTAGGATGGTCTTGAAATATTGTTTTATTATAAATTAAATTTCAATTAAAAATGGTCCAAAACTCATATAAGTCTAACATAATATGATTTTGTTCTAATAACCATCATAAAATAATTTTTAGGCAAGTTTATATCATAAAATTAACATTATTTTTTTAGCTTTAACCCTTAGTTAAATACATTAACTCTTACCATGTCTTCTTGTATTTTCACAATATGTGGTAACTATAGTTAATTTAAAATGACAAGGGAATAAAAAGTGGATAATTAATGACATTTTTAACATTATATAATTATTTTATCATAATATTATTTATTTAATACTATTATATCATTTAATAAAATATGATTTTTTTTTAAAACTCATTTATGTCAATTTTGACACTATTTAGTAATTGATTTTTTGTTAAAGTCATAAAAACTATATTCCTTCGAACCAAAGAAATTAACTCAAATTAAATATGTAACAATAATCCATAAATTCATGTATGGAATCAAAATTTTCAAATTATATTTATTGTAATATTTATAATATCATTTATTTGAATCTTTCATTAATAAGGTAATCATTGCATTATCATTGTATCATAAATATAATTATTTATTTGATGTATAAAAATATAAATAAAATATCATGATGTATAAAATATTTTTAGCTTCGTAATTTATATTTATATTCAAATATATCAATTTTATAACCCTATATTAATTTTTTTAGTAAAAGATGCATGTTTATGTTATATTTCTCTTTACTTTGAATTAATTCTTATAACATGTCATTATCACAAACAAGTTGCTCCATGGGGTCCCAAAATTAACCCAAGAAAGCCCACAATAAGACATATCTCATACAATAGTATTATTACATGTTTTAGGGTAGTTTAATATTATTATAATATTATTTTTTTACTCTTATTTACCAGATTTACCCTTTAACCATGGTAAATAAATATAATTTCTGAAGTTACTATACATAATGTCCAAAAATAAAAGGTACCTATTTCCACAATTTGGACCTTCTAATTGAAAATATGTAATCCAAATTTTCAAATTCAAAATACTGATTTATGAGAAATTAATTTATAATTAATTCTCGTTGTCAAAACTAGAAAGCGGGTTTTTAGGAAGTAATAACTATCAAAAGATTGACATATGTTTATATCCAATTTCAATGGGGAATTTCTTAAAATGAGTAAAATTGGATTAAATGATAAAAAAATAATCCAATTAAAATTTAAATCCAATTAAAATAACAACATAACTCTATAAATAAATTATATGAAAAGGCGGTTTTGAATTAAAATGTAGTATTTTCCATTATTCATTAAAAAGTGAATTTCATTAGAAAAACACCAAAATTTCAACCAAAGTGAATTATTATGTTCTATTTATAAAAAAGATTTTTATTTTTCAAATATAACATATAAAATTGAAAAATAGTATATTTAAAAAGTAAATGGAAAATTCTTCCATTTAAACTTACTTTTCATAAAGTTAAGGAATTTATTTAGGAGCATGATTAAGAACATAAGGAAACATAATTACTTGATGTATTTATATTTTATAAACACAATTTGATTCTCATAATATTCCCAAAATATGATGTATATAACTAAGAATAACCTTAAGTATAAAATATCACACAAACCATAAAGGATATCAATATCATAAAACTGAGGTCCAAAATTAAAGAAATACTTCCACATTAAAAAAATCCATACATAAACATAACCCCAAAAAACTTCTCCCAGAAAGTTCCTTAACAACTTATTATCACATCACACAAAACATCAAGAGGTTCATCTAAAATCTTGAAATTATGGTTATCCTTCCAAAAATACCGGTCACTCAGCTGCTTCCATCACTTCACCAGATGTCTCAACATCAACTGTAGTAGCACCAAAAGGATTTTCCCAAACTTTTTTTATGATCATATTGATTTCCTCCATTGGTAATTAACTTCAGAAACTTATTTTAATAACGTACCAACTCATTGCAGCTAAAGAATCTTACTATAGACTAGTTATATATTATTTCATTTTTAGATACTTCATGACCCTTTTCTTTGCAGACACGAACCATGTGACCAAACTGACCACACCGATAACATTTCTATATCCTAACATACATTCCCTAAAATGTGATTTACCATAATTTGAACAATTTTTGGGCTTACATCCAAAATAATTAGTTGGTTTCTTCTCCATTTCTTGGTACCTTGACCATTTATTACTCTTATCATCTCATGGAACATAATTTTCGGCGAACTCCATTTCAAATTTCTCTCTAGAATGAACCACTTTTCCATAACTTTTAAATTATAAGGAGATCAAATCTCTTAATAGCCCCGGTTTCAATCTTGAGTAAAATATATTAATTTTACTATCAATTTCTCGAATAAAATTCAGAACATACCTAGCCAATCTTGTGAAGTTCGCTTCATATGCAGCAACTGAATCATTATCATTTTTCTTTAATTCCAAGATTTGTTTCTCAATCCTAAGATGAACAAACTTAGTGAAATATTTCTCAAAGAATATATCCTTAAATTATTCCCATTCCATGGAATCAATATCATTTTAATCTCTAGTATTATTAACAATTGACCACCATCAATCAGCTTCACATTCAAAATGACAGATGTAAAGAGTTACATATTGACGTTCTGAACATCCCATGACTTAAAATCTATTCTCCATAGTATGGATACATCCTTCAACAACCACTGGGTTAAATGATCCATTTAACGATGGGGGATTTTTCCCCATAAAATGTTCCACTACTGACATATTCTTCTATAGTTGATCAGGATGATCTGATGCATGGATACCACTACCACTTATAGCCTGATTCAAATGATCCATCACTACAACAAACTATTCTGTTCCAATTCTCACCACCTCAAGTTTGTGATTTAAAAGGTTGTTTTCCTGTCGATTCCTTCCCATTATAGCATTCCTATTTCCTCTATGTAAAAACATCTTGAACAGACATGGTTTATATGAAGAAACATTGTAATCTTAAAATGATACATCATTTCAACTTAACCATAAAGTAAAATCCTCTAAAGGAAACAAATTAACATCATCATAACATATAAAGTTATCTAAACCGACCTCTTATACCAACTATAAGGCCCCATCCTTAAAAATTACTTAATCTTGAGATAAGTCAATAATTTAACTTTAATTCACATCGAGGAGCTTTTCAGTTTTTGAGATTTAGTGAAATAGACTATAAATATTACATAACAAAAACCTATAAATACAAAGTGAACACTACCAACAGTATTGGTTTCTTTTATAACAATAAAACTTTTAAAAATAAACATGGTTTCTTTTCATGTTTAATCATAATAACTTTTCCTTGATTCTATACTTGACTCTATTCTCCCTTAAATCTTGAGAAAACATTTAAAACATGGGATGATCACAAAATTCTCATTAAGGGATATATAAATAAAGAAAACCCATTAGTCTAGTTATAACCTGATAACCCGTTCAATGTTTTTTGAGCAGATGAAAAAAAACATTTTCACGTGAATAGAACTCATACTTTTTTCTAAATGAAAAATACTAAAACAAATAGAAAGAAATAAAAACTTATTTAGATGACTTAGAGCATCATATAAATAAATACCATTTTAAATATCTTCCAATTGGAATAACAATATGGTTTACTTCAAAATTAGGGATATATAATGTGGATCACCCTTCGTATAAGCTATATTGGGCTCACCTATGATCTATAATGGGGTTAAACCCTTCGTATAATATGTTTCAAACTCACATATGAACTATAATGGGTCTTAAACCTTCTTATAAGCTATATCGGGCTCACTTGTCTTATATAATCCTTATAAACCATTTTTTGGATAAAACATGTTCATCAAAAAAGCCCTTTTTGAAAGATTCTTCTAATACCATATGAAAACAAAATCCAAATAAAAATACCATTGTCATTTAAGAACCCATTTTCCATATCAGTATACCTAAATAAAGGAATAATGGATTCATTTTCATTTTAAAAACCTTTTAATGCTTATAGAGGAAACCAAATATCAAATAACGTTTACAGAAGCAGAGAATTTGTTGTCGCCATATACGTTAAAAAAATTCATTTTTTTCATTTAGTAAAATGATTCCTAGAAAAACATTTCATTTTAATGAAATAAAAATTCAATGGAGTTTATTATACAACTTATAAAATAAGGTCATATATAAATCAAAATATGCCTCAATGAAATGAGATTGAGATGATGTCCATTACTTAAGTCCAACTTGTCTCGTTCGTTCTTTATATTCCTAAATAATAAACATAGGTTAATTTCTACTTTATTAGGAACCTTTTTAAAATTTATTATTTATTTTATATTACATATTATAATTTTAAAATAAATAAATAATTATTTAAGTTCATATCGCTCATTTTTTCGATATTCGGTACTTGAGTCAAAAATGAACTTGTTTTGATGTAAATTGTCAATGTGGTCATCATTCAATAATCCCCAAAATGATATAAATGATATAAATATCATATATATCCATTATATATGTATTTATAATAGTCCATAATATTTGGAGATAAGAAATTAAATGCACCGTTAATGGAGACTGTAGGTCGTACATATGCATGAATGCTACTTTCATTTATTTTTCATAATAATGGAATAAAAAAATGATATAAATCTATATAATAATACTAGTTTTATAATAATTTCATTTATGTCTCATAGGTTTAATAAAACCATGCTTTATGCATTCCATGTATGGAATGAATGAGTCATATCACTTTGAGGGGGAGGTAGTTCGCACTTCCTCGAATGAAATTATCGTATTTACACATTATGGAGAGCATAATGTTGTGATGTAAATAAAAATTACAGAATCATGGAGAAAATATAAATATAATATATATCATATATAAATACACTTCCATCATAATGACTACCATGAGAGGGGTTAAGAGAAAATTAAAGAATCATCGTTTCTTGAAGCAGTAGTTCGTCGTACACAGAAGCAGTATGTGCGTATCCATTAGATGGAGGTGTGTGTAAGTGTAGTTATAGTATTTTTTATAAAAAAAACCCATGAATATTGAGGAATTTTATATTATTATTTAATTATAGAATAATAATATCATAGTAAGTGTATAATTAAAATAAAGGAAAGGAACTTGAGAGAAGACGTTACCTCTAAATTGGGTAACTTCTTTAGATTTGAGCCAAAAGGCTTTCTTGAATTACCTTCTGCCCAAGATTAGGCTTATATGAGGATGGTAGGGATATTGGGAGCATATTTGAGAAGAATTTGGATGATTCAATGGGCTTGAGTGGTGTGAGTAAGTGGGTATATGGGTTGGCCTTTTATAAGAGGGGGGGCACTTTAGGATTGTCTTGAAATGTTATTTTATTGTAAATTAAATTTAGATTAAAAATAGTCCAAAACTCATTTAATTCGAATATAAGATGATTTTGGTTCTAATACCGATAATCAAATAGTTTTTTGACAAGTTTATGTCATAAAATTAACCTTATCTTTTAGCTTTATCCCTCAATTAAAAACATTAACTCTTACCATGCCTTCCTTTATTTTCGCAACATATGGTTACTATTGTTAATATAAAATGAAAATATAACCAAAAGTGGATCATTAATGAAAATTTTAACATTATATAATTCTTTTGGCCAAATCATATTTTTTAGGACTATTATATCATTTAATAAAATAGTATTTTTTTTAAAACTCATTTATATCAATTTTCACACTATTTAGTAATTGATTTTTGTTAAAGTCATAACAACTTGATTCCTTTGAAAAAAAGAATTAAACCAAAAATAATATTATATAATAATCCATAAAATTCATTTATGGAATCAAAATTTTCATATTATATTTATTTTAATATTTATAATATCAATTATTTTAATCTTTCATTAATAAGGTAATCATTGCATCATCATTATATCATAAATAAATTTTTTTTATTTAATGTATAAAAATATAAATAAAATACCATGATGTAGGAAATATTTATATATTTTAAATTTATATTTATAGTCAAAGATATTAGTTATATAACCCTATATTAAATTTTTTTAATAAAAGATTCATTTTTAAGTTATATTTCTCTTTACATTAAATTAATTATTATAATATGTTGTTATCACCCCTGAGTGGCTCCATGGGGTCCCAAAATTGACCCACGTATGCCCATGGTGGGAAATATCTCATCCAATAGTATTAGGACAGGTTTTAAGGTAGTTTAATATTATTATAATATTACTTTTTACCTATATTTACCAGATTTACCCTTCAACCATGGTAAATATAAATAATTAATAAAGTTACTATTCATAATGTCAAAAAAGGAAAGGTACCTATTTCCAAAATTTGGAACTGCTGATTAAAAATATGGAATCCATTTTTCTAAATTCAAAATATATATTTGGAAAAAATTAATTTAAAATTAATTCCCATTGTCAAAACCAGAAAGAAGGTTTTTAGGAAGTAATAACTATTAAAATATAGACATGTGTTTATGTCCAATTTAAATGGAAAATTACATCCAATGAACAAAATTGAATTAATTGATAAAAATTTAATCTAGTTACACTTTAAAACCATTTAAAACAATAATATATCTAAATAAATAAATTATATGAAAAGGCGGTTCTGAAATAAAATGCAGTATTTTCCACTATTCATTAAAATATCAATTTAATCAGAAAAATACCAAAATTTCCACCAAAGTAAATTTTGATGTTCTGTGTATAAATAAAAATATTATTTTTTCAAATATAACATATAAAAGTGACAAAAACTATATTTAAAAATTGTTTGCCTTCAAAAGGCTGTAAATGTGTATTTTTTTTTTAAAATAATTATTTTATCCAAAAAAAATTTAATTTGTTCATATGCCATATCTATAAAACATATATAATTAATTTAAAGAATTACATTGAATATATAACATAAATGTTTCATTAAATAAAAATACATAAATAGTGATATGATTTTATAAACACAGTTATTATCTTTTAAATAGGTTTTCATAAAAACACATCTTTTATATTCAATTGGTTTTTATTTCCATTTCAAATAAATTTGGTAACTAATGAATGTGTAAACCATATTTTCATAATTAATTTGATTCTATTCATTCTGGCCATTCAACATCTAGGTGTTAAATACCATTTAAAATAATAATATTTATATTATTTTATTTTTTGGTATAACTCAATGTTGTGTGCAACATATGATTTCATTGAAACCCAATGTTGTGTCTCGAGTACACTATTTGAAAAAGTATCCTCTTTAATGTAAAATTAATATCTTATTAAAAAATATAAATATATATGAAAATGTATTATTCTTTAAATAACTATGTCGCTGCATCATTCTCCATTTTTGAAATTGTGTCCTCATAATTTTAAAATTGTGCTTGGAAACTTCATTGAAAATACCACATCGAAAAAAGAGTCAATAAGAATATCACTTTAAAATAATTATAGATAAGTACAAAGGTCACATGAGATAAAAAATACTTGGATTCCATGTAGAAAAATATGGATATGGAAGAATAAACTAACCATAAAGTTCTGATGGAGAGTGATAGAAAACATGATCAGAATAAAGTTAAGAACAATAAAACCATAAACTTGAGATGGGTTAAACGGTCTTTGATTTCCCAGTAGGAAAAGTAAATAGACAATGTTTCTGTTTAAATTTCATTTTTATAATGTTGAGGAATTTATTTATGAGCTTGACTAAGAACATAAGGAAACATAATTAGTTGATGTATTTCTATTTTATAAACACAATTTCATCCTCATAATATTCGCAAAATATGATGTACATCACTAAGAATAACCTTAATTATAAAAGATCAAACAAACCATAAAGGATATAAATATCTTAAAATTGAGGTCCAAAACTAAATAAATACGTCCACATTAAGAAAATACATACATAAACATAACCCTACAAAACATATCCCACAAAGGTCCTTAACAAATTATTAACATGTCACATAAAACCTCATGAGGTGTACCTCAAAACCTTTAACATATGGTTATCCTTAAAAAATATCAGTCTCTCAGAAGCTTCCATCACTTCACCAGATTTTTCAACATCAACTATAGTAGCAGCAAAAAGATTTTCCCAAACCTTTTTCTTATCATAATGATTTCCTCTATGGGTAATTAACTTTGGAAAGTTATTTGCATAATGTCCCAACTCATTGAAGATAAAAAATCTTACTATAGAATTTCTATTTATTATCTCATTATTGAACTGTTTAGGACCCTATTCATTATAGTCCCAAAAAATGTGACCAGACTTACCACACTGGTAACGCTTTCCATATCATTTCATACAGTCCCCAAAATATAATTTACCACACATGGAACACGTTTTGGGATTAAGTCTAGAATTATTAGATGGTTTCATGTCAATTTCTTAGTACCTTGACCATTTCTTACTCTTATCATTTCATGGAACATAAGTGTTGGAAAACTCTATTTCATCTTTCTCAGCATAACAAACCACTTTTTTGTAACTCTTAAATTATCGGGAGGTCAAATCTCTTCATATTACCGATTTCAATCTTGAGTAAAATATAATTATTTTACTATCAATGTCTCAAATAAAATTCAGAACATACCTAGACAATATTTTTAAGTTCACTTCATATGCGGAAACTGAATCATTATCCTTTTTTTAATTCCATGAATTGTTTCTCCATCCTAATCTCAACAACCCTAGGGAAATATTTCTCAAGGAAAAAATCCTTAAATTATTCCCATTATATGGCATCAAGATAATTGTTCTTTCTAGTATTCTTAAATAATAACCACCATAGATTAGCTTCACCTTTAAAATGATAGATGGAAAGAGTTACCTTTTAACATTATGAACATCCCATAACTTCAAATATCTAATCCAGAGTATTGATCCATCCTTCAGCTACCACTAGGTCAGATGATCCATTGAACAATGTGGGATCTTACCTCATAAAATGTTCCACTACTGACATATTCTTATGTGGTTTATCGGGAAGATCCCATGCATGGATACCACTATCATTTATAGCCCGATTCAACTAATCCATCACTGCAACAAACTATTCTATTCTAATTCTCACAACCACATGTTTTTTATTTGAAATGCTTTTTCATCTCGATGCCTTCTGGTTATAACTTTCCTATTTCCTCTATGTAAAACCATTTTGAATAGATATGGTTTATATAAAGCAACAAGGTAATCATAATATGGTATATCATTTCAACTTAACCATAAAGTAAAATCCTCTAAAGAATGAAATTAACATCATCCTAACCTCTAAAGATATCTAAAATGACCTCTGATATCAACTATAAGGCCCCAACCATAAACATTAATTAATCTTTATATAAGTCAATAATTTGAATTTAATTCAGATAGAGGGTCTTTTCAAGTTTAGAGCTTTTAATAATTTGTCCATAAATGTTACATTACAAAAACATAAAAATAAAAAGTGGACACTACCTGATTAGACACTAAATGAGGCTAATATTTATTTTTAATTTATATAATACTCATGTGATTTATTAGTTATAAACACCATTTTAGTGCATTTTACACTTTCAAACATCATTTTACATTATGATTGTAATTCCTTCTTAAAATGCACTATTATGTGGTACATTTTTTAACATCATCTAAAGTACCCAATGATTCATCTAATTTTAAGGAATGTAATTATCCATATTTCTATTTTATATTTTGGTAAATTTATCTACACTTCAATATGAACATGTTTCATTCAGGGATCAATGTATAATTCATGGATGAAGATGGGAATATTTTGTGATAAAAGGAAACAATTCTGGAGAAGTCAGATTGGACACCATCCCACTGATGAGGATGTGGGGCCCAATATACAGGCCCAATGAAGCCCAAATTTCGTTTAATTCTAGAATAAATTAATAGGAACAAATAACTCTTCAGTATCCAGTGCTAATTCGGAAATTATGGTGGTCATTAAGGGGGCCTAATTTGGAGATAAAATTCTGGGCCAGATTCTGCGACCCAGAATAAATCCTACCAATATAATCATATATTGGAATCCACAACTCCAAATGGGCCCAAAGTTTAGATGAAGTTAGGAGACATCCGCGGATCCATTTTCTTCTTCTATAGACAACTCTAATTTGGTCATCTAGAAGTAATTACAGGCACATATGTTTGGTGGTTGCAAGTTGGCTGCCACCTCAGGTCAAGAGTGGAAAAGTCCATATTACACAAGCTTTCCACCACCCTAGACCTACCAAAATCAAGTGGGATACTTTTTACTATTAGAGGATAGACCCAAGACCCCCAAAATGCCTATTTAAGGAAGTTTTGGTGGAGGAGTTTATCATCTTTGAGGTTTGTTTTCATCTTAATGTTATGCTGCCAATTGTTTGTTGTAACGTTCTTCCTTCACATGTAAGTTGTTTTAATTCATCCTAGTATCTTAAAAAAATATCTTCTTATACTATAATTTTGTTCTTATCCATATCAATTTTATACCATTGCCTCAAGGTGTGAATTTATTCACACCAAACATTGTGAAATTATTCACACAACGGTGGAGTGGTCATTTTCTTTTTATTATTTTCTTTACTACATCAATTCCTCCCTCATGAGTCTACTTCTCGCTTCCATTGAAACCATAAAATCAATGGAGGGATAACCCACTTATGGGTTGATCCAAGGGAGTAGAGAGGGTCTGGATTTGATATTATTTATCACCCCTTTAATGTCTAATCACTTATTTAATTGAGATTTTTATTTGATGGTTTTTAAACTCCATCGTCCTTGTTGAATATAAAGAAACACACTTCAAGTGATAATACGAAATTTTACCTTGATGTGCTCACACTTTTATCCTTCAAGTTTATAAGTGATTAGTATTAAAGTTTTTAGGTATTAAACTAGTAAGTGATGATGTTGTTTGATCTTATTAAATGAACCCATCTCAAATATAAGAAATTGAAATCATTCAAAAAGAATTTCATCCAATCCACCCTAAGTAATAACCCAGGATCAACTCATTATTTTAAATTCAATTTAATTAAATTTGTTAGTTATCCTTTAAACCCATATAAAATCAACCAATTCGGATACTTCATAGACAAAAACAGTCCATAGAATGTACGTTTCTGTAGGTACTTCTTAGGTCTCTGAGGATTCGACAACCCAAGATAGACTACAATGACTATCCTACCTTCTTCTTTTGGGTAAATTTGAGCGTGAATCAAATTTTGGAACCATTTCTCGGGACCTAAGTAAGTTATATTAGACATTATCATCCTTTTTTTCTTCCCTCTCCTCTATTCTATCCCCCTCGCTCCTATGGAATTCAATTTTGAACAAGTCCAAACATGGGAAACCTATCCCTACTTTGATCACCCAACCCCATGTGTGATGTACAATGACCATCCTAATTTCTACATGTGGGATCATCAACAACCTAATGAACCTTAATGTTTTTACTCCTATGATCCAAAAAACATCCCAACATATAATGAGTTTCAATCCCCACAATGCCAATCTGAACACCCTCCTGTGCAATTCCAACAACTTAATTATCCACCTGGAATAGACAATCTTTCTCAACCCCTTTCCCATAATGATCCACAACCATTACATGAAAAATTGTACCAAAAAATGGAGAAAATGAATTTTGAGGTTTCATATTTGACATTAGAATTACAAAACATTGAGACGGTTATGGAACCCATTCCCACTCATGTTATCCCTTCCTCATCATTGACAGAAGACTCTTTTCTCCCAAAAACCTCTCATAAATTTATTGAAGAACTGACCTTTTGGATTTGGGATAGATGTAGAGGATCAAGTAATTGATGAAGGGTCTTTAAACTAGGAGGAAATTGAATTTATGTATTCAAAAGATGAGAATTTTACATCATGGATTGAGTCTCCTAAGTATAACTGCATTGATAAACTTTCAAAAACACCAACCATTAAACCATTGAGAGAAATCAAAAACATTGAGTCCATAACCATTCCTAAAATTGATATTCCCAATTTTTTGGTTTAATCTTCTATTAAAAAAACCAATTCTATTGAGAAATTTTGAAAATTAAATTGAGTTCGATTCAAAGTCACAACCTATGTTTGAAAGTGTTAGCCTACCTGAACTTGAACGAAAGGACTTTCCATACACCCTCAAGTTTCCATTCATTGGGGATATCAAAAAACTTCCAATTTTCACAATTTCTTATCCTGAATCCAATAAAGAGGTAATGATTCTAAATGTCTTTAGAAAGACTAATAAACAAATTGAATCCCCCATTTGTGATATTCCTTGGATTTTACCACTAATTTTAGGACATAGTTTTGTGCATGAAAAAAATTATAAACATAGAATAAATCTAAACCTAGTATAATTGGTGAAACATGTGGTCCTTAAAATGTTGAAAATTGGTATTGGGTAAGTAGGGGGGTTCAAGTCGAGCTAACAACCTTAAACAAAAGCGTTGCACGGGAGGCAACCCATGGTTTTCATGTTTCCAATATTTTTGGAATCATCTTTATTTTCCAAATAGAATTAATTAATAATTTTTATATTTAAAAAAATATACTGTTGACATGTTCTTTTAATATGTGTATGGATGGGTATGAAAGGGGAGCACCATATTCATCTGTGTCACGTGGGGTGATCCTTGAGTAATATCTTATCCAGAAATTTAAAAAGAAGACAATGTATCATCAGTTCAATTTATTTTTATGTGTTTGTAGGTTAAAATAAAAATACAATAAATAAGTAAATAAATAAATATATAATAATAAAAAAAGGCCACATTGTAGGTTCTGGGGAAAACCCCATCACAACAGGCAAAGCCATGGGGATTCGAACCTGGGACCGAAGGGAGATAGGGGCACGTGCTTACCACTGACTTACACCTTTTTGTGCTTCCTTATTCTATAATTTATATATATATATACTTATATTTTACTTTGTTTATTATATAAATATATATATATATATATATTGTTTTTTGGTTTTTCTTTAGTTTTTTTTCTTTCATTTTTTCCTTTTTCTACTAAGGAACTCTGCAAGTGACATGGATATCAAAGGACTAAATTGGAGCAGCAAGAACTTCAACTTCAACCACAAGGTGACTTCATTACCTATACCTCATATTTCAATTTCATTTTTTAAATTCCCTTTTCAGCCACTAATCCTTATAAATTATAATTTCTTCAAACACTGGGGACAATTTTATTTTATGTTGGGGGGAGACGAAATAATTTTTTTTCTTTTGTGTAAAAAAAATAAATGATTTGAAAAAAAATGTGTGTAAAAGGAAGGAAAAATTCCATTAACTTTGAACATGGTAATACAAATTGCACACTTTGAAACTTAATATTGAATAATTTAGCATGCCCTAATTCTGATTTTAATCCTTGTATAATTTCATGAGAATAGATTTTGGAAAGTGTGGTTATCCAATGTGATATTTCATTGTTCATATTTTCATCTAAACAAATAAAAAGAATCACAATGTATGTCCTTTGGATAGTGGGGGAAGTTTGAGGTCATGGGGTCCCCCAAATAATTAGAATAGGTTTGGTGATCATTTTAGTTTTAATATGAGTATTCAAAAAAAATTAAAAAAATAAATAAATTTGGGTGTAGAGCAATGAAATGACCTAATGTGTTGCTTTCAGCACTTGGGGATCGTGACTCCATAGTTATCTGGCCTAGAGTTAGTAATTTTATCTCTATTTTTGGAAATTTGAATTTTATTTTAACTGAGTTAACTCGATATGATGCCTAAGTATGTGGGTTTCACTTGGTTCCCAAAGGTCTTTGAGCCCAGGAGTCATCAGCAAAGTCTTGCTACAGGGGTTGACTCTTTTGAATGCAATTTCAATTACCATGGAAAAATTGCAAAAACAAAAAAAATAATACTATAAAAAAATTAAATACTCATCTTAATATTGAAATGTGATACCACCTAGCGATTACATCATTTCCCCCTTGAATAAAGATGAACCCCCTTGTCTATTGTGATACACAACACACCCTCATACTTAATTAATATTCGATGAAATATGGAAATGAAATTAAACAAAGGAACGAGCTTGGGACTTGGATCTACTTATTAAAATATCATGTATTAAAATATTTTTATGGGTTTCATGATTGTTTGGCATAAGGTTTTTTGGTGAAAATTGTTTATTAAAATGCTGTTTGAAAGGGGAATTCGAATTTCATATTGTTGAGATGTATTTTGTTCGGGACTAGAAAAACTCAAGTTGGGGGTGTGATTAGCCACTAAATTAAGATAATATTCATCGTTAATTTATATAATATTAATTTGTTTTATTATTCATAAATACAATTTTAGTGCATTTTACACTTTGAACATCATTTCACATTATGATTGTAATTCCTTCTTAAAATGCACTATTATGTGGTACATTTTTTAATATCTTTTAAAGTAACCAATGATTAATCTGATTTTAAGGAATGTAATTATCCAAATTTCAATTTTATATTTTGGGAAATTGATATAGACTTCAATATGAATATGTTTAATTCAGGAATCAATGTACAATTCATGGAAGAAGATGGGGATATTTTGTGATGAAAGGAAACAATTCTGTAAAAGTGAGATTGGATACCAGCACACTGATGAGATTGTGGGGCCCATAATACAGTCCCAATTAAGACCAGATTTTTTGGTATGCTAGAGGACATGTAGATGAACAAATACTTTCGCAGAATCCAGTGCTAATTCGGCTTCCATGGTGGTCATTAAGGCGTCCCAGTTTGGAGATAAAATTATGGGCCAGATTCTGCTTCCCAGACAAAATCTTACCAATATAATCATATCTCGAAATACACAACTCCAAATGGTCCCAAAGTTTACATTAAATTAGGATACATACGTGGATCCATTTTATTATTCTATGTACCACTCTAATTCTGTCATCTAGAAGTTATTACAAGCGTGTATGTTCGGTGGTTTCAATCTGGCTGGCACATCGGGTCAAGAGTGGAAAAGTCCAAATTCCACAAGCTTTCCACCACCCTAGGCCTACCATAATCAAGTGGTATGATTTGTACTATTGTAGGCTCGACCCAAGCCTCAAAAAATTCCTATTTAAGGAAGTGGTGGTGGAGGATTTTATCATCTTTTAGCTTTGTTTTCATCTTAATGTTATGCTTCCAATTTGTCATTGTAACGTTCTTCCTTCACATGTAAGTTGTTTTAATTCATCCTAGTTTCTTAATAAACGTTATTCTTATACTATTATTCTGTTCATATCCATATCACTTTGATATTGTTGCCTCAAGGTGTGAATTTATTCACACCAAACATTATTAAGTTATTCATACAACAGTGGTGTGATCATTTTCTTTTTATTATTTTCTTTACTTCTTCAATTCCTCCCTCATGAGTCTACTACCTGCTTCCATTGAAACCGTAAAATCATTGGCGGGATAACCAAATTATGGGTTGATCCAAGGAAGTATCAAGGGGCTGGATTGGATGTTATTTATCACCCCTTTAATGTCTAATCACTTCTTTAATTGAGATTTTTATTTGATGATTTTTAAACTACATCGTCCTTGTTGAATTTAAGTCCACACACTTCAAGTGGTAATACGAACCGTTACCTTGAAATGCTCAAACGTTGATCTTTCAAGTGTATAGGTGTATGTATTAAAGGGTTTAGGTATTAAAAAAGTAAGTGATGAGGTTGTTTGATATTCTTAAATGAACCCATCTCAAATATAAGAAAATGAAATGATTCAAAAAGAATTTCATCCAATCCACCCCGAGCAATAACCTAGGATCAACTAATTATTTTAAATTGAATTTACTTAAATCTGTTAGTTATCCTTTAAAACCATATAAAATCAACCCATGTCGGCCACTTCATAGCCAAAAATAGTGCATAGAATGTACGTGTCTTTAATTACTTATTAGGTCTCTGAGGATTCGACAACCCAAGCTAGACTACAAAGACTGTCTTACATTCTTCTTTTGGGTAAATTTGAGCATGAATCAAATTTTGGAACCCTTTCCGGGGACCTAAGTAAGTTTTATTAGACATTGTCATCCGTTTTTTCTTCCCTCTTCTATGTTTTCACCCCCTAAATCCTATGGAATTCAATTTTGAACAAGTCCAAACATGGGAAACCTATCCCAACTTTGATCACCCAACGCCATGTGTGATGTACAATGACCATCATAATTTATACATGTTGGATCATCAACAACCTATTGAACCAAAATGTTTTTACTCCTATGATCCATAAAACATCCCAACATATAATGAGTTTCAATCCCCACAAAGCCAATCTGAACACCCTCCTGTGAAATTCCAACAACTTAATTATCCACCTAGAATATATCATCTTTCTCAACCCCTTGCCAGTCATGATCCACAACCATTACTTGAAAAATTGTGACAACAAATGGAGAAAATTAATTTTGAGGTTTTATCTTTGAGATTAGAATTACAAAACATTGATACGGTTATGGAACCCATTCCCACTCATTTTATCCCTTCCTCATCATTGCTAGAAGACTCTTTTCTCTCACAAACCTCCCATAAATTTATTGATGAACCGACCTTTGGATTTGGGATAGATAAAGAGGATCAAGGAACTACTGAAGGGTCCTTAAATTAGGAGGAAATTGAATTTTTGGATTCAAAAGAATAGAATTTAACATCATGGATTGAGTCTCCTATCTATAAATCCGTTGATAAATTTTCAAAAACACCAACCATTGAACCATTGAGAGAAATCACAAACATTGATTCCATACCCATTCCTAAAATTGATATTTCCAATTTTTTGGTTGATTCTTCTATTCAAAATGAACCAATTCTGTTGAGCAATTTTGAAAATGAAATTGAGTTTTATTCAAAGTCCCAACCTATGTCTGAAAGTGTTAGCCTACCTGAACTTGAATGAAATGACTTTCCATCCACCCTCAAGTTTCTATTCATTGGGGATATCCAAAAACTTACAATTTTCACAATTTTGTATCTTTAAACCAATAAATATGTAATGATTTTTAATGTCTTTAGAAAGACTAAAAAATAAATTCAATCCCCCATTTCTGATATTCCTTGGATTTTACCACTCATTTTAGGACATAGGTTTGTCAATGAAACAAATTATAAACATAGAATAAATCTCAACTTAGTAGAATTGGTGAAACATTTGGTCCTTAAAATGTTGAAAATTGGTATTGGGTAAGTTGGGGTGTTCAAGTCGAGCTAACGACATTAAAAAAACGCTTCATGGGAGGTAACCAATGGTTTTCATGTTTCTAATATTTTTAGAATCATATTTACATTAAAAATAAAATTAATTAATCATTTTTATATTTAAAAAAGTAAAATAAAAAATAGACTGTTGACCTGTTCGTTTATTATGAGTATGGATGGGTATGAAAGGGGATCACCATATTCATCTGTGTTAGATGGTGTGATCCTTGGGTAATACCTTACCTAGAAATTTAAAAAAGAGACAATGTATCATCAGTTAATTTTATTTTTATGTGTTTGTAGGTTAAAATAAAAATACAAAAAAAATAAATAAATAAAAATATAATAATCTAAAAAACTCCACATTGTAGGTTGTGGGGAAAACCTCGTCACAACCGTCAAAGCCATGGGGATTCGAACCTGAGACCGAAGGGAGACAGGGGCGCGCGCTTACCACTAAGCTAAAACTTTTTGTGCTTTCTTATTCTATAATTTTTATATATATACTTATATTTTACTTTCTTTATTATCTAAATATATATATATATATTGTTTTTTTTCTTTGTTTTTTTCCTTTTTCTATGAGGGAACTCTGCAAGTGACATGGATATCAAAGAAATAAATTGGAGTAGAAATAACTTCAACTTCAACCACCAGGTGACTTAATTCCATGATCCTCCTATTTCAATTTCCTTTTTGAAATTATCTTTTCAGACTCTACTACTTCTAAATTTTAAATTCTTAAAACACTGGGGATAGTGTTATTTTAAGTTGGGGGGAGATGAAATAATTTTTTTTCTTTTGTGTAAAAAAATGAATGATTGGAAAAAAATTTGTTTAAAAGGAAGGAACAATTCCTTTAACTTTGAACATTGTAATACACATTTCCCACTTTGAAACTGAATATAGAATAATTTAGCATGCCCCGATTAAGATTTTAATCCTTTTATAATTTCATGAGAATATATTTTGGAAAGTGTGTCTATCCAATGTGATATTTCATTGTTTATATTTTCATCCAAATAAGAAAAGAATAACAGTGAATGTCTTTTGGATAGTGGGGTATTAGTTTGAGTTCATGGGGTCCCCCAAATAAATAGCATAGGTTTGGTTATCATTTTAGTTTTAATATGAGTATTCAAAAAAAATTAAAAAAACAATAAATTTTCATGTAGAGCAATGAAATGACCTAATGTGTGGCTTTCGACACTTGGGGATCGTGACTCCATAGTTGTCTGGCCCAGAGTTAATAATTTTATCTCTATTTTTGGAAATTTGAATGTTTTTTGAATGATTTAACTCAAGATGATGCCCGAGTATGTGGGCATCACTTGGTTCCCTAAGGTCTTTGAGCCTGGGAGTAATCGACAAAGTCTCGCTACATGGGTAAACTCTTTTGAGTGAAATTTCAATTACCATGGAAAAATTGCAAAAACAAAAAAAAACAAAAAAGTAATACTATAAAATAAATTTAATACTCATCTTAATATTAAAATGTGATACCACCTATCGCTTCCATAATTTCCCCATTGAATAAAGATGAACCCCCTTGTTTATTGTGATACAAAACACACCCTCATACTTAATTGATATTCGATGAAATATGGAAATAAAATTAAACAAAGGAATGGGCTTGGGATTGGGATATAATTATGAAACTATCATTTATTAAAATATTTTGGTGGGTTTCATGATTGTTTGGTATAAGGTTTTTTTGTGATCATTGTGTATTATAATTCTTTTGGAAAGGGGAATTCGAATTTCATATTGTTGAGATATATTTTTCTCGGGACTAGCAAAACTCAAGTTGGGGGTGTGATTTGCCCCTAAATGAAGATAATATTCATTTTTAATTTATATAATATTCATGTGTTTTATTATTCATAAACACAATTTTAGTGTATTGTACACTTTGAACATCATTTCACATTATGATTGTAATTTCTTCTTAAAATGCATGATTATGTGGTACATTTTTTAACATCATATAAATTACCCAATGATTCACTTGATTTTAATTAATTTAATTATCCATATTTCAATTTTATATTTTGGTAAATTTATCTACACTTCAATATGAACATGTTAAATTCAGGGATCAATGTAGAATTCATAGAAGAAGATGGGGATATTTTGTGATGAAAGGAAACAATTTTGGAGAAGTCAGATTGGATACCATCCCACTGATTAGAATGTGGGGCCCAAAATACAGGCCCAATGAAGCAAAAAATTATTTTGATTCTAGAAGAAATTTATAGGAACAAATACTTCTTTAGGATCCAGTGCTAATTCGGCATCCATGGGGGTCATTAAGGCGGCCCAATTTGGAGATAAAATTCTAGGCCAGATTCTGCGGCCCAGAAAAAAACATACCAATATAATCATATCTCTGAATACAAAACTCTAAATGGACCCAATTTTTACGGTAAATTAGGAGATATCCTGGTATCCATTTTATTCTTCTATGTCCCACTCTAATTCGGTCATCTAGAAGGTCTTCCAGGTGCGTATGTGCGGTGGTTGCAAGCTAGATGCCACCTCGGGTCAAGAGTGGAAAAGTCCAAATTCCACAAGCTTTCCACCACACTAGGCCTACCATAATCAAGTGGGATGCTTTGTACTATTTGAATCTCTACCCAAGGCTCCCAAAATTCCTATTTAATGTAGTGGTAGTGGAGGATTTTATCATCTTTGAGCTTTTTTTTCATCTTAATGTTATGCTACCAATTTTTCTTTGTAACGTTATTCCATTACATGTAAGTTGGTTTAATTCACCCTAGTTTCTTAATAAAAGTTCTTATTATACTATTATTTTTTCTTCTCTATATCACTTTGATACTGTTGCCTCATTTTTGGAATTTATTCACACGAAATATTGTGAAATTATTCACACAATGGTGGAGTGATCGTTTTCTTTTTATTGTTTTCTTTACTTCTTCAATTCCTCCCTCATGATTCTACTTCCCGCTTCCATTGAAACCATAAAATCAATGGAGGGATAACCCACTTATAGGTTGATCCAAGGGAGTATCAAGTGGATTTATTGTATGTTATTTATTACCCCTTTAATGTCTAATAACGTCTTTAATTGATAATTTTATTTGATTATTTTTAAACTTCATCGTCCTTGTTGAATTTAAGTCCACACACTTCAAGTGATAATACGAACCTTTACCTTGATGTGCTTAACCTTTGATCCTTCAAGTGTATAGGTGATTAGTATTAAAGGGTTTAGTTATTAAAATAGTAAGTGATGATGTTGTTTTATCTTCTTAAATGAACTCATCTCAAATATAAGAAATTGAAATCATTCAAAAATAATTTCATCCAATCCACCCCGAGTGATAACCTTGGATCAACTCATTATTTTAAATTGAATTTACTTAAATCTGTTAGTCATCCTTTAAACCCATATAAAATAAACCCAGGTCAGCCACTTCATAGCAAAAAACAGTCCATAGAATGTATGTGTCTGTAGGTACTTATTAGGTCTCTGAGGATTCGAAAACCCAAGCTAAACTACAAAGACCGTCCTACATTCTTATTTTGGAAAAATTTGAGCGTGAATAAAATTTTGGGACTATTTTCTGGGGACCTAAGTAAGTTATATTAGACATTATCATCCTTTTGTTTCTTCCCTCTTCTCTATTCTCACCCCCTCATTCCAATGGAATTCAATTTTGAACAGGTCCAAACATGGGAAACCTGTCCCTACTTTGATCACCCAACCCCATGTGTGATGTACAATAACCATCCTAATTTCTACATGTGGGAGAATCAAAAAACTAATGAACTAAAATATTTTTACTCCTATGATCCACAAAAAATCCCAACATATAATGAGTTTCAATCCTCACACAGCCAATCTAAACACCCTCTTATGCAATTCCAACAACTTAATTATCGACATGGAATAGACCATCTTTCTCAACCCCTTGCCCATCATGATCAACAACCATTACTTGAAAATGTTTGTCAAAAAATGGAGAAAATGAATTTTGAGGTTACATCTTTGAGATTAGAATTACAAAACATTAAGACGGTTATAGAACCCATTCCCACTCATGCTATCCCTTCCTCATCATTGATAGAAGACTCTTTTATCCCACAAACTTCTCATAAATTTATTTAAGAACCGACCTTTGGATTTTGGATAGATGAAGAGGATCAAGGAATTGCTGAAGGGTCTTTAAATCAGGAGGACATTGAGTTTTTGGATTCAAAAGAGGAGAATTTGACATCATGGTTTGAGTCTCCTAAGTATAACTCCATTGATAAATTTTTAAAAACACCAATCATTGAACCATTGAGACAAATCACAAACATTGAGTCCATAACCATTCATAAAATTGATTTTTCCAATTTTTTTGTTGAATCTTAGATTCAAAAGGAACCAATTCTGCTGAGCAATTTTGAAAATGAAATTGAGTTTGATTCAAAGTACCAACCAATTTCTGAAAGTGTTAGCCTTACTGAACTTGAATGAAAGGACTTTCCATCCACCTTCAAGTTTCCATTCCTTAGGGATATACAAAAACTTCCAATTTTCACAATTTCGTATCTTGAAACCAATAAAGAGGTAATGATTATTAATTTCTTTAGAAAGACTAAAAAAATTTTGAATCCCCCATTTCTGATATTCCTTGGTTTTTACCACTCATTTTAGGACATAGGTTTGTGCATGAAACAAATTATAAACATAGAATCAATCTCAACCTAGTAGAATTAGTGAAACATTTGTTCCTTAAAATGTTGAAAATTGGTATTGGGTAAGTTGGGGGGTTCAAGTCGAGCTAATGACATTAAACAAAAGCGTTGCATGGGAGGCAACCTGTGGTTTTCATGTTTCCTATATTTTTGGAATCATCTTTATTTTACAAATAGAATTAATTAATCATTTTTATATTTAAAAATATAAAAAAATAGTTTGTCGACCTCTTCTTTTATTATGAGTATGTATGGGTATGAAAGGGGAGCACCATATTCATCCGTGTCATGTGGTGTGATCCTTGAGTAATACCTTACCCAGAAATTTAAAAAGAAGACAATGTATCATCAGTTCATTTTATTTTTATGTGTTTTTAGGTTAAAAAAAAAATAAATAAGTAAATAAAAATATAATAATAATAAAAAGGACACATTGTAGGTTGTGGGGAAAACCCCGTCACAACTGGCGAAGCCGCAGGGATTCGAACCAGGGACTGAAGAGAGACAGGGACATGCGCTTAACATTGACCTATGGCTTTTTGTGCTTCATTATTCTATAATATATATATATATATTAATTTCTTTATTTTATAAATATATATATATTGTTTTTTTTGTTTTTCTTTCTTTCTTTTTTTCCTTTTTCTATTAGGGAACTCTGCAAGTGACATGGATTTCGAAGGACTAAATTGGGGCAGTAAGAACTTCAACTTCAACCACCAGGTGACTTAATTCCATGATCCTCATATTTCAATTTCCTTTTTCAAATTCCCTTTTCATCCTCTACTCCTTCTAAATTTTTATTTCTTCAAACGCTGGGGATAGTTTTATTTTATGTTGGGGGGAGATGAAATAATTTTTTTGGCTTTTGTGTAAAAAATGAATGATTTCAAAAAAAATGTGTGTAAAAGGAAGGAAAAGTTCCTTTAACTTTGAACATGGTAATAGAAATTTCACACTTTGAAACTGAATACCGAGTAATTTGGCATGCCCCGATTCTAATTTTAATCCTTGTATAATTTCATGATCATAGATTTTGGAAATTGTGGCTTACCAATGTGATATTTCATTGTTTATATTTTCATCCAAATAAAAAAAAGAATCACAATGCGTGTCCTTTGGAGAGTGGGGTATTAGTTTGAGTTCATGGGGTCCCCCAAATAAATAGCATAGGTTTTGTTATCATTTTAGTTTTAATATGAGTATTAAAAAAATAAAAAAAAATAAATTTGCACGTAGAGTAATGAAATGACCTAATGTGTGGCTTTCAGCACTTGGGGATCGTGACTCCATAGTTGTCTGGCCCAGAGTTAGTAATTTTATCTCTATTTTTGGAAATTTGAATTTTTTTTTACTGAGTTAACTTGATATGATGCCCGAGTATGTGGGCTTCACTTGGTGCCCTAAGATCTTTGAGCCTCAGAGTCATTGGGAAAGTCTCTCTACAGGGGTTGACTCTTTTGAGTGAAATTTCAATTACCATGGAAAAATTGAAAAAACAAAAAAAAATACTATAAAAAAATGGAATACTCATCTTAATATTGAAGTGTGATTCCACCTAGTGCTTCCATCATTTCCCCCTTGAATAAAGATAAACCCCCTTGTCTGTTGTGATACACAACACACCCTCATACTTAATTGGTATTGGATGAAATATGGCAATGAAATTGAACAAAGGAATTGGATTGGGATTGGGATATACTTATAAAAATATCATGTATTAAAATATTTTTATGGGTTTCATGATTTTTTTGTATAAGGGTTTTGGTGATCATTTTGTATTAAAATGATTTTGGAAATGGGAATTCAAATTTAATATTGTTGAAATATATTTTGCTCGGGACTAGAAAAACTCAAGTTGGGAGGTGTGATTAGCCACTAAATGATGATAATATTCATTGTTAATTTATATAATATTCATGTGTTTTATTATTAATAAACCCCATTTTATTGAATTTTACACTTTTAACATCATTCACATTATGATTGTAATTCCTTCTTAAAATGCACTATTATGTGGTATATTTTTTAACATCATTTAAAGTACCCAATGATTCATCTGGTTTTAAGGAATGTAATTATTAAAATTTCAATTTTATATTTTGGAAAATTTATCTAAACTTCAATATGAACATGTTTCATTGAGGTATCAATGTAGAATTCATGAAAGAAGATGGGTATATTTTGTGATTAAAGGAAACAATTCTGGAGAAGTCAGATTGGATACCAGCCCACTGATGAGAATGTGGGGCCCAAAATACAGGCCCAATTAAGCCCAAAATTCTTGGGATGCTAGAAGACATGTATAGGAAAAACTCTTCCTTCAGGATTTAGTGCTAATTAGACTTCCATGGTGGTCATTAAGGAGGACCTATTTGGAGATAAAATTCTGGGCCAGATTCTGCGGCCCAAAAAAATTCATACCCATATAATCATATCTCGGAATCAACAGCTCCAAATGGGCCCTAATTTTACAGGAAGTTAGGATACATCCGAGGATCCATGTTTTTATTATATGGACCAATCTAAATAGGTCATATATAAGGTTTTTCAGGCACCTCTGTGTGGTGGTTGCAAGCTGGCTACCACCTCGGGTCAGGAGTGGAAAACTCCAAATTCCACAAGCTTTCCACCACCCTAGGCCTACCATAATCAAGTGTAATGCTTTGTACTATTGAAGGCTCGACCCAAGGCTCTCAAAATTCTTATTTAAGATATTATTGGTGGAGTATTTTATCATCTTTGAGCTTTTTTTTCATCTTAATGTTATGCTACCAATTTATCTTTGTAATGTTCTTCCTTCACACGTAAGTTGTTTTAATTCATCTGAGATTCTTAAAAAAAGTTCTTCTTATACTATTATTATATTATTCTCCATATCACTTTGATAATTTTTCCTCAAGGTGTGAATTTATTCACACCAAACATTGTGAAATTATTCACACAACTGTGGAGTGATCATTTCCTTTTTCTTGTTTTCTTTACTTCTTCAATTCCTCCCTCATGAGTCTACTTCCCGCTTCTATTAAAACCATAAAATAAATGGAGAGATAAAACACTTATGGGTTGAACCAAAGGAGTATCAAGGGGTTGTATTGGATATTATTTATCCCACCTTTAATTTCTAATCACTTCTTTAATTGAAATTTTTATTTGATGATATTTAAACTCCATCGTCCTTGTTTGATTTAAGGCCACACACTTCAAGTGCTAATACGAACCTTTACCTTGAAGTGCGCAAACATTAATCCTAAAAGTGTATAGGTGATTAGTATTAAAGGGTGTATGTATTAAACCATTAAGTGATGATATTTTTTTATCTTCTTAAATGAACCCATCTCAAATATAACAAATTGAAATCATTCGAAAAGAATTTAATCCAATCCACCCTGAGCGATAACCTAGGATCAACTCATTATTTTAAATTGAATAATCTTAAATCTGTTAGTTATCCTTTAAAACCATATAAAATCAACCCAATTCATCCACTTCATAGCCAAAAATAGTCCATATAATGTACGTGTCTATAGGTTTCTTGTGAGGTCTCTGAAGATTCGATAACCCAAGCTAAACTACAAGAATCATTCTACCTTTATCCCTTGGGTAAATTTGAGTGTGAATCACTACCAACAGTATCTGTTTCTTTCATAATAATAAAAATTTTAAAAATAAATATGGTTTCTTTTCATGTTTAATCATCATAACTTTTTCTTGATACCATCCTTGACTATATTCTCCCTTAAATCATGTGAAAACATTTAAAACATGGGATGAGAACGAAAATCTCAGTAAGGGACATGAAAATAAAGATAAACCATCAGTCTATTTAAAACCTAATAACCCATTCAATGTTTATTGAGAAAATGAAAGAATAAATTTTCACATCAATAAAACTCATACATTTTTCTCAATGAAAAACACAAAAATAAATAAAAATCAATTAAAACCCATTTAAGTGAGTTGGAGTATCATATAAATAAAACCCTTTAAAACATCTTCCTATTGGACTGACCATAATTTTTACATTCAAATTGTAGATCTATAATGGGGATCACCCTTCGTATAAGCTATATAAGGCTCACCCGTGAGCTATAATGGGGCTCAACCCTTCGTATAAGCTATGTCGGGCTCACCCGTGAGCTATAATGGGGATAAACCCTTCTTATAAGCTATATGAGGCTCACTCATTTCATATAATCCTATTGTACCATTTTATGAATAAAACACATTCATCACAAAACCCCTTTATGAAATATTCTTCTAATCCCATATGAAAAAAACCGTATAAAAATATCATTTTCATTTAAAAATATAATTTTCATTTAAAAATCCATTTTCAATACCAACATACCAAAATAAAGGAATGAAGGATTTATTTTCATTTTAAAATTAATTAATGCTTGTAGAGGAATCCAAATATCAAATAATAGTTATGGTGGCGGAGAATTTTTTGTCGTCATATACCTTAAAAATATTTCTTTTTGTCATTTAGTAAAACGATTCATTGAAAAAAATTCCCTTTTAATGAAATTAAAAGTCAAAGGGTTTTGTTATACAAATTATAAATGAAGGTTGTATATAAATCAAAATATGCCTCAATGGAAAGAGATTGAGACGAAGTCCCTTAATTGAGTCCAACTTATCTTGTTCATTATTTATATTCCTGAATAATAAAATTAGGTTAATTTCACCTTGAGGAAGAACCTTTTTAATGTTTATTATTCATTTTATATTAATTATTATCATTTTTAAAAAATTACATAAATATTTAAATTCATATCGGTCATTTTGTTGATATTCAGTACTCAAGTCAAAAATGAACTTGTATTGATGTAAATTGTCCATGTGGTCACAATTAATTCATCTCTAAAATGATATTCATGATTTAAATATCATATATATCCAGTATATATGTATTTATAACAGTCCATAATATTTCTAGATAATAAATAAAATGCACTGTTCATGGAGAGTGTAGGTCGTACATACGCATAAATGCTACTTTCATTTCTTTGTCATATTAATGGAATAAAAACAAAATGATTTAAATTTATATAATAATACTAGTATTATAATTATTTCATTTATGTATCATAGGTTTAATAAAGCCATATTTTATATGTTCCATGTATGGCATGAAAGATTCATATCACTTTGAGGGGGAGGTAGTCCACACTTTCTCAAATGAAATTATCATATTTACATATTATGGAAAGCATAAAGGTACATTGAGGATACTGTTGTTTTTATGTAATCAAATAATAAGAAGACCATAGGTAGTTAATAAGTAAAATAATGAAAAATATATTGAGAGAAGTTGTTACCTAAAAATTAGGTGACCTCTTTTGATTTGTGCCAAAAGGCTTTCTAGAATTTTCCTATGACTAAAGTGAGGCTTCTATGAGGAAGGGAGGGATTTTTGAATCTTTTTTTATCAGAATTTGGATGATTCAATGGGCTTGAGTGGTTTTATTAAGTGGGTAGAGGGGTGGACTTTTTTAAGAGGGAGGAGGGACACTTTAGGAAGGTCTTGAAATATTATTTTATTATAAATTCAATTTCAATTAAAAATGGTCCAAAACTAAATTAATTCGAAGATAAGATGATTTTGGTTCAAATAACCATCATATAATAATTTTTAGACATGTATGTCATAAAATTAACATTATCTTTTATCTTTAACCCTTAGTTAAAAACAATAACTCTTACCATGCCTTCTTGTATTTTCACAATATGTGGTTACTGTTGTTACAATAAAATGACAATCGAACCAAAAGTGGATCATTAGTGACATTTTTAATATTATCTAAGTATTTTTTCAAAATATTAGTTTTTTTGGACTATTATATTATTTAATAAAATAGTATTTGTTTTAAAAACTCATTTATGTCAATTTTCACACTATTTAGTAATTGATTTTTTGTTAAAGTCATAAAAACTTGATTCCTTAAAACCAAAGACATTAAATCTAGGATAATATGTCATAATCTTTAATAAAATTAAGTTATGACATCAAAATGTTCATATTATATTTATTTTAATATTTATAATATCGTTTATTTGAATCTTTCATTAATAAGGTAATCATTGCATCATCATTGTAACATAAATAAAATTATTTATTTAATGTCTAAAAATTATAAATAAAATACTGTTATGTAGTAAATTGTTTTAGATTTATAATGAATATTTATATTTAAATATATCGGTTATATAACTCTATATTAATTTTTTTAGTAAATGATACATGTTTATGTTATAATTATCTTTACTTTAAATTAATTATTATAACATGTTATTATCACATCCAAGTGGCTCCATGGGGTCCCAAAATCGACCACAGGATTCCCATGGTTAGAAATATCTCATGTAATATGATTATTATATGTGTTATGGTAGTTTAATATGGTTATAATATTATTTTATTACCCTTATTTACCATATTTATTCTTTAACCATGGTAAATAAAAAAAATTACTGAAGTTACTATTCATAATTTCCAAAACTAAAAAGAACCTATTGACACAATTTGTAAATTATGATTCCTAATATGGAATCCATTTTTCCAAATTCAAAACATATAATTGGAATAAATTAATTTAAAATTAATTTCTGTTGTCAAAACCAGAAAGCGTGTTTTTAGGAAGTAATAACTATCAAAATATTAACATGTGTTTATGTCCAATTTCAATGGGAAATTACTTCCAATGAGAAAAATTGGATTAAATGAAAAAAATTAATTCAATAACACTTTAATACCAATTAAAATTACAATCTAACTATTTAAATAAATTAGATGAAAAGACATCTCTAAATTAAAATGCATTATCTTCTACTATTCATTAAAATATGAATATCATTAGAAAAATACCAACATTTCAAAAAAAGTAAATTTTGATGTTCTGATTCTAAATAATAAGTTTATTTTTTAAAATAGAACATATAAAAGTGAAAAAAATCAAGATTTTAAAAGGTTTTTCCTTCAAAAGGTGGTGAAAGTGTATTTTTTTGAAAAATACTTCTTTTATCTGAAAAATTGAATTTGTTCATATATAATATCTAGAAAACATATAATATGAATTTAAAACATTACATTGAATATATAACATGTATTTTTCATTAAATAAAAATACATAGAGAATGATATTATTTTATAAACACAATTATTCTCTTTTAAATAAGTTTTCATAAAAACACATCCTTTATATTCAATTTTTTTTTATTTCCATTTATAAAAAAATTGGTAACCAATGAATGTGTAGACCATATTTTCATAATTAAATTGATACAATTCATTCTGTCCATACAAATCCTAGGAGTTAACTACCATTTAATATAATAATATTATTATTGTATTATTGTTCGGTACAACTTAATGTTATGTGCAACGTAAGATTTCAGAGAAAACCATTGTTGTGTGTCGAGTATGCTATTGGAAAAAGTGTCCTATTTAATGTAAAATTAATATATTATTAATAAATATAAATGGATAAGATATTGTATTTTTCTTTAAATACCTATTTCATTACACATATTGAGTCATGATCATGAGTTTTATCAAGATTTAAGATCAATGAATAATATCAGACTTGCATTTCTTGATTGAAATAGACATTTAACTAAATATTACTTTTTAAATATATATTAACTATGTGTTTCCTAAATAAGACTCAATATAATGTTATCATAATTTCATGGATGGTATTTCTGTGTGAACTATTGTGTTTTCTCATGCAAGAGCATCAACACCTTCATGTGATCTATCAAGTGTCATTGCTCCCTTCTAGACTTCTCATTAGGCAAGACCTTCCTCCTAACACACTCCAAATGAAAGCATGAACTTAAACTTCCTAGCATCAATTTATATACATTCTAATTATGTTAATTTATTGGACATTCCTACTCAAAAAATGAATTTATATGAATATTATAATCCCTCACATTCAACTAATAGAAACACAATATTTTAATATTGGCCATACAAGCATAATGAAGGAGAAAACCCCAAGTGATTAAATCACTTGCATAACAAACTTTCCCCCTTTATAGAGATCAAAACTGAATCACACCAAGGAGAAACCCCCAAGTGATTAAATCACATCACCATAAGATATTGGGTCCACATGGAGCATAAATAGACAATGGTTATAGGATGAAGTATACACTTGAAATAATATAGACATGATTATGGAATTTAAAGTGAAAATTAATTTCTAAGATAACATGTTTAAAGATGACCTCATTTAATGTAAAATGCAGTGTTCCTATATGACACTAAATTTTATAAATGCCATGTTATTTCTTTAATGTGATCCCTTGTAGTAGGCTGGTTTTAATTCTATTTTTATCCTAATATGATCGTGCTTCATGTTATAATTTTATCAAGACTAAAATGTTTAAGGATTCTTACTGATATGGAACGTATATATCATTGTTTATAATGTATTTTATATATAGGTGTTGATCCTTGTTTTTCAAATGATATATGTTGAATTTTTATGAAAGTAAAAAAAATCTTGCTTCTTTTTTTTCTTGCTTGCTTGCTTTTGTTTTCTTGTCCTTTATTTATTATTATTTTGTTTCTCTAGGTTGATATTTCTTGCTGAGGTCATTATGTGTTTGGATATGAGGTTGGTGTTTTTCATCTGGTGGTGAGGGTGGTGTTTTTCATCTAGCAGTAAGGGTGTTACTTTTATCCAATGAAATTGATGATTTTTTAGTGAAAGTTTTGACATTTTTATGAAGACGTTGTATTTTTTTTAAATCTATTAATTTTATGGTTGGTTTTGAGTGGATTGAATAATTGTGTTACCTATTTTTTATAAAACCTTTGAATATCATTATTATTTATATTTTCATGGTTTATTTTACTTATTTTTATCAATAATAATAATTTTTTATCACTAAATATTATATAAATATCTATTTATTAATATTATATTTTTTAGATTTGTGGTGGGTGGTGTTTATAGGGAGGTGTGGATTTTTAAAAAATATATATATATTTTTTGAATTATTTTTTTAAAAAATTTATTATTAGATTAGTAACAGTTTTAACCCCCTTTAATGTTTTCAAAAAATTATAATTTTTAAATAGAAGGGGTTACAACCGCCTCTATTTTTTAGAAATTTTAATATTAGAGGTGGTTATAACCCCCTCTAATGTTTTGTACCCAGATTAGAGGGGGTTAAAACTGCCTCTAAATTCACCCATTAATTTTACTTTTTTTATTAGAGGTGGTTATAACCCACTCTAAAATTTTCCCCCCGATTAGAGGGGTTAAAATCACATCTAAATTTCCCCAGTAATTTAAAACTTTTTGATTAGAAGCAGTTATAACCCCCTATAATATTTTCCCCCTTAATTATAAGGGGTTAAAACCGCCTCTAAATTCCATCTAGAATTTTAATTTTTTATTAGATATCGTTTTAACCCCCTCTGAGTTTTTCTGTGGTTTAATTTTTTAGATTATAAGGCGTTTTAACCCCCTCTAATAGAACAACCATTAATTTTATAATACCAGAACATGCAATAAACTGAAGCTAATGAAAATTAAGTGGTTTTATTATCAGTAGTTTGAATAACACCATATAATATGTTTATAATGGGTTACAACCCCCTTCTAATATTAGTGTTTTTTGTAGTAACACAAATGATGATTTAGATTCCATTTTCATGAATAGAGATATAGATATATGTTATTCCATTAAAATAATTACATCTTATAATATTGAAGATACTTACATTATTATATCATCATGGTTTAATAATATTTTAAGGAGGTGTATGAATAAATGTAACTAAAACATTCTGTTAAAATTTATACCTCTTCTTTAGACAATATCTTTTTCTTTACACCTTAATCCTTATAACGTTGGTATTATGCCCAAACCAAGACCTATATAATTAGGGTAGGGATTATATGAATGCATTTTTTTCATTAGTTGGATAAACCAAAGGGATTTTTAAGTATGAATAAAAGAGTATAGGTGGTTCCCATTTATAAGAGAGGGGAGGGGCACTGTTGGAATTAGTTAAAGTATTAAATTAATAAATAATAATATTCATGGAACAATAGATCCAAAATTATATATTTATAATATGGAAAAATTAATATTAGAAATAATCTCACAAATAAAAATATTTCCATGTTTAAGCTATGTTTTTACCCTTATATTTTTGTTTTAACCCCCCCCCCCCCCCTTAGTAACCATTTTGACAATTATAACGTTAACTAATTTTTTACTATTTAGGGGTTAACATAGTTTTTATAAAATGAAAATTAGCCCATAAATTAATAATCGATGATATTAAAAACCATATCTCAATCAATATTACTAATATATGAATTTTATGAATTTAAAATCATATAATAAAACATTATTTACTATTTAATATCATTAATGCCAATTTTGGAACTATTCAATTAATTTGACATTGAAAACAAAATGACAATAAATTAATTATAATAAGATACTCAAAAACATAAATAACATGTTATATTTATATATAAAAAATATAACTCAATAATCAAATAAAATTATATTACTTTTAATATTTTTTAAAATCATTGATTTTATTTTACAAATAATTGATTAAATATTGTGTTGGTGTAGTATAAGGATTTAAGGTGATTATTTCATAACTAAAAAATATTAATTAATAAACATGATAAAAAACCATTTATCTTTTAAATAACCATTTATAACCAAGAATAATCTATTTTCATCCCTGTCACAAAATTTCATAGATGTTAAGAGAAAGAAAGTGACATTTTTGACTTTATAATTTTCTTAAATATTATAAAGGTAAAAATCAAATAAATATGTCACAAAGTTGCAATTTTTAGAAAATGGAAAGAAATATCCAAACTAAACTCATTAAAAAGTAAAAAATGAATGTTTTAGGGTTACTTTTTAGCTTTTATCAAGTTTTTTTTAACCTTAATTACATGATTTACCCTTACCTTACTGACAAAAATTTACGAAGTTCGCTATTCAGATTGAACAAAAATAAAGGAAACATGTTTAAAAATGTGGACCTCATGATTCAAAATATGGGAACAAATTTTCATTTTTCAATTTATATAACTGGCAGAAATTAATTTCAGATTAAAACATAAAACACAATTAAAAACAGTTTTTCAATAAAATGCATTTTAAGTATAAAAATGGTTTTATACCAAGTTAAACTGTAAAATTAATTATGATGAACATTATTAGAGTTTTAATAATATAATTGAAAAAATTTTACTTTGAAACCATTTTAAAACAAAAAAAGATCTTCTTAAATTTAGGAAACAAAAATAAATTTTTCAATAAAAATCTATATTTTCACTATTCACTGGAAATCAATATTTTTAGTAAAATATCAAAAAATATATCCAAGATAATTTTTAAATTAATATTATAAAAATAGTATATTTTTATCAAATAAAATTTCAAAAATTTACATAAATTAATTAAAATATTTACTGATAAAATTAATTAAAACCCATTTTTTAGGAAAACTTATCTTTGAAGAATAAAATGAATTTACTTAAATTAAGTGATTATTTACTAAGAATTTTTCAATAAATTTATATTGAGTAGTACCTAAATATATATTTATAAATAATTTAACATTATTCATAACCACTAATATAAGGTCTAGGTTATAATGGTCATATTTAATTAATAATATTTCAATGTTCATTTAGGCTTGGAATTACATGTCGTATACACTATAGAACATAGTATTGTTTTTAAAATCTTATGATGTTACATTATCTCCTACCCCCCCCCCCCATATAAATTTCAACTTCGCAGTTCAAACATGGAATTGTAAATCAGGTGTTTAACATCTGAAAATACCTTTATTGAAATCCACATCGTAAAAAGGGTTAAAAAACTTCCTCTTGAAAAGAGGGAAAATGAAATATTAAGGTCTGCTAGAATAAAAAATAACAAGGTTTTAAAATAGGATAATATTAGTTTGAAGTTAAAATATAGACATTGAGGAGAAACTTAATGCCCAAATAATGGTGGATATTTATAGATACCATTAATAACCAGATAGTGAATGGTAAATAAAACATTAATGACCTAAAAATTGTAAATTAATTATGTGTAAAAAAACAATTGATTCCTCAGAAATGAAGGTAATAGAAAAACATTTTTTTGAAGATCCTTTTTTTAGATTTGAGTTTTTAATTTTCAACCTAGACTAAAAATGTATTGAAATATACTTACTTTATAGGTCTAATGTCATCCTTTAATCAATTTACACCACAATATCATCTTTTTTCCAAATTATGTGTATTCAAGAAGAATTTTACATTCATAAATTAAAAAACAACTTATAATTGATTAAATTATTCCAAAAAAATAATAATATATACTCTTCATATATTTAGACATTAACCAAAACCAAAATAGTTATCACGATGTAGGATAATTCCCAAAATGATTCAACCTTCATAAAAATAATTAATCATAAAAATTCAGTAGTAATACCCAATCTTCAAAATAAATCATTCAATAAATAACTGTCCTAAAAATTATTCAAATTATTCCTGAATAACAATGAAATTAAAATATTATAATGATTTGATCATGTGTTCTTACAAGATAAATTTAACATTTATCTCCCAATAACATCAATCACTCTTAAAGTTCAATAAAAAAAATATGTACCTGATAGTTATATAATCTCTAAATATTTATAATCATTTCCATAAATTAAATTATTCTCAAAAAATAAACAATAAAATCATATATTCATCCCAAATTATTATTTAACCTTTATTCCTCAAACAAAATACCATCTTACCCAAAAAAATTCTCATTTACCTTAATCATAAAAGGTTCAAAAAATAGTGAACTTATTTGGAATTAAAATAAATTATTTAGTAACCAAATCAATTTTCAATACAATGGTTATCTATGTGATAAAAAACATATAAATATTTATCTGTAAAAAAAAATTTGTATGAAAATTTAGACTAACTAGGACATCACATAGGACTGTGGTAGTAACTTCACCCTTATCACCCTTTAGTTGTGGGTTCAAGCCTTGTGGACTTTATTGATGTGAATATTTATCCTTATACTAAAATTTAATTAATATAATTCATATATCATTCCAAAAATATGATGAACATCCTTGAAAATAAATGCAATAACTTCAATGCTAAATAATGTTTTAACCTCAAAGGTTATCTCATACCTTTGAGATTACATTTCAAAAAATGTAATAATATTCTTTCAAAACAATCCTTCATGTTAAACTTAAGGGTTACATTTACCTCAACCTAATAAAATATCTCCAAAATATCATTAGTCACTATGAAATCATATCACATAAAACCTCTATAGGAGAATATTTACAATAAAACTTGTCATCAACCTTAAACTTATAAACCTATGATGTTATCTATAACACTTAAGATAACCTCACATGAAAACATCAATATCTCTAAAGTCATCTAAACCTTTGATCTGATACTAGATATTAGTAAAATGCCTTAAAAATTATATAATCTTTAGTTTTAATTCAATAATTCAATATTTTATATTTCAAGGATATTTTAAGGTTTAGAGTTTTAGGTAATTAGTTCATAACCCTTATATAATAAACTCATACATAACAAGTTCTAAATTTCAACTTAGTAACCTTAATTTATAAAAAACAAAACTTTTAAGATCTAAAAAGTTATCTTTTCATGAAATATCTTCAAAATTTTCATCTGGACCTCATCTTTCCCCCATTCATCTTTAAAACAATGTGAAAAACATTTTAAAACATGGTATGGGTACAGAAATCTCTGTAATGAATATATGAAAATAAATAAGAAACTAATTATTCGAGAAATAAAAAAAATACATTTAAAAAAAATTTGAACTCAAAGTAAAAAATTTATTTACTGATAATTCAAATTTTATTCCAAAATAATTTCATAAAACATTTCATAAGAAATATTAAAGGAAAAAATAAAACTCCTAAAGATATCTTGGAGATCATGAAAACTCATCAAAACGTTTTGAAAAAGGTTATACATTTCAACCTTTATAAGTATCATATATTTTAATCCAATAAATAATTTCTTTTATAACATTTTTAAATCAAAATATTTCCATAAAAACCAATAGAAAACATATATAAATCATAGGTGTAACTTAGGGTATCATTTTTATTACACTCATATAATAACCGTTACAAATTGAATAACCTCCATGGTTACAACTGAAATAAAATTAATTATTACAAATTTAATATTTTTTTTGGTTAAAAATTGAATAACCTTCATGGTTAAAAATTTAATAAACTTCTTGGTAAATTCCAATAATATCCTAGGAGAGACATAATTAGTTATCATAGTCCCTTTACACAATGCATTGGAGAGATATAGTAGGATCACTCATCCTCTATTTATAATTTAATCTCCCATCATCTTAAACAATGTCTAGGAATCATATTATAGTCATAATACAAGAAATATTGTAATATAAAACCATTATTTTCACCCATAGGAAAACATTTTCAGAACATGATATATCACTTTTCTTTAAAACCCAATTTCCCAAAATAAAATTATCATAAAAAAGGGAATTAGGGTTTTTATTTGAAGAAACCATGTAATATAATAAACGAACCCAAAAATAATATAATTTTTATAGTGGAGTTAAAATCATTGATGTTGTACAAGTTAAAATAGAATATTCCATTTTACTATTATAGAAAATTCCAAAATATTCCATATATAATATGTAAAAAGATTAATTTTTAAACCCTTTGAGAGAAACTAAAAATGACTCATAAAATCTAATTTATAATTCATTTATTTCCATATAAATACATCTATAAAAAAATTAAAACTATGTACATGGAAGAAAAAGTTTTAGAAAAAAATCATTAAAATATTTAAAATTTGGTTTTTAAAGCAGTGCTTCTTACCTTGGGTCTTTCTCATCATATATGTTCCTTATATTCCCGAATAATAAAACTAGATTTTTTATTTAATTTTCTAATGATTGTTTTATATTTTATTATTCACTTTATTTTATTTATTACCATGTTATATTCAATTTCTTAGTCTTTTATGTTCATGTCATACATTTTGATGATATTCTGCTCATATGTCCATAATGACTTCAGTAGGTTGGCTTTAATAAAAGAGTAAATTATTACATCATCCAAATAAAAATAAAATTATTATAATTATAATTTTTTTTATATTAATTATACTTTTAAAATCAACTGTGAAATATGGTTATGAAAAATTAATTGTGTTATAATTATAGAGATTTTAGGTCGTATATACATTCCAGCAACACGTCCATTCTTCAATAATCATTATGGAAAGAAGATAATTTTTATTTTGTATTTATATAATTTTTTTTCTACGATAAATTTAATATTAAATCTTAAAATAAAATGATATATTTTATCCATATGATGTGGTGATGAAAAAAGAATCACATTGCTTTGTGGAGATGGTAGTCCACACATACGCACGAATGACACTATCATTTTTAAATGAACTAAAAGGTAATAAATTAGATGAAATATTTTATTTTCATGATGCTAAATATGTAATTAATATCATATATATAAATTAAATACATCATTACATCCTTTTGGGAGAGGTGGTGATGGAAAGTGAATTGCATTAGTCTGTGATGTGGTATTCCACTATACACACTAAAGAATTTTTCATTTACAATTTGATGGAAAAAGAAGATGTATATAGGTTATGGTGTTAAAATAATAAAATATAATAAAATGGTAGATATTTATTTTAATATATCATCATATTTGAAGAAAATTTTAAGGATTTGGAATAAGAAATAAAACTATAATTTTCGGTTAAAAGTTATACCTTCTCTTTAGACAATCTCCATCACTTTACACATTAAGGCCTATAAGGATGGTATTATACTTATAAAAAGAATTATATAAGGATTTTAGGTAATAAATAAATGTATTTTTATAAGAATTTTATGAACCAAAATTCTTTTGATGTGTTAATAAAAGAAGAGTGGTGGTTCCCTTTTATTAGAGAGGGGAGTGGCACTCTTGGAATTATATAAATTATTAAATTAATATAAATTAATTTTCATGTAAAAATGGATCCAAAATGATATATTTGAAATATATTATGTCTATGGGTTGAAATATTATAATTCAGTAAAATTTTAACAATTTTAGAATATGTTTTTACCCTTATCTTTTTGTTTTAACCCCACCCCAATCTTGTTTACCTTTTTGAAAATTACGGTGATAAATTTTTTTTACTATTTAGGGGTTAATATGGTTACAATAAAAGAAAAAATTTCCAATAAATAGATAAAGTTTTTATTTTAAACCACATCCTAATAACTTTTACAAATATAAGATATTTAAGAATTTTAAATCATTTAATAAAACATTATTTTAAATTTTAATATCATTAATTTCAATTTTGGAACTATCAACATGAATGTAAATTAATTTAAATATAATACATTCACACATACCTAGAATATTTTATTTATTTAAAAAATTAATGGAACACAATATTTTTTTAAAATTATTTTACTTTTATTATTTTTAAAGACATTTATTTTATGTTTCTATTAATTGAATACTTTCTTTGTTGATGTTGTTTAATAATTTAAGGTAATTATTTCATCACTAAAAATTACAAAAAAAATACCATAATAGAAAAATATTTATCTTTAAAATAAAAATTTAGAATAAAACATAATTTTTTCCATCCATGTCCCTGAATTTCATAGATATTAAAAACAAGAAAGTGATATTTTTTTATCTTTTACTTAAATAGTTTAAAGGTCAAAATCCAATAAATATGACATTGTGTTTCATTATTTTCAAAATTTTGATAGAAATGGATGAATCACACTCATAAAATAGGATAAAGTTAAGTTTTAGGGTAATTTTTTAGTCTTTCTTGAATTATTTGTAACCATAATTACCCGGTTCACCCTAAATGTGGTGAGAAAAACTTATTATGGTAACTATTTATAATGAAAAAAATAAAAAATCCATATTTACCAAATTTAAAAATATGGAATCCATTTTTCATGATTCCATTTATATAAGTGGTAGACATTAATTTATGATTAAAATAAAACACTTAATAAAAATAACTTTTCAAAAAAATCATTTTAAGTATAAAAATTGTTTTATATCAAATTAAATCAAAAAATTGATTCTAATGAATTTAATTTGAATATTAATAATATTATATAACTAATTTTAATTTTAAATTATTTTTAAAAAATATATAACTTTATAAATTCATGAAACAAAAATAACGTTTTTAATAAAAATTAGCATTTTTACTATTCATAAAAAATCACTCTTTTTAGAAAAATAAAATAAAAGTTATAAGAAAATTTTGACCTTATTATTTCAAAAATGATATCATTTTTTTCAAATAAAATTTATAAAATTTCTTGAAAATAATTATAATATTTTATCATAAAAATAAATAAAAACCATTTTTGAAGAAAACGCATTTTTAAAGAATAAAATTACTACTAAAATTTGAGTGATTATTTACTAATAATTTATGAATAAATTTTTCTTGAGTAGGACCTTAATATATATTTCATAAAATATTAAATATTATTCAAACCCTCCAAATTAGAAGCAAATTTATAATGATCATATTTAAATAGTAATCTTTTAATGTTCATTTAGGCTCGGTATTATGTGTCGTACATGAAATTAAACATAATCATATTTTTAAAATATTGGGTTGTTTCATATATCCTATAGTACATCGACACACTATCATCATATTGTTATTTAAGTAACCCTTAGGGGTGATGAAAGTAAAATATCTATGTCCCTTTATTTATTTTTTCTGTCAGGATATTGTGTCTCTTTAAGTTTAATAGATTTGAGGGGTTCCTAACAGCACAAGAAAAAGATCTGATTGAACATGATAATAACATTATATCTTGATTCAGCCAACTCTTAGGTCAGGGTAGCTTTTTCTCAATGGAACAGTCATAGTTACTTTACAGTATAGTATATTTTCATTAATGAAGTGGTATCTTTTCATTAGGGAATCACATATTTTGTATTTATATTATATGTTTTATTTATTTTTCAATGATTTTATATGAGACTCAAACATACTCCAGAATATTCCAAACCCATTTGCCTATAAAAAATTAAAAAAACATATCTGTAGAAAATATAAACATATTCACCAATACATAAAAAAACTCCCCATACATAATAAAATATAGACATAATAACTTAACTGTTTTTCCATTTTATTGAATATATTTTATTAAACAAAAATGTTTCAAATCCTCCCATTACTTATCCAATAATAATTTCAAACAAACATATCCAAAAAATATAAATTTTAAATATGGGATCAAAAAATATATATAATATCACACTTGGGGATAATTTTTATATTCCATAATTTTATTTGACATATAGGTTATATATTAATGAATGAAGATGAATTTTCTACTATTTACTTGGAATCCCATTTATACAAACCTTTAAAAACACTCATTTATGGAATTTACTTATACCAAATATCCTTAAAATATGTGTACTATGTTTTCTATTTTATTGAAGGGTAATATTATTTGTAACCTATAATTTTAGTGACTTTGGAAAAATTAACTTCAAAAAAATCATTTAAATAATTCAGATGACATTTAAATCCATTCGTTGTTTATATTTGAATACTAAGCAATGTATTTTTAAGTAAAATTTATTGGCATAATAAATTTTTTGGACTAAGTAATCTTATGGGTAGGGTCTATAATTATGAATCTATTTAGATCAATGGTAATATCTCATCGGATACTAAGTATGTGATAACAATTGTATTTTTACCAACTATGTAATATAGGCTTGGTATGAGGTCCTAACTTTAATTTTTTGGTGTACTAAATGTTTCACATAATCATTATATCATGATTTTTTGATGTAGAATCACATTTATAAGTGTTATTTTCATATGGTGTATATCATGATTATTCTATTTAAATATTGTGAAATTTTTATAATAAATTAACTCTAACTAATTTGTTTGAGTTCAATATTTTCTTCACATTCCTTCTTCTGGATTTTAATAAAATTTTATATCTAAATATATATATATATATATATATTAAGTCTAACATATGTAAAATAATAAAGTTTAATTAGAAAATGATATTTTTCATGTGTATTATTGTAATTAAAATGAATTAAATTTATTGTTTAAGCATCTATATGGTATTAAACCTTCTAAATAATTAATTATCGGGAAGAATCTTATTTAAGTGAGTATTTAATAATAAATTATCAACATCTCGTGGTGGACAGGGTAGAGAATTTTAGATTTCCTAACCAATTTTCCACAATCTACAAATAATTGTGATATGATATGGTTATTGATCAATAGAATAAAAAAATAAACCAATATTGTACCAATAATAGATCTTAATGGAGATTCTATAGAGGTTATATTTAATTGATATCATTTTAATGAATGTGGTTTCATCAATAAACATATTAAACTAATATATATGGTTATCCTCTATATTATAGTCAGTATTATAGAGGTATTTTGGTAAAAAAAAATCCTTAGTATCATATTTAACCCTTTTACATAAAAGTGGTAAAAGAGTAAAATTAAGTTTCTATAGGATATTGAACCTATATGTTAGACTTTGGTGGTGCATGGGTGTAGAAACTACCCTTAGTTTATTTCATGTAAAAAAAGTACCACTCTACTTTTGTTATTAATCTTTACAAGATACTTTATCAAAGACTATGCAAATACCTTGTGTATTTTATATAAGTGGTTGAGGAAAAAATCATGGATATTGGATTTTTAATAAACTATATAAAAGTTTAAAGTGATTTATGAAAAAATAAAGACTAATAAAATATTAAATAATCCATATGTTGATCATAGGAGGAGGGACTTATGGTTTATGTTAAGATATCATATTTTATTGAAATTTTATCCTTGATATGGATAACTAAAGTTTTATTAGGAAAATAAACTATCTTTTAGGTTCATTGGGTCATTAAATATTCGATCTTGAGTTAGATAAGTTTCATCCCATATAGAATTTTTGACCTAGTTTGAACATGTTCAATTAGTGATCCATATATCCAATCTCAAGTGATATGTGTATAATATAATTAATGTTATCATCTTGGATAACATAAAAATCCTAGAGGATGTGTCATTTTCAGATCAACCATTGGATACATAAGATTTTTATTTGGACGAGATAAAAAATAAAGTTATTCTTTTATGACATTAATTTCATATTTTTGAGTCGAAAGTTTTTAAATATTTGGTTGATATAGTGACCCCACTCTTGAGAAAATGAAACTTTTTAAAGTAATTTTAAAGTTTTTTGGTGAGTTACCAGCTAATAATTTATCTAAACCAAAAAAATAAATCCAATCATTAGTCATAGTTATAGTAAAAGAGTTGATGTTGATTTTTTATCATTTAGGGTTTTGAGAACTATAAAATATTATAAAGCACATATATTTTTTAAATGATTATCCAAATTAAATTAATCACTATAATGTAATTTAGAGACTACTTTTATACTCGGGGTTCATTGTTAATTATTTATTTTCAATCTACCTAAATAATTCTAAATTAGTTGGTATGAACTCTAGGTTAGTGATTTTTATTCATTAATCATGTTTATGGACATTGAAACTCAATATTTTCTCTCGATGATCATGTGGTGTGATTTAATAGATCCAACTCATTTAATTTCATAAACATTCTTTATTTATTGTGATATATATAATTAGAAAACAAAATATATTAAACATATATGGATTTACATATATCCTTCTCAAAAGAAAATTTCATTCAAATATCGAAGAACACTTTGATTCTCCTTATATTTGAGGTATGAAATCATAAAATTTATAGAGATAAATTCATAAATACCAATTTTGGGATAATAAGAGTTAAAGAAGAACTATAAACCTAAGATTTATGTTTCTAAAAACATTTTCTTTAATCCCTAAAACTTATCAAATAATTTTTTATCATTTTTTATAAAATAATGGAAAATTGAGAGACCTGTCGAGTGAAATCGAACCATATTAGTGTGTTATTTGGTATGTATTTGATGAGTAGTGAATAGTGAGGCTATTTCACTGACCCAATATCACATAATCATGTCTTTTACAAGAACAAAATTTTCAATCATCATGTCCTTTATATTTATCAACAGTGAAAATTTATGTAACATGATTGGGAAAGCATGATCACGTGTTCATGAATTTTTTCATCACCCTGGTGAATTGTGCAACATTTCTAGAAATTTTGTAATCATTTTTTTCATCTATATCTTCAAAAAAAATATATTTTTTAACCATATTTTATCAAGGATAGTTCATGGAATACCAAAGGATTTAATTTCTTTTCATAGATATGGGTGATAGGTCATGAAATGTCAATGTATGGTATGTCTATGTTATTTTCTAGTTTTTGTTCTCTCTTATTTATTTTTTTAGATATGATGTTTCTATGATCGTTAAATTATATTTAGATATATTTCATAGAAGTTTTTAACTTAAAATTGACACAAATCAATAATGGTTTTTCACTTAAGTGATATATGAGAATAAAAAATTGGTTTAGGGAGCCGATATTAAGCTAGTAAGAAAGTATCACTATTTTTTATCTATAAGTGATCCAATATATGTGATTAGTTAGTTGGTGATGGATCAAAACCACCATTGGGATTTATTTATTTCTATGTGTTTTTCAGAATACTCATAAGGATTTAACATTGAATATATTAAGTGTATATATGAGTATTTATGTAGTGATAGAACCAATAGAACACCTTCTTCTCATCAAGTGAACCTTGATATGGTGATATAACCATGGAATTTCTTATTATCATTGAGTAACCTTAGATTATTTGGATATAAAATATCATAATTCACTAGAAAATCCTATTCTCATGGTTATAAAAATTTACATTCACCTTTTATTTAACTAGGATATAGAATGGTATACGATGAAATTCAAAGTATGAATTTTATCATATAGATAATATTTATAATCTCAATTTAAACTAATTATTATCCAACAATTGATGAATATAAAAAAAATTAAAATGATCCATGAAATATTTTCTAGGTGGGTTAATATTTTATACAAGTACTCTAACTGGTATCCCTAGAGTGATCTTGGTGTCTCTATACATGTCTATTCTAATGCTAGTCTTAGAATTTCATCATAAACATTTATTTTATTGATGATAGACATTTTATTATATTATTACACCTGGTTATTATCATTTGATCACATATTTTAAATTCGTTCTAATATAAATAAATGATATAAATATTATTTTTAGTAAATATTACATGATACAAGTATTTATCTGAACCATTAACACGCAATTGGTGATAAGATTTGGTCTATAGGGGTTCCACTTGGGCTAGAGGTAGGCTGAGTGTGCTACCCCAAGAACACCTCTAATTGGCTAGGTTATGGGGACTATCATTGAGTAAGAATATCACACACATGGGAGTCCTTGGTCTATAATAACCTACACTAGATACAAATCTCCAATGCAATAAATATCTTCAATGATAGTAGAATATGCATCAAAGATATAATGAACTAAATATTACAAATGTATGATACATCTACTCAAATCCAAAAAATAACTTGTCTGGTGAACTAAAATTAACAAGGTAAAAAAACATATCGAACAACCATCATATATAACTAATAACTACCAATGATGAAGGGGTTCTCACTATGAAAATTCTTTTCTACCATCAGCAACTAGTAACACCAAAGATCGTACAACACTACATCACCTAATCTCACTGTCATCGTCATTATAATTTATTCCTTTTATAGAAAAAAGAACAGTTGCAAAAATTATGGGGGTCAAAAATGATGGATCCCAAGAGAATATCTTCTGAAAAACTGCTCACCTTTTGAAAATATAGAGAGAAAATCAAGATAACAAATAGAACTCTTCCCATGGGTTGAAGAAGAAGAAAGAAAGTTAGTGACCTTGTTACCCTCTTTCCATGTGTAAAGAATCTCTGTGTTGGTATCCATGAGGCTAAGGAATTTCCAAATGATGTAGGAATTGGACCATGGGATGTATCCCTTACCTGAGAAAGAGTTTTAGATGATGATGGAGTTGGTTTCCACTACACTAAGGGATATGTTCCTCTGCCTGGACATGTGAAGACCAGAGATCATCACTAAGGCTTTAGGATATAAGGAATGACCCATACAAAAGTGGCAGAAAAATTATCCATAACCATACCAATAAAGTAACAGATAACCCCACCCCCTCATGATTCCTATAGTGCATGAACCATTAGTGTTCAATTTGGGACCCATGGGATGTAGAAACATGTAAACCCAATTCCCTTTTTGTCATTGCTGGTAGGAATTAGTGACTGGTTATGGGCTACAAGTGACCTCAGGGTGGGGGATTCTACTATCCTTTGCATAGTCGGATCATATCTAGTAGAGTTCACCTTACCCTTTCCACCATAGCATGCTGAGAATAGACATCCCCATCAAAAATGGCTTTATTCCATGCAATCCAAATTCACCAGTAGAATACAACTTCGACTTGTATACACCACACCAATAAATCCAACTTTTACATGTGCATTATCTTCACTGACACAACACATGTGGGACCAAGTCCTGTGAAGGGGTGAGTATAATCATACTTAGTAAAATTCAAAAAATACCATAATAAATCATGAATAAATAGTAATCCCGACTCCTAGAACAAGATGTTTCTAATAGGATGATAGTGAGGAAATATTGAAAAAATAAGTCAGTACAAGACTCTCAAATATAATTTGTAACTAAAAGGAATCCATTAATAAAATTCCAAATATTATCAAATTGTACGGTGATAAGTGATACTGAGAAAATCTAGTCATCAAAGATCCAAACCTTAAAATACACCATACATATTTAGCTGGTGGTCTTCAAAACACTAAGAAGTCTATGAATTGTGATTTTGAAAGATAGTTGAAATTTCATATCTTGGAGGTATCCCTCTAGGGCACAGATGAATCAAAAGACTCAAAAAATTAACCACTCCAAAGGCTTCTAGTATCTACACATCCTCTAAAATCCAAGAATGAGAGTCTACTCAACCCTAAAGCTAGATCGCCCATTGAGATAGTGCACACTACTAATGGTAATGGTATATCTTCATATATTTATATAAGATATACTAAATTATTATCTTATCCTTTCATCCAACCAAGAAATCTATACACTCTCACACTTAAAATCCATAAGTCTCAAGAAAAATATGTTATCATTCCTTGAGATGATGTTGGAGGATCCCTAACACATGAGTGTGGGTGAAATATTTACTTCAGTGTGGGATCTATGTCTCATATGATCTCTATAGATACAATAAATACTGAATCCATAAATAGAGGATACCTTCCCCCATAAAATTGGGTAAAATACCAACTCTATTTGATTCATTAAGTAGAGTATTCCTACCCCATGTTTTCATGGTAGAAATACCAACTCTCTATGATGATCCCAGTCCCAACTAGTGAAATACATACTTCACATATAAATAATAAGGGGGGAATCCATGACTAACCGAACTAGTATATTTCAATGGGAAGTACACAATATGTCATAGGGGTATACGGTTTATTATCCTAAGTCAAAAAAAAATTCATGTTCTATAATTCCATATGGTGTGTCTCTACCAAACTACATGGCATGTAGACAGCTCACATGATATGTGGGGTTAGGGTTTGATGCTCGACATGTGCCTCTACCTGACTCATACATCCTCAATAAAACATGGGGTGTATACCAACAGCCATTGTGTGTGGGGATACATGGGTACCTAGGCATGTACCCTTGGTACATGCAATGTTGTCTAGGTAGAAATCACATGGTGTGTGGGTCAGTCACATGCCATGTCAACCTTAACTCAAGATAAAACACTAATGCTTCATCACAAGGCAGGCGGTGTGTGTTATTCCGAACTACAAGTCATGTATTCATGAATTTTCTAGAAAACTCAAAGGGCCTTCGGGTCATGTAGACCATGGAGTAGTCCAGTTCACACAGAACATGCCCCAGAATAGGATCAGAGCAATAGGAGTAGCAGCCACCAGATGCAGAGCTAACCGGATTGGAATAATGAGAGGGTATGGCAGCTGCCATCAGGACCAGGCACCGTGCAGCTTTTTACGGGGCAATGCTAGCTGATCATCAATGAAATGTGGGAAGATGAGGAGATCAATGATGCAAGATGCTAGGGAGGTTCAGTTCTTGTGGGATGGGCCTACAGGTCATGTAATGGGCATCGTATGCCTCTGGGACTTCAGGTCATGTATTGCGGGTCATGTCGGGCCTTGTACCTTGGGCCTATGGGTCATGTATGGGTTCCCCTTCAACCCTTAAAAGGGGGATTATATATAATAAAATAAAAAAAGGCCTTCGGGCCATTTGGGCTAGAAAACTCAAACTCATGATGTTCCTTCAAATTTTGTTTCCCCTTCCATTAATCTCATCCCCAATCACACATGAAATTCCTACAAACATTGATGGAAAATTAAACTGGTTTCATCTCTAAGGTGAGATGTGCCTATGCATCAACCTTTTTCTTCATTGTATTTTAATCACTGTCAATGATATTTCATTAGACACATATTTTATGAATATTTAGTTTCTAGAAAATGAATCACATCCATCGATTGATGGAATTGATATTCTCTATTGGATAATATTTATCCCATACAAATCACACAATTCCAAAACATATCACCACTCAAAATTCCACTCATGATACTCATTTCTATATTCCCACTATTTTCTAAGATTATTCCTCATCCCTTAAACATTTAACTGAAATTTATTTTAATGAATCGCAAAAGAAACAACAATTCAAAAAATGATAATAGTTTCATTGGGGTGGTTTAACCACCGACCCATCTATTACTATTATTTAACATACAATGATTAATGGGTAGAACCATGAAAACATAAATGTGGGATATATAAATGATCATAAGTGATTGATCATCATATACATTCATGGGAATCAACAAAATGATGAGTATTTATAGGTTCTGAAAGAATTACACAAAACAACAATTTAAATAAAAAATAAAAGTTGACATGGCCATGAAAAGGTCAATCAGGGATTAAAGTTTAGAAGAATTAATCCATTATTTTGACAATATCAAAAATAGGTAATATTATATAAATAAATAAGTTATGCCTTATTTCCAAACTATTGATTCTTTGATCCATTATTACAACCAAATATTCATTCATCATTTTCATTGGAATCCATCTATAGATGTTGAAATGTCTAGTGGATCATGCGATTACACCGAGTGGGTTGAATTAGTGTGAAATTTTTACCAGATTCTTTTCTTCTTTTACTCCTTTATGTATTTGAACCCTTTAATCTATTAGGATGAATGGATCTTTCTTATTTAACCACAATCACGCCACATGAAATACAAAAATTAATCGAATCAAAACACATGTTATTTTTAAAAGATTCACCCTGATGATGGGTGAATATTTCCTTGTTTTTTTCAGGTCAATTTTGGGACGTTGATTATCCACTAGTAAATAAAATTGATTACAAATATAGACAATATCTTGAAATTCTTATAATATGAACTCTCATAATTCTTAATCACTAATGATTATAGTGGGTTTGTCAGGTATCATCCTAAAACCATGATTGGTAGGTATCCACCACATGTCTAATTATACTAGAATATCATTATTGTAAAACAAACACCAACACAATGAGAAAGATTGCACAAATTCCTAGTTTCCACTATAACACGAAACTATTCTTCCTCTTTAAGCCAATATGATAATCTAATATTTCACTTTCTCACTTCCACTAAAATTATTCAAAGACCACAAAATTTAATCAATAAAACTTCATGAAATTCAACCCAATACACTTCTAAATATGAAGAAATATCACTTCTACTAAAACTCACTAAATTATCAGAACGATCAATTCAAAGGTATTCAAGATATTACCAGTAAAAAAATTTCTTTCTTTACTGAAATATATACCTTCATATTAAACAAATATCACTAATAATATGTTTAAGGTAATTCATGCATGAAATAATATGATTATATTTTCATGTAAATGGTATTTCATGCATGGTGTTCTCATCGTCATGCATATATTTAAATCACATAACACATTCTTTGCGAAATAACAAAAGTGTTTCTAACTCATTCTATTCTTCAATAAATAGTTCACATGTTAATTCTAAATGCCTAAAATTATCTATACTATTTTTTTGAATTATTCATTCTATAAAACATGTACAAATCAGTTTTCTTATACTTCAAAAAGATTCAATCTCACAATAACATCTCACACACTTCATGCATGTATATAATCACATGCATGGAATACAAAAATCTCTTCATATAACTAGAATTACATGGTGCCTCTAATTATTATGTTTTTCGAATACTTAAAATATTCATGAAACCCTACCACTAGACATGAATAAATTTCTACACATAGTATGTTATGTATGAAAACTATGGTTCATGTAATATAATACTCGATATATATTTCTCATTATTCACAAAATTTAAATAAGTGCATTAATATGTCTCCTTTTTGGTTTCTTAACCACACTCCTTCACATAATAGATGTACAAGACTTCTATATTACCTTTTTATTATTTATGTAAAATCAAAACAGAACAACTTTCTTATTATCTATGCTAAGCACTGGGAATTGAACACTTCATGTAGGAATACAAATACATTTAATGGTTCTTGTTATATGTCCCATATAGTAAGTCGTGTATGAGAATATCAGTTGATATCTAATTGTACAATAAAAAATAGCGGAGATTGATTCATTGATTTCTCTCGCAAGTTCTAAATCAAACTTATGTATAGATCATACATAAAATTAGGAGGGTAGGGAGTTATATACTAATACTGCTGACATACTGCACTTCCTCAAATGATGTGTGCACCACCTTACTCTTCTTACACATACCACAAAAAAATATCTACATGCATGACTCAGTTTTTGGTATTCAAAATCATGTGTACATGAACCTATGTTTCACTACATCTTTAAAATAGTGGGTTATTATGCATTAAAACAGAATTTAATTCACTCATAGTTCATGTTTGGATTCTTAAGTCAATCTCATGAAAATCAAAAAACTTCAATCGTTCATGGTACATCACGGTATGAAGAAATCATGATGTATTAAAATCCCTTTGAAGGCAAAAGGGAGAATATGATCTTAACTTCATTGAATGTTATAGATAGATCATATTGGGTATCCCTACTTATATGTGTATCTTTATAAATGGAATAATAGTTCCATGTTCCACAGGATCCCAGATTGATCTTGCACTTGTAAAATAACTACTTAATAATTAAATTTGTTTCCTTCATCGATTAGTTGTGAGTAATAGGGTCCACTCCTGAATTTCAATGGCATTGACCAATGTCAAAATTCTCCACGCCTCCACCATGTCATGTATTTTCTACCTACTATTTGTTTTTAAACCTTGTGTGTTCATTATATTCCATGTTATGATCCCCTACCATCATGGTGTTAGCTATAGTTAATCGGATTTCCCACGTAAGAAGTGCCACACAAATCCTATGGTTGGACATTGGTAGGAAAATTCTTGCAATAATGGATAATTTTTTTATCCAAAATATAATTCTAAACATAAAAAATCACAACCAATACTCTCTATATCTACCATTCAAATATCCCTTTTTTATTTATGGAATTATGTAAATTCCAAAACATCATTTATAAAATTATATTAATCACTTATAATCGACTTATTTATCACTTATTATTAGCTTAAAAAGATGATGTAATAATTTTTAGTCTCCAAATCTAATTGTTACGTGTCTTGGGAATTAATAATAGCTCTAAAATTATCATAATTTATATTCCTTTATTTAAATTAACAACTCTTCAAGTCACAACATCCTTCCCAGCTTATGAATAATTCTCAATAATGATTCCATGGTAGAAAATATATCCTTAAACCCCTTCCACATTGAATTTATATCATATAAACACATTGACAACAAATATAATATAATTACTTCAATCCTTCTGTGGATTTGATCCCACTCCTCAATCTTTCATCACCACCACTATGTCCATCCTTTATTCCAATTTATATTGGGTTTTTCACATAAAAAAGTGGATAACCTTAGAGAGGCTACATAAGGAGGGTTAAATAGAGAATCTCTTAGTCAAATATTAAATTTATTCAATTTATTAATTTAATTAATTTAACCACTTATAACTTTTAAATATTTCTCATCACTATAGGACCATATGATAACAAGACATATGTTGTTCCTAGGGTAAAAAATAACATGGAGGATTCAACCATGGTCTTGGTTTTCCAATTAAATGTCTTGATCAAGAGATATAATAATTTTATTAGAAACTCTCATGCAGGGAATATAAATAATATGCCATTTTTATTGTATTATTACTGATTTAACATGTCAATCTCATTTCCATTCCAACTCTACCCAGGGGTAAACACCAAATTTTGAAACTAACTAAACCATTAATAAAATATCTGATAATATATGTTAGGATAAAAGTCCATTTTACCCCTAGGAATGTCCAAGGACTTCAAAACTAAAAAATAGAGATAAGTATCATTCCGATAAAAACAAAAGTCACTATATCATCCCCACCTTATACTTTTTATTCCTAAAAAGGAAATAACTAGGGTTGAAGAATAACAAATATAAAGATTGAACTCATAAAAAACATATACACCATCGCATGTAGTACCTTTTACTTCAATATGAAGGCTCTATGAAAACTCAATACATGTTTTTTTATAAAGTATAGGATCCCTATATAATGTTTTTATGGGAAAAATATCAACTCTGCAAGTGGATCCATGTTTCAATGGGTGAAATACCAAATCCACTTGGAAATAACATGGGGGAAACCAATTTATGGCTGAACTAGTCCTAGTCAATTAGAAGAACATGGAATGTCCTAGGGGTACACAGTGTGTTATACTAAGTTGGGTACATGGCCATGTTTTTTCATTCCACGTGGTGTGCCACTACGAAACTATATATCATGTAGAAGGATCACATGATGTGTGGGGGTCTAGGTTCGACACTCAGTATCTTCCTTTTCCCAAGTCATGTACCCTCGATGGTACATGAGATGTGGCCTAAAACACACAACATGTGGTGTCACATTGGTCCCTACATATGTACCACTGATACATGCCAGGATGGTTGGGTAGGCATGACACAGGGTTTGGATCAGTCACACACAATGTTATAATTAACTATAACCAAACCATATTATCACATCACAAGGTTCATAACATGTGTTCTTATGAACTACATGTTATGTAGTCATTAATTGTTTAGAAAACTTTAAATTTCAATACATATTCCAATTTCATCTTTAGTTCCATCAATCTCACCATTAATCATGCATGAAACACCCACAATCTTGCATACCTTAATTAATTCAACATCACTGGTAAGATTCTGGCCATGCATTAATATAAAATCAAACATTCATCATCTCCTAAGTCGCTCTTTTCTGTGTATCAATAACATTATTCCTTGTATTTACATCACCATCAATGATCCTTCATTAAATGTGTCATATATGAATCTATTATTGTTGGAAAAGGACTTATGACCACTGATTTACTGAATCAATATTCTCCATTGAATACTCATTGTCTCGTATGAATCACTCATCGTCTAAATGTCTCGTTACTTAGAAATTAGCTGATTCTACCCACATTCATGATGTGTTTTTCATCCAGTATTCATCCTCATTCCCCAAATATTAAACTCAAATTAATTTTAATAAACCAAAAGTCCAACAACAATTCACATAATGATAATTAGTTAGTGAGGTTGGTTGAACCATATGCTAATTAACTATCACTGATGAATGCATGAAGAATGGTGGGAGAGAACCATGAAGACACAAAGGTTGGTTATGTAAATGATTATACAGAATTAGTAATCATCTACTTTCATATAAATAGAAGAAATAGGGATTATTCATATGTTCTAAAATAGTGACATATAACTATAATTTAAATAAATCATCATAGTTGATGTGATCATGAAATGTTTGATCATGTATTAAATTTTAGTAAAATTAATACATGATTGTTCCAATATGAAAAATAGGGAATATTCCATAAATAAAGAATCCCTACCTCAATGTATAATTTTCAATTATTTGATCCATTATCATAACTGAAGATTCATTCTTCATTGATATTATAATCCATCCATAGACTTTGTCATGGATCTAATCCTTCTCCTTGATTTATCATCACCACCACCATGTTCATCCTCTCCTCCCTACTCTCTAGGGTTTTCACTAACAAAAGTGGATAAACCTATATTGGCTGTAAAAATATGATTAATTATAAAATATATAGATAAAATATTAAATTAAATTAATTTATTAATTTAATTCATTTAAAAACATGCAACCATCAGTGAATGAACATTATTATGAGACCCGATGTGAAAAAGACTTATGAAATGCATGGGGTAAAAACCCTAACTCTGGATTCAACTACAATCTTGGTTTTCCCATAAGAGGTTATAATCAATAGATACAATAATTTTATTAGAAACTCTCATGCATGAAATAAAAATAATATAATATTTTTATTTTATTATTTCTTAGGCCACAAAACACCCTCATTTCCACACCGAATCTAGCTGAGCATAAAATGTATATTTCAAAAAAATGGAACCCTAAATTTTTTTTGATGTTTTTTGTTAGTTTAAAAAGACTATTTTCCCTTGATAATTTACCAGGACATCAAAACTAAATATCAAGTTGATCACCACTTAAGTAAAACCCCAGGTCACTACAATTGGTTTTATGACACATAAACAAACACATTCAACGTGTTTTGTGTTATAGGTTTTCTTTTACTATTATATACATTTGTATTTTTTTAATGGTTAGGAATTTAATATTATAGGTAATTAACCAATAATATATATTAATATCATATTATTATGAATTTCATGATTTAATTGGTTAGGAATACTCCATTTTTATTGTAACTTAGTGATGTGGGTGTGTAAGGTCTAGTGAAACTATCTTTTATAATGTGTGTGATTATCCATTAAAATTTAGTTTCTAAATCAAGACTTGTTAATTGAAAAAATAGGATAATAATTCAAATGTCACTAATAACTTGTACAGGGTCTCATAATGGTATGTTTTTTTCATACACAAACCAAACATACTAAGTTACTTAAATTCATAGTTTTAACAAATACAGAAATAAAAAATATTTCTTAGAGACATATTTAAATTCCAACGATAACTCACTATAACATAGTAATTATATGTCTGTAAATTATGCATTGATAAATAAATTTTATATAACCAAACTTCCAATAACACATTAATTATATTTATATAAAAATTTTTAACCGGGTATAGTTAATAATATTAATAGATTTAGGTCGGTATTATCTTACTTCAAATTTTAAGTATCTATTTTTTATTTGAATCTAAGAGAACAACTTTTAAGGTTTAATTTTTGATAAAATTCTCCATAGATTTTAATGTATAAGAAGAAACATAAAATTATGGAACATATGAAGAGATGAGGTGGATAGAGTTGTGATAAATAGAGATAATTTTAGAATGATAAAGGGTTTCTAGGGTGGGAATTGGGAATATCTTCATAAATGGGATTCATGTCCAAGTTTGGTTATCCCCCATGCTAGATTAAGAGTGGGGGTCTCCCACATTTGGGAAAATATTATCATTTTTTTGAATTAAATAATTAAAGTGTCCTATAATATTGTTTCTTTTTTTTTATCAATTATTATTGGCGGATGAATGATTGAACTGATAAAATTTATTTTGGTTCATTAGATATTTTTAGGAAGATTTTAGGATTTTGAAGAGTTTTTGAAAATAGTGAGAATATGATTTTAGTATGTTGAGTAATGGTGGATAAGTTTTCTTGAAGACTATATAAATGTGATTCAAAAATTTTACTATTTTCAGAAGTGTAACCAATAGTTTTTTAACTCTATATAAGTGTGAGATGATATTTTCATATTTTTCATAATATTAATTAATTGATTATAAATTTTGTGAAATATTGAACTATAAATTTTAGACTGATTGTAAGAGTTATTCAAGAAATGAAAGTGTTCTATATGTTTTATAGATAATTATCAAGGTTTTATAAGGGATTTTACAATAATTTTTCAAAAGATAATCTAAAGTTGAACTACCAGTGAAAGTGTGTAATTTACGTTTTTCAAGGGTTGGAATAAGTTGTGTAAGAGTTTAGAAGAGTTTCATAAGTATGAAACTAAATTTTCTCATGTTTTCTATTATAGAAGTAAACATTTTTAGGGTTATTTTCATGTGATCATATTATTTCATATATTGTGTCAAGTTGATAAAATACAACATGAAGGTGAATTAAAATATTTTTATCCTTTAAAAGACTAATTTTAGGATAAATGTTTCTATTTTCATATATTGATGAAATTTTTATTCAATAATTTGAAATTATATTGTAATGTCCATGGGATAACTAGAGAATTTTTATGGGAGAGTCTTCTCACATGATGCTATTTGTGCTAAAATAGAAATCAGTAAGGATTTATTTTTGGTTTCTTAAAAATACAATAGTACATGTTTCATTCAATACAGACCTGATTATTGGATCTGATATTGGAAAAAGTTAGGATATAATATAGTGGTCTATTTATATTAACCATGAGTAAAAAATATATTACAAAACCTAATATAAAGTGTTATTGAATACATAGAGTATCATGGGTATACAAAGAAACATATATAAGTAATAGTTTTAAAAAACTATTGAAGAGTATATGTGTATTTATTAATTATATTGTATATGATCAGTTAAAATATTAATAAATTAAATATATTAATAATATTTTAATTATATCAGTTTTAGTAAAGAAACATTTTAATGATTAAATGATTAAAATTAATCAAGTTTAAGATGTTACCTAATTGAATAAAAAATATATTTTGATCATAGTAAACTATATATAAAAGAGTGATTTTATCCATACCATGGATTATATACATTTATGAGTTGTGAGCCTTATAAATCCACATCTTCCTTGTATATTTATTGTTTTGGTTCTTTGGTATTGGATGGATGTTATGAACATATTAAAGATCTTTTATTATATCAAATGATGATGTTTATTCAAGGTTGAATTATAAAATTTGTGACATAAATTGACTTGCTGATCCAGCCACCTCTCCATCCCAAATTATATTATTACTAGCCCAAGACCACTTCAATTGGTATAAAATCATTCGTCGGGTTCCTTTAAATATTTATTGGTTGTATATTTTATGCTGATTTTTTATTTTACTATCTTTTCATGGGTCATTTGAAACCTATTAATATCAAAGGAGAGTCCATTATTTATGTAAATAAATATTAGTTCTAGAATTAAGGAATGTTTTGTACATACTATTAATCATTCTTGAAGTTTTTAAAGTTTTTATTTTTTATTTTTTCCAATTAAATAAAGGTAAGGATATAAATATTTTTATAATAAAAATATTGAAAAATGATAGAAGAGATAAAAATATTGTTCTATCTTCTTTAACTAAGAAATATGTTTCCATGTATATGGGTACTAAAACTACTAATAGTATTTTGGATAAACATCAAAACATTTATGAAGTTTATAATAAAGAAAAGTAGTAATGCTTTAAATATCTAGAGAAATTTTTGATGACAACCATATATTAAAAATTAAAACTATTAATTATTTCTTGATACATGTGATATTATTAACAGTATAATAGGTTTTTGAGAGTCACTTAAAGGTTATTATATAGTGAATAATATTTTTATAATTTTTTCAAAACATGTTTTAAGAAAACTTTTCTCTTTTTGAGGATAAGTGTATTGATAATTTTCAAATTGATGATTTATATAGTATAATTATTTCTTCAAATTTAGTAAAGGGGGTGTTCTTAAGAAAAATGAAAAATAAGATAGAGAATTTTATTTTAAAATAATTAATAAACTTAAGTTGAATAAATAAAATTATTACAACATTTATAATGAAGATTACAATGAAAATTTTAAGAATATTGAATCCTTGATTTATATAATTTTTAGAATGGTAGAATTAAAGAAAAAAATGAAAAATTACTATTTCTTTTGTTTTATAGATGTTCATAATTTGGGAATATAATTTTCTATGATAATGGAGGATAATTGTTAGGAGGAAGATGGATTGATAATGTCCAAAAAAATTGATAAATTTAATGTTTCCCAAAATATGTCTAGATCAAAGGATAAAAAACATCTAAAATTAATTAAAGGGATTTTATAGCTAATTAGAGTACATATTTAGAAGATAAGAATCAGGTAGAGGTGAATTTTTCTAATTAACAATGTAAAAATAACATATTTTCTAAATTTAATGACAAGGTATAAGACTATAGTTTTGATAATTATGATTAATAATAATAATAACATACTTAAATAGAGTATGTGTTAAAGAAATAATTTAAGGATTGTATTATTAAAATATTAAAACTAAATAACAAAAACAATAATTTTAGAAAATTATAATTAAAAGAATAAAATGAATATAATTTTAATTATTATAATACTACTTTTTTAAAAGGATTTATGAATTTAATATATGAATTAATTAATAAAATAAAATCACAGCTGAATATTTATAAAATTGTTTTTTAGAAGAAAGGGAGGTGCAAATTATTTTCATAATGATTATTGATATAGAAAATCAAATAAAGAAATTTAGATTTGATTATGAGAAGTTAATGAAAGTAGTTAGTGAAACATAAAGGATTAAAAATATATTAAATATTTATGGAATCTTAACGTGTGATTTATTTAAAAAATATATCCTAATTAAAGAATTAAATTTGTTGGATTTATTGGTGATATATATTCCAATAAACTCAAAAGAAAAAAAAATTATGTTTGTTAATTCAAATGGAATTTTTTTGAAATAAAATATATATGAAGATAAAAGCGGTAAATATTAAACATAATTCTACTAAAACTCAATTAAAGAAGAGAAATTTTTCTAAAAATAAGATTTCTAAGAATATAGGTTATAAATTTTTGTTTTGTTTTTTGAGAAATAATTCTGATAATATATAAGTAAAAGTATAATTTTTCAAGGTAAATATCCCTTTTATGGGTATTATTTATGTTTTAAAGGTTTGGGGTATTTTTCTATATCATATTGGTTCAATTTATTGTTGAAAAAAATATTAATATAGAAAATTATTTTTTAAAATAAATATAATTAGTCTTTTAGAAGAAAGTTTAAAATAATGAATTTTAATCAAAAATTAAGATAAAAAATAAATTTTATATGCTTGAATATTCTTATGGAAGGTATAAAAATATGGGCCACTCAACTAAAAATTATTTAATTATACTACTTTTAGAATTTAGTGTATAAAAATACTATCATTATTTCTCAAAAATAGCTTAAAGGAAATATTGAAACATTAGTTGTTGAAGTTTCCTTAAAATAATCATTGAAGGATAGTTTATGGATACTTGATAGTGGTTGCACATTTTATTCTATAGGTGATATTTTATTTATTAAAGTAGTTAATAATTATTATAGAGTCTTGGTTTTATTTGAAAATGAATATTTTTTCAATTTTTAAGGAACTACAAGTACTAATATTTAGAAACATAAGATAAAATTTGTTTCTACTTTGTTTTTAAATGGATGAAATCATAATCTATTAAGTATTTTATTATTATGTGAAAATGGTCACAAATTAATTTTCACGAAATATGGTTATTTTGTAAAGATATTGGAATATGGAATGATTATAATATAAGGGTAAGTAATAAGATGGAATTTATTTCAAATTTTAGAATATAACAATTCATTATAAATTGGTATGAAGGAATAATATTCTATTCGGATTATAATATTTAGGAATTTGAGTCAAGAAAAAATTATAATACTTATACTTCAATATTTGATTTAATGTTCACCAAATTTGAAAAGAAAAAAATATGTTATCTATAAAGGGTTACAAAAATAAATATTTCCAATAGATTATATTAAAGGATTGATATTAAAACAAATAATTACTTAACGTTGATTTTCTACTATGTATATGTACCCATGAATATAAATTCCACTTAGGCAGATAGATACATTATATATTTATTATATTGACGACAATATTGTACATGAAAAATAATTCTAGATTTATGAATAATATTAAGATCTATATAAGATACGTGGAGAAAAAACATAAAATTTAATCAAAAAATAAGATTTTTTAATGGTGTATAATATATTGGTGGTAATTTTCAAATGTATCTTCTAACACATGGAATCAAATATGAATTCATATCACCTTATAAACCATAATAGAATGGTGTTGCTAAGATAAACTTGTAATTCATATTAAAACATCATGTAATTTACATACTGAGTATGGTGCATCTAGGTACTCCTAGTGACAAGTTTCTTCCAATATTATTCATATACATAATTTATTTTAACTAATACCCAATCTATATATATCTCAATATTAAATTTTATTTTATAATAATATAAATACTAAATATTTTAAAGTCTTTTAAATCCCTTATCTTGTAATAATAAAATCCAAGATCCTATAAAAGTTTAAAGAAGGTGTTGATGATGGAAATTTTTTACGTAATCATACAATAGAATAAGTTGTAGATGCTTCAACAATAGTCTTGTAATAATAGTCAATAGTTTTTATGTGACTGTTATTTATGAGAATTTGAAAAAAATAAAATTATATACTTTAATGTGATGATGATTCTAACGAATAAATGATTAAACAATAAGTAAATTTTCTAGAAAATTGAAATTAATAGGGTGAAAAAGAATTAGAAAAAGGATTATTTAAATTTAACTACTGAAGATAAGAATGAAATAAAACCCAAAATGTAATTTCCTAAGTTGTAGTATCAAGTTTGAGTATAAAATATAATTGGAGATTCAAATGCTCTATTTGGAACATAAAGGAATTTGAAATCAATGAATAATACTTTTTTTTCTCAAATTTAACTAATAAGTGATAATGAATATTTTAACCATAGTGAATAGATTGCTAAAAATAATGATTAGATGGGATATATAGATTAAAATCATACATATGGTATTATTTTGAGCCTATAAAATATCACTGTAATAATATAAGTTTTTTAAAATAAGTTGAACTGGAAAGTTAAATTCTTAAGAAACAAATATAATATGGTACATAAATGCTATAATCAGATTGATAGAGTTCATTTTAATGAGATTTTTTAACCTGAGGATTTTTTGAAATAATTATCATATTATTATTTGTTAATGCTCAAGGGAATTGTATAATCTTTCAAATTGAGGTTAAATCAGTATTTTACAATATATATTTTTAATAATAATTATATATTATTTAATTTTATATCATTTCACTTGATAGTGATGGCTCTAATATATGTGTACTAAAAATGGGTTCATATGGATTAATGAAATATCAGTGATATTGTTACTCTAAGATAGATAACTATTTATAAAAAATTAGAGTTCAAGAAAATATTATTTATCTATGATATACATTAAAATAAATTTATATAAAATCATTAATGTTTATAATAAAATTTTAAGCACCATTTTTGTATGTGATGGTTAAATTATGTGCATCAAATTTACTACTAATATAAAAAACACTTTTGAGATGTCTATACATGGAGAGTTGAGACCATTTTTGGGTATCCATGTAACTAAATTGTATGGATATCATTATTTATCTCAAAAAAGAATTATAGATAGGTATGAAATATTTTTAAGGTGTATTATATAATCTCTAACCATTTGTGGTCCTTTACTTTATCATTTGTAGGTGTTGGAGTAGAACATGGATAGGGTTTGGTAGTTAAATGATGAGTTTGGAATTTTAAAACCTGAAACAACTATTTTTAGGAAGACTCTACTATATCGGGTGGCATGGTCAGGATGTTAGTGTGGTGGACTCTAAATTCTAGTGGGTTTGAGGTTTTGGGGTTAGAAACATCCATTTTGGAGTATGTTTATGTCATGGAGGTCATTTATGGCATGTTGTTGGGTTTTTTTAGGATTAGTCTTGGGTTATTATTGGTAAAAGTTTTATGGGAAATTAGTCATCATAAAATTATTTTTTGAGCTACAAAGTTTTACATGTCCATATTCTGAATATTTATAAGTCATGGTTAATTTTTGGAGGTGGGATGGAAATGGCCATAATCAGAGGAAATTTTTATGGTGGTTCTTTCCTGGAGTTGGGGCATGAGGTCAAAATGGCCATTGCTGAAAAATCTATTCCATGGAATAGTTTAATTCCATTTTTAAAACATGGAAAATTGGCTAAAAAATCAAGGAATGTTACTTTTTAAATTATTTATATTGGGGATCTCCTTTGAATAACCCCCACTATGTCATGAGTGTGTCTTCACCACACCATGGAATATTCATTCAAGATTTAATTATAAATCTATCCCTCTATTTTATTTTGGTTCTATTTCTCTCAATGTTCCATTAAACCTAAAAAAATATTATCTATCATTGGGATCTCCTAGGATGATTCCTTGAGTATCTAAGTTTCTTAATTCATGCATCTAATCTCTTTTGATCTAAGGAACTTCCTTCCTCTATTTCTCATATTATATTCCCCTTTCTTTTATTCCATGTTTATTCTTATTTCTTAGAATACCATTATAGTGTTGTGTTTTAGTTTTAATTATTCTTGATTGGGGTATTTTTTTAGGGGATGACAACTATAGTGTGTCTGGAGTTTGTCTTGGGAAACATTAGTGGTGTGATAATTGTTCTTATTCTAATTCTTTCACTATGATCATTAAATCCTCATTTAAGACTGGGTATTTTAAATCAATATTATTTTACTATGTTGGAATGTATAATTACCATGAGTTTTTATCATTAGTTATATATATATAATTAACAAAAAATAAAATGAAGTGAAATTAATGAATTAGAAATTAGTTATGTGATTTTCATGTGCTTTACATGTTTTCAATGATTTGATCAAATTTTATTAATTATATTGATTGATTATAATTTTGTATAATTATTGATCATTTTTTATTTCTTAATCATGTTCATAATTGGATAATCATCTAAATAAGGTAATGGATGGAAGGTAAAGGAATCCGGAAATTGATTGTCTGACATAAATTGAATCATGTTTTGGTATGATAGATAGTGGTTGGTTATTATTGAAATTGTAGTTATATGAAATTTTATTTAATTTTTTTTCTATATTTTATGTTATTTTTGTTTTAATTACCATATTTAGTATTTAATTCAATAGTTAGAATAATTTTTGGAAGAATTATTGCTGAGTTTTTGAAAAAAGGTGATGATTCATTGATGAGGGATAATGATGTGTGGTTGTTGTGGAAGTCATTTTATATAGTTGATGATGGGATAGTGAGGATATTTTTGAGGAGTATAGTAATTTACGTTTAAATCATTAGATTGATATAATTTAGATATTTATAATTTTTTAGGCCAGTAATAGTGTGTTTGGGTTATCTTAGTTTTTGATAAAATTATTCTTATAGGTTGATGTGGTGGTGTCTTAGCTACTCATAAATTATGGATTGTAAATGAATTTTTAAAATTAATAACATGAATTTGATTTGATGATATTAAATGATGCGGTGGATATAGTAAATGAATATATAAATATAAAATAAAGTGGTATTAATGAAATATTTAAATAATGAAGTGAAGTGGTTGATTTAAATATAAATGGTTTGATGAGGTGATGGTCAATTAAGTCATTATGGATAAGAATTAACATGGTAATTTAATTGATAATAAATGTAAATAAGATAGTAAATTTTAATGAAGTTAATGAATGAAGTGTGATTAATTAATATGTGATTATTCCATAATATGTATGAAATGAATATATGTGGTTGGATATTGAATTATGTGAAGGTAATTATGAAATAATATGTGGGTTAAAGATGATAACTATGAAGTGTTAGTGTTGTAGTGTAATAGTGTTGTTTGTTGTCTTGTGACTAGAGGTGTAATTAATGTTGATTTTTGGTGGTGATAGGTATAACATAGTGTCATGGATGTAGGTAGAAATCCCTTTGGTGTATTATGTGTTTTATAATATATTCATTATAGTTTTCTATTTCTTATGAACCACCACTTAAGTTGGGTAACATGGATAATTTTTATATAAGGTTTTGGGTTCTGGGTGTTTTTTCCAATATCTAGGTTATAGAGGATTTAGATGGATGACTACTCCCCCTTCCTCTACAACTCTTTTAAGTAGATAATTGGTTATAATGGCTTGATTTTATGACATATATTCATATACAGGCTATTATTCCCTAAGGTTTTGATATATATATATGTGTGTGTGTGTGTGTGTGTGTGTGTGTAGTTTATGATGGATGTACAGTTATATGATTATGATGTGGGTGTGTGGTGGGGGAATAAATATATGGTGTAGGTCAAGAATTTTATGTCCTTTATGATTACATACCATACCATGATCGGATATGTGGTGATGTGATGTATGGTATTGGGTTTTCTACATGTGGTTATATGTTTTATGGTTATCGTTATGTTGTTACACGATTATGTGGACATAGAGGGGATGGGATCACCAGGATGTATGGAATTGTGGGGTAAGGGTGACTAGTTCAATGGTAAAGTAGATGATTTGTGTCTTCTTATATATCTATCTTGATATTATATTACCATAATTTTGTATGATAGTGGGTGAGGGAGCATTGGTGAGTTTGGGAATTAGTTGACCTGGTGCAGGCAATGATTTGGTTTCATTATTTATTTATTGAGGGATTAATACGACTCTTCCACATTTTCATGAGATGTTTTGGGGAGGATCCTACTGTGAATATTATATGTTTACCCATATATATATATATATATATATATATATATATATTATATAATAATGTTGGAGAATAGTTTGGACTTTAATATCTCATGGATGTTGTTAATGTTAGCAGTTGTTCAAGGAGTTACTATTCTATGAGTTGTTTATTTATTTATTTTGGATTTTTTGGTACATGTATGAATTACATGAAATTTTTAATTGGTTTACTTATTATATCATGGAGTTTATTGGGGGTTCTTTCTATATTCTTGTGTTTTATGAAGGGATTGCCTCCCATTTTTCTATTTATATACCCTCAATTCTAGTTTAAAATTCATGTCTTATTAGATATTTTCTATAGGGGTCACGATTCTTTTCAATGTTAGTCAGTAGGGGTATTAGAGGGGAATTTCCGAAAAAAGTGTCATCAAAGATTTTAGTTGATAGTCATAATTGATTTTGGAGTTAGTGACTAGTGAAAATTATATGAGTTTAGAATGGAAACAGTGTCATTCAAACTTAATACATAATGTAAGAAAGGGATGCAGGCTAAGACATAATAAATTCAGGTCCCCTATGTTCCGATGTAAGGATCTTACGATTATACATCATACTAAGTGAGATAATGATTATTTTGGGGTAGAAAAAAAGGTGTGGTTCATCCATCATACTTTATTAAACCTATTTTATTGTTTGGTAAAGTGTTTGGAGATTAAAATGAAGTTCAATGAATTATTTAATATGTTATATATTTTCATGATTAGGGTTCCTTGTTGTTTTTATAGAGATGGATCATGGTTGACCTCTTAATGAGTTTTAGGTTGATGACTTGTGTCATAATTCTACAAATAATAATTGAATATCTTATGTTAATGAGGTTGATTCTTAGAGGGTGAAATTTCATTAGTTTAAATTTTAGATATAATCAAATTATGAAAGTTTTTTTTTCTGACCAAGAGACAAAGAGGTGGTCAGAGGAGCTAGAAATCACTCATCATTTGATTCATTCTAGGAATGATCATTGTATTCTATTGTCTATCATATTGTTGCATGGATATTATCATCAATGGTGTATCTTATTTCTTGGTGATCATGAGGAGTTAGAGGTATCATGGGATAAGTTCCCTTATCAATTGCAGGTTGAGTTCCTTTCTTCGACATTGGAGGTGATGTTATGATAAAATTTATTTCTCCCCATAAAGGGAGATACAATGTGCATGAGTTTTGAATTTTATTCAAGTACCTACTTTGATATGTTTTTAACCCTATTCACAATGAGGATTCTAGGTTGTAACATTTTTTGGAGTCACTACATCTATAGATCAAGCATAATTTCACCCCATTTATATAACCAATGTATCTTGACATTCTAATAAAGGAAGAGGTAATGGAGAAGATAACAATTTATACCGGATCATCTTGAGATAGATGCCATCAACATTTCTCGAAGAGCAGGGCTATAGATAGAGGATCTTGTTTTTTATGATAGTCGATGTTTTAGCTAGTAGGGGTTTGGTCTCAGATCTCCACTTCTCGTTTCTATTGAGATAGCAGTTCTCAATTCTATAATAGGAGTTCTAGAATGGTCTCACATGTATTAATATTTTCAATGCTCGACCATGATATATAGTTAGTAGGGAGTTACTGACCGAAACAAGGTGCATCACTTTCATAGTTTCTTATAAGGAATTATTTACATCAACATCAACTGCTATATTTTTTATAGAAAATAAAAGATATAGTAAGTAGAAGACATATATGAAATATTCCCAATCCTTAGGGACATAATATTAATCTAGTTCGTGGTGGTGGACTTCATCAAGGTAATTAGAACCCTTGTCTTACTAATCACTAAATTGTGCTTCTTATGTTATTAATGTGTTTTATTCTTTGTGGTATCATTTTATAATATGAGGAAGATTAGAAAACATTTAGTGAATTATTGGAAAGACTCTACTTTGAAGATGAGTCACTTACAAACATGACTCATAATTGAGTACAACACATGATCATCGTTGAAATTTGAAAAATATAGAAAACACCTACCATCAGAGATGAACCATGGAAGTTTGAAAAAATATGAAAAATACATACCATCACAATGAGTCACTTCCAGGGTAAAATTTTGGCTAGTATGGAAAAGACCTACCACTAGAGGATGTCTTACTATCATAACATATTCAACTGAAAATTTGGAAAAAAATTTGAGATGACCTACCACTAATAAGACTCACCACTGAGATGAGTCACTATTGGCTTGACTCACTACCATCCTAAGTCACCACCAGAGTTTGTGTCACCATTCAAATAAGTCACTGTCACTTTTTTTGTTATTTTGAATTAACTATTTCTAATGTATATATTATAAAATTTAATTCCAAGAGTTATTTTAATTATTATTCTTAAAATATTTCCTAGATTCATTAAATATTATGTTAGTCATCCAATATGAGGAGGAGAGGATCCATAAGATTCCTCATGTATTTTGTTTTCTAAAATATGTAAAAGACTCCCCTGTGTGTTATAGTCATGAGTTAGATAGAGATATACATAGACGTTCACATGTACACATGAATAGATCTATAACATAGAAATAATAAGATAATATTATGAAGTTTTCCTTATATGATGAATTATTACGTTCAACCTACTATGTAAGATTAAAGCACATCAATCATCCAGTTCTTTTCCATAGCTAGAACAAAAGAGTTCACGACACTTTGTTCTACTATAATTTTTAGAAACATTACTTGAGATTCTATTAATTATACATATAAAGAATCAAAAGGTATAAATAACATCAGACTAAGCAATAATATCTTCATTACATATTTTCTTTACTCTGTCTATTTATTATTTTTACATTATGAGAAGTGTGTGTTTACTTTGTATTTTAAACATTTCCATTATCTCCTAATATTTAACTGGAAGATACTCAATATCTTATCCACTCCCTTTACACTTACTTTCCCAAGTGGAAGAGTTCCATGTGTGTCATGTCATTGTTTCATTCTCTCGGTTGTTATAGAAGAAGTCTCTATGTGTTCTAGACAATTAGTTTACTATTTTTTACCTGACCTGGGTTGTGGAACAAATATTATTTTATATAATCTTCTTGGAATCAGATGATTTAAAAGTTAAGAGGATTAGTTATATGTTTGGTACTAAACCTCTGGTATTCTTTCCATTGTGTGTTTTTTTATTTCCATGATTTAAAACTAAATCTATTTTTAACTCGAAAAACCCAATACTTTGATAGTTAGTCTTAATTAGTGTTTATATAAGGTTTTGATTAAGTAAATTGATTTTAAAAGATAAATTATTTTTTTATAATTTTATTAACTGAGTCTTAATCAATCTTTGTGAAATATTTTAAAATATTAGAACTTATATCAATCTGATATTTTTATTATCTAGGAATTTTAAATTAATTAGGTAGATTTTAATGAAACCTATTTTGAACAAAAAAATTTATTCAGTGCTCAATTCACCCCCATCTTCCCTCTTGATATGCTCACTTTGACCAACATTTGGTATCATAGGTTTTTCAAAATCCTTTCAACTGTGATTTTAGTTGTGTTTCAAATATCATAAATTTCTATTAATTATAAATTTAGTTCTTTAAATAGACAATAGACTTTAAGGTTTTGCTACTAACATACATATTTTATTTATTGGAAATAACTATGCTCAATGGAAAATAAAGATGAAAATTCATATTGAAAGTATGGGTTTTGAGATTTGGTCTGCTATAGAGGAAAAAATATGAGTTACCTAATTCTTCCACGATTACTTAGGATGATGATACTAAACATTTTTATAATAACAATTGAAAATCCCTTAATTCACTTTACTGTGCTTTAGGATATGAATAATTAAATTGGACATCTGCTAATAAAAATGCTTATGAAATTTGGGATACATTAGTTATTTATCATGAAGGAACTAATAATGTTAAAGAAATGATATTTAACACTTATAAAATTAAATATGATACATTTAATTTGAAACCTAATGAACTGATTTCTAATATGTATCTCATGTTCAATGAGATCCTTGGGTAATCCAATGTCAGAAAAATATGAGATTATGTGATTGATAAGATGTATTCTAGAGAGTTGGAGAGGGACATTTGTTTCAATAATAGCATCATGTGACATTAGGAAGATACTTATCGATGAATTTATTTAGATGTTAAAGGATTAAGAGGAAGATATTAAGGTTAATCAAGAAGAATATGTTGATTCAAAGAGGAAATTTATTGCCTTTTAGTATACTGCATCAAAACAAAAATAAAAAAAAGGTACAAGATGAAATATATAGTGATGAGTAATCACTAGATGAAAGTAATGAGGAAATGGCCCACTTGTCCAGAAGGTTTAATAATTTCTATAAGAATAATAAATTATTTAGGAAACCAAGCTACATTGGAAAGTATGATAATAGTGGGAATTGGAAAAAGGACTTGAAAATAGATGAAAATTAAAATGATATTACCTTTTATGAGTGTAATAGACAAGAACATGTTTAGGATGACTATACTAAGTTAAAATACAAGAAGAAGTATAAGGATAAGGATAGAAAGTATAAAAAATAAATTAAATCCACATGGAGTGCCTTTGAGGATAGCTCTAGTGACTCAGACTCAACTCATAAAGTGAAGTCCAACAGAGAAAATTTTTACTTCATGAAAAATATATCTAAGGTAATTTTTCTATCTTGTACTTAATTATGATCATTCTAAATATGAAAAAAAATGATGATAAAATGCCAAAATAGGAAATGTTTGAGTACTAAAATAATCTTGAAGATACATTCAATGAACTCAAAGAAAAATAACAAGTTACGAAGAAGAATCATGTTTAATTTGCTAGTATTAAAACTATCCTCACTATAGAAAAAGAGAAAAATGCTCAATTATTGAAAGAAAATATTGAAATGAAATTTTAAAAAGAGAAACTAAATAAGTACTTAGAGATATTCACAAATGGAATAGAAACTCTCACACAAATATTAGGAACACAAATTATTCCTAGATATGTTACTGGCCGAGGTTACCAAGATGGTAAATGAAGAATTATTAAGTGTACTTTTTTCCCTAAGTCTAATTTTGGTAATTATACTGCTAGTATTTATACAATGGACCTCATAAAGTTTTTATTACAAGGACTTTACAATCTTATTACAAGAAAACTATCAATAATATATAGGCTCCTAATAATCTAATTACTAATATATCTAGACCCAAGAAATTCTAGGTACCAAAATCATTCTTAGTATAAACTTTGTTTTTTTAGAAACTTTCTTGAATAGATCCTATAGATATATATGGTACTTGGATAGTGTATGTTCTAGGAATATGATAGGATATTACTCGAGTTTCAAGATTCTGATAAAGGTTTATGATGGTCATGTTACCTTTAGTGACAATTCTTAATGGAATATTATTATCCTTGGCCAATTTCTTAACACTAATTCAGTTTTAATTTCTAAAGTACTTTATGTTGATGGTTTAAAATATAATATGATTATAATTTCACAATTTTGTGATGATGGTTTTTTTGTAAAATTTGAAAACAATGATTATAATTTTTTTAATTCTAAAAATTATTTATTATTTACTTTTTTGATAAATGAGAATGTGTATGTTTTTAATCTTGATTCTTTGATTTCTTAAAAAAAAATTACTTAAGTTAATTTCATAGAGAATCTAATCTTTTCATAGGATAATAGGCCACAGTAACGTTCACTCAATTATAAAGCTTACTAGGAAAGGGTTAGTTAAGGATCTACCAAAAATTGAATTTTAAAATTACAAAATCTATAGCCCCTATCAAAAAGGGAAGCATCATAATATATCTTTTAAATTAAAGAAATAATTTTCAACTTCTCAACCTCTTGAGTATATTTACATGGACTTGTTTTGACCATCTAGAGTTTCTAGTTTAAATGGGAAAAACTATGTGTATATACTTTTAGATGAATTTTCTAGGTATACTTTTGTACTATTTTTAGCTTACACGAGTGAAGACTATTATTATTTTACCAAGTATTCTAAATATTTATAAAACCTATGTGGACATATAATTAAGACCTTAATAAGTGACCATGGTTGTGAGTTGGAAAATAAGACTTTGAATCTTTTTTCTCACAAAATGGATATAGTCATAAATTCTCTACTCTTATGACCCCTCAAAAAAATTTAGTTGTAGAAATAATAAATAGAACACTTAAAGATATATCTCGGAAAATTATTAATGAATATAACTTACATGACTACTTTTGGGAAGAGTCTATGAACACAACATAATATATAATCAATAGAGTTTTAATTCGACCTATCTTGAAGTAAATCCCTTATGAACATGAGAATAATAGTAATCCTAATGTTAATTACTTTATAGTTTTTGGTTGAAATGTCTTCATTTTTAAAACTATGTTTAATCTTGAAAATTTTTCCTCTATAAGTGATGAAGGAATTTTCCTTTGCTATTCTACTTCACGTAAATACTATAGAGTTTTTATCAAAAGAACTATGACTATCAAAGATTTTATACATGTAAAGTTTTATGAGACAAATACACATGCTCCTAAGTCTCCTTCATAAAACCTTGACGATGATTTATCCACTTTGAACTTAGATTCTAGGCCTTCTAATTCTTTTGTAAAACATGCAAAAAAATAAACCAGTTCAGAGGAAATTCTAGAACATGAACCTAAACCAGTAGAGAAACCTGAGGTAACCAGCCCTTCTTTTTTTAGAGCTATTAGGACTCTTAAATACCAAACTTTAGATGTTGTTTTAGAGACTTATATAGAGGTACCCAAACTAGATCTTCTCTAAGAAATTAGGTTAAACATAAAGAATTATTATAATATCTTGAGACTAAGAACATCAATGATGCAACTAATGATGAATTATGGGTAATGTCCATGAAATAAAAACTTAATAAATTTTAAAGAAATAATGTTGGGGAACATTTTGATAGAACAAAATCGAAATTAAATATAAGAAATAAAAGGGTGTTTAGAAATAAGGTTCATGAATATGGAACAACAGTAAGGAATAATGATAAACGAGTTGTACAAGGGTATAGTCAAGAAAACAGTATAGAATATGAAGATACCTTTACACCGGTATCCATACATGAATCCATTAGAATACCTCTTGATTATTCATAACATATAGATTTTAAACTATATCAAATGGATGTAAAAATTGAATTATTAAATGGGTATACAGTTGAGGATTTTTTAGTTGAACAACCACATGGATATCAAAATCCCCATTTTCCAAATCATTTTTTCATGTTACAAAAAGATTTATATAGTTTAAAATAGACATCTAGAGCATGGTATGATAGGCTTAGCTCTTTTCTTATTTCAAAAGGATATTAAAAAGGTATATATGATCTAAAATTATTTATAAAAATAATTTAAAAATATGTTTTAGTTATACAATTTTATGTAGATGATATTATCTTTGGATCTTTTAAAAATTATTTATATACTGAATTTTCAAAAATGATGAAAAATGAATTTGAAATAAGTTTAATAGGTAAACTGAAATTATTTCTAGGATTTCATATTTTTCAAAATAAAGAAGGAATTATTTTAAATTCATGTAAATATACTAAATACATTTTAAAATGTTTTCATTTAGATAACACAAAGAGTAATGAAACTCTTATTATTACCACTTGTAAATTGGATCTTGATGAAGCTGGGAAATATTTGGATCAAACTGGTTATATAGATATGATTGGAAGTATTATCTAATTAACTTATAGCCAACATGACATTATGTATAGTTTGTGTATGTGTGCTTGTTTTTAAGAAATACCAAAAGTGTACCACTTAATTGCTGTAAAAAGTATTTTTAAATACCTCAAGTATACTACCAATTCAATATTGTTCTATCATATAGGACCTTCATTTTATCTCCTCCTCCAATGGCCCAAAGGCCTTAATTTTTTTTATTATAATAAAGATATTTTTGAGGGAAGAAGGATAAACCCCGAACTGATTTCATGACTTAAGACAAATCACAACCCAAAGGTCAAGAGCATAAAACCAAACTGACAACATGAAGCTGCTCCATCCCAGTATATGATCTTGATGAGGCTCTCCACCATTGCATTGTTGTGGGGAAAGAAAGTGTCTTATGTCAAAGAACAGGCCTGATCCGAGGGTAGATACCATACCCTCTCAAACATCCAAATCCAAAAAATGCTACAAGGATGAACTGCCAGCTCAAAATCCTCTTCTAGAACATGTTCCATGTGGTCGAGTCCGGTAATTTCCACAAACTATGTTTCCAAATCCTACACGAAACCCCTCCCTCCTGTTGCAGCCTTCACACCAAATATCAAGACCACAATCATACCATTCAATATAAAAAACATCAAAACAAAACAGTAGTTAAAGACGTCGGACCAGAAAAATACCACAATCCCCCCCCCCCCCTCTGAGCTAAACCAGACACATTGAGGCCCCGCTAGGATGAGGCCGCTCTATGCCAGAGCCGATGTTGAGGTCACACTGAAGACGGAATCTGGAACCAGAAGACCAATTCAATGCCACAACCAGCACTGATGCCATGCCAAAACCAACTCCATTCCACACCTCCACCGAGAAAGGTGAAGCTGAAGAACCACGACAAGCCCACACCGAAGCTGAGGTCGAGATCCTGAAAGTTGAGCCCTCACCGGAACTAAAGTTGAGACCACAGCTGAGTTGAGCCCACGCCGAGTGAGATCCAGACCAGTCCAAGGCCACTCCAGAACCGAGAAGCCGACAACCAGGAAGCAGAGACGATGTTGGATCCGGCGCCGAGGCCACGCCGGATCGAGACTGGATGAGGCCCGAACCCGGGGCTGAGGACCACGAGGATACAACGTTGGGTATAACACCGCCGAGACAGATCCAAAAGGAGCCGAGGCCATAGGAACCGAGAACCAATGTCGAGGTTGCACATGAAACAAGGCTGAGATCCAGATCCAGGGATTCAAGGCAACACCAGAGCCAATGCGAGGCCATGAAAAATCGAGACCAGACAGAGTCGAAGTCACTCCAGGAACAACGCTGAGACCGCCTTCAGACTGAGAATCCAAGGCCAAGCTGCTCTGAGTCACGCTGGAGGAGCGGGGAGAAGTATGGGGAGAAGAAACCCTATAAGAGAGAACTCTGAGTCACGCTGCTACTCAGAGGCTCTTCAGTACTGACCATCATTTTATCTAATTTTTTATTCAGATTCTTATTTTTTTGTTGAAATTAAGATAGAAAAATAACCTCTATAACATTTCACCTTTTGGGGAAGTCACTATATTTTTGGTGTAGTAAGAAACAAAGTTATTTTTCATTGTCTACTATTGAATCTGAATACATATATTCAGGTAGCTACTCAGCTCAAATTTTTTGGATGAAACACACATTTCTAGAATTTATATATCAATTTTGAAATATACCTATGAATTGTGAAAAATAAAAGTTCTATAAACATTTCTAATAACCCTATATCACACTCTAGAACAAAACACATTGAGGAAAGACATCACTTTTTGAGTACCATTTTCAAAAAGGGTGATATAACTATTGAATACATTTCTACTGAACATAAACTTGCTGAAATTTTCACTAAACTGTTGAATTATGATATAATGAACTACATAAAACGTGGATTATGCATGAATAATTTTGGTTAAGCTTAATTTTCTGGAACCCACCAGTGGATTTTTACCCAAAATTGGAGTTTCAACCACCAATGATTTTTACCCACTGTTGTAGTTTTGTCTATCGTTGTTTTTACCCACCATTAAAATCAAATTTTCAATGTCAAATTCTTACTGTTAATTTTTAAGCTTATGTTTTAATTTATTTTTATGATTTTTTTATTTAATTATTATACAATTCAAATTTTATTCTGTTTTTTTGATTTTCAATTATCCTAAATCCCTAAATGATATAAAATTATACACCCATCCTATTTCAATGTTCTCACGCCCTCGCGCCTTTACTCTCAAACCTCTTCGCTACCTCTTTTATCTTCTTACCACTGGAATTCCCTCATCTTTGTCCAAACCTTATGAACCAATATCTATAGTTAGATTAAATATATCAAATGGATATCCTCTGAAATATTCACATACTTCAAAGAATAAGAAAGGGTAATCCAGCCATTCAACTGTTGTTAAGACAGTAAACCAATATCTTGCAAAGAGAGTTATGCTATCTGAAATGGAATTTCATGCTCAATGGTTGATATCAAAAAACAATTTGGTTATTAGATTTCTGTAATTCCATGGATGGGTAGAATTATTTTATTCTAACCATAGACCCGTCTATTCAAGGTTAGTGCACCAATTATACTAGCTTTTGAAGTTCAGTTTTGAGGAAGATGAAGATTGGTTAAGAACTAAGATAAATGTCTAAAAAGTTTTATTCTCTTCAACAAAATGGGAAAGTTTTCTTAAAGTTCCTCATTAAGTAGTTTCAAATGATAATCAGGGAACTATTTTAGGATGATAGTGATAAATTTTTGTATGATGATTCTTTGGAATAGTTTATTGGAGATTGGATTGTAAGATGACTAGATTCTACTAATCTTAATAGGGAATTTTGCCTACTTTTCAATTTTATCCAACATATTCTATGCCCAAGGAAAGGTGATTTCTCAATAATGATTTATAAAGATGTTTATATTTTTTTATGATGAAGAGAGGTGAGAATATCAACCTTTGTATATATCTAATGACTTATATGGTGGAAATGTACAAGCTAACTTCGATGTTGAATTCTCTAATTTATCCAAAGTTTATTTTGACCATGCTAGAGGCCAAGGGAATAGTTGATGAAGGAGAATAAATATTTTTAAAGTGTGGAGAATTTTTTATCATAAGGATCATTTACAAGAGCATGAAAATATTTTGTAACCCATGGAATAAACAGTGGGTTGATGATAGTGAAATACTCTATGATGATTTTAATCTAGTTGATCATCCAACTTGACTGAGGAATCTAGTGGATTTTGTTTTAGATCAATATGAGGTGGTTAAGTATTCTGATGAGGAGGAAAGGGAGGAATTTTTTTCCAGTAAGGAACAAGAATTTTTAGTGGATAAAGGAAGTGATCCATATTTTCCTCAAAGTTCTCCATCTATTACTTGTGGTGGTCCTAGTCAACCTAGGTCTCTCCCGGTCCGAGAGAATCTCTTTTAAGAAGGTAGTGATGAAGAATAAACATAATTTCTATGTGAATAAAAGTTAAAAAGAACTTCCAAAATCTTATAAATAAAATGATGATAATTATAATGAAAATAAAGAAGAAAAAGAAGAAGAAAAAGAAGTGGGAGGAGGAGAAGATGAGGAAAAAGAATATGGAGAGATAGATTGAGATAATAATGATAGTGGTTCTTACCATGATGATCCTACTATCTTAATTAGGTTAGATGATGTTTAAATTCATTGAGAAATAATATATTATCTAGGTTTATCATTTATATCTATATATGAAGAGATACCCAAAATAGTTGTTGATGTTGATCGAAAATTCATAGATGAAAAGGAATCATCGGTTGAGGGGGAGGGATACCCAAATCTAAAATTAACCTAGTTGATCCTACTGTTGATAGTGTTTATAGTGAGACTAAAACTGATATACATATGTTCATTGGGGGGAATATTTTTGAATAGTAATTGGATGAGAAGATGGTGGTTGAGACTACTTTTGTTGTGCAGATAGCTGATGTGTAGAGATTAGTTGAGCAGTTAGGTGTGTTACCTTCCATTATTGAGTCAACTTCTATTTAACCTACAGTTTTTAAGAATTATGGTAATTATTTTATCAAATTTATGGACCCAGTTCTTGAATAATTGGATAATTTCCTAGGGTATGTCATACTAGGTCTGGAGTACTCAGACTTTGATGATGAGATACTCACTTTTCAATAAGGGATGGATCATAAGGGATCTTTGGTAGATGAGATTGATGTTGCAGGGGAATTTCACAGGTTTTCTTATGATGTGAATGCACATTTCATTGAGATATTTTCTTCACCTACCATTGCATCTATTTAGGTGGATGTTTTCACTGTAGGTGACTTAGAATCCCTCAGATAAAGGATGCTTTCTGATTTTAGTTTATTATTAATAAATCAAGAACCTATGGTCACCATGTTAAGTGAGAGAGATGCAAGGTGTCTATTTGATCTTATGATACATCATATTTATAAAAAAATGATGCATCATATCCAAGAAGTGGAAATAGAGAATAGAAGTTTGGAAAATGAGGTGGAATCCTTGATATCCACAGCGGATGAGATGAGGTATTCCTTTGTAGATTCTATAGATTCTTTGATAGAGAGGGTGGAGAATCTTACTTCTATATATTTTTCATCCAATTATCCTTCTCCTTCTTTTGATATTGATTTGATCAGGATAGTTGTTAGAAAAGATCTTTATGGTTATTTAGTTGAGTTACTTGACCTACCTTCAGAAAGTTTGATCAAAATGCAACATAACACTAACCATGTCCATATGATAGTTATATAGTATATAAAGGATTTTAAATCTAATAGAGAGACAATCAAAAAGGATATAAATTATTATCTATCATGGATTTTTAATAAACATGATCTAAAAGTTCATTTCAAGTTCCTGGATGAAAATATAACAATGCCTCTAGTCACTCCATATTTTAAAGAGAAAGTGAATTAGTTGAAGGTAATGACTTTAATAATAAAGCAATTTATTGAGGAGGAAAACTATTTCTCCAATACTATAGAAAAGGGGAAAATATCTTATGGACTTTATAAATCCCATGAATCCCTTTCTCTATGTTTTTCAAGTTGCAGTGGTGGTTCAGGATTCCATTCCTTTTATATCCCATTTGATCCCACCAGCTTCTGAACCAAAGTTATTCATGCCCAATGTAACCATAGATCCACATGCACCCTTTCCTGCTCATTTTCATCCCTTCAGTCTGACTCCCATAGAATCATTTCAATATCTCTGGAAAATAATTATCATATATACTCCTTCTCTACCTACTTTTTCTATAGTTATCCATTTATTTACCTCATCCTCATATTCTAATCCTTCGGACTCTTTCAAGGGGAAGGGAAATGGTCCACTTGATCCTTCTACTCATCCCAAAAATCATTTACCTTATAATTTTAGTCTTTGATGGGGATATTTTTTTATGACTTTTTGTATATATTTTTTTTGTACTTGAACTACATTTCAATGGAAATTCTATTTTACTCTTACTTGTTTCTATGAATTTCCTATTGTATTCTCACTTTATGATAATCTAAAAAGTATGCTGAGGAATCTATGAAATTTATTTGTTCATTTAATAATAATGTTTATTTGATTAATTCTATATTTTCAATTACCTCAGATATAATTTTCTATTTAACTATCCTTGATACCTTATATAGTTTAATTTCTTTTTTGATGCCATCTACTTGTAGCTTAATATATCTGATACCATGTGTCTTTATATTTATCTATCTGTGATATTATTTCCTTATTACTATCTTTGATACCATTTATATTTTAAGTTTCACTTATTTTCAACTCACGGATTATTCTATTTATGTATTATAAAATTCCATGATTTGTGATCATAAAAAAGGAGGAGATTTTTGGAAATGTTGTTTTACAAATCACAAAATCATGTTTCTTATGTTATTAATGAGTTTTATGCTTTTTGGTAGCATTTTATAATACCAGTAAGATTAGAAACAAATTGGCTCAGTGTTGTAAAGAATCGCCATGGAAGATGATTCACCACCATTCATGACGCACCATTGAGGAAAACTCACCATCAACATGGAAATTTGACAAACTATAGAAAACACCTACCCACGGAGATGAACCATGAAAATTTGAAAAAGTATGAAAAAGACCAGCTGTCAGTAATGAGCCACTGCTAGGTTGGAAATTTGGATATGTATAGAAAATAACTACCACCAAAGGATAAATTTCCATTAGAACTTATTTAACTCCAAATTTGGAAAAGTGTTGAAATGGCATGCCATTAAGATGAGTCACAATTGTCTTGACTCACTGTCATCTTAAGTCAATTTCATAGTATGTCTCACCATTAATAAGAGTCACCATCACTATTTTCATTTATTTTCAATCAACTATTTATAATAGATATATTATTGATTTAATATCGATAGTTATTTTAATGATTGTTCTTAACCTATTTTAGATATTCATTAAAGTTTGTGCCAGTCATCTATTATGAGGAGTAGAAGATCCCAATGATTATTCATGCATGATGATATTAATAGAAGTAGTAGAATCCCTCATGAATTATAGTCATGAGTTAGATAGATAGATAAAAAAACCTATACATTCAGAAAAAAATAGTTTATAACACTCTATTCTATTGTAATTTTCAGAAACACAGCTTGATTATTTATTCAAGATACATCCAATAAGTCACCAGCTTTAGAGAACATCATACTAAGTAATAATATATTATTTACATATTTTATTATACATGTCTATTTATTATCTTTACATTATGAGAAGTGTGTGTTTACTCTATATTTTAAACACACACACTATCTCCTGAACTTTAACTATAGGATTCTCGATATCTTCTCTACTCCCTTTACACCTATTTTCCCACATGTTGTGGAAGAGGTCCTTTTGTAGAATGTGCCTGTTTCATTCCCATAGTTTTTGTGGAAGAGGCCCATATGTGTCCTAGAAAGCTTTTTTTCTATTTTTTACCCAATCTAGGTTGTAAATAAAAGATTATTTTATATAATATCCATCACAACGAGTGATTTCCAAGTTGATAGGATTAGGTATCGACATGAGAATGACCCTCTTATATTCTTTCTGTTGTGTGTTTTTTTATTCATATGCTTTAAAACTATATCTGTTTTAACCTCTAAACCAAATAAATACTTTGATAGTTAGTCATAATTATTGTTTATATAAGGTTTTGATTAAGTAAATTTATTTCAAAAGTTAAAGTAGTTTTTTATAATTGTTTTAATTGAGAATTAATCAATATTTTAGAAATATTTTAATATATCAGACATATATTGATCTTATATTTTGATTAACTGGGATATTTTAATTATTTAGGGGATTTTATATAAACCTATTTTGAACAAAAAAAATCATTGGGTACTCAATTCCCCCCCCCCTCTTGAGATACTCACTCTGACCAACAACGGTCAGTGAGGTAGAGAAGTAGGGCATGCTCGTATTCATGTCGTAGAGTTCTCAGTTTAAGGAAAACCAAATATTATTCTAAGTACCATTTAGTTATCATATACCTTGGTATATTTTTTAAATGATTTACATTCTTGACAATCCTTTATTATACCTATCTTAGTATCATATTTGAGACTTAAGGTGGATATAATTCTAGTGCCCTTATTTTTAACTATTCTAATTGTAGGTTAGCCTAGATTTTATGATGTGTGTCGAGGTTGTGAGATGATGATGGTATAGAATCTTTAATTTTGTTCATTTTTATGTTTTTGTATACATCAATATAATTTCATCCTTTGAATGGATTCTTTATTCAATACAATCTATTATTCATTTATTTTGGAGGATAATTTCTTTCTTTGATACAAAAAGTGAGAATGTACTATTTATAGGTGAGTGAGAGCATCATATGGGTCATAAGTATTTGGATAAACTACTAGGAAATTGATCTATAGCCACACCTATAAGGCCAGAGGTTAAAAAAATATGTGGCTACACCCACAAAATAGCCACAACTCCATGGCTGAATACCCCCAACCCCATTCATTTCTTCCCCCCACTCGATCCATCCTCCACAAAACCCCTCAATAGCCTGACGCCCTCCCCGATGCCTCCTCACCGCGACCCTCCTCTCCAGAAAATTTGCTCCAAGTAGCCTCCCCACTCCCTCTCTTCCTTCCCGATAGATCTCCCCCACAACACACCCCCAGTGCCAAGACTGACATGCCTGATGCCCTCCCCGACGCACTCCTTGACAACCCTCAATACCCATGATGCCTCCTCACCATGACCATCCCTCCCACGATACTCCTCCTCCGGCAAAGCTGCTTTGAGTGGCATCCCCACCTCTTCCCTTCCTTCCTGACGGCTCTCCCCCACAACCCTCAACACCCTGACACCCAGGTCGACACCCCTGATTCCCTATCATCATGGTATTTGAAAATTTCTTTGATTTCTTCTGTTCTTTCTTTAATCTAAAGCTAATACTAGATTTGTAGTCTTTGATTTCTTCGATTCATTCTTCAATCTGAAGCTAATACTGGATGTGGAGTGAACTACGAAGCTATGGTATATGGTATTGTTCTTTTTCAATTAATGATATGATTTTATATTATGTGTTGTAATTCTAAACACCATAATTTCTATGTGACACAACCAACATTCCAAAATAATCAAATGAATTGTTATCACCTTGCTTAAGGTAGTCCTGGAAACCTAAATTTTTCATCCTAGACTGTTTTAACATGATTTGAGCCACCCCTTAGGGTGAATCACATTTAATGTACCATAAGACATATAATTGAATTTAAATTGAATATCAAATTGAGGTCTGTTGAGTTGGCCCCTACTATTGAATTGTAGTGTGAATATAAAAAAGGTAAAATGGTAAGCCTATATTCATAGGCCCTTGTTCATATTTTTTATAGATTGTATTTTCATTATAAATTAATTTCCCAAATGGAATCAAGTGAATTTTAAAATGGTATCGGTTCCACTATCCATGACCATCCAACATGACATGGAAATGATGATACAAGTGTTCTGACATGAAACACCATGTATGAAATCACCAATCTTTTGAAATAAAAGGAATTATAAATAGAATTTCATTACACTGTAGGCGACATATGGATTCATAGGTAGAATAAATTAAATGATATCACATGTAGAGTGGTCTTAAATTATTCCACACGTGACACTTGGGTTACCTATATAGAATATTAAGGATAGTCTCATAGGAAAGTGAATTATAATATGCATTGAGTGACATTTGGGTTCCCTATATGGACTACCAAAGATAGGCTTAGGATGACATGAAATTATACCATGTATTGAAGATACTTGAATTCCTATAAGGATTAAAATATATGGACTTTTAGGGGTATGGGTTTATAGTACACTAAATAAATATCGTGCTTACCTAAGTTAAATGCCTTGGATTGTCTGAAATTTAAAATTAAATTAATTTGAGGATGTGTATTCCAGTTCAAGGAACATACTTGGATTTGGTCAATGATTCACATTCATGGAGAACTTTATTATTTCCTTCATTTAGTTCTGAATTCCAGGGGTGTTATTCATCCCTTATGTAAGTATTACAATATATGAGCCTAGTTTCCATGACAATATTATAATTTTATAATAATTAATAAATGTTCAGACATATTCCAATATAGGATGAAGTGTGTTTTTTTAGATGGATGCTCTATGGGGAACCATGAATGACATGGTTTATTTCTTTATCTCATTTATTCATTTTAATTGTACACCACTCATTGTATATTCATAGATTATATTTTCTTAAACACTGTTGATGGTGGGCTAGTGAGTTTATCTTACAACCTGTTCGAGCCATCGATTGGTTCCTGAACAGACTCCATGGACATGGACATGGAAAAATGTAAAAATCAAGCAATGGGTGCTTGATTTTATATACTATGATGGAGTATGGGAGAAGAGGACTGGAAAAATAGTCACAATTCTATTTGAGATATCTTTTGATCTTTTTTTACATTGTTGTATAACAAGTTACATTTTCCCTACTACTCTAGTTCCCTTATATTCCTTAATTATTCATATCATATAGTTATGATGTAGTTTTTATATGATACTAGATATGAGTTTTTTATTGTTTCTGATGTTATTCCACTATTTTGTATTATTATTATGGATACTATGCTTCATCAGCTGAATGTACATCTGTTCTTCTCTTTTATCAGTTATTTCCACCGTGTGTGGGGCGGTGCAGGTGGGGGGGGGGGGGGGGTTGGGTCTTGGGGAAGTGTGAGTGGGGGGGTAGCGAGTGTGCGGGGGGAAGTGGGAGGGGAGGGTGTACAGGGGGAAGGTGGGGAAGTGGGGGTGCAGGTGGGGGTGCAAGAGGGGATGGGGGCTGGGGTCTGGTGCAGGAGGGGCTGGTGCAGATGGGGGAGGGGGGCTGAGGTGCTGGAGGGGCTATGGGTTGGTGTAGGAGGAGTTGGGGCTGGGGGCTAGTGAAGGTTGGGGATAGGGGATTGGGGGACTTGTTCGGGGGGCTTGGGGGGCTGGTGCAATTCATCTCTATAAGATTTTTCATGCATGTAACCAACTCATCTCTCTTTTCCTCAAAAGTTTAAAATTCCTTTGATTTATGGTCGTTCACATTAGAATCAACCTTGTGAAGCTTCACTTTGGAATACATTACTTTGAATTTATCAACTTGGCTACCACTTTCTGGGGATCACCCACCTTTGATGATTCTATTATTTACCATTCTTCTTTTTACATGTTGTAGAGAATTTTTATCATCTATTTTATTATAGTTTATTTTGATGAATGATAAATGGATATTGTTAGTCTAGTGTTTTAAGGATAATTAGTTCCCCACAAAAGAGATATTCAAGTTTTGGTTCTTGGTGTTCTATTTTTTAATTGGAGAATATTGTGGTCCTCAAGTTGTGGTAGGATACATGTTACCTTTCTCTAGGTTTAAAGTGAAAGTGTGAAATTATCAAGATTTAATCATTTAGGTAATAGTTTAATTAACCTAATGAATATGAGAACATGGGAATCTAAATGAAGAATGATGTTTTTGTTTGGGCCTGTAATCAATTTTTGTTTTACACCTATTAATGCCTTGTGTTTTTCTATGAAAGTGTGTTATCTTTTTGTTATAGCAGTTGTTGTGCTTAGCCTGTTTTTTTCTATAAATTTGATAAACAATGTAAGTATGGAAATTTTAATGACTATTAAATATAGAGGCATGTAATATGATATCTTCTCTTCCTTATTTCTCATATAATATGAAATTCATTTTAAACACAAGTTTAAGCTATTTCAAATCTATTAATAACTGATAAGTTATATGTTACTTATTTCTAAAAATTTGTGCATAATAAATTTTCTAATTCAAGAATGGTGGAGCTGGTGGGGGAAGTGGGGGTGCAGGTGGCGGGCATTGGGGGTGAAGGTTTGGGGCAGTGGGGGAGAAGGTTGGGGGCAGTGGGGGGAAGGATAGGGGTGTCGGGGGAAGTGGGGGGAAGTGTGCAGGAAGGGGGGACAGGGGTGTGTGTGGAGGGGGGGTCAAATGAGTTGGGGTGAAGGGTGGGGAAGTGGGGGTGCATGTGGGGGTTCAGTGTGGGTTTGAGGGGTGCAAGTGGGTGGGGGCAATGGGGTGTAGGTGGGGGCAGTGGGGGTTCATTTGGGGGGGCAGTGGGGGTGCAGGTGTGGGGGGAATAGGGGAAAGTGGGGTGGGGTGGGGTAGTGGGGGATACTACATTTTAGTAATAAGATAAAGGTTATGTAGATTTAGATTAATTAGTTTTATATAAAGGACTATGACATCTGGTGGATTAAAATAGATTTATGTCACATTTAAAAATACCTAGATTTTCTACTAAATGGATTCAATCCATAAAATATATAGAATTTTTAATGGGAGTAGCACAATTTTAAGTCACATTTATTGGTGATGATTTCATTGGAATGGAATGTTTCATTCAATATTAGTGAGAATAAATGAAAAACAAAACTGTTGGTTTTCCTGAAAAACATGTATGGAAAACCAATATCATTAAACAAGGTGTTTATGATATATAAGTTGTTCGATTTGAGAATAATTGAAGTAAGTCCAACTGTAGTACATGTTAAAAACAATAATATGATTAGGATTAGGCTAAAGTCAATCAAAGTCACTTTCATGGATGATGTTTGGAAATTAATTTTTCTTTTATTAACATCACATATATATAAGAAGTCGTTATATATCATTTATTTTCCAACTATTTTCTTATAAGTGGTTTCTTATGATGAGGCATGTTCTATCCACCACCATCAAAGATAGTGAGTTCCATATCGGATTTGGGTAAGGTTTATTCCGTTTTTATTCTTTGGCCCAATTTTAATTAGGGCTTTTTTTATTTTTGGGTTCCTTATATTTTTGTAGCGTTTTTTGTATTTCGTTGAGGTGGATTCGAGTCGCCATTGAAGAAGGCTTACATGTGTATGCATAGGTAGTAATATACATATATAAGTTTCCCCTTTATATATATTCACTCATGGTAGTATGAATATATATATTGGGGCTAGGTGTTCTTATATATAGATATTAAAAATTCATACATGTGTAAGTGTAAAGGGGTATATAGAAGTATAAACATATATCTAAGGGCCCCCTTGTGCATATTTTCCCTGCAAATATGTACATTGGGGCTATGTTCCCTTATATATATGTGAAGTTTCATATCCGTGCAAGAGAAAAAAAGAAAGATTCAAGTTATCGTTGTCAAAAGCAACGTGCCATGAGGTTAAGGTTGGTTCCCTCTGGCTAAACCTTTAATTTGAATTCTATAATTGCCTGATTATTTTAAAAACTGGTTTCCATTATTGATTTATTTTTTAAAAAAATGGTTTTCTAATAACCACTAGCTTTGTCAAAGAAGAATATGAATATAGCCCTTCATCTTATTTATATACCTTGTTAAAAAAGGTTAATAAATGTTAGCAGTTTCTAGATACTAGAACATGAGATCTAAAAACCATATATTGATCATCCTTAGATACATTTATGATCTCATTAAACTTCCCATTAAATTCATCATAAAAGACCACTACTTATTTTAAGGATCTATTAGTTCCAATTACAAGCTTCCTGACATCTTCTCTGGTGTCATGGAACTCACCCATAATATTCCTCTTGAAATCTTGCATAAGGAATGATGTGAACATATCATACTATAGGGATTAAATCTGTAAGGATACATAATTCAATTTTGATCCACTCCTTCCCAACTAACTAGCTTCAAGAAATTTGAGTTGGTATCCTAGAAGTACCCAATGGTCAAATAATTTCATATAGGGTATTACTCTTATGGAATCTCACTACCTCTCCCTCATTCAAATCAAAATCCATCTTCTTTAAAACTAGTGATATCAACATACCATAAGGATAGTAATTCATATTAGGTTTCCCTTTGTAGTAGTGATCCATGAAACAAATCATTTACCTCAGCAGGTTAATCAAAATATATAACACATACATATTCTGAAAAAAGGACTTTAACCATCTCTCATACTATGGCTATCCTAGATTGAAAAAACTTACAGAGAACCTTCCACTTAGGTTCTAAGTCCTTCACTGTTGTGTTGGGTTCTTTTACAAGGGCAGGGGGAGAGTAAATGGGGTGTGCAGGGGCTGAATGGGGTGTGCAGGGGGTGAAGGGGGTGTGAAGGGGAGGGGGTAGGGTGGTGCGTTATGTTCTTTTGCAAGGTGAAGGGGGTGCAGGGGGTGTACAGGGGGTGCATGGGGTGGGCAGAGGGAGGGGGTGTGTAGGTGGGGACAGGGGGTGTGTAGGTCAGGGGCAGGGGGTGTGTTGGGGGTGTGTTTCCAGGGGGTGCATGGGGTGGGCAGAGGGAGGGGGTGTGCATGTAGGGGCAGGGGGCAGGGGGTGTGTTGGGGGCAGGGGGCAGGGGGTGTTCTGGGGGCAGGGGCAGGGGGTGTGCTCGGGGCAAGGGGTAGGGGGTGTGGGGGGGGGCATGGGAGGGGGGTGGAGGTCAGGTGCAGGGGGGTGCTGGGGGAAAGGGGCAGGGAGTGTGAATGGATATATTGTCCATAAAACCATTATTGGTTCCTCTGGTCTGATAAACCAATAATTAACCCCTTAACACCATTGTCTTCAATTTACCAAATCAATCATAATATAAACACAAACTCTAAACTACATACATAGGACTCAGACTACATTGATACCATTCTAACATGACCCAACCCAATGGGACCCGACTTGGGTAGGTTATGATTTGGGTGTTCCACCCTGAGACTTCCTCTCATTTCTGTAGGAACTTTGTTTTTTTTATGGAAGGATAGGATTTGAATATGCAGGTGACCTATTTTTTTCTGTAATGCATAGGTTGTTGCAGGAGGGAGGGGGTAAGAGGTGTTCAATGGGTAGGGGGTTCAATGGGGAGGGGTGTATAATGGGATAAAGGGTGGGGTGTCTAGGAGGGGGATGGCTCCAAGGGGGGTGAGGGTGTCTAGGGGGAGGGAGGGGGGAGCTGCAGGTGGGGTGTCCAGGGTGGGGTGGGTCTATGAGGGAGGGTGGGGGTCTATAGGTGTGGGGGCTGTCAAGGGAGGTTGGGGGTCGAGGAGGGAGTGTGGGGGCTTTTCTAGAGGGAGTGAGGGGTGTTTTTCAAGGGGAGGGGATAAAGGTGGATTGGGGGGTGCAAGGGGAGTGGGGGTTGTAGGGGGAGTGGTGGGGGATGTCTAGGGATAGGGAGGGGGGTTGTCTAGTGTGAGGGGGGTTCTGGGATATCCAGGTGGAGGGAGGGGTTGTAGGGGGGAGGGGGCTGCTGGTGGAGTGGTGGTGGTGGTGGTGGGGGTTGTCTAGGGGGAGGGCTGCAGGTGGAGTTGGGGGGGGATATCTAGGGGAGGGGGATGCTGGGGGAGGGGGGGATTGTCTAGAGGGAGGAAGGGGGGATACCCAAGGAAAGGGAGAGCTGCAGGGGAGGGGGCTGCAGGTGGAGTGGGGGTGTCCAAGGATAGATAGGGGATGTCCAGTGGGGGTGGGGCCTACTACAAGGGGAGTGGGGGCTGCAGGTGGAGTGGGGGTGTCTAGGGGTAGAGAGGGGGTTGTCCAGTGGGGGGGATACTTCAAGGGGAGTGGGGGATGTGCAGGGGAGTGGGTGGGGGTATTTTTTTTATGAATTTTACAATTCTATATCCACAATTTTTAACCGTGTCAATAGATTTTGTTCGTCCTAAGGTATATCCACGGTTCTAAACCGTGGCTATAATAATATTACCACAGATTGAATCGTGGTTGTATACCTTTATCCATGATTTGATCTGTGGCTGTATAGATTTAGCCACGGTTTGGAACCATGGATATAGGTCAAGGCATATAGCCATGCCAAACATAGTCATGGTTCCTCAAACCGTGGATATTACCTATAGCCATGGTTTGAGGACCTATAGTCACGGTTTAAAACCATGGCTACAGCCCGAATTTCCTGTAGTGATATTTTTTCTTCTTGATAGGAAGAGGTTATATTGGGATCAATATAAATTTGAGTAGTGATTCTTCCAAGAGTATTAAAGGATTTTCCTAATTTCATTACCCCTTGATGTGTTATCAAGTTTAGGATCGAGTTCTAATATTTAATCTATCTTATCTTTATGTATCCTAATAAGACGAATCCTCTTGAGATTTATGATTTATTATTGATGATTTATTACAGAATCATTTCATCCTATCCAAAGTGTCATTTTGGGGTGATCTAGTGTTTTTATACAATGAAGACAGATGGTAGTTTGATTTTATATATTGATTACCCTTTTTTTAATTAGGTAATAATGAATAACCACTACCCCCTCCTAAGGATTGATGATTCATTTTATCATTTTAAGGGAGATAGCTGGTTCTCAATGATCAAATAGTGGTTGGGGTATTATAAGATGAGGTAAGGGGAGGATGTTATCTCTTAGACTACATTCATATGTAATTATGAGTGCTTCAAGTTCATGGTAATAACTTTTGGTATCATGAATTCCTTTGCTATTTTCATGAGACAGATGAACAGGAATTTTTATGATTTTATGAATCTGTTTATGGAATTTTTCATAGAAAATACCCTTATATATTCAAGGTTAAATGGGTATCATATTGTGCTTTTGAGAGATGTTTTAGAGGTTTTTTGATGATATCATCTCTATGGTAATTTTTCTATGGGTAATTTATAGATGTGACTTGTGTTTTTTCTTGGAAATTTTGTGTGTGAGTAGGGAGAATTATTATATCCCTTGAATATTGAGGATATTTTTTCTTGGGTGGATCCTAAGAATATTGTTTACATCTATAGTTTCTTAGGTATTATAATATATTTTTTAAGTTTTGTTTTTGATTTTTCATTGATTGAATCTTCTTTAATATACTTTTACAAGAACAATAATTCCTTTATATAAACTATTCAGTGTAAGGATATATGTTTGAGCACCAGAATGAGAAGATTGTTAGTGCTCTTTCTTTTCATTTTTCTGAGGGGGTCATATTTGAGTTTATTTTTGATGATTATAGTTTTTTATTGGGTTTTTTTTATGCAGTAGAGGGTATTCATCTATTTTACTTCTCCACATTTATGAACATATGAATATAACTACTCTTGATCTCATGCTATACGAACTTTTGTTTTCCATGAAGTTTTAGTGGAACTATTTTATTTGAGAGTGTCTTTTGTACTTTACAAATCAAAAGATCATGCGGTATATTTTCACATAGAAATATTTGAATCTGCATCAGTGATGATGGATGGAGTTCATACATGGATATGACTACACTGTGGAAGTTAAATATTATAGTTTATGTGTTGAATAATAATTCACATGGGGATATTTCTCAAGAATCTAGATATTTATGGAGGATGAGATAAGATCTTACATATTTGTATCTATACATGGGGGATGTTAGTGGTAAAGTTTTCCTATATTAAATGAATGTGCACTAATCATTTATGTAGTAGGTAGAGGAGTATCCATTTAGTGATCTTGAGGTGGAGGTTTTTTGGGATCATGTTGTTATTGGGGATTCTCATGAGGTATTTTAAAATGATTATCAACATTTTGTTTCAATGGATGCTCTTTATTATTCTTATAGTGTGTATGGTGGTTCAAAAAAAGTTTAATACCTCTCTTTTTGCAGTACAAACTGGTATTACAAAGATTTACCATTCTTTTAGGACTGATTTATGGTGTGTATAGATGAAGAGGTTAGTTACATAGTTCAGGTCTCCATGCTTGGTCTATTAAAATATAAATGTAGAACATTGACTTCTTATTGATTTTCTCTAGACATTGGATGTTTCTCAATAGAATTGGTAGGATATTTCGATGGATTTGATTACTGGTTTTCCTCATAGTAATGGAGGATGCGATGTTATTTGGGTGATTGTGTATTTTTTGGTGAATTCATCTAATTTATTTATGTTGAAAAAGTCAAGCACAATTTACACTTTGTTTAGGTTGTATATAAATGATATAGTGTGTATTTATGGGCTTTAAAGGATGATCATTTATGATCATGATCCTCACTTTACCTCATGAGTATGTAAGTATCTTTAGCTTTCCTTTATCTCTATATTATACCTTTGCAACACATTTCATCCTCATATGGGAAGACAGATAAATAAAACTATATAGGCATTAGAGGGAATGTTGTATGCATGTATTCTAAATTTTATAGGTTTGTGGATGAAGAACCTACCCTTGGTTGAATTTTCCTATAAAAATAGTTATAACTATTTTATTATAATGTATTTGTATAATGTGTATTTTGGGTGTCCTTATAGATATTTATTGTGTTGGACTAAGGTTGGAGAGATACAAATTCTTAGAATAGATTTGGTGTAAAGAATAATATATAAGGTATAGTTTATTCATGATCATATGGAGGATTATCAAGAATATCATAAGTATTATACATATCACAAGAGGAATATTTTGATGTTTTAGATAGAGATCATGTATTATTTAAGAATTTTTCTCATTGTGGGTAGAAGAGGTTAAGTCATGGGTTTAATATTTATCCTCAATTTTTTGGACCTTTCAAGTTATTAGATCTTTTTGGTGAGTTGGTATATCAATTGGGGATTCCTCCATGGATAGATCAGGTTCATAATTGTTTCTATGTGTCGATACTTCATTGGTATCTTCATGATGACTCTCATGTCAAATATAATGCTGAGATAGACCTTGAGGTTAATGTGATATTCATATAGCAGTTAGTAGAGATTTAAGATCATTGTAAGAATTTATTATGTGGGTGATTTATTCATTTGGTTTGTGTATTTTGGTAACACGGTGGCTAATAAAAGTGTATGTGGTAACTTTATATATAGATGTTTGCTCAGTATACTAGTTTGTTTAATGTTTGATTGTTGTTGAGATGTTGATGTTATTTTATACTGATATTATTTATGTGGTCATATTTTTTATTTACTCTAGGATTGAAGTTTTTTTCATCCTTATGTAGTGGTAATTATTTTGGTTATGCTTAGATTATTGTTTGGGAGGTATCTCACGTAGTTTTAAGTTTCATAGAAGTTCATTAATCTTTCTGGGGTTTGGTTTTGATTGTTATGGATCATAATCATATATGAGGTATCTAATGTAGAGTATTGAATGATATATAGTCTTATGTGATTTCATTAAGAGGTTTTAGAGTGGTTCTTAGAGTAAGTTTGGGAGTTAAAGATTTAGTTTTTTTATTTTAATGAATGAAACACCCATTTTGATTAACAATGTGCCATTGTAGATAACACGGTTTGACTATATATGGTGGTCAAGTCATTTTATTGGGTTTGAAAAGTTATGGTCTTAAATTTATATTTTGGGGGATGTTTATACTGTGTAGATCATATATATCATAGCTCTAGTAATTTTGGTATGATTAGTCACTAACAAGTCTTGGTGTAAATTCTATGGGAATAGGTAGTTTTAAAATGTCCATTTAAGATGATTTAGGGAAAAACATCAATTTTATTATGTGTCGTGATTTATTTTTAGAGGTAAGGTAGAAAGGAAAAAAATTGAAGGATTGTTTCATGGTGATTCTTGGTTGGAGTTAGGTTTCAAGGATGAATTAGTAGTTTTGGGAACTATAATTTTATGGAGGATGTCATAACCTTTTTAAAAAAGGTGAAATGTGTAGATGAATTAGTGGAGATTTTGTTTTTAAATACTGAATATTTTATATATTCTTTGACCGAATCCTACTATATTATGGTGGGGTTAACCAATACTCTATTATAAATTCATCTTTCCCATTACTTTTTCTTTGATCTCTCTCCACCTTTATTCAACTCTATCTAAATCATAGCTCTCCTAATATGACCTTTAATATATTTTTCAAGGATCCAAATCTCTTACTTCATGTACTAAAATACCTTTCAATAAAAGGTGATTCATTCCTTGATTTTTCTTATTATCTTCCCCTTTCTCTCATTACATATCTATTATTATTTATCCTATGGAAAATTTAGGAGTTTTGGATTAGTTTTAATGGTTCTTAATTGAGTTATTGTTAGTAGAAGTATATTTATAAGTTGTACAGAGTTCTTCTTGGGAATCTTTAGTAGTGTGATCATTGTTCTTATTCTCATTCTTGTTTTGTGATCAGTGAATCTTCATTTAATATAAGGAATTTAAAATATATCTTCTTTAATTATGTTTGAATGTGAAATTATCATGATTTTTTAATTTAGTAAAGATATAGAATTAAATTAATAAGATAATGAAATGGAAATAAGGAATTAGAAATGAGTGATTTGATTCACATGTGATTTATATGTTTTCTATGATTTGATCATATGTTATTTCCAAGAATGATTGATTAGATTATTTTGTGACATTTTGATAATTATTTATTGTTTAGTTATTTTCATAATTAGATAATCACTTACATAAGGTAATAGGATGAAGGTGATGAAATATATAAATTGATATATTAATGCTAAAACATGAAATAAAAGACATAATGTGAAGCATTTTTGGGTATTATGGATATAATTTTTTTATTATTTAATTTTAATTTTTATCTTGTGTGATTAGTTTTTTTATTATAGTTTATCTTGTTGTTATTGTAACCATTGTAGATCATATACTAGATATATTTAATATATATATTCAGGATGATTACATATTGTATTTTTGAATAATATGATGATTCTTTGTTGAGGGGTGATGATGTGTGGTTGTGTTAATAGTTGTTTGATTTGGTAAATGATGGGATAATGTGGATTATGTTTAGGATTAGTGTAATTAATGTTGTGGTGGTTGTATTGAGATAGTGTGGTTGTTGATGTTGTGTTATGATAATTATAATGCTTGTGGGTTGGCTCAGTTGTTAATATGGGGATGTTTAGAGATTGTTGTGGTTGTGAGATAGGTGATGGAAATATATGGAATAGAAATGAATTAATCAAATGATAAATGATTGTAAGGACTCGGTCTTAAACAATAAATAATATTTAGTTTTAATTCAAGAATTAATTCTATTACATATGAGGATCTTTGTGGTTTCAATTTTTAGATAATTATTCCATCTCCCTTACATCAAAAAATATTACATCATAAAGTTTACTCTTCCACTATGTATCTATTTTTCTCACAGACACAAAAACATTTAATATATAATAAGTTTTATTTTCAGGTAAATTCTTCAAAAAAATTATCTTGACCTCATACATGTCCTTACTCATCCTTAAAACCCTATGAAAAAAATTCAAACATAGGATTAGTTCAAAACTCTTAGTGATAGATACAAAAATAAATAAAGGAATCCATTAATACATGAATAATCATATTAACTTTCCTTTTTTAAAATAAATTTGGGCTGAAAATTAACATTTTATTTCTCAATAAATAAAATTCTCTACCCAAATATTTTTATAAAAAAATCATTAAAAATTGTAAATCAAAATAAACCCATAAAGTATTATTTTAAAACTTGATAAACTCATGAACACTTTTTCATAATTTTATACTTTCTCTCTTAATATGTATCATAAGACTCATAATATTACCCTATGAAATTATGATATTTCTAAAAAAACATAGAAAGCATAAATAAATCTTGTAGGTAACTTGGGAAATAATTCTTCATGTCAAACTTATAAATAAAATAACCAATATATATAACTTATATAATTCTATAGAGAATCCAAAGCATTTTAGGGATATAACGGACCCACCCATCCTTGGTTTATAATGTAACCATATGTCCTTGATCAATAACAGAACTAGCCATCGTTGATTTATAAAAGAACAACCCATAATTGGTTTATAATAGAACCACCCATCATCATAAATAATTTCCAAGAACCATAACATAGTCCTAAATCTGGAAATATTTCATTTTTCAACATCACACTCATAATAATATTATTTTCACCCATAGAAAGCATTTTAGGATATTGAAATATCCATTGCATTTAAAACCATTTTTGAAAATAACCAGAAAAAGGAAGTAGATTTTTTCATTAAAGAAAATAAAAAATCTTGTAAAGGAATCCAAAAATAAAATAATAGTTATGGTGGTGTGAAAACCCATTTATGATGAATATGTTAAAATAGAAAATTTCTTTAACTTTTCATCAAACAATTCCATATAAAATTCAAAAAAAATAATTTTAAAAACCTTTTAGATAATTTAGAAATTGACATAAAATTTTATTCATAATTAATTCTTGTCCATATAAATTAATCGATTAAATAATTTTAATAATATGATCTTTGAAGAAAAATATTTATCAAATAAACAACTAAAACATTTAAAATGATGTTTCTTAATTAAAGTGTCTCTTACCTCAAGTCTAGATCATCACATTCATTCCTTATCATCATGAATAATAAACTTATATAAATTATTTTCTTTATTAGGAAACTTTTTCAAATTTATTATTTCTTTTATAATGTTATAATCAATTACTTAATCAATTAAGTATACCTCATACATTTTAATGATATTCAGCTCATATGTCCAAAATCAATTTGGTATGTTGAATATGGTCAAATATGTGATTATTCCACCATAACCAGAATAATAATTATTAAATAATTATAAATTTTATAAATTAATTATAATAGTATAAAAACCCTTTAAATATGGTCAAGAAAAATGAATTGTGTTACAGTCATGGAGACGGTAGGCCTTACATATGCATGAGTTACGTTTTTATTTTTCATTGATCATGATGGAAAGAATGTAACTATAATTTTATATTTATATAATGATAATTATATCATAAATATAATATTAAATCTTTAAATAAACTTATATATATCATCTATATAATGTGATGATGAAAAACGAATCACATCACTTCATCGAGGTCATAGTCCACACGTATGCACGAACGACGTTATCTTTTTTTCAATGAATGGAATGGAAAGAAAGTAGATGATATAATATATTTATATAATTATAAATATTTCATTAATATAATATATTTACAAGAAACCAATCATTATATACATTCGTAATAGGTGATGATGGAAAACAAATTACATCTGTTCATGAGGTGGTAGTCCTCCGTACACAAAAATAATGGTTTTATTCCTAATTTTAAGGAATAAAAAGATAGATATAAGTTATTTCATTAACATAATAACATCACATTATATGTTAGATAATTATTTTATTATATCATAATTCTTTAAAAATATTTTAAGGAGTTATAAGAAGATATAGTATGAAAACAATCGGTTAATAATTATACCTCTTCTTTGAACAACCTTTTTAGGTTAGCACAAAAAAGCATTCCTACGATGGTTTTATGATAAAAAAGGTATCTAGTAAATGCAGAGGGATTAAAGTAATTTATTTGGGTAGGTATTTTTAGAACCAAAAAGATTTTTTAGCGTGAAGAAAATAGTATAGGATGTTCCCTTTTATAAGATAGGGGGGCACTCTTGGTATAACATAAAGTATTAAATTAATATAAATTATTTTTCCTTGAAAAATGGATCAAAAATGATATATTTAGAATATATTATGATTAAGGATCTAAATCATATCATAAAATAAAATATGGAAAATTTTATACTATTTTTTTACTCTTATTTTTCATTTTAACATCCAGTTAACCCTTTTGATAATTACAATGATAACGATGTTTTTACTCTTTAGGTGTCAAGAAAGATACTATAAAAGGTAAAGTGACTCTAAAATATACCATGATTGATATTTCAAACAATATCCCATTAACTTTCCCAAATATATTATTTTTTGGAATTTTAATCATTTAATAAATATTAATTAATATAAAATATCATTAATGTTATTTTTGACACTATTCATTTAATTTGACATTAAGAAAATAAATTTAATGACGAAATTAAAATATAAACCTTTAAAACATCCCAAAATATTTTATAATTCTCTAAAAAAAATTGGGACACTATAAATCACTCAAATTGTACACCTTTTAATATTTTTAAAATCTTTTATTAAATTATTCTATTAATTGAATAAAACTTAGATCGGTGTTGTGTAAGAATTTAAGATAATTATTTCATTAATAAAAACTGAAAATAAATTAAAATGAAAAAAAATAATAATTTTTCTATCATATAACCATTTTAAACCAAATATATGTTTTTTCATCTCTATCATAAAATATTATAGATATTAAAAGCAGAAAAGTGATATTTTTGACTTTATCTTTCACTTAAATATTATAAAGGTCAAAATCAAATTCATATGGCACCAAGTTGAAATATTTTTGAAAATTTGATCAAAATGGGTGAACTCCACTCATAAAGTAGAATAAAATCAAGTGTTATGATCAATTTTAAGTCCTAATCATATTATTTTTAACCTTAGTTACATGATTTACACTTACCGAGGTGACAAAAATTTACAAGGTTTACTATTCATAATAACAAAAAATAAAAGGGAAATATTTTCCTAATTTATATTTTTGGATTCAAAATATGAAATCTATTTTTCAAAATTAGATACAAAAAATTGGAATAATTCAATTTAATATTAAACCCGCTAAATATGATGAAAAACTATTTTTTTAGAAAAATATCGTTTAAGTGTAAAATTCATTAAAAAGAAAATAATTGGATTAGGTTTAATATAATGGAACCAATGAAATTTTAAAATTAACCCAAAATATAATTTTACACTTTAAATACTTGAAAATAAAATATGGTTTTCAATAAAAATCTATATTTTTCACTTTTGATAGGAAAATAAAACTTTTCAGAAAGTTCCCAAAAATAAACTCGAATATAATTATGAAATTTTTATTTTAAAAAAAGATATAAATTTATCAAATATACTTTAAAAAAGTTCCATTAATTAATTATAATTTTTTCATGAAAAATTAAATAAAATCCATTTTTGATGAAAACATACTTTTGAAGAATAAAATCACCTTACTAAAAATTGAGTTCTTATTTAAAAATCATTAATTAATATATTTGTATTTATTGGGAAATTTATATATATATTTATATTTATATCATAATTTGGTTAATCATATTCATACCCACGAATTTGTCAATTATGTTATGACGGTTATAATTAAATAATAATATTTCATGGTTCGTTTAACCTCAATGTTGTGTGTCATATACGCTATTGAATATAATGTTATTATTTTAAAATATGAGGGTGTTACATTCCCCCCCCCCCCACACTAATAAATTTCATCCACAAAATTTTAACTTGATCTTCGTAATATATTTTTTAACATTTGAAAATACTTTTTTTGAAATCCAGCATCATAAAAAGGGTTAATAAAACATCCTCTTGAAAAGAGAGAAAATTAATTTGTAATGGTCATTCGAAATAACACATAACTAAGTTTCTGAATAATAGTACATTGATGGGATTTGAAAATATGGACATGGAGTAAAAATTAATTTTCAAATAATTATGGAGGGTGATGAAGAATTTTGATCCCTTTAAATTTAATGATCAATAGAAAGTTAATGAATACAAAACCATAATCCAAAGAGATATAAAAAACCATATATTCATCAGGAATGAAGGTAATCTGATAACATTTTGTTTCAAGATCATTTTCCTAGAATCGATAAATTCCTCTACCATCGATGCTAATAGATTAAATAAATATACATACTTCAAAATTATAATTTCCTCCTTTAATCAATTCCCACCAAAATATCATATTTTTCTATAAACTATGAGTATTTAAGATGAATATTTCATTCCTAAACTAATAAAATCAACTTCTAACATACCACATAGTCCAAAAAATATAAAAATATATACCTCTTAACTTTATACATTAACCAAATCCTAAATGATTAGTATAAGGTAAGATAATTCCCAAAGTGAATTAACCTTTATATTAATAGATAAAACATTAATCTCTAAATCCTAAACAACATCACCCAAAGTTTAACTAACCATACAATTCTTCAAAATATTCTCGAATAGGTTCAAAACAAAAATGATCAGAAGTATTTGACCACTTATTATTCCAAGATTAATTTAACATTTATCTCTAAATAAAATTAATCACTCTAAAAGTCTCATACCAAAAAAATGTATACCCTAATCCTAAGATCTTCAAGATATACTAATCAGTTTCATAAATAACCTAAATCATTATAAATCCACATTAAAATCATATATTATTCCAAAATATAACCTTTATTACAAAAATAAAATCCAATAATATTTATTTTACCTTAATAATATAATATTCCAAAAATAGTTAACTTCTTCCAAAATAACTTTTATCACTTAATCACCAAATCACTTTTCAATACCATGGTTATTTATATAACATTTGTTCCCAAATTATAATAACACATAATTACCATAAAATAAAAGATAATTTGAACCCTAAATATTTTCAGTATCTTTAAACTATGTACACTAAATTTAAAGTCATTCATCATCATATAACGTTTTCACTAAAACCCTTACTCAATCATAGATTTATATAACCAAAAATGTAACCAAAAATACAATTAATCATTTTAAACATCAATAAATTAAAACCAAAAATGGGATGTCTAAGACTTTTAAATTATGGTCAACCATAAATTAATAAACCAAATATACTATCCATAACTCTTAATATAACCACTCATGAAAAAAAATCATAACCCCCAAAGTTATTTAACTCTTTCCTCTGATACACCTATAAAGACTCAGCCTTAAACATTACACAATATTGAGTTTTAAGTCAAGAATTCATTATCTTACATTTAAGTATCTTTATGGTTTATATTTTTATGTAATTAGGTCATAACCATTACATGAATAAATATTACATCACAAAGTTGACACTTCCTTGTTTTGTCCATTTTTTCAAAAAAAACTTTAATGATATAACAAATTTTCTTTTCATAAAACATCTTTTCAATTTTCATATTGACTTCATTATTATCCCAATCATCCTTAAAACCCTGTTAAAAACATTTCAAAACAAGGGATGAGTGTTAAAATATCAGTATGGGATATAAAAATAAATAAAGGTACTAATTAGTCCATGAAAGCTCATAAAAATTTACCTTTCTCAAAATAAATTTGGGCTTAAAATAAACATTTTCTTACTTAAGAAAAAAAACTTCTCTACCCAAAATAAATTCATTAAAAAATTAAATATAAATATTAAATTAAAAATATTATCCATAAATTTTTCATTGAAAACATTATAAACACTTGAAAATAAATTCATAAATTTATACATTAACCCCTTAAGAAGTATCATAATCTCATTATTTTACCTTGTGAAATCATGATATTTCTATAAAAAACTATAGAAAGAATAAATATTTATTATATGTAACTTGGAACATAATTATACATATCACTCATATAATTATAATAACCAATACTGTTAACTTCCATAATAATCTAAAGAACCCAATTCCTTAGAGGGCTATAATAGGCCCACTCGTTCTTGGTTTAAAACATAACCACCCGTCCGAGGTTTATAATGGAACCACGCATCATTGGTTTATAAAAAACCACCTTTAAATGGTTTATAAAGTAAAAACATTAATTATTAACAATTTACAAGGACCATAACATAATCATAAAATATAAAATCTTTCATTTTTCATCATCGAACTCATAAAAATATTCCTTACACCCATAAGAAAACATTTTCCGATTGAAATACCCATTCCATTTAAAAACCTTTTAGAAAATCCACAAGAAAAATGGAATTACGGTTTTTTTTAACATTAAATATTTTACAGGAATACAAAAATAAAATAATGGTTATGGAGGTGGGAAAACCCATCAATATCATATATGTTAAAATAGAACATTCCTTTTATCTTTTTTTCAAAATTTTCTGTATGAAATATGTAAAAATAATTTGTCTGAAAACATTTAAAATGAATAAAAAAGTGACATAAATGTACTCTATAATTAATGAATGTTCATTAAAATAAATAAATATATAATTTTAAAAATATGGACATGGAATAAAAATATTTAGAAAAAAACATTTAAAATAGTTAAATTGAGGTTTTTAAAGTAAAGTGTTTCTTACCTAGAATCTGAATCATCATGTATGTTCCCAATAATCTTGAATAATAAAATTATATTAGTTATTTTATTTCTTAATAACATTTTCTAAGTTTTTTCTTCATTTTACCATGCTATAATCAATTACATAATCAATTATGTTCATATTATAATTTTTGATGATATTTCGATCATATGTCCAAAATAAATTTGGTAGGTTGACTATAGCCAAAGAGGTAAATATTAAACCATAACCAGAATAATAATAATGAAATAATCACAATTTTTTAAAATTATTATACTTTTAAAACCATCCATTAAATATGGTCATGAAAAATAAACTATGTTACAATCATAGAGACAATAGGTCATACATACAAATGAGTTACATTTCCATTTTTCAATGATCATGATGGTAAAAAGGTAACTGTTATTTTATCTTTATAGAATGATAATTATATCATAAATATAATATTATATCTTTAAATAAACTTATATATATCATCTATATAATTTTTTGATGAAAAATGAATCACATTATTTTGTGGAGGTGGTAGTCCACACGTACACACGAACGAAGTTATCATTTTTTAATGAATGGAAAGGTAAGAAATTAGATGATATATTATATTTACATAAAAATAAATATTTCATGAATATAATTTATAAACATTAAATCTATAATAATATCTAATCATGAGAGGCGGTGATGGAAAATGAATTACATCAGTTCGTGAGGTTGTAGTCTGCCGTATAAACGAATGATGGTTTCATGTCCCATTTGATATAAGAATAAGATATAAATATATATAGGTTATGAATTTAACATTAAAAAATGGTATATAGGAAAAATTGATATTATTAGATCATCATGGATAATATTTTAAGGAGGTGGAATAAGAAATAAAATAAAAACACTCGGTTGAGAACTACACCTCTTCTTCGAACAACCATTTATGTTTTGTATGAAAAGCTTTCTATGATGGTAAATGGTCTCTAAAATGTGGTTATGGGTTAAAGGAAGGTATTTTTATATGTATTATTAGAACCAAAATTCTTTTGAAGTGTGATGAAAAGAGGATAGAAGGTTCCCTTTAATAAGAGAGGGAAGGGGCACTCTTGGAATTACATAAAGTATTAAATTAATATAAATTAATTTTCAAGTAAAAAAGAATCAAAAATGATATTTTTTAAATATATTATTATTATGGGTCATAATAATCTCATAAAATAAAATTTGGACATTTTTTACAATGTTTTTACCCTTATCTTTTCATTTTAACCTTTAGTTAACCCTTTTGACAATTATGGTGATAAGATTTTTTCTAATCTTTCGGGGTCAAAAAAGTTACTATAAAAGAAAAATTGACACTTAAATAGAACGTGGATGATGTTTTAAACCATATCAAATTAAATTATATGAAGATAAGATTTTTTATTTTAAATAATTTAATAAAATAATATTTAACATAAAATATCATTAATTCCATTTTTGAAACTATTCATTTAATGTGACTTTAAAACATAAATAAAAACATGGAATTAGAATATAATCCTTTAAAACAACAAAAATGTGTAATAATTATCTAAAAAATTCTTGTAATGCTATATATTACTTAAATTTTACTATTTTTAATATCATTTATTTAATTTTTTTATTAATTGAATAAATATCGTGTTGGCCATGCAAAAGAATTTAAGGTAATTATTTCATTACTAAAAATATGAAATAAATTACCATGATAAAAAATAAGAATTTATATTTCATATATCTATTTTTAACTGAACATATGTTGTCTTTATCCTTGTAATAAAATATTATAGATATTAAAATCAATATAGTAACATTTTTTTACTTTCTCTTTCACTTAAATATTATAAAGGTAAAAATTATATATATATATATGGAAAAAATCAATATTTTAAAAAAAATGATGTAAATTTATTAAATATACTCATAAAACATAATAAATTCAATTTTTAGGGTCATTTTTATGTCCTTGTCCTCTTATTTTTAACATTAATTGTCTAATTTACCCTTATCGATGTGACAAAAATTTACTAAGGATGCTACTAATAATCACCGAAATAAAAGGGAACTATTTATCAAATTTTTACCTCCTAATTAGAATTATGGAATAAATTTTTAGTTATTCAATTTATAGATGTGGCAGAATTTAATTTAATATTAAAACTATAAAATGTAATAGAAAATGGTTTAACAGAAATATTCCTTTTTTGTATAAAATTTCTTCTAATGAATATAATTGGATAATTTTTAATCTAAATGAACTAATTAAATTTTAAAACTGATCTAAAATATTATTTTAATTTTTAAATATTTTAAAATAAAAGACATCTTCTGATAAATTTCAGTATTTTCACTATTCAAAGTAAAATCAATATTTTCAAAAAAATCCCAAAAATTCACTATAGACTAATTTTAAAATACTGGTTTTAAATATTATATCATTTTTATCAAATATTATTTCTAAAATTTCAATAAATTAATTATAATATCCACTCACAAAAATATATAAAAATTATTTTTAAGAAAAAATTACTTTTGAACAATAAAATAACCTTGCTAAAAATTGAGTGCTAATTCCTAAGAATTAATAAATTAATTAATATTGATTAGATCTTTTATATATATATATATATATATTTCATAATGTGGTTAATCTTAGTCATACCCTCAAATTTATCATCTAGGTTATAATAGCTATATTTAAATAATAATAATTTGTGGTTCGTTTAAGCTTAGTGTTGTGTTTCATATGTGCTATAAAATATAATAATATTATTTTAAATTATCCAGTTTTTATAATGGTAATGGGTAATGATACCATTAAATGATGTTGTGTATGTAACAATTTAATGGTTGAATATAACTTAAAGAGGGTTCGACTAATTTTTTAAATAATTAATTAAAGTTTTTTATTTAAATATAAATTGTGGGGTGAAGTGATCATTTTGTAAGTCATTGTAGCTAAGAATTAATGTAGTAATTGAGTTAATAAGGAATATAAAGTGTATGATAAATATTAACGTGGAAAATTATTGATGTGTAATTAATTAATATGAAATTATTATATAATATTTATTTAAGAAATATAAATTGGTTGGAAAATGAATTATATCAAGGTAACTATGAAATTTGAAGTGGTTTAAAGATACTTGTTATGAAGTAGTAGTATTGTGGTGTAATAGTGGAGTTGGTAATGTTATGACTAGAAGTGGTGGTAAAATTAATTTTTGGTGGTGATAGTTGTAGCTTGGTGTTATATTATTAGGTAGTAAACCCTTAGTCTGGGTATGTTTAAAAGAGATATTCCCTAAATCCTTATATTTATATGATACAAATATAAGTTATATGATGAAAATTGTGATTTACATGAATAGTCATATCATTTAATGTAGTTAGAGAAAATTTTGGACACCTAAGTTATTCACCCACATAATCTTCCATTTAAATTAAATGTTTCATTAAATGAAATGTATAGGAGGTGAAGATTTCATGCGATGAATTCATATACTATACATGGAATTTATTCCTGCATTTTAATGAATGAATAAATACAATCCATTGGTAAGAATCTTAAATGGATTATATAAACCACAACTATTCAATTAAAGTGTGTGTTTATGTTTACATGAAACTTGGTCAAACCTCCTTGGAAAAAATATCTCTGTTATTATTCTTTTTTTTTTACACTGAGGTGCTAGCACACCATGGTTAAAAGAAGAATGTCATTCTAGCTTCAAGTGATAGAGTTCAGCTCATGGATTTTCTATGGAGAGGATATTCCCTTGAGATAACCTTGGTGATTTTTAGAAAACCATATAATGATGATGAATATATTACAGATTATCTATGGTGTACAATGCACATGTATATATATATCAGTTCTTTATTTCAGTTTATATGAAGGATTCATATTTCATCCATGGGAGATCCTCATAAAACGGATTTAATCAATTTGGTATGTTATAATATTCATTTTAAGACTTTTTAAAATCACAACAATGGTATTAGAGAAATACTTGTGTTTAGATTTGTAAAATCACCTATGAAATGAAGAAGATATGAAAAACTGTGCTTCATTTACAAATTTGATATAAAATGGGTCACCCTTATATAGTCGGTCTTTGTAAACGTAACTTATAAATTATCGTTACATAATTGAGATAAACTATGGAATTACTTTTTAATAGTTGAGCTACATAAAGGTAATAGAGACATTGCCTTTATGTAGTTGGGTTGCATAATGTAATTGATGTTTTACCTTTATACAGATGACCACTAATGCATAAGGGTAAAGGAAGACTTGAAAATTTATATTTTTTTTAGGTTTTATAATTGTTTTCAAATTGATTATAAATAATAATGAATCATATTTTGGGTATATTTATAAATTAATAAAAATTTAATTAATTAACTAATTATAGAGGGTTTATAAGAAATTAAATAATTTTTATGAAAAATTTATGTCTTTTTGTAATAGTTTTTATTTAAAAAATTAGATAGGGCTTTAGATAATTTTAAGAATGGGTTGAGGGTTTCATGAAACTTTATCGCGCTTCCCTTCTTCATTAAGAAGTGTGAACGGGGTTTATACTTCCATGTCGGGCAGTAGGAAGGTTGAACCTCATTCATGCTTCCATTGTAATGAATACACAGGATCCTTGAATGGGGTTCAAGCCTCTCCCCACAAAAAACTATAAATAAAGGTCTCCCACCCCACTCCATTTACTTTATTCCAACTTTATATTTTTCAATGAATCTCTCTCAAATCCCTTTCTCAAAATATTAATTTTTGAATTCTAAGAAGGTAAAAGTTCTATATAAAATTTTTAGTTATCTAATTTCCTTATTTATTTTATTTTAATTGTTTATTTACATAAATTTTATGGTTATATTAATGTATGAATTAATGTTATTTTTATTATTTCATTTATATATGAATTATTATTATTTATATGATTTAATTTATATTTAATGATTTAGAAAATTTAAAAATTTTGTTTTCATAATTTAAATTTTATGTATAAAATAATATAATTTGTATTTAAATAAATATTATTGTTTTGAAAAATTTATATATTTGTAATATAAATTCTGAATAATTATATTTGAATATATTAATATGTATATATTATATTATATATTATATTTTAATTAATATATATTAAAAATAAAATATTTGATAAATAAAGTAAATCTACCTAAATATTTTATAAAAAATATATTATTAATAATTGTTCATAAAATTATATTATTAAAATTATTTGAATATATATATATATATATATATATGTTAAATTATTTATCATATTTAAATTTATTTAAATATACTATATATTATTTGATATAGATATATAATATTATTTGTGTTAATGAAACTAAAAAAATTTATTATTAATAATAACTTTTAAATTATATTACTTTTAGATAATTATTATTTTAAGAAATTTTGTATAAAATATAATAATTTAAAATTTTTAAAGTTTATTTCATTTAAAAAATATATACATACTGATCGAATTTTATTATATTTAAAGTAACTTAATCTTACACTATTTTATTAGTTATTTAAGTGTAAATTATGAAGGTATTAGGGCACACAGCAGAAGATAATGGGCTAGGTATTTTTAAATTTTTCATCGGCATAGTGACAGAACATGTCATCTATGACAATTTGAGCCTCAGTATGCTCCAAGGATCTTGCATAAATTAAATTGAGCATAAAAATTAAAACAAACACATACATTGTTTAAAATATAATAATGAACATCTATAGCTTGACACCAGCGATTTTTGCATGAAAGATCTAAATCTAAATCCCTCTAGATCATCCACACACACTCCAATAATATGCGTTCTCATTGTTCATCATAATCCAGGTACTAGTACGGAGTTCCGACGAGTCCTTCAACATGAAGTTGATCACCTTGATCTGTAGCCCTCGATTCGTCAAAGGTGTGCTTCGATCGGGACTAAGATAGAAGTTTTCTATCTCTATAAGGTGATAGGATAGAGTGTCTCTTGCTTTTTTGAAATTAATAGTTCAATAATAATGATCATATCTCATACTTTTATAATGGGAGTCTAAATACACTGATGGGTTCCCCAACCCCTAGAAATATATCGCCCACTAAAAAGAAATAAATAGTATTGACGAACTAAATTTCATCATTAATATTATTTATTATTTTATCACATACTAGTAATTTATATTAAATATATTATATGATAAACCCAATTCATTAACTCGACTCATAATTCCCAAAAAATATTAAACAAACCTAGAATATTAATATAATATTCGTTCAAATAATATTTTCTCTTATTTACATAACTTGTAAATAATTTTAAAAAATAAATTCAAAACTAATTATTCATTAATTGAATAATATGAATTTATTTATTTATTGGTGATTCAAAGTGCAGACAACACTCATACCCCATGATGGGGGCCCACCATGTCTGACATACCTACTCAACTAAATAGGGAGGATTCTTGAATACTCTATTGTGTGTGACCATTTATGGCCTTATCTCGATAGTAGTGAATAAAATACACAAACCAAGAATGTATTCTAGAAACCCATCAAGGCCCCTAAAGTGATAAGGAAAGTAATAGATATGAAAACCAACCTACAAACACACATTGTGTAATATTATCTCTTTGTCTTTCATATCTCATAAAGCAGGACAAACACTTATGTCATCACCCTTCTCTTTATTTATTATTTGTTGATCTAACTAGATGGATTTTACCTATACTTCCTTGGACATGGTATTATGAAGTTACTACCATCCTAATCAATACGAACCTATATATAACTTCCTCATACCAAAAATGACAAATTCTTTCTTGACCATTCAACCAATGTCATACCACCAACGATGCACCCAACACAAGCTACCTCACCATGATTTCATTATCATGGTTTTTTCCTTGCATAAAATTGCATGATAAAATGGTACACATTGGTAATGGTATCAATTCTAGATACCAATACAAATTTCCGTGTATAAGAACAATAAATGACACCAAAAACATGTGGTGTTCCTATTAGCGGGTCATAACTCATGATCTCACAATTATAGATCACCAATTGGGAACTTCATAAGAAGAAGTCGTAATGCTTATGGGCCCCCAACACCTTATAGTCAAACATCTACCACTTCTAGTTAATAATATGTATCTATTCCATATGAAATTTGTTTAAGATTAATGTCATAATATCTCAAGGTTCTCATTATAGCCTTATATCTATATAAACTTTTGATATGAAAATTAATCTATTGAAATTTCCATTAAATATTAGATGCAAAAAAATCTACACTATAATGGTGAGAATACATCATGTATATCTGTCTCTATACATGATATGGTAATCAAAATTATTATTCATGTTGGGTCTAGGTAACCCACTATTAAAACACTCCAAATTGCACTAGATCCAACTTGTTAACAATCCTTGTTTGCTCTCATATGATAAGGATCATGTTTCTACTGAGTAGTGGATTTAGCTGCTGGGTCTGCCACATTTCCATCACGTGGATATTCTGTTATTTCTAACCTCGCATCATTGAGTCAAACTTTTCAATAGATGGTATCCCTAAGTATTTACTATTTTTCATTTTCATAACTTGACATCTTGGCTAGTACCAGTAATAGATTTAACATTATCATAAATATTTACATGGTATATGTGATTCCAAGAACTAGAACAAATTGTTACATTTAATAATTGCTTCTTATCTGACTCATTAGCTACATCATACTTGGTTTTTTATGTTGGGATACCACTAGATTTTGTGATCTTGTCTCTCTCAATACCTTTGACTGATTATGATACTAGATAAAATTGATCCAAAGGAAGACTAATTTTTTTCCCACCAAAACCATTATCTTTCTTCTCCACTTACTATGTACATATCATTTTTACTTGTCAAAGTACAGTCAAATAGTACTGACTGTTTACCTTGTAGTCCTTGAAGATATAATTGATATTTTTTGTTATTAAGTATATGTTAGAAATATCATTTCATGAAAATATTTTGTCATAAGTGATTGATCAATCGCAAAAACAAATGGAACTAAACTCACAACTTAATATCCTCATATGCCTTTTCATGTCTTCTTGGAGAGATTCATTCCATGTGAAATCGACAACAATTCATCACTTGAATTGTTATAACCTTTATTTTTAATATAATTTCTAAATATATAGGGTTGACTAGGTCCAAGAAACCGTTAAATATACCTCAGTAGATCATGTTGCCTAGAACATAGATTTGTAATTTAAGTCAATCACTATATAATTACTTTTCAACCTGATCATAACTAACTATAAGACCAATAATTGTTTTCCATATGTTTCCAAACATATTTTTATTGGAAAAAATGGAACTCTCACTAAACTCTATTAGAAACATGTAAAATATTAATTCCAAATGAATTCTCTAGGATATTGTTTCTTACTTTAACCTTGAACTGGATTTCAGTAACTTGAAACCCTTATTGGCATCCAATGGTGTCATCATCCCTATCTAGTTTCATCGTATAGACACATTCCATTAAAGTTGATATTATCATCGAATGTCCAATTAAATGATCTTAGAAGTTAGCTATGATAAGTAAAATTCTAATGGATTTAGGCAAAACAAATGGGTATAACCAATCGAGCCTTATTAGTACCATGATAGTATTGTCCATGTATCATAACATTATGAAAACCCACCACAGTATTCAAAATAATAATCCCATTTTCACTTTGATACATGGAATCCATTATTGAATTTTAATTATCCTTGTCAATCTTAGCTGGTTTCCATATAATGATTGCTTATAGGAATCATTATTATCACTGAATAATGTATCACTGATTGCAGTAAATATAAAACCATCACTATATTTCTAACATTCTTACACAGTACATGTCACTGGAACATTCCTCTTCAACATGCACCTATGGAACTTGTTCCTATACCAACTACATATACATATCAAGCATTAAATAAACCCAAGAAAATATTTCTCCCGTTATATCCAACAGAGATGTGCACCCTTTTATAGAAGTGTATTCAATCACTTGTGTTGGACTCACCTGTTTTGATAATACCAAATCATGTTTAAATATTGATCATGATATATTAAGTCAGTTGATAATCTTTTTTAATCTACATTTATAATTATATTATCCTCAACAATGTATACTCTTAAGTCTCATGAATTTGCTGCATTAGCTTAAAGTTTATATTTATCTAAATATAAGTTCACTGTTAACGGCTATTGGTAAGAGCCTTCTGTTCAAAGTCACCAATATAGCTCATTGTCACTCTATGTCACTGATGCTAGAAGATCGTCGTTGAAGATTTACAGTCACTGTTGGAAGATATCGGTACAAGGTTACTGTCACAAGTCTACCGTTGATCTACTTATAAAAGCTCACAAACAAAGATTTACTATCACAAAGTCACTACTGTGGCGAGGCTTCTATTAGAAGTTCACTGTCAGACTCTTTCTCCAGTATTCTGTTGAGAACTTCACTGTTCAAGTCTACAGTTGGAAAGGTCTACTATTGAGCCTACCGATGAAGTTCACTGATAAGGAGTTACCATTACATATAGTAAATAGCTACTATTACAAGACATCCACTAACACAAAGTCCACTGTTACAAGCCTACAGAAAAAGAACCTGCTGTTGAAACTCACAGTGGAATAGTCTACCGATGAAGTCCACAGTTGTAAAGACCACAGTTGAAGTCTATTGTGTGACATGCACCTGCTACTAGTCTAATGATATTTTATTCTTTTCTTTATCAATTTTATTAATACTATTATAATGGTAATGTCTGGACAAATTAATACACCTAACATTATTTAATGTTATTTGTAGGAATATCAGGAAACAGTACGATGTACGAGGAAGACCACACGTGGTTGAAACATTTTTCCTGTTGTCCCCTGCTAAACCAAATTAGAAAAAGATGAACTGAAAAAGAGTATATATATATATATAAGAGATATACATTCAGATATTCTCAACCAAAACATACAGAAACAAGAAAAGTGTCTTGGATATATTGAATATACACAGAACACTCATAAGATATAATCATATAAAATATCAAGAAGAACCCTCAAGCACTCATTCAGAAGAACACAGAGCTTCAAAAATATCAATTGAAATAATCTCCTTCAAGATGTCATGGTGTGCTGCAAAGAGATTAAAACCCAAGAAGCTGATCATCTCTACATCTAGAAGTCAGAACCTGAAAGTTGTGACACTCTGTTTTGGAGTCAACTTGCAGAGAAAGACCAAAACTTCATTTCATTCTTTCCAACGAGTCCATAGCTGATCTTCCAACACAACAAACCACTCTAAACTCATCCTTACTATCTTTAGCTCTACTATGTCTGAATACTTTAAATTTGTGAGTAGTGTGTCTGTGTTACACACACTGACTCTTGTTCTTAAACAGAGGGATACTGAGAATCCCCATACCAAACTATCTTTACATTTGTTTCCCACATATAACTGTGGAAGAAGCCTGGTGTGGCTTGGTAGTTTATTTTTCTCATGTATAACTGTGGTAGAGGTTTCAAAACCTGGAAAGTTTGTGAAAACCATTGTAAATACCAATACATGTTGTGTATCACTTTTAATATAATTGCTTGGTTGCAGGTGATCACCAAGTAGAGAGGACTAGGTATTGTCTTAAGACTGGACCTCTTGTTTAATTTGTTGTGTTCCTCTTTCATTACTCTATTTTATATTTATTCACTGTGCTTATATTAGTAAATATAGAAAATAATTTTTTACATTCACTCTGATAGTTAGTTTTGGTTAGTGTGTATATCTGATTCGTTTAGTAAACTTGTTTCAAAAGTGGAGTTAGTTCTCATACTAATTCTACTGAGGAGTAATCAATCTTTGAGAAATCTGTTGAACAATAAGTTACTTATATCTCTACTGCCTTAATTGACTGGGCTGTTCTAATTTGGGGGATTTTAATCCTAAAAGTTTTTAACAGAAATTTTAATTGGAACTCAATTCACCCCCCTCTTGAGTATCCACTCCGACCAACAACTTGACTACCACATTTCTATCAATTGGATTTTAGTAATATCCTACATAAATTTTAGGATAATAACCTTATATGGGAAATTTGTTTTTATTAATGCAAGTTTGTTTATATACTAACAATCTCTTTTCATATAAACACATTTCTTATGAAATAATAGATTTCCATCATACTATGTCACATATGATATCTATATTTCATTATAGTTGGAACATGGTTATGGGATATTTTCATTATTTGCAAAGCATGTCTTAAAATATAATGGAAGTTTCTACAAGTTGCAACATTGATACTACTAACATCATAACTATGATATATAAAATGCATGTCTAGGAAATTATCCATGCTATATATTTTTTTTATCAAAGTTTTCATGTAATACGTATATTTCACCATCCTTATAAACATCAATATTGTGATGTGTATAATGTAATGTGCATTTAGAAATTACTTCATTCTATGTTATCATGATCAATGAATGCTTGGTCAAGATATTATTCGACATGTTGGCCTCATATATTTTGACCATGAAAAAATTAATTTCTCATTCCTTAATTACTTAAAAGAATCTTATGAAGTATATTTACCACTAGCTTACCCTTGTAATAGTTCACACTCTCTTTGTGAACTAATTCCAAAATATTTGTGGTATAACTTTATTTTTAAGGGTTTTATTATCCAAACTAAATATATTGATAATACCAAAGGTGTTTAGATTTACCAAGACTAAATACCAAACTGGGTATATCTTTGATGTCCACTTTTAGTTTTTTATTGAAAAATTATTATCTTTCCATGACTCGGTAAATAATTCTTTCATTTTTATATTCATCACATATTTCCTATGATTCAAGTATCACTAAAATATAGATTGAGTATGAGAAACCACAAAAAACATTAATTCTCTAACTTGGAGTAATGTATCCTTATGTCCACAGGAAATGTGATATTAATGTTTTAGTAATACTCAATCAAAGTTCTAATAGAATAATTATCTAGGAAATTAGAATTTGTGTACTTCTCACCACTAATATAAAAATCACCCTTTATCGACTGCTTGGAGAATATACCTTACTTCTTGAAATGTTTTCTATATATACTTGGTTACTGTACTTCAGTACACATATGTGAGTGACATATTGTATTTAATACCCTAGTAGTATGTCAGAGACATTACATTTGATGAATATTCATAGAAGAAGAAGAGATAATTTTCTTCTTTAATTCAGTTCATTACGATTAATTACCATATATTTGATTTCATGTTATGTGATGCAAATAAACTCCAATTTAATAACCAACATCTATCTTTTAAGGACATTACAAAGGTGCATTTGGGGTCACTTTCCATTGGCCTTTTCAAATTGCCTTCTGACTTCTTCTCTATAATAAATAAATATTAAACTTTCTTTAAGTAATTATTTACTTAGAAAACCTTACCTAAAAGTTAATGAAGCATTTAATAAATCCTACTAAATAAACAAAACTGATGTAAATGGGTGAAAATGATATGATAAGGGGATCCATTGAAATATCATTATCTGACTTCGAATTAACAAATGACCAGTGTAGTTATCACTCATTCATATCATTCTTCACTTTCTCCTCATAAAATTATAGGATATGAGACTACATATGTAATCATCCATGTCCCGATGCTGTAAATACAAATAAAATATGATTTTGATGATATCATTATGAAATAATTTTCATATGTGTCAGACATGTGTCTCTTGTAAGAAATGTCACACACTCACTTTCTGAGATGTCTTAATAGGTATAGGGACACCATCACCTTTAATTTATGATATAGTAGTATAGTGTGCAAGTGCTTGTACTACAATTGGAAATTCATGCTGGTTTGGAAGTTATCTCTGCCAAATATTTATCATAGTGTATTTTGTGGTATTACTTTCCATTTTCTACAAAAAATAAACTTTATCAGATTAGTAATTTTATATTGATTACCAAATTAGGTATTGTTAATTTATTAATTAAATTAAATTTCTCCCACTATTTTCTAAAATTCTTGAAACCCCCTGTAATAGAATTAAAATAATTTGTCTCTTTATTATTTTAGTGTATAGGATCCTTGAGCCTCCCCTCATAGTCTAAAATCTATAGTTACACGATTACTAAAGAGATTTCAAGGTAGCATTTTGACTAGTCAACAACATTAATTCGTGAGTCCTTGATCGTTTGAGTGAAATATTAGTTTTTAAAAATAATATCATTGATTCCTCAATGCTTACCTCTAAAAAGATAGCAAGTTAACATGTCTAATCCTTACTACCAATTTAGTTAATTTAACCCATCGTTCTCATAAGAAGTCCCATGTAGTAAGAGGCATCCTCATCTATGGCATGAAAAACACCCCAAACACTCGGTTTTGTTGAAATTTTAATGATTGAAGGTGTTTATGACATAATATTTCATTGAGGTTTTTTGTTATTATTATCTCAAAAAATGTAATCCATTACTATTTTTCATGTTCATCTAGGTTATCTCGCTCACAACTAAATGTTAATAGAACAAACATTCACTGCTTCTTTATAGATTTTATTATTTATTCTTTTATGTAATTTCCCAATGATATAAAATGAATAATATAATAAATAAATTCATAAAGGTAATCAACTAACTAATTGGTATTGATCATCTAAAGTTATCTAGTGGTAGCATACCTTAGTCATCTCTTGTCTCGTGATGCAGCTCTCCCCCGTCTAGTATGTCAGCAACCCGTCTGGAGTAATGCCTCAACTTGGTGTTGTCTGAATCTTGTACCATCCTTTTCTTGGAGGGGTCCACATCACATTTGTAGCACCACCTCATCTTAATTGGGTATACATCACATCTATGGTATTGTCATGTCTTTTCGGGGTCTATATCACATCTTCCATCATCTTGGTAAAATTACAAGAATACTCACTTGCAGGCAAGGGGGATTAGGTGTGTAATGTACATAAGATGAGTTTGGAAATGCAGACCCTTATCAAAATTGAATGAAAAAATGATGATGTGTAGACCATCCATTTATTAAATACTTATTACAATCACCACATGAATGTAATAAATAATTAAATAAATAATTAAACACAGACATACTTAGGTCGGTGCTCAATACTAGTAAGATGGTAAAATTAAAATGTGATGAAAATTAAATTAAATTAAATTAAAGTATGATGGAATTTTAATTAAATTAAATTAATTTTATATTTCAAATAATATTATTATTTTCGGTTTTCTGTTAATTTAATTTTAAGTTAAAAAATTAAATTAATTACTTAATTAAATTAAATTTCAAAATTAAATTAAACCTTTCTGGATATTAAAATTATATATTTAAAACCAAAATTAATTAATTTAATTTAATTATAAAATTAAATTAAATAATGTAATTAATTTTTATTAATATTAAAAAAAATATGGGCCCTAAAACCCCTCTTTGTCCCATTGAGGGTCACGCTGAACCCATGTAAAACCATAATTGTCCAAGAAAATCCTATGTATGGCTAATATGGGCTAGAGAGGTCTTCTCAAACCCATACCTGGTTAGGTAAACCTACTCTAACCCAGTTTGGGACAAAATGGGTCTGACAGAACCTGAGAATGGGTTACCTTATGCCTGATGACCCTCTGATGATCGGGAAACGGTGCTCAGGTGCAAGAAAGTGGTCATCTATAGTGATCTCATGGAGTTACCTTAAACACTAGAGTTCTTGATCTGGACGGCAGAGGGACTCCTAGTCTAGGGAGATGTAGGGAGGCCAGCACTAGCCTCACTTGACGAGAAGACTGCGGTGGCCCATGGGTGGTCTCTAGCGGAGAAAATACCACTAGTAGGGCAGTCTGAGTGTGGCGTGATATTGAGGGAGGTGCTTCAGTAGGGTACTAAGTGGGTAATAGACCGGATCTGGGTCAAAGGGGAGGATCCATGGTGGTTTCCTCTATTGGAGGTCACGACTCCAGAAGGAAGGAGCTCAACTACTGGCGGAGATTGCGTTGTGTTGATGACAGGCTGAGGAGGGACAATGCATGGTGGACAGGGAGACACGACCAGAATAGACATGGTGGCGATGACTAGATGCCCCTATGGAGGATATGGTGATAGGGGAAGTCGTTCATGCTAGAGGACGAGATAGGGGAACCATGCCCTCCCAATTTTAAAAAGTCAAGGTCATTTTTTTAATTGGTCATGCCACCACCCCTGCTTTTCATCACCTGATTTTTTATTTTGATTATATTCACAAAGTCTTGCATTATGCCTCGAATCCCACATGTATCCATTTGTTTTTTTATCATCATTATTATTTAAAAAATAATTATTATTTTTATTATTTTTTATTAACGATGAAATTCATCCAAATTCATTAACTTTATTCAAAATAATACACATGAACAAACTACAATGATCCATAAAAGTTTTTCAGATTACCATAACTTGTTTATCCGACCTCAGATCAACTCACGGTCAAAAGCGATGAGACTAAAATTAAACCCTCTACTTAAATTTAAATCAAATTAATTTTCATGGGATCATAAATTTTATGAGATTGCTCTGATACAAATTAAAGGTACTTCGGTGCTCAATGGAAGTTGATGGGCTGGGGGTTTTTTAAAATTTCATTATCTTAGTGATGGAACTTAGCGTCTCTAATGATCTGAGCCCTGGTACGGTCATAGGATCTCATGTAAAATAAATTTAGCATAAAAATTATAATGAAAACATACCTTGTTTTAAATCGAAGTGTGGATGTCTTCATTTTGTCACCGGTGATCATTGCATGAAGGATCTGAAGCCAAATCCCTCTATTTCTTCCACACATCCTCCAATAATCCACATGATTTTCATTCATCATAATCCAGGTGCTAGTAGGGAATTATGATGAGTCCTTTAGTGTTTCTATGATCTCCTTGATCTGCAGCCTTCGATTCATCAAAATTGTACTTGGATCGACGCTTGGAGAGAATATTTCTCTCTCTATAAGGTGAGGGGAGAGAGAGTCTATCTCTTCATTGAAATGAATAGTGTAACGATAATGAGCCTCTCTCCTACTTTTATAGTGGGAGTATAAATACCCCGATGGGTTCCCCAACCCCCAGAAATATATTTCCAACTAAAAAGAAATAAATAATATTGAATAACTAAACTATATCATTAATATTATTTATTACATACATGTAATATATATTAAATATATTACGTGATGAACCTAAGTCATTAACTCGACTCGTAATTCCCTCTCAATATTAAATGAACCTTGAGTATTAGAATGATATTCATTCAAATAATATTTTCTTGTATTTACATAAATTTTAAATACATTTAATAAATAAATTCAATATAAATTATTATTTACTTGAATAATATGAATTTATTTATTTATAAGTGATTGACAACTTGGACAACACTCAAACCCCGTGGCGGGGCCCATCATGTCTGATATACCTATTCGAATGAATAAGGTGGATTCTTGAATATGCTATTGTGTGTGTCCCTTTAGGACCATATCTCGATAATAGTGAATAAAATATATAGAACAAGAGTGGATTCTAGCAACCCATCAAGGCCCCTAAAGAGATACGTAAATTCATTGCAACAATAACCAACCTATGAAAACACACTGTTAATATAATATGTAAGGTCCTGGTTTTTCTTAAAGAATGTTTTTGGTTAAGTGTTGGCTTAGATCTCTCCTTTGTAGCTAGATAAGTGTTTCCCAAGTTCAAGTGGGATATTAGGTATGGTCAGGGGCTCGGGGTATGATGAGAAGCGCAATCAAACAAAGCATTACAAGGTGCATGGTCTTCGTACAGTTAAGGGAAACCATGTGGGAAAACCGTTTAGACCAGCCATCCTTAGACTCTAGCCTTCGCATGGTCTATGCATGGTTTGGGAAAACCATGTGGGATTCCCAATAAACCATTCGGGCTAGCCTCTCATGAACAGTAGTTTTCGTGCAGTTTGTGCATAGTTTGTAAAACCGTGCGGGTAAACCGTGCGGCCCAGAAAAGTTGAAAAATTTACAAAAATGCCACCCTAGGTTTTTAACACCCAACTCAGGTTTTTCTTCCTCCTTCTCCCTTACAACCCTAGGAACAAACCAAAAGGACCAAGATCTCCCAAGGATCGATCTCCTTTTATTCTTGACCATTTGGAGTGTCATGGGAAGAGAATCAAATATCTGATTCAGTCTAATATCCTCCTCCTCTCTCCTTTTCGGTTTTGGTCTTTTCTTTTGTACGATATCCATCCAAAGATCCCAAACCTTTATTTTTCAGTAAGATCTAGGTTGAGGCTTAAAAAGTGTGTTGGATTGGGATCTAAGGCCTTGACTGGGAGTATTTTCCTCAATGGATCTGAGGTAGGCAGTCTACAAGTTATATCCCTTGAGTTTTATAGATATTTGTGCATGTAGTGTTTTGATTCTTACCCTCTTGTAAATATTTCTTTGTGCCATTATTTTGATGTGATGTTTAGGCTTTCTGAAAAACCTAATGGAATCCTCATGATCCCTGCAGGATTCATGGAGGAAGATGTGACCTATGTTAGGGCCACCCATGGGGTGTGCCCATGTTCCCGGACATAGAGTTTAGCTAAGTAAATGTGGGGTCATTGTGCGAGAACATAGAGCCGAGGGTGAATATGATATTAATCTTGAAGGATGTGAATGGGAGTCCTAGTAAAACACCTTGGTTGGGGGTGACCTATGTGGGTCTTTGGATGGATTAAAAATGTGTTAAGTGAGAAAATGGAAATGCTAAGGTATTATCTTTACACATGATTATGCTTAGTGAGGTAAGAATGGTAATTGGGAATTGGGGATGAATTTGTGGAAGGGGTTAATACAAGATAATTATGTGGTACACCTAAATAATTGAATGTAATGAAGGTATTTTGTTATGTGATATGAGAATTGTACTTGAAATGCATATCTGGGTAAACTTTTATGAAATGATGAATGGAATAAATGAGTGTATGAATAGTGAATGGTGAATTTGGACAATGGGTTGTTGAATACACTTAAAGGGTTAAGGCGTGGAATAGGATTTTGGCTACATGGCTATGAATTGTAGATGGTGAATATTTTAATGGGTTATGGAATTGAATATTGTATGTTGTGTTATTTATTTTGATGTCCAATTGCATTTAATATGTTTGGTTTTTTTATGTATTGTGATTTCCAATGGCATTGAATATGCTTGGTTGTGTTAGATATGGTTATGGTGATTTGAAAAATAATTGTGTTCACATGGCTTGGTAGAGTGGGGTATTGACTTGAGGTTCTACACCCATAGGTGAAATTAGATTGAGGCTCTAAACTCCACCCCCAAAATGCATGGGTTAGGGAAGAGAAAAAAGGATTTATTCCCCTAACAGTTTCATGTCATCCGGACTGAGGCTTTGAGGTGGGGTTATTGTATGGATTTCATTCCATTCGGACAGAGGCTTCGATGTGAGGAAATGTATTTATGTGATATGTGTATCGGAAGTGAGTTAGGTACTTGACTTATTTCCCCCATGATTTTTGATTGATTTCCTTATACCCTTGTGAAGAGGATAATTATGCCTAGCCCATGGAAAATATGATCAATGTGGCTTATATAACGATGATGGTATGAGAAATGGAATTGGAATAAATGCTGGTAATGAATTAAAATGAACCCTATTAACTTATGGAACCCAAAATGTTCCTTGTTTAATTACCATTTATTTTGTACTTGTATTCACTATCTGTTAGACTTGATATTTTGTAGACACCATTGGTGGTGGCCTACTAAGTTTTTTTCTCACACCTTTCTCGGGTCGTTGTTGGGTACTCGAGCATATTTCTTAGTTGCAGGTTAGGACAAGGGTGAAGGCCTTACTCTAGGATGTTGAGTAGGGCTCATGATGCGCATGGAGAAGGACCCATACTTGGAGTCGGGATCTATTTTGAGTTTTTTGCATTTTTTATTTTGGTTTCCTTTCACTTGCACTAATAGTATGGAATGACATTGTTGTATTTGATTGGTGTTTGTACCCTGATGGGAATGTTTAGTTATACATGTTTATTGGTTGTTTCATACTGTTTCCATTATTTTTATTGTGATCTGTTGTGGCTTACTCTGGTAAAGAGGGTATAGTCTCCCCATGTGGTTTATTAGACCCTCTATGTTATTCGGTAACCTCTAGCATACGGGGAGGCACGCTTGAGGTCATGTGACGACCAGGCACAGAGCACCGGTTCAGTGGATTCTGGTTCGGGGACATTACAAAGAGGTAACATAGGAGTTATTTTCTCTTATTACTATTTGGGGATGGTAGAAAAGTGATTAGGATGTATCAAGCCTTGGCAATGAGTTCGTTCTTGGGAGTATCTAACCCATGTACGAGGGAAAACCCAAGTCACCCTAGGTGGGAATCATTGTTCTTGATATATGTTGTTACAGTTGGATGATATTTCACTATTGGGTGATGCATAGGTTGTGTGATTTGACAGATTTTTGATATTTCTCTCAATGTTAGAATGGCAGGGGGATGTGCATTCATGCATCATTTTAGGAACCTAAGGATATAGGTTTCATGCATCAATATAGGCACACATACGGGATGGGTGTGTAAAGCATAGAGAGTGGAATTAATATTACCTGATAAATATGAAGAAATGATGCTTAATAATGGTGATTAAAGTTAGTGAATGAAAATAATGAAAATGAATTGTTAAGTAATATCATTTATAAATAAATGTTGTGACCATGTTAAATTTTTGGGTTATGATAAATTGTAAAGTTTGTTTTGGTGTCTAAAAGAAAAGGGGTGCATAATGATGGTAAAATTGTTATTGGATTTTTCCTAACGGAAGGTGTAAATGAGTTAAATTATTATTTTAACAAGATGTGAAATTGGAAATGTGCCTGAGGGGAATGGATCATGTCGTAAAAGATGAATGGGTTTGAAGAGGTGTTGACGGAAGACTTGTGATTAAGTAAATTTGTTACCCCCATGTTGAACATGACCCATGGTAGGTATGGTAGAGGGTAGTGCTCAAAGTGTGATATTGACCGTTGGGGTAGAGTACAATGAATGGTTTTTTTAAGGTTGATCATGTGAGATCTTTCCTTCTATGGTTAAATTTTTTCGGTCAGTCTTCTAAGTGTCGAGTGAATGACATGTTTGGAATGAGAATTTTTGGGTTCAAAGGTGGGTATCCTTTGTGTTTTTGGTTTGACCCCTGTATGTGTGGTTTGGGGTAGTGAGAGTGCCCTAGTTGAGACTTTGGGCTTGTATTGTGAGCTCTTTCTGGTTATTATATGGTTAAGGTGGTGTGTTTAGGGAAACCTTGGTAGGGTTGTGACCTTTGGGTTTCAAGGCGTTGTTTGGTGATGCAAGTGAGGGAAATATCATGTTCTGTGACTGTACGAAGTACATGTCGGACCCTAAGGATGATGTCTGGGTCTTGGTGAAATTGTGAGTAGAGACCTTGCGAGTTGTGTCTCGAATCCCAGAGAGGATCTTTTTTCCCTTAGTTTCGATGAATGTGTACACCTTTTGTGTGGAACGTAGAGTAGATGGTTTTTTGGTACTCTAAGCATAGTGTGTGTCGAAATGGGAGTGAGAGTTTCATTCATGTGCTTTTCTTTGTTTGTGTCATGATAAGTGTGGTTTGGAGAGAGGTCCAATGGATTTTTTTGTTGTGACTCTAGTCTAGGGAGTTGGTATCATTAATCCTTCAGGGTGAACTATGAGAGAGGTCAGATAGAGTCTCTAGTGCCTTAGGGTGTGTCTCATACATATAGATGTTTGGACATGATAGTGAGACTCGGAGTGTTCCATGGTGCATGATTGGAATTGGGGGCTAAGTGGGAAGGTTGATGGTATAGTTGTTTCTAGTTCCTTTATAAGGTCACCCTAGTGTTTCTGATAAGGGGTAATGTTTGTTTCGAAGAGTTGAATCACATGAATTTCTGACTCACCTTTTTGGGTGAGGATTAATGGGGGTCTAGAATTTGATTTGAATAGAAAATAAAAGGGTGGCTAAAGTGTGGTTATATACTTTCCCTCGATGGTCACACCTTGGTAAGGGTGGTCACATATCTGAACTTGTTAGTAGTAATGGTTTGTTTGTTGGGTGAGATGCAGAGGCCGCCTTAGGGCGGATGAGACTGGCTAACCAATAGACATGGTTAGGCAAGTAAGCTGGTGATGGGTTAAATGAAAATTAAGGTTGTTTTGTGAGACCATTGATTTGATTGATGTGGAAGACTATTGTGCTCCGGTTTTTAGCTATCAGTGATGCATCATAAGAACTCGAGCTATGTGGTAGAAATAGTTCCACATGAAACGTTGGTTTACGGATGTTGGTGATTTGGATGTGGAATGATGGTTAAACCTGGTTGGAAATCCTACCTGGTGGAGGGGTTAGGTGTTGATGTGATGTGTTCGACATGGAGGCCTGAAATCCTTGGTAGGTCATAGTGTCCCATAGTTTGACATAAAAAATGGATAAGTTTTTTTGTGGTTTTCTTCGACAACTTCTTAGTGTACCTCAGCTAGTGACGAGCATGCCCAATATCTTAACAATATCCCAAATATGTTGAGAAGCTTTGGCTCATTCCAAGAGACATGAATGTGTTTGGTTGGATGAGGGACATCATGGTGCTTAAATGAATGAAAACAGTATATGTAGAGCTTGACGATGGAATTTTAACCCTCTATGGTTTTGGCTGTGGTCCCCAGGATAGACCAAATGTCGACAAACGTCATGGGTGCCATTCAAAGAAGCTGGGAATAGGCACTAGGTGACGTTCATTTTCTTATTTTGGGAAAAACTGGATGGCCATGTCTAAGTTTGGGGTTTGTCTTGTGATCGAATAAAATATGTGGTGGTTGAAATCCCTCTTGAGAGAAGTGGTAACAACACTCCTTATGTGGGGAGTGATAAATCAATCCTAGATGTGGAGAAGAGTACATTGAGTCAACGTAGTGACACCAGGGTGCCAATGAGGAACCTGTGAGGTGCATTTCAGGTTCCTCAGAGAGGTATGTGAGCCTTAGAAGTGGTGTTTGATGATCCAAGTGTTGGATTGAGCTCAGGGTGGTTCAAATTGAAGCTTGTGATGTTTGTACTAAGTCTTCAGAGGGTGTGGTTGGATATGACAATATGTTATGTCAAGAGAATTTGGGGGTCCTATAACTCCAATGAAGATTGGGGTTAGACTCAGGTAATTTTCTCTTGTGTGGTTTTTGAATGTCTTGAAGTTGAGTGAACCTTGTCCATGTGATGTGGTGGCATGACAAGGGTTAAGCAGATGATAGTCTGGAGAGTGGTAGTGTTGTGATGAAGGAATTCTACTGGAATTTAGGAAATGACCTCAGTGGGTGTGTGGAATGATAAAGACATACTTCAAGTCAGTAAGAACCTTGGGAAGGTGCGAAAGGGGTACCATACCATTAGTGGAAGGTGGGTGTTTTGGGGAAACCCAGTCGAAGGTGGTTCATCCTAATATGGTAAACATGAATGGGTAAGGTGAGAGTGACCCACCTATGGGTTTATGTTATAGCAGAAAGCGCCTTTCAGAACGAATTTGTACCTAAGTTATGTTAGGATGATCTTAGTTATTGAATGGATAGTATAGGTAGTTTTTTCCAATGGTTGTGATGGTGCGGTTGGATGCCAAGGCAAGGTAATGCTCATATGGATGCTTGGGCATAGTGATTTGAAACATGTTAGGCAATGGGAAATTTGGATTGAGTTTTTGTGGTCCTTCGTGAATGGAGGAGGTGCCAAGTAACTGTAAATGGTGGAGATAACCATACTAGATAAATGGTTGTTTGATGAAGTGATCAAAGTTTTGGGTTGGAAGGACTCGAGTGGTCACCGTTCAGGTGAGTTGGCCTTGGTAGAGAGCTTTGGAAAATTTTAATTGATTGAGTAGCTGAGAGTTTTGAGTTTTGTTTAGATGTATAATTGTGGGATTCTATATTTAGGAAAGGTGGTAGGAAGGATATTGTTCTTTCTTCTGGGTGATATCAGGTTTGTCACCATTAGAGTTGGGTGAACTGGAAAATGATTCCAAGTGATTTGAGTCATGATCTGTACAGAGGATCGGGCCGATGAGGTGCTAATTAGTCCCTCCATGGTGATGCGATGTTATGTATTAAGTTTCATGTGTTTTGGGTCATGTTTTGTCATCTATGTTCCCCAGGAAGTTCTCGTGGTGAGAATGGTTTAAGTGGATGGAACCTTGAGGAGCGTTCAACCCGTGTTGTGGTTTTAGGGAGGAAGGCTTGTGGGGAAACTTTGTGCTCCTGATTCATGTTCAGTGGTCCTCTGATGTGCAACCAGAAACATGGAAGGTGAATTAATAGGTAGGCATAATGGAATGATCTTTAGTTATGGGATCTTAGTGATTTTAGAAAGAGAAGATCGAGGACAGACTATTATAAGGTAGGAAGGTTGTAAGGTACCAGTTTTTCTTAAATAATTTTTTTGGTTAAGTGTTGGTTGGGATCTATCATTTGTGGCTAGATAAGTGTTTCCAAAGTTCAAGTGGGAGATCAGGGGTTCCCAAGAGCTCAGGGTGCAATGAGAAGAGAAATCAGGCCAATCAGTGCAAGGCGCACGGTCTGCGAATGGTTAGGGGAAACCGTGCAGCAAACTGTGCAGACCATCCATCCTCAGACTGTAGCCTTCACATGGTATGTTCATGTTTAGGGAAAACCATGCAGGATCCATAGGAAACCATGCGAGATGACCTCTCGCGGATAGTAGCTATCGCACAGTTTGCGCACAGTTTGGAAAACCGTGTGGGTAAACCGTGCGGCCTATAAAAGATGGAAAAATTTTAAAATTTCCACCCCATGATTTTAAGATCCAACTCAGGTTTTTCCTCCTCCTTATCCCTTGAAATCCTAAGAACGAACCAAAAGGATCTAGAGCTCCCAAGGATCGATCTCCTTTGATTCTTGACCGTTTTTAGTGTGGTGGAAAGTGAATCAAAGATCCTAGTGAGTCTAATATCCTCCTCCTCTATCTTTTCCGGTTTAGGTTGTGGGATCTTCATCCAAATCCTTCAACCCTTCCATTTTTGGTAAGATATAGGTTGAGGCTTCAAAGGTGTGTTGGATTTGGATATAAGGTCCTGATTAGGAGTATGTTAATCAAGGTATCCATGGTTGGTGGTCTACAAGTTATATCCCTTTAGTTTTATAGATATTTATGCATGTAGTGTTTTGATTCTTACCCTCTTGGGAAGATTTTGTCATGAAATTTGTGTGATGTGATGTTTAGGTTATCTAAACAACCTAATGGAACCCTCGTGATACCCATGGGATGAATAGAGGATGATGTGACCTATGTTAAGTCCACCCATGGGGTGTGCCCACGTTCCTATACTTACTGTTTAGCTAAGTAAATGTAGGGTCGTTGTTCAAGAACATAGAGCCCATGGTGAATATTATATTAAGCTTGAAGGATGTGAATGGGAGTCCTAGTTACACACATTGTATGGGTGGAGACCTATGTGGGTGTTTTCTTGGCTTAAAAAGGGTAGGTGAGATAAATGTAATTTCTAAGGGGTTATCTTTACACGTGATTATGCTTAGTGAGATAAGCATTGGAAATGGGAATTAGGGTTGAATTTGTGGAATGGGTTAATACATGATAATTAGGTGGTACACCTAAATAATTAAATGTAATGAAAGGATTGTGTTATGTGATATGAGAATTGTACTTGAAATGCATATGTGGGTAAATTCTTGTGAAATGATGAATGGACTAAATGGGTTGATGAATGGTCAATGGTGAATTTGGCTAAGGGGTTGTTGAATACACTTAAAGGGTTAAGGTACAGAATAGGAATTTGGCTAGATGGCTATGAATTGAATATGTTGAATGTATTAATGGGTTATGGAATTGAATATTCTTTTTTGTGTTATGTATTTTGATGTCCAACGGCATTGAATATTCTTGGTTTTGTTATGAATTGTGATATCTAATGGCAATGAATATGCTTGGTTGTGTTATTCATGGTTATGGTGATTTGATAAATAACCATGTGCACATGGTTTGGTAGAGTGGGGTATTGACTTGAGGTTCTATGCACATGGGTCAAGTTAAACTGAGGCTCTAAGCTCCACCCCCAAAATAAATGGGTTAGGGAAGGGAACAAATGCTCTATTACCCCAGCCGTTCCATTCCACCCGAACTGAGGCTTCGAGGTGAGGTTGTTGTATTGATGTCATTCCACTTGGACTAATGCTTCAAGGTGAGTAAATGTGTTGATGTGATATGTGTATCCCTAGTGAGTTAGGGACTTTACTTTTTCCCCTATTCTATGTCATTTATTGCCTTAGACCCTTGTGTAGAGGATAGTTATTCCTAACCCATGGAACATGTGATCGATGTGGATTATGTAACGATGATGGTATAAGAAATAGAATTGGTATAAATGATAATAATGAATTTAAATGAACCCTTTTAGCTTATAGAACCCAAAATGTTCCTTGTTTACTTACCATCTATTTGTTACTTACATGAACTATCTGTTAGACTGGATATTTTGTAGACACTATTGGTGGTGGCCTACTGATTTTCATACTCACACCCTTCTTGGGCTGTCGTTGGGTACTTGAATAGATTTCTTGGTTGTAGGTCAGGATAAGGGTGAAGGCCCTACTCTAGGATGTTGACTTGGGCTTGGGATTTACATGAAGAAGGACCTGGACTTGGAGTCGGGATCCATTTGGAGTTTTGGCCATTTATTTTATTTTGGTTTTATTTCACTTGCACTACTAGTATGGCATGACATTGTTGTATTTGATTGGTATTTGTACCATACTATGAATGTTTGGTTATGCATGTTTATTGGTTGTTTCATACTTTTTCCGTTATTTTTATTGTGATCTGTTGTGGATTACTTTAGTAAAGAGGGTCTAGTCTCCCCATGTGACTTATTTGACCCTCACTGCTAGTCGCCAACCTCTGGCCTATGGGGAGGTGTGCTTGAGGTCATGTGACGACCCGATACTGAGCACTGGTTTAGTAGATTCCAGGTCGGGTATGTTACATAATCTCTTTTTCTTTCATATCTCATAAATAAGGACACACACTTATCTAATCACCCTTTTCTTGTTTTATTATTTGTTGATCTAACTAGAAGGATTTACCCTCAACTTCCATAGACAAGGACTTTTGAATGTACTACCATACTAATAAACAAGGATAGATATATATAACCTCCTCAAAATAGAAGTGAAAAATCCTTTCTTGACCATTCAACCAATGACGCACCCAACACAAGCTACCTCACCATGATTTCATATCATTTTTTTCATTCATCAAAGTATGCGATGAAATGACACACATTGGTAATGATCTCAAATAAGGAGACCAATACACATGTCTGTAGATGGGAATAACTAATTACACCCAAAATATGTGGTGTTCCTATTGACAGGTTATTCCTCACAATCTCACTACTAGAGATCACCAAGTGAGAACTTCATGAGAAGAAGTCTCAATGCTTATGATCCCCAAGCACCTAATAGTCTAACATTTAATGTGTCTAGTCAGTAAGATGTATCTAGACCATAAGACCTTTTTTTTAAGATTAATTTCATAGTATCTTGAGGTTCTCATTATAGCATGGAATCTAATATAACCTTTTTATATGAAAATTAATCTATTAAAATTACCATTAAATAGTGGATGCAGAAAATTCAATACTATAATGGTAAGAATACACCTTGTATATCTATATTTATACATGATATGGTAATCAAAATTATTGTTCAAGTTGGTTCTACGTCAGCCACTATTACAAAAAATTATATTACTTTTGTTAATTAAATTTAGAAAAAAATTACTATTAATATAATTTTGGGTAGTAATATATAAAATAAAAATATTTTTATTTAGGAAACTAAAATTTCATTAAAATATATGTATAATTATATTTTAAAATAGTAATAAATATCATTTAATATATTTAAATGTGTATATATATAGTAGATTTAAAATTAAATAAATGTACAATATAATATTAGATTCATAGATAAATAAAATAATACTAGTTAATTATTTAAAAAATATATTAGTAATTATAATTATATAGAAACATTTAGATTGTAAATTAAATTCCAAAATGTATATCATTACTAAGATGATATATATTGTATTATTTAAATATAAAATTTTAATATAAAATTTTAAAAATAATATTAAGAATATTTAAAAGAAATCATTAAATATAAAAATGCATATATATATATATATATTGATATTTATTAATACTTTTGTTACAATATATTTACTTATCTAATATAAATATATGTATTTATATATATATATATATATTATTTATTAGATATAGTTTAAGTTTAATTTACAATATATAGAACAAAGTAAGTATCCCAAAAAAACATGTAAAAAGTATTGAATGATGATTGATCCTGAGATGACTAATTAGTGTATGATTAAAATTTCATGTTGTGTTTTTTTATGTAGTTACATAATTTGTAATAATTTCATTTTTTCACATTGATGACCTCCATGTCATCCATCTCCTTAAGTATATAAGGACCTATGTGTCCATGTAAAAAATGTTATGTGTCTCAAACCCATATACCCCCTCATTTTCATGTGAATAACATTATAATAAAAGACCGTGCTAAAAGGGTTTTTGTTGTTTAATGTTGTATTTTTACACCAAGACTAAAAGAAGACTATTGGTTGATGAAATTTGAGATAGTAGAAGCTCCAGAATCCCCCTCCCCTAGTTTTCGTTGGTTTATCAAATAATGATAAACCAATCCATAATAAAGTCTCAAGATCAAGTCATATTTAATTAATCATAACTAATTAAAACGTGCTAAGCATTTGATGATATGGTATAAATATATATAATGTTTCATTAAATTTTCATTCTAGATAATCATGTCTATGTTAATATAACTCAATTGTGTGTTTTTTTATAAATAGATGTATATATTTAGATATTTATTATTTATTATATAAATTTATAGGTAAAGTTAAAAAATTTAGAACATAATAAGTATCCTAAAAAATATCTTAATAGTATTGTGTGATGATTAATATTGGGATAACTGGACAATGTATGGTTTAAATTTCATGTCATGTTTTTTTGTATGTGGTTATATAACTCATAATAATTTCATTTTTTGTTAATAATTGATGCCATGTGTGTCATTACTCTCTATAAATATGTAAGGAACTATGTTTCCATGTAAAAAATATATATACCTCAAACCCCTATACCACCTCACTTTCATGTGAGTAGCATTATAATAACGAGGAATTCAACCAAAGGAATTGATATTTGAGGCAATATTTTTACACCATGATGGAAAGGAGAGTAGTGATTTCTAAAATCTAAGATAATAGTGGCTCCAAAAATTCCCCCTATGTTTTGGTTAGTTTATCAAATAATGGTAAACAAAACCATATAAATATTATCGAGATCAAGTCATAGTAATTTAATCATAAATAATTAAAACATGTGAAATTTTTTATTATGAATTATAAATATATAATGTTTTATTATAAAAATTATAGGTAGTCATGTTTTAATAAATATACTAAAATGGATTAGTAATTTATACCAATCAAGTTTTTAGCTATAGTTTTCCACTTGTGATAGTGAAAAATATTTTTGAATATATGACATTGGATGAAGTTTGTAGGAAGATTCATAGTTTCTTAAAACTACAGGCTAATCAAGTAATTTATTTAATTACTTAATGGAATATTTAATTTTTTGATCATATATGTCACATTGATTATACTCTTCTTGATGATAAGTGTTGGGTGAAGGCATCATCATTGTTTAAGAAACAGTGCAACACTAGTTTAATGGAATTATATATTACTATTTTAGTGGTTGATGAGGTACGAAATACTACTACGAAACCATGTTATGGGAGTTTTTTTGAAGTTGGAACTTAAAAAATTATCATTCACTGTATTATCATATAATTATGTTAATAGAAACAGACTATGAAAAAGATTATTAGAATATGGAAAGAACTATAGAGGATATACACATAGATACTCTTGATTTAATAAATGAGACATTATCTTATGAGGAAGTATCATATGATGAAATCAGAGATGGTATAGGTGAGGATAATGTGGGAAATTAACATTATGAGGTTCCTTTTATAGATAATAAATAACCATTTAGTGTTAGTCAAACTAAATTATTGACTTCCTTAGTTGAGGGAATTTTACATGCACAACATTTTGGTAAGGGTTTCACTACACTGACTACAAAAGTCCTTGACATTATACGCATCTTCATCAACTAATAACATCATATATGTTGGATATAATATTGAAACTAAAATTTCATTGAAAATTTTCTTAAAGAAGTACCACATAGAGAAAAAATTTCATTTGTGGTTGATGATTCCAAGAAGTAAAAAACATCATTCAATAGGACAAATATGAGCCCGAATAAAAATTTCAAATTTGGGAAATATATGATTTTTTCATGTTATAAGATAACTATGTTGGATGGACCACATGCTTTTGTACATCCAATCATGTATTAGGATAACTCTTTAATTTATATGGAGTTTATATCATCTTTTATTTTATATATGATATGAACATTTTAGGATGTTCTTATATCCCTTGTCTAGGAATGAATATAATTGTTGTTCAAATAAAATATATCCTATGGGAAATCTTGGAATGAAAAACAGAAGGAAATTATGAAATTATATGGTGATTATGATGAATTATATGTAGTGTTTCCATAGATAATGGGATTGTTGTCTCTCAATAATCAGGTTGTTTATTATTTAGAATTTTTTGAGTATGTCTCCCTAGATCATTGAGTTGATCAAACAAAGGTGATGCTTTATATGCTATTTTAGGCATTGAGTCCATGTATCACTCGTTTTACTTATTGAAAATAACTCATTCAATTAAATGAAACTATTATTTATAGAAATTATATAGGTGTTCTATGTATTGTTTCCACACAGGATAATATTCATGATCCTCTCCCACTTGTATTTTTGATAGTCGAAAAATAGAATTTTGAATCATGGAGTTGGTTTTTAGCCTGTATATGCATTCATGTTACACAAATACAAGGAGTATTTATAATACCTAATCATCATCATGTGATAATAGAGTTCATTAATAGTGATGGAATTTCATGGTGGGAACTATATTCTTATCATCAATATTGAATCAGAAATATTTCTAGTAATGTGCATAATCATTTCATAAATGAGTCAATAAAGAAGGTGATTGTCAAGTTAAGTATGTTCTCTTAAACTTATATTTTTTGGGAAAAACTTAATCACTTTTAAATATATTCTTATCCTTTAGTTCCAACATATGATCCCTAATAAAGAAATTTTGATCAGTTACTTGAAGAAATTTAAAATTATAATCAAGATGTATATGATTATATGATATAGATTTCTAAGGAGAAATGGTCATTAGAATATTATGGTGGAAGGAGATATCACCATCTAATCACTAATATTTCGGTGTGCATAAATGGGGTCTTCAAGGGTGTTTGTAAAATATCGATCATGTAATTAGTATATGAGACATTTCATAGATGTGTGAAGTACTATGTTGAATGGTCCTAGTAGGCCTATCAATGGATGAAACATGGCATGTGTTTTGGTCAAAACATACAAAGAGGCATTGATAGGATACTCTATGATGAATCATCAATTCATTTTCAAACCTTTAACTATGTATGGAGCCTCTTTGAGGTAAGAAAGTTCCATGACCCACTCATAGAAAATAGTGGACAAGTGTTAGTGATATTACTAGAAATTCAGTACAATAATTTTGGTTCTTTCAAGACATTAAGATTTACATTTTAACAAGTAGTTGAAACTTTTTCAAGAATGAACTTTTCATAGGAACCCCATGTCGACTCAGTGTATCATGTGATCACTCTAGTTGACTGTTATAGTGCTTCTTGGATACTTGTTAGTGATTTCCATACTTTTACCTTGCCTACTTATCAGCTAATTGTGATTACTGAAATTACCATATTGCACCTTGAATGATGATAAAAGTCTACTCATATCATAAATCAGATATACTTCTTCAATAATGGGTAGTCGTACTAAGAGGCATTATATTCTATATAGAAGGATATACTTGCAAAAAAATTCCCAAAGTGGTAGCAAGGTGATCCACTTCATAGTATCAAAGACCGAGTTTATGTATATTATCAATACTATGTAGTTTTTTATTTTTTATTCTATATTTTTCATTTATGGATTCTTTTATTTTTTTTCCTTGTTTCATTTTTTCCATGTTTCATTTATAGATTTTTTTTCTATCTTGTTTTAAATCTGGTTTGAATCAAAAATAATTTAGCGATATTTTAAAATATTATGAAATTAAATACATAATGGAAATTAATAAAAAAATTCTCAACCTTTAAACATGTTTTATTTAAATATATTCTTTAAGTACTATATGAAGTGTTTATGGTAGGTTGTAATTTTTTTAGGAAAACTAAGTACTGTTCAGAGTGGAATACTCAATAGGAGGGTGAATTGAGTGGACTATCACTAAGAATGGGTAATGGCACTATGATGAAATTTTTTTCATAAATAAGGGAATACTCATAAAAATAACCAAGTAGCAGAAAGGGGAACCACTTCATAACATCGTTGACCGATATTATGTATCTTATCATTAATGTGTAATTTTTTGCAAATATTGGAATTTTCATTTATGGGTTCTTTCATTTCTTACTTGTTTAATTTCTATCTTATGTCATTTATAGCTTAAATTAGAAAGAATTTTATGATATTTCAACTTTTAAGAAATTAAACACATAGTAGAAATTTAAACAAGAGGTTAATTCTCTTAATTATTTTTCTTTAAATCTATCCTTGAAATCACATGAAGTGGCCGCACAAAGTTTCTCTAAAAGTTTATGATTTTTATGAGAAAACACAAGTAAATTTTCACGATATAAAAAATTTATAAAATTTATAGAAAAATACTTAACTTCCATATAGAAGAAAATTGATTAGAAAAACATACACATAATTTGAGGTCATTAAAATAATAAATCACTGGACTGAGCTGACAACACCAGTAACATGTATTTTTTAACCTCATTATTAGTCATAATTCGTAATTATGAATGTTAATTTTCTACCTCATTTTTCTTCTTGTAGTTTAGTTCATAGAGTATGAGTAATTGACATCTGGGGTGATGGGAGGTCCATCATCAGGAGTCAATTACACATTCCATGGATAGAAAATCACTTCACCCATATAAATGAGGATTCTAAAGATATTTCCATGATTATATTTACACATTAATACATTGTGAGACTTATTAGTGGCATGAACTTCATTAATAATTCCACTATATTTTTTCACTTGATGTATTTACTATTACTTAATAACTTGGTCTAGTAAGGACATATAACTGGGGGTTTTGATGTATTAAAAATACATACAGAGATTTTTGTAGTGCATGTCACATTGATAAGTTATAAATTACATGATATTTTATTATTATCCAAATGTGGATATTGGAGAACATCCCTCGCTTATCTCCACATTCACATGCGTCATTTCCTTTCAATATTTTAATGAAATCCCCAAGGTATGATGTTAGTTATTTCATTCCTTCTTATGTGAAAATGAAATTTTTAAATTTTTATTATGAAATATAAGTATAAAATGGTATCTGTAGGTGGATTTAGGCATATCAATATTTAGATACTTACATACATGATGTTTATGCTTATTGACTTATGTCAGACATTCACTGCCTATATAAAGTATGTGATTATTAATTATATAGTAAAATTATTATTTTTTACTATACATGACTTCATTTATTAATTTCTTAATATATTTTTTTTAATTTCAGGTTTCATGGATTTTATATACCAATCCTATAATCCAGAGTATCCCACCTTACTGTATGGTGATTCTTTCTTCCAAATCATGTGTCATACCTTTTATTCATTTTCATATTTTTGAGTGGAATCATGTTGATAGAGTTTTGAGGAAATTCGTCTTCTATTATCCATTTCCTGCTCCACCCAGTAATTCACCTTCACATCATTTCATGGAGATGTTGGGGAAGCGAGACTTCGACTGGAGGTGATATCGTGCATGCTATATTGATATATGGGACATATTTTATGAGTATTTATTACAAGGGTAGGTATAATATACATCAATATATCATATAAATTGGATTATGGGACCTAGTACTGCATATCCACATTGATATATCTTATGAAACATGGAAGAGGCTATCATCAATTAGTAATAATTTCTCTTTCCACTATTAAACATTTTTTATAAACTTTAGTTAATGGAATAATTTTTTTTCAATATTCTTGTATCATAGAGTGTATACACATCTCTGATCTCATAGAGGGGGTAGCATTTGACCCATCCTATTTTCATAGAGTAGTGAAAAAGGTTATTCTTCCCATCTATATGATTTATCATGGTATTTTTTTCTATGTGTCAACCGATATTGAGGGTGATGATTCCTAAATAGATGTTCTAGAGAGTTAAGAGCCTATTATGGATGTAGAATTTGATTATGTGTTATATGAGGTGGATGTTCATCATGATTAGCCAGATTCTCCCCCACTTCCTATCACAAATGAGGTACATCCATAGCTAGAGGCACAAGAACAACCATAGTTTCATCCACAACCACATATTATTCATTTAGAGGGCCAAGATAAATCTTCTACATAGTTTTTTCATGTTTCATATTTTTTTACAGTGATAAAGGATAACTGGAATATGTTTAAGTAATTATTTTCCTTTGATCCCCTAATACTCACTACATAGAATCCATATTCTTCACATGTTGGAGAGAGATCCAGTCATCAGACACTTCCTTTGTAGCCAGAAATGGTTACAGGTGAGGAGACTGTAGATCCACCATCTATCACAAAAGTTGATGTAGAAGTAGGTATATGGAATACTACATAGGGGGTGCATACACCATATCATATACATCGATATACATGGCATGGATTCATTATCTATACACCTGGTTGTGGCAAGGACGAGCACTTGAGGTAGTGACATAGATTGGACTAATACATATTATATGTTTTTTAAATAATTAGTTGTGAATTATTTAAAAACCTAAAAATATATTAATTTTTTATATATAAAACCAATAAATTTATATAATTAAAAATTAATGAAAATGTTTACTAATGATCAAGAAACATTAATTTTAAAAAGGGTAGTTTGAACTTTGGATTTTGAAGCCCCTAATTCATAGCCCTAAAAATTTTATAAAAGACATGAAAAACACAAAAACAAGAGTACAAGGGGTTTAAAGTTTAATGAACATGAAATTAATAACACAAAACAAAAAATAAAAATTCAAGAGTCTAAAGACATCCTTCTTTAGTTACACAAAGAATCATTTATCTTTTTTTGTTTCAGCTTCCCCTATTCCATGATCCACCCCAACTAGCTAGGTGTCAACCTCTCCTCCATTGTGAGGTTTTACATGTATGTCCATACATGATTTATGCCTCATGCTTTTTGTCTAGAACTTCTCTATATGTCCCCAGTCCAGATACCAGATGACTCTCTTAACATCTTTCTTCAAGGTCTTTATCGTCTTGTGTTCATATGGCTCCCCAAGTGAGGTCATTTGGTATTCTTCCTTCTAACTTATGACTCTCATAGTTTCATCATTAATTCTAGTGCCACCAATTATTTAAACTTGAAGTGGAAACATAGTATTAGGATCCATAGGTTGTATAGTTAACATGACATCCATGGTTTCATCTCTAATAAAGCCTTTTGGAGGCTCATCGATGTCCTTCACAAGTGAAGTATCAATTCCTATAGGCAAACTATTTCTGGCTAAAATATTTAAAAAACAATTCAAATAAAAGTGAAAAAAAAAAAGAAATAATGTTGATGGACCCAAGAATATTAAATAAGTTGGGTCTTTTCCAAAATCCAATCCCCTAAAATTTTTATTTCTTGTGTAAAACACAGCCTTCCCTTAATCAGTCTCAACGGTTTCATCCATGATAGGGCTGGAAGTGTAACCCCTGAATAGTGTTAAAGGTTTTTTAGAGGGTCTTCCTCAGTTATTTTCTTTTGATTCCTTTAGAGTATAAGAAACATTATCCCCTCCCTTAATAGGTTTTTTGGTGGTGATAGAACAAGTTGTTTCCTTATCATGGGAACCTCAACTTTGTTTGGAATAGTAATCTTGGAGTTAACAGCACCAGAGTTGATCATAACATAGAGAGCTTCAGAATCACCCTTCCCATATCGTTTCTATGTGAATCCTATATCCATATGCTTAAGAACATGAGGCTTTTTCACATTCATTAGTATATAGGTTTCACTTTTTGGCTTCTCTATGTAAAAATTATTTCCAACTTTTTTTGAAGAATGAGAGCACTCTTTATAGACCCCCTCATATTCATTACATGAAGAAATATTACTTCCATAATTCTATGGTGGAGCCTTTCTGTCCTTAGGTGGGGTATTTTTTGTGGATTAATATGATTAATAATAATTCCCTTGTTTCCTTTAATGTTTCTTTATTTCATGTATGTATCACTAATAAAATCGGCCGAGAAAATATCCTCCTCTATCCCAGATGACTCACCTTGATATTTGACGTCCAAATCACAAAAAAGGAAATATATCTATAGTCCTTGATTCCTTGTTTATAGACCGATCAACAGTTCATTTCTTAATATTGCATCCATACTCATTGGTTGATCCCTTTTCATTCACTACCATACTAAGACAAGTTAGCACTACATCAAAGGATACTTTCCCTCTAAGAGAAGCTCTAACCAATTTCTCCTCATTATTGACATGGGTATGTTCCCTCACTCCAATACTCCCTTAAGGAATCTTAAAATTAAATGCATTTTATTTTGAGTATTACAAAGAAATGGAATGGGTGAAGTTCCATTTCCTTGAGTAGACCTCAATATATTTTGAAGGAAATTTGAATTTACATTGAGCAATTGAATTACCCCATTTCTTGTATTCAAAGAAAACAAGGTTTATATGGAATTTGTTTGAAGGATTTCCCATAAAGTTACTCTTTATATGGAAATAATGAATTCATTCAAAGGTAATTCTTAATTCAATCATGTTATCAGCATCAATGAGAATAAATATATCAATAAGTGGTGAACGTAAATTAATCTCCATGAGTACTGAGAAAAATCACCATACCTTTCATTCTCATTTCCTTACCAAATTTGATAGGCACCCCCACTGTCAATCTAATGTCTTAAAGAATTGGGGGATTCCATAAAGAAACTCAGACAATAGATGTGAATCCATGTTTAGGTGACTGAATTCCTAACCTTAGTGGGATCAAAATAGGGATCCCAGTCCTAGAACCTGAAGATTCTGAGATTGAGGGATATGGGTCCCCATCCCTATGCCCTCATTTTGAGGTCAGTTGAAGAGAAAAAATATGTAAAATCCCCTTAACTAGTGATGTGAGCCACTATCCATCAAAACATCAAGTCTATAGAAGATGAAAGTTTAGAAAATTGACCTTCCATGGAGATTCTTTCTTCTATAACATGACTCAAACAATAATTGATTGTTGACATTGATCAATCCACTTTTCAAGAATAACCTTTTCAATCTAAAAAATGTAAGATTCTCATTATTCATGATTTAGTATTTTTATATATTCAATCCTTCTCTAAATTTAAAGAAAAATATATCAACTTCATCCCCAAACACTAAAAAACCTTCTTTGTACTGTTAGATTTCGAGTCCCCATGCATTGCAGGTGCTATATTTTTTATCACCCCATCCCGACCCTTCGAAGCATTAAATGGTTTCAAGACAAGATATAAGCTGGCCATAACCATGGAATTTTCATCAGTAATAATATTAGGAGTATCAATAAAAATATCATCCAGGTTGAAGTAGCAATCCAGATTGAACGCCATCACAGTGGATCCATAGTCTCCATCGAGCTAGATAAAGAAGCTCTTGACTTTGTGCATCGCCCCCTTCCATTAATATTAATAATTACATTGGTAATAATAATTAATATTTGTTAATTATATTAATAATTTTTATTATAATTATCCATATTATGTTTAATGAATAACAACATTGGTAATAATAATAATTAATATTTTAAAATTATATTAATACTTATTATAATTATCCATATTATGCTTAATTAATAATCATATTAAATCTATTGTAAAATATTAATAATAATATTAATTATGAATTATATTAATAATATTAATAAGATAATAATTTATTATTAATTAATAATAAGTTACACAATTTATAATTAATCAATATATTACCAAAAATAAATTACAAATAATTATATCAATGAAAATTTCCCAAAAATTTCTACATTAGTAATAATAATAATTAGTAATGTTAATAATTGGTAATAGTATTAATGAAAAATAAAGAAATGTTAATATTAATAAAAAAATTACTAATAATATTAATTAATGTTTATTAATATATAAATACTTCTTATTATAATTATCCATAATATGTTTAATTAATAAACATATTAATGATATAATTAAATATTATTAATATTATTAATTATGAATTCTATTAATTATATTAATAACATAATAATATATTATTAATTAATAATAAATAATATAATTGATAATTATTAAATATATTTCCAATAAATAAATTAAAAATAATTACATCAATAAAAATTTCAGAAATATTTCTAAATATATTAATTACTCTAATAAATTAATAAGTGGTAATATTTTATATTTTATATAAATTGTAAAATTTTAATTTAGTAATTACATTATTAATAGTTTTTTAATAATTTTTAATAATTATTTATATTAAATATATTATTTAAATATTATTTATTAATAATAAAAAAATTTAAAAACATTATGACGCTTGAAATGCATTCATTCCCCCTATATAAATTGAATACATGAGGTGTGAGCATCATTCACGCTTCTTTTTGGACCCCCATAAGTATGAACATTGTTTGCACTAAAGTATCTAGTGGATCGTGTAGGTACACTAAGAGTGGAGTGAATCAATTTACATAGGTTTTACTGATTTCTTTTATTTTACATTTTACCCTCTTTTAAAAATTCAAAACTCTAAACTTGTTAGATTGAATAGATATTCCATGGTAACAAACACAATCACAACACATTCAAGACCAAAATTAAATGAAACACAACACATAGTATCTTTATAAGGTTCTGCCTTGATGAGGGTGATTATGTCCTTATTGTGTCCAGGATGATCTAAACCATAGATTTCACAATATAAATCAAATAACTATTACAAGTGGGTCAGTTAGGTATTATCTTAAAACGATGATTTATGGGTATTAACCACTACCCAAATTATAAAAGAATCCCATTAGTGTTATTTATACTAGAATCCCTCTAGTGTTCTTTATACTGAATCTCACTAATTCATTTATCCTATTAAAATCACTGGTTGTTTATGCTGGCATCCCACAAGTTCTTCAATAATCTTCCTAACCTCTTAAATAGGTCTTCAACTACTTCATACTACCGATATAGTATGCACATTTCCTTGTTATTATTCAAGTTTGAACTCAATAATATTCTTTCATATATGTATGGTCAGACTTTATCACCTTCTAATACTTAGTGATAATTTTAATACATTAAATGTCTAAACTCACTATCCAAAAACAATACAATATATCTTCATTGATATGATCTTCACATTTCACACACAAATTCACTATAAATTTTGGTTCATTTCAACTTATCAACAAATCCTCAATCTCTCAATTTAGTTTTCACTTATCCTTCAAAAAATTTCAACTTCATGAGGATTTCACACTTCTTTCATGGATGAATATCACATGCATGGAATACACTTCTTTTAAAAAAAATCTTAAAAATCTGTGGTATTATTCTTCTTGAAACATTACCAATGAACATGTATAAACTCCATGCTCTACATATAAACCTTGTGCAATATAGTATATGGTATTTCTTATTCTTCACACAAGTAAACAAAAGTTACTACCTCCTTCATATAACTGGATCCCATAACACATTCTTCGCATAAGTGTACATGATATTTGTCTTATTATTTATGTAGGGTTTAATACATGTATACTTCGTTATATGATCATAGAACTATATATGTTGTATATTATTATCTCTCATAACAGTTACATGTATAGAATCATCATGAAACCCATGTTTATTCTTTAAAAACACATGATTTCATGGAACATCACATATATCATGTGATTATGAAGGATTATAAAATATTAATGAAAATACATGGAAGCTTATTCATGGACACTGAGCTCCCTTAATTATATGTTTCATATTCTATCTCTCTCTATCTCTTGATACACTTTTATCTCATTCTTTAAATGGAGAGCACGGTTGGTATTTATAGAAATGCTCAACCTACTTACTCTACTACCTTTCTTCTTATATATGCACTATCTTACTCTACCTATGTGCATCACCATAGATCAAATGGACTTTGAACAATCACAATCATCACAAAGTTTTTCCATTATATTTAAAAACGTCATTATATCATTGTATTAGTGAGTTATCATGCATTAAAATTAAGTTTCAATCATTCATTATATTTTTTCAGATTCCATGGAAATTAAATAATTGAGTAGATCAAAAAAATGATGTGTCATGAATGGATTTTGATGCATGAAGAACCCTAAGGTGGTCAAGGATGAAGAAAAAAATGGAACCTTGATTGAATGTCATAAATGAAAGATATTGTATGGCCATTGTTCTTTATGTATATTTTAAATGAAGGAGATACAATATTTATCCCCACTAATTCTGAAATCGTTTATTCAAACATTTTGGTGTTGATCAATTAGTTTTATAATTCCTCTAGTAGATCAAGCTAACACCAGGGTCAGCACTTGGATACACTACACACCACATTTTTTTTCACAGGTTTCCCTCCTTTGAATAGGACCACCTACCCTACCATGCATACCCTTTCACAAACATTATGTTCACTATGCAAGCCATTTTACTCATGTTCTTCCTTTGGGCACTATTCCATCTTCTGTTGCCTTGGTATGACTGAGGTAGACCTACTTTCACACCTAAGTAGTGGTCACATGGATCCATTAGATAGCCAATGTTCCATTTTTATATAAATTCCAACAAAAAGAGTAATCCAAAACGCCAACATCAATTAAAATCTCATGCAATAAAATAATATTTGATGGTATTATTTGATTTCCCTTTTTCATATTGTTGTAAACAATATGGAAACTCCCATAACAATTATTACATGACTTTATCATGATGACCAATTCAAAAAACTTTACATTTAAATATATCAAATTTTTAAACCTCTCAACTTATTGATAACAAATTCAACATCATAAAAAATCCAATTTCAATAAAAACAGATGGATTATTTAATCTGCACCTTTGCATTTGTATTAAATACCCATTTAATATATAAATTCAATGTAATATTTCCTATTTATTGAAAATAAAACCAAATATATAATAATGGGAATTAATTCTCATTTATAACATTAAATTTTAAAAACATATTCTCCTCTTTTGATATTTATAGTCTGATTTACTCCTTAAAAGGATGGAATCATGGTAACATAGAAAAGAGATAAAATTAACCAAATCTATGTATATGTGATCCATTATCAATGTAGAAAAAAATATTGAACTATTTCACAATCAATGTTGTAAATTACTATTTAGCATGTGATCCCAACACTAAAACCTTCTTTCATGGGTCGTTCAAAATATTTTCAACTAATCTCCTATATTTGCCTAAAAAAAATTAAAAACTTTCAAGTGAAAGAATTTAATCCCCCTTTATTAATCCATTTTAATTTTTTCATCAAATAATTTTTTTCTCCACTTATAATTCATAATTATTTTTCATATAAATATAGGAGAAGGTACCACTTCAAATACAAGCTTCAATTTCCAGAATTTGAAATCATCAGATAAATCCCTTACCATAACTACAAATATTCATGTGATACTAGTTGAGATATTCAAATCTATTGGTTGTTTATATTTACACCACCTATAGGGATGAACATAATCCATCTTCTGCATCATGGTTGGTTTTCTTCAAGAATGAATTACAAGCACAAATTTTAAATAAAAAAAATTAGGAGAAAAAATATCCCCAATTAAAATAAAAAAAAACTCTATAATGGATATAATCATGGATGATGTATAATTTTTCACATCATTAATTTCTTCAAGACACTCTTAGAATATATTCATCACCTTCAATTACCTACATATAATAAACAAACTCAAAATATACATTGGAATAAAGTGGTCCTTCAATTATTTTCAGTTAGATCAATAAGGTTGGGATTTATTTCTCAACCCCGAAACTCCTCTCAAATAAGCTTAATATTTATTATAATTATTCATGATTTCCACTTATTTTAATTTCTAGATTATATCATTTAAAAACAACATATACATCTTGATTTTTTTATCTTTCATCTTGATGGAATATGATTCTTCACATTAGTAAGTAGTGAACTTTCATTCTTTTGTTCCTTATATAAATTTTTATCCAATTAGAACTACTCCAGATATATGACTAAAAAATTATTTAGAAACATACCTATAATTATTCTTATGTGATGAATCCTTCTTTTCAATAACATTTTGAGCACAATAATCCACTGGTTCTTTCCCTTTGTCCTTCACTAGTTCTTTTTTCTAGGAAATCATGTCATGAATTTGTCAGAAATATTCATAGACATTATGCACCTTCCACTCAGATCTCCAGTAGCCATAGGGTTATCCTTTTTAGAAAACCTCTCATGAAATTTGAATTTTCATCTTGAATTTCATGCACCAAATAAATCCTTTTTTTCTAATATTGATTTATTTTTCTTGTTTAGCTTACTTCTAGTAGCATCTATGTATATGTCATGTTTTCAAAGGTACATGGCATGTCCTCTTCTTCTATAGTAAAATAACCTTCTCTTTGGTGTGAAATCTATTTCATCATTGTCATTGAGTGTAGATTACTTCACAACTTTACTAACTACCTTCTTCTACTTATATTCTTAGGAATATTTTTCTACTTTTGTTCTTTACCTCTGCATTTGTTATGGAATTTTCCTCTTATTAGTATATGTATGGTGCATGGTTGGTACATGAAAACACTCATCAAAACTATAACCAATTATTTTGAAATAATCCCAAAAGTTTTCAGGACACCCAAATCTATTCTTGATCAAAATATTCATCGTCATATGTCAATTATGCTTCAGTTCTTAATAATTTCATTTCACATTAGGTCCTATTCCCTTTAATAAAAGTCTTCTGTAATTATCATGCATTAAAAAATTATGCCAATAGTCAACAGTCTGATTCCAAAATTTCTAATAGCACCAAAAATATCCCATAAACATTGATTTCTTATTTTTTGTTTCAATCTGGATGGCTTTGACATCATGTTGTTTTTGTATAATATGGTTCTTCATTTAGTCTTTTTATAGGAAACAAGAATTCCTACAATTTTTCACATCCAAATTTGATGATATAGTGGTTTTTTTATTAGTATTATTCACCTATGTTTGACTAAAATTCCTTTTATAACATATACTAGTAGATGATATTGAATTAGTACAAATAGATACTTATAGAATAAGGGTTTCCTATTTCAATGAGCTTATAACATATTTATATTTAGATAGTATCAATCCCTTCTTTCTACTAAATGAGTCTTCTTATAAGTAATACTCCTTTCATAATTACTCTTGGAATACTTTTTTATCTCATCATTTTGTGAATATTTAGTTAGGGTATTCTCCTGATTTCTGAACGTTACAAGTAACTGAACAAATTTCATATTCAGGGAGTTCCTATGGTCTTAAAGTTATTTTTTAATATCCTCACATTATTTCATGGAAATATTTAATTGTGTCTCTGCTAGTTTTTTCAAGGTTGAATTACATTTCAAGACATGTCATGTTGAGGAATTTGTTTCATCCTCAACAACTTTCAATTTTTCTTCCCACTTCCTTTTTATCTTCCAAATCTGATCTCCATGTATTTTATTTGCCTCTAGTATTGATTTATTCATCTCCTTAATTATATTTTAATTAACCTTTATCTTGGATTATTTAAAATTTATAGAGGTTCTTTGTAGTTTCTCTAATCTATGTATCACTTCTATAAAAAATTTCCTAGTCACATACTTCTCACAAATAGTCTTTTGTAATTCATATTCAGTGAGAGTGAATCTTTTATTATAAAGTGATGTAGAGTGTTATTTTTATTTTTTAGAAAATTGATAATCCTTGAAATTATTTTTAGCTTTATGAGATTATTCAAGTGTCTGAATCATCTCATTAAGGACCTTATTAGTTACTTATTTATCACACACATTTCTTTTAAACTCTTCTTATACATATAAGAGATGTTAATTTCAAAGTGATATAGTTTCTTATTTATCTTCAATATGTTTTGTAAGAAGTTTTCATATTTTAAACTTTTTATCCAAGGATTTATCCACATACTCATTTTCCTATTCAAGATATGAATTTAAATCTTATAGTTCCTTTATAAATGAAAATATTTAAGTAAAAACCTCAATAGGAAAATTTCTTAGATAGAATTTGACTTCTAATTAAAAATCACAAAGTGATTCAATAAACTCCTCCTCATCACTTCTTGAACTGAAATCATCAAAAGGGTTATTTTCAAAAAAATTAATAGATACTACTGATAGACTTCTACTCTGACTACATTTATTTTATGGTGTACCCTCTTTATTCCTTAAACTCTTTCTCATCTTTATTGAATATTTACTCTATATATTCTTCAAGACTTATTCAGAAACCAACTTGTTGGAATTGAAAGAGATAGGAACTGAATTTTACATCTAAGAAAACAATATTACTTCTTTAAAATAAAATATTTTCTTAATATATGTCATATTCAAACAGTTGGGACAATAAGGTAGATCCAATCAGAGGTATAACCTTAACTCTTATACCAATTTAAGTTTCCAGTGGATAGTGTAGGTACACTAAGAGAAGTACTGAATTAGTATACACAAGTTCTACCAAATTATTTTCTTTTAATTTTTACCCCTTTTCCAAATATGAACCTCTAAACCCATTATAGTGAATAGATCTTATCTTTTAACAAGCACAATCACACCCCATGAAAGATATAAAGTAAATTAAGCACAATAAATTTTTACAAGGTTCTCCCTCAATGTCGATGACTATTTCCTAACTGTGTTTGGGATGATATGAGACACGGATTATCCACTAGAAATAAATCAACAATTATAGTTGGTTCAGTCATTTATTATCCTAATACCATGATGGGTAGGTATTAACCACTTACCAAATCATATTGTCATCCTACTAGGGTTTTTTATAATAGAATCATGATAGTATTCTTTATATTGAATCCTACTGGTAGTGATATCACCCAAAAAGCTATGGGTCTTTATATTGGAATCCCTCTAATTATTTAATAGTCTTATCAGCCTACTGAAAAGGTATTCAAATACTTTTTCCTATTAATGTAGTGTGCATTTTGGTCTTTTTCTTCTTCAAGTTACAACTCATTGATCATCTATAATATCAGTACATTCAGCATTTCTCACCTTATGATTCTCACTGATAATTATATTACACTGAATGTATAGTATTAATATCCAAAAACAATACAATATGTATTCACTATTATGTTATGTAAAATTCATGCATGACTACACTAATAATTCTGGTTCTTTTCAACTACTCAACAAAGCCACAAGGTCTAAGTGTAGTTTTCACTTCTCCTTAAAAAAGATTCAACCTCGCAGGGCTTTCACAATTCCTTGACACATGAATATCACATGCATAGAATAATCTTATATTTACAAAATTCTTAAAAATATATAGTATTATTATTCTTGAAACATTTACATTAAACATGTATAAACTCTATACTCTACATATAAACCTTTCATATATATTATGTGGTGTTTTTTCTTCTTCACAAAAGTAAACAAAATCCACTAACTTTTTTGTATAACTAGCTCATAAAAATATTTCTTAATGTAAGTGTACATGGCATCTATCTTTATCTACACATAAGGTTTTATACATGGATACTCTCTTATATGATCATAGAACTATATATGTAGCACATTATGCTATCCCTTAATAGTTACATACAAAAAATACTCAAGAAAACCATGTGTATACCTTAAACAAATATGAGTTCATGGAACATCACATATATCATGTGGTTTCAAAGAGTTCGAAAATATCATCAACATATGTAAAATTCTTCATGAACACAAAGATCCCTTGATTATCTGTTTTGGATTTTTACTCTCTTGATATGATTTATGCTAATTTTATAAATATAGATCATGATGGGTATTTATAGACAAGATCAACCAAATTAATTCATCACATTTATTCTCATATGTGCACCACCTTACTATACTGGTTCACACCTATATAGATCATACAGACATTGTAAAATCATTTTATTCACAAATGATTCCTTCTATATTTGAACACCTCACTGTATCATCATATCAGTGGGTTCTCATGCATGAAAGAAAATTTTATTGTATTTATTCTATCATCTTTGGGTATCATGTCAATTTAAAACTCAATTTCGATCAACAGACATCATGGAATGAAGATATTTTGATGTATGAAGAACCCTTAGGTGGCTAAGTTCAATAAATAACTTAGAATCTTGACTGAATAGATCGGATCAAGGATATTGGGAGATAAGCATTCTTTATGTATATTTTAAATGACATAAATAAAATGCACATCCCTGCGGAGACCCATATTAGTTCATCAAATGTTATAACACTATTTAATAATTATGAGCATTCTACTAACAACTCGAACTAGCATTGAGGTCATCACTCAGATACATTTTTCACCACATGGGATTTATGGGCTACGCCTCCTCTATACAGGACCACCTTCCCAACCATACACACCCTGGGATGTCCATTGTGGGAACTATGTAGCCCACATTACTCAAACGCTCCTTGGGATTTCTATGCGATATCCTACCACCTTAGGTTGGCTAAAGTAGAACTTATTGACCACCTGAGTAGTGGTTGCATGGATCGCTTAGTTATTCAATGATTGGTCCCATTTTTTATATAAATATCAAATAACATAGTTATCCAAAATTCCAACACCAATTAATATCGTCATGTAAATATTACAAATTTTATTTTGATGGCTTCACAATAAAACTCCTCATATAATAAAATAATATTTCATGGCCTTCTTTGATTTCTCTTCTTCATCTTATTGTAAAAAATGAAAACACACTCAAAAAATATCCCTTGACTTTGGATTGAATAATGGTTCAAAAAATCATATTTAAATACATTGAAGTTTCAAAATTCTTAACTTATTGATATAAAATTCAACATCATCAAAATCATAAGTTCAATAAAAAAACATCTGGGGTCTTTACATATGTCCTATCTAGAAAAAGAATAGTGAATGACGTTTGTTGTTCTCTAAACCCCTATTTAATATTATATAGAACCCTATACCCATTTTTTTTAGAAACCCAAGAAAGTTTTAATTCCTCATCCTGGGTTCCACATTATGGTACCTTGATATAGTTAGTTATGTGACCTTAGGTGTGTCTCCCCATATAACATAGGCTTTCCACTAGAAGTGAGAGTCTAATATGTAATATGGGGAGACTATACCCTATTTATCATATAATCAAAATAGCATAAATAAATAACAAATATCCAAAGGTAATAAAAAAACTGATACAATACCATAATCAATAATCATCCAACATCACATGATGAGTCCAAAACATGAAAAAAGACCATAAACCAAAAATAGTAGATATGTCATGTCGTATATGTGTCAAGTTTCAAATGAAAACCCAAAATAAAGACACACCAATAACTCTCAAGACAGTCCCAGCATCATGTATAGTTACCTCATCCATGATCAATCCTGAATCCCAATTCAGCCATCTAACATAGGGATTTTACCCTTATCTTATCATGAAAACATGAATTATATTCGAGTATTGATCTGGAATCTAGAGTAGGTTGGGAGTAAAACTCAGTAGTCCACCACCAAAGGCATATAAAGAAATATCTAGTCAATAAGAGTGTATTTAGTTGTATAGAGAATAAATAAAAAATGAAAAAGTAAGTAGTTTTAACATTTAATTTTATTTACTTAACCACATAGTTCTCCCAGGTTCATGGAGACTTCCGAACTAATAATAAATACTTAGGCCTGTAACGAAGTCTAGACCATTCACCAAAGGTTTTCACATTTCATTATTTTAGGGGATTTCATTAATCATTTAATTACCAATTTAACATTCAAAAATTGGGGGCCTAGAGTAGCAATCTGGAACCCAATGGTTATTTGGAGCAGTAATCTCTATCCCATAACTCAGTTATCACATGCAATAAATATATATTAAATGGGGGCCTAGATCAGTTGTCTTTCACTCTATGGGTATTTGGAATAGTAGTACTTATCCCAAAAATCAATATTCAAATCATTGAAAATTATCACATATAATGATTCCACATTCATAACCCATTTATCAACCATATTTATGAATTTTCATTCAACCAATTTCTTAATCACATTATTCCTCCAATTTCATAATCCCATTATTCCACCAATTTCATAATCACATGTGAAAAAATAATTAATTGATTCAATTTTAAATAAAATGAAAATTCCCAACATGGAAATTTTATTTTCACAATTACATACACCCAATTATAATCAAGAATATGGGAATTGACAATTAGACCACCTATCACAAGATCATTGATGACTGTTTGTCAAAATGCAACCCTCAATTTGATGTTGAACAGTCAAAATCACATAGTGGGGGTCTAGAATTAAAACCTAAGACCAAAATCCAATGAAACACAACCACTAAAACCTAGATATAACTATCACCAACAGATGAAAAATAATCATTCTTTATTAGGTTAGAGAGACGATGAGAGAGGAAAACAAATAGGAGAGAAATCGCATACCAAAGAGGACTAGATCCTTCAACTGAATCATTGATTCACCAATAAAGGAGCTTATGGAGCCTTATAATCCTTTCAAAAGCGTCCAAAAATGAAGGAAAACATTTTAGCTTTAACAGGGGTAAAAGATGATAAAATACAGGGGGTTCAGTAATTTTAATAAATTTCTAGGGGGTTTAAAACCCGCATTCCCAGTTTCCTAGGATGAGGTGCAAGATTTGCAAAATTGTATGACTTAACTATAAACCCTACTCATGGGGTGAATAGTTTCTCCTAAGTAGCTCATCGTTTGAAAAACCTTGTACCCACCATGAAAATATTTTATGTTTGAGGGTGCATGGTTTGGTGAAGGGGGATACACGGTTTTTTTAAACTTTACACCATCTCTTGTGCCTCCAAAAATGGGCGCACCATTTCCTGGGGAAAATCTCATGGTTTTCCCTAACCATGAACCAACCATGCACAGCCCTATGGTCTTCCAAATTTATCCAATTTCACCCTAAAAAAACCCCAAATAAAAACCCAACCAAAATATTACCAAAATAAGGGTAAAATAATACCTAAAATGAGCATAATAAATCTGTAAAAGGTCAGGATCTCACAATCTAATTACCTTATAATATCTCATCCTTGAGCTATACTCCTAACCATCTCTGATTTTGAGGTAAAAATTTTGGGCCACTAAGCTCACTTATCTTCTTCCTTCTCCCATGCTTCCTCCTAAACATGGCCATGCTACCACAACACTTAGACTATTAGTATAGTATTTCACTAAAATAATTTCTCTCTATGGTCCATAACATAAATAGAATTCTCCTACAAGTACACATCATCCTCTAGCTCAACATCATCAATGTTGATCACATTAGAAGGTTCGGGGTGATACTTACAAATATGTAAAACATGAAAAACATCATGCATATAACTAAACCTATATGGAAGATCCAATTAATATTCCACTGGTCTGATCCTCTCCACAATATCAAAAGGTCCAACAAACCTGGGTACCAACTTTCCCTACCTCCAAATCCTATAGTGACGCAATCTAGGAAAAACCTAAATGTATACATTATCACCCACTTTAAACTCAATGGGTCTATGAAGTTGATCATCATATGACTTCTTCATACTCTATATTATATCCATACACTTATGAATCAAATAAACCATCTTTGATGTCTCATGCATGAGACTCAGTCCCAATAACTCAAACTCACCTACCTCTATCTCTTATAGAGGCAATCTTCATGGTATACTATATAGTGCCTCATATAGTTCCATCTGAATAGTTTCATGATAACTATCATTATAGGTGAACTAAATGAGTACTAAGTGATTTTCCCAAGACCCCCCCAACTCTATGACACATGCTCGTAGCATGTCCTCTAGAACCATAATAGTACCTTTCAATTTCCCATCTTTCTACGTGTGGAAATTCATACTTAAAAATACCTAGGTACCCAATTCCTTCTATAATCCTTTACAAAAACTTGAAGTAAATCATGAATCACAATATTAAACAATACTCTATTATACCCCATGAAAATAGACTATCTCTTGAACATACATTTCACCCAATAGATCCACTAAAAAGTCTCCGGGATATGCAAGAAATGTGATTTTTCATCAATCAGTCCACAATCACCCATATAACATCATTATTTCAAGGAATCCTCAAAAGACCAACCTTTAATTTCATGGTAATGTTGCCTCACTTCCAATACGAAATGGGAAACATTTGTAATAAACTATTGGGTAATTTATTCTTTACCTTCACTTTCTAACAAGTATAGCATTTTGTCCTGAAACCTACAATCTCTTTTTTCATTACCATCCACCAATACTGTAAACATAGGTCATTGTACATTTTTTTTCAAACCATGATATACCACCCACTTTGAGGCATGAAACTCACACATCAATTTCTCATGCATACTCATAGGCACAAAAACAATATTCTGGATATATATGATCTCATCCTCACTTATAGTCCAATCATAAGGTGACTCCCCACCTTCAAGGCTTTCCCTAAAGGAAAAACACTCTAGATCTGCATACTACCTCTCTCTAATTCAGATTAGAAGTGTAGAATAAATGGATAAGGAAACAAGTAACATCTTCTTCGAGATCTATTAAACCTCAATTTGCATCTCATCCGGTAAGTTCATCATATTCCACACAAAACTAGACTTCTAAACTACTTGATTCTATGTCTTCCTATTCAATGAGTCAGTGACACTATTTTCCTTCCCTAGTGTATAGGCTAGCTCAAAATAAAATGACTGTATATACTCAACATATCTCCACTATTATAGGTTCAAATCTATCTATGATAAGATTTATATTAAGATCTTGTGATCAGTATACATAGTAAAATTTTCACCTAATAGGTAATGCCATCAATTCATTAAGGAATAAACCACCACAGCCAACTTGAGATCATGCATAGGGTAATTCCATTCATGGGGCCTCAACTACCATGACCCATATTCCAAAACTTGATCTCCTTATATTAACACTTCACCCAGTCCAATCTTGGATGCATCACAAAACATGGTATAATCCTCATCTGACTCAGGAAAGATCAAAATCAATGCAGTAGTAAAAAATTTCTTCAACTCCTTGAAATAATTCTCACATGATCCAGACTATTCAAACTCAATACCCTTCTTGGTCAAGTCCAAAATTTGTACTTCCAAATGGGAAAAGTCCTAGATAACCCTCCGATAATAACTCATCAACTCCAGAAGGATTAAGATATCAAAAAAAAATCTTAGTATTCTCCCAAAAAACCATTTCCAACACTTTATTTGGGTCCACTGACCCACCTTCCTCGAAGATGATGTAACCTAAGAAATGTACCATGTTGATCCAGGATTAACACTTAGATATCTTGGCGTATAGTCGATGTTATCTCAGTGTACTATGGATAATGTCAAGATGTTGGGCATGATCATCATGATTCTTGAAGTACACCAAGATTTCATCCACAAAAAAGAACCAAAAATAATCCAGGTGTAGGTGAAAGATTTTGTTCATTAAGTCCATAATACTGCTAGAGTTTTTGTCAGCCTGAACAGCATCATGACAAACTCGTATATGCCATACCTTCTTCTAAAAGAATTCCTTGGTATATTAGAAGATATAAATCTCAAATGTTGATACCCTAATCTCAAGTAAATCTTAGAGAAATAATAATTTCTTATAAAGTAGTTAAAGAGGTCATAGATACATTAAAGAGGATTTTGGTTCTTCATTTTCATCTAGTTCAACTTCTAGTAATCAACACATAAATTCAATGTCCAGACAGCCTTCATAGCAAAAAAACTAGAGAACTCCAAGGAGACATACTAGAACAGATAAATCCCTTATCATCAACATCATCATTATTATTGTATTTTATAAAAATAGCAAGGTTAAAAGAAATAACCAACAAAAGGACCCAAGCATGGAGAATACCCCTCCACCCAAGGGCGAGTTCAAGGTGGCCTAAAGTAATGTAACCCCATCGCATACACTTTGATGTACTCCAGTCCTTTAGGATGAATTCTATGTGACGTGTGAATGAGCACAACCTCTTCCCTAGGCATTTCCAGGGAAGCTAGGTGGTCGGCCACTTTGTTCCCCTCTCTCCAAGTATGCAACACTCGAGTCTGTTTTCCAATCAGATTCTTTCACCTCCTAATCTCATAGAAGATCGACCATGGGGGATTCTAGTAACCTATAAGGTAATTGTAAACAATGAGGGAGTCGGTTTCCACATATGAGGTCATGATCCATTTCTGGTGGAAAATGGTGAGGCCGGTCAGCAAGGCTTTTGCCTCCACCTGAAGAGAGGTACCACTTCCTAATCTGGTGGAGAAGGTCAAAAAGGCAGAGCCCTGATGATCCTACACCACTCCTCCCCCCTTCATAGTCTCCTATAGACAAGATCCATCGGTATTCATTTTCAGTCCCATGAGGGGAGACCTCCACTTTACCCAGGAACCTCTCTTGTCCCCATGTATATCATGATGTCTGGCTATACCCTAGAATTGGTGCAAGAAAGGAGCCTCTTTCAGAGACTTCACAGCTTTTTTGAGATCCACAAGAAAGTTCATAGCCCAGGTAATAATAAGGCGGGCTGAAACCAATACACCCTCATGGATGGATGAGTTCTGAGCCCTCCAAATTCTCCAGCACCCTGCCTGGAAAAGAACCGAGTGGGCCGTCCTCTCTGGTCCTCCTCCTTCTGTACCACGGTACCATTGATCCAGGAAGCCACCAATATCCTGGTAGGGAGGTTTGGTCTCCGTGAATTCCCCTAGAGCCTCCCAAACCTCTTTCTCCCTATCTCTACTGAAGAAAAGGTGGACAAATGATTCCTCACTATGCACCTTGCGGCAAACACATTTCGAAGAAAGCTGAATACCACATTTCCTCACGTTCTCATCCGTCGGGAGGGCTCTGTTCCTGAGTCTCCAAGCAAGGAAGTTGAACTTAGTGGGAAATTTTTTGATCCAGATGATCTCGTCCCATTCTCCCTGAAGTCTCTATTCATGGACTGCACGACGAAAATCCTTTGAGGAGAAGTTCCCCAAAGGAGACGCAGTGAAAACGCATTCGTCGTCCTCTGAGTTGCTGATAATGTCATTGAATAAAGCCTGCTACTCCTTCTCCAACACAGCCTCAATGAAGGGGGAATATAGGCTGGATTATTTGAAGGAGATCAGCAGAGCCGGGCACCCAGGGAAGCCCAACTCCGAGCCGCACCAGTTCTGATGCCAGAAGGAAATGTCCCCTCTCCCTATCATCCAACATGAAAGAGGGCGAAGGATATCCACGATGGGGGAGATTACAGGCCAAAGTTCACTCCAGCTCTCCAAGAAATTGCAGCGGCTAACGTACGAGTGCATGGAAACCCCCCAAAGCGTGTGACCTTACAAAGAACTCCATGCAATCCTAGCATGCAAGTAGTAGATCGAATCTTTCAGGTTCTGCACGCCAACTCGTCCTTCTTCCACCGGTTGCAATAGATTTCTCCACACCACCTATTGCTTCTTCCTCTTTGATTGTGGATCCCAAATGAACCTGACTAAAAATTTGTCAATGGACTTGATGACCCCTTTGAGAAACTTGTTGGATGCAAGGGTGTGGAGGGGCGACGTCACCTTGGCACTATTAACTAGGGTGATCCTCCCGCCAAAGGATGGAAAACGATTCTTCCAGTTAAAGATTTTGACATTGATCCTTGAAGATAAGGTGTCAAAGTCCTGGATCCTGAGCCTACTCGCTGAGATGAGCGTGCAGAGGTACTGCATCGGAAATTCACCATTGGCCATCCCCAAGAAGATGCTGACCGAATCCATCCTCGCCGCATCACACCCACTGCCAATAAAGAACTCGCTCTTATATTTATTAATCCTCTACCCACTCCATCGACAGAAGGTCTCCAGCACCTCAAGGAAGCTCATAAGGGGACTCCACCTTCCATTGATAAACACGAAGGAATCATCGGCGAACATCAAATGGGAAATCGCATGTACCCTCAAGCGTCGACTAAACGGCAGAATTCCTCTTCGATCAATACTATTCTTCATGAGACCACTCAGAACGTCCTGAGTAATGATGAAAAGGAATGGGGAAAGGGGGTCTCCTTGCCTGAGGCCATGGGTGGGCTTAAAGAGGCTGAAAGATTTACCCATGAACAACACCAAGAGCCAGGAGGAGCTGAAGCATCGGAAGATTAAGTCTACATTCCAAGAGTTAAAACCCATACATGAGAGAACCCTATTGATGAAACTCAATTCCACACGATCAAATGCCTTATTCATGTTGAGTTTTATGGCCATGTTGGACCCTCTAGTCTTGTAGTTGATGTCATGCAGCATCTCCTGAGCAAGGGAGACCGCTTCCTGGATATTGCGCCACCTTGAAAACCTGTTTTGTTCAGGGGAGATCTAGCGAGGGAGATGGAGGGCCAATATGTTGGTGATAACACTCACAAGGATCTTGTAAATCACATTGCACATGCTAACCGAACGGTAGTGAGAGAACTCAGACGGGTTCTTGGTTTTGGGAAGAATAAAACAAGTAGTGGAACAGGCTACTCTGGGTAGTTAACCCCTGCGAAAGAAGTCTTGAATGGCTTCCATCACAGAATCATTCACCAAGGACCAAGAAGACCTGTAGAAGGAAGCTGGGATGCCATTCAGACCCGGGGCTCTCTCCAGATTCATATACATGAGAACATAGTGGATATCTACCTCATTAGGCATTGCACCCATGCTAGAATTATCATCATCTGACACATGACTCTTGATTGAATCAAAGATCTCCAAAGACCTGTTGGTTCTATTTTGTATGGTGGAATAGAAACTACTTCTTCTCTAGGAATGAGCTCAATTGTAAACTCAAAATCCCTCCTAGGTGGAATCCCTAATAAGTATTCAAGAAACACATCCTGGAACTAGTCCATTATGGGTGGAAAGACATAATGATTCACACCCCTCATCATCCAACAAAAGACTTGCAACCTGATTGGTGATCTCTCCCAATTTCTGATGAACTGGCCATGCATAGCCTTCCTAGATATCCCATTACCCATGATGAATATAAATGTTACCCTTAGGATATGTAAAGGTCACTCTCCTATGGTAATAATCTATGTATTATAAGTATTATACTAAACAATTTATACCCAAAATCAAGCCAAAACCTAGCTTGTAAAGTTTGTAATGATCCCAAAGGAAATGATACTCCCCAACATCAAGAGAGCACTAATTTCATGAATACATGTCACTCAAACATACTCCCAATGAAGTTTCAATCATCATAACCCCACTCACGAACTCCACTTTCAAACATAAAAAATTCACAATTTGAGAAGATAGAAAATAATGAGTGGATCATGTTTCAAATAAAGAACTAGAAAGTGTAGAAGTGAAATGAATAGTACCTCTAACTATCAATGGTCTAGCCTCACTATCCACTACTAATAGATGAACTACATGCAATATTCCAACCCCTCTACCCATGCAATAGTATGAGTCCTCTAAGTTGAACCACTTTTTTTATATGTGAATTCTTTTCCATAAGTACCACATCAACTACATCAACTGACATGGCCAAATGAACTCTAACTGTAAGAAAGATATGGGGTAAAATACCCACTTTCCGTACTTTGGTCTGGTCTAGCTCCTCCATTACAACCCTTCTATCAAGGGTTTCTTAAATACCTCCATAAGTGACCCACCCTTCTATAGTCTCATCACTCCACTAGTGGTAGGAGACACTATTTATGAATGTGACCCCACCAACCACTCTATTTGAATTATATTCGGTTACTGCTCAGGGTAACTGATCCTTCTCCCTGACCACTTTGATTTCTATTTACCTAGTTAATGTTTTCATAGTGACACTTCCTACTCTCAGAACACATACCTCTTGTTCGTATAGCTAAAACCACCTACATTCCACTGGAAACATCCTTTTGGTTTCCCACAAAAATGAGATCTAGATTCAGCACTTCATAAATCTTCTTCAGTCAAAAGATCTTAACTTGGGACTTAATATCACATTTAATCCCATCCTAAAAATATTTCTCTGTAGTACCCTCATCCCTTCACAATGTTGGGAAAAATCACTATAAATCAGTGAATTGAATAGAATATTCCATCATAGACATATCGCCTAGGTCAACTACGTAAACTCTGATACTCTCTCCTACCTGACCATCTCTAGTAAAAAGTGTTCCAAGAAATTTTCCTAAAATTCTTTCTATACCATGTTCTCTAGATATTCATCTTTTATCATGAATTTCCCACCAACCCTTATCTTTACCACATAACATATAATACACCAACTTGAACCACTTATCATCAAGAAACATTAGATGGAAATGGATCATATGGACGGACTCAATCTATAACTCAACTACCTTAGGCCCACCCTCTCTGGTGAAGGTCAGATGGTGATACAACTGTAACTCTCATGTCAGATCAGACATGTTTCTCACATCCAACCCTATGTCTCTTTCCATAAAATTCATAAATCGAACAAAGTTCTCATGGAAATTCTCTCTTAATCCTTCACCTTGAATTATCCTAGCCTATGGCTCCACTTCTAGAGGCATATTTCTATTCATGTCCTCCTATTATCCTATTAACAAGTGTTATCATATAGGTATATATATAATGACAGAAACCTATCTTAGGACTCATTAAACATCATTAAAACATTTTAACAATATGGATACACATAAATACAAAACTAGTCATCCCACATACCCCACCAAATGGTCAAAATTGAGAAACTAACACTAACATATACCTTCCCTTACCGGTTTCATGGCTAACATAGGGTAAAAAACTTTCATATTTTATATTTTTTTCATTAGACATCCATTTTTTATTTATTTAAAATCACCACATTTAAAATCATTTACAATTATCTAGTTATTAGACACTATTTACTTTTAAAATACTCAAATAAGGAAATAATTTTCATTTTCCAAAACCCACTCATAACTTTATTTGTTTGTGTGTCCCTAAAAATGATGCATTTCATATATAATACAAAGTGTCTAGAATTATTTATGCATACCCAACTCCTGTTCCTTAATGGTCCATGAATAAAATATCAAAAAATAGTAATATCACACAAAATTTTCATCACCTAGGGTTAAATAATATCCAAATGTAATATCAAACATCAAAAACAACAAACCCACCTTGGGTACTTGGGTTTTCCCCTATACATGGGTTAACTACTCCCACACATGGGATCAAGACTAAGGCCCAACTCATTATAGTCTCCTTTATAACTTTACAAAATAATAAGACAACTGAATAGAAAATAAAATCATCCTTTAATACAACTTTGTAACATCCTGGTATGGGTTCCACATGTAAGTTCCTTGAGCTGGTTAGTTATGTGGCCGCATGTGTGCCTCCATGTATACCAAAGGCAGCTGACTAGTAGCAAGGATCTAATATATAATGTTGGGAGACTATAACCTCTTTATCAAATCATCACAACAACAAAAATAAATAACCAGTAAATAAATGTAATAAACAAAAAATGAGATAATACCATAATCAATAATCATCCAAAATCACATGATGAATCCAAATAAGAAAAATGAACATAAACCAAAATAATAGATATTTCATATTGTATATGTGTCAAGTATCAAATAAACCCCCAAAATAAATATAAGCAGACAACTCCCTTCCGGGTTGTGATATCATTTCTAGTTCCCTCATCTATGATCCATCTGAAATCCCAACTTATCCATCAAACATAGAATTCTTTCCCTTATCATGTCCTAAAAATATGATGTTTATTTGGGTACTGATCAAGCAATCCAATTATGGTGTTCTTACAACTTAGTAGGGCACCACCAATAGCAACTAAAGAAATATCCATTCTATAGCAGTCCATACAGTTGTATAGAGAATACATAACAAATGAAAAAGTAAATGGTTTTTACATTTATTATTCTTTAATTAACCACATAATTCCCCCAGATTCATGGATACACCCTAACTAATAATACCTACTTCGGCCCATGTCGAAGTATAATCCATCCACCAAAGGGATATCACATTTTAGAATTTCATGGTCTTTAATTAATCATTTAATTTCCAGTTTCACATTAATACATTGGGGACCTAGAGTAACAGTCTAAAACCCCATGGGTATTTGGATCAGAAGTCCCAATTCCATAACTTAGTGATCACATGAAATAAATATATATAACTTAGGGGCCTAGAGTAGTAGTATGGAACCAAGTGGGTATTTATAGTAGTAGTCCCAATCCCACAAATAATTGTTCACATCATTCAAAATTATCACAAACCATGGTTCCACATTCATAACCCATTTATCAACCATATTTATGAACCTTTATTCAAGAAATTTCATAGTCACCTTATTCAACCAATTTCATTATTACACCAATTTCATAATCACATGGGAAAAAAATTAATTAATTCAATTTAAAAAATGAAATTACCCAACATTTAAATTGAAATTTCATAATTAAATACACCCAATTATAATGGCTAGGAGATATAGAATCAAAACCTTAGACCAAAATCCAAAATAAACACATCCATAAAAACCTATATCTAAAAATAATCAATGGATGAAAAATCATCCATATTAATCGAGAAATAGAGACAGGGGAGAGAGGAAACAAAATGGAGAAGAAATCACATACTAAGGAGGGGATTATCCTTCAATAGGATCTTCAACTCACCAAAAACAGGGGTTTATGAAGCCTTAAAATCCCCCCAGAAGCCTCCAAAAATGAACTAAAATGTTTTAGTTTGAGAGGGGGATAAAGGGGATAAAAACTGAGGGATTTAGAAATTTCAATAAAATTCATGAGGGGTTTAAAACGTATATGCATGGTTTCATAGGTGGAGGTGAATGGTTTTCTAAACCATGTGCCCCTACTCATGGGGTGCAAGTATTCCCCTAATTGGTTCACAAATTTAAAATTCATGCACTCACTATGAAAATATCATATATTTGAGGGTGTGCTATTTGGGGAGGGAGGCTGCACGGTTTGGCCAAACTGTGTTCCACCTCCTATGGCTCCAAAAAGGTGTGCATGGTTTATTGGGGAAACTGTATAGTTTTCCCTAAACATGTTCTAATTGTGTACAGCCCCATGGGCTTCCAAATTTATCCAATTTCACCCAAAATAACCCCAAATAAGAATCCAACCAAGGTATAACCAAAACAAGGTTAAAAAGTTCCTAAAAATGAGCACGAGGCATCTCTAAAATGTTAGGATATTACAAAATCACTCTAAACATTTAGAGTTAAATATTTCTTAAATATTAAATTTTAATATTTAAACACCTTTTTCCAATTTTATATTCCATGTTTAATGGATCATATATAAATTTTTTTATTTTATGGTCATAATAAGTCATTTATAAATTGTTCATAAAACACTATAATGAGGATAAAGTATGTTTATTTATAAATTACCAAAAAATGTCAAAATATAAAATTGTTTATATTTGAATTATGATTGATTATATTGAATTGTTAAAATTAAATGGGGAATTATTTTTAATAATACTTAAACCAAACAAAAAATTGATGTTTGATGTGATCTTTGTTTAAATAATATTTTTATATATGGTATTAAAATTATGTAAAATGATTACATAATTTTAATTTGATTATAAATTTTTTTATAATTATAAAAATATCATATACTTAAAATAAATTATATATAATGAATAATATTAAAGAGATCATATTAGGATGAATATAAAAAACTTTATTTTTAAAATGTTTGAATGTCTATAATGATAAGAATGATTATAAAAAGTTTATAGTTATCTTTTATTTATGAATTTTTCATAAATGGTTATCTCATGTTTAAATATTTAAATTATTCATTTATTTAAAAGGTTATACCCTATTTCATTTTTTGTTATAAAATATTTATAATATAATTCATTTATTCATTAGTTTGAATGTTAAACTACTTATACGAAATAAATCCTTGCATTAAATGCTTGGTCTGAAAATAAATTTAGTATATCATTTACATTGACCATTGTTTATAATTATAGTTATGAACTTGAATTTAGTTGTTTAATATAATATATACATTTTAATGTTTATATTTATGATTAATTTAATACTCTCTTGAGTAAATTATCACCCGGTAGAGGGACTTTGGGTTGGACTACCTACCATCCTAGAGACTTATGCCTTGCCTAAAAGGGTGAATGGGGTTGGCTATCTGCTTCTCCAGGCTTAATCATGTGGTGGTTTTCAATTTCGTATAACTATATACCTTTTAATAAAATTTTCATGTACCTTATTCATATGATACATTAAGATATGTATGAATATACTTGACTACTAATTTTAGGTGAGTAACACAAACTTTTGGGTTGTGTAAAGGGTTTCACATTGATATGGTTTGAACATATTGATTTGGTGGAGAGAATATGACTCCAAAATAAAATCATTAAAAGAATTCATAAAAAAGGGAATAACATGAGGTAATATGGTGATATTAAGTCACTTTCAAAAACTAAATTTTATATTTATTCTTAAGTGGAAATTATCTAGACCTCAATCATTCAACTGGGTAACTTCACACCAAATCCAGGTTAGTCTGGATTATCTTGTATAAGGAAAGAAAGTAATGGGTGACACTAGATCATCCTTGGGTAGTTTCACACTAAATTTGAGTTCCCATATATTGTGTTTTGTTGGTCTATTTTTAAAATTTTATTTGGGTTACACTAGTTGGTAACCCTTAAGGGTTTGGATACCATAAGAATAGAGTTGGATCTATCCATATGATGTATTGTAAAAAAGGTTATCCACTCAACTATCCAAGAGTTATATATGATATGATTCAGATTATTCCCTACCTAAATAACTAAGTGGTGAGTTTCATTCCAAGGAAATATCATTCTATTAATAAAATATGAATCTTGGAAATCTAATGGATATGGTGAATTTAAAAGGGGTTATCATTTTTGTCAAATATCATTTAATAAAATTCCTTATTAAGTGGAAATAAAATATGATAATAATATGATAAAATATTTTTTTAGATTAATAAAATCATCATCATCAAACTTGACTTTGAAATTAATCCTTATAAGGAGAAAATTAATGTAAGTTACTCTTAATATTTATAACATAAGAAAAGTTATTAATAAAGATTATGAATTTATTAAAATTTATTAAAGAAAATTATATGTGATATAATAGTTCCATCCTAGGTAGTCAAGTGTTAATATTGTTTAATATATAAATCTATATTCTTATAAAATAATTAAATTATTTTCATAGGGTTTTAAAATATGCATTAGATGCAAGTTGAAAAAATGAAATTTAGTCTCATCTAATACACTCAATATGATTGGTTTTTTTTAATAATACTTAATATGATTAAGTATTATAATGATATGAAGAGAATAAATATTTCCTTAAGTCTTATTCTTGTGAAGAAATCCATTCAATTATCATCTATAGAAATTTTCTAACAATATGAATGAATTAAATAAAAATATATTTGTTATTCTCAAAATGTTGAGAATATATTAATTCGAATATGATGTCTAGTTTATTCTCAAGGTATTGGGAATTAATGAACTAATCATGTTATATCTAAGTTATTTTGATGTATAGATAGTATATTAAGTTAAATAAATTAAATATATAAGAATAAAAGTTATTTTAAGAATCCGAAAATATTTCTCTGAGAAGACAATAAAGGTTATTTAAAACATGATGGTATTATTAAGGTGAAATAATAATTCCATATTATGTAATTTTTTAGGATACATAAATGAGTTTTTAGAACTCCAAGTAATTTTCATCTTAGGTATTAATGCTATAGAAATAAATTCTTCTTATTTGAAGGGAATATGATACCAAATGTGTACTTCACAAGTTTTGTGAATATAAAAGAGATAAAAAAAATTAATAATTGATAGAGCATATAGTTTACATTAAAAACGACCAAGAAAATTATTACTAAATCAAAGGTTTTAATGTAAAGGAATAAATCAAGATTGGATGAAACTAAACTAAGGTTATGTATATTAATCTTATTTATATTATATGATAAGAGAATTTTTACATTAATAAATATTTGTTATAAAAATGTTAAGAGTTTTAAATGTATATCTTCGGTTTTTAATTCATTAAATTCTATAACATGGTTTAAAAAGTGATATAAGGATATGAATTCTTTGTCCAGGATACATTTTTTATCTATATTTTTTAAAAAAAATATAAGGGAATGTGTTAACACAACCCATCAGTGGTATATTTTAATAAAGTTTTATTTTCAAAATGAAATGCTTCAAACACAAAGAATATCATATATTAAATGGATGTTTTGGATTATTTTTTTAATATACCAAATAAAAGGAAATAAATTTTATTTCTTAAACACATATAAATTTGTGTATCTTATAAATATATTTTGAATATAATTGTATCTAGAATATTGGTGGGAATATTTTTTGAATTATAGAAGTTAAATGCCAAAAAATAAATTTTAAATTGATTTTTGACTTTATAACATAAAAGGTTTAGCCTATTTTATGGTAAATAAAAATTTAAAGAGTTACATTTCGTTACAATAACAAGTGATTATCACCATTCCCTAAATTTTTATACTAGTTGATATACAAAGTGAATTACACTTGGTTTCCTAAAATGGTGTTTAGGTTATGATGGTAAAGTGAAATTTAATGATTTACATTTAGTTATCATAATGAGTTTAATGTAACTTTATCTTAAAATAGTTTAGGATGTGATAGTAAAGTAATAATGTAAATAATTACATTATTTATGAAAAATTTGAAGGAAAAGTTTTATGGAAATGGTTCAAAGGAGGATGATGGTAAACATAGAAAGAGTTCTAAGTATACAACCTAAGTTGACATCATAAAATTTATTATTTTTATGTTAATGATTTTGAATATATTTAAAAATTAAAATGATATGAATATGATTCCTAAATCTCAACATTATTCAATATTGATTTCTTCAGGGATGTAACTCTCTTAATATTTAATGGGATAATTTTATCTAATAGTCGCATAGGGATATAATAGGAATTATATATTGATATAATGAGTTAAGAAATCCTTAGAAATAATAATATATATATAGAAAATTTGGTACTTTATCATATATGATATTATAGATAGGTTCTTATTTTGGGTTTGGTAAATATTTTTAAAATAATTTTAAGCATATTAAATGTATCATATAAAAAGAAATATCTATTTAATAATTATTTCACATTGGATAAATTAATTTATATATAGATATACATTTTGTAAAGTGTACTGTTAATTAACCTCTCAATGTACGATTTTGAGTTATCCCTAACCAATGTTAATCATGGAGTGTTATAATTTGTGATAAAATGTTAAGGTAAGAATGATTAGGATTATTGTATAAAGATATAGAATAGTCTCAATAGGCACAAAATAAAAAATAGGATTCTTTGTGTGTTATGGATGACCCCATAAGTATTTCACATTGAGTTTCATACATATATCTTTAGTATTCTAGGGGTTTGTGGGTCACATTTGATTCCATGCTACCTGAGGTTGGATATATAGCAAGAATGAGAACCTTCATTATTTGATACACTACTTACACAAGTCTTCGTATGGGTGTGGTTGGGAAATTTTTTATCATGTCTTTGGTTAGAGCTAAACCAAGACAATATTTTCCTTCCATGTGATGAGTAGGACATTTGGACCCTTGATTGATATATATTTTCATATTGTATGAATCCACCTAGATATTGTAAATCTCTCTGAATAAATGACATGTTATGCTCTTATTTATGAGGGTGAATGACATGTGAAGTATTTATCGACATGTTCAGTATATACTCTAAGAATCAAGAGTGTGTGAGTGGGATATATGGGATTGACATGATCTATGTTCCATGGTCACTTGATGTCTTGGAAAAAGGTAATATATGATAATCCATTTTGTATATACAGACTAGTGGTCACAAGTATAGATATACATCTATTTGATAAATATCACTCTAGATCCCTTTATTGATTGATTAGAATCAACACATTTCTTTAGTATTGACTTTTCTTTCATATATGAATATATAAATTATTATTTATTATCAATTTTATAAATTCCCATGGGGTCACACTTTATGATTGATTGAATAGATATTAAGTTTGACTGAGAATGATACTATAAAAGTGTTTTAGAGTTAATCTAAAAAATATTTTAGATGGGTATTAACAAGGTATTACATATGATGTGATATAAGGTACATGAAATTATTGATTTCTAAAAGTTCTTGTGAAGATATCAAAATGGATTTTTTGGATATGAATTCACAAGTTATTATATATGATACAAAATAAGGTTAAATGGTACAAAGTCCATTGGGAATTAATTCAAGTGGTATATTGAAGGAGATATTCCCTAAAATATAATATGTATATGATATATATATAAGTTATATAATGAAAATTATTATTTTCATGCATGATTATTATAGACGCTGGAAAAGTCCGTTGTTCCCAAACGAAGTTCTGGATGCGGAAAACGAGGTCATATTTGGAGTCAGAAGCATGTTTCGGAGGGCCCGGAGGACTTGCGCGGAATTTTGGAGACCCGCGCGCAAAGTTGAAGACAGGCGCGCAAACCTCCCGGGATGCGCGCAATGCGCTGGGCCGGCGCGCAATTTTGCGCGCCCGTGGCCCGCGCGACTCCCTTGCGCGCCGGGCCCGATTCCGCGCACACGAAGGAAATTCCGCCCCCGCGAACTGGATTCCGCGCCCGGGGTTGCCTATAAATATAAGGCGACCCCCGACGTTTTAAAGGTGTGGCCGGAATTCGAAGAGTCGCTCGTTCGCGCAATCCAACCCCCTCCGCGCGCAATGCCGATCTTCAGGTAACCTCCTTTATTTCGCTCAATAAAGCCTTGGGGTTCGCCTTCGCGCGCAATCCCTTCGCCTCCTTTCCTTTGAAACAACTCTTCACCCAAAGGACTTCGCGTGCAAAAGAAGCCTCTTGCGCACAATTTCCCCCGGGTGCATGCAATCCAGCCCGATTGTGCGCACCCCCCTTACTAAGAGGCCATTCGTTAAAGAATGAGCCGTTGCCCCCGCGCGCTATCAGAAGCCCGGTGCGCGCAATCTCCATCTTCCGCGCGCAAAGCGCTGGCCCAATTGCGCGCCAGCCTACCCATTTGCGCGCCGACCCGCGGTATTGCGCTCCAAGCTTCTCTTTTGCGCGCAATCTGCCGAGGTCGCCCCCTTTGACCCCCTAAGGGTACCCGCCAGCGTGGTGCCCGATGATCTTCATCCCGGGTGCCCGCGCCGTGCGTTGTCATCCCGTGCGGCCCTCCAGGCTCGCACGAAGTGACACGAACCCATTGGCGGCATCACACTTCGTCCACGCTGCAAGACGTTAAACTGCCAGGTGTTTCGTCCAACATGACGCTAAACTGTACCACGTCCAAGTTGCACGACGTTAAACTTCCTAGCATATCGTCCGAGCTATAAGACGTTAAACTGTTCAGCATTCGTCCTGCATGACTCTAAACTGCACCACGTCCGCGCTGCAAGACGTTAAACTGTTCAGCATTCGTCCAACACGACGTTAAACTGTACTTCGTCCGGCAAGACGTTAAACCGTCCGCGTCACCCGATCCCGTGCCTCGCACGCAGGGTTCCCCTCCTGGTTTGGATGTGGCCCCCACCCGCTCGTCTCTACAGGGATGTCGGGATTGGAGTGGCCTTCGCCCACGGGGGTAGAGTATTACAGACAGAACGAACTATGTGGACTTTGATCCATGTCTCCTAAACAGGGTATGTAGGAAGCCTCTCCGAGGTTCAAGTCCACCACCTGGTCGTCCCGGTCATATTCATGTCGGTTCGTCTATCAGTGGACCCCTCCCGGGTTCACACTTGCGTTGATTCACCTATGAATCCACCCTTGTGGGAGACTGCACATGTGTATCTCCATTGTGCTTCCCCACTGCCTTTTTCTCCTTTCAGCGTCCAGCATGACGTGAAACTGTGATCCACCCGGTCGTTCCATCCCCCTCTGTGCGAGGTGGTTCAGTTCAATCCTCCGCCTGGCAGCCTCGACCTCTTCGTGAGTCGGCTCGCCGACGTCCAGCATGACGTTAAACTGTATATCCGAACTACGCTGACTTTGATCCGCGCTAACGCGCGGTACGTAGGAAGCCTCTAAGGGGTCCAAGATCTTCACCCCATCATCCATCCTGATCCTTACCCGGGCCGCCACATCCTGGTGGGGTCATGCCACTTCATTCCACTCCACTTCACTCGGGAAGCCGCCCATGTGCTGGCCCCATCATCGGAGGTTCCACACAAAGGTTTCTGTCATCTGATCCACTTCTCGTGTTGATCAGTCCGATGCCGTCCCCGCTGGACGTTAAACTCGCGGCATACCCCGTGTTAAACATGGGAAGCTGAGGAAAACCTCAGGTAACACAGTTCCCCGCACCCAGCGTGGGATGCCTCAGGCCATCACGCCTTCGAGAAGCCCTATTAGGGACGGAAGGCAGACATGCAGGGCCGCAGTGTTAAGACACGCCCCCAATCGGCCTGCTCACCGCATTCACCGCCGGCCAGCCCGGCGGCCCGCCTCGGCACCACTGCTGGTTCCCCGTCCATTCCCAGTCATTGAAGAGGACCAAGGAGATCTGGGTCCCAAGTTTGAGTCGTGGAGCTTCTGGACCGTCCTTGCAGAGGGCCACTTCCCTGAGAAGTTTTGGCCAGTCGCAGGACCGGACTTTGATGCACCCGAATCGCTCACCCCGGATGAGTTTGAACGCTTTCACCGAACTCTCCGGGAGACTCACTCCCGTCTTCACCACCTACAAATTCCATATCCCGGGAGTCAAGTGCACCTGGAGGATATTGGTGAGCATTGTCGTCAAATTGACCTGGCCACGCTCCCCGCGGTTCGGCACCCCGGGTCATTTGGGCACCACGAGGCCCTCCAACAACGATGCGTTGAGTGTTTTCAAGTACTCCGCAAGGTTATCGAGGAAGCCACTTCCCACGTACATATCCGTGGATGGGGGCAGTACGCTGCCCTACGCTTCAGTGCGATTCGCCGATAGCCCGATTCGCTGGGTGGCCCTGAGGGTACATCCCCAGGGACGGAAATGGTCAATATGGCTGACCTGTCGGGAGAGGGGAACGACTTGGAACTTCTCGACGGGGGCTCTCCCCCCGAAGACAAGCCATCGTTGGATCCGTCAGTGAGGGTTAATCGTCACCAGAGGAGCCTCCTGGGTCTCCCCGCACCCACTGAAGCACTGACGTTGAGCCGGAACGTCAGCAAAGGTAAAGAGCACGGTGGGGCTATAAAGCCCGCCGACCCATCTGCCTCCATGCAGAGGGCAGAGGAGGATCCCGAGAAGGCCAGGCTACGTCAACAGCTCGCCGAGCAGAAGAAGCTGGTTGACCAGCTCCTCGCCGAGCGCGCTGCAGAGCGGCGGCCTGACTACGGTGATCCTAGGCCAGGACAGCAGGGACAGGAACAACCACCCCTCGAGGAGGCTCTCCCGGGCAACCGTGATTATGCCGTGTTTTCCGACAGGGGAGAGGCCATTGCCTATGGCAATAGGGCGCGGTATGTTTCACCGCACCCTCCCGAGCGGCGTGACTACCTGAGAGACCCCGCTCGGATTCCTCCCGCTGCCCCAAGGGCCGCTCCGCCCACCATCCCACGAGCTGCCGAGTTCGACGACCCGGTCGACGACCCGATTGAAGGGCCATGCAATGCGCTCTTGGTCAGAGATCCTCGTCAGGACTGGAACCCATGTCCGGACGATCCGATGGCGGCACTCATCGCCCTCTTGGAAGCCTTGGAGACTCAGCAAGTGGAAATCCCACCGGACGGCAAGCCGTACCCAGCATGGGTGGATGACATGCCGGCACCTCCGGGATTCGGGAACCCCACTTTCGCCCCCTTCAATGGGACTGGAGATCCGCCACAACATTTGGCCCATTTCAACTCGAGGTGCGGGCCTATGTTGGGAACTCCGGCGCAGCAGGAGGCCGCTAAGCTTCGCTGCTTTGTCCAGACACTGGAAGGGCCAGCATTTGTCTGGTACAGCCAGCTCCCCATCGGGTCGATAACTAGCTGGGAGGACCTTCCTAGACAGTTCCTCTACCAGTTCAGTTCCACGACCCGGAAGACGAGTATCGCAGACCTCTTCAAGTGCAAGCAGAGGCCTGATGAGCGAGTCGCGGATTTCGTCGCCCGATGGAAGGGTCTCACGTATTCCCTTGACATGCCATTGACTCAAGAGAAGTTTCTGACAATGTGCGTCGGGAACGTCAAGACCGAGCTGGTCCCTTCCTTGATCACTCAGAATTACCCCAGAGGGTTCAGGGACTTCTCGGACAAAGCTCAGCGTCTTGAGGAAGCCCTACAACAGGCCAGTCAGGCACATCCGCTGCCTCCTATGATCCCTGCAAGGAGAGTCAGCAGGGCTGAGCCCACTGCTGTTGCCCAGATAGAGGCCCCCAGGCAGTTGGAGTTGCTGCCGGTGAGGCCAGCTCCACAGCCTCACAGGAATCCGCCTCCACGGGCTCAGTTCCCGGCCCAGCAGCGGCAGCCCCAGAACCGGCCGGCCCCTCCGCGTAATGTACCACCACAACCCAGGTGAGATAATCAGGGTCCACCTCCTCGGCAGGCCCCTCCAGCCCCTCGTCAAGACCACGCTCCCAGGGGCCCGTGATACCTGACTTACTCATTTCACGAGGATCAGGTCCCCGGTTATTTCCGGAGCGCCCTAGAGCAGAGGATTGTGCGACTGCCTGAGTGTTGGAGGCTGAAGGAGGCACATCTCACGGATAACCCCCGCTACTGCACTTACCATCGGGCCCTGGGGCACACCATCCGGCGGTGCTACGTGTTTAAGGAATGGCTCCAAGACCAGATTAACAACAATGTAATCAGGTTGGGCCCATCTCCAGCACAAGTGGCGGGCGTGTTCGTGGGATCAGATGATGATAGCGGCAATGAGGACGAATGGCAGCTGGTCTCCGACCGCGGATCCCAGAAGTATAATAACTGGATGGCCCGCAAGACGGTCATTCGCGCCCATGGAATCATCCGTGCGCGCTTGAATCAGCCTGAGCCCCCAGAATCTGCGGGTGCTGCTTCGGCATCGTCGTCCCAGCCTGCCTCTTCCGAGAAGAGCAAATGGCGGCGGCACAAGAAGGAAGAGCGCGCCCCTCCAGTTCTGCCGCAATCCCACACTCTCAGCAATTTCATGCCCCCGGAGATGGGGATCCCTCCCCGGATCCACCCAGTGGTGGATGATTCGTCCGATGACAGTGTTGGGTACGCTTCGGTTAATACCGTCGAGCTGGTAAATCCCTTTTCGGTTCCCGACATTGAAGAACACCAGGTGGACCTCCCCAGTGTCCCCGGTCGTCGCCACCGTCGGAGGAACCGCAACAACAGGAGTCGTCGGGGCACAGCAGTTGGTACCTCTAGCCAGGCCGTGCACGCCACTGAGACTAGGCAGCAGGCTCAAGACCGAGCTCAGCGTGCGCTGCCCCCCCATCCGGGGATGACGGATTCACCTCCGCCACTGTTTGTGGTGTGGGACCAGGCAGAACCGCCTCAGCCGCGTCGCGATCAGCTCCGCCCTGCCACGAGTCCATCCCGGCCTCCTGACCCCAGTACGGTGACTACTTCCCGGGCTTCAACCAATGAACAGCGAGATGCGCCAAGCACCAGTCGGCTGCCGGTCCAACCGGAAAGGCCTGTCATGCCTCCAACCGCAGAGCAACCTCCTGCAACCAGGGGCTCGCGCTTGGCCAAAAAGAATGATGTCCTGAAGCACTTGGCCGACATCCCAGCAAGGCTCTCCATCCTTGAGGCTCTGCGCATGTCATCTGAGATGCGCGAGGCGCTCGCTGAATCCCTGAAAAGCCCCCTCCAGTTTGAGACAGAGGTTGCGGCTGCAGAGGCCTTTCACGCCGAAACGATTGAGGACGCCGAATGTCAGGCAGTTATCTCGTTCTCTGGTAAGGATGAATACCCTCCTATACAGGGGAACATTCGCCCGCTGTATGTTACTGGCCAGTTCAATGGCCTTGAATTCCGGCGTTGTCTTGTCGACACGGGGTCCGGGATTAACCTGATTCCCACTCGGACGCTCCAGAGATTGGGGTTGTCTGAGGATGACTTGATTCCCTCCGACCTCAGGATCCAGGGGTACGACCGCACCGAGCAAAATCTGGTCGGCAAGATACGTTTGAAGACCCAGTTCGGCGACCTGGTTGCCAACACCGAATTCATGGTAGTCTCTCAAGACACTGCGTATAACGCATTGATGGGCAGGCCATGGCTCCACCTTCATGCGGCAGTTCCCTCGTCATACCACCAATGCCTCAAATACTCCCTTAACGGTCGAGTAGGTGTGCTTCAGGGAGATGCCTCTCCTTTTTCCTCATGTGAAGCCCGCTATCTGGATGCGGACTATTACAAGAGCAAGGATAAGCAGATCCAGGCAGGTGAGGTTGAGCCTGTCGCTGTTGCAAGTGATCCCTGGGCAAGCTTGGATGACGCTTACGTCCTCCCGATTCAACGGTTGGACGTAGCCATGGTCTCGACGGCCTGTGAGTCTCCTGATGAGATGACCGCGACCGCCCATGCCAGCACTAGAGGCCCAGCAGGATCTGGTAGCCCCAATGCAGTTTCCAACGCAGTCTCTCCCATGGACGATCCCTCCCCGAGTGGAGAGGAGGTGGAAGATGCACCCCCAGCCTTTGAGGAGGGCGTCTCCGCCACGGTCGATGAGTAAGTACAGGTGAACCTTGGAACCGAGGCAGATCCAAGACCCACATTGGTCAGTGCTTCCATGTCCTATGAGGAGCGGCAGCAGTACGTGGACTTCCTCAGGCAGCACCGTGATGTGTTCGCGTGGGGCTATGACGAGATGCTGGGGCTAGATCCTCAGGTAGCCGTCCACCGCCTTGGTCTCCCGGCGAACCATTGCGGGTTCAAGCAGCCTCCCAGGAAGATGCACTCATTCCACGGTGCCATGGTTGAGGCCGAAGTTGACAAGCTTATCAAAGCCAACTTCATGAGGGAAGTTCAGTACCCCAAATGGCTGGCCAACATTGTGCCAGTCAGGAAGAAGAACGGGCAGATCAGAGTCTGTATCGACTTCTGCGATCTCAACTGCCACTGTCCGAAGGATGATTTTCCCCTTCCGGTGATAGAGCTGTTGATTGACGCCACGACAGGGTTCCAAGCCCTCTCCTTCATGGATGGATACTCCGAATACAACCAAATCCGGATGGCCCCTGAGGATGAGGAGTTCACTGCCTTCAGGGCCCCCCAAGGTATCTTTTGTTACCAGGTCATGCCCTTCGGCCTGAAGAATGCAGGTGCCACCTATCAACGGGAGATGCACCGCATATTCAAGCCAATCCTCGGCACACTGGTGGAATGCTACGTCGACGACTTGGTGGTCAAATCGCGCCAGCGTCAGGACCATCTCAAAGATCTTGAGAAAGTGTTCGGCTTCCTCCGGTCTCGCTGCCTGAAGATGAACCCGTTGAAGTGTGCCTTCGGGGTCACCTCCGGGAAGTTTCTTGGCTTTGTGGTAAGGTACCGGGGTATTGAGATCGACCCAGAGAAGATCAGGGTGATTAGCCAGATGCCTCCCCCAGGTAACATCTGGGAACTGGAAGGGTTCCAAGGCCACTTAGCCTATATACGCCGATTCATCGCGAATTTGGCCGGCAAGTGTAAGCCCTTTTCTCGGCTCATGAAGAAAGGTGCCCCCTATGTATGGGATAAAGAGTGTCAGACCGCTTTCGAGGAAATCAACTAGTACCTGCTTCAACCTCCGGTTCTGATGCCGCCTGTATCCGGGAAGCCACTGGTCCTTTATGTGACCGCCCTGGAATGGTCCCTTGGTGCCCTTCTCGCCCAAAAGAACAACGAGGGAACAGAGAATAGCCTCTATTACCTCAGTCGCATGCTCCTAGATGCAGAAGTTAGGTATTCCCCCATCGAGAAGAGCTGCCTGGCGCTCGTATTTTCCGTACAGAAATTACGGCACTAATTGCAGCACCACGAGGTACAGTTGGTTTCTCGGGTAGACCCGTTGAAATATATCCTGAGCCGGCCTATGTTGACTGGCCGTCTAGCGCGGTGGGCTGTGATTCTCCAGCAGTTCGACATCAGGTATGTGTCTCAGAAGGCCATCAAAGGGCAAGCATTGGCAGACTTTCTGGCTGCTCACCCGACCTCCGCGGATCAGCCGCTGGATCTAGGCTTTCCTGATGAGGCCATTCTCTTGGTCGATCGAGCTGATCCATGCTAGCAGATGCACTTTGACGGTGCCTCCCGGAGCCCCACCGGTAGAAGACTCGATAATCCTAAGCTCAAAAAAGTGGGTTTGGGTATCGTCTTTATTACCCTGGAGCAAGTCGTGCTGCCATACTCTTTCCTATTGTCAGAGGGTTGTACCAACAATGAGGCGGAATATCATGCCCTCATCACCGGCCTCGATTTAGCTCTCGAGATCGACGTGCCCCGTCTGTGTGTGAAAGGAGACTCCGAGCTGGTCGTTAAGCAGATCAATGGCGACTATGTTGTCAGGAAGCCGGAACTTGTGCCATTGCTGGAGTGCACCCTCCTCCTGATGGCCCAGTTTCCTTCTCGGCCAGAAATTGTCCATATTCCCCGGTCGCAGAACGGTCGAGCAGATGCTTTGGCCAGCCTTGCTGCGTCACTCGCGGAGCCTGAACAGGACAACCTGATCATCCGCGTGACGCACCGCAGGCTCATCGCTCCCGTTATCCCGGAAGGAGATCGCGGCCCGTCGGTAAGTAATCTCACCACGGTTGCCCCTGTGCCCGGAGCCCCGAGTACCCCAGATATGGCAGTCGAATCAGCCTCTGATTGGAGGGCGCCTTTGGTTGAGTACCTCCAACATGGCATTCTCCCGTCGGATCGGGCCGAGCGCGAGCGAGTTCGATGCCGCGCATCGCAATTTGTCCTCCAGAGTAGTCCCGGCCTGGAGCAAATCCTCTATAAGCGCGGATTTGATGGTGTTCTCCTCCGTTGCCTTCAAGGAGTTGAGATCCCACGAGTCATGCAGGAGGTTCATGCTGGTTCATGTGGTGCCCACCAGACTGGGCCGAAGCTGTCCCACCAGATTCGGAGGTTGGGATACTTCTGGCCCTCCATGATCCATGACTGCATCGAGTATGCTAGGAAGTGCCATGCGTGCCAGGTTCATGCGAACTTTGTGCACCGGCCGCCGGAGCCTCTCCATACCACTAGGTATTCTTGGCCCTTTGCAGTCTGGGGTCTGGACGTTGTGGGACCTTACCCGCCGGCGACGGCTCGCCAGTGCCGGTTCATTCTGACCGCCACGGACTTCTTCTCCAAATGGGCAGAGGCGATTCCGCTCAGAGAGGTCAAATCATGTTCGATCGCTGACTTCGTGACCTCCAACATCATTAATCGATTTGGAGTGCCTCACGCTATCCTTACGGATAAAGGAGCCAATTTCCGAGCAGCCGAGTTGAAGAAGTTGTACGCCAAGTACAACATTCGCTCGAACCATACATCTCGCTATCATGCGCAGGCGAATGGACAGATTGAGGCATTTAACAAAACCCTCTCTAACATTCTGCAAAAGATGGTTGGTCAGAACAAGAAGAGCTGGCCGGACAAGCTCCCCAACGCCCTATGGGCTTATCGGACGACGACTCGCAATTCCACCCAGATGACCCCTTATTCCCTGGTGTATGGAGCTGAGGCCATCCTGCCCATCGAGATCCAGTTACCGTCCTTGCGCACTGCGGTCTATGACCAGCAAGCGCCGGACAGAGCTGATGAAGCCCATCTAGTCGAGTTGGAAGCACTGGATGAGAATAGGCTTCGCGCTTTGCACAACTTGGAGAGGCATCAAAGAATAATGGTTCAAGCTTTCAATAATAAGGTTCGCCTCCGCTCCTTCCTGCAGGGTGACCTAGTACTGCCCCTAAGAGCGCCAATGATCCCCGGCAGGAAGCCACCCAAGTTGGAGCCCAAGTGGGAGGGACCTTTTGTTGTCCACAAGGTCTATCCCAATGGCGCGTACTCCCTAGCAACTATGGATGGTGAGCGTGTCACTCCTCCCACCAACGCTAGGTTCTTCAAGCAGTACTTTTCCTGAGTGCACTTTCGTCCGCGCTGCAAGACGTTAAACTGCCAAGTGTTTCGTCCAACATGACGTTAAACTGTACCACGTCCAAGCTGCATGACGTTAAACTGCCTAGCATAACGTCCAAGCTACAAGACGTTAAACTGTTCAGCATTCGTCCAACATGACGTTAAACTGTACCACGTCCGCGCTGCAAGACGTTAAAATGCCAAGTGTCTTCGTCCTGCATGACGTTAAACTGCCCCTCAAGAACTACGTGCGGCTTGATTCCCATCCTTATGGGATACGTAGGACCGCCTGAACATTCATGTTTCAGGCCCAGCCCCATCCTTCGGGACTTTCCATCCCATCTCGGGCCCTTGGCCCAGTTGCCTCTGGGTATGCGGTGTATGGTGTGAACACGGGGCTATGCCCTCATTCACGTCGGTTTGCTCACCACACTGTAAGCCCCCCATGTTTGGGGATGCCTTCCGCTCCCCCCTTTTTCTTTTTGTCCTGCATGACGTTAAACTGCACTTCAAGAACTACGTGCGGCTTGATTCCCATCCTAATGGGATACGTAGGACAGCCTGGACATTCATGTTTCAGGCCCAGCCCCATTTCTCGGGAATCTCTATCCTGCGTTGGGCCTCTGGCCCCAGTTCCCCTCCTTTTTGTGCGAGGCGTATGGCGTGAACGCGGGGCTATGCCCTCATTCACGCCGGTCTACTGGCCGCGCCATACACCTCCCCCGTGTATGGGACTACCTCACACCCCTCATCGTCCTGCATGACGTCAAACTGCCTCTCGAGAACTACGTACGGCTTGATTCCCATCCTTATGGGATACGTAGGACCGCCTGGACGCTTGTGTTTCAGGTCCAGCCCCGTCTCTTGGTTGATCATGGGGATCTGCCGTCTTTTGGTTTCTCTCAGGGTGAGTCCTCCGACCCTTTCCGGTGATCTGTTAACATGTTTTGGGTACTCAGGTCTATGACCCGTGGTGTCGGATTCAATCCCGGCAAGTCCTGTGTTTCTTGTCGGGCCTCGCGCTTCCTCTTGTTTGAGCCTTCACTCAAAGGGGTCCTCGTTAGCGGTTTGGGTACGATGCCTCAGTACTCTCCTACCGCTCCGGGTCGATTTACCGGCGGGTCCTGGGCCGCAAATCGATATGAATCCTGCGCTTGAGCGGTTGATTCTCGTTTGCTTGCCCCATCCTAGGGTGACGCGATCGGATGTTGTGTTGCGAATATGGTCAGCGACATCCTTGATCGCCATGTCGGCTCTTTCAGGCTCTGAATATTGGTTGTGCAGTCCTCATCACACTCCTCCTTTGTGCGTTGTAGTGGAATCTCGACACTCTCTTCATACTGACCTTCAGTACACCTTTACACGTTAGGCAGGCCGACCAGGGTAATGGTGTCTTTCGAGGCTCCCATGATCTGAGCACCAAGGATATATGCTGATGTCCTCCCTAAGGGCCATGTGTAGCTGGACCCTCTTCCCCATAAGGAGGAAGGAGTCGCCCGAACAATCGCGTTCTGGGCCCAGTATAGCTGGAGGCTAGCATCTCTGCCCCTCGGGTGATGGACATGTGCAGGCCCCTATCCCGGGATCCTTCTCCTGGAATTGTGCGTGACCGCAGGGCGGGGGTATGTTCCCACCTCCGCTGGGTCCGCCTTATCGCGATAAGCAGATTCCTCCATGGTCTGAACCACACGACCTTAAACTGTGTTGTCTGGTCCTACCACACGACCGTAAACTGTGACCGTCTTGGCCGCCCGACGAGAAACGGCACTGCATCGTGATGTTCTCCTCAGAGGACACTCACGTTGGGCGCTGGTTAATAACCATTCCATTTATCAATGCCTTTCATGGCTTGATTATTGTGGCGACGCCAGGGATTCCTTAATCACAGGCATGTCGCTGCACAAAGAAAAACCATCCACCTTTAAGGACAAACAAGAAATATCAAATACCGCTTCTTCTGTGTGCGAGGGTCAGACCCGCACCCTTCCCCGCGCTGGTGCCCTATTGTGTTGCGCCGCGCTTCCAGAACTACGTGTGGCTTGATTCCCATCCTTATGGGATTTGTAGGAACTCCCGGATGTTTGAAACTTCGGGTCCAGCCCCCCAACCCTTAGAGATTCCCCCTTCTCTGGGGAATCCGCCGCCTTTGGGTCACCCTCAAGGCGTGTCCCTCGACCCCTTGCAGTGGTCCACCGGTGTCAAGATTACTCTGGTTTATTTCCAGGAGGGTCAGGTTCATCTTGGTCAGGTTCCTTCCACTTCTTAGGCTTCGTGCTCCCTATCATTCGGACCCATCGCCTACGCCCTGGGTGGAGCCCCCGTGAGCGGTATGGACACAATTCCTCAGTGCTCTCCCACCGACTCGGGCTGGTGCCCCCAAGGGCCTCGGGCAACAAATCGATATGAATCCTGCGCTTGAGCAGTTGATGCTCATTTTCTGCCTCATTCCATCAACGGTCAGTGCGATATTGATGCTGCTTTTCCGCCACGGTCGGTAGTACTCCGATATTGTTACGCCGGTGCCCCCAGTCCTTGAGTGAATGGCCGCATGATTCACATTACATTTTCCACCTCCCATTCTGGCCGGGCAAAACCTCGAAACTCTTGACACTATCCCTCAGTGCATCTTTTCATATCCAGGGGATGGGACCACGATGTGGCGTTCTTTGAGGTTCTTATGGTCCGAGCTCTAAGACCTTAAACTAAGATCTACCCCTATGGTCCAAGCTCTACGACCTTAAACTAAGATCTCCCCAAACGGGGTTCTACGTCCCGCATGACGTTAAAACTGCACTTTCAGAACTACGTGTGGCTTGATCTCCAGCCTGATGGAGTACGTAGGAATGCCCGGGCATCTCGACTCGGGCCCAGCCTCAGGGATCGCTAAGTCCCGCCCCTCCTCGTCGCCGGCCGTCTGGCCTGGCTTCTGGTAGAGTGGTGCAGTTGTGATATTCTCCCCGATCCAGCTCGGGATGCCCCATTGCAATGATGGGAAGCGACAGTTTCCTCGTCAAAGAGGTTCTGTCTGAGAATTGGGGTGATTCACGACCAGATTAGTGCATCCGCCTAATACGCTTTCCCCACGGTGGCGCAATTTTGAGAGCGTTAGATTCTGTCCGAACAAATCGTCACTTCACCCCACGCTTCGCATGCCCTGTTGATCTGGATTTCCACCCTTGTGTCTGAAGGAACCCCCAAAGCGGCATTGATGATGACATGTGATCCGCCTCCTGCAAATATGACCTTCAGTCCGTCTATTGCAGTAGTATGGTCGATTGATCCATTCTCCGCTTGCCGTCTTGGGCATTTCCTGGAAGGCCGACCGTCGTGGATTTCTGAATTCGGGACATGCGATTCACCCTTTCTCATTTCCCTATGTTCGGATAAAATCTTAACGCCCCTAGCGTTGTCCCGCTCGTGTGTCGGAACAAGTTGGGGGGATGATACATTGATTAGGTCTGAGGTCTCCTTTCCTAGGAATAATCTCCCTCTTTTCTTTAGAAATCCAGGCCCAATTACGGATGCCTGAAGCTTGGTTAACGCTCCCACGAGACAATGAATTGTGGTTGAGCATGTTAAGCCAAAAGATGCAGATAAATATATTGGTTCATACATATGGATCGAAATATTGAGTAGCGGAAGCAAATGTTCTAGGAGTGGCAAAAACAAATCCCCTAGGGATTAGCGTGCTGAATAAGTCTTTCTAATGCCGCTACCCTTTGGCTGGCGGCCTCCAGAGCTGCTTCTCGCTCTCTGCGTGCCCTCTCCTCGTCGGCGGTCACAGCACGCAGTTCGTCGATTCTGGCCTGTGCACGCTCCCGCTCGACTTGAAGTGTGACCATCTGTTGGCCCGCCTCCATCAGCTGTACCTGGGAGTCAACTAGCTGGGCCGTTAGTTGCTCCACAAGCTCAGTGCACGCTGCGACGAAGGCCTCCTTCTCTGACGCCTGCCCTTCGAGGCGCTGGACATCCTACTCCACCACGAGGAGCGCCCGTGTGTTCTCCGACATGTCCCGACATTGTGCGACGTCGGCACGTCGACGGCTCTCACGCATCTTTTTGGCCATGAAATCACGGACCGTCAGATGGAGGTGTTGAGCATCAGCTCCCCCGGCACACAGGAAGCGCAGCCAGGTTTGAAGTGATCCCATGCGCCCCAGCCACTCCGATGGGTCTCTCTTGAGGAAGCGTTGGATGCACTTCCACCCCCTGCGTCGCGTTATCCGGCTCTCCTCGACCGCCTCCGCGTCCGAGTCGTCCATCTCCTCGTGGTCGGCAGGCCGGTAGGCAGGGAAGGCAGCCAGCAGGTCTGATGCGGGGTCCGCCCCTGGAGTCGTGTGGGTTAAGGGATGAGGCGTGCGGAATCGGAAGAGGCTGGTAGAGAAGTTTGAGAGTTGGCGTGCAATCCTAGTGGACGGCGCGCAATTGGGAAGTCTGTCGCGTAAAACCCCGGGTGTTCGCGCAAAAACAGGCCGAAATCCGGATGGGTTTGCGCGACGAACGGGTGAATTCCGCGCCGGAAATGGCAATTTCGCGCACGAGAGCTTGAAAGCTTGTCGCGCGGAAGGCCGGTGTACGGTACGGGGGACCCATGGCCCCTATTTATAGGCGAGGTCGGGTGTCCGCGCTGCGCGGAAAGCGCTTTGCGCGACCGCGACAGCGAATTTCGCGACCGACACCCTTTTTTGCGCGCCACAGTCCCGTGCAGCCCTGGACTTCAGCATTCTGGCGTCTCCCTCGGAACCCGATCGTTGCGACCTCTCGCCGATCAGATTCCGAGGGGGGGCTTTTGTAGATGCCGGAAAAGTCCGTTGTTCCCAAACGAAGCTCCAGATGCGGAAAGCGAGGTCATATTTGGAGTCAGAAGCAAGTTTCGGAGGGCCCGGAGGACTTGCGCGGAATTTTGGAGACCCGCGCGCAAAGTTGAAGACAGGCGCGCAAACCTCCCGAGATGCGCGCAATGCGCTGGGCCGGCGCACAATTTTGCGCGCCCGTGGCCCGCGCGACTCCCTTGCGCGCCAGGCCCGATTCCGCGCCCACGAAGGAAATTCCGCGCCCGCGAACCGGATTCCGCGCCCGAGGTTGCCTATAAATATAAGGCGACCCCCGACGTTTTAAAGGGGTGGCCGGAATTCGAGGAGTCGCTCGTTCACGCAATCCAACCCCCTCCGCGCGCAATGCTGACCTTCAGGTAATCTCCTTTCTTTCGCGCAATAAAGCCTTGGGGTTCGCCTTCGCGCGCAATCCCTTCGCCTCCTTTCCTTTGAAACAACTCTTCACCCAAAGGCCTTCGCGCGCAAAAGAAGCCTCTTGGGCGCAATTGCCCCCGGGTGCACGCAATCCAGCCCGATTGCACGCACCCCCCCTTACTAAGAGGCCATTCGTTAAAGAATGAGCTGTTGCCCCCGCGCGCTATCCGAAGCCCGGTGCGCGCAATCTCCATCTTCCGCGCGCAAAGCGCTGGCCTAATTGCGCACCAGCCTGCCCATTTGCGCGCCGACCCGCGGTATTGTGCGCCAAGCTTCTCTTTTGCGCGCAATCCGCCGAGGTCGCCCCCTTTGACCCCCTGAGGGTACCCGCCTACGTGGCGCCCGATGATCTTCATCCTGGGTGCCCGCGCCGTGCGTTGTCTTCCCGTGCGGCCCTCCAGGCTCGCGCGAAGTGACACGAACCCATTGGCGGCATCACACTTCGTCTGCGCTACAAGACGTTATACTTCCAGGTGTTTCGTCCAACATGATGTTAAACTGTACCACGTCCAAGCTGCACGACGTTAAACTGCCTAGCATATCATCCGAGCTATAAGACGTTAAACTGTTCAGCATTCGTCCTGCATGACGCTAAACTGCACCATGTCCACGCTGCAAGACGTTAAACTGTTCAGCATTCGTCCAACACGACGTTAAACTGTACTTCGTCCGGCAAGACGTTAAACCGTCCGCGTCACCCGATCTCGTGCCTCGAACGCAGGGTTCCCCTCCCGGTTTGGATGTGGCCCCCACCCGCTCGTCTCTGCAGGGTTGTCGGGATTGGAGTGGCCTTCGCCCACAGGGGTAGAGTATTACAGACAGAACGAACTACGTGGACTTTGATCCCTGTCTCCTAAACAGGGTACGTAGGAAGCCTCTCCGAGGTTCAAGTCCACCACCTGGTCGTCCCGGTCGTATTCACGTCGGTTCGTCCATCAGTGGACCCCTCCCGGGTTCACACTTGCGTCGATTCACCTATGAATCCTCCCTTGTGGGAGACTGCACATGTGTATCTCCATTGTGCTTCCCCACTGCCTTTTTCTCCTTTCAGCGTCCAGCATGACGTGAAACTGTGATCCACCTGGCCGTTCCATCCCCCTCTGTGCGAGGTGGTTCGGTTCAATCCTCCGCTCGGCAGCCTCGACCTCTTCGTGATTCGGCTCGCCGACATCCAGCATGACGTTAAACTGTATATCTGAACTACGCTGACTTTGATCCGCGCTAATGCGCGGTACGTAGGAAGCCTCTAAGGGGTCCAAGCTCTTCACTCCATCATCCATCCTGATCCTTACCCGGGCCGCCACATCCCGGTGGGGTCATGCCACTTCATTCCACTCCACTTCACTCGGGAAGTCGCCCATGTGCTGGCCCCAGCATCGGAGGTTCCCCGCAAAGGGTTCTGTCATCTGATCCACTTCTCGTGTTAATCAGTCCGATGTCGTCCCCGCTGGACGTTAAACTCGCGGCATACCCCGTTTTAAACATGGGAAGCTGAGGAAAACCTCAGGTAACACTGTTCCCCGCACCCAGCGCGGGATGCCTCAGGCCATCACGCCTTCGAGAAGCCCTATTAGGGACGGAAGGCATACATGCAGGGCCGCAGTGTTAAGACACTCCCCCAGCACCCAGAGCTACCCGGTCTCCTCACCACAGGTTGCTGCCCCGACCAGACCCCTTGGAGCGTCCGGGCGGAAGCAGTGTAATTAACCGGTGTCAACTTCGGCCTCAACCATGGCACCGTGGAATGGGTGCATCTTCCTGGGAGGCTGCTTGAACCCGCGATGGTTCGCCGGGAGACCAAGGCGGTGGACGGCTACCTGAGGATCTAGCCCCGGCATCTCGTCATAGCCCCAAGCGAACACATCACGGTGCTGCCTGAGGAAGTCCACGTACTGCTGCCGCTCCTCAGAGGACATGGCGGCACTGACCAATGTGGGTCTTGGATCTGCCTCGGTTCCAAGGTTCACTTGTACTAACTCATCGACCGTGGCGGAGACGCCCTCCTCAAAGGCTGGGGGTGCATCTTCCACGTCCTCTCCACTCGGGGAGGGATCGTCCATGGGAGAGACTGCGTTGGAAACTGCATTGGGGCTACCAGATCCTGCTGGGCCGCTGGTGCTGGCATGGGCGGTCGCGGTCATCTCATCAGGAGACTCACAGGCCGTCGAGACCATGGCTACGTCCAACCGTTGAATCGGGAGGACGTAAGCGTCATCCAAGCTTGCCCAGGGATCACTTGCAACAGCGACATGCTCAACCTCACCTGCCAGGATCTGCTTATCCTTTCTCTTGTAATAGTCCGCGTCCAGATAGCAGTCTTCACATGAGGCAAAAGGAGAGGCATCTCCCTGAAACACGCCTACTCGACCGTTAAGGGAGTATTTGAGGCATTGGTGGTATGACGAGGGAACCACCGCATGAAGGTGGAGCCATGGCCTGCACATCAATGCGTTATACGCAGTGTCTTGAGAGACTACCATGAATTCGGTGTTGGCAACCAGGTCACCGAACTGGGTCTTCAAACGTATCTTGCCGACCGGAGTTTGATCGGTGCGGTCATACCCCTGGATCCTGAGGTCGGAGGGAATCAAGTCATCCTCAGACAACCCCAATCTCCGGAGCGTCCGAGTGGGAATCAGGTTAATCCCGGACCCCCTGTCGACAAGACAGCGCCGGACTTCAAGGCCATTGAACTGGCCAGTAACATACAGCGGGCGAATGTGCCCCTGTATAGGAGGGTCTTCATCCTTACCAGAGAACGAGATAACTGCCTGACATTCGGCGTCCTCAATCGTTTCGGCGTGAAAGGCCTCTGCAGCCGCAACCTCTGTCTCAAACTGGAGGGGGCTTTTCAGGGCTTCAGCGAGCGCCTCGCGCATCTCAGATGACATGCGCAGAGCCTAAAGGATGGAGAGCCTTGCTGGGATGTCGGCCAAGTGCTTCAGTACATCATACTTTTTGGCCAAGCGTGAGCCCCTGGTTGTAGGAGGTTGCTCTGCGGTTGGAGGCATAACGGGCCTTGCCGGTTGGACCGGCGGCCGACTGGTGCTTGGCGCATTTCTTTGTTCATTGGTTGAAGCCCGGGAAGTAGTCACTGTACTGGGGTCAGGAGGCCGGGATGGACTCGTGGCAGGGCGGAGCTGATCGCGACGCGGCTGAGGCGGTTCTGCCTGGTCCCACACCACAAACAGTGGCGGAGGCGAATCCGTCATCCCCGGATGGGGGGTCTGCGCACGCTGAGCTCGGTCTTGATCCTGCTGCCTAGTCTCAGTGGCGTGCATGGCCTGGCTAGAGGTACCAACTGCTGTGCCCCGACGACTCCTGTTGTTGCGGTTCCTCCGACGGTGGTGACGACCAGGGACACTGGGGAGGTCCACCTGGTGTTCTTCAATGTCGGGAACCGAAAAGGGATTTACCAGCTCAACGGTATTAAACAAAGCGTACCCAACACTGTCATCGGACGAATCATCCACCACTAGGCGGATCCGGGGAGGGATCCCCATCTCCGGGGGCATGAAATCGCCGAGAGTGCGGGATAGCGGAGGAACTGGCGGGGCGCGCTCTTCCTTCTTGCGCCGCCGCCGTTTGCTCTTCTCGGAAGAGGCAGGCTGGGACGACGATGCCGAAGCAGCACCCGCAGATTCTGGGGGCTCAGGCTGATTCAAGCGCGCACGGATGATTCCATGGGCGCGAATGATCGTCTTGCGGGCCATCCAGTTATTATACTTCTGGGATCCGCGGTCGGAGACCAGCTGCCATTCGTCCTCATTTCCGCTATCGTCATCTGATCCCACGAACACACCTGCCACTTGTGCTGGAGCTGGGCCCAACCTGATTACATTGTTGTTAATCTGGTCTTGGAGCCAGTCCTTAAACACGTAGCACCGCCGGATGGTGTGCCCCAGGGCCCGATGGTAAGGGTAGTAGCAGGGGTTATCCGTGAGATGTGCCTCCTCTGGCCTCCAACACTCAGGAAGTCGCAAAATACTCTGCTCCAGGGCGCTCCGGAAATAACCGGGGACCTGATCCTCGTGAAATGAGTAAGTCAGGTATCGCGGGCCCCTGGGAGCGTGGTCTTGACGAGGGGCTGGAGGGGCCTGCCGAGGAGGTGGACCCTGATTATCTAGCCTGGGTTGTGGCGGTACATTACGCGGAGGGGTCGGCCGGTTCTGGGGCTGCCGCTGTTGGGCTGGGAACTGAGCCCGTGGAGGCGGATTCCTGTGAGGTTGTGGAGCTGGCCTCACCGGCAGCAACTCCAACTGCCTGGGGGCCTCTATCTGGGCAACAGCAGTGGGCTCAGCCCTGCTGACTCTCCTTGCAGGGATCATAGGAGGCAGCGGATGTGCCTGACTGGCCTGTTTCAGGGCTTCCTCAAGACTTTGATCTTTGTCCGAGAAGTCCCTGAACCCTCCGGGGTAATTCTGAGTGATCAAGGAAGGGACCAGCTCGGTCTTGACGTTCCCGACGCACATTGTCAGAAACTGCTCTTGAGTCAATGGCATGTCAAGGGAATACGTGACACCCTTCCATCGGGCGATGAAATCCGCGACTCGCTCATCAGGCCTCTGCTTGAACTTGAAGAGGTCTGCGATACTCGTCTTCCGGGTCGTGGAACTGAACTGGTAGAGGAACTGTCTATGAAGGTCCTCCCAGCTAGTTATCGACCCGACGGGGAGCTGGCTGTACCAGACAAATGATGGCCCTTCCAGTGTCTAGACAAAGTAGCGAAGCTTAGCGGCCTCCTGCTGCGCAGGAGTTCCCAACATAGGCCCACACCTCGAGTTGAAATGGGCCAAATGTTGTGGCGGATCTCCAGTCCGGTTGAAGGGGGCGAAAGTGGGGTTCCCGAATCCCGGAGGTGCCGGCATGTCATCCACCCATGCTGGGTACGGCTTGCCGTCCGGTGGGATTGCCACTTGCCGAGTCTCCAAGGCTTCCAAGCGGGCGATGAGTGCTGCCATCGGATCGTCCGGACATGGGTTCCAGTCCTGACGAGTATCTCTGACCACGAGCGCATTGCATGGCCCTTTAATCGGGTCGTTGACCGGGTCGTCGAACTCAGCAGCTCGTGGGATGGCGGGCGGAGCGGCCCTTGGGGCAGCGGGAGGAATCCGAGCGGGGTCTCTCAGGTAGTCACGCCGCTCGGGAGGGTGCGGTGAAACATACCGCGCCCTCTTGCCAAAGGCAATGGCCTCTCCCCTGTCGGAAAACACGGCATAATCACGGTTGCCCAGAAGAGCCTCATCGAGGGGTGGTTGTTCCTGTCCCTGCTGTCCTGGCCTAGGATCACCGTAGTCAGGCCGCCGCTCTGCAGTGCGCTCGGCGAGGAGCTGGTCAACTAGCTTCTTCTTCTCGGTGAGCTGTTGACGTAGCGTGGCCTTCTCGGGATCCTCCTCTGCCCTCTGCATGGAGGCAGATGGGTCGGCGGGCTTTATAGCCCTGCCGTGCTCTTTACCTTTGCTGACGTTCCGGCTCAACGTCAGTGCTTCAGTGGGTGCGGGGAGACCCAGGAGGCTCCTCTGGTGACGAGTAACCCTCACTGACGGATCCAACGATGGATTTTCTTTGGGGGGAGAGCCCCCGTCGAGAAGTTCCAAGTCGTTCCCCTCTCCCGACAGGTCATCCATATTGACCGTTTCCGTCCCTGGGGATGTACCCTCAGGGCCACCCAGCGAATCGGGCTGTCGGCGAATCGCACTGAAGCGTAGGGAAGCGTAATGCCCCCATCCACGGATATGTACGTGGGAAGTGGCTTCCTCGATAACCTTGCAGAGTACTTGAAAACACTCAACGCATCGTTGTTGGAGGGCCTCGTGGTGCCCAAATGACCCGGGGTGCCGAACCGCGGGGAGCGTGGCTAGGTCCATTTGACGGCACTGCTCACCAATATCCTCCAGGTGCGCTTGACTCCCGGGATATGGCATTTGTAGGCGGTGAAGACGGGAGTGAGTCTCCCGGAGAGTTCGGCGAAAGCGTTCGAACTCATCTGGGGTGAGCGATTCGGGTGCATCAAAGTCCGGTCCTGCGACTGGCCGAAACTTCTCAGGGAAGTGGCCCTCTGCAAGGACGGTCCAAAAGCTCCACGACTCAAACTCGGGACCCAGGTCTCCTTGGTCCTCTTCAACGACTGGGAATGGACGGGGAACCGGCAGTGGTGCCGAGGCGGGCCGCCGGGCCGACGGGATGGCCGGCGGTGAATGCGGCGAGCAGGCCGATTGGCCTCCATATCCCGGGCCGCCCTCGGAGGGTGGCGGTTCCCCAGCTACCACATCACGATAGGACGGGCCGGCGAGCGAACATCCTGTCGTAGCGTCGGTGCTCTCCGAGGGTGCACTAGATCGTGGTTCGACCGTCGGTCCCCAGAAAAAGTCTCCGGCTTCTCCGATCGAGGCAGAAGGCGCTTCTAGAGGGGCCGGTACCAACCGCAAGCTTTATCCTTGGGGGTCTACCAGGTCCTCACTACTCTGGATATACCTTTGGAGAGAAGCGGGGATCGTATCGACCTCGCTCTCGGGGAGTACGAGGCTGACGTGCCGCATTCCTACCCCTTCCCCTAACTGGCGAGATCGGGGGGAGGGCTCCGTCACCGAATCATACTCTACCTCTGTATTAGAGAAACGAACCGGTTGGATCTCTGTCCGGAATTCCGTAACATTCTTCCCTCGACGTCGACGCCTCGCCTTCATGCCCCTGGGTGGTTCTTCGGGGTGTGGCTGATCTCTGTCCTGGCGTCCTCCGGCCACACCGGTGCTGGGGCCAAGAGGACTGGAAACCAAGGTGTGAGGAGCACCGGGACAGATATCAAAGGGGACACGGGGAGAGATGATTCCGGGAAGGCCTCCGGGCCGGGATCAGAAGGTGGGGTGACCCATGCCTCTTGGATCGGCCACACGGAGTAGACCCTGTTGGTGAATAGCGCCACCGCGAGGTGGTCCGCGGTGGCTATTGCCTGTACCAGCAACCGGGAGAGTCGACCCAACCTGCCTTTGGGGCGGTCGGGGCCTCGATCCAAGTCGTGCATAGAAGTGCCCCTGCTCCGGATGCGCAGGGGTCTGGTGACTGGAGCCAGCAGTGGCTTGAGCCAACGCGGCCGCTGTTGCTAGGGCCCCAAGGTGGGCATCCTCTTCCGCTCGTGCCCGACATTGGAGTCGGGACAAACGAGTCGGGATGAGCGGCGCGAGCAGGTGGAGAGCCCGTTCTTCGACTTGAGAAGCCTGGAGGCGGTGTCGCCGTGGCCTGACAAAATCCCTTATCGCGGATCCCTGGAGCGAATCTCGGATAGGGTGGTCCCGGACATCTTCCACCTCATCCGCATAGGGGAAGGAGCTATCGGAGCGTTCCGGGGATAAACTCCCGAAGTGGTTGGACGTCAAGGTAGGCAGCGGTGCCTCACTGCACGGCCCTCGGGGGCGGCGTTGGTGGCGAGGTGCAGCTTCCTCGAGGTCTAGGCAAGCCTTGTCCCTGGTGGGGATGACTCCCTCTTCCTCATATCTCCGCACCAAGTTTTTGATCACCCTTATCTGGATGACCTCTGAGGGGGAGAGAGGGCGTGGTTGCCCCGCAGCTGCGGCTGCTGGGACGGTTGTGGAACGGGCGGGACCGCGCGGAGTAGCCGCATCGGTGTTTCCCCTACCCCTGCGCCAGTGGGCGGGTGGCGATCGGGCACTGGATCGGGCGACCTGATTCCTGAAGATAGGGAGAAGAACCCATTAATACTGACAGGAAAAGGAATCAACTACCAATCATTAGTGCCACAACGCCTTCAGTGGGGGGAACCCAGGCCATCGACGTTGTGAGACGGAGTGCCCGATTTCCCCTCCCCAGCCCCTGGCGGGTTCCGTGCCCTGGTGCTGAATGCTCGGTCGAGCAGCATGCTATTCTTCCAACACCTCTGAAAGCTATCGGTCTTCATATTGAGGAGAAGAGATTCACGTCGGGTTCACCATTTTTCTGTTTCGGTGCGGATGTGCGTCGAGTTTCTGTTCCGACGCTGTTCCGCCAGGACGCGTTCGCGCGTGCGCCCGTCAAAGGAAATTCCGCGCCCGCGAAGGAAATTTCGTGCCCGTGAACCGGATTCTGCGCCCGGGGTTGCCTATAAATATAAGGCGACCCCCGACGTTTTAAAGGTGTGGCCGGAATTCGAAGAGTCGCTCGTTCGCGCAATCCAACCCCCTCCGCGCGCAATGCCGATCTTCAGGTAACCTCCTTTCTTTCGCGCAATAAATCCTTGGGGTTCGCCTTCGCGCGCAATCCCTTCGGCTCCTTTCCTTTGAAAAAACTCTTCACCCAAAGGCCTTCGCGCGCAAAAGAAGCCTCTTGCGCGCAATTGCCCCCGGGTGCGCGCAATCCAGCCCGATTGCGCGCACCCCCCCCCCCCCCTTACTAAGAGGCCATTCGTTAAAGAATGAGTCGTTGCCCCTGCGCGCTATCTGAAGCCCGGTGCGCGCAATCTCCATCTTCCGCGCGCAAAGCGCTGGCCCAATTGCGCGCCAGCCTGCCCATTTGCGCGCCGACCCGCGTTATTGCGCGCCAAGCTTCTCTTTTGCGTGCAATCCGCCGAGGTCGCCCCCTTTGACCCCCTGAGGGTACCCGCCTGTGTGGCGCCCGATGATCTTCATCCCGGGTGCCCGCGCCGTGCGTTGTCTTCCCGTGCGGCCCTCCAGGCTCGCGCGAAGTAACACGAACCCATTGGCGGAATCACACTTCGTCCGCGCTGCAAGACGTTAAACTGCCAGGTGTTTCGTCCAACATGACGTTAAACTGTACCACGTCCAAGCTTCACGACGTTAAACTGCCTAGCATATCGTCCGAGCTATAAGACGTTAAACTGTTCAGAATTCATCCTACATGACGCTAAACTGCACCACGTCCACGCTGCAAGACGTTAAACTATTCAGCATTCGTCCAACACGACGTTAAACTGTACTTCATCCGGCAAGACGTTAAACCGTCCGCGTCACCCGATCTCGTGCCTCGCACGCAGGGTTCCCCTCCCGGTTTGGATGTGGCCCCCACCCGCTCGTCTCTGCAGGGATGTCGGGATTGGAGTGGCCTTTTCCCACAAGGGTAGAGTATTATAGACAGAACGAACTACGTGGACTTTGATCCCTGTCTCCTAAACAGGGTACGTAGGAAGCCTCTCCGAGGTTCAAGTCCACCACCTGGTCGTCCCGGTCGTATTCACGTCGGTTCGTCCATCAGTGGACCCCTCCCGGGTTCACACTTGCGTCGATTCACCTATGAATCCGCCCCTGTGGGAGACTGCACATGTGTATCTCCATTGTGCTTCCCCACTGCCTTTTTCTCCTTTCAGCGTCCAGCATGACGTGAAACTGTGATCCACCTGGCCGTTCCATCCCCCTCTGTGCGAGGTGGTTCGGTTCAATCCTCCGTCCGGCACCCTCGACCTCTTCGTGAGTCGGCTCGCCGACGTCCAGCATGACGTTAAACTGTATATCCGAACTACGCTGACTTTGATCCGCGCTAACGCGCGGTACGTAGGAAGCCTCTAAGGGGTCCAAGCTCTTCACTCCATCATCCATCCTGATCCTTACCCGGGCCGCCACATCTTGGTGGGGTCATGCCACTTCATTCCACTCCACTTCACTCGGGAATCCGCCCATGTGCTGGCCCCAGCATCGAGGGTTCCCCGCAAAGGGTTCTGTCATCTGATCCACTTCTCGTGTTGATCAGTCTGATGCCGTCCCCGCTGGACGTTAAACTCGCGGCATACCCCGTGTTAAACATGGGAAGCTGAGGAAAACCTCAAGTAACATAGTTCCCTGCACCCAGCACGGGATGCCTCAGGCCATCACGCCTTCGAGAAGCCCTATTAGGGACGGAAGGAAGACATGCAGGGCCGCAGTGTTAAGACACGCCCCCAGCACCCAGAGCTACCCGGTCTCCTCACCGCAGGTTACTGCCCCGACCAGACCCCTTGGAGCGTCCGGGCGGAAGCAGCGTAATTAACCGGTGTCCATGGAGACATGGTGCCTGGAACGAGATTCACGAGCACGTCTTAAATCTATGAGGGAGACCCGGATTAGGCAACGAGTTCCGAGGAGACGTCCACGGAAGGAGGAGCCGACATCCCATCATCCCGGTTTCGATCAAGGAGCAGACACCCCTGAATAAGGGACAGATGCCACCCGCCTTTGGAAAGCGGGACTGCGGGGCAAAAAGCCGCGCGCCCATCCCCTCGGGTCGACGGGCGCACGCGCGAACGCGTCCTGGCGGAACAGCGTCGGAACAGAAACCCGACACACATCCGCACCGAAACAGAAAAATGGTGAACCCGACGTGAATCTCTTCTCCTCAATACGAATACTGATAGCTTTCAGAGGTGTTGGAAGACTAGCATGCTGCTCGACCGAGCATTCAGCACCAGGGCACGGAACCCGCCAGGGGCTGGGGAGGGGAAATCGGGCACTCCGTCTCACGACGTCGATGGCCTGGGTTCCCCCCACGGAAGGCGTTGTGGCACTAATGATTGGTAGTTGATTCCTTTTCCTGTCAGTATTAATGGGTTCTTCTCCCTATCTTTAGGAATCAGGTCGCCCGATCCAGTGCTCGATCGCCACCCGCCCACTGGCACAGGGGTAGGGGAAACACCGATGCGGCTACTCCGCGTGGTCCCGCCCGTTCCATAGCCGTCCCAGCAGCCGCAGCTGCGGGGCAACCACGCCCTCTCTCCCCCTCAGAGGTCATCCAGAGAAGGGTGATCAACAACTTGGTGCGGAGATATGAATAAGAGGGAGTCATCCCCACCTGGGACATGGCTCTCCTAGACCTCGAGGAAGCTGCACCTCGCCACCAACGCCGCCCCGGAGGGCCGCGCAGTGAGGCACCGTTGCCTACCTTGACGTCCAACCACTTCGGGAGTTTATCCCCGGAACGCTCTGACAGCTCCTTCCCCTATGCGGATGAGGTGGAAGATGTCTGGGACCACCCTATCCAAGATTCACTCCAGGGATCCGCGATAAGGGCTCCTGTCAGGCCACGGCGACACCGCCGCCAGGCTTCTCAAGTCGAAGAACGGGCTCTCCACCTGCCCGCGCCGCTCATCCTGACTCGTTTGTCCCGACGCCAACGTCGGGCACGAGCGGAAGAGGATGCCCACCTTGGGGCCCTAGAAACAGCGGCCACGTTGGCTCAAGCCACTGCTGGCTCCAGTCACCAGACCCCTACGCATCCGGAGTAGGGGCACTTCTATGCCCGACTTGGATCGAGGCCCCGACCGCCCCAAAGGCAGGTTGGGTCGACTCTCCCGGTTGCTGGTACAGGCAATAGCCACCGCGGACCACCTCGCGGTAGCGCTATTCACCAACAGGGTCTACTCCGTGTGGCTGATCCAAGAGGCATGGGTCACCCCACCTTCCGATCCCGGCCCGGAGGCCTGCCCGGAATCATCTCTCCCCGTGTCCCCTTTGATATCTGTCCCGGTGCTCCTCGCACCTTGGTTTCCAGTCCTATTGTCCCCAGCACCGGTGTGGCCGGAGGACGCCAAGATAGAGATCAGCCACGCCCCGAAGAACCACCCAGGGGCAGGAAGGCGAGGCGTCGACGTCGAGGGAATAATGTTACGGAATTTCGGACAGAGATCCGACCGGTTCGTTTCTCTGATACAGAGGCGGAGTATGATTCGGCGACGGAGCCCTCCCCCCGATCCCACCAGTTAGGGGCAGGGGTAGGAATGCGGCACGTCAGCCTCGTACTTCCCGAGAGCGAGATCGATACGATCCCCGCTTCTCTCCGAAGGTATATCCGGAGTAGTGAGGACCCGGTAGACCCCCAAGGATCAAGCTTGCGGTTGGTACCGGCCCCTCTGGAAGCGCCTTCTGCCTCGATCGAAGAAGCCGGAGACTTTTTCTGGGGACCGACGGTCGAACCACGATCTAGTGCACCCTCGGCGAGCACCGACGCTACGACAGGATGTTCACTCGCCGGCCCGTCCTATCGTGATGTGGTAGCTGGGGCACCGCCACCATCCGAGGGCAGCCCGGGATATGGAGGCCAATCGGCCTGCTTGCCGCATTCACCGTCGGCCAGCCCGGCGGCCCGGCGGCCCACCTCAGCACCACTGCCGGTTCCCCGTCCATTCCCAGTAGTTGAATAGGACCAAGGAGACCTGGGTCCCGAGTTTGAGTCGTGGAGCTTCTGGACCGTCCTTGCAGAGGGCCACTTCCCTGAGAAGTTTTGGCCAGTCGCAGGACCGGACTTTGAAGCACCCGAATCGCTCACCCCGGATGAGTTCGAACGCTTTCGCCGAACTCTCCGGGAGACTCACTCCCGTCTTCATCGCCTACAAATGCCATATCCCGGGATTCAAGCGCACCTGGAGGATATTGGTGAGCAGTGCCGTCAAATTGACCTGGCCACGCTCCCCGCGGTTCGGCACCCCGGGTCATTTGGGCACCACGAGGCCCTCCAACAACGATGCGTTGAGTGTTTTCAAGTACTCCGCAAGGTTATCGAGGAAGCCACTTCCCACGTACATATCCGTGGATGGGGGCAGTACGCTGCCCTATGCTTCAGTGCGATTCGCCGACAGCCCGATTCGCTGGGTGGCCCTGAGGGTACATCCCCAGGGACGGAAACGGTCAATATGGCTGACCTGTCGGGAGAGGGGAACGACTTGGAACTTCTCGACGGGGGCTCTCCCCCCGAAGACAAGCCATCGTTGGATCCGTCAGTGAGGGTTACTCGTCACCAGAGGAGCCTCCTGGGTCTCCCCGCACCCACTGAAGCACTGACGTTGAGCCAGAACGTCAGCAAAGGTAAAGAGCATGGCGGGGCTATAAAGCCCGCCGACCCATCTGCCTCCATGCAGAGGGCAGAGGAGGATCCCGAGAAGGCCACGCTACGTCAACAGCTCGCCGAGCAGAAGAAGCTGGTTGACCAGCTCCTCTCCGAGCGCGCTGCAGAGCGGCGGCCTGACTACGGTGATCCTAGGCCAGGACAGCAGGGACAGGAACAACCACCCCTCGATGAGGCTCTCCCGGGCAACCGTGATTATGCCGTGTTTGCCGACAGGGGAGAGGCCATTGACTATGGAAAGAGGGCGCGGTATGTTTCACCGCACCCTCCCGAGCGGCGTGACTACCTGAGAGACCCCGCTCGGATTCCTCCCACTGCCCCAAGGGCCGCTCCGCCCGCCATCCCACGAGCTGCCGAGTTCGACGACCCGGTCGACGACCCGATTGAAGGGCCATGCAATGCGCTCGTGGTTAGAGATCCTCGTCAGGACTGGAACCCATGTCCGGACGATCCGATGGCGGCACTCATCACCCGCTTGGAAGCCTTGGAGACTCAGCAAGTGGCAATCCCACCGGACGGCAAGCCGTACCCAGCATGGGTGGATGACATGCCGGCACCTCCGGGATTCGGGAACCCCACTTTCGCCCCCTTCAACAGGACTGGAGATCCGCCACAACATTTGGCCCATTTCAACAAGAGGTGCGGGCCTATGTTGGGAACTCCGGCGCAGCAGGAGGCCGCTAAGCTTCGCTGCTTTGTCCAGACACTGGAAGGGCCAGCATTTGTCTGGTACAGCCAGCTCCCCGTCGCGTCGATAACTAGCTGGGAGGACCTTCGTAGACAGTTCCTCTACCAGTTCAGTTCCACGACCCGGAATACGAGTATCGCAGACCTCTTCAAGTGCAAGCAGAGGCCTGATGAGCGAGTCGCGGATTTCGTCGCCCGATGGAAGGCTCTCACGTATTCCCTTGACATGCCAATGACTCAAGAGCAGTTGCTGACAATGTGCGTCGGGAACGTCAAGACCGAGCTGGTCCCTTCCTTGATCACTCAGAATTACCCCGGAGGGTTCAGGGACTTCTCGGACAAAGCTCAACGTCTTGAGGAAGCCCTGCAACAGGCCAGTCAGGCACATCCGCTGCCTCCTATGATCCCTGCAAGGAGAGTCAGCAAGGCTGAGCCCACTGCTGTTTCCCAGATAGAGGCCCCCAGGCAGTTGGAGTTACTGCCGGTGAGGCCAACTCCACAGCCTCACAGGAATCCGCCTCCACGGGCTCAGTTCCCGGCCCAGCAGCGGCAGCCCCAGAACCGGCCGGCCCCTCCGCGTAATGTACCGCCACAACCCAGGCGAGATAATCAGGGTCCACCTCCTCGGAAGGCCCCTCCAGCCCCTCGTCAAGACCACGCTCCCAGGGGCCCGCGATACCTGACTTACTCATTTCACGAGGATCAGGTCCCCGGTTATTTCCGAAGCGCCCTGGAGCAGAGGATTGTGCGACTGCCTGAGTGTTGGAGGCCGGAGGAGGCACATCTCACGGATAACCCCCGCTACTGCCCTTACCATCGGGCCCTGGGGCACACCATCCGGTGGTGCTACGTGTTTAAGGACTGGCTCCAAGACCAGATTAACAACAATGTAATCAGGTTGGGCCCGGCTCCAGCACAAGTGGCGGGCGTGTTCGTGGGATCAGATGACGATAGCGGCAATGAGGACGAATGGCAGCTGGTCTCCGACCGCAGATCCCAGAAGTATAATAACTGGATGGCCCGCAAGACGATCATTCGCGCCCATGGAATCATCCGTCTGCGCTTGAATCATCCTGAGCCCCCAGAATCTGCGGGTGCTGCTTCGGCATCGTCGTCCCAGCCTGCCTCTTCCGAGAAGAGCAAACGGCAGCGGCGCAAGAAGGAAGAGCGCGCCCCGCCAGTTCCGCCGCTATCCCGCACTCTCGACGATTTCATGCCCCCGGAGATGGGGATCCCTCCCCGGATCTACCCAGTGGTGGATGATTCGTCCGATGACAGTGTTGGGTACGCTTCGGTTAATACCGTCGAGCTGCTAAATCCCTTTTCGGTTCCCGACATTGAAGAACACCAGGTGGACCTCCCCAGTGTCCCCGGTCGTCGCCACCGTCGGAGGAACCGCAACAACAGGAGTCGCTGGGGCACAACAGTTGGTACCTCCAGCCAGGCCGTGCACGCCACTGAGACTAGGCAGCAGGCTCAAGACCGAGCTCAGCGTGCGCAGCCCCCCCATCCGGGGATGACGGATTCACCTCCGCCACTATTTGTGGTGTGGGACCAGGCAGAACCGCCTCAGCCGCGTCGCGATCAGCTCCGCCCTGCCACGAGTCCATCCCGACCTCGTGACCCCAGTACGGTGACTACTTCCCGGGCTTCAACCAATGAACAGCGAGATGCGCCAAGCACCAGTCGGACGCCGGTCCAACCGGCAAGGCCCGTCATGCCTCCAACCGCAGAGCAACCTCCTGCAACCAGGGGCTCGCGCTTGGCCAAAAAGTATGATGTCCTGAAGCACTTGGCCGACATCCCAGCAAGGCTCTCCATCCTTGAGGCTCTGCGCATGTCATCTGAGATGCGTGAGGCGCTCGCTGAAGCCCTGAAAAAGCCCCCTCCAGTTTGAGACAGAGGTTGCGGCTGCAGAGGCCTTTCACTCCGAAACGATTGAGGACGCCGAATGTCAGGCAGTTATCTCGTTCTCTGGTAAGGATGAAGACCCTCCTATACAGGGGCACATTCGCCCGCTGTATGTTACTGGCCAGTTCAATGGCCTTGAAGTCCGGCGTTGTCTTGTCGACACGGGGTCTGGGATTAACCTGATTCCCACTCGGACGCTCCGGAGATTGGGGTTGTCTGAGGATGACTTGATTCCCTCCGACCTCAGGATCCAGGGGTACGACCGCACCGATCAAACTCCGGTCGGCAAGATACGTTTGAAGACCCAGTTAGGTGACCTGGTTGCCAACACCGAATTCATGGTAGTCTCTCAAGACACTGCGTATAACGCATTGATGGGCAGGCCATGGCTCCACCTTCATGCGGCGGTTCCCTCGTCATACCACCAATGCCTCAAATACTCCCTTAACGGTCGAGTAGGCGTGCTTCAGGGAGATGCCTCTCCTTTTGCCTCATGTGATGCCTGCTATCTGGACGCGGACTATTACAAGAGCAAGGATAAGCAGATCCTGGAAGGTGAGGTTGATCCTTTCGCTGTTGCAAGTGATCCCTGGGCAAGCTTGGATGATGCTTACGTCCTCCCGATTCAACGGTTGGACGTAGCCATGGTCTCGACGGCCTGTGAGTCTCCTGATGAGATGACCGCGACCGCCCATGCCAACACCAGCGGCCCAGCAGGATCTGGTAGCCCCAATGCAGTTTCCAACGCAGTCTCTCCCGTGGACGATCCCTCCCCGAGTGGAGAGGACGTGGAAGATGCACCCCCAGCCTTTGAGGAGGGTGTCTCCGCCACGGTCGATGAGTTAGTACAGGTGAACCTTGGAACTGAGGCAGATCCAAGACTCACATTGGTCAGTGCCGCCATGTCCTCTGAGGAGCGGCAACAGTACGTGGAATTCCTCAGGCAGCACCGTGATGTGTTCGCTTGGGGCTATGACGAGATGCCGGGGCTAGATCCTCAGGTAGCCGTCCACCGCATTGGTCTCCCGGCAAACCATCGCGGGTTCAAGCAGCCTCCCAGGAAGATGCACCCATTACACGGTGCCATGGTTGAGGCCGAAGTTGACAAGCTTATCAAATCCAACTTCGTGAGGGAAGTTCAGTACCCCAAATGGCTCGCCAACATTGTGCCGGTCAGGAAGAAGAACGGGCAGATCAGAGTCTGTATCGACTTCCGCGATCTCAACCGCCACTGTCTGAAGGATAATTTTCCCCTTCCGGTGACAGAGCTGTTGATTGACGCCACGGCAGGGTTACAAGCCCTCTCCTTCATGGATGGATACTCCGGATACAACCAAATCCGGATGGCCCCTGAGGATGAGGAGTTCACTGCCTTCAGGCCCCCCCAAGGTATCTTTTGTTACCAGGTCATTCCCTTCGGCCTGAAGAATGCAGGTGCCACCTATCAACGGGCGATGCACCGCATATTCAAGCCAATCCTCGGCACACTGGTGGAATTCTACGTCGACGACTTGGTGGTCAAATCGCGCCAGCGTCAGGACCATCTCAAAGATCTTGAGAAAGTGTTCGGCTTCCTCCGGTCTCGCTGCCTGAAGATGAACCCGTTGAAGTGTGCCTTCGGGGTCACCTCCGGGAAGTTTCTTGGCTTTGTGGTAAGGTACCGAGGTATTGAGATCGACCCAGAGAAGATCAGGGCGATTAGCCAGATGCCTCCCCCAGGTAACATCCGGGAACTGCAAGGGTTCCAAGGCCACTTAGCCTATATACGCCGATTCATCGCGAATCTGGCCGGCAAGTGTAATCCCTTTTCTCGGCTCATGAAGAAAGGTTCCACCTATGTATGGGATAAAGAGTGTCAGAACGCTTTCGAGGAAATCAAGCAGTACCTTCTTCAACCTCCGGTTCTGATGCCGCCTGTATCCGGGAAGCCACTGGTCCTTTATGTGACCGCCCTGGAACGGTCCCTTGGTTCCCTTCTCGCCCAAAAGAACAATGAGGGAACAGAGAATAGCCTCTATTACCTCAGTCGCATGCTCCTCGAGGCAGAAGTTAGGTATTCCCCCATCGAGAAGAGCTGCATGGCGCTCGTATTTTCCGTACAGAAATTACGGCACTACTTGCAGCACCACGAGGTACAGTTGGTTTCTCGGGTAGACCCGTTGAAATATATCCTGAGCCGGCCTATGTTGACTGGCCGTCTAGCGCGGTGGGCTGTGATTCTCCAGCAGTTCGACATCAGGTATGTGTCTCAGAAGTCCATCAAAGGGAAAGCATTGGCAGACTTTCTGGCGGCTCACCCGACCTCCGCGGATCAGCCGCTGGATCTAGGCTTTCCTGATGAGGCCATTCTCTTGGTCGATCGAGCCGATCCATGCTGGCAGATGCACTTTGAAGGTGCCTCCCGGAGCCCCACCGGTAGAAGACTCGATAATCCTAAGCTCAACAAAGTGGGTTTGGGTATCGTCTTCATTACCCCGGAGCAAGCCGTGCTGCCATACTCTTTCCTGTTGTCAGAGGGTTGTACCAACAATGAGGCGGAATACCATTCCCTCATCACCGGCCTCGAGTTAGCTCTCGAGATCGATGTGCCCCATCTGTGTGTGAAAGGGGACTCCGAGCTGGTCGTTAAGAAGATCAATGGCGACTATGTTGTCAGGAAGCCGGAACTTGTGCCATTGCTGGAGTGCACCCTCCTCCTGATGGCCCAGTTTCCTTCTCGGCCAGAAATTTTCCATATTCCCCGGTCGCAGAACGGTCGAGCAGATGCTTTGGCCAGCCTTGCTGCGTCACTCGCGGAGCCTGAACAGGACAACCTGATCATCCGCGTGACGCACCGCAGGCTCATCGCTCCCGTTATCCCGGAAGGAGATCGCGGCCCTTCGGTAAGTAATCTCACCACGGTTTCCCCTGTGCCCGGAGCCCCAAGTACCCCAGATATGGCAGTCGAATCAGCCTCTGATTGGAGGGCGCCTTTGGTTGAGTACCTCCAACATGGCATTCTCCCGTCGGATCGGGCCGAGCGCGAGCGAGTTCGACGCCGCGCATCGCAATTTGTCCTCCAGAGCAGTCCCGACCTGGAGAAAATCCTCTATAAGCGCGGATTTGATGGTGTTCTCCTCCGTTGCCTTCAAGGAGTTGAGATCCCACGAGTCATGCAGGAGGTTCATGCTAGTTCATGTGGTGCCCACCAGACTGGGCCGAAGCTGTCCCACCAGATTCGGAGGTTGGGATACTTCTGGCCCTCCATGATCCATGACTGCATCGAGTATGCTAGGAAGTGCCATGCGTGCCAGGTTCATGCGAACTTTGTGCACCGGCCGCCGGATCCTCTCCATACCACTAGGTATTCTTGGCCCTTTGCAGTCTGGGGTCTGGACGTTGTGGGACCTTACCCGCTGGCGACGGATCGCCAGTGCCGGTTCATTCTGACCGCCACGGACTTCTTCTCCAAATGGGCAGAGGCGATTCCGCTCAGAGAGGTCAAATCCTGTTCGATCACTGACTTCGTGACCTCCAACATCATTCATCGATTTGGAGTGCCTCGCGCTATCCTTACGGATAACGGAGCCAATTTCCGAGCAGCCGAGTTGAAGAAGTTGTACGCCAAGTACAACATTCGCTCGAACCATACATCTCGCTATCATGCGCAGGCGAATGGACAGATTGAGGCGTTTAACAAAACCCTCTCTAACATTCTGCAAAAGATGGTTGGTCAGAACAAGAAGAGCTGGCCGGACAAGCTCCCCAACGCCCTCTGGGCTTATCGGACGACGACTCGCAATTCCACCCAGATGACCCCTTATTCCCTGGTGTATGGAGCTGAGGCCGTCCTGCCCATCGAGATCCAGTTACCGTCCTTGCGCACTGCGGTCTACGACTAGCAAGCGCCGGACAGAGCTGCTGAAGCCCGTCTAGTCGAGTTGGAAGCACTGGATGAGAATAGGCTTCGCGCTTTGCACAACTTGGAGAGGCATCAAAGCAGAATGGCTCGAGATTTCAATAAGAAGGTTCGCCTCCGCTCCTTCCTGCAGGGTGACCTAGTACTGGCCCTAAGAGCGCCAATGATCCCTGGCAGGAAGCCATCCAAGTTGGAGCCCAAGTGGGAGGGACCTTTTGTTGTCCACAAGGTCTATCCCAATGGCGCGTACTCCCTAGCAACTATGGATGGTGAGCGTGTCACTCCTCCCACAAACGCTAGGTTCCTCAAGCAGTACTTTGCCTGAGTGCACTTTCGTCCGCGCTGTAAGACGTTAAACTGCCAAGTGTTTCGTCCAACATGACGTTAAACTATACCACGTCCAAGCTGCACGACGTTAAACTGCCTAGAATAACGTCCAAGCTACAAGACGTTAAACTGTTCAGCATTCGTCCAACATGACGTTAAACTGTACCACGTCCGTGCTGTAAGACGTTAAACTGCCAAGCGTCTTCGTCCTGCATGACGTTAAACTGCCCCTCAAGAACTACGTGCGGCTTGATTCCCATCCTTATGGGATACGTAGGACCGCCTGAACATTCATGTTTCAGGCCCAGCCCCATCCTTCGGGAATTTCCATCCCATCTCGGGCCCTTGGCCCAGTTGCCTCTGGGTATGCGGCGTATGGTGTGAACGCGGGGCTATGCCCTCATTCACGTCGGTTTGCTCACCACGCTGTATGCCCCCCACGTTTGGGGATGCCTTCCGCTCCCCCCTTTTTCTTTTCATCCTGCATGACGTTAAACTGCACTTCAAGAACTACGTGCAGCTTGATTCCCATCCTAATGGGATACGTAGGACCGCCTGGACATTCATGTTTCAGGCCCAGCCCCATTTCTCGGGAATCTCTATCCCGCGTTGGGCCTCTGGCCCCAGTTCCCCTCCTTTTTGTGCAAGGCGTATGGCGTGAACGTGGGGCTATGCCCTCATTCACGCCGGTCTACTGGTCGCGCCATACACCTCCCCCGTGTATGGGACTACCTCACACCCCTCATCTACCTGCATGACGTCAAACTGCCTCTCGAGAACTACGTACGGCTTGATTCCCATACTTATGGGATACGTAGGACCGCCTGGACGCTTGTGTTTCAGGTCCAGCCCCGTCTCTTGGTTGATCACGGGGATCTGCTGTCTTTTGGTTGCTCTCAGGGTGAGTCCTCCGACCCTTTCCGGTGATCTGTTAACATGTTTTGGGTACTCAGGTCTATGACCCGTGGTGTCGGATTCAATCCCAGAAAGTCCTGTGTTGCTTGTCGGGCCTCGCGCTTCCTCTTGTTTGAGCCTTCACTCAAAGGGGTCCTCGTTAGCGGTTTGGGTACGATGCCTCAGTACTCTCCTACCGCTCCGGGTCGATTTACCGGCGGGTCCTGGGCCGCAAATCGATATGAATCATGCACTTGAGCGGTTGATGCTCATTTTCTTGCCCCGTCCTAGGCTGACGCGATCGGATGTTGTGTTGCGAATATGGTCAGCGACATCCTTGATCGCCATGTCGGCTCTTTCAGGCTCTGAATATTGGTTGCGCAGTCCTCATCACACTCCGCCTTTGTGCGTTGTAGTGGAATCTCGACACTCTCTTCATACTGACCTTCAGTACACCTTTACACATTAGGCAGGCCGACCAGGGTAATGGTGTCTTTTGAGACTCCCACGATCTGAGCACCAAGGATATATGATGATGTCCTCCCTAAGGGCCATGTGTAGCTGGACCCTCGTCCCCATAAGGAGGAAGGAGTCGCCCGAACAATCGCGTTCTGGGCCCAGTATAGCTGGAGGCTAGCATCTCTGCCCCTCGGGTGATGGACATGTGCAGGCCCCTATCCCGGGATCCTTCTCCTGGAATTGGGCGTGACCGCAGGGCGGGGGTATGTTCCCACCTCCGATGGGTCCGCCGTATCGCGATAAGCGGATTCCTCCATGGTCCTAACCACACGACCTTAAACTATGTTGTCTGGTCCTACCACACGACCGTAAACTGTGACCGTCTTGGCCGCCCGACGAGAAACGGCACTGCATCGTGATGTTCTCCTCAGAGGACACTCACGTTGGGCGCTGGTTAATAACCACGCCATTTATCAATGCCTTTCATGGCTTGATTATTGTGGCGACGCCAGGGATTCCTTAATCACAGGCATGTCGCTGCACAAAGAAAAACCATCCACCTTTAAGAACAAACAAGAAATATCAAATACCGCTTCTTCTGTGTGCGAGGGTCAGACCCACACCCTTCCCCGCGCTGGTGCCCGATTGTGTTGCGCCGCGCTTCCAGAACTATGTAACGCCCCGACCCCAGCTACCCAGAGTCGGTGCATTACTTCATAACATTGGCATGATCACAAGAAAGATCAAATCCCGAAAGACCGATTAGTTTAGTAGCCTTGGAAACACTAGATATATTCATAAGTTTTACATTACATCATAAAATGAAAACTACTACAACAACATAAAGTTTCCAACGTCCACACTATAAACCCATAATATCCCTGCAAGTCAATCATAATTTACTTCTTCATTACCTGGGAAAAATAAAACATAAAAAAAGGGGTGAGCTCAAATGCCCAGTAAGGATAACAATATAGCGGAACATTCAAAATAAGCATAAACATTTAAGGCAATGAATTACTAAAACAAAAGACTTTTAAAAATTGAACTTCAACATAGTATGGCAAAAGTAAAATGAAATAATGCCATTTACTTGTTCACATGGATATTCTACTAATCGAATAATCACATGCAATATCAATAACCACTTTCATAATGTTGGAATGCATAATGCCAAACGTTAATTTCATTGTCTAGGCCTCATCCCAAGACCTAGGGGTTACTTCTAACCGGAACCCAACCCGGAGTGCCTCTAATAACCGGACACCAACCTGGAGTGCCTCTAATAACCGGACACCAACCCGGAGTGCCTCTAATAACCGGACACCAACCCGGAGGGCATACTTTTACCAGTCCCTAACCTGGAGGGCTTACTTTAACCAGTCCCCAACCTGGAGGGCTTACTTTTACCAGTCCCCAACCTGGAGGGCTTACTTTTACCGATCCCCAACCCGGAACATACTTGTTTAGCACATTCATCTGAAGAAAAGTTTGAAATATAACATAAACATTCGGGTTAAAACTAGCATACGAAATGTCAATAGTTTCACCATAAACCATGAATGGTATAAAATAGCACATCCACATTCAAACATATCACAAAACCTTCAATACAATATAGAAGTTTTGTATTATAATAAATCAACTTCAAATAATCTTAAAATCCATCAAAGTATGTTGACATAGATGAAATCAAAATTCTTTTAAAAGAAGTATCTCCTTTTATTTTGAAATCATTTAAGATCCATATAAAATAAAACATTTTCTTTGAAAATATTCTTATAAGCTTGTAAGGAAAGCTTCGACGATTTTATAACGGCGGAAAATAACCGCACCCGCCGTATAAGTTAAAAAAACATTCTTACCTCAATTCTGTCGAAAAGGTTAAAAAGGACCTTGTTTTGAAAACGACGGAAAGATTCCTTTATAAACCTCTTATAAAAAGTCAAACAAGGGTATAAATGACTTTAACCCATATTCTTGTAAATAGTAAAAATGTTTTGAAATACATTTCGAAGAAGCATGGATGTGGATGATAAAGAGATCCCAGTAGATTATTACGTATAATACAACCTCGGATAATGAAGAGATTGTGAAATAACCCTTACCTTGTACTTTTCCTTTGTTGGTGTAGGTTAAACTCCTGTATAATGGTGAAATAATTGTTATTAAATTATACAAGAATCATATACATTAATATGATATCATGTATGATCTTTTAACATTGCTTTATTAATAATATCTTAGTATTATCGTCGTTTCGGGTGATAATCGATTCGTTCTTCTTAAATGTTTGGTTACGTAAGACATGTTTGTAATGGATAGATTATATATTATTCATAATCAGAATGATATTAACATTATTTTTAACCCCAAAATGAGAATAAGACTTGAATGGATATGATGGAGAATGAATCTTATCGCGTTCGTGGAGACGGTAGTCCGTACGTGCGCACGAACGCTACTTCCATTTAATTTTTATTTTAAAAGAATCTAATCCAAATGATACATAGGTATATTACTATTCTAGTATAATATTTTATATATGTTACTTAAGTTCATTAACACCATCCTTTATACGTTTCATGTGTGGTATGAACGAGTCATATCATTTTAAGGGGGCGGTAGTCCGCACTTCCTCAAATGAAATTATCGTATGTATATACAACATGAAACGAATAATGGTATGAAATAAAATTGAATTACAGAAGCTTATATATAAAATATATATCATTAATATCATATTTAATTACAGTTCCATCATAATGGCCACCATGAGAGGTGGTAAGATGTATTTGAACAATCATCGTTTCGTGAGGCGTTAGTTTGCCATCCACAGAAACATTATGTTCATCATCCATTAGATGGAGTTGTGTGTATGTGTAGTTTGAATCCTTCTTATAACAACATCCTAGTATATTTAGGATACTGGTGTTGTTACAAAAGAAAGGAAATAAAAAGATTTTGGGGGTTGGAGAATCAAAATAAATGAAAATACTTTAAGAGAAATTGTTACCTTTAATTTAGGTAACTCACTTTGGTTGGAACCAAAGGACTTCTTGAAATGCTTTCTGCATAAGGGGAAGCTTCAAGGAGGAGGAGAGGGATGTGGGGAGCTTAGTTGGGCAGAGTTTGGACGAGCCAAGTGGCTTGAGAGGTGTGAGGAAAAGAGAAGGAGGAGTGCCCTTTTATAAGAGGGGTGAGGGGCACCTTTGGAAAAGCTAGAAATATTAATTTATAATAAATTCATATTCGGTTTCTAATGGCTCCAAAGTTTACTATTCAAAGGTTAAGGTGGGGATAGGTCGAAAACCACTCAACCAATAGAATTTAGACATGTTTGGGTACTTATATTAACCTTATCTTTAAGTATTAACTCTAAGTTAATTAGTTTCACTTTTACAATGTCTCTTTGTATTTTTATATAATATGGTTAATAAACTTACTATATACATCCAAGCGACCCCCAAGTGGTCCATTAATGAGGAACCTATCATAATATAAGTCTCTTGGCCGAACCTTAGATTTTTAGGAATTTAATATCAATTAATAATATAATATTTGTTTTAAGAACTCTTTTATGTCAATTTTGACACTATTCAATAGTTGATTTTTTTGAAACTCCTAACAGATTGATTACTTCGAACAAAGTCAATTAAATCAATCCTAATATATCATATTATCATATAAAATTAGTTTAATTCATTAAAAGTTTCATATTATAATTATTTGGGTATTTATAATATCAATTATTTTAATTTTTCACTATTATAGTAATTACTGCATCATCATTGTGTCATAAATAAAATAAATTATTCAATGTCTAAAAATTATAAATAAAATATCATTATGTAGGAAATCTTTTTAGCTTTCTAATGAATATTTATAATCTAAAATCCAACATATATAACCCTATGTAAAAATTTTTGTTCTAAAAGATATATGCTTGTGTCATTTTTGTATTCATTTTAACTAAATTAAAATAAAGTGCCATTATCACTTACAAGTGGATCCATGGGGTCCCAAAATAGACCCAAAGATGCCCATGGTCGACTATGTATCAACCAATAGGGTTAAGACACGTTTTAGGGTAATTTAGTATTATTATAATATTATTTTTTAACCCTTATTTACCGGATTTACCCTTAACCATGGTAAATAAAATATTTACCGCAGTAATTATTCAAAATGTCTAAAAATAAAAGTTACCCATTTACACAATTTGAACATCCTGATTCCAAATATGGAATCCATTTTCCTAAATTCAAAACACAGAAGTGGCAGAAATTAATTTAAAATTAATTCCCGCTGTCAAAACAAAAAGCGTTTTTTTAAGAGATAATAACTATCAAAAGATTGACACTTGTTTATGTTCGGTTTAATTGTAAAATTATGTCCAATGACCAACATTATATTAAATAGTAAAAATATATTCTAAATATACTTTAAAACCACTCAAATTCATAATTTATCACTATTAATTATTTTGATTAAAAAAGTTGTTTTTAATTAAAATTTAGTAATTTTCACTATTCATCAAAATATGAAAGTTATCCGAAAAGTACCAAAATTTTACCTTAGGCTAAATTTGATATTCCGAATCCAAAAATGAAGTCCATTTTAAAATATAAAATATATATAACTTCAAAAAGTAGGTATTACTATTCATAACAACTAGTTTGATTGGTTACGGTGTGTTAGAACTCGAAGTTGCGTACAACACACGCTACTGTTTTATCCAAAGGAAAGCGTACTGTGGACGCTTGGGATGTTTCATTTTAAATTTTTTGATGTCTCCATTTAGTCAAAAAGTTTAAAATATTGTATTTAAAAACGTTTCACTATTAGAAGTTGATAAAAGTGAAATACTGAAAATGAATTTGTTCTTGCATTATGACTAAGAAACTCATAATAGGGATTCTAAAATTATAAGGATTATATAAAGTTCAAAATGTAGTTAATACTATTCATGACCTCTTTTAATGGTGTGATTGAACTCGGTGTTGCGTGTAGTGCAAGTTATTGAATTATTTTTAAGAAATAACACACTCTGAAATCCTGGGGTGTTACAACTACGTTTGGCTTGATTCCCATCCTTATGGGATACGTAGGAACGCCCAGATGTTTGAAACTTCGGGTCCAGCCCCCCACCCCTTAGAGATTCCCCCTTCTCTGGGGAATCCGCCGCCTTCGGGTCACCCTCAAGGCGTGTCCCTTGACCCCTTGCAGTGGTCCACCGGTGTCAAGAGTACTCTGGTTTATTGCCAGGAGGGTCAGGTTCATCTTGGTCAGGTTCCTTCCACTTTTCAGGCTTCGTGCTCCCTTTCATTCGGACCCATCGCCTACGCCCTGGGTGGAGCCCCCGTGAGCGGTCTGGACACAATGCCTCAGTGCTCTCCCACCGACTCGGGCTGGTGCCCCCAAGGGCCTCGGGCAGCAAATCGATATGAATCCTGTGCTTGAGCGGTTGATGCTCGTTTGCTGCCTCATTCCATCAACGGTCAGTGCGATATTGATGCTGCTTTTCCGCCACGGTCGGCAGTACTCCGATATTGTTACGCTGGTGCCCCCAGTCCTTGAGTGAATGGCCGCATGATTCACATTACATTTTCCACCTCCCATTCTAGCCAGGCGAAACCTCGACACTCTTGACACTATCCCTCAGTGAATCTTTGCATATCCAGGGGATGGGACCACGATGTGGCGTGCTTTGAGGTTCTTATGGTCCGAGCTCTAAGACCTTAAACTAAGATCTACCCCTATGGTCCAAGCTCTACGACCTTAAACTAAGATCTCCCCAAACGGGGTTCTACGTCCCGCATGACGTTAAAACTGCACTTTCAGAACTATGTGTGGCTTGATCTCCAGCCTGATGGAGTACGTAGGAACGCCTGGGCATCTCGACTCGGGCCCAGCCTCAGGGATCGATAAGTCCCGCCCCTCCTCGTCGCCGGCCATCTGGCCTGGCTTCTGGTAGAGTGGTGCAGTTGTGATATTCTCCCCGATCCAGCTCGGGATGCCCCATTGCAATGATGGGAAGCAACAGTTTCCTCATCAAAGAGGTTCTGTCTGAGAATTGGGGTGATTCACGGCCAGATTAGTACATCCGCCTAATACGCTTTCCCCATGGTGGCGCAATTTTGAGAGCGTTAGATTCTGTCCGAACAAATCGTCACTTCTCCCCACGCTTCGCATGCCCTGTTGATCTGGATTTCCACCCTTGTGTCTGAAGGAACCCCCAAAGTGGCATTGATGATGACATGTGATCCGCCTCCTGCAAATATGACCTTCGGTCCATCTATTGCAGTAGTATGGTCGATTGATCCATTCTCCGCTTGCCATCTTGGGCATTTCCTGGAAGGCCGACCATCGTGGATTTCTGAATTCGGGACATGCGATTCACCCTTTCTCATTTCCCTATGTTCGGATAAAATCTTAACGCCCCTAGCGTTGTCCTGTTCGTGTGTCGGAACAAGTTGGGGGGATGATACATTGATTAGGTCTGAGGTCTCCTTTCTTAGGAATGATTTCCCTCTTTTCTTTAGAAATCCAGGCCCAATTACGGATGCCTGAAGCCTGGTTAACGCTCCCGCGAGACAATGAATTGTGGTTGAGCATGTTAAGCCAAAAGATGCAGATAAATATATTGGTTCATACAAATGGATCGAAATATTGAGTAGCGGAAGCAAATGTTCTGGGAGTGTCAAAAACAAAGCCCCTAGGGATTAGCGTGCTGAATAAGTCTTTCTAACGCCGCTACCCTTTGGCTGGCGGCCTCCAGAGCTGCTTCTCGCTCTCTGCGTGCCCTCTCCTCGTCGGCGGTCGCAGCACGCAGTTCGTCAATTCTTGTCTGTGCACGCTCCCGCTCGACTTGAAGTGTGACCATCTGTTGGCCCGCCTCCGTCAGCTGTACCTGGGCATCAACCAGCTGGGCCGTTAATTGCTCCACAAGCTCAGTGCACGCTGCGACGAAGGCCTCCTTCTCTGACGCCTGCCCTTCGAGGCGCCGAACATCCTACTCCACCACGAGGAGCGCCCGCGTGTTCTCCGACATGTCCCGACATTGTGTGACGTCGGCACGTCGGCGGCTCTCGCGCATCTTTTCGGCCATGAAATCACGGACCGTCAGATGGAGGCGTTGAGCATCAGCTCCCCCGGCACACAGGAAGCGCAGCCAGGTTTGAAGTGATCCCATGCGCCCCAGCCACTCCGATGGGTCTCGCTTGAGGAAGCGCTGGATGCACTTCCACCCCCTGCGTCGCGTTATCCGGCTCTCCTCAACAGCCTCCGTGTCCGAGTCGTCCATCTCCTCGGGGTCGGCAGGCCGGTAGGCAGGGAAGGCAGCCAGCAGGTCTGCTGCGGGGTCCGCCCCTGGAGTCGTGTGGGTTAAGGGATGAGGCGTGCGGAATCGGAAGAGGCTGGTAGAGAAGTTTGAGAGTTGGCACGCAATCCTAGTGGACGGCGCGCAATTGGGAAGTCTGTCGCGTAAAACCCCGGGTGCTCGCGCAAAAACAGGCCGAAATCCGGATGGGTTTGCGCGACGAACGGGTGAATTCCGCGCCGGAAATGGCAATTTCGCGCACGAGAGATTGAAAGCTTTTCGCGCGGAAGGCCAGTGTACGGTACGGGGGAACCATGGCCCCTATTTATAGGCGAGGCCGGGTGTCCGCGCTGCGCGGAAAGCGCTTTGCGCGACCGCGACAGTGAATTTCGCGCCCGACACCCTTTTTTGGGCGCCACAGTCCCGTGCCGCCCTGGACTTCGGCATTCCGGCGTCTCCCTCAGAACCCGATCGTTGCGACCTCTCGCCGATCAGATTCCGAGGGGGGGCTTTTGTAGATGCCGGAAAAGTCCGTTGTTCCCAAACGAAGCTCCGGATGCGGAAAGCGAGGTCATATTTGGAGTCAGAAGCATGTTTCGGAGGGCCCGGAGGACTTGCGCGGAATTTTGGAGACCCGCGCGCAAAGTTGAAGACAGGCGCGCAAACCTCCCGGGATGCGCGCAATGCGCTGGGCCGGTGCGCAATTTTGCGCGCCCGTGGACCGTGCGACTCCCTTGCGCGCCGGGCCCGATTCCGCGCCCACGAAGGAAATTCCGCGCCCGCGAACCGGATTCCGTGCCCGGGGTTGCCTATAAATATAAGGCGACCCCCGACGTTTTAAAGGTGTGGCCGGAATTCGAAGAGTCGCTCGTTCGCGCAATCCAACCCCCTCCGCACGCAATGCCGATCTTCAGGTAACCTCCTTTCTTTCGCGCAATAAAGCCTTGGGGTTCGCCTTCGCGCGCAATCCCTTCGCCTCCTTTCCTTTGAAACAACTCTTCACCCAAAGGCCTTCGCGCGCAAAAGAAGCCTCTTGCGCGCAATTGCCCCCGGGTGCGCGCAATCCAGCCCGATTGCGCGCACCCCCCTTACTAAGAGGCCATTCGTTAAAGAATGATCTGTTGCCCCCGCACGCTATCCGAAGCCCGGTGCGCGCAATCTCCATCTTCCGCGCGCAAAGCGCTGGCCCAATTGCGCGCCAGCCTGCCCATTTGCGCGCCGACCCGTGGTATTGCGCGCCAAGCTTCTCTTTTGCGCGCAATCCGCCGAGGTCGCCCCCTTTGACCCCCTGAGTGTACCCGCCTGCGTGGCGCCCGATGATCTTCATCCCGGGTGCCCGCGCCATGCGTTGTCTTCCCGTGCGGCCCTCCAGGCTCGCGCGAAGTGACACGAACCCATTGGCGACATCACACTTCGTCCGCGCTGCAAGACGTTAAACTGCCAGGTGTTTCGTCCAACATGACGTTAAACTGTACCACATCCAAGATGCACGACGTTAAACTGCCTAGCATATCGTCCGAGCTATAAGACGTTAAACTGTTCATCATTCGTCCTGCATGACGCTAAACTGCACCACGTCCGCGCTGTAAGACGTTAAACTATTCAGCATTCGTCCAACACGACGTTAAACTGTACTTCGTCCGGAAAGACATTAAACCGTCCGCGTCACCCGATCCCATGCCTCGCACGCAGGGTTCCCCTCCCGGTTTGGATGTGGCCCCCACCCGCTCGTCTCTGCAGGGATGTCGGGATTGGAGTGGCCTTCACCCACGGGGGTAAAGTATTACAGACAGAACGAACTACATGGACTTTGATCCCTGTCTCCTAAACAGGGTACGTAGGAAGCCTCTCCGAGGTTCAAGTCCACCACCTGGTCGTCCCGGTCGTATTCACGTCGGTTCGTCCATCAGTGGACCCCTCCCGGGTTCACACTTGCGTCAATTCACCTATGAATCTGCCCTTGTGGGAGACTGCACATGTGTATCTCCATTGTGCTTCCCCACTGCCTTTTTCTCCTTTCAGCGTCCAGCATGACGTGAAACTGTGATCCACCTGGCGGTTCCATCCCCCTCTGTGCGAGGTGGTTCGGTTCAATCCTCCGCCCGGTAGCCTCGACCTCTTCGTGAGTCGGCTCGCCGACGTCCAGCATGACGTTAAACTGTATATCCGAACTACGCTGACTTTGATCCGCGCTAACGCGCGGTACGTTGGAAGCCTCTAAGGGGTCCAAGCTCTTCACTCCATCATCCATCCTGATCCTTACCCGGGCCGCCACATCCCGGTGGGGTCATGCCACTTCATTCCACTCCACTTCACTTGGGAAGCCGCCCATGTGCTGGCCCCAGCATCGGAGGTTCCCCGCAAAGGGTTCTGTCATCTGATCCACTTCTCGTGTTGATCAGTCCGATGCCGTCCCCGCTGGACGTTAAACTCGCGGCATACCCCGTGTTAAACATGGGAAGATGAGGAAAACCTCAGGTAACACAGTTCCCCGCACCCAGCGTGGGATGCCTCAGGCCATCACGCCTTCGAGAAGCCCTATTAGGGACGGAAGGCAAACATGCAGGGCCGCAGTGTTAAGACACGCCCCCAGCACCCAGAGCTACCCGGTCTCCTCACCGCAGGTTGCTGCCCCGACCAGACCCCTTGGAGCGTCCGGGCGGAAGCAGCGTAATTAACCGGTGTCCATGGAGACATGGCGCCGGGAACGAGATTCACGATCATGTCTTAAATCTATGAGGGAGACCCGGATTAGGCAACGAGTTCCGAGGAGACGTCCACGGAAGGAGGAGCCGACATCCCATCATCCCGGTTTCGATCAAGGAGCAGACGCCCCTAAATAAGGGACGGATGTCGCCCGCCTTTGGAAAGCGGGACTGCGGGGCCACAAGCCGCACGCCCATCCCCTCGGGTCGACGGGCGCACGCGCGAACGCGTCCTGGCGGAACAGCGTCGGAACAGGGAATGCGAAGCGTGGGGCGGAGTGACGATTTGTTCGGACAGAATCTAACGCTCTGAAAATTGCGCCACCGTGGGGAAAGCGTATTAGGCGGATGCACTAATCTGGCCGTGAATCACCCCAATTCTCAGACAGAACCTCTTTGACGAGGAAACTGTTGCTTCCCATCATTGAAATGGGGCATCCCGAGCTGGATCGGGGAGAATATCACAACTGCACCACTCTACCAAAAGCCAGGCCAGACGGCCGGCGACGAGGAGGGGCGGGACTTAGCGATCCCTGAGGCTGGGCCCGAGTCGAGATGCCCGGGCATTCCTACGTACTCCATCAGGCTGGAGATCAATCCACACGTAGTTCTGAAAGTTCAGTTTTAACGTCATGCGGGACGTAGAACCCCGTTTGGGGAGATCTTAGTTTAAGGTCGTAGAGCTTGGACCATAGTGGTAGATCTTAGTTTAAGGTCTTAGAGCTCGGACCATAAGAACCTCAAAGCACGCCACATCGTGGTCCCATCCCCTGGATATGCAAAGATGCACTGAGGGATAGTGTCAAGAGTGTCGAGGTTTCGCCTGGCCAGAATGGGAGGTGGAAAATGTAATGTGAATCATGCGGCCATTCACTCAAGGACTGGGGGCACCGGCGTAACAATATCGGAGTACTGCCGACCGTGGAGGAAAAGCAGCATCAATATCGCACTGACCGTTGATGGAATGAGGCAGAAAACGAGCATCAACCGCTCAAGCGCAGGATTCATATCGATTTGCTGCCCGAGGTCCTTGGGGGCACCAGCCCGAGTCGGTGGGAGAGCACTGAGGCATTGTGTCCAGACCGCTCACGGGGGCTCCACCCAGGGCGTAGGCGATGGGTCCGAATGAAAGGGAGCAAGAAGCCTGAAAAGTGGAAGGAACCTGACCAAGCTGAACCTGACCCTCCTGGAAATAAACCAGAGTACTCTTGACATCGGTGGACCACTGCAAGGGGTCGAGGGACACGCCTTGAGGGTGACCCGAAGGCGGCGGATTCCCCAGAGAAGGGGGGATCTCTAAGGGGTGGGGGGCTGGACCCGAAGTTTCAAACATCCGGGCGTTCCTACGTATCCCATAAGGATGGGAATCAAGCCACACGTAGTTCTGGAAGCGCGGCGCAACACAATCAGGCACCAGCGCGGGGAAGGGTGCGAGTCTGACCCTCGCACATAGAAGAAGCGGTATTTGATATTTCTTGTTTGTCCTTAAAGGTGGATGGTTTTTCTTTGTGCAGCGACATGCCTGTGATTAAGGAATCCCTGGCATCGCCACAATAATCAAGCCATGAAAGGCATTGATAAATGGCATGGTTATTAACCAGCGCCCAACGTGAGTGTCCTCTGAGGAGAACATCACGATGCAGTGCCGTTTCTTGTCGGGCGGCCAGGACGGTCACAGTTTACGGTCGTGTGGTAGGACCAGACAACACAGTTTAAGGTCGTGTGGTTCGGACCATGGAGGAATCCGCTTATCGCGATACGGCGGACCCAGCGGAGGTGGGAACATACCCCCGCCCTGCGGTCACGCACAATTCCAGGAGAAGGATCCCGGGATAGGGGCCTGCACATGTCCATCACCCGAGGGGCAGAGATGCTAGCCTCCAGCTATACTGGGCCCAGAACGCGATTGTTCGGGAGACTCCTTCCTCCTTATGGGGATGAGGGTCCATCTACACATGGCCCTTAGGGAGGACATCAGCATATATCCTTGGTGCTCAGATCGTGGGAGCCTCAAAAGACACCATTACCCTGGTCGGTCTGCCTAACGTGTAAAGGTGTACTGAAGGTCAGTATGAAGAGAGTGTCGAGATTCCACTACAACGCACAAAGGCGGAGTGTGATGAGGACTGCGCAACCAATATTCAGAGCCTGAAAGAGCCGACATGGTGATCAAGGATGTCGCTGACCATATTCGCAACATAACATCCGATCGCGTCAGCCTAGGACGGGGCAAGCAAACGAGCATCAACCGCTCAAGCGCAGGATTCATATCGATTTGCGGCCCAGGACCCGCCGGTAAATCGACCCGGAGCGGTAGGAGAGTACTGAGGCATCGTACCCAAACCGCTAACGAGGAACCCTTTGAGTGAAGGCTCGAACAAGAGGAAGCGCGAGGCCCGACAAGCAACACAGGACTTGCCGGGATTGAATCCGACACCACGGGTCATAGACCTGAGTACCCAAAACATGTTAACAGATCACCGGAAAGGGTCGGAGGACTCACCCTGAGAGCAACCAAAAGACGGCAGATCCCCGTGATCAACCAAGAGACGGGGCTAGACCTGAAACACAAGCGTCCAGGCGGTCCTACGTATCCCATAAGGATGGGAATCAAGCCGTACGTAGTTCTCGAGAGGCAGTTTGACGTCATGCAGGACGATGAGGGGTGTGAGGTAGTCCCATACACGGGGGAGGTGTATGGCGCGGCCAGTAGACCGGCGTGAATGAGGGCATAGCCCCGCGTTCACGCCATACGCCTTGCAAAAAAAGGAGGGGAACTGGGGCCAGAGGCCCAACGCGGGATAGAGATTCCCGAGAAATGGGGCTGGGCCTGAAACATGAATGTCCAGGCGGTCCTACGTATCCCATTAGGATGGGAATCAAGCCGCACGTAGTTCTTGAAGTGCATTTTAACGTCATGCAGGACGAAAAGAAAAAGGGGGGAGCGGAAGGCATCCCCAAATGTGGGGGGCGTACAGCGTGGCGAGCAAACCGACGTGAATGAGGGAATAGCCCCGCGTTCACACCATACGTCGCATACCCAGAGGCAACTGGGCCAAGGGCCCGATATGGGATGGAAATTCCCGAAGGATGGGGCAGGGCCTGAAACATGACTGTTTAGGCGGTCCTACGTATCCCATAAGGATGGGAATCAAGCCGCACGTAGTTCTTGAGGGGCAGTTTAACGTCATGCAGGACGAAGACGCTTGGTAGTTTAACGTCTTGCAGAGCGGACGTGGTACAGTTTAACGTCATGTTGGACGAATGCTGAACAGTTTAACGTCTTGTAGCTTGGACGTTATGCTAGGCAGTTTAACGTCGTGCAGCTTGGACGTGGTACAGTTTAACGTCATGTTGGATGAAACACTTGGCAGTTTAACGTTTTGCAGCGCGGACGAAAGTGCACTCAGGCAAAGTACTGCTTGAGGAACCTAGCGTTGGTGGGAGGAGTGACACGCTCACCATCCATAGTTTCTAGGGAGTACGCACCATTGGGATAGACCTTGTGGACAACAAAAGGTCCCTCCCACTTGGGCTCCAACTTGGGTGGCTTCCTGCTGGGGATCATTGGCGCTCTTAGGGCCAGTACTAGGTCACCCTGCAGGAATGAGCGGAGGCGAACCTTCTTATTGAAAGCTCGAGCCATTCTTCTTTGATGCCTCTCCAAGTTGTGCAAAGCGCGAAGCCTATTCTCATCCAGTGCTTCCAACTCGACTAGATGGGCTTCAGTAGCTCTGTCCGGCGCTTGCTGGTCGTAGACCGCAGTGCGCAAGGACGGTAACTGGATCTCGATGGGCAGGACGGCCTCAGCTCCATACACCAGGGAATAAGGGGTCATCTGGGTGGAATTGCGAGTCGTCGTCTGATAAGCCCAGAGGGCGTTGGGGAGCTTGTCCGGCCAGCTCTTCTTGTTCTGACCAACCATCTTTTGCAGAATGTTAGAGAGGGTTTTGTTAAACACCTCAATCTGTCCATTCGCCTGCGCATGATAGCGAGATGTATGGTTCGAGCGAATGTTGTACTTGGCGTACAACTTCTTCAACTCGGCTGCTCGGAAATTGGCTCTGTTATCCGTAAGGATAGCGTGAGGCACTCCAAATCGATGAATGATGATGGAGGTCACGAAGTCAGCGATCGAACAGGATTTGACCTCTCTGAGCGGAATCGCCTCTGCCCATTTGGAGAAGAAGTCTGTGGCGGTCAGAATGAACCGGCACTGGCGAGCCGTCGTCGGCGGGTAAGGTCCCACAACGTCCAGACCCCAGACTGCAAAGGGCCAAGAATACCTAGTGGTATGGAGAGGCTCCGGTGGCCGGTGCACAAAGTTCTCATGAACCTGGCACGCATGGCACTTCCTAGCATATTCGATTCAGTCATGGATCATGGAGGGCTAGAAGTATCCCAACCTCCGAATCTGGTGGGACAGCTTCGGCCCAGTCTGGTGGGCACCACATGAACCAGCATGAACCTCCTGCATGACTCGTGGGATCTCAACTCCTTGAAGGAAACAGAGGATAACACCATCAAATCCGCGCTTATAGAGGATTTTCTCCAGGCTGGGACTGCTCTGGAGGACAAATTGCGATGCGCGGCGTCGAACTCGCTCGCGCTCGGCCCGATCCGACGGGAGAATGCCATGTTGGAGGTACTCAACCAAAGGCGCCCTCCAATCAGAGGCTGATTCGACTGCCATATCTGGGGTACTCGGGGCTCCGGGCACAGGGGCAACCGTGGTGAGATTACTTACCGATGGGCCGCGATCTCCTTCCGGGATAACGAGAGCGATGAGCCTGCGGTGCGTCACGCGGATGATCAGGTTGTCCTGTTCAGGCTCCGTGAGTGACGCAGCAAGGCTGGCCAAAGCATCTGCTCGACCGTTCTGCGACCGGGTAATATGGACAATTTCTGGCTGAGAAGGAAACTGGGCCATCAGGAGGAGGGTGCACTCCAGAAATGGCACAAGTTCCGGCTTCCTGAAAACATAGTCGCCATTGATCTGCTTAACGACCAGCTCGGAGTCCCCTTTCACACACAGATGGGGCACGTCGATCTCGAGAGCTAACTCGAGGCCGGTGATGAGGGCATGGTATTCCGCCTCATTGTTGGTACAGCCCTCTGAAAACAGGAAAGAGTATGGCAGCACGGCTTGCTCTGGGGTAATGAAGACGATACCCAAACCCACTTTGTTGAGCTTAGGATTATCGAGTCTTCTACCGGTGGGGCTCCGGGAGGTACCGTCAAAGTGCATCTGCCAGCATGGATCAGCTCGATCGACCGAGAGAATGGCCTCATCAGGAAAGCCTAGATCCAGCGGCTGATCCGCGGAGGTCGGGTGAGCATCCAGAAAGTCTGCCAATGCTTGCCCTTTGATGGCCTTCTGAGACACATACCTGATGTCGAACTGCTGTAGAATCACAGCCCACCGCGCTAGACGGCCAGTCAACATAGGCCGGCTCAGGATATATTTCAACGGGTCTACCCGAGAAACCAATTGTACCTCGTGGTGCTGCAAGTAGTGCCGTAATTTCTGTATGGAAAATACGAGCGCCAGGCAGCTCTTCTCGATGGGGGAATACCTAACTTCTGCATCGAGGAGCATGCGACTGAGGTAATAGAGGCTATTCTCTATTCCCTCGTTGTTCTTTTGGGCGAGAAGGGCACCAAGGGACCGTTCCAGGGCGGTCACATAAAGGACCAGTGGCTTCCCGGATACAGGCGGCATTAGAACCAGAGGTTGAAGCAGGTACTGCTTGATTTCCTCGAAAGCGGTCTGACACTCTTTATCCCATACATAGGTGGCACCTTTCTTCATGAGTTGAGAAAAGGGCTTACACTTGCCGGCCAGATTCGCGATGAATCGGCGTATATAGGCTAAGTGGCCTTGGGACCCTTGCAGTTCCCGGATGTTACCTGGGGGAGGAATCTTGCTAATCGCCCTGATCTTCTCTGGGTCAATCTCAATACCCCGGTACCTTACCACAAAGCCAAGAAACTTCCCGGAGGTGACCCCGAAGGCACACTTCAACGGGTTCATCTTCAGGCAGCGAGACCGGAGGAAGCCGAACACTTTCTCAAGATCTTTGAGATGGTCATGACGTGGCGTGATTTGACCACCAAGTCGTCGACGTAGCATTCCACCATTGTGCCGAGGATTGGCTTGAATATGCGGTGGATCGCCCGTTGATAGGTGGCACCTACATTCTTCAGGCCGAAGGGCATAACCTGGTAACAAAAGATACCTTGGGGGGCCCTGAAGGCAGTGAACTCCTCATCCTCAGGGGCCATCCAGATTTGGTTGTATCCGGAGTATCCATCCATGAAGGAGAGGGCTTGGAACCATGTCGTGGCGTCAATCAACAGCTCTGTCACCGGAAGGGGAAAATCATCCTTCGGACAGTGGCGGTTGAGATCGCGGAAGTTGATACAGACTCTGATCTGCCCATTCTTCTTCCTGACCGGCACAATGTTGGCCAGCCATTTGGGGTACTAAACTTCCATCACGAAGTTGGATTTGATAAGCTTGTCAACTTCAGCCTCAACCATGGCACCGTGGAATGGGTGCATCTTCCTGGGAGGCTGCTTGAACCAGCGATGGTTCGCCGGGAGACCAAGGCGGTGGACGGCTACCTGAGGATCTAGCCTCGGCATCTCGTCATAGCCCCAAGCGAACACATCACGGTGCTGCCTAAGGAAGTCCACGTACTACTGCCGCTCCTCAGAGGACATGGCGGCACTAACCAATGTGGGTCTTGGATCTGCCTCGGTTCCAAGGTTCACCTGTACTAACTCATCGACCGTGGCGGAGACTCCCTCCTCAAAGGCTGGGGGTGCATCTTCCACGTCCTCTCCACTCGGGGAGGGATCGTCCACGGTAGAGACTGCGTTGGAAACTGCATTGGGGCTACCAGATCCTGCTGGGCCGCTGGTGCTGGCATGGGCGGTCGCGGTCATCTCATCAGGAGACTCACAGGCCGTCGAGACCATGGCTACGTCCAACCGTTGAATCGGGAGGACGTAAGCGTCATCCAAGCTTGCCCAGGGATCACTTGCAATAGCGACAGGCTCAACCTCACCTGCCAGGATCTGCTTATCCTTTCTCTTGTAATAGTCCGCGTCCAGATAGCGGGATTCACATGAGGCAAAAGGAGAGACATCTCCCTGAAGCATGCCTACTCGACCGTTAAGGGAGTATTTGAGGCATTGGTGGTATGACGAGGGAACCGCCGCATGAAGGTGGAGCCATGGACTGCCCATCAATGCGTTATACTAAGTGTCTTGAGAGACTACCATGAATTCGGTGTTGGCAACCAGGTCACCGAACTAGGTCTTCAAACGTATCTTGCCGACCGGAGTTTGCTCGGTGCGGTCGTACCCCTGGATCCTGAGGTCGGAGGGAATCAAGTCATCCTCAGACAACCCCAATCTCCGGAGCGTTCGAGTGGGAATCAGGTTAATCCCGGACCCCGTGTCGACAAGACAGCGCCGGACTTCAAGGCCATTGAACTGGCCAGTAACATATAGCGGGTGAATGTGCCCCTATATAGGAGGGTCTTCATCCTTACCAGAGAACGAGATAACTGCCTGACATTCGGCATCCTCAATCATTTCGGCGTGAAAGGCCTCTGCAGCCGCAACCTCTGTCTCAAACTGAAGGGGGCTTTTCAGGGCTTCAGCGAGCGCCTCGCGCATCTCAGATGACATGCGCAGAGCCTCAAGGATGGAGAGCCTTGCTGGTATGTCGGCCAAGTGCTTCAGGACATCATACTTTTTGGCCAAGCGCGAGCCCCTGGTTGCAGGAGGTTGCTCTGCGGTTGGAGGCATGACGGGCCTTGCCGGTTGGACCGGCGGCCGACTGGTGCTTGGCGCATCTCGCTGTTCATTGGTTGAAGCCCGGGAAGTAGTCACCGTATTGGGGTCAGGAGGCCGGGATGGACTCGTGGTAGGGCGGAGCTGATCGCGACGCGGCTGAGGCGATTCTGCCTGGTCCCACACCACAAACAGTGGCGGAGGCGAATCCGTCATCCCCGGATGGGGGGGCTGCGCACGCTGAGCTCGGTCTTGAGCCTGCTGCCTAGTCTCAGTGGCGTGCACGGCCTGGCTAGAGGTACCAACTGCTGTTCCCCGGCGACTCCTGTTGTTGCGGTTCCTCCGACGGTGGCGACGACCGGGGACACTGGGGAGGTCCACCTGGTGTTCTTCAATGTCGGGAACCGAAAAGGGATTTACCAGCTCGACGGTATTAACCGAAGTGTACCCAACACTGTCATCGGATGAATCATCCACCACTGGGCGGATCCGGGGAGGGATCCCCATCTCCAGGGGCATGAAATCGCCGAGAGTGCGGGATAGCGGCGGAACTGGCGGGGCGCGCTCTTCCTTCTTGCGCCGCCGCCGTTTGCTCTTCTCGGAAGAGGCAGGCTGGGACGACGATGCCGAAGCAGCACCCGCAGATTCTGAGGGCTCAGGCTGATTCAAGCGCACACGGATGATTCCATGGGCGTGAATGATCGTCTTGCGGGCCATCCAGTTATTATACTTCTAGGATCCGCGGTCGGAGACCAGCTGCCATTCGTCCTCATTGGCGCTATCGTCATCTGATCCCACGAACACGCCCGCCACTTGTGCTGGAGCCAGGCCCAACCTGATTACATTGTTGTTAATCTGGTCTTGGAGCCAGTCCTTAAACACATAGCACCGCCAGATGGTGTGCCCCATGGCCCGATGGTAAGGGCAGTAGCGGGGGTTATCCGTGAGATGTGCCTCCTCCAGCCTCCAACACTCAGGCAGTCGCACAATCCTCTGCTCCAGGGCGCTCCGGAAATAACCGGGGACCTGATCCTCGTGAAATGAGTAAGTCAGGTATCGCGGGCCCCTGGGAGCGTGGTCTTGACGAGGGGCTGGAGGGGCCTGCCGAGGAGGTGGACCCTGATTATCTCGCCTGGGTTGTGGCGGTACATTACGTGGAGGGGCCGGCCGGTTCTGGGGCTGCCGCTGCTGGGCCGGGAACTGAGCCCGTGGAGGCGGATTCCTATGAGGCTGTGGAGCTGGCCTCACCGGTAGCAACTCCAACTGCCTGGGGGCCTCTATCTGGGCAACAGCAGCGGGCTCAGCCATACTGACTCTCCTTGCAGGGATCATAGGAGGCAGCGGATTTGCCTGACTGGCCTGTTGCAAGGCTTCCTCAAGACGTTGAGCTTTGTCTGAGAAGTCCCTGAACCCTCCGGGGTAATTCTGAGTGATCAAGGAAGGGACCATCTCGGTCTTGACGTTCCCGACGCACATTGTCAGCAACTGCTCTTGAGTCAATGGCATGTCAAGGGAATACGTGAGACCCTTTCATCGGGCGACGAAATCCGTGACTCGCTCATCAGGCCTCTGCTTGCACTTGAAGAGGTCTGCGATACTCATATTCCGGGTCGTGGAACTGAACTGGTAGAGGAACTGTCTACGAAGGTCCTCCCAGCTAGTTATCGACCCGACGGGGAGCTGGCTGTACCAGACAAATGCTGGCCCTTCCAGTGTTTGGACAAAGCAGCGAAGCTTAGCGGCCTCCTGCTGCGCCGGAGTTCCCAACATAGGCCCGCACCTCGAGTTGAAATGGGCCAAATGTTGTGGAGGATCTCCAGTCCCGTTGAAGGGGGCGAAAGTGGGGTTCCCGAATCCCGGAGGTGCCGGCATGTCATCCACCCATGCTGGGTACGGCTTGCCGTCCGGTGGGATTGCCACTTGCCGAGTCTCCAAGGCTTCCAAGCGGGCGATGAGTGCCGCCATCGGATTGTCCGGACATGGGTTCCAGGCCTGAAGAGGATCTCTAACCACGAGCGCATTGCATGGCCCTTCAATCAGGTTGTCGAACTCGGCAGCTCGTGGGATGGCGGGAAGAGCGGCCCTTGGAGCAGCGGGAGGAATCCGAGCGGGGTCTCTCAGGTAGTCACGCCGCTCGGGAGGGTGCGGTGAAACATACCGCGCCCTCTTTCCATAGGCAATGGCCTCTCCCCTGTCGGAAAACACGGCATAATCACGGTTGCCCGGGAGAGCCTCATCGAGGGGTGGTTGTTCCTGTCCCTGCTGTCCTGGCCTAGGATCACCGTAGTCAGGCCGCCGCTCTGCAGCACGCTCGGCGAGGAGCTGGTCAACCAGCTTCTTCTTCTCGGTGAGCTGTTGACATAGCGTGGCCTTCTCGGGATCCTCCTCTACCCTCTGCATGGAGGCAGATGGGTCGGCGGGCTTTATAGCCCCGCCGTGCTCTTTACCTTTGCTGACGTTCTGGCTCAACGTCAGTGCTTCAGTGGGTGCGGGGAGACCCAGGAGGCTCCTCTGGTGACGAGTAACCCTCACTGACGGATCCAACGATGGATTTTCTTTGGGGGGAGAGCCCCCGTCGAGAAGTTCCAAGTCGTTCCCCTCACCCGACAGGTCAGCCATATTGACCGTTTCCGTCCCTGGGGATGTACCCTCAGGGCCACCCAGCGAATCAAGCTGTCGGCGAATCGCACTGAAGTGTAGGGCAGCGTACTGCCCCCATCCACGGATATGTACGTGGGAAGTGGCTTCCTCGATAACCTTGCGGAGTACTTGAAAACACTCAACGCATCGTTGTTGGAGGGCCTCGTGGTGCCCAAATGACCCGGGGTGCCGAACCGCGGGGAGCGTGGCCAGGTCAATTTGACGGCACTTCTCACCAATATCCTCCAGGTGCGCTTGACTCCCGGGATATGTCATTTTTAGGAGGTGAAGACGGGAGTGAGTCTCCCGGAGAGTTCGGCGAAAGCGTTCGAACTCATCCGAGGTGAGCGATTCGGGTGCATCAAAGTCCGGTCCTGCGACTGGCCAAAACTTCTCAGGGAAGTGGCCCTCTGCAAGGACGGTCCAGAAGCTCCACGACTCAAACTCGGGACCCAGGTCTCCTTGGTCCTCTTCAACGACTGGGAATGGATGGGGAACCGGCAGTGGTGCTGAGGCGGGCCGCCGGGCCGACGGGCTGGCCGGCGGTGAATGCGGCGAGCAGGCCGATTGGCCTCCATATCCTGGGCCGCCCTCGGAGGGTGGCGGTGCCCCAGCTACCACATCACGATAGGACGGGCCGACGAGCGAACATCCTTCCGTAGCGTCGGTGCTCGCCGAGGGTGCACTAGATCGTGGTTCGACCGTCGGTCCCCAGAAAAAGTCTCCGGCTTCTCCGATCGAGGCAGAAGGCGCTTCCAGAGGGGTCGGTACCAACCGAAAGCTTGATCCTTGGGGGTCTACCAGGTCCTCACTACTCCGGATATACCTTCAGAGAGAAGCGGGGATCGTATCGATCTCGCTCTCGGGAAGTACGAGGCTGACGTGCCGCATTCCTACCCCTGCCCCTAACTGGCGGGATCGGGGGGAGGGCTCCGTCGCCGAATCATACTCCGCCTCTGTATCAGAGAAACGAACCGGTCGGATCTCTGTCCGGAATTCCGTAACATTCTTCCCTCGACATCGACGCCTCGCCTTCCTGCCCCTGGGTGGTTCTTCGGGGCGTGGCTGATCTCTGTCCTGGCGTCCTCTGGCCACACCGGTGCTGGGGCCAAGAGGACTGGAAACCAAGGTGCGAGGAGCACCGAGACAGATATCAAAGGGGACACGGGGAGAGATGATTCCGGGCAGGCCTCCGGGCCGGGATCGGAAGGTGGGGTGACCCATGCCTCTTGGATCGGCCACACGGAGTAGACCCTGTTGGTGAATAGCGCTACCGCGAGGTGGTCCGCGGTGGCTATTGCCTGTACCAGCAACCGGGAGAGTCGACCCAACATGCCTTTGGGGCAGTCGGGGCCTCGATCCAAGTCGGGCATAGAAGTTCCCCTACTCCGGATGCGCAGGGGTCTGGTGACTGGAGCCAGCAGTGGCTTGAGCCAACGCGGCCGCTGTTGCTAGGGCCCCAAGGTGGGCATCCTCTTCCGCTCATGCCCGACGTTGGCGTCGGGACAAACGAGTCGGGATGAGCGGTGCGGGCAGGTGGAGAGCCCGTTCTTCGACTTGAGAAGCCTGGCGGCGGTGTCGCCGTGGCCTGACAGGAGCCCTTATCGCAGATCCCTGGAGAGAATCTCGGATAGGGTGGTCCTGGACATCTTCCACCTCATTCGCATAGGGGAAGGAGCTGTCGGAGCGTTCCGGGGATAAACTCCCGAAGTGGTTGGACGTCAAGGTAGGCAGCGGTGCCTCACTGCGCGGCCCTCGGGGGCGGCGTTGGTGGAGAGGTGCAGCTTCCTCGAGGTCTAGGCGAGCCTTGTCCCTGGTGGGGATGACTCCCTCTTCCTCATATCTCCGCACCAAGTTGTTGATCACCCTTCTCTGGATGACCTCTGAGGGGGAGAGAAGGCGTGGTTTCCCCGCAGCTGCGGCTGCTGGGACGGCTGTGGAACAGGCGGGACCGCGCAGAGTAGCCGCGTCGGTGTTTCCCCTACCCCTGCGCCACTGGGCGGGTGGCGATCGGGCACTGGATCGGGCGACCTGATTCCTGAAGATAGGGAGAAGAACCCATTATTACTGACAGTAAAAGGAATCTACTACCAATCATTAGTGCCACAACCCCTTCCGTGGGGGGAACCCAGGCCATCGACGTCGTGAGACGGAGTGCCCGATTTCCCCTCCCCAGCCCCTGGCGGGTTCCGTGCCCTGGTGCTGAATGCTCGGTCGAGCAGCATGCTAGTCTTCCAACACCTCTGAAAGCTATCGGTCTTCGTATTGAGGAGAAGAGATTCACGTCGGGTTCACCATTTTTCTGTTTCGGTGCGGATGTGCTTCGGGTTTCTGTTCCGATGCTGTTCCGCCAGGACGCGTTCACGCGTGCGCCCGTCGACCCGAGGGGATGGGCGCGCGGCTTGTGGCCCCGCAGTCCTGCTTTCCAAAGGCGGGCGGCATCCGTCCCTTATTCAGGGGCGTCTGCTCCTTGATCAAAACCGGGATGATGGGATGTCGGCTCCTCCTTCCGTGGACGTCTCCTCGGAACTCGTTGCCTAATCCGGGTCTCCCTCATAGATTTAAGACGTGCTCGTGAATCTCGTTCCCGGCGCCATGTCTCCATGGACACCGGTTAATTACGCTGCTTCCGCCCGGACGCTCCTAGGGGTCTGGTTGGGGCAGCAACCTGCAGTGAGGAGACCGGGTAGCTATGGGTGCTGGGGGCGTGTCTTAACACTGCGGCCCGGCATGTCTGCCTTCCGTCCCTAATAGGGCTTCTCGAAGGCATGATGGCCTGAGGCATCCCGCGCTGGGTGCAGGGAACTGTGTTACCTGAGGTTTTCCTCAGCTTCCCATGATTAACACGGGGTATGCCGCGAGTTTAACGTCCAACGGGGACGGCATCAGACTGATCAACACGACAAGTGGATCAGATGACAGAACCCTTTGCGGGGAACCTCCGATGCTGGGGCCAGCACATGGGCGGCTTCCCGAGTGAAGTGGAGTGGAATGAAGTGGCATGACCCCACCGGGATGTGGCGGCCCGAGTAAGGATCAGGATGGATGATGGAGTGAAGAGCTTGGACCCCTTAGAGGCTTCCTACGTACCGCGCGTTAGCGCGGATCAAAGTCATCGTAGTTCGGATATACAGTTTAACGTCATGCTGGACGTTGGCGAGCCGACTCACGAAGAGGTCGAGGCTTCCGGGCGGAGGATTGAACCGAACCACCTCGCACAGAGGGGGATGGAATGGCCGGGTGGATCACAGTTTCACGTCATGCTGGACGCTGAAAGGAGAAAAAGGCGGTGGGGAAGCACAATGGAGATACACATGTGCAGTCTCCCACAAGGGCGGATTCATAGGTGAATCGACGCAAGTGTGAACCCGGGAGGGGTCCACTCATGGACGAACCGACGTGAATACGACCGGGACGACCAGGTGGTGGACTTGAACCTCGGAGAGGCTTCCTACGTACCCTGTTTAGGAGACAGGGATCAAAGTCCACGTAGTTTGTTCTGTCTGTAATACTCTACCCCCGTGGGCGAAGGCCACTCCAATCCCGACATCCCTGCAGAGACAAGCGGGTGGGGGCCACATCCAAACCGGGAGGGGAACCCTGCGTGCAAGGCACGGGATCGGGTGACACGGACGGTTTAACGTCTTACTGGACGAAGTACAGTTTAACGTCATGTTGGACGAATGTTGAACAGTTTAACGTCTTGCAGCGCGGACGTGGTGCAGTTTATCGTCATGCAGGACGAATGCTGAACAGTTTAACGTCTTATAGCTCGGACGATATGCTAGGCAGTTTAACGTCATGCAGCTTGGACGTGGTACAGTTTAACGTCATGTTGGACGAAACACCTGGCAGTTTAACGTCTTGCAGTGCGGACTAAGTGTGATGCCGCCAATGGGTTCGTGTCACTTCGCGCGAGCCTGGAGGGCCGCACGGGAAGACAACGCACGGTGCGGGAACCCGGGATGAAGATCATCGGGCGCCACGCAGGCGGGTACCCTCAGGGGGTCAAAGGGGGTGACCCGCGGTATTGCGTGCCAAGCTTCTCTTTTGCGCGCAATCCGCCGAGGTCGCCCCCTTTGACCCCCTAAGGGTACCCTCCTACGTGGCGCCCGATGATCTTCATCCCGGGTGCCCTCGCCGTGCGTTGTCTTCCCGTGCGGCCCTCCAGGCTCGCGCGAAGTGACACGAACCCATTGGCGGCATCACACTTCGTCCGCGCTGCAAGACGTTAAACTGCCAGGTGTTTCGTCCAACATGACGTTAAACTGTACCACGTCCAAGATGCACGACGTTAAACTGCCTAGCATATCGCCCGAGCTATAAGACGTTAAACTGTTCAGCATTCGCCCTGCATGACGCTAAACTGCACCACGTCCGCGCTGCAAGACGTTAAACTGTTCAGCATTCGTCCAACACGATGTTAAACTGTACTTCGTCCAGCAAGACGTTAAACCGTCCGCGTCACCCGATCCCGTGCCTCGCACGCAGGGTTCCCCTCCCGGTTTGGATGTGGCCCCCACCCGCTCGTCTCTGCAGGGATGTCGGGATTGGAGTGGCCTTTGCCCACGGTGGTAGAGTATTACAGACAGAACGAACTACGTGGACTTTGATCCCTGTCTCCTAAACAGGGTACGTAGGAAGCCTCTCTGAGGTTCAAGTCCACCACCTGGTCGTCCCGGTCATATTCACGTTGGTTCGTCCATTAGTGGACCCCTCTCGGGTTCACACTTGCGTCGATTCACCTATGAATCCGCCCTTGTGGGAGACTGCACATGTGTATCTCCATTGTGCTTCCCCACCGCCTTTTTCTCCTTTCACCATCCAGCATGACGTGAAACTGTGATCCACCCGACCGTTCCATCCCCCTCTGTGCGAGGTGGTTCGGTTCAATCCTCCGCCCGGTAGCCTCGACCTCTTCGTGAGTCGGCTCGCCGATGTCCAGCATGACGTTAAACTGTATATCCGAACTACGCTGACTTTGATCCGCGCTAACGCGCGGTACGTAGGAAGCCTCTAAGGGTTCCAAGCTCTTCACTCCATCATCCATCCTGATCCTTACCCGGGCCGCCACATCCCGGTGGGGTCATGCCACTTCATTCCACTCCACTTCACTCGGGAAGCCTCCCATGTGCTGGCCCCAGCATCGAAGGTTCCCCGCAAAGGGTTCTGTCACTTGATCCACTTCTCGTGTTGATCAGTCCAATGCCGTCCCCGCTGGACGTTAAACTCGCGGAATACCCCGTGTTAAACATGGGAAGCTGAGGAAAACCTCAGGTAACACAGTTCCCCGCACCCAGCGCGGGATGCCTCAGGCCATCATGCCTTCGAGAAGCCCTATTAGGGACGGAAGGCAGACATGCAGGGCCGTAGTGTTAAGACACGCCCCCAGTACCCAAAGCTACCCGGTCTCCTCACCGCAGGTTGCTTCCCCGACCAGACCCCTTGGAGCATCCGGGCGGAAGCAGCGTAATTAACCGGTGTCCATGGAGACATGGCGCCGGGAACGAGATTCACGAGCACGTCTTAAATCTATGAGGGAGACCCGGATTAGGCAATGAGTTCCGAGGAGACGTCCACGGAAGGAGGAGCCGACATCCCATCATCCCGGTTTCGATCAAGGAGTAGACGCCCCTAAATAAGGGACGGATGCCGCCCGCCTTTGGAAAGCGGGACTGCGGGGCCACAAGCCGTGCGCCCATCCCCTCGGGTCGACGGGCGCACGCGCGAACGCGTCCTGGCGGAACAGCGTCGGAACAGAAACCTGACGCACATCCGCACCGAAACAAGTATATCGTTTCCTATAGTTTGATCCTATAATAGACACCTAAATTATTCACCCACATAATCTATCATCTAAAGAAACTATTTTATAAGATGAAACATATATGTGGTGAAACATTCATGTGATGAATTCATATATTGGAAGTAGCATTTATTCATGCATTTTAACACAAGAATAAATGAAATACATTGAGAATCATATTTGATAGCATATATACACCACTTATATGTGATGGGAATGTGTTTGGATGTTTGAAAGATGCTTGATTGAACCTCTTATAAACCCCTATTTCTCTTTTTCTTCTTCCATAGAACACTGAGGTTCAAACACACTGTAGTTAAAAGGAGAAACCCACTCAAACTTTGAGAGATTCAGTGTAGCCCATGGATACACTATAGAGAGGGGTTTTCATTTAGTTTCAATTGGTGATATTTATCAAACCATGTGGTGGTAGTGGTGGTGGTGGTGTATATGATCTACATTGTACGTTATGAATATATGTATATATACAATAGTTTTTCATTTTATTTTATACACAATTTTTATATTTAATACATTGTGGATCCTTGGGAAAGGGATTTAATCACTTTTGTATGTTATAATAATTTTTATTAGACACATTTAAATCCCAAAAATGTGTGCTATTATTTATTTATTATGTTTTTTTATTTCTTACACACCACCACCCAAGTCAGGTAATGTGATTGATTCCCATATGAGGTTTTGGGTTCCATTTGTTCTCCCTAACATCTAGGTTGTAGAGGATGAAAATGGATGACAACTACTTATTTCCCTCTATCTCTCTTCTAGAAATAGCATAGGTTTTAATGGTTTAAGGTTATGAAATATATATATATATATATATTGGTTGTAATAGATTTAGGTTATGGTATATATATATAGGTTGTGATGGTTATTTCATTATATGATTATCATATGGGTGCATGTTGGGGGATTACATAGAAGGAGTAGGGCCCAAGGTTGATGTTATTTAAGATTATATTTGTTACCGTGATTTAATATGTGGTGATATGATGTGTGATATATAGATATGGACATGTGGTTATGTAGTTATATCTTTAGTTATGTGGTTTTGAGGTTATATGGACTTTTAGAGGATGGGATCACTAGGTTGTATTCCTTTAGGGAGTGGGGGAAATTAGTTCAGAGGAAAAGTGGATATGAGGTGCCTTATAATATATATATTTTAATATTATATTACCTTACTTGTGTGTGATCATATGTGAGTGATCCTTGGTGGGATTTTAAATTATTTGACCCGGTATATGTAATGAGTTTTTCTCACTATTTATTAACATATGCGCAAATATTCTTTTTATAAATTTCCTTAAGGGGTTTTATGGAGGACACTACTAGGTAAACTTGTACGATCACCCCTATATTTATATATTTATTATTTTCATGTATTTGGTATGAGTTTGGGGAAATATATGGACATTACTAGCTTGTAGTTCCTATTGGTGTTAGGATAACATCATGTAGTTAGTGTCATTACAGTTGTTTTATTTTATTTATTCTAAATTTTTCAGTTCATGTATGACATTACATCAATTTTGTAATTGGTTTATTTATTATTTCATAGATTTTATGGTTGTTTATTTCTTTATTCATGGGTTTTATAAGGGTAGTACCTCTAATTCGTGTTTTTTTATACCCTCATTTCTAGTCACCTGACCATAGCATACTATAGGTAATAATGAGGGCTAATTATTGTCTTTAATTCTAGCCATAAGGGGCCTAGTGGGAGTGAATCGTGACATGTGTCTACTCTAATTAGAGTTGGGAACAAACTATCCAAGGATGATAAAGGAAAATATATCAATAAAAATAATTATAAGACTCATTTGAATTATCTTGTACTTAAATATTTCAATGTCTAACATTATGTTTTCCATTGAAATGTGTGATAGATTTCAAAGTACTCAAAAAGAGTCACATTTTATTGAAACCAATAGGATTATTAGGAAATTTTGATGATATAAAATCGATATATTTTGGAGTATTTTTATTAGTAGAGATATTTTTTAATGAAATTATAAGGGTAATAACTTTTTTATACCATAGACATTAGAGGTTGGATATATATAAACTGCATTCATAAAAAATCATATGATGTGGATGAAAACTCAATTGGAAGATTGTAAAGTCTTTTTTAACCTCCCATTATTGACTACTATGAAAATTAGAGTTTTATTGGGATGTATAAAAATATTTTATAATATTTAGGGTAAATTAATATTAATATTAAGTATCATTTCATTTAAGAAAAGGTTATTCAAGAAATTTTGAAGATCATATATGTTCCAACAATGGAGAAAGTGAAAGATGTGTTTACTAATCCCTTATTAAATATTTTTTTTCAAAAAATATTGAACCCCATTTTTTGATGTTAGATATATATATATAAATATATATATATATATTATTTAATGATAATTATTAGAATAAAACTATGTAAATTTTAACAATTTTAAAATTTTTTGAGTTCCGTGATCTAGTATATAGACCTAAGATCATTAATTTCAACCATTTAGAGTTTTCTATGGTTTAGATAGTGATAAATTCATTGATTGACCCACAATATGAAGACTATTCAAAGAAACCATGAATTCTTTATAACCCCCCCCCCCACACACATTTTTTTCATTTCTAAATTTATTAATACTTTTCATACCTTATATATGGATGAAACAAGGGAATTTTTTGACATTTTTAAAAACAATATGATTTATAAATTTTTGTTTTACCAGTAGAAAAGAGGTTCATCTTGGGTTTGCATCAAATATGTTAATGGTTTAATCCTTAACCTTTTATAATTTCCCCTAATTTGTCAATGGGTTTTTTTATTGGTCCCAATTTTCAAGAAAAATTATCATTTATATTGGAGGTTGAATTATATCCATATTATGCACTTTTTTAAAAGGAAATAGATGTTTTATGATTTTTAAATCATTATTAATAGTTTTACCATGTGTAATAAACTGTGTGATGTTGTTTTTTGGTGCATGTGTTATATATAATGTTGGATAAATAGGTGAGTATGGTGTGAAACTACATGTATCATGGTTGTTGGGTGCCATTGAAGTTCTCTGGATATATGCATTTGGTGTGTAATGGATCATTCTACATGATCATCTAATAAAATTCATGATTTTCTAGTTTCTTTTAAGGGTATGAAGTGGTTCAACGGATCAATGGCTAGAAAAAATATAAATATTGTTTTTTTAGTAAGAATAGAAAAAAACATGCAATGGTGTTTCATTGTTGACAGTTTTTTGTAATTAATTTTGAAAAGTAATAAGTATTAATTGTGTATAATTCAATTCCTTAGAGTGTGGACTTAAATTGTAAATGAATAGGAATCATTAGGTTAGGTGAGTGGATATTTTACTTTGTTTGAAATCCCCTTATACTATTTTAAATTATTATAATATTATTATGAGTAATATTGTATTATTTATATGGGAATAATATAATTTTCTTATTTTATGGTAATAAAATAGGTATATGTTTGGTTAAATTATTTCATGAATAATTTTAGGATATCATCATCATCATCATCATAATTATATTAATTGATTGAAACTGGCCCCATAGATGAGTGATTTTCTATGGGGTAGTTATATCTAGGGGAGTGGGGTTCAAATCTTACCCACTAGAAAATTTGTCCTCTTTAATAGGGGTGGTGATTTTCTCCCTCTATGTGGGGTGGTGGGATAGTGTAATGGTGGTGATGGGGGATGTGGTGCACGAAAGTGGTTTTGGGGTGGGGCAGGCCAATTGTAAAATATGACTAGATCATACAATTTAAGGTGGAATGTTTATGCAATGAATATGATAAAATGGTAGGGTATTGTAGAGAGAGAAAATAAATGCTTATTATCTTTTAGTCCATTGTATTCTGGGTTTTAAATTGGGGACTTTGGTATGGGTTATAGTATTTCAATCCACTAGGTCTTTAGACCATATAATTTCTATAGTCCACAAGGATTCTTATCAATTTTAGTGGGGAGGAATGAGGCATAGCCTACTTGGTACCCTGGGTGTGTCTGTGTTTATGTTTTCAATCCCCTAAATCAAAAAAACATTTTATGAATTGATATAAATAATGGATCTTTCATCCTCCCTCCCTTATTCACAATTCAACCAATTAAGGGAGGGGAAGAAATCTTCTTCTTTATTCCTCTTCCTCTGCATAAGAGAATGAATCTAGATAAATATAATATAGTCTTCTTACTCTTCACCTTATTCCTTGTCTCTTCTCTCTTTATCAAGTGAAAAGTATTTTTAATTAGGTATTCTTACATTAGTGTTTTTCAATATACAGGTTAAAATGTCAGAAAATAGAAGGATTTTTATTTAATAGGGTATAAGAGTTCACCATGAGTTTTTAGTTCCTCGTTAGGGATTTCATCATCGCTTTATTTTGTAGGTGAGGATAAAATTATGTGAAAAAAAAACTACCACTAAAATGATAAACATTTTTGAAATGCCTATTATTGGAGAGATGAGATAATTTCTATGTATCCATGTTACAAATATAGATGTCTATAATTATTTATCTCATGAGGTTTATGTAATAGAGGTATAAAATATTCTAAAGTTGTATTATAGAGTCTTAGGCCTTCATTTTTCCTCTACTTTATCATTTAAGGGTGTTGGAGTAGGTTATAGAAGGGGTTTTGGAGTTAAAGAGTGATTTTAGAATTTTTATTATTGAAACACCCATTTTGAGGTGGCCTCTACAATAATGGATTGCATGTTCGATATTTTGGAGTGGTTTTCAAGCTGTTCAGGTGGGTTTGAGTAGTTTGGGTCTAAAATACCCATTTTGGATGATGTTTATGTTGTAGCGGTCTTCTGTGGTATCGATTTATGTGTTTTGGTATGTTTGGTCTCTCATGAGTATTTCCTAAAGTTTTATAGAAAATATATAGTCTTGAAATACCTATTGTTGAAATTATATTTTTATGTTATAATTTTCTAAAGTGTTATATGTTATGGTTCAGTTTAGAAGGAGGGGTGGAAAATTCCATAGTGAGATGACTGTGAACTTTTTTTTCTTGGGTAGAGTTAGTGTTCAATGTCAAAATAGTCATTTCTATAATTTACATTCCATTTAGGAAGTCAATTTCACATTTAAAATAGGATAAACAACCAAAAAAATAGGGGAGATGTCATTTTTAAATGGTTTATATTTTGGATCTTCTTCAATAGCCCCATACAATGTTGTTGTTTAGTATTCACCACAATATGATAGGGTCATTTAGTCCTCTATTATAAATTCTACACTCCCTTTTCATTTTTTCCATTTTCTTTCACTTTCCTCAAACCCTATTCAATTTTTATCTCTCATTAGGTTCTCCTTGGATGATTCCTTGAGGATATAAGCCCCTTGCTTCATGAAACAAATACCTTTAAATCCAAGTTTCATCATTCCTCCATTTTTTTCCTTTTATCTTACCATTTTTTCTCATTTCATATCTATTCTTCTTTCTTATGACACCATTATAGGGTATTTGGTTCTATTTAAATAGTTCTTTATTGATGTATTATTGATTAATGATGTTTATGTGTTGTGTGGATTTGTTCTTGGAAATACCTTATGGTATGATCATTTTTCTTGTTCTCATTATTTCGTTATGATAATTGAATATTCATTTGATGTTGGGGATTTTAAATCTCTATTCTTTTATTATGTTTCAATTTTAAATTATCAATATTTTTTATCATTGGGTAAATAGATGGAATTGAATTAATAATATAATGAAATGAAATTATGGAATTATAAAGGGGTGATGTGATTCACATTTTCTTTACATGTTTTCTATGATTTGATTATATGTTATTACTTGGATTTATTGGTTATCTTGTTATGTGATATCATAAATTTTTTTTATTACTTAATCAGGTACATAATTGGATAATTACTTAAATAAGGTAACAAAAGGAAGGTGATGAAATCTATAAATTAATGTGTTAATGTTAAAACATGAATTTTTTTTACATAAAGTGAATCATGTTTGGGTATGATAGATAGAGGCTATTTTCTTTTGAAATCATAGTTATTAGATATTGTGATTAATGTTATTTTCTACTATAGTTTATGTTTTTCTTATTTTAATTTCCATGTTTGATATTCACATTTATAGTTAGAATAGTTCTAGGATGGTTTTTTAATGTGTTTATGAAGATGTTGATGATGTGTTATTAAGGGTGATGATGTGTGGTTTTTTGTGGTGGTAGTTTGATGTGATTGGTGATGGGATGGTGTGAATTATGTTGAAGAGTAGTGGAATTTTTATTTTTCTGGTTTTATTGTGATAACGTGGTTATTGTTGATGTGTTATGGCATTGATTATGTATAGGGGTTGGTTTGGTTTTAATTTCGGTGATGTTTATAAGTTGGTATGGTTGTGTATTAGCTACTTAGAAATTATGAAATAGTAACGAATTATTTACATAACTAACATGAATGGGTTTTTTATAACATTAAATGATGTATTGTATGTAACAAATGGACTGTTTAATATAACTTAAAGAGGTATTGATTAAATTTTTAAATAATGAAGTGAATTGGTTGATTTAAATATAAATGGTTTGATGGGGTGATTGTTATGTAAGTCATTATGGATAATAATTAACATGGTAATTGAATGAAAAATGAAAGTAAAGAATATGGTAAATGATAATGTGCTTAATGAATGAAGTGTATTTAATTAATATGTATTTATTAAATAGTATTTAGGTAATTAATTTAAATTGGTTAGTAATTGAATTATGTGGTCATAACTATGAAATATGAAGTAGATTATAGGTTCTTTTTGTGAAGAAGTAGTGTTGTGGTGTAATAGTAGAGTTGGTATTCTTGTGACTAGAGGTGGAAGTGATGTTGATGTGTAGTGGTGATATATATAGCTTAGCATCATAGTATTTGGTAGTGAAACCTTAAGTTGGGTATGTGTGATATTATATATTCATTTAAATTTTTATATTTCTTATGCAATACCACCTGAGTAAGGAAATTTGACCGATGTATATATGAGGCCTTAGGTTCCATGTGTTTTCTCCAATATATAGGTTCTAAAGGATATAGATAGAAAACAACTCCCCCTTCCTATCCCTCTCTTTAATATGTAGTATGGGTTTAATGGATTGAGGTTATGATATATATGTATATATAGGATATGATGGATTAATGTTATGGTATATATATATATATATAGGTTGTGATGGATATTTGGTTATATTATTTTGATGTGGGTACATGATGATGTCATACATGGAAGGTGGGTAGCACAATGTTGCTGTTATTCATGATTATATACCATACCATGATGGTATATGTGGTGATTTTATGTTCATTATATAATTGTGTACATGCGGTTATGGGGCTATGATTGTGATTTTGGGGTTATGTGGTTTTATATGTGGATATGGAGAGGTTGAGAGTAATAGGATGTATGGAGTTGGGGGTAAGGATGACTAGTTCAGTAGAAAAGTGGATGAGGGGTTAATTTTATATATTTATTTTTATATTATATTATATTAGTTTTGGTGATTAAACCTTGATAAGGTTGGGAATTGGCTAATGTAGTGCAGGTAATGAGTTAGTTTTGTTGTTTATTCACTGAGGCATTAGTGCGCTTCTTTCACATTTACATAAGAGGTTTTGGGGAGGATCCTACTGAGTATAAATGTATGACCACCTATATGTGTGTGTGTGTGTGTTAGTTCCATTGGATTTGATTGTAGAATATGTTATACATTACTAACTCATGGTGGTTTTTATTGTTTGTATATTTCCATGGATTGTTTTTGTAAGATTTGTTTTGTGGTATTTTATTTAAATTTTTTTGTTCATGTATGAAACTAAATTTATTTTTTAATTATTTTACTTATTATATCATGGATTTTATTGGTATATCATTCTTTATTCCTACATTTTATGAGGATAATGCATCTCATTGGTGTGTTTTTATACCCTCAGTGCTTGTCACCAATAAGTGTCTTATTAGAGATGGTATATAGGGGGTCACACTTATTTTCTATACTAGCCAGTAGAGGTCCTAATGGGGTAGGGTCATGAAAAAGTTATATCAGCTCTTTTATTTAAGAGTAAGGGTGAAGTGTTAAGTTACAAACTTGTGGTAATTACATGGGTTTGGTAGGGTAAAAGTATTAGTAAAACTTAGTACCAGATGTAAGAAAGGGATACTAGCTATAACATAGGGGAATAGGTCCCCCTATGATCCAACACAAGTACTTTAAACTTACTAAACATACTAAGTGATATTTTATTGATTGTGGGGTAGAGACCAAGGGGTGGTCCATTCATCATACTCAAATGTGCATGTGTTTGATTTGTTAAATTTTTTGGTGATAAAATGAAGTTAAATTAATGATCTTAATATATTCTATATTTTTAATATTAGGGTTACTTATTGTTATTATAAATATATCATGTGGTCAACATCCTCATGAGGTCTAGGATGATGAAGTATAGAAATATGATCCAACTAATCATCAAAGAGTTAATTTTAATAAGGATGGTTCGTAGAAGAATATGTTTCATGAGTTTCAATTTATGGTCTTATCAAAGTATAAAGGTTTTGTTTCCAATATGTAGATCAATAGGTGGTTGTTGGAGCTATAGATCACTTTTAGTTAGATCTATTTTAAGAAGGATCATTGGATTATATTGGTGTTCATCTTGTTTCATGGATTTTCTTATAAGTAGATGAACATATTTCTTTGTGATCGTGAGGAGTTTGTGGTATCATGTGAGAAGTTATGTGATTAGTTTCAGGTAGTGTTATTTTCTTTGATGTTGAAGGCGGCACAACAACATGAGTTGCTTTCTCACTAGTAGGAATTCTACAGCATGTGGGAGTTTTGAATACAGTTGAAGGACCTACTTTTATATTATTATAAACTTCTTCTTGGTCAGGAGGCTAAGGTTTTTCATTTTAAGAAGGCACTAAATTCAGAGATCTAGCATAAGGTTACCCCATTTACATTGAAAATGTATCTTGAGGGGATGGAAAATTCATAGGTAATAGAGAATATTTTTGCATTGAATAGTTCATCTTGAGTTGGAGTTCATCAAAGTTTCTCAAATAGAAGGGCTGAAAATTGAGGCTCAAAGTTTTTTCAAGTTGTTGGTGTAGAAAATTCATGCTAATTGAGAATAAAAAAGGATAATAAGTTGTGGTATCAAATACTATGAGACCTTTTCTAAAAGAACATGAAAAACATTAATCATGGAGAAAATATATGTGATTTTTCTATATTGAAGAGGTAACATTTTTTTCTACTTACCAAAAAGAGAAGATTTTCAATTCTCCACATAAAACGGCAGTAATTCAAACTTCTCACCCACTATATCTTATTAATTATAATGTTTTTATGCTTTGGAGAAAGAAATTAATAAATATAGATAATTAATTTTACCAATTTAATTGATAAATTCACTTTTATTTATTATATTATGTTGATGAAACATAAATCACAAGCCTTGAAGATGTTTAAGAGTTTTAGGAGAAGTTTGGAAAAAGAAGTTTAGTTTTTATTTGAATATAATTCAAATTGATAATGGATCGGTATAAAATAAAATAATTTGATGTTTATTTGGAAAATATTAGTATATAACATGATTTTATTATTCCACAAACCCCATAAAGAATTATTTTTTGAACATAATAAAATAATTCAGGTGTAGATTTCTTGAACAATGATGGTATAGCATAAAACATTATGCTTCATTTGGAAACAAGAAAAAGGTAAAATGACACATATCTAAAACTATTGTTTATATCATCTAAATTTATACATGTATCCATTTTAAATGTAATAAAAGAATATTATTATCTTGTATTACATATGGGTGTTTGCTAGAAATTATTTTATTAAGCTGAAAGGTGAAAATATTGAAAAATTTGAGCAAAGATGAATTGATGTAATTTTCCATGGTTATCCTCTATATGGAAAGGTATATCATTATTATAACAAGGAAATGGGTAAGTTTATTTATATTGATAATATAAATGCTCAAGAACACTCATCAAATGAGTATGGATAATTAAGAATAAGTTTTGGTAGTGATAGAGATAAAAAAATTAAATTGTTGGATAGTATACTGAAAATTCTAAAAATGGTCAAGTTTCTAGTGATGTTAAAGAGGAATATTATTTTTCAATTATTTCAATTGATAAATAATAGTTAGACTCTATTTATATGATATTTATAAATGTGTATGTTCATAATATAATTGGTGATCGAGAAAAATTAGTTCAAACAAGTAGAATGTTGAGGATAGCAACACATACAACATTATTTTCACATACCAAGAAGTGTTAGTGAATAATTATAGAATTTAGAATGGTTTAATACTATGAATAAAGTGTTGTATCGGATCGAGAATAAAAACACATTGGATTTTGTTCCTAAGCTAAATAATAATAATGTTACTGTAAAAAAGTCAATGTTACAAAATAAGTTTAATAAAAGGGGTAAAGTGATGAGAAATAAATAAATATTGAATTAAAAAGGTTATTATAAAGTTAAAGGTAATGAATTTTATGAGACATTTTCTCCATTTTAAAGGCTTAAATTTATAAGGATTGTTATTTATATTACTTATCAAAGTGATACAAGATATTCTAAATAGATTTCAATTTATCCTTCCTCGATGGTAATATTAAAGAGGAAGTGTTCATTGATAAACCCAAAGGATTATTTCTTGGAGAATACAATGGGATAGATTGCAGATTGAAGAAGGTATCTTGTGGGTTAAAACAAGATCTTAGGGAATGGTATTTGAATCATGAATTTTTCTCTAATATAGTGGATTTTAGAAAATTAAGAATGGTAAAAAACCTCTACTTCAATGAAAATTATGAGGTTTACTTAATTTTAATTTTGTATTTTGATGATATTTTATTTTCTAGAAATAGATAAGATTTTGTAAATGTGTTTTACAGTCAAATAAAGATGATTTTTTCGATGTTGATGTTGGTATAAATAAATTACTTCTTGGGTATTCAAATTTATTTATATTTGTGTCATATATTCCTTTCTAAAAATAATTATTCCCATGAAATTTAAAAAAAATTGGTATGGAGAACAAAAATACAGTTTTAACTCAAATTACAATAGGCACAACACTTTTCAAGGATGATAAAGGTATAGAGGTAAATTAAGTAGAGTTTATAAAATGATTTAGAGTTTACTATATTTATCTAATTCAATTCAATATATCATATATGTTTTCACATTTTGTGAAAGTTATCAAAGTGTTAAAAAGGAATCCCATTTCATTACATTGAAGAAGATTCTAAGGTACATAAAAGGTACACTTGATTTTGGATTGAAATAAAACGGCAGAGGAAAGTTTGATTTATATGGATTTACTGATATAGATCGGGATAAAAGTATTGATGATATAAATTCTACATTTTGTGGAATATTGTTTTTTAGATATTTTCAAGTACCTTGGCACATGAATAATCAAAGTTTCATTACATTAATTAAATTATAAGTAGAGTATGTTTCTGAAACCCAACCAATAATAAAAATAATTTGGATGAGAACTCAATTAGAAGATCTCAATGTAGAAGTGATGTTTTAATTACTATTAATTTGTGATAATAAAAGTTTGATCAATATATTGAGTAATATAGTTAACATTCTTAATCAAATCACATATATTTAAATTACCACTTCATAAAGGAAATATATGAGAAATATGTGTTGAAACTAGATATTATTCCTACTAAGGACCAAGTGGAAAATGTCTTTACTAATCCATTTATAAAAAATATGAATCTCATAGGTTAAGGTTGGTTATGGGAGTTCAAAATTGTTCTTTACATGGCTATGGTATGATGTATCATCCCCTCTCTTCTTGTCTTTTTATTTTTGTTATCAAAGGGGAAGATAACTACATAAATTCAAATAATATGTTTTTCCTTAAGGGGGATAATATATTTAGGATGACTTTCTTAAAAGGGTAAATTTGTGGAGTTAATATGATTTTATCAGTGATGTGTGAACTATTATAATGTGTTATATGAGTATATGTGCAATAAGAAATGTTTGGCTCATGTACAAGAATGGTTTTAAGACGATGTTTTGAAAAGAGTAGGGGTAGATGACTGTTAAAAGTTTATATAAGTCATTATTATGGATAACTTTGAAATTATTATTTATATTTCTTATTTTCTACAATAATTTCACTCATGTAGGATTGGAATTAATGAATAGTGGTTAATTTCTATGTTTGAAGGGTAATTTATGTTCTATGGTTGAAAAAAACAAAGGGGGAATTATTGTGACTAGAAATTTATTTAAGGTTAAAGGTCCCCCCTAAAGGTATTTACGTCAAAGGGGAAGGGTGTTGAAATGATGTGATTATTGATTTATGGTGAAGTGAATATTATGAGAGATGTTGGTGTTTTATTTTATTGTTTATACATTAATAAAATTTTCAACACATTAATCTCATTAAAACTCATATACATTAAGATAATTCTAATGAGGTGAAGTTAATTTGGTAGCTTTGATGATCTTGGAAGAATATTAGTGTTGAAGACTGAAGAGTTTGGGACAAACTATTGAGTTAAAGAATAAATAATTCCACAAGGGAGCCATCACACCTTAATGATCCAGTATAAGATAAAATTTTTGTGAAGTCAGAGAAAACCATGCCTCAATGATAATGATCACACTATTATTTTGTTCTTAAGTATAAATATGGTTGAACTAATCTATCACAATATTAGGATCACACAACAATGGGTATGTGGTGATTTTTTATGTTCTTATTTTTTTATAAAGGTCAAGTTGATTATTCCATGAAGATGTTGGGTGTTTTGTTAAGATAGTAACATGTCAAAATTAAAATGTATATAAGAATTATAATTTTCTCTAAAAATTGACTCCATGCCACAATATGTAGAATCACTCCACAACGTACCAAAATAAGAATTCATTTTTTGAAGTAGTTGAAGGATAATTTCATGGTCACACTACAGTTCACATGATTTTTCAATGAAGATCATGGTCAAAGCATGATTATTATGGTCACAAAATGATTGGTGTTGAAATATAGTTTTGAAGTGATTTGTTAATGTGGATTAATGGGAGATATATGGGCTAGTGAAACTCGATCCTTAAAGTCCCTAAAACATATCAATTGTGAATATAAGGTCTAGATTGATCTAATAGATCAATTTAAAGTGGGGTTAGTTCGGAGAAGATTTAATTCATTGGAATTTTAATTTGAAATTTAAATTTCCATTTAAATAGAGGTGTGGGTATTATGAAATTTAGTAGTGTATATAAAATGGAGAGACAATATTTGCATGAATTTTTTAGTGTGCAATATAATAATAAGAGGATAAATTCACCAAGGAAGAAAATGGAAGTGTGGAATATCTTGATAAAAATCATATTTTGAAGTATGAATACTTTTATGTGATTTTTTTTGATACAATTGAAGAGGATGAAAACTGATTTAGTGTATGAAATAAAGTTTTGAGAACATATACGGTAAAAAACCTCCATATGGGATGGAACATTTAGGACTAATTTCATATACATCCCAAATGAGTAACCATTAATATATCTATAATATATTATCTAGGATAGATTTAAATGTGTTCCAGTTAAGTTGGCATGCAATCCCACCAATTATTATATTGAATGAATTTTTATCTATCCTAGATAATTCATCCTATATAAGTTATTTTTTGGTAAAAATTTACAAATCCATCCTAGATTGGTTTTGTGCACTCATTTATCCAAGATATATTTAAAATATTTCCAGGAAAAATAAATATTGTATATTTATATGATAAACATAAAATATGTGTTTGTGTATAAAAAAATATATACAAATAATTATATTTGAATTTAAATCTATTTAGAGAAAATATGTGTTCATGTGTGGACACACACATGTATTATTTTATTTATTTTAATAATTATACTATATAAATTTCAGTATATGTATTTATAAATATATATTCTTATTTTAGTAAATGTATAACAGTAATTATTAAAATTCATTATGTTCATATTTATGTCTATAAAGAAATCCATTGTTCTTTTTATGTACATATTTATTTGAAATTGGATAGGGTCGATCCTAAAGGCCATATACCCTTTACTAGAAGAATGAAAAAGGTACAATATAGGAATATGAGGTTAGATGTGGTAGGAACTTCCCTCATCCAGAAAATAAAAATAGTCACACTGTGTCAGACACACCAATTATTGAGCACTATAAGTCAAAATCAACAACTCAAGATTGACCCCTACTATGACACCTATTGGAAAACTAGTACGTCTTGATTTTTTATTCATTTATGTAAAATCCTAAACTTGGATACAACTCAAAATTTCCCCAAGCCCGTTTGTCCACATGTCCTCAAACGCATCTCCCCAGATGTTAGAGGTTTTTTACTAGAATTTAGGGCCTATGGTGTGATACATAATCCTAGTAAAAAACCACCCAAGTTTCATTCCATCTAGTAGGTGAATATAGATAAAAAATAAATTAATTAATCAAAAATAAACATCCAATAATTATATGTTCTCATTTATTAGAAAATTCAATAAAACAATTTCATTTAAGAAGTAAGTCTCTGAATTAGTTGTTAAGAATGTGTATTTATAATCAAATTCATTTACCCATTCAATTGAATTTTATTAATATGTCTTGAGACTTATCATAATGCCCAGAATCTCTCATGATAACATGATCAAAGGATTCCTAAGCAGACCATCCATAAAGTGTAATACAAAGATCAAATCCAATCATGTGCTTTGGTTTGGCAGGCGCATCTTATAATCCATTCCATTAAATAATCAATTCAGAATCTGACCCCGTCCTTGGAATTCCTAAGTTAGAATCCAAGTATCACTACATGTGTAATATAAACCGACACCATGCAATCTCTTCCATGGTGATCATCTCAAGAACACAGGTATCTCTCTAGGTGTGGTATAATGTCACTTCCATTCAAGTCTGTCATTGGTGGTCCACTAAGGGAGGCCAAGTATCACCCATGGAATAATAATTAATTCCCTTTGAGACCATCCTTGGAATTATATAAGAAATCCAAGTGTCACCTGACATATAATAGTTAATCCTTTGATTCTATCCTTGGTAGTCTTCTAGGGATTCCAAGTATCACTTTTACATAAGCAAGGTAATATACAAATGAGTCTATTCATGGAATTCTTCATTGAATCCATGTGTTATCCAAGGAATATAAACATTCAACCAATTCAATAACATCTAATCAATTTCATTTAAACAATTACATTTAAACATGTCAGGTTCAAAACCAAGAACATTCAATTATACCTCACCAAAAATGGTGGCTAGAAACATGGACTAAACTTATAAGTCTTTCCTTAACTTCACTCACATGGGAATTTCATTAAAACAATCATCTCATACTTAATTAACCAAAACATGGTAAGTGTCAAGGAGCATGGAATCCTTCCACTTTCCTTAAATAGAATTAAATTTCAAAGTTATAATTCATATTGAAATTCAATTTAACAATTCAAAAATTAACATCCCTTGAAAAAGGGGTAACAACACACCTCAAATGTATCCAACCTCAGAGCCACCAATGGCGGTCCATTAAATCACACGTAACACCCAAGGGGTGGTCTCTATTCAAGGTTATAAACCATTTAACTTTAATAAATGGGCCTCATTAATTAAATAGGATATACTTATCAATTAAATTCAATAAAAAAAATTCATTTCAAGGAAACACCTAAAAATTGGGCATATTGAATAATGGAATATATAAACACTTCAAATTTTAATGAAATGAATGAGACCACCTATTGTAGGTCAATATTTGATTGATCATATTGTATCAGTTCCATATTCATCTCAGATCAGGAGAAAATTAAAGAACAGGTGAAGAACCTCATAATAGGAAAAATTAGATTGCACCAAAATAGCACAACTAATACCAACCCAAAAGAGGAAAAACTAAAAAGGAATAGATATCTCACTGATATCGATCTAATGAGACTAACGGTTCTTGAATTGAAGCTCAGACAGTAACATCCTAGATAAATAAAGAATGTTATATTTTCATATTTATTAAAATTTGTGAATTAAATATTAATTTTACTTTAAAGACGATGTTATTTTAGATGGCATACCCGACACGCAACAATGGGTTTCTCTAAAATCTCATGTTGCACAAAAGGCTGATTCATATTGAAAAATAATAATATAATATTAATATTTAAAATGGTATTTAACGCCTATCCATTGTATTGGTAGGAATGAACAGAACTAACTATATTATGATTAAAAATGTTTGTTAAATGTTTTTACATTTATCCAACAAAATTTAGAGGCTTAAAATGAGGATGAATCCAATTTTAAGCATAAATACTCTAATATTTTTAAAAGGTAGTTTTACCGCCTTTTGATAGTGATCCCTTTTTAAATCAATTTTTTTTCACTTTTATATGTTCCATTTGGAAAAATAAACTTCTTCTTTAGAATAGGGACATCCAAATTTACTTTGGATAATTTTTTGGTATTTTTCTAATAAAGTTCATTTTTTAATGAATAGTGAAAAATACTGCAATTTAAGTTAAAACTGTCTTTTCATCTAATTTATTCATATGATTAGATTATCCTTTTAATTTTTTTTAAAGAGTAATTATATTTTATTTTTATAATTTAATCCCATTTTGTTCATTGGAAGTAATTTCACTTTTAAATTGGATATAAACACATGTTAATCTTTTGGTAGTTTTTACTTCATAAAAACACGTTTTTGGTTATGAAAATGGGAATTAATTTTAAATTTATTTTTTCAACTTCTATGTTTTGAATTTAGAAAAATGGATTTCATATATGGAATCAGTAGTTAAATTTTTTTTAAATATGTAACTTTTATTTTTAAACATTATGAATAGAAACTTCAGTAAATATTTTATTTACCATGGTTAAAGGGTAAATCTAGAAAATAATGGTAAAAAATAATATTATAATAATATTATATTACACTAAAACATTTAATAACACTATTTTAAAAGATATTCCCGACCATGGTCATCCTTGGGTCGATTTTAGGTCCCCATGGAGCCACTTGTGTGTGAAAATGACATTTAATTACTTTTAATTTAAAGTTAAGGAAAATATAACCTAAACATGTATCTTTTACTAAAATAATTTTTATATGGGGTTATATAAGTGATATATTAGACTATAAATATTAATTTTAAATATAAAAATATTTCCTACATCATGGTATTTTATTTATAATTTATTTACATCAATTAAATAAATTTATTTTTGACACAATGGTGATGTAGTGATTACCTTATTAATGAAAGATTTATATAAATGAGATTATAAATATTAAAATAAATTTATTTTGAAACTTTTTATCCCATACAAAAATTTTATGGATTACTATGATTTGTTATATTTTAATTAGTGAAGTTTTTTTGAATGAATCAAGTTTTTATGTATTTTCAAAAAGTCATGATATGAATAGTATAAAAATTGACATAAATGAGTTTTTAAATAAATTAATTTTTTATTAAATGATATAATAGTCATAAAGATCTAATATTTGTCCAAATGAAATATATGATTATAAAAATGTCATTAATGATCCATTATTTGGTCTCTATAAATTTTATTGTAACTATAGTAACCATATATTATGAATATACAAGAAGACATGGTAAAAGTTAAATAAGTTTACTAGGGGTTAAAGCTAAAAGATAAGGTTACCTTTGTAAACTAAACTTATATAAAACCCATTTTATGAGGGTATTTATACCCATAATAATATTATATTCTAAATATATCACTTTTGTGTTATTATAATTCTAAAATCAATTAATAATAAAATAATACTTTGAAACATTCCTAAAGTGCCCCTCCTGCCTTTTATAAAAGGACACCACCTCTAACCCTTTCTCACACCTCTAAATCCCCCTTGGATCATCCAAACTCTACCCAAATGAGCTCCAAAAATCTATAACTTACATATATAATCCTTACATTGGGAATAAGGAAATTAAAGAAGACCTTTTAGCTTAAATCAAAAGAAGTTACCCGATTTGAGATAATGTCTTCTCTCAAGATTCTTTCTTTTATTTTCCTTCTATGACCCCCTAAAATCTCTTTATTCATATATTTTATAATAACACCATTATATTAAATATATTAGGTCGTTTTTATGAGAATTATTCAAACTATAGTTACACACACATCCATCTAATGGGTATAGAACATACTATTTCTGTGGACGGTGAACTACTGCCACACGAAACGATGATTGTTTAATCTTCTCCTACCACCTCTTATGGTGTCAATTATGATGTAACTATAACTATATATGATATATATGTTATTTATTTTATCTCTATTATTCTTTAATTCTCATTTAAAACATACCTTTATACTTTTCATGTTGTATAAATACAATAATTTCATTTGAGGAAGTGCGGACTACCACCCCCTCAAAGTGATATAACTCATTGATGCTATACTTGGAATTTATAAAGGATTGAATTAATGAACTTATGTAACATATATAACATATATATTATATTTTAATTATAATATTACTATGTATAATTTAGTTTTCATTTCTTTAAATATGAAAACGAAATGAAAGTAGCATTCATGTGTATGTACAGCTTACCATCTCCATGAACGGTTCATTTCATTTAATATATCCAAATACTATGGACTATTATAAATACATATATACTTGATATATATGATATCTAAATCATGAATATCATTCTATAGATAATGGACTTTTTACAACATGGATAATTTATAATTATAACAATATCATTTTCAACTAAAGTACTCAATATCGACAAAACGGCCGATATTAAATTAAACAATTATTTAATTTTTATAACATGATAATAATTCATATAAAAGGAATAATAAACTTGAAAAGGGTTCTGAAGAAAGTATAAATTAATTTATATTTATTATTCAGGAAATTAAATAATGAATGAGTCAAGTCGGACACGAGTTAAGGGACTCTGTCTCAATCTCCTTTCTTTGAGGCATATTTTGATTTATACACGACATGTTTCTATACAGTGTATAAACCCCTTTGAATTTTAATTTTATTCAATAGTAATCTTTTTCTACGTAGCATTTTACTAAACAAAAAATGGTAATGTTTCTTTTTAATGTACACGGTGACAACGACATTTCCACCGTCGAGAGCATTATTTGATATTTGGCTTCCTGAACAAGTTATGATGTTTTTAAATGGAAAATAAATAACTTATACCGTTTTTACATATTTTGGTATTGAAAATGGTTTTGAAAGTGGATTTACTATTTCAATATCTTGAAATTATTTCTTGTGATTGTAAATGAAATTTATGTTTGAAATGTTGATATTTTCAATTTTTATGTGCGATGATTATATAGTGGTACTTAGAAATTTTATGGGTTGTTACATGATAAACCAAATTGTGGGTGGTTCTATGGTAATCCAAGGATGGGTGGTTACAATATAACCACCAATTCATTGGGTATGTAAGTCGGTCGTATGGTTGTTCCATTTATAAGAATGATTTGTAGAAGTCGACCATATGGTTATTCCATTTAAGTATGATTATGTCCCAAGTTTACCTTTTATATGTTATGTGTGATTTTTATGGGTTTTATGGTAATATTTTGGTTACAAAATGATATGTAATGAGTTTTATTCAATGAAAAGTATTTACTACTTCATAAAGGTGAAAAGTATTACTTATGATAAAGTATTCATGGTTTACATGTTGTTTTGAATAACTACTATTTTTCCTTAATTATGTGTCCCTTACTGAGCTTTTTATGCTCATCCCAAGTTTTGGAAATATTTTTTGCAGTACTTAAGGTGGAATAGGGTCATGGATGAGATAAAGGAAAATTCATGTTGTTTAAGACATGGAACTAAACATGTTTATTTTTTTAAGAGTTTTTATTTTAAGAAAAAATGGATACTGAGTAGAAGTGTCTACATTTAATATTCAAGTTGTTATGTAAAGTTATTATATATTTCTCTAAATCTCTAAAAATGAAAATATACTAAATGTGAATTATTAACTTAATTCATGATTATGTAATGTTTAAGTTCAGGGCCTTATAGTTGGTATCATAGGTCGGTTTAGATCACTTTATGAGTTATAATTTTTTTAATAGAATATCCATAAATTATTTTTACATTATGTTAAAATTAAAATGATATATAATTTTAAGATTACAATGTTCCTTTTTCTAAGATATGTTTGTTTAGAATGGTTTTCTGTAGAGGAAATAGGGCAGTAGTGCTGAGAAGGCATACAGAGGAGAATAACCTTCCAAATCAGCATCTCGAGATGGTTGGAATCGGAACTGAACAGTTTTTTGTAGTAATGGTGTAGTTGACTCGAGCTATAAATGGTTTTGGTATACATGCCAAAGATCAACTAGATCAACCCCATAGGAATATTTCTATAGTGTATCATTTCATGAGGCAACATCCCCCATCATTCAGAGGATCATCTGATCATGTTCAAGTTGAAGGGTGGATCAAATCACTGTAAAAGATTTTCAATGTCATGGGTTGTATAGACAATCCAAAGGTTAGTCTTTATATTTATCATTTTGAAGGAGAAGCATATCAGTGGTGATAAATAGTTAAAAATATCGAAGACAGTGAGGAGATTTATGGTCTTTATTGTGAAGAATTCAAAGGTATGTTTCTTGAGAAATATTTTCCAAAGGAGGTTCGACTTAGGATGGAAAAACAATTCTTGTAATTCAGGTAGGAGAATTACTTAGTGGATGATTATGAAGAAAAGTTCACTCGAATGGAAAGGTATTCTCCAAGTTTCATCTGATATATTGATAGTAAGAAAAATCGATTTTACTCAGGACTTAATTCACGATATTAAACAATATTAGCTTCTCATGAATTCAAAAGTTATTATAAACTTTTCAGATGTGCTGAGAAGGTAGAATAGAGTTTTATGATGATCAAGTGTACCCAAGAGAGAAAGAAAAAGAAGAGGTCTGGTCAGCAGGCAAAGGGAAAGAATTTATCAAAGAATCTCGTAGCTAAGAAAATTAAATTTCAAACTTGTGAGAAGTGTGTTAGAAAACATCCTAGAGAATGTTTATCAAATTCTGGTAAGTGTTTCTGGTGTGGTAATACTGGTCATATTGCTCGTAACTATAAGGAAGATGATCAAGAAGGAAATGAAAAGCCAATGGTAAGATTTTTTAGTTGTAATGAATTTGGGAATTATGCCAATGTGTGTCCAAAGTTAATTATATAGGGTGGAAACCAGATAGATCAAAAGAATAAGGGTGGGGAAAAATCTTTTGCTACTACTACAGTTGATGTGGAGCCATCAAATGGAGTGGTATCAGGTACCTTGTTTATTATTTTTAGATTATGCCAATGTGTTGTTTGATCAAGTTCTACACATTATTTCATTTCTGAGAAATTTTCAGGTAAATTTGGAATTCTACCTCAAGAAATGAATCCATTAATTATGGAAAAAATACCTAGGGGAAATGTTGAGGAAAAAAAGAAATTATAATAATATTTTTATCCTTATTTGTGGAAATAATTTTCCTGAAAACCTTGTTGTTTTTCCTCCAGTAGAGTTTGATGTTATTTTGGGAATGGATTGGATTTATTTTTACCGTGCAAAGATTGACTATAGAGCCAAAGAGGTTTCTTTTTAGAAATAATTTCAGTATGTGTACAAGAATGAACCCTTATCATTGATAACATATTAGGTAGTTGAGAAACTATTGAAAGATGTAAATGAATGTTACATTGATCATATTTCTGAAAACAAAGGAACTATTCAAATTAATGATTTTCCAGTAGTAAATGAGTATCTTGATGTTTTTTCTGATGAGTTACCTGGTATTATACATGATAGAGAAGTTGAATTTACTATTGACATAGTTTCTGATGCTAATCCAATTTCAAAACCCCCTTATCGAATTGCTCAAATAGAACTTTCAGGGTTAAATAAATAATTGTAGGAGTTGTTAGATAAAGGTTTAATTCGACCTAGCACATCATCGTGGAGTGATCCAATCTTTTCTGTTAAAAAAATATGGTTCAATGATACTTTTCATTGATTATAGATCCTTGAATAATATCACTATTAAGAACAAGTATCATTTTCCTCATATTGATTATTTGTTTGATTAGCTTTAGGGAGCTCAGTATTTTTCGAAGATTGACTTGAGATCAAGGTACCATCAGTTGAAAGTCAAGGAAGAAGACATTTTGAAGATTGAATTTCATACTAGATAAGGCCATTATGAATTTGTAGTTATGCCTTTTGGGTTAACCAATGCACCTGCTGTATTCATATATCTTATGAATAGAATTTTCTGTGAATTCTTGGATAAGTTTTTGGTTGTTTTTATTGATGATAATTTGGTATATTCCTAAAGTAAATAGGAACATGAAAGTCATTTAAGGGTTGTCTTTCAAACCTTAGAGGAAAATAAATTGTATGTTAAATTCAATAAGTGTGAGTTTTGGTTACAAAAAATTTCATTCCTTGGTCACACTATTTCAAAAAATAGTATAACTATTGATCCTGCTAAAACAAAAGTTATTGAAGAATGGAGAAGACCCACAAATATAACCAAGATCTGTATATTTCTTGGTTTTCTAGGCTATTATAGAAGTTTTGTTGAAAATTTTCCATGGTTATCAATCCCACTGACTAATTTAACTTCAAAAGGTGTTAAGTTCATCTGGAAAAAAGAATGTAATGATTGTTTTAGGAATTGAAAAGAAGATTGGTGAATGCTCTAGTTTTGGCATTACCTTCCAGAGATGGTGAATTTTTTTATCTATAGTGATTCTTTGTTGAAAGGACTTGGTTGTCTCTTAATGTAGAATGGTCAGATAATTGCTTATGATTCACATCAGTTAAAACCTCATGAGTTAAATTACCCTAAAAATGATTTGGAATTAGCTGTTTTCTTTTTGCGTTAAAAATTTAGAGGCATCATCTGTATGGAGTAAAATGTGAAATATATACTAACCACAAAATTTTGAAGTATATATTCACTCAGAAAGAATTGAACATGAGGCAGAGGATATGGCTGGAATTGATCAAGAATTATTATTGAATAATTAATTACCATCCATGAAAATAAAATAAAGTGGATGATGCTTTGAGTCGAAAAAGTAATGCTACATTAACCATGTTACATTTGGAACACGATCCTTTGATTAAAAATTTGATATAATTTGGCATAGAAGTTGTTGGTACAGAAAATTCCTCTGTTTTGTTTTAGGTGTCAGTGAAATCATCTCTATCAAATAAAATTAAGTAAGCACAGAAGGAAGATAGTGAGTTGTAGAAAAATTTAGAGTTTGTTCAGAAGGGTAAGTTTCCTGAATTTAACATTGATAATGACTGAATTTTGAGATTTGGGAAGATATTATATGTGCCTTATGATTCACAGTTAAAGAAAGAGTTGTTATGTGCATCTCATATTTCTCCTTTTTCATTTAATCCTGGATGTACTAAGATGTACAAAGATCATTGGGAGTATTACTAGTAGAATGAAATGAAAAGAGATATTGATGACTTTACTGTGAAGTGTTTAACTTGTCAACAAGTTAAAACAGAATGGTATTTACTAAAAGGGATGCTTCATCCTTTTCCATTTCTAGAGTGGAAATGAGAAAATGTTTCCATGGATTTTATAGTGGGATTATCAAAGAATTCTTGATGTAATAATGCAATCTGTGTTATTGTGGATCAATTGACTAAATATTCTCATTTTCTTCCTATTCGAGATACTCTATCTCTAGATCAACTTTCTCGATTGTATATTAAAGAGATAGTCATGTTATATGGAGTTCCCCTCTCTATTGTATCTGATCATGATCCCATGTTCACTTATAAGTCTTGGAAGGGCCTTCATAAGTCGTTGGGTACAGAATTAAATTTCAGTACAACTTTTCATCCTGAATTAGATGCGAAGTCAGAATGAACAATTCAGACATTGGAAGATATGCTACGTGCATATTCAATGGATTACCAGGGAATTTGGGACCAACATCTTTATTTGGTTAAGTTTTCTTATAATAAAATTTTTCATTCTAGTATACAGATTGCGCCATTTGAGACATTATATGGTTATCAGTGTCAAACTCCAGCTTTTTGGGATGAAGTAGGTGAAAGGAAACAGTTGGGACCAGAATTGGTAGAAGAGATGGTAGAAAAAGTTTAGTTGATTCAGAAGCACATGAGAATAGCACAGAGCAGGAAGAAGAGTTATACGGATAACTGGAGGAAGGATATTTCTTTAAAGGTAGGTGATCATGTCTTTCTCAAAGTTTCTCCACAGAAAAGTGTGATGTGTTTTGGTAATAAGGGAAAGGTGAGTCTGAGGTTCATTGGACCTTATGAAATTCTGAAGAAAGTTGGATCAGTTGCTTACTGAGTGGATTTACATCTTAATTTATCCCAGGTACACAATGTTTTTCATGTTTCAATGTTAAGAAATTATATTCCAGATCCATCTCATTTTTTAAGTCTAGAAGTAGTTCAGTTAGAAGAGAATCTTTCTTATGAGGAACTTCCAGTCCAGATTCTTGACCATAGAGATTAAGTGTTGTGGAATAAGGTGATTTATCAAGTCAAGGTTTTGTGGAAAAACCATATGATTGAAGAGGCAACATGAAAATCTGAAAATTATATGAGGGATAAATATCCCCATTTATTTGATAAGTGAATAGAATTGCGAGGAAGCAATTCCCAAATGGGGGGAAGGATTTAACATCCCAGGTAAATAAAGAATATGATATTTTCATATTCATTAATATGTGTAAATTAAATATTAATTTTACTTTAAAGGGGATGCTATGTTCGATGGTGTACCCAACACTCAACAATGGGTTTCTCTTAAATCTCATGTTTCAGACAAGGTCGAGTTATACTGAAAAATAATAATATAATATTAATATTTTTAATGGTGGTTAATGCCAAGTTGTTTTATTGTAAGGAATGAACAGAACTAACCATATTATTATCAAACATGTTTGTTAAATGTTTTTATATTTATCCAATAAAAAATAGAGGTTTAAAATGAGGATAAATCCAATTTTAAGAAAAAATACTCTAATATTTTTATAAGGTAGTTTTACTATCTTTTGATGGAGAAACCTTTTAAAATCTAGTTTTTGTAACTTTTATATGTTATATTTGACAAAAGAAACTTTTTATTTATAATAGAGACATCAAAATTTACTTTGTAAAAATTTTTGGTATTTTTCAGATAAAGTTCATTTTTTAATGAATAGTGAAAGATACTGCATTTTAAGTCAAAATTGTCTTTTCATCTAGTTTATTTATATGATGAGATATTCCTTTTAATTTATTTTAAAGTGTAATTATATTATATTTTTATCAATTAATCAAATTTTTGTCATTTTAAGTAATCTCAATTTGAAATTGGATATAAACACATGTCAATCTTTTGATAGTTTTTACTTCTTAAAAACACGCTTTTTGGTTTTGACAACGAGAATTAATTATAAATTAATTTCTGCAACTTCTGTGTTTTGAATTTGGAAAAATGGATTTAATATTTATAATAATGAGGTCCAAATTTTGTAAATAGGTAACTTTTATTTTTATACATTACAAATAGTAATTTCAGTGCATATTTTATTTACCATGGTTAAAGGGTAAATCTGGTAAATAATGGTAAAAAATAATATTATTATAATATTAAATTACACTAACACATGTCCTAATCCTATTTTATGAGATATTTCAGACCATGGTCATCCTTGGGTCGATTTTAGGACCCCATAGATCCACTTGTGTGTGAAAATGAAAGTTAATTACTTTTAATTTAAAGTTAATGAAAATATAACCTAAAATTGTTTCTTTTACTAAAATGAATTTTATATGGGGTTATATAAGTGATATATTTGACTATAAATAGTCATTAGAAATATAAAAATATTTCCTAAATCATGGTATTTTATTTATAATTTATAGAAATTAAATAAATAAATTTATTTATGACATAATGGTGATGTAGTGATTACTTTATTAATGAAAGATTTAAATAAATGAGATTATAAATATTAAAATAAATTTATTTTAAAAAAATTTATGCCGTACACAAATTTTATAGATGTTTATGACTTGTTATATTTCAATTAATCAAGTTTTATGAATGATTCAAGTTGTTATGTATTTTTATAAAGTCATGATATGAATAGTATAAAATTGACATAAATGAGTTTTTAAATCAATTAATAATTTATTAAATGATATAATTGTTCTAAAAATCTAAGATTCGTCCAAATTAAATATATGTTATTAAAAATTTCATTAATGATCCATTTTTTGGGTCTCTTTTCATTTTATAGTAACTTTGGTAACCATATATTATGAATATACAAGAATACATAGTAAAAGTTAAATAAGTTTACTAAGGGTTAAAGCTAAAAGATAAAGTTAATTTTGTTACTTAAACCTATCTAAAACCCATTTTATAAGAGGATTTAGAACCATACTCATCTGATATTATAAATATATCACTTTGGTGTTTTTAGAATTTGAAAATCAATTAATAATAAAATAATACTTTCAAACTTTCCTAAAGTACCCCTCCCCCCTCTTATAAAAGGACACCACCTCTAACCCTTACTCACACCTCTCAAGCCCCCTTGGATCGCCCAAACTATGCCAAGATAATCTCCCAACATCCCTACCTTTCTTATATAATCCTTACATTGGGAATAAGTAAATTAAAGAAGGCCTTTTAGCTTAAATCATAAGGAGTTACCCGATTTGAGGTAATGTCTTCTCTTAAGATTCTTTCTTTTATTTTCCTTATCCAACCCCATAAACTATATTTATTAAATTATTTTATAAAAACATCAGTATATTAAATATACTAGGTAGTTTTTATGAGAATTATTCTAACTACACTTACACACACCTCTGTCTCATGGGTATAGAACATACTTTTTCTATGGACAGCGAACTACTGACTCACGAAACGATGATTGTTCAATCTTCTCCTACCACCTCTTATGGTGGCCATTATTATGTCACTATAATTATATATGATATGTATGATATTTATTTTTATCTCTATTATTCTTTAATTTTCATTTATAACATAACTTTATGATTTTCATGTTGTATAAATATGATAATTTCATTTAAGGAAGTGTGGACTACCACCCCCTCAAAGTGATATGACTCATTCATGCTATACATGGGACTTATAAAGGATGGAATTAATGAAATTATGTAAAATATATAACATATATATTATACTGGAATTATAATATACCTATGTATCATTTATTTTTCATTTCTTTAAATATAAAAATGAAATGAAAGTAGCATCTACGCATAGGTACGGCTTACCGTCTCTATAAACAGGGCATTTCATTTCTTATATCAAAATGCTATGGACTATTATAAATACATATATACTCGATATATATGATATATATGATATCTAAATCATGAATATAATTCTATATATAATTTAATTTTGACCCCATGGACAATTTATAATTATAACAAGATCATTTTGGACTCAAGTACCCAATATCGACAAAACAACCGATATTAACTTAAATAATTATGTAATTTTTATAACATGGTAATAAGTGATATAAAATGAATAATAAACTTGAAAAAGGTTCTGAATCAAGTATAAATTAACTTAATTTTATTATTCAGGAAATTAAAGAACGAACAAGTCAAGTCGAACATGAGGTAAGAAAGTTTGTTTCAATCTCCTTTCTTTGAGGCATATTTTGATTTATACACGAATTTATTTTATACGGTGTATAAACCCCCTTTGACTTTTAATTTCATTAAAAGGGGATATATTTCTATGTATAATTTTACTAAATGACAAAATGAATGTTTCTTTTTAACTTACGCGGTGACAACGACCTTTCCACTGCCACGAGCATTAGTTGATATTAGGATTCCTTAACAAGCTGTGATGTTTTTAAATGGAAAATAAATACCTTATACGATTTTTACATATTTTGGTGTTAAAAATGGTTTTGAAAGTGGATTTAATATTTCAATATATTGAAATTATTTCTTGTGATTTCAAATGAAAAATATGTTTAAAATGTTGTTATTTGCAATATTTTATGTGTGATTACTATATAATGGTAATTGGAAATTTGATAGGTGATTATGTGATAAACCAAATGACGAGTAGTTCCGTAATAAACCAAGTATGGGTGGTTTCAATATAACCTTCAATTCATTGGGTATGAAAGTCGTTCTTATGGATATTCCATTTGTAATAATGATTTGTGGAAGTCGACCGAATGGTTATTCCATTTAAGTATGATTATGTCCCAAGTTTACCTTTTTTTATGTTATGTGTTCTTTCTATGGGTTTTATGGTAATATTTTGGTTAAAAAGGGATAATCAATTAGATTTTATTCATTTTACATTATTTACTACTTCATAAAGGTTAAAATTATTACTTATGAAAAATTATTCATGGTTTACATGTTGTTGAATAATTGATAGTTTCCCTTATTTATGTATCCCTTACTAATATTTTTATGCTCATCCCAAGTTTTTGAAATGTGTTTCACAGGACTTAAGGTGGAATAGATTCAAGGATGGGATCAAGGAAAATTCATGTTGTTTAAAACATGGAACTACACATGTTGGTTTTTTTAAGAGTTTTTATTTCATGAAAAAAATAGATACTGTGTAGAAGTGTATACATGTAATATTCAAGTTGTTATGTAAATTTATGACCTAATTATCTAAAGCTCTAAACCAGAAAAGGTCCTCATTGTGAATTATTAAATTAATTCAATATTATGTAATGCTTAAGGCAGGGGCCTTATACAGACAGAGGGTCATCTACAAAACCTAGTTTAGGTGTCGAATGGAGGTCTGAAGAGGAGCTTGGTATCCATTAGAGAAGAAGTGAACATTATATTTTAAAAATATTTTTATTAGGGTAAAATAGTCATTTTACCCAAAATATATGGTTTTCATGGTTTAGGTTCACTTTTTGACTAACCATGCGCTAATATTTCATGGTTAGCTATAGGTAAGGGCACCTCTCATGGTTTGTCCACACTATTTGAATAACTATGAATAAACTATGTCAAAACCCACTTTCCAAATTGTATACATGGAAACGTGGTCATTCACCCCAAATCACATGGTTTGTTCTAACCGTGTGGCCTTCCCCTCCTCACTATCCATCCTTCCATGGTTTTATCAAACTTTTTTCTTGCCCCATACAGTTTAAACTAACTGTGATCTGAGCTTATTTGAACCCAAAACTTGGGTTCTAGGCTCCGAAACAGCCCCAGACACCCTATATACCTCCGTAACTGTAAATGGAATTAATATCAGTCCATATTTAAGCATTTAAGCTGAAAATCTATGGAAAGTAAAGGATACATACATCAAAAAGAACTAGTTCCTTATAATTTATTTATTGAATTATCCTATGAGTTTCTACATATTGGAGGTTGAAAACCTCGGTTTTGGGGGAACTATACTTGGCGCACGAGTAGCACATGATTAGTAAAAACCATGTGGATAACCATGTGAGAGAATATTTTTAGATATGGTGGGGTTTTTCTTGTCTTGAGAATAGATTTAAAACTATGTGGTGGTATCCATAAATTGTGAATCATGTTTTTTGAGAGGTAACGACTCCTACACAATTGGAGAATGCTTTTCCCAACCATGCAGCCAAACTGTGAGGATTGTACTGGTCATTAAAAATTTAAGGAAAAGGCTATTTTTTCATTTTTTGGATTTAAACAAAATCTCTCATACTCATCTCCCAAATCATGTTAAACCTCCCCCATGGGCTTTGAGATTATTTTTATTTTATCATTGGTGGACTCCCCTTGATTTTTTGTAATTTACTTAAATTTATTCTTGTATTTCACTTGGTTTATCATTTATTCTCCATTTTTCCTCGTTATTCATCAATTTTAATTGAATTTAGAAGCCTTAGATTATTATATTGTTGAATATATGGTCTTTTATGGGGGTTTTATTTCGTTTCTTTGTGGTTTAAGTGTATGAGTTACTATATTACTCAAATTTTGTGGTTTTCATTAAAGGCAATGAGTTTTAAATTGATTATTAGGTAGGTGTATCTATTTAATGTTTTCTCCATGTATAACCTTTGATTATTGATTACCTTTAGTTTTTTATCTAATTACCTTTATTTTTTGTAAATAATGATGATGTATCCAGGTTTGATGTGAATCATGGTGTGTGGTGGAAATTTGGTGTTTTAAAGGGTCCTTTTAAAAAATGATTTAAATGCACATGATGTGTTTGATAAAATTATTCAAGGTGGATTCATGATTTTTAATTGATTTAAAAATGGGTTTTAAAGGGGTTTTTACATTGATAAATTGTTTTTATTATTATGGGCATATTTGGTTCATGAAATTGGAAATTTCTATATTTTTATGTAATTGGAATTTATGGACCATGGGAGACATTGGGTGTGTTAGTGACTTAGGGACATGAATCCTTAGCATATGGAATGGACTATCTTGGGTGAACTATCTAAGGGACTGAGATATTCTTTGTGAGGAGGACTAAAGGAGAATTAAATATGTGTCAATGTGGACAGAGAGTTCCATGGAAGTATTTTTAAGCCTAAGGAAGACTAATAGAGCCTCTAAACTCTTTATATGTGATTATTTGGATAATTAACCATTTCTTAGACTAAGTCACACTAGTCATCATTAATTAGATCCCATAATGATTATTTCTTATGCCTTGTTTGATTTTTATTCCCATTTGGGTATTTTGAAAACCCTTTTTGTTAAATATGATGTTTTTTATTCTTATTCCATGTTTGGGTGTGTTGATATTTTTTATATCATATGGATTAACTTTCTTTTTTACTTTATCCTAGTTGATTCATATTTTTGAAAAATTTAACATTTTTCCAAAAACCAAAGGATTATTTAAAAAGTAATGCTTTCAAGAAGACTTGTTTTCAAATAGAATATATTTAAAATATGTTTTTCAAAATATAGTGATTGATTTTCATGGATAAAGGCATTATATAGATTCAAAGTGGTATCCCACTAGGATTTTTACTTCACACCATTCATAGTCCATTGGTAATATACAATCATTTTTATATAGGACATAGGTAAGTGTAAGGGTACCCTGAAATTTGGTGTCCCTTAATGATTATTGATTTCTATAGTTGGTTGGGATGGTGGAGACATGGTCTCATGGATTTTGGCTCTTATGAAGTAGTTTTGGGATTTCATATCATTAGACTGTCATGTATTGGCCTTTTTGTATTTATCTCTATTTTTAGATTTTAACTATGGATATCATATATATATGTATTATTTTAAAATTATGATGTGATGATGTTATGATATTTTCTTTATAGAAATTGTAGTGTTTACTTTTTGTATATTTATATATGTTTATGTTTCTTATTTGGTTAGAGTTTCCCTCCTATTCATAGATGATTCATTCTGGATTTTTAAGGGAAAAACATTCCAAAATGTCTAACTATGATTCCCTAATGCTTGTCTCCATACCATGGAGATTAGGAATGTGATTCAAGATGTGTGGTGGGTTGGGTCTCTTGACAGGTTAGGTTGATTCAGGCTGGTTAATTACAAAATGGTACCAGAGGCCTCTTGTTTTTAGGGGTCAATAGTGGATAGAAGTTAGGACCATTGAGGATCAAGTGTTAATTGTAGAGGAGTTCCTAAAAAGATGTCTATTGTGCCAAGCATCATGTTTCCATGGGTGTTCGGGAGTTATGATTTAAGTTTGAACCTAGTTTTTGGTTGTATTGATGTTATTTGATGTTTTTCATCATTTGTTATGGGTTTCAGGAATAAATTGAGAGTGGTTTTTATCACTATTGAGTTTTGAGGTGAAACTATGGATGAAAAAAAGGGATACATTTTAGGAGTGAAGTAGAGGTAACCATGGGGATCCATACAGCTAGGTTTTCAATCTTATGGTGTTTTTTACATGGTTGGTTCCTGGTTTGTCTTACCATCTATCCCAATCTTTCACAATAGAAAAATATTTAAAAAATTATGTTTTCACCCCTTTTCATTTTAAAGTGTTATTTATGTTGAAGTTGTTTTTAAACCTATTTTAAGGGTTTATTATGGATTAATTGATGTTATTTGAGATAATTATGTATTTAATGAACTTTAATCTAGTGTTTTCTATACCATTCCTTTTACAATTTCTCTTCTAGATATAGGGAGGGAGCTGTGGAGCTTGTCATGTAGGTGACCCCTCCAGTTTATCCCACTTTAGTGGAATTAGTGATATGAACAATTCATTATTTTTACCAAGAGGTAAAAGGAGTTTAGGAACTAATAGTGTACCATTATCGGAAATTCAATAAGAATAATTCATTGGTTTTTTATGGTGATAATGCTACCAAGGATCCTTATGGTGATAATTCATTGGTTTTTTATGAATTGATAGAAAGTCATCAGTATATGTTTCCTTTTTTGAAGACCCATGAGACCTCAAAATTTTTATTCTTCACTAGAATGTTGGGAGGACTGGGTAGGAGGTGGTGGGAATCCATGGTGAAAGAAAAGAGTCATGATGATATCACCTGGCCTACCTTTAAGAATGATTTTAATTAAAAGTATTGTCTTAAAACTTTGAGGGTGGAAAAGGCCCATGAGTTCATGATAATAGAGGAGGGAGACTTTTTAGTGATGGAGTATGCTACTCGGTTTGTTAAGTTAGTTCATTTTTCTCTTGATATCCTTGTGAATGACTACCTTAATGAGTGACATTTTGAAATGGGCTTGAAGGATGATATCATATCAATGCTTATTATTCTTTTCCTGCAAACTAATGTCGAAGTAGTGTATATAAGTTATGATGGATATAGCATAGTTAGCTGGGAAGGTAGTTCTCAATGAGGTTTCTTCAATGGTGGGAAGTATTTAGAGATATTCCTCTAACCATAAGAGGAAGTTGGATAAACCTAATTAGGGAAGTGGTAAGGGTGATTATTGTTCATCAGGTTCAGTTACAGTAGATTCTTTCAGCAGTAAGTTGGTAACTTGTTATCAGTATTGGAATTTTATCTATACCAGACTTGATTTTCCATAGCCTTGAAGGACGTTCCACCAATGTGGGAATCCAGGTCATCTTTTGGGCTTCTACAAGACTTCCCTCCATGGGAGTGTAGTTGGTTCTTCTTTCTCTAAGGGTTCATAGGTATGTTTAGATTCCTATAAGGGTGTGGGATCTCACCTTTGGTCTCGAGGGGATTCTCAACCAATTAAGAATTCATAGGTCAGATCCGATTCATTTCATATCTACACAACAGATATGAAAACTGAATATTTTTATTATAAGATGGTCATCATGAAAGGTATGGTGTTTATTTCTTCTTCAATTTGTTTATAATTATTTGATATAGATTCATCCAAATATTTTTTCTCATTAAATTTTCTTGATTCTTTGTGTATGAGAGCATAGTTGATTCCATTTATGACGGATCTACTTAACTCATTGGTAAAAAATAAGGAATATGGTTTTTTATATTAGAAATTTGGTGATTTAATTTCTCAAATGGAAGTTGTGTGGGACTTCCTCATGTTGTACATAAATGTTTTCAATATCATCGTAAATATGGATTTGATGATAAGTTTTAAATATCAGGTATACTTTTATCACTATAGGTTCTAGGTTCAAAATACTTATGGGAATACTCAAAAATTTCAGGCTGAGTGGGATCTGAAGTTAGGGAGGTTAGGGGCCATTGCTCTGGATGTGGGATTGATTTCATTAGCTATCCAGGTTATTATTTGATGTTGTAGAGTAGGGTTAAAATGGTTTTCTTCCATTGGTTGTGGACTAATACCCAAGGTGATTTCAGATGATTTTTCTAGGTTGTCTCCCTAGTGAGAGTTCAATTTTACTATCAATATTCTCCCCGTGATAATCCCTGTACCTTTACCATCATACTAATGGCTCTATCTCAGTTGAAAGATTTAAAGGCTCAGGTATAGGACTTTAAAAGAAAAGGATTTATTTATCAAATCATGTAACTATGGGAATTACTAGTGATATTTTCAAATAAGGTAGATATGAGTCTTTATATTTTTTTAGACTATCCTAAGTTAAACCAAGTGACTATTATGAAAAAATAACCTAAACCTAGAATCGGTGATCTTTTTATCAACTCAAGGGAGCCTTATGGTTGTCAAAAATTAGACTAAGGTAAGGTTACCATTAGTTGAGGGTTTGGGGGAGGATGTTCCTAATACATCCTTTTAGAGTCTATTTGGGAACATTTAGTATCTAGTTATTCCATTTGTCTTTAATAATGCTCATGTGGTCTTTGTGGGTTTGATAAACTGGATCTTTCACCAATTTTTGGAATCCTTTATTATGGTGTTTATTGATGTAATATCGATGTATTATAAAATGAAGGAGGAACATGGAAAATATCTGAGATTTATTTTGTGAACCTTGAAGGAGAATCGCCTATATGTTAAGTTTTCCAAGTGAAAATTTTGGATCCAAGAGGTAAAGTTTTTGGGTTATGTGATTTTTGAAGGAGGGATTTCAGTGGACCCTGAGAAAATACAAGTGATAATGTCTTGGGGGAACCAAATATTGTGTCTGAGTTCATATGATTTTTGGTCTTGACTGGGTATTATAGGAATTTTCATTGGTACTTCTCCAAGATAGATTTTCCCTTGATAGTGTTGACTCAAAAGGGGTGAATTTTAAGTGGAGTGATAAGTTCTAGTGTTCTTTGGGGTGTCTATTGATGCAGAATGATCATATGGTGGCTTATCGATCTAATAATTTATGCCCACATGAGAGGAATTATTCCACATGTGACCAAGATGTAATAGATTTGATTTATTCATTGAAGAATTGGAACCATTACCTCTTTTGGGGATCAATTTATAGTTTATTTGGATCATAAGAGCCTAAAGTAAATATTCATCCAAAGGGAAATGAACCACATGTAGAGATATTGGGTGTCATATCTTTAGATCTTTTATTTTGATATCATTTTTACCCCTAAGAAGGGAAATGTGGTTGGTTTATGTTGATTTCCACTAGGGAACACCTTTTGTTCATGTGTTGATACATCTGGTGACGGTCACATTGTACCCCACATTCCTGATTTCCAATGGTGGGAAACATCCATCACTTCTTTAGCGATGTTTTCTCCTTGATCAAAATGGGATGATGGGATGTTGGTTCCGCCTTCTGTGGATTCCTCCTTGGAACTCATTTCCTAGTCTGAGTCTCCCTCATAGATTAATATTTTGTTCATGAAACTCATCCACAGTGCCATTTCTTTATGGAATCCAGTTAATAACACTACTTCCACTAGTACATTCCAAAGGGTCAGTCAGGGCAGCAACCTTCAGTCAGGATAGTAATCATGTTGAGAAATATATGGAATGTCTTGATGATGAAACACCAGAATACCTATATTCTTTCTCGTCAGAGGGATTCTCAAGGGCACAGAAACTTGAGGCTTCCCACTGCGATCGTGGGGTATCTTATGCTAGAGGCATGTATCTAAGATTTTTTATGGATTCCCATGTTTATCCTAGGGAATTATGGGAGTTTAACATCTAGATGATATGGATCGGACTAATTAGAACACTGATAAAAGTGTACCATATGGGTACACCCTTAAGAAGGATCACCAGAAGTGTTTACCAGATGGATGGATCAAAACGCCCAATGAGGATAGACCCTGGGTGGAATGTCCTAAATAGGGAATATTTCACACTGTGAAGGCTTATTGGGACATCACAAAGGATAGATCAAGGAGGGTGGACCCTAATAAGGGGGGACACCAAGGTTTGTCATTGGTTGGGATTGAACCTCATGGAGGCTTCCTATGTACCCTATGTAGAGGAAAGGGATCAAAACCCACGAAGTTTGAAGGGGTGATTCAGGGTTTATGCACTGAGAAAACCCAAGTGCTTCTAGAAGCATTAATAGTATGGGTGGATGGGGATTACACACTGAGATGGTCCAAGTACATGACGTGACCTCACCGCGATAAGGGTGAGGTGATGGAGTGGACGGTTGGGGCTTATGTATGGTTAGATGCCCATATGAATGGTCTGATCCCATCGGGATGTGGTGTCCTGGGTAAGAATTTGGACGGATGAAGATTTATTAATTAAGTGGATGATATGAATGGAGTGAAACCAGCATGAAAATGATGGTGTTGGGCGTGAACCTTAGGGAGGTTTCCTACGTACCCTGCCTAGGAGGTAGGAATCAAATTCAACGTAGTTATGGGATGGGTGATGAGTCACCTGAGGTGGCAGCTCATAATAATGGATGAATGGATGATACCTAAAGTAAGTTTAACCTTGGGTTGAGGCATGATCTTCATGAAATGTAGGGCTTCAAGGGAGATACTAGGATGAGACATGGTTGACGGGATTTAATGTAAGAGAGGCATCCTACATATCCTCGTGGTAAGGAATCAATGTCCATGTAGTTTAGTATGGGGAATAGAACTACGGTGTTCCCAAAGTACAGTGACCCGGAGGCATGCTGGGGCTTATGTGTGGTTAGCATCCCATCACAAGAGTAAAAATCTTGGTTGGATGAGTATAGATTGAGAGTGTGGGGCTTATGTGTAGTTAGCTTCTCGGATGGATCAGAACACCTCATGGAGGTTGATCTAGGAGATATTCCCCATATATTAAAGATATCACATCAAGATGGTACATCCCTAGGAGGGATCACCAATGTTTACCATTGATCAGGTTTGAACCTCTTGGATGCTTTCTATGTATCCTTGTGGTATGGAATCAGAACCCCTATAGTTTGAGAGTACTATTTAACATCATGTGGGAGGAGGGTGAACCAACATGAAATGGTTAGGAACAATTGATGGTGGGCTTAAACCTCAAGGATGATTCCTACATACCCTTCCAAGGAGGCAGGGATCAAATTCCATTTAGTTACTGAATAAAAAAAGGGTGCATGGGTCTTATGATTGGTTATTAGCCCAAAGAGGATTTCATGGTCATATCTTACTCTAAGCCCACATGATTCATGCTCGGTGTGGGAAACAAGAGGTAGCGGACCAGACGATCTTATCATGAGAGGTGCGTCCATGAGGGATATTTTGTGCGGATTATGCACTGAGACGACCCAAGGAGAAGGAGGTTGGGACTTACTCCTAGAGGGAAGACCATGGAGGGTGTCCATATGTAGGAGGAGGATATGCCCATCACACAAATATCACCCTATCAAGGTGTGTATTGGGGATTATGTGGAGACTATCCAAGGCTCACATGGAGATAAGGCGAAAAGGGAAAGAGAAGGCGTATTGAAAACATGGAAAGTTAAAGGCTCCATATCCCTTCCCCTCTCTGGTCCAATCAGGCCTACCACACATGAGGAATCTCATAGTTTAACATCATGTTTTGGGGAGAAAGGTTCTTGGTAGTTTAACATCTTGTAGCTCAGACAAAGAAGATCGCTCCTCACCCATAAAAATTACAAAACTTATACCAACCCACACTTGGGGGAGGGAAGGCACAAGGAATTCCTGAAGAGATTGAGGTGGAGGAGTAATCACTCGAGGGGATCATGTTAGTGTGGCTATGTGAATATTCTATATCTATTAGTATGTCTATGAGAAGAATAATGAGGCATAGAAACACTGTATAAAACACCACTTGAGGAACCATGAAATCACTCTTTAAGAGCCTAGAGGACCGCACAGGGGAAGGGTTTGTGAAACAAAAGGCTTCACAGTGACAGTATTTTTGAAGGAAAGGCAACTCGTGAAGAAAATATGACTCACAAGGGAAGGGTTCTTCATGAAGTAAGGGTTCTTGGTGAAGGAAGGGTGCTTCACGAAGGAAAGACTTTAGTGAATCATGGATTCTCCTTATAAAATACCTCAATATTTGGAGAGTTCTCTATGAAGGCTTAATGCTTCGCAGAGCCTCAAGCAACCCGAAGGAGATCCCTTATTTGTGAAGGTTAAAGGCCTTCGGAAAGGTAATCCCTACTATAGGTGGGGTTCATAAAGAACCAAAGGAGGCACAACTCACATAGAATAAGTACCTTAGGTGATCCATCTTTGGGTTTGTGAAGAGCTTCATGAAATGAGAGCTATGATGGAAAAATGTTGGAGTAACAATGGTTTGGGGAAGGGGTGATCCTTGTATTTATTAATAGCGAAGCTCAGTGGGTTTTGTAGGGCTGGCTGTAGAGAACAATCAGGCACTGTGAAGAAAAAGTGACACTCTGAAAGGCATACATTCGTGAGCTAGTCCACGATGGGATCCAGATGCCATGGAGGAGATATATTTGAGAGTTTTTCTGCATAGGGGGATAGACACTGTGGAGTAGATACATTTTTGAACTGGTCCATGAAGGTCGTGGGACACCACTGAGGTGATATGTTTGTGAACTGGTCTGCAAAGCATCTTTGTGGATGAGCTTTGAGAAACAGACCCCTTTGATGATTTTATCCAAAATTCAAGTCCACTCGGGTCTATATTTGGCTGTGAAATGGCCATGAATTTGTTCACACCTTTAGGGGCATGACTTTTAGCACCCAAAAAAAACCCCCCTCAGAATGTGAGATGAGAAAAAACAGGGTCGGATTCTAAGGGTAAATCTCTGGAAAAAAAACTCTTGCTGAATCACAAAGCTAGAAAGCAAAGAATGTGGGGTTCTTTGCCTCATGAATCCATGTCATCCAATAGACACTACAAAGTTTGGTTGAAATGTCTCCATGATGGGTGTTGTGAAAGGTTTCAATGAATGGTTCCACAAAGGGTGAGTAGGATATTTCCTATAAATAGGGTCACAATGCTCTTTTGTATGTACCTAGATCTCTGTGAACAAATGTGATGATGCTCTCGATTCATAAAGAGATCCACCCCATAAATGCACTTATGCAAAATTATTTCTTCAATCCAGTGCTATGTGAATGATTTCCATCAAACTGATGCATCGTGAACCTTTACTTCAGTGCGATGTGAGCTGAGAGTAAGGATACTCTATAATCGATCTCTATGATCGGTCTCCATGATCGGTCTCTACAATTGGAACCCGTGAAATTTTTTGAGTCTTGGGCTGATGGCTACTCAGGAGGATTCTTGAGAAGTTCTCACTTATTCCTCTCAAAGAGGGAAATGGTAGACAATCTTTAAATATTAGAGTACATTCAGAGTACCTATGATCACGAATCACTGACGACACTGTTATTGAATGGTCAGACGGACTACCCGCTATGCAAGAGGTTTTTAATGTACAACATAATCTTGTGGGATTATGTATTAATTCCTGAGGCAATCGAAGATGAACAAGACTACTAGTTTAGGGTCACACCAGGACAACATTAGTGATATAGGGTCGTACATGGCCACATCGGGAAATATCATACTCTTATCACAGTACAATGCCTCTACAATCATTTCAATAACATAAATGGTAAGGATTTGGTGTAAGAGATGTCCTCACCCCATTATAAGATGATCATTAAGGTCAGGATTGGGAATCTGGAAAAGAGATGGATCAATAGCTAGGATCTACATCAGGGTAGAAACTTCACTGATGAGTGGGCCTGAGCCTACTGGGCGTGCACATCCTATTTCAAGTTCAACCATGTGATGAGGTGAGTAGGCTTGTATGAAGTAGCATGGGATTCCCAATTACATGTTTCCAAACTAAAGGAGTTCATACCAGAACTTCTAGGTAGATGGTCGCTGGATACTAACACATTCCACCTGGGCCACTGGGAGGTTAGTATCAGCATATGGGATCTCCATCAAATCGTTGGCATCCTGATTCTAGGAAGGATGTATGATCAATTCCTCCCTACTATGAATTTTTGGGAGGATGAGGAATATATGTTTCCTTCATCGAAGGCATTATTTAACCTAGTGATAGGCATGGATGATGACAAGTATAATACCAAAGATGTCCACTTTAAGTAGTAGTTCAGTTATTTTCTGAACCTTCTACCTGAGGGAGTGGCATCATCGAGGAAACTACTAACAAGGCCCCCTACATGTTTGTGGGGTGATCAGTAGGGAAAGGAAGGTTCTTATTTGTAGATCCTAGAGGATGGCTAGTGGAAAATGTGGGGCTACAGCATCAAAGATGGCCAGTATCCAATAGTAAAGATGGATGGATTCATTTTTGAACGGATCTATGGGTGTATGTTGCTGGTTAGGGATGTGCACATTGGAGCACAGCTATGTACATTTGTTAAGGTGGCACAACTAGCTTGTGGAGAACACATCAACATGGTCATACTGGTGCTACCAAAGTTATATCATTTACACTGGCACATCGTAGAGGGAAAGAGGCCATTTCACATGTGTGGGCCAGTCCATTTTCTATACAGCTTGATTACTTCACATATGGGAGGATACGAATACCTCAACCCCATTTCTCCACCTAAGATACACTCTCAACTAGAAATTCTAAATATCATGGGGATCCCCCACTCAAAATTGGCATGGTAGCTATACTGAGAAAAATTGTGCAAGTTGATTAATTCATCTTCCACCCATTTCCCCTGCCAACTGGAGCATTCACTGATGTTGGCACAGAATCTATAGAGAAGTGGTCAAATCTTTTTCCCCTTATGCGGTGGTGTGTTGGTCATGTAGGTGAACTATGAACCCAAATTTGAACCATATACTCTGCACAGATTCACAAAACAATTCAAGTGTATGTAGAGGCTGACTCCAAAAGTGTACTTGGAGGTGCACCATGAGAACCACTCATGTGTAATGAGACAATTTTGGTTGATGTTCACAAGGGACGATGGAAAGATATGGAACAAGCTTCCACCACCTACCACTTCATTTAGATTTATTCACATATATGCGATGATTTGGGCGATTGCTTACCCAGTGAGACGTTGAAGATTCCCATAATCTGGGAATGTAAAGCAGTAGTTTCCATGACTCGAAGTCGAGGTCGAATGGTAGAAAGAGGAAGTTGTGAGGGTTGTGCTGAAATAGGTCATGGTGATGAGGTGGAAAAAGTAAGGGCAACAGTCCATGAACCAGCGTCAGTTAATGGTGAGGCAAGGGAGGTGGCAGTTACAGACCCATCAGCTTCAACCGGTATGACCTAGGAGATAAGAGAATCGCTAAGGGGGTCCACAGGTCACCCCATAAGGCTCCTGGGAAGTGCGTGATCAAGCAATGATTCCCCCTAATGTTGTCTATCTGGAGTCCTGGAAATAATGTGAATTATGTAAACACTTCATCAATGTCGATGACATCTAGATGAACCTGAATAAGCGCAGGATGCATTTGGGGAAATTGGATTTTTCAGAGATGGCTTCAAGGCAGCCCCAGCTGTGGAAAAAAAAAATAATAAACGAACTAAAAGAACTAGTATACGCCCAAGGAACTGCAAGACCACTAATAAGATGAGTAAGGGTGATGTTGAACAAGACCATCACCCTAATATTATAGGAATCTCAACGGGCATAGCAATTTCCTTTGTCTAACTTAGAGAGTTCCTAAGAGGAAGGGGTCAATGCTGATGAGCTTTAGGAAGGTGGTGAGGAAGTAGTTTCCAAGGGAGGATCTCCTGAAGAAGGTGAAATTAGGGCTTTATAGGAGACTTATCTAGAGAATTTTATGCAACTCTCAAAGTAAGACTTGACTCATCTCTTGTGTTATTAACCTTATGACTTTATATTGGTCCTTCAATCAGAATCTACTTGTGCATCAGGACCTCATGTAGACTACTTGTATCATTAGTGATGAAGATACAACAATTTTTGTGTAATACTAAGCATTGGGATTCACATCCAGAGAAACAACAGCTGTAGAGTCGGGTAGTGCTAGGTAAGTAAGGGAAGTATCTTCAGAACTTACAAATCCTGTAATCATATATGGGGGGACCACACCCTAGTATTCTAGTAATGAAAATCAGGAGGAAAGACTATGATTTTTTCCATCAGTCTCCTACTCCTTATAGCCACACATGTTGTTTTGGTCAATTAAAATGACTAACACAACCCTTTTCTAAACATTTATTAGAATGGAAAGATCCCTACTGGTATGGATGGCTAGAGGACTCAGGACACCTTTATCAAGAGGGGTGATAATCCATATGGAATAAAGAACCCAATTTATCCAAGCTATAGTTCCTGGTGATAAATCAATCATGGAGATAGGTGAAGCCATTGGTGGAGAATATCTTGGAACTGGTTGGATTAGCATCATCAAGGAATAATAAAGTGATGAGGACCAAATGGACATCCTAGAACCTGATTTTTCAGATGCGATGCCTACGGAAGATCCTATTATTGATCTCCTGGATGCATTTCCCAAATATGAACTAGTTTATCCCTTGGATCTGAACAAATCTAATTCTGATGTAGCTGAAGATAGTCAAAAGGCCCACTGCTGAGCATGGAAGATAATCAAATGCTTCTTCAATGAGGTTCCAAAACCAGATTAGATAGGAAAAATGGGATCACCTCATATGTGGCCAATAGATCTATGCGCCGGAGGGGTATATGTATAGAATCAGCACGTATTAGTCTAAAACTACCTTGCTAAGAGGATGTGGATGAGTAGTCAACACCTGAATGCTGAGTGGGCCGGAAGAAGTCCAAAAATATCCAAAAAATCAAATAGGTCGAGCAAGCGATTCAAAAAATAGATGGTTAGATGAGTGAGAATTTCAAATTCATCTCTAAGAAGACGGGGCTCACTGAACTACTGAAGGCTCAACTAGAGGAGGCCCAGGAGCAATTAGTATAGGCAAACCATCAAGTAGTGGAAATTTAAGCTGAATGGTACCAAATATAGATCAGAGCTAACGAGATTCAATCTTTGACTGTAGATGAGAAAGAGGATATAGAGAAGTAGAAAGAAACCCTAGAAGCTACATTCTAGAGAGTGGTGGAATTAAATCATTCCATTGAGGGAGTGGATCCATAAGGGTTGTGTTTTGGAGAAACTGGGACATACTTTCTTCATCCACATGCTCATTTAAACTATGTGAATGGACATATTTATTACTTGTTTTTATTACTACATTTCAATCATATCCTTGAACCAACTCACAATCAATCCCTAATCTCACATGGGTCATTCCCGATGTGAGAAACAAGGGATGATTGCACAACCGTTATCTTGTGATATGAGAGTCTTGGATAGTCACTAAACCCTCAGGGTCTAACTGACTACCCAGAGTTTTAGAATGAGATAAGGGGGATATGAATTATAGATTTGGGTTCTTAGAGCATCCAAACCACCTTTCCCAATATGCTCTTAGGCATGAGCGAGATAATACCAAGGGTGTTGGAATCAATCTGAATAAAGGGAAATGAGAAGTGTGAATCACGATACCCAAAATTCAGAACATAGTGAGGATGGAATGATGATGAAGGGTAACTATTGGCCATGTTCACAAGATAGTATTCATATCACATTATCCTAAAACATGAACAAACAAACGATGGCCAACCACTGACCATGTTCACAACATTGGTCCAAACTTGAAATGTCATCTAATTTATTCTAGAACGTTGGTCCAAAATGGTATTTGATCCAAATTGGAATGGGTCCAGGTCAAAAGGGTATTCCTTTAGACATGGAAGAGGATGGTGATCCAAATATAGGGTATGAGAATCGTGAAAATGAAGTGATGGGCTATTCGAGTGGAGTCTAACACTCTCAAAATTACGTCACCATGACAAAAGAACATTAAGTGAGCATATTAGTCTAAATTGAGATCTAAATTACTTCCAAATAGGACTTATCTAGTGAGGGCCTAAGATATATTGTAGTTTCATGCTATGAAAATGAGGATGATAGACACACATTTTAACATCATATAGTAAGAATGATACATGGAATAGTTTAACATCATATGACCAGAACGTTTAAAATAGTTTAAGGTCATACTTTCTAGACTCTATCCAATAGTTTAAAGTCATGTTACATGGAGTAAGGGCTATTAGTTTAAGGTCATAGATTTTGGACCACAATAGGGGCCAAAGGGCCTGTGAGGTTAATGAACATGGGGCTAAGCCAGAGAGAAAAATGGTCGTGTGTTCCTACGTATCTTACAGGGGCATGAATCAAGTCAAACGTAGTTATTGAGCTGGCATGAAAGTAATCCAATACCAAAAGGGGGGTGATATTCCCTCAAGCGAGAAAAATTGAGGTTGTTATGCAGTTTAATGACATATGAACTCAAACACTGAAAATATTAATTTAAAGTTGTATAGTTCAGACCGTGAGAATGAGATATACAATGTGGTGTTAAAAAATATGCCAACATTAATGAGAATGAAAGAGGTCCACACCATATTAAAAATTCTCAAAAGAATGTACACAAATTTTAAAGTCGTGATGGTTGGACTTGGGGACCAAAACTCCTAGTTTAAGGTTGTAGAGTTTGGACCACGTAGGTGTGTGGCTTTCCATGTAGGTATAAACCATATCAAAACCTCTGAGCCTACATGAGCCATTCTTGGTGTGGGAAACAAGGGGGGAAATATTTGTACAACACACAATAACACCCAATATGGTAATGGAGGTGCAGGGGCCAAGGATGACCCCATGACACTGGTTCTCCCACTCAATATGCAAAGGTTCATGGATGAATAAAAATAAGGGTATTAAAATTCCATATGGACATAAGGATGTGAGAAGGAATATGAATCTTGAGACCAACATTTGGGATGTGATCGAGTGGGAAATAACGATGGAGGATAACTGCTAACCATGTTCGCAACACAGTATCCACATTCTATGACCTGGAATAGGAATAAATAATTAAGGATAGACCACTGACCATGTTCACAATGCAGGACTAGTATCAAATTTTTATTCAATATCCTCTGGGACATTGGTTCCGGATGGTAGGTGAGCTAAAGTGGCATGATACCAGGCCATATGGGGGTCCTCTCAGATTTGAAAAGTGACGGAGACCCAAATGAATGGCACGTAAATAATTGTTATGGAATGAGATAATATCCATGCAGAATCCAACACTCTAAGTCCCATATTATGGTGAATATAAGCATGTTGATGTGGAGAGATAGAGGTTGAGGTTTTCAACTAGGAAGATGACTCAAAAGGATGATTAAGGGAATGGGGGAAATGGGTTGATCAACCTAGGGTTGGACCTGCAGATAAGATGTCTGGGAATTCCTATGTATCCCATAAGGATGGGAATTAATCCACAAGTAGTTATTGAGATACCATGCATTTTAATGTCATGTGATAAGGATTTAAGGGATAATAAGGTCCCTAAGAAAAAGTGTATATGTCGTGATAAATAAAACCCAATGTGAATGAAGAATAAAGTGGCCTCTCACTACACCACGTATAATCCTAAGAGGGAACTAGGACCAAGGGGCTAAGTGAATGAGAAGGTTTATCGAACCTGGGGTTGGACCTAGAGACAAAATGCCTAAGAATTCTTATGTATCTTAAAAAGGTAGTAATTAAGCCTTAAATAGTTCTTAAAACACTGTTCAGTTTAATGTCATGCAGTAAGGATGGAAGTGAAAGGGCCTGCTCTCGAGGGGGTATGTGGTGTGGTCATTGTTAACCAGATGTGAATAAATACCAAAGAGGCCCACACCACACCATGTGCAATCCTTAAAGATAGATAAATCCAAGAAGGGGTGCATATATGAAAAACAATATGCAAACCCTGGAGATGGACCCAAAGACGAAGTGTCTGGGCATCCCTACATACCCCACGAGGATGGGAATCAAGACACATGTAGTTCTTAGAATTTCATGCAGTTTAAATGTCATGCGATAAGGACTTATGAATGGGGAGGTACTCCTAAGGGGGGAAACATGGCATGGCTAATGAAAACCTGATGTGAATGAGGAGGAAATAATACCACACCACACTATGTGATCCCAGAAGAACCAGGTCCAAACGGAAGAGAAGGTTTGTGAAACCTAGGGTTGGACCTAGATACCAAACGTACGGGTATTCCTATGTATACCATAACGATGGGTATAAATCCATATGAATTTCTTGGGATGTCATGTAGTTTAAAATTGTGTAGTAAGTATGGGTGAGATTTTAGTTTAAGGTTATAGAGCTCGGACTATGAGGTATGTTTACCATTTATAGTTTATTGTCATGCAGGGTGATGAAGCTAGGTAGGTTTTACATCTTTCAACCCAAACAAATCACACAGTTTAATTTCATGTGGTAAGGAATAATATCTTCTCATGAAAAATACTGCTTGAGAAATTTATCATTGGTGGGAGGTATAATGTTCTCACTATCCAATATGACCAGAGAGTATTCACTATTGGGGTAAATCTTGTGGATGATATAAGGACCCTCTTATTTGGGCTCCAACTTTGGCGGATTCCTTCTAGGTATCATTGGAATCCTTAGGAATAAAACCATGTCACCTTTAAGGAATGAGTGAAGATTAATTTTCTTATTGAAATCTTTATCAATATTATTATGTTGTATCTTTATATTGTGAAAATATCAGAGCATGTTCTCGTCGAGGGTTTCTAATTTAGCTAGGCAGACTTATGCTAATTTTTTGGATGTCTTCTGATCATATACATCTGTACAGAGTGACGGAAACTGAATGTAAATTGGTAGGACTACCTCTATTCTGTACACTAGGGAATATGTGGTCACTTGGGTGGTATTATGAGTCATCGTCCAGTAGGCCCAGATAGCATTGGAGAGTTTTTCTGGTGAACTTTTCTTATTCTGAACAACCATTTTATGTAAAATGTTAGAGTGGGTCATATTTAATGCCACAATCATTCCATTTTCTTGCGAATGATAGTGATAAGTATGGTTGGAATGGATACTACACTTGGCATACAATTTTTTTAGTTCGGATTCCCAGATGTTGGTGTCTTTATCGATGAGAATGATATGGCAGAATCTTAATAGATGAATTATATTGGATCTCACAAAATAAATGATGGAATGGGGCTTGACTTCATTGAGTGGGATCACCTCTTCCCACTTGGAAAAGAAATCTGTGGCAGTCAGTATAAACCTGTATTGGTGAGCTGTAGCTGGTGGATATGGTTCCATGACATCGAGTCCCTAGACCACAATGGACCAAGAGTACTTGGTAGTATGAAGAGGATCTGGTGGTCGATGCACAAGATTAACATGAATATGACATGCATGGAACCACTTGGAAAACTCAATATAGTCATGGATCATGGTGGACCAAAAGTAGCTCAACCTTCAAATCTGATGATAGAGCTTTGGCCCTGCCTAATGAGCTCCGTAGGAACTGACATGAACTTCCTACATAACCTGAGGAATATCATCTCCCTGAATGAAAAAAAGGTGTAATTCATCAAATCCACACCTTTTTATGATCTTCTTAATTCAAGGACTTCTTTGGAGAGTAAAATTCACTGCATGCTGATGGCTTCACTCAGGTACGGATTTGTCTATCAAGAGACGGCCATGTTAGAGATACTTAGAAAGGGGAGTCATGCAATTAGGGATCTCTTCTACCATGACAGGGGACCTAGAGGTCCCTATGTGGAGGCACTAGTGACAATATGCCTCACTTACTAGCCATCATCATTACTTTGAGTGACAGAAGTGATAACTCTTCAGTGCACCACATGGATGATCAAATCATCCTGGTCAAGCTCTGTCAGAGAAGTAGCAAGGCTGGCCAAGGAATTAGCTCAACAATTCTATGACTGAGGAACATTAATGACCTCAGGACAAGAAGGGAATTGATCCATTAGTTAGTGAGAATTCTCTAACAAGGCTATGACCTCTGGCTTTTTGACAATGTTATCACTATTAATCTACTTGATGACTAGATCAGATTCCCCCTTCACATGTAGGTGGGGAACATAAATCTTGAGGGCTAGTTCAAGAATAGTGATGAGGGATTTATACTCTTCCTCATTGTTGGTATATGCATTTGAAATCAATAATTGGTAGGGAAAGATAGAATGTGTGGGATTGATGAAGATGATACCCAAGCCTACTCTGTTGAGTCTTGGATCATTGAGTCTTCTACCAGTTAGACTCTAGTAAGCACCATCTAAGTACATATGCCAACATGGTATGACTTTATCCACTAAGAGTATAGAATCATCTGAGAATTTTAGATCTAAGGACTGCTTTATAAGGGCTACATGGGTGGCAAGGAAATCTTCCATTGCCTAACCATTGGAATCTTTCTACGGTACGAACCTGATGTCGAGCTACTGGAGGATCACTGACCACCAAGATATACAACATGTCAACATGGGGTGGTTCATAATATACTTTAGTAGGTCTACTCGAGACACTAGTTGTATATCATGATGCTACATATAATGATGCAACTTCTAAGCTGCAAAAACTAGTGTGCAGAAGCACTTTTCAATAGAGGTATATCTAGCATCGGTGTCTAGGAACATATGAATGAGGTGGTATAAACTATTATTTTTTACTTCATTGTTCTTCTGGGTGAGAAGGGAACCAAGGGACCATTCCAGAGAAGTCACATAAAGAACAAATGTATTACCAAAAATGGGTGGTATCGGGACCAGAGGCTAGAGTAGGTACTGCTTATTCTCCTCAAAATCGGTTTGGAACTCTTTATCTCATTGAGAGACAACAACTTTTTTCATGATTCAGGAAAAGGGGTTAACTTTATATCCATATTCACAATGAATCAAAGTATATAGTCCAAGTGTCCTTGAAAGGCTCAGAGGTCTCAAAGGTTGCTCAGAGGAGGAACCTAACTGATATCCTTGATCTTCTCTGGATCGATCTTGATGCCTCTATATTTGATGACGAATCCGGGGAACATTCCAGAGGTAACCCCTAAGGCACACTTCAAGGGGTTCATAATTATATAAAGGGAGAAGAGGAAGCTGAGACCTTTCTCAAGGTCTCTGATATGGTCCTGACACTAATGATATTTGACCACCAAATCGTCTACGTAACATTCCACCAACGTTCTGAGGATCGTCTTCAATATGCGGTGCATGGAACATTGATTAGTGGAACCCACGTTTTTTCGACCAAAAGGAATTACCTGGTAACATAAAGTACTATGTGGTTCCCTAAAGGTAGTAGAGTCTTCATTCTCATGGTCCATTCGGGTCTGGTTGTATCCGTAATACCCATCCATGAAGAAGATAGCTTGGAATCTAGTAGTAGCTTCAATCAATAGCTCTATCACGGAAAGGGGAAATTCATCCTTCAAACAGTGATGATTGAGATCCTATAAGTTGACGAAAAGTTTGATATATCAATTCTTCTTCCTGATAGGTAGGATATTGTCTAATAATCTAGGGTACTGGACCTCCTGGAAAAAGTTTTCCTTGATAATCTTATCAACCTTGGCCATAACTGTGGCACCATGAGAAGGGTTCATTTTTTTTGGGAGGCTGCTTGATCCCATGATGATTTACTAGAAGTCCGAGATGTTGGATATAAATCTAAGGATATATCCCTAGAATCTATTCATATCTCTAGGAAAATACATCTCAATGCTGCTTTAGGAAATCCACATACTGTTATTGTTCCTCAGCGGGCATAGCTACGCTGATCAGCATAGACCTCAGGTCTCCCTCAATACTAATATTCACTTGTACCAAAATCATCAACGGTGGTGGAAACACCTTCCTCAAATGTGGGAGGACCATCCTCCAAATCCTCTTCATCATCCATATCAAGAGGATCATCGGTGAGGGCAATTATTTCGAGTTGGCTAACACTGAATTAATGTTATGGCTAGCCGGATCAGTAGTAGAACCTTCATTTAGAGATTCCCACACTACTAAAACCATGGAAATAAAGGCTTCTGATCTGATCCCATTAGTCTTTAAGCCTAAGGGACCACGATTAATGATATCAAAGCAATGGTGGTGCAACAGCTTAATCCAGTTCATCCCAACCTAGTGAAGCAACTAAGTATGGCATCTTGATGTTTCCGTGGGGCGAACATCCCAATATCTTACAAGATTAAGGGGATCTGTAATTACTTGATCCTGATTCCTATAGGAGTATGAAGTGATCTTCCAATACTCCTTGTATATGGAAACGTACCTTCCCCTCATCCCATATAAAAAAAATTCCCATGTTCTAGTTCATGGCTTATAACTAATGGATTGGGAGGGTGAAAGCATCACCCAAATATGTTCGTGGGTCGGTCACAGTGGTAGTGTGTTTACCTCATTGTTCTGAGCTCGATTGTCTTTTCTCTTATAATAGTCAGAATCTAAGTATCGGGATTCACAAGAGGTTAAGGGAGACATGCCACCCTAGAGTATGCATACTAATCCATTAAGGAAGTACTTTAGGAACTGGTGATAGGAGGAAGGAACTTCCATGTGCAGGTGGATCCATGGTCTACCCATCAATGTGTTGTAGGTGGTGTCCTACGAGAAAAAAATAAATGCAGTTCTAGTGACCAGGCCACCGAATTAGGTCTTTAGGCAGATTTTTCCAACCATCATCTACTCTATCCAGTCATAACCTTGAATCTTCAGGTCATAGGGATCCACACCTGCTTCAGACTGCACCAGCTTATGAAGTGTCTGGGTTATGATGAGATTAATCTCTGAGCCTATGTCAACAAGATAGAGGTGGACTTCCATGTCATTGAACTGGCCAGTGATATACAGTGGTAACATATTCCCCTACATGGAGTAACCTTCATATTCTCTAGAGAATGAAATGATTTCATGACATTCTGCATACTCTACTTCCTTAATATGGAAGGCTTTTGTGGCCGCTACCACTATTTCAAACTAGAGGGACCTTCTCAAAGCCTCTTTGAGGGATTCATGAATATCTTCAGATAGGTGATGATCCTCAAGAATTGAGAGCTTTGTAGGAATATTGGTTAGGTGATTTAGTACATCTTACTTTCATTCCATATACACATTTCTACTGATATGAGGTTGCTTTGAGACAGGGGGGATTATGGTCACTGCTGGTCGAATTGGAAGATTTTGGATGTGGTTGGGGGTATCCAGCTGCTCACTAGTCAAACCACATAAAATGACTATTAGATGATGGTTGGATGACTGAGGTATTTCCACAACCAAATTCAACTGGTCATATTCTATTTGTGGCAGCTCAGCCTGATCGATCAGCACAAATGGATGTGGGAGGGAATCTGATGGGACAGAATGAGAGGGATTCACATGCTGAACTTTTCACTTAGCCTAATGTATGGTCTCTAAGGCATGAACGGATTGGTTAGAAGCATTGTCCAACACATTCTGGCGATTCACATATCCACAACTTCATAAACAATGTCACTAACTGGGAGAATTAAGAGGATTTTCATGGAATTCCTTGTTTTCAGGAACCATGTAAGGGTCCACCAACTTGAAAATGTTTTCAAGGCATAATCCTAGTTATCACTTGAATAATATTCCATTATTGGAAAGACTATGGGTAAATTCCTCTCTCTCGGGGAATTAAGTCCTCGAGTGTATTGCAAAAACTTTGGCACCAGCGGGGGTATTTTCTTTCCCTTACGCTGTCAGTTCTTGCCCCTCTGAGATGGTCAATGATGAGATGTGGATGCAGCAGTGATAGTTGGGGAATATGTGGTGACCTGGAAAGGTTCAGGCTGATTCAAACAATCATGGATAATAACATGGTCATGATAGACTGCCTTAAGAGTTATCTATTCATTGTGATTCTTAGATCCACAGCTAGAAACCTGTTTCCATTCACTTTCACTATTGTTGTTAGGACTTTAAGAAATTTATGCCACCAGGGTCGGGGCTCGACCTAATCTAACTATGTTGTTTTCAACTTGGTCCTGAATCCATTCCTTGAACACATAAAACTACTTGAGAGTATTTACAAGGAACTGGTGATAGGGGAAATATTTTAGTCGATCAGTTAAATCAATCTCTTTGGGGTTTTTCATTTTGGAAGCCTTAGAATTCCCTAATCCAAGGCACTCCAGAAGTATCTAGGTACTTGATCATCTTCGAAGGAGTAGTTCTAGTTCCTTCTATTCAGGAAAGGGAATCTGGAAGCCTGTCCCTAAAGAGGGGCTAGATTCTGGCATGAAGATGGAACATAATTATCTCCCTTAGTATTGGTGGTTGACGGGGTGGTGCCTGTTGATTATGAAGCGGGTACTGCTAACCATGAGGAGGAGGATGAGGTGTAGGCCCTCGATAAGGCTGTAGAGGTGACTCTATTGGAAACAATTAAAATGGGATGGGGGCCTCTACTTTTTGAATGACAGATATCTCACCCTTGGATCCCCTTCTTGTAGGAGCTGTGGGAGGAAATATATGTGCTTGTATGGCTTGAATCAAGGTTTCCTCCAGGCGCTAATCCTTGTCAGAGAAATCCTAGAATCCACTATGGAAATTCTGTGTGATGAGGTAAGGAACCAATTTTGTCTTCACATTCCCCATTCACATCATTATCAATAACTCTTGAGTTAGCATAATGTCGAGTGAATATGTGAGGTCCTTTCACCTGGAGACAAAGTCTTCGACGTGCTTGTTCGGCATTTGTTTTCATTTTAAGAGGTTATAAATACATTTATTGTGAGTAGTGGAGATGAACTGATACAAGAACTACCTATATAGATCCTCCCAACCAGCTATAGACCCAATGGGTAACTAGTTATACCAGAAAAACATATGCCCTTCCAGTGTCTGTAAAAAACACCAGAGCTTGGTGGCCTCCTGTTGTGTTGGAGTCTCTATCATAGGTCCACATCTTGAAATGAAGTGGGCTAGGTGCTGCAATAAATTTCCCATCTCTTTGAAGGGGGTGTGGGGTTCTTAAAATTTGGGGGTGTCACCATAGCATAAACCCATGCCAGATAAGGCTTTCCATCAGGTGGTATTTCCACCAACTGGGTCTCAAGAGCCTTAAGACGGGAAATGAGATCGTCCATCAGATCACCTTAATGGGGATTCCTATCCTGATGATGATTCCTAATCACTAGTTCATTGGTAGTATCTTTGATGTGATTATTAGACTCATCAACCCATGGAGTGGCTAGTGGAACAACTCGAGTGGCTGCATGAGGGTTGACCTATAGAGCAGCTGGAGGAGGTACCAATAGAGCCACCTAAGCAGCTTCTGGGAGAACAACTTATAAAGCCAGATATTTGAGAAGAGTCTCGCTCAGCTCAGGTAGATTCGGAGATGCATATCATGCTCACTTTATATAGGCTCTAGTATCCACCCTATCAAGATGGTAAGGGTTATCCAAACAGTAAGGAGGTAACTCACTGGGAAGGATATGTACCTACCATTTCTGCCTCGATCGAGGATTGTCCTAATCTGTATGTCACATTGTAGCACGTTCAATAAGGAGCTCATTGACAATCCTTATTTTCACAATGATATTTTGGTGCAATGAAACCTTTTGGGATCATCCTTCATCTTTAGTACTGAACTAGATGGTTTGGAGGGCTTAACATCTATGGGGAGTCCTTTTCCCTTATTGGGGTCACGGTCAAAAGGCAATGACTCAGTGGGATCCATGAGGCCAAGAAAATGTCACTATTTATGAGTGACAACACCTGGGGGATCCAATAGACGTAGTACTATCTCAGGGGGTTGGTTATATTCAAGGAGCCCCATCTCAGCCTCCTTATCTAGGAGCTCTACCATGTTGACCATGATTATTCCTGATAGCGTATTCTTAATATCACTGGGTGATTTGGGCTGTGATAGAATTTTGTTGAAGTGAAGGGCTACATATTGTCCCCAACCACGGATCCGCACACATGGAGATACCTCTATTATAACTTTGTGGATCATAGTGAGGATTTGAATACATCCTTTATAAATAATCTAGTGATAACTGGATAATGCAGGGTGTGAGGCCACGGGGAAGCGTGGCCCACTCGACTAAGCGGCATTGTTGGTCGATATCATCATATTGAACCTGGATCCTTGGATAAGCCAGCCGTTGTTGGTGGAGATAAAAGTGTGTCATTCCTAGAGTTTGGTAGAGTCACACGACTTTATCCTGGTTGAGGGACTCCATGATGTCAATGTCTGGTGTGGTAATTAGCTAAAACATCTCAGGGAAGTGATCCACGGTGAGAATGTCCCACATGATTCATCACTCAAAAGAAAGACTTCACATCTAATTTCCCCATTCATAAACTGGGGGTGGATAGGGAACCATAAATGACATTGATACAAATCACTACAGTGGTGGACTAGTTGGTGGGGAGTACGGTGTGCGAGCCGACAAACCACTGTATACTGGGCTATCTCTTGGGGACTATACTGACTGCATCACCACATCTCTGTAGGAAGGGATGTATATTTCTACTTCCTACATAAGGGTGGTGGTCTTGGGTAGTGGATCATGCCAATTTTCATCATCTTACAAACTCTAGAACAACTCTCTTTGATCTCATGTGGAGGTAAAGAGAAAATTGGGTGATAGTAGAGAATCTTTCACAGCAAGAACCTAGAAATTAGCCAAATCCTATATGTATCTGCGGAAGGATTTGGGGATCTGGTGTATTAAGTTTTCCAGGAGGACGAATTCGACACACTGAGTTCCTACCCTAGACCCTGAAATGGAGGATCGGGGTGAAAGCTCCATCATCGAGTCGTACTCTGCTTTAGAATATGAGAATTGGATGGGACGGACAACGATCTATCATTTCTCAGGGACCTTCCTTCAGTGGAGATGATTCACCCTCCAACCCTGAAATGATTCCTCGGCGCAAATTAGATCTTAAACACAGGGAGGTCCCCTACGTGAGTTGGTGCTATAGAGGGGAGGACCTTCACCAAAGCTGGATACGACATAAGGATGACCTTCACACATGTTGTCGTTGGAGCGGGTAGGACCTCTGCTCTAGTGGGTCATCGTGCAAGGAGAACCTAGGCATATTCCAAATGGAACATAAGTAGGACCTCTATGTTTGTTACCTAGTGAGCAGGAAGGGCCTCCATGGTTGGGAGTACTGGAGCGGAGAGGGCCTCTGCTGAAGATGGTGAGAATATGGAGAGGGCTTCCATGCTGATAGGTGACAAAGTAGATATGATCTTCGATTTTATTGATGCTACTATGACGAGGCCCTCCTATTGAGATACTAATGATTCATGGAGTACCCTCACATTGATGACCCGAAACATGGAAAAACTTCCATACCTAGGATTATGGGCATAGGGAGGACCTCTACTTGGGCCAGCGATGGTGGCATGGGTAGGACCTTCATGCTGAGAATTGGAGTGGGGAGGACCTTCACTCTGGCTGAGGATGGTATAGGGAGGGCCTCTGTATGGAATTCTATCATCATGGGTTAGCCTACAATGGCTGCTTCTTACATCAGTGATCGGAAGAGTCAATCCAGCCCACCCAAGGGGAGGTTGGGGCCTCAATCCTGATTGGTAGTGTAAGTTCCCCTACTCTATAATAAAATCAGATAGATAGTGTGTGTTGGTGTTGGAATGGGACACTAAAGTTCTGGAAGATGATTCCCCCTGATAGGCATCCTCCTGAACATGCACCCAACATTGGCGCTGATTCATCCAAACGAGGGTCGGATGGGTAGAGGTGTGGACCACTTTCTCCTCGATCTATGGGACTAGATTGAGGTGTTAATGTGGCTTGGTGGGATCCCTCCTTAGTATCTCCCTAGATGACTTTTTCATCTGGTGGAATCTAGAGTCTCTTACTTCATTGGAATAAGGGAACAAATCATAGGATCATTCTAGGGAGAGGCTTCTGAAATGGTTAAATATCATAATTGGTAGCATTATCTCCCTATCCAACCCTTGGGAGCAGCATCGGTGCTAGGTCATAGAGGCCTCCAGATCTTGGCAGGCCATTTCCCTAGTCGGGATGATCCCCTCTTGTTTATATCACCGAACAAGAGTGTCAATCACCTTCCTTTTAATAAAATTTGGTGGTGATATGGGGCATGGGCACCCAGTAGTTGTGGAAGTGGATGATGTCATGGTAGAGGCATAACCTTGAAAACATTCCACATTGGAATTTCCTTTGCCCCTATGTCTGTGGGATGGAAGCGACTGGTTTCCTGTGGCTGTAATATGGGTCCTGCAAGGCAAGGATATTCAACCATCAGTATAGATATAAGGAAATAAATTCTCAGTGACCCATCTTCATTCAGTCTTCCATGTTCAGAGAGAGAGATCCATGATGATGATTTCATAGATCGGAATGCCAAACGATCAACTGCCCCAAATTCTTGTGAGTTTCGCTCTAGAACCACTATTTTCTTGGTGAGACCTAGAACCAGATATCTGAATCTGGTGACACACTCATCTATTGATGTCTCAAACTCTACTAATCCCCATTTTTAGGATAATAGTTTCACATCAGGTTTTCCATTTCTCTTTCTGATGATTTTTATCGGGGGGTGCCCTCCATGCACGTGTTGACGCATCCAGTGATGTTCAAACTGTACCTCGCATTCCCACTTTCCAAAGGTGGGCAGCATCCATCACTTTTTCAGTGATGTTTTATCCATTATAGAAATGGGATGATGGTATGTCAGTTCCTACTTCTATGGGTTCTTCCTCAAAACTTATTTTCTAGCTGGGGTCTCCCTCGTAGATTAAGATAGTGTCCTTGAAACTCGTTCCCAGTTCCATTTCATCATGGATGCCAATTAATTGCACTGCTTCCTTTAGGACATTTCAGAGGGTCAAGTCGGGGAAGTAACCTTTATTCATAAGGGTAGTCACATTGAGGCATTTAAGGCATGTCTTAATGCTGAAATATTAGAACACCTATAATATTTCTCATCAGAGGGCTTCTCAATGGAACAGAGACTCAAGGATTCCTATAGTGATAGTGGGGTATCTTATACCAATAGCATCTCATGTTTAACTTGTGGTATGTTGTGAGTTTAAATTCTAGAGAAGATGGATCAAACTAATTAGAACACTAATAAAAGTGAACTAGATGGGTATGTCCCTAAGAGGGATCACCTGGAGTTTTTACCGGATGTATGTATCAAAATTCTCAATAAGGAAAGACCCTAGGTGTAGTGTCTCAAATAGGGAAGATTTCACACCATTAAGGATGATCGGGACATCACAAAGTATGGATTAAAGAGGGAAGACCCCAAAAATAGGGGGACACCAAGGTTAACCATTGGATAGGATTGAACCTCGCAGTGGCTTCCTACGTACCCTATGTAGATGAAAAGGATTAAAACCCATGTATTTAGAAGTTTTGATTTTGGGATTATGTACTGATATGGCTCAGGTGCTGCTAGGAGAAGAAATAATATGGGTGAATGGGGATTACGCACTTATTCGGCCCAGGTGCATGACATAACCTCAATGTGATAAGGGTGAGGTGATGGAGCGGATGGCTGGGGCTTATGCATGGTTAGATACCCATATGGATGGCATGATACCACTAGTATGTGGTGGCCTGGGTAAGAATCAAGATGCATAATGGATTATTTAATGACGTGGATGAGATAAATGGAGTGAAACTAATGTGAAAATGATAGTGTTGGGATTGAAACTCAGTGAGGTTTCAAATATACCATACTTGGGAGGCAGAGATCAACGTCAACATAGTTCTAAGATGGGTGATGAGTCACCTATGGTGGTGGATCATGAGAATGGATGCATGGATGATACCCAAAGGAAGTGGAAACTTAGGTTGAGTCATTATCTTCTCGAAACACAAAGGCTCAATGGATAGATTAGGAAGAGGCTTGGATGATGGCCTTGAACCTCAAGGAGGATTCCTACATATCCTCGTGGCAGGGAATCAAAGTCCACATAGTTCAGGATAAAAAGTGAAAATGATGGTTTTGGGCATGAACCTCAAACAAGTTTCCTATGTACCCTGCTTGGGAGGCAGGGATCAAATTCAATGTAGTTCTAGGATGGGTGATGATTCACCTAAGGTGGAAACTCATGAGAATGGATGCATGGATGAGACCCAAAGGAAGTGGAACATTAGGTTGAGGCATGATCTTCTTGAAGCACAAAGGGTCAAGGGAAATATCAGGATGAGATATGAATGATAGGATTGAACCTCAAGGAGGCTTCCTACGCATCCCCATGGTAGGGAATCAAATTCCATGTAGTTCAGGATGGGGCATAGAACCAGGGTGTACACAAAGGACAGTGACCCAGAGGTATGTTGGGGCTTATGCGTGGTTACTATCCCATCGTAATAGGTTCACTCTTGGTTGGAGGAGTATGGATTGAGTGTATGGGTCTTATGTATGGTTATCTTCCTGAATAGATCATAACACCTCGTGGAAGAGGATCCATGAGATGTTTCCCAAAAAGAGAAGATGTCATGTCATGATGGCACATCCCTAGTAGGGAGAACCAAATTTTACCATTTTATTGTGGTTGAACCTCAAGGAGTCTTCCTACATATCCCCATGGAAGGTAATCAAAACCCACATAGTTTGACAATACAGTCTAATGTCATGTAGGATGTAGGTGAACTGATGTGAAATGGTCGAGACTGATGGATGATGTCCTTGAACCTCAAGGAGGATTCCTATATACCCTACTAAGGAGGTAGGGATCAAATACCTTGTAGTAATTGAATAAAAAAGGGACATATGGCATATGCATGGTTAGTGGACCAAATAGTATGCCATGGTCGTCACTTACTCTAAGCCCATGTGAGTCATGCTCGGTGTGGGAAACAAGAGATAGCAGACATAAAGACTGTGTTGTGAGAGGTGTGGCCCTGAGGAATATTATGTGGGGATTATGCACTAAGATGGCCCAAGGAGATGGAGGTTGGGACTTACTCCTGGAGGGAAACCTGAGGAGGGTGTCCAAATGTATGAGGAGGATATAGCCATCACAACAAGTGCACACTATCAAGGTGTTTGTCATGGATTATGTGGAAATTTCCCGATGTGCACATGGAAACAAGGCACAAAGAAAAATAGAAGGAGGATTAAAAAGGATGGAAGTGAAAGTCTCCTGGTACTATCCCCTCTCTGGTCCACCCAGGCCTACCACTCATGTGAAAACTCACAGTTTAACGTCATGTGTTGGGGACGAAGTTACTTAGTAGTTTAACATTCTGAATCTCAAACAAATAGGACCCACTCCTCGCCCCTAGGACTTACATAACATATACCAACCCATACTTGAGAGAGTGAAGGCACAAGATATTCCCTATGGGATTTAGGTGAAGGAGTGGTCACTCAAGGGGCTCGTTTTAGTATGGATATGAAAAGACACAATATATGTTAGTGTGCCTATGAAAAGAAGCATGAGGAAGGGAAAAACTATATAAAACACTACTCAAGGAACCATGAAATCACTCTTTACTAGCCTAGAGGGCCACATGGGAGAAGGTTTTGTGAAGAAAAAGCATTCACATAGATGATATTCACGAAGGAAAGGTGACTTGTGAAGGAAAGGTGACTCATAAAGGAAGGGTGTTTCATGAAATAAGGGTGCTTCATGAAGGAAATACTTCAATAGAGTATGGATTCACCTTAGAAAAGAGCTCAATATTTGGATAGTTCTTCATGAAGGATTAATGGTTTGTAGAGCCTCAAGAAACCTGATGGGGATCCCTCCTTTGCGAAGGGTGAAGGCCATCACAAAGGGAATCCCTACCAAAGGTGAGGGCCATAAAGAACCAAAGGAGGAACAACTCACACATCCTAATCATCTTAGGTGATCCATATTTTGGTTTATAAAGAACATCACAAAATGAGAGCTGTGAAGGTGAAAGGTCAGAGTAACAATGGTTTGGGGAGGGGTGAGCCATCTATTTATAAGTAGAGAAGGTAATAGGATTTCATAAGGCTATTTTTAGAGATAAATCAAGCACTGTGAATAAAAATTAATGTTTTGAAGGACATACGTTCACAAGCTGGTGAGAATGGATGCATAGATGAGTCCCAAAGGAAGTGGAACCTTGGGTTGAGGCACGATCTTCCTAAAACATAAAGGATCAAAGGAGATATCATGATAAGACATGAATGATGGGATAGAACCTCAAGGAGGCTTCATACGTATCCCTATGGTAGGGAATCAAAGTCCACATAGTTCAGGAGAAAAAGTGAAATTGACGGTGTTGGGATTGAACTTCTAGGAGGTTTCCTACGTAAACTACTTGTGAGCCAGGGATCAAATTCAACATAGTTTTGGGATAGGTGGTGAGTCACCTGAGGAAGTGTCTCTTGAGAATGGATAAATGGATGATACATGAAGGAAATGGAACCCTAGGTTGAGGCATGATCTTCTCGAAACACAAAGAATTAAGGGAAAGATTAGGATGAGACATGAATGACGGGCTTAAACCTTAAGGGGGATTACTATGTATCCCTGTGTTAGGGAATCAAAGTCCACATAGTTCAGGATGGGGCATAGAACTAGGGTGTACACAAAGGTTAGAAACCCAGAGGCATACTGGGGTTTACACATGGTTAGAAACCCATCGCAATAGGGACACTCTTGGTTGGAGGATTATGGATTGAGTGTGTGGCGATTATGCATTGTTAGTTGTTCAGATGGATTAGAACACCTCATGGAGGTGGATCCATGAGATATGTCACAAAAGGGGAATATGTCACATCAAGAGGGTATATCCCTAGGAGGGAGCACCAAATTTTATTGGTTGATCTGGCTTGAACCTTAACGTGGCTTACTATGTATCCCCATAATAGTGAATCAAAACCCACATAGTTCAAGAATATAGTTTAACATCATGTCGGTCTAGGGTGAACCAACTTGAAATGTCCAGGACCAATGGATGATGGGATTGAACCTCAAGGAGGCTTCTTACATACCCTAACAAGGAGGTAGGGATCAAAGTCCATGTAGTTCCTGAATAAAAAAGGGGACATGGGACTTACACATGGTTAGTAGCCCAAAAACGATGTCATGGTGACTGCTTACTCTAATCCCGCGTGATTCATGCTCGGTGTGGGAAACAAGAGGTAGAAGACCTAATGATCATGTCATGATAGGTTCGTCCATGAGGGATATTGTGTAGGGATTATGCACCAAGACAACCCAAGGAGATGGAGGTTGGGACTTACTCTTGGAGGGAAGCCCAAGGAGGGTTTCTAGATATACGTGGAGGATATGGCCATTATAACAGGATCTCCCTATCAATGTGTGCGTTGGATCTTATGTGGATACTTCCTAAGGCACACATGGAGACAAGGAGAAAAGGTAAAGAGAAGGAGGATTTAAAAAGTAGGAAGTGAAAGTCTCCCAATACCATCCCCTCTCTAGTCCACTCAGGCCTACCATGCATGCAACAACTTGTAGTTTAACGTCATGTGTTGGGGAAGAAGGTTATTGTTAGTTTAACGTCCTATATCTTGAACGAAGAGGACTCACTCCTCACCCCTAGGACTTACATAACTTGTACCAACACACAGTTGGGAAGAAAGGAACAAGAAATACCTAATTGTAGTGAGGTGGAGGAGTGGTCACTATAGGGGCTCACGTTATAATGGCTATGTGAAGACGCAATAGATGTTATCATTCTTATAAAAAGAAGCATGAGGCAGGGAAATTATTTATGAAACACCACTTGAGGAACCATGAAATCACTCTTTATGAGCCTAGAGGGCCGCAAGGAAGAAGGTTTTGCGAAGAAAAAGGATTCGCTTAGATGGGCCTCATGAAGAAAAGGTGACTTGAAAAGTAAGGGTACTTCATGAAGGAAGAGTGATTAGCAATGGAAGGGTGGTTCATGAAGGAAGGAGTTCATTGGAGTAGGGATTTTCCATAGAAAATATCTCAATATTTGGAGAGTTTTCCGTGAAGTCTTAATGATTCGCAAAGCCTCGATCAACCTAAATGGGCTTCCTCCTTTGAGAAAGGTGAATGCCTTTGTAAAGGGTATCCCTACCATAGGCGAGGGACATAAAGAACCAAAGGAGGAACAACTCTCACAACCTAATAACCTTAGGTGATCCATATTTGTGTTTGAAAAGAGCTTCGGGAAATAAGATACGGGAAGGTGAAAGGTCGGAGTAACAATGGTTTGGGGAGGGGGAGAGCCTTCTGTTTATAGGTAGTGGAGGTCGGAAAGTTTCACGGGTCTATCCACAGATAAAAATAAGGTGTTTCAGAGAAAAAGTGATGTTGTAAAGGAAATACATTTGAAATATGGTATGTGAAGAGAGATAGACGTCACAAAAGAGATATGTTAGTAAGCTAGTACGTAAAGGATGCTGGACAGGGCAGAGGAGATATGTTTGTGAACTGGTCTATTAAGGGTGTTGTATGTTGTGAATGAGATACATCTATGAGAAAGTCTATGAAGGGAGTTATTCTTCTTAGAGGATATATGTTTTCAAGTTGTTCCATGAAGCATATTTGTGGTGGATCTTTGTGAAGTAGACACCTTTGATGATTTTAGCCAAAATTCAAGGCCACTCGGGTCTGTATTTGGATTTGAACCGGCTATGAATTTGTTCATGCCTTCAGGGGAATGAATTACAATGCCAAAAAATTCCCCCCTCATAAGGGGAGATGAGGAAAAGGCGGGTTAGATTATAAGGGTAAATTACTGAAAAAAAATCTTGGTGAATCGCAAAGCCGGATCGCAAAGCTAGCATGGTGATTTGCATCACAAATCCATGTCAAACAACGGATGCCACAAAGCATGGGTGAAAGTTCACTATGAAGGGTGCCATGAAAGGTTTCTATGAAGGGTGAGTTGAATATTTCCTATAAATAAGTCCATAGTGCTCTTTTTTCCATACTTATATCTCTATGAACAACTGTGTTGATTCTCTTTGTTCGAGAAGAGATTCTCCTTGCGAATTCAACTGTGTGAACTGGGTTCTTTGGTCTAATGATCTACAAATTCTTTCCAAAAAACTGGTGCATCGTGAACCTTTTCTTCTATGTGACTCGAGCCCAGAGAAAGGCTACTCTATGATCAGTCTCAGTGAAAGAAACCCGATAAATTTTCTAAGTCTTGGGTCAATGGCTACTCAGGAGGCTGCTCGAGAAGTTCTCATTGATTCCACCTATAGGGGAGAAATGGCATACAATATTCAAATAGGAGAGTACATTAAAAGTACCCATGATCAAAAATCTTTTATGACACTGCTATCGAATGGTCATAAGGACTACCTGCTATGCAAGAGGTTGTTGATGTACAACTTTGGCTTATGGGGTGATGTCTTCATTCTAAAGGAGGGTGGAATATATAAATTCTTCAGTGATGTTTTCTCCTTAATTGAAATGGGATGATGGGATTTTGGTTCCTTCTTCCATGGATTCCTCCTTAGAACTCATTTACTATTTTGAGTCTCCCTCGTAGATTAAGATGTTGTTCATGAAACTCATTCTCGGTGTCATTTCTTCATGGATTCCTATTAATTACACTACTTCTAGGACATTACAAAGAGTCAAGTTAGGGGGGAACCATTATTCAGAATATTAGTCACGTTGATCCATAAGTGGCATGTCTTGACACCGAAACACCGGAACACCTTTATTCTTCCTCATTATAGGGATTATAAAGGGAGAAGAAAATCAAATATTCCCACAGTGATCACGGGGTATCTTATTCCAGAGGCATTCCTCAAAGGTTTTCATCAACTTCCTATGTTTAACACGGGGTGTTCTGTGATTTTAATGTCTAGAAGAGATGGATCATACTGATCAAAACACTGATAAAAGTGGACCATATGGGTACATTCCTAAGAGGGATCACCTAGAGTGTTTATTGGATGGATGGAATAAAACACCCAATGAGAACGAACCCTGGGAGGGGTTTCCCAAAGAGGGAAGATTTTACACCATGATGGCTGATTGGGACATCACAAATGATGGATCAAGGAGGGTGGACCCCAATATGGGGGGGCACCAAGTTTTACCATTAACTATGATTGAACCTCTTGGAGGCTTCCTAAAAACCCATTGTAGAGTACATGGATCGAAACCCACATATTTTGAAAGGTTGATTAGGGGATTATTTACTAACATGGCCTAGGTGCTTCTAGGAGAAGAAATAATATGGGTGGATGGGGCCTACACACTGATATGACCCAGTTTCATGACATGACCTCACCCTGATAAGGGGGGCGTGATGGGGCGGATAGCTAGGGCTTATTCCTGGTCAGCTGCCCATATGAATGGTGTGATCTCATTAGGATGTGGCAGCCTGGCTATGAATCAGGATGGATAATGAATGATCTAATGAAGTGGATTAGATGAATGGAGTGAAACTGATATGAAAATGATGGTGTTGGTCTTGAACCTCAAGAGGTTTCCTACGTACCCTACTTGGGAGGCAAGGATCAAAGTCAACATAGTTTTGGGATGGGTGATGAGTCACCTAAGGTGGTGGCTCATGAGAATGGACTCATGGATGAGACCCTAAGGAAGTTGAAATTTGGGTTGAGGCATGATATTCCTGAAATAAATGGGTTTAAGGGAGAGACTAGGATGAGACATGGATGATGGGCTTGAACCTCAGGAAGGCATCCTACGTATCCCTATGGTAGGGAATAAAAGTCCACTTAGTTCAGGATGGGGCATAGAACTGGGTTTTACAGAAAGGACAGTGACCTAGAGGCATTCTAGGGCTTACGCATGGTTAGCAACCCATCTCAAGAGGGACACTCTTGGTTAGAGGAGTATTGATTGAGAGCATGGGACTTATATATGGTTAGCTACCTGGATGGATAAGAATGACTCATGGAGGAAAATCTAGGACATGTGTTCGAGATAGATAAGATATCACCTTATGAGGGTACATCCTTATGAGGGAGCACCAATGTTTACCATTAATCGGGGTTGAACCTTGTGGAGGCTTCCTACGTATCTCCATGGTAGGGAATCAAAACTCATGTAGTTTGAGAATATATTTTAATGTCATGTGGGATGAGGATGAACCGAAATGAAATGGTTGGGACCGATGGATGATGGTCTTGAACCTCAAGGAGGATTCTTACGTACCCTTACAAGGAGGGAGGGATCAAATTCCACAAAGTTCTTGAATTAAAAAAGGGTACATGGGGCTTACATGTGGTTAGTCGCCCAAAGAGGATGTCATGGCCACTTCTTACTTTAAGCCCATGTAAGTCATACTCGGTATGGTAAACAAGAGGTAGCGGACCTAACAATCATGTCACAAGAGGTGAATCCACAAGGGATATTGTGTGAGGCTTATGCACTAACATAGCCCATGGAGATGGAGGTTGGGACTTAATCCTACAGGGAATCTTGGGGAGCGTGTCCAGATGTACAAGGAGGATATGGACATCGCACCACGAGCACAATATCAAGGTGTGTGTTGTGGTTTACATGGAGACTGCTTGAGGTGAACATGGAGAAAAGGTGCAAAGTGAAAGAGAAGGTGGATTGAAAGGGCAGGAAGTTAAAGGTTCTCAGTCCCATCCCCTCTCTAGTCCACTCAGGCCTTCCATGCATGTGGCAACTCATAATTTATCATCATGTGTTGGGTATGAAGGTTCTTTGAAGTTTAACATCCTACAACTCAAACAAATAGGAATCGCCCCTAACCCTTAGGACTTGCATAACTTGTACCAACCAGCACTTTGGGGAGGAAAGGCACAAGAATTTCCCGATGGGGTTGAGGTGGAGGAGTGGTCACCCAAGGGGATCACATTAGTGTGACTATGAAAAGATGAAATATTTGTTAGCATGCCTATGAGAAGAAGCATGAGGTAGGGAAATGATATATGAAACACCACTCTAAGAACTATTAAATCACTCTATACGAGCCTAGAGGGATACATGAGAGAAGGATTCATGAAGAAAAAGGCTTCATAGAGATAGGCTTCATGAAGTAAAGGTGACTCGTAAAGAAAAGGTGACACACGAATGAAAGGTAACTCGTGAAGAAAGGGTTATTCACGAAGGAAGGGTGCTTCAAAAATTAAGGACTTCAGAGGAGAAGGGATTTTCCTTAGAAAAGAGATCAATATTTGGAGAGTGCTCTGTGAAGGTTTGATGATTATCAGGGACTTGAGCAACCTGAAGGGGATCCCTCTTTTTTGAAGGGTGAAGGACTTCGCAAAGGGAATCCTTACCATAAGAGGGGACTATAAAGAACTAAAGGAGTCAAAACTTGCATATCCTAAGTACCTTAGGTGATCCATATTTGGGTTCATGAATATCTTCATGAAACTAGAGCCGGGAAGGTGAAAGTTAAAAGTAACAATGGTTTGGGGAGGGGTGAGCCTTCTATTTATAGGCAGCGGAGTTCAGTGGGTTTCATAGGTCTGGATGAGGAGAAAAATAAAGCACTGCAAAGAAAAAGAGTTGTTGTGAAGGAAATACATTCGTGATCTAGTATGAGAAAGTAAGTGGATGTTGTAGAGGAGATATGTTTGTGATTTATTCCTCAAAGGGGGATAGATGTTGCAAAGGAGATATGTTTTTGAATTGGTCCGTGAAGGGTGTTTGACACCACAGTGGAGATACATTTGTGAACTAGTCCATGAAGTATCTTTTCAGAGGATCTTTGTGAAATATACCCCTTTTATGATTTTATCCAAAATTCAAGGCCACTCAGGTCTGCATTTGGCTTTGAACTGGCTATGACTTTGTTCACCCCTTTGGGGAATGAATTTTTCTGCCAAAATGGTCAATGGTTCTTTGAGTAGATAGTTACTAATCCATATAGTTAAATAATTAGTGGATGAGTAGATTTTAATGGATCTTTTGGTTGATCTAGGTTTTTAGGTGTAGGAGGACGGAGAGTAAGTGTTTTTACTAGAATTTAGCTCACTCCCTCTCTTGTTGAATATGTTTAGTGTGATAAAGAATCTAACCCTAATTTTTGTAATATTAGTAGAGTTTTAAATAGTGGGAAGACCAAGGGTGATTGTTCTTATTCTCTTTATGGTTCTATCTTCTTTAGAAAGTGTCTTTTAGTTCATTTGACCTTAAGACAGGAGGTGATGCATGAGAAAAATTATTCTAGTGTATTCATTCACTTAGGGGATACCATGATATATTATAATCTGACGAGTCAGAACTAGTGTCCTAGGATAAGATAGGGAGTTTAATATTTTATATCTCAATGTTTTACCTGCTAGATGATCAAAACTGAGTATTAGAGGCCAGTTAGGCTGCTTCATCCACTTATTATTCCAGTATAGAAGTGGGATGATATCTCAATGTAATTTTTCATTAGTATACCTCATAATCTTAGTGGGAAAGACTCTATTAGCATGATTGTAGATCTATTGACTAAATAATCCCATTTTTCTTCCCATTAGAGATTGGATGAAGGTATAGGTTTTTGGGAACCAGTATGTTTGAGAGATTTTCAGGATTCATGGTGTACCCTCAATGATAGTTTCTGACCAGGATACCAATTTTGTCTCCTAGTCTTGGAATAGTATCTAGGATTCCATGGAAACCAAACTGAATTTTAGCATGATTTGTCACCTGAAGATTTATGGTCAAACTAAGTGGGCTATTCAGATTCTAGAGGATATGATTTGTACTTGTGTTCTTAACTTTAGGGGTTTGTGGGAGCGTTATATGTTTTTGGTATAATTTTCATATAGAGACACTTACCATGCCTCAATAAAGATGGAAACTTTTGAGGCATAGTATGGATTTCCTTTTCGATCCCTATTATGTTGGGTTGATTTATGTGATTATTCATTATTGGGACAAATCCTTATCCAGGAGAATATGGTGAAAGTGAAGTTGATTCAAGAGAGGTTAATAACAACTCATAGCTTCCAGAAATCATATATTTATCATTATTATCCCTCATTAGAGTTTTAGGTGGTGATCATATGTTATTATGGGTGTATGTTCAACTGGGACATCATCACTGGGGAAGGTAAGGGAAGTTGGAATCATGTTATGCTGGTTTGTTTCATATTTTGGAGTGTGTTGGTAAGGTAGCCTATCGATTGGTATTTCCACCATGGATGAACTTTATTTATGATTTCTTTAAAATATACTAGTTTAATAAGTATTTTCTAAACCCATCTCATGTGATAGAGTGGGAAGATTTGGAGATGGGACATGAAACCGCCATTGTGGATCAACCTATTCATATAGTAGATTATCAAAACAAGATTCCTTATGGTAAGTCAATCCTGTTGGTTTATGTGATTATTTATCATGATGGAGGTATCCATAAGACTTGGTAGTGGGAAGTATCAGTGAGGAAGTATTGGCCGCAAATTTTTTTTAAGAGACTTGTGGACTTTATGGGGGTAGAAAGTGGCCTAGTGGGGAGAATTGTGACACCCACTGGGTTACTGGTACATCTTATTTTAATATTTATTTATTTATTTATTTTTTATAGGAATTTATAGGTGTTGGAGGTTTAAAACCATGATTTTTGGGGAAATTTTCCTTGGAACATGGGTAGTGCATTGTTAGTAGAAACTGTGAAGTTAACCACATGGGAGGAGATTTTTAGGGATAGTGGGGTTTTGAAAAGCTTGATTGCAGTTTTTCCAACCATGTGCTAATTTCCAAAAATTGTGAAACTTTTTTTTGGGGAGATTGTAACTCCCGCAAAATTGGTGAGTGATTTTCCTAACCATGTGTCTAGACCATATGGATTTTCTAGGTCTATAATTTTTTGGGGAAAATACCATTTTTATATTATCAGGATTTAAAACAAATCACCCATTTTCTTCTCCCCATTCATGCATGTCCTCCCCCTCGGACTTTTAGCTTCTTTATTTTCTATCCCTGTGGTATAACCCTTGAATTTTGGTGACTTCCTTCAATATATTCTTGTATTTCTCTTGATTTCTCTGGGTTTCCCCATTTTTCAATCTTATTCTTCAAATTTTATGGAATATAGACACCCAATATAGAGATATGAAAAAATATAGGGTTGTTGGTGGTGGTTTTCATGCTGTTTCATTGATTTTTAGGTGTATATGGACCCCTCCTACTTGAATATTTTGGTTTTCATCAATGGAGATGAGTTTTAGTTATATTTCAACGCAGATGTCTCTATTTGACTGTGATTTTCATGGATAACTATTTATTATTAATTATATTTGATTTTTGTTGATAGAATTTCCTTTAATTTGTTTTAATAATGATGATTTATCCATGTTTGATGTTAATCATGGTGTGTGATGGAATTTTAGTGTTTTAAAGGGTTTTTTTTAAAAGTAAGTGATTTAAAAGCACATGATGTGTTTGATAAACTTCCTCAAGGGGGATTTGGTATTCTAAATGGATTTATTGAGTGGTTTTACTTTGATAAAGTAGTTTTATTATTATGGGAATTTTTAGTTTATGAAATTGTCACTTGATATGTGTTTATGTAATTGGAATGTATGGAACATGGGATACCTTGGGTATATGAGTGACTTAGGCACTTGAATCCTTAGTTTATACCATGAAATATCTAGGGTGAGTTATCCAAGGGACAAAGAGATCCTTTGGGAGAAATATTGAGGGATCTTTCATGATGTTTCCATGTAGACTAAGAGTGCCCATAGATGTATTATTAGGCCCGTGGAAGATTGAAAAAGATTCCAAACTTGTTATACATGATTTTCCGACTAGAAAACAATATATTAGAATAAGTCACACTAAAAATCATTGATTAGAGCCATTAATTATTATTTATTATGCCTTGTTTTCTTTAGATTCCCATGTGTGTATGTTGAAAACCATTTTTTAAAATATGATGTCACTTATGTTTATTCCATGTTTTGATTTTTGAACATATTTATGTTGTAAGGGTTCACTTCCTTTTTTATTGATCCTAGTTGATTAATATTTTTGAAATATATAATGTTTTGAGAAAATCTAAAGGAATAATTAACAATTAATTATTTCAAGTGGATTTGTTTTTATAGAGAAAGTAATTTTTATATGGTTTTCAAAATTGATTGATTCATTCTCATGGTGAAAGGAATTATATAGATTCATGGTGCTATCTTGATTGTATTTGTTCCTATAATCCTATATATATCTTTGGGATATTATGAAATTGTTTTACTGTACATGGGTAAGGGTAATGGCACCATGTAGTTTTGTGTCCCTTCTTAATTACCGATGTACATGGTTGTTTGGGATGGTGGAGATGTGATCTCATGGAGTTTAGATCTTATGTAGTGGTTTTTTTATTTTGTATCTTTCGTATGTAATGTATTGTACTTTTAGTCTTTATCCCTATATTTTTATATTTGACTATGGATATCATATGTATATGTCTTGTTTTAAAATTGTGATGTATTAATGTTATGATATCTTATATAGTCATTTATATGTTTACTATATTGTATATTTATATCTTTTGATGTTTCTTATTTGGTTGGAGTGTTTTTTCAATTCATTGATAGGTCATGCCATATTTTTTTATGGAAAACCCATTCCGAAATGGTTAATTGTGATGTTTTGGTGCTTGTCTCCAACCTGTGATGATCAAGAATGTGCTTTGAGCCATGTGGTGGGATGGCTTGAGTGATGGGTCAACTCAAACTGAGCTGATTTATTACACATGCTATGATGGGATCATCCACCCTTCCCATGATGGTTACCTATTATATGTGGATTTTGGAATGTTCTCCATATCATGGGTTTTTTCCAATGTTCATGATATTCATCGGATGAAGTGTTATCCACTAGAACTTTGTTTTCTCTAACTATTGGACCATAATTCTCTAAAACTGAAGTATCTGGATCACCCATTAGACCAAAATTATATGTGGTATTCTTATTAGTGGTAACATCAGTAGGTTCTTTAGAGGATACCAAAACCTCTTCAGCAGTAGTCATATCAGATGAAGGGTGAACTACTTGACTATTGTATCCATATATCCAATACCTATCCAATATATATTCTTCCTAAGTTTGGGCTTTAGAGGCATAAAAAATGCAACCATTTATAGGAGATTAAGCTTTATCTTTCCCCTGAATAAATGGGACTAAAATTTACCTATTATATTCCTTGATTTCACCCTATAGAGGAGTTCCCTTCTTAACAGAGATATGTTTTCAAGTTAGATTCATAGGTGTGATATATTTAATAACTATATTATAACCCACCTTTGAATTATTCACCTTTAGAGTAGGGGAACCGACATCACTCCTATGGGTAGTGTTCTGATTCCCACTACCCTTGTTTGTATCTACTTCACCATCCTTGATAGGACTTTCCATGATAGCATGGGAAATGATATATGAAGAAAAAACTTACTATTGTACTATTGGGATTCCATTTGTCACTTGGGATTCTTTCCCAAGGTGATGAATTGTGGTTTGATCACTAACAATAGATTTTCAATCAGGAAAATATATAGTAATTCCAATCGAATAGTGGGTTGTGCTATCAGCCAACCTTCCAATAGGGGAGTCCATAGCTTCTGCTGACATGATGCTCTTAATCTTAATAGTGGTTTCCCCTTCAAAAATATGATTTTATCCCTATTATTGGCATGTTAAGATTAAACCTGAATAGTGAACTTTCCAAATATCATAAAACAAAGTTCCTCTGCATCAAAATTTATACCAACAAGTGGATTCACTTCAATATACTTCCCATCACTGCTAGATAAAAGAACAGCTATAAGATTATCTTTGTAAATAGTGGCTATGTTTCCATTACTTTTAGTCTTTTCAAATCCATCCTATTTAGCATCATCAAAAAATATTCTATAAATCTTTACATTTTTTTACTTCCCATAATTTTTGGATGAATTGATGATCTCATCCATGTTTTACCTCTACTATCACTAGACTTTGGGGATATTATATTCTTATAGGTCAGCATAATTCAACTCAGTATCAATTTATAAGGACCGCATCAAATTTAAAGTGGAATAGTCATTTTAAATATTGGGAGTGAGCCCTATCTCATCCTAAGCATTTAGTTTATCTCTATCCTAATCAACTTTACCTGGTTTGTGATCCATTTTGTCAGAACCTTCCTAATATTATAAGGGAAAATCCACATTCATGTTATCTCACTAAGAGTCCCTTACATGTGTTTCATGAGTCTAAAAATGAATATCCTTTCCACTTATATGTCCATGTGGGTCAATCATGGATTGGGGAATCCCTTTATAGGAATTTTCCTCTTATGATTTCCTCTTTCAATTATCAGATAGATGAACTATCATCCTATAGTGATCACAATTCAATCTCCTATAAAAATTCATATATTCATGTCATATTTTGTTACATACCATACAAAAATAAGGAACTATTTCATATTCAACACATATATCAAAATAGAATACAGGGGATAATAGTAAAATGGTCTTGATTAAAGGGGATATGAGATCAACTGCAACTAAAATCCTAGAAAAATGACCAAAACTATCCCTTTCAGTCTATTTATCTATGTTGATCAAAACAACAGTTTTTTGAGGAAATTTCCCATAGAATTTTAGGATTCCAAAGGAACCAACTCAAACCCTAGATTCATATCCAAAGTTGAGTAATTTAGTTTTTAACATTGAGTATATTAAAATAGGAATACCATTACTATATTTTGAGGAAACCCAAATTAAAATTGATAAATACCTTCCCCCGGGATTTGGATTCCAAATCCGCATAACAGAACACAATGTGGAAAAAACCTTCCCCTCATACACCAATCATCAAAGTAGAAAAATTATATGAATATCTTCTAAATATTTTTTAGACTCCACTTGTGTTATTTGGGAATGACAATGAGTTTTACATTGATATAATAATTACATTCATTGAGTTGTATAATATAATTTCATGTTTTTCTTCCAAAAACTTTATATCCTCTTTCTTCTTAATCCTCTAACAAAATGGGAAAGAATCCTATCAAACCCCATCAAATAAATAGTTATTTGAAGCATGCTCAGGATCTCACAAAGGATTCAATAGAGAAGCCTCAACACACACCATTGGTTCAACCATTTCCACAGATGACTTGGGAATCAAAGGATTGAACACAACCTAATCATATAAGGTGTGATTTCTAGATTTGGTTTTAACCCTAGAAATTGGGGTATTCCTCAAGGAATCCAAGGCATTGTGTGTGTTTATGTGCTATAATATATTATTATATTATTATGTTTATTATAATAATGATGATGATATATATTAACATTATATATTTATTATAATATTAGAATTAATATATATAAACATTATATATTAATATATATCAATAGTATTATATTTTTTTATAATTAAGTTAATAAATATTTATATAGATTATTTATTTAAATAAGTAATATATTAATATATATTAATGTTAATAAATAATAATATATTAGAATTTATATTAGAATGTAAATAACTCTATTTATATTAATGTTATATAATATATATATAATTAATTATTATTTCATATAAAAGTTGGGGACTTACCTAAGTGATAATGTCACCCCATAATTTTACATCAGACTATAGTTCAAATTCTAATTGTCCCCTTTAAGGGGTGATTAATCATTCCATTTATAGGAAAAATAGGGTCTTGTATTATGGTAATTCATAGTTGTAGGTAGCATTAAACATGTAAAAAATAGGTAGATGACACGGCAAGACAAGTAGGTTATACAATGTGGTAATATACAGGCATTGTAGGGTGGGTTGATCAAAAGAGATATGAGAGTGTTTGTGCCTATTAATCAACCATCTTCCCACCCAGACTTCTGATGTGGGACAGAGGGGTGATATTCCATATGATGGTTAGTATAGTTTAACCATTTGGGTGGCGTGATGCGATGTGAATTAGAAATTTGTGTGGTAGTGTGCCATGTAGGCATCACTAGGTGAGTGGATCGAAATACCTATGGGTGTTTTTCACCTATAAACCATCCTTACTTGCACATGAGTTTTCAATGTGAGATAGAGGGGTTCCTTGAATTCATGTAAGTGATGGTGCAACTTCCAAACATGTGATATGATGTGATTATTGCTGATAGGGAGTAACGTTGGGGATGAATGGAGACTTGGCATAATGAAGGCTACTCTTTCAAGAATTTGGGTTACCTCTTCTAAAGGGAATTTGGGCCACAATCATCTGGGATTTCAATTCATCTAGAACATTGGATTTCGGGGCACTCCATATAATAAAAAGGTTTGATGGGTGCTTATCATTCCTTATGGGGAGGGATCAGGCTTGACCCACTAGGTTGTTTGGTGTGTGTGTGTTGTTTGTGATTCATAATCCCATCTATAAAATATAAACATATATATAAACACATGTATATTATGTTCAATATGTGAAATATTAATATGTATTAAAGTTAACATATAATATAATATTATAATATAAATAATGTTATCATTGCATATATATTTAAGTAAATAAATAAACATATTATATTATAGTTATTATAATATGATTTATATTATGATATAAATAGAATTCCTTTTATCAACATTATATAATTATATATATATAATTAAATAAATTATTTTTATAAAAAATGTTATTTGTGATGGATTAAAATCCATCCTAAATAACCATATTATTTGGGATCGATAAAAAATACATCCCAAAATAACCAAGTTTTTTAGGATGGATTAAAATCTATCCCAAATAATTATGTTATTTGGGATGGATAATTCATCCTAAATATTTAAAAAATATTATAATTATATATACACACACATATATTATTTTCAATATGAAAAATATTAATATATATTCATGTTAATAGATAATAATATATTATAATTTATAAAACAATATAAAAAGAATTATTTATATTAAACATTATATAATTTATAGACTTATTAGATAATTAAATTATTATTACATACATATTAATTAATTATATATATATATAATTTTTAAAATCAAATATAATATTATATATTAACATTGATGTGATGCCCTGACCAGAATAGGGTTCGGGATGAAGTGTCACATTACGTCAGGAATACATCCTCATACATAAGAGGTTGTTAACTAGGGGCGTGGTCCTAGAATAATAGTGGGGAGTTTATTCCGAAATATAAAAGTATAAAATAGCAATGAAAAAAATTAAAAAATGAACATCAACAATAATCATCAAATTACACAGTAAAATCACTTAACACAATTCTATATGAAATGGTGTTTTCATAAAAACATACAACCAGTCACCCATTAGGTCAACTACATATACAGATAAATAAAATAAAAAAAGGAGGCTCTCCTATAATCCCCAAGCCTTATACCAATCCCTGTATCCGCATAACCCTTCATCTTCATAAGCCTGATCCACCACACAACCCATGATCTGAACTGAAAATTAAATACAAGGTCTGCATCTGAATAAAGATACCTATTCAAGGTGTGACCATAAACTTAGTAGAGTCTCACCAAGTACCCCTAATATATATCGGCATATTTTTGTGTGTGCATAAGAAAAATAAATGCATAAATAAACATGTTATCTAAGTCACAGTTTTCTAAAGAGGGGACCATGATACATGGTGGGATATACATTCCTTTTAGGTTATTGGGTGATAACCAGGCCACCCAACACTAAAAAATGCCTACTTTATCTCCATGCCAGATGGAATGTCTCATACATCAACACCTATAAGATCGTGTCACAGGAACAATGTCATCACCTATCGAATCAGTACATAAGGCCAACATCATCACCTATCAGATCAGGCCACAAGTCTAACATCATCACCTATTAGTTAGTCTATAAGGACAACACATGTCTCGTATTAGGGCCCATATCCAATCGAGTCTCGGGACATGCCAAACTTCCTCTCACCCTTGGATAAATCTTGGGTTAGGCCATAATTCTGTTATACCCATGATTATATTGGGTAAGAACATAAGGTCAAATAATCCATGGGTCAAGCCACTAGTTCATTGCACCCCTAGTGTTACTAGGTCTGTAAATAAGGTCATCATGCCCTTACTGGGTAGGGCCAAAAGTTTTTTACACCCCATCCTCTATCTTAATTCAGGACACAAGTTCATTATAACACCACCCCATTTGTATGTCCCATTATTGTCATCAACACCACATTGAATTGGTACATCCTCCCCCTCTAGGGGATAACCAAGCCATGAAAATCCACCTATCACCTTGATACTAGATAAAAACCTCCACAATCCAATCATTCATGCACAATAGGGAATAATACAAAAGGAACAATCATAGCACATAATGAATAGGCATCATGGTCCATACACACAATCCATATGAAAAATCAAAATCATACCATATCACACAATGGTTATCATGTATACACATGTTCACACGCATTCCAATAAATTCCAATCAACCTTATACAAAGACCCTATGTGGTAAGGACTTCCTACGGTGACACCACAACTTTAAGGCTCACCTCAACCCTGGTATCGGTAGGTGGAGTACATATCCTACTCAAAATCCCCTTTTAATATTATTTCCAATACCTTATCTAATTTGCGTGACCTAGGATATGGCCTCATCTCATGTCTCTCCTAGGAGACACGTAGAACTCGGTCACACCCCTCTTATGCCTACTCGAAAGGCTCTAGGAAAAACCCATAAGATATTTTCATAACTCATCTCACATACTGAGACCTCCCAAGGTCTCTCACCATTGCATTAATCACTATTTCCCCTTGGTAATATTTTCATTTGATGAATCTAAACATCCCAAGTGCTTCTAAGAACTTATCCTAGGTTTAGGGAACAATGATATCCCAATCATCTAACTTAAGGGTCTCTCAATCCTCATACACTCTACCTGAGCCCATGAATAATGCACACACATATGAAAACTCATTCATAAACATACATATGATTTTGTATGATAGGGTACACCAACCTTAAAAGGAGTTATCAACCTCACTGAGGTCCATCGAGACTCTGTCTAGCCCATCCATGCCTCATCTGAGTATGTACTTTCACTTGAGCTCTAAGCACCACAATCACATCAGAACCTAGACCAACTATACCCAAAGGTTATATGACACAACCTAAAAACCATCATGTATAAAGGAACTCATCCAAAATGGCTTCTAATAAATTTCAGAAGGTGTCTTGGGATGTTCTCTATGAAAAAAACCTGAAATTGGCATCTCCCTCAATCGATACTGCCATGCTCTGGTAGAATTGATACCAAATCCCTCGAATCATCATCACAACACAAATTGATTCTCCACCAGTCAAAGGGGGACAAAGTACAGGAATTAAAGGGGAAATTAGTCCAATAATAGCATTTCCCAAACCCCCTACTTAGCTAAATCTTGAGATCACTAGCATAGAAAAAGAAGGAAAACCCCCCACATAAAATGAGACCAAGTTGAACCCACCATCTCATTGTTGGGTCTCACATGCTAGCGAGTGGACTACCAACTGGCGGTTGAGAATTACAATGGTCTTCTGTAACTGTTTATCCTACCTTCTAGCTGGTGGGCCAAGTAGTTCCCATTGGCTATTGGTTATCCTACTAACTAGACGGTGGTAGATCATAGGCTAGTCGGTGGTTGCTACATTCACCAAGCTAATAACACCCTTCTTTAGCATTCTCCTAAACACTTGGAGTCTTCCACAGGCTTCAAAACATGTCTAAAAACACAACTTTAGGGTGTTTATATTTTTTTTCTTTTAATTAGAGCCTATGTTCTCAAAACGGACCATCCACCAAACTTAAAGTTCAAATTTCCTCAGAAATTTCCAACCCATAACGATGCGGGTCTTTACAGTTAATATACAAATATATATTATAATATAAATAAATATATTATTACATATATATATATATTTATTTTTATTTATTATTTATTATAATATAATTCATTTTATAATATAAATATTTTATTTTATTAATGGTATTATACACACGGAATTAATTAACTTTTTTATAAAAGAATACATTTGAGATAAATAAATATATATCCTAAACAAGGAAATTTATTTCGAATGGATTAAAGTTAATTCCAAATAATTAGGTTATTTGGGATAGATAATTCAACCCAAATATATTAAAATACTATAATTTAGTTATGATGTTATAATTTAGTTATTATAATTTATAATTTATTATAATATAAATTATTTATATAATTTTAATTATTTATATATAATATTAAAATTTATATTATGGTATAAATAACATTATTTATATTAACTTTATGTAATTTTTTTATTTATTTTTAATAAGAATAAGGTTTTTTATTAACATTTTATAATATATATATATATATAGTTTATTTTTTTATAAAACAATATTATTTGAGATGGATTAGAATTTGTTTGACATAACCATGTTATCTGGGATAGATAAAAAATTCCATCCTAAAAAAATGATGATATTTGGGATGGATTAAAATATATATCAAACAATAAAGTTATTTGGGACGGATAATCCATTGCAAATAATTAAAAATCTTATGATTTATTTATAATTGATTATAATTTTTTCTTTTAATTTAATTTATTTTTATAATTAATAATTAATATAATTTAAGTTATCTGTATATATAACTACCATTATTTATATAATTTATTTATGTTGTTTTATTATTAAAACTATATATATAATTTTAATATATAATACTATATTAAAACTTATATTATAATATAAAAAAAATTATTTATATTAACATTAGATAAATTATATAACCCATATTTAATTAGCATTATAATTTTTTTGAAACATTATAATTTATATAAATTAAATTAATTTTATAATTTATATAATATAATTTATATTTTAACATTTTATTTTATTATCATTATAATTGAAATTAGTATTTATATAATATAAGTTTAATTAATGTTTTAATTTATATATAGTAAATATGTTAATATTATAATTTATTTATATGTATATATATATAATTTGTTATTGCATGTGTATTTATTTTAAGTATATTATATAATTAAATTAATATTATATAAATGTTATATAATTATTATTACATTTATTCATTTATATACATATATTTATAGAAATAAAAAAAATTAAAATTATATATATATATATATATATATATATATATTGGGGTTCATAGAATTCACATGTAGTGTGTGTGTATGTGAGTTGGTATGGCTTCTTTGCTGGAACCAAAAGGTATTGTATTCTAATTTTAGTGGGAAAAATTAACATTAATATCCCATGGGTTGATCTGGGGGGGTTAAGGGTTGGACTAGGTCAAGGATATCGAGTTCGGTAGATATAAAAATTATGTTGTATATATTAATATGTCCCAAATAAAAAAATATGTAAATATTTTTTATTTTATTGAAAACATATTTGAACGGATAAATCCATCCAAAATGATAATTTTTTTCTCAATTACTTTAACATTTAGGGTGGATTTTAGGTTTTTGGGGTGAAAAAAATTCATCCCGGATACCATATTTTCTTTTAGTAATCCTTGTTGGTTGATGTTCAGAGGTATATCTTCTATCATGATTACCCTGTGAATAAGTAAAGAAAATGTTGGGTAGTCAAATATTTTTATCACTTACTATTTGATAACAAGATAGGTGTATAAAAAATATAAGAAGAGTTGGTACTCATTTGTAGTAAAGTATAGTATATTATTGTAGGATGTAGATCTGTGTCATTTGAATAACTTTTAATTGATTATGTAGGATCACTTTACATCAGTCGGGTGACAATTTTTATATAACAAAATTTCAAAGATAAACTTCTCTCATTTACATCTATGATGATTAGTGGATCATGTGATATCAAGTTTTTTGAATTATGTCAAGGATACACACAATTTTTTAAATGGGGAACCATGTAAATTATTTATATCCATTGTTTTTGTGTTTCTTAAAGAGGTAGGAAACTAAAAACAATAAACAATCCAATCACTATAAAAAGTGTCAAAGATTGTTTAGTATTGAAATGAAAAGAAAAATATTCATTTATTCATCACCCTATCTCAGTGAATTCATAATGATTCTAGTATATGTTGATATCTAGGTATCCCAAACATAAACATTGCATCATAATATCAATGGATGCCTAAACAAATTGACCTTTGAATTTCACAAATACCAAGACTAAAAAACTCCCCCAACCATATTATTCTAAGAATAATGATTCTAACCACCCCTCATGTTATAAAAATATAGTTTCATGGATCCCCTCCCCTCACATGATACACAAAATTTATCTTTTGAGCCTCCCAACCACTCATGTGATGATACATCTCCCTACATCCTTCAACAAATGGGTTCTCTACATGGAAGCATGTTCCCCTTTGGGCTTCCTCAAGATGAGACTTCGGGCTTATCCCCTTTAATATATTAAGGCCATAAATCTATGCTTGGATATTGATGGACATTAGTCCCTAGATAGATATATATGTATAAAAAATAAAACAATTTTTTAAAATGATCTATTAATACATTACATCAAATTTACTAATTAGAATCCACTAACTTTGATATTTTTTGAAAATAACTCCTATTGATATATTTTTTTAATAAGTTTTTAAGGCCTTGTGGGAGCTCAAAGGCTTTATATTGTGAGGGGAAAGTTTAGGGGACCTGAAGGCCTGGGGATTAATTGAAGGCCTTAAATGTTTTATCAGTGGCTAAGATACCTTTCAGGGATTGTAGGCTTGCGGTGACACAAATTATTTACATTTTTTAGGTGTATTTCGAAGGCCATAGGGGTTGGAGGCCTGAGTGGTGGCCTATGAGCCTTAAATTTATGGGGTACCCATGGACCTTATATTTTTTATGGGTAGATAAAAATCCATTAAAATTTCTGGAAATCTTATACTATACTTTTTGTTTCTATAGAATACTTTTCAAAGTGTGCTTCTATACTACCTGGCATAGTACACTACTACAATACCTTCTATAGTGTTTAAAAATTTCTTCTTTAGTCATGTTTCGAACCCTGATCATCTATGGGTGTATGTTGTTTGTTAGGGATGTGCACATTGGAGCACGGCTAAGTACATTTGTTATGGTGGCACAACTGGCTTGTGGAGAACACATCAACATGGTCATACTGGTGCTACCAAAGTTATATCATTTACACTGGCACATCGTAGAGGGAAAGAGGCCATTTCACATGTGTGGGCCATTCCATTTCCTATACAGCTTGATTTCTTCACACATGGGAGGCTACTAATACCTCAACCCCATTGCTCCACCTAGGATACACTCTCAAACAGTAATTATAAATATCATGGGGATCCCCCACTCAAGCTTGGCTTGGTAGCTATACTGAGAAAAATTGTGCAAGTTGATCAATTCATCTTCCGCCCATTTTCCCTGCCAACCAGAGCATTCACTAATGTTGGCACAGACACTATAGAGAAGTTGTCTATCTTTTTTCCCTTATGCGGTGGTGTGTTGGTCATGCAGGTGAACTATGAACCCAAATTTGAACCGTATACTCTACACAGATTCGCAAAAAAAATCAGCTGTATGCAGAGGATGACTCTAAAAGTGTACTTGGAGGTGAACCATGAGAACCACTCATGTTTAATGAGACAATTTTGGTTGATGTTCACAAGGGATGATGGAAATATATGGAACAAGCTTCCACCACCTACCACTGCATTTGGATTGATTCACATATATGTGATTATTTGGGCAATTTCTTACCCAAGTAAGACGTTGAAGATTCCAATAATCCAGGAAAGTAAAGCAGTAGTTCCCATGACTTGAATTCGAGGTCGAACGGTAGAAAGAGGAAGTTGTAAGGGTTGTTCCAAAATAGGTCATGGTGTTGAGGTGGAAAAAGTAAGGGCAGCAGTCCATGAACCAGCGTCAGTTAATGGTGAGGCAAGGGAGGTGGCAGTTACAGACCCATCAGCTTCAACCGGAATGACCCAAGAGAGAGGAGAATCGTCGAGGGGGTCCATAGGGCACCCCAAAAGGCTCCTGGGAAGTACGTGCGTCAAGCAATGATTCCTCCTAATGTTGTCTATCCAGAGTCCTGGAAATATTGTAAATTATGTAAACACTTCATCATTGTCGATGACATCTAGATGAACCTGAATAAGAACAGGATGCATTTGGGGAAATTGGATTGTTCAAATATGGCTTCAAGGCAGCCCCAGATGTGGGAAAAAATAATAAATGAACTAAAGGAACTAGTATACTCCCAAGGCACTGCACGAACACTAATAAGATGAGTAAGGGTGATGTTGAACAATACCATCACCCTAATATTATAGGAATCTCAACTGTCATATCCATTTCCTTTTTCTAAGTCAGAGAGTTCCTAGGGGGAAGAGTTCAATGCTGAGGACCTTTAGAAAGGTGATGAGGAAGTAGTTTCCAAGGGAGGATCTCCTGAGGAAGGTGAAATTAAGGCTTTAGAGGAGACTTATGTAGAGAATTTTTTGCAAGTCTCAAAGTAAGACTTGACTCATCTCTTGTGCTATTAACCTTATGACTTTATATTGGTCCTTAAATTAGAATCTACTTTTTAATGAGGACCTCATGTAGACTACCTGTATCGTTAGTGATGAAGATACAATAATTTTTGTGTAATGCTAAGCATTGGTATTCACATCCAAAGAAACAACAGCTGTAGAGTCGCGCAGTGCTAGGTGAGTAAGGGAAGTATCTTCAGAACCTACAGTGCCTTCCATCATATATGGGGGGACCACACCCTGGTATCTTAGTAATGAAAATCAGGAGGAAAGGCTATGATCTTGTCCATCAGTCTCCTACTCCTTATAGCCACACATGTTGTTTTGGTCAATCAAAATGACTAACACAACCCTTTTCTAAACATTTATTAGAATGGAGAGAGCCCCACTGGTATGGATGGCTAGAGGACTCAGGGCACCTTTATCAAGAGGGGTGATAATCCATATGGAATAAAGCACCCAATTTATCCAAGCTATAGTTCTTGGTGATAAATAAATCATGGAGATAGGTGAATCCATTGGTAGAGAATATCTTGGAGCTGGTTGGATTGGCATCATCAAGGAAGAATAAAGTGATGAGGACCAAATGGGCATCCTAGAACCTGATTTTTCAGATGCGATGCCTAAGGAAGATCCTATTATTGATCTCATGGATGCATTTCCCAAATATGAACTAGTTGATCCCTTAGATCTGAACAAATCTAATTCTGATGCAGCTGAAGATAGTCAAAAGGCCTAGTGCTGAGTATGGAAGCTAATCAAATGCTTCCTCACTGAGGTTTCAAAACCAGAGTAGATAGGCAGAATGGGATCACCTCATATGTGGCCAACATATCTATGCGCCGGAGGGTTATATGCATGGAATTAGCACGCATTAGTCTAAAACTACCTTGCTGAGAGGATGTGGATGAGTAGTCAACACCTGAATGCTGAGTGGGCCGGAAAAAGTACAAAAATATCCAAAAGCTCCAATAGGTTGAGCAAGAGATTAAAAAAATAGATGGTCAGATGAATGAGAATTTTGAATTCATCTCTAAGAAGATAGGGCTCACTGAACTATTGAAGTTCCAACTGGAGGAGGCCCAGGAGTAATTAGTACAGGAGAACCATAAAGTAGTGGAAATTTAAGCTGAATGGTACCAAATACAGATCAGAGCTAACGAGATTCAATCTTTGACTGTAGATGGGAAAGAGGATCTAGAGAAGTATAAAGAAACCATGGAAGCTACATTCTAGAGAGTGGTGGAATTAAATCATTACATTGAGGGAGTGGATCCATAGGGGCTCTGTTTTGGAGAAATTGAGACATACTTTCTTCATCCACCTACTCATTTAAACTATGTGAATGGACATATTTATTACTTGTTTTTATTACTGAATTTCAATCATATTTTTGAAGCAACTAACAATCAATCCCTAATCTCACATGGGTCATTCCCGATATGAGAAACAAGGGATGATTGCACAACCGCTAACTTGTGATATGAGAGTGTTGGACAATCGCTAAACCCTTAGGGTCTAACTGACTAACCAGAGTTTTAGAATGAGATAATGGGGATATGAATTATAGATTGGGGTTCTTAGAGCATCCATACCACCTTTTCCAATATGCTCTCATGCATGAGTGAGATATTACCAAGGGTGTTGGAATCAATCTAAATAAAGGGAAATGAGAAGTGTGAATCACGATACCCAAAATTCGGAATATATCGAGGATGGCATGACAATGAAGAATAACTATTGCCCATGTTCACAACACAGTATTCATATCACATTATCCTAAAACGTGGACAAACAAATGATGGCCAATCGCTGACCATGTTCACAACACGGGTCCAAACTCGAAATGACATCTAATGTATTTTGGAAAGGTGGTCCAAAATGGTATTTGAGCCAAATTGGAATGGGTCTAGGTCAATAGGGGGTTCCTTTAGACATGGAAGAGGATAGGGATCCAAATATAGGGTATGAGAATTGTGAAAATGGAGTGATGGGCTATTCAAGTGGAGTCCAACACTCTCCAAATTATGCCACCATGACAAAAGAACATTAAGTGAGCATATTTGTCTAAATTGAGATCAAACTTACTTTCAAATAGCACTTATCTAGTGAGGTCCTAGGATAGATTGTAGTTTCATGCTGTGAAAATGAGGATGATAGACATGATGTTTAACATCATATAGTAAGAATGATACATGGAATAGTTTAACGTAATATGACCAGAACATTTCAAATAGTTTAAGGTCATACTTTCCAGACTCTAGAAAATAGTTTAAAGTCATGTAACATGGAGTAAGGTCTCTTAGTTTAAGGTCATATATTTTGGACCACAATAGGGGCCAAAGGTCCTGTGAGGTTAATGAACATGGGGCTAAGCCGGAGAGAAAAATGGTCGGGTGTTCCTATGTATCTTACAGGGTCAGGAATCAAGTCAAACGTAGTTCTTGAGCTAGCATTGAAGGCATCCAATACTAAAAGGGGGTGATATTCCCTCAAGTAAGAAAAATCGAGGTTGTTATGCAGTTTAATGTCATATGAACTCAAACACTGAAAATATTAATTTAAAGTTGTAGAGTTAAGAACGTGGGAATGAGATATACAATGTGGTGTTAAAAAATATGCCAACATGAATGAGAATTAAAGAGGTCCACACCATATTAAAAATTATCAAGAGAATGTACAAAAGTTTAAAGTCATGATTCTAGGACTTGGGGACCAAAAATCCTAGTTTAAGGTTGTAGAGTTTGGACCGTAGAGGTTTGTGGCTTTCCATGCAGGTATAAAAAATATCAAAACCTCTAAGCCTACATGAGCCATTCTTGGTGTGGGAAACAAGGGGGGAAATATTTGTACAACACACAATAACACCCAATAATGGAACGGAGGTGCAGGGACCAAGGATGACCCCATGACACTGGTTCTCCCACTCAACATGCAAAGGTTCATGGATGAATGAAACTAAGGGTATTAAAATTCCATATGGACATAAGGATGTGAAAAGGAATATGAATCTTGAGACCAACATTTATGATGTGACCGAGTGGGAAATAATGATGGAGGATAACTGCTAACCATGTTTGCAATATAGTATCCACATTCTATGACCTGGAATGGGAATAAATAATTAAGGATCGACCGCTAAACATGTTCACAATGCAGGACTGGTATCAAATTTTTATTCAATATCTTCAGGAACATTGGTTCAGGATGGAAGGTGAGCCAAAGTGGCATGATACCAGGCCGTCTGGGGGTCCTCTCATATTTGAAAAGTGACGGAGACCCAAATGAAGGGAACGTAAATAATTTTTGTGGAATGAGATAATATCCATGCAAAATCCAACACTCTAATTCCCATACTATGGTTCATCTAAGCACTTTTATGTGGAGAGACAGAGGTCGAGGTTTTCAACTAGGCAGATAAATCAAAAGGATGATTAAGGGAAAGGGGGAAATGGGTTGATCAACCTAGGGTTGGACCTGAAGATAAGATGTCTGGGAATTCCTATGTATCCCATAAGTATGGGAATTATTCCACATGTAGTTATTGAGATACCATGCAGTTTAATGTCATGCAATAAGGATGTAAGGGATAATAATGTCCCTAATAAAAATTATATATGGCGTGATAAATAAAACCTAATGTGAATGAAGAATAAAGAGGCCTCTCACTACACCGCGTATAATCCTAAGAGGGAACTCGGGCCAAGGGGATAATTGAATGAGAAGGTTTATGGAACCTGGGGTTGGACCTAGAGAAAAAATGCCTAATAATTCCTATGTATCTTACAAAGTTAGTAATTAAGCCTTACATAGTTCTTAAAACACTGTTCATTTTAATGTCATGTTGTAAGGATGGAAGTGAAAGGGTCTTCTCTCGAGGGGGTATGTGGTGTCGTCATTGTTAACCCGATGTGAATAAAGACCAAAGAGGCCCACACCACACCATGTGAAATCCTTAAAGATAGATAAATCCAAGAAGGGGTGCATAGATTAAAAAAATATGCAAACCCTGGAGATGGACCCAAAGACGAAGTGTCTGGGTATCCCTGCGTACCCCATGAGGATGGGAATCAAGACACATGTAGTTTAAATGTCATGCGATAAGGACGTATGAATGGGGAGGTACTCCTAAGGGGGGAAACATGGCATGGCTAATGAAAACCTGATGTTAATTAGGAGGAAATAATATCACACCACACTATGTGATCCCAGAATAACCAGGTCCAAATGGAAGAGAAGGTTTGTGAGACCTGGGGTTGGACCCAGAGACCAAACGTATGGGAATTCCTATGTATTCCATAAGGATGGGTATAAATCCATATGTATTTCTTGAGATTTCATGTAGTTTAAAATTGTGTAGTAAGTATGGGTGATATTTTAGTTTAAGGTTATAGAGCTCGGACCGTGAGGTATGTTTACCATTTGTTGTTTATCGTCATGCAGGGTGATGAAGCTAGGTAGTTTTTACATCTTTCAACCCAAAAAAATCACACAGTTTAATTTCATATGGTAAGGAAGAATATCTTATCAGGAAGAATGCTACTTGATAAATTTATCATTGGTGGGAGGGATAATGTGCTCACTATCCATGATGACCAGGGAGTATGCACTATTGGGGTAAATCTTGTGGATGATATAAGGTCCCTCTTATTTGGGCTCAAACTTTGGTGGATTCCTTCTAGGTATCATTGGCATCCTTAGGAATAAAACCATGTCACCTTGAAGGAATGAGTGAAGATTAATTTTCTTATTGAAATCTTCATCAATCTTATTATGTTGTCTATCTATATTGTGAAAATCTCAGAGCATGTTCTCATTGAGGGTTTCTAATTTAGCTAGACAGAATTCTGCTACTTTTTTGGATGTCTTCTGATCATATACATCTGTGTAGAGTGACGAAAACTGAATGTAAATGGGTAGAACTACCTCTATTCTGTACATTAGGGAATATGTGGTCACTTGGGTGGTATTATGAGTCATCGTCCAGTAGGCCCAGATAGCATTAGAGAGTTTTTCTGGTGAACTTTTCTTATTATAACCAACTATCTTATGTAAAATGTTAGAGAGGGTCACATTTAATGCCTCAATATTTCCATTTTCTTGCGAATGATAGTGAGAAGTATGGTTGGAATGGATACTATACTTGGCATACAATTTTTTTAGTTCGGATTCCCAGATATTGGTGTCTTTATCGATGAGAATGATGTGAGGGACTCTTAATCAATGAATTATATTGGATCTCACAAAATAAATGATGGAATGGGCCTTGACTTCATTGAGTGGGATCACCTCTTCCCACTTGGAAAAGAAATATGTGGCAATCAGTATAAACCTGTATTAGTGAGCTGTAGCTGGTGGATATGGTCCCATGACATTGAGTCCCTAGACCACAATGGGCCAAGAGTACTTGGTAGTATGAAGAGGATCTGGTGGTCGATGCACAAGATTAACATGAATATGACATGCATGGAACCACTTGGAAAACTCGATATAGTCATGGATCATGGTGGACCAAAAGTAGCTCAACCTTCGAATCTGATGATAGAGCTTTGTCCCTGCCTAATGAGATCCGTAGGAATAGACATGAACTTCCTACATAACCTGAGGAATATCATCTCCCTGAATGAAACAAAGGTGTAATTCATCAAATCCACACTTTTTGATGATCTTCTTAAGTCAAGGACCTCTTTGGAGAGTAAAATTCACTGCATTCTAATGGGTTCTCTCAGGTTTGGATTTGTCTATCAAGTGACGGCCATGTTATAGATACTTAGAAAGGGGATTCATGCAATTAGGGATATTTTCTACCATGACATGGGACCTAGAGGTCCCTATGTGGAGGCACTAGTGACAATATGCCTCACTTATTGGTCATCATCATTATTTTGAGTGACAGAATTGATGACTCTTTAGTGCACCACATGGATGATCAAATCATCCTGGTCAAGCTCTGAGAGAGATGTAGAAAGTCTAGCCAAGGAATTAGCTCTACCATTCTATGACTGAGGAAAATTAATGACCTCAGAACAATAAGGGAATTGAGCCATTAGTTAGCGAGAATTCTCTAACAAGGTTATGACCTCTGGCTTTCTGACAACGTTATCACCATTAATCTACTTGATGAATACATCAGAATCCCCCTTCACATGTAGGTGGGGAACATCAATCTTGAGGGATAGTTCGAGACCAGTGATGAGGGATTGATACTCTTCCTCATTGCTGGTATATACATTTGAAATCAAGAACGGGTAGGGAAAGATATAATGTATGGGCTTAATGAAGATGATACCCAAGCCTACTTTGTTGAGTCTTGGATCATTGAGCCTTCTACCAGTTAGACTCTAGGAAGCACCATCTAAGTACATATTCTAACATGGTATGACTTTATCCACTAAGATTATAGACTCATCTGGGAATTTTAGATCTAAGGACTGCTCTACAAGGGCTACATGGGTGGTAAGGAAGTCTTCCATTGCCTAACCATTGATACATTTCTGCGGTACGAACCTGATGTCGATCTACTGGAGGATCATTGACCACAAATCTATACAACATGTCAATATGGGGTGGTTCATAATATACTTCAGTAGGTATACTCGAGACACTAGTTGTATATCATGATGCTACATATAATTCTGTAACTTCTACACTGCAAAAACTAGTGTGCGGAAGAAATTTTCAATAGAGGTATATCTAGCCTCGATGTCTAGGAACATATGAATGAGGTGGTATAAACTATTATTTTTTCCTTCATTGTTCTTCTGGGTGAGAAGGGAACCAAGGGACCATTCCAAGGAATTCATATAAAGAACCAATGGATTACCATAAATGGGTGGTATCGGGACCAGAGGCTGGAGCAGGTACTACTTAATCTCCTCAAAATCGTTCTGGAACTCTTCATCTCATTGAGAGACAACAACTTTTTTCATGATTCAATAAAAGGGGTTAACTTTATATCCATATTCGCAATGAATCAAAGTATATAGGCCAAGTTTCCTTGAAAGGCTCAGAGGTCTCAAAGGTTGTTCAGAGGAGGAACCTAACTGATAGCCTTGATCTTCTCTGGATCTATCTCGATGCCTCTATATTTGATGACAAAGCCGGGGAACATTACAGAGGTAACACCTAAGGCACACTTCAAGGGGTTCATAATCAGATAAAGGGAGAAGAGGAAGCCAAGAACTTTCTCAAGATCACTGATATGGTCCTGACGCTAGTGGTATTTGACCACCAAATCGTCTACGTAACATTCCACCAACATTCTGAGGATCGTCTTCAATATGCGGTGCATGAAACATTGATCAGTGGAACCCATGTTTTTTCGACCGAAAGGCATTACCCGGTAACAGAAAGTACCATGTGGTTCCCTAAAGGTAGTATAGTCTTCATCCTCATGGCCCATTCGGATCTGGTTGTATCCGGAATACCCATCCATGAAGAAGATATCTTGGAATCTAGTAGTAGCTTCAATCAATAGCTCTGTCATGGGAAGGGGAAAGTCATCCTTCAGATAGTGATGATTGAGATCCTAGAAGTTGATGCAGAGTTTTATCTATCCATTCTTCTTCCTGACAGTCATGATATTGGATAATCATCTAGGGTACTGGACCTCCTGGAAAAAGTTTTCCTTGATAATCTTATCAACCTTGGACACAACCATGGAACCATGAGAAGGGTTCATTTTATTGGGAGGCTTCTTGATCCCATGATGACTTACTGGAAGATCGATATGGTGGATATAAATCTAATTATCAAGCCCTATAATCTCATCATATCTCTAGGAAAATACATCTCAATGCTACTTTAAAAAATCCACATACTGTTGTTGTTCCTCAGCGGGCATAGCTGCGCTGATCAGCATAGACCTCAGGTCTGCCTCAATACCAATATTCACTTGTACCAACTCATCGACGGTGGTGGAAACACCTTCCTCAAATGTGGGAGGACCATCCTCCAAATCCTCTTCATCATCCATATCAAGAGGATCATTTGTGGGGGAAATTCTTTCGATCTGGCTGACACTGAAGGAATGTTATGGCTAGCCGGATCTGTAGCAGAACCTTCATTTAGAGATTCCCACACTACTAAAACCATGGAAACAAAGTCTTCTGATCTGATCCCATTAGTCTTTTAGGCTAAGGGACCACGATTAATGATATCAAAGCAATGCTGGTGCAACAGCTTAATCCATTTTCACCCAACCTAGCAAAGAAACTAAGTATGGCATCTTTTTGTTTCCATGGGGCGAAATCCCAATATCTTACAAGACTAAGGGGCTCTAGAATTACTTGATCCTGATTCCTATAGGAGTACGAAGTGATCTTCCAACACTCATTCTATCTAGAAACGTACCTTCCCCTCATCCCATATATAAAAAAGTTTCCCATGTCCTAGTTCGTGGCTTCTAACCAATGGATTGGGAGGGTGAAAGCATCACCCAAATCTGTCCATGGGTCGGTCACAGTGGTAGTGTGTTTACCTCATTGTTCTGAGCTTGGTTGTCTTTTCTCTTATAATAGTCAGAATCTAAGTATCGGGCTTCACAAGAGGCTAAGGGAGACATATCACCCTAGAGTATGCACACTAATCCATTAAGGGAGTACTTGAGGCACTAGTGATAGGAGGAATGAACTTCCATGTGCAGGTGGATCCATGGTCTACCCATCAATGCATTGTAGGCGGTGTCCTATGAGAAAACCATAAACTCAGTTCTAGCAACTAGGCCACCAAATTGGGTCTTTAGACTGATTTTTCCAAGCATCATCTACTTTATTCGGTCATAACCTTGAATCTTTAGGTCATAGGGATCCACACCTACTTCAGACTGCACCAGCTTATGAGGCGTCTAGGTTAGGATGAGATTAATCTCTAAGCCTATGTCAACAATATAGAGGTGGACTTCCATGTCATTGAACTGTCCAGTGATATACAATGGAAACATATTCCCCTACATGGGGTAACCTTCATATTCTCTAGAGAATGAAATGATTTCATGACTTTTTGCATACTCTACTTCCTTAGAATGGAAGGATTTTGTGGCTGCTACCTCTTTTTGAAACTAGAGGGACCTTATCAAAGCCTCTATGAGGGATTCATGTATATATTTTGATAGGCGATGATCCTCAAGAATTGATATCTTTGCAGGAATATTGGTGAGGTTCTTAAGTACATCTTACTTTCATTCCATATTCACATTTCTACTAATATAAGGTTGCTTTGCGACAGGGGGGGTTATGGTCACTGTTGGTCGAATCGGAAGACTTTGGCTGGGGTTGGGGGTATCCAGCTGCTCACTAGTCGAACCACATAAAATGACTATTAGATGATGGTTGGATGACTGAGGTATTTCCATAACAAAATTCAACTCATCATAGTGTATTTGAGGCATCTCAGCCTGATCGATCAACACAAATGGATGTGGGAGGGAATCTTATGGGATAGAATGAGAGGGATTCACATGCTGAACTTTGCACTTAGCCTAATTTCTGGTCTCTAAGGAATTCTTGGCTTGGTCAGAAGCATTGGACAACACATTCTGGCGATTCACATATCCACAATTTCATAAACAATATCACTAACTGGGAAAATTAAGAGGATTTTCATGGAATTCCGTGTTGTCGGGAACCATGTAAGGGTCCACCAACTTGAAAATGTTTTTCGAGGAATAATCCTAGTTATCACTTGAATAATATTCCATTACTGGGCATATTATGGGGAAATTCCTCTCTCTCAGGGAATTAAGTCGTCGAGTGTATTGGAAAACTTTGGCACCAGCGGGGGTCTTTTCTTTCCCTTACGTTGTTAGTGCTTTCCCCTCTGATATGGTCAAGGATGAGATGTGGATGCAGTAGTGATAGTTGGGGAATATATGGTGACCTGGAAAGGTTTAGGCTGATTCAAACAATCATGGATAATAACATGGTCATGAGAGACTTCCTTATGAGTAATCTATTCATTGTGATTATTAGATCCACAGCTAGAAACCTGTTTCCATTCACTTTCTCTATTGTTGTTAGGCTTTGAAGAAATGTATTCCACCAAGGTCGGGGCTAGACCGAATCTAACTATGTTGTTGTCAACTTGGTCTTGAAGCCAGTCCTTGAACACATAAAACTACTTGAGAGTATTTCCAAGGAACTGGTGATAGGGTAAATAGTTGAGTCGATCAGTGAGATCAGTCTCTTTGGGGTTTTTCATTTTGGAAGCCTTAGAATTCCCTGATCCAAGGCACTCCAGAAGTAGCCAGGGACTTGATCCTCTTCGAAGGAGTAGTTCTAGTTCCTTCTATTTAGGAAGGGGACTCTGGAAGTCTGTCCCTAATGAGGGGATAGATTCTAGTGTGAATATGGAACCTAATTATCTCCCTTAGTAGTGGTGGTTGATGGGGTGGTGCCCGTTGATTATGAAGCGGGTACTTCTAACCATGAGGATGAGGATGAGGTGGAGGCCCTCGATAAGGATATGGAGGTGGCTCTACTGGAAACAGTTAAAATGGGATGGGGGCCTCTACTTTTCCAATGATAGCAATCTCACCCTTGGATCCCCTTCTTGTAGGAGCTGTGGGAGGCAATAGATGTGCTTGTCTGTCTTGAAACAGGGTTTCCTCCAGGCGCAAATCCTTGTCAGAGAAATCCTAGAATTCACTATGGAAATTCTGAGTGATGAGGTAAGGAACCAATTTTGTCTTCACATTCCCCATGCACATCATTATCAACAGATCCAGAGTCAGTAGAATGTTGAGTGAATATGTGAGGTCATTCCACCTAGAGACAAACACTTCGACGTGCTTGTTCGGCATTTTTTTGCACTTGAAGAGGTTAGAAATACATGTATTGTGAGTAGTGGAGTTGAACTGATACAAGAACTACCTATATAGATCCTCCCAACCATCTATAGACCTAATGGGTAACTTGTTATACCAGAAAAACATAGGCCTATCCAGTTTCTGTAAAAAACACCAGAGCTTGGTGGCCTCCTGTTGTGTTGGAGTCTCTAGCATAGGTCCACATCTTGAGATGAATTGGGCTAGGTGCTGCAATAGATTTCCCATCCCGTTGAAGGGGGTGTGGGGTTCTTAAAATTTGGGGGTGTCGCCATATCATAAACCCATGCCAGATAAGGCTTTCCATCAGGTGGTATTTCCACAAACTCGGTCTCAAGAGCCTTAAGACGGGCAATGAGATCGTCCATCGGATCACCTTAATGGGGATTCCTATCCTGATGATGATTCTTAATCACTAGTTCATTGGTAGTATCTTTGATGTGATAATTAGACTCAGCAACCCATGGAATGGCTAGTGGAACAACTCGAGGGGCTGCATGAGGGTTCACCTATAGAGCAGCTGGAGGAAGAACCAATAGAGCCACCTGAGCAGCTTCTGGGAGAACAACTTATAAAGCTAGATCTTTGAGAAGAGTCTCTCTCAGCTCATGTAGATTCGGAGATTCATATCATGCTCACTTTATACAGGCTCTAGTATCCACCCTATCTAGATGGTCAGGGTTATCCAAACTGCAAGGAGGTAACTCACTGGGAAGGATATGTACCTACCATTTCTACCTCGATCGAGGATTATCATAATCTGGATGTCACATTGTAGCATGTTCAATAAGGAGCTCATTGACAATCCTTTTTTTCTCAATGATATTTTGGTGTAACACAGCCTTTTGGGATCATCCTTCATCTTTAGTACTAAACTAGATGGTTTGGAGGGTTTAACATCTATGGGGAGTCCTTTTCCCTTGTTGGGGTCACGGTGAAAAGGAAATGACTTGGTGGGATCCATGAGGCCAAGAAAATGTCACTGTTTACGAGTGAAAACACCTAGGGGATTCAATAGATGTAGTAATATCTCAGGGGGGCGGGGTTATCTTCATGGAGCCCCATCTCAGCCTCCTTATCTAGGATCTCTACCATGTTGACCATGACTGTTCCTGATAGCATATTCTTGATATCACTGGGTGATTTGGGCTGTGACAGAATTGGATTGAAGTGAAGGGCTACATATTATCCCCAACCGTAGATCCGCACACATGGAGATGCCTCTATTATAACATTGTGGATCATAGTGAGGATTTGAATACATCCTTTATAAATAATCTAGTGATAACTAGATGATGCAGGGTGTGAGGCCACGGGGAAGCGTGGCCAACTCGACTAAGAGGCATTGCTGGCCGATATTGTCATAGTGATCCTAGATCCTTGGATAATCCATCTGTTGTTTTTGGAGATAGAATTGTGTCATTCCTAGAGTTCGGTAGAGTCACACGACTTCATCCTGGTTGAGGGACTCCATGATGCCGAAGTCTTATGTGGTAATTGGCTAAAACATCTCAGGGAAGTGATCCACGGTGAGAATGTCCCACATGATTCTTCACTCAAAAGAAATATTTCAAATCTAATTTCCTTATTCATCAACTGGGGGTGGAAAGGGAACCATAAATGACACTAATACAAATCACTACAGTGGTGGACTAGTTGGTGGGGAGTACGGTGTGAGAGCTGACAAACCAATGCATACTGGGATATCTTCTGGGGACTATACTGACTGTATCACCACATCTCTATAGGACGGGATGCAGATTGCTACTTCCTACATAAGGGTGGTGGTCTTGGGTAGTGGATCATGCTGATTTTCATCATCTTCAAAACTCTATAACAACTCTCTTTGATCTCTTGTGGAGGTAAAGAGAAAATAGGGTGCTTTTAGAGAATCATTCACATCAAGACCCTAGAAAGTAGCCAAATCCAATATGTATTTGTGGAGGGATTCAGGGATCTGGTGTATCACATTTTCCAGGAGGACGAATTTGACACACTGAGTTCTTACCCTAGACCCTAACATGGAGGATTAGGGTGAAGGCTTCATCATCGAGTCGTACTCTGCTTTAGAATATGAGAATCGGATGGGATGGACGATGATCTATCATTTCTCATGGACCTTCCTTCGGTGGAGATGATTCACCCTCCTACCCTGAAATGATTCCTCGGTGCAAATTAGATCTTCAACACAGGGAGGTCCCCTGCATGGGTTGGTGCTATAGAGGGGAGGAACTTCACCTAATCTGGATACGACATGAGGATGACCTTCACACATGTTGTTGTTGGAGCGGGTAGGACCTCTGCTCTAGTGGGTCATTGTGTAAGTAGAACCTAGGAATATGACGAACGGAACATAAGTAGGACCTCTATGTTTGTTACCAGGTGAGCAGGAAGGGCCTCCATGTTTGGGAGTACTGGAGCGGAGAGGGCCTTTGCTGAAGATGGTGAGAATATTGGGAGGGATTCCATGCTGATAGGTGACAAAGTAGATATGATCTTCGATTTTATTGATGCTACTATGATGAGTCCCTCCTATTGAGATACTAATGATTCATGGAGTACCCTCACATTGATGACCTGAAACATGGAAAACTTCCATACCTAGGATTATAGGCACAGGGAGGACCTCTACTTGGACCAGTGATGGTGGCATGGGTAGGACCTTCATGCTAATCATGGGAGTGGGGAGGACCTTCCCTCTGGCTGAGGATGGTATAGGGAGGGCCTCTGTATGGAATTCCATCATCACGGGTCAGCCTGCAATGGCTTCTGCTCACACTGATGATCGAACGAGTCAACCTGGCCCACCCAAGGGGAGGTTGGGTCCTCAACCCTAATCGGGAGTGTAAGTGCCCCTACTCTATAATAAAAGTAGATAGATAGTGTATTTTGGTGTTGGAATGGGACACTAAAGTTCTGGAAGATGATGCCTCCTTATAGGCATCCTCCTGAACATGCACCTGACATTGGCGCTGATTCAGCCAAACTAGGGTCGGATGGGTAGGGGTGTGGACCACTTTCTCCTCGATCTATGGGATTAGATTGAGGCGTTAATGTGGCTTGGTGGGATCCCTCCTTAGTAACTCCCTAGGTTAATTTTTCATCGGGTTGACTCTAGAGTCCCTTACTTCATTGGAATAAGGGAACAAATCATAGGATCATTCTGGGGAGCAGCTCCTAAAATGTTTAAATATCATAATTGGGAGCATTATCTCCCTATACAACCCTTGAGGGCAGCAGCGATGCTAGGGCATAGAGGCCTCCAGATCTTGGCAGGCCATTTCCCTAGTCGGGATGATCCCCTCTTGTTCATATCACAGAACAAGAGTGTCAATCACCCTCCTCTGAATAAAATTTGGTGGTGAGATGGGGCATGGGCACCCAGTAGTTGTGGAAGTGGATGATGTCATTGTAGAGGCATAACCTTGAAAACTTGCCACATTGGCATTTACCTTGCCCCTATGTCTGTGGGATGGAAGCGACTAGTTTCCTGTGGCTGTAACATGGGTCCTGCAAGGCAAGGATATTCGACCATCGGTATAGATATAAGGAAATAAATTCCCTGTGACCCATATTCATTCAGACTTCCATGTTCATAGAGAGAGATCCATGATGATGATTCCATAGATCGGAATGCCCAACAATGAACTGCCCCAAATTCTTGTGAGTTTCACTCTAGAACCACTATTTTCTCAGTGAGACCTAGCAATAAATATCTGAATCTGGTGACACACTCATTTATTGATGTCTCAAACTCTACTAATCTCTATTTTGAGGATAATAGTTTCACATCAGGTTTTCCATTTCTGTTTCTAATGATTTTCATCGGGGGGTGCCCTCAATGCACGTGTTGACGTATCCAGTGATGTTCACACTGTACCTTGCATTCCCGATTTCAAAAGGTGGATAGCATCCATCACTTTTTCAGTGATGTTTTCTCCATTATCAAAATGGGATGATGGTATGTCAGTTCCTCCTTCTTTGGGTTCCTCCTCAAAACATATTTCCTAGATGGGGTCTCCCTCATAGATTAATATAGTGTCCGTGAAACTCGTTCCCAGTGCCATTTCTTCATGGATTCCAATTAATTACACTACTTCCTCTAGGAAATTTTAGAGGGTCAAGTCGGGGCAGTAACCTTTATTCAGAAGGTTAGTCACGTTGAGGAATTTGTGGCATGTCTTAATGCTGAAATATTAGAACACCTATAATCTTTCTCATCAGAGGGATTCTCAATGGAACAGAGACTCAAGGCTTCCCATAGTGATAGTGGGGTATCTTATGCCAGAGGAAAGTCTTCGAGGTTTTCCTCAGCATCTCATGTTTAACTTGTCGTATGTTGTGAGTTTAAATTTTAGAGAATATGGATCAAACTAATTAGAACACTAATAAAAGTGAACTAGATGGGTACGTCCCTAAGAGGGATCACCTGGAGTTTTTACCGGATGTATGGATAAAAATTCTCAATAAGGAAAGACCCTAGGTGTAGTGTCTCAAAGAGGGAAGATTTCACACCATTAAGGCTGATCAGGACATCAAAAATTATGGATTAAGGGGGGAAGACCCCAAAAATAGGGGGACACCAAGGTTTACCATTGGCTAGGATTGAACCTCATAGTGGCTTACTACGAACTCTATGTAGATGAAAGGGATTAAAACCCATGTATTTAGAAGGTTTGATTTTGGGATTATGTTCTGAGATGGATCAGGTGCTGCTAGGAGAAGAAATCATATGGGTGAATGGGGATTACACACTTATTCGGACCAGGTGCATGACATAACCTCACTGTGATATGGGTGTGGTGATGGAGCGGATGGCAGGGGATTATGCATGGTTAGATACCCATATGAATGGCATGATACCACTAGTATGTGGTGGCCTGGGTAAGAATCAATATGCATAATGGATGATTTAATGAAGTGGATGAGATAAATGGAGTGAAACTAATGTGAAAATGATAGTGTTGGGATTGAAACTCAGTGAGGTTTCCAATGTACCATACCTAGGAGGTAGAGATCAAATTCAACATAGTTCTAGGATTGGTGATGAGTCACCTAAGGTGGTGGATCATGAGAATGGATGCATGGATGATACCCAAAGGAAGTGGAAACTTAGGTTGAGTCATTATCTTCTCGAAACAAAAAGGCTCAAGGGATAGATCAGGATGAGGCTTGGATGATGGCCTTGAACCTCAAGGAGGATTCCAACATATCCTTGTGTTAGGGAATCAAAGTCTACATAGTTCAGGATAAAAAGTGAAAATGATGGTTTTGGGCATGAACCTCAAACAAGTTTCCTATGTACCCTGCTTGGGAGGCAGGGATCAAATTCAATGTAGTTCTGGGATGGGTGATGATTCACCTGAGGTGGAAACTCTAGAGAATGGATGCATGGATGAGACCCAAAGGAAGTGGAACATTGGGTTGAGGAATGATCTTCTCTAAGCATAAAGGCTCAAAGGAAATATCCATATGAGACATGAATGATGGGATTTAACCTCAAGGAGGCTTCCTACGCATCCCCATGGTAGGGAATCAAAGTCCATGTAGCTCAGGATGGGTCATAGAACCGGGGTGTACACAAAGGACAGTGACCCAGAGGTATGTTGGGGCCTATTCATGGTTACCATCCCATCGTAATAGGTTCACTCTTGGTTAAAGTATTATGGATTGAGTGTATGGGTCTTATGCATGGTTAGTTGCTCGGATAGATCATAACACCTCGTGGAAGAGGATCCATGAGATGTGTCCCAAAAATAGATGATGTCATGTCATGATGGAACATCCCTAGGAGGGAGAACCAAATTTTACCATTTGATTGGGGTTGAACCTCAAGGAGTCTTCCTACATATCCCCAAGGAAGGGAATCAAAACCCACATAGTTTGAAAATATAGTTTAATTTCATGCAGGATACAGGTGAACTAATGTGAAATGGCCGAGACTGATGGATGATGTGATTGAACCTCAAGGAGGATTCCTACATACCCTACCAAGGAGGCAGAGATCAAATTCCTTATAGTTATTGAATCAAAAAGGGGACATATGGCATATGAATGGTTAGTGGCCCAAAGAGGATGTCATGGTCTCCACTTACTCTAAGACCACGTGAGTCATGCTCAGTGTGGGAAACAAGAGATAGTGGACATAAATATTGTGTTGTGAGAGGTGTGGCCATGAGGAATATTATGTAAGGATTATGCACTAAGATGGCCCAAGGAGATGGAGGTTGGGACTTAATCCTATAGGGAAACCTGAGGAGGGTGTCCAACTGTATGAGGAGGATATGGCCATCACACCAAGTTCACACTATCAAGGTGTTTGTCATTGATTATGTGTAAATTTCCCGATGTTCACATGGAAACAAGTCACAAAGGAAAATAGAAGGAGGATTGAAAAGGATGGAAGTGAAAGTCTCCCGGTATTATCCCCCCTCTGGTCCACCCAGGCCTGCCACTCATGTAAAAACTCACATTTTAATGTCATGTGTTGGGGACGAAGTTACTTGGTTGTTTAATGTTCTGAATCTCAAACAAAGAGGACCCACTCCTCACCCCTAGGACTTACATAACATGTACTAACCCATACTTGGGAGAGTGAAGGCACAAGATATGCCCTATGGGAGTTAGTTGGAGGAGTGGTCACTCAAGGGGCTTGTTTTAGCTTCGCTACGCAGAGACACAATATATGTTAGTGTGCCTATGAAAAGAAGCATGATGAAGGAAAAAACTATATAAAAATTTACTCAAGGAACCATGAAATCACTCTTTAAGAGCCTAGAGGGCCGCACAGGAGAAGGCTTTGTGAAGAAAAATCATTCACATAGATAATATCCACAAAGAAAATGTGACTTGTGAAGGAAAGGTGACTCATAAAGGAAGGTTGGTTCATGAAATAAGGGTGCTTCATGAAGGAAGGACTTCAATAGAGTATGGATTCACCTTAGAAAAGATCTCAATATTTGGATAGTTCTTCATGAAGGATTGATGATTTGCAGAGCCATAAGAAACCTAAAGGGGCTCCCTCCTTTGAGAAGGGTGAAGGTCGTCACAAAGGGAATCCCTACTAAAGGTGAGGGCCATAAAGAACCAAAGGAGGAACAACTCACACATCCTAATCACCTTAAGTGATCCATATTTTGGTTCATGAAGAACTTCACAAAATGAGAGCTGTGAAGGGGAAAGGTCATAGTAACAATGGTTTGGGGAGGGGTGAGCCTTCTATTTATAAGTAGAGAAGGTAATTGGATTTCATAGGGATGTTTGTAGAGATAAATCAAGCACTGTGACAAAAAATTAATGTTCTGAAGGACATACGTTCGCGAGCTGGTGAGAATGGATGCATGGATGAGTCCCAAAGGAAGTATAACCTTGGGTTGAGGCACGATCTTCCTAAAACATAAAGGATCAAAGGAGATATCATGATGATACATGAATGATGGGATTGAAACTCAAGGAGGATTCATACGTATCCCTATGGTAGGGAATCAAAGTCCACATAGTTCAGGAGAAAAAGTGAAAATGACAGTGTTGGGGTTGGACTTCAGGGAGGTTTCATACGTAAACTACTTGTGAGCCAGGGATCAGAGTCAACATTGTTTTGGGATAGGTGGTAAGTCACCTAAGGAAGTTTCTCTTGAGAATGGATCAATGGATGATACATGAAGGAAATGGAAACCTATGTTGAGGCATGATCTTCTTGAAACACAAAGAATTAAGGTAAAGATCAGGATGAGACATGAATGATGAGCTTAAACCTTAAGGGGGGTTTCTATGTATCCATGTGGTAGGGAATCAAAGTCCACATAGTTCAGGATGGGGCATAGAACTAGGGTGTACACAAAGGTTAACAACCCAGAGGCATAATGGGGTTTACAAATGGTTAGCAACCCATCGCAATAGGGACACTCTTGGTTAGAGGATTATGGATCGAGTGTGTGGGGATTATAAATTGTTTGTTGTTCAGATGGATTAGAACACCTCATGGAGGTGGATCCAAGAGATATGTCACAAAAGGGGAATATGTCACATCAAGAGGGTAAATCCCTAGGAGGGAGCACCAAATTTTATTGGTTGATCTGGCTTGAACCTTAAGGAGGCTTCCTATGTATCCCCATAATAATGAATCAAAACCCACGTAGTTCTAGAATATAGTTTAACATCATGTCGGGCTTGGGTGAACCAATTTGAAATGGCCAGGACCAATGGATGATGGGATTAAACCTCATGGAGGCTTCTTAAATAACCTAACAAGGAGGTAGGGATTAATGTCCATGTAGTTCCTGAATAATAAAAGGGGACATGGGACTTACACATGGTTAGTATCCCAAAGAGGATTTCATGGTGACTGGTTACTCTAAGCCCGCGTGATTCATGCTCGGTGTGGGAAACAAGAGGTAGAAGACCTGTCAATCATGTCATGATAGGTTTGGATATGAGGGATATTTTTCAGGGATTATGCACCAAGACGACCCAAGGAGATGGAGGTTGGGACTTACACTTGGAGGGAAGCCCAAGGAGGGTTTCCAGATATACGAGGAGGATATGGCCATTATAATAGGATCTCCCTATCAAGGTGTGTGTTGGATCTTATGTGGAGACTTCCTGAGGCACACATGGAGGCAATTTGAAAAGGTAAAGAGAAGGAGGATTTAAAAAGGCGTAAGTGAAAGGCTCCCAATACCATCCCCTCTCTAGTCCACTCAGGCCTACCATGCATGCAACAACATGTAGTTTAATGTCATGTGTTGGGGAAGAAGGTGTTTGTTAGTTTAACGTCCTATATCTTGAACGAAGAGGACTCACTCCCCATCCCTAGGACTTACATAACTTGTACCAACTCACACTTGGGAGGGAAGGCACAAGAAATAGCTAATTTTAGTGAGGTGGAGGAGTGATCACTCTAGGGGATCATGTTATAATGGCTAAGAGAAGACGCAATAGATGTTATCATGCTTATAAAAAGAATCATTAGGTGGGGAAATTATTTATGAAACACCACTTGAGGAACCATGAAATCACTCTGTATGAGCCTAGAGGGCCGCAAGGAAGAATGGTTTGCGAAGAAAAAGGCTTCTCTTAGATGGGCTTCATGAAGGAAAGGTGACTCAAAAAGTAAGGGTACTTCATGAAGGAAGAGTGATTAAAAAATGAAGGGTGCTTCATGAAGGAAAGAGTTCATTGGATTAGGGATTTTCCATAGAAAATATCTCAATATTTGGAGAGTTTTCCGTGAAGTATTAATGATTTGCAAAGCCTCGATCAACCCAAAGGGGCTGACTCCTTTGAGAAAGGTGAATGCCTTCGTAAAGGGTATCCCTACCATAGGAGAGGTCCATAAATAATCAAAGGAGGAACAACTATCACAACCTAATAACCTTAGATGATCCATATTTGGGTTTGAAAAGAGCTTCGGGAAATAAGATACGGGAAGGTGAAAGGTTAGAGTAACAATGGTTTGGGGAGGGGGAGAGCCTTCTGTTTATAGGTAGTGGAGGTCGGAGAGTTTCACGGGTCTATCCACAGAGAAAAATAAGGTGTTGCAGAGAAAAAGTGATTTTGTGAAGGGCATATGTTTGAAATATGGTCTGTGAAGATAGATAGACATCGCAGAGGAGATATGTTAGTAAGCTAGTACGTGAAGGGGGATGGACACCGCAAAGGAGATATGTTTGTGAACTGGTCTATGAAGGGTGATGGATTTTGTGAATGAGATACATTTGTGAGAGATTATATGAAGGGATTTAGTCCTCTTAGAGGATATATGTTTTAAAGTTGTTCCATGAAGCATATTTACGGAGGATCTTTGTGAAGTATACCCCTTTGATGATTTTAGCCAAAATTCAAGGCCACTTGGGTCTGTATTTGGATTTGAACCGACTGTGAATTTGTTCATGCCTTCAGGGGAATGAATTACAATGCCAAAAAATTCCCCCCTCATAAGGGGAGATGAGGAAAAAGTGGGTCGGATTATAAGGGTAAATTGCTAAAAACAATCTTGGTGAATCGCAAAGCTGAATCTCAAAGCAAGCATGGTGATTTGCATCACAAAGCCATGTCAGACAACGACCGCCATGAAGCGTGGGTGAAATTTCACTATGAAGGGTTCCATGAAAGGTTTCTTTGAAGGTTGAGTTTAATATTTCCTATAAATAAGTCCATAGTTCTCTTTTTTCCATATCTATATCTCCATGAACAACTGTGTTGATTATCTTTGTTCATGAAGAGATTCTCCCTGTGAATTCAACTGTGTGAACTGGGTTCTTTGGTATATTGATCTGAAAATTATTTCCAGAAAACTGGTGAATCGTGAACCTTTTCTTCTATGTGACTCGAGCCAAGAGAAAGGCTACTCTATGATCGGTCTCAGTGAAAGAAACCCGATAAATTTTCTTAAGTCTTGGGTCAATGGATACTCAGGAGGCTGGTCGAGAAGTTCTCATTGATGCCACCTAGAGGGGAGAAATGGCATACAATATTCAAATAGGAGAGTACATTCAAAGTACCCATGATCAAAAATATTTGATGAAACTGCTATCGAATGGTCAAAAAGACTACCCGCTATGCAAGAGTTTGTTGATGTACAACTTTGGCTTGTGGGGTGATGTCTTCATTCTAAAGGAGGGTGGAATCTATCAATTCTTCAGTGATGTTTTCTCCTTAATTGAAATGGGATGATGGTATTTTGGTTCCTTCTTCCATGGATTCCTCCTTAGAACTCATTTACTATTTTGAGTCTCCCTCGTAGATTAAGATGTTATTCATGAAACTCATTCTCGGTGTCATTTCTTCATGGACGCCTATTAATTACACTACTTTTTCTAGGACATTCCAAATATTCAAGTTAGGGGGGAACCATTAGTCATAATATTAGTCACGTTGAGCCATCAGTGACACGCCTTGACACTGAAACACTGGAACACCTTTATTCTTCCTCATCATAGGGATTCAAAAGGGAGAAGAAACTCAAATATTCCCACAGTGATCACAGTGTATCTTATTCTAGAGGAATTCCTCAAAGTTTTTCATCAACTTATTATGTTTAACACGGGGTGTTTCGTGAGTCTAATGCCTAGAAGATATGGATCATACTGATTAGAACACTGATAAAAGTGGACCAGATGGGTATGTTCCTAAGAGGGATCACCTAGAGTGTTTATTGGATGGATGGAATAAAACACCCAATGAGAACGGACCCTGTGAGGGGTGTCCCAAAGTGGGAAGATTTTACACTGTGATGGATGATTGGGACATCACAAATGATGGATTAAGGAGGGTGGACCCCAATAATGGGGGGACACCAAGTTTTACCATTAACTATGATTGAACCTCATGGAGGCTTCCTACATACCCAGTGTAGAGTACATGGATCAAAACCCACATAGTTTGAAAGGGTGATTTGGGGCTTATTCACTAAGCTGGACTAGGTGCTTTAAGGAGAAGAAATCATATGGGTGGATGGGGCCTACACATTTATATGACCCAGTTGCATGACATGACCTCACCCTGATAAGGGGGGGTGTGATGGGGCGGATGGCTAGGTCTTATGCCCGGTCAGCTGCCCATATGAATGGTGTGATCCCATCAGGATGTGGCTGCCTGGGTATGAATAAGTATGGATAATGAATGGTCTAATTAAGTGGATTAGATTAATGGAGTGAAACTGACATGAAAATTATGGTGTTGGGCTTGAACCTCAAGAGGTTTCCTATGTACCCTACCTGGGAGGCAAGGATCAAAGTAAACATAGTTTTGGGATGGGTGATGAGTCACCTAAGGTGGTGGATCATGAGAATAGACTCATGGATGAGACCCTAAGGAAGTGTAAATTTGGGTTGAGGCATGATATTCCCGAAATAAAGGGGTTTAAGGATGAGACATGGATGATGGGCTTGAACCTCAGGGAGGCATCCTACATATCCCTATAGTAGGGAATCAAAGTCCACATAGTTCAGGATGGGGCATAGAACTGGGGTGTACACAAAGGATAGTGACCTAGAGGTATTCTGGGGAATACGCATGGTTAGCAACCCATCTCAAGAGGGGCACTCTTGGTTAGAGGAGTATTGATTGATTGTGTGGGACTTATATATGGTTAGCTGCCTGGATGGATCAGAATGGCTCATGGAGGAAAATCTAGGATATGTGTTTGAGATAGGGAATATATCACATTAGGAGGGTACATCCCTATAAAGGAGCACCAATGTTTACCATTAATCAGAGTTGAACCTTGAGGAGGCTTCCTACGTATCTCCATGGTAGGGAATCAAAACCCATATAGTTTGAGAATATATTTTAATTTCATGTGGGATGAGGGTGAACCGAAATGAAATGGTTGGGACCGATGGATTATGGGATTGAACCTCAAGGAGGATTCTTACATACCCTTACAAGGAGGGAGGGATCAAATTACATGTAGTTCCTGAATTTAAAAAGGGGACAAGGGGCTTACATGTGGTTAGCCACCCAGAGAGGATGTCATGGTCACTGCTTACTTTAAGCCCATGTAAGCCATGCTCGGTGTGGGAAACAAGAGGTAGCGGACCTAACGATCATGTCGCGAGAGGTGCATCCATGAGGGATATTGTGTGGGGCTTATGCACTAAGATAGCCCATGGATATGGAGTTTGGGACTTAATCCTAAAGGTAATCTCAGGGAGCGTGTCCAGATGTACAAGGAGGATATGGCCATCGCACCACGAGCACACTATCAAGGTATCTGTTGTGGTTTACATGGAGACTTCTTGAGGTGAACATGGAGAAAAGGTGAAAAGTGAAAGAGAAGGTGGATTGAAGGGGAAGGAAGTTAAAGGTTCTCGGTCCCATCCCCTCTCTAGTTCACTCAGGCCTTCCACGCATATGGAAACTCATAGATTAGCATCATGTGTTGGGTATGAAGGTTCTTTGAAGTTTAAAATCCTGCAGCTCGAACAAATAGGACTCACCCCTAACCCCTAGGACTTACATAACTTGTACCAACCAACACTTCGGGGAGGAAAGGCACAAGAATTTCCTGATGGGATTGAGGTGGAGGAGTGGTCACCCAAGGGGATCACATTAGTGTGACTATGAAAAGATGCAATATCTGTTAGCATGCCTATGCGAAGAAGCATGAGGTAGGAAAATGTTGTATGAAACACCACTCTAAGAACTATTAGATCACTCCATATGAGCCTAGAGGGCTTCATGAGAGAAGGATTCATGAATAAAAAGGCTTCGTAGAGATAGGCTTTATAAAGGAAAGGTGACTCGTAAAGGAAAGGTGACACATGAAGGAAGGGTAACTCACGAAGGAAGGGTTATTTATGAAGGAAGGGTGCTTCACAAATGAAGGACTTCAGAGGAGAATGGATTTTCCTTAGAAAAGATAGCAATATTTGGAGAGTGCTCTGTGAAGGCTTGATGATTATCATGGACTTGAGCAACCTGAAGGGGATCCCTCTTTTTTGAAGGGTTAAGGACTTCATAAAGGGAATCCTTACCATAAGAGGGGTCCATAAAGAACTAAAGGAGTCAAAACTTTCATATCCTAAGTACCTTAGGTGATCCATATTTGGGTTCATGAAGATCTTCATGAAACTAGAGTCGGGAAGGTGAAAGTTAAAAGTAACAATGGTTTGGGGTGGGGTGAGCCTTCTATTTATAGGCAGCGGAGGTCAGTGGGTTTCATAGGTCTGAATTAAGAGAAAAATCAGGCACCACAAAGAAAAAGAGATGTCGTGAAGGACATACATTCATGATCTAGTCTGCGAAGGGAATTGGATGTTGTAGAGGAGATACGTTTGTGAGCTATTCCTCAAAGGGGGATAGATGTTGTAGAGGAGATGTGTTTGTGAACTGGTCTGTGAAGGGTGTTTGACACCATAGTGGAGATACATTTATCAACTAGTCCATGAAGCATCTTTTGGGAGTATCTTTGTGAAATATATCCCTTTTATGATTTTATCGAAAATTCAAGGCCACTCAGGTCTGCATTTGGATTTGAACTGGTTGTGACTTTGTTCACACCTTTGGGGGAATGAATTTTTCTGCCAACAGGGTCAATGTTTCTTTGAGTAGATAGTTACTAATCCATATAGTTAAATAATTAGTGGATGAGTATATTTTAATGGGTATTTTGGTTGATCTAAGTTTTTAGGAGTAGGAGGACAGAGAGTAAGTTTTTTTACTAACATTCAGGTCACTCCTTCTCTTGTTGAATATGTTTAGTGTGATAAAGAATCTAACCCTAATTTTTGTAATATTAGTAGAGTATTAAATAGAGTGAAGACCAAGGGTGATTGTTCTTATTCTCTTTATGGTTCTCTCTTATTTAGAAAGTGTCTTTTAGTTCATTTGACTTTAAGATAGGAGGTGATGCACGAGGAAAATTATTCTAGTCTATTAATTCACTTAGGAGATACCATGATATTTTATAATCTGAGAAGTCAGAGATAGTTTCCTAGGATAAGATAGGGATTTGAATATTTTATATCTCAATGTTTTACTTGCTAGATGATCAAAACTGAGTATTAGAGTCCAGTTAGGTTGTTTCATCCACTTGTTATTTCATTATAGAATTGGGATGATATCTCAATGGACTTTTTCATTAGTATACCTCATACTATTAGTGGGAAATACTCTATTAGAATGACTGTAGATCTATTGACTAAATAATACCATTTTTCTTCCCATTAGGGATTAGATGAAGGTATAGGTTTTTGGGCACCAGTATGTTTGATAGATTTTCAGGATTCATGGTGTACCCTCAATGATAGTTTCTGACCAGGATACCCATTTTATCTCCTAGTCGTGGAATAGTATCTAGGATTCCATGGAAACCAATTTGAATTTTAGCATGATTTTTCACCTGAAGATTGATGGTCAAACTAAGTGGGATATTCAGATTCTAGAAGATATGCTTTGTACTTGTGTGCTTAACTTTAGGGGTTTGTGGGAGCGTTATATGTTTTTGGTTTAATTTTCATATAGAGACACTTACCATGCCTCAATAAAGATGGAAACTTTTGAGGAATAGTATGGATGTCCTTTTCTATCCCTGTTGTGTTGGGTTGAGTTATGTGATTATTCATTATTGGGACCAATCCTTATCCAGGAGAATATGGTGAAAGTGAAGTTGATTCAAGAGAGGTTAATAACAACTCATAGCTTCCAGAAATCATATATTTATCATTATTATCCCTCATTAGAGTTTTAGGTGGTGATAATATGTTATTATGGGTGTATGTTCAACTGGGACATCATCACTGGGGAAGGTAAGGGAAGTTGGAATCATGTTATGTTGGTTTGTTTCATATTTTGGAGTGTGTTGGTAAGGTAGCCTATCGATTGGTATTTCCACCATGGATGAACTTTATTTATTATTTCCTTAAAATATACTAGTTTAATAAGTATTTTCTAAACCCATCTCATGTGATAGAGTGGGAAGATTTGGAGATGGGACATGAAACCTCCATTGTGGATCAACCTATTCATATAATAGATTATAAAAACTAGATTCTCTATGGTAAGTCAATCTTATTGGTTTATGTGATTATTTATCATGATGGAGATATCCATAAGACTTGGAAGTGGGAAGTATCAGTGAGGAATTATTGGCCGCAACTTTTTTTTAAAGAGACTTGTGGACTTTATGGGGGTATAAAGTGGCCTATTAGGGAGAATTGTGACACCCACTGGGTTACTGGTACATCTTATTTTAATATTTACTTATTTATTTATTATAAGAATTTATAGGTGTTGTAGGTTTAAAACCATGATTTCTGGGGGAAATTTCCTTGGAACATGGGTAGTGCACTGTTAGTAGAAACTGTGAAGTTAACCACATGGGAGGAGATTTTTAGGGATAGTGGGGTTTTGAAAAGCTTGAGTACGGTTTTTACAACCATGAGCTAATTTCCAAAAATTGTCAAACTTGTTTTTTGGGGATATTGTTACTCCCGCACAATTGGTGATTGATTTTCCTAACCATGTGTCTAGACCATAGGGATTTTCCAGGTCAATAATTTTTTGGCGAAAATACCATTTTTCTATTATTAATATTTAAAACAAATCACCCATTTTCTTCTCCCCATTCATGCACATCCTCCCCTTCAGACTTGTAGCTTATTTATTTTCTATCCATGTGGTATAACCCTTGAATTTTGGTGACTTCTTTCATAATATTCTTGGATTTATCTTGATTTCTCTGGGTTTCCCCATTTTTCATTCTTATTCTTCAATTTTTATGGAATATAAACACCCTATATAGAGATATGGAAAAATACAGGGTTGTTGGTGGTTGTTTTCATGTTTTTTCATTGATTTTTAGGTGTATATGGACCTATCCTGCTTTAATATTTTGGTTTTCATCAATGGAGATGAGTTTTAGTTTTATTTCAATGCAGATGTCTCTCTTTGACGGTGTTTTTCATGGATAACCATTTATTCTTAATTATATTTGGTTTTTGTTGATCAAATTGCCTTTAATTTACTTTAATAATGATGATTTATCCATGTTTGATGTTAATCATGGTGTGTGATGGAAGTTTAGTGTTTTAAAGGGTTTTTTAAAAGTAAGTGATTTAAAAGCACATGATGTGTTTGATAAAATTCTTCAAGGGGGATTTGGTATTCTAAATGGATTTATTGAGTGGTTTTACTTTGATAAAGTAGTTTTATTATTATGGGAATGTTTAGTTTATGAAATTGTCACTTGATATGTGTTTATGTAATTGGAATGTATGACACATGGGATACCTTGGGTATGTGAGTGACTTAGGAACTTGAATCCTTAGTTTATACCATGAAATAGCTCGGTTGAGTTATCCAAGGGACAAAGAGAGCCTTTGGGAGAAATATTGAGGGATCTTCCGTAATGTTTCCATGTATACTAAGAGTTCCCATAGATGTATTATTAGGCCTGTGGAAGATTGAAAGAGATTCCAAACTTTTTATACATGATTAGCCGACTAGAGAACAATATCTTAGACTAATTCACACTAAAAATAATTGATTATATCCATTGATTCTTATTTATTGTGCCTTGTTTTCTTTAGATTCCCATGTGTGTATGTTGAAAACATTTTTTTAAAATATGATGTCACTTATGTATATTCCATGTTTTTATTTTTGAACATATTTATGTTGTATGGGTTCACTTCCTTTTTTATTTATCCTAGTTTATTAATATTTTTGAAATATATAATGTTTTGAGAAAATCTAAAGGAATAATTAACAATTAATTATTTCAAGTGGATTTGTTTTTATAGAGAAATTAATTTTTATATGGTTTTCAAAATTGATTGATTCATTTTCATGGTGAAAGGAATTATATAGATTCATGGTGGTATCTTGATTGGATTTGTTCCTCAAGTCCTATATATATCTTTGGGAATATTATGAAATTGTTTTACTGTACATGGGTAAGGGTAAGGGCACCATGTAGTTTTGTGTCCCTTATTGATTACCGATGTACATGGTTGTTTGGGATGGTGGAGATGTGATCTCATGGAGTTTAGATCTTATGTAGTGGTTTTTGTATTTGGTATCTTTCATATGTCATGTATTGTACTTTTAGTCTTTATCCCTATTTTTATATTTGACTATGGATATCATATGTATATGTCTTGTTTTAAAATTGTGATGTATTAATGTTATAATATCTTCTATAGTCATTTCTATGTTTACTATATTGTATATTTATATCTGTTGATGTTTCTTATTTGGTTGGAGTGTTTTTTCAATTCATTGTTAGGTCATGCCATATTTTTTTATGGAAAACCCATTCCCAAATGGTTAATTGTGATGTTTTGGTTCTTGTCGCCAACCTGTGATGATCAAGAATGTGCTTTGAGCCATGTGGTGGGCAGGCTTGAGTGATGGGTCAACTCAAACTGAGCTGATTTATTACACATACTATGATGGGATCATCCACCCTTACCATGAGGGTTACCTATTATATGTGGATTTTGGAATGTTAACCATATCATGGGTTGTTTCCAATGTTCATGATATTCATCGGATGAAGTGTTATCCACTAGACCTTTGTTTTCTCTAACTATTGGACCATAATTCTCTAAAACTGAAGTATCTGGATCACCCGTTCGACCTAAATTATATGTGGTATTCTTATTAGTGGTAACATCAGTAGGTTCTTTAGAGGATACCAAAACCTCTTCAGCAGCTGTCATATCAGATGAAGGGTGAACTACTTGACTAGTGTATCCATATATCCAATACCTATCCAATATATATTTTTCCTAAGTGGGGGCTTTAGAGGCATAAAAAATGCAACCATTTATAGGAGATTAAGCGTTCTCTTTCCCCTGAATAAATGGGACTAAAATTTACCTATTATATTCCTTGATTTCACCCTATAGAGGAGTTCCCTTCTTAACAAAGATATGTTTTAAAGTTAGATTCATAGGTGTGATATATTTAATAACTAGATTATAACCCACCTTTGAATTATTCACCTTTAGAGTATGGGAACCGACATCACTACTATGGGTAGTGTTCTGATTCCCACTACCCTTGTTTGTATCTACTTCACCATACTTGATAGGACTTTCCATGATAGCATGGGAAATGATATATGAAGAAAAAAACTTACTATTGTACTATTGGGATTCTAGTTGTCACTTGGGATTCTTTCCCAAGGTGATGAATTGTGGTTTGATCACTAACAATAGATTTTCAATCAGGGAAATATATAGTAATCCCAATTGAATAGTGGGTTGTGATATCATCCAACCTTCCAATAGGGGAGTCCATAGCTTCTAATGACATGATAATCCTAATCTTAATATTGGTTTCCCCTTCAAAAATATGATTTTATCACTATTATTGGCATCTTAAGATTAAACCTGAATAGTGAACTTTCCTAATATCATGAAACAAAGTTCCTCTGCATCAGAATTTATACCAACAAGTGGATTCACTTCAATAGACTTCCCATCACTACTAGACAAAAGACCAGCTATAGGATTATCTTTGTAAATAGTGGCTATGTTTCCCTTACTTTTAGTCTTTTCAGATCCATCCTATTTAGCATCATCAAAAAATATTCTATAAATCTTTACATTTTTTTACTTCCCATAATCTTTGGATGAATTGATGATCTCATCCATGTTTTACCTCAACTATCACTAGAATTTTGGAATATTATATTCTTATAGGTCAGCATAATCCAACTCAGTATCAGTTTATAAGGACCGCATCAAATTTAAAGTGGAATAATCATTTTAAATGTTGGGAGTGAGCCCTATATCATCCTAAGCATTTATTTTATCTCTATCCTAATCAACTTTACCTGATTTGTGATCCATTTTGTCAAAACCTTCCTAATATTGTAAGGAAAAATCCATATTCATGTTATCTCACTAAGAGTCCCTTACATGTGTTTCATGAGTCTAAAAACCCATATCCTTTCCACTTATATGTCCCTGTGGGTAAATCATGGATTGGGGAATCCCTTTATAAGAATTTTCCTCTTATTCTTTCCTCTTTCATTTATCAGATAGATGAACTATCATCCCATAGTGATCACAATTCAATCTCCTATAAAAATTCATATATTCATGCCATATTTTGTTACATACCATACAAAAATAAGGCACTCTTTCATATTCAACACATAGATCAAAATAGAATACAGGTGATAATAGTAAAATGGTCTTGATTAAATGGGAGATAAGATCAACTGCAACTAAAATCCTAAAAAAATAACCAAAACTATCCATTTCAGTCTATTTATCTATGTTGATCGAAACAATAGTTTTTTGAGGAAATTTCCCATAGAATTTTAGGATTCCAAAGGAACCAACTCAAACCCTAGATTCAGATCAAAAGTTGAGTAATTTAGTTTTTAACATTGAGTAGATTAAAATAGGAATACCACTACTAGATTTTGAGGAAGCCCAAATTAAAATTGATAAATACCTTCCCCCGGGATTTGGATTCCAAATCCGCATAACAGAACACAATGTGGAAAAAACCGTCCCCTCATACACCAATCATCAAAGCAGAAAAATTATATGAATATCTTCTAAATATTTTGTAGACTCTACTTGTGTTATTTAGGATTAACAAAGAGTTTTACATTGATAGAATAATTACATTCGTTGATTTGTATAGTATAATTTCATGTTTTTCTTCCAAAAACTTTATATCCTCTTTCTTCTTAATCCTCTAACAAAATGGGAAAGACTCCCTTCAAATCCCATCAAATAAATAGTTATTTGAAGCATGCTCAGGATATCACAAAGGATTCAATGGAAAAGCCTCAACACACACCATTGGTTCAACCCTTGCCACATATGACTTGGGAATCAAAGGATTGAACACAACCTAATCATATGAGGTGTGATTTCTAGATTTGGTTTTAACCCTAGAAATCGGGGTCTTCCTCAAGGAATCCAAGGCATTGTGTGTGTTTGTGTGCTATAATATATTATTATATTATTATGTTTATTATAATAATGATGATGATATATATTAACATTATATATTTATTATAATATTACATAATAATTTTATTAATTATAATATTATAATTAATATATATATATATATATTATATTAATATATATCAATAGTATTATATTTTTTATAATTAATTTAATAAATATTTATATAGATTATTTATTTAAATAAGTAATATATTAATATATATTAATGTTAATAAATAATAATATATTAGAATTTATATTAGAATGTAAATAACTCTATTTATATTAATGTTATATAATATATATATATATAAGTAATTATTATTTCATATAAAAGTTGGGGACTTACCTAAGTGATAATGTCACCCCATAATTTTACATCATACCATAGTTCAAATTCTAATTATCCCCTTTAAGGGGTGATTAATCATTCCATTTATAGGAAAAATAGGGTCTCGTATTATGGGAATGCACAATTGTAGGTAGCATTAAACATGTCAAAAATAGGTAGATGACACGGCAAGACAAGTAGGTTATACAATGTGGTAATATACAGGCATTATTGGGTGGGTTGATCAAAAGAGAGATGAGTGTGTTTGTGCCTATTAATCAACCATCTACCCACCCAGACTTCTGATGTGGGACAGAGGGGTGATATTAAATATGATGATTAGTACAGTTTAACCATTTGGGTGGCGTGATGCGATGTGAATTAGAAATTGCTGTGGTAGTGTGCCATGTAGGCATCACTAGGTGAGTGGATCAAAATACCGATGGGTGTTTTTCACCTATAAACCATCCTTCCTCGCACTTGAGTTTTTAGTGTGAGATAGAGGGGTTCCTTGAATTCTTTTAAGTGATGGTGAAACTTCGAAACATGTGATATGATGTGATTATTGCTGATAGGGAGTAACGTGGTGGATGAATGGAGACTTGGCATAATGAAGGCTACTCTTTCAAGAATTTGGGTTACCTCCTCCAAAGGGAATTTGGGCCACAATCATCTGGGATTTCAATTCATCTAGAACATAGGATTTTGAGGCACTCCATATGATAAAAAGGTTTGATGTGTGCTTATCATTCTTTATGGGGGGGGATCAGGCTTGACCCACTAGGTTGTCTGGGTGTGCGTGTGTTGTTTGTGATTCGTAATCCCATATATAATTAATAAACATATATATAAACACCTATATATTATGTTCAATATGTGAAATATTAATATGTATTAAAGTTAACATATAATATAATATTATAATATAAATAATGTTATCATTTCATATATATTTAAATAAAAAATAAACATATTATATTATAGTTATTATAATATAATTTATATTATGATATAAATATAATTCCTTTTATCGAAATTATATAATTATATATATATAATTAAATAAATTATTTTTATAAAAAATGTTATTTGTGATGGATTAAAATCCATCCTAAATAACCATATTATTTGGGATCGATAAAAAATACATCCCAAAATAACCAAGTTTTTTGGGATGGATTAAAATCTAACCCAAATAATTATGCTATTTGGGATGAATAATTCATCCTAAATATTTAAAAATATTATAATTATATATACACATACATATATTATTTTTAATATGAAACATATTAATATATATTAATGTTAATAGATAATAATATATTATAATTTACAAAACAATATAAATAGAATTATTTATATTAAACATTATATAATTTATAGACTTATTGGATAATTAAATTATTATTACATACATATTAATTAATTATATATATATAAATATATAACTTTTAAAATCAAATATATTATTATATATTAACATTGATGTGATGCCTTGACCAGAACAGGGTTCTGGATGAAGTGTCACATTATGTCAGGAACACATCATCATACATCAGCGGTTGTCAACTAGGGGCGTGGACCTAGAATAATAGTGGGGATTTTATTCCCAAATATAAAAGTATAAAATAGCAATGAAAACAATTAAAAAATGAACATCAACAATAATCATCTAATTACACAGTAAAATCACTAAACACAATTCTATATGAAATGGTGTTTTCATAAAAACATACAACCAGTCACCCATTAGGTCAACTACATATACAAATAAATAAAAGAAAAAAAAGAGGCTCTCCTATAATCTCCAAGCCTTATACCAATACCTATATCTTCATACCCATTCATCTTCATAAGACTGATCCACCACACAACCCATGATCTGACCTGAAAATTAAATACAAGGTCTGCATATGCATCAAGATACCTACGCAAGGTGTGAACATAAACTTAGTAGAGTCTCACCAAGTACCCCTAATATATATCGGTATGTGTGTGTGTGTGTGTGTGCATAATAAAAATAAATTCATAAATTAACATGTTATCCAAGTCACAGTTTTCTAAAGAGGGAACCATGATACATGGTGGGTTATACATTCCTTTTAGGTTATTGGGTGATAACCAGGCCACCCAACACTAAACAATACCTACTTTATCTCCATGACAGATGGAATGTCTCATACATCAACACCTATAAGATCGTGTCAGAGAGCCAATGTCGTCACCTATTGAATCAGTACATAAGGCCAACATCATAACCTATCAGATCAGGCCACAAGGCTAACATCATCACCTATTAGTTAGTCTATAAGGACAACACATGTGTCGTATTAGGGCCCATATCCAATCGAGTCTCAGGACATGCCAAAGTTTCTCTCACCCTTGGATAAATCTTGGGTTAGGCCATAAGTCTGTTATACCCATGCTTATATTGGGTAAGAACATAAGGTCAAATAATCCATGGGTCAAGCCACTAGGTCATTACACCCTTAGTGTTACTAGGTCTGTAAATAAGGTCATCATGCCCTTGCTGGGTAGGTCCAAATGTTTTTTACACCCCATCCTCTATCTTGAGTCAGGACACAAGTTCATTATACCACCACCCCATCTGTATGTCCCATCATTGTCATCAACACCACATTGAATTGGTATATCCTCCACCTCTAGGGGATAACCAAGCCATGAAAATCCACCTATCACTTTGATACTAGATAAAAACATCCACAATCCAATCATTCATGCACAATAGGGCATAATACAAAAGGAACAATCATAGCACATAATGAATAGGTATCATGGTCCATACACACAATCCATATGAAAATTCAAAATCATACCATATCACACAATGGTTATCATGTATACACATGTTCACACACATTCCAATCAATTCCAATCAACCTTATACAAAGGCCCTATGTGGTAAGGACTTCCTACAGTGACACCACAACTTTAAGGCTCACCTCAACCCTGGTATCGGTAGGTGGAGTATAGATCCTGACCAAAAACCCCTTTTAATACTATTTCCAAGACCTTATCTAATTTGTGTGACCTATGATATGGCCTCATCTCACGTCTCTCCTAGGAGACACGTAGAACTCGGCCACATCCCTCTTATGCCTACTCGAAAGGCTCTAGGAAAAACCCATAAGATATTTTCATAACTCATCTCACGTACTAAGACCTCCCAAGGTCTATCACCATTGCAGTAATCACTATTTACCCTTGGTAATATTTTCATTTTATGAATTTAAACATCCCAAGTGCTTCTAAGAACTTATCCTAGGTTTAGGGAACAATGATATCCCAATCGTCTAACTTAAGGGTCTCTCAATCCTCATCCACCCTACCCGAGCCCATGAATAATGCACACACATATGAAAATTAATTCATAAACATACATATGATTTTGTATGATAGGGTACACCAACCTTAAAAGGAGTTATCAACCTCACTGAGGTCCATCGAGACTCTGTCTAGCCCATCCATGCCTCATTTGAGTATGTACTTTCACTTAAGCTTTAAGCACCACCATCACATCAGAACCTAGACCAACTGTAACCAAAGGGTCTATAAAACAACCTAAAAACCATCATGTATAAAGTAACTCATCTAAAATGGCTTACAATAAAGTTCAGAAGGTATCTTGGGATGTTCTCTATGAAAACAACCTGAAATTGGCATCTCCCTCAATCGATTCCACCATGCTCTGGTGGAATTGTTACCAAATCCCTTGAATCATCATCACAACACAAATGGATTCTCCACCAGTCAAAGGGGGACAAAGTAAAGGAATTAAAGGGGAAATTCGGCCAATAATTTCATTTCCCAAACCCCCTACTTAACTAAATCTTCAGATCCCTAGCATAGAAAAAGAAGGAAAATATCCACATAAAATGAGACCAAGTTGAACCCACCATCTCGCTGTTGGGTCTCACCTGCTAGCTAGTGGACTACCAATTGGCGGTTGAGCATTACAGGGGTCTTGTGTAACTGTCTATCCTACCTTCTAGCTGGTGGGCCAAGTAGTTCCCATGGGCTATTGGTTATCCTACTAACTAGACAATGGTAGATCATAGGCTAGTCGGTGGTTGCTACATTCACCAAGATAATAACACCCTTCTTTAGCATTCTCCTAAACACTTAGAGTCTTCCACAGGCTTCAAACCATGTCTAAAAACACAACTTTAGGGTGTTAAGATTTTTTTTTCTTTCAATGAGAGCCTATGTTCTCAAAACAGACCATCCACCAAACTTAAAGATCAAATTTCCTCAAAAATTTCCAACCCATAATGATGCGGGTCTTTACAGTTAATATATAAATATATATTATAATATAAATAAATGCATAATTAGATTTATTTATTTACTTATTTTTATTTATTATTTATTATAATATAATTAATTTTATAATATAAATATTTTATTTTATTAATGGTATTATACACATGGAATTAATTAATTTTTTTATAAAAGAACACATTTGAGATAGATAAATATATATTCTAAATAATGAAATTTATTTGGAATGGATTAAAATTAATTCCAAATAATTAGGTTATTTGGGATAGATAATTCAACCCAAATATATTAAAATAATATAATTTAGTTATGATGTTATAATTTAGTTATTAAAATTTATAATTTATTATAATATAAATTATTTATATAATTTTAATTATTTATATATAATATTAAAATTTATATTATGGTATAAATAACATTATTTATATTAACGTTATGTAATTTTTGTATTTATTTTTAATAAGAATAAGGTTTTTTATTAACATTATATAATATATATATAGTTTATTTTTTTATAAAACAATATTATTTGAGATGGATTAAAATTTGTTTGACATAACCATGTTATCTGGGATAGATAAAAAATTACATCCTAAAAAAATTATGTTATTTGGGATGTATTAAAATATATATAAAACAATAAAGTTATTTGGGACGGATAATCCATTGCAAATAATTAAAAATCGTATGATTTATTTATAATTGATTATAATTTTTTCTTTTAATTTAATTTATTTTTATAATTAATAATTAATATAATTTAACTTATTTTTATATATAACTACCATTATTTATATAATTTATTTATGTTATTTGATTATTAAAACTATATATATAATTTTAATATATAATACTATATTAAAACTTATATTATAATATAAATAAAATTATTTATATTAACATTAGATAAATTATATAACATATATTTAATTAACATTATAATTGTTTTGAAACATTATAATTTATATAAATTAAATTAATGTTATAATTTATATTTTAAAATTTGATTTTATTATCATTATAATTGAAATTAGTATTTATATACTATAATTTTAATTAATGTTATAATTTATATATAGTAAATATGTTAATATTATAATTTATTTATATTTATATATATATATAATTTGTTATTGCATGTGTATTTATTTTAAGTATATTATATAATTAAATTAATATTATATTAATGTTATATAATTATTATTACATTTATTCATTTATATACATATATTTACAGAAATAAAAAAACTAAAATTATATATATATATATATATACATATATATATATATATTGGGGTGCATAGAATTCACATGTGGTATGTGTGTGTGTGTGAGTTGGTATGGATTCTTTGCTGGAACCAAAAGGTATTGTATTCTAATTTTAGTGGGAAAAATTAACATTAATATCCCATGGGTTGATATGGGGGGGTTAAGGGTTAGACTAGGTCAAGGATATCGAGTTCGGTAGATATAAAAATTATGTTGTATATATTAATATGTCCCAAATAAAAAAATATGTAATTATTTTTTATTTTATTGAAAACATATTTGAACGGATAAATCCATCCAAAATGATAATTTTTTTCTCAATTACTTTAACTTTTAGGGTGGATTTTAGGTTTTTGGGGTGAAAAAATTAAATCCCGGATACCATATTTTCTTTTAGTGATCCTTGTTGACTAATGTTCAGAGGTATATCTTCTATCATGATTACCCTGTGAATAAGTAAAGAAAATGTTGGGTAGTCAAATATTTTGATCACTTACTATTTGATAACAAGATAGGTGTATAAAAAAGATAATAATAGTCGGTACTCATTTGTAGTAAAGTATAGTATATTATTATAGGATGTAGATCTGTGTCATTTGAAGAACTTTTAATTGATTATGTAGGAGCACTTTACATCAGTCGGGTGAAAATTTTTATATAACAAAATTTCAAGGATAAACTTCTCTCATTTGCATCTATGATGATTAGTGGATCATGTGATCTCATGTTTTTTGAATTATTCCAAGGATACACACATTTTTTTAAATGCGGAACCTTGTAAATTATTTATATCCATTATTTTTGTGTTTCTCAAATAGGTAGGAAACTAAAAACAATAAACAATCCAATCACTATAACGGGTGTCAAAGATTGTTTAGTATTTAAATGAAAAGAAAAATATTCATTTATTCATCAACCTATCTCAGTGAATTTATAATGATCATAGTATATGTTGATATCTAGGTATCCCAAACATAAACATTGCATCATAATATCAATGGATGCCTAAAGAAATTGACCTTTGAATTTCACAAATACCAAGACAAAAAAACTCCCCCAACCATATTATTATAAGAACAATGATTCTCCCCACCCCTCATGTTATACAAATATAGTTTCATGGATCCCATCCCCTCACATGATACACACAATTTATCTTTTGAGCCTCCTAACCACTCATGTGATGATACATCTCTCTACATCCTTCACCAAATGGATTCTCTACATGGAAGCATGTTCCCCTTTGGGCTTCCTCAAGATGAGACTTTGGGCTTATCCCCTTTAATATATTAAGTCCATAGAGCTATGCTTGGATATTAATGGACATTGGTCCCTTGTTAGATATATATGTATCAAAAATAAAACAATGTTTTAAAATGATCTATTAATACATTACATCAAATTTACTAATTGGAATCCACTAACTTTGATATTTTTTAAAAATAACTCATATTGATATTTTTTTAATAATTTTTTAAGGCCTTGTGGGATCCCAAAGGCTTTATATTGTGAGGGGGAAGCTTAGGGGACCCGAAGGCCTAGGGATTAATCGAAGACCTTAAATGTTTTATCAGTGGCTAAGATACCTTTCAGGGATTGGAGTCTTGCGGTGACACAAATTCTGTACATTTTTTAGGTGTATCCTAAAGGCCATAGGGGGGTGGAGGCCTGAGTGGTGGCCTATGAGCCTTACATTTATGGGGTACCCATGAACCTTATATTTTTTATGGGTTGATAAAAATCCATTAAAATTTCTAGAAATCTTATACTATACTTGTGTGTTTCTCTAGAATACTTTTCAAAGTGTTCTTCTATACTACCTGGCATAGTACACTACTAAAATACCTTCTACAGTGTTTAAAAATTTCTTCTTTAGTCATATTTCGAACCCTGAGCATCTAGGATACCAATCCACTTGTCCCTACCAAGTGCGCTAGATTGGATTGTTAACTCATATAAATGTATTTATTTAGATAACATTTATTTAAATTAAATATAAAATTTTTTATATAAAATTTTATTTATTGAATATTGTTCAGGTTAAACAATATTTTAATTAACATATTTAATTAATTATCAAATATTATATTTATTAAAATTTTAAACTTATTTAATTATAAAAAAAATACTTTTCCATTTAATTTATACTTTTGATAAACCTGATAATCTCTTCTTTGAGTACATCACATGTTTACTTTAGTTCTAAGTATAATAAGAAAATATTTCTTTTCATTAACACTCACAATCAAACATAATTTATAGAATTTCAACTTATCGTCTGGTCTTCCTTCAGTAAACTCATTGCCATTAAAATTTCATGTGTGAGTGTTGATGAATTTCATATTTTTTATGAATTGTTTTTTACCTAGAAAATAACACATTGACCAAATATGTTCTTTGATTTTAAACTCCATGGAAGTGAATTCACCATGAATTTCATTAAAAATTATTTTATTATCACTCTTTGAGTTTTCTTCTTTTTAAGAAAATGAGTCTTAATTTTTTCATATGTATCATTTCTGTTAGAGTTGGTTCCCTAGAACCAACTACTTTTTACTTTTTATTTCCTATATATTCAGGGTCTTTAATATTAATAAATTTCTTATCACATTATGATTTTTCTTTTATATAATATTTAATGTGATATTGTCCTTATAGTTTCTATCACATCGAAAGGTCATATAAATTCCCCACTACGATGAGAACTTTTAAGTGTTATGGAAATATTCTTAAATACATGTGATATTCTTAGATAGAATCATCTAAATGGACATATATGACATAGGATATTAGGGGTATATAGATCAAAATACATTGATACTTCTTCTCATGAATTGTTCTCTTAGTAATCATCAAGAGATGAGGTTATGAGAACTAACCTGCTTCTAAGATACCCAATTGTTTTTTGTGTCATTAGATATTCCTATATGCATACATCTATATTGGTCCTTAGACTTGAGATTATAATTAATGAATATCATAATTCATATACTTTGATGTATTGAAAAAAATTATGATGACAGATGCTCAGGGTGAGGTAGAATATATCAGGTGCATCATAAGTGATATGGAATTAATGAATAAATCAAGAAATGATTTGTCCCTTGAACTTAATAAATTTTTATATCTTAGGACCGTTGATGGAAATGGAACTGTTTTATTAATTCCATGGTTGTGGTCATTTATCGATGATTTAATTTCTGAATATTCAAATAAATTTATATCAAGCATATAGTTTAATGACATAAATAATGCAACATGCTTGATGAGATATCAAGATGAAGGGATTATATTACATGGTAATAATTCATAGAAGGTAATTATAGTTATGAATTATCCTTATCTATTTAGGGTCCATGATATATTTTTGGATACTATTATCGGTATGTTATTAGCTACTATTGAGATAAGGACCTCAAAGGTTTCACACAATGTGTATCCACAAGTTACATCGATTCATATGGATTGGAGTCCAAGATGAAGTGGGTCCCATGTGTGGGGCTAAATGGGCATCCAAGTAAATGATTACAAGAAAATTAATTCAATTATATTATTTGAGTTTATAATAATGAGAATTAAATCTATTTCTCAAGTTATTCACAAGTTATTTAATTATAAAATGTGAATATGAGAAATTATAATTTTTTGAATGAACATTACATGTTTAGGGTTTATTAAATAATTATCTAATGAATGATCTAATTTAATAGTTTATGGTTCATCACATGGGATTTTATAATTTCATGAGTGAGTGGTGAAATATTCAAGAAATTTATGACATTTTTACTTATTTATTTGTATTTTTTTATAGATTTAAGAGGTTTAAATTTTTTGGGAGAAGACGAACACAAATCATGAGTTCATTGGAATTAAACCACCAAAAGTGGGATAATGAATCCATCAAAAAGTTCAGATCCATTAGACTTCGCGCAAAACAACATACCACAAGTCCCTGACTAAAAACTCTATAAATTATGAAGCTTTGAATACACCCTATGTAACGTCTTGGCCTGGCTTACCCTCGAATCAGTAGCCGAACTGGTCACCACATGACCTCAACTGCATCTCCCCATATGCCAGAGGCTGCTGACTAGCAGTGAGGGTCTATAGATAGTCAATGGGGAGACTATAACCTCATATTCAGAGTTCATAGTGGAAATTAATAAACTCAGACAATAGCATAAGCATATAAAACAATATTCAACTGAATAATGTAAATGCAAAATTCTAGTTTATACAATGAATGCATGTCATAGTGATACATATCAGAAACCAATAAACAAAATAGAATGCTTTACATTCCAATACAGAAACAAAGAAAAGACTCAAATCCCCAAGGGCAATCTCCATGAGCATCCTAAGCTTCTGCTCAGTCCTTTTCTCCTAACTCCCAAGTGCAAGTAACATCCACAAGCAAAGGTCCACAGTTCGACAAAAAAGAAAGTCTAATCAGGTACCCCGGTGCAATGGAAGCCAGATTAGGGTGTGAGATATACATCTCAGTAGGCCTGGACCACCGGTTTTCTATCTCAACCTAGAAAATGAAATATAAAAAATGATGTATAGATATTACAAGGTAATAACATAACTGAATAAATAACCAACAACCCATCTAGGTTCAAAAGGGACACCTGACAACAACACCTACTTCGGCCCATAGCCGTAATAAGAGTCTTCATATGAATCATACAAGCATATTTATCAATCATAAATACCTTTCAAACACTTTACCAATTATTCTCTATTTAATTGTTTATTGTCTCCATGGTTTCTATAGTATCTCATACCTCAATGTTAACTTCAGCTCATGCTGAAATTCTAATCATTCTCAATCTTTCTTTTATTAATCGCATTTAATTAGATTTTGATCCACATATCTCATTCATTTCATAATTCATTCATATAACATACTATTGGTGTAGAACTCCATGTCTAGCACCTAAAAACCCAGTTCATATGTTTACACTATTGGTATTAGAATGCCATGTCTAACACATATTTCTCATTAAGTGTAGATCTTCATGTCTATCACCCTTACATCTAAGTGCTTAGATAACTATTGGGGAGGAACGCCATATCCAATTCCCAACTTCTACATTGGTCTAGAATGCCATGTCTAGCACCACATTCTCATTCATTCATTTGGTAACTATTGGGGAGGAACTCCATGTCCAAGTCCCAACCTCTACATTGGTCTAGAACACCATTTATAGCACCCACATTCTCATTTATTCACATCATTTGATAACTATTGAGTAGGAACGCCATGTCCAAGTCCAGACTTCAATATTGGTCTTGAATGCCATGTCTAGCACCTAATTATCATTCATTAATTAATTCACAAATTAATTAATCCAGGATCAATAATCAATTTATCAAGAATTATCCACTTTCATTCCCTTACTAATCTAATGATTAGTGAAACATATCAAGAACCATTAGTTAAACCCATAATTAACTAAGTCCATAATTCAATTAATTAATTCATAAATTAAATAATCTATTAACACAAATCTCATTCCATAATTAATTATCCATAATTAATTATCCAAAAAATCACTGCAAGAAAACATAATTAATACACCATTAATTATCTCAATTTATCCAAAGTATTATATCACAATGAATCCACTGATTAATTATCTCAATTACCCAATTCAATATCTTATAATTAATTCCCCAATTAATTATCTATATTCAAAATTCAAGCACATAATTAAATCACAATTAATTATTCATTTCTAAATCTCATCTTTCCATAATTAATTATCCACAATTAATTATCCAAATCAAATCTCAATTTATCATAATTAATTCTCATAATTAATTATCTTTAATCAACATCATGGCACATAATTAATTCACCATTAATTATCTTACATATCCAAACATAATCTCATAATTAATTTCCCCCAATTAATTATCTTAACACAACCAATTCAATATCTCAATTACAATTATCTAGGTTCATAATTAATTCACAAATTAATTATCTTAACTTATCCAATTAAAATCTCATAATTAATTCCCCAATTAATTATCTCAACTTATCCCACTCAATACTCATAAATTACACTTAACCAAAGTGTATCAGCAAACAAGGGAAGAAATAGCAATTCACATAACATAAAGCTAAACAAACATGTCACTCTAAACATTATGTTTTTAGCTTGAAGGCAACGCACCTCCATTAGAGGGGATTTATTACAAAATGTGATTTTGTAATCTAAAAAATCATTTTATACCAATATGAAATTTTCTCCAATATTACAATCAACTTTATCAAAAGTAGTAGAATAAAAAAACTTCATTTTTTCAAATAAAATCAAAGTTGAGGACCCTACCTCAAGGAATTGGCTGATTCAAGGCTTTCTAACTTAAACTGAAAACTGCTCACATGCACACACCTCCAAAAAATCATGTGCACACTTAGAATTCATCACCTCACCAAACATAAATTAACCAGCACTCATAAATGGTGCAGAGGAGACCAACACATACCCAAATAATTAACAGTAACACATTTAAACCATAAGTACCTTATTTAAGGGTTGAAAACCCCTTGAATGGTTATTGAGCCTTACTCGGCTTTGATAGCGGTGAACTGTATCAAGATGAACCACCAAGACTTCGGTGACGATTGTCAAAATACGGACCAATGGGTACTGAGACATCTTTTTCCCCACCTAGAATCAGAAGAGAAGAAGAAACTGAAACAATCTCGGGTCTTAGGGTTTCGGCCTAATGGAGACCAGGTGAATAAGATCCGAAATGGATGATGTGAAGGGAGAAACATGCAGAGAAGGACTTACCTCAACGAGATGGACAACTTCTGTGAAGGAACCACAATGATCTAGTGTGTGGAGAGGGAGCTGATTTGGGGAGTGGTGCGCCTCACCATGGGAGAACGAGGGGAGGGGGTCGCGCCTCACCCTGCTGTGCACCTCCCTCTTATTTTCTCCCTCAAATAATCCCAATTAGTTTTATAATAATTAATACAATAACAATAATAATAAAAACCATGTTATTATTATAATTTTAATTTAAACACTTATTTGATAAACCCCATAACTCCCCCATTACACCTCATTTAATTAAATTCTTTTCCAATGAATTTAATTAAATAAAAACTCCTCCTTACCTCATTTAATTAAATTCCATTAAATGAATTTAATTAATACCACTCCAACTCATCATTATTTAATTAAATTCTTCCAACCTCGAATTTTAATTAAATCGTTTCCTCCACTTTTGGTTAAATAATTAAATTTATCATATCCTTGAATTTAATTAGTTAAACCCCCAAATCCACATTTATTCCGCATTTAATTAAATTCCATTGACTTGGATCTAATTAAATAAAACTCCACTCATTATCATTTAATTAAAATATATCAATATTAATTTAATTAAATGAAACCATATTTCTCATCAATTAATTAAATTCCATTTAACCATAAACTTAATCAATTAATACGCACATATCATGATATTTAATTAAATCCCTCACAGGTGGGAATTTAATTAAATAAATTAACCTGAAACCCAAAACTGGGTAAGCCGCACAATTTGGCTTGCACGGTCTGGAAAATAGTGCGCCAACCAAGAGGGACCTTCTATCTAAGGAACCTACTTCACACGGTTTGTCCCACATGATTTTCCTAACCATGTTCAGATCGTGCGAGAGCCTCTATCTCACCTTAATCAAGCCACACAATTTTACCTGCATGGTTTGACCAACTGTGTGCAGCCCGTGCGAACGTCACTGCCAGGTTCAGTGATCTCAAAACCCATTCATCCATCTGTAAATCTCCTTGATCTTTTACCCAAGCTCATTATCAACACTTTTAAATTGTCCAAACACACAAAACATCAACCAAAATCTTGGTTTTAAGACTGACTCGTCCAATAAACGAAAAAGTTCAAAAATGTTTGTATTTTAACCCGGTTCAAAAACATGGAACTTTAAAATTTACCCACCTTAAAAACTTCTTGTCCCTGAGAATACATCGAGAACTAATACAACATTAACCAACCCACCAAGATCATAAAGTCTCATTTTATCAATTACTTTTTGTTTCTAAACACCAAATGCACCTTTAACAAAATCACAATCCCAACGACTTAAACCTTTTTAAACCCGAGCCAAAGCTCAGAATCCAAACCAAAACATAAAAATGGAACATAACCAAGCCCATGTAACTAGAGACATGATCCAATCATCATCTCCTCAATTGATATTGGCAACCCAAGAACTAATATTCACCCTTAACCCGACGACATGCCTTTAACACAATTCCATCACCAACCACACGTAACCAAAGTCCTCACTCGACTTTCGATGACCTCTCCAAGTCAAGGAATCTCAAGGATACTTTAAAAATTTTGTTTCCTAGAACAAATAAAGGCATAACCCAAATAACCACGAATCCTACATATAATCCAGATAACAAAATATCAGTCAAACTATCACAAGTTGACTCTTTTCAAAAAGGTTCAGCCTCTCCTATCGACGCGTCATGAACCAAACCTCAATGCCTGCATCATCCAAGGCATCCTTGTTCCTTCAAATATTACCACTAAAAATCTTTGAAAAACTTACTGATGCGACATTACCCACCTTAGGAGTTTCCATGCCATAGAAGAAAAGATCAGTCGCTCACAAGCGCACTATTTCAGAAATACCTTAAATGCACGTGTGACGTTCCACAAACCACGATCACCACATCAACATCACACATGAAATCCACAACTTAAAATTATTAGTGTGCCAAAAAAAAATAAGTCCAAAAAGTTATAGTAAGGGAAATGACACTATAATGGTACCAACATCAAAAATCTCACAGCGGAAACAAAGCATCTCAAGCTCTAAGGGTGCTACCTACCATAGGCTAGTCCCTTACAAAGCATATGTTTCAACCCTATCTCTTGGTTATGCAAAATAGAAAACACTTGGCTCAAAATCCCCCCTATCATTTTATTCATTTCATTTCATTCATTTCAACCTCTAAACATTTGAAAGAATTATAAAAAATCCAAAAGTACTATTCCACAACAAGGAACTTGGTTTTTAAATAATGCTCCTTAGCCAAAATAGGAAAGCTACATTAAACTTACTCTTAAACATTTAACATTTAGTTTCATTTCAGTTTAAATAGTAAATTTATCATTTAAATACCTTTTAATTAGAAGGCAACCTCCAAGGGTCCCATTTATTCAAAACACCTAGGTTCTTCAAAAAGAAACCCTATAAAAGTTAATTTAAATAAAAATTCAACAGTTTTACATTTATAACCATTTTCAAACACACTATAGTTATATTAGTCTCAGTCACATGGGTGGCCATCTACCAATCGATAAGTCACCCATACACCTTACCACTGGCATTTACCTCCCATTTATCACAATTAATTTCCATTTAACATTTTTAACTTTAGAAGCCACTTTTTTAATCGTTTAAATGCATGTGTTACCCTTTTCTAGTTATAAGGAAACCATAAACCTTACAACTGAAATTAGATCCCATTAAAAACATAGTCAATCAAATTTTTTTATACTCATGCATACATTTACACATCAAAACTACTCTAGCATGTTATCATTACAAATAACATAACAACATGTTATAACACAGAAGCATGGCACAACATCAAAACAAACTAATAACAAAGGTAGCATTGCATATAAACACCCAAGTATGTTATATCTATCATTGAAACATGATATCTAATGGGTAATTATAAGGAAAATCAAAACATGGCATTCCACCCAAGGCACTCAATAAAATTTAGCAGGAATCCTACTAATGCAACTACATGGCATGTGATATGCATGGCATGTGAATCTACAAGTGCCAAAGATGATGCATGTGATGAAATTTCCTTTCCATATCAGGACAAGGAAAATTTCAAAATTATAAAAACCAATAAGTAGTGGAAAATATACTAGTCACTCAAGGTGAAATCATATAAACTGTAACTTCAAATAGTATAAACATAAATTCCCATCCCAGGACACTTGATCATTTCCCATACATGGGATGATCAGTCCCAAGAATGGCTATTACCTAAGCACCGACACTTTCCTAGTCTCCTGTCTACCAACCCAAAATAGAAAGATAAAGGAAAAAAGAAATAAAACCTGATGCTCTGATACCACTTTGTAACATCCCAACCCAACTTACCCTCGAATCGGTAGCTAGACCAGTTGCCACATGACCTCAAGCGTGTATCCCCGTACACCAGAGGATTCCGACTAGTATAGAGGGTCTATGGATAGTTAGTGGGGTGAATATACCCTCATATTTGGATTTCACAGCAGAAATAGATAAACTGAGACAATAGCAGAAGCATATAAAACAATATTCAACTGAATAATGCAAATGGTCAATGTCAGTTTATACAATGCATGCATGTCATCTTGATACATATTGGAAAGAAGTAAACAAAAAATAATGATTTATATTTCAATATAGAAATAAAGAAAAGACTCAAATCCCCAAGGGAAATATCTAGGAGCATCCTGAGCTCCCACTCGGTCATTTTCTCTTAACTCTCAAGTACAAGTAACAGACACAAGAAAAGGTCCATAGTCCTGCAAATGAGAAAGTATACTCAGGTACCTCAGTGCAATGGTGGCCTGAGTAGGGTGTGAGATATACATCTCAGTAGTCCGAGACCACCGATTTTCTAACTCAACCTAGAAAATGAAATATAAAAAAAATGGTGTACAGATATAAGAAGGAAATAACATAACTGAAAAAATAACCAACAACCCATACAGGTTACAAAGGGACACCTAACAGTGATACCTGCTTCGAATCGTAGACAAAATAAGAGCCTTCATAAGAATCAAACAAGCATATTTATCAATCATAAATACCTTTTAACACTATACCAATTATTCTCTATTTAATCATTTATTGTCTCAAAGGTTTCCATAGTATCTCCTACCACAATGATAACTTTGGCTCATTACAAAATTCTAATCATTATCAATATTTATTTATTTAATCACATTTAATTCAAGTTTGAACCACATATCTCATTAATTTCACAATTCATTCATACAACATACTATTGGTGTATAATTCCATGTTTAACACTTAAAACCCCCAGTTCATATATTTATACTATTGGTGTTAGTACGCCATGTCTAACACCTATTTCTCATTCGGTGTAGATCTCCATTTCTAACACCCTTACATCTAAGCGCTTAGATAACTATTGGGGAGGAACACCAAGTCCAAGTACCAACCTTGGTCTAGAATTCCATGTCTAGCACCACATTCACATTTATTCATTTGATAACTATTGGGGAGAAACACCATGTCCAAGTCCCAACTTCTACATTGGTCTAGAATGCCATGTCTCACACCCACATTATCATTTATTCATGTCATTTGATAAATATTGGGTAGAAACACCATCTACAAGTCCCAACTTCTATATTGGTCTAGAATTCCATGTCTAGAACCTAATTCTCGTTCATTAATTTATTCACAAATTAATTAATCCAAGCTCAATAATCAATTCCTCAATAATTATCCACCTCCATTCCCTTACTAATCCAATGATTAGTGAAACATATCAAGAACCATTATTTAACCCCATAATTAACTAAGTCCACAATTCCATTAATTAATTAATCAATTAATTAATCTATTAACAAAAATCTCATTCCATAATTAATTCTCCACAATTAATTATCCAAAAAATTATTTCAAGAGCACATAATTAATACACCATTAATTGTATCAATTTATCCAAAGCATCAATCACAATTAATCGACCGATTATTTATCTCAATTATCCAATTCAATATCTTATAATTAATCCCCTGATTAATTATCTATATTTCGAATTCAAGCACATAATTAATTCACAATTAATTATTTCTTTCTAAATCTCATCTTTCTATAATTAATTCTTCACAATTAATTATCCAAATAAAATATCAACATATCATAATTAATTATCACAATTAATTATCTTTAATCAAAATCATGGAACATAATTAATTCACCATTAATTTTGTTACCTATCCAAACATCATCTTATAATTAATTTCCCCAAATTAATTATATTAACACAACTAATTCAATATCACAATTAAAATTCTCTAGGTTCATAATTAATTCACAAATTAATTATCTTAACTTATCCAATTAAAATCTCATAATTAATTCCCCAATCAATTATATCAACTTATCCCAACCAATACTCATAAATTCCATTTAACCCAAGTGAGTTAACAAACAAGGGAAGAAATAGCAATTCACATAATCGCAGGCTAAATGAACATGTCACTTTAAACATTATGTTATTAGCTTGAAGGCAGTGCACCTCTATTGGAGGGGTTTTATTAAAAAATGTGATTTTGTAATCTAACAAATCATTTTATACCAATATGCATTTTTCTATAATATTGTCGTCAACTTTATCAAAATAAGTATATTAAGAAACACTTCATTTTTTCAAATAAAATCAAAATTGAGGACCCTACCTCAAAGAATTGGCTGAGCCAATTCTTTCTAACTTAAAATGTAAACTGATCATGCACACGCACCTCCACAAAAGCATGTGCACACTCAAAAATCATCACCACACCTAAAAAAATTAACAAAAGCACATAAATATTGCAGCAGAGATCAGCGTACACCCAAATAATTATCTATAACACATTTAAACCATAATTACCTTATTTAAGGGGTGCAAAACCCATGAACGTTTATTGAGCCTTACCTGACTTTAATGGTGGTGAATTGAATCTAGATGAACTACCATGACTTAGGTGGAGGTTGTTGAAATATAGACCAACAATTCCCAAGACATCTATTTCACCACCAAGAATTGTAAAAGAAGAAACTGAAACAATCCTAGGTCTTAGGGTTTCAGCCTAACAGAGATCGGGTGAAGAAGAGCTGAAATGGCCGATGTGAAGATCAAAACATGGGGAGAAGAAATTACCTCAATGAGATGGAAAACTTCCATGAAGTAACCACCACAATACAGTTCACAGAGAGGGATCCGAGTTTGGGACTGGTGTGCCTCACCATGGGAGAACGAGGGGAGGGGTCGCGCCTCACCCTGCTATGTGCCTCCCTCTTATTTACTCACTCAAATAACCCCAAATAGTTTTACAATAATTAATACATTAATAATAATAACAACCATATTATTATTAACATTTTAGTTTAAACACTTCTTTTATAAACCCCATAACTCTTCCATTACACCTCATTTAATTAAATTCTTCTTCAATAAATTTAATTAAATAAAAATTCCTCCTTATCTCATTTAATTAAATTCTATTCAATGAATTTAATTAATACCAATCCAACTCATCGTTATTTAATTAAATTATTCCCACCTCAAATTTTAATTAAATCAGTTCCCCCAATTTTTATTAAATAATTAAATTCATCATATCCTTGAATTTAATTAGGTAAAACCCCAAATCCGCATTTATTCCTCATTTAATAAAATTCCATTGACCTGGATCTAATTAAATAAAACTCCACTTGTTATCATTTAACTAAATTCTCTCAAAATTAAATTAATTAAATGAAACCCCATTTCACATAAATTAATTAAATTCTTTTTAACCATGAATTTAATCAATTAAAACCCCCATATCATGACATTTAATTAAATCCTTCGCAATTGGGAATTTAATTAAATAAATTAACACGAAACCCAAAACTATGTAAGCCACATGGTTTGGCTCACACAGTCTGGAAAAAGGTTCTCCAACCGTGTAGGACCTTCTTTATAAGGAACCTACTTTACATAGTTTATCCCACACAGTTTTCCTAACCATGAATAGACTATGCGAGAACCTATACCACACCTTTATCAAGTAGCACAATTTTACCCACATGGTTTGGCCAACTGTGCGCAGCCCGTGCGAATGCTATTGCCAGGTTTGGTGCTCCCAAAACTCATTGATCCACTCATAATACTTCTAGAGCATTAAACCAAGCCCATTTTAAAAACTTTTAAATATTCCAAACTCATGAAACATCAACCCAAATCTTGGTTTTAAGACCAACCCATATAACAAACTAAAAAGTTCAAAAACATTCATATTTTAATCTAGTTCAAAAACATGGGACTTTATACCCTAAATCACCACACATAAATCCTTATGATAAAAATACAACCATACCAACAAGAAATTAAAGAAAAAATAATTAAAGAACAATTTGGTTTTATATGGTTTGAATTTTTATACTACATCAGTGAGAGAAAAATAAAATAGTTTCATATATCTAGAAGTAAAAAAAAGATAACATTGAGTGACTTATCAGCCACATGGGTCACTTAAGTCAGTAATCACCTTACAACTCAGTAGGCGATCCAACCCCATATTTATAATGGAGTCCAATTGTTCAACCAATTACACTAAACATCAAAATTTATAGGCCTCTATCCATTGGAAATAGTAACCATTGATCTCTAATAGAAATCATAAGAAAGATTGGATACTTATAGTTACTTAGTGTATCATAATCATTATGGATACCCAACCTCAATGCATGATCAAACTTCCATTGAACTCATCAGAACTTCCTCCTGATATACCTTCAATCTATTTAAGTCTCATAGCCCCTGCCTTCTTATGGAAAATAGAATCATGAAATTCTAGTGAACTGAATCTGATGAATTGAAAATTCTTCATAATCCTTAACATCTCCCACTTTAAGAATGCTTTAATGATCACTGGGAAACCTTCATCCCTTATAAATATTTGAACCCATATTCTTTCCTCATAAATTCAATTCTCTCCACCACCTACTAGCTTCCATATTCTAACTGAGTCATAATTTTGCCTTATACTTTCTTAAATTAGAACCTTAATGCTCATTTCATATGTTTTTCTTCCCATAAATCTTCTATATCTCTAAATCCCCATCCTCAAGTAACTTTCAAATGTAATCATATTTCATGTTGATTTATTTTTTCCTATAATGAAAAACATGATTTTTCACAAATTTAATTACATTGTGACTTTTATGATAGAGTAAATCACTTTTCTAACTATTTCCAAGTTCCAAAATAAGATGTTTAAAACAAACCATTTCCTTCACTACTTCTAATACAGAAATATATTCTACTTCCATTATAGATAGTGAAACTACTAACTACAAATTGGATATCCAAATGATTATCATTCCTCTAAATGAAAATAAAAATCCATTTATACTCTTTCAAGTTTCAATATCACCCTCAAAATATGTATCCATATAACCTTTCAATGTTTTATATAACCCAAAGCATAATGTAATATATTCCATTTATTTGAGATATCTGATAATCCATTTCACGGATTCCTAGTGTTCTTTTCCTAGATTTACCATGTAATAGATGATGGCTCCCACTGAAAATGAAATTTCAGGGAGAGTGAAGACCAAATCATATATTAAAATTCCCATTTCTATAGAAAATGGAACTTTTTCTATGTATATCTCCCTATATTTCATTTTTTGTACTTTCCCATTTGAAAATATAAAGTGTATGGATAAATTAATTTAAAATGGCTTACACCCAGTAATTAAAAACCTCTCGATGACATTCTAAATGTACTCCCTTTGAGATAACACTAAACTCCCAATGCTTCTATATCTTACAATACTGATACCAAGAATATTCTTTGTAACATCCAAATCATTAATTTCAATTTTTCTTGACAAATCATACTTTAATTCCTAGATCCATTGAATACATGGACCCACCAAAAGAATATAAACAATATAAAAGACCATAGTGACAAAGAAATCATCCTTATATACCTTCTAATAGAAATAATGATCTAATTTTTTTTCATGAAACATTTTTCTAACATAAAATCTTCTAATTTCTAGTTTTATTAACTTGGTTCATGTTTCAATTCATATAGACTACATTTAATCTTACACACCATGTCTTTTAAATCAACCTCAAAACTAATTGGTTGCTTCATGAAAATTTATTCCACTAAATCATTATAAAAAATGTGGTCTTTACATCTACTTATTCTAAAAAAATCATTTCTAGAAACCAAATGCAAAACTTTCTAGATGGTAGTGTTTTTTACTACTAGTGAAAATATATGGGATAAATTAAATTCATCTTTATATTGAAATTCTTTCACCACTATCCTAGATTTATACCACTTGTTTCTGTTGATTTTTTTCTTTAATAAGAAAACCTATTTATTCTCCAAGGATTTATCTCCACTTGTAAAATCCATTATCACTTATGTCTCATTGGAAAACAATGAATCTGTTTCTTCCCCCATAACTAACTTCCACTTACCAGACTCACTGAGTGATTCCACCTCTTTCAGGCTCTTTGGTTCTCCTCTATCCTTTAGAAGTGGATAATAAAAGTTGATGACAAATTTATTTACCAGTAATCTGACTCTAGATGGACTTCAAAATTCAACATATGATTTTTCTCCTTTTGGTGATGCATCCTCTAGTGTATGAACTTCCAGTGACTAAACTTAAAGATCTCTATTTTGTGTCTTTGTAGTCCTTGGGTATTCAATCATATAATCCATTATATTATCTTCTATAGAACTTATACCATCATCTGGATTGATTGGAACTAGTGTATTTCCAATGATCCCATAAGAATAAATTTGAATATTTCTGGTTTAATCCTTAAGATCAACTTATACCTCTTCTAAGTTCTGTTCTTTGTATAAGACTCTCTCATTAAAGGAACATTTCAATCTCTAATGAAATTTCAGTGATTTTCATCTCAGATTAATACCCAAATTTATCATCTCTATAGCCTATAATTAAATAGATATTATATATAGCCTCAATATTATCCTCCTCCTTAGAATCAATGTGAAAATAATTTAGACTTTTGAAAAAAATAGATGATGAACTTCTGGTTCTTTATCATACCAAAATTGCACAGGAATATTTTACCCCATTGGTACTGATGGACTTTGGTTTATAAGGTATACAACACAATTTAGTGTTTCGGCTAAAATTTATTTAAAAAAACTATAGTGAAACCTCAATATATGTCCCATATTAGTAAAAAAAAATTCATCCATACATACATGAAGTTTTTGATCCAGTGTATCAGAAAAAATTTTCTTATTGCTGATTCCCTTATTTCGACAGTACTTCTTGAATTCCCTTCAATTGAATTTACTAAAATTTTTTGACCTGAGTCATTTGATCCTTCTTCTAGTCCCTCTTTCAACCATGGATTTCCATTAATTGAAACCTCTAAACACTTTAGACATGTGGTTTAGAAAATATACCCAAAATTTTATTATTACAACATTAGTAAACATGAAAAAGTATAGGAAACCATAGTGAGATTTATTGGATTTAGTACCCATGCATCTGTATGAACAAGTTCAAGATTTTGGTTGTGAGGTTTCCTTCCATTCATATTAAATGAAACATTCCAATGTTTCCCAATTATATAACTCTAATAAGTTATGAAATAGATATGATAGAGCTTCAGTAAACCCTTTACCACTAGAACATTTATGTTCTTCTAACTAAAATGACCAATTTGATTGTATCATAACTTATTGCATTCGGTTGTGGTGGTTCAAGCCATCAATATTTCATCTGAACTTCAAATCAGATATAATTTCTTACCCTTAACTCCTCTTTACATGACCATTAATCCTTAGGCAACTTTGCATACACCATTAGCAAATGTCCTCCTATAAACTTATTCATCTATTTGTCCCATATAAATGAGATTTTCCCATAAAATTAGGATGTGTCTCACTCAATTCAATATAATAAAGTTCTCATTCCGATTTTTTATATTCATACAACCCTTTTTATAAACTTTAAGATCTTCATCATCTTCCATGTTTACCTTTCCAAATATTCTAGATACATAATTCTACATGAACCTCTGGCCTGACTTGGAATAGAATGATGCTCCAAAATCAACAATATGTGATGCTACAAAAAATTGATCTTCAAGAATATTCTTTCTTTTCATTGTAATATTTCTTGAGATTCCCACTCTTACTATAGTGCTATTAAGCAAGTCTAGGTCTGGTATATTTTCTTCTACTCTCATCTCAAGATTTCTTATCTTTCTTATGACTCATATTTTGATTGGGTCATTTTCCTATACCTTATACATTAAATGTATTTATGGTAGGTTCCTATAATTCACACCACCTAAATACTTCATTTGGGATTAAATTATTGACATCATCAAAGTATAAGTTTTATTTTATAGTATAATTACTTACATAAGTGACCATTTACTCCCACCTATCCAATATCAATGAAAAAAGAATAAATTCCAAGATGTCATCTATAAAATTAACTTTCACTAATTTGAGATGACTTTAGATCATGTTAAAGTCATTAACATGGTATGTAGTTAGTCTTCCTACTAACAATCTCATTATAAACAACCTATGAATCATAAACAACTTATTTATAGTTTTTTGTTTTTTGTACATTTATGCAAGATCATCCATCAGTTCCACTATTATTTTCTTTTCATGGATGTTGAATGTAACAACCCTTGATAATGAAATCCTCAACATTTTGAGTGGCTTTTGATATAGCCATTCCAATCCAATTTTTTCTATCTTCTCTAGATTGAGTATAGATAATGGAACATAAAGGTCCTTTTGGATGACATAATCTTACATTAACATCCTTCAGAAGTCTTAGTCCCTTCTATAAAACTTATCAACCCTAATATTTCCAACTTTTGATGCCATTACACTGCTATAGTAACTCCCACTAAATCAAATAACTCTAATCAAAAAACTAAAATGATGATACCTTGGTATTTTTATTTTCATCCTTAATTTTGAACCAACATCCAATACCAAAAATTTGGAGAAGACAAAAATAAATCCTGAGTTCATTGAAATTAAACCACCGAAAATAGGATGATGAATCCACCAGAAGTTCATATCCACCAAACTTCATATTCAGTGGCATGCCACACTAACAAAACTAAATACTTTGGAACATGGGAAGCTTTGAATGCACCATAAATGACCACATGTAGAGTTTTCTTCAAAAAAAACACATAATAGTACAAGCAAGAAATGAAATAAGAGAAAAGTAAAGAACACATTGGTTTTACATGATTCAAATTTTTATCCTATATCCATGGGAGAACACTTTAATATTTTTATATCTCTGGAAGTAAAAAAAATATTACACTAGGTGACTTATTAGCTACATGGATCACTTAAGCAATTAATAGCCTTAAAAATTAATAGTTTGTCCCACATTATATTTATAATAGATTATAACTAGTCAATTACTTTCACCTACCTCCAACATTTATAGGTCTCTATTTATTAAAAATAGTAATTTTTTATCTCTATTAGTAATCCTCAAAACAACTATCTACTTCTCATAGACGTAGCACATCAAAATCTTTACAGATACCCAACCTCAGTGCATGATCCACCTTCCCCTAAACTCGTTGAAACTTCCTCATGATAGATATTTTGTCTATTGAAGTCTCATTTCCCCTTCCTTTTTCTAATGAATAGAATCGTAAACTTCCATTGAATCGAATTTGGTGACTTGAATAGGCTTCACAATCCTAACAAACTTATACAAGGGCTTAATTGTAATTTTGGAAAATTAAACCTAACTATTTCAGCTCATTTTTATCCATGAATAGTATGAGAGTCTATTTTCATGATTTTAGAGTTCTACCCTCTTTTTATCCCTTCTATCAAGCTTATAGAGAGAGAAACTGAAGGGGATATCAGGAATAGATTGATACAAGTTTGAGGATCAATTGTGTGATATTCTTGAGATTGTACAAATGTTGTAAGGACTTAGATTTTCCAAGATAGCATCTGAGAATCAAAGCATGTAATTTGAGGGGATTTGGTACACATTTGGGTGATCTAGAGGGCATCTAGTTTGGTTTCTTCAAGATACGATGATTTAGGGATGAGAAGATAACATCATGATCATGTTTTTCCACTAAGGTATAGTTTTGGTTTCATTTTCATACTTAAAATTAATTACAAAATATCCTTCACATCAATTAGGTATCTCCATACCAAATTAAGTATATCATGATGGAATTGATGTTTAAAATTGAAATTTATATATTTATACACTTTTATGGAATATGGTTCCATCAATGGTATCAAATAGATCATGTAATTATTTCAGTTTAAATTTCAATTAAATTTTATAGAATTTTGAAAGAGATATTTGATATGGTCCTAATGAAACTTACAATACATCAATCTAAGTTCAACCGATCAAGAAACTAACATTAAAATATTTAATTGATTTTAAAAATATAAAATGATATATATATATATGTATGTATGTATGTATGTATGTATGTATGTATGTATATATATATATAGTCAGTATCGATGGGGTGAATTACTAAGGAATAGAACTGGTGGGGAGGGAGTAGTTCACTTTAAGATAATGCACATATGGATAAACACACACAAAAATAGTTTTTGTTTAAAAATAATAATAGTTGGTGGCTTGATCCAACCACCACATTTACCACCACCCCCGCCCCCCACCACCACTCTATTGATTGGGGTGGTTGACTACCAAAACACATACATCTACAGGCACTATAAGTTTTAGAAAAAAATTATTAAGGCATCGTCCTATGGGTAACCATCATCCCAGCTAGCATGCCTCGTGAGGGTCTCGTAACCTATCACGGCCTGACCTTCAGTAGGGTCATACCAAACCCAAACCTCCTAGACAAACTAGACCCAATAATGGAATATTTACCCTTATGGGGTCCATTATAGATCCAAATTTCCCAAAAAATATTCAATAAAATGAAAAAAAATGATTTAATTGTCTAGAATTCATTAAAATTATTTTTAGTGTAATGGGATGTAATGTATATTAATTAAATTTTTTTTTAATGAAACTTTAATGCATTAAAATTTCTCTCAAGTTGAATTTTAGTATATTCAATTATTATTTTGTAATTTTATTTCGTGTTGACTGGTCATGAGCTAGGACTGAACCATGCATGTTTTAGTATTTATTTATTTAATTTAATTATAGAATTTGAGTTTTAAAATATAATAATTGTTTATTAAATAACATTCAGATGATTTTTATTGTCCCTCTATATTTAAATGTATAAGGTCCTACATTTCCAAATTTTAGTGATAAAATGTAATTCTCATGTCCTGAGTTCCCCTCACTTACATGTGAGTATGCATTGTAAAATCAGATGAGTTAATAATGGCATGGTTTTATTCATGAGTTAGTATGAATCCAAATAATAATAATGCATGGTCGTTTGGATAGTAGTGCAATTCGAGTTTGGAATGACTCATGGAATTCCCCTTTTGTATTATTTGATCAATTATCTACTCAATTGATCCACCAAGAGAAAACAAATCATGATCATGTCATTATTTATTTATTTTTGTCTTACATGGTTAATTATATCATTGTTTGAATGTATGGGTATTATACAATCACATTTTATAGTAAAACTTCATGTAAAGATAAAAATGAATAATAGCATGAGGAATTATTTCTATTTATTCAAGGTTAAATATGTGAGTGTGATCACATAGTAACAATAATGATAAATATAATCAGATTTGAGTTCTAAAGTGAACTAAAATAAATGTATTATGAATAAATTATTTTATTTAGTGTTTTCCCCCACTTAGTTAAATACCCTGATAGGGGGTGAATAAGGGTATGATGGATTAAATAATTCCCCATTTTTATCTTGTTTCATTCTTAAACAAAACACTCTTCTCTCTTATTCCTATAGAAATATATAAACTGAAATGAAATAATGTATTATACATAAAAAATTTATTTGGTTCATACTAACCAAGATAATACAAGGAGTATAAAAATTTAATGTTTCAATATACTACAATCGTTAAATTGCAATGTTGTTATAATATTTAGAGTGGACTCACTATCCTTCCTAGTTTACAACCATTCACACTTGAAAACTCATTTCCCTCTCTAAAAAATTAAATAAACTAATCCTCTATAAGAATTTTATGATGATATGTATCAATTTATATTTAATTCACACTGATATTTGTATGTCATCAATCATATATTTGATCCAAGAGATGAAATCCACTTTAATGTGTCATATTTTCTTTATAGAAAATTCCATCAGGAACTATTCTTCACCACAAACTACTTGTGTTTCTTGAACTGCCAATGCTTCATGAACTACTTGTGCTTTAAAAATTGTACCTATTTCAATAATGGGCCCTAATTCACAAATTGATCCTCCTTCTCAAACCACTTCTCCTCCATGAATAGATTCCCCTTTGCAAACCACTTATCATTTATGAACTATATCTGCTTCATGAACTAAACCTCTATCATGAACAAATTTATAACTTCCCATAATTTATTATAGAAATGATATTTCATGATATGTTTCAATTTATAGTAAATAAAGTGATTAGGTATCCTTATATATGAAAAGATTCCCAGAAAACCCGTTAATCAAGAAATTATTGTTAATCCATTCATGAACTACTCTCTGTATACTCATTCTTCTATGTGGATTTTAATAGTGCATTCCCCTTCATGGTACCCTCTGAATCACTTAATTTATCCCATAAATTATGTAGTTCCATATAAAACTCTCTTTTTAGTTTCATTCTTGTTATGAAAAAGAATACATGAAACATGAGCTAGATAACTTATCCAAATTTCTTTCAATTATTTCTCTATGAGGTCTCACATACGTGTTATGTGGTCCCATATATTTACTATATGGGAACCACTCATTTTATATTTTACAACACAAACACTAAACATCTCCAAATATTACAGAACTATTTTTCAACCTGTTTAGTCAACAAAAAAAACATAACTTCTTCAATTTTCTTTATCAATAAAAATAATAACCCAAAAATCTTGAAATTACATTGAGAGATACTTTTTACCAATAATCTCTCCCTTTGGGTTTGTTGATAATACTTCAAAACCACATAACACCTTTTGTTGAAAAAAACTTATGTATCATCTTCTTTAAACACCATTCACATTTTTGTGACTTCATATAGTGATTAAATACTTACTCAACAAGTGATCTAAGCCCACATTAGTCAATTTTGACATGAGAAACAAGAGTAACATGTAATGAAAATCCATGAATCACTCAATTCTAGTTACTAAATATTGAATATACCTTTTTTTTAATTGTGTTCAACTTTCAAGATCACTTCCTAAACTTCACTTTATACCAAATGTTCAAATGATGGATCATTTTTTCAGCTTTCGAGTCCACTTCTTCAACTAAAATGGTTTTTTTCTTTCATCATGTACCCAAATTTCATGTCATTCATGATTTTTATTCATTGATAAAATAGCTTCAACATCATCATATTTACAAATATCCCAATATCCTTTTTAACATTAATTAAACACACAAAAATCACTCCCCATCCATCAATTTAATATCTCTATTATTAGGTTTGAGTGGACTTATCTCTCCCCCATTTCATTTATTTCTCTACATTTTTCAACAAACTCAAAGGTTTTTCTTTTGTGGTATGAAACAAATAAAATAAAATGTATTATTACATGGGTAAATTTCCAACATACCTCAGGAAGTAGGGGTTTTACATCCACACTATTTAAGTGTGGGGGTCAAATAGACTCTGAGAGCCATCCAATGTTGTTCAAACACTTCTTTTGATAAATACATTTTCATGATGTTTATCGCTTGAAGTTATTTAGTAACATACTCTAACTTGAAAATCCCATGATCTATTTTTATCCTTGATGAAATAATATATGATTTCAATGTACTTTTTCCTTGATTGATGGACTAGATTTTTATAATATTAATTGCACGTGAATTATGATGTTTGATTCTAATCAGAGACTTCACTTCAACTCCCATGCATTCAAGTTATTTATCCATCAATAGTAATTGCATGAAATATTGAATGGTCATAATATATTTAGCATATGCAGTGCTTAGAGAAATGTAGTTTTTTTTACTAAGACAAGAAATGTAAAATATACCATGATAGAATGAACTATCTAATTTTAATTGTATGTCATCTGATAAAATAGCCCAACTAGCATTTGTATATCCCAATAACTCTTGCTGAGATGTTTCATTGCATGGAAAAAATATTCTATATCTTTGATATATCATAGTATTCTCTTTTAATATAAGAAATTAGTATTATTTAGGATTTATTTTATAGTATTCCACCTGAAATATGGAAAATTAAATATCATTTCATGCCACCATTAAGTAAAATAGGCTCCCAATGATCTGCCTATATTTTTTGACATTGATCACTTTGTCATTTATATCCCTTGAAAACTTCATTTGAGTAGAAATGATAATTTTTATCTCCTTGTAATCCTCCATTCCAAATATTCTTAGAACCTCCTTAGAATATTTATATTGAGAGATAAATATACCATGCCTTCCTTACATCACCTGTAAACCAAGGGAAAACCTTAATTAAAAAATCATTGATATTTAGAAATCTCACTTTATTAATTTTTTAAAATATTTTCACTAATCTTCATTAGATCAACCAAATATTATGTCATTAATATAAACTATCACCATCATCCTTTGATTACTCTCATTATTGACATATTCATAAAAATAAAATACACTACACTAGAAATCAAGATTCTTCAAGTATTGATTCAGTCTTGAATACCACAATCTTGGTTCCTACTTTAGCCTATAAAGTCCCTTCTTCATATGAAAAACTTTATTCTCGTATTCATGGACAAGAAAACCATCTACTTATTTGATGTACACCTCTTCTTTTATAACTCCATATAGAAATTTAAACTTGACATCAATATGGAAAACCTTGAATTTACTTTTCACTATTATGGATAATAATAGTTTAATTATCTATAGCTTTGACACAGGTGAAAATATATCATCTACATTGATTGTCATGATCTGAGAGTATCCCTTGAACACTACTCATTCTTTTTTTAATCACTATTCATTATTCATTAATTTTTTTTATGAAAACCACATTTGGTCTTGATGACATTCTGCTCACCAATTTTAGTTGAAATCTTATCTTTATATGTTAATGTATTTTTAACTTCATCATGTAGATCATTATTTTCTTCTTCTAAATTTTCCTCAGGCCCTTGTATTCCCCCTAAGTTTCTCCACTCTCCATCACTATCTTCCTAAATCGTCTCATTTTTTCAATATTATACTCATTCACTTCTATAATTACATAATTTCATTCAAAAAACTTCTTATATGATTATTAAATAATTTATAAGCTTTTATTTTTACTGATTAGACATGTAATATCCCTTGATCACTATAATACACAATCTTCCCATGTTTCTTATTATTGATAATGAAACACTTAATTAAAAATATTAAAAAGTTATTCAGAGTTAGATTCTTTCCATACCATTACTCTCATAGAGTATTTTCTTCTCATGGAAACAAAAAATATCTATTAGAGATATAAAAAGAAGTTAGTACTTCTTCTTTTCAAAACATTGTAGGTAGGTCTTTCTCAATAAGAATAATTTTGTCCTTATTTTTTATGATCAAGATTATCCTCTCAACCACACCATTTTTGTAAGGATATCTCATTGTTGATATTTTATGCCTTATACCATGATTCTTAATAAAATACTCCACTTGGTTTTTTGTTATCTTCATGTCATTTTCATTCCATAATTTTAGAATCTTCTACCCAAGAATATTTTAGCATTCCTCTGATACTGATTATTGAAACTAAACATCTAAAACTTGTGAGTAATGACCATTATCCATTCCATCCTATTGAAATCATAAATTAAAAAAACATATTATATCTTCTTTTCGTTTTCCCTTGGGGATATTGGTCTAAAAACATCAACATGAACCAATTCAAGAACTCATGTTGACTTCTGTTCTTTTTCCTTATATGATTTTTGAGTAGTATTCTATTTTGAGAAAACATCACACATGTGTGTATGATAACATGATATATTAGGTAGATCTGAGCTCCATCACTTTTCACCAGATCTTCCAATGATTATTGGCTTAGATTCCCAATTTACTTATTCCACAATCAATTTTATTCTACCTTGGATAAAAATCACATGCATTCTTCTCTACCCAAGTCACCAGATCTTCCCCTTTGTGTTATTTCCTTGTATAAAATCTACACCTTCTTTTCCCTTGATGATAAAAATATTCTTATTAAAGTTTATCACACTCCCCAAGTCACATAGTCGATTAAAACTTATCAATTTGTGACTAATACCTTCAACAATCAAGAAATTTTCACATCTCATATCTTTTCCCCCAAACATGGATTTTCCTAAGATCGTAATATTTAGGTATTCACCATTACCAAATTTGATGACACCTTCATGTTTGATTCATATGAAAAGATCCTTATTTTCTATCATATGGGAAGGGAATATACAATTAAGGATCCCTACATCAGTATGATCAAATGCTTTTAGGTAAAACTTTGCAACCCCTACCTTCTTATCTCTTTTATTTTTGATCCATTTATTTGATTTCATGCTAATTTTTTATTGATATTCTTGATCATATTTGAAAAATGATGGAATAATTTCACCTTGAAAAATTAAAAAACTATTTTTTCATCTCATTTGATGACTCCTTGATCTACTACAAACAAGTATTTTGGGACTTCATTGGTATATTATTATATATTATAGATGAGTAATACATATCCATATGTCTAAATCCTCTAAACTATAAATAGTTACAATAAAATTAATTATTGTATTATTGAACCTAGATTGGATAAAATTGTTTCTCTTATACCCTTAGGTATCTTTTGTCTATGTAATAAACATTTTGAGAATGTCTCATATTTTCACAACAATAACACTTGATACAAGGTGAATTCTTGTGTGATTTTTCTATAACACCTGGTATCCCTTATTTTCTCTGAGTATTTATATTTTGAGTCATACTCAAATAAATCTTCAACTTTGGAGTGGGTTTTTATGGCATAGTGTTAAACATCACTTATTTTTGTTTTTGATCAATCCTTATACAATATTTTTCATTCTGATGTATCTTTTTCTTCTCCTAACAATCATTTTCCTATTTTTATGGACCTCAGTGATCCAAATTCACATTCTATAACACTTCTATGATTTTATTTCCCAATATCATACCAATATTCAATAGTATCTGTTAATATACTACTTTTCATCATAGTCTAGTAACTTTCTCCTCGATATCTTCGATATGTTTGAATCAATGTTTTTACTATATTAGTCAAACCATCAATAACCCTGGTATGTTCTTCAACTTTGAGCTTATACTCAATGACCATCTATGAGTCTTATGTATTTTTATATTTTTTATTTTCAATTTTTTATTCAAATCATATTTCTTATCTTATTTTCCCTACATATTGAGTTTGCAATCATGAATGAATTTGTTGGAATTCTTCATCTTAACTCTCTAAACATTTATCTCTTCAAGAGTAGCCTATAAGTCTTCTTGGATATCAAATCTACCTTATAATTCTCCTTCATAATTTTCTATCTCTTCCCTCCTCTAGGAACTTCCTAAAGCTTCCACCAGAGTATATTTTCTATGGAATTTATATTATTTAATTTCGTATACCATATTTTCTTCTAAAATATTGTCCTCTTGTGAAAGGAGGTTCTTTATCTTGAAGAAGTTTCATTTTTTTACTTATCTTAACCTTAAAATTAGATGAATATTTCTTCATGGGAACCTCATCACCCTCATCTTCATCTTGAAATTTCTTGGAAAACTTTTCACTATAGTTCCCAACTTTTCCACATCAAAAGAACACAAGTGTTAGTTTCCATTTAAATTTTAATTCACACCCTAATCTTAATTTATTGTTTATTTTTTTTCATGTTTGGATTAATTTAATTTTTCCAATAGTTTTTTTTATTTTCAAGTGTTTGGGGGTTTCTCATAAAATTATAATATCAGTCTATAGTAGGCCACATTGTATCCCTAGGATTCCATGTCATAGCCTTCCTATTTCCTTTTCAATTTCTCAGGTGGAATGGGTGGTTGAACCATAGAGCATGGGCTACACCATAGTGGGTTCTATGTATGGGTTTCATATACTGGTAATAGAGGATGACCAAAGTATAGTTCATGGGGTTACACTTTTCTAGGTTTTGTGTGAGGTTTATCCACATCGTAAGTCTTTTGATACACCATGGAGGGATTTTTGAACGTGAAGTTGGAGTTTTTTAAGAGTGGAGTGTATAAGTAGTGATTTTTATAAAGGAATAGAGGATGGGCCACAATGTAGAGGGTATGGATGTACCATACAGGTTGTTTGGAAAGTTACTTCACACCGTAGAATAAAGGATTTCACCATAGTGGCCTAGGGGTCTTCAATGGTGAACTTATTCAAACGATAAGGGTTAAGGATCTATGTTGTGGTCATTAGCATGTTGAGATTCTCATGAGGAACTTTGTGTCATAGGTGTGAGGGGATACATCGTAATTTCCATTGGGGGTTGGGACCCCTAATTATGACCAACATAGGTACTACATGGTGTAGCACGTAGGCTACATCATAGGAGGGCCAATGGAGGAAGCTCCATATCGTAATCCAATGAGCTATGTTGTGGAGCCTGTCTATTGAGTTTTAAAAAAATGAAAACACGATTTGATTTCACAAATTTTTCCCTCCTACCTATACAATTTCATGTGTTCTATTATCTTGGATCTCTAAGAGGATCTCATTCATCCTTCTCTTTAATTATTGGATTGTTCTTTTCGTATTTGAAGGGATTTATAAGGTAAATCCTCATATTCCTCTTCTTTCTCTCTTATTTTCTCTCCCTTTCATTTATCCTAGGTTTATTCTTTCTTTGTGAAACCTAGTTCACTATGAAAGAGAAATATAGGGGTTTTGTTGGTTTTAACCTAGTTTTTTTATGTTTTAGGGCTCGTAGATTGTGGAACTTCTTTATTTGGGTGTTCTCCGCAGAAGGTGACACATTTTGACATGTTTCTAACCTTGTTGGGATGGGTGTTTCTATAAAATATTTTTATTTTGACATTCATAAAGTTATTGTGTTTTAAAAACTCAATTTTAATTTAAATGTGATGATATATGATATCCATAGTGGTTTTATAAATTATTTCCATTAGATTTTAGCTTGGAATAAAAGGGTTTTATTACAGAATTTAAGTATATTTTTTAACTAAATTATTTCATATGAAAATTCTTCATAAAAATTCTTAAATAGGAAAGTTTTATATAGTTTTGATGATAAATATAGGTATTAGTAATAGTTTTTATTTCTAAATAGATAATACCATGTTTTAAAGGATGCTTTTTTTAAAGGGGGTGTTTCTTCAAAATGATTTCCAAAGTGGTATTTGAAATAAAATATTAAAATATATAGAAAGGACTTATAATTCCAATTAAAATTCATTTAAAAGTATTATTTTTTACTTTATAAAATAAATGGTTTGGTTAGTTTTGAGGACCTCACTATTTTCACCTTGTACTTGTTTCTCCCGATTATTGGTTTATTATTTTGTGATGGATATATGATGTGAAAAGGGGATATTTAATGTGATGTTGTTGGAGGTGAGGTGATATATATTATATATGGTTATTAATACATTTTTTGATCATTTTTTGATTATTTAATCACATATTCTTTAGATTGGTCATGGGATCCTGAGGAACTAAGTGGGAGATCTAAACTTATGATTCCCTAGTAACTATGCATGATGTTAGGGTCCCCTCTAGTATGAGATTAGTTTATGTGGGGAGTGATGACCTGATAATTTTGGTGTGGGTTAGTCTTATGGATTTTGTTTTTTTATGCAATATATGATGGTAGTTGGTCTTGTGGTTATATTAAAGTTAGGATCATCTCACTTTAGGACCTAGTGAATTTCTCATGACACTTATTCATTGATTGGGTGTTTATGTGGAGTGTTATGTCCTTTTTTATATCCATTTGATATTGTTTTCATGCCCATTTTATTTTCTTATTTTAGTTATATTATTTTGAAATTGTGGTTCCACTTTTATTGTCCTTTATTCCTTATGGTTTAGTTGGTTTTCAAAATTACTATAAATATGACTTTTGGGAAGTTGTTTCAAAATGAAAGAGGAAATTTTTTGTTTTAAAGATAAAGGGTGGAAATGAGGTAAAAAAATTTCAACATGATTTATTTTAAATTAATTTCCCTCATTCCAGGTTTTAAATCAATTTAAAATAAAGTGTAAATCCAACTTATTTTCATTTTAAAAGGAAAGTATTAATTTTAAAGTGGGTGTATGTGGTTTGATTTCATTGTTGATTTATTAAAAATGGAAGCCTTAATTTCCATTATATTTCAAACTATCACCTATGAAATACTTCATGTGTGAAATTTCATATATTCCTTGGTGAGATCCTACTGGGTCTATTAGCTTAAACCCTGAATACATACTCATGTTTTTGTATACATCCTTTATGTTTTATAAAAGTTCTAAGTTTCATTTGATTTTGATTCCATTTCTTTGGGCTTCCAATGGTGTGTTGAAGTGTGGATATACTTGAGAAGTTTTTTTAGATTCTATTTTGATTTGGTTATTTTCTTTTATTGGCCAATATGGAATTAATTTATATATATTCAGTTTCATTTATTTTTAATTTTTATTTATCTATTTGTGGATGATGTAGGTTTTTTTGTACAAGTGACGTGAATCATAAATGTTGGTTATGTATAGTTTGGTTTATTTCATTATTGCATATTATTATTTCAATTTTAATAGAAATTTGTTATACAAATACTCCATTTAAAATTTTTGGAAAATGATTCACTGTCTTTTACTCTAATTTGAGGGAAACTTCATTCCCAAGTGTTTTTTTATTGATGCCCAAAAACTATTTTATATCCCGTGGGGATTGAAAAAACCCTTTCGATCTAGTGACCATCCGGTTCAGGTGATGTGATAGGTCAGCCCATGTCAGTTTGTTACAAATGGTATTAGAGTATCGATTAATGGTAAGATCTTAGGTTCTTGATATAATCCACTTTTTATTTAGGAAATTCCTTTATAGTCTGGATATAGGAATGTTGGGACTTGATACGGTCTAGTAAACTATATAGATCCCATGCAAAATAGTTTTTAGGACCTCATGAATCCTAACACACAGTCAATGCACAATCCACCAAATCATGTATCTAAACCATTCAAAGAATTTTATCCTATACAGATCTTTTGTTTTTAGCTCTCTTGGTTTTATATTTATTCAAAGGTGGATCTTGATGATTATATATTGATTCAATAGGGTTTCTTGTTTTTATGTGATTGAAATGGATTTTATTTGATATGATATGTTATGATTTGTGTATGATTAGTGTTTTAAAAGTTATTTTGAGTGAAAGGGGGAAATTTTTGTAAATATTTATGTTTAAAATCAATTTAGGGTGTGTTTTTTTAAAATATGTTACTTAATTACACATATATATTTTTATAAAGTGGCTAATTTAAGTGTGGTGTTTAGGAAATTTTTTAAGAAATAAAGAGTTTTCCCTTATGTAAATGTTTTGAAATTTTCATTATGATAAAAATTTGAATTTGTAATTGTAATAAATTTATAAAATGGTTTCTTATTTTGATAAAAGAGTGAAATTATTTTTATTAGATTTAGAAAAGGGGTTGGTAATGTTACAAAGGTTGGGTTATTTAAAAGAAAGGGTAATTTTCTTTCCAAAAGTGTGATTTGGTGAAAGAAATTTTTTGGTTTAAGATTAATTTGTTTTAATTTGAAAGGGTGATGTATTCAAATTTTTTATTTCATTACAATAGGGACTATTTTTTTCAAATTGTGTGGAATAACTTTAATAAGTTCATTCCTTGTATTATTTAACATATGCCACCTGGAATGGTCAATAAATAAAGTAAAATTATTATCTTTAAGTTGATCCTCAATGTGAATCCACTTTTTTGGAGAGGGTCCCTTCAATTCTGGACTCCACCTGGGCTCTGAATAGAGTGGTGGGCTTAGATGTTCTCTTCTCTTGGACCCAGTTTAGGGCCTTTTAAATTATCCTTAGTAGTCGGTAGACTTTCTCTTGAACAAGTTAGTTGTGATTATTCAAAGTTGATTGTTTGATAAAGGGTCTCTTCTGTAGATTTCCTTTTTAGGATTTGTAACTAGGTAAGGTTTTTTGTGATGTTTTAATGGATGTTTTATTTGTATGATTCTTAATATCTTTATTGAATATTTGTTAGCAGTGGGTATTATTTTAATGGTGATTGAAATTTTATTTATTAGGGCTTATGTGTGTGGTGTTAACCACTTGTGGTTTGATTCTACATGGGTTGAACATGAGAACCCCTTGGCTCATGATTGGGTGAATATGACTGGTGTTTCTTTCTAGTGAGCACCTAAGGGTGCAATATTTGATTCATGGGACCTTCGTGAGATGGTGTTCCATGGTTTAAGCCTTAGTTTATCCATGTAAAGTGTTGTAGATAAGGTCTAGGATCTATATTGGTTTTTATGAGGCTATTTGGGGTTTGTTCCCTTATATCTTTTTTATGGGATGTTGGTGGTGGTTTGGTGATGAGCATTATTTATGGATTCCTAATTCTCTTTTGGGTTATGTTTCCTTTAGGGGTTTTGAATAGATTTCCTTGGAATGGCCAGTTATGGTTAGTTATAAGGATTATTTATGGTGATTTACTTCTATTAGCAGTGTTTATTTTTGTTTATACACTTTATAATAATTCTAAACAATAAAGTAACCTATGATAGGTCTCTACTTCTTATGGATTTAGGTTAGACTATTATGACTTAATCAGTGTTTGGAGTTATTTTCCATTGTTTGAGGATTTGAGTTTTATTTTTTTGAGGACTTTGGTCAAATAGTTTTTATAATGGATTTGTGTTTAGTGGTATCCTCATATTTGTACCCTTAATAATCATTCATGACCTATATACCTATAGTATGAAGTTTGGATCTCTGGTCTCTTTTGCCTTATATTTTTTATCATTAAATTTTGGGGGAAGAAAGTGGGATAGTGGGGATAATTTTCACACACTAATTTTACAATATTGTTTATTTTGTTCATGTTTAGGTTAATTTAAAGTTTTTGGTATTTTATAATGTTTTTCATGTGTTTCAAGGGTTCTTGGGTTGTTCTTATGAAATTACAAGTTGATTCTATAGTAGACCACATTATTTCCTACCTGTTGCCTTTGAATTTTATTAGGGAAAGAGTGGTTGTGTTATAGAGCATGGGATAAACATGGTGTGTACTGCATAATGGTAAGAGAGGGTGACCACACTATAGGCCATGCGGATACACCATGGTAGGTGATGCATAAGGGCGCTCTACGACACAAGACTTGGGATACATCATGGAGGGAGTTGTGTATGGGTAGTTAGAGTTAAATAAGGGTTTTGAATATTTTAAATACTCCATGTTTGAGGTTATTTACTATTTTATGGATTATTTAAATTTAGTTAATGTTTAGATTAATTCTTGGGAAGTTTCTGGATGGTTTTAAAAGGTTTTTGGAATCATTTTTTAAGGTGCACGATTTGATATTGGATAAGAGAAATTATTATTAAGTCCCTAGGAAATCATGTGAGGTGTTTGGGGGTTATTGGGTAGGAACACATTTGAATCATAGTTTTTAAAAACCATGAATTTAGCCATATGACTGGTAATTTTTTAGGACAGAGTCAATTTGGATGGTTAGTGCATAGTTTTTCAAACTGTGTGGCAGAACCATGCAACAGGAAAATAATTTTCTGGAAATTGAATTTAAAACCCAAAATGTCTAAAAAACTTAATTTTTCCTCATTTGACCTATGATTTGAATTTCCATGGTTCTTCAAGTTAATTTTTGGTGATCTTCAATATATTTACTTTGATGAAATGGATTCTTTTATTGTTTGATCATGGAAATAAAAGGTTAGGACTCTGTTATTTCTTCCCATCATGGATATTCTAGGCTCTTCTTAAATGAAATCGTAGATTAGAGTTTTTATACATGGATATATGAGATTGGATGAGTTTTTATTGGAGTGTATTGGGATTTCATAGAGAAATAAAAGGAAGGGGTCAAATCTATAGGGTCATCTAAATAATTGTTGTGTTGAATGGATCTAAGGTAGTTATTTATTCCCTCATTCCTCTGTTTTTTAGAATTTGAAATCTCTTATTCCTTTGTGTGATTCATACATGTTCGAACAAAAAAATTATTACTGAAACTCTACTATATTTTCTGAGGTTTGTTCTCCTTCTAGGTTTTGGGGATTTGGATAACACCAAATGGGATTTAAAATTGATGGTTTTGAAAAAGGAAAATTGTGGTTAATCAAATAGGTTCTAATGGGTGTTATTGACATGGTTTGGGTTGTGTTTGTTCTTTTTCATTGGGAAAATAGATCATGGATGGATGTTACCATGATAACAAGACTATTTTGGGAGGTCAGGTTATGAATGACTGTATATGTGTGTGTGTGTGGATACATAAAATTTCCATTCCAAGATGTTTAAATAAACTATTTATGAATGGATCATGTATGTAATTCATAATTATAATGACCCAAGTTTTTCATACATAGATGTTACATATTTTTATATGAATATTCATTTCATTATAAAAATACATGTCTGAGGATCATAAAGGTCTAGTGTCTTTGTAAACTCAGAAACATAAACAACTAGTTTATAAAATATCTACATTATTGCTTAAAAATTTCTTAATAATTAGATACCTTTTATCATATAAAACTTAACATCTTTCTTCATATCCTATGGAAAGGAAGCATAAGAAATGGGTGAGATCAGATGCTCAGTAAGGGTATACATTGAAGATATAAATTTATTATCTTATGAAGTAATAAGATAAGAAATATGGGTATTTGATCATGATAATAACATATAAAGTTCATACCCAACCTATCATGGATCATAAACATGACTTATGGAATAAAAAATTAACATGATCCATAAGAATGAAACTTCCTCATAACTCATTATTGAACCATATGTTCAAGTCATAAATGTGTCTGGAATCATTATAAGTATATAAAACAATTTTTATATGTTAAGGTTAACTACCAAGACTCTCATATCAGGCCTTATTAATTGTTTCCTTTAACAGATCAAGCACATTGACTTGTTTCCTATCACAGATGAATCACATCAACTTTCTTCCCTTAACTATCTCATGAGATATAATTCATTACCCAATTCATTGGAGGCAGATATAGGTCTCACCCATCACTTAATGAAAACTATAAATATGTGTTACATAGGACCATAAATCATTCATCACAGCATAACCCATGTACATAAATGAGTTTCATAAACACTTCATCATAACATAACTAATGGAAAATAAATAGTTTTAATAAGTATCATTCCATAATAAACACAAACCATTCATATAAATAATAATAATTGTATCCTTGGTTAATATCCCCAATAATTCATAAGTAATAGAAAATAATGTTATCTTAAATGGGAAATTATTTTTTTGAAAGATCACTTAAAATAATTCTAGAGTAAAATATCTTTTCCTTTATGAAATCATTTTTTTAAAGAGTCGTTCAATTATAAAGAAAAAAAATTCTTTGAAAATAACCTCATAAAATTTTAAAGGAAGATTCAAGTCATTAAGGCTTCATGAAAGTAGAAAAATTTGTTCGTGCTATATAAGTTAAAGAAACATTCCTTCTATATATTTTTTAGAAAAGTCACAAAGAGCCTTGTTTAGAAAACGAAAAAAATATTCTTTTAAAACCCTTTTGTAAAAATTCAAAAATTGGTAAAAATGAATCTAAAATTCATATGATAATATTAAAAACCTTTTTGAAAATGTTTTTAGAAAACATGGACATGAAAGAGAAATATTCCCCAATGGAGTCTTAAAACGAAACAATCCCGAATATTGATGAGATTGTGAAATAAACCCTTACCACTTTATAATCAGTAAAATTGTATACCCCATGAAAGAAAGAAAATTATATGTAAATTTAAATACTATAATATTGAGAAAAATACTCATAAAAATAATCATGGGTAGTATATACACCACACAAAAGAAACAGATGGTGTATAAGGTGTGTGTCCCATAGAAATAAAAGTGAGACAAAAATCTCTTACCTCAAGTCTCACTTTTACTTATTCATGTTCAAACATACTCTATAAAAAATATAGATTTATTATACATTTATTCTATAACCATATATAAATAATACCATGTATTATTTTTTGATACATCTTATCACCTCTTTATTGAAAATTAAAATCATTGTTCGAGGTGATATTTTCTTATTTTTCCAAGCATATTTCGGATTGGCAATCCATATCCTTATACTTTTATCATGGTATCATAATTTATAGAATTATTATTATGTTATATATATCATATATATTCATAAAATTCATCTTTATTACCACCCATGTGAAATATATATGAAAAATTAATCACATTGAATTGTGTAGATGGTAAGCCATATGTACCCATGAGCGGCGTTATCATTTCCCAAAATATTATGTGGTAAAAAGGTAGATATTATATTATAATTAAAAATTTATAATTATTTCTTAAATATCATATATAAATATTAAACCCATAATAATTCTCACTCAGAGTGATGGTGATGGAAAATGAATTGTATCCCTAAATGGAGACGGTAAGTTGTACGTACGTACGAGCGATGCTTTCACTTCTTATATGATGGGAAAGTGGTTGTATAATGGTATGTTAATAATAATAATAATATTTCATCATATTTATTATTCTGAATTTATTATTTTATGATATATTTCACAGATTTATATGAGGTATATAAAGAGTAGAAAAGGAGAGTGAACAGTTTGAGTGATTACCTCTTCTTCAAAATAACTCCTTTAGACCTCCTCTAAAGGACTATCGAGTAGTTTATTTATGAATACAATAACCTATAGAATATGGTTATGGATGTGGATAATATAATGTTTCATATTTTTTTGAGATAGAATACTAAAATTTGTGAAATGAGATGAGGGATGAGGTGTCCTTTTATAATGATGGTGAGTGTAACTTTTTTAATTTCTCAACATATTAAATTATAAAAATTAAATCTCAATAAAAATACCTAAAAATGGAAATATATTATAATATAATATGTTATATAGTGGTAATACCATCAACCAATATATTTTATAAAAGTTTTGTTAAAATTTTAGACCTAATCTTTTTTATTAACCCCTAGTTAACCTATTTTAATTATAATTACAGTAACAATATTTTCAATATTAAAAGGTATATATTTTTACTTATAAGGTTTAAATTGACCCATAAATGTTAAATTTTTAATATATTTTACCATAAATTATCTTCTTTGTCCTTAATTAGGATTTTTATGATTTTTAACTAATGTAATAAAATATTATTTTCGTCAAATATCATTAGTGTAAATTTTGACACTATTAATTAAATTAACTTTAAGAAAATAAATATAGTAAGAAAACCTAGAAAACAATAATTTAATATACCCAAAATATGTCATATTAACCTATAAAATTAATATATAACCTTAATTAATTATAATAATAATTATTTTAATATTTTTAATATCACTTAATTGATTTTTTTCATTAATTGAATAATTACTACATCATCATTGTGTAATCATTTATGATAATTATTTCATCCCTAAAAAATAAAAATAAATTTCCATGATTTAGATAAACCATATATATTTCATAATAATATATATATTCACTAATACCTTCTATTTATCCCCATATTAAAAATATTATACTTATTAAAAGTAAGAGAATGACATTTTTTCTCTCTCTTTGATTTTAATAATATCCAAGTCATTTTCATGGATAAGTGTCCATTAAATTTTTAAACTTAAAAAATTATTCTTTAATTATAAAATTATATTAATCAAATAACATTTAGGTAGGTTTCAGGATAGTTTTATAATATTTATAATATTATTTTTACCCTTAATTACCAAATTTACCCTTAACCGTAGTAATAAAAATTACTAAAGTTACTATTCATATTGTCTAATTCCTAAATTTGGACCTCATGATTCCAAATATAGAATCAATTTTCTCAAATTAAATTTACATAATATTTATAAATTAATTAAAAATTAATCCCGCATATGGGACCAAACAATGGGTTTTTAAAGTAAAAAATGTTCAAATGCTTGGAATGTTTTTATATCCAGTTTCAATATAAAATTGATTCCAATAAACCTAATTAGATTAAATGATATAAAATTGATATAATTATACTTTAAAACCAATAAAAATATAAGTACCACTATAAATCATTTATAAAAATAAAATATGTTTTTAATTAAAATCCAGTATTCTCATAATTCATCAAAACATGAAAATTTCCAGAAAAATGAAAAAAATAAACCAAAGTAAAATTTTATATCTTTATTTAAAATAATAAGTTTATTTTGTAAAATATAATTTATAAAATCATCAAAAAATATATTTAAAACAAGTAAACTATCAAAATATGAAAAAATTTCCTTTTTAGAGAAATACATATTTTATGAATAAAATTGGATTTGTTCTAATATCATAACTAGAAAAAAAATTGGATAAATTTCCAAAATTATATTGAATATTTTATATATATATTTCATTAATATAATAAAATTACATTATTTTATTTATTTTATTGTTATAAAACACTTGTGCACATTTAAATAGTTTCTTAGAAAATGATTTACTTTTAATTTCAAAGGGGTTTTACATGTGTAAACCATAATTTCATAATTCAGTTAATAATATTTATACCCTTAATTATAATGTCTGGTTTATAATTTTATTATTTAAATAATTATAAAAAAATTATGTTTTTTATAAACTTATTGTTTCATGTAACGCAAGCTAAGCTAGTGTTGCGTGTAGTGTAAGCATAACTTGGTGTAGCGTATAACCCAATACATCAAAGAAATTTAATTTATTTAAAAAAATGTTCATAAAAAACTTGTGTTGTTACATTCTACCCCCTTAAAATGAATTTTTCCTTTGAAATTTGTCACTCATATAAAAACAGATGAGGATACCATTGCATCATCACATCCTCAGGTTCCCATGTAACTTCCTCAAATTGGTGGTTTCACGAAAAAACTTTAACCATATATGTGGTATTTTTCTCATAGTACTTTATCTATAAAATCTAAAATCTCTTTTTTTGTTTTTTTCTCATAAGAAATATCTTGGTCCATTGGTACTACCTCTGAGTTTATTACATGTGAAGGATTAGGTATGTACTTCCTCTGTAGAGATACATGGAACACGTCATGAACTTCAAAGGGATTCCATGGAAGAGACAATTGATAAGACACCATCCTGATATAATAAATAATTTTAAAAGGACTGATATAACTTGGTCTTATCTTGACCTTATTTCTAAATCTCATTACTCTCTTCTAGAGAGATATTTGTAGAAATATCTTATCACCCACTTCAAACTCCAGATGTTTCTAATGATTGTCAGCATAACTTTTTTGTCAACTTTGAGCTAATATTATGTGTTTTTTAATAAAACTAACCTTTTCTACCATTTACACATATAGATAGGGTCCCAATATCTTTTTTCCCCAACATCATTCTATCACATTGGAGTTATACACTTCTTACCATGGATAGCTTCATAAATAGCCATCTGAATAATGGAGTGAAAACTATTATTATACAAATATTTTACCAAATAAAGGTATTGATCCCAACCACCTTTGAAATACATATATAAATCTCTCAAAATATATTCTATAATTTGGATTTTCATCTCAAATTGACCATATTTCAAAGGATGATAAGTAGTTCTTAAACATAACTCTGTACCCAAATCTTGCTGAATACTTCACCCAAACATTGAGGTAAACCTTAGATCCTAATCAGATGTAATAGAAATTAGAACTCAATGAAATATTACCACTTCCTTAATATATATTCTGGAAAGATGATCAAGATATAATTCTTCTCTAATAGTAATGAATTGTGTAGAATTTGTAAGGAGATCTACTATAACCCATATAGCATTATGGCCTTTAGATGTTTTGGGAAGTCTGATGATAAAATCTCAGGTGATGTTTTCCCATTTTTATTCAAGTGTGGTAAATGGTTATAACAACCCCTTAGATTTTTTTCTCTTATCTTTAACTTTCTAACAAACCAATTACCAAGAAACATACACTACAATATCTCTCTGTATTCCATCCCACTAGAAATATTCTTTTAGATATCTATACATATTTTTACTTATAGGATGAATAGAGAATGATGAACTATAGGCCTCATTGAATAGTTACTTATTCAAATATAGTATAGGAGGAACACATTCATAGTTCCTAAACCTTATTATTCCATCATAATTAAGGTCGACCTCAAGAACATTTTTCACCTTCTTTTTTAGCTTCACATCCTTCTTTTGTGCCTCTTTAATCTTCACTTTGATAGATTGTTGAATATTAATTTGGGATAGATAATATTTCCACCCTTCATTTATGATTTCCAAAATCCATCATTTAAAAATATAAAAATATTATGTCTTTTTTAATCCTCATTATAGATAAGCTATTATGGTCCTTTCAACTCAAAGCATCTGACACCTTGCTTTCTTTCCTAGGGCGGTAATGTATTGAGAAATAATAATCTTTAATTAGTTCCAACCAACTTCTTTGAATAATTTTCAACTTTTTCTTTGTGAATATATACTTTAATGTTTTTTATTAGTATATATATAACACTTTTATCCATAAATATAATGTCTCAATATCTTTAATGAAAATATTACCGTAGCTAAATATAAATCATGAGTTGAGTAATTTTGTTCATGAACCTTTAGTTTTTGTGAGGTATAATTTATAACCATGTAATTTTTCATAAGAACACATCCAAATCCATTCTTGAATGTATCACTATAAATTATATACCCTTCTCCACTACATGGTAATTTAAGAAGATGGGAACTGACTAATCTTCTCTTTAATTCCTTAAAATTTTCTTCACATTAACTCGTACAATGGAACTTGGAACCCTTCTGAGTTAACATGGTGTTTGGATTTGAAATTCAAGATAATTATCCACAAAGAATCAATAATATCCATACAAAACAAGAAAACTATAGATTTTAGTTACCATGGTTGGTTTTGTACATTTCTCAATAACTTATATCTTTGAATAATCTACTGATATAACCTTGATTAGACAATAAAAACACATATGTTAATTACATTTTAATGGTATTAAATGTTCATTTTTGATCTTATGGGCCTGAGTTAGTGGATTTTGATTTTGAACATCCATTCTCATCATTTGTGCACTTCATGCCTAATGTACACCAATTTAGGCCCAATAAGTCATCTGATTCTAAGGAATATAATTTTCAATATTTTAATTTGATATTTTTTGAAATGTATCTTCACTTAAATTTAAAAAAAATCATTCAGGGATCAATGGATGATTCATAAAGGATGATGGAGATATTTGGTGATGAAAAGAAACAATTCTGGAGAAGGCAGATTGGACACCATCCCACTAATGAGAATGTGGGGCCCACAATACAGGCCCAATAAAGCCCAAATTTCATGGGATTCTAGAATACATATATAGTAACAAATCATTTTTCAGTATCCAGTGCAAATTCAGCCTCCATGATTGTTATTTAGGCAGCCCATATAGTATATCAAAATATGGGCCAGAATCTATGGCCCAGAAAAACAACCCACCAATTAAACCATATCTAGAAAAAAAATATATCCTTTTGGGCTGATATTTTATAGGCTGTTAGGGGACATCCTGATATTAATTTAAATATTCTATGGCCCACCCAAATTCGGCCATATAGAAGGTTTTTTATGATTCTTTGTTCGGTGGATGAAAGTTGGATGCCTTTTCGGGTCAAGGGTGGAAAGTCTTCTTTCCACAAACTTTCCACCACCCTAGACCTACCATACTCAAGTGAGATGACTTGTACTATTGGAGGATCAACCCAAGGGCTAAAAAAATGCCTATTTAAGGTAGTGGTGTTTGAGGATTTAAGGATCTTGGGTGTTTGGTTTAATTGTAATGTTATGTTGCCACTTTGTGTTTGTAATCGCATTTCAATTTCCATTTAAGTTACCTTTTTGTACTTCTTTGTTATTAATAAACATCTTTCTCTTATATTATTCCCATTTATTTCATTAAAACTTTATAATCACAAAGCACAGTGATATCTCTTTTTTGTGATGAATTAGTTCACACATAGGTGTGAATTTCATTCACACACACGGAGGAGTGTTCTTTATTTCCACGATTTTAATTTCTTCAATCTAATTCTTGTAAGCCATCTTCCGCCCACCATTGAGAGTATACCATCAATGGAGGGATAACCCTTTAATGGGTTGATCTTAGGAATATGTAAAGGCTGGATTGAATTTTATTATATGAATTAATTGTTGTTAATTGGTTAATTAATTTAAGACTTTCATTCTTCAGTTATTTCCACTCTTCATCTTCACTGTGTTTGAGGAAGCTAAATCCAATTACTAAAATGACCATTTACCTTGAAGACATCATGAATTTGGTTCTATAAGTGTGTATGGGATTATTAATTGAGTTTAGTTTTATCAAACCAGAAAATGGTGAAGGTAGTGTAATTTTGAAGAATGGATTCATCAAGAATTAATTAAACCAAAATTGTCTAAAGAAGTAAAATTCATTAAATCCACCCCTAGAATAATCTTAAGATCAACCCATTTTCATTTAATTTAATTCACATAGGTTTATTAGTGTTCTTTAAAACTATCCAAAATCAAAACCAAGTTGTCCACTTCATAGCCAAAAACCCACCTCATAGGTTGTGTGTCTTAGGTATCTTCTTAGGTCTCAGTGGATTCGACAACCCAATCTAGACTACAAGGACCGTTCTACATTCATATCTTGGGTAAATTTGAGCATGAATCAAATTTTGGCGCCGTTTCTGGGGACCAAGTAAGTAACATAGACCAACAACCTTCTTTCCTCACCTCCATTCTTCTATTCTCACCCAAGATCTCTTATCTTGTCCCTTTCTCGTTTTTTTTGGTGCATGTATGCCTACACCAGCGATAATTCAAATAGACTAGTTAGGGTCAAAATTCCTAGGATAGGGGAGTCAATTGATCATAGGGGATTGTATCCACTAGATCATAATCTTCATAATACTCTAGAATCAAAAATTGAACCAATTCTAATATAGGGTCTTCCAAGAAATCAAATTGTAAATCCTGGGGGAAATCAAATGGGGAACCAAAACCAAGAAGCTCGAAACCTAGGGAATGTAGTCGATCAAACCATGAATGACTACCTCACTCCATCTTTGACCAATTCCCCCTCATGCATTAGACACAATTCCCTATGATATTCCAATTACATATTTAAACCCCATTTTCTAAACCACCTTCTAACCTTTCACGGGATAGATTCTGAGATGGCCTACCTTCATGTTAAGCAGTTCAATGACATTGTAGAAACCATGTGTCCCCCACATAAACTAGAATCGAATAAAATGATACTCTTTCATTTTTTATTGAAGGATCGAGCTAAAAATTGGCTAAAAAACTTGATACCTGCATCAATCCACTCATGGGACCAATTACAAAGAGAATTCTACCAAAAATACTTTTCCCACAACAAAACAATTGCACTTAAAAAGAGTATCCAAAACTTTTTTGAAAAAGAGGGAGAGTCATTCTATGAAACATGGGAGAGGTTAAAAGACACTCTAAACATAGTTCAACACCATGGTTTTTCTATACCTGAACAAGAGAGAATTTTCTATGAAGTTTTGGGTCTGGGGAACAAACAATTCATTGACATGATGTGTAATGGGACATTTAAAAACAGAGCCCCAAATAATGCTTACGAGTATCTAGAAAGCCTTTCTGAACAAAACCAAACATGGGGAACATCACCTTATTCTGAAAATCCACAAAGAACTACTAGAATTCATACACTTAGAGAAGAGGAAAGCCTTAGGGCTAAACTATCAGCACTCTCTAGGAAGGTTGAAGAGATAGACCTTAGGAAAGTCCATGAAATCCAAACTGTTGATCCTGTTTGCACAATTTGTGACAAACATGACCATAAGACAGACAACTGCCCAACCATTCCATCCATCAAGGATGTTCTTTTAGGTAGACCCCCATTAGAAGTAAATGCCTTGAACTTTCAAAAACCTCAATACCAAAACAACTTCAACCCAAGGTATAATGACCACCCAAGCTTCCACTGGAAAGATAACCAAAAACCTAGCCAACCACAGGGACAAAATTCTTACCACTATCAGAACTACCAATCCTATAACCAGTTACAAACCCAACCTATCCAATACCAACAGCCACCAGTCCATTTTCAACAAACCATCCCACCTCCAAAATATCCCCCGGGATAAACTAATATTCTGAAGCACCAACCCAAACTGTTCCACAAATCCTACTAGAACAACAGTGCAAACAAATCAAGAGGATGAACTCAGAAGTCTCTTCCCTAAAACAAGAACTTCAAACCATCAAAACTGGAAAGGCACCCATGCCTACTCAGGTGGTGCCATCCTCAACTTCAAGGGGAGAGTCAAGTTGCACTCAAACAACTCATGAACAACTAAAGGTTGTGACTATTTTAAGAAGTGGGAAATCAATTGATAAACCTAAACAACTAATTCAGAACCCACCTGAAGATTCAAACTTGGATTAAAATTCAAATTAACCAAATGATCAAACTGAAAAACATGATAACATTGACAAAGAAACAACTCTTCAACAAACAACCCCACAACCTGCACCATTTCCTCAATATATGAGGGGGAAAACCAAGCCTGAATTGAGTGAAACATTGAAGGAAATCTTCTCATAAGTCAAGTTGAACATTACTCTTCTCGATGCAATCCAAACCATACCTACCTACTCAAAGTACCTTAAGGACCTGTGCACTTTTAAAATAAAATTGTCACATAAAAACCAAGTCCTTTTGGCTGCTAATGTGAGTACCACCATTCAAGGGACCATTCCTCCTAAGTTGAAAGACCTAGGTTTCCCTTAAATCAATGTTGAACTAGGAGAGATAAAATTTATCAATGCCTTGTGTGACCTAGGGGCTAGTTTCAATCTCATCCCATATGTTGTGTACTGCCAGTTAGGCCTAGAAGAGCTCTAACCCACATCTGTCACACTTCAACTTGTTGATCGTAGAATTAGGGTTCCAAAGGGGATTTTAAAGGACGTTATGGTAAAGGTTGAAAACTTCATCTACCCTAATGACTTCATTGTCCTTGAAAACCATACAAACTTAGGAAATAAGGAACAAACCCCAATCATCCTTGGTCGTCCCTTCCTTGCAACAATCAACTCTGTTATCTGAGTCCGAAATAGGAACATGACCATCACCTTTGGAAACATGAGTCTAGACTTGAACATCTATAATGCAAGCTCACAAATAGGGGATGATTAGGACATTCATGAAGTAAACATGATAGGAAGCATTGATAATGAATCCATAGAACATAAATGAATATTTGATGGGTGTTTAAGTCAGGATGAGATTTATTTCCTCTTTTCACATGAATGAAGTTTATTTACTTGGATTGAATCATTTTCAAATTGCTCTTATGATGAAGTCTTAGGTCCAACAATCAGTGAAAGCTTTCAAACTTCCTTCCCTAAATCTAATCGAACCAATATTGTAGCTGAAACTTCTATATGTGTGGAATCAATACTATCTAAAACTTTAAAAAAAGAAATTGATATTGATCCAATATCCCAATATTCTGATGAAATTCTAAACCAACCTGATCTTGAATTGAAGGAACTTCCCACTGCACTCAAGTATGCCTTCCTAGGGGACAATCAAACACATCCTATTATAATTTCTTCTTATCTTGAATCCAATCATGAGAGGATGCTTCTAGATGTCCTTAGGAAACATAAGAAAGCCATTGGTTGGACCCGGTCTGATATTCCTGGGATTAGACCACTTATCGGGACTCATAGGATAGTTCTAGAATCTGATTCAAAGCCATGTTGTCAACCTCAACGAAGACTCAATCCTAATCTCATGGAGGTAGTAAGGAAGGAACTTCTAAAATTGTTAAAAGCTGGTATCATCTACCCATAGCTGAGAGTGAGTGGGTGAGCCCAATTCAAGTGGTTCCAAAAAAGGATGGAATCACAATGATAACCAATGAGGATGGAGAGATTCTTCCAACAAGGGTGAGTAGTGGATGGAGGGTCTACATTGACTATAGGAAGCTAAACTCATTCACCAAAAGAAACATTTCCCCTTACCATTCATTGACAAAGTCCTTGAGAGAGTGGCAGGTCAGGCCTTATACTATTTCTTATATGGGTACTCAGGGTATAATCAAATTGAGGTCTCCCTAGAGGATCAAGGGAAGGCTACATTCACATGTCCATTCAGAACCTTTGCCTTCAAACGCATGCCCTTTGGTTTATTCAATGCTCCTAGAACCTTCCAACGGTGCATGATGGGAATATTCTCAGACATGGTATGGGATTTTCTAGAGGTCTTAATGGATGACTTCTCTGTGTTTGGGGATACTTTTGAGGGATGTCTGTGGAATGTAGAGAGAGTCTTGTCAAGATGTGAATAAAATAATCTAGTCTTAAACTGGAAAAAATGCCATTTCATGGTTAAAGAGGGATTAGTTCTAGGCCATCTGGTCTCGGGTAGGGGGATTGAAGCTGATAAGGCCAAGGTTGACATCATTCGTCCCCTTCCATCACCAAAAACTTTCAAGGAAGTGAGGACTTTCTTAGGACATGTTGGTTTCTATTGAAGATTCATCAAGGACTTTAGTTCAATCTCCCGTCCCCTTGGTGCTCTGCTAGTAAAGGATGCTCCATTTGTTTGGACAGAAAGTTGTGAGGGTTCATTCTCAACCCTCAAATCCTCTCTCACCTCTCCCCTCATCACGAAATCTCCAAATTGGAACCTTCCTTTCGATCTTATGTGTGGTGCCAGTGAATTTTCTATAGGAGTTGTGTTAGGAAAACGTTGTCATAAAAATCCTTATGTCATTTCTTATGAAAGAAAATCCTTAAATCATGCTCAAATCAACTACACCACCACTGAAAAGGAGTTACTTTCTATTTTGTTTTCCTTAGAGAAGTTTAGGTCCTACCTCTTAGGATTCCCCATCATTGTGTTCACTGACCATTCTGCACTAAAATACATATTCCAAAAACAAGATGCTAAGGCTAGACTGATTAGGTGGGTCCTTCTCTTATAATAATTTCACCTCAAAATCAAGGATAAAAAGGGTGTTGAAAATGTTTTAGCTGGTCGCCTCTCTAGGATGGAATTCAAAGAAAACTCAAATCACCTTTCTGTGTCTGATTCATTTCCTGATGAACACCTATACTCTATGAGTGACTGCCCTTGGTATGCTGACATAGCCAACTTATTAGTTACAGGAGTAATTCCAAAATTCTTAGGGACTCAAGCTTGAAGAAAATTCCTTTCTGATGTTATGAACTATGTGTTTGATGATCCATACCTCTATAAGTTTTTCCCTGACCAAGTCATTAGGAGGTGTGTCCCAGAATCTGAACAAGAGTCCATCCTTAAATTATGTCATAGTGAGGCATGTGGAGGTCACTTTTCCTCTAAAAAAACTTATGCTAAGTTTATTCAATGTGGTCTCTTCTATCTCACCCTCTCAAGGGACTCTTACACATTTTTTCAAAGTTGTCCTAGGTGTCAACAAGTAGGGTCCATCACAAAAAGGAATCAAATGCCACTCACTCCCATCTTAGTGGTTGAAATATTTGATTGTTGGGGAATTGATTTCATGGGTCCCTTCCAAAACTCTAGGGGATACCTCTACATACTCTTAGCTATTTATTATGTCTCAAAATGGGTTGATTCCATTCCCACTAGGAAAAAACTGTCAACCCCTCTAGGAAAGATTGGTCTGAGAAACTCTTAGATTCTCTTTGGGCCCATCGAACCGCATATAAAACTATTTTAGTAATGTCCCCATATAGGTTGGTTTATGGAAAAGCATGTCATTTACCTGTTGAAATTGAGCATAAGGCATTTTGGGCAATCAAAAAAATGAATTTCGACATTTCTTTAGCTGAAGAAAAGAGGAAATTAGATCTTAATGAACTTGAGGAACTTAGGATGGAGGGTTATGGAAATTCAAGGATAAATAAAGCTAGAGTTCAATCCTACCAATCTAGGAATATCAAAGTCAAACATTTTTAACCGGTAAAATTTGTTCTCTTATATAGTTCAAAACTTCATTTACACCCAAGAAATTTAAGGTCTAGATGGGCAGGTCCTTCCATAGTGCATCATGTGTACCCCCATGGGGCAGTAGAGATTCAAGATCCCACTAGTGGTCACATTTTCAAGGTCAATGGTCATAGGTTAAAACCACTCCTTTAAACATTCAATAAACAGGAAATAGAGGTTGAGTAAACTAAGCCAACCTATGAACTGGAAAAGAATTGATAGATTTAGGATCCATGTCGGGCTAATGATGTTAAACAAAAGCGATGCATGGTAGGAAACCCGTGGTTTTCATGTTTCTAATCTTTCTGAATCATATTTATTTTTTCAAATAAGATTAATTAATCATTTTGATATTTAAAAAAATAATAATAATAAAATAAAATAAAAAATAGACTTTTGACCTGTTTTTCTATTATGACTGTGGATGGGTACGAAAGGGGGGCACCATATTCATCTGTGTCACATGGTGTGATCCTTGTGTAATACCATACCCATAAATTTAAAAAGAAGACAATTTTTCATCAGTTTATTTTATTTTTTATATATATACTTATATTGTACTTATATATATATATATGTATACTGTTTTTTTTTGTTTTCCTTTTTCCACTATGGAACTCTACAAGCGACATAGATATAAAAGGACTAAATTAGAGCAGAAAAAACTTCAAACTTCAACCAACAGGTGACTTCATTACATGATCCTAATATTTCAATTTCCTTATTGAACTCCCCTTTTATTCCTCTGCCCCATTCTAAATTTTCTTTTTACGAAACTAGGGATAGTTTCATTCTAAGTTGGGGGGGTGTGGAAACAAAATTTTTGTTAAAAAACAATGATAAAAAAGAAGTAAAATTCCTTTATCATTCATATAATAACATCTTTGTTCACATTAAAACTACATAGAAAATAATTTTTATTTCCTTGACTCTTAATTTAATTCATGATTAAGTTTAAAATCATTGATTTTGGAAGTTTGGTTGTCCAATGAGAATTTTCATCATTTTTATTTTCATCTATTAAATCAAAATGCCACAATGCATGTCCTCTAGATCGTGGGGTAATAATTTGAATTCTCAGGGTCCCATAATAAATAGCATAGGCTGGTTTTATTTTTATAAATTATATGAGTATTCAAAAAAATAAAAAAATAAAATAATAATAAAAATTTGCGTGTAGAGAAATGGATTGATAAAATGTGAGGCTTTCAGCACTTGGGGATCGTGACTCCAGAGTTGTCTAGCCCTGAGTTTTTCACTCTATCTCTATTTATTGTAATATGATTTTGTTTTTGATCAAGTTAACTTGAGATGATTCCCGAGTATGTGGGCTTTACTTGGTTCCCTAAGGCCTTTGAGCCTGGGAGTCATCGGCAAAGTCTCGCTACATGGGCTAATTTGATTAACTAAAATCTCAATTACTATGGCAACATTGCAAAAAAAAGAAAAAAAGAAAAAAGAAAAAAAGAATGAATACTCATATTAGGATTAAATGTGATTCCACCTAGATCTTCCATGATTTTCCCTTGAATGAAAATGAACCCCCTTATCTATTGTGATTCACAACACATCATTACACCTAATTGAGTTGGATGAATTATGATGATGGATTTGATCAAAGGAATGCGCTTGGGATTGAGATCTTTTTTTAAATTTATCTTGTTTTAAATTATTTTTTATAGGTTATAAGGATATATTTCTGTGTAGTTTACATTGTGAGAACTATTTTTTATAATGTGTTTGAAGAAAGGAATTCAAATAAAATCATTGAAATATTTGCTCGGGAATAGAAAATCTCAAGTTGGGGGTGTGATTATCCAATAAAAACACATATTTTAATTACATTTTAATGGTATTAAATGTTCATTTTTGATCTTATGGGCTAGAGTTAGTGGGTTTTTATTTTGAACATCCATTCTCATCATTTGTGCACTTCATGCCTAATGTACACCAATTTAGGCCCAATAAGTCATCTGATTCTAAGGAATGTAATTTTCCATATTTTAATTTTATATTTTGTGAAATTTATCTTCACTTAAATTTAAACATTTTTTATTCAGGGATCAATGGATTATTCATAAAGGATGATGGAGATATTTGGCGATGAAAAGAAACAATTCTGGAGAAGGCAGATTGGACACCAGCCCACTGATGAGAATGTGGGTCCCACAATACAGGCCCAATGAAGACCAACTTTCATGGTATTATAGAATAAATATATATTAACAAATAATTCTTTAGGATCCAGTGCTAATTCGGCCTCCATGATTGTTATTTAGGCAGCCCAAATAGTATATCAAAATCTGGGCCAGAATCTGCGGCCCAGAAAAATATCCCACCAATTAACCCATATATAGAAAACCATAACTTCTTTTGGGATGATATTTTACAGTATGTTAGGTAACATCTGGATATTAATTTAATTCTTCTATGGACCACCGAAATTCGGCCATCTAGAAGGTGTTTTATGCGCCTATGTTTGGTGGACGCAAGCTGAATGCCTTTTCGGGTCAAGGGTGGAAAGTCTTCTTTCCACAAACTTTCCACCACCCTAGACCTACCATATTAAAGTGAGATGACTTTTACTATTGGATTCTCTACCCAAGGGCTCAAAAAAATTCTATTTAAGGCAGTGGTGTTGGAGGATTTAAGGATCTTGGGTGTTTGGTTTAATTGTAATGTTATGCCCCACTTTGTGTTTGTAATCGCATTTCAATTTCCATGTAAGTTTCCTTTTTGTACTTATTTGTTCTTAATCAACATCTATCTCTTATATTCTTCCCATTTATTTCATTAAAACTTTATAATCACAAAGCAGAGTGATATATCTTTGTTGTGCTGAATTAGTTCACACATAGGTGTGAATTTCATTCACACACACGGAGGAGTGTTCGTTATTTCCGCGGTTTTAATTTCTTCAATCTAATTCTTGTAATCCATATTCCGCCCACCATTGAGAGTATACCATAAATGGAGGGCTAACCCTTTAATGGGTTGATCTTAGGAATATGAAAAGGATTTATTTAATGTTATTTTATGAACGAATTGTTGTTAATTGGTTAACTAATGTAAGACTTTCATTCTTCAGTTATTTCCACTCTTCATCTTCACTGTGTTTGAGGAAGCTAAATCCAATTACTAAAATGACCATATACCTTGGATACATCATGAATTTGGTTCTATAAGTGTGTAGGGGATTATTAATTGATTTTATTTACATCAAACCGGAAAATGATGAAGGTAGTGTTATTTTGAAGAATGGATTCATCAAGAATTAATTAAACCAAAATTGTCTAAAGAAGTAAAATTCATTCAATCCACCCCTAGAATAATCTTAAGATCAACCCATTTTCATTTAATTGAATTTACTTAGGTTTATTAGTGTTCTTTAAATCTATCCAAAATCAAAACCAAGTTTTCCACTTCATAGCCAAAAATCCACCTCATAGGTTGTGTGTCTTAGGAATCTTCTTAGGTCTCAGTGGATTCGACAACCTAATCTAGACTAAAAGTACCATTCTACCTTCATCTCTTGGGTAAATTTGAGCGTTAATCAACCCTCACTTGAGATTATAGTCCCAGAAATAAAACTTTCTAAATCCAAAACATACACTTGGAAAAAATTTCATATATATTCTCCTTTCTTAGGGTCTTCAACACAATCCTCAAGTGATCTTCATGTTCTTTATTTATCGTTGAATATATAATAATATATTCTATAAATAATAACAAAAACTAACCAATATATTCTCTAAAGACTCTATTCATCAAGTTTGTGAAGATATTCGGGGAATTAGTAAGACTAAAAGACATCACTATAAATTCATAGTGTCCATACCTTGTTTATAATGTCGTCTTGGATATATCCTCATTCTTTAACCTCAATTGATAATATTCATAACAAATCTTAATTTTAGAAAAGTATTGGGCACTATGTATTTGATCAAATAAATCATTGATATGGGGAAGAGGATACTTTTTTATTATTATAATTTTTGTAGGCTCTCAATAATAAATGAAAAATGCATTTATCCATCCTTATTATTAAAAAATGGAATAATTTCACCCCAAGGTGATGCACTATATCATATGAATCCATTATTAAGATTCTCATGGAGCTTATTCTTTAATTCCTACAACTAAATTGGGGTTATTCTATAAGGAGCCATTAAAATAAGCATATCACCAGGTATGAATTATATAGAAAACATGAATTTACGATTCAGTGGAAGACCTGAAAACTCTTCTGGAAAAACATCAACAATCTCCCATAAAATAGGTTTATCCTTAATTTTGAGTTTCTCCCCAACAAACTGAGATAGATAACCATTATTTATATGAATTAAGACTCAAAATATGGATGAAATTTTCATTGGAAGTTCATATTCATCCTTGCATCGAAAAAAGATTATAGGTTAATTCAGAATATGGAATGTGACTTCCCTTCCTCGGAAATTAATATGATATCCATATAGATAAATCCAATACATTCCAAGAATCACAATGAATTCAACTATAGGGATAATCAAGAGATTTGTAGAAAGTACTTTCCCCAAAACATTAATCAGAGAAAAACACTAACCATGAGATACAATTGTTATTCCATTAGGATTCTTCACAGCTAACTCAACATCTAATTGTAGAGATGATATTGTGATACCCTTATAAAATTATTTAGAAATAAAATAGTGGGTGGATCCATAATAAAATAATACATTAGATGTTTTAGAGAGAATGATAAGTGTACCTTTCACCATATCATTCTCATAACCCACTTTTGCAATCAAAATATTAAGATATTTCCCTTTGTATTTAGGCTTTATATGTTGTTTTCATTTATCATAAAAAACCTTCAAATCCATGCACCGATTGGCATAATGTCTATATTCCTTGCATTTATAGAATTAGAGTGTTGATGGTGAATCATTTGGTATCTTCTTTTCCACCATTTCATTAACCATCCTATATATTTCCTTTCGACATTAATGGGATTTATAACCCACATTTTCACATTTAAAGAACCTATAAATTCTATTTAAACACTTACCTTGATGTTTCTTCCCACATTTTTGGCATGTAGATAGCTGGTATTTCTTTCCACCATGTGATTTATTTGAGTTTTCATGAGACTTGATCTTTCTTTTCTTATCAAATACATGGTAATGGTGGGTATCTATAATTTCCATTTTCACCTAAAGAGCTCATTGACAAATTTATTATTATATATTAAAGTCTCTTATAGATAACACCCTTCAGATACTTGGTTTTAATCCACTAAAGAATTGGTTAATCTTACTTTCAGTTTGGATAATAATACCAGAAGAGTACCTTGCAAGTCTTATAAAATTTTCCTCATAGGTACCAATGGATTCATCATCCTTTTTCTTCGTCTCATGGAACTCCTTAATATTTGTACAAAGAATAATATGGAATTACTAATTTAAAAATGAGTTCTCTAACTCGTCCCAATCCATGGAATCAATTTCTTCATCTTGCCTTATATTCTTGACATGATTTCACCATTGATCTGCTTAGAATTCCAGGCGATAAATAGTTAGGATAAATTTTTAATGTCCCAAAAATTTAATAATATAAAATATTTTATAAATTTTTTTTATATGTCTCTCATATAATATTTGGTCAGAAGATCCATGAAAATAAGGTGGATATTGCATCATGAAATATTCAACAGTATATTGTTTCCTTCTTTGATCATTTGGGAAATCGGTATGATTCATAACCTGAAAAATTTGCATTAGCATGGAAGAAAGGTTATACATTATATATCCCATAACATTTGGTTGATTGGGTGTAAAATCAGTCAATTGTACATCATGTTATTTATTAACATGATTCCTTCAGGTTCTAGAAATTAAATAAATCCAAAAATCATATTATGAGAAATAAAAAACATAGTAAGGAATCATGAAAAATCATTTAGAAAATTTCTTAAATCATGAAATAATTTATGAAACCTTAGGTTTAACTTAGGTTATTCATAATCATTACCAAAAATATAGGATTTTATCTTATATATAGACTTATCCATAGGGTTCTTACTATGGTTTTCTCATCCTAGTTTCCAAAGGTTAACTAAAACTTTACACTGATATCAACTATAAAGACCCAAGTTTTTAATACATAATTATTACATCATTTTATATGGATATTAATTTCATTATACAAATACACGCCTAAGGATCGTAAAGGTTTAGTGCCTTTTTAAACTCAGAAACATAAACAACTGGTTTATAAAATATCAATGTCTCTCAATTAGTTCTTATTAATTAGATCCCTTTTATCATATCACACTTAACGCCTTTCTTTATATCCTGTGGAAAGGAATCATAAGAAATGGGTGAGCTTATATGCTCAGTAAAGGTAAACATGGAATTTATCAATTTATTCTATTTTGAAATCATAATATAATAAATATGGGTATGTGATCATTAGAATTACATAAAAAGTTCATACCCAACCTTTCATGGAACATAAACATAATTTATGGCATAAAACATTAACATGAACCATAATAAGGAAACTTCATCATAAATCATTATTGAACCATATGTTCAAGTCATAAATGTGTGTGTAATCATCATAAGTGTAGAAAAAAATTCATATGTCAATTTTAACTACCAAGACTCTTAGATCAGGCCATATCACATATTTCCCTTAATAGATCAATCACATCAACTGGTTTCCCATCACAGATCAATCACATTGAATTTTTCCCTTAACTATCTCATGAGATATAATTCATTACCCAATGAATTGGAGGGAGATATAGGTCTCACCCATCACTTAATAAAAACTATACATATGTGTTCCATGGGACCATAAATCATTCATCACATTATAACCCATGTAAAGAAATGAGTTTCATAAACACTTCATCATAACATAACTCATGGAAAAGAAATAGGTTTCATAAGTATCATTCCATAAAAAACATAAACCATTCATAGAAGTAATAATAATGGTATAATTTTTCTATATCCCTAGTAAAGAGTAATTAATATAAAATAATGTTATCTTAGATGGAAAATTATTTTTTTGAAATATCACTTGAAATAATTCTTAAAAAATATCCTTTCCTTTGTGAAATAATTTTTATAAAGAGTCGTGAAACTATAAAGGAATTAAATTTCATTGAAAATAAACTGTAAGTTTTAAAAGAAGCTTCAAGTAATTGAGGTGTCATGAAATAATAAAAATATTTTCATCCCATATAAGTTAAAAAACATTCCTTCTGTATATTTTTTTCAGAAAAGACACAAAGAGCCTTGTTTATAAAATGACAAAAATATTCCTTTAAAAAAAATTAAAATGTAAAACATGGGTAAAATGAATTTAAAAATTAATAGGATAATAGTAAAAACATTTTTGAAATCATTTTTAGAAAACATATACATGGATGAAAAATATTCCCCAGTGGAGTCTTAAAACAAAATAATCCCAAATATTGATGAGATTGTAAAATAAACTATTACCACTTTATAATCGGTCGAAACATATGCATCATGAATGAAAAACTATATGGATACTTAAATACCATAATATTCATAATAAGAGTTATAAAAACATTAATGGTCAGTATATATACCAAACAAAAGAAATAGGTAGTGTATAAGGCATGTGTCCCATAGAAATAAAAGTGAGACAAAAATCCCTTACCTCAAGTCTCACATTTCCATGTTCATATTAAAACCTCTTTTATAAAAAATATGGATTTATTATACATGTATTAAATAAAAATTTATAAATAATACCTTGTATAATTTTTTATAACATCTTACCACCCATTTATTAATAATTAAAATCACTATTCTATGTGATATTTGCTTCATTTTCCAAGCATGTTTCGGTTCAGTAATCACAACCCTTATACTTTGATCATGGTCTCGTCATTTATATAATAATTATTATGTTATATATATAATATATATTAATTAAATTTATTCTTATTACCACCAATTTTAAATATATATGAAAAATTAATCACATCGCATCGTGGAGATGGTAAGTCATACGTACACATAAGTAATGTTATCGTTTCCCAAAAGATTAGGTGGTAAAAAGGTAGATATGATATTATCATTACATAAGTATAATTATTTAATAAATATAATATATAAACATTAAAACCATCATAATTTCTACTCATAATTATGGTGATGAAAAATGAATTGTATCGCTATGTGAAGACGGTAAGTCGTACGTACGCACGAGCGATACTTTTACTTATTGTTTGATGGAAAAGGGGTTGTAAAATGGAGTGTTAATAATCATAATAACATTTTATAATATTTATTATGATTAATTTATTATTTTATGACATATATCATACATTTATAGGAGTTATAGAATAGTATAAAAAATAATGATCGGTTAGAGCGATTACCGCTTCTTCAAAATGGCTCCTTTAGATATCCTCTAAAGGACTCTAGAGTTGGTAATTTGTGAAGACCAAAACCTTTAGAATGTTTTTAGGGAATTTTATAAGATAATTCTTCATAGTTTGGTTGACCAAGAATACTCAAAATGCTGAAATGATATGAGGTAGGAGGTATCCTTTTATAATGGAGGTGAGGGGAACTTTTGTAATTTCTCAAAATATTAGATTATAATAAATTAAATCACAATCCAAATACCTCCAAATGGAAAGTTATTAAAATATAATATGGGATATGGTGGTAATACCATCAACTAATAGATTTTATAAAAGTATTGTTGTAATTTTAGACCTTATCTTTTTTAATAACCCTTAGTTAACCTATTTTAATTTTAACTAAGGTAACAACATTTTCAATATTAAAAGATGGATATTTTTACTTATAAAGAGAGTGAGAAAATGTCACAATATTACTTTTAATAAGTATAATATTTTTAATATGGGATAAAAAAAGTTATTTTAGAATATATTTATTATTATGAAATTGATTAAAATGACCCTAATTATTTTAAAATGACCCTAATTAGATTAAATGATGTAAAATTGATATAATTATACTTTAAAAATAATCAAAAATATAATTTAACACTATAAATCATTTATATGAAAAAGTTGTTTTCAATTAAAATTCAGTATTTTTTAGTATTCATCAAAACATGAAACTTATCAGAAAAATAGAAAAAATTCAACCAAAGTAAATTTTTATATACTTATTTTAAAGAAGAATTTAATTTTGTAAAATATAATTTATAAAATAATCAAAATGTATATTTAAAACAAATTTTCCATTAAAAGATGGGAAATTGCCTTTTTAGAGAAATACATCTTTTATGAGTAAAATTGGATTTATTCTTATATCATGTCTAAAAACACATAGGATAAATTTTAAAAATTAGATTAAATATTATATATATATATTTCATTAATATAATCCAATAATATTTATTTTTTTATTTTATTGGTATAACACACTTGTGCGCATTTATGTAGTTTTTTAGAAAAATATTTCTTTTTAATTTCAAAAGGGTTTCACATGTATAAACCATCCTTTAATAATTTATTTAATCTTTTTAATTCCCATCATTCTAATGGATATGTTATAACTATATTGTTTAAATAATTACATCAATATAATGATGTTCCATATAAACTTAGTGTTGTGTATAACGCAAGCTAAGCCAGTGTTGCATGTAGCGCAAGCATAACTTGGTGTAGTGTATAACAAAAGACATCAAATAAATTTAATTTATTCAAAAAAAGTTCATAAAAACTCAGTTTGTTTTAGTCGTGATCACATGAAAATTTTGGGAGGCCCATATTATGCATAGGTGTGTATGTGTAATCATGGAATTGATATACCATGATGTTTGGATGAACTTTTTCTAATTATTTTAAAGGAAATGATTATTTTAAGAAAAACTCTTTTGATCACTTGATTTATAGTTTAGAACTATTTGAGTAAAATATTATTATCTATTTATATTTATATAAACTATTTTAAATTTCTTTCTATACTCCTCCTAATATTTTATAAAATTATGAACTAACATGATTTTGGTCTTAGTAGAATATGGGAAAAATCACTTGGGGTTGCCTACTAGGTTATCATACTAACCCCTATATATGCACCACAATGTATATTTACACATTTTCTTTCATGATACAATAAAGGGAAAAAATTTTAATTTAATAGTGTAGAACCTTGATTGCAGCTATTGTGCATGTTCAGTGATGGAGGTTTGATGCATGGTCCTGTTATAGAGCTTAGAGTGGTGCCACCATGGTGAAAGGGACTCTTACTGCTTTAGAGTCTTATCTGTTCTAGTTATTTTGTTTCTATAATTACTCTAATATTGTCTCATTGATTCTCTTGATTAAGTCGATATTATCTCATGCATCATTATATAGTTTTCTGATGAATTGTTTATATGTTTTTCTTCATCTTTGTTCTTGTGTATGGTTGTGTGCATGTGTTTAAGGTTAAAAATATCCCCTTACTTTTCCTATGTTAAAATATTAGTGTTTATTGTAAACCTTTGGTGCCTGATCAATTTCACTGAAGGTCAGTATCACCTCTGACCCGACCTAAGCCAATGGGTTGGGTAGGTATGTTACAAATGGTATCAATTTGGTCGGTCCTTGAGTTGGGATAGTAGAAAGTAGTTAGGATGTGTCAGAATTTGAAATATATTGTCTAAAAATATTTAGCTATTCTTTTTATGTTGGACTATAAGTTTCCAAGGTAGTTCAGGTACAAAAAGTGTTCTAAAACACTTTTAGGTGTGCTTTCATATCATCATAATGGGTTTAGCCGATGAGAGTTTAGTGTCATGCATTATTTAAGAGACTTCCCACTAGGACTACATTATCACATAGTTATTTTATTCTAACACTGTGATATTTTTATTTTCATTCCTTGATATATATATTATTTATCTTGGGATCAAAATATTTAAAATAAAATTAATTAGAAATTATTGATGTGGTTTTAGAATGAAAACACCACCAGTGAGGAGAACGAAAAACCAAAGAGAGGGTGTAGTAGATAATATGGTTCCACCCGAACCATAGGTGAACCAGAAATTATTTTAGAATATTTTTAATTTGTTCTAAGATATTTAAAAGGGGCCTAGGGAAGAAGAACCACCTCATGTGAATCACTCACTAGTGTTCCTTAAGAAAAATCCACCAACATTCTAAGGAAATTTGGGACATAAAAAATAATAAGTTTGGATGAATATGATAAAAAGGAATATTTAAGTTACTTGGAACCCCATATGATATGAAAGTCAAGCTAGCGACATACATGTTGGAAAACTTGGAAACATAGTTGTGGGATTTAACTATTCAAGAAATGTTGGATTTCAACCTTACTTAGGAAGGGTTTGAGGAGATGTTCAATAAAAAAATTTATCCACACATCTTTAAACTAGAAAATATGATGGATTTATTCTAGATGAAATAATGAAATACAAAAGTGATGGAATATACTACTAAATTCACTGACTTGGTTCTCTTTTCACTAGAGGTAGAAAATTGTGAAATGTTTCAGGCCTAGATATTTTAAGTAGGAAAATGAAATGAGGTATGATATAAATTAATTATTTTCTTTTATATGGATTATTTAGAAATGGTACTGGTTGGAGAGAGAGATCTATAAGGAATTCCTAGTGGAGGGGACACCATTGTCCATCCAAGTGTGAGAAAGAACTCAAAAAAAGAAACAAACGTAAGAGGGATGGATACTCCCAAGGAAGTAGGAAAATGGAGAAGTGGTATACTATATTAGCCTCTTATCCACATCATCATATCAATGAACCTAGAATCTTTTAGTGTGGCTCATGTAAGCATAGGAATAAGTATTCTACTGCACAACCAAATAAATTCCACAGTTATGGAAATAAAGGGAATCTAAAGAAGTATTTCCCTATCTCTTTAAATTCATCTAGAAGAGATGGCTCGACTCATCCTTAAGACTTGTATGATTATATTGGACAATCTCATTAGAATAGTTATAATCCCTAGAATCATGTGAATGAAGAAAACTCCAAGAACAACTTAGTGGTATAGTCAACACATTTTTAGGGGATAAAAATTATTCTATGGTGGTCAATTAACAGTTATATGGAGTTGAGCAGATTATTTTTACTGAGAAAGGTAATTCTATGTTATGAGGTACCATCATTTTGAACTCAAATCTTATTTATTTTTTGTTTGATACTAGTGCATCAGATTCCTTTCTTCCTTATCATTTACTTAAACAATTTTTATTATACATCTAGATGATGTCATATAACTTGAAAATTAAGTCACCTCCTGGGAAATGGGACTAAATAGTATTTAAGTTCCTAGTTTGTTTCATTTCCATTCATGTAGCGTAATTTCTCTACAATTTTATGCTCCTAAAGATGGATATTTTTTATTTGATCTTTATAATGGATTGGATAGAGAAATTTAAAGATCACATTGACTGTTATTCTCATCAAGTGGATTTTAAATACCTTAATAGTACCAATAATTTATTCAAGGTGGTTAGGATATTAATGTAGGAAGAGTATGACCTTTAGTAACATTGGATGGAAGTACCTCTGGCCAATTAGCAACACTAATCTTAATCACTACAAATTAAACTAAGAATATGACTCCTCTTATTATAGTGGACCGATACTCGGATGCCTTTACAAATGATTTCTTGAGGCTAGTACATTAGTGGGAAATTAAATTTACTATCAATATACTGCTAGGAACCAGTCCTATTTCACTTACATCATATAGAATGGCTCAAATGAAACTAAGGTAATTAAAGTTACAACTTAGATAATTGGAAAGAAATGGCTTCATCAAACCTAGGAAATCAACTTGGGATGCTCTAGTATTATTAGTAAAGAATTAAAATTATTCAATACAATTATTTTTTTTATTATCATATACTAAACCAAGTTAAAATTAAGAATCAAAATCCTCCTCCTCTCATTGACGATTTATTTGACCAATTAAATGGAGACAAGTGTTTCTCTAAGATTCATCTATGATCTGGATACCATAAACTCATATTTAGGAAATATGATATTTTGAAGACAACATTTCAGATTTTATACAGTCATTATGAATATTTGGTCATTCCCATTGGCTTGAGGAATTCACATGTGGTTTTCAGGGACCTGGTGAACTATATCTTATACAGGTATCTTGGTTTTTTCATTGTTGTATTTTTTAATGATATTTTAGATTATTCTAGAAATAGGAATGACCATGAGGATTACTTATAGATTCTGTTGAGCACATTGTGTGGTCATTTATTTTATTCTAAATTTTCTAAGAACAACTTCTAGATTAAAGAAGTTCATTTCCTTGGGAACATTATTTCAAAATAAGGAATATCATTTGATCCAATGAATGTTAAAGCATTAATTTTTTATAAGACACCCAATAATGTCTTTGTGATTAAAAGTTTTCTGGGATTGAAAGGTAATTATCATCACTTCATTCATGATTTTTTAAGGCTTTATTATCCTATGATTGGGTTGAAAAGGAAGGTAATTTCATTCATATGGGATGAAAACTATCAAAAATCCTTCCATGATCTTAAATCGCAGATCACTTTGACACTCATACTCATCTTTATATAACTAGTTCCAGGTTATTTTTTTATTGTGATGTGTCTATATCACGTTTGGGTAGTGTTCTCGTGTAGGGAGATCATGCGGTGGATTATGTGTAAGGACCCAACCTTAAAAATTACATTATATACTTTATTTAGAATATAATTCACTTTATTTAATTCCAAAATAACTTTTTTAGGTTTTTATTTTTTGATAAATAAGAAAAAATCTTACATAAATAACTCATAAATTAAAAAGTGTAAACTTTTACTTGGTATCCTTTTTTCAAAAAAAACAAAACATTTAAGATATAATAAGTTTTATTTTAATGAACCATCCTTACACTTTTCATCTTGAATTCATACTTTTCCCTAATAATACTTAAAACCCTATGAAAAAAAAAATTAAATATGGTATGAACACTAAACTCTTAGTAATGGACATAAAAAGAAATAAATAAACTTATTATTCCATGAACACTCCTTAAAAATTTCCTTTTAAAAAATAATGTTTGGGCTTAAAAGAAACATTTTATTACTTAACAAATAAACTTATATGCCCAAATATTTTCATAAAATATTTCATAATAAATATTAAAGGTAAAATAAAACTTATAAAGGTTAATTTGAAATCATTAAAAACTCATAAAATTTGTCTAAAAAATATACATTTCACCCTTAAGAAACATCAAATAATTTACTTTAAACATAATATCATGAGTAAACACATGAGAGAATAGCATAAAGAAAATTGTATCATAATATCATGGAAACATAAGAAATGTGGAAAAAACAAAAAACATAACATCACAATAAGTCAAGGCAAACTTCCAAAACAATATCACATAGTGGTAAGAGTCCCATATTGGATTAGGTTTACTCCTTAATCCCATATATAACATCTTATGAGACAAAAACTTCATCTAATTCATTAGAACACAATCTAGTTGATCTCATCATAACATGTTCATGATTATATTTTCTATAAAAATGAAATCAATCATAAGGAATAAATATAATACTTATCCATGGAGAAATTTTTGTTTCGTAATCTTGCCTTATATCATAATCAAAGAAATTTTTTTAAAGAAGGCATTTGAGAAATAAAACTAATGCATTTATTACCCTATAAATATAAATTAAGGTTTTTATTTGAATAAAACATGGAAGAATATAAATTAATATGGACATAAAATATCATTTATGTTTGTAGTAAAATACATTGATTCCATATACGTTAGAATAAACATTTTTTGTCTTTTGTAAAGAAAGTCAAAACATTCAGTATAAAATATATAAAAATATTCATTTTAAAAACCTTATAAATAGAGACATAAATTTTAATTTATAATTATTTATTATATATAAAAATACATCTATAAAATATTTTTTAATAATATTAACATGGAATAGAAATATTTAGAAAGAAAAACTTTAAAACATTTAAAATGATGTTTTAAAGTAAAGTATCTCTTACGTAAAGCATTAAACAGATTCCATTTTTAAAAATATTGTACATAAAGTCATAAATGTTCAAAAATTAACTTCACCATCCATTTAATCCAAAATAATAATTTTCTTGAAACATTTATAATAACAAGTACATGGAAGAAAAGGGGTTAGAATGGAACCTTTAAAAGAAAATCTCTTACCTCGAGTCTGAATCATCACATGCATTTTTTATCTTCCTGAATAATAAAATTATGTTAATTATTTATTTTATTAATAAAATTTTTTAATTTTAAAATATATTTTTATTTTATTTAATATCATATTATATTAAATTACTTAATTATTTAAGTTCATGTCATTTTTTTATGATATTCGTCTCATAAGTCCAAAATGACTTCAGCAGGTTGACTATGGTCAATGAGATCATTATTTAATCACATAAAGAATAATAATTATAAAATAATTATCATTTTTATACATAAATTATACTTTTAAAAACAACCATGAAATATTTTTATGAAGAATGAACTATGTTAAAATCATGGAAATGGTAGGTTGTGCGTACGCATGAGTAACGTTTCCATTTTTCAAAGATCAAAATGGAAATAGGGTAAGGGTTATTTTATCATTAAAAGGTTATAATTATATCATTAGTATCATTTTATTTCTTTCATTACACTTATATATACAATCCATTTCATGTGGTATTGAAAAACGAATCGCATCACTTCCTAGATGTGGTAATCTGCATGTGCACACAAACAACGTTATCATCTTTCAATGAATGTAAAGGTAAGAAAATTTATAATATATTAATTTTATAGAATGATAAATATTTAATTAATATTATATACATAAATTAAATCCATCATCATAAATATCCATGAGAGGTGATTATGAAAAACAAATTACATCAATTCATGAGGTGGTAGTCCACGGTACACATGAATGATGGTTTCATTTTCCATTTGATAGAAGAAGAGATAGATGTAGGTTATGAAATTAAAATTATAACATCCAAATATATGATATATAATGATTTTATTATATAATAATGATTTTATAATATTTTAAGGAGGTTTAATAAGAAATAAAACAAAAATACATAGTTGAGAATGATACCTCTTCTTCAGACAACCTCTTTAGGTTTACATCAAAAAATTTCTTAAGAGGGTTTTCTAATCAAAACAAGTACTCTAGGACATGGTAACAGAATTAATAAATGGATTTTTAGGTATTTTCTGATCAAAAATTATTTTTAACTGTGAATAAAAGATGATAAGAGGTTCCCTTTTTTAAGCGAGGGGAGGGCCACTTTTTGAATTTCTTAAAATATTAAATTAATATAAATTAATTTTCATATTCAAATGGATTAAACCTAATATAATTTAAATATAGGATTATTATGGGAAACATTAATGTAATATAATAAAATTTTATAGGTTTATATTAGTTTTTTACCATTATTTCTTTGTTTTCACCCCATGTTGACCCTTTGTGACAATTTCTATGATAATAGTATTTTTACTCATTAGGGGTCAAGATAGTTACTATAAAAAGAAAATTGGCCAATAAATGAAAAAATATTTTATATTTTAAACCATATACCAATAACTTAGATGAATATAAGATTTTTAGATATTTTAAATCATTTAATAAAATATTATTTATTATAAAACATTAATATCATTTTTGGAACAATTCATTTAATTTGTCATTGAAAGCAACATTATAGTAATGGAATTAGAATATAATCCTTTAAAACATAAATAAAATATTATATTTATCTAAAAAAATTATGGATCACAATAACTCATTCAATTTATATTACTTTTAATATTTTTAAAATCATTTATTTTATTCTTACATAAATTGAATAAATACTTTATCTTTGTTGCATAAGTGATTAAGGTAATTATTTCACAAATAAAAATTTTTAAAAAATAAAAATTATAAATAAAATTAATTTATATTTATAATTTATATTTATAATAAAAAATAAGTTTTTTTTATCCCTATAACAAAATATTATAGTTATTAAATGCAAGAAAGTGACATTTGTGTCTTTATCTTTTACTTAAATATTATAAATCAAATAATAAAATAAATATGGAACATAGTAGCCATATATTATATAATTGGATGTAAATGGACTAAATAAACTCATAAAAATGGATAAATTCAAGTTTTATGGTCAATTTTTAGTCCATATAATATTATTTTTAACCATAATTACCCAATTTATCATTACTGTGGTGATAATTATTTACTATAATTACTATTCATAATGACTAAAAATAAGTGGAATATTTATAAAAAATTAAAATCATAATTCCAAATATTTAATCATTTTTTTATTATTAAATTCATCTAATTTTTAAAATTTAATTTAAAATTATACCTGCAAACCGCAATGAAAATCAATTTTTCAGAAAAATAGATTTTTCAAGGAAGAAATCATTTACATCAACTATAGAACTAGTTATATTAATTATAATAATTTCTATTCATATGTATAGATATATAATATATATATTACATTTAAATCATTCATAATTATTGGTTATTTTAATTAATTAAAATGAAAAAATGTTTGGCACTTAAAAATGCTTTCCATAAAAAATGTGTTTTAAGTATAAAAATATATTTATACAAAAAATCCTGAAAATTGTTGATTCATATGAAATTAATTATATTATTATAAATAAAATGAATCATATTTCACTTTAATACCAAATCCAAAATATAATATGTCTTTAAATTACTTGATTTAATGAAAATAAATGACATTTTTATAAAAAAATGATATTATTCATTGTTCACTAAAAAACTAATCTTTTTAGAAAAATACAAAAATTATAATTATAATAACTTTTATAAAAATGATATCATTTTTATAAAACAACCATTTCTAAAAGTTTTATAAATTAATTATAATATTTTTTCACAAAAATCAATAAAAATGATTTTTGAAGAATAAAATAATTCTACTAAAAATTTAGTGAATATTTACTAAGAATTTATCAATAAATTTATATTTAGTAGAACCTTTAAATATACATACATATATATATATCATAAATTAGTTAATACTATTCATACTATCCATTTTAACATCTACGTTATAACCATTATATTTAAATAGTAATATTTCATGGTTTATTTAGGTTCAGTGTTTCATGTCATATATGTTATCGAACATTTTTTTATTTTTTTAATCTCGAGACATAAAATTATTCAACCTTTATAAAATTTCATCATAAAAATTTGAACTCGGGATCAGTAAATAAGTTTTTGACATTTAAAAATACCTTTATTGAATCCCACACCATAAAAAGGGTTAATAAAACATAATCTTGAAAAGAGGTAAAATGAAATATAAAGGTCATCCCATAACTAGGTTTCCAAATAAAATAAAATTAGTGAGAAGTGAAAATATGGACATAGATAAAAAAATTAATGTCTAAATAATTATCTAGAGTAATACAGATCATTTATTATAAGAAATTGAATAATAAAAAAGAAATTTAATGACTACAAAACCATATACCGATGAGGTGTGAAAAACACCATCGATTCATCAAAAATAAATGGAATATGATAAATTTTTTATTTTAAGATCAATTTCCTATATTTATAGGAATTATTTTACCATCTATATGGATAATATAATGAAATATACTTACCTGATAAGTTTAATTTCATTATTTAATCAATTTCCACCACAATACCATATTTTTATCCAAATGATGATTATTCAGGATGAATTTTTTTATGCATGAAGCACTAAAATATTCTTCTAATGGATCACATAATTCAAAAAAGAATAAAAATATATCCCTCCAAACTTTATAAATTAACCAGAACCAAAATGGTAAGAAAAAGGTAAGACTATTCCCAAAATGAATAATCATTCATATATAGAAATAATATATTTATCTCAAAAATTAAATAATTTCACTAATGGTTCAATGTTGATCATTCCAGAAATAACTATCTGAAAAATTATTCAACATATTTCTGACTAGTATTAAAATCCAAAGATTATAATGATTTGATCATATATTCTTCGAGATAAATTTAACATCTACCTCGAAAATATCATCAATTAATCTTAAAGTCCCATACCAAAACATGTATAACATAGTTATATAATCTCCAAGATATGATAATTATTTCCATAAATAACCTAAATCACTATAAATCATGTTAAAATAATATATTCTAACAAAACCTTTATTCCTCAAATAAAATCTCAAAATTATTTCCATAAAAAAAGTTACCAAAATAGGTAATAACTTCAAAAATAAAATTAATCACTTAATCACCAAATCACTTTTCAATCCCATTATTATCTGTATGATAAAAATTATGTTCCCAAAATGAACATAATAATTATATTTAAATAATTTAAGTAAAATAAAATTTTCATACTAACAAATACATCACTTAGGCTAGTGTTAGGAACTGCACCCTTCTTACCCTTTGGTTGCGGGTTCAAGCCATGTGGCCTTTGCTGGATGTGACAGATTATTTCCTAGCCTTTAGGTTTCCTTTTTATTAAAAAAATATTAATATAATTCATATAAAATTTCCAAAAATATGATGAAAATACTAAAAAATAACTTCATCATTAAATAATTTTTTAACCTCAATGGTTATTTTATATCTTTCAACTTACATCCCCAAAATGTAACAGCATTATTATGATATAATACTTCATGTTAAACTTAAGACTTAAATATACCTCAACCCAATAAAATGTCTCTCAAAATATCATTAATCCCCATAAAATAATATCACATAAAAACTCAAAGGGATTTATAAGCCTTTGTACTTTGGGGAAATTTTAAACTTATAAACCCCTAATGGAATCCATAACTCTCAAGATAACCACTCATGAAAACATCATAATCTTTAAAGTTGTCTAAACTTATCTATAATACCAACTATAAGGACACAACCTTAAATATTTCATAATATAGTGTTTTAGACTAGAATTAAATTTATTTAATTTCTAATGATATTTTTAGGTTTATAGTTTTAGATAATTATGAAAAATTATTACATAAAAAACTCATAAATTACAAAGTGGACACTTCTACTAGATATCCATTCTTACAATAAAATAAAACTTTTAATATATAACAAGTTTACTTTTCATGAAACATATTCAAAAAAATTATCTTGACCTCATCCTTGTCCCTTATCATCCTTAAAACCCTATGAAAAAATATTTTAAAATATGGGATGAGTACAAAAATCTCAGTAAGGGAGATAAAAAGAAAGAAACAAACTCATCAGTCCATGAACACTCATAAAAATTTTCCTTTTTAAAAATAATGTTTGGGCTCAAAATAAACATTTTATTACCCAAAAAAATCAAATTCTATACGCAAATATTTTCATAAAACATTTCATAATAAATCTTAAAGGTAAATTAAAACTCATATATGTTTCTTTTCAATCATGAAAAACTCATAAAAACTTCTCCAAAAATTTATACATTTCACTCTTAAGAATTATAAAATACTTTCCTATGAACATAAGCACATGATTAATCAAATGGGAGCATAAAATAAAGAATATGGTATCATAAGATCATGGAAACATAATAAATGTGTAATAAACACAAAATATGACATAATTATAAGTCAAGTATAACTACCAAGTCAACCTCACATGGTGGACAGAGTCCCATAATGGATTAGGCTTACTCCTGAATCCCACACAAAATGTCTCATGAGACAAAAACATTACCCATTTAATTGGAGAACTATCTTGGGGAACCCATCATAACATGTTCGTGATTATTTGTTCTATAAAAATGAAATCATTCATAATTCATAAATATAATAATTATCCATGGAAAGAAAATGGGTTGTATAATCTTGCCCCATATCGTAATCAAAGAAAATTTCTTAAAGAAGGCATTTGAGAAATGACAATAATGTATTTATTACCCTTTAAAATTAATTGATTGATTTTATATGAAGAAAAAATATAATATTATAAAGGAATACAAATATAAAATATTATTTATGGTTGTGGGAAACGCTTTTGACACTATATATGTTAAAATTGAACATTCTATTTGTCTTTTGTAAATAAATTCAAAACATTCTGTTGGTCGGAGTGGTTTACTCAAGAGGGGGGGGTGAATTGATTACCAATTAAAATTTCTGTATTTAAACACACTGTCTTAAAGAACCCCAAATAAAATAATAAATTAAACTGTAGTGAATTTATATTAAAGTAGAGGTTCTGTTAGATTCTCAAGGGATTGATTAATTCCCAGTTAATCAATACAGGAGTGTGTGATTATCTTTTGAAACTAACTTACTAATCTACACTTAACATAAACACTTGCTAATTTAATTATCAAAGTGACTTTAAAAACAGTATTGGTTTTAAAGTGATTAGCAGCGGAATAAAACTTTGAAAGAGATGGCACAAAAAATGTAACCAAGAGGTTCAGTCTCAAGCTGAGACTTAGTCCTCTCAAAATTTTATATAAAAATGATCCACGCCCTGGATCGGGGTTCAACAGTTTACAACTGTCCAGGTCCAAGACCTCTACCACTGTTATTCGTGGGAAACAGTACAACAGCAACCAGTTGTCCAGGTCACACACGACCTCTACCACTGTTATTCGTGGGAAAGAAAGAATGTAAAAATTTGGTAAGGATTTACAAATCCTCCAGTTTAAGTACAGGAGACAATGTATGTGTTAGATACAGCAGATAACACACACTGCTTGAAAAGTATAATAATAAATCACAGAACAAGAGATGTAGAGTTTAGAAATGGTTCTGGTGATTTTAGTGTAGCTCTGGACTCCTCAGAAGTGAGTCTGAGTCCTCTTCTCGTTTCTGTTTGAGAAACAGAGTGTCATATGCTCCAGGTTCATAGACAGTGAAAATGTAGTGGTTGAAGTTCTTCAGTGTTCTTCTTATATGCACAGAACACTTCTCAAGTATGCTTGATTGTCTATGAGCTTCTCTGTGTTCTTGATGGAACTGGTTTTCCTCTTCTTGATTCTTCTCATTCTTGTGTTTCTGGTATATTCCATCCACCACATTCTGCTCGTTGGGCAGCGTAGTCTTCTCGTATTTATCTCACGGGGAACAGGAGACAGAAAAGATTTCCTTTCTGCAGGTACGAGGTACGGGTTCCTGAAATCCTACAACCTTTATCATATATTTGACAAATCATTAAAATGTACATGATATGACCATTGGATAGATTAAATAAAGATAGGAAATAAAGAAATTCAAACAGTGAGTCGAGTGATCGGTAGGTAATCAGCATCGGTAGCTTGGACATCGGTAGCTCAATTTCATTAGTTTCTTTGACTCTATCAGTGGCTCTATGCGTCGGTTGGTATATGCTTGTATCGGTGACTTTGTTTATCAGTAGCTCCATGCGTCGGTAGCTCCATGCGTCGGTATCGGTAGTTGTGAGTCTGTCAGTAGCTTCATCCATCGGTGACTCTTATTGTATCGGTAGTTATTTATACTTACACCGGTAGCTCTATGTTTGTATCGGTAGCTCTGTGTTAAGTATATCGGTGACTCTGTCTGTCGGTAGACTAAGTCTATCGGTAGACTGGGTACCGGTAGCTCTTTATCAGTAGCTATAGGCAGATTACTTATCTGTTTTATGCAGAACACATCTGATTGTGTTAGAATCAATTTATAACTTGTATGAACATGGATAAATGAGGATTAACATATTCCAAAGACTATTTTAAAAATTATTATTGGTTTGATCACAGATTTGAAAGAATTAAAGTATAGATCAATGATACTTAAAAAATATCATAGAGAATGAAAACATAATTGGGATTTTCAACACATATGAATACATGATTGAGATTATCAAAACAGGTGAGGTCAACAATCTCCCCCTTTTTGATAATCACAATTTATGATATGGGCATTTAACATAGTGAAAATATAATAGTAAAGAGTATAATATTGAATTCAATTTTCTCAGAGAAAACAGCATCAGAGATAATAGAAATAGTATGATATAGACATAAGTTATCATAGGTAACAAGCATAAGGTACCGAAGGTAAAAAGAAACACAATAATATCAGAGATAAAATTGAAAATAAGGTAATGTGTCTCCCCTTATTCCTTATTTTTCTCCATGGAAAATATTTCTCATTCTCTAATTTTCCGCTTATTTTTCTCCCGCTTTGTGATAATCAAAAAGTGGGAAAGCATATATAGGAGACAAATAAAACATGAGAAGTAAAAAAGAGTTCTTCTGTATTAGAGCAGTCAGAAAGTACAGAAACAGAATACAAATGAATTCCTATCAAAAATCATGGCCACTGGATCAATCCACATCTTCAACGTGAGATTTTCCTTTGGGATCAGAAGAAGGTTCGGGTGGTGAGGATGCAGGTGAAGGTTTTGGAATGCCAGAAATGATCAAAGGAGGTTGAGCCACTGACACAGAGTCAGGCCTGTAGGTTGAAGATCTTTGGGTGATCATTGGTGTGAGGCTTCGAATAGCTTGAGCAGGAGTCAGCTGGACTATGGAAACAGCTGAGGCAGAAGCAGGCAAAGCAGGAGGTACGATGACTGGTCTGGCATCAACATGCAAGAAGGGCAGCAACAGATTTCTAAAATCCATAATAATTCCTCCTCCTCTTTCCATAGCAGAGATGAAATCATCTTTGTTCTCCATGAATTTCTCCAAGGCAGGAGTCAATTGTCTTAGTTGGATCACTTGTTCTCTAAAAGCTTGAGTTACTGGAGGTAGCTTCATGTTTTCCAACATCAGCTTGAAGTGGTGATCGAGTTGATGCTTGGTGAAAATTCTGGTGAAGTAGTAGTCCACTTTGCTCTTTATGGATTCCTGAGAGGCAGAGGCTTCTCTCATATAATCTTGAACAATCCTCATTATTTCTCTAGCATAATCTCTTGTAGAAAGCACCACTCAGCTCAACTCTGATGAGTCCACAGAGCCACTGGTTGAAATAGAACCAATCTCCTCCTTCATCATTGCTCGAACTAGATTCAGGTCAACTAATAGTTTGGATGTGAGAGGGACAAGAGAGAAGGAAACAGTTTCTTTAAAACTCTTAGACAAACCACTGATTAGGCTTTGAACTTGAGAGTCCTGTAATTGAATGTGATCCTTCACTGAGGTTTTGAAACTTTCAAACACCGAGAAAAACTGGCTTACTACACTCTTCACATAAGCTAGGTCCTTGTCAGCTTGAGACTTGGAGCTCATATAAGAATCCAAAGCATCAACTGATGTCTTGAGAGCTTCAAGATCTGCTTCGATTCTAGAAGACTGAGTCTGGCACTCTTTCACTTCTTCCATAAGCTCAGACACAAAAGAAGATAAATTACAAGCCAGAGAGAGCTCGAAGGATTTCTCTAACATTTTCATTTCTTCATCAAAGCTTTTCTTCATCTCAGCAACTGATACACTGAATGATTCTTTCAACTCATTCTTCATGGATTCAAGATCAGATTTAGAGACAAAATCATTAGGGACAACTGCAGAAGATCCCTTTACTGAGGCCAAACTAACTACAGAATCAGTCATTACTGATTGAATTGAGGATGAAAGGGAGGTTTCCATTAACTTCACTTCTTCAACAAAACTGGATTTGAGGTCCTCTTTCAGCTTATTCAGATCATGAAATCTGACCACATTATCGGGCAACAACTCAGAAGCAAGATCATAATTGGTCTTCGGTCTATTCATAGACATCTCATTATCAGAATCCGGATAATCCAATCCACAGACTATAAACCCTGGGTCTTCTACCCAGTCTCCAAACTCAACAGCTACTATAACATTTCCAAGAACAGATTGATGCTCCCCCTCAATGGGTGCATTCTCATGTATCACAACAGCATTTAGTGCTGGATTCTCTTCATCAGAATCTTCTACTACAAGTTCCATCGGTGCATCATCTAGAAGATCTTCTGATACAGGTACAGCTTCTTCTTTATCTCTTTATACTTCAGCATCCGGCATAGCTGAGCTTCCAATCAAAGGACTCATACTTAAATTACCAGAAACAGACGATTCAGATACATTATCCTTTTCCTCTTCTTCTTGGTGAGGCACAGACTGGTCTTCCTCATAAGTAGACAAAATTTCCTCTACCTTTCCTTTCCTAGAATAAACCAATTCTGCAACAGGACTTGGGGTCAAGTCTGGATCTCCTCCAACATCCATGGGAGTTTCTTCTTCTTCTTATGTTTCATTACTATAAACAGGTTCCTCTTCATTAGGTCTCAGACTCGGATCTCTCTTATCCTTTGGTCTTGAGGGATGATCCACGGGATTAAACCTATCATATATCTTCTGATCATCACTGACCCATTCTCCCTTCCATGGGTTCCAGTTAATTTTCATGTACATACAAACAGTCGAGGTGATGCAGAAATTTTTCCTGACTACAACTGTCTCATACTGAGACTCATCTATTCCTTTCACTTTTATCATTACTGAAATCAGTTTGTCAAAGAATAAAGCATTGGTCTTTGACTTTGGTCTAATCATTCCTTCCATTTGAAACATTAAAAATCTGCACAGATTGATTTTCACACCATGTATTAGCAGATGAAGAATATAGATATCTTGATATCTCATATTTGCAAAATCTCCTCGCCTCGGTATCAACACATGCTGAACAAACTTGAAGAGCAGTCAATTCTCTCCATCCATTTCAGCAGCAACCACTTGCCTTTGATTCCCATTACCGGTCAGCTCTTTTAAGGCGGTTTCATAATCAAAGATGACACTGCTAGGTGGCATTGCTCTTGATACGTACCTAGAGACACCTTCATGGGGTACTTTTAAACACTCAGCCCACTCTACTGAAGAAAAAGACATCTCTTTTCCATTTAAAAAAGAGCTTACCCGATTCTCATTTTCAGACTTCTCGAAGCTTACAAACTCGTAGAACTGTTTTACCAACTTCGGGTAGTATGGGCCATTGTTATTCGAGAAACAATCCACCCATTTCTGGTCCTCCAGAATCTCGAGTACTAACGATTTTCTAGGTAGTATCCATTCCACGCACAGTTCCTTCTCGATTACTATGTCTCTATTCTGCAAGTGAGGATTCACTGATCACTTCCCTGATCTAGTTATGACTTCACTAACACTGGCTTTATGTTGTGTATTCTGCTTCTTAGATTTTGGTTCTACACTTTCATCTCTGACGGTAGGAAGCTTAGTTTTTTCCATCGCGGTTTTAGGGTTCTTGGCTGATTTGGGAGCTAAGGTTCGAAGGTGAGAGATTTTGAGCTCGGTGAGGTAGGAAGTGGCTTAGGCTTAGTTTTATCATTTAGGAATCATAAATAAACGAATAAAGTAAAATAACAAAAAAGGAAAAACGATTCATATTCTTGGCGGCAGACAGAAGTTTTAAAAAAAATAGCATCGGTGAGAAATGATCATCGGTGATAATTGATCATCGGTGAGAATTTCACATCGGTGAGAATTTCACATCGGTGATAATTTCAACATCGGTGAGAATTTCAACATCGGTGAGAATTTTCACATCGGTGAGAATTTCACATCGGTGAGAATTTCACATCGGTGAGAATTTCACATCGGTGAGAATTTCACATCGGTGAGAATTTTACATCGGTGAGAATTTTCACATCGGTGAGAATTTCACATCGGTGAGAATTTCACATCGGTTGTGATTAAACATTCCCAATTCGTGTCTTATGTAATTTAGCCTATCCAAACTTAAAGGTTTAGTGAAAATATCAGCCAATTGATGTTCAGTGCCAATAAATTCAAGAGAAATATCACCTTTTTGATAGTGATCTCTTAGGAAATGGTGTCTTACATCTATGTGTTTGGTTCTAGAGTGAGATACAGGATTCTTAGAGATGTTTATTGCACTGGTGTTATCACAGTTGATTGAAACATGTTTAAAAACATATCCATAGTCCAAAAGAGTGTGTTTCATCCACAGAATTTGTGCACAGCAACTACCAGCAGCTATATATTCTGCTTCGGCAGTAGATAATGCAACTGAGTTCTGTTTCTTACTACACCAAGAAACTAAAGATTTTCCAAGCAAATGACATGTTCCTGATGTGCTTTTTCTATCTAACTTAGAACCATCAAAGTCAGCATTTGAATAACTCATTAACTCAAAGGATTGTCCTTTTGGGTAAAATAAACCTAAGTTAACCGTGTGTTTGAGATATTTAAAAATTCTTTTAACAGCAAGCAAATGAGATTCTTTTGGATTAGCTTGAAATATAGCACACATACACACACTAAACATAATATCAGGTCAACTAGCAGTAAGATAAAGTAAACTACCAATAATACCTCTGTAATTTGTTTGATCAACTGGTTTCCCAGTTTCATCTGCGTCCAATTTACAGGTAGTACTCATAGGAGTTTCACTTTCCTTGATACTATCCAGACCAAAACGTTTTAAAAGATCCTTTGTATATTTACTTTGATTCAAAATAATACCATTTTCATTTTGAAATACTTGAAATCCAAGAAAGTACTTAAGTTCTCCCATTAAGCTCATTTCAAATTCATTTTGCATACTTTTTGAAAAATCAATACATAAAGAGTGTTTAGAAGATCCAAAAATAATATCATCAACATATATTTGTACAACTAAAACATCTTTAGAAATTCTTTTAATGAAAAGAGTTGGATCAGAAATCCCTTTAGTAAAACCATTTGAGATAAGGAAATTGCTAAGTCTATCATACCAAGCTCTTGGAGCTTGTTTTAAACCATACAAAGCTTTAGAAAGTTTAAAAACTTGATTTGGAAAATGGGGGTTAGTAAATCCAGGTGGTTGTTCTACAAAAACATCTTCAATTATAAAACCATTTAGAAATGCACTTTTCACATCCATTTGATATAACTTGAAATCCAGATGTGTAGCATATGCAAGTAAGATCCTAACGGATTCTAGTCTAGCTGCAGGTGAAAAAGTTTCCTCATAGTCTATACCTTCTTCTTGACTATATCCTTGTGCAACTAGTCTAGCTTTGTTTCTAACTATATTTCCAGATTCATCTACTTTATTTCTAAAAACTCATTTTGTGCCTATTGTCAAAGTGTCTTTAGGTCTGTCAACTAATTCCCAGACTTTGTTTCTTTCAAACTGATTTAATTCTTCCTGCATAGCTATTACCCAAAATTCATCATTGATAGCATCATTGATATTTTTGGGTTCTAGCTGTGAAAGAAAAGATTGATGTTCAACCTGGTTTCTTAGAGAAGCTCTAGTTTGTGTTCCTCTATCAAGATTACCAACAACAGCTTCTAAAGGATGATTCTTTAGAATCCTCGTTGATCTGGTAAAGGTTGGACTAGAAATTTCAGGTTCATCTATAGGTTCGGGTTCAACAGAAGCAGATTCTGGAAAAAGTCCAGAACTGGATGTTTTGATAACAGGTTCTTTAGATTTATCATTGATGTCCAGAACAGATAAGTCTTCTTCAATATTTTCAAGAGAGGTTTTAGACTCATGTGGATCAGTTTCATCAAACTTGATGTGAACAGATTCTTCCACACATTTAGTTTTCTTATTGAATACTCTATAGGCTTTTCTTGAAATAGAGTAACCCAGAAAAATTCCTTCATCACTTTTGGAAGCAAACTTATCCAGATTATCTTTAGTATTCAGAATAAATACTTTGCAACCAAAAACTTTAAAGTAATTAACCTTAGGCTTTCTATTGTTCCACAATTCATAAGGGGTTTTCTTAAGAACAGGTCTAATTAAGACTCTATTAATGACATAACAAGCTGTATTTACAGCTTCAGCCCAAAAATAAATAGGCAGGTCATATTCATTGAGCATGGTTCTAGAAATTTCTTGAAGGGTTCGGTTTCTTCTTTCTACTACACCATTCTGTTGGGGTGTTCTAGGGGCAGAAAAGTTATGAGTATAGCCATTGTGTGAGCAATAAGATTCAAAATCTTGATTTTCAAACTCACGACCATGATCACTTCTCAAAGTTTTAATCTTAAGTCCACTAAGGTTCTCTACAGATTTAGAGTATTTAACAAAAGAAGAACAGGCTTCACTTTTGTGAGCTAGAAAATATACCCAAGTATATCTAGAAAAATCATCTACAAGAACATAAAAATAGTGCTTCCCATTTAAACTAGAAACTCTTGATGGTCCAAACAAATCCATGTGAACCAATTCAAGTGGTTGAGAAGTCGAAACTTCTTTCTTTGATTTAAAAGAAACTTTGTGTTGTTTTCCCTTTTGACAGGGGTTACACACTCTATCATTTGGGAATTCTAATTTAGGTAGGTCTCTAACTAGGTTTTTTCTAGAGAGTTTTCTAAGTGAGTGAATGTTGTAATGTCCCAATCTTCTGTGCCATATCCAAGATTCTTTATGAAAAGCATTCAAACAAGTAATATTCTGCTTAGCTAAAGAATTCAGATTAACAGCATAAACATTTTCATTTCTTAAGACAGAAAATACCAAAACATTCTTAGAATTAAAAACTTTGCAAGAATCATTTTCAAATTTAACATGAAAACCATCATCACATAACTGAGAAATACTTAATAAATTGTATTTAAGGACATCAACAAATAAAACTTTAGAAATCAAAATTGAATCAGTGTTACCAATCTGGCCTAGGACGATGATTCTTCCTCTTGAATTATCACCAAAGGTGACAAAGCCTCCATCAACTTTTATTAAACTCTTGAAACAAGAGAAGTCTCCTGACATATGTCTTGAACATCCACTGTACAAATACCAGGTCTCTTTACAAGAGCTCTTTAAGCAAGTTCCCTACAAAACAGATTCAGATGGGAAATGATTTTGGTACCCAGATTTTCTTGGGTCCAGATAGGTTAGCCAATAACACTTTAGGTACCCATATTTGTCTAATTGGTCTCATATAATTTTTAGAATTGAAATTCTTTGAAAGATAAACTTTATTAGATCTATAGCTATGTATATAATTGGTTGAAGCATATGAAGTTCCAGAATTACCTTCATTCTGTCCAGATTTAGAAATGAATCTAGTTTTGGCACTTTTCCTTTGTCCAGGTTGGTATCCTATACCAGTAGTATATTTAGGTGCTATTTGCTTTCCTAGCATCTGTGTTAGTGTATTTTTGCCATTAGTGAACTTCTCTAAGTCTTTCTTGAGTTTCTCATTAGATAGTTTCAGTTCAGTGTTTTCTTTTAACAGTTGAGCATTTTTCTCGTTTTCAATAGTGAGTTCGGTTTTAACTGTAGTGGTGAGAGCATGCTGTTTCTTTAATGACTTGTATTTATCCTTAAGTTCATTACATGTCTCTTCCAGCATATCACAGTACTCAAACAATTAATTTTTAGACCTTGTTCCAGAATCAGAGTCAGATTCTGCATTATCTCCAGAGTAATAGTAATTTAAAGTAGGAGTTTCAACAGTTACCTGAGAAGTGTTTGTCATAAAGCACATGTTTGCCTTATTTTTGTGTTTAGTTTCAGAGCTTTCAGATTCAGTATAGATATCCTCAGAAGCACTCCAAGTAGCCTTCATGGCTTTCTTAAACTTATTGTCCTTATATTCATATTTCTTTTTATACTTCAGCTTTGGACAGTCGGCTTTAATGTGTCCTTTTCTCTTGCACTCATAGCAGACAACATCATCTGATTTGTCATTCTTCTTCCAATCCTTTTTCCATTTACCTTGGTGATCATACTTACCCTTATAATTTGTTTTTCTAAAGAACTTCTTTTTCCTATAAAATTTCTTAAATCTTCTAGCAATGTGAGCCATCTCAGCATCACTGTCAGAATCACTTTCACTGTCTTCACAGCTTGAACTTTCAACTACAGCTTGAAGCTTTTCTTTGTCCTTATTCTTTGAAGTTGAAGATTTGAAAGCGACAGACTTTCTTGGAGGTTCATTTTCTTCCTCTTTATTCACTTTAAGCTCTTCTTCATACATCATCAGCTTGCCAATTAGTTCCTTGACAGGTAGAGCAGCAATGTCACATGATTCTCTGATTGAGACAGATGTGCCTCTCCATCTATCAGGTAGACATCTCAAAATTCTCATAATTTGTTCCTTCGATGAGACATCCTTTCCCAGCGAGATCATTGTATTGACAATTTCATTGAACCTGAGATACATGTCAGAAATGGGTTCATCAGGCTTCATTTTAAAATTATCATACTTGATAGTATAAGTGTTCAATCTCATTTCTTTAACATTCGTTGTTCCTTCATGAGAAACAGCTAAGGTATCCCAAATTTCATATGCAGTTTTATAAGAAGAAATTCTATAAAACTCTTCATCTCCTAGAGCACAGTACAAGGAATTCATAGCTTTACAGTTGTTATTGTAATCAGTCTTTATAGGTTCATCCCAAGTAGATCTAGCAGTAGTGGGAATTTTGTATTCTGATTCAATAGCAGTCCAAATATCAAAACCTATGCTTTCTAGATGAATTTTCATTTTCAGTTTCCACTGAGCATAATTAGTTCCATTGAAGAAAGGTGGCCGGTTAGTAGAAGCACCCTCAAGTCTATTGTCCATGATGAGAAAATTTTAAAGAGATAAAAATTTAGATATAACAGAAATTTTAAGAACATTAAAATACAACTAAAATCACAGTTCAAAAGCAGAGTACTTTTAGAGAGTATTTTCGACCCTCTGATACCAAGTGTTGGTCGGAGTGGTTTACTCAAGAGGGGGGGTGAATTGATTACCAATTAAAATTTCTGTATTTAAACACACTGTCTTAAAGACCCCCAAATAAAATAATAAATTAAACTGTAGTGAATTTATATTAAAGTAGAGGTTCTGTTAGATTCTCAAGGGATTGATTAATTCCCAGTTAATCAATACAGGAGTGTGTGATTATCTTTTGAAACTAACTTACTAATCTACACTTAACATAAACACTTGCTAATTTAATTATCAAAGTGACTTTAAAAACAGTATTGTTTTTAAAGTGATTAGCAGCGGAATAAAACTTTGAAAGAGATAGAACAACAAATGTAACCAAGAGGTTCAGTCTCAAGCTGAGACTTAGTCCTCTCAAAAGTTTATATAAAAATGATCCACACCCTGGATCGGGGTTCAACAGTTTACAACTGTCCAGGTCCAAGACCTCTACCACTGTTATTCGTGGGAAACAGTACAACAACAACCAGCTGTCCAGGTCACACACGACCTCTACCACTGTTATTCGTGGGAAAGAAAGAATGCAAGAATTTGGTAAGGATTTACAAATCCTCCAGTTTAAGTACAGGAGACAGTGTATGTGTTAGATATAGCAGATAACACACACTGCTCGAAAAGTATAATAATAAATCATAGAACAAGAGATGTAGAGTTTAGAAATGGTTCTGGTGATTTCAGTGTAGCTCTGGACTCCTCAGAAGTGAGTCTGAGTCCTCTTCTCGTTTCTGTTTGAGAAACAGAGTGTCGTATGCTCCAGGTTCATAGATAGTGAAAATGTAGTGGTTGAAGTTCTTCAGTGTTCTTCTTATATGCACAGATTACTTCTCGAGTATGCTTGATTGTCTATGAGCTTCTTTGTGTTCTTGATGGAACTGGTTTTCCTCTTCTTGATTCTTCTCGTTCTTGTGTTTCTGGTATATTCCATCCACCACATTCTGCTCGTTGGGCAGCGCAGTCTTCTCGTATTTATCTCACGGGCAACAGGAGACAGAAAAGATTTCCTTTCTGCAGGTACGAGGTACGGGTTCCTGACATCTGACAACCTGTATCAGATATTTGACAAATCATTAAAATGTACATGATATGACCGTTGGATAGATTAAATAAAGATAGGAAATAAAGAAATTCAAACAGTGAGTCGAGTGATCGGTAGGTAATCAGCATCGGTATCTTGGACATCGGTAGCTCAATTTCATTAGTTTCTTTGACTCTATCGGTGGCTCTATGCGTCGGTTGGTATATGCTTGTATCGGTGACTTTGTTTATCGGTAGCTCCATGCATCGGTAGCTCCATGCGTCGGTATCGGTAGCTGTGAGTCTGTCAGTAGCTTCATCCATCGGTGACTCTTATTGCATCGGTAGCTATTTATACTTACACTGGTAGCTCTATGTTTGTATCGGTAGCTGTCTGTAAGTCAGTATCTTACATTTATAAGCACATTGGTAGCTCTGTGTTAAGTATATCGGTGACTCTGTCTGTCAGTAGACTAAGTCTATCGGTAGACTGGGTACCGGTATCTCTTTATCAGTAGCTATAGGCAGATTACTTATCTGTTTTATGCAGAACACATCCGATTGTGTTAGAATCAATTTATAACTTGTATGAACATGGATAAATGAGGATTAACATATTTCAAAGACTATTTTAAAAATTATTATTGGTTTGATCACAGATTTGAAAGAATTAAAGTATAGATCAATGATACTTAAAAAATATCATAGAGAATGAAAACATAATTGGGATTTTCAACACATATGAATACATGATTGAGATTATCAAAACAGGTGAGGTCAACACATTCCATATAAAATATGTAAAAATATTCCTTTTGAAAACATTTCAAAGTACGAAATAAAGTTCAATTTATAATTTTTTTATGTATATATAAATATATCCATAAAATAATTTTTAATAATATGAACATGGAGAGAAATATTTAGAAATCAAAACTTTAAAACATTTAAAATGAGGTTTTTAAAGTAAAGTGTCCCTTTTATAAAACCATAAAAAATTAATTTTAAATTTTTTTAAAATAAAGTAAAATATAGTCAAAATGGTATTTATAATACATTGAAGCATAAATAATATTTTTCTTAAAATATTTATAATAACATGGACATGGAAGAAAAATAGTTGGAAGGGAAACTTTAAAATAGAATTTCTTTAAAAAATGTCCCTTACCTCGAGTCTCACTCATCATGTGTGTGACATTTATATTCATAAATAATAAAATTATGTTAATTATTTACTTTATTAATAAACTTTTTAAATTTTAATATCCATTTTTATTTTATTTATTATCATGTTATATTCAATTACTTAATCATTTATGTTCACGTTAGATGTTTTGATGATATTCGAATCATAAGTCCAAAATGACTTCACCATGTTAACTATAGTCAATGATTTCATTATTTCATCACTTAAAGAATAATATTAATTAAATAATTATAATTTTTATACATAAACTATACTTATAGAACCAACCATTCAATATGATTATAAAAATAAACAATTTAACAATCATGGAGATGGTAGGCTATACGTCCGCATGAGTGACAATTCCATTTTTCAATGATCATGATGGAAAGAAGGTATATTATATTTTATATTTATATAATGATAATTATATCATAAATATAATATTATTTCTTTAAATACACTTATATATACCATCCATGTAATGACCTGTTAATTCTCATTGGCTTGAGAGTACAACGAGTCATTACTGGGGTTTAAGCGACATCCCCAAGACGCCAAAGGCTGAAAATAAATGCCAAAGGGTTTCAAATACAAGTGGGGGATGATTTAACCTTTAATAAATAAACCAATAACCCAAAAAACATAACCAATCCATTCACTAAATGGTTCATGAAAAAAATAAAGACAACTCAACAACTTCATGTATCGCAAGACCACATCAAAGTGTACAACAGCGGAAGACCAAACAAGTATCAAAGTACATAGAAACTAAACAACTAAATACTCTCAAGAGACCAAAAGAATCTATGCTCAACAATATCCAAGATCCATAATCACCAAACAGCCCAAGTATTATGAGTTAGTTCTAAAAATGTGGGAAACATTACCTTTTACCCTGTCTCAGATGATAACATCTGTAAAAGCACGAAAGTTCCAAATCAAGGTTCAGTATAAAACTTAGCAGGTTTTCCCCAATGACTTACCTACTCATTACACTAGGATAGAATGTTTATAACATTATGTAAAATAGTTTATATAAAGTAATTTACCAAAACAGTTTATAACCAAATATAAACAATTTCGAAAACCGATCATAACCAAGTGCAAACAAAAGTAAATAAAACCAATTTACAGCAATTTATTTTCCAGAAAAAAAAATAAGTAATCAAAGCTTAAAACCAATTATTATTATAATTTGGCATAACTATTCCATAGTTCACAACACACCCAGACATGAATGCTTTGATTAACAGTTTCATACTCATGAGTGGTCTCTCATCTAATTACCTTGTGTCCTAATGACACACGCCCTCGATCCAGGGTCACTTCCCTTGTACCCCAATGGTACTTGTCCCTTATTAAGGGATCATTAAGAATCAAATCACACCAACACCATTTATGAAAAATATTTCCATTACCAAAATAGACTAATTCAATAAAACTAAACTTCTATTGAAAACCAAAGAACAACAAATTTCAAAGAAACATTTCATTTCAATAAAACTTTCCATTTTATTGAAAAAATATAATCCCATTCATGTGCCAACAATCTAGAAAAATCCCCTTTTTAAAATCCATATTTTAAAACAAAGAACCAAATCACTCATTCCAAATCCCCAATTTTCTATATTTCACAACCGTCACTCAAGAAGGTTTCCAACAAGTGTTAAATAAACAAATCACAATCAATTAAACACAATACATTCAATATGAAAGCATTCCAATCAGTTCTACTTAGAGGAGTTGAGAGTGAAGCCTCCTACCTCGAAGGTTTTGATGAAAACCACAACGAATGAAGAACGCACAAGACAACCGGGTCGATTCTCTAAGAACCCGCCTTAGATCTCTTCTCCTCATAAGAAAAAGACCAAATCTCATCAAATTTGGCATCCACCACCCTAGATCTACCCATAATGGGCGTAGATCTGAGGAACCAAGAGAATAGAAGAAGTATAACTAAATAGATCTAAGAAACTGATCAAGAACGGTGAAGAACGGTCACATACCTCAAGAATCCAGCTTTGATTCACCAAGGGAAGCCTTCAGATCGACTCCAAAATGCTTGTAAAAGGTTCTCCTACCTTCAATGGATAGTAATATTGAATTAGGGTTGTTTTGGAGAAAAAATCTTCCAAAGTTCTCCCAACTCACCCAACCTCCACCCTTACACTTTATAACCATAAAAGTATCAAGTAGGGGTTACATACCAGAAACCGGGGTTACTACATTCTCCCCACCATTTATCTTTCCATCCTAGAAAAGTAGAAAAACCTCACCGATCTGAAAGAGTTAAGGCCATTGCTCTTTTATATTCTTCTCATGTTCCCAAGTCTCTTCTTGAATCTAACCATGCTTCCATAAAACCCATACCAGACCGATGCCTTTCCCACACAAGACTTTATCTTACCTATCCACAATCTGTACCGGGATATGTATCAGTGAAGCATCCAAGTCTAGGTCAACATGATCTCATCAAATCATAGAGTCAGGATCAGGCTGATACTTTTTCAACTGAGATGCATGGAACAAAATATGCACCGAACTGAACTGTGGTGGTAATACCAACTGATAATCCACCTCTCCAACCTGTTCTAGTATCTCGAAAGGTCCAATGTATCTAGGAGATAACTTGTCCAGGTTCCCAAAACCATGATGTATAAGTATTAGAGAGATCCTCAAGAACACATGATCACTCATAGAAAATGACAATAGCCTTCGACGGTGATCCGCATATGATTTTTTACGACTCCAAGATGTCTCTATCATCTTTCTGATTAACTGAATCTTCTTTGTTGTTTCTTGGACAAGGATCTACCCAACTAGTGAAGTCTCTCCTGTTTCCACCCAACACAGTGGAGAATGAAAAGGACACCCATACCATGCTTCAAATGGAGCCATATGTATCAAGGCCTGATATCTGTTATTGTATGAGAACTCCACCAAGGGTATATGATCTTCCCATAAGCCACCGAAATTTATTACAAAAGCCCGCAACATGTCTTCCAACATTTGTATCATCTGCTTAGATTTCTCATTCATCTGAGGATGATAAGTAATGCTAATATTCAACTGAGTCCCAAGGAATTTCTGCAAGGTTTTCCAGAAATGATATGTGAACCTCAGATCTTTGTCTAAGATGATTGAAAATGGTACACCATATCTCTTTACCACTTCTTGGATATAGATTTCTGATAGATCCTTCACTGTATAAGTTTCACGAATTGGAATGAAATGGGCTGACTTAGTAAGTTGATCCACTATAACCCAAATGGAATCATGTTTCTGGACCATTCTGGGAAGACCTATAACAAAATACATCATTATTTGCTTCCATTTCCACACTAGGATAGGTAAATAATGCAACATACACACTGGTCTCTAGTTATCTTCCTTAACTTACTGACAAGTTAAGCACTTAGAAATGAACTCGACCACTTTTCTTTTCATACCGCTCCACCAAAATTGCACCTTCAATTCCATATACATCTTATGTGTACCTGGATATACATCCCATATGGAATGGTGGTAAGCATGAAGTATTTGTTCCTGAAAATACATTGGTACAACCATCTGATCTCTAAAGCACAAAACTAAATTCCTATCAAATTTTCCAACCCTCAATGGTCTCCCCACCATTGAGTTTTGAACTCATAACCAGACATTCTGCATCAGATGTTTGTGCCTCTTGGACCATATTTACCAAATCAAGAACAAGTGTGGATAAAAAGAAAACCATACTATCACCTCAGTCTTCACATTCCACGTGCATGTCGGTTAGGAATTACATCAACTTCCATTCATCTGAATCTTATTTTTCCAACTGAGCATATGACTTTCTACTTAATGTATCTACTATCGAATTTCCTTTCCCCGGTGTATGCATCAATTCAAAGTCAAAAATCTAGAGATAATTCATCCGTATCTTTTTCTATAGATTCAAATATCACTGTGAGAGAATGTGTTTCAAGATTTTATGGTCTGTGAACATAGTAAATTTCTCACAAAAGAGATAATGTCTCCATGTTTTCAAAGCATGGACAACTACATCTAGCTCTAAATCATGTGTTGGGTTATTCTTATCATGCACCCTAAACTTCCTTGAACCATAAGAGACTACATGGTCTCCTTACATGATAACATAGACCAAACCTAATCCTAAAGCATCAAAATACACCACATACCTCTATCCTAATTCTAGAAAAATCAAGATAGGTGTCGATGTAAGACAAACTTTTAGTTCTTGGAAAGACGTCTGGCATTCCATTGTCCATTAGAATGGAGCATTAATCTTTTTCAAAGTCATCATTGGTGATGCTAGTCGTGAGAAATCACACACAAAGAGTTGGTAGTAACCAGCTAGACCAAGAAAACTTTATATCTCAAAGACATTCTTCGGTGGTTTCCACGAGATAACATCCTCAATATTTTTAGGATAAATAGAAATTCCTTCCTTAGAAATGATATGGCCAGTAAAACGTACTTCCTGTATCCAAAAATCACACTTTGATAATTTGGCATACAAATGGTGATCTCTTAAGATTTTTAACATTGTTTCCAAGTGTTCCTCATGGTCAGCCCTTGTCTTTGAATACACCAAGATATCATCTAAAAACACCACAAAAAATAATCTAGATATCACTGAAATATCTGATTCATCAAATCCATGAAGACCATCGGTGCATTTGTTAGACCAAAAGGCCTAAATACATATTCATAGTGGCCATATCTGCTTCTGAAATATGTAATTGTAATATCTTACTTCCTAACTCAGAATTGGTAATATATTGATCACAATTCAATCTTATAAAACCTCTAACCTCCCCTTAATTGATCGAATAGATTATCAATGCATGGAAGTGGATATTTTTTCTTTATCATGACTTGATTTAGCTTACGATAATAAATGCACAGCTGAAGAGTTACATCCACTTTCTTTATGAACAAGACCAGTGCTGCCCATGAAGATGTTCTTGGTTGAATAAAACCTTTGCTTTCCAGCTCCTCTAACTATGCTTTTAATTCCATTAAATTTGTTGGTTCCATCCTATAGGATGGAAGGGAAATAGTACTGGTCACCAGAAGGAGATCAATCATAAACTCCACTTCCCTTAGAGTTGGTAACCCTGATAAGTTTTTGGTAAGGAAATTTGGGAATTGATCCACAACTGCTGGAAAACTATTTTCCTTGATTTATTCCATTGATTCTAAATTCAACACCGTTGACTGGTAAGAGATCGTTCCCACCTTTAGTACCAACAAGCTCTTTTCACCTTTCTTTACCATCCTCTCTCCTCTGAAGAGATTCTCGATGTTGTTGTCGGTCATGAAACTAAATAGTATCCTATAATAGTTGATGTGAGCCTTAAACGTTTTCAACAAATCCATACCTAGGATTATTTCATAGGCATATATATCCAACATCAATAATTCCCATTTCATCTCAACTCCATCAATAGTTATAGCACATTCTTTACATACAAAGTCTTGATATTCTCTTTCACCGAGAGGAGTTTGCAGTTTTAAAACAGAAAAAATCATTTCCAACTTTAAACATAGAAAATCAACAGCATGAGAAGTAATGAAATAATGTGATGCACTAGTATCGAAGATCACTTGCACAAGGGTAGAATTCAAAAGAATCGTACCTCTCACCATAGATGGTCCATCCTGATCATCGACAATCATCTTCTCATGTCCATATAATTGCTTTATTGTTGCACTATTCTCCTTATTGCTTTACTGAGATTGACCTGGTTGAGGATTCATGGTATTTCTAGAATCACCATGGCTAGATTTTCTCTACTAAAAAGAATTATTTTGTTGCCCTCACCTTGTTGAAGCATACGATGCTTGCGACACATAAGAAGTGTCTCGAGCACCTGACCTTGGAGCACTATGATAATAGCACTGAATACGCCCCATCTGTTTTCAGTTATGACATGATCTAGGTTGTTCCATACACTCTCAATTTATGCGTTGAAGTGAACCACATTGAAAACAACATGTTTTTCTCTTAGTTTTTGGAGGAAGGTTCACGGATCCAGCCATCTAATTCTGATTTCCACTTCCACCTTGGAAATATGTGTCCCTTTTCTACTTGCTCCCAGTATTTAAGTTCTCACCATTTCCTGTAGGTATCATTATACCTCCTCCAATAGATCTCAAAATATCACATTTATCAATAGTCGCTTTGTTCACTATCTCTATATAATACATAATACAGAGCACTACAATCTTTAATCAAATCTCCTTTCGTAGCCCTGATTCGAAGATGTGTGCCTTCAAGGACACACTTGCCGTAAATTTTGGTGCAAAGCACACTAAATTCATGAATTTACTCACATACTCTGTGACAGAGAGGCTCTATTATTTTAGGCTGAAGAATTCCATCATTTTCTAGATTTTTAATGTGTGAGGATAGAATTGTTTGTAAAAAAATTCCTCAAAATCCTCCCAAGTAAGGCCTTCATCCAATTTATCCTGAACCGCTAAATCCCACCATTGGCGTACAAGATCCTCAAACATATACGTCGCCAGCTTGACCTTTAGCTCCACCAGTGTTTCGATGAACTCTAAGATACGATTCATCCTACTAAGCCACACCTCCCCCTTCTCGGGTTCAGCGTCACCTTAGAAGTTAGGTTGATTTTTCTTCATGAACTGGATGGTATGATCCACATGCCTTGGCTCATTCCTCTGGTTCCCTGTATCCATAACTTGAAAATCATAGACAATACTTTGAACTAGATCTTGGTTCACTCATGGTTCAAGTGCAACCACATTATCTACAGCTTCTTCGGGTTGGTTTTGACGACGCCTATCAGGTTCCATTTTATAAACCAACAAAAAAATCTGTCAATCTCACTCTCTAGAAACTGATGGCTTAGAATTTAAAATTCTATCACATCAACTATCACAACATTGTTTTCAAAAAACAAAGTTTTTCTATTTCCACCATTTTTTAAAAACTTTTATTTCTATTTTGAAAATCAAACCATTTTCAAAATTTATCAACCATACTTTTTCAAAGTCTTTCATTTGAAACCAGTTTCATAATTTTTCAAAAAATCAACACTTTATACACAACCTGAATCATTACTTAAAATGATATATACAATTATAGTGGGAAGTCATTCCTCTAAAATTCATTTCATGCTCTTCTCATTGGCTAAACCCATGACAATGAGATTTACAACATTTTAGAAGTGTCTCCAAAACACTTATGTACCCAACTCCCCAGTAACTTTAATTTCATCATAAAAGAGTTAGATACGTCCTTTTATTCTATACATTTAAAGTTATGACAATCATAATCCATTCTAAGATTCCAACCCAAGTAATAGACGAGAAAGAATTACAACTCCAAGACCAAGAACATTGATGACAACTTGTTAGACAAGGACCGAACAAGATGATAACATTTTTACCACAAACGAATGGCTAGATTGATACCATTTGTAATGACCCACTAATTCTCATTGTCTTGAGAACAAGTCATTACTGGGTCTTAAGTGACATCCCCAAGATGCCAAAGGCTGGAAATAAATTCCAAAGGGTTTCAAATACAAGTGGGGGATGATTTACCCTTTAATAAATAAATCAATAACCCAAAAACCATAACCAAGCCATTCATTAAATGATGCCTAAACAAAATAAAGACAACTCAATAACTTCATGTATCTCAAGACCACATCAAAGTGTGCAAAAGAGGAAGACCAAACATGTATCAAAGTACATAGTGGATAAACAACTAAATACTTTCAAGATACCACAAGACTCCATGCTCCACAAGCTTTAAGCTCCACAATCACGGAACAGCCCAAGTATCACGAGGTTGTGCTAAAAATGAGGGAAATGTTACCTTTTCCCCTTTACCAGAAGATAGAATCTGCAAAAGAACCAAAGTACCAAATCAAGGGTGAGTAAAATCAGTAGGTTTTCTCAAATGACTTCCCTACTCACACCACTAGGATAGAACGGTTAGCACATTATATAAAATAATTTATATAAAATAATTTACCAAAACAGTTTATAACCAAATATAAACAAATTAAAAAACCAATCATAACCACATGCAAACAAAAGTAAATGAAACAAATTTCTAGAAAGTTATTTTCTAGAAAAAAATAACTAATCAAAGCTTAAAACCAATTCTTATTATAATTTGGCATAACCATTCCATATTTCACAACACACCCACACATTCATACTTCGATTGAAAGTTCCATACTCATGAGCAGTCTCTCATCCAATTACCGTGTGTCCTAATGATACACGCCCCCGATCTAGGGTCACGTCCCTTGTACGCCAATGGTACTTATCCTTTATTAAGGTCTTGTTAAGAATGAACTCACACCAACACAATTTATACCAAATATTTCCATTACCAAAATATATCACTTCAATAAAAGTGAACTTTTATTGAAAACCAAAGCACAACCAATTTCAAAGAAACATTTCATTTTAATAAAAATTTCCCTTTTATTGAAAAAATATAATCCCATTCATGTGCCAAAAATCCAAAAAAACCCCTTTTTAAAATCCATATTTTAAAACCAAGAACCAAAGCACTCATTCCAAATCCCAAATTTTCTAGATTTCACAACCGTCACTCAAGAAGGTTTCCAACTAGTGTTCAAAAACCAAGTCGCAATAAATCCAGCACAATACATTCAATTTGAAATAATTCCAATTAGTTCTACTTAGAGGAGTCAATACTGAAGCCTCCTACCTTGAAGGTTTTTACTAAAACCACAACGAACGAAGAATGCACAAGACAACTGGGTCAATTCTCCAAGAACTTGCCTTATATATCTTCTACTAGCAAGAAAAAGACCAAATTTCATCAAATTAAGCATACACCACCCTAGATATACCCATAAGGGGCGTAGATCTGAGAAACCAAGAGAAGAGGAGAAGTAGATCTATGTAGATCTAAGAAACAGATCAAGAACAGTGAAGAAAAATCACATACCTCAAGAATCTGGCTTCGATTCACCAAGGGAAGCCGTCAAATTGACTCCAAAACACTTGAAAGATGTTTTAATACCTTTAATGGAGAGTAATATTGAATTAGGGCCATTTTTTGGTAAAAAATATGGAGTTATGAAAAAAACGAGTGAGATCCTATTTTTAAGGATCTCATTCTGACTCAGCGCACGGTTTGACCGCACGTTTAGGAAAACTATGCACTAACCGTGTGGTAGAAACTACCCTCACAGCTTCCCCTTGCACAGTATCACAAACCATGCTCCAATAATGCTATATATATTTCCTTAATAGAGCCACTATGCATGGTTTTGATGCACGGTTAGGCAAACTGTGCGCCTCCTGTGTGACCTTCACTTAGCCCCAAAAACTCTTCCAAATTTCTCCCAACTCACCCAACCTCCACCCTTACTATTTATAACCATAAAAGTATCAAGTAAGAATTACATACCAGAAAATGAGGGTACTAAAATTCTTGTGATGTAGTAATGAAAAATTAATCACGTCGTTTCGTGGAGGTGGTAATCCACAAGTACGCATGAATGAAGTTATCACCCTTCAATGAATGGAAAATTAAGAAAATATATAATATATTAATTTTATAAAATTATAAATATTTCATCAATATAATATATATATATATACATTAAATATTTATAATAAACATCCATGAGAGGCGGTGATGTCATGACCCATCCCCCGGGGCCCGTGTCGTGACATACCCCAAGCCCGCCTCCCGAAGGACAGGGGTTGGCAACTAACGCCGAAGGCGTCAACCTGTAAATGGGTGTAATTTTCATGAGTAATTGTATGCACACACACACACAAATTCCCCAAAGATGGGAAAGTAAACATGCATGCCACTAAACAACCACTGAGTAAAAGTACAAACTGTAGGTCAAATGGGCCAGAATACAAACCCAATAAAGGACGAATTGAAAAAAGGAAAATACTAGGAAACTATGATATTAATCTTTTGGAAACCCCCCCCCCCCACTAATGGTTAAGTGTAGATTAGATGTCAGAAGCTGTAGAAGCATGTCCCACCTACATGACCTCACTGGGCACCACCCGGTCCTAGGCCACCAAGCCCTCTGCCAAGTCATTGGTTTTCTGCACCAGATACAACACGTACAGGTGAAGATCGTGCATGAGTGAGTAAGAAAATACTCAGTAGGGACCCTGAAACCAACTCAGGTCTCACAAAAATCCACAAAGTAAGTAAAAAAATAATGCAAAAATATTAGAGTCGCTATATTAATCTTGACATAGGTATAACTTAAAGTGTTGATAGAAAAACCAACAGTTTCAAAAACTGAACATCAATCACTATAAAGTCACTCATCCCTGATGAGTTCTTTAGGCTAGCTAGGTCACCTAAACCAATTCAGTAGCTGAGTCATGAAGCCTCACTGGGTAGTTGAGTCACAGAGCCTCGCAGAAAGCTGAGTCACGAAGTCTTGCTGGGTAGCTAAGTCATGAAGTCTCGTTGATAGCTGAGTCACAGAGTCTCCCTAGGTATCTGAGTCATGAAGTCTCACTGATAGCTGAGTCACAGAGTCTCCCTAGGTAGCTAAGTCACAAAGTCTCACTGATAGCTGAGTCATGGAGTCTTGTTGGGTAGCTGAGTCATGAAGTCTCACTAGGTCGACTTCCATGAAATATTAATTAGAGGTTTTCATAAGGACCACCTGTCACGTGGGTCCCAACGCCACATACAACATTTCAATCAGGCACACGGTCTAGGTGATACGTCCCTTTTTGTAAACAGGGGTCAGTTGCGTCTGAGCTCGGTCCGACTGTTTTGGACCGACCTGACTAACTCGACCCGGGGTCCTGCGTGACCCGGTCCCATCCGTCTAGTCCATTGGCCTAGCCCTTTGGGCCTCACTGGACCCGAATGAGGTTGGTCGTGGGTCCAGTCCACTTGGTCACCCAGTGACCTGAATTTATCCATCCCGACCCGCACTAGTGGGCCGATATCTTTTCCTAGCCTAGGCTGCCACGTGGTCCAGCTTTATCCCGTTGGCCCAGTCTGCTAGAGCGCATCGGCTCAAAATTTTATCCAGGCCACTCAGGTGGCCCAGTCCGGTTGGGGCGTGCGCGGTCAGTCAGTCAGCAGCCCCTGTGGTCAACATGTGGCCTGCATGAAGCGGGATTCTCCCCCTACATGACACCACATTAGCGCTGTGTCCAGCAAGCTACCATGGCCCTCAACCAAAACGCCGTGCGTGGGGCGCGCCGCCTCTACTAGCGCAACCGGTGAGGGTCATCCACTTCATCATGTACATGGTGACGGTTGGTGCCACCTCCCGCATGCGGTCGCCGCCACACCGGGGGTGTCGCACCATCGGCACCTTCTGCAGGCCACTGAGTCCGCTCCGGTGAAGATCCATTAAAAGGGTGGAAAAATAACACGTTTTTCATTCGTTTCTCCATGATCCAATGTTTGGAGTCATTTGAACTCATCGTCGTCACCCCCTAGAGCTCTAGAGTAGAACCAGGATTGTGCCAACAATCCTATGTTTTCTTCTTGGTTATTAAATGAAGAAACGTGAATCATCATTTTGGTTACATTTCTATTATGAAGTTGTTATGTTGTTTCATTTAATGAAACACCGTATTTAGTTTCGCTTGGTTGGAAAAAATTTGATCTGCAATGATTTAAAAATTTAGAAAAATAAAATAAAACAAGTTTATTTTATTTTTAACTTATTCTTTAAAAGTATAAAAAATAACTTTTTCCCTTAACCCATGCCAGTCAATATTAGGCCCATTATAGGCGAATCACACCATTCTAAGTTCAACGGTGCCCTTTAATTATTGATCTGAGCACAGGATTAAAAGTTATAAAAAACCCACTTGTATATTTATTTAAATGAACCTTAAAAATAGTTCAAAAATTAACTTTCACCCTCAACTCGCGCCAGTCGAGGTTAGGCTCCAGTTAAAGGGAACACACCCTCACGATCTCAATAGTACTCACATATTTTCAATAAGAGTTACTGTTTAGGAGTTATAAGGATTTGATAATAAAATAATTGTTACTTGATTATTTTATTTGTAACCAAAATCTAACTTCCATTGTTGACCCATGCTTGCCAATGTTAGGATCTGCCTATGGAAAGAATACCCCCATGAGCTCAGCAGCGGTCTTGAGTTTTTAATCCAAGTCACCATTCATGAGTTATAAGCATTTGAAAAATAAAATAATTTTATTTAATTATTTTATTTACAGTTATTCCATTTTTGGGTTTTCTCACTAGAGGCCTACGTTGACTAAACTTAAGTCGCTCCTAGGGTAAACCCATCATCCTAAACACAACGGTTCCCTCAGATTTTTTTATCTAAGAATATGTTTAATATTTATTCCACTTTTTTAGGAAAACCGCTCACATGATCTATTTAAAGCTTAACATTTTTTGACGGATCATTCCGGGCACTTCAGGCCACAGAATCGAAAACTGTCTTAGTTCCTGGTATCTAAATAATTCCATATAACAAAAAAAATTACATGATATTTCCAAAACATTACAGGTGATGGAAAAGAATTACATTTGTTTATGATAAGGCAATCCGCCGTACATACGAATGATGGTTTTGTTTCCCATTTGATGGAAGAAGATATGGGTGTAGGTTATCAAATTAACATAATAAAATATAAATATATGTTATATACTAATTTTATAATATCATAATGGTTGTATAATATTTGATTTAGGTGGAAGAAGAAATAAAAAAAAATGTTCGGTTAAGAGCGATACCTCTTCTACAGACAACCGCTTTAGGTTTACACTAAAAGCCTTCATAAGAGGGTTTTATAATAAAACCAATGAATCTAGGAAATGTGAATGGAATTAAGTGATTTATTTTTTAAGTTATTTTATGATCCAAAATTATTTTCAAGTGTGAATAAAAGAGGAGATGGGGTTCCTTTTTATAAGTGAAGGGTGGGTTACTTTTTGGAATTTAATAAAAAATTAAATTAATATTAACTAATTTTCATATTAAAATGGTTAAAAACTGATATAATTATTATATAGAGGTATTATGGTTCTAAATCATATCATAAAATAAATTTTTTACATGTTTAGATTTGGTTTTTACCCTTATCTCTTTGTTTTAACTCGTGTTAACCCTTTTTGACAATTACAATGATAACGATGTTTTTAGTCCTTATTGGTCAAGATAGTTACTATAAAAGAAAAATTGGCCAGAAAATAGATCATGTTTTATATTCTCAACCATATATAAATAAATTATACAATTATAGATTTTTTGGAATTTTAAATCATTTAATAAATTATTATTTACTATAAAATATCATTAATTTTATTTTTGGAACTATTCGTTTACTTTAACTTTGAAAGAAACATGATAACAATGGAATTAAAATATAATCCTTTAAAACATCACTAATATGTTATATTTATATAAAAAATTCTTGTAAAATAATAATTCATTAAATTTATATTACTTTTAATATTTTTAATATCAATTATTTTATGTTTTCATTAATTGAATAAATGTTGTGAAATCATTGCCAAAGCATTTAAGGTAATTATTTCATTAATAAAAATTATAAATAAATTAACATGATAAAAAATAATTTATATTTCAAAATAAAATTAATAATTTAATATAATTTTTTTTATCCCTATCATAATATACTATAGTCATTAAAAGTAAGAAAGTGATATTTTTGTCTTTATCTTTTACTTATATATTATAAAGGTCAATATTACATAAATATGGCACCAAGTGGCCATATATTTGAGACTTTTATGTAAATATCATAACTCCTATAATAAAATAGGATAAATACAAGTTTTAGGTCTAATGTTTAGTCCTTATCATATTATTTTTAACATTAATTTTTCAATTTACCCTTACTTTGGTGATAATTATTTACTATAGTTACTATTCATAATGACTAAAAATAAAAGGGTTCTTTTAAAAAAATTATAACTCCTTATTCAAAATATAGAATTCATTTTTCAAGATTAAATTCTCATAATTGGTATAATTTAATTGAAAATTTGACCTGCAAAGCACAACAAAAATCGGGTTTTTAAAAGAAAAAAAATTATTTTTCAAAGAAAAAAATGATTTTACATCAACTCTATGACTACTAATCTTAATTATATTAATATAAATTAATATATACATATATATATATATATCATTTAAATAATTCCTCATTATGGGTAATTTTAATTAATTAAAATGTAAAAACATTATTCACTTAAAAACGATTTCCAGAAAAAATGTGTTTTTAAGCATAAAAATAAATTTATAAACAAATCATGAATTTTTTTGACTCAAACGAAGTTCAAAAGATTATTATAAATAAAATGGATCATATTTTACTTAAATACTAAATACCCAATATAATAAGACTTTAAATTACTTGATTTAATGAAAACAAAAGACACTTTTACAAAAATCGATATTTTTCACTATTCACTAAAAACCCAATATTTTCATATTAATCAAGAAAATTTACCCTAAGATAATGTTGATATTTTTATTTTAAAAATGATATGATTTTTATAAAAACCATTTATAAATATTCTATAAATTAATTATAATATTCATTCAAAAAAATCTTTTTTGAAAAAAAAAATTATTTTTGAAGAATAAAATGACTTTACTAAAAATCATGTGATTATTTACTAATAAATTTATATTGAGTATAAGCTTTATATATATCATAAATAATTTAATCCTATTCATACCCAACAATATAATAGATAGGTTATAACAGTCGTATTTAAAATGTAATATTTCATGGTTCATTTAGGCTCAATGTTGTGTGTCATAAATTCTATCAAACATAATTTTATTTTTTATTAAATATCAGGGTGTTATATTATGTCTCAAGGTATTATATAACACATGAAAATAATCATCCAATTCATTAATTGTAATTAGTATTAATGATCCATGCCTTGAAAACATGGCGCCATTATCTCTTTAGTGAAAAGTTCACAATATTCATTGATCATAAGAGTTTGAAGCATATATTTCCTCATTGAGACATAAACTTGAGGCAGAGATGATAGATGGAGTATCTCCATAATTTTTACTTATAATTTATGTATACACTTAGGAAAGAAAACTTTTTGGTAGATGATTTAATTCAAAAGTCTAATAGTGAAGTGGTCATAAATGCTCATGAGCAATGGTGGTTGATGAGTGTTATTGTTGATATGAATCTGAACTATACCAAACTAGATGAGAATGAATTTTTCTTCCAATTCACTCTTATTCTTAATTTAATAAATTTGTTAAAATAATTTCAATGATTAAATCCTGATTATGTCACTATGAGTTTAAGACTAACTGATGGGGATACCATGGATGGTTGGGCTAAGGATCTAGAATTGATATTTATTTTTCAAAATAGAATCATAGTGCCTCAATATTTCCAGGAACAAATTATTTCATCACATCATCATTAAAAATGGGCTATTAATTCAATAATTCATAAAATTTACAAAAATGATGAAATCTTGTTTTGGGTGGTCAGATGTTAAAAGAATGATTTTAGAATATGTTAGGAAATATCTAATTATTCGATAAGTAAAGTTTAAGCATTAACAACGAACTGGAATGATGAAATATATGTGTATACCTATTTTGAAATTATAATAGATTTATATGTATTTTTTTCACCATTATACTATGGATGATTTGTAAATATGATGTTATTTGGGTGATTGTGGGTCTACTTATAAGTTCAGCACACTTTTTCCCAATCAGAGAGTCTAATATGGTGGAAGATCGGGAAATTTTGTATATTTGAGAGGTGTTTAAGATGTATAGAGTACCATTTTCTTTCATCACTAAAAAGAATCCTTGATTGAAACCTATTTTTTATTGCTCCTTGAAACAATCTCTTATAACTCAATTGACCATGAGAATAACATATCTGAAAGGTTTTTTCATGGGTTCTCTCAAATGATATTCGGTTTCGGGTTATTTAGGTGCAGTAGAGTGGCTAACCAAAGTCATCTCTCAAAGGAGGATGTAATTTAAGAAAACATATTAAAGGTATTTTGAAAATAAAATTAAATAACTCATACACACTAATTTAAAGGATGGGGGAGTTATTTATCATTTTTAAAACTATAATAAGTTTTCTAGAAGAATATTTCATTTTTTTTTTGTTTTTATTTTTGAAATGAAGTTCGATCAAAAAGACACAACAAGAAGATATTTTTTTAGAAAATATTTTAAAAGGCATAATAGATCTAACTATAACTCTTCAATTACTTATTAATAATTATAATTTAAATTAATATCCACTTAATTATTATCCCCTAATTTTTTAACCCCTAAACCCTAAGAGAATTAACTAAACCACGAAGATGAAATGAATTAAACCTGAGGCTAGCTTCGGAACATGCAATTGTAGCACCCTGCTTTGATTTATGTTCTAAGTCTATATTATGGTCAGTGGTAAATTAGGTCATATATCCTTTCTGGAAAATGAGGATGAATTTTGTTTAGGGATTATATTTTAACTCTACAAATTTATCCCATGTTCTTTTGTTTCAACAATTAAGGTACCGCTCTCAAAATTCACACATTACTCGACCTCGCGTGTTTTTTAATGAATCATTCAATTGCATTCTTAGTTTAAATTAAATTAAAAAATCAATTCATAGATCATATTGATTGAATTACAGTATCTCATTGATTCAAAATAAATTAATGAATAATGTTAGAGTTATATCGACTACTAAAAGGAGCTACTCTTCCATGGGTGGTGTAGTCATCGTAGAAACGTTTTGCATGTGCAAAGGTTAGAAAGGGTAGAACCCAATATCGTTTTTACTCTTGATTTCTAGAACAAAGAGGAATATTAAGAGAATTAGAAATTTTAACAAGATATAATTAAATAGAAGAAATAAAAGAGGAACAAATAAGTTTATTATGAAAACACAAACATTACAACATGAGAAAGAGAGGAAGGCTTCAATGAAAGGATACTTGCATCAAGAGCTCCTCCAATGAGTATAGAAAGTTCCAAAAACTCTAAGGTGATGATAAGACTACTCTGTAACTCTAAAATAACAGAACCTTTAAGGCCCTTGGGCCACCTCAAGGCCTTCGGGCCACATGTAGTTACCCCAAACACACTACAAAAAAGGAGAATCCCTAGAAGAGGATTCAGAGCAGGTGCACTCACCAGAGCATAGCCAAATGGATTGTCAGAATGAGAGGGTATGACTATTCCATCAGTACCATCCTGTGCTTGCAAAGGAAGCCTAGCCAGATGGCCATGCAAAGGTGGAGAGTTACTATCATGACGCAGATGCTGGGGAGGGGAAGTTCCTTATAGATAGTCTAGTTGAATTCCCTAAGACCCTCGGGTCATGTAATCTTCTAAGCCTACAGTCCTTGTAATCTCTGATCCTATAGGCCTTTTAAGGGTTCCCCCTCATCCCTTGAAATGGGGGTTATCAAAAATCAATAAAAATTAAGGCCTTCGGGCCATTCGGGGGGGGGGGGGCACCTAGATTTCAATATACCACTTCTTTCTTGGTTTTGGGTTATTAAATGGCCTTATATCGACTTGGAAAAAAGGGAAAAGTTGTAACCCAGCATATTGAATATCTCCATGTCAAATTTGGTGTCCAATAGAGGATTAAAGCGCGAGATATGGCCAAAATATAGAACAAACTCTTTGACTTTGGGTAGATTATTTCCCCTGTACAGATTGGTTTGGATGACCCTATTATTAGGCGAATTGGGGTTTGGTTTCTTAATAATAGTTGTATCCCATGATGTTTTGGAGCGTTCCATAAACTTTTAGCCCATTTAAAGGCACAGATTTTGAGAAATGTGAAAAACAATGGACTGATGTCCTTGGGCTTCCATGAATTTTGGCCCATTTCCCTTATGGATCATCTCCGGCCCTCCAAATCACCTCCCCCTACAACGAAATCACCAAAACAAGAATAATTTCCCTTTTTATCAGTGATAAAATTTTAATAATAGAATCAAATGGGGTTTGAAATTTGAGATAATAATTTTAATTTTAAATACAAAACTAGTTCAAAAAAGTGATGTAGGGGTGAAATAAAGCAGTGAATTGTGATGTCATCACACCCCCACACTTACCCTTTTGCACTCCTGGGAAAAACCTCATATCATGTATTCCAAAAAAAATTGTTAAAAGTAAACATCAATATCAAATCAAACCAAATTTTAAAACATATATCCTTGAGATACAAAAATTCCACACCAAGAAACAAAAGATATCATGCCTCACAAAAATCCATTATTTCAAGTTATCCATTTATATCATTCAATATATTTCCACTTCATTTGTCCTCCCATGAACACAAAACACTTACCTCGCTTCCATTTTCTCTCATCACAAAAATGTCAATTTTCTAGCAATGTCTTTCTCATCCAAATTCATAAAAGGGTCACCATAGGCTTGATAAATTCCTACATCACCACCCGATGTGAGTTAAGGACATATGTTTATCATGAGGACTTTTTAGGGTTGTTTTGTGGCTTTCAGTTGGTAAGATTTAAATGTGAAAAATTTTGAGGCTGAATGAGGAGGGATTGACTCTTTTTGAAGCAATATTGCATTATTCTAATTTTCAATCAAGTATGGTCTCATCATCACTCCCCTTAGTATCAATTCATCTCTATCATCATGAAAACTCATGGAAATTTTACACCATTCCTAATTTCAGTGATAAAAATTTCAATCTTCTCAAAAATAGTTTTTCATGAAATCTCAAGATAGTCATAACTTTCTTTCTTCATTGGAAGCTCTAAAAAGGAACATATTCTTTTATCATGAAAGTTATAGGAAGGCACAAATTTCAAAAGAATTATTTTTTTTAGTAGTAAACACAACTCTTTGGAATTTAATTTTCCACCCAAAGTATCAAAAAATGTGATTTCACAACACAATACAGCTTCCCCCGCATGTAAGTTCAACTAGATTATGAAATTTCACTTCAAGAGTTGGGTGGATAGGGGAAATTAGCTTGTAATGTGGCTATCCTAATAGGTTGTTCATGGATTCTAAGGGCTAAAAGGAGTAAATGTTAAAGTTAGGACATTATAAGAAGTATTCTTATGAAATAGGGGCTTTAATACCAAATAAATACCTCAATCATTTAAAACACAAGTACCTCAAACCCTCAAGTTTTGATAGGAATAAATCAAATTCTGGTTAAATCAAGCATGGTTTGGTTCTCTCAATAAGTGAGGTAAATTTAAAGAATATGAAAATAATGGTTCAAAAGCCTCATAGAAAAGATATTTCAAATATAAAGATAGTGAGATGTGGCATTGGATTCAAAACTCATAGTAATTTTCATGAAATTAATAAAGATTTTAACTTGAAACGAATTCATTTTCAGTATTCATTTAAGCTCAGTTTCATGGTATAAATTGTTTTACTTATTGATATGGATTTTAAAATCATGATGAGAATCATTTCAACTTAAAAGTTTCAAAAACAAGAAAAAAAATAAAAAATAAACACACAAAATTTGAAAAACATTTAGTTTTTTTTTTGAAAAATAGAAAAAAAATTGAAATTACTAAACTAAAAGGTTCTCTTCTCCACACTTAAAATATTTCATTGTCCTCAATGTGAACCCATGAGATTATATGTGCATATGAAATACAGAATTTTAAATAGGAAAAATAATATAAAAGTGAAAGGATTAGGAACAACCTAATATGCTCAAGTGATGATGGGGTCATACAGTGTGATGAAGTCCACTTCATCAATAGGAAGTCCCTCAATGTATTTATTCAAACGTTGTCCATTCACTATAAATACCCTTCCTATGTCCTCTTGTGTGATCTCCACTACACCATAAGGAAAAACATTATTCACAAAATAAGGACCTAGCCACCTGTAATGCAACTTACCAGGCATCAGCTTCAGTCGTGAACTATAGAGTAAGACTTTCTCTCCAACTTCAAATTGTATTTTCTAGATCATTTTGTCATAAGCTGCTTGTGATCTTTCCTTGTAGATCCTTGATCTCTCATATGAAGATAATCGAATTGCCTCAAGCTCTTGAATTTGTAGCTTTCGCTGAATTCCATCTTGGTCCAAATCCATGATGCATTTATTTATATCCCAATAAACTCAATGTTTAACTTATAGAGGGAAATGAAAGAATTTCCCAAAAACAATCCAAAATGGGGACATACTGATGGGAGTTTTTTATTCTATCCTATAAGCCCATAGCACATCATCCAATCACTTTGTTCAATCCTTCCTATTTAGTTTCAAAGTTTTCTCCAAAATTTGTTTCAACTCACAATTTGAAACCTCAGCTTGGCCATTTGTTTTGGGGTGGTATGGTGTTGATATTTTGGGTGTCACCCCATAATTTTAAAGGAGGGAATCCAAATTTTGATTGCAGAAGTGTGTCCTTTGGTAACTGATGATGGCCTTTGGTACTCCAAACCTATTAAAAATATGTGTCTTGAAAAATTCTACTACAATATGAGAATCATCAGTCCTAGTGGCCTTATCCTCCACCCATTTACTCACATAATCAACAGAAATCAAAATATAAAAAAAACCAAAGGAACTGGGAAAAGAACCCATAAAATCAATGCCCCATACATAAAAAATATCATAGAATAGTATGGGCTATTGGGGAATCTTGTGTCTCCTAGAAATGTTTCCATTATGTTGTCAACGTGAGCACGACTTGAAAAACATATGAGAATCGTATAATATGATAGGCCAATATAATATAGAGTCTAAGACTTTCCTAGCTGTTTATTGGGGTCCAAAGTGAAAGTGTATGATAAAAAAATAAAACAGACTCAAACTCGTGATCAGGAACAAACCTCCTAATAACTCGATCACTACACATGTTCCAAATGTATGGATCATCCCAAAAAATAAAATATTTACTCACTCTTTAATTTTTGGACTTTATGTTTCTTTAAATTTTCAAGGATTTCAGATGCAACAAGGTAGTTCACTAAATCAGCATACCAAGGATGCATACCTAAGATGGAATAAAGATGCTCATCGGGGAAAGTGTTCTGAAGTGGTACCTGGTCCAAGGTGTCATCCTCTAGTGTGTGAGTAAGCCTACACATGTGGTCTTCCACAAGGTTTTCTCAACCCTTTGTTTCATTTTTCTCAATATCAAATTCTTAAAGAAGGATCATCCATCAGATTAGCCTAGTATTTGCATCCGGATTCTTCAAAAGGTACCTTAGAGTTGTATGGTCAGAAAAACAACTACTTTAGAGCCCAATAAATATGAAATAAATTTATCTAAATCAAATATGATGGAAATAAACTCCTTTTCTGTGGTTGTGTAGTTTAATTGGACTGAATCAAGTGTCCTTGATGCATAAGAAATCACATGTGAATTTCGCTCCACCCTCTGATATAAAACAGATCCAACCGTGAAGTTGGAGGCATCACACATAATCTCAAAAGTAAGATCCCATTTTTGAGGTTGTATGATAGGTGGAGTGGTTAGAAGTTGTTTTATCTCATCAAAGGAATTCTTATAAGAATCATCAAACACAAAATCAGAATCCTTTTGAAGTAATCGTGACATGGGAAGAGAAATCTTGCTAAAATCTTTGATGAAGTTTCAATAAAATCATGAATACCCTAGGAAAGATCTAACATCAATCACACATGAAGGATATGGTAGGGATGAAATAATATCTACCTTATATATATCAACCTCTATCCCATGTTTTGACACTACATTCCCTAAAAAATTCCATTCTCTACCAAGAAATGACACTTTTCAAAGTTCAGGACCAGACTCTTCTCAATACAATGATTCAAAGCCTTTCCAAAACTACAGATAAAATCATCAAATGAAGACCCATACACTGTAAAATCATCCATAAATACCTCCATGTAGGACTCAATAAAATATGAAAAAATACTCACCGTGTATCTCTCGAAGGTACCTGGGGAATTGCAAAGTCCAAATGGAATCCTTTGGTAGGAAAACATACTGAATGGAAAAGTGAATTTTGTATTATTCTGATCTTTAGGAGCAATAGGAACCTGAAAATATCCATAAAATCCATCCAAGAAACAATAGTGTGTTTTCCTAGCTAGTCTCTCAAGCATCTTATCAATAAATGGGAGGGGGAAGTGGTCCTTGCGAGTCGTGGCATGACCCATCCCCCAGGGCCCATGTCGTGACTACCCCAAGCCCACCTTCCATAGGCCAGGGGCTGGTGACTAGCACCGAAAGGAATACTCCCTAAAATGGGAAGGCATTTCCTTTAATCCTGTACAAACACATGGTCCAAGAACATGGAAAGAAGCAACTGTGAAGTAAACTACTATAGTAAAAGAGTGCTGAAAGTAAAAGGGGGTAGGAATAAAAACCCAACTATAAAGGTACAAGTACAACTGAAAATACAATACAACTAAAAAAAGGAAAACAGCTATTGGGTCATCCTTCGAGGTTCCTACCTGAAGGGTAGGTATAGATCGCCTCTTTAGTACTCCACGTCTGTTCGTCTCCTCTGCATCACGTCATGACGAAATGGTCCACCCCTGTGCACCGTCCAGTCATGGCTCCCTCAGCCTTGATCAATGTTGTATGTCTTCTACACATGACACAACAAGGTGCAGAAAATCCTGTGCAGGGGTGAGTATAACAATACTTAGTAGGGACCCCGAGACCTTGTAGGTCTCCTAAAGTTCCACAGAGGAAAACCATAAAGCAAGAAATCAACTCTACTTAGATATATACCCATACATACACCTAATTTATTAAGATATACACATCTCATACATAAGGGAAGAATACCACAAGGTAACACCATGAAGGTAGATTACCACACAAGAAAAGTACCACATAGCATAACCTCAATCACAAGCACAAGTTAAAGACAAATCACATCAGGATTTATTATAGGGGTAGTAACAAGTAACATCCCTAGTCACAACGTCGAACGCCTCGGATACTGGAGAACTCCTCCTCTATCGAGTACAGTGGGCCTTCTGCGTCACACATAGGTGCTTCCCACTAACCTTGAACTGATGAGGTACTCCTCCTATCAAATACCGTGGGTCTGCCACGTCACACAGAGGTTCTCCCCACCATGGGTCTACTATGTCACACAGAGGTTCTCCCCCTTGTGTCCTGCTAAGGTACTCCTCTTATCGAGTATTGTGGGTCTGTCACATCACATAGAGGTGCTCCCTACTGTGGGTCTGCCGCATCATAGAGAGTCGCTTCCCACTGGGCCAATCGTCAAGCAGTCTTCAGGTCTCAGCCAACCATAGGTTTCCATACGTAGTATTCTTGGGAGAAATTCTCCTCAAGCCACTTACTACATCTTGATATCCATGGAAGTCACCATAATTTATATTCAATGGTAGAATCCATAGCATCGTCAGTCACAAACCTCAAACTCCTCAGCTGTGGGAGAACTCCTCCTCTATCAAGTACAGTGGGCATGTCGGGTCACACAGAGTCTCTTCCCACTAACCTTAAATTTTTGTGGTACTCATCCATGATTGGTACTGTGGGCATGCCAAGTCACATAGAACTGCTTCCCATCATGGGCCTACTGGGTCACATAGAGCCGCTTCCCACCTTGGCCATTGCCAAGCAGTCTTCAAGTCTCAGCTAGTTATAGGATTCCGTACATAGCACGCTTGGGAGAACCTCTCCTCAAGCCATAGATTGTATTAGAACTGGTACTAAGTCTCACAAGGAAGTAACCCGCTGATCTTCCATGTCGTAAGCGACCCAACGCAACAGACGGCGCGTCAATCAGACGCCTGTTCTGTAAGTTATTAGTGTTTCCGCTCTGAGGGCCCAGTTGGGTTTCAGATTCGATCCAACCCAGACATAATCCAAATTTATCCAAAACTCAATTGGAGTATACCAAAAGGACTTTCTCAATCCAAGGATTTGGGTGCCTCAGATATTTCGTCAAACGGACGCTCAGTTTTCAAGTTATGGCCAAAAAGGTCAAAATGGGTCCATATGGGCCCGGGTCCGGTCCGACCCGGCCCAACCCGGCTTGGACCAACCTGACCCAGTACGAGTCCAGAACAGATGGCTTGGGCCTCGGTGGGCCCAGACCTCTAGGTCGTGGTCTGGCCTGGCCCGCGAAGGGGGTGGCCCAGCCCAGCCCGAGAAGGGCGCGGCCCGCTGGGTGGCCTGCGGTGCGGCCCGCTGGGTGGCCCACGGTGGGCATGCGGTCTGCCCTAGCCGCAACCCAGGGGGGAATCCCCCCCCCCCCCTAGTAATATGAATGGCCCGATGGTCATTTGGTCACCCTGCTAGCACGCAGGACCGCTCGGCGATCCCGCACGGTGCGCCTCTACCGACTGAAACAGTCGGACGGTTCTCCTTCCAGCAACGCGACAGCGCCGCTGTCCACTTGCGGTCGGTCAGGTGTTGTCTACCCTCTGAACTCCACCACGGCCAAGAAGTCGTGGCCTCCTACTCCACCGGCAGCGTGGACGCGCGCCGCCCCACCTTCCTCATGGTCGACCGGGTGTCGGCCGCCACCTTCTTCCGCGAGCCATCGCGGCTTCGTTCCAAGCCTAGAAATTATGCCGTTCACATATTCATTATCCTCTTGTCAAGGGCTCCACATCCACATGTCATGCTCGGAAAAACTCTATGTTTCCAGCATCATTAAATATTTGGCATTGATGAACACACGAAGAATGCGTGAAGAACAAAAGAAAAAGGAGCAAGGTTTAAGTGCGGGATGATGGCCATGTTCGTTTGGCCATTGTTGCTATGAAACCAGAATATGAAGAATCGATAAATAAATTCAAACATATTTAAATAAAACCCCTGCCTCAAGAACGATGGTGAACACGCATTTGTGGAATCGGGTTGGTGTTCGTCATCCCCCACAACTAGCCTCCAAGGACATCACTCATTCTTCGATCTCTGGTTCGAGGTTTCGGGGTTTCTCATCACCTCCCGCTAGTATCGACTTCATCCTCCAAGGGTTTGGTGTCACTGCACTTTCTCAGCACTTTGTTTCTTAGCGAAGCATTGCTGACACCTCTCCCCAAGCTCCATATAAATAGAAGAGGGGAAGGGTGTGTAACATTCATGGGATTAATGGAGTCCCATTAATTAGAAACCTTCCTAATTCCCCAATGGTGTGGTTACTTATAATTTAAAGGTCAAGTCATTTATTGGCTTGACATGTCACCGGTCCCACCTTACCACTAGTCCGTTGGAGGAATAGAATAAAAATAAAATAGTAAAGTTATTTTATTTATTCTATTAAAAAGTTCCAAAAACTAAATTTTTCTCTGGACCTACTACGGTCGAAGTAAAGGTCTCATTAAGTGAATATCGGTGCTACGAGTTCAACGGTGTCCTCATATTTCAATTCTGAGAACCGGTTCAAAAGTTACAAAACACCGCTTGTGCATTTACTGAACGTACCTGAAAAAAGTTTGGAAAATTATTAACAGTCACCCTCAACCCGTGTCGGTCGAGGTTAGGCTCTTCCTAAGTGAAACAAACCCCAAAAAACCCAATAGTACTCTCGGATTTTTAATCTGAGTTACTGTTTAGAAGTTATGAATTTTTACAATAAAATAATTGTCACTTAAATATTTTATTTACGGCCAAAAACTAACTTTCACTAGTGGCCTGCACCGGCCAAGGTTAGTATCTGCCTAAAGAAAACATACCCTCATGAGCTCTATGGTGGTCTCATATTTTTAATCCAAGTTACCATTTTTGAGTTATAATCATTTGAAAAATAAAATAACTTTATTTAATTATTTTATTTACGATTATGCCATTTTCTGGTTTTCTCACTAGAGGCTCGTGCTGACTAAACTTCAGTCGCGCCTAGGGTAAACCTGCCATCCTGAGTGCAATGGTGCCCTTGGATTTTTGTTCTAGGAAACTTTTTAAGAGTTATTCTGATTTTTTAGGAAAACTACTTACGTGTGCTAATTAAAGCTTAAAAAAACTTTGACGTATCATTCCGAGCACTTCGGGCCTCAGAATCGCGCACCGTCAGATTTTGTGGTCTCAAAATAATTCCATATAATTAAAAACATTATACATAATTTCTGAGACATTAAATTCTCTCCACCTTTGAGATTTACATCCCCAAAATCCACAACATTGAATAAGGAAACAAATGGGGGTACTGATCACGGATCTGAGCCACCCGCTCCCATGTGATCTTCTAGAGATTCCCGTTCTACCAGCGAATGCACACCAGATGCATCGACCGCCCATGAAGGACCCTCTCCTATCGATCCTCAAACTCTACCAGAAACTCCACAAGAAGTCGCCCCATCTTCAAAGTCCAGCTCTCTATGGTCGATGATGTGAGATGGGTTGTGCACAAATCTCCTCATCTGGGATACATAGAAGACGTCGTGCACCCTCTCCAACTACGGTGGAAGAGCCAAGTGGTATGCTACCTCACCTATCCTTAGAAGTATCATAATAGGACTGATAAACCTCAGTGATAACTTTCCGCCTTGGCCAAATCTCCATAGTCTCTGTCGAGGAGATACTTTCAAGAATACATGGTCCCCCTCCTGGAACTCCAAGGTTCCCTGTATCCTATCGGCATAAGACTTTTGCAAACTTTGTGCAGTCCTCACTTGCTGACAAGTGAGACATCATGATACAAAAACTGCCACTGCTTTTTTCATCCCTGGCCACCAGAACTAACGCCAAAGGTCCTGGTACATCTTCTCCACTCTAGGATGTACCGCCAGAGGGGATGTATAGAACTCCCTCATCACCTCCTCCTATAGTGCTACTGGTACCATGGTACATCCTATGGAGAGAGTGGCATGCTCTCCACCTTCAGAAAATCCATCAGGTGCCTGCCCTAATAATATTTGAGCACGTTGAGCCTCGTAGTCAATGTCCCCAAGCTATGCCTCCCTGATTCACTAAAGGAGTGGGGGTGTGATTGTCATAGACATGAGGTATACTGCTCCATACATATCCACAAAAGATATCTATAACGCAGCTAGATACTCTATCGCTTCACTCAGCAACTGCAGACCAGACCTCCTACTGAGTGCATCTGCTACCACGTTCCCCTTCCCAGGAGTATAGACTATCTCAAAGTCATAGTCATATAGGAACTCTAGCTATTGTCGATGTCTTAGGTTTAGGTCTTCTTGAGAGAAGATATACCTGACTCTTGTGATCAGAGTAGACTATAAAACGTTTTCCCATCAAGTAGTGTCTCTGCATCTTTAGTGAAAAGACCATTGTTGCTAACTCCAGGTCATGGGTAGCATAAATCTACTTTTCAGTATCTGTCTCAACTCCTGAAATATCTTCTAACACTTCTCCATCCATAGGAAAGGCTCCCCCTTTTTCATCAAAACTGACAAGGGTGCCGCTACCATGGAGAAGTCTGGTCCAAACTCTGGTAGTACCCAGACAAAGAAGAAGTCCCTCCCCCTTCAGGGAGGTAAACCTGGAAACATATTTTGAAAGGATGTCCCCCACACTTAGCCTCTTCTGTTGGGAACTGAAAAATCAAAACTCCCATTGCTACGTGGGTAGGGTTGGCCGACTCAAACTTGATCAGTTGCACCCTCCTTTGCACGAGTTTTTCCTGTGCTGCCTGGGTTTCCTTTTTCACCAACCAAGGAAAATCCCATTCCAACATTATAGATAAACCACAAGACTTTTTCCTAATACATTCAATCTGATTATAAACTGTGCATGTCCAGTCCATACCCAATCTAACATCGTAAGGCCTCAACGATTCCACCAAGAGGTTCCAACAGAAACTCTCACCTCAAGGGTCAGATCACACCGTCGGCGTAAGTATGATTATCGATTCTCCTCCCAAAGGTATCTCCAGACATGAGGGTCAAGACAATTTCTTAATCGAAAACTCTAGGTTTTGGACAAGATTCATAGAAGGAAGGAATTATTGGTACCTATGTCTATTAATACAGCAGCTAGTAGTAGACACATACCATTCATCGAATCATTCCTAGAGCCCTTAGGTCGCACTCCGCGACCATATATAGCTACTCCCTTCCCATGTCCTCCAGCTTCTTAAGCCTGGTGGGGACCACAAAGGGGGGTCATTGTAACATGTCGAAATGTACACCACCTCATGCTTCTCTCCTAACTCTACTTCCATGTCTATAGCCCAATAGATTCATCTGTCCCTAACACTTCTTCTTATCGAAACATTTTTACATGCCCAAGTCTTTGAGACTAGCGTCAGTTTCCTTCTTTCCCACTATTAATATTCACTAGATGCATCCTCTCAACTAAAGAACATTCAACTGCAAAGGTTCTATCTAACACCCTAACATAGGTAGGAATGCATAGAGGAATAGTGCTGGCTTGGATGTCCCTAAACACACCTCACTCAGAGGTCCGAGCCTTGAATCACTGATCATATCAAATTCATTGAGTACTAGGAATGGTTGGTATGCCTCGATGAATACTCAGCTACCGATATGTCATCCTACTAAAGTTGTAGAAGCTCTAGAGAACTCTCAGCCACCTCCTCAAGCCAATCCTCAGATGCATGTGAGTCGGGATCCCCTTGGAACATGAGGGGTATCTGATGCAGAAACTCGTGTAAGACACAAAGCCTAAATGTGTCCTCTACCAGTATCACCGATTGTAAATGCTGACCAACAAGCAGTGATATAGCTGACACACTACCCGAAGGTACTATCTCAGGCAATGGTCCATGTACCCAAGCCTCATCACTATGCGGACCATCCTCATGGTCACTCATAAGGAAAAGAGTAGAAGCTAAGATCCCCATCTGCTCTACTAGTGTCTCAACTAGGTGGAAAACTCTAGCCACAGACTCCATCTAGTCCCCAGCTTCCTAGGAATCTATCTCACCTCGAAACCTCAGAGGCCTCTACCGCTGGAACTCATGCAACACACTTAGTCGACGTGCATCCTCTACTGTTGGAGCTGGTGGTAACGGCTGCCCAATGGGTAGTGGCGCTGCTGGTACACCACCCGAAGGTGCTAACACCGTAAAAGGACCCTGTACTGAGGCCTCATCACTCGATGGGCCATCATCGCGTACTCTCTTAGGAAACCTGGGTGGCTGTCTAAGCGGTGGCATCTTGATAAGGAATAGGTGTTCCATGGTCATTAAGTTTATACCTAGTGACCTGACTCAAAGAGATCACAAAGAAAACTTTTCAAAAACACATATGCAATTAGTGTTTTCATGCAATGAGTTAGAAATCAGAAGTCAGGGTCCTAGTGTATGGATACATTGGCCGCTGCACCAACAATGGACTCCCTGAACTGAAAACCACACTCATAACACTTAACACTATTGCTTCGTAGAAAATATCAGAGTCCTAGTTCTTTGATAGAACTGAACTCCTCTGACACCACTTTGTCACGACCCATCCCCCGGGGCCTGTGTCGTGACTACCCCAATCCCACCTTCAATAGGCCAGGGGATGAAAACAAGCACTAAAAGGCATACTCCCTAAAATGGGAAGGCATTGCCTTTAATCTTATACAAACACACAGTCCAAGAACACGACAAGAAGCAACTGTGAAGTAAACTGCTATAGTAAAAGAGTGCTGAAAGTAAAAGGGGGTTGGGATACAAGCCCAAATATAAAGGTACAAGTACAACTGAAAATACAGTACAACTTAAAGAAAATGTAAAATAGCTACTGGGTCGTCCTCCGAGGTTCCTACCAGAAGGGTAGGTACAGATCGCCTCTTCAGCACTCCACGTCTGCTCGTCTCCTCTGCATCACGTCACACCGAAATGGTCCACCTCCGTGCATCATCCAGTCCTGGCTCCCTCAACCTCGATCAATGTTGTACGTTATCTTCACAAGACACAACAAGGTGCGGGTGAAGCCCATGCATGGGTGAGTGTAACGATACTCAGTAGAGACCCCGATACCCCGTAGGTCTCCTAAAGTTTCACAAAGGAAAACCCCAAAGTAGTACATCAACCCTACTTAGATATTTGACCATACATACACCTAAGTTATTAATATATACACATCTCATACATGAGGGAAGAATACCACAAGGTAACACCACAAAGGTAGATTACCACACAAGTAAATTACCACATATCATAACCTCAATCACAAGAACAAGTTAAAGACAGCTCACACCCGGATTTATTCTAGGGGTAGTAACAAGTAACATCCATAGTCACAACGTCAAATGCCTCGGCTGCTGGATAACTCCTCCTCTATCGATTATAATGGGTCTACCATGTCACACAGAGGCACTTCAATAATGATGGTGAGCGCGTGTTTGTGGAAGCGGGTCGGTGTTCGTCATCCCCCGCAACTAGCCTCCAACGACATCACTCGTTTCTCGATCTCTGGTTTGGGGTTTTGGTGTCTCTCATCATCTTCTGTTGGTACCAGATCCATCCTCCAAGGGTTTAGAGTCACTACACTTTTTCAACACTTTGTTTCTTGGCGAAGCAGTGCTGACACCTCTCCCCAAGCTCCATATAAATAGGAGAGGGGAAGGGTGTGCAATGTTCGTGGGATTAATGGAGGCCCATTAATTAGAAACCTTCCTAATTCCCCAATGGTTTGGTAACTTAGAATTGAAATTTCAAGCCATTTATTGTCTTAACACTTCATCGGTCTCATCTTACCACTCGTCCGTTGGATTAATAGAATAAAAATAAAATAATAAAGTTATTTTATTTATTCTATTAAAAAGTTCCAAAAACTAACTGTTTCTCCAAACCTACTATGGCCGAAGTGAAGGTATCCTTAAGCAAATATCGGTACTGTGAGTTCAACGGTGTCCTCATATTTTAATTCCAAGAACCGGTTCAAAAGTTACAAAATGTCGCTTGCACATTTACTGAATGTACCCAAAACAAAGTTCAGAAAATTATTAACAGTCACCCTCGACCCGTGCCGGTCGAGGTTAGGCTCTACCCAAGTAAAACACACCATAATAAACCCAATGGTACTCTCAGATTTTTAATCCAAGTTACCATTTAGAAGTTATAAATTTTTACAATAAAATAATTGTCACTTAATTATTTTATTTACGGCCAAAAACTAACTTTCATTGGTGGTCCGCGTTCGCCAAGGTTGGTATCTTCCTAAAGAAAACATACCCTCATGATCTCAGTTATGGTCTTAGATTTTTAATTCAAGTTACCATTTGTGAGTAATAAGAATTTGAAAAATAAAATAACTTTATTTAATTATTTTATTTATAGTTATTCCATTTTCGGGTTTTCTCATAGGAACCCCATGCCAACTAAACTTAAGTCATGCTTAGGGTAAACCTGTCATCCTGAGCATAATAGTGTCCTCAGATTTCTAATCTGGGCAACTATTTAAGATTTATTCCACTTTTTTAGGAAAACTGCTTATGTGTGCTAATTAAATCTTAACAAAACTTCAACGAATCATTTTGTGCACTTCGGGCCTCAAAATTGCACGCATTCAGATTTCATGGTCTCAAAATAATTCCATATAATTAAAAAAATTATACAAAATTTTTGGGACATTAAAAGTTGACTGATTTAGTTTCTTATAATCAATACACACATGCCAAATATTTTGTACCCTCATTGAAACTAACTCATATTTCTCATTTTTAATAATAGTAACACCACTTTTCTTAGGCACAACCTTAATAGGACTCACCCACTGGGAATCTGAAATGGGATAGATTATATTTACCTCAAGAAACTTTTCAACCACTTTTTTAACAACCACCAAAAGTTTTGGATTGAGTCTCCTTTGTGGCTGCCTAACCGGTTTAGCCCCATCCTACAAAAGAATCATATACATGAAAATGGAGGGGCTAATACCTGATATGTCATCCAAGGTCCACCATATTTCCCTGATGTTCTCCCTCAAAAGATTTAAAAGTTTTTCTTCATGTTCAAAAGGGATATTATTAGCAATTATAACAGGTAATTTATCACCACTTAATTAGTATGAGTATTTTAGATTTTGTGGTAATGGATTTAGTTACAATGTAGGGGGTGATGTATGGATGGAGAAATTGAAGGAACTGAAATATGTGCACAATGAACATTAGTATCAGAATATACATCATCAAAATCAGAGAATAAAGCATCAAATCCAACAGCTTACTCAACAGCCATGTCATAATCAGAGTTCACATGATCAAAATTAGAATATGAATCCATTTCAAAATCAAATCTAAGAGAGTCTTGTGTATTCAAAATAGGTGTGGAAGTACTCTTAGATATCAAAATAGAACCAATACTCATAATCTCACTAAACATAGGACAATCAAATTACATGGGGTTTTTATTTAGTGATTCAAAATGGGGGATAACAAATGCAGAATGGTCCTCTGAGGGGTACTTCATGGAGTACATAACATTAAATATCACAACTTCATCCCCAAACTCCATGGAAAGTGTTCCCTCATTTATATTTTGATAGTTTTTGCAATTTTGAGGAAGGGCATACATAAGATAATGGGAGTATAAGAACTTACCTGATCATCCTTCATGTTAATCATGTAGAAATCTGTTGGAAAGATCATGTCTCTTACCCAGACAAGTACATCCTCAAGGACACCCACTGGATATCTTGTAGCTCTATTTTCCAATTGCACCACTACTCTTGTCATCTTCAACTCACCGGCCTATAAAGAAGAAAATACAAAGTGAGGAATTACATTTATGGAAGCTCATAAATCACAAAGAGCATTGGAAAAGTGTAACTCCCCTATGGTGTATGGTATAGTGAATTTCCTGGGATCCTTTCACTTTGTTGGCGTTGCTAGAGTTGGTGTAATGAGTGCTGACACATTCCTTCCTAGATTAATCCTCTCATTTCCCTTAATCCATCTTCCATTGGGACAAAGTTATTTTAAGAATTTGGCATACCTTAGTATTTGTTTAATGGATTCAAGTAAAGGTATGTTGATCTCCATATTCTTGAATGTATCCAAAACTTCTTTTTGCATCACCTATTCAACCATATTTTTGGTTTTAACAACTCTATTTGGAAAATGAAGGGGTTTATGAGGAATATCATCAATATTTTTCTTACCTTTATCTTTCTCCTTGGGTTTCTCAATAGTTGGTGTGGGATGGGGATTTTCTGGAGTTGAGTTGAATCCCAGAGGAATGGTAAGTATAGATGTATCATTCATTTTCTTCCCACTTCTCAATGTGATGGCACGAACATTCCCCTTGGGATTTGGAGTGGTTTGGGAAGAAATATTTTCATAGTTCTTACTTACCAGTTCATGGAGGGAAATGGAAATCTGGATCATTTGTGTCTTTAACTCCCTCAGCTCTGAACCTTGACTCTTCAGCTCATTCAATTGATTAAGAAAAAATTTCTTCAAAAGTTCACCAATGTTAGAATCTACCTTGGGTGAGGGATTCTGTTGTTGTTGGATTGTTGATTCTTGGGCTTCAAATCTCCTTTGGGTTTGTTGGAAACCCTACTAGTAAGGCAGAGACTGCTGGAAGTTTTGTTGAAAATGGGGCCTTTGTTGTTGTACAGAGCCATACCTCATGTCTTATTAATCCTTCCACCCTTGGTTGTATGTTTGTGCAAACGAATCAAGCTTATTTTGGGGATACGGTTGTTGTTTCTACTGATATGGTCACCCAATAAACACTATTGCATAGTCTTCTATTTCTTGTAGTTGGGGGAAATAGTCAGTTAGGTGGATTGTCTAAGTGAAAATGTCACAAGGCCTTGAAGGAGGGGGTTGGGATGTCTTTTATGCCAAAGAAATATATCTCAAAATAGTTTTCAATACTTCTAAATTGGTATCAATTAAATAACTTTCAAGAGAAGATGGACTTACCTGATGTACTCCTCTAACATGTGGGGTACCTCGATCGCCAAATTGTTGAGAGTTTGTGCCATATTATCAATCAATAAACTTGAGAATACTGGTGTTTTGTCAACCGATGACCCTCCAACTGAAGAATCCACCTTGATCGTCTTCATAGGTTTGAGTCCTTCATATAAGTATTGGATGAGGAGTTTCTTACTAATTTGTTGATGTGGACAGATTGCGCACAACTTCTTGAATCACTCTCATTACTCATACATTGACTCCCCTTGTTCTTTCTTGATCCTTGAGATCTTCTTACGAATGGAAGTGGTCCTTGATGCTGGAAAAAATCTATGCAATAATAGACGTTTCAAATTATTCCAACATGTTACATCTTCAGGTTTTAAATAATATATCCAATCCTTTGCAGCTCCATCAAGTGAGAATGAGAATGCTCATAGTTTTATTTGATCTTCAAATACATTTATTTTTTTTAGGGTTGAGAAAACCATATTAAATTATTTATGGTGTTTTTTTTGTTCCTCACCAGATAATCCATGAAACTTTTGGATAAGGTGACTTAACCCAGATTTTAGTTCAAAGTTCGATTCGAGATTTGGGTATGCAATACAATTTGGTTGATAGTTAATATCTGGTGCAGCCAACTCTCGAATGGTTCTATTAATTTCATTGTTATTGTTTTCATCCATTGGTTCTTGTTTTATGTTTGAATTTGAATTACTTCCAATTTCAATGTTACTAGAATGGAAGATTTTTATGGATGGTTGAATGTTGAAACTTCCCATAGACTAAGAATGTCTAATTCGAGCTCTAAGGCTACGTTCAATATCAAGGTCAAGATCTAAGATATCCTCTGGATTAGTTTGTTTCATAAATTAATAAAAGATAAAAAATAAATGAATAAAATTGGTCCATAATAAAAATAAAAGAATTTTGAGTTGGTCCGATAAAAATAAAATAAGAGAGTAAGAAAAAAAAACTTAAGAAAGGGGAAAGAAGAAAGAAAGAGGAGAAGAAAAGATTTAGGCAAAAAATAAAATAAATACCTATAATTGTTTGAATAAATTACTTGCCTCCCCATAAACAACACAAATATTAAAGGTACTATCTTGGTCCCTCTCAAATGATGTTCGGTTTTGGGTTATTTAGGTGCAGCAAAGTGGCTGACCAAATTCGTCTCTCAAAGGAGGAAGTAATTTAAGACAACATATTAAAGGTATTTTGAAAATAAAATTAAATAACTCAAACACACTACTTTAAAGGATGGGTTTATTTTATCATTTATAAAACTAGAAGAAGTTTTCTAGAATAAGATTGCATTTTTTTGTTTTTGTTTTTGAAATGAAGTTCGATTAAAAAGACACAACAAGAATATATTTTTTTTGAAAATATTTTAAAATGCATAATCGATCTAACTATACCTCTTAAATTACTTATTCATAATTATAATTTAAATTAATATCCACTTAATTATGATCCCCAAATTTTTTAACCCACAAACCCTATGAGAATTAACTAAACCATGAAGACGAAATGAATTAAACCCAAGGCTAGCTTCAGAACATACAATCGTAGCACCCTACTTTGATTGATATTCTCATTCTAGATTATGGTAAATAGTAAATTAGGGAATATATCCATTCAATAAAATGAGGATTAATTGTTTTTAGGTATTGTATTTTAACTTTACAAATTTATCCCATGTCCTTTTGTTTCACCGGTTAAGCTTGCGTTCTCAAAATTCACGCATTACTCGACCTCACATGTTTTTGCATGAATCATTCAATTTCTTGCTTAGTTTCAATTAAATTAAAAAATAAATTCATATATCATGTTAATTTAATTACATTACCTCATTAATTAAAAATAAATGAATGAATAAGGTTAGTGGTAGATCGATTACTTAAAGGAACTACTCTTTCAGAGGCAGTGTAGTCATCATAGAAATGTTTTGCATATAAAAATGTTAGAAAGGGAGGAACCCAATCTCGTTTCTACTATTGATTTCCAAACCAAAGAGGAAGATTAAGAGAATAATAAATTTAAACAAAAAATAAGAAAATATAAGAAATAAAAGAGTAAAAATTAACTTTATTATGAAAACACAAACATTACACCATGAGAAAGAGAGGAAGGATTTGATAAAGGGATCCTTGCTTCAAGAGATCCTATAATGAGTATAGGAAGTTCCAGAATCTCCAATGTGATGATAGGACTCCTCTAGAACTCAAAAAATGGTATCACTTCACTCCTTGGTTGAACTTGCAAATGAGGTTCCCATGGTGTCAATTTATAGCCAAAATGAGAAGTGGTTTTCGGTACCCAGATTTCAAGATACCACTTTTGTCTCAGTTTTGGGTTGATAAATGGCCTTATCTTGACTTGAAAAAAATATAAAGGTTGTATCCCATCATCTTGAATGTCTCCATGTCAAATTTGATAGCCAATAGAGGATGAAATTATGATATATGGCTGAAATATAGAAAAAAATCTTTAACTTCGTGCGGATTCTATCCCCTAGACAGATTTGTTTGGATGGCCCCCTTAATGGGAAAATTGGGGTTCAGTTTCTTAAGATGAGTTGTATCCCATGAATTTTTGGAGTGTCCCTCAAATTTCAACTCATTTTGAGGCAAATATTTGGATAAATGTGCAAAACAGTGGAAATATGTCCTTGGGCTTCCATGCAGTTTGTCCCATTTCCCTTATGGATCATCTCCGACCCTCCAAATCACCTCCTCCTACAAAGAAATCATCGAAACAAGAATAATTTCCCTTTATAAACATATAATAATTTAATCAAATTGTATGTTCAATTTGAGATAATATTTTTAATGTTAAATACAAATCTAGTTTAAAACAGTGATGTAGGGGTGAAATAAAGTAGTGAATTGTGATGCGATCAATATTATTCTTAGACGGATAGGAAATCATAACATATGATTCAGAAATTGGGAGATATGATGTGGGAATGTGTCAGGGAATTTTTTGTCTTGTGGGAAGATCTTCTCTTATTAGGGGAGGTCTATTATAATAATGATTATTAGGACATGATAAATATGGCCCTATTCAAGGCATTGTATGGATTCCCCTTTCATTATCTACTTTGTTAGGTAAAAATATGAGAGGTTCACTAATTGGATATATCATTGTACAAGAGACTATAGAAAAGATATAAATTATCTATAAGAAGATGGATACGAATCATATCCAAAAAAAAATCATATGCATACCATCATAATTGGCCTTTGTCTTTCAATGTTGATGATTGTTTATTTTTTAAAGTTTCATTAAGATTTAGTCACCACCACTTGGGAAAGAAAAAGAAATTATCTCCATGGTATGTTGGACCATTTGATATTTTTTTAAGGTATTGATGATATTTCATATAGGTTAACCTTACCATTGAGATTTGGTGTTGTCTATAATGGGTTTCATGTATCTCAACTAAAGAATTATTAGTCGGATCATTCTCATGTGATAATTTTAAATCATGTTATGCTTGATCCAAGTGGGAAATTATTTATCAACCAGTCTTAATTATGGATAGACATGAGAAGAATTTTTGAGGGAAATCTATTTATTTAGTAATATTATTATGGAATCATAGTCAAATTCAATAAGATAATTGGTAATAAGATATGTTAATGAGAAAATAATAGACAACTTATTCCATCTTTTCGACGATGAAAATCCTAATGGTGGGGAAAATGTAACACCCTATGTTTGTGGTATTTACTTATTTTATAGCTTATTTAAAGTTATGGAATGTAATAGTTAAGACTTGAGAAGTTTTTTGAAGGTTTTGGAAAGTTTTAGAAGTAATTTTGAAGGATCGAAATTTGAGAATGGTTAAGAGAAAATGTTCTCAAGTCTCTATGGAAGTGTGTGAGGTGTTTGGGGGTCATTGGGTAGGCTCACAGTTGATGCATGGTTTGGAAAAATCATAAATCTAACCATGAAACTTGGAATTTTTTAGGACATATCCATATCACATAGTTAACACATGGGTTGTCAAACCACATGGCCTAACCATATGGTAGGAAAATAATTATATTGAAATTGACTTAAAAACCCAAAACTTACCTCAAAAGCCTCAATTTTTCTCCTTTGACCTAGGATCTCAATTTTTAAGGTACCTCTAGGAGATTCTTGGTGATATTATATGTCCATAATCTAATTTCATTGATTTTTTTATCATTTTATCATATAAATAAAATTTTAGGACTCCATTCTTCCTTTCCATCTGGGATATTCTTGGTTATTCTTGAATGGAACCTTATATTAGAGTTCTTATACTCATATATATTGGATTAGATGAGTTTTTATTGGTTTTTAATTGTATTTGATATAGAAATGGAAGGGATGGGTTGGTTATATAATGAATCATTGTGCAAAACGGATCCAAGGTAAGTGGTTTTTCTCTCTTTCTATTTTTTATTTGAATGTGAAAGATCTCATGCCTCTGAATGATTCCTATTTGTTTGAATTAAAATCTTATTACTGAAACACTATTATATTTTCCTATGGTTGTAATCATTCTTAGTTTTAGGGGTGTGGGATACACCACATGGGATTTAAAAATTATGGTTTTGAAAAAGGAAACTTTTGGTAAATCAACGAGGTTTTGATGGGTGTTATTGACATGGTTGTGTTGTGTGTGTTCTTTTGAATCATGAAAATAAATTATGGAAGGAAGTTTCTATGATAATATGACTGTTTTGGGAGGTCCAATTTATGAACTAGTGTCTGTGTGTGTGTACATGAAATTTCCATGACAAGATTTTTAAATAAACTATTTATGAATGGATCATGGATGGAAGTAACTGTGATTATAGGATCATTTTTGGAGGTCCAGGTTATGCATAGTCGTGTGCATGGAATTATGTAATTAATATGACATTATTTTTAGATAAACTATTTCTATTGATTTTAAATGAAAATTATACTTTGGGGGAAACTATTTTGAACACCTAATTTATAGTTTAAAAACAATTTGGTAAAATATTTTTACCTATTCATATTTAAATAAATTGTTTTAACTTTCCTTTGATACTCTGATTTTATAAAACTATGAGATAATATGATTCTAGTCTTAAGATAATGTGGTAAAAGTATCTTGGGGTTTCCTACTGTGTTTTTATATACACCCCAGTGAATATGTAGAATTTGTATTCTATGATACAAGAAAGGGACAAGTTTCATACTTTACTAGTGGATCACCTTGATCGTGGTTGTCATGGATGTTTAGAGATGGTGCTTGGATGCATACTGATGTCTTGGATTTTAGAGTAGTTCCAAAATAGTTCTCATTTCTTTTACTAATTTGGAGTATTAGTTATTATAGTTCTTTTTTCTATTATAACTTCCATATTATCTTGTTTATTCTCTTGATTTCTTTGATATTATCTCATGCATCATTATATAGTTGTCTCTTGAATTTTTATACGTTTCTTTTATCTCAGTTCTTGTATATGGTTGTGTGTGTGTGTTTAAGGGTAAAATGTTCCTCCCTCATGTTCTAGTGTTAAAACCTATAGATTTATTTCTAACCTTTGGTGTTTGGGGAATGTCACCTAAGGTTAGTATCACCTTCGACCTGACCCAAGCCAATGTTTTAGACGGGGATATTACAGTATAAGTGGGGATTTAAGTAAAGGTGGATCTATGTAAAGGTACAAGAGATAAGTATGAAAACCTAGATATTGTTAATAATAAATAAATTTTAGGTATTATTAACATTCATGATTAAATTTATGGATTCATATTCATTATAATAACATAAAGTAATTTTTCAATTAAAAAAGAAATATGTTTATTCTAACTGAATTGATTTCTATAAATTATATGGTATATTTAAAAGTTAAAATTATAAATTTATGAAATTTAATTTTATGAAATTATCTTAATTTTTATATCAAAATATAAAATATTATTTAGGGTGAATTTTTGATATTTTTTTAAAAAGAATGATTTTTTTGTGAATATTGAAAAATACATATTTTTATAAAAACTATCATTTCTTTTCAAGTATTGACAAAGTCCCATTATAGTTTGGATTTATTTTAAATTAAAATTAGTCCCATTTGATTAAAAATAATCCAATTAATTTCATAATAACCATAATTATACTTAATTTTGCTATAAATTAATTTTTATGATTAAAAACATGTGTTTCTAAGAAACTGTTTTTATTAATTTTTGCGTACTTATATTAAAATTAATTTATACTTATTATACAAATTTAATCTTGAAAAATGGATTTAATATTTTTAATTATAATTTTTAAATTTATTAATGAGATCAATTTCATTTTTGGTCCTAACAAATAGTTACCATGGTAAAAATTAGTTACCGCAATAAAGGGTAAAACCGGTTAATTAAGGTAAAAACTAAGTCATAAGGTCAAAAAATACAACCTTAATTCTTATTGAATGAGATTATTTCAAAACGTATAATCTTATATTCTTTTTTTTTATTTAGTCTCACTTTCCCATGAGTAATAAATTTATCATATTTAAAAGTTAATGATATTTACAAGTGTGCCACTCCCCCCTTTTTGTCTTGGTCGTTGACCAATACATTGCCTTTAAAAAACAAGTGTGCCACTCCCCTCACCTATAAAAGGGCACCTCCTCACTTATTCACAACCTTTAAGAACTATAGTTCATTAAATCCCTAAAAATACATTTTTAACATCTTTTCCCACATCCTATAGATTTTGTTCTCTCTAAAATTATAACCTAGAATGATTAAGGTGAAATCTAAAGATAGGTTTTCCAAAGAATTAGTATAACTCTTAAGTGAGTTCTTTCAGGTTTATTTCTTTTTCCAACTCATTCAAACATATCCTAACTATTATTATATAATAACATAAATATCAAAAAAATAATTAAATATAATTATGTTTATGGTACAACCCATTTTCCTCTCCTTTTCTATACAAATGTAAATGAAAACATTGATCATATATACATGTGGATTTCCACCTCCACGAAGTGATATATTTCGTTTTACATCGCTGCCTCACATTGATGGTTATAAATATGGAATTAATAAATATATGTTATTTTTATGGAATTATTATTATTATGTAAATATAATATATTACTTACCTTATAATCCTTCCATCTATTGTAAAATGATAACATCCCTCATGTGTACATGTTGACTACCACCTCCACGAAGCGATGTGATTCATTTTTCATGATTTCATTACATGAATGGTTCTAAAAGTGTATATCTTGTGTAAAGATTATAATTATAACATATTTAAGATTCTTGAGATAATCGAACCCAGTCCCCTTTGACTGAGGCTAACTCATTGAAGTTATTTTGATGTTATAAACCAAACGACCTCAAAACATCCAACGTGAACTTAACTTATTTAGTAACTATAAAATAAATGGTAATAAATAATAGAAAAAGGGATTATGATAAATGAATAAACCTTTAAAATTTTATTAATAAAGTATAAAATTAATAAAATTTTATTATTTAAGAAATTAAATGACGTACATAGCGAGTTAGGAGACACAGTAAAGGGTTTTTCTTTATAATGGAGTTTTAAATGTTTTAAACTATTTTTCCTCAATGTCTATATTTTTCAAAAAAAATGGAATTTTTATCTATAATTAAATTTTGGATAAAGTTATTTTATACTAACTTTGAGTTTATTTACAAATTATTAAATGGAATATTTTCAAATATTTTACGTATGGGTCACTTTTGACTCTTTTCACCTAATTTCAAAATAATGTTTTTTAATGTTTATTATGTGACCTATTTTTTCCACCATAATAGTCTTTATTCATTATAAATATTCCTCTATAATTTTTTATGATTATTCAAAGAATATTATATTTCATAATTTTCTAATAATTGTTTTATTTTAAGATTTTTCAAAGGAAAAAAAGGATTTTTAGCCTTTGATTAATGTAAATCCAAAAGTAAATCAAATATGTGTTAAAAAGAATAATTTATGATATTTTATAATATAAATGAAAGATTTTATGTGTTTTTATTATGATAAGGTTCTTGTAAATTTTAAATGATAATGATTTAACTTGATATATCTCTGATAATATGTGATCTTGATATAGATCTCCAATGAATTAGGTAAAGTGATGGTGTTAATGAGAATTAAGTTAATCCTAAGGGATATAATGTAATTAATCATGATGGTTATTCCTTTGTAAGAGATCTTGTAAGGGTTAATGTAATGATAATTTCCCAAGATACCTACATGTTTTTTCAATGATTTTTATGGGTTTTAAATTAAATCATTTTATTTTCTAATCTAGGATAATGGACTGATAATTAAATGAAATTTTATGATTTTATAAAGGTGAATGGTTTTCTTTCATGAGTTATCATGTGTTTCCAAGTAAATTTAATGATTATGGTTTTCCCTTTATTCTTTATTTCAATTGTTTTTTGAAAAATTTTGTCTTTGAAGTTGATTTCATGATTAAGTAATGATTATTTTGAGATTAAATTTTATTATGTCAAAAAAAGAAAATTTCCTTATGGGTTTTCATGAATTTTCCAAAGGACTAACAGGTTTACATTTTTATATCCCTTACTGATATTTGTTTTGATCATCTACAATTTTCAAATGCTTTTCACAGGGCTTAAGGATGTGTAGGGATTATATATTAGTCAATCGTGACATGTCCTGAATGAATAAAAAGTGTTATGAATGAAATAGTTGTGTAAACAAAGGAATATATTTTTTTGTGGAAAAAATGTACACTGTGTGGAAATCTCCACTATTTTATGTAATGGTTTTCCTAATTCTCTAAAACTCTAAACCTAAATGATCCTGGAAATATAATAAAGTTTAACCCTTGTTATAAATCATGTAATTATAGGTTGATTATTTTATGAGTTGTTATAGTTATAATCAAAGGAAAGGTTTATATGAATTTATAGGTTGGGATAATACTAAAATACACTTATAAGATATTATAATTCATGGTTATACTATTATGAGGTATCTTTTGAGGATTTATATGTTTCTTTATCTAATCCATGTCTATTAAGAATGATTTTCTATAGAGGAAATAGGGAAAATGAAGTATGAATGCAACATGAGAATGATATCCTTCTTAATATGAAACTTGGAATAGTTAGAGTTGGAACAAAAAAGTTTGTAGCTCTGTTAGATCAATTTATGTGGGCTATAAATAGTGTAACCCATGAAATGGAATGGTCAAATTATCTATACAGTAACATGTCTATATTGGAACATTACATGAAGAAACACCCTATGTATTTTATTGGATCTTCATAACTAGTGGTATATGAAGGATAGATCAATTATTTGGAAAATATATTCAAAGTTTTGGTCTCTGATTAATAATAACAAGGATAAAGATGAGATTTATTTCTTGAAGTGTTGAACATTCAAGGATATGTTCCTTGAGAAATATTTTCTTAAAGTTGTTTGATATAGAATGGAAAATAAATCCATTAAATTTAATTAGGAGGAGGAGGAATTAGTTTCTATCAGTGAAGAAAATTTTACTATATTGTATAGGTATACACCAAATTTCATTTTTGAATTTGATAATAAAATTTATTGATTTTACTCAGGATTTAAACCGAGTTTTTGAAGGTCCTTGGTTACTCATGATTTTAAAATTTATGAGGAAATTGTTTGATGTTATAAGAAGGTTGAAATTGAGTTTTTTATTTCTATATCAACAAGGATAAGAAGTGGTCTAGGTGGAAAGAAATAGGGAATAATTCATTAAATAAATCCAAAGGTAAGAAAATTAATATCCCCTCTTCTGATAAGTTTGGTAAATAGAATTTTAGTGCATTCATTTTGGGATATGGAAAGTGTTACTGGTGTGGTAATATGGTCCATTATTTATGTGTGTGTCTTAAGGAAAACTCTAAGAATGAATATCATCAAGATCATAAGAAAAATGGTGTGGTCAAATCATTAAATACTACCTTGGGAAATGTAGATCCATAGATTTAAGTGGTGAAAGCTCTATGGTGCTCAATATTTTTCCAAGATTCACCTCAGATCTAGTAACTATCAGCTAAAAGTGAAGGAATAAGATGTTCCCAAGATAGTGTTTCTCTTTATTTATGTCCATTATAAGTTTATGGTTATTCATTTTGAGTTGATTAATGTACCTATTTTATTTACGGATCCTATAAATATAGTTTTCAATGAGTATTTGGATAAATTTTGGGTGGTTTTCATTGATTAAATTATGGTGTATTTTAAAATCTATAAAGATCATGAGAAACATATAAGTATTATTTTAAAAAGATTAAATGAAAATAAGTTTTATGGAAAATTCAGTAAATGTGAATTTTTTTTGTATAATATTTCTTTCCTTGGGAATATTTTTTATAAATATGGCATAAATATTGACCCTTTTAAAACTAAAGCACTAGAATAATATACAAGAACTAAAAATTTCACTAAAATTTGAAGTTTTCTTGGATTATCAGATTACTACAAATGGTTTGTTGAAAACTTTTCTTAATTATCGATCCTTATAACCTAATTAACTTTAATTCATCTAGAAAAAAGAATGTGATTAATTTTTTCATGAATTGAGGAAAGATTCATCAATACTCTAGTATTAGCCTTGCCATCTAGAAAAGGGGAGATTGTTATTTACATTGATGCTTTATTGAAGGGTATTAATTTTGTTTGATGTAATATGATCAGATAATTGTACATGTATCATTCCAAATGAAACTCCATCAACATAATTATCCAAAAAATGATCTTGAGCTTGCTGTGATGGTTTTTTTCTCTAAAACTTTAGTTACATATTTTATATGGGGTAAAATTTGAAATATATATAAACCATAAAAGTTTAAAATATATATTCACTCAAAAAGATTCAAAAAAGCGATAAAAAATATGGTTGGAAATGATAATATATTATGATTGAATGATTCACAATCATCTAGGTAAAGAAAACAAGGTAGCTAGTTGATCTCACCATGATTCATTATTTCATTTTCACCCGTTCACCACTATGCTAAAATGGTTTTGTATTGAAAATTATAAAAATAATAACAAATTTCACTTCATGTTTGATTCAATTATTTTGTGTTTATCACTATTAAAAAAAGGGAAATGTTAATTTTTTATAATTTCATTGTAGGTAGAGGTGATTTGGAGGGCCCATGATGATGTCCAAGAAAAATGGTCCAAACTACGCAGGATCCAAGCATACTAGTGGAATCAACCGCACACTAATACTAAACCATGAATCCAAATGGGATTATATTTTTTTGGGATGGACCAAAATTAAAAATAATACATTTCATATTAAGCAACCCAATCCCCATTCATCCATTTAGGTGCCCATACAAACCAATATGTCCAGAGAACCGAATCTGCACAAAGTCAAAAATGGTGTTATGTTTTCTATCTATATCTCCAGTTATGATTATCCAAATGGTGAAAAACATTTTTTGGAGATATTAAGGAGGTGGGGATACAACTTTTTATTTTTTTCAAAAAGGATATAAGACTTTCTGGATATCTAAAACCATGGTCCAAGTGGTTTTAAGAAATCTGTGTGCCCAAAACCACCTTCCACTTTGCCTATAAAATGAAACCTTGGGCTCCTAATTTGTAAGTTCAAGACAGAAGAAAATATCTTCCATTTTGGATATCCAAACTAGTTCTCTTCTCATCTAATAAGTTATGGAATCCCCTACCCACATAGGGGGATCAAGTATGAAGGTGAAGTTCCACTTTAGCCTCCTCCTCCTCTTGATGTTGAGCTAAGAGGTGGGTGATCATTGAAAGGGAGATACACACTTGAAGATGGAGTTCCAACACATAATTATCTACTTTTTTGGTGTATTTTTTGGTTTTTAAATGTTATTTTATATTTATATTAACTTGTTTTGATTCATTTAATTGAAACTCTTCTTATTTTATAACCGATCAGTGTGCAATTTTAAGTGTGTGACTTGTGTTGTTCTGATTGGACAACATAAGACTCCTCTTCTTTCCCAAACATTTGAGATTTTAGTGTTCCTTAAAAAACATTAATTCATGATTTGGGTATGTAATCTTACTATATTATTGTTATTCCTTTTTTAGTCATATTTTCATTGTTTTAGGGGTTGTGGGTACCTAAGATCTTGGTTAACCCTCAATCAAAGAATTACACCAAAAACCTAATAATCAGTTTTGAAACAAGGAAATTTTCAAGTGGTGTAGTAACTTAGAAATGATCACATAATTATCATATATTTTTAAAATTTACTTCTTTCTCAACTATTAAACTCTTTAAATTAATTTAGTTTTATAAAACTATTTACAAAATCACCCCTAGCACTTTTTATTAAAAATGCATACTTAAACCTATAAATGCTCCTTAAGATGTGACCTAGGGTCTACCCTATAATTCAAATCAACCTTAAAATAATAATAAATTTGACATTTCATGACAATGAAATCAAATTTTGGCACTGTTTTGTGGGAGCGCTTTGGTTTTTAGTGTGTGTTTTTTAAAATATATTTGTAAATTTTATCAATATTTATTTTTTTTTGTCTTGTACCTTTACCTATATTTTTGAGTTATGATTTATTTCTTGTGAAGGTTTTGTTCATGATGTGTTCTACTCTAGGAGACTTACCACCTTTCAAACTCAAACCAAAGAGGATCCTACATCAGCAATACTGAGATGCACAAGACAACCCTTTAAAGGAGGACACACCACCACTTGAGACTTTTCTAAACCCCTCTTCTTTTGGAACCAAATTAGAACCTGAAATTAACATGTATAACATGGATGAAACAATCAAACACTAAAAAACTAACCTCTTCTGATGTTTACATCCAACCCACATATACTCAAATACAAGGCGAGGAACCCAGTTTTGAACTAAAATCTGGTCTAATTCACTCATTACCAATATTTTGTGGACTTGCTGGAGAAGATCCACATAATAACTTAAAATAATTTCATATTATGTGTTCAACCTTAAAACCTGATAATTTTTATGTATAATAGGTTAAGCTTAGGGAATTCCCATTTTCATTAGAATACACTACGAAATATTGGTTGTATTATGTTAATTCACCAATTAGAGGATAGACGAACATGAAACGCATTTTCTTTAAAAATAATTCCTAGCCTCTTGAACTTAAATAATAAGAAAATAAATATGTGGGATAAGATAATCACAAGGGGAAACACTTCATGAATTTTGAGATAGATTTAAGAGCTTATGTTTAGGATGTACACACCACCAAATAAGTGATCAACTTTTAATTTTGTATTTTTATGAAGGTTTAATTACTATTGATAGAAACATGATTGATGCTACTGCAGGTGGTGAACTAGTTGATAAGACCCCAATTGTTGTAAGAACCCTAATTGAGAACATTTCACAAAACACTCAACAATTTGTTTCATGGTATAGTGTACCCATTCTAGGTGTCCATGAGGTGAAATCTACCGAATTCGAGAAGAAGGTGGAAACAATGTTTGAAGAGGTAAGTACCCTTCTAAGACAACTATATTTTTCCTAAGGGAAATCCCAATATCCTACTCTCATCCATTGTGGTATATGTTCTTCTAACACTAGTTACTCTAACCAATGTCCTCAATTGAGAGAAACTTTGGAGAGTTGTGAGGCAATATTTCTAGGCCGCACCTATAACCAACCATTTAGGAAAGAAACTTACTATCCATCCAAACCCGGGTGGAAGGAAAACCAAGATTATAGGAAAGGGGGTACACAAACCAACATCAACATTTATGGAACCAACCAGGGAAAAGTAATAATCCACCACCACCCAGAAATCCTCAACCACATCAAAGGACTTTCCAGTAACCCCTCCAAAACTAGAGCATGTCCAAGAAGATATGATAAAAAATAGATTCCAACAATATCCAATTCCAAAAAACCACCCAAGCTGGCATACAAGACCTAAAAACCCAATTAGGCCAACTAGATAACTCAGTGGGGGAAATCCAAAGTCATGGGTTGGGTAAACTACCCTCTCACCAAATTTTCAATCCTAAGGATAAGGTAAATTTCAGTGCCATCACCCTTAGGAGTGGAACTCAACTTAAAATATAAATTACCCCACCTTTAGATTCATCCCCTCCTAAGGAAAACACCATCCCAACTGTTGAAATCAGTCCAAATATTGAAAAACCTTGTCCTAAGAGAATCCCTTCCAAAGGAAAGAGTGTGTCTATTGATGTGTAACTTAGTACAAACATTACTTTTCCATTTCCCCAAAGGTACACCCAACCTAGTAAACAAAAATAAACTAAACTTGATAAATAAATATTGAAAACTTTCAAAAAAGTTCAGGTTAACATTCCTTTAATTGATTCCCTAAAGAAAATTCCATGATACTTCAAGTTTTTGAAGAAGATGTGTGCACACCGATGGAAAATTTGAGGTGATGAGAAGGTAATCTTGGGGAGGAATGTCTCATCATTGATAGAGCCATCAATTCCCACCAAATTCAATGATCTAGGAACATTATCAATTTTGTGCACTATAAGGGATTATTCCTTTTCCAATTATACGCTTGATTTAGGTGCCTCTATAAATGTGATTTCTCACTCCATTTACTCTTCATTGTAGGTTGGGGAATTGAATCCCATAGGAATTGTTGTTTAACTTGAAAACTAGAGTACTACACACCCCTCTGGTGTGTTAGAGGATGTTCTTGTAAGGGTTCAAAATTTAATATTTCCTACTGATTTTTATATGCTAAAAATAGAATATGATAGGATGAATGGACATGACCTGATTATATTGGGGAGACCCTTCTTGAAACCCAACAAAACCATAATTAATGTCCACAATGGTACATTATCTATGGATTTTTGTAATGACATTGTCTACTTCAACATCCTTGACGCCATGAATCACCCCTCAAAAGAACATTCCTCTTTCTTTGTTAACTCTATATATGTACTCCCTTCCCCTAAAAACACTTCTTTTCATTCCCATAATACCCTTTCAAAGTTTTCATCATTGGATGAAATGATAGGAAATGAATCATGCATAGAATGTTGTACCAGTTTAGAAAAATGTCATGCATGTTTATTAATTGATGATTTCTTGAACAATGAGGATCACATAACCATAGATGATACTGCTAAGCTTATAAAAGCTCTTTCCTCATCTGAGGATGATATCATTTAGTAGTTAGATAAGATTAGTGACCTATCACTTTCACACACACTCCCATCAATCCAAAGTCCCCTTGAACTAGAACTAAAACAACTGCCTCAAGATTTAAAATATTGATATCTTGAGAATGGAAATAAGTTGTTTTTCATCATTTCTAGTTCACTCTCTCCTAAGAATTAATTGTGACTAATTGAACTTTTGAGGGAGTAAAAAACTTTGAGATGGACACTTTTTGACATTCTTGTTATTAGCCCATAAATTTTGACATATCATATATTGTTAAATGATTTGGATAAACCAGTGAGGAATGCACAACAACGACTGAACACAAACCTCTTAGATGTGGTTAAAAAGAAGGTAACAAAATTATTGGCTACTGGAATCATTTACCCCATATTTGACATCCAATGGGTCTGTTCGGTATAATTGGTTCCTAAAAAAACTGATCTAACAGTAATAAAAAATGAAAATAATGAATTGGTTCCAACTCATGTTCAGAATAGTTTGTGTTTCTGTATAGACTATCGTTTTTTAAACCAACACACTAGTAAGGACCAATTTCCCATTTCCATTATTTGACTATATGCTAGAGAGGATAGTGGTAAAGTAACATTAGTATTTTCCTGTATTCTGAATACTTCCAAATCTATATTGCCCCCAAGGATCCGAAAAAGACAACCTTTACTTTCCCCTTTGGTACATTTTCATATAGGAGGATTCCATTTGGTCTGTGCAATGCTCTGGGTACTTTCCAGTGATGTATGGTTAGTATTTTTTCGTATTACCTAGAGAATTTCATGGAAGTTTTCATGGATGATTTCACTATTTATGGATCCTCTTTTTATGAATGTTTGAGTAGTCTTACTTCAATCCTATGTCACTGTATTGGAAATAATCTTGTATTAAATTATGTGAAATGTCATTTCATGGTGCGACAAGTTATAGTTTTGGGACATGTAATTTCTGGGGATGGTATCCAAGTAGTTAAATCAAAAGTGTATTTAATTTGTTCCCTACCATTCCCCAAAAATGCATGGGATGTGTGATCTTTCCTAGGTCATGCTAGATTTTACCAACATTTCATTCATAAATTTAGTAAAATTACACTCCCCATATCCCAATTTCTCCAAAAAAAGAAAAGAAATTTGTTTTTGATAATGAATGTGAGGAATCTTTTAATAAGTTAAAATGGAGTCTCATGTCACCCATGGTAATCCAAACAACTTTGTGGGATTTACCATTTGATCTCATATGTGACACATCTAACTATGCAGTCATGGTAGTCTTATCACAAAGGGTCAATCGAGCTCCACATGTCATTGCTTATGCCTCACGTACACTGGACCCTACCCAAGAAAACTAAACCACAACTGAAAAATAATTTCTTTCCATTGTGTTTGCCTTTGATAAATTTAGGTCATATCTTTTAGGGTCCAAAGACATTGTTTTCTCAGACCATACAGCCCTCCAGTATCTTCTTAAGAAACTAGAAGCTAAACCACATCTCATTTGATGGATTCTCCTCCTTCAGTAATTTAATTTATAAATTAGAGATAAAAAAGGAGCAGGGAATGTGGTGGATGATTATATCAGTAGCATCCACCCATCCTCATATATTGACTCATCCCCCTATATTCCCATAAATGATATGTTTCTAGATGAGAAATTGTACCGAGTGAAAGATGTTATTCCTTGGTATGTTGAAATCATAAATTATTTGGCATCATCTTTCATTCTTGCTAATTTAAAAAAAAAACAGGTTGAACATCTAAAACATGAGTCATGTTGGTACATTTGGGATAACCCCTACCTTTGGAGAACATGTAGTGATAAAGTCCTTAGGAGTTTCATTCCCGATAGAGAGTTTTAGTCTTTCCTTAGGTTTTTTCACACTCTTTATTATGGGGGACACTTTGGTCCCCAAATGACTTATCACAAGGTCATTGATTCTGGTCTATTTTGGACAACACTTTTTCAATATGCCCATTATTTCTTTAAATATTGTCCTCGTTGTCAAACAATGGGGAATGTATCTAAAAAAATTAAATTCAATAACAACCCTTTCTCTTCCATGACATTTTCTATGTTTGGGGCATTGACTTTATGGGACCATTTCCCAATTCATTTGGTAACCTTTACATTCTTCTAGTAGTGTATTATGTTTCAAAATGGGTAGAATCATAAGACACAAGTACTGATGATTCTAAGGTAGTTGTGGAATGTTTGAGAACCCAAATATTCGATAGGTTTGGATTACCTAGGTTAATCATCAGTGACCAGGGTCCTCATTTCTACAACCAAACAATGCAATATCTTTTGCATCGGTATGGGGTCAGGCATTGAGTGTCTACTGCATATCACCCACAAATTAATGGTTAATTTGAGGTGTCAAATAGGGAGGTAAAAAAAATTCTTCAAAAAATGGTTCAACCCAAAAGAAAATATTGGAGTCTTAGAATCGATGATTCATTATGGGCTTACCATACTGCCTTTAAAACTCCCATTAGAATTTCACCATATCATCTAGTGTCTATGGAAGGCGTGGAACAAAGCAAGATATGAGGGGAAGAGCTCTTCATGGAGGTCTATCATTGTGTGATCTAAATGTCTGCTCATGGATATGGTCCCCCTTATCAAGGGATGGCGGGAAGCTTCTTGCCTTCATAATCTGCAGGCTTTCCCCAGGCAGGCTATCCCCATGGTGAGTTTGCAAGGACAGTGGGTAAAATGGAACCCCCCAGTAGAAGGTCTTAAACTTAACACCGATGGCTCTTGCAACTTAGGAATCATGCAAGGAGGAGGAGTGGTCCGTAATTCAGAAGGAGGTATACTCCTTGAATTCACGGCACACTTTGGTAATGGATGGGCTCTTCAAGTGGAGGCCAAGGCTCTCCTTATGGGGATCAACCTGTGTATTCAAAAAGCTATGGACATCTACCATGTGGAAATTGACTCGAAGATCATCCACGACTCTCTGCTGGACAAAGGATCCACTCCATGGTCAGTACTTTATATCATTAGGCGATTTAAGGAACTTCTAAAGAGCAACATGCAAGTTACACATACATGGAGAGAGGGGAATAAAGTCACAGATTATTTGGCATCCCTTTCCATCCATGGCTCTGATGTCACATGCCTACCCAATGACATCTCCTTGAAGCCGGAGGGGGTGAATTTAATTCGCAGTAATTCCCTAGGTCTCCATTATTTTAGACCCCCCCTAGGCCGGTGTTGCATGGCCTTAATCTTTTGCTATCTTGTATTCTCTCTTGAATAAATACATAACAATGATAATGACCATATCATCTAATGTTTGGAAATAGTTGGCGTCTCTCTATTGAGATAGAGCACCAGGCCTACTCGGCCATTAAACAATGAAATTATAGTACTTTTGCTATAGTTTATCAGAGGGAGTTACAGATTTAGGAGATAGAGGAAATGAGAAGAGATTAATATGAGAACTCTCAAATTTATAAGGAGTGAACCAAGGTTTCCCATGATGGCCTCATCCTTCATCGTTAGTTCCATATTGGGTAGAAGGTTCTCCTTTACAATGCAAGTCTAAAGTTTCATCTAGGTAAGCTTCATTCCCAGTAGTTTGGCCCATACATTATTACTAATGTATCTATATTTTTTATTTTTTAGGTTCAAAATGAAGAAACCAAGAAAAACTTCACTATCAATGGGCATCAGTAGAAGCACTTCCATGAATCTATTTCGAAGTCCCCAATAGAGGAACTCCAAGTTCATAAAGCAATCTATGAATGACACTCACCATGTTTTATCCTTCCTTCCCACATTCTCTTTTATTACAGTGAAGACACTACACAATTTAGGTGTGGGGGTGGGTATATTCCTAGGTTATTTAGGAATTTTCATTATATTTCTTATTTTTCTCTTTTTAGCTTCCTGAATAATATTGTTACTTTCCCCCCTTTACCATACCCTCACCTTTGTGCCAAAATATTACTTTTTTTATGCCTAATTTATCATGTAAAATGATGCTTGTTTAATCATGGAAGTTATTGAAAATGCATGTTTAATTTCCATATTTCATGTTGTTTTAACATTCAAAAAAAATTCTGATAAAATATGAATTTCAGCAAGAATTCAATAATGTGGTGTGAGTTTATTTTGAAATTTAGTTCTTTTTTGATGATATAAATGGTTGTATCATTTTGAAACCTTTGAGAATAATTGTACCCTTTGTTTGAATAGTTTAAGGGAAAATTGTTTCACTTAATCTCTCCAAACATCTTTTCACCCAACCATGAAGTGTAAAAAAAATATCACATAATGTAAGGTAAATATAAGTTAGGTTAATTTTTCTCTACCTTCAAATTTTATTTTTCCATATGTCTGTTCCTTATCCGATCTATTTCATTATTATACTAAATCAACCTATGTGTGTGTACCTATTATCTAACTATTTTACGACCTCAAAATAAAAAATAAAAAAAGGTTCTTATACTATAAAGTTAAAAAACCACCCTTCATCGACTTTTTATCTTATTATAACTATTACAATTAGTGTCGTTAGGAGATCAAACAAGGTTTGGGAGAAGAGTGTCAGATTTTTTCCAAGTGAGTCTTTTGAAAAAAAATAAGGGGAGTGATGAAATGTACAACATATGGGGATATCTAATTAAAGATCTTATGGATTTACTTCTAGTAATTCTTAAGTGAGTGGGTCTTGAAATTTGATTACATAGGATGTAGGGAAAGTTCGGTGGAATGGATCATGTAAGTATACAATTTTAAAATAACTTATATTTACTTGATAAAAAGTGGTAAGAATAGAATGAAATGGTTGTCACACACACACATGTATAATTAGTGATATGATTAACTTTTGAATTATTTTCTTTTATTAGTATCATTAATCTCTTTGAATTTCTTTCTCATACAATTTTTGAGACATCTTTTTCCATAATCACTGAGAATAACTCATCGGTGTGATTTTTTCTTGGATCATATTTCTATCAGGAGTAAAATTTTCATTTAATTTTAAATATTTATAAATTTGGAAATATTTACATGCATAATTTTTGGAAATATGAATTTTCCTAGGAGTACAAATGTTTACTTGTGGCGGTGTGATCGCACCGCGATTCACTGTTTCATTTTCACCCTTTCACCACTGTGCTAAACTAGTTTTGTATTAAAAATTATAAAAAAAAATCACTTCATGTCTTGATTCAATTATTTTGTGTTTATCACTGTTAAAAAGGGTAATGTTACTTGTTTTGGTAATTTCATTATAGGTGGAGGTGATTTGGAGGGCCCATGATGATGTCCAAGTAAAATGGGCCAAACTGCATAGGATCCAAGCATACTAGTGGACTCAACCAGAAACTACTACTAAAAATTGAATCCAAATGGGATAATATTTTTTGGGATGGTCCAAAATTAAAATTTCTACATTTTATATGAATCAACCCAATCCTCATTCATCCATTAATGGGGTCATCCAAACCAATCTATCCATGGAATTGAATCTGTACAAAGTCAAAAATGGTGTTCTGTATTCTATCTATATCTCTAGTTATGATTATAAAAATGGTTCCAGACATTAGTTTGAGATAGTTGGGATGTGGGGATACAATTTTTTAATTTTATAAAAAAGGATATAAGGATATCTGACCATCAAAAACCATGTTCCAGGTAGTTTTAAGAAATCTATGGACCCAAAACCACCTTTCACTTTGCCTATAAAAAGGAACCTTGGGCTCCTCATTTGTAAGTTCAAACCAGAAGAAAAGATCTACCATTTTTGAGACCCAAAGGAGTCATCTCCTCATTTAATAAGTTCTATATGACCCTATCCTCATAGTGGGGTCAAGGATGAAGGTTAAGTTCCACCCGAGCCTCCTCCTCCTCCCAATGTCGAGTTAAGTGGTGGGTGATCGTTGCGAGGGAGCTACACACTTGAAGAGGGAGTTTCAGAAAATAATTATCTACTAGTTTTGTGTATTTTTTGGTTTGTAATTGTTCTTTTATATTTATCTTAACTTGTTTTTATGCATTTAATTGAAACACTTCTTATTTCATAATTGATTGGTATGCAATTTTAAGTGTGTGACTTTTGTTGTTCTAATTGGAAAACATAAGACTCCTATTCCTTCCCAAAAATTTGAGATTCCATTGTTCCTTGACAAAAATTAATTCATTATTATGGGATATAACTTGGATATTAAATTTTTTATGTCAAGTTTTAGTCCTATTTTCATCGTTTTAGGGGTTGTGGGTACCCAGGATCTTGGTTAACCCTCAATCAAAGGATTACACCAAAAACCTAATAATCAATTAACAACAAGGAACTTTTCAAGTGGTGTAGTAACTTAGAAATGATCACATACTTATCATATTTTTTTCAAAATCTACTTCTTTCTCAACTATCAAACTCTTTAAATTAATTTATTTTCATAAAACTATTTTCAAAATCACCCCCACCCCCCAGTACTTTTTATTAAAAATTCATACTCTAAACCTATCAATGCTCCTTAAGAGATGACCTAGGGTCTTACCTATACTTAAAATAAACCTTAAAATCATAAAAAATTTGATTTTTCACAAAAACGCGGTCACTAGTTACTTGAGTTGAAAATATAACACATCATTAACCATGCTATGTTTGGAATATGGTCATTTTGTTAATTATTTAATGAATTTGGGTTTAGAAGTGGTGTATCCGAAAACCATTTTTCTTTTGACTTAGGTATCACTAAAATCATATCTCAAATAAAAAATTAAGAAGGCTCTGAAGGAAGATCATGGTTTGAAAAGGAAGGTATAATTTATTAAAGAAGGTAAATTTCCAAACTTTAATGTTTAAAAATAAGGTATTATTATACTTGGAAATAGATTATGTGTTCTGAGAGATTTTCATTTGAAGAAATAATTACCTAGTGAGGATCATAGATCACTATTTTCCATTCATTCTTGTAGTACTAAGATATACATATAACTTCATAAATATTACTAGTATGAAGGGATGAAAAAATATACTACTAATTTTATCATGAAATACTTAACTTATGAACAAGTTAAAGATGAGTGACAACTACCAGAATGGATTTTTAAGCATTTTCTAGTTCTTGGATGAAAATATAATAATATATCAATATATTTCATGGTGGTATTGAAAAATAACTCTCAAGGTAATAATGAAATTTGGGTTATTGTTGATCATTTGACATAATCCATGCATTATATGCCCATTAGAGATGCTTTTTATTTAGATCATATACAAAGATTTTAAGTTTAAAAAATTTTCAAATTACATGGATTCCATATCTCTATTTTATATGATCATGGTCCAAGATTTACCTCAAATATTTTGGAAATAGATTTATAAGTATTTGAGAACTGAATTAAATTTTAGTACAGCTTCTCATCCTTGGTATGATCAATAGTTACTAAAAATAATTTAGACATCATAAGATATACATCAGACTTTCTAATTTGACTTTCAAGAAATTTGGGATAAATATCTTTCATTAGTGGAATTTTCTTATAATAAATATTTTCATTCTAGTATACAGGTGGTGCCTTTTAATGCATTATGTGGATAGTAGTGTTGAACTCTGGCGTGTTGGGATGAAGTCATTGAAAAGAATTTATTAGAACCATAATTGGTAGAAGAGATGTTTGAGAAGGTAAATATGATTCAACACTATATGAGGAAATCTCAAAGAAGTCATAAAATTTATCTACATAATCAGAGGAAAGATCTCCTATTAGAGGTAGGAGATCATATTTTTCTTAAAGTATCTCCTTGGAAAAAAATTATACATTTTTTCATGAAGGGAAAATTAAGTCCATGGTATATTGGTCCATATGAAATTTTGAAAAAAGTGGGATCATTTTCATACTAATTTTCCTTACCTTAGATTTTATCTCAGGTACATGATTTATTTCATGTTTTGTTGTCAAGGAAATATGTACCTGATGAATATTATGTTTTGATCGTTGAAGTGGAACAATTGAAAGAGAATATTTATAATGAGTAAAATCCAATTTAGATTCTAGATCATAGAGATTAGGTTTTAGAGAATAAATTGACTCACATGGTTAATGTATTATGGAATAACCATATGATGGAAGAAGTAACACAGTGATTATAATAAGTGATGAGGTAAAAATACCCTCACTTTTTAAATAATGAATAAAATTGTGAGGGTTCAATTTCATTAAGGGGGAAGAATTTGAAAACCCTAGTAATTTAAATAATAAATCAATTTCATGTCTTATTAATATTAAATATTATATTCCATGGATTCATATTCAATATAATAATTTTATGTAATTTTTAAAACAAAAAATAAATAGTTTTATTCTGATTAAATTTATTTCCATGAATTATATAGTTTTATTTAAAAATTAAAATTCAAAATTTATGTAATTGAATTTTATGAAATGAACTTAATTTTTTATATCATCATATCAAATATTTTTTTGGGTGATTTTTTTTTATGAAAATATTGATTTTTGGGTCAATGGTGAAAAATATTGATTTTTATAGAAACAATCATTTCTTTTCAAGAATTTAAAAGTCCCATTCTGTTTTAGATTTATTTTAAAGTAAAAGTATTCCCATTTTATTAAACATGATCTAATTAATGTTATAGTAATCATAATTATAATTTATTTTTTTATAAATTAATTTTCAAACTTAAAACACATCTTCTTAAAATATTTTTCCTAAAGTTTTGTGTACTTGTATTAATATTAATTTTAAATACTTATAAAAATTGAATCTTGAATAATTTATTTTATATTTTTAATTTTTTGGTTCAAATATAGTAATTTTATTAATTTCATTTTTGGTCATAATGAATAGTTACCATGGTAAAAATTAGTTACTATGGTAAAGGGTAAAAAATCTTAATTAAGGTAAAAACTAAGTGATAATGTCAAAAAAATATTATCTTAATTCTTATTGGATGAGATTATTTCAAACCTTATATAATTATATTTTAAATTTATTTCATTTATTGTCAAATTACTGTGAGTAATAAACTTATAATATTTAAAAGTTAAGGATATTTACAAGTGTGTCACTCTTCTCACCTATAAAAGGGAAATTCATCTCCTCACATATTGAAAACTATTGAACATTGTATCTCAGAAAATAACTTCATTAATACCTTAATAACTTCATTCCATACATCTTATAGGTTCTTATATCTCTAAAATACAAACCTAGAAGGATTAATTTGTAATCTAAAGGAGGTTTTCCAATGAAGAGGTATAACCCTTAATCGAGTTCTTTCGTGTTTATTTATTATTATACCTCCTTTAAAGATATACTAACCATTATAATTAATAAAATTAGTATCTCCAATATACTAAAATTTTATTATGTTTATGTTAAAACCATTTTAATCTCCTTTTCCATTTTATGTGAAATAAAAACATCACTTGTGTGTACATGTGGATTACCACCTCCATGATGTAATTTATTTTATTTTCCATCACCGCCTCATACAGATTCTTATAAAGATAGAATTAATGAATATATGACATTTTATGACATTATTATGATTATATAAAGATAATTTATTACTTAACTTCTTACCCTTTTATCCATTAGAAAAGGATAGCATCACTCATATATATGTGTGGACTACCACCTCCCCGAAGTGATGTGATTCATTTTTCATGATTGTATTACATGAATGTTTATAAAATTTTATCTCATACATAAACATGATAATTATAAAATTATAATATTCTGTTTAAAATGGAAGCATGACCCATTTGACAATGATCAACACATCAAATTTATTTTGAGGTTATAAATTGAAAAACCCTAAAACATCCAATATGAACTTAAATGATTTAGTAACTATGGAATACGTAGTAATAAATGAAATCAAAAAGGGATTATGGTAAGGGAATAAACCTAAAAAAATTCTCAATCAAGTATAAAATTAATGCAATTTTATTATTCAGTTAAGTAAAGGACATACATGGTGAGTCAGGAGATGAGGTAAGGGATTATTATTTAAAATGTATTTTAAATATTTTAAACTATTTTTACTCCAAGTCCATGTTCATAAAAAATTATTAAATTTTTTTATATACTTAAATGTTCTATAAAGTTATTTTTGACTAACTTTTACTTTATTTAAAAAATATTAAAATTAATCTTCCCAAACATTTATTTACGGGTTATTGTTGACACTTTTACCTATGTGCAAAATTATATTTTTTTTAATGTTTACATCATGAACACATTTTCCCACCATCATATCCATTATTAATTATCAAGATTACTCTGTATTTTTTTTATGGTTTTTCAAATAATATCCTATCTCATGCTCTTTATAAAAAAATTTATTTTAAGATTTATCAAAATAAAAAAGTATTTTTATCCTTAATTTTATATAAAGATGAAAGTGATATTGAATATGTGTTGAACATGCTACTTTATGATATTTTATAATGGAAATATAAGATTTTATATGTTTTCTATCATGATATAGTTCTTGGACATTTTATATGATAACGAGTGTGACTGATGTATTTTTATTAATAGGTGATCTCGATATAGCTCTCCAATGCATTGGGTAGTGTGACATAGCTATTGTAAATTAAGTTACTCTAAGGGATATATTGGAATTAATTATGATGATTATTCATTTGTAAGGGTTCTTAAAATGAACAAGATCCTAAAAACCATTCCATTATGTTTTTTCCTAGGCATGGAGGTGTTAAGGGGGTGTATGGGGTCTTGTTTCCCTAGAAATTTTCAAGTTTGATCTTGGTATCATGGTAGCAGGTTGGTCTCATGATAGAAGGTTGGTATCAAGGTAGTAGGTTGGATCATGGTAGCAGGTGGGCTCACTATATCTAGTTAGTTTCATATAATTAGGTTGGTATCTTGGTATCTAGTTGGATCATGATAGTAGGTGGGCCCATGGTATCAGGTTGGTCTCATGGAAGCATATTGGCTTGTAGTAGTAGGTGGGATCATGGTATCAGGTTGTTCTCATGGTAGAAGGTTGGTCTAATGATAGCAATTTGGTATATAGTATTATATGGGTCCACGTAAGTTGGTGGGATCATTGTAGTAAGTTGGTCTCATGGTATTAAGTTAGTATGATAGTAGTAGGTTGGTCTCATGGTAAGTGGTTTGTCTCATAGTAGTAGGTTGGTATCAAGTAGAAAGTTGGTCTCACGGTAGTAGGTTGGTCTCACGGTCTAGATTTTCAAAATTTCTAATTTTACCCATAATGTCATAAATAACACTTTTTAACACAACTATATTGGTTAAATCCTTAAATAAGGGAAATTAAGTTCTGTTTCAAATAGAATATTTATATCCTTAGTTTTTTAAAAGTTTGAAGATTTTAATATGGATCTTACCATATGAATTAAATGAGAGCCTCATTAATGTTTCACCTACTAGAAATATTGATGCTCTCGTGTTATTAACTATAAAATGAAGGTATTCCTTAATTTTAATCTTTTCATTTATTTTTCTTTGAGTATGGATGAACCAAAATCTTATTAATGGACCATGAATATTCATCTGCATCCATGGGAACCACCATGTGTGTGTTCTGGGTGTGTTCAAAGGATTAGTTTTCACTCCATTTTTCTACAGAATAATTTCATTATTTAGGTAGGAGAATGTTTTTATTTGGATTTCTTTCCTTTCTAAAAACTTCAAATGTTTTTAAATACCTTATCTTATGGACATCTAGGTAGTGACATCACCATCTTTTAATTCCCCTATTTTTGGTGCAACATTTTTTAGAGATTTATGAAAAGTTAGAGGATTCATTGATTCTACTATTTTATGTGAAATCATAAAGTTATCATGATTTATATCTTTGGGTAATGGTGTAATTAACCTTACTAAAGATTAAACTAGATTAAACAATGAACCTTGGTTTTAATTATAGTGATCGCATGAGTTTTCTACCATGATAATTGTTTACCTGTTATTTTTTTCGATAGTGTTCTATCTATTTTTATGTTATGATTTAGCATATTATTATTCTTGAAAATGGATAAAGAACATAAAGTTAGTAATTCTTATTGGTTAAATATTTAATATGTTGGTAATAAAGAGGCATTTTATTTGAATTTGTGATTCCTTATAGTTTATTTAAACTATAAGTGATGCTTGAAATCATGTTTGGATAATTCTTATAGATGTTGATAGTTAATTACTTAGGTTTTATTTGGTTTTAATCTATAAATAGATAAACTGGTTAATTTAATATGATAGAAAAATGGCTAGTTGATAAAGATAGTTGTTTGGGACTGAGTGATACCATTTTCTTATAAAGGTTGGATGCCTTGGTTTTTAGGGACTATTTTCCTAATTGGATTTTTTTTCTTATTGCCTATGTGATTTCTATAGATAATGAGTCTTTCTATAAGACATGATTTGATCCTAGGATGGCTGATGGTTTGGAAAGAATGGGTAGGGAGGCCTAAGTTGTGGAATCCATTGGTGGGTGTAATGGTGGGATGGATGATGATATGCATGTTGGGTTAGGGATAGCATCTGGGATGATGGAATGGGTTGAAGTTAGTTTTTCCCATTTTTTTGATGAAATAAGGGATGCTTGTTTGATAATTATTATTATTTATAGGCTAGATAGACGGGTTTCTTGTTTCTTATTTCCTTTCCCCAGTGCTCAATGTAGATGTTTTTTCTTGGTTTATGTATCTTTTATGGTAACTTAGGATTATTCCTAGAGTACCTAAATTTATGGAATTATAGTTTTAAATAATTTAATCTAAATGGTTGGTGCTTCAATGGAAGTCTAGATAGTAATAACTCTTGATAAATCATGGCATTTATTGGATTATTTCTAGAGGGAATGTACTTGACTTGTAATTAATGTAATTATAAATTTTTTAAGGAATAATTAAATTAAATGAAAACATTTTGTTATTCTTGTGTGATTGTAGGATATCTTTTCCTTATTAGTTCTAGCCAGGTGTCCAAGATATTATAGTTTTTATTGGGTCTAAGGCTAGGTTGTTTCCCATAGTGTGGTGGTGAGCTATATGAATATTCTTATGTTATGTGATTTAATACACTACCCTTCCCATTTTAGAAGGGATAATGACACTCATTGGACTTTGGGAGGGTGTTTTCCTCAACATCCAAGTTGATTATGAATGGATTCCTGACTACCCCATCTTTCCCCACTCTCTTCTCCTAGTAATTTTATGTGCTTGTATGCATAGTGGTTATATTTTCTATATATATGAGTATAGAGGGATATAATGGCTTATGATTATTTCACACACATATATCTCAAGATATAGTATCCTAAGGATCATTATAGGTATGTTGTGTGTAACTTCTTGGCTCAATTTTCACTAAACCGATTCCCCAATCCAGTATGCCACATGACCTCAAGTGCACCTCCCCATACACCAGAGGCTACCAACTAGAAATTAGGGTCTAATGAGGAACATGGGGAGACTATACCCTCTTTACCTGAGTAAGACAATAGAATAAAATAGGATAAATAATAACCATGTAATAATGATCAGCAACCATGCATCATATAATTAATTCTCAAACAGGGTAAGTTCCCATAACCAAAATACAATAAACATATCATGTCATACTAGTGTCAAGTTTCAATAAAAACTAAAAATAAATACAAATTATAAATACCCAAAATGGGTCCAAATATCAAGACTGGTCCCCACATCCATGCTCTATCCTGAATCCCAAATCAACCATATATTATAGGGCCCTTTCCCTTGTCTTGACCTACAACCTTGAAGTTTTCTTAGGTAAACAAATTCAGCCTGATTAGGGTGTGAGTATAACTCATTGGGTCATCACCAATGGTATATATAACAACATCTAGTCTAAAAATAGTTTATGTATGAGTATAGTAAACAATATACAAATAGTAGATAAACAATATTCCATTATTTAACATTATTTAAATTAACCACATTTTGTCTTAATTCCAAGTGATAACCATACCCATTGAACCCAATTCCTCTCATTCTTGTTGTCTGGAAAATATATCAAAATGGGGGTCTTAAGTCTGCATACAAGGGGAATAAATCCAAGTACCCAACCAACATTAGGAACTCCATATCCAACCATCCCCAACTATGATATGGAATGCCATTTTTATACCCTTGGAATTAGGAGCATCAATCCATCCTTTGAAACTATGATGTATCGGGGCACTTGGAGCATCATTACGGACCGTCAAAAGGAGAGAAGCATCATTCCAACATCCCACAAACCATTATTCACATTTATGAAGGTCAGAATCAGTTTCCTCTTATCACATAGTAACTATAAGGGTGCACCTTTTCATTTTATCACATTACATGGTTCATTACATTCAACAGGTTCTCAATTACAATAGCAATCCCATTACACCATTTAAGAACATTACAAACATTCATCACCCCTTTTAATCCATTTAACCACATGGACATTCCTCTTTAACCATTTATCACTATCACGACCCCCTCCCACCAAAGATGCCCCTCCTGAGCTGGCAATGGTGAAAGGGAGATAATGACCCCTGAGTCCCGTCTCCAGTAGGCCCCGGAGTGGCGACTAGCACCAAGGGTATGAGTTTTCACAATATGGTCACAATATGGGAGGCATTACCCTTTTTATTTTTTAAGATCGGGAAATAGGATGAGTCAAACACCAAAATAAAAAGAAACAAGTAAATGAAAATAAACCCAAACCAATACCACATGCATGTTTAAACAATTCTAAAACAAGGTACAAGTACAAGAAAGCTCAAAAGTACAATACCAAAAGAAACAAGAGTACATCAACTGCAACAACTCCAATTGTCCCAACTATTAGGGTCCCGCACGGCCCTGGTAGTCCTCCTGGAAACCTAAAAGTAAACGTAGGGTTAGAATACAAGTATACTCAGTGGGGAAACCTAAAGCTCTCGTGCACAGGTGGGGAGACATCCTAATGTCCAGTGAGAAAACAGAAGGAACCAAAACCTAGTAAGTAATTCTATCCATCCAACCTCACCAGCCACGCTCACCAAAAACACAAAACAACAGGTAGTAGTAGTAGTATATAAGAACAAGAGTATTGTGTAACACCCCGAGATTTTATGAAAAATATTCTTTTAATTTCATTAATGTCTTGTGTTGTATTCTACACCAAGATTACCTTACGCTATACGCAATGCCGTATTAGCTTGCAGTATATGCAACACTATTCTTGGATCGTGTTACACACAATTTTGATAATAGTTATTCTACGCAACATTGAGTATATATATATATATATATATTCAATGTATAAATGAAATATGGTTGGATTCTGTTATAAGAAACAACGAAATATTCTTTCACAACACGCAACCCAGACTTGTCATGCATTACACGCAATCGCGACCTTCCTCGATAGTGTGTGTTGTACGCAATACTGGGTTTTAATAAACAACGATATATTATTATAATATTGTCATGAACTAGCCGTTATGAATAGTATTAACTAAATTTTGAATTTTATAACATTATTATTCATCTTACAGATTTCTAGAACATGGTATAAGAACAAAATAAATTTTTCGGGTAAAATAAGTATTTTTCAAAAAATGCAGTTTTTCCGCCTTTTGATGGCGCACCCACTTTAAATATAGTTTTTGACATGTTTATAAGTTCAATTTGACAAAATAAAATTCTTATTTTGAATCAGGATATAAAAATTTACATTAGATAAAGTTTTGATATTTTTCCGATAACTTTCATATTTTAATGAATAGTAAAAACACGCTATATTTTAATTAAAAACAACTTTTTTCATCGTAATATCTTATGTGGTTAAATTATAATATTGAATGGTTTTAAAGTATAAATAGAATATATTTTTACCATTTAATATAATTTATGTCATTAGTATCGATTTTAACTTGAATTCGTAGGTTAAATCAATTCAATCTTTTGCAATGTTTTAAAGAAAAACCTGTTTTCTTTCGACAATGGGATTAATTTTAATTTAATTTCTGAAACTTTTGTGTATTGAATTTGGAAAAATGGATTCCATATTTGGAATCATTGGGTCCAAATTATGTTAATAAGCTACTTTTTATTTTTGGGCATTGTGAATAGTAACTACGGTAAATTTTATTTACTATAGTTAAAGGTAAATCGAGTAATTAAGGGTAAATATAAGATTATAAAATTACCCTAACACTTATAAAAATCCTATTGGATGGCTAAAAGTATACCCATATAACCTAAGGATCGGATTAGATTCATTTTATGGACTTTTATCCATGAAAATAATTTAATTATTATTAAAACCAAAGAATGTGACAACATGTCACTTTCTTAAATCTTATAAGTATAATAATTTTAATTTAGTGATAAACTTCATGAAACTTCGAACATGAATATTTTCCAGAAATCTAATACAATTATCTACATCATAGTAATTTATTTAGAATTTTTAGGGATTAAATAATTATCATTTATTATGACACAAAGATGATGCAGTAATTGTCTTATTAATGAAATATTGACATAATTGATGTTATAAATGCCCAAATAAATGTAATTTGAGACTTTTTATGACTTACATTACTTTTCTAGGTTAATATGATATGTTATTGTTGATATAAGTAACTTGTTTCGAACTTATCATTCTGTTATGAATTTCATAAAAATCATGTACCAAATAGTGTCAAAATTGACATAAATTAGTTTTTAAAACAAATATTATATTATTAATTGTTATTTAATTCCTAAAAATCTAAGGTTTGGCCAAATGACTTATATAAGGATATATATATTAATAATAATCAACTTGGGGTTCTTTTGGCGTGTTATGGTAAGTTTATTAACCATATAGTGTAAGAAAACAAAAAGACACGGTAAAAGTTAAATTATTTAACTTAGAGTTAAATCTAATTGATAAGGTTAAAATAATAACCTAAACTTGTCTAAATCCTATTTTATGAGATTATTTCGACCCATACCCACTTTATCTTCGAAATAAGACCCTTTGGAACCATTATAAACCGAATTTGACCTTAATATAAAATAATATTTTGAGATTTTCCTAAGGTGCCCCTCTCCTCCCTTATAAAAGGGCACCTCCTCCCTCTCCTCCTCACACCAATTTGAGCATTCAAGCTCGTCCAACCCCTGCCAAAATCTCTTATCCACTTCCCTAGTATCATCCTAGAGGTCTTGGTCTTCTTCAAAGACTATCCTTAGTTCTTTAAGTGGAGGTTAAGTGAAGGCGCGTCAAAAAGAGGTAATATCCATTACCGATCTTTTTCAATTTCTTTCTTCTTCAACTTCTTATTCTTTAGTTGTTTAATTATAAAGTAATAACATAAGTATTTATTATATACTGATATGTTATTATAAATATTAAACAACTCTAATTAACCTTCTATCCATCCTACGGAAAAAGGAAATCACTGCGCGTGCGTACGTACGGAATACCGTCTCCACGACGTGGTGTAATCTATTTTCCGCCACCACCTTAATTGGATGGGTATAATGGTGTAATGAGTAACTATATATGATTATTATAAAGTGATATTGATACTGAAATAGTATACATACACTTAAACACAATTCCACGACCATGGGAATGATATCATCACTCGTGCGTACGTACGGACTACCGTCTCCACGACGCGATGAGATTCATTATCCATGTTAACCATTCCAGAATGATTATAAAGTATATATAATGAATAATAATGAAATATATGAAATGGTAAATCTAATGGATTTATTTATATATATGTCATCTACTTACTTCCATTCAAGACAATAAGGAAAGGAAAACAGCGTTCATGCGTACGTACGGACTACCGTCTCTATGAACGGTGTGTTTCATTTCATTTATCTATCTATTATATATATATATACTGAATATATATGATATATAAATCATATTTTATATTCTGGAAGTAAGTAAATCATGATATAATTAATAATAATGTCAAGAACAACAAGTCCAAACACCTACGATAAATGAAACGATTTTACCCAAAACGCTTCTTTAACATGGAATTTACAAAAGAACGGGTAATATAAAGTCATAAGTGAACCATATATGATATCATAACAATGAATATGATTCTTTAATAAGTTAATGACATTATTTAAATCATTATACAGGAGGTTCGGATACGTACAAAGCATATTGGACATAAGGTAAGGGAAATATCACAATCTCATTTTTATCCGAGATTGTTTATACTTTGGAATTTACTGGGGTGTATTTTATCATCCACATCCATGTTTTCTAAATATGTAATATTTATATCCTTCTACAATATTTTATATCCAATTTTACCCTTTTGTGAGTTTTTAGTAAAATATATGAAAGGAATATTTTGTCGTTTTTCGTACGAGGTACTTTTTGACTTTTCCGACAAAAGTACGAGAAGAATATTTTTTTAACTTATACGGCATGAATGGATTTTTTTAAAACATTATTTCCAAGAAGATTAATTTACAATTTTTCAAGTTTATTTTTAATCAACTTCTTTTAGTTTATAATTGTATGACATGTTAAGAAAGGAAAAGTGTTTTTGAAGCAGAAAGGATATTTTCCTCAAGAATGGAGTTCAAGTGTTTTATCAAAATTATTTTCCATATAAGATAATATAGGGTTCTGTTTCTATCCCTATTATTACATGGATTTGATTATGTTGTGATGGAAATATTTTTATGAATTCCTTTATCTTATATGAATTGTTTTATGATGTCACGATGTTTAAGATTCCCATTTTTATTTCATGGGTTATGCAATGATGTATGATTTATGATTTTGTGGCACACATAAGAATGGTATCATTATGAGATGGGTGGGACCTATATCTCCCTCCAATGCATTGGATAAAGATTTTATATCTTATGAGATAGACATGGCTGGAATGGTAGGTTATACTGGTTCAGTGAAACAGGACTGAAACGAGGGTGACTCGGTTCAGAAATGGACTTTGTCCACTAAGATAGTCTTGGAAATGAGTCTTGACTAATAAGAAATGATTCTCTATGATTATGTGTATATGCCACAGAGTTTCAGGTTTTAAGTTATTATTATTGGGATTTCATTTCAATACTATTATTTATCCCATGTTATGAAATTATGCTCTCTTTTGCAGGTTAAGATTCCCAAAATGTTATGTTCTTATGAACATCATGTGATTGATATTTATTTTGTTTACCCTTACTGAAAATTTGAGCTCACCCTTTTATGTTTTCTTTTCCCCAGAATATAAAGAAAGGTTTTAGGAAAAAAAAAGGAAGATCTTTATGGGAGATGTTGAAGATCTTTCACCACGATTAGAAGATTATATTCTGAGTTTCCAAAGACACTAAACTATTACGGTCCTTGTGTGTGTGTTTTTGTTATGTACTGAGTATTCTGAAAAAGTAATGTAATGTCCATGTACGTCAGGCTTCGGGTCTCTACAGTTGGTATCAGAGGAAATGTTTAGTCAACCTTTGGAAACTAGGATGCGAAAACATTAGTGATATCCCTAGAGATATTTCTAAGGTATGTATAGGGATGTCCCTAAGGATAATTATACATATAGGATATAGTCCTATAACTATGGTAACGATATTAGATTAAACCAAAGATGTTAGATATTGAATTTACTCCCCCTTTATTATGATTTTTTCCTCTCACACTATTCTTTTTGGGTTTTAGAAAATGGCTGGAAACAAGATGATTCACGATAATGGAGGATATGATGGACAATGGAATGATATTCTTCATGAGAAACCAAATGAAATGGTATTTGGAAGTCCAAACATCATTATTATGCCGAATCAATAATCTCATAATATGATCAATAAAGTAAAATTGGGTAAGTTTCCTGACTCGGCTAATAAGAGAAAGATGAAGTTTCATGATGATCATAGAGGAAAGAAAGTTCAATTTCCCCTATGTAAATCATGTGGGAAGAGGCATCAAGGAGAATGTTTCAAAGGAACTGGAATATGCTTTGGGTGTGGAAAAGAAGGACACAAAGCCAGTAAATGCAAAGGAAAAGGTTCAGTTAACACCAGGGATGAGGATAATGGTATTGCTACGACATCAACAATGGTTAAATGTTTTAAATGTGGAATGTACGGGAATTATGCAAACCAATGCCCTAAGGGAAAGTCTCATGAAGAGAATTAGTACGGTCGTATGGGTAGTATTTATGTTGATGATGATGAAGAGACTACAAATGATATGTGAGATGAAAGATTTGTTGAAGCTCGGTCAATGGTTTAAGAATGTAGTGGAATGATTACATTTTTATCAAGTGTAATGTTTTATAAGTAATCTCATGGTACTATGGAATAAAGATAAATCTAAGGATTGTTACACTGTTGTCTTTCCTTGAGTTTTGAAAGTGTATGATTAATGGTACTGGTATCCATGAAAGGTTATTCAGATATTTTTGGAAAGTAGATGATATGCGCATAATGAAGGGATAAGGATAAAATTAAATGTTTGATAGTATTCATGATCTCATGACTGATATAAGGAGAAGGTTATATCATGGTTTGAGTATATAGAATTTTTGGATTTTGGTATGTGGAAAGAGTTAACTTTTGACAGCACTCATGTTTTCACTAAGGTTCAATGGGTATTAATTTAAAGAGAATACATGATTAAGGTATTCACATGATTGGAATGTGACCAATAAGATATATGGGGGATAAATGATGGTATTTACATGCTTGGTTGATGACATTTCAAGTAATCATTTTCTTTATACTATGAGCTTGGGCCGAAGTATTTTAGATAAGACTAAAGATTGGAATGGATTATGTTGGACATAAGTTAGTATTGTTTAATGATAGAACTTTTTTTTCGATATTATTGATGAGATGTTATATTAATGTAGTTTTAGAAAAAGGAAAACCTACAGGACGGGCGACAACCCATCGCGTAGGACAAGGCCATGGGAATCGAACCCACAACCGAAGTGCGACTGGCCTTTATCGCCAACCAATGGCCTACAAGAAGTCCCTATTTAGTATAAACTAGTTTTATTATATTAAGAAGTATGATATATGAATTATAAGTCCATTTTAGGAACCATATATGATTAACCTCACTATAGATAGACTTATGTATTTTTTGAGAACTTTTCTAACCTTTTGTTTGAGATAGATGGAATGACCCATCATTCTATCACATGATCTGCTAACACATCACGAATGACAAATTCAACTTCATTTCTTTAAGAGATGAAGTGGAAATTGTCCAAAGAACGACCAACGGTGAAACTAAATCACAAAAGTATTTCTTCTAATTCCAATTTCATCAATTTTAGAGAAATGATCTTGAAAACCAAAAATGTTGTCCTAGTGATCTTATATCTGATGAATCAGATGGTACCCTAGATCATCACAAATTTATGGATTTGCGATTGTTGGCTTTTTTCATAGCCATGTTCTCTACCACTCTCCATCAGAACTTGATGGTTAGATTTTTCTTCCATATCCATATTTTCACCTATGTTTTCCTACGTGGAAACCCAGTGATTAGTTAATTTGGGTAACCGTTGCATTTCATACTTTAGTTTTTAAAGCCATATTTTGGTATTCCTTTTTACGATGTGGGTTTCTATTAAACAAACTTTCGAGTAGTAAACCATTTATAACTCTGATGAATTTCGAGGGCGAAATTCATTTTAAGGGGGGTAGAATGTAACACCCCAAGATTTTATGAAAAATATTCTTTTAATTTCATTAATGTCTTGTGTTGTATTCTACACCAAGATTACCTTGCGCTATATGCAACACCGTATTAGCTTGCAGTATACGCAACATTATTCTTGGATCATGTTACACACAATTTTGATAATAGTTATTCTACGCAACATTGAGTATATATATATATATATATATTAAATGTATAAATGAAATATGGTTGGATTATATTATACGAAACAACGAAGGATTCTTTCACAACACGCAACCCTGACTTAGCATGCATTACACGCAATCGCGACCTTCCTGGATAGCGTGTGTTGTACGCAATACCGGGTTTTAATAAACAACGATATATTATTATAATATTGTCATGAACTAGCCGTTATGAATAGTATTAACTAAATTTTTAATTTTATAACATTATTATTCATCTTACACATTTCTAGAACATGGTATAAGAACAAAATAAATTTTTCGGGTAAAATAAGTATTTTTCAAAAAATGCAGTTTTGCCACCTTTTAATGGCGCACCCACTTTAAATCTAGTTTTTGACATGTTTATAAGTTCAATTTGACAAAATAAAATTCTTCTTTTGAATCAAGATATAAAAATTTACATTAGATAAAGTTTTGATATTTTTCCGATAACTTTCATATTTTAATGAATAGTAAAAACACGCTATATTTTAATTAAAAACAACTTTTTTCATCGTAATATCTTATGTGGTTAAATTATAATATTGAATGGTTTTAAAGTATAAATAGAATATATTTTTACCATTTAATATAATTTATGTCATTAGCATCAATTTTACCTTGAATTCGTAGGTTAAATCAATTCAATCTTTTGCAATGTTTTAAAGAAAAACCCGTTTTCTTTCGACAACGGGATTAATTTTAATTTAATTTCTGCATATTTTGTGTATTGAATTTGGAAAAATGGATTCCATATTTGGAATTAGTGGGTCCAAATTATGTTAATAAGCTACTTTTTATTTTTGGGCATTTTGAATAGTAACTACGGTAAATTTTATTTACTATAGTTAAAGGTAAATCGAGTAATTAAGGGTAAATATAAGATTATAAAATTACCCTAACACTTAGAAAAATCCTATTGGATGGCTAAAAGTATACCCATATAACCTAAGGGTCGGATTAGATTCATTTTATGGACTTTTTTCCATGAAAATAATTTAATTATTATTAAAACCAAAGAATGTGACAACATGTCACTTTCTTAAATCTTATAAGTATAATAATTTTAATTTAGTGATAAACTTCATGAAACTTCGAACATGAATAGTCTCCATAAATATAATACAATTATCTACATCATAGGAATTTATTTAGAATTTTTAGGGATTAAATAATTATCATTTATTATGACACAAAGATGATGCAGTAATTGTCTTATTAATGAAATATTGACATAATTGATGTTATAAATGCCCAAATAAATGTAATTTGAGACTTTTTATGACTTATATTACTTTTCTAGGTTAATATGACATGTTATTGTTGATATAAGTAACTTGGTTCGAACTTATCATTCTGTTATGAATTTCATAAAAATCATGTACCAAATAGTGTCAAAATTGACATAAATTAGTTTTTAAAACAAATATTATATTATTAATTGTTATTTAATTCCTAAAAATCTAAGGTTCATCCAAATGACTTATATAAGGATATATATATTAATAATAAACAACTTGTGGTTCGTTTGTCTTGTTATGGTAAGTTTATTAACCATATAGTGTAAGAAAACAAAAAGACACGGTAAAAGTTAAATTATTTACTTAGAGTTAAATCTAATTGATAAGGTTAAAATAATAACCTAAACTTGTCTAAATTCTATTTTATGAGAGGATTTCGACCCATCCCCACTTTATCTTCGAAATAAGACCCTTTGTAACCATTATAAACCGAATTTGACCTTAATATAAAATAATATTTTGAGATTTTCCTAAGGTGCCCCTCTCCTCCCTTATAAAAGGGAACCTCCTCCCTCTCCTCCTCACACCAATTTGAGCATTCAAGCTAGGCCAAACCCTGCCAAAATATCTTCTCCACTTCCCTAGTATCATCCTAGAGGTATTGGTCTTCTTCAAAGATCATCCTTAGTTCTTTAAGTGGAGGTTAAGTGAAGGCGCGTCAAAAAGAGGTAATATCCATTACCGATCTTTTTCAATTTATTTCTTCTTCAACTTATTCTTATTTAGTTGTTTCATGATAAAGTAATAACATCAGTATTTCTTATATACCGATATGTTATTATAAATATGAAACAACTCTAATTAACCTTCTATCCATCCTGCAGAAAAAGGAAATCACCGCGCGTGCGTACGTACGGAATACCGTCTCCACGCCGTGGTGTAATCTATTTTCCGCCACCACCTTAATGAGTAACTATATATGATTATTATAAAGTGATATTGATATTGAAATAGTATACATACACTTCAACACAATTCCATGACCATGGGAACGATATCATCGCTCGTGCGTACGTACGGACTACCATCTCCACGACGCGATGAGATTCATTATCCATGTTAATCATTCCAGAATGATTATAAAGTATATATAATGAATAATAGTGAAATATATGACATGGTAAATCTAATGGATTTATTTATATATATGTCATCTACTTACTTCCATTCAAGACAATAAGGAAAGGAAAACAGCGTTCATGCGTACGTACGGACTACCGTCTCCATGAACGGTGTGTTTCATTTCATTTATCTATCTATTATATATATATATACTGAATATATATGATATATAAGTCATATTTTATATTCTAGAAGTAATTAAATCATGATATAAGTAATAATAATGTCAAGAACAACAAGTCCAAACACCTACGATAAATGAAACGATTTTACCCAAAATGCTTCTTTAACATGGAATTTACAAAAGAACGGGTAATATAAAGTCATAAGTGAACCATATATGATATAATAACAATGAATATGATTCTGTAATAAGTTAATTACATTATTTAAATCATTATACAGGAGTTTCGGATACGTACAAAGCATATCGGACATAAGGTAAGGGAAATATCACAATCTCATTTTTATCTGAGATTGTTTATACTTTGGAATTTACTGGGGTGTATTTTATCATACACATCCATGTTTTCTAAATATGTAATTTTTATATCCTTCTACAATATTTTATATCCAATTTTACCCTTTGGTGAGTTTTTAGTAAAAGATATTAAAGGAATCTTTTGTCGTTTTTCATACGAGGTACTTTTTGACTTTTCCGACAAAAGTACGAGAAGAATGTTTTTTTAACTTATACGGCATGAATGGATTTTTTTAAAACATTATTTCCAAGAAGCTTCCTTTACAAGTTTTCAAGTTTATTTTTAATCAACTTCTTTTAGTTTATAATTGTACGACATGTTAAGAAAGGAAAAGTGTTTTTGAAGCAGAAAGGATATTTTCCTCAAGAATGGAGTTCAAGTGTTTTATCAAAATTATTTTCCATCTAAGATAATATAGGGTTCTGTTTCTATCCCTATTATTACATGGATTTTATTATGTTGTGATGGAAATATTTTTATGAATTCCTTTATCTTATATGAATTGTTTTATGATGTCATGATGTTTAAAATTCCCATTTTTATTTCATGGGTTATGCAATGATGTATGATTTATGATTTTGTGGCACACGTAAGAATGGTATCATTATGAGATGGGTGGGACCTATATCTCCCTCCAATGAATTGGGTAAAGATTTTATATCTCATGAGATAGACATGGCTGGAATGGTAGGTTATTCTGGTTCAGTGAAACAGGACTGAAACAAGGGTGACTCGGTTCAGAAATGGACTTTGTCCACTAAGATAGTCTTGGCAATGAGTCTTGACTAATAAGAAATGATTCTCTATGATTATGTGTGTATGACACAAAGTTTCAGGTTTTAAGTTATGATTATTGGTATTTCATTTCACTACTATTATTTATCCCATGTTATGAAATTATGCTCTCTTTTACAGGTTAAGATTTCCAAAATGTTATGTTCTTATGAACATGATGTGATTGATATTTATTTTGTTTACCCTTACTGAGAATTTGAGCTCACCCTTTTATGTTTTCTTTTCCCCGGGATATAAAGAAAGGTTTTAGGGAAAAAAAGGAAGATATTTATGGGAGATGTTGAAGATCTTTCACCACGATTAGAAGATTATATTCCGAGTTTCCAAAGACACTAAACTATTACGGTCCTTGTGTGTGTGTTTTTGTTATGTACTGAGTATTCCGAAAAAGTAATGTAATGTCCATGTACGTCAGGCTTCGGGTCTCTACATATTGGGTACCCCGCACTATTTCCCCCCACTAGATAGCTTCTCTTCCTAACGGTGAACGTCCTGATGCTACCACACTCTTCCTGCCCGCACACACCTGGGCCTCACAAACCACATGTCCCGCCCGCACACACCTAGGCCTCACAAACCACAATCACATCCCCGCCTGAACACACCTGGGCCTCATCCCGAAGATTCTTGGGAACAGTAAAACTTCCTGAAGAGTCTTTGGCTAAAGCCACCCCAATCGAAACCTACCTGAAGAGTCTTGGGTGTAAGGTCACCTCAAGCCATCACAACCTATGGAAGAAGGAGCAGGAATGAGCTAGTAACTAAGGGGAAAACACCCTCTCCCATGAAATGGGAGTGTTCAGAACTAAGTGCTCAACATGGGTGGGGTGCGACAAAACACAAAGATACAGATACATATATATATACCAAACACACAGCCCAACCTATGGCTTCTAAACAGAGAAAATGAGCACGTACCTCAGCACCGCTACTACGAAGCATGCATACAACAACAATCCCAACCCCATTTAGGTTTTCATGTTTCAATAGAATTAGTTTATTAGTTCCTTAACTAATGGGCAATTAACCACAACCAACCATATCAATCATTCGTAAAACATATCCCTGCCAACCACAAGTCAAGTTAGATAAAACACAAGCAACACAAAACCAACCTTTTTATCAACAACCAATCCCCATTGATTGTTCCTGCGTTTAATTCATTATCATTCCCCACAGTTCATTTATCAACTTTCCACTTTCTTTTAATATCACAACCCATTACTGCAACCCTGCTGCCACTATAACCACATCTCCACAACTGTATCACAAAATAAAGCTCGTGCCACATCATTTCCTCTTTAATATCATTTACCGCAGCCCTGCTGCCCATCCTATTTGTAAAAACCCAGGATTCACCCCCCTTTTACACACCACGTAGCCAAGTCAACACCCACATGTTCATTATTCCATTTTGTTCAACCAGGGTGATCACACAAGGGTTCCTAATATTCATTTAATCATCCAACTTTACATTATTAAGAAATTTCCATATTCCACAAAGATTTCATCCACAAAAATGGTTTAAAGAGATAGGGAAACATTTAATTGCGCAAGAAAATCCCCCCAATGACCGTGATTTTTAGTAGGCGTAAGAGTATTTAATTAAAAACATAACAATAGGATAAAAAAAGATAACAAATTCCACATCCCCATTCTTAAACCAGTTATTATATTTATTTGTTGGTTCAACCGTATATCATGAAAACAAGAGGATACCCACCCCGCATGATGCACAATTTAGAGAGAGATGAAGGTAAAATCCCTACCTCAATAGGTTCTGATCACAACGCTCCCCAGGATCAACTTTAGAAGATGTCTGTCAGCGTCCTTCGCTTCTGACAAAACCCGGCAAAAACCTCCTCGGGTGGAAGCTGGGAAGGAAAGGCCAAAGGTAAAAAACAGATACAAGCTCAGAAGTTATGCCTCGTCATTACGATCTTGTGGCCGCTGACAGATCGTAAATCAGAGCTCAGACAAAGAAGTTATGGAAGAAAAGAGCTTTGGAGCCTCTAAGGAGGGCTCCGCTCGAAGGAATATGGAGGAGAAGGATGGTCTGAAAAGGAGGAGAGGACCCCTCCTTTTATATGTGAGAAAAAATAAAGTACATGGCGTGTACTTCCTAGTACACGGTGTGTACTAGGACATTTCACACAGTCCCCACGCGGCTTCAAACATGGCATTCAACAGGGCACACGGTCGTTGACCGGTCATCACACAGTTTGAGGGTAACGCGTATGTAGGGAGGAACTACATAGTGTGTAGTATGGGTTACAGGGCGTGTAATCATTTATTTCACACGGCAAGGACACAACCTCAACACGACACACAACCGTTGACTGGTCAACACACGGTTTGAGGGTAATGCGTATGCGGGGAGGATCTACACGGTGTGTAAGATGGGATACACGGCGTGTACTTATTTATTTCACTCAGCAAGGACACGACCACAACACGGCACATGGCCGTTGACTGGTCAACACACGGTTTGAGGGTAACGCATATGCGGGGAGGACCTACATGGCATGTAATATGGGCTACACGGCGTGTACTTATTTATTTCACGTGGCAAGGATGCGGCTTCAACACGGGTTATACCCGGCAAGGTGGTACACGGCGTGTACTCACACTACACGGCGTGTAGTTACAAAATTCTGAAAAGTGTGGGAAAATTCCATTCTACCCTCCAGAACACTTCATGACCTTCTTTTCGATAAAGGAATGGGCCGGAGAGGTCTGGGTCATTACATCAGATACCTCTTAAAACATTCTCATCCCCGAGAATTCAAAAACCAACCCAGAGGAACCCAACAAGATACCTCTTAGGGATCTCGTTATAACAGGAACCAAACCAACAACCCTAATCATATGTGTTAGGAATTCCTTCTCCTATGTTGAGATATTATCCACTTTAGGTGGCACTGACTCACCTATACGGGTTTAATCGCATCCACATTAATGCGTCACGATTAAGAATTGAGTCTTCCCACTTCCATACATTAGGATTTTTCAACTTACACTACCCCCAACACCGTACAACCAACACATTGCCCGAACACGTGGCTTGGATAAATTCATTCTCCCGTGTCGAGATATTATCCACTTTAGGTGGAACTAACTTGCACACATGGGTTCAATCGCATCTAAATTAATGTGTCTCAATTAAGGATCAGGTTTTCCCTTTCCCTACACATCCGGACATGTTACACACTTCCAGAGAATAAGGAAAAAAAATGCCTCACAACCGATTATCCAAGCATTCCATATATCAAAGGTATAGAGAATAACATCAAAACAAAGCTCATAAGAACAAAGAAAAACACAAGTCAAAACAACTTCGGGTACTGAGCGTGCATATGGGCCTCCCGTTCCCAAGTGCTCTCCTCAAGGCCGCCATGCCTCCACAATACACGAACCAAGGCGATGGTTCATCCACGGAGCACCTTCTCCTTACGATCCTCGATTCTGACTGGTCGTTCCTCGAAGGTCACTTCATCTCCCATATCTAACTATCCCCAGTAGATAATGTGAGAGTCGTTGTGTAAGTACTGACGAAGCAGGGAGATGTGGAAGATGCCATGAACCTTCTCCAACTGAGGTGGCAGGGCCAGCTGATATGCCACCTCGCCGACTCGCCTCAGCACCTCGAAAGGTCTGATGAACCTAGGGTAGAGATTACTCCCCTTCCCAAACCTTCACTGCCCCCATCGAGGGGAAACCTTCAATAACGCATGATCTCCCACCTCAAACTCCAAGGGCCTCCTCTGACGATCAGCATAAGACTTTTTTCAGTCCTGAGTCACTTTCATCCTCTCACGCACAAGATGAACTTTCTCTGTGGTTCTCTGCACTACCTCTGGTCCAAGAGAACCTGTCTTACCAACCTCTACCCAGCAAATGGTTGAACGACATGGTCTTCCATAAAAATCCTCAAACGGTGCCATGACAATAGTAGAGTGGAAGTTGTTGTTGTAGGCAAACTCTACTAAAGGCAAGTGTCGCACCCATGATCCTCCGAAATCTAGAACGCATGCTCACAGCATGTCCTCCAACATCTGGATAGTTCGCTCTATCTTCCCATCGGTCTGGGGGTGGAAAGCAGTGCTAAGGCGTATCTGGGTTCCAAAAGAATGTTGTAACCCCCTCCAGACTCATGAGGTAAACCAAGTATCCTGATCTGAGACGATAGTATTTGGAACTCCATGTAAATGCACCACCTCGTCTACATACCTCTGTGCTAAGGTACTCACCGGTCCTGACTCCTTAATTGCTAAGAAGTGAGCTAATTTCATCAGCCGATCCACCACTACCCAGATAGCATCATAACCACCCTGAGCTTTGGGTAGTCCTATGACGAAGTTCATTGATATGTCATCCCATTTCCACTCAGGGACATCTAAAGGATGCAACAAACCACTGGGAACACGGTGTTCAGACTTTACTTGCTGATACACTAGGCACTTAGCCACAAACTCCACCACTGCCCATTTCACCCCGGGCCACCAAAACTGTTCCCTCAAGCCTCGATACATTTTTGAAACTCCCGGATGCACCACCAAGGCTGATCTGTGGAACTCACAGAGAACTCCCTCATGCATCGCCTCCGAAACAAACAACCTTCCATGAAAAAGCATCTGATGTTGGCTATCCTCTTTCCATCCTTCGGGAGCATTTCCCTGATCGATACGATCCCGCATTACTTCCACCTCGGAGTCTCCCCACTGAGACTCTTCCACCTGCTGCAACAAGGAGGACTGCACCTTTATCTGAAACAAATATCCTTTAACAACCTCTACCCTTGCATCCAAGTGCAAGGTAGCCAACTCTCCCATTGCCTTCCAAGGATCAGCAGATTCCTAAACCACTTCCTTATGCGACTTCCTGCTTAGGGCATCAGCCACAACATTTCCCTTACCTTCAGTGTAAGAGATCTCAAAGTCATAGTCTTGGAGAAACTCAATCCATCTCCGTTGCTATAAGTTCAGGTCACGCTGGGAGAAGATATAACGCAAGCTCTTGTGATCTGAGAAGACCAAAAAGCGCTCCCCAAAGAGGTAATGTTTCCACAACTTCAGTGCGAACACTACTGCTGCAAGATCTAGGTCATGGGTGTCATAGTTACGCTTGTGAGGGTGCAACTGCCTAGACCCATAACAGATCACACCCTTCTTATGAATCAGTACGCACCCCAAACCAAGGCCAAAAGCATCACAAAACACCTCATACAATAACCCTTCCTCTGGCAACCTGAGTACTGGAGCACAGACCAACTTCTCCTTCAAGTACTCAAAAGATTTATGGCACTGCTCACTACATAGGAAGACATGTTTCTTCCTAGTCAAAGCTATTAATGGAGCAGCAACTTGAGAGAAGTCTGAAACGAACCTCCGATAATAACCTACCAACCCTAGGAAACTACGAACTTCTACCACGCTCTTGGGTGCTGCCCAAGGAACAACTGCCTCCACCTTCGACAGGTCCACTGACACTCCATGTTGAGACACCATGTGCCCAAGGAAGTGTACTTATTGCATCAAGAACTTACACTTCGACAATTTCCCATAAATCTGGTGGTGTCGAAGGACTTCCTAGACTGCCCTGATATGCTCAACGTGCTCCTCCTCTAATCTTGAGTAGATCAGGATGTCATCGATAAACACAATGATGAACTGGTCCAGAAACTCTCGGAAGACAAAGTTCATAAGTCCTATGAACACAGCTGGTGCATTCGTAACTCCAAACGGCATCACTAAAAACTTGATGTGCCCATACCTACACCTGAAAGCCGTCTTCAAGATGTCATTGTCCTTTACCCTCAACTGATGATATCCAGATCATAGATCAATCTTAGAAAACCAACCTGCTCCCCTTAGCTGGTCGAAGAGATCATCTATCCTTGTAAGGGGGTAACGGTTCTTGACCGTTACCTGATTCAACCTTTGGTAGTCTATACATATCCTGAGACCACCATCTTCCTTCTTTATGAACAAAACTGGAGCACCCCATGGCGACATGCTGGGTCGAACAAAACCCTTCTCCATCAGATCGTCAATCTGAATCTGCAACTCCCGCAACTTCGAAGGTTCCATCAAATAAGGGACCATCGAAATCGGACGGGCACCAGTCTGTAAGTCTATCCCAAACTTGACGTCACATCGGGGGGTAGAGTCACAAAATCCTCAGGAAAAACATCGAGGAACTCCCCAAAAACCTCTAGAACATCTATCATCTCTGTATCAGCTGGAACCACTGATAACCCGCCTATCAAGGAAAGGGGAGGCTTCACATGCTAGCTTTCCCACCTGATAGCTCCTCTTGCCAACAAAATCTACACGCTTCCCTTCCACGTCGGAGAAAACAACTCTTTTTCAGAAGCAGTCAATAATGGCACTAACAGAAAACAGCTAGTCGATGCCTAGGATGACATCGTATGGTTGCATCTGTAGAAAAAGAAGATCCCCACTAGATTGATGCGGTCCCAACATCATCTCACATCCCCAGAAAACACAAGATACGCTGGTCTGAAGTCCAATTGGTGTACTCAGCACCAAGGGTACGAAAAGTCTCTCTACGTCTAGACCCAAAGCATGGGCTAGACCGGGTGAAACAAAGGATTGTGACGCTCCCTAATCGAAAAAAGCAGAAATGAGAGTGATGAACAAACAAATAGTACCTCGCACCACCTCTGGTCCTGTTGGAGCCTCCAACTCTGCTACGTGCAACTGTCCATGCCCAGCTCCTCTTCCTCTCTGATGTTGACCACCTCCCCGACCATGCCCTGGTCAAGGTCCCCGAGGAGCACCTTGAGGTCGGCCTCCTCCTGCAAAGTCTTCCCTCGGAGGGGCAGGGTCATGTTGCTGCTGGAATGGCCTCACCGGAAACTGGTGCTGCTGAGGCGGGCGATGAACCTTACCACCTCCACCGTACTGAGCTCAGGTCGAGCACCGACTCTGAATGTGCCTGAAACCTCTACAAGAGAAACACTTCGGTCCTAGGCTCGTGAAAAAGGGACGAGGACCCGAAGATCTGAACTGGAACTACTGGGACCTTCTCCCTACTAGCCTGAATCTGGAAGGTCCTATCGCAGGAGACCTGGTACTGACTGTCTTCCCCTTCGACGAACCCGACTGGATCCCCTCTCATGGTACACCTCCCTGCGAGTGCATCCTCTCTACAACCTCTGACTTCTTTTGTACTATCAAGTACGTCGGAAGGGTGAAGGGGGTGAAAACATACTGAAGAGAAGGACGAAGTGCCTCCTCCAAACGTCTCACTCGAGACTCCTCATCCGGAAAGAGATCTGGAGCAAAGCATAGGAGACCCTTGAACTTGATCCCCAACTCTCATACTGACATACTCCCCTGTTGGAGGGAGAGTAACTCCTACTGCTTCTCTGCCTTGATCATGGAAGAAAGGAATTCCTCTTGGAACTCCTTCTCAAAGTCAGCCCACGGAACCTCTTCCTCTGACCTCTCCCTGAGGTAGAGTGTCCACCACTGACACACCGCACCTCTCAGCTGACTGACTGCTAGGGGAACCCAGTACTCCCTCGGAGCACGGGTCAAAGTAAAAGCGATCCCTAGCTCCTCAATCCACCCCTTTGTCTCCATATCTGAATTACTACCCTCGTACTTCTTGAGGGTTTTTCACTGGAAAGAACAGAGAGTCTTCTGCCACTGGCCATCTTTCTCCTCTCAGTCAATACTCAAATGATCGACCGCCTGATCCTGCTGGGCCTCGGCTGTCTGAGTCACCCTGGGATGACGTCCAGGTTCCATAGTTGTACGGTAAACAAAGATCGCCTAAGCCCAAGTATCAAGGAAATTTCTCAAGGTTTCATTTTATCATTTTATTTCAATTTCTTTCCCAGAACACCCAAATCAAGTAAAACACAATCATGATGATGCATGTACCTTCCCTAGGGTCTCTACCCTACAATCAATGTAGTCTCACTTGGTCATTCGGTAGGCTCAGATTCCTTGCATCAGATCACGGCGGGGCCTAAAATCTTGTGTCCTAGCCGGTCTTCCCTGGCCTATGTCACGCACCAAGATCACCTAACATTGTTTCCCTACCATCCCATGCAATCCTTACTATGCCTAACTCCAGATTACATCATATCTCTCAACCTCTCCCTCTGATACCATTCTGTCACGACCCCCTCCCACCAAAGATGACCCTCTTGAGCTAGAAATGGTGAAAGAGAGATAATGACCCCTGAGTCCCGCCTCCAATAGGCCCCAGAGTGGTGACTAGCACCAAAGGTATGAGTTTTCACAATATGGGAGGCATTACCCTTTTTATTATTTAAGATCGGGAAATAGGATGAGTCAAACACAAAAAGAAAAAGGAACAAGTAAATGAAAATAAACCCAAACCAATACCACATGCATGTTTAAACAATTCTAAAACAAGGTACAATTACAAGAAAGCTCAAAAGTACAATACCAAAAGAAACAAGAGTACAGAAACTGCAACAAATCCAATTGTCCTGACTAGTAGGGTCCCGCACGACCCTGGTAGTCCTCCTGGAAACCTAAAAGTAAACGTAGGGTGAGCATACAAGTATACTCAATAGGGAAACCTAAAGCTCTCATGCACAGGTGGGAAGACATCCTAATGTCCCGTGAGAAAACAGAAGGAACCAAAACCTAGCAAGGAATTCTATCCACCCAACCTCACTAGCCACGCTCACCAAAAACATAAAACAACAGGTAGTAGTAGTAGTAGTATATAAGAACAAGAGTATTGGGTACCCCACACCATTTCCCCCCACTAGCTATCTACTCTTCCTAACGGAGAACGTCCTGATGCTACCACACTCTTCCTGCCTGCACACACCTAGGCCTCACGAACCACATATCTCGCCCGCACACACCTAGGCCTCACAACCACATATCCCGCATGCACACACCTGGGCCTCACAACCACATATCCTGCCCGCACACACCTGGGCCTCACAAACCACATATCCCACCCGCACACACCTGGGCCTCACAAGCCACAATCACATCCCCACCCGAACACACCTGGACCTCATCCCGAAGATTCTTGGGAACAGTAAAACTGCCCACAGAGTCTTAGGCTAAAGCCACCCTAATCGAAACCTACCCAAAGAGTCTTGGGTGTAAGGTCACCTCAAGCCATCACAACCTATGGAAGAAGGAGCAGGAAGGAGCTAGTAACTAAGGGGAAAACACCCTCTCCCATGAAATGGGAGTGTTCAGCACTAAGTTCTCAATATGGGTGGGGTGCGACAAAACACAAAGATACAAATACATATATATACATATCAAACACACAGCCCAACCTATGGCTTCTAAACAGAGAAACTGAGCATGTGCCTCAGCACTGCTACTAAGAAGCATTCATACAACAACAATCCCTACCCCATTTAGGTTTTAATATTTCAACAGAATTAGTTTATTTGTTCCTTAACTACTGGGCAATTAACCACAACCAACCACAGCAATCGTTCATAAAACTTATCCCTGTCAACAACAAGTCAAGTTAGATAAAACACAAGAAACACAAAACCAACCTTTTTATCAACAACCAATACCCATTGATTGTTCCTGCGTTTAATTCATTATCATTCCCCATAGTTCATTTATCAACTATCCACTTTCTTTTAATATCACAACCCATTACTGCAGCCCTGCTGCCACTATAACCACATCTCCATAACCGTATCACAAAACAAGGCTCATGCCACATCATTTCCCCTTTAATATCATTTACCACAGCCCCGCTGCCCATCCTATTCATAACAACCCAGGATTAACCCCCCCCATTCACACACCACGTAGCAAAGTCAACACCCACATGTTCATTGTTCCATTTTTTTCAACTGGGATGATCACACAAGGGTTCCGGATATTCATTTAATCATCCAAATTTACATGATTAACCAATTTCCATATTCCACAAAGATTCCATCCACAAAAATGGTCTAAAAAGATGGGGAAACATTTAATTGTTCAAGAAAAGTCCCCCAACTATCGTGATTTTTAGTAGGCATAAGCCTATTTAATTCAAAACATAACAATAGGATAAACAAAGATAACAACTTCCTCATCCCTGTTCTTAAACCAGTTATTATCTTTATTTATTGTCTCAACAGTATATCATGAAAACAAGAGGATACCCACCCCGCATGATGCACAATTTAGAGAGAGATTAAGGTAAAATCCCTACCTCAACAGTTTCTGATCACAACACTCCCCCGGATCAACTTTAGAAGACATCTGTCGGCATCCATATTTTCTGACAAAACCTGGAAAAAACCTCCTCAGGTGGGATATGGGAAGGAAATTCCGAAGAGAAAACAACAGATCCAAGCTCAGAAGTTCCTCCTCATCGTTACGATCTCGTGGCCACTGACGGATCATAAATCGGAGCTCGGACGAAGAAGTTATGGAAGAAAAGAGCTTTGGAGCCTCTAGGTAGGGCTCCGCTCAAAGGAATGGGGAGGAGAGGGATGGTCTGAAAAGGAGGAGAGGACCCCTCCTTTTATTGGTGAGAAAAACTAAAGTACATGGTGTGTACTTCCTAGTACATGGTGTATACTAGGCCATTTCACACAGTCACCACGCGGCTTCCAACAGGGCATTCAACGCGGCACACGACCGTTGACTGGTCAACACACGGTTTGAGGGTAACACGTACGCAGGGAGGAACTACATGGCGTGTAGTATGGGCTACATGGCATGTACTCATTTATTTCACGCTGTAAGGACACGGCCTCAACACGGCACACGGTCGTTGACTAGTCAACACATGGTAACGCGTACGCGGGGAGGAACTACACGGCGTGTAAGACGGGATACACGGTGTGTAATTATTTATTTCACGTGGAAAGGACACGACCTCAAAACGGAACACGGCCATTGACTGGTCAACACATGGTTTGTGGGTAACGTGTATGCGGGGAGGAACTACATGGCGTGTAAGATGGGTTACACGGCGTGTACTTATTTATTTCAGATGGTAAGGACGTGGCTTCAACACTGGGTATACCCAGCAAGGTGGTACATGGCGTGTACTCACACTACACGGCGTGTAGTTACAAAATTATGAAAAGTGTGGGAAAAGTCCATTCTACCCTCCAGAACACTTCATAACCTTCTTTTTGACAATGGAATGGGCCGGAGAGGTCCAGGCCATTACAATCACATTTACCCATTTATAATACATAATCCATTTAACTATTCAAGTTAATCCAAATATCCATTTATGCCATGTTGACATTCCAAACATGATTATCATTAGTTTAATCTCATAAACCCCTCAATTCATCATTTAACAACTCAATTCTCATGTTCAATGGATTATAAGACCCTATGGGTTACAATAGTCCTAATATAATCATCGATAATGAATCCAACCAGGTCTAAGGGGTTTAACACATCATTTAAATACCCACTTTATCATTTCCTACCAAGTAAATCAAATACATAGCATAACAACACCAAAAAAACAACCACTTACACATAAATAAAAACAAATACTATGGTATATAACTAGTATACCACCTACCTCAAGTTATTAGGAAATCACTCTCTTAAACATAGCTCTTGATTCAATATCAAACAACCCTTAATTCCCAATCTAATAATATACTAGAAAAATAAGTTTTTAGGGTTTTAAAGGGAGAGAAAACATTCCACCATGATTATCCTAGAAAAAATAAGGAAGAGTAATTATAGTCTTGTTTAGATCTTTGATTTATAACCAACAATGGTTAAAATAACTGAAGATAAAAGGATAATCACCCTTGGGAATCTTGGGAGCTCTTAGATCATAACCCTTGATGCTAGAGTAGGAAATGGGAGTAAAATAAAGTAATAATTCTTAAAGTCCAAGGGGGGAATGGGAATCACTACACTTTTAATGAGGTGCATGGTTTGGACACATGGTTGTCCAAATAATTTGTCAACCATGTGGATCCCTCTTTCCAAGAGGGGGCCAGGATGCATGGTATTTCTAGGCCACCCTTTGAAAACCCATGTTGTATTCGTGTTCCTACCTCTATTCAAAGGGTCAGGTCACAAAGTTTCCTAGGCCTAGGTGCACTGTTAGTAATAAAAATGTTACAGCCATTCTCCAAGAATAGAATGGCCTCCTTTTCTCATTTTTCATGCCCCAAACCCCCAAAAAACTCTTAATAATTGGTATAATCTTAAGTTACCTTCTATTAACAAATTTAAAGGGAGTGAAAACAAAATTTAAACAAGAACATACCTTCTTGATGGGTCGGGATCTAATAACCTCCCCCACCTTATAATAGCTCATCCACGAGATACACTCCTAAGTATCACTATGCCTCCATAGTAAAAGATCAAGCCACTAGACTAGAATATTAGTTTCCCTCTCAAAAGTCACATCATGAACACAACTATGATAACATAGAACTCATTCCAATTGTATGTTCTTAACCCAAAGAGTCTTATCACTATGATCCATAATGTGAACTGAATGATCCTAAAATAACACATCATATTCCAACTCAAAATCATCAAGATCGATCACATGATATGGGTTGGGGTGATACTATCGAAGCTGTGAAACATGAAAAACATATTATATATCGTTATACCACTATAGAATATCCAATCGATACACCATCAGTATGATCCTCTCAACAATCTCAAATGGACCCATATACCTATGTTCCAAGTTGACATATTTATGAATCTGATGTTGACCCAACCTTGGAAACACCTAAAGGAATACATGATCACCCACTATAAACTCAATAGATCATTGAGGTCAATCAGCATATGACTTATGTCTACTCTGGGCTGTATTTATACACTCCTAAATCAATTGAACCTACTGTGATGTCTCCTATGTGAGACTTTGTCCCAATAACTTTAATTCCCTAGCTTCTATCCAACACAAGGGAGATATATATGGCTTACCATAGAGTCCCTTATATGGTTCCATTTGAATAGTCACCTAATAACTGTTATTATAGTAGAACTAAATAAGTGATAAGTTTTTCTCCCATGATCCACCAAATTCTGGGATGCATTCCCTCAACATGTCCTCTTGCACTTAAATAGTATGTTTCGATTTCACATCCTTTAGTGGGAGAAAGATATACTCAAAAACACCTGAGTATCCAATGCCTTCTATAACCCTTTCCATAAGCATGAAGTATAATGTGGTTAATGATAAGAAACAATACTCATTGGTACCCCATTAAAAAGTAATACCTCCTAAACATACATGTAACCCAAGTAATCCACTATAAAAGTCTCCTAAATTAGAATGAAATGTGTGACCTTTTTCAACTAATCCACAATCACCCATATTGCATCGTTCTTCCAAGGCATCCTTGGGATAACTACCACAAAATCAATAGTAACGCCATCCGACTTCCACTCTGGAATGGGAAATGGCTTTAATATTCTAGAAGGTCATTGATGTCGGCATTCACCTACTATTAGTTGTATTATCATGTTAAGAAACCTGAAATTTCCTTTTTCATTCCCAAATACCAATACTCTCTATGAATATCATGGTATATTTTGGTCAAACTGGGGTGCACCTCTGACTTTGAGGAATGAAACTCACACATTTTCTCTTCTCGTATACAAGTAGTCACAACAACACAACCATTAACATTAATAATATCATACTTTTCAATACTCCAATCAGAAGGTGGATCCCCACCTTCAAAAATTTCTCTCAAATCTATACATTCTAAATCTATATACTACAACCTCTCAACATGGTTCATAAGAGTGGTCTCAACAGACAAGGACATCAGTTTCATCAACTCATGCTCATCATGGAAACTTATATAAATATTATCAAAAAAGTACACCATATTATAATCAAAAATAGACTCTTAAACCACCTAATAATGTTTCTTCTAACTCATTGAATATATAGAATTATTCCTCTTTCCCATATTATAAGCTATTTCAAAGTCAAAATATTTCATGTACTCAACCCATATCTGCTATCGAATATTCAAAATCACACTAGAAAAAGAAGTACTTAAGGATATTATGATTGGTATAAAAAAATTATCACCTAAAATATAATGCCTCTAACATTTCAGGAATAAACCACTGTTTCCAACTTGAGATAGTGTGTTGGATAGTTTCGTTCATATGGCCTCAACTATTGTGATTCGTACACCACGAATTGATCTCCCTGCATCAACATTGTCCCAAGTTTGATCCCAGATGCATCAAAATATAGAGTATATTATTTTCCTAGGTCAATTAAAATCAAAATTGGTGTTGTAATCAAATGCACCTTTAGTTCCTAAAAATCATCATCACATTCCCTAGATCACTCAATATCTACACCCATATTGGTCGTGCCCAAGTGAAGTGCTTCCAAGTGGGAAAATTATTTGATGAACCTTCAGTAATAACCTTATAAACCAATAAATATTTAGATATCAAAAAAATATTGGGATTCTCCAAATAAAATACTTACTAAACCTTCTTGGGGTCCATTGAAACACCTTCCTTTGAGTTGATGTGGCCAAATAAATGTACCTTTTTTATCCATAAATTACACTTATATGGATTGGAATAAAGTTGAATCCATCTTAGTATGCTTATAAATCTTTAAATATATTGGGAATAATCAACATGAGTCTAATAGTACACCAATATTTCATCAAAAAAACAACCAAAAATTGATCCAACTATAGGAGAAATATTTGATTCATCAAAACCATAAACAATGTAGGTGCATTCATCAACCCGAACAACATTATGATGAAATCATACAAAAAATACTTGCTTCTGAAAGAATTATGTGATATATAAGAAGGTATCACTATCATCTTATGATACCTAAATATAAAATAAATGCTAGAGAATATGTTGTAACCCTTTAATTCTCCAAAAATATCATTGATACACAGAAGAGGATACTAGTTCTTAATTTCCATCTGATTCAACTTCTGGTAATCAACATATAAGAAAAATGTATCATAATTCTTAACAAGAAAATAGATAACAAAAAGTAAAAATTCTTTGGATGATAAATCCTTTATCTTATAAATCCTTTAATTTAGTCTTATGTTTCTAAATTTCTACCACTTCCATTCTATAAGGTGGAATAGAAGCTGGCTTAGCACCAGGCATTAGCTCAGTCAGGAACTCACCCTCTATCTCAGGTGTAAATGCATAGAAGTTACGGAGATAATATTTTCATTATTTTTCACGTTTATTTCAATGATTTAATCCCTTACAATTTATCAATGTGATCTTATTTTCATAATTTTTGGATTTTTGGTGAATTTTGGGATAAAATGTGAAAATTGCTTAATTATATAATTTTAACAGTCTTCTACCACTTCTATATTTAGAGCATAAATTTTACAATATTGATCCAATTGGAATGATTTAGGATTTCTTTATCCATGGTCTTAAACTTCTTCTTCTATACATAGATATAATTAAAAATCCACAGAACCAAAAAATAATCAAGTTAAAAAGTTATTCTGAATGATATAATGGAACTCACCTTAGTAATTGAGACATAACTTAGGATGAAGACCTAAAAATGAGGTAATTTCAACTGTATTTGAAATAGGACTCAAAGCCTCATTTTCACAATAAATTTCATGGAGATTTTCACTACTAAGGTATCCATTTAATGTGACAAAGTGGATGAAGTTGAAGAGTCTCCTAGACCAGTAAAATTATTCTTGAGTAATTCGTGGATAACTTTTGTTACACATGTCCAAAGAAGCTGATATTTTGAAGTAGAATGGAAAATAGAGATATGAAAAATTTATGAATTCAACCTCCAAATAATCTACCATTTACTATGAAAAATAACCTCAAAATTTTGGTAGATGAAAATTGGAGGGAAAATTCCCCACCCCTCAACCCTATAAATATGTGTATCCACTTACATTCAAATGTTTTGAAGAAGTAGAAAGAGGGGTTGTGATGGATTATTATAACCTTTAAGTGATTTTAATTTTCTATTTTCTATTTTATTATTTTCATAATTCTATATTCTTCCCCATTCAACTTTATTACCCTTTATATGGAGGGGTAAAAACTTTGAGTGATCGAGGAAGGGGTGTTTTCCTTTTGTAATGTCAGAGTCTTGTGATTTAATTTAAAACTCTATTTTTCTATTGAATATTATCGATTTTCAGTGGTATAAAATTATCTTAATGTGATTTTATTTTGTGTTTTGTTTTCATTCATTGTTTACTTATTTGGTTGATGTTCTTTAAACTCCCTCTGCCTAGTGAAGTTTGTCTCGAACTAGCAGGTTATGTTAGGCGGTGAGTGTCTGTGATCATTGGCACATGTGTGTAATAAGTGAACTATTTCTAGATTTATAATGAGATAAAATACTTAATTGAGACATTATTTAGTATTTTGGTAATGGTTTACTAATTTTCATGTGCATAGGAGTGGTTTCCATTTCTTCCTTCAACCAAGGGTGATTGACAACTCGATGGAGGATTCTTTTATTTATCATTCAATAAAAAAGAGGGGGAATGGTTTTTATGACCATTATGACATTGAAAATTTTGATCATACCCTAATACCATCATTGTCTTCATAAATTTTTTTCATACTATATTTTATTTCTTTCTTTATGTTTAAAATCAAACAATTTCAAAAACAACCTCCACTTATTTCTTTAATTTCAAGTGAAAAAACGTGATTTTTATGTGATCCTCTCTGAAGAAAACCTAGTTTAACTACTTTAATTAATTTTTAACTTATTAAATAACTTGTTTTTCAAACCCCATGATAGTCACATGTCAAAACTTAATTTCTTTTCTAAGGAGGTGGTTCCAACAATTTTTTTTGTCAAATTACATGAATATAACCATAAACACTAACCCTTTACCATTTGATACTGAAATTGAAATAATATTAATGTTGAATATACTTATAAACCTTAATTTTAAATATTTATTTGAGAAAATTTATCTTAAATACTTGATTGAAACTTCAAGTGTTCACTCTGATCCTATCATCATGGTTGGAAATCACAACCAAGCCCTTAGAGACCTCAATTCACCATAATTATTTAGTCAAAATAATAAAATTTCCATGACAGATTTACATAATGATGTTTAGATGAAAACTAACAAGATCTAATTGCCTTAAAATTTTCATGGATTGATGTTAGATGACCCAAAAAACATATCAAAGAGTTCATGTATGTCTGCTCTACTTTTAGACCCTGAAGAGTAGCTGAACAGCAGGTAAAGTTGAAGGAATTATCATTTTCATTGGAAGGAGATGTCAAATAATGGTTGTATGGACTACAACCAAGATATTTGTATGATTGGAATGAATTATTGAGGTACTTAGGGTAAATATTCTTCCCCACCACCAGAATCATATCCATCAAAAAGGAAATCTATTTCATTAGATAGTCATCTGGAGAAACCCTTTATGAGTATTGAGAAATATTTAAGAAGATATGTGTTAGATTCCCACATTAATCAATTAAAGAGAATCAATGTATTATCTTATATTATCTAGTATTACTAAAAAATGAAAAAAAAACCTTCTAGATACATAATCTAGAGGTGCATTGATTGAAAATTCACCAGAAGAATCACAGGTATTGATTGAGAAGATTTCATAGAACTCACAATAGTTTGGTACAATAGTTATTATCACAAGAGGAATTAATGTGGTAAAAACTTATTATCAATCACCTTTATTGAAAACTAAGTTTGATGAAATAACCAGTTTAGTGAGATAGATGGATTTGAAACAAGTGAGTGAAAAAAAAAAGAACTGGTAAAGTTATGTAGTTTATGCTCATCACCTGATCATTTTACTAACCAAAATGCTAAATTATAGGGAATATAAAGTTGTGAAATAGACTTTCATAAGAGTAAGTTTCAACAAAATAAATTATGGATAAAGCCTAATAAATTGCAATTTGGATTTATAAATCATCATACTCATGTTATACCCTATTACCAAAATTAGTTCCAAAACTAACCCTCATTCAAACATCAATTACAAAATCCACCAACATTTCAAAAAAAATATAATCAGCCTACATACCACCAATAAACCTCATTTTAAAGACCCTATGAACAACCATCCACCAATTCATAACCAGTAATTGAAAACCAACAGTATCAATCTGTGTTTGAGGGGCTAAAAGATACCAAAAAATATTTTTCTAACAAATTTGATAATCTCATGGAATTCATAACAAAAAATCTAGGGAAATTCCTTTCCCAGATGATCTAAAACACAAAGAATAATTAAATAATGATAAAAAAAGAATTTCAAAAGATCTCCCACCATCAACCACCCTTGAACCTGAAACAATACCACCTATGCTGAGGGAGAATGAAGTTGGGAAGTCTGATTTTTTGAAAATAAACCAAGAAGAAGAAAGAAAGGAGAAGGAGCAGGAGAAGTTGAGGAGGAAGAGATAAGAAACACCATTAAAAAAGCAAAAAAGGGATAAAAATACTTACCCCCACTATTTCCACCAAGTATGATTATATCAAAGAGATTGTAGGAAGAAGTGCTTCAAAAAGAAATTCTAGACACCTTCTAGAAAGTGGATATTAATACCCCCTAATTTAATCACTCAAAAAAATTCCAATGTATGAAAAACAAATTAATTATTTTTTCACCAATAAGAGGATACTTCAATGGAATGAGAGGATCAGCATGGGAAGAAGGGTCTTAGCCCTTATCACACCATAGTTTCTAACCAAATGTCAAGCTATAGGGATGTTTTATATTCCGTGAACCATTGTATATTTAAATTTCTCTAATTATTTATGTGATATAAGTGATTAAATTAATTTATTTCATCACTCAGTATACACTTCTTTGCATATGGGAGACCTGAATCCCACTTTAGTGGTGGTCTAACTGCAAACAGACCCACGATTTTCCTAGTAAGAGTTCCAAAGGATGTTCTTGAGAAAGTAAAAGATCTTTTATTACCAAATGACTTTTATATGATAAATATGGAAGAATATAGGATCTCATCACACTTTACTATCATTTTTTTAGCTTTCATAAAGAAGGATAAAAACATAATAAATGTTTATAAAGGGACACTCTCTATGGTGTTTGAAGACAACACTGTCTACTTCAATATTTTTGAATCCATGAGGCACCCATCAGATGATCATGCACTCTTTTAACTCTCCAATGAAGTTTGTACTAAACGAATTGAAGAATCAGGTATGTTCAATGAATTCTTATCCTTATGAGATAATTTTTCCATTGAAAATATCATTGAACCTATGAATTCCCAAAATAATGGAGATTCTGATTTCATGTAGGAAAAATAGGTAAATTTTGATTTCTTTGATGATTTTTTAAATGATGAACAAGATGATATGATTTATTATGTGTAGGAGGTCCAAACTTTGGAAGTGGGGAACCTCAATTTAATTTCATCCATTGAGAAGCCCATTATTCTGTAATTAAAACCACTCCCTGGTAATTTGAAATATTTATACCTTATAGAGGGGGGTAAATTATCGGTGATAATTAATAATAATCTATTTGAAAACCAATAAAAATATTTTATTAATATTTTTAGAGATAATTTCTAAGAAATTGGGTGGGGCTTAGGTGATATTCTAGGAATAAACCCAAAAATATTCTCACATGTAATTATTCTTCATGGAGATTCCAAACTTATTAGATAGCCAAAAAGGAGGATGAATCCCACCTTGATTGAAGTTTTTAAGAATTATATCAATAATATTTAGGAATATAGGATCATATATCCCAATTTGGATTCACAATGGGTTAGCCTTATTCATGTAGTTCCAAAAAATGGGTTCAACCACAATGCGGAATGAAGAGAATAAATAAATCACTATGAGAATTCAGAATAGCTGGAGAGTGTGAATAGATTTTAGGAAGTTGTATCAGGTCACTCAAAAATATCATTTCTTCATCCCCTTATTTGACAATATGTTAGAGATATTGGCAAGGATAACTCATTATTTCTTTTTGGATGGATTTTTAGGCTATTTTTAGGTACCTATTGCTCCCGATGATTAAGAAAAGACCACCTTTACTTGTCCCTTAAAAAAATCATATAAAAGGATTCCATTTGGATTATTCAATTCTCCATGTAAATTTAAGAGGTTCATGGTAATTATATTTTCTAATCACATTGAATATTTCTTGGAGGTTTTCTTAGATGATTTCATAGTTTTTGGAAATTCTTTTGACCATTGTTTGAAAGTTTTATAAATTTTTTTGAAAACTTGTATTGAAAAGAATCTTGTTTTAAATTTTGAAAATATTCATTTCATGGTTGAGAGAGGAATTTCCTTTAGTCATGACATTTCATAAAAAATCATTTAAGTGGATAAATCAAAAATTGATGTGATAAATTCATTGTCTTACCCAACTTGTGTGAAACATGTTAGATCATTTTTAGGACATGAAGGATTATACAGAAGTTTTATCAAGGATTTCAGTAATATTTCTCTCCCTATATATATATTAATTTTGAAAGATGATGATTTTTATTTCAATGGTGTGTGTTGGTAAGCCTTTAATGATTTTAAGATGAGATTTATTACACCACCAGTAATGCATCCACTAAGTTAGGAATAACCATTCAAGCTACATTATGATGCTTCCAACCAATAAGTTGGAGAAATACATTATTGGTAAATTCAGGGCAAGAAACTAGTCATATACTATGCATTTATGACCTTAGATACATCCCAATTCAATTACACAACCACAGAAAAAGAGTTTTTAGTAGTTTTCTTTATTTTAGATATATTTATATCATATATTCTTGGAACTAAAGTCACTTTTTTTCTAATCATACAACTATTAAGTACTTGATAAAGAAGGATAAATTTAAACCAAATATAGTGAGATAGATGTTATAGTTATAAGAGTTCAACAAAGAAATGAAATATAGGAAGGGAGATGAGAACCAAGTGTTTGATCAATTAAGTAGACTGCTCAATACTATTGAAGTTGAAATTCTAGACAAAGAACCACTAAATGATCACTGTCTAGGAGAGAAGTTATACTTTATTGAAGGAGAAGTGTCTTGGTACACTAAAATGTTCAATTATTTAGTAACATATTATGTACCATATAATTTATATTCCCACTAAATTCAAAATCTGAAATATGAATCAAGATATTACATCTAGGATGATTCATTTCATTGAAAGATTTGCAATGACCAAGTGATTAGAAGATGTTTGCCTAAAAGTGAAATTGATTTTTTCTTTGAGTTTTTTCACAATTTATCTTATATAGTACACTTTATACCTCAAAGTATAGTAATTAAGGTTATATAATCTATAATTTATTGGCCCACCCTTTTTAAAGATTCTCATGAATTTTTCAAAAGGTGTGAAAACTTTCAATTTTTGAGAAATATTTCAAAGATTTGATAAATACTACAAAGTAACTTAATTTTTGTGAAATTTTTTAATTTTAGGGGATATGTTTTATAGGGAATTTACCAATGTTATTTTTAAATTATTATATCTTGATTTTAGTTGATTATGTTTCAAAATGGGTGGAAGAAAAATCCACCGGGACTAATGATGCTAAAGTTATTTTTTATTTTTCAGGGTTAACATATTTTGTAGGTTTGGGGTTCATAGAGCAATCATAAATGATCATGGGACTCAGTTTTTCAATAGGATAACATAGGATTTTTTTAATAAGTATGGGGTGAATCATAAAACATCAACTCCCTAACATCCATAGATTAATGGTTAAGTTGAACTGTCTAATAGGTAAATCAAAGGAATTTTGGAAAAGACTATTAAAACTAATAGGAAGGATTTGAGATAATGGTTATAATACACGTTATGGGATTATAGGAAAACCTAAAAATACCTTATGTAAATTATTCCATATACTTTTATTTATTATAAAAATTTTCATCAGCATATGGAATTAGAGCATAAGACATATTGGGCTATGAGAAAGATAAATTTGGATCTTGAAAGCACTAGGAAAGAGATGATATTATAGTTGAAAGAACTAAAATAAATTATAAGGGAGGATTTTGAAAAATAAAGTATTTATAAATATATAAAAAGATTGAGTCATGAAAAGTTGGTACAATTAAAATAATTCCATCTTGGAGACAAAATTTTGTTATTCAAGTCAAGACTCAAGATGATTCCATGTAAAATTTATTCTAGATGGGAAGGTCCATTTATAGAAAATATTGTATATCCTTTAAATGTTGTTCATATTTTTAAGGATGTAGAGCAAGGTCCATTCACTATTAATGGACGTAGTCTGAACAAATTCCATGGGACCATGCCTTCAGATCTAATAGAGGAGATCACGCTCCTCTAACTTATTTATCAATAAAATCCATCAGGTCATACCTATCCTTTATACTCTCTTTCTTTCTATGATTCTATTTCAAATATTATTACATGTAAAATCTAATTGAATGAATTATGTACAATTTATCATTTAAGTGTGGGGGATATAACCTTTATAGTTTAGGATTTTCATTTTTTGTTTTTTTATTTTTCAACAAAAAAATGTGTGGTTTAAATTTTTTTTGTGTGTTTCCTTTTCAATTTTTGTGTAATATTGAAACTTTTTAGCTCAAATTATTACCTTTTACATTTTTTAAACCCATTTAAATAAGTGAACTAACATATCCCAGAAAACTGATCTTAAATGAATGTCATAAATGCATTTGTTTTAAGTTTAAAACTTTTGGAATTTCATGAAAATACCTCATATTTTTTAATCCCATTCCACATATCACTATCTTGATCTTCAAAATAACTTTACCATGAGAATTATGAACCCTTTTTTCATATTCTTTTCATTCACCTCATTTATTGAGAGAACCAAACCATGATTTCTTTAACCAGAATTTGATTTATTCCTATCAAAACTTCAGGGTTTGAGGTACTTGTGTTTTAAATAATTGAGTCATTTCTTTGGTTTTAAAGACCCTTTTTAGAAGAATAATTTTTATTCTAGGCTTAATTATATATTTAGTCTTTATATACCTTATAATTAATAAAATATTGTTAGTTTATCCATATTATAATCCAATTTTCTCAATCCAACCTACTTTTGAAGTGAAATTACATAATCTATTTGAACTTAGGGTGGAGAAAGTTTTCTTCTATTGTGATCCCTTATTTGGAAATAATTTGGGTGGAAAATAAAATTTTTATGAGATGAATTCAATCTTTCAAAAAAAATTCTTTTCAATAGCTTTCATGATAAAAGAATTTGTGTCTTTCTAGAGCTTTCAAATAAGAAAGAAAGTTGTGCCTATCTGGAGGTTTCAAAAAAAAGGAAAAGAGAAATGTTATTTTTTATAATGAAATTTTGATGGTTTGGGATGTCCATGATATTTTTAAATATTTTTGGAGTCGATTAATTTCTAAGTGTAGTGAGAAGGATACCATACTTGAGTGAAAATTATAATCATGCAATTATTTTTCAAAAATATCCAAGCCCTCCTCATTCAGCCTCATAATTTTTGACATCTAAATCCTACCAAACAAAATCCATAGAATAAATCTGAATAGTTATCATAATAATCACACATCCTTGAATCACGTTGGGTGGAGATGTAGGAATTTATCAATCCTATGGTTACACTTTCATGGGTTTTAATGAGAAAAGCTTTGTTAAAAATTGAAATTTTTGATATGAGAGAAAATTCAAGTGAGGTAGGTGTCTTGTGTGAATGGGATGAGAAATTAAGTGGAAATAGATTGAATGTGATGAATGGAAAACTTTAAATAAAGTTTTTTTATGAGTTATTATATATTTTGTTTCTTAGTGTGGAATTTTTGGATCTCATGGTCATGTGTTTTTAATTTTCTTTGATTTGATTTTGATGTGGACTTGTCCAGGAGTCCAAGTGCTAAGTGTGGGGTAATTGATGGAGATAATATTTTAATTATTTTTCATGTTTATTTAAATTATTTAAACCTTTAAAATTTAACAATGTGATATTTTTTCATCATTTTTGTATTTTTGGTGAATTTTGGGCTAAAATGTGAAGACTTATTAATTCTTTAATTTTAACCATTTTCTACCACTTCTGTATTTTGAGTATAACTTTTACAATATTCATCCAATTGGAGTGATTATTTTTTTAATATTCCCTTATTCATGGGATTCAACTTCTTCTTTTGGAAATAGATCTAATTCAAAATACACTATCCAAGAAAAATAAATAAATTTGAAAAAACATTCTAGCTGACAAGATGGACCCCACATCAGTAATTGAGACATAAATTGGAATAAAACCTCCAAATGAGGTGATTCAGGTAGGATTTGAAATGGGAATAGAAGTCTCATTTTCACATTAAATTTCATGGAAGTTTTCACTTACTAAGATAGTTATTTAATGCAAAACAATTGGAGGAATTTGAAGATTCACCTCAGCTAGAAAAAAATTTATTGAGTAATTTGGGGATAAATTTTGTGGAACTTATCCAAATAAGATAAGATTTTGAGGGATAATGACCAATAGAGAGATAAATAGATTTTATGAAAAAATATTCCTAATAATAAGTGATTTAATATTTTAAATAATATCATACTTTCTGTGTACACAAATTGGAGGGAAAATTTTCCACCCCCCAACCCTATAAAGATGTGTATCCACTTCCATTCAAAGTTATTAAAAAGGGAGAAATAGGGGTTTTGATGGATTATTGGAACCTTTAATTTCTATAGATTTTATATTTTCTATTTTATTAGTTTCCTAATGCTCTCTTATTACCTATTAAACTCTATTACCCTTTATATGGAGGGGTAAAAAGTTTGAGTGATCTGGGAAGGAGAAGTTTTCCTTTTGTAATGTCAGAGTCTTGTGATTTAATTTAAAGATATCTTTTTATATTGAATGGTTCTTGTTTTTTTTTGGTTCTGAGTTCTCTTAATGCAATTTTATTTTGGATTTTGGTATCATTCATTATTTACATCTTTGGTTGAAGTTCTTTAAACTCCCTCTGCCTAGTGTAGTTTGTCTCGATTGAGCATATTGTGTTAGGTAGTGAGTGTCTAAAATAATTGGAAAGTGTGTAGAATAAGTGAATTTTTTCTAAATTTATAAGGATAAATGATTCTCAATCATGAATTTTCTAAGTAGTTTGGGAATGGTTTGCTGTTTTTCATGCACATGGGAGTGGTTTCCATTACTTCCTTCTACCAAGGGTGATTACCAACTTGATGGAGGAGTATTTCATTTATCATTCAATCGGAAGATTGGGGGAATGATTTTTATGACAATGATGAAATTAAAAAGGGTGATCCAACCCTAAACCCATCACTCTATTCATCAATTTATGTTTAACTTTTATTTTATTACTTTTTTTCTTTTTAAAATAAAATAATTTCAAAAACAACCTCCACTTATTTATATAATTTCAAGTGAAAAACATGATTGTTGTGTGATCATATCTAGAGACAGCCTAGGTTAACCAATTTACTACATTTTTAACTGAGGAAATAATTTTTTTTACACCCCATGATAGGAATGTGTCAACAATTCATCAAGAAATACATCCTAGAACTGATCCACTATAGGAGTAAATACACCATGCTCTACTCCCCCATCATCAAGCATAATACTTACCACCTAGATCATTAACTCATGTGATTTCTGGTGAATTTTTCCTACAAATCCTTCTAGTATATTCCATTCCCCATGATGGACATATGTTTCACCCTCAAGAGATGTAAAACTCACTCACCTATGGTAACAATCAATGTAATCTTGGTATGTAACCAAATATTCTATCCCTGATATCTGGTTAAAACCTATCATATCAAGTGCATATAAGTACCAAAGGATATGGTACCCAACAAAATTGAGGGAACACTACTTACATTGGAAAATACCTTCTGATCACACCCCCAATGTCATGTCAATAAAAATAACCCCAAACATATACTCTACCAACATACCCAAACTGCTTACAAGCTAAGAGGATATAAAATTATGTGAGGATCCTATATCAAATAAAGAACTAGAAAGTGTGGAATCTATGAGAATCATACCTTGGATAGTTGATGACTTAGCCTTTCCACTAACTGGTGTAAGATGAACTATATGTAGTTGGCATGTCCCCCCACCCAATGCACCTATCTGAGTCCCCTGGGTCGAACATCCCTACTGATATGGATGCTCTTATCCTAAAGTACCACGTCTGTTGCCCCAAATGGTATGGCCAGTAGAACTATAACTTCCTAACTGATATGGGTTATAATACCCCCTAACATCACTCTACATTGGCCTTGGTACCCCATCACTTCCCATCTACAGCGGGTTCTTGCAAAATTTCTATATGTGACACATCCTCCTGCAAGATTAGCATTCTACTGGAAGTCATGAACAATAACCATGCATGTGGCCTGTTCTAACACACTGATAAAAAATAACTTGATTACTACCCTATGAGAGTGATCCCATTCCCTGGCTACTACATCCACCACTTCCCTGGTGGAAGTTCACATAATAGTGCTTCCTACTATCAAAAGAAGTTCCACTATATTTCCCAACTAAAACTATATTCCCACCACTAGAAGCCTCCTTCAGGTTCCCCTAAAAAATGAGAGTTTGATCCACTAATTTATTAAACTTATTCAAAAAAATATGCTTACCTAGTATTTGATCTCATATCTAAGTCTGTCCTAAAAAATTATAGCCACAACTATCTTATATCCTGTCAACATCAAAGAAAAACTCTACAAATCAGTGAAATGGCTAGCATAATCCATCATTGTTATACTTCCCTATGTCAAATTCATAAAATCTTAAGACTTAATTTACCTTAGGGTATCCAGATAAATTTTCTCCAAGAACTTATCTTGGAAGACTTTCTAAGACATTGCTTCCAACTACTCATACTGAGGCTGAATATCCCACCCGAACTTCACTGGTCCTCATAAAATATAATCTACCTACTTTACTCTCATCCTGGTATGAGTCACTAATTGATCCATAATCATCTAGATAAACTCAATATAGAGCTCTTCAATATTATTTACACCCTCTTTAGTAATATTTATAGGGTGATGCAGTTGAAACTCTCTAGTTTGATCAAACATACTTGGTGTGGCCCACCCTAGGTCTCTCTCCATGAACTGCATAAAACAGGAAAGGTTCACATGGAACTGTTGTTCCCCTTATTACCCAGAACCAATGAGGTCTCTTTTCCCACTACTAGAGGATCATTATAACTGATGTCATCTTATCTCCCAATTGATATATGTCATCATGGTGGCATCTCTCTGCAATTTCAAACACATGTATCAAAACATATAACATATAGTTTACACAATTTACACAAAATAAGGATCACTACTAGCCATAAACAACCCACTCTGCATACAATATCCCAATGAATATAATCTCATATCTATCACTACCCCCACTATCCTTATCATGGTCTATGGTTAACTCAAATTAAACTAAATTCCAATCTATAGCCTCCCGTTTGACACCATTTAAGCATATTTAACATAAAAAACACAAAACTAACATTAGGTACCATTTTAACCATTTAAATTTATCACTTTTCAACTTAAAAAATTTTCAACTTCCTTATTAGGTAATATTTTTCTCAAAACCAAAAGAAAACTAGAAAAAATCATTTCTCATAACCCACCATAACCTTCTTTTTTGTGAGTTCCAAACATGATTCATGACAAATAATTCCATAAGTTCTTATTCATGTATATAAAAACCCCATTCCATGAAAATTCATGAATAAAACATTATAAAATAATAACATCACACAAAAAGTGTATCACCCAAGGTGAAATAGCATCCAACGGTAACAGAAAACATTAAGAACAACAATCCCACCCTGGGAACTTTAGTTTTCCCCCAAACATGGGTTAGATACTCCCATGAACAAGATCATATACAATGCCTAAAAAAACCTAGTCTCATGTCTATATTTATTAAATAGTAAAGAAATAGAAAATAAAATCTCTCTAATGAAACTTTGTAACATATCAGCCCTAGTGCCTCTAAACCGATGCCCTAATCTAGTATGCCACATGACATTAAGAATTCCTCCCCATATGCTAGAGGCTTAAAAATAGTAGTGAGGATCTAATGAGGTCTATGAGGATACTATATACTCTTTACCATAGCAATACAATAGTGTAAAATAGGATAAATAATAAAAAGGTGATAATTATCAAAAACCATGCATCATATAGTCAATTCCCAAACTAGGTAGGTTCCCATTACCAAAATAAAATAAACATTACATGTCATACAGGTGTCAAGTTTCAATAAAAACCCAAAATAGATACACACTATAAATCCCCAAAAATAGGTCTCGGCATCATGATTAGTCCCCTCATCCATGCTCCACCCCAAATCACAAACCAACCATCTGGTATAGGTCCCTTTCCCTTATCCTAACATGCAACCATGAAGTCTACTTGGATACCTAGTGGTGGCCCAAGTAGGGTGTGAGTAAAACTTAGTAGGACACCACCAACAATGTATAAAACATCATCCATTCCAAAAATAGTGATTTAGGAGTATATTAAACAATATAAAAATTGTAGATAAATCATATTCCATTATTTAACATCATTTTATATAAACACATTTGTTATTAGTTCCAAGTGATAATCATACCCATAAAACCTACTTCGGACTATGTCGGTCATCTAAACAATATAAAAAAAAGGGGTTCATAAGTTGGTATACAATGGGCATCAATCCAAGTATCCAACTAGGATTTGGAAATCCATGTACAACCATACCCAACCATGATATGGAACACCATGTTTATACCATTGGAGTTAAGAGGATCGGTTCATCATCGGAAACTACAATTCATCGGGGCACCTGGAGTATCATTGTGGCCCTCCTAAGGGAGAGGAGAATCATTACAACATCCCACCAACCATTAGTCACATCTCCAAAGTCTAATATCAATGACCTCTTACCACACAATAATAATAAGGGTTCACCTTTTTATTTTATCTCATTCTATAGTTCAATACATTCAACATGTTCTCACTTCCCATATCATTCCCATTACACTATTTAAGCACATTACAACCATGTATCACCCATTTAAATTCATTTAACTACATAGGATTTTCTATTTAACCTTTTATAACATTTTAACATTTACAATCCATAACCCTTTTAACTCTTCAAGTTAATCCAAACATTTATTTATGCCACATTGACATTCCAAACACGTTTATAATTAGTTTAATCTCATAAACCCATTAATTCATTATTTAATAACTTAATTCTCATGTTAAATGGATTGGCACACCCCATGGGTGACTATAGGCCCATTCTAATCATCCTCAACAGATCCAAAGGGATTGTGGGGGGTCTAGAACATCATTTAAACACCCACTTTATCATTTCATACTAAGGAAATAAAATTTTCAGTATAACAACATCACAAATACAACCACATACACATGAATAAATGTTAATACTATGGGATATAACATGTAGACCACCAACCTCAAGTTTATAGGAAACCTCTTTCTTAAATAAGACCCCTGATTAAATCCCAAACAACTCCCAATGCCTAATATAAGAATATATTGGAAAATTAAGGTTTTAGGTATTCAGAAGGAGAAAATACAATCCACCATGATTCTCTTAGAAAATAGTAAAATATAAATGGTAGACTCACCCAGAACTTTGATTCACAACCAATAGAACTTCAAACAACCAAATCTCAGAGGAGAATCACCCATGGGATGATTTGAATCTCTTGGTTCATAAACCTTCATGTTGAAGGAGGAAATGGGATAAAATTGAGTAAGAATTCTAATTTTTTAGGGAGAGAAATTTTAATTTCCCCTAATGAGGTGTGCGGTTTAGCCACACGGTAGTCCAAACCATGTGCTAACTGTGTGGCTCCCTCTATCCAAGTGGGGGGTATAGACGCAAGGCTTGTCTGAGTCACCCACACAGTTTCAAAAATCGTGTAGTGGTTATTCACTTACCTCGATCTAAGGGGCTAGACCACATTATTTCCTATTCCTAGGTGCACATTTACTACTAAATATGCTCTAACCATGCTCTAAGAACAAAATGGAATCATTTTATCTTTTTTCATTCCTTGAACCCTTGGAACACCCTCAAGATCAGTTATACTCTCAATAAACCTTTCGTTAACCAATTTAAAGGGAGTGAAAAAAATATTAAACAAGAAAATACCTTTTAAAAGGTTCGGGGTCATACATTGTGTATGGGTTGTGATGGCATAAGGTATAATACATGATGTACAAGATGTAGTGGATCTCAAAGACTACTGATTTACTATCTAGGGATGTGGATGATATAATGAATGGGGTTTATAATGTGTTGTGATTCTAATATGTTATGATTTATGGGATTCATGGTATGATATAGTTTCTTAGGTGTCTCTGGGAAGGATTAATTTTAGAGAGAGATAGTATAAGATGTACGATTTTAGAGAAAATCAGCAAACCAGTGGGGAAGTGGTAGTGGGGTACCTTATTTAATATATATTGGATATTATATTATTATTGTATTTGATACTTGATGATAGATACATGGTGATGTTTGGGACTTAGCATACCTTATTGGGTGGAAAGTTAGTTTTTCTTTTTGTTCTACGGGATTTATTATGCTTTATTTATCTTTTTCACAAAAGGTTTTGGGGTGGATTATATTAAGTATACCTATTATTTTCACACTATGTATATATAAACTATTTTTTATACCATAGGATTTGGTTAGTGATTAGGCTAGATGTTACTATCTTGTGAAGTATCTCAATATTTTTTTAGGATTTGAGGTCATTACTGAGGTTTTTCATTTAGTGATTTTAGTTTCTTTTGTAGTGGAAAATTTTGTATGGAATTACATGATTGTATTTGGATATTTTATTTTTTATCTTGAGAAGGAGTTATATATTGATTTTATCTTATATCTATTTCTTAATATTCTTTTAGAGGGTAATTCCTCCCATTTGTGTGTATGATATATCCTTGTTTATTATTGCTAACCCATGGCCTATTGTAGGTAGGCTTCGAGCATCATTATCTCCCATATCACTTTCTTGGTCTAGGATGGGTACCTTTAGGGGGGAGGGTCATGATAGAGTAGCATGAGAGGGTGATGTTGAGGGATGTGGTGGAGTTTGGAGGTATGGAAAAGTGAGGAGTTCATGAATTGGTATGAAAATTATGTTAACTAAGCATAGTAAGAAATGTAAACAAGAGATATTGGCTTGGAAAGGGGTATTTATGGCCCCCTGTGATCTAATGTTATGACCTTTAAGTTTACTAATCCTACTAATCATAGTGATACTGGTTTTAGGGTATATTCCTAAGAAATGATCATGCATCATTGGTGCTTTTTATTATATTTGAAATGGGAGACCTTAGTATTAGGTTTAACCTTGATAAAATAATTAATCTTAAATATTATAGATTCTTGGTTTAGGATTTTATAAATATTTATTATTTTATAGGTATGGTACATGTCACACCCGATTTTTCATGTCTTTGTTTTGATCTGGTTCATTTGAAACCCCAATACTTTTCTTGGGTCTTATGTGAGATTAATGTTGAGTTTTTAAGTTTCATATTTGTCTAATCACACTAATTTGGGTTCCCCATTGCTTGTTTAAGAGTTTTTGGAGAAAGGGTGATTACTTCATGATTTGGTCCAATAGTGAGCCCATTTCTAGTTTTAAAAACAAATTTGTTTATTTTATAACTCCTTTGTTTTTCAACCTTTTTCACCCATTACACTTCTCACATGGCCTAAACAGATATATTCAAACTACCATATCCTTATGGACCCCTTAAGAATTCTTAATCAGGGTGAATTGGGGTTACTTATTTAGGCATTGGGTCAGCCCATGGGCCCATTTCCAGTTTTAAATAAATAATTTTTTTATTTTATATCTAATTCAATATTTGATATTTTTCAGTAATTCCACCTCCCACCCGAATCCAATATCCCTATCCTCATCCCCATTATCTATTTTCCCTCTTTGGAGCTCATAATAGTTGTGTAGTGTGGAAACATCCTCAGTGTCACTCAAATCGTTCAAAATTGACAAGGTAACTTGTATCATTCATAAATCAATAAATTAGTAATATTTTGGCCACCAATATTATTTATATGGTTTTTACAAATCTTATGAGTCTCTCCAAGAAGTTTCAAGACATTCCCTTTTGTCTAAGGGTGCATATCTAGTGTAATATGAAGAGTTTTCTAGTTGAAAAGGTGAGATTCCTTCTCTTTTATCCTCCATCTTCTTCCTCCTTTCATTATTTCTTGGTTTTGTAATCTCCCCTAGTCCTTTTTGACTTAGGGTTCTGTAATTACATGATTTTTTATGGGGTTTTTATTCATTTGGGTCTAGTCATCATATGTTTAGGGTTTGTAAACCCTCATATGGTGATTTCGGGAGTGCGTTTCCATTACGCCAAGGATTTGAGGTAGGATGTCCATTAAACAAGCCTTTATCATTTAAGTTTAATCATTATCATACTTTTATAACCTTTTTTATATGATATTTTCTTCTGTGAAACCTTTTATTTAAAGGTTTTTTGTGCAAATTATGTTTTATGACTTATTTTGTTAAAAATATAGTTGTTTTGGTATAAATGCGCACTCCTCTTGTTTGATAAATTATTCCATGAGCTTCCAAAATTGTTTTATAGTATTTTGAATATGTTTTAGTAGATTTAATAACTTTATGGCACTAAAATGGTATTTTATCCCTTTTTAAGTGATCAACATAAGTTTTTTTTTAAAGAGTGCATGCCATGTGTTTGGTAAATTTCCCGGTTGGATTTTATGTGTCTAGTGCAATTTAAAATGATTTTTTTGGATTTATAAATACATTGGAAGCATGAAAAAAAATTAGATTATTTTATGTCTTTCCAATTTGTATTTGGTTTTACAAATAAATGGGTTTTGGTGTACAACATGTTTTGGCCTGAGTTGCCGGGAAATGGCTTGTTTAACTTTCTTATGATTATGGTTGTGTTTTGAATATGTAACCTGAGTGTTTTATGGGAGTTATGAATGTGGTTTGATGATGTATATGGTTTTTATACACCTCTTTAATAAAATTTAAATTCATATGTTTTTCAAATGTTAGTTTTGGGAAAATGTTTAAAGGCATGTTTGGCCTTTCCTAAAAATGAAGAATGGGTGTTTTACTTGTATATACCATGTTGTGTCAATTGGGATTGTTTTATCATCCATGAAATGATTTTATTAAATGTTTTTAGGGCTTCCAAATATGGTTTGGTATGGTATTGTTGTGTGTTTATAATTCAAATAGTTTTTTTTGACTGAGTTTTATGTGCAAAGCCTCAATACACTCCTTGAAATTTTTTTACGAAAATTTGTAGTGGTTTATTGATTCGTTAAAGAGATGTGAAGAAAGTTTATGGGATGTTTTTTTATGGTTTGGGAATGTAATTTGGATGTGAAGTGTGTATTTGATAATATGTGTGACTCGATTGAGCACTAAAGGGAATCCCAGGTATCTAGGTGGGCGAACGTGTACTAGTATGCTAGTGATTCTGTGGGGTTTGGCCCCTATTTCACGTAGCAAGTTTGAAGATGACAACACAAACTAAAATATGATGATGGTGGTGTTGGGGAACCACTATTTTATGGGTATTCTCCCTACTAGTGGCTCGTGTGCATGATAATAGATATTTATTATGGTTACTTTCACCGAGATACGAGGTACTTGGGGCTCACAACTAACTAGTGCCTATGGGTGTTCTCATGAGTTGTGCTCATTGGCGATTTTGTACTCACCATCGGCATACAGTGTGTTTTTTTGGTAAATTCATTATTGTGTGTTATTTATTTAAAATTGTACAATGTTTAAAGCATCCCTCATTGAAACAATTTTCATTTTGAAGTTTCACCTCTTTGAAAAATTGTTACTTGCATTTTTGTTTATTAAACATGCATGTTTTTGTCTGATAATTATTATAGCATGGAACCTCATTTGAAAAAAATACTTTTATATATTGTATTTAAAACTATAAATTGATGTTTATTTTATTTTCAAGGAAGTGCATTGGGAATATAATATTGGGCTAACCTACTGAGTTTTAATACTCACACCTATAGTCTTCTTCTGTTTTTAGCCCTTGTTCAGGTTTCAGCTCGAGTTTGATCACCTTGGGCGATGTGTGATCATTTTTTTGGAGAGTGACCATCAGGGTCACATTGAGTTCGTTGGTTAACTGGTTTTTTCATTTGAGTTTTTTGGTTTAGTTGTACTTTCAGTTTCTTGTACAAATAATGTTCAGTTAAATTTTTATATAAATGTTTTTTGGGCTTTCCATTTCTTTCCGATGTTTTTTTGATTGTTTATATATGGGTGAAATCATTCCCTTGTGTACTCTATTTATGCCATTGGTGCTTGTCTCCATCCTGGGAGGATCAGAAACACCTCTCAGGGCTTGTCGCGGGCTGGCCTGGGTGACCGGTTCAGGGTTGACTCGGGCTGGTTCGTGACAAAATGGTATCAGAGGAGGTAGGCTATTAGAAGACCATTCATTTAGAGTTCCCTTGTTATTTGGTGATTTCAAGGTAGATGGAGTAGGATTTTTGGTACTTGAGGGGTAAGTACAGGAATAGAATCGCGAACTCTTGCCCGTTCTGATCCCCAGGTTTCCATTGGAAGTCTGGTTTTATTAGTGTCCTTTGTTCTTGCTGATTGTTTGGTGTTGGGATATGAAAAGGGGAGTCTAACTAATGGAATCTATGAGCTCGCAGGGCCTGGAAAGCCATGTGGATCCGGGTAATGGTCCTAATAATTATCTCTATGTTGGTGTTGTGTTTGACATATTTCCCCCAACCATATGGTCAAGTCACCCATCGACACTAGTTCCCTTTTGTTGGTTTCTTGGACCTTTCATGAATTCTGAATTTTTGTTTTGAAAATCCTTTTATGAGAATTATGGAAATGGGTTTTAAAGGAAGGATTGGATTTGGAAAATTAGAAAAGGGGTTTTTAAAAATCAGATATAAGAATGGTTTTGGTAAGTTTTTGTTTTTTTTAAACAAATTTTGGGGAGGAAATGGAAATGATTTAACGGGATTGGATTTTCCCTAATCTAAACTTGTGGTTTGTGGAAATAAAATGTTTTGAAAGTGTGAATCATTTTAAAGTAATTATGAAAATTTATTTTAAATAGGGTGTTTTGGGCTGTTGAAAAGTGTTTGAATCTGATGAATAGGTTTTGGAAATTTGGTTTTGTGTGGCTGGTGTTTTTCTGGAAAGGGGTTTTGGCTTTTTTGGTTGTCAGATTATGAAAAGAGACCTTGCTGAATTTTTTTTAAAAATGGGGAAGGGATATTTAGAATAGAATGGTTGTTTTTGTAAGTTCTATTAAATTAAATGGATTGTTTTTATTTAATCAATTGGTTCTTTATGAAGTGTGGTTTGTTTTGTGCAATATGAAAAGCGTTTTTGACTTGTTGGTTGGTGTTCCTTTTGACGGTACATGATTTTTGGAATGATGTTGTTTTGTTTTAGCCTTTGGTGTTTTCATGGGTTCTCACATGCATGGTTTTATTGACATCTATAAGTATGTTCTATGTGGAATGGTTGTTGAGTGCCTGGGATGGCACGTAAATTTTCATGTGAGTGAGACTTGATGAAACACCATTGGTGAATGTGAAAATCCACCAAGTTAGTTTTTTTTCAAAGGTGTTTTTAGCTGAAAATTTGTGGTGTTTGTTTTGAACTGATGGTTATGTGGATGGTTTATCCTATGTCTTATAAGTTTTGTGTATTCATTATGATTCCTTATGATCTAGAATTCATACTCTTGTTGCATCTTGAGATGGGATCTTGTTGGTGGCTCAGTTTTGGAGTAATGTTTAGTGGGTTTCTAAAGATGTGTTGGATGTTGTGATGTGGCCACAGATAGTTCTATGTTTTCAAGATTTCCAATTGATAAACCTAAGGATTCTTTATCATGTTTTACAAGCTAGATCCACCTTCTAAAATAATTCATCATCCCATTAGTTTAAATAGAGAGCTATTTGAGATCGATTTAAGTGCTTCCAGTACGTGATAATTCTTGTGGACATAACAGTTGTGTTCGTTGATGTTGATGCATTTTTCCGTATTCATTGTCCATTCTGCTCCTCATTCTGAGTGAGATAGAATTTTGATATGTATCTATGATTTCCTATCTAGATTAAAGTCTTTTTTTGAGAAAGTGGGTTTTATTTTGAGTGGTGTGATACTTAGCACCTAACTGCGGGGCAGCAGATGCTTCATGATTTAGGGCTCCATCCATATTCCTTGGAGTGAATCTTTTCACGCAGTTAGGAAATATACAGAGGTGTGGGGTGCTTGACCAGGCTCCTGCCACCACCATTGTGGTAAGGTAGTTTATATTTCGGTATTGTGGTTCCTCATTACTGTTAATTTCCATTTTTCACAACATGTGTAGTGGACTTACCCCACACACAGTGTCTATGGTTATGCCTTCATGGATGCGGGTTTCATATCAATGTCCCTTTGTGGACCGCCTCTGTAAATTGGGTGCGTTCTTGATGTTACCTATTCGTAGGTGGATATTTTTGGGTAGTTCCTTAGTTTATTTTATGGTTCTAGTGGCCAAATTATTGGGTCCCCTTCCCTCCCCTCCACGAGTGGTGGGGGTCCAGATCCATGCTGAAAGTGTTGGCCAAGTTCTTGTCCCCTCTGTTTGAGAGTGGGTGGTTTATATGTTCATGTTTTAACCCTCTTAACTTGGGTTGGTCAGTTGTTGTGGGCGAGTTTTTTTTTGAACTTTTGAAAGTGAGGTAATGTTGAGTTCTTGTTTTTTTTTCATTGCTAGTTGGGTTCTAATGGTGGGGAGACCCACCACAGGTCTCATTGATTTTTCCTCCTATGAACTTGTCTAGTGATAGTTGTTTATTAATGTTGGGGAGTCCATTATGTACTCCCCTAGATTAATTTTTTTTTAGTGCTCTTTAGTTTGGTTGATTTTTTGTTTTATTGGGAGAAGTCCCAACAATCGGGTTCTTGGCTTGGTTGTGGAGGTGGTGGCTTTACCGTTCTGTTGAATTTCACAAAGTGGTTGTGAGTTGGTGTTTTTTTGGGGAAAGAGGGTTAATTTATGTTGATGAAAAATTTTATTTAACTATATTGATAGGTTGGATAATGTTTATAAGTAATCCTTAGGTGTTTATCTTTCAGCTGGAAAGTTTTATGGCTTTCCGGGGGCGGAAAGCTTTAATGGTGGGGAGAATTGTCACACTCGGTTTTTCATGTCTTTGTTTTGATCCGGTTCATTTGAAACCATGACACTTTTCTTGAGTATTGTGTGAGATTAATGTTGAGTTTTAAGTTTCATCTATTTCTAATCACCCTAATTTGGGTTTCCCATTGCTTGTTTAGGATTTTTTGGAGAAAGGGTGGTTACTTCATGATTTGGGCCAACTGGGAGCCCATTTCCAGTTTTAAAAACCATTTTTTTTCTTTTATAACTCCTTTGTTTTTTAACCTTTTTCACTAATTCCACTTACCATATGGCCTAAATGGATATATTAAAACTACCATATCCTTCTGTACCCCTTAATAATTCTTAATCAGGGTGAATTGGGGTTACTTATTTAGGCATTGGGCCAGCCCATGGGCCCATTTCCAGTTTTAAAAAAAATATTTGTTTATTTTATATCTAATTCAATATTTAATATTTTTTGGTTATTCCACCTCCCACCCGAATCCAATACCTCTATCCTAACCACTATTATCTATTTTCCCTCTTTGGATCTCAGAATAGTCGTGGAGTGGGGAAACATTCTCAATGTCTCTCAAATCATCCAGAATTGACAAGGTAAATTGTATCATTCATAAATCAATAAATTCGTACTCTTTTGGTCATTAATATTCTTTCTCTGTTTCTTCCAGACCTTATGAGTCTCTCCAATAAGTTTAAATCCATTCCCTTTTATCTAAGGGTTCATATATAGTGGAATACAAAGAGTTTTCTAGTTGAAAAGGTGAGATTCCTTCTCCTTTATCCTCCATCTTCTTCCTCCTTTCATTATTTCTTGGTTTTATAATCTCCCCTAGTCCTTTTAGACTTAGGGTTATGTGATTACATGATTTTTTATGGGGTTTTAATTAATTTGGGTCTGGTCTTCATAGGTTTAGGGTTTTTAAACCCTCATATGGTGATTTTGAGAGTGCATTTCCATTACGCCAAGGATTTGAGATAGGATGTCCATTAAACAAGCCTTTATCATTTAAGTTTCATCATTATCATACTATTATAACCATATTTATATTATATTTTCTGGTTTGAAACCTTGTATTTAAAGTTTTTGTGTGAAAATTATGTTTTATGACTTATTTTGTTAAAAATATAGTTGTTTTGGTATAAATGTGCACTCCTCTTGTTTAATAAATTATTCCATGAGCTTCTGCACTTGGTTTATATTATTTTGAATATGTTTCAGTATATTGAATAAATTTATGGAATTAAAATGGTATTTTATCCCTTTTTAAGTGCTTAACATAAGTTGTTTTTTTAAAGAGTGCAAGCCACGTGTTCGGTAAATTGGCCGGTTGGCTTTTATGTGTATGGTCCAATTTAAAATGATTTGTTTGGATTTATAAATACATTGTCACCATGAAAAAAAATTTGGGATCCTTTTATGGCTTTCCAATTTGTATTTGGTTTTACAAATAAATGGGTTTTGGTGTACAACATGTTTTGGCCCGAGTTACTGGAAAATGGCATGTTTCACTTTCTTATGAAAATGGTTGTGTTTTGAATATGTAACCTGAGTGTTTTATGGGATTTATGAATTTGGTTTTATGATTTATATGGTGTTTATACACCTATTTAATAAAATTGAAATTCATATCTTTTTCAAATGTTAGTTTTGGTAAAATGTTTAAAGGCCTGTTTGGCCTTTCCTAAAAATGAAGAATGGGTGTTTTACTTGTATATACCATGTTGTGTCAATTGGGATTGTTTTATCATCCATGAAATTATTTTCTTAAATGTTTTTAGGGCTGAAAAATATGGTTGGGTATGGTCTTGTTGTGTGTTTATAATTCAAATAGTGTTTTTGAATGAGTTTTATGTGCAAAGCCTCAATACACTCCCTGAAATTGTTTTACGAAAATTTGTAGTGGTTTATTGATTCATTAAAGAAATGTGAAGTTTATGGGATGTTTTTGTTTTTATGGTTTGTGAATGTAATTTTTATGTGAAGTTTTTATTTGATAATATGTGTAACTCGATTGATCATTAAAGGGAATCCCATGTATCTAGGTGGGCAGACATGTACTAGTATGCTAGTGATTCTGTGGGGTTTGGCCCCTGTTTCACGTAGCAAGTTTTGCGATGAAAACACTAACTAAAATATGATGATGATGATGTTGGGGTACCACTAGGTTATGGGTATACTCCCTACTATTGTCTCGTGTTCACGATAACAGATATTTATTATGGTTACTTTCACCGAGATACAAGGTACCTGGGGCTCACAACTAACTAGTGCCTAGGGGTGTTCCCGTGAGTTGTGCTCATTGGATATTTTGTACTCACCATCGGCATATGGTGTGTTTGGTTGGTAAATTAATTAGTGTGTGTTATTTATTTAAAATTGTACAATGTTTAAAGCATCCCTCGTTGAAACAATTTTCATTTTGAAGTTACACCTCTTTGAAAAATTGTTACTTGCATTTTTTGTTTATTAAACATGCATGTTTTTGTCTGATAATTATTATAGCATGGAACCTAATTTGAAAAACATACTTTTATATCTTGTATTTAAAACTATAGATTGATGTTTCTTTTATTTTAAAGGAAGTGCACTGGGAATAGAATATTGGGCTAACCTACTGAGTTTTAATACTCACGCCTATAGTCTTCTTCTGTTTTTAGCCCTTGTGTAGGTTTCAAATCGAGTTTGATCGCCTTGGGTGATGTGTGATCATTTTATTGGAGAGTGACCAGCAGGTTCACATAGAGTTCATTGGTTAACCGGTTTGGTTAGTTGAGTTTTTGGTTTAGTTGTAATTTCAGTTTCTTGTACAAATAATGTTCAGTTCAATTTTTATATAAATTTTTTTTTGGGTTGTCCATTTATTTTCGATGTTTTTTTAATTGTTTATATATGGGAAAAAAATTTCCCTTGTGTACTCTATTGATTCCCTTGGTGCTTGTCACCATCCCGAGAGGATCGAGAATGCCTCTCGGGACTTGTCACCGGCTGGCCTAGGTGACCGGTTCAGGGTTGACTCGGGATGGTTTGTGACAGTACAAGGTCATTTTCCTTGTCAGGTTAATGAAAAATATGTTGAAAAGGATGTGACAACAAGATGCTACATATTTGAGGTTAATGGTGATGAAACTTGGAGGAGGACACTTCAAGATTTTCTACACTAGAGTTTACATAATTATGAAGGATACATTTTAAACTCAGTGACAGGGGACTAGTTGTAGGAGGTATATATAGCCTTAAATCTGATTCATGCTTGGAAGGATCACTAGGTTTAATTTTTGTGGAGATATTGTGTGGGGTAGCTAGGTAGTGGTGGTTATTTTCCCTTAGGGATCCTGATGAGTCACTAGTTTCATGGGAGATGTTTCAATATCAGTTTTGAGAAGATATTTTTTCTTCAACCATAAATACATCCAATTTATTGGAGTTTTATACCCTTTAATTGAGTATCTATAGCATTTAGGGGTTTGGGATCCATTTTAGGATCCTTCTTTGATATTATTTAGACCTGTTTCTAAATGAGGAGGCTAGTGTGATAAATTTTGAGGAGATCCAGTTCCAGGTCACCCCATTTATGTTGTTTAAATATCTTGAGGTGCTGGAAAGAGTAGTTATTGTTAAGAGGATGTTTTCCAAGACTAGATCTACAAAATAAGGTATTTATTAGGATTATATAGGTATTAAATCTTTCATTTTAGGTTCATAGTTTCCTGGACATAAGAGTTATTGGAAAACTAGGTTAGATCTCAACCTTCATCATCTTATTTCTCTTGTGGTGGAATCTCTCAGGCCCCTTCCAAGGGATCAAACACTTGTTTTTTATATAGAGCCCATGGTCATCAATGAAAAGTGTTCCCAACACTTCTAATAAGGAATCATGCAAAAAGTGTTCCACTTCAGGTTTCTCCATTATGAAAGTTCCATATAAGGCAGTAGTAGCAGGGCGCTCTAGCCGTTGATTAGTAGAGAAGAGATGGGGTAGTAAGAGTAAAGTATTATTATTACACTCATCCCTAGAGAGAAAATTTTGGATATTGAGGTGGTTTTCATCAGCATCAGAAATGTTGGAGAGTAGGTCATGTATTGTTGTAAGCTTTTGAGTTTCTTGTGCTAGGTGATCCAAATGTTGTTCATGGTACCCTTTGCTTGTTTTCTAATTGGGTGCATTCTTTGTTTCACTCAAGAGATACACACTCCTTAATATCACCTTACCTAGTCTGTTTTTTTGGGACTTGAGGTGGAGATAATTCTAGTTCATTTGGAATTGTCTACACCAGTTAGAGGTTGATCTTATCTATTTGAATTATGTAGAGACTGTGATATAATTTTGGGGATACACCCTTCTTAGAGATACTTACTATGTTTATAGATACAGTCATATGACATCATCCTCAACGTGGGTTGGATGTATTTGGCACATGCTATCATGGATTTCTTTAGGATGTAGATTGTGTTCTATAATTTTGATGGAGATTCTTTCATATCCATCAGTGAGAGAGACTATTGGATGGTTCGGAGGCATGTTCCACACTTATGTTCCTTAATTAATGAGTTAATATTGAGTTCCTTAGAGGTTCGTCTACTATTGTTTCCTAGGGTAGTGGAAGAGTACCCTAATATTTTTCCTGGGGAGGTTATGGAATTACCCCCATGATTGAAGATTGAGTTTGGGATAGAGATATAGTAATTCGCTTCTCTGATATTGATGTCTCTATATAATATGGTTCCTTTTGAGTTGTGGGATCTATGAATTAGGAGGATGATCTCATGCAGTGAGGTTTTTTCTAGCTGAGCATTTCACCTTAGAATGCATTGGTTCTATTCATAAATAAGTCCAATGGTAATCCACATATATGTATCAATTATCATCATTTGAATCAAGTGATAGTAAATAATCCCTATCTTCTTCCATGGATTGAATATTTATTTGATCGAATTAAAGTAGAAAGTTTGTTCCTGAAGATCAATCTATGATTAGGATATCATCATGTGTGGGTGAAGGGTGAGGATATACTAAAGACTTCTTTTTGATGTTGATATTGGAATTATGAGTTTGTTGTAATTCCATTCAATGTGACAAAATCTACATCATTTTTCATGGTCTTGATAAACATGGTGTTCTGAGAGTTCCTAGATTAGTTTGTGGTTGTTTTAATTTATAACATTCTTATATACTTCTCATCTGAGGAAGAGAATACAGAGTATATATGGTTCATTTTGGGATTTATTAGTCATTAAAAATATTTTGGAAGTTATAAAAGTGTGAGTTTTTGGAATGTTAAGTTGTCTTCTTGGGGCATGTCATGTATCAGTGTGGTTTATCCATAGATCCTTTGAATATTTAACTAGTTGTTTCATAGAAAACCTCAAAGAATGTTTCATAGGTGTGGATTTTCCTTGTTATTATGGGATATTATAGAAGATTCATACCCAAATTCTCTTAAATTTTGACTCCTCTAACAAACTTGACAATAAAATATTAGGAATTATATTGTACTTACTAGTGTTAGTCATCTTTCATGTATCTGAAGGAGAATCTGATCAGTGATCATATTCTTTATTTTCTAGAAGAGGGAGTTCAGTTTGTGGGTTATTATGATGATTTTCATCCTAGATTGGGTAGTTTACTAATTAAGCATAGGTTTTTTGTTTCTTATGCATCTCAATAGTTATTCCACCATGAGAATAACTATTCCAACCATGATCTTGAGATGGAGATAGTCATTTTTTCCTTAAATTTGTGGAAACGCTATCTCATCGGTGAGGGTTTTGTGGTTTTCACTGATCACAAGAGTTTGAGGTATGTATTCTCTCAGCATGACCTGAACTTGCTACAATGATAGTGGATATAATTATTATAGGAATATAACTACAAGATTTACTAAACACTGTGAAAGTGTAATATTTAAGTTGATGTGCTAAGAAAAAAATCACAGGGTGATGTTGTGTATGAATATAGAGATTCTTATAGAGTGATGGAGAGTATCTCTATAATATATCTCATTATGGGAGAGTTTTTTGTAAAAGGGTTCCTTTTTATATGATGGTGTATTCATCTTTAGTGAATTAGGTGGAGGAGTATCAGTTGAGGGATTCTAAGGTGGAGTTCTCGAGAGACTGAGTTTTCAGTGGTGATTCCCATGATGGTTGGTCTGAGGATGACCAACACCGGGAGTTATTTTAGAGGAGGATTTTCATTCCTTTAGTGATGTGTGAGTTGTTTATCCATGAGTTCCATATATCACCCTTGGCATTATATCTTGGCAGGAAAAATATTTACCATTCTTTGAGAGTCTAATTTTAGTGTCTTGGGTTGAAGCATATATTTTCCGAGTTAGTGTCCAGATGTTTAGTCATCCAAAAGGTAAAGGCTGAGCATTTTTTTCCTGGTGGTTTTCTTCAACTATCGGATATTCCTTAGTGAAAGTGGTAGGATATTTTGATAGAGTTTTTCACCAGTTTACAATGATCTTAGAGAGTATTTTATGCTATATGGGTGATAATGTACCATTTTAAAAAGTTTTCTCACTTGTTAAAAATCAAGGAGTCAATCTCAGTAGAGGTTTTATTAAGGCTTTATTTGGAGGATGTAGTAAGGATATATGGAGTATTGAGGATGGTCATCTCTAATTTTGATCCTAATTTCACCTCTAGGGTTTGGATAGGTCTTCAGTATAATTTTGGATCTCAGTTATGCCTTATCACTTTTTCATCTGTAGAAGGATAGTCAAATAGAGAGGTCCACCCGGAATTTTAAAGACATGTTTCACACTTGTGTATTGAATTTTTGAGGTTTTTAGTTGAGAAACCTATTTTTTTAGTTTTATTACGATAATAGTATTCACTCCACCATTGGTTTATAGATGTTTGACTCTTTTTATGGACAACCTTGTTATTCTCTATTATGATGGATTGGGGTTGGAGAGTTAGTAATTCTAAAGTCAAAACTAGTGAAAAGAATGGTAAAGATGGTTTAGGTGATTCATAAGAGGATGAAGGTAGTGTAGGATCATAAAAATTCCTATTTCAACCATAGGAGGAGACATCTAGAGTTCAACGTTTGATATCATGTGTTCCTGAAGGTGTCTCCTCATCATAGTAAGTGAAGGTTTAGTCCTGGGAGTAAGCTTTATCCCTGTTTTATTGAACCTTTAGAGGTGTTATTACATGTTTGAGACGTACCATATTAGATAACACTTCCTCCAAAAATGATCTAGATTCATGATGTCTTTCATGTTTCACATCCTCACCACTATCTTCATGATGATTCTCACATCATCAATTGGGGAGATATTAACATCAATGATGATGAAACCTTCCATGAGAAACCTATGGATATCCAAGAACACCAGGTGAAGGTGTTTCATGAGTATTAAATTCCCTTAGTTCTTATATTGTGGTGATATGATGGTGAGTAGGATAGCACTAGGGAACATGATTCGAAGATACGCGCTCAATATCTTGAGTTTTTTGTTTATTGATATTATTTTATGATAATTTTTTTATGTTGAGTTGTTTCTATATTAGGAGAGATTTATTTATTTCTTTATGCATTTATTATGTATTTTCCTCTATTTGAGAGGTATCTTTACCTAGGATATGGTTGCATGGTTTTGCACCTTGTTTCTCAAAGTGGTATGGTTGTTCTCTGGTGATGATAATATGGAATCTTTCCCCCAATTGATGATGTCATGTGGTTATTTGTTTTGTTCCTTCCATGAGTGGTTGTATTCTTGTTATAGTTATATCCCTGAGAGGTATCTCATGGGTGATTGTTCAGAGCTCATTTTACTTTTATTTTAGATTTTTTATTATTATTAAGGATGGTAATTGTTTGATAAGTATCTGATGTAATGTCTCATATCCTAAAAAAATTCACTTTTTGTTTTTTCCTGGGCCTGGTGGTGTCAAGGGGGTGTATGGGGTCTTATTTTCACTTAAATTGTCAAGTTTTGTCTTGGTCTCATGGTAATAGGTTGTTCACATGGTAGCGAGCTAGTCTCATAGTGGAAGGTAGGATAATGGTGGCTGGTGGGCTCATGGAAGTAGGTTGGTCTCATGGTATCAAGTTAGTCTCACAATATTAGGTTGGTCTCATGGTAGTAGGTTATATCATGGTAATAGGTGGGATCATGGTAGTAGGTTAGTATCATGATAGAAAGTTAGTCTCATGGTATAAGGTTGGATTAAAGTAGTATTTTGGTCTCATGGTAGAAGGTTGGTCTCATGGTAGAAGGTTTTGTAATAGTGGGTGACCTAGACCTAACTTGAACAGTAATTTTGATTACCATTACATGTATATATATTAATATATAAATGTTTTTATTCTTATCATAATAGTGTTGATATCTCCACATCCATGGTTAACATGGTAATTTTCATAGATTACATGTCATATCAAAAGGTTATAGCAGTTCCCAACTATAATTAGAACCTCAAGATACTATGATAGTAATCTTAAACATATTCCCTATGGTCTAGATACATCATAATGATCAGACACATGTGATTTTTTACTATTAGGTTTTGGGTTCTCATAATAATTGAGACTTATTATCATGAAATTCTCACTTGGTGATCTCGAGTAGTTGAGATTATGAGAACAGACTCACCAATAGAAACACCACATGTTTTAAGTGTCATTGGTTGTTCCTATCTATATACATGTGTATTGGTATCCTGAATTGAGATCATTATCAATGTGTTCCATTTGATTGTGTACTTTTATGTAAGTAAAAAACCATGATAATGAAATCGTGGTGAGTTAGTTTGGGTTGGGTGCTTCATTGGTGTTATGGAGTTTCTTGAATGTTCAAGATAGAATTTGTTGCTTCTGTGTTGAGGAAGAGATATCTTGAGTGCCTAGGTTGACCAAGATGGTAGTTCCTTCATAAATCCATATCCATGGTACAATAAGGTACTACCATCCTGGTCAACCTAGGCCCTCAAGATATCTATTTCTCAACTTGGAAGTGATAAATTATATCTTGTACATTCAACCAATGCCATACCACCAATGACACACCCAACACAAACTACCCCACCACAATTTTATTATCATGGTTTTTTTCTTCCATAAAACTACACGATCAAATGTAACATATTGATAATGATCTCAATTCAGGAGACTAATACACATGTTCGTATATAGGAACATCCAATGACACTTGAAACATATGGTGTTCCTATTGGTGAATCTTTCCTCATGATCTCATCTACTCAAGATCACCAAGTGTGAACATCATGAGAATAAGTCTCAATGCTTAGAGCCCCAAGAACCTGATATTCAGACATTTTATGTGCCCTGTTAGTATGATGTATCTAGATCATATGACATGTGTTTAGTATTATTGTCATAGTATCTTGAGTTTCTCACTATAGTTGGGAATTACTATAACCTTTTGATATGACATGTAATCTAAGGGCATTACCATGTAAATAGTGGATTTTGAAATGTCAACACTATTATGGTAAGAATAAACACATTTATATATCAAACTATAAACATGTAATGGAAATCAAAAGTATTTTTCATGAATATAGTTTTATATATACATGTGTTTATTCTTACCATAAGAGTTTTTATATTTCTACATACGCTTTTAACATGGTAATGTACTTAGATTACATGTCATATCAAAAGGTTATAGTAGTTCCCAACTATAAGGAAAACCTCAAGATACTATGATAGTAATATTAAACCTATGTCTTATAGTATAGATGATTCATAATAATAGGACGCATATGATGTTTGACTATAAAGTTCTTCAGGATCATAAGCATTGATACTTATTCTAATTAAGTTCATACTTAGTGATATATAGTAGATGAGATCATGAAGAGAGACTCACTAATAAAAACACCACATGTTTTGGGTGTCATTAGTTGTTCATATCAACATAAATGTGTATTGGTATCCTGAATTGATATCATTATCAATGTGTTCCATTTTATCAAATAATTTGATGAAAGGAAAAAATCATAATAATGAAATCGTGGTGAGGTAGTTTTTTGGGTGCATCATTGGTGGTATGACATTGGTTTAATAGTCAAGATAGAATTTTTCACTTCTGAGTTAAGTAAGAGATATCTCAAGGGCCTAGGTTGACTAGGATAGTAGTACCTTAATAAATACATGGAAATGGTACAAGATGGTAAGTCCATCTGGTATGGTCATGAAATATATAAAGCAACAAAAGGATTATGATACAAGTGTGCATCCTGCTTTATGATATATCAAAAGAAAAGTGTATTATATTACATAGAACATGTTTGTAGGAGGTAGTCGTAGATATGAAATTCCTTATCTCCTTAGGGGACATAATGGATTGTTATAATTCGCTCTTGTTTAATGGGTTGGACTCACTTATATTTAGATAAGGACCTAGAGGGTAACACACTATGTGTATCCACAAGTTCCACCTATTCTAATGAATAGAAGTTTAGGATGAAGTAGTCCCCACATGCAGGGCCGGTGAACATCTGAGTATGATCGATCGCAAGTAAAAATAATTTAATTATATTATTCAAGTTTATTATAATGATGATTGAATCTATTTATCAATGTATTGAAAAGTTTTTTATCATAAAAGTGAATATGAGAAAATATAATTTTTCGAACAGTCATAGGATGTTCGAGGTTCATTAAATTATTTGGGGAGATTATAGGATGAGTTAATGGTTATAATTTTATCATGTAACATTTTATAGTGTTAAAAGTGAGTGATAAAATATTTGTGATATTTATGACCAGGTTATTAATTCATATGTGTGTAAAAAGGTCTAAAATTAAGGTTATTACTTTCTAGGGACCAAAGTGAAATTTTGGAAAGTATAACCTATGTATAAAATTTCATTTTAGCCTATTTAATATAAAGATCCTCCATTTACATGAATTTGGTGAGGTAATATCTTATATACTCTCCTATAAAGTTCTTAGAGATATTTTTCTATAGAAGAACAAGGTTGGATCGATCCTTCTTTCTCGATTGAGTCTGTGTTCTTCAGGTGATTGAAGGGACATCATAAAGCTCTTTGATTTCCCACACTAGCACTCAGGAAACATAGATCGACAATACAAGAATTTTGGATCACATGTGGATGATCTAGAGGATTCCTAGTTTAGTTTATTTCATCCTTGAAACGTCAAAAGTGAGTGAATAAAACTGAAAACTTCAATCAAACAAGGTACCATTTATTATTTTGTTCGATTTTATTTTTCACGCTTAAATTTAATTAGATTGGATACTTTAAGAAATCTGATATAGGGTTTTTGTGGATTTAGTGTTTTTAACATCAATACAAACCCAAAAAAAATTAAATTTCGCATTTTTCATGCTTCCATTGTGCCATGGGTTCCTTCGTTAGGTTGGTCTCATGGTCCAATTTTCAAAATTTCTTTTTCTCCACAAAATGTTGTAAACATGAATTTTTATCAGGAATATGGTTTTTAAAACCATAAATAATGTAAATTAAGGTCTTTTTTAAAGAGGATATTTATATCCATGATTTTGTAAAAGTATGAAGCTTTTAATTTTGATCTTTATCCATGAATAAAATGTGATCTACATTAATGTTTAATTAATGTTTGAACTATTTGAAATCTTGATGGTATCGTGTTATTAACTATAAAAAAATATTTTCCTTTTTTTCTTTAATTTTATATGAACCAAAATCTTGTTATTGGACCTTAAAGAGATGTCTATATCCATGGGAACCACCCTAATTATGTTCTAGTCATGTTGAAAAGTTTGGTTTACACTCTATTTTTCTATATCATCGAGTCATTATTATTGTAGGAGCTTGTTTCTCCTTATTTTTCCTTCCTATATAAAAAATGTAAACGTTTTTAAATCCCTTATCTTCAGGAAATCTAGGTGGAGACATCATCATCTTCTCTTTCCACCTATTTTTGGTGCAGTATGTTTGGGGGATTCCTAAAAAGTAGGGGGTCATTTCTTATCCTATTTTATGTGAAGTTATAAACTTATCATGCTTTATATATTTGGGTAATGATGGAATTAATCTTAATAATGATTAAACTGGATTAAAGAATGAACCTTGGTTTTGTTTATAGAGATCTCATGAGTTTTTCACTATGATAATGGATTGAATCTTATTTTTTTAGATAGTGTTATATCTATGTTTATGTTATTATTTAGATTTTTTTTCTTAAAAATAGATAAATAATGTAAATATAGTAATTATTATTGAATAAATATTAAATATGATTGTAATAAATAGTCATGTTAATTGAATTTATTCTTCTTTATATTTTGTTGAGATTATAAGTGATTCTTTAAATCATCTTTAAATAATTCTTGTATTTGTTGATAAATGATTCCTTAGGTTTTTTGGTGTTATAAACTTTGAATAAATGAATCGGTTAATTAAATATGGTAACAAAGTGTTTGTTTGATAAAGATAATTTTTTGGGTCGAGCAAGCAAGTTTTTTTATAAAGTCTAGATTCCTTGTTTTAAAGGCTTAGTTACCCTATTGAATTTTATTGTTTTCCTATTTCTATTATGATTACTGTGGATGAGTATCCATGTAATATGACATGATGTGAGCCTGGGATGGATGATGGTTTTGAAATAATGGTTGGGGAGGCCCAAGATTGTCATAGTAGTTAGCACCTATGATGACGGGATGGATGATGATACGCATGTTGGCATTAGGGATAGAACTAGAACTGGTGGAATGGGTTGAAGTTGTGATTTTCCATTTTTGTGCTAAAATAATGGATGCTTTCTTGATAATGAATCTTCTTTATAAGCTTTATGTTCAAGTTTGTTACTTTTTCTTTCCTTTCCCCACTACTCAATAAAGATAGTTGTGTTTGGTTTATCTATCTTCTATGGTAACTTAGGATGAGTCCTAGAGTACCTATAATTGTGGAATGATAATGTTAAATAATTTAACTAAAGGGGTTGGTGGTTGAATGTAATGTTGGATAATGATAAATCATGAGAAATTATGGAATTTTTTGGATTATTCTTGGAGGGAATGGACTTTTATAGTAATTAATATAATAATAAATTTTGTAAGGAAAAACTAAATTAAATGAAATCCTTTTTTATGCTTGTGTTCTTGTAGGATATCTAGTCCTTAGTAGTGGAAGTTGGGTTTTCAAGAGATGATTGCTATAGTTGGGTCTAAGGCTAGGTTATTTCACATTGTGTGGTTATAAGCTATATGTATATTCCTATGTTATGTGATTTCATATACTACCCTACCCATGTCGGTAGGGTGAATGAAACCCAATAGACTCGGGATGGTGTTTTCCCTAACATCCATATTAGAGAGTAATGGATGGATGACTATGCCCTCTTTCCCTACTCTCTTATTCTGGTAGCTTTATATGCTGGTATACAGAGTAGTTATATTTTCTATATATATGTGTGTAAAGGGATGTAATGGATTGTGGTTATTTCACACACATTTATCCCTAGATATAGTATCCTAAGGATTATTATAGGTTTTTTGTGTGTGGGTTGTGATGGATTGAGGTATAATATGCGATGTATGGGTTGTAGTGGATCTTAGAGACTACTCGATTACTATCAAGATTTGTGGATGATTTTATGCATGGGGTGCATGATATGTGGTGATGATGAGATGTTGTGATGTATGAGATTCATGATATGATATATTTTCCCATGTATCTTTGGGAAATGTTACTTTTAGAGAGAGATATCTCAGGATGTGTGATGTTTAAGAAAAGTATAAAACTAGTGGGAAAGTGGTAGTGGGGTGCCTTATTTAATATATATTGGATATTATATTGTTTTTTTATTTGATACGTATTTAGAGAGAATTGGTGAGGTTAGGTACTTAGCATGCTTAATTAGGTAACAAGTTGGTTTCACATGTTTTTCATTGGGATTTAGAATGTTTTCTTTATCTTTTTCATGATAATATCCGAGGAAGATCCTACTTATTATACCTATTATGCTTGACCTGCGTATATATAAAATATTTTTTAACACTGCATGATCAAGTTGGTGATCAGGCTAAACGTTACTATCTCAAGTATTTATTCATGAGATATTTGGGATTTGAGGTCATTTTGAGGTTTTTCTTTTGGTGTTATTAGTTTATTTTAGAATTGATCAGTTAGTATTACATTACGCACATGTATTGATATCTTTTATTTTTTATATTAAGTATTAGTTTTATGGTTATTTTATCATATCTCTCTTTCCTCATGTTCTTTTAAAGGTAAATTCCTCTTATTATTTTGTATGATATACCATCAGTGATTATCACCAACCCATTTCCTATTTGACGTGGGCTTTGAGTTTCATTATCTCACTGCTCTCATTGTCAAACCAATAGGGGTGCCTTTTAGGGGGAAGAGGTTGTGGTAGTTATTATAAAGGTGAATGTAAGGATAATGTTCCTAAGACACCTATATGGTTTTTTAATAATTTATATGGGTTTTAAAGGAAATATTTTGATTTTATAATATAATATAATGACATCATTATTAAAGTAAATTTTATGGTATTCTAAAGTTTAAAATATTATTTTAATGGCTTCTAATATTTTTCCCAAGTAACTTTCATGATTATGATTTTTCCTATATTCTTGATTACAAAATTTTTTAGGAAAGGAATGTTTTAGATAAATATATTGGTTAGTATATTATTAAAATATTATTTTAACTGATTATAATTTATGGTTATACTATCATGACATAGATTTTGGGGGTTTTCATGTTACTTCATCCAATCCATGTCTATTCAGAATGGTTTTCTACAGTGTAAATTGGGAAAATGAAGTAGGAAAGAAGAAAGAGAATGATATCCTTCTAATTCAGAAACCTAGAATGGTTGGATTTGTAACTGATTATTTTTTGGATATGTTAACTCAATTGATTCAAGATATAAATTTTGGAACCCATTCAAGGGAGTGATCAAATTCTCCCATGATAACATGTCTATAGTGGAACATTACTTGAAACACCACCCTCTGTATTTTGGTGGATCTTTAAACCCAGTGGTAGCTCAAGGATGTATCAATGCTTTGGAAAAGATATTAAAAGTTTTGTGACATTCAAAGTATGAGAATTTAACTCTCAAAATTTATCATTTTGAAGGTGAAGTTGGTCAGTGGTGGTATCTAATTAAGAATACCGAGGAGAAATATGATATTGATTCCATGGAGTGGACAACATTCAAGGATGTTTTCCTTGATAAATATTTTTTTAAAGTTGTTTGACTTAGAATAGAAAGGAAATTATTGGAATTGAAGTAGACTAAGGGGGAATCATTTTCTATATATGAAGAAAATTTTACAAGATTGACTAGGTATGTACCAAATTTTATTCTAAACCATGATAGTAAAATGGATTGATTTGACTCAGGATTGAAACTGAGTCTATGAAATGAATTGATTACTTGTGATTTTAAAAGTTATGATGATATTTTTTGAAATACTAAGAAGTTAAAAATGGAGTTTTTTTATTTCTATATCAATAAAGAGAAGAAGCGATCTAGGTTGAAAGAAATTGGGAATAATTCATGAAATAAATATGAAGTTAAGAAAATTAATATTTACTCTTTTCAAAAGTGTGGTAAAAATAATTTTGGTGAATGTATTTTTAGATTTGAAAAGTGTTACTAGTGTTGTAAGATAGGACATATGGATCATGTCTATAAATATAAAAACAATGGTAATGGTTTCTATAATTATGATAATACATTTTTTAAATGTTTTAATTTTAATTAGATGGTAAATTATGAAAGTATGAGTCCAAAGAAAAATATTAAGTATGGATATCATCAAGATCATAAGTAGAAATGTGTGGCCCAATCATTTAGGGCTACCATAAGAAATGCAGGACTATCGAATGAAATGGTAGAAGCTCCAAGTTGCTCAATATTTTTTCAAGATTGGCCTCATAATTTGTTAACATCAGCTTAAAGTTAAGGTAGATAATGTTATGAGGATATATTTTATACTATGTATAGCCATTATGAGTTTTTGGTTATTCCTTTTGGGTTAACGAATGCACCTACTATATTTATGGATCTTATGAATAGATTTTCTAGGAGTATTTAGATAAATTTACAATGGTTTACATCAATGAAATTATTGTATATTCTAAAATCTATAAATATCATGAGAAACATCTAAGGATTTTTTTTCAAACCTTAAAAGAAAAATTATTTATATGGAAAATTTAGTAAATATTAAATTTGGCTACAGTGGATTTCTTTCCTTTGGAATATAATTTCTAAATATGGCATAGCTATTGACACTTCTAAAGCTAAATTGTTGGAAGAATGGTCAATACCTAAAAATTTTGCTGATTTTTTTTTCTTTTATTAGTAAGTTACTATTGATAAATTTTTTAAATCATTGCTTGTTTATCTAGATCACTAACCAAGTTAACTCAAAAAGTAATTAAATTCATCTGGATAAAATAATGTGATGAATGTTTTTAGGAATTGAAAATAAGATTTTTTAAAGCTCCAGTTTTAGCCTTGCCATCTAGAAATGGGGATTTTGATATTTATAGTAGTGCTTCATTGAAGGTCATTGGTTATGTCTTGATGAAAGATGATCAGGTAATTGTATATACATAATTCCAATTGAAACTCCATGAGGATAATTATCCAACAAATGATCATGATCTTACAGTAGTGGTTTTTTCTTTTAAAATTTAGATTTATATTTTATATAGGGTAAAATTTGAATTATATACTAACCATAAAATTTTCCTCTCAAAAATATTTGAACATGGATCAAAGAATATGTCTAGAAATCATAAAGAATTATTATTGAATGATTCAACATATTCTAGGTAAATAAAACAAGGTATTTGATGCCTTGAGACAAAAAGATAATGCATCATTCACCATTCTATGTTTGGTACATGATACTTTAGTTTAATATTTAATGAATCTAAGTTTATAAGTTATGTATCTGAAAACCTTTTCTCTTTTGGCTTAGATATATGTAACATATTGGATTTACAATTAAAGTTTTTTTAAAATATAATTATAAATGCTAAATGGATTTATTTATTTTAATAAACCAAATATTTATCACCTAAGTTATTTTATTGCGTATTTTTTAAGGAAAATAGAAAGTAATTTATTAAAATTATTTTATAAAAAGGGTGGCTTGCAGGCCGAGCGACACCCCGTCACATCTGGCATGGCCATGTGGCTCGAACCCATGACTGAAGGGAGATAAGGGAATAACACCTGCCTTTGTTCTTCCATACTTATTTATTCAATACTTTTTATATATATAAATCTATTTTATTACATACATGGTTATTTTTAAATATATATTTTTATTTTATAATTTATTTCCTTTAACTAATATTTTTATTTTCACATCATTATAATTTAACGGTTAACAATGTATGATGCATGTTTTCATTATCATAAAATTATAACATATAACCATTGGAGGTACTGTTATACGACATTTTATATGAAAAATGATATAATAAATGGTTAAATGTAAATAAAATGTTATTATGCATTTTTTATCTACATTATTATTCATTTAAATTCTAAATGATATTATTTTATCCTATTTTGTGTATAAGATTTATTACTTTAGTGTTTTAATTTTAAAAGGTTAACTAGCATGTTTCATAATAAATATCCAATGATTCTTTAATTTATTAATTTATAACAATACATTTATTGAATGATCATATCCAATAAAATACCCACTATTATGACATGTAGACACACAAAAAGACTATTACATTTCATAAGAACATTGCACATCATGTGTTGATATGGACTATTAAAAATAAGAATGGAAAAGGAGTATAAACATAAAAGAATAGTAAATTCAATAAAAGAAACTCCATATGATTTAATTACCCATAAAATCACTCCTTTCATAATTATTATAAAAATAAAGATAAGTGTTATAAAAATGATAAACATTATCAAAGGATGTGTAAGAACCATTGAAAGTGAAGTGGTGAGTGATGAAGTGAGAATACTAGTGTATTTAAAAAGATATATAGCCATTCAAAATCATGAATATTGGAAAATATGGATGATGGTTATTATGACTGTTGGTTAATAAGACAGTTCAGCACTATTATTTTTGTTGGTTATGTAGGTGCAATAAAGTGACCATTGGGATTGTTTTATGAAACCAAAATTGAATTTTTTTTATTAATAAATCTAAATTCTATTAAAAATATGTTTAATTATAAATTTATAAGTTTTTTATAAATTTTGTTTTATTAATATAATCATATAAAACATTTTATAAATGATGGTATATTTTAACGAAATTATATGTAACCTTTATAGCGGTCATAAAGTTTATTATGTCATGAAAAAGGTTAATTTTAAATAATTAAGGATATTATATTTAAAAGATTGAATTGTAATATTTAAAGAAATATTTTTAAAAAATAAATTTCATTTTTGGACTTGTAACATCAAAAATAACTTAAGATGAATTTTTGAGAATTTTCTGAAAATGTTTATTTTTTGGGTAAAAGGTGAAAATACCATTTTTTAGAATACTTTAACTTTTATAATGTAATATTGATATTATCATAATATAAAATTTATTAATCCTTATATATGATAAATAATTTATATAATTCATATCATAATTCAAAATTTATTTTTTTTAGAAACACAAGCTTAACATTTTGGAACTATAATTTTATCCTTTCTAAACAAATGCTTTTATGTGTTATACATGTATCAAATTAGAATTAATTTTTATCACTTTCATAATTTAATAAAGTAAAAAATGGATTTCATATTTAAAATTATATGGTCATAATTATTTAATAATGGTAATTTTATTTTTAGGCACAAAAATTTACCATGGTAAAAAAAGAGTTACCGTAGTATGGGAAAAATATTGTAAAAGTTTCGAATTAAAAGGTAAATACATAATAAAACTAAAAATAAAAACTTTAAATGGGTTTATGAGGTTTTTAATGTCCTTAAAAACATTTTATAATTAATTATAAACCAAATTCATTGAAAATAATGCCACTTAAAAGTGGTTATCCTTAAACACAAATTAATCATTATTTAATCACTTAAAACCACCCATCCTCAAATATAAATACCCACCCATTACATAAACACTCTCCAAAAAGAATCCATTGATCATGAATACTCATTAAATATCCCTCTTATTATTCTCTCCAAGGTGGTTCTAATGTTATAATAAGTCTCTCTCTAGTTTTAAGAAGCTCCCTCCCAATGTAAGGGTCCCCAATCCTCCTCTTTCCTTTTCAAGTTCATTACTTTTGTTATATTATCCTTATAAATTATTTTTTTATATAATATAATTATTTTTATTCTATAGTATTATATTATATTTAATATTTTTTAAATTATATTTTATTTGTTCCCTTTCATTATATCCTTTTTCTAAGGAATTATAATGATCAAACTATACCATAGCCATAAAACCATCCTAAAATTTTGGTAAGATAAAGTGTGAGTGATATTCTAAGAAAAGAAATATTTTTATAGATAATAAAAGTGAACATGATTTTGGAACATATTAATCTAGGGGTAATAACCAAAAAATATTTTGTCAGGTATATCCCGACCATCATTTTGGTGCACGGTGAATGGTCACTTACCATGCCCCTGGTTTGACACTCCTGTGGGATATGCTTTGGATGATTTACATGCACTTTTCGAAACCATTATGAAGGTTTTATATATCATTTCATTGTAATAATACCTTTATATTACATGTATTCATCTACTTATACACCTAAATCATATTTTTCTTTATAAATACCCAATAACTATAATTTGTTATACTTCACTTGTTAAGGGTGTTTATTTATACATTGGGAAATACCTAGTTATTTTCTTATGAGATTTAACCTTGATATATTTATTTATTATTTGATTGGGTAAAATAATTTTGTACCATATAATTATTTCTTCTATATGGGAAAATATTGTAAGATATGCCTCATTGAGAAATTGTGCAAAGTATTTATGTTGTTCATTCTTTGAACAATATGAAATGTAATATTTTGTTATGTGACGGATGCATTGGATTTTTATGTGATGGGTGGGGGATGAAATTATATATCCTCTCAATGAACTTCTAGGTATCATGAGACAACTAATATAAGGTAATGGAAATATCATTACTTTTTATGTAATATGTATTGAAAGAATGCCTTGATGGTATGTTTAAGATGCCCAATATTATGTAATCAATTCACTACATGTTAAATTATTTATATCATAGAATATATTCATTTTTATTATAGATATGGATTTATTTATGATCTTATTTTCACTTATCATGTCATAACTTAGTTTACTTATTCATGCCTCTATTCACTGCTTGTTCAGTTTTTGATATACTAACATATATTCATTGTTATGTTGGCTTGGATTTATTTATGATCTCAGATTAACTTTTCATGGAATAAATTATTTTATCTATTCATTCCTCTAATAACTAAATGTTTAGTTATTAATATACTCAAATCCATTCATTGTTATGTTGACCATGGATTTATTTATGCTCTCAGTTTCATTTTATATGGGATGACTTAGTTTATTTATTAATTATATAACTTTTTATTTACCATTTGTTTTTTTGTACATTACACCATTATTGAGCATCTAATATCACCCCTTTATATTTTTTTCATTTTACTTATGAAACCAATAATATTAATACATATGAAAAATGGATTTTAAGGAGAATAAAAATGTTTCTCATGTTTTCAATGATATAATTTTAATTTTAATGTAATGTAAAACTCATTTATGTATATAGTTTCCTAAGACTACTAAGCTATTGAATCCTATGTGTTGTGATATATGTGCCAATGTAATAAAAAAACCCATCAGAAATAGGATACTGGGGTAGGGTTTATTACAGTTGGTATCAAATGAAGTTTAGTAGAAACCTTAAGAACTAGATTTAGAATAACATGGTTAGAACCTAATAGGAAAATGATCATGGATAACATAGATTAAAACATATATATTCATAATTTAATTAATATATTAATTTATATGTACTTTTATAAATAAATTATATGTTAAATTTTAAGAGCATATATTTTAATTATTTTTGGGAAATTTCATGACAATTTTGGGATAGCTATTTAAGGAATTTTGATAAGAGTATGAGAAAACCCAACCTAAAGAAACCTATATTGATCCAAGAGTGATATAGGTTGAACCAAAAGTATACTAGTATAAAATTTGGGTACCTTATACATTCATAATATTTATTAATCCAAATTTATATACTTTTATTCTCTTTAGATATTTTTGATCAGTCACGGTTAACTATTTTGGTTTCATTTGAAGATTGGAAATAATAGGTATCTAATTAAATTATTATTAGGTGTTAGGTAGTTGATTTAATGTATTAATTATTATTTTTAAATATATTAAAGGTATTTTATCAATATCAAATGAAGTAAATATCACATGACACTCATATCCCTCCTAAATGATTTAATTTCAATCATAATTACAAAATCTAGTTTGAGTGATCTTATCACTTCGAATTTGGATCACTTGCAAGTTACTTTACAACATATCAAACTATCCTCCTATTTTTATATATTATGATATGTCTTCCAAAGCCTTTATAAATATTTTAAAGACACAACTTTCTTATATTACTCAATTTGGGAACTACCACGAGGGACTTTATCGATATTTCACAATGTCACAAAAAAAAGAGGTATTACCATCCTTTATAAGGTGGTAGAGTATGGTGACCTCCATGCAGTATATATCTATCATATTTTTCAAATTAGAGTATTTTTTACATATTTCTACAACCAACCATATTTTCAACCATTCCTCTTGTATCATGTCCAAATTTTTCATAGAGGACAAGTTTGGAATGACATTTCAAAACTATATATTCAAAATCCACAACTATATGAAACTATTTTTTAATTCTCACACTCTTTTCAACAAGGATTTCACCTATGTTCTTAGGCATAAGAATTTATAGAATTTAGAATCCTTATAAAACATTATGTCAACTCATGGACATGGATCGATGCACTATTTTGCCTCTAAAAGCAACAATTGGATTGGAGAGCATGGTGATCTTTGTTTTAAAAAGGTATTCTTTTAGAAACTCCTATAACTCATGAGAATATAAAGAATCAAATTTGTAATAAATAGTTAAGAATATTAGTATATTCCATTTATAAGGGAAAAGATATGTTACCTTATATTACCAAAGATAGTAAGGTTTTTATCTCTTTAGAATCTATATCTTGAGTTATGAAAACCTTTTAGATTCCTATAGGTATTTTCATTAGTAAGTAATATTTAAAATTTAAAGGATGAAATTTATTTAAGGGGAATAGAATGTAACATCTTAGATTCCAATTGATGTTTTTTTCAGAAATATAAATATAAATGATAAATTAATTTATTTATTTTAATAAAAAAAATATTTATCAACTAAGTTATTTGTTTAAATATTTTCAAAGGAAAATGGAAATTTATTTACTAAACTCATTTTATCAAAAGGGAGGCTTTCAATACGAATGACAATTTTTCACTTCTGTCATGGCCACAGGTCTTGAACCCATGACCGAAGGGAGACAAGGGTATAATTCCAACCTACATGCTACCCTACTTCCTTCTTCCATACTTTTCATATATATGAATTTATTTTATTATATACATGATTCTTTTTAAATATATTGTTCTATTTGATAACTAATTTCCCTTTACTAATAATTTATTTTTCACATCATTGTAATTTAATGGTTAACAATATATGATGCATGTTTTAATTATCATAAAATTATAACATATAACCATTGGAGGTATTATCATATGATATTTTATATGAAAAATGATATAATAAATATTTAAATGTAAATAAAATTTATTACTCATTTATGATTTACATTATAGTTCATTTAATTTCTAAATGATTTTATTTTATATTATTTTGTGTATATTTTTTATTACTTTAATATTTTCCTTTTAAAAGGTTAAGTAACATATTTCATAATAAATATTAAATAATTATTTAATTTATTAATTGAGAACAATATATTTACTAAATGATCATAGCCAATAAAGTACCCACTATTAAAAAAAATTATAAACAAAAAAATACTATTACATTTCATAAGAACATTACACATCATGTGTTGATATGGACTATTAAAACTAGGAATAGTGAAGGGATATAAGCATAAAAGAATAGTACATTCACTAAAAGGAACTCCATAGGCTTTAATTCCCCCATAAATATCCCTCCTACTATAATAATTGTAAAAATAAAGATAAGCATTAGGAAAATGATAGACATTATTAAAGGATGTAAAAGAACCCTTGTGAGTGAAGTAGTGAGTGATGAAGTGAAAATATTGGTGTATTTATAGGCACATATAGTCATTTGAAATCATGAATATTATAAAATATGTTTTATGGGTATTATGACCATTTTTTAATAATATATTTGGTCATTATTATTGTTTTTGGTTATGTAGGTGTAATAAAGTGATCGTTGGGATTATTTTATAAAACCAAAATTGTATTTTTTGATTAATAAATCTAAATTCTATTAAAATATGTTTTATGATAACTTAAAAAGTTTTATATAAAATTTATTTTCTTTAGATAATCATATAAAATACTTTCTAAATGATTATATAATTTAATGAAATCCTAAGTAAATTTTATAGCAGTCAGAAAGTATATCATGTCATGAAAATGGTAAGTTTTCAATAAATAAGGATTTTATATTTAAAAGTTAAAATTATCATATTTATATAATTATTTAAATAAAATAAATTTCATTTTTTAGTTGTCACATCAAAATTAACTTAAGATTAATTTTTGAGAATTTTCTAAAAATATTGATTTTGGGAGTAAAAAGTGAAAATATTGTTTTTGTGAATGTTATAAATTTTATAATGTAATATTGATATGATTGTGAAATAAAATTTATTAATATTTATTCGTGGTCAAAAATTTATATAATTAATATCATGATGCATAATTCATTAATTTTTTAAGCATGTTCTTAGCATTTTGGAACTATGATTTTATCCTTTCTAAAACAAATATTTTATGTGTTATACGTTTATCATATTAGAATTAATTTTTATAAATTTTATTATTTAATAATGTAAAAATGGATTTCATATTTGGAATTAAAGGTTCAAATTATGTAATAATGGTAATTTCATTTTTAGACTTAAAAGTTACCATGGTAAATAAAGAGTAACCACAGTATAGGTAAAATAATATAGAAGGTTAAAATTAAAAGGTAAATATATAAGAAAACTAAAAATGATAAATTTAAATGGGTGGTTTAGGTTTGAAATCCTTAAAAAAATTCCAACATTAATCTTCAACCAAATTATTTGAAATGAATTCCACCCAAAATTGATTATCCTTAAATACAAAATAATCCTTATTTAATCACTTAAAACCACCCCTCTTCAAGTATAAATACCCACCCATTCCCTCATAACTCTTCAAAAAAACCCATTGAGCATGAATAATCTCTAAATATACCTCTCAAAAGTCTCTCCAAGGTGGTTCTAAGGTTCTAAGTATTCTCTCTCTAGCTTTAAGAAGCTCCCTCCCAATGTAAGGGTCCCCAATCCTCCTATTTTATTTTCAAGTTCTTTACTTTTGTTATATTGTACTTTTAAATAAATTTTTAATATAATTAAATGATTTTTATTCTATGGTATTATCTTATATTTAGTATTTTATAAATTATATTTTATTTATTCCCTCTCATTGTAGCCTTATTCTAAGCCGTTGTAATTCTTGAACTATCTCGTAGTTATCAAACCATCCTAAAATTTTATTAAATTAAAGTGTGTGTGATTTTCCAAGAAAATAAATCCCTTTATAGATACTAAAAGTTGATGTGGGTTTTTAAAATATGAATCTAGGTATAATAACCCAAAAAAGAGTTGGTCTCGTGTATCCCAATCGTCATTATAGTGCAAGGTGAATGGTCCCTTACTGTGCACCTAGTTTGAAACTCTCAGGGGATATGATTTGGATGGTTTACATACAATTTTCAAAACCATTATAAATGATTTATCTATCATTTCATTGGTCTCCTATATTTTCAAATACATGTATTCATCTACTCATAAACTAAAATAATATTTTACATTGTAAACACCCAATAACTATAGTCTTTCAACCTTTACTTGTTAAGGGTTTTTATTTGTACATTGGGAAATCCCTAATTATTTCCTTAAGGGACTTAACATTGATATATTTATTGATTCTTTGGTTTGGGAAAATAATTTTGTACCATATAATTCTTTCTTCTATATGTTAAAATATTGTAAGATATTCTTTATTGAGAAATTGTACTAAGTTTTTATGTGGTTCATTCCTTAAATATTATTCTATGTAATCTTTTATTTTGAAATCAAATACATTGGAATTTTATGTGATAGGTGGGGCCCAAAATTATATATCCCCTCAATGCACATGTAGGTATCATGAGACCACTGATATAAGGTAATGGGAGTTTCATTACCTTTTAAGTAATATGTATTGGAATAAGACCTTCATGGTATGTTTAAATTTTTAGGAATTATGTAATCCATTCACTACATGTTCAGTTATTGATATCCTAGAATATATTCATTGATATGTTGTCCATGGATTTATTTATAATCTCAGTTTCACTTTTCATAGAATAAATCGGTTTACTTATTCATAACTCCATTCACTACATGTTTAGTTATTGATATTCTGGCATATATTCATTGCTATGTTGGCCATGGATTTATTTATGATCTCAATTTCACTTTTCATAGAATAAATTAGTTACTTATTCATGCCTCTATTTACTACATTCTTAGTTATTGATATCCTATAATCTATTCATTGTTATGTTCTCTATGTATTTATTTATGCTCTCAGTTTTATTTGATATGGCATAACTCAGTTTATTTATTCATTCCATAATGTTTTATTTATAATTACTTTTGATGCATGATACACCCTTACTGATCATATGATCTCACCCCTTTATATTTTTTTCCTCTTCCTCTAGGAACAAAGAATATTACTACATATGAAAAATGTATTGCAAGGATAATAATAATGTTTTTCATGTTTTTAGATAATTTAATTTAAGTTTTAATGTAATATAAAACTCATTTATGTATCTAGTTTCCTGGGACTACTAAACTATTGTATCCTTTGTATTTTTATCTATGTACCAATGTAATAAAACCACCATTGTATATAGGGTACTACGGTAGATGTTTTTACAGTATCATTAAAATAATCTCTAGAAGAAATAATTAAAAAGGCTCAGAAATAATTTCATGGTTTTCAAAGGAAGGTGGAATTGGTTAAAGAGGGTAAATTTCTAGAATTTAATGTTGAAAAAATTTATTATTGTACTTGGAAATAGGTTATGTGTTCCAAGTGATTTTCAATTGAATAAAGAATTATTGAGTGAGGCTCATAACTCTCAGTTTTCCATTCATCCTGAAGCACTATGATGTACAGATACCATCAGGAATATTATTGGTGGGAAGTAATGAAAAAAGATACTATTTATTTTACCATGAAATTTTAAACTTATCTGTAGGTTAAATATGATTGAAAAATTTCTAAGGGGATGCTACAACCTTTTCCAATTCCTAGATGGAAATGGGAGAATATATATATGGATTTTGTGGTGGTATTTTCAAATACTTCTCAAGGTAATAATTCAATTTGGGTTATTGTTGATATTTTGAATAAATATATTTATTCTCTGTCCATTTGAGATAATATTTCTTTTTATCATCCTTCTAGACATTATCTTTAAGAAATAATCAAGTTGTATGGATCCTCTCTCTCTATTTTATCAAATGGTGATCCTAGATTTAACTCAAATTTTTTAGAAATGACTTATAAAGTCGTTCGGTACTAAATTAAATTTCAATACATCTTGTCATCCTTAAATTGTTAGATATTCAAAGAAGACATTTTGAACATTGGAAGATAAGCTTCTGGGTTTCTCATTAGATTATCAAGGAATTTGGTATCAGGGAATTTGGAAAAATGTTGTGTGTTTTGGAAGGAAGGGAAAATTAAGTCCATAGTATATTGGTTCATATAAAATTATAGAAAAAAATGGGATTAGTTTCATACCAAGTGGACTTTCCACTGATTTTATCTCATGTGCATGCTATATTTCATGTTTCGTTGTTAAATAAATATGTACCGGATAAATCTCATATTTTGAGCCCGAATGTGGTAGACTAAGAAGAGAATCTTTCTTATAAGAAAAATAAAGTTCATATTATAGATCATAGAGAGTGGGTTTTTCATAATAAAGTAAATCTCCTAGTTAAGGTATTATGGAAGAACCATATTATGGAAGAAGTAACATGGGAATTAGAAAAAGGCATTGAGGAAAAATACCCTCACTTGTTTTAGTAGTGAATAAAATTGTGAGGATGTAATTTCATTAAGGGGGACTTATGAAAATCTAGGTAATGTTAATAATAAATCAATTTTATACATAATTAATATTTATGATTATATTTTATGGATTCAAATTCACTATAATGATTTTATTTAATTTTTAAATCAATAAAGAAATTGTTTTATTCTAACTGAATCTATTTCCATGAATTATATGGTATTTTTTTAAATTTAAAATTATATATGTAAGAAATTTAATTTCATTAAATTAACTTAATTTTTAATATCATCATATAAAATATTTTTTAAGGTGAATTTTTAGTATTTTTTTTTAATATTGACTTTTGGTTGAAAAATGAAAAATACATATTTTTATAAAAACTGAAATTTCTTTTCAAGTATTTAAAAAGTATCATTGTTTTTTGGATTGTTTTTAAAGTAAATTTTTTCTCTTATTATGAAATATAATCCAATTAATTTAATATTAATTAAAATTATGCTTGATTTTGGTATAAATTCATTTTTAAGCTTAAGAGCATGTTTTTCTAAAAAAATATTTTTTGTTGTGCTTTATTAGCTTAAATTAAAATAAATTTCTCCTATTTAAAAATATTGAATCTTGACAAATATATTTCATATTTTTAATCACTAGTTTTAAATTTAGTAATGATATCAATTTTATTTTTGTTTCATAATGAATAATTACCATGGTAAAAATTGGTTACCACGGTAAAGGGTAAAACTGGTTAATTAAGGTAAAAACTATGTGAAAAGGTCACAAAATATTATCTTAAAAATCATTGGATGAGATAATTTCAACCCTTTTCAACTTATATTAGAAATTTATTTTATTCATTTCCACTTTACTAATAGTAATACATTTATAATATTTAAAATTTAAGAATATTTACAAGTGTGTCACTCCCCTTGCCTATAAAAAGGAACCTCCTCCCCTCACTTAATCACTGCCTTTGGAAACTCTAGATCATTAAATCCCTACAAAAGTAACTTCATAAATTCCTTCCCCACATATTATAGGTTCTGTTCTCTCCAAAATACAAACCTAGAAGTCTTGAGGTGTAATATAAAGGAGGTTTTCCAGAGAAGTGCTATATCTCTTAACCAAGTTCTTTTATGTTTATTTATTCTTATAACTCTTAAAAACCAGTAATAACAATTCTTATATAATAACATAATAATATAAAATAAAATAAAATTATTATTTTTATGGTAAAATCTCTTTTCGCCTCATTTTCCATCCTATGTAAAATAAAAACATCGCTTGTGCATACATGTGGATTACCACATCCACAAAGAAATATATTTTGTTATACATCATCACCTTACATGGATGGTTATAAATATAAAAATAATGAATATTTTATATTTTTATAAAATTATTATGATAATGTAATGGGAATATATTACTTATATTCTTACCCTTCCACCCTTTGGAAAATGATAATTTCACTAATGCGTGCGTGTGAACTACCACCCTAGTGAAGCGATGTGATTCATTTTTCATGATTGTCATACATGAATGGTTCCAAAAGTGTAACTTGTGTATAAAAATTATAATTATAATATGTTTAATATTATAGAGATAATGGAACCAAGACACCTTTAACCATGGTCAATGTATCAAAGTTATTTTGAGGTTATAAACTGAACAACCCCAAAACATTCAGCGTTAACTTAACTGATTTAGTAAATATACAATACATGGTAATAAATGAAATAAAAAGGGATTTTTATAAGTAAATAAACCATAAAAAGTTTCTAAATAAAATATAAACTTATTACAATTGTATTATTCAGGATAGTAAAGGATGTATGTGGTGATTCAGAAGATGAGGTAAGGTATTTTTCTTTAAAATGTAGTTTTAAATGTTTTAAACTATTTTTCCTACATGTCCATGTTCATAAAATTATTTTATAGAAGTTATATCTATACTTAAATTTCTGATAAAATTATTTTTTACCAACTTTGAATTTATTTAAAAATTATTAAAAGTAATATTTTCAAATGTTTTATGTATGGGTCACTTTTGAATCTTTTTACCTAAGTGTAAAAGAATATTTTTTTAAAATTTAGTATATGACCACTTTTTCCTATCATCATAGTAGTTATTTTTTATCAATATTTATCAAAAAAATTATATGGGTTTTCAAAGAATATCCTATCTCACCCTCTTCTAAATATTTTTTTATTTTAATAGTTTTCAAGTAAAAAAAGGATTTTTATCCTCAATTTTACATAAAGTTTAAAGTGCTTCTATATATATGTTAAACATAATATTTTGTGGTATTTTATAATGGAAAAGAAAATGTTCATGTGATTTTATCATGATATGGTTCTTGGACATTTTATACAATAATAGGTGATCCTGATATATCTCTAATAATGGGTGAGCCTGATATAGATCTCCAATGAAATGTGTAAAGTGATGGAGTTAGTAGGAATTAAGTTACTCTTAAGGGATATGTTGGAATTAATCATGATGATTATTCCTTTGTAAGGGTTATTTTAAGGGTGAATGTAAGGATAATTTCCTAAGATACCTATGTGGTTTTTCAATACTTTCTATAGGTTTTAAAGGAAATTTTTTATTTTATAAGGTAAGATAATGAACTCATGGTTAAAGTAAAGTTTATGATCTTCTAAAGCAGAAAGTTTTGTTTTCATGAGTTCTCATGTTTTTTCCAAGTAACTTTCATGATTATGATTTTTCCTTTATTCTTTATTAAAAAAATTATGAGAACGTTGGGATTTAAAGTTGATTTTATAAGTAATAATTATTTTGAGCTTAAAGTTTATTATGTAAAAAAGGAAAAGTTATTTATGGATTTTCAGGATTTTTCAAAAGGACTAATGGGTTTTATTTTTTTATATCCCTTACTGGGATTTTTTTTTCTCATCCCACATTTTTAAATTTTTTTCATAGATATTAAGGATTTGTTGTGATTATTTCAAGGTCAATGGTGACACATAATGAATGAAGAAAAATTTTCATGGATGAAAAAGGTTTGTAAACATAGGAACCTATTTTTATAGAAAAAATGTACACAATGTGGAAATTTCCAATGTTATATGTAATGATTTTCCTAATTCTCTAAAACTCTAAACCTAAAAGATTCAAGAAATGTAATAAAGTGAAACCCTTATTAAAAATCATGTAATTATGGTTTTATTATGTTATGGGGTGTTATAATGATCCATGAAATAGAAGTGGCATCTATGTCGTGAAGGGTTATTAGTGAGGGACTCCACATCATAGCATGGAGAGTTGCTCTATAATGGCCCGGGGGTCTTTAGTGGTGCTCCTGACAGAAATGGTTAGAGGTAAGGAGCTATATTATGGTCCTCATCATGTAAAGGTTATCAGGATATTATTTTCACCATAGCGGTGAGGGTTATTTCATAATGCTTGAGGTTTAGGACCCCTAGTTCCACCCAATAGAGTGGATCCATGGAGCAACACTTAGGCTACACCATGGGAGGGCCCACCACGGCAGCTCCACGCTATGAAGACTACATTCTTAGTTTTTTTAATGTAAAAATCATATTATAACCCTATTATATTTACCTTATTTTCCCCTCCTCCCTATCCATTTCAATGTGGTCAGCTCTATTGGTACTCTAGGAGAACTTCATTCATCCTCCTCTTTGATTATTGGATTCTTCCTTCCGGATTTGATGCGATTTCTAAGGTAAATCCTTCCTCCTACTATTTCTCTCTTAAATTATTCCCCCTTTCATTCCTCTTAGGTTTATTATTCCCCCATGAACCCTGTTTCATTGTGAAAGATAAAATATAGGGTTCAAGTTGTTTCTAACCTAGGGTTTTGATGGTTTAAGACCCGTATAGGGTGGATTTTTCTTATTTGGGTGTTCTCTATGAAAGGAAAAATTTTGTGACTTGTTTCCAGTATTGTTGAGGTTGGTATTTCACTTAAATATCATTATTATTCAATTCTTGAAGTTCTTGATTTCTAGATATTTTTTTAGTTAAATTATGATGATATGTGATATCCATGATTGTTTTATAAATTATTCCTAGAAGATTTTAGTTTGGAATAAATGTTTTTTTACATAATTTAAGTATCATTTTGAAACTAAATGATTTATTATGCTAAGTGTTCCTATAAATATCTAAGATACACATTTTAAATTTTTTTGGTGTTAAATTTAGGTCTTAGGTCTCGGTTTTATTTTTAAAGAGAGAAAATTGTGTTTTAAATAATAATTTTTTTTTCAAAAGGGGATGTTGCTTAAAAATTATTTATAAATTAGTATTTAAAATAAAATCTTAAAATTGATATAAAGGACTAGTAATTATGATTTGAAATTATTTAAAAGGATTTTTTCTCACTTAGTAAAATAAATGTCTTAGTTAGTTATGAGGCCCTCACTATTTTCCCCTTGTACTTGTTTTTCCCTATTATGGGTTGTTTATTATTTTTTTATGAATATATGATGTGGAAAGGGGTTGTTTCATGTGAGGGTATTGGAGGTATGGTGATATTTATTTTTTATGGTTATTAATACATTTTTTTATTATTTATTGATTATTTTCTCACCTCTACTTTATATTTTTCATGGGAACCTAGAAAACTAAGCGATATATATTGACTTATGATACCCTAATTAGTAAACATGCCATTAAGGTCCCCTTTTTATGAGATAGGATTAGGTGGGGAGTGCCAACCCAACAATGTTGGTGTGGGATAGTCAGTTGGATGGTATTTTTTTATGAAACCTAGGCCAAAATTTGTTCATGTGGTTATAGTCTAGTTAGGATCATCTCACTTTATTCCCTCGGTACTTTCCCATGAAATTTTTTCATTTATTAGTGGTTTATGCAGGGGATTATCTCCTTATTTATATACCCTTTAATTTTTTTTTGTGGATCTATTTTATTTTCTTAATTTAGTTGTATTATTTTGACATAGTGGTGCTCACTATTATTTTTCTTTATTCCTTATGATTGGGTTAGTTTTCAAAATGAATTAAAATGTGACTTTTAAGAAGTTTTTTTAAAATGTTAGAGGAAATTTTTTTCTTTAAATATAAAGGGTGTAAATAATGGGAAATGGTTTAATTGTGATTTGTTTTAAATTAATGTCTCTCATTCTAGGTTTTAAATAATTTTACTACTAAGTGGGGATCCCAATTTCTTTCATTTAAAAATGAAATTATTTGTTTTAAAGTGAGAGTATGTGGTTTTATTTCATGTTTGATTTTTTAAAAATGGAAACCATACTTTTTATTGGATTTAAAACTAGAAATTTTGAAATTTTTCATATAAGAAATTGAATAGAATCCTTGGTGAGATCCTATTGGGCCTGTTAGTCTACATCTTCTATATAAACTCATATTAATGTATACAGCCCTTATGTTTTATACAGGTTCTAGGTTTCATTTCAATTGGATAACATTTCTTTGGGTCTCCAATGGTGTGTTGGGATTTGGAGGTACTCAAGCAGTTTGGTTCGGGTTCTGTTTTATTTTGGTTATGTCATTATATCATCCAAGATGACATTCCTTTATTTGTATTTAGTTTTTTTATTATTCTTTGTTATGTATCTATTTATGGATGGTGTATGTTTTTTTATACAAGTGATTTTAATCATAAATGTTGGCTATGTCTTGTTTGGTTCATTTCCTTTTTACATCTTCTTATTTCACTTTTCATGGACATTCGATATACTAATACTCCATGCTGAATTTTAAAAAATGAATTATTGTATTTTACTCTGATTTTAAACTGAAAACATTCCCAAGTGAATTTCATTTGATGCTTGGGCACTAATTTTTAGCCTTTGGGGATTGGGAATTCACTTCAGTACTAGTGGTGAGTCGGATCAGATGGTGGGATGAGACAGCCCGGGCCGGTTTATTACACTTTCAATTCCCCCTTTTCAAATTTGAGGAAAGGAATACCATGACTTCCTCCACCTATTCTTCTTCCTGACTATCCTCCATGGTGAGATTATTCATAGCATTTAATGCCACCTCCTTAGACATAACCTTTTCTATAACATAATTATCATCATTTCTCATCACATATATGAAAAGAGTATTATGTAAACTATCCAATGTCATCTCTATTGGATCTTTATCTTCGAGTACAGAGACTTTTGAATTGAACTGGGGTGGAAATATTCTTAGGAAACACTTGAAGATATTCACGTCATTAAGGGATTCTCTAATATCTCACATGTCCTCCATATTAACATTTATCATATTAAATAATACATCAATGTATTCATTTAGGTGCATCCTCAAGTCCTCATACTTATTCCATATAACTTGAAATTTGGATTATTGTGCATTTAAGTTTTCTTCATAGTATTTATTAGATTTTCCCAAATATCATGTGAAGATTTACACAACATCACCTTTATATAGATTGTGTTGGAAAAATATCACACTAAAGCATTAATTCCTATGGTGTCAACATATAGTTCTTTAGGGTATCATTCTGATAACGCCCTTTGGTCTATACTGACTAAAATCCCACACATAGAAGTTGTATAAACATCCATTCCTAAGGATCATAAGTATTGAAGCATCTGATTCTTCCCTAGTTGAAAATTGTTTCCTTTGAAGATCATAATCCCTTTTTGATTAACTGTTTTCATGACTTCTATTGAGAGAGATTCATTGGCTTTAAACTTCATCTTTGATACCAATTTTTGGCCCCACTGGATTAAATACCCCGAGTGGGGGTGAATTAGGGTATGAATGATTAAAATAATTCCCACTTTTTATCTTTTTTTATCTTTAAACAAAACATTATTCCCACTTATTCTCATAAAATTATATAAACTAAAATGAAAGCATGAAATAGTCACAAAAATTTTACTTGGTTCACCCTAACCTGGATAATCTAATGTGAATACAAAGGAAAATTTCTAATGTACTAAAATTTATAAAGTTTTATTTTTTTATAATATTTTGAGTGGGACTGTTATCACTCCTAGTTTATAGTCATTCGCACTTGAGAACTCATTTTCCTCTCAACTTAAGTGAATGCACCACTCCTATAGAAGATACTTCTAATGATCTGTATCAACTAAAATTGTATCCAAATTAATATGGGTGTAAAATAAATCTCCTCTTCCATCCAAGAGATGAAATCCACTTTACCGCATAAGATTTTTTTCATGGAAATTTACTTCACAAATTGTTCTTCTCCACATATTTCTTGTAATTCAAAAACTATATATGCTTCATTAACTACTTGTTCTCCACAAATCATACCTCCTTCAAGGATGTCCTCTGCTTCATGAACCACTCCTAATCCATGAAAAACTTCTCCTTCATGAACCACTTCCCCTTTGCGAATTGTTTCTCCTTCTTGGACAGCTTCTCCTTCGTGAATAACTTCTCCTTCATGAACTAAACCTGCTTCGCAAGACACCTATGATTTGTGAACTGAACCTCCTTTACAAATGGATTTAATACTTATAAAAATTTATCTAGAAATTATATTTCATGATAAATTTTTATCTCTCGATAATGAAGTGTCTATGGGTCCTTATATAGGCAAAAAAACCTTAAAAACTCATTAATCATGAAATTACTATTCAACCCTTCACGAACTACTCTTCGCGTACTAATTTTCTAATAAGTATTCACATAGAGCCTTTCCCTTTAAAGTGATATATAAATAATGGTATTTTCCTGTAAATAATGTGGCCCCATTGTGAACTTCCTTTTTGGTTTAATTCTCTCTATGTGAATGCATACTCGTTATGTGAACTGGCTGACTTGGCCAAATTTCCTTCGCTGATTTTTCTACATGGCCACATGTACTTGTTATATGGTCTTTTGTACTTGATATTCATAAATACTTACTTTTTTGTTTTAGAAAAAAAAAACTTCAAACGTCTTCAGAACTTTTGGAATCATTTTTTCATCCTTCTTAGTCAACAGACATGTCATAACTTTTTCAACTAGCTTTGTCAACAAACACAACAACCCAAAAACCTCAAAACAACATCGAGAGTGATTTTTTCCCAACTTCAATACATGGTTAATTAATTATGTAAAATCAAAATAATATTTAAAATAATTTAAAAGTATAAAATAAATGATATTTGTGCATAATATATAAAAATACCACAAAGAAAATATTAATTTAGTAAAGATTTAAATTACTTACATTAATATATAACCATAGTTCAAATTACCTTCCTGGACTCTGTCACGAAGATTTCATTTATTGTGGGGTTTTAATAAATGTTTTGGGTTGAATTGACCTAGTTTGTATCAAGGAATGATCACCTCTACAAGATTTTGTGCAACTATTAGGCAAGTGTTAATGAAATCTTAGTCCAATATTTTAGGATTGTGGAGTCCACTCAGTGGATCAAGAAGCTATGAATTAATGTAGTTGGAAAGACCCACCTTCCTAATTACCTTCAAGTAATTTTCATTCATCCCTCATCTAGGATATTATAAGGGAAATATGGATCCTTTTCATTATAATATTCATGGAATAAGATATTTCAAATCCAATGGTTAGGGTAATAATGGGAGACTAATAAATAAAATTTATTATATCACATTTGGTAATCAAGATAAAATAATAAAACCTTCTTTTATGTTTTTTGTATAAAATGGAAAGTAATATGACCTCAAAATTATCACTATGATCAACATTAGAGAAAGATAATCTCTACAACATCATTAATGTCTATGAGTGGTATAGGCACTCACATCGTATTACACAAAGATCAGAAATTTTTCATACTAGAGTCCCCTGTTCCTAATGAAGATCCTTCTAAAGAGGATATTAAAAAGGAGTAATCTCTCATTTGGAAACATACAGATAATTATTTTGATGTCTAGTGCCTCATGTTATTATCCATAACTAGTGAGCTCCAGAATCTGCCTGAGGATATGGATACATACAGCATGTTGTCTCATCTTCATGATCTTTATTAGGAGTAGGCAATACAAGAGTGTTATAGGATATCCAAGGAACTTTTCATGTGTAATATTGTAGAAGTTTCCTCCTCAGATCCGCGGATCTGCATCGAGATGAACCCTGTGGTGAAGTTTCCTCCTTGGGTTCTTATCAGATCATTTGAAGGGTTCAAGTGGTGGAAGCGTTTGGTGTTTCATGCTCCTCTGAGGTTCTGTATTGCCTGTGGGTTCCAAGGCCATGCGGTGGAATTCTGTAGGAAAGGGAAGGGTAATATTTGGGGCTGGGGGAATTCTATCATGCAGTGTTCCCGTCAGTCGGGCTCGGCGCCTGAATCGGTGGCGGGTTCCATTATCAAGGTAGGGGTCCTCGACGACATTGGCCAGGGACCAGCCATCTTCATCGGCTTCGAGGGGATAGGAAGTCTTTGGCCCGAAAAGATCGGTTGAGATTTCAAAAGTTGTCGAGCCTGAGTCTGAAAAGTGGCTCACTTTTTCTGACGGGGCACAGGGTCCTTACCCTTTGTCAGAGAATATCGAGGCACCCAAAATATTACCGTTGGTTGCTGGAATAGCCACAATGGAGGTGATGGAAGGTAGATCGTATGAGGGTGCTGCGTCTTCGGTATCTCCTTCGCTTTTCAGTGGAAAGAGCAAAGCGGATGCTTCTTTTTCGCCTTTCATTCCTAAAGGATTATCGCTCCCAACTTCAGAGGTTTGGATTTCTTCCTTTCTATCTCAGGGATCATTGAAGATGTCTCTGTTGGCTGCATTTGAGTGTCCCAAGGATGTGCTTTCGAAAGCACCATGGGTTTAGTTATCCAAGGGGGTGGCGAAATGGCTCTGGTATCTATACTCCAAGAGGATGCAGCGCCATTGTCATCACCGGTCAGGGTGGGAACAGAATCTCCCTGTTGGAGGATTTAGATACCCAGTTGAAGAAAAAAGTCCTTGTCCCAAAGAAGGGTTGTTCATCAGAAGCCTCTTCTATACCGGTCACCCGCTCCATGGCCAGGGAGGAGTGTTGCAGAAATCTGTTTGTGCCGAGACCAGGTAGCAATGGCCGAAGGGCTAGGAAATGCTTCATGTAATGTCCTCGCTGATCATCTGGAATGCTTGGGGTCTCGGGGGCATGCAAAATGTGCCTTTATGGCTTCTGAGTCCAGGAGATGTAAGTCGTCGATGGTGGTCATTTTGGAACCTAAACAAGATCCTAACGGGATCAGTTTTTTGCTAAGAAGATGGGGTTTGGTCTCCACCTTCATGGAAACCCAGTTAATAAGCACATTTGGATTTTATGGAAGAACTTTCTGCAGGTCCAGGTGGTGCAGGTTATGGAACAATGTATCACTGTGAAAATCGGGTTCGTAGGAATGGAGGTTTTGTTCTCCTTTATTTATGCCAGTAATGATGTATTGGAAAGAAGGCTTTTATGGGAGTGTCTTGACTTGTTCGATGCGGCTGGATTACCTTGGTTTTTAGGTGGGGATTTCAACTCTATAGTAGACATATCAGAGGAGAAAGGTGGATCAAGGTCATACAATAATGGTATGCTTGAGTTTAATTCATTTATTTCTGGTAAGGGGTTGCTGGACTTGGGCTGTAGTGGGTGCAAATACACCTGGTGTAATAATCGCAAAGGGAGCAGTCATATGTGGAGTAGGTTGGATAGATGTCTCGCTAATCTTTAGGGATTAGAGTTCTTTTACGGGACCTCAGTCACTCATCTAACTCATGTTCTTTCATATCACGCTCCACTTCTGATGGATCTTAAACATGGGAGTTGGGAGAATAAGGCTTTCATGTACTCAGTTAATTGGCACAATGTGGATGGTTTCATGCATATGATGAAAGAATCATGGGAGCAAGAGACCGAGGGGAGAGCTTGGTTTGGGATGTCTAGATGATTGAAGTGCCTCAAGTTTGATATAGGTAGATAGTTCACGAACAAAACATCAGTGGATGACTCAGTGGAAGCGCTACAGGAAGAGATTGAATGATTGGAAGACAGGCTGCAACAGAGTTAGGATGACTCGACCTTCATGTTGGTATGTGACAAATGTTGTTTTCTAGCTCATAGGCTACGGAAATTGAAAGGGATCTCAAACAAAGGTCCAGGGCCAGATGGCTCAAGGAGGGTGATCGGAACAGTGGTTTTTTCCATGCATGTTTGAAGGATCGTCACAATATGAAACTCAACATCAGAATTGAGGATGGATCATTTTTTTTTTTTGAATGTTAATGTCACGGGGAAGGATGGCCTTGAATCACTTTAAAATGATACTGGAAGGTGGTCCTTCAGGTCAAGAGGGAGAGGGAGTCTTGGAATTAGATCAATAGGTTTTCATGGGGAGTTTTTCTAGAAAAATTAATGATGAGGATAATGATACCTTGGGGAGGTTGCCATCTGATGAGGAGGTTTGGGAGGTTGTTCGCAATTTGTCACTAGAAAGTGTGCCCGGTCCAAACAGTTTTCCAGGAGCCTTCTATGTGGCGGTGTGGAGCTTTGTGGGGTCTCATGTTATAGAGGTGGTGCAGGATTATTTTTGGGGGGTCACTTAACAAGAGTACGTGTTCTTCCACGATGGTTCTCATACCCAAAGTCAGAGACCCCTCCTCCATTAACCAATATAGGTTGATCTGACTTTGCAATGTTTCTTATAAGATCTTGGCTAGTGTTCTGACTCAAAGGCTGAACAAAGTAGTTCTGAAAGCTATATCTCAGGAACAACATGGCTTTATCAAAGGTAGGAGTATTCAAGGGGCGGTGGTAATCACTAAAGAATTGCTAGAGGATGTGAATAAGAGGGTGGTCAGGTCCAATGTGATTATTCAGGTGGACATGGAGAAGGCATATAGCAAGTTGGGATGGAGCTTCATAATCCAGGTGATGAGAAAGTTGGGTTTTCATGAATGGGTTTGCGATCTATGTTTTTGGTGCTTCTCTTCTCCTTGGCTAACCATTTCGCTTATGGGGAAAGGTTTTGGGTTCTTCCAAAATGTGAGGGGCCTGAGGCAAGGGGACCCTCTATCCTCCCTCTTGTTCATAATTGTATAGGAGGCCCTAACTTTCACAGATGCTTGGTGGAACGGAGAATTTTGTCGTATCATTCTCAAGCTTTGGATAGATCTTTCTCTCATTTGATGTTCGCTGATGATATTCTCATATTTTTGAATGGTAGGATGTCGTCTCTTAGGAATTAAATGCAGCTTATGTTGTTGTATGGACATCTTAGTGGCCAACAGGTCAATTCTAGGAAGATCAATGTTTTCATTTCAAAGAGATGTTCAAGAAGAAGGATTCGATCTATTCAAGACATTTTGGGCATCCAACATAATCAATTTTTGATGATATATCTTAGGGATCCTATTTCTAATAGTCGTGTTAAAAAGATATTCTTTGAGGATCTCATTAACAGAATGCTTGGAAGAGTTCTCAACTGGAAAAACAGGTTTCTCTCCTTCGGTGGCCATGTGGCATTGCTGAATAGTGTGATTTCTTCGATTTCAATGCACGTTATGTCTATTATCAATCCTCCCAAGGGTATTATCTCTTCAATGTAGAAGCTGATGAATAGATTTCTTTGGGATGCTTACTCCTCGGGAAGAGCTCATTGGGCATCTTGGTATCGGGTAGCGAAACTGGTGGAGGAAGGAGGAGTGGGTCTAAGGGATGTCTCGACTGCCATGCATGCCATGCAGGCGCGGTTGGCTTGGGATTTCTCTACTGGAGAATCGATGTGGACCAAAATTCTTATAATTAAATATGGAAAGAACTAGAAAGATTGAGACTCTAGGAAACTATCCAGGTTCGGGAGAACTGTATTGTTTCACTTGGCGGTCCTTTAGGGGTCGTCTCACTGGATGATCGGACAAGGGAATATTAATCTTTGGAGGGATAAATGGGTGGGAGAGAAACTATTTTTTATGTGCTGCCCCAAACCGAACATGTCAGTAAGAGAAGCAATCCATCACACTATCCTGATTGAAGCCATTCTTAACCCGAATCTGATGAATATTTTTAAATAGGTTGTTTTCTCTAAGGATGTTGATCATTGCAGCTTTACAGAGTCATGTTCTGGTTTCTTCAATGGACAGGACTACTGAAGGTTGATTTGGCAGGGAGGGGTTCGCGATGAGTGGGGATCATGCTTGTGGTGCAAGAAGGTCCCCACAAAGATGAGTTTCCTAGTTTTGAGAGCATGGAATAAAGCCATTCCTACTGAGGATAATATTCAAAGGAGGGGAATTAAGATGGCCTCTCGTTGCTACTATTGTAGTAACCCCCGAGCGGAATCGGTGATCCACCTATTTATCAAGGGTGAATGGGCAGTTAATCTTTGGTCTATGATGGATAAATGGGGTTCTTATAATTCAGCATGTTCATCCATGCACGAGTTCTTTGTGAGCTGGTTTTTGGGCACAGAACAGCAAACGATGGAGTAAGATCCGATGTATGATGATTGCAGTGATATTTTAGACTCTTTGGGAGGTAAGGAAAAAAGCAAGGACTGAGTCCCAACCACTGATAGCTTCCCTACATGTGAGAATGAAGACTCTTGTTTTTGAACTTGGTTCATTGATTAAAGGTGGGTAGCAATCCCAATGTTTTTGTAGTCTGCTCAATAGAACAGTGGCGTGTCCAAGATCCCAGGGGTGTTTGATTAGATGGAAGGCACTGGAGAACAGTTTCAAACTTAATGTTGGTGGGTAATTGATAAATGGATAGATTCTTGGAGGAGGCTTGGTGCAGGACAGGAATGGTTTGGTGGTGTTTGCTTATAGTAGTTTCCATGGACCAGGTAGTTCGTTAGAGGAAAAAGCTCGGGCGTTGCACACTGGTGTCAGGATTTTTAAAAATTTATCGTTGGTATGCTCAGAAGTGGAATCGGACTCTGAGGCTTTGATCTGGGATTTTCATGGGAAGGTAAAACTTCCTTTCCAGTTGACTTACCTAGCTAGAAGTTGTGGCTTAGATATTCCTAATGGATGTGTGGTTTGTCATATTCCAAGAGAGGCCAACTTTGCTACGGATGCCCTCTCCCGAGGGTGTAATCCTGATGATCCCTTGGTAATTTTCTCTAACCCGGGGTCTTTACCTAAGGAGTGTAACAATTTTGTTCAAGGGGATGCACTTGGGCTTCACCACTTTAGACCTCCTTGATTGTTTTCTTCATTGTAGGGAGACCTATCCTTTTGAATAATAAAAAACAATTTTAGATCGTAGAAGTTTTACTATATTAACCTCATGTAGTTAAGATGATTGTATATATTGATCATTTGATCATCTTGGGTTTTAATCTACCCGATGAGTTGTGCATTGATCTCATGTTTTCCTCACTACCTCGGAGCTTCTCTAGTTTTATTTTGAATTATAATATGAACAATATTGATAGGTCTCTCCCAAAACTACTCACCTTGATTCACTAAGAATATAAGGACATGAGGAATGAAAAACCTGGAGTCCTTATGATGGACATGAGGAAAGTAAAGGAAAAGGGTACTAAAACTAGTTTCAAGTTTAAGGATTATTCACATCGCCTAATCAAGAAGAGGAAGATCAAGAGGAAGCCTATGGAAAAAAATGCAGAATGTTTTCCATGTGTCAATAGTGGACACTAAAACAAGGATTTCACCTCAATGAAGAATCATGGGGAAGATTTAGGTAAATTTTTTATTTCATTTCTATAATTTGGGTATTAGATACAGCTTATGGTATTCACATTTGTATATGAATACATGAACCAAGGAGATTCAGGAAGGTTTCCAGAGGCGAGGTGGATCTTCAAGCTGCCAATGAATCAAGATCAGATTCATTGGCTATAGGATATTACCACATTACAATACCAACATGAATTATTCTGGTTTTTAAGAATTTTTATTATGTTCCTAGTGTTACTAAGAACATTATATTTGTGTACCATTTATACATGGATAATTTTTTATTAAAGTTTGTGAATAAAATATGTTACTTTTATAAAGATAGCATTCTTATGGTATGTCACATCTCAATAATAGCCTTTATATACTAGAATATGAAAACCAAGTGTCGAAAATTGATAATGAATCAAGTTTTCATGACTTGTATTACACCTAGTTGTGGTATCGCCAACTTGGTCCTACAAAGGAGAAGCATCAGACAAAGCTCTATCAAGATGGGTATTTAAATTCTTTCATAATAAAACCATTTGAAAAATGTCATTCTTTTCTGCAAGGTAAAATGACCAAACCTTCATTTTTTGTAAAGGGTGAAAGGGCCACAAAGATTCTTGAATTAGTTCACAAAGATGTGTGCATACCTTTTCCAGTTAAAGTTATAGGTGGATACTCATACTTTATTAATTTTACTGATAACTTGAGTAAACATAGATGTGTTTACTTAATGAGGTATAAGTCTGAATCCTTTAAGAAATTAAAGGAGTTTAATAATAAATAGATAATAATATTGGTAAGAATATAAAGAAACTATGATCATATTGAGGTAAAGAATATCTTAACCAAAATCTCATCGACTATCTTAGGGAGTTTGATATTATTTATCAACTCATTTTTCCTTATACACCATAGTGGAATAGTGTTATTGAAAGGAGGAAATGTACCTTATTAAACATAGTGAGTTCAATGATGATTCGTGCAAATATTCCATTGTCCTTTGGGAGATATGCATTATAGACCGCAGAACACATTCTAAACTAAATTCTAGCTAATGTAGAAAATGAAATACCATATGAGTTAATGTATGAGAAGAAATTTTTTTGTCGCATACTCATGTATGGGGTTTCAATTTTTTTTTCAAGGCCACTTCTACAAATAAAATATCACCTCGATGCATGAAGTGTACCTTTATCAAATATCCCAAGGAAACAAGGAGATTTTGTCTATATGACTAATTAGATAAGATTACAATATTGGAAAGAAAATTTGTATTCTTTGAGAGGAATCACATATCTAAAAGGGATAGTGGGAACAATATTGACTTTGATGAAGTTGATGGTCAAGATGCATAGAGGTTATCACAAGAACAGATTCCACAACACAATGTAGAAGTGGTTATTCTAGATACATAAGAACTATCTAGGAGCATTATAGAGGTTAGAGAACTAGAGAGATATGGTTTTCTATTCACTAAGGATGGTGACTCGTTATTGGTTGATAATGGTGTCCTGTAAGGATATAATAATTGGATCCAAAGTTACAAGATGAAAATAATCCATGAATTCTACAATGAATTCCATGTATCATAACTATGTTTGGGTTTTGTTCAATCTACCAGTAGATGTAATGCATGTTGGGTGAAAATAGGTATTAAATAAGAAACTGGACATGGAAGGTAAAGTTAGTACCTATAAGGTGTGGCTAGTGGATAAATGGTTTAATCAATTTCAAGGAATAGACTATGATGAAACGTTTTCACCAGTTATCATACTAAAATCCATTAAAAAATTTATTCCATAACAACTTACTATGATTATGATATTTGGTATATAGATGTCAAGATATATTTCCTTAATGGGAACCTTATGGAATATGTTTATATGACACAACTAAAAGTTTTTGTGATACCAAATGATTCCAATTATAAGATATTGTGTTTTATGAGTTGTAAATTTTTAGGAGTTTGAATTTTCAATTACTGGATAGATCAAATCTTTATCATGGGTACAGAAATGAATTATGATAGTTAGAATGTCTCTAAATAATGTTTTTAGATGAGGTTTGAGGCTCAGAAATTGGTTCAAATCTTTCAAAAGTGTTCTAGGGTTTGGGGCCTAGAGTTAGAGTTTTAGAAAAGTGTATCATAAGGTGCATAGTTAGTTCTAACCGTACATCCTAGTTTATTAATTTATGTGGTTTGATTAACCGTGTAAGGGGCCTAATACAACAATGTGATTTGGTGTTGAGTTGATAAGGGACTCACGTAGTTGGCACATAGTTTTTATAACCATTTTTTCAACCATGTGGGGGTAGGAGTGCCTGGGTATAATAGCTCTGCATGGTTGGATAATGGTTTGTAAACCATGTGAGGAACCTATGCAGCTTTATGGTCACTACTATGAATATGGATTTTATCAGCGCTAAAAATGGCCATTAACAGCGCTAGAAAAAGCGCTATTAATGTCGGCGAAGATAAAGGGGGGTCCCCTTTATCAGCGCTCCAAAAAGCGCTGATAAAGACCCCTTTTATCAGCGCTTTTTTTAGCACTGATAAAAATAAAAAAAATAAAAAATACTTCCAATCTCAGGGGGGGTCTTTTTACAGCGCTTGAGCCCCCCTTTATCAGTGCTTTCCTGCACCTCCAGCGCCCGCCCGCACAGCCTACACCCTTTATCAGCACTAGCCCTTTAAATCACCCTTGCACGTGCACCCGTGCCTCTACTCGGATTTGATCTTGAGACCTCCCCCCTGCGCACCTAAAGCCTTTGCCACTACCCTATATTGATTTGTTCTCTTATTCATGATATATCTATTTATTTATATATATATTTAGTTATATTTATTCATATAGTAATATATATTTATATTAATATATATAGTTATATTAATATATATATATAGTTATATTAATATATATATAGTTATATTAATATATACATATAGTTATATTAATATATATATATATAGTTATATTAATATATGTATAGTTATATTAATATATAGTAGTTATATAAATATTCATATATTGGTATTTTAAATAAAATGGATATTAGTTATTATTTAGATAAAGCTAATATATTTTATATGTAAATATGTTTAATTATTTATTTAAAAAATTTAATTTTTAGGTGTGAATATATAAAAAATATGTACATATAGTTATATATTTGATTATAAATAGTAGTGAATTATAAAAAAGGATAAAATTTCAAAGACATAATATCAATATGAATGTAATACCTTGGAATAAATTCAGTCCCCACCCAAAAAAACCAATAATACCCCCTTAAATGAGGCTGAAAATCCACAAAATATTAAAAAATCTGGGTACCCCGACTAAAAACTCAGTTTTTGAGGCCTTCTGAGCCTATTTTGGCCTCAAAAAACGATTTAATGGGGTTTACCCGGATCACAAAGATGTAGATCTCGTCGCAATCTTCTATTTGATATGTGGTAGAGCTCAAACGGACACTCGGATTAAAAGTTATGGCCTTTTGAAGTTCGAGTTGCGTTTTCAACATATTTTGGATCTTTTTTTAATTTTTTTAATTTTTTAGTCTTCAAATTGTTATTAAATGACTATTACTCCATAATAATTAGCAAATTATTAATTAAAAATATTTTTTTTAATTTTTTTATAAGCTATTTTCACTAAATATCTTATATATTAAGTATAATAAGTGTAAATGTACATTTATACTTATCTAAAATATATTTAAAAATTATATATTATATTTATATCAATATAACTATATAAATATATTTATATATTAATATTTTATTTATTTTATTTTTTTGAAGTCAACCCTTTATCAGCTCTTTTAAAAAAAGCGCTGATAAAGCCCCCCCCCCCTTTATCAGCGCTTTTTTGTTAGCGCTGATAAAGGGGTGGCGCTGGCCTTGCCCAGTTTTGTGGTAGTGTGTGTTTTGGGTAGTGGGACCACATAGTTGGTGGATGGTATTCCAAACCAGGAGATTCATTAAAAGGGGAAAATTATCGCCTTCTTCTTCCAACTCTTAAGGCGTTTTACCCCTTATCCTCCCTCATTTCACCAAGAATCTCCCTCATGCACACCTTCCTCCTTTTCCCTTCCTCTATGGGAGATATCCCTTGTTGTTGGTCAGAATCAAATGATTTCAGATTCAATGGAATCCTAGAGGTAAGTCTTAGACTCAATTATCCTCCTTTGTGTTATTATCCTTCTTATTCTAACTTTTATTTCACCAGTTAGGAGTTTTGGTATTGATTCTACTAGAGCATGGTAGAATTGGATAATGGTTATGGGGGTTTTGCTCTGCCTAGAAAGAGGGTTACCTAGGATGTTGTCTTCTCTTTTCCATGTGTCATTTTTTTGAGTTGTGTCACCATGATGAATTTGTAAAGATTTAATTCTTTAAATTGGTAAGGTTTTTATTTTTATTTTGTTTCTTAGGTATTATGCCTAGTTTAAGGTTGATGATGTGACGCATGGTTCCGGTGAGTGTTAGGCTGTGGTTCGGGTGCAATGAGCTTGATCGGTAGGGTTTTAGGATTTATTCCTTTGAATTTAATTCTTTATTTTATTTATATTTTGTTGAGTTTTATAAATTAATTATAATGTAATTATAATTAATTAAATGATGGTGTTTGGATGTGATATGGGGTCTTTGTATACCTTGGATGAGCTTGGATAGGCCTTGGCACCTGCTGTAGGCCCTCAGAATAAATGATTAAAGGATTCCTAAAGGTAGGTGGTCTTTCATACTTTATCTATGGAATTTATGTGTGTTTAAGGTATTATATGGATGATCAGTCTCACCCATGATAGTGAAACCTCTGATTAAATTATTACAATTAATTAAATAAATAAAATTGAACTGGTTGATTAAAATGGATGTATGCTAGGGGTCACTAAAAACCTATGTGTGGTGACTTTCTATATTGGGTCAGATATTCAATATTGAGATTCCTTATCATAACAAGTTGTGTCTAGAACTCTTAGGGGTTAAGACTTCACTTGGTAATGCATGTTGGCCTTGTGCGGGCTTAGGTGGATGAACCTTAGGAAGACTGGGACTGGGTAGGATGAGTGGACCATCCCAAACTGACCTTGAGCACTGAGATGGGACATAAGCCATATCATGAATGTTTTCATTATGGAAATACCCCATATTTCCAAAAAGGTGATGCTACCCTTATTATAATTTCATGGTTTATGACATCATGGTGCGTCGAGTGTTGACTCGAGACTATGACTCAATCTTATAGGGTCCCAAGAAGGATGCCTCTATTTCCATTCTTACCTAGAGGATCCTTCAAGGGATACATCTCTATGTATTGACCTAGGGGACCCTAGTGGGTTCCTCGATGTTTGACGAGCCTGAGCTAGTGCATTAGGGGTTTGGGTAGAGATGGTAGGGGGTGTTACCTTAGAACTCATACCAAATATAAAATCCCAAGGGGTTGTGGAAGTAATGATGGTTTTAAGAGTTTATCCAACCTAACACTTTTATTTATACATTCATTTAGATCTCATTGATACAACTATGATTCCAGACATGTTTCCTATAACTCGGACCATGGGCCTTGATATGATGTGATGCTATGATGGGGATGTCTAGAGTTACTTACTAAGATCTGGATTATGAGCCTTACTTGATTAAATGTTACCATCACTAGAATTCCCATTTTTCATTAGGATTCCTCCCTTCATAGGGATTACAAAGGTAGTTTTTTTATTGCATCTTAGAACCCCTCTAACATAGGTTGTTCCCTAGGATAGATAGCTTTCTAGGATCCAAGTGATTCCAGTGGTTTCTGGGTGTGTGAACTTCCCCCGATCACTCCTAATGATTGATTATTATCTCCTCAATCATCACCTAGAATACTCCCTAGGTATTAGTGGACACATAGTTACTACATTTACTAGACTTTATTGGGAGTAGGGTTGTTTATCCATTTATTGAATTGATCATGAGTTATAATCTTGATTCATGAGAGTATTCCCTATAGATCACCTAAGGTTAATCCCCCTTAGGGTTCATCCAAGATAAATTTTGTGGATTCCTGTAGACTATGACCTAGGAGTTAAATATTAGATTGGATTACATACAATTTGAGTTTGTAGGACACCTAAAAAATATCTCAATTCCATATTTACAAGATGTTAAGTTGCTACTTGGAATCCTTCATTATACTTATTGGAGTTGAGTATAAGTGATCCTTGGGTTAGGAAATGTATCCCCCTATAGTTATGTATCTTACTTAGAGACATTCTAGTGTTGGATTAAGTAGGTATGGTCGATTAGGATCATGAACCTATGGATCGACTGGATTACACATGGCTTGAGTGACATGAAATCCATCTCAATGCCCTTTTTTATAGGATTTCTAGGAGATCATGTTCATAGACCCAAGGATCAACTATGGATTTATTTAATTAATTTTATTTACTCTTTCCTAGTTTTTTAATGTTTAAGATGAACTTTTTTCTTAATCCCACACTTATAATAACAGACCTTGGTATCAGTTGTGTCTTAGTTTTTTCTTAGCATTTAGTTATTATTATTACTATTATCCTAATGAGTAGATCATATATACATACACTGCATTTACTAGATATGTATGGGGACATGTTGGTGGTTCCCTATTAAGTTTTATACTCATACCCTACTCAGGACTCCATTACACTGGGGTACCTGATCTGAAGTTCACTTGGTTTTAGGCACAGGTTGGGTTGTGGCCTGGGACTAATTGAGCAAGATAGATCAAATATGCATGGGGATATGGGTATGTGATAAGGCTTAATGTGGAAAGTATATCCATGTAATTTTATTTCTATATCTTTTATTTACTCATGTATATATGGCCATACCATTGGGTGATCAATGTTGTATGTATGATATGGCCATTTAGGCCTTTATTTCACTTCATTCGTTATTACAACCTTATTTATATTAATTTATTTTTCACTATGATTATTTACTTTTATGAATTATTTTTGGTTATTTTACATTTTTTTCTTAATCTAATATGGTGGCATAGTATCCTCATGGACACACCCTAGACCCTCACTACTAGTCAGATGCCTCTGGTGTATGGGAAGGTCTAACTGATTTAGCTATTGTTCATAGAGTGATTTAGTCCAAAATCTGATAATGTGGTACCATAGAATTTCCTTTCCTATTGTATTACTATTTTGGATATATAATACATGAGTATTAGGAATGTTCTAGAACCTGTGATGGATATTGGACTAGTGCATTGAGAACACTTGTTCTGGTAAGAAGGTATAGTTTCTAGAGATAGGGGATTGTCATTATTGATTTGTTATGTTGTAGTTTTTTATGATTTTCACTGCTAGTGATGTGCATGTGATGTGAATTTTAAGATTTATTATGGATTTATATCTCTTGGCCTATTGTTGAGAGGTCAATGATTGGTTTTGAATTTTGGTCGGCAGAGGTAAGAGATGTTTTTTCATGCATCATATTTGTCATGTAGGGACCACATGTTATAGGCCTATTTAGTGTTTGATTGATATTTATAATGATTGGGTTAACTATTTAATGTTTCAAAAACAACCTAAATTTATTTTTTCCATATAGGTTCTTTGTGGCATTCTACTCAGCTAGACAACCTTGTTGCATTCTTTTGTGATAGTCTATGTGGACTATGTAATGATGTGACTTGGTAATTGTGATGCCAATGTAGTACCTTCTATTCTTGAGGTGCACTGAAACTTGGTAGGTTAGAATGGGTACTTGGTGTTTTTCAGTGACTTTGATAGTTTGTTGGGGGAATGTGATGCCTTAGAGAGGGATCGTTAGGAGAACCTTGTTGACCTGGGTAGCTAATTCCATTTAAGTAGACCCTTTTGGGTGTATCCATTTTAGGTGTGGTTAACTAAAGATTCATAACAACCTATATGGATTTTCCAATCTAGATTTCTATGATATTTTAATTAACTTAACTTTTCTTTGGTTATCTATTTGGATCGTCTTGGTGTGATATCGATAGGTACCTAAACATTTATAGTGAACTAGAATATTGAGGGGGTATTACTGTATATGGATTCCCAATGAGGATCATTATCTACCTTATCATTGATATCATGACCCTCTAGGGAGCAGTCCCTTATGAGGATTCTTGGAGAGAATCGGGGCCCGGTAGGCCAATTCTTGTAAGGTGATTTCATTAGAGTCCTTACTTGAGTAAATAGTTATAAATGGGGTCACTTAAATGGGTTTCCAATTATAACTTAAAGGGTGTTTTCCTTTATAAATTGTAATTGAAAGCCTGTATGATTGAACCCATATTGATAGGTTTTTACCCTTATAGATCGATTTTATCCTTACCTCCCTTAGAGAGGGTTGATAGGTGCATTAGATATCATGTAATGGTTGAGAAAGAAGCATGGGTGACGCCTCGTGAGATCTAATCTTGGTGATTCATTTGATCTATGGGCTAGGAGGTTAGACCTAGTGACCTGATATAAGACTTGATTGGTAGGGATATGTGGGATACCTAGAGGCCCTTGGTTTTGACTCATACCCCTATGATTCAATGTTTGGTTTGATCAAGGGAAACTTACAAGAGGGGTTGAACTAGGTTTATGAATGCCTTTGTGGAAGTGATCTTGGTTGTATGATCGTGTTGATACCATATCATGGGAGGTGCTTGGGTATCTTGATATAGGTATGGTGATGCCTTCGGTTTTTGAGGAAGCACTAAGGGTTCTTGGGTATCGAGACTGGACTCGATGAGTAGGACTGTTTGGGTGCCTAACCCTATTTACTAGTGGTTGGGCATTTGATTTTTTAATTTCAAAAAATGACACCATGTGATGGGTTTTCATGGAATAAATCATGGAATAGGTGAGGTTCCTGATTTTAAAGAAGGTTTCCAAGGTAGCTCCTGACGTGTTAAAAACTGACATTCCATAGAGCATAGTCCACATGTTCTTGTTGGTAGATGACTTGTGATAATGTGATTCGGGCCTTGAACTGGGTGGTACGAGATGTACACCCATTGTGTATGGTGAGTTTAGTTCATGTTGGTGGTGCATGGTAACTATTTAAAATAGAACATCTATGAGAGGATGGGTATGGGATGAGGATCAATGGTTTTGAATCTGAATCTTGCAGGTGTGGTGACCTAGAGCTTTGTGTAAAGTAAAGTAAGTTCCCCGTGATAAGGGATATTTAGGAGATAAATCAAGTTTTGTGAGGCAATTGACCCTGGTTGAACCAGGACACACATTTTTAGGAGACGTGGTGTTAGGGGTTGGTTAAAGGAAATTATAGATTGGTTAGATATGAGTGTGGCTTAGGGAGAGAGATACACACATATTGATGGAATCTTATTGTACTATCATCCTAGATACAACCATGCCCAATATCTTTACATATTCTTGAGTATGCTGAGAGAGTATCATATATGCATCAATCTATCTAAATATATTTTTTATTTTGATGAAGGGGCTCCTTGGAAATTATGCTCAAGGAGAAGTATAAGGTAATCTATATGGTGGGGAGTGCACCATTTTCCTTTTATGGGTGGTGACCCTCATCATGAGTTGAAACTCATTGAATACTATGGGAACCATTCTAAAGAAGTAGGAATGGGTGATGGGTGATGTTTTCATTAATTATCAGGTATGATAAGGTTATTAAACATACTAGTCATTATGTCCCAAAATGTACATGTCATTTAATGATCTGAACTCTTATAAATTAAATCCCTTTTAGAAAGAATAAATGCCTTATCAAGTAATCTATTTATATAAAACACATTTCTAACTTTGGTTATTTTTGATAGTTATAGTCTGTTAGATTTAAAAGGGAATTAAGCATCATAAAAATTGATAATATATTCATTATGAAATGACTATTAATATTGGTATATTAAGGGTTAGGATAAAGTACAATTTACACATACGTAAGAAGCAATGGCCTTAAATAGTAGGATCATACCCTATGAATCCCATTTATCAAAGCTTCTGAGGGAGATAACATTACTAGGATTTTCCCTTGACCAATACCAAGATTAGATTCAATAATTAAAGCAAAAAAAACTATTTCTGGGAGAATTTTAAGCTCCTCGAGATCACAGTCTAAACCATATACATCGAACCACCCCAAGAAAATATCACCCCCACACACCTTACCCTTAGGGAATTTATTGGTGTAATAAAGGGTTATGTATCTAGACCCTAACTATATTAATTTGTATATTTTTTCTTTTTAATAAATCAATGATTATATTTATCCCCTTTTAATATTAATTTTTTAAATGTTTAAATAATGATTTTCATAAAAAATAGATTTTTGATATTATGAAACACAAATTATATTTTTGGGAAATGAATACTTTCAATCGAGACACTCCATTTTAATGAATTCAAGAATTTTTGAAAAAATTGAAATTTCAATAAAATATTATTATTAAATAATTTTTATTAAATATAAATGATGATATAATTTTATGAAGTCAAAAATAATTTTTATAAGGTTCAGAAAACTATTATTGTTAAAAATCAAGTATTTTTCAATAAATGTGGATATTTAATTTAAAAGTGTAAATTATTATACAAAGAGAATTATTTGGATTAAATATTATTTTTTAAATTTTCACTTTGAAATTTTCCAATAGTTATTTTTTCATAATTTTTGGAGATAGTCTAATGTTTTGGTCAAAATTAAATACGGTATAAATATACGGTGTGTATTATGACATCATAATGTAATATATTCCATAAAAGGTATCCATGATCAAATATTTATCTCCCCATTAAAATAATTTTTTTTAGGTTATTTTTTTAAATTTTATAAACCCTTAATGAATCCTCCAAAACCTATATTATATTTTAACATTTTAAAATAAATTCTTTATAAACATGACTCACTTACACATCACCAAGGGTGTTATTTTAATGATATTGGTTCTTAAAATTTTAAAATAATTAAAACCACTCCACTTTGGAATAAAAATGGGAAAAACCCATGGTATGGTTTGTGGTTTTGATTACTTTATCATATAGAGTCCAAAACCTAAATTTGGAAATTAATAAAGAATTATCTCCTTATTTTCTATATAAACTCACCCAACCTCCCTTTAATATTCACTAAAAACCATTGGATCATGACATTACTATTCAAATCCCTCTCTATATTCCTTTTAAGTTTTCCCCAAACTCTTAATAATCTCCTCCTAAGCTTTTAGAATTGTTCTCTCAAGGAAAGGGATCCTCTCCTTCTCCTCTTTATTCAAGAACATTATTTGTTTTATACCTTTTAATTTCCAATTGTTCAAGTTGGATTATGTTATTTCATATCCCTCTTACTATTCTTATGATTTCCAAGTTATTAGATACCCCTTTCACTCTAATTAATCCCTTTTATGAATATTTATGTACTGTCATTATTCTGTTGAAATTATTTTGGGATTTTTCATGCCAAAGAATTGTATAGTGAATACCCATCCCCATTTCCACTCAATTGTATTCAAATATATATACTTATCCTTCATTTATTATTTACTTCCATGTATGTATCTCACACTCCTTAATCATGGGATTAAAATTGATGAAAGATGTCCTTATGTTGTATGATCTATGTGGAACACTAATGAATGTACATGATGTGAATGTGACGGGTGGGACCGAAACTATATAGCCCTCTAATGTATTGGGTAATGTTTTAATCTCATGAGATACCGTGCATGGTGTGTTTGATTTTATCATAATAACACTATGTTATATTATCTTTTCATATATCCTTGACTAATGTTTATGATTCTATCTTTTAAGTTATTGCCACATTTCTATGTTGCCTTTATGTTATCATGTTATATCATACCTCATTATTCAATATTATGATTCACCCTCCTCTTATTCTACCTTGATATACCCCAAGGATAACATTTAATACTTTAACTTATGTTATTATTATTTTTATTCCCTTACTAGGATTTATATCTCACTAATTTCTTATATACAACCCTAGGTTATCCCGTGCAATTTTAGAAGAACAATGGAATTTTAGGATCATATTAAGGAAGTTTTCAATAAATTATTTTAATTATTGTTGCAAGTTGTTGTGATGTTTACCTAATTCCCAAAGACACTAGGATTCATTATATTTTTTTATAGTATTATGCATACCTTTATGTAATAAATCTTTAATTAAAGTATATAAAATATATGGGTTTTCATAGTTGGATCAGAGCTAAAGTATAGTTATTTTTGGTATTATGATTAGAATACTCTATTGAAATTCATAGGGATAATATTAAACTTATTAAAACATCTATAAATTTTGGTAAAGTATATATTAAGTGTTTTCCAAGAAAATACATCCCTATTTGTATACTAAAAGTGGATTTGACTTATGGCACCGAGGTACCTAGAGGTAATAAACCTGAAAAAGTGCACTGAGATGGACTCGATCATAACCCAGTTCAAAAAAATGGGTCTTGATGCACACTTATTTTGATATTCCTGATGGATATGATTTGTTAAATTCATAATCTCTTTATGAACCATTATAATGGGAATAATAATTCCTATAAAATTTTAATTTATGAAATAGAACATGGATAACTTAAATAGAACCCATGAAATACATAGGTTGAAGGATATATGTTATTTATGAGTTATCCCTTTAATGTTCATGGTTTCCCATTTATTTATTTAAATAGTTTAAAAATAATTTTCATCCCTAATTTTCCCTTTGTTTTTAGTCAATGTCTTGGAATAGAAAGAACTGAGTCAACAACCAATGCAAAGAACAATGTAATTACTACCCAAATAAAATTCCCAACCTGATAGGATTAGGAATCACAAACTCCATGAAAATACTTTCTCAATTGACTCAAGTTTTTATTTTAAACTTGAATAAGGAGGAACATATGAATCCCCATAAGAAATAGAAAATTGTAATTGATATGTTTATGAAACAAAGGCCTTAGATTTTCAATGGATCTTCTGACCCCTTAATCACAGAGCAGTGGATCAGCTCAATTGAAAAGATATTATCCATACTTTAATACTCTGAGAAAGAGAAGGTCATGTTATTTGTTTACCATATGGATGAAGAATATTTACAATGGTGTATGTTGGTCAAAAATATGAAGCCCAAGGAATTGAATTAAGTGATGAAATGGAAGGAATTCTGAAAAATGATTTTCAAAAAATATTTTCCTCACACTCTCTAACTAAAAATGGAGATGGGCTTCCTTAACATTAATAAAAAGGATGATGAATCCATTAGGTAATATAATGAAAACTTCAAAAGACTTTAATGATATGCCTCTAGATTTTTCATTTTTCCCAAATATAAATTTTACCAATTCTTTGGTGGGAAAAAGAAGAATCTATGAAAAATGTTGTATATTCAAAACTTCAATAGCTATGAGGAAATTGTTTGATTTTACCTCAAAGTTGAAATGGATATTAGATAATCTCAAGGGTCTCTTTGGTCTAGATAAAAGAAGTGGATAATGGATTTAAATTCTAGCAGTGAATTGGACAAATCTCATGAGGGTAATAAATTCTATCATCCCACTTTTCAAAATTGTGGGAATAAGTATCCCAGAAATTGAATGAAGGGGAAAGGAAATGATATATGTGTGGGAAATAAGGGCACCTATCTAGAGATTATTGATGGGAGAAAATAACCAATGTGATGTACTAAAGTAATGATTCATTTAACCCTCATCCCATTTTCCAATGTTTCAAATTCAAGTAACAAGGACACTATGTAAATCAATGCCCTAATCCAAGGGTTGTTGACAAAAACTGATGAAAAAATCCTCCAAGATCTAGAGAGAAAGGGTGAGATTATGAAATTACAACTGATGAGGTGGATCCCAACAATGAATTTGTGACAAGTATGCTATTTGTTCATTCAATAATAGAAAACATAATTTTTTATTCTAGTTTTATGCATTCTTTTGTATGCAAGTTTAGTAGAATTATTAAAACACCACCTCAAAACATGGAAGTCGAGTTATTAGTGAAGATAGAAAATGGGTGAATCATTGTATCCCAAGTATATAACTCAGCCCTTGTCCAAATTTGTAGACTGAATTTCCTTGAAAACCATGTGATACTCCCCTTAGCAGAATTTTATGCAATTATGGGCATGGATTGGCTTTCCTTATATAGATCTATTATAAATTTCCAAGATAAGGAAATTACACTCTGTATTTAAAATCTCCCTATGATTATATTAAAGTGAAAGGAGAATTATGAATATTATTTTGTACCATCATCTCAAGTATGGATATTATTTCCTTGTGATCAATCATGTCTAGACCAAATGATTGAGACTGAAGAAAATATCATTCATAATGACATGCCCATTGTAAGGGAATTCACTGATGTGTTTCTCAAAGAATTATCTAGTCTTCCCCCTATCTGTGATGTTGATTTATTAATCAAGCTCATACCTGAATCTTTTCTAATATACAAGAATCTATATTGAATGGAAGTTTTTTGAACATGATATAAAGAAAAAATTACAAGAGAATTTGGATAAAAGTTTTATATGCCCAAGTGTTTCACCATGGGGTGCATTGGTCCTCTTTTTTAAAGCGAAGGATGGGTCAATGAACCTATGTATTGATTATCGTGATCTCAACAAGATCACAATAAAGAAAAATTAACTTCTTCCATGGATTGATGACTTGTTCGATCAGCTACGTGGAGCCCAGTAATTCTCTAATGTGGATCTTCAATAGGGATATTATCAAGTAAAGGTGAAGAATGAGGATATCCCTAAGACTTATTTTCATGCATGGTACTTCCACCATGAGTTCATAGTGATTCTATTTTGAATCTCTAATGATCCAGCAATAATTATGGACTTAATGAATAGAGTCTTTAGGTATTACCTAGACAAATTTGTGGTAGTCTTTATAGATGATATTCTTATCTACTCCAAAAGCAATGAGGAACATGAGGAGCATTTGAATTCTATACTTAAGACTTTATAAAAGGGAATTTTATTTGTGAAGTAAAGTAAATGTGAGTTTTGGTTGAAGAAAGTAACTTTCTTGTGGAATTTTATCACCAACAAAGGGATATATGTTGATCCTTTAAAAAGAAAGGTAGCTGAAGGGTGGACCAGACCAAAATATATGATTAAAAATCCATATTTTCCTTGGATTAGTTGTGTACTATCATTGATTTGTGATAAAATTATCACAATTTTCAAGACCACTAACAAAGATTACTTGAAAGGGAGTCAAGTTTTTATGGACTGAAGAATGTGAATAAAACTTTAAAGAGATGAATAAGAGGTTAATCACTGCTCTTGTGCTCACATTACCCACTAGTGGGTAAGGATTTGTTATCTATATTGATGCATCCAAAAAAGGGCTTGGGTTTTGTACTCATGTAATATGAAAAAGTGATAACCTATGACTCCCTCTAATTAAATATCCATGAGTAGAACTACCCAACTCATTATCTAGAATTGGTTGCAGTGATCTTCGTATTGAAGATATGCTGACATTACCTATATGAAGAAAATTGTGACATATATATAGATCATAAAATCCTAAAGTATATATTCACACAAAATGAGATTAGTATAAAACAACAAAGGTGGTTAGATCTGATCAAATATTATGATTGTTCAATCCATTACTATCCAGGGAAAGGAAATGAAGTGGCAGATGATATAAGTAGAAAGGATCTTATAACCCTATCCATAATGAGGATTTAAATGGATCCAATCTTCATGTACATGAAAATTATATACATGGGAATAATAAAAGTATCTTTATATTACCTTGATCAAATAACTACTCAACTATCTATTATTAAGAGGATCAAGGAGGCCTAAAAAGATGATGAGTTATTATAGAATAATGTAGTGAATATTATGGAGTTTAAATTTGATAAATATTGAGTTATAAGGTTTGGAACCTGGATATGTGTCCCATTAAAACCAAAATTTAAGAGGGATATTTTGGATTATGTGCATATCTCATCCTTCTCTATTCATCTAGAAATCACTAAGATGTGTGAATATTTGAATAAAAACTTCTAGTTGGATAATGTGAATAGGGAAATTGAGGATTTTGTATCTTGATGCTTGGTATATTGACAAGTGAAGGTAGAATAAAAAAATAAGGCTAAAATGAAAACATTTCCCATATCAATATAGAAATGGGAAAACATAACCACGGAATTTTTTTGTAGGACTCCCCAAGACACCTAAAGGTAATAACTCCATCTGGGAGGTATTTTATCACCATAAAAAGTTGGCACATGGAATAAATTCATGAGGTTTGGAAAGAATAGAAATCTTAGTCCTAGATACATTGGCCCCTTTGAGATCTTTGACCGTACTGAAGAGGTTACCTATCGAATAGCACACCCACCTAACCTATCTCATGTACATGATGTGTTCCATCTATCCCTCTTGAGGAAGTACATATCATTCCCCTCACATGTACTAAATATATTGGTGGTTCCATTGGAGAATGATCTTTCATATGAGGATTAGTTGGTGAAGATATTAGATCGTAGAGATAAGATTTTACAAAACAAGACAACTCACCTGGTCAAAGTGTTATGGTTGAACCACAATTTTGAGTAAGCAACATGGGAACCATAAGAGGCAATGAAATATAAGTACCCTCATCTGTTTTAGTATATAATAATTTTGAGGGTGGAATTTCAAAAGGGTGGAAGAATTTAACGACCATAATTTTTATGAATGAAATTCCCTTTTTTAATGAATAAATGCCTTATCATGTAATATAATAATAGAAAACACATGCACTACTTTGGTTATTTTGGACAGTTATAGTCTGTTGGATTTAAAAGATAGTTAAGAATCATAATTATTGATGATATAACCATTTTATAGTGACCATTAATATTTGTATATTAAGGTTCATTTTAAAGTCCAATTGACATAGACAGAAGTAGTGGTGGCCTCAACTAGTAGGATCATACCCTATGAAGCCCGTTTATCGGAGCTTCTAAGGTATATATCATCACTATAATTTTTCCTTGACCAAGTCCAAGATGAGATTCAATAACTAAAACTCAAATGAAACCATTTATGGGATAATTTCAATCTCATCAAGATCACAACCCAAACCATATACACCGAACCACCCTAATAAAATATTATCATCGTACACCTTATCCTAAAGGGAATTCACTAGTTTAATAAAAGGATATGTATCTAAAACCTAAATATATTTTTTTTATATTTTTTTATTTTTAATAAAACAATGATTATATTTATCACTTTTTAATATTACTTTTAAAATGATTAAATAATGAGTTTGATAAAAATTAGATTTTGATATGATGAAACATAAATTATATTTTTGGGAAATGAATAGTTTCAATCGAGATAGTCTATTTTAATAAATTTAATAATTTCTTAAATAAATTATATTTTAATAAAATATTAAAATTAAATAATTTTTATTAAATATAAATTATAATATAATTTTATGAAGTTAAAAATATTTTTTATAAGCGTCGTAAAACTGTTATTATCAAAAAAAATAGTATTTTTCAATAAATGTGGATTTTTATTTAAAAGTAAAAATTATCATACTTATAGAATTATTTGGATAAAATAAATATTATTTGTGAAATTATCATGTCAAAATTATCCAATAGTGGTTTTTTCATACTTTTTAGAGACGGTCAAATTTTTGGGTCAAAATTAAATACTGTATAAATTTTTGGTGTATATTATGACATAATAATATAATATATGATATAAAAGGTATCCATGACCAAATATATATTTCCCCTTTAAAATAATTTTTTTATGTTATTTTTTAAATTTTATAAACCCTTAATGAATCCTACATAACCTATATTATATTTCAAGGTTTTAAAATCAATTATTTGTAAAAATGGCTTACTTCCACATCACCATGGGTGTTATTGTAATGATATCATTTCATAAACATGTAAAATAATGAAAACAAATCCACATTTTCATAAACCATGGGAAAAAACCATGGGACGGTTTGTGGTTTTGATTACTTTATCATATAGAGTCCAAAACCTAAATTTGGTAATAAATAATTATCCTCTCTTTTACAATATAAACACACCCAACCTCAATTTCTTATTCACTAAAATCCCATGAATAATTAAATTACTCTTCCCTTACCTTTCTATATTACTCCCAATTTTCCCCCAATCTATTAAGAAGATCCTCTCAAGATTTTAGAAATGTCCTCTCAAGGTAAGGGGTCCTCTCCTTCTCCTCTTTATTCAAGAACCCTCTTTGTCTTATGCCTTTTAATTACCAATTGTTCATGTTGGATTATATTCTTAAATGTCCCTATTACTATCATTATGATTCCAAAGTGATGATATACCCATTTCAATCTCATTAATCTCTTTTATGAATCTTTATGTATGGTCTTCATGCTTCCAAAATTATCCTATGATTTTTCATACCAAATAATTGTGTAGTGAATGACCATCCCCATTTACAGTCAATGGTATTCACCTAGATATACCTACCCTTAATTGATTGGTGACTTCCACATATATATATCACACTCATTAATCATGGTATTAAAAGTGATGAAATACACTTATGTCATATGATCTATGTGGTACACTTATGCATGTACATGATGTGAATGTGACAGGTGGGCCTGGAATTATATATCCCTCCATTGTATTGGGTAATGTTTTAATCTTGTGATATTCCATGTATGATTCATGAGATTTTATTCTAATTATACTATGTTATGTTGTCTTGGTGGTCATCCTTTACTTATGTCTATGATTCCATGTTTTAAGTTGTTTCCACATTCCTATATTACCTTTATGCTATCATGTTATATCATGCCTCATTATTCAAGATTATGATTCCCACCCATCTTATGCTACCTTTATATTTCCATTGTCTCACATGTATTATTTCACCTTATGTTGTGATTTTTTTAATCCCTTATTGGCTTTATAGATAACCCATTTCTTATATACGTCCCCAAGTTATCTCATGCAGTTTTAGAAGAATGATGGAATTTCAGGATCATGTTGAGGAATTTTTCAATAAAGTCATTATATTTTTATTTAAAGTAGTTATACTATGTATCTAATTCCAAAATACACTAGGATTCATGATATTTTGGGATTTTATTATGTCTAAATTTATATAATAAATCATTAATTAAAGTGTATAAAATATATTGGTTGTCATAGGGCATGGGATGTGGTAATCAGAAGTTGTTTCATTGGTGCGATGATTATGCTACACCTTAGATAGAGAGTGAAATGTCAGTTATTGGTGGGAACCCCACATATGAAAAGAGTTGTGGAACCTTGAGAATGATCTTTGGATGATTTTTTTTGGATTTTGTATGTTTTTGGATGAGTAGAACCATATAACACTGTATTTCTTGGTAAGTTATAGGTACATATTCAAATAAGGAATTGGGTAGAGACCAATTGTGGGCATCAGGCCTAGGATAGCTATGTTGATCCATGGGTATTGGATCAGTTATGCACTAGTGTTTGTGTTGTGGCATGACAATAGGAATGGATAGAGAGTGGTTTGTCTAGGAGATGTCACTAGAAATCGGGTATGGTCTTCGATGAGCATGCTCGAAATGACATCAAGTTCCTTAAGGTAAAGGATTTTAGAATTGGGTTTTGGTGATGCGTCCATGGTAGGAGTCTATCGTTTTAAGAAAGCTCAATTGGATATAGTTCAACTTGAGTTATCTATCAGTTATTTGTATGTGGTTAGTGAGTAACCACATCAGTCATTCCATTGGGATGAGATGGGTGTAGTCTAAGGCTTGGTCGAGGCTTTTCAAGGAAAATCATATACGACCAGGCTAAGCTGGGACAATTGGAATTTGAACATTAAGATCAATTGAGTACCAATATTAGTTTCCTCATATGTGATTAGTTGTAGAAAGTTTTGAAATATGTCATAAGTGTCATTAGGATTCTTGGGATGTGTTTTTATAGGTAATTCTTATGATGAAAGTACCAAGGTTCGGAATTATCCATCAAAATCAAAAACTTATAGTGGGGAGCACCATAGGACAGTTGATGAAAGAGATGAAGAAATGATTATGTATTAAGTTGGATAGGCTTTAGTAAGTTCCATATTAATGTTTTAGTGGTGATTATGTGTATTGAAACGGGTTTTGGCAGGTTACGCATTGTATGTTTAAAGTGTCTCTTAGAAGCGTGTTGGACATTCAAAAACACAACAGGCAATTTGATTAGGAATTCACAACTAGAGTCGTATGGTTTTTTCATTTTTATGATCATCAAGGCTTCTTGAGGATGAGAATTATTATGGTAGTGATTTTATAAGATCCCATGTTTTATGAGTTGGAAATTTTCAGAAGTAATTTAAATTTTCAATTATTGGATGTGTCAAATCTTGATTAGAGATTAAAAATAGAATTTTAAGAATTATAATGTCTCTAAATAATTTTTTTAGATGAGTCTTGAGGATTGAAAAGTGGTTCAGAGGTTTTGAAATTATTTTGGGGGTTTAGGGCTTGGATTTGGAGTTTTGGAAAAATGTAGCCTAGGGCGCACAGTTGATGCACAATTAGTGCAAACCATGTGGCTCAGTTTTTTAAGGAACATGGTTTGATTTACCATGCGAGGGAATCCAGATAACCATTTGTTTTGGCATGGAGGTTTTTAGGGACTTATATGGTTGGCGCACAGTTTTTCTGATCGTGAGCTATAACCGTGTGGGGTGGGAGTGCTTGGGGTAGTATCTCCACATAGTTGGAACATGGTTTGTAAACCATGTGAGGCAACCATGTGGTTTGGAGGTTTTTCGGTAGTGATCCCTCACAGTTAGCACATGGTTTTACAAACCATGTGGCATAACCATGCCCTTCAATAAATGGTAAAATTATTATTTTTTCCCTCCAACCCTTAAGGTGTTTTCCCCCCTTTTCCTCCTTCATTTCACCCAGTATCTCCCCCACACACGCCTTCATCCTTCTCCCTTCCTCCATGGGAGATCTCGCTTATTCTTGGTCAAAATATAACATCTTTAGATTCTTTGTAAACATAGAGTTAACTATTATAATCTATTATCCTTCATTGTGTTCTTCTACTTCTTCCTCTAACTTTGGTTTCATCGGTTAGGGGTTTTGTCCCTGATTCCACTGAAACATGGTTGAAGTAGATACTAGTGATAGGGCTTTTTATCTTCCTAGGAAAAGCGTGACTAAAGATGTCATATTCTCTTTTCCATGTTTCATTTCATCGTGGTATATAACCATGGTGAATTTTTAAAGCTTTAATTATTTTAATTAAATTGATAGGGTGTTTTCTTCAACATCATTGCTTAGGGATTATGCTCAATTCAAGGTTGAGTATTTCCACGTGGTGTTGGTGAGAATTAGTTTTTAGTTATGGTGACACAATATTAGATAATAGGTTTTAAGTATTTATACCTTTGAATTTAATTTTTTTTTCATTTATATTTTTTGAGTTCTATTAATTAATTAACTACTGGTGTTTGGTTGTGAGACAAGATCTCTGTATGCCTCAAATGAGCTTTGGTGGGCCTTAACACCTACTACTGACCCTTGTAATAAATGATTAAAGGATTCCTAAAGGTATGTGGTCTATCATGCATTCCCTATGTAATTTATGCATTATTATGGTAGTATGTGGATTCTTAGCCTCACCCTTGAGGGTTACATCCCCTATTTAAATTATTTCAATTAATTGAATAAATTAAATTAAACTAGTTAATTAAAAAGGTAGACACTAGGGGTCACTAACAACCCCTATATGCTAACTTCCTATCTTATACATGATGGTCATGATAAAGATTACTTGAAATAACAAGTGGCCTATAGACCTCTTGGGAGGTGATACTTCACTTATTAAGGCGTGTTGGCCTTATGCAGGACTAGGTGGATAAACCTTAGGTAGAGTGAGACTAGATTGGACGAGTAGACCATCCCAGACTGACCTTGAGAATTGATATGGTCCATGAGCCATCTCATGACCATTTCCATTATGTAAATACCCCGTGTAGCTAGAAAGTCTATGCTACCCTTATTACGATATCATGGGATGTGATGTTCTGGTGCGTCGAGTGTTAATCTGATATAGTGACTATGTCCTAGAGTGTCCCAAGAGGAATGCCTCTATTTCCATTCTAACCATAATGATCATACAATGGATACCTCTTCGTGTATTGACCTAGGTGACCCTAGTGGGTTCCCCAATGTTTGAACGACCCTGATCTAGTGCGTTAGGGATTTGGGTAGAGATGGTAGTGGGTGTCACCTTAGAACCAATACCAAACATGTAAGCCCAAGGATTTGTGGTAGTAGTGATGGTTTTAAGTGTTTTTCCAACCTCAATATTTTATTTATACAATCATTCAGTTCCTGCTGATGTAGCTATGATTCTATATGTGCTTCCTAGAACTCAACCCATATGGAATGATATGATGTGATGCTATGATAGGGATGGCCATTGGTACTTCCTAGGTTCTATCTTATGAGCCTTGCTTTATTGAATATTACCATTACAGGAAGTATGATTTGTTACTGGGATTCCTCCATGCATAGGGATCACAAAGGTAGGTTTTTGAGTGCATTTTAAAACACATATTATATATTATGTCACCCTATATTGCTGGATTTCTAGGATTTAGGTGATTCTAGAGGTTGTCGGGTGGGTGAACTTCACCTGATCACTCATGAGGATTGATGATTATCTCCTAAATCAATTTCTAGGATACTCCTTAGGGTTTTATGAATTCATCATTACTAAATTTCCTATAATTTCTTAAGAATAGGTTTTTTTATCCATTTATTGAATTGATCATGGGTTATTATCTCATTTCGAGATAGTATTCCTTATAGATTGACTAAGGGTCTTCCCCTTTATGGTTCATCTGAGCTCGAATGTTGTGACTACCTATGGATCAGGACCTAGGAATCATATATTGAACCGTATTATATATGAATTGATTGGTATGTGTAGGATGCCTATAAATTGGATCAATGCCTTATTTACATGATGTTCAGTTGATACTTGGAATCCTTCATTATACTTATTGGAGGTGAGTATGAGTGGTCCTGAGGTTAGTACATGTATCACCCTATGGTGATATAGATTTCTCATAGACATTTCGGTGTTGGTTGAAGTGGTTATGGTCAATCAGGATCATAAACCTAGGGATTTACTAGATTACACATGGATTGAGTGGCATGGCATCTATATCAATACCCTATTTTCACATTATGTCCAAGTTATTGGGTTTATGGACCCAAGGATCGAATGTAGATTTATTTTATTTACTCCTTCCTAGTTGTGCCATGGTTAGTCTAAACATTTTTCTTGATCCCTCACTAATTACATCTGACCATGGTATGACTTGTGTCTTAGTTTATTCTTAACAATTATTTATGATTATTATTATTATCTTGATGAGTATCTCACATATATATAAATTTAATTTATTGTCTATGTACAGGAATGTGTTGGTGGTTCCCTACTGAGTTTTTTACTCACACCATGCTTGGGCCTCCTTGCACTGGGGTACTCGAGCAGATGTTCACTTGGTTGTAGGAACAGGTGGACTGAGGCCTAGGACTGATTGGGTAGAATAGGTCGAATATGCATGGGTATATAGGTATATGATATGTCTTAGTTTGGTAATTAGATCCATGCACTTTTATTTTTTTTATTTTTTTTAATCTTGTATATATAGTTAACCCAATGGGCGGTCAGTGTTGTGTGTATGATATGGTTGTTTGGGCCTTTATTGAACTCAATCCATTATTACATCCTTGTTTCTATTTATTTCTTCTGAACTCTGATTATTTAATTCTATATATTATTGTTGGTTATTTTACATTGTTTTCTTACTCTAATATGAGGTCATGGTCTCCCCACAGACACATCATATATCCTCACTGCTAGTCGGCAACCTCTAGTGTATAGGGAGGTGTGCTTGAGGCCTTATTTCCAACCATTTTGGATGCTATTCATAAATTGAACCAGTCTGGGACATGAAAAGGTGGTATCAGAGTTGTTCCTTTCATGTATTATTACTATTTAGGATGTGGTATATAGGATTTTTAGGAATGTTTCATAACTTATGATGGATGTTGGACTGGTGTGTCGAGAACACTTGTTCCGATAAGAATTCCTGGTTTCTAGGGATATGAGGTTGTTGTTCTTGATATGTGATGTTATGGTTATATATTATTTTCTCTTCTATTGATGCACATGTGATGTGGAGTTTATGATTTATTATGGATTTATGGCTCGCAACCCATTAGTGAGAGAAAAATGATTGGTTTTGACTCACAGTCAACAGAGGCAATAGACTTTTGTTCATCAATCATATTTGGAACATAAGGTCCACATGTTATAGGCATGATATTATTTGATTTATATTTTTAAAGAATGAGTTAAACTATTTAAAGTGTAAAAACAACCTAAATAGTGTTTTCCCATATAGGTTCTTGGTGTAATTATACTTAATTAGAATGTCTTGTTTCATTCCTTTATGATAGGATATGTGGACTACATAATGATGTGACTTGGAAATGGTGACACCGATGTTGTACCTTCTACACATGAGTTGTAGAAACCCTTAGTAGGTCATAATGGGTAATTTTTTTTTTAAAGTGAATCCAATAGGTCTCTGGGGGAATGTGAAGCCTTAGAGAGGGATTTTTAGGAGAAAATTTTTGACATGGGTAGTTAATTCCCCTTCAGTGGACCCTTTGTGAGTATATCCTTTTTGGGTGTGGTTAACTAAAAATTCATAAAAACCTACATGGAGTTTTCCCATCTAACTTGATATGATATTTTAATTAATGAAACTTTTCTTATTTTTATCTAGTCGAATCATCTTGGTGTGGTGTCGATACATACCAAAACATTTATAGTGAAGCAGAATCTCAAGAGGGTACTACCATATACATATGCCCAATGAGGATCAACTCAGTATCTCCCTTCTCATTAATATCATGACCCTCTAGGGAGAAGTCCCTTATGAGGATTCTCAAATTGGATCAAGGCCTAGTAGGATGATACTTGGTAGGTGATGTCATTATAGTCCTTCCTTAAGTAAATAATTATCAGTGGGTGTCACTTAAATGGGCGTCCAATTACAATTTAAATAGTGTCTTACTTTATAACTTTCAATTAACAACCTGTATAATTGAACCCATGTTGATAGTTTTTGACCCTCATAGGTTGAAGTTATCCTTACCACCCTTAGAGAGGGTTTACAGGAATTTTAGATGTCATGTAATGGTTGAGATAGGAGTGTGGGGGATGCCTCATGAGATGTGACCTTGGTGTTGCATTTGATCTATAGGCTAGGTGGTTGGACCTAGTAACCCTGATATGATACTTGATTGGTAGAGCTAGGTGGGAGACCTAGAGGCCCTTAGTTTTGACTCTAACCCTTGTGAGTTGGTGTTCAGTTTGATCAAGGGAAACCTGTAAGAGGGGTTGTCTAGGGTTTATGAATGCCTTTGAGGTAGTGAGCTTGGTTATGCACTCTTGTTGAGACTAAATCACGGGTGGTTCTCGAGTTTTATGATATAGTAAGGGTGATTCCTTTGGTTTATAATGAATCACCAAGGGTGCTTGCATATCAAAAATAGCTTGAGAAGTAAGACTTTTTGAGTGTTTGGCTATTTTAACTAGTGGTTGTGTGGTTGATGCTTTAGTTTTGGAAAACAATATCATGTGATGAGATAACATGGAATAAATCATGGTATAGGTGAGGTTCCCTCTTTTGAAGAGGGGTTCCATGGGAGCTCCTGGGATGTTAAAAACTGACGTGATAGGGAGTACAGTCATCTTGTCCTTACTGATGGATGAATCACAGGAATGTGAGTCAAACCTTGAACCAGGTGGTATGGGATGTACACCCACTGTGTATGGAAAGTTTAGTTCATAGCTATGGTGCATGATAACCACTTATAATGAAAAATTTTTGAGTTACCAAGTACAAGATGAGGATCAATGGTTTTGAATATAATTCTTGCGAGCATGGTGACCCAAAGCTTTGGGTAAAGTAAAGAAATTTCCTCATAATGAGGGTTATCTGGGAAATAAAGTAGGTTCCTTGAGGCAGTTGACTCGTGGCTAGACCTAGACACACATTGTCAGGAAACATGATGTCAGAGGTTTGTTAAAGGCAAGTATATCCTAGTTTGATGAGAGTGTGTATCAGGGAGAGCAATACACAAAAATTGATGGAATCTTAATGTACTCTCATCTTAAAGATGATCATGCCCCATATCTTAACATCATCTTGAGTGCTCTTAGATAGAATCAATTATGAGTCGGTCTATCTAAATTTATTTTATAGTTTAATGAAGGGACTCCTTGGAAATTGTTCTCAATGAGTAGTATAAGGTAATCCATATGGTGGAGAGTGCACCATTGACCATTTGTGGGTGGTGACCCTTTTTGTGATTTGAAACTCAGTGAAAACCATGGGAACCATTCTCAGGCAGTGGGAACGTGTGATGGAAGATGTTTTCATTAGCACTCAAGAATGAGTAGGTTCTTATCCATACCAATCATTATGTCCAAAAATATGAAGGTCATGGGTTGTGGTAATAAAAAGTTGTTTTGTTGGAGTGATGACTATGTTGCTCATAATGTGGGAAGTGGAATGTTGATCATTGGTGGGAAACCCTCATGTGATAAGGGTTGTGTAAACTTGATACCAGTCATTGGAATGTCATTTTGTATTTCAGATTTCATTGGATGAGTGGAACCGTGTACGTAGGGATTTCTCAGTAAATTATCAGTACAAGTTTGAATACAGACTTGGGTGGAGACCAAGTGCAGACATCAGGCCCGAGATATCTTTATCAATCTAGGGGTATTGGATCAAGTATGCACCATGGAAATAGTAATGGACATGGGATGTTTCGGTTGGGATACATCACCAAAATTCGGGTATGGATTTGATGATCATGCTCAGAATAACCTCAACACACCTTGAGGTAAAGGCTTTTGGAATCGGGTTTTGGTGATGTGTTGATGGTAGGAGTTGAGCATTTCAAGAAAGGTTGTATGGAGATAGTTTTACATGAGTTCTCTCTCAGTTTTTTATATGCAGTTGGTGAGGAACGGCATCGAGCATGCCATTAGAATGAGACAGGTGCAGTCTAAGGGTTGATCAGAGATTTTCAAGGAAAAGTTGACACGGCCATGCTAATTTGGGTTGATTGAATTTCAAATGTTAAGATCAATCAAGGACCAATAGAAATTTCCCCATGTGTGGTCGGGTATAGTGAGTTTAGAAATATGTAGGAAGTGTTGTTAGGATACTAGGTGTAACGACCTAAACTTTCATTAATGTAATTTCCTCTTGATCTAATTAAATGTCTTATTATGGATATATAAAATGTTAATTTCATTGGTTTTATGTTTATAGATTTTAAAATACCATTATGAATTGTGACCATTGCTAATATAGCCGCTGAACAGTTATCACATGATTAGTATAAATATAGGGCTTTAACAAATCCAATTTACACAGACAAAGGAAGCGATGGCCTCATCCAGTAGACTTGCCTCATACGAAGACCATTTGTCATAGCTCAAAAAGGAGGTGGTTTCATTGGGATTTTCTCTTGACCAAGCCCAAGCTGAGCTTGAATACGTTAAGCTTGATCGGAACCGACTACGGGAGAAGTGGAAGTTAATAGAGATTACCACCCGAGCAATGTTATCTGAGCCACCCCAATAGTTTTTCACCATCGCACACCTTACCCTTCAATCTTATACAGGTGTTATACGGGTTTATATAACAATACCCTAGCACTATGACTATGTACATTATTTTTTTATAAATAATGTGCATTCATTTTATTATTGTTACTTTGTAAATAGTTTTTAAAGCACAAATAGTATTCAACTAAGAAATCTATTTTGATGAATTAATGGATTTTTGAATTCAATAATATTTTAATAAATATTATTATTATTAAATTACTTGTTATTAATGATCATATAATTTTATGAATGCAGTTGTAATTTTTATTAAGGTTTGAAAGCTGTGTTTGTCAAAACCCGTGAATTTTTTATAAATATCGGTTTTTATTTTAAAAGTAAAAATTCACATATTTAGAAAATTATTCAGATAAAATGAATATTATTTTTGGAATCAGGACTTCGAAATTATCCAACGGTGAATTTTTCATAATTTTCTGAGATAGTCAAATTTTTGGGTAAAAATTAAATATCGTTTAAATATATAATGTGTTTTATGACATCATAATGACCCAATAGTGATGTAATAAAATACTAAAAACATTATGTTCGTCCAATATATGTTTTATAATTAAAATAATGTTATTTTATATTTGTTTGATTTATTTTACAAAGCTTTAGTGGACCCTCCAAAACTTATAAAACATTTTGTCTTTTTAAATTCTTTTCCTTGAGAGTGTGAATCACCTCCACATAAAAAACCCTATTATTTTAATAATTTAGTCCATTGGCCTTATAAAATATTTTTTTACAATACTCTTTTGAAAAAACCATGGTCTGTTTTGTGGTTTTGATTAGTTTAATGTGAGGTGTCCCAAACCTAAATAATAAAGAATTCCCTCTCCTTTCCTATATAAACCCACCCAAGCTCCCACTTCCTCTTCAATCAAAGCCTTTTGAGTTCGAAAAACCCCTGAAATCATCTCTCTATAATCCTCCCAAGGTTCTCCAAGCTCCCAATAATCCTCTCTCAAGCCTCTCTCAAGCCTTTGGGATCACACTTCCAAGTAAGGAATTTATTCCTTTCTCTTTTTTGTCCAATTTTCTTTAAGTTGTTATGTTCTTTTGTTTTCAATTAAAAATGTTGGGGTATGATTTATCACCTCCTCCATACTTCCCTCTTTATTTTAAAATTATGGGAGACCCCTTTATCTCTCATTAATGTCTCCCATGTACACCCATTACCATGCCGAAATTTTGTGAGGGATTTCTCTCTCCTCTTTTACATCTAAGTAATTATTTTGAATTATGCATCTAAATTCCATTAAGTTTGTTGGGAAATGTATCTATATGACTTCATTACTGTCCATTTCATGTAAATATGATGATACACCCCTTTCTCTCTCACCAACCATTTTTATGAGTTCTTATTTCATGTCGTTATGCTGCCAAAATTGCACTTTGATTTTCCAAGCCAATGTCATTGTGTAGTGAATACCATGCCCATTTATCTATCAAGGGTATTCAACTTTATAAACATTTACTTATTTATTATAAAGATTAATTTATTTATTCCACATCCCTTTATCATGAAATAAATTATGATGATTGATTCCATGTCGTATGATCCATGTGGCACACTTATGCATGAAATGAAATGTTTAAGAAGGGTGTGCCCTGATAGCGCTCCAATGCATTAGGTAAAGTATAATATCATGATATGTCATGTGAAATGAGTTTTGACTCATGATAATTCAATTTCAATGAGTTTTTACTTGTGCTTCATGTCCAATGAGGGTTTACTCATGCTCCATGTGAAATGAGCCTTGGCTCATGCTAATTCCATGTTAAGTGTTGTTGCCACATTTTCATATTATGATTATCATGCTTTATCATGCCTTTATGTTCATGTTTCTCTTTTGATCCATTGATATGTCTATCTTATAACATGTATTTTATTCCTCATGTTATTCCATGTTTATTCCCTTACTGGGATTTATAGCTCACCCTTTTCTTATGCATGTCCTCGGGTTATCTCATGCAATGCTAAGTATGAGGGAATGTAGTGGTCATGTAAAGGAATTCTTCAATAAAGATGTTTTATTTTATATTTTAAGTTGTTATTTAATGATCCTAAGCCCCAAATACACTATACCTCTCGATATTCTATGTTGTATCAAGTGAAGTTTATGTAATTAATCATGTTTTAGTGTGTAATAAAGAACAGGGTTGTTATAGTTGGTATCAGAGGATAGGTTTAGTTATTTTTGGGATTAGGATTAGAAAACCCTAGTGAAGACTTAGATAAAAGAATAAGTATAATAAAAACATCCTTAAGTATTGGTGAGTATTGAGTAAGTGGTTTATCAAGAAAATACATCCTTGTCTGGATACAAGCAGGTAGAGCCGGATCTGGCACAGATGTATCCTAGGGGTAAAACCCAAAAACACTGCTTTGAGTTAGACTCAAATAGGAACTGGTGCACTACAACGGGCCTTGCTACACTCTTGGTTACGACACTCCCGGGTGATATTATTTGGTAAATTCATAAGCTTAGTATGAACCCTTATTAAGGGAATTAAAAAAATGACCCTAAGAATATATGTTACAAATTAGATCATGAATATCATAGATTGAAACCTATGGATTCATAAATTAAGGAAATAAAAGTTATTTATAAGTCATAAATTTTTTCCTTGGATTACCCTTTATGTGTTACCCCTAACTTTCCTTTTATTCCAGTCAATGGATAGTAATAGGAGGACTTGGGCTAACAACTGATATGAAGATCAATGTGATGATTGTGCTAATGAGATGCCCAATCTGATGAGAGTGGGAATTGCAAACTTTGTCATGCTTCTCTCTTAGTTAACTCAAGCTTTGAATAGAAACATGGGTCAAGAGGAACGTTCAACCCCCCTAAGAAATAACAAGTCACTATCGAGAGCTTTATGAGACAAAGGCCTCTTACTTTTAATGGACCATATGATCCCTCAATCGTCGAACAATGGATCAATTCCATTGAAAAGACCTTCTTCATCCTTAAATATTTTGAACAAGATAAGCTTATCCTGGATTATTATCGTATGGAGGGTGAAGCTGATCAACGGTGGATGTTGATCAAAAATATGAAGCCTGAGGATGAGATCAAGGCGTTGTAATGGAAGGATTTACAGAAGATGTTTTTTGATAAATATTTTCTGTGCACCCTCCAACTTAAGATGGAAAGGGACTTCCTTTCCCTTAAGCAAAAATATGATAAATCTATCAGAGCTTACAAGGAAAACTTCACAAGGCTTGCACAATAAGCCTCTGGATTTGTTTTTACCCCTGAATGAAAGGTTGACCACTTCTTTGGTGAGTTGAAACCCAGGCTTAGGAAAGTCTTGGTGATCCGTGACTTCGACAAATATGAGAAAATTGTCTGATGTGCCCTCAAGGTCGAAATGGAGATCAGAAAATCTCATGGGTATCATGCGGATAAGAAGTATGAGGTGGGCTTCAATACTGGTGATCTGATGGATAAATCCAATGGTGTTAAGAAGATATAGCACCCCACTTTCCAAAGGTGTGGAAAGAAGCACCCCAAAAATTTCCTAAAGGGGACGAGGAAATTCTTTATATGTGGAAGATAAGGGAACCTAACTGTTAACTTCTAAAAAGAAAAACCTGCGGCTGAAACAAAGGAGAGGAACGCTTCGTTCGAACCTCAACTCCTTGTTCATTTCTATAACTGCAAAGAACTAGGGCATCTTACAAATCAGTTCCCTAAGACAAGGGTTTTTAGAGGCAACCAATAACCTTCAAGGCAGCAAGGGAGATTTTTTGTCATCACTACTACTGAAGTGAACCCCGACAACGAAGTGGTGATAGGTACGCTATCTATTCATTCAAGAATAGAAAACGTACCTTTTGATTCAGGTTCTACGCATTCTTTTATATCCAAAAAGAATAGTAGAATAATCCCAGCACCACCACAAATCATGGAAGTAAAGATGTCAGTGAGTACGAAAAATAGAGAAATCATTGCATCTCATGAATATAACTCCTCCCCTATCATAATCTGTGGATTGAATTTCTCGAAAAACCTCATCATACTCCCTCTAGTGGAATTTGATACAATTCTTGGCATAGATTGGCTTTCCTTATATAGAGCTAGCATAAATTTCTGTGAGAGGGAAATCACTCTCCATGTGGAGAATTGACCCCCAATTTTATAAAAGTGCAAGGAGGAAGATGAATCTTCTTTATCTATATCATCTCAAGTGTGGATATTATTGCCCTATGATCACGTGTATCTGGCTCAGATAATTGAGTCTAAGGAGGCAACCATCCTTGAAGACATGCCTATTGTGAGGGAATTTGCTGAAGTGTTTCCTGAGGAATTGATTTGTCTTCCTCCTAAAAGAGATATTGAATTATCAATTGATCTTATACATGGGGCATTTCCAATATCCAAGACTCCATATAGAATGGTTGTTGTGGAGCTTGAGGAGCTAAATAAACAACGATAGGAGAATCTGGATAAAGGGTTTATATGCCCCAAGTGCTTCACCATGGGGTGCACCAGTCCTCTTTGTCAAAAAGAAAGATGGTTCAATGAACCTTTGCATCGATTATCGTGAGCTTAACAAAATCACGATAAAGAACAAGTATCCTCTCACACGAATCGATGACTTGTTCGATCAGCAGTGTAGAGCACAATACTTCTCCAAGGTGGATTTGCGGTCGGGATATTATCAAGTAAGGGTGAAGAAGGAAGATATCCCCAAGACTGATTTTCATAAAAGATACGGGCACTATGAATTCATAGTAATGCCTTTCGGATGCACTAATGCTCCAGCAATCTTCATAGACTTGACGAATATAGTCTTTAGGGATTACCTCGAAAAAAATTTGGTAGTCTTTATAGATGATATTCTGATATACTCCAAAACCAAGGAGGATCATGAGGAGCATCTAAGAACTATACTAGAGACCTTGCGGAATGAGAATCTCTGTGCAAAGTATAGCAAGTGTGAGTTCTGGTTGAAGGAGGTCTCGTTCTTGGTCCATATCATCACAAGAAATAGGATATCTGTGGATACCTCTAAAACATATGCAATTGAGGGATGGTCAAGGCTAACATTGGTAATAGATATCTGTAGCTTATTGGGGTTAGCTGGATATTATCAATGATTTGTGAGAAATTTCTCACGATTGTCCAACCCTCTTGACAAGCTAACTCGGAAGGGAGTAAAGTTTTCTTGGAGTGATGAATGTGAATAAATCTTCAAGGAGTTAAAAAGGAGGCTTATCACTACGCTCATGCTCACTTTACCCATAAGTGGAGAACTTTTTGTGGTATTCAGTGATGCTTTGAAAAAGGTCATGGGCTGTGTGTTGATGCAAAATGACAAAGTCATTGCCTATGCTTCAAGGCAATTGAAAGTTCATGAGCAGAATTATCCAACACATGATTTGGAGTTGCCTATGGTGATATTCTCTTTAAAAATTTGGCGTCATTATCTCTTTGGGGATAAGTGTGAAATATATACAGACCACAAAAGCCTCAAGTATATATTCACACAAAAATAGTTGAACATGTGCCAACGAAGATGGTTATATTTGATCAAAGACAATGACTACTCAATCCATTACCACCCTGGGAAAGAGAACAAGGTGGAGGATACTCTAAGTATAAAGGACCCAACAATTCTATCATTGATGAGAATTGATAAGGATCCAATATTCTTAGACTTGATGAAGATGGACATGGGAATAATAAAGAAGGGAATGTCATCAATCCTTTAACAAATGATTGCTCAACCATCTCTTTTGGAAAGGTTAAAGGATGCTCAAAAGGATGATATGGGAATTCAGAAGAAATTGGAAGCTATCAAAAAAGGTAAATCCTTAGAGTTCAATGTTAATGAAGAAGAAATTATGATATTTGGGAAAAGACTATGTTTTCCATAAAGTCTAGAGCTGAAGAAGGAACTTTTGGATGATACACATAGTTCAAATTTCTCTATTCACCCAGGAAACACAAAGATGTATCGAGATCTCCAAGAGCATTATTGGTGGGATAATATGAAGAAGAAGATCACTGAGTATACATCAAAGTTCTTGGTGTGTCAGCAAGTAAAGGTAGAGAGGAAAAATTCTAAGGGGATGATGCAACCATTACCCATACCAGCATAGAAATGGGAGAACATCACTATAGAATTTTTCACCGGACTTCCAAAGACATCCAAAGGAAATAATGAAATCTGGGTTATTGTGGATTGTCTTAAAAAGTATACACACTTCATTAAAATTAGTGAGGATTTCTCATTGGATCAACCAGCACAGATATATATCAGGGAAGTTGTAAGGCCGTATAGAGTAATACTATCTATTGTATCTTATCGAGATCCAAGTTAAGTTTTAGGATATTCTTCAACATGCTCTGGATACTAAACTGAACTTTAGTACGGCCAATCATCCTCAAACTGATGGATAATCTGAGTGAACTATTTAAACACTGGAGGATATGTTAAGATCATGTTCTATGGACTTTAAAGGAGGGTGGGACCAACATCTTCCAATGGTTTAATTCTCCTAAAAAAACAATTTCCACTTGAGCATCCAAATGGAACCTTATGAAGCCCTATATGGGAAGAGGTTCAGAACATTGGCATGTTGGGATGAATTCGGTGAATTTAAGCTGTTAGGACTAGAAATGGTTGAAGAAATGGTGGAGAAGGTGAAAACCATTCAGCAGCATATCAAGGTAGCCCAGAGTCGACAGAAGAGTTATGCAGATAATCATCGACAAGACCTTGAGTTTAAAGTTGGAGACATTGTATTTCTATGCATATTACTATGGAATAATTTCATGAGGTTTGGAAAGAAAGGGAAGTTAAGTCCTAGGTACATCGGCCCCTTTGAGATTCTTGATCGTGTCAGGGATGTGGCCTATCGACTAGCACTCCCACCTACCATGGCCAAAGTACATGATGTCTTTCATGTATCCCTCTTAAGAAAGTACATACCATACCCTTAACATGTACTCTCTTCATAGGTAGTACAGCTAGAGGATGATATTTCTTACGAGGATCAACCAGTGAAGATCTTAGATCGTAGGGAAAAAGTCCTACGAAATAAGACAATGCCTCTCATGAAGTTGTTGTGGAAAAACCAAAAGTTTGAAGAATCAACGTGGGAATTAGAGGAAGTGATGAAGTAAAGTTACCCACATCTATTTTAGCGTGGGAAAAGGAAATTTCTAGGGTGAAATTTCTTAAGGAGGGAAGATTGTAACGATCCAAATGTTCATTAATGGAAATTCCTCTTGATCTAATTAAATGTATTATTATGGATATATAAAATGTGAACTTAATTGGTTTTATGTTTTTGGATTTTAAAATACCGTTATGAATTGTGACCATTGCTAATATAGTCTCTGAATAGTGATCACGTGATTAGTATAAATATAGGGCTTTAACAAATCCAATTTACACAGACAAAGGAAGTGATGGCCTCATCCAGTAGACTTGTCCCATAAAAATCCCATTTGTCAGAGCTCGAAAAGGAGGTGGTGTCATCGGGCTTCTCTCTTGACCAAGCCCAAGCCGATCTTTAACACGTTAATCTTGAGCAGAATCGACTATGGGAGAAGTGGAAGTTAATAGAGATTACCACCCGAGCGATGTTATCCGAGCCACCCCAAGAGTTTCTAACCATCTCACGCCTTACCCTTCAATATTATGTGGGTGTTATAATGGGTTATGTAATAAGACCCTAGCACTATGACTATGTATATTATTTTTGTATAAATAATGTGCATTCATTTTATTATTGTTACTTTGTAAATAGTTTTTAAAACACAAATAGTATTCAACTAAGAAATCTATTTTGATGAATTAATGGACTTTTGAATTAAATAATATTTTAATAAAATATTGTTATTATTAAATTACTTTTTATTAATGATCATATAATTTTATGAATGCATTTTTAATTTTTATTAAGGTTTGAAAGCTATTTTTGTCAAAAACCCATGAATTTTTTATAAATGTCAGTTTTTATTTTAAAAGTAAAAATTCACATATTTAGAAAATTATTTAGATAAAATGAATGTTATTTTTAGAATCAGGATGTTGAAATTATCTAATGGTTAATTTTTCATAATTTTTTGAGACGGTCAAATTTTTGGGTAAAAATTAAATACCGTTTAAATATATAATGTGTTTTATGACATCATAATGACCCAATAGTGATGTAATAAAATACTAAAAACATTATGTTCGGACAATATATTTTTTAGAATTAAAATGATGTTATTTTATATTTTTTTTATTTATTTTACAAAGCTTTAGTGGACCCTTCAAGACTTATAAAACATTTTGTCTTTTTAAATTGTTTTCCTTGAGAGTGTGACTCACCTCCACATAAGAAACCCTATTATTTTAAGAAGTTAAGACATTGGCCTTATAAAATATTTTTTTCCACTCCCCTTTAGCAAAAACCATGGGCAAAAACCATGGGCTGGTTTGTGGTTTTGATTAGTTTAATGTGAGGTGTCCCAAACCTAAATAATAAAGAATTCCCTCTCCTTTCCTATATAAACCCACCCAAGCTCCCACTTCCTCTTCACTCAAAGACTTTTGAGTTCAACCAACCCCTTCCCTCCTCTCTCTAGAATCCTCCCAAGGTTCCCCAAACTCCCAAGAATCCTCTCTCAAGCCTCTCCCAAGCCTTTGGGATCACACTTCCAAGTAAGGGATTTCTTCCTTTCTCTTTTTTGTCCAATTTTCTTTAAGTTGTTATGATCTTTTTTTTCAATTAAAAATGTTGGGGTATGATTTCACACCTCCTCCATACTTCCCACTTTATTTTTGGATGATGGGAGACCCCTTTATCTCTCATTAATGCCTCTCATGTACACCTGTTACCATGATGAAATTCCGTGAGGGATTTCTCTCTCCTCTTTTACATCCAAGTAATTCTTTTGAATTATGCATCTAAATTACATTACGTTTGTTGGGAAATATATCTATATGAACCCCTTACTATACATTTCATGTATATATGATGAGACACCCCTTTCTCTCTCATCAACCATTTTTATGAGTTCTTATTTCACGTCATTATGCTTCCGAAATTGCACTATGATTTTCCAAGCCAATGTCATTGTGTAGTGAATATCATGCCCATTTCTCTATAAAGGGTATTCAACTTTATGAACATTTACTTATTTATTATAAATATTCATGTATGTATTCCACATCCCTTTATCATGGAATAAATTATGATGATTGATTCCATGTTGTATGATCCATGTGGCACACTTATGCATGAGATGAGATATTTAAGAAGGGTGTGCCCTAATAACGCTCCAAAGCATTGGGTAAAGTATAGTATCATGATATGTCATGTGCAATGAGTGTTGAATCATAATAATTCAAGTTCAATGAGGTTTTACTCATGATTCATGTGCAATGAGGGTTTACTCATGCTCCATGTGCAATGAGCCTTGGCTCATGCTAATTTCGTGTTAAGTGTTGTTGCCACATTTCCATGTTATGATTATCATGCTTTATCATGCCTTTATGTTCATGTTTCTCTTGTGATACATTGATATGCTTATTTTATAACATGTATTTTATTCCTCATGTTATTCCATGTTTATTCCCTTACTGGGATTTATAGCTCACCCTTTTCTTATGCATGTCCTTAGGTTATCTCATGCAATGCTAAGTACGAGGGAATATAGTGGTCATGTAAATGATTTTTTCAACAAAGATGTTGTATTTTATGTTTTAAGTTGTTATGTAATGATCCTAATCCCCAAATACACTAGACCTCTTGATATTATATGTTTTATAAATTGAATTTTATGTAATTAATCATGTTTTAGTATGTAATAAAGAATAGGTTTGTTATACTAGGGATGTGTTTTTGTAAGTAATCCTAATGGTAAAAGTATTATGGTTAGAAATTGACCATTTAAAGCAAGAACCTTTGGAAGGGAGTGCCATAGGACAGTTTATGGAAGATAAAACAATGTGATCATTTCACAGGTTAGAATGGATCAAGTAAGCGTTATCTTTATGTTTCGGCGGTGATTATGAGAGTTGACTAGGGTTTTGGTAGGTTAGGTGTTGTATGTTTAAAGTGGCACTTAGAAGCCTATTTTGTGTTTAGAAATGAAATGAGAAGTTCAATTGGGAATCCATGACTGGAGTGGGTAGGGTTGTTTGTTTTGATGACCACCATGGAATCTTGGGGATGATAGGTATTAAGGTGGGGAGGTTGTAAGATCATGTGTTTTGTAAGTTGGAAATTTTCATAAGGAATTTTAATTTTCAATTACTGGATGGGTAAAAATTTTATCATAGATTCAGAATAGAATTTTTATAGTTATAATGTCTTTAAATAATGTTTTTGGATGATTTTTGAGGGTTTGGAGGTTTTAGGAGCATTTTGAGGGTTCAGGGTTATGACAAACCATATCTTTATACACTTTGATTCATGATTTATTACATAAAGTTACAGTTAATACAACCCCATAATATCATGAGTCCTAGCATCTTTAGGTAATTAGGTACATAATATAAAAACTTTCAAAATAAATACAACAATATTATTTAAAAACTCCTTAACATGCACTTATATTTCATGGATCTTCTAAAAATGTATGGGGTAACCTAGGGACGTACATAAGAAAGGGGTGAGCTATAAATCCCGGTAAGGGGATAATCAAATAATAACATGATGAAAGTAATATGTGTGAGTCAATAATCATATAAAATAGATATAAAATGGGATAGAATCATAATCTTGAACAATGAGGCATGATAACATCAAGGCAATATAGGAATATGACAACAATATAAGACATGACATAAGCATAAGTCAAGGATAAATTCCAAGACAACGTCACATGGTAAAAAATACCCATAATGGATAAATTTAACTCTGTAATATCATGAATATCATCTCATGATACAAAAAAAATTACAGAATGCATTGGAGGGATATATAATTTTGGGCCCACCCATCACTTTCATATCATGTACATGCATAAGTGTGCCACATAGATCATACAACATAAGTGTGTCTTTCATCACTTATAATCTCATTACTAAGGATTTTTAGATACATGAATAGAATTCCAGAATAAATGAAGGATATTTGTATCTAGGTGAATAATATTGAGTGGAAATGGGGATGGATGTTCACTACATAATTTTTTGTCATGAAAAATCACAAGATAATTTTGGCAGGATAATAGTGGTACATAAAGATTCATAAGAGGGATTAATGAGAGTGAAATGGATCCCTCATCACTTAAAAATCATAATTATAGTAATATGTATGTGTAATAACATATCCCAACATGAACAATTGGAAATTAAAAGGCATAATATAAATAAGGTGCTTGAATAAAGAGGAGAGGACTTATTACCTTGAGAGGGTGCTTCTTAAAGATTAGGGGGAGATTCTTAAGATATTGAAAGAACCTTGGTATGGATATATAGAGGTAAGGGTATAGTAAATTCATGATACAAGAGTTTTTAGTGAAGCGCAATGGAAGGTTGGGTGGGTTTTATAGCAAAAGAGGGGGGAATTATTTATTAATTTCAAAACTTAGGTTTTGAACTCTGTAAGATAAAGTAATCAAAACCACAAACATTACCATGGTTTTTACCCATGTTTTATACCAAATAGGAGTGGTTTTAATTTTTTTATAAGTCTAAAAACCTAAATCATTAAAATAATACCCTTGGTGATGTGGAAGTGAGTCATGTTTATGAATAATTGATTTTAAAACCTTAAAATATAATATAGGTTTTGGAGGATTCATTTAGGATTTATAAAATTAATAAAATAACTTCAAAAACACATTATTTTAAAGAGGAAACATAATTTTTTTCGTGGATACCTTTTATGTCATATATTACATCACTTTTTGGTCATTATGATGTCATAATACATACCGTATATTAATATCGTATTTAATTTTTACCCAAAAATTCAAATGCATTAGAAAATTATGAAAAATTAACCATTGGATAGTTTCAACATGATTATTTCAAAAATAATATTTATTTTATCAAAATAATTCTCTAATTATGATGATTTTCACTTTTAATTCAAAATCCCCATTTATTGAAAAATACTAGGGTTTTTTACAACAATGGTTTTTCTGATCTTATAAAAATTATATTTGACTTCATAAAATTATATTATCATTTATATTTAACAAATAATATTTAATAATAATATTTTATCAAAATTTAATTTATTTCAAATAATATTGAATTCATTAAAAAGAGTGTCTTGATTGAAACTATGCATATCCCAAAAATACAATTTGTGTTTCATTATATCAAATCTAATTTTTATCAAAATTATTATTTAATAATTATAAATTTATAATAAAAGATAAATATAATCATTAATTTATATAAAAATATATATAAATTCATATTGTTAGGGTCTATATATATATACTTTTATTACACCAGTGAATTCCCTAAGGGTAAGGTGTTTGGTGATGAGATTTTCTTAGGGTGGTTCGGTGAACATGATTTGGATCATAATCTCAATGAGCATAAACTTCTCTCATAAATGGTTTCACTCATTCTTTAGTTTTTGAATCTCATCTTGGTCTTGGTCAAGGGAAAATATCAGTGATGTTGTCTCCTTCAAAAGCTCTGATAAATGGACTTCATAGGGTACAATCCTACTAGTTGAGGTTATCGCTTCTTCCATCTATGTCAATTATAATTTATCATAAACATTAATATAATAATATTAATGTTCATTGTACAATAGATATATTATCCATGGTTATAATTCTTAATGGACTTTTGAATTTGAAAGGATATAACTTATCCAAAATAACTGAATAAGTGCATGTGTTTTCTATAATTTTATTTCTTAATAATGAATTTAATAATTTAAAAATGTAATTTCATTTATAAAAGTTCATTTAATTACATCATTCCCCCCTTTAGAAATTTTTCCCTTGAAATTTTCATTTCCTACACTAAAACATATATGGGTACTTCTGTTTCATCACCTCTTTTGGTTCTCATGTCGCTTCCTTGAACTTGTGGTTCTGCCATAATACTTTGACCAGATGAGTTGTATTGCTTTGTATAACTTTTTTCTCTATGATCAAATATCTTCTATGGATACTCCTTGTATGAAATATCATTCTCCAATGGTACCACCTATGGATTAAGTACATGTGATAGGTCTGGTATGTACTTTATCAAGAGGGATACATGGAACAAAACATGCACTTGAGATAGGTTTGGTGGGAGTGTTAGTCGATAGGCCACAACTCCAATATGATAAAGGATATTAAAAGGGCTCAGAATAAGATTTACCTTATTTCCAAACCTCGTGAATTTATTCCATGGTGATATATGAAGGAACGCCTTATATCCGACCTCAAACTCTAGGTCTCTTTGATGATTGTCTGCATAGATTTTCTATCAAATTTTTGCAGATTTCATATGTCACTTAATGGTTTGAACCTTCTCAGTCATCTATTAGACAAGATCAGGTCCCATCAGCCTCCACTCTTCAACTTCATCCAAGCATGTTAGAGTCTGACACCTCTTTCCATATAGAGTCTCATAAGGTGTCATTACCTGAATGGCCCAAAGGCCTTTTTTATTTTATTATAGATAATCCCCCTTTTTAAGGGTTGAAGGGGAACTCGTACATGACCCATAGTCCCAAGGCACGAGACCCGACATGACCCGTAATACATGACCCGAAGGCCCAGAGGCATACCATGCCCAATACATGACTCGTAGGCCCATACCCTATATTTTGAATGGTTCTTTTAGATTGATCATCCATCTAAGGGTGGTAAGTAGTGCTAAAGCTCAGTTTTGTATCTAATTATTGTTGAAGGGTTCTCTAGAACCTCAAGGTAAACCTAGGATCTTGATCAGATATAATAGAGACTGGGACTCCATGTAGTCTTACCACTTCCATTATGTATATCTTGGAGAGTTGTTCAAGAGATAAATCTTCCTTGATAACAATGAAATGTGTTGATTTGGTAAGGAAATTGACTACCACCTAGATGGTGTTGTTTCTTTTAGGTGTCTTGGGGTGTCCTTCAATGAAATCTATGGTAATATTTTCTCATTTCCATACTGGTATAGGTAATGGTTGCATCATATGCTTGTAATGTTTTCATTCGACCTTGAATTTTTGGAATACCAAGCATCGAGATACAAATTTTTTAATCCCCCTCTTCATGTTATCTTACCATAGGTTTTTCTTCAAATCTTTGTACATCTTAGTGATTCTTTGATGAATAGAGAAGTATGAGCTATGAATATCATCCAAAAGTTCCCTCTTTGGTTTTTGTTTTGATGGGATGTATATTTGGGTTCTAAACCTTATAACTTCATATTTAGAAAATTTTAACTCCTGAATATTCACTACTTTTTCTATAACACCTCATTATCTCTTTAGGCCTCCTTGATCCTATCAAGAATGTATGGTTGAGTAGTTATTTGAGAAAGGTAGGATGAAGATCCTTTTATTGTTTCCATGTCCATCCTTTTCATGTCCAAAAATATTGGATCCCTTATAATCCTCATCATGGATGGGGTTGTCAAATCCTTATTAATCAAAGCATTTTTCACTTTGTTTTCCTTCCCAGGATGGTAATGTATTGAACAATCATAGTCCTTAATCAGCTCTAACCACCTTCATTAGTGCATATTGAGATCCTTTTTTGTGAATATATACTTGAATCTTTTATGATCTGTATATATGTCACACTTCTCTCCATATAGATAATGTATCCAAATATTCAATTCAAAGATCAATACAGAAAATTCTAGATCATGGGTTGGGTAGTTTTTATCATGAATCTTTAACTAGAGGGAGGTATATTCTATCAAATTTTCATCTTGTATGAGTACACAACCCAATACTTTTTTAGACGCATCACTATAGATCAAAAATCCTTCCTCACTAGTGGATAATGTGAGCATAGGTGTAGTGACTAGCCTCCTCTTCAGCTCTTTAAATATTTCCTTACATTCATCATTCTCAGAAAAAAAAATCACCCCTTTCTAAGTTAGCTTAGTTAGTGGGATTGATAATCATGAGAAGTTTCTTACAAATCGATGATATTACTCAGATAATCCAAGGAAACTATGGATTTTCATTACTAAGGTTGGTCTGGGCCATTTATTAATTGACTCTATTTTTAAAGGATCCACATATATCCCTTTGATGGTGATAACATGACCTAGGAATTTACTCCATACAAAACTCACATTTACTGTATTTTTCATGCATATGTTCTTTCTGCAAGGTCTTAGATACATCATCCAAATAGTCCTCATACTCCTCCTTTATTTTGGAGTAGATGAGAATATTTTTTATAAATACTGCCAAAAATTTGTTAAGATAATCCCTAAAGATGTTATTCATTAAGCCCATGAAGATTGTTGGAGCATTAGTGAGTCCAAAGGGAATCACTATGAACTCATAGTTTTTTTAAAGGTATGGGGAAAAGCCCTTGTTTATTGAATAAGAAAGAAGCTCCTTTTTAAGGGAAAAGGAGGAACCCTAAACAGAGACAGATGAATAACATCTAGAAAAAACAAGGGACGCAGCCGTATAGAAGTCCAAATGTCAAAAAGAAGCAAAAATAAAAATAAGAACAAGCCAGAAAGTCTCATATTCCCCCATAACCGAGACAGTGATAGAAAAATCCACCAAGAATGTTGTGTCACCCCCTCTATGATGAAATTTGTCGCGATGGCAACACGAAAAAGGTAGAGCACTCCTCCAACTCACTCTAAAAATGAGAGGAGGACTAGATGATAGGTGCCAGCACACCTATCTCTCTTTCGAACCCCCCCCCCCCCCCCTAACGGTGCAGTTGAGAAACTCATTGCACCATCAACCTGATGCGCCGCAACATCCGCTAGAGAACATCGTGAAAGAATCCATCAGGGTACCCATCCATCCAATGAAAGGACAGATGGCTAAATGATGGGTGTCAAGACACCCATCCCTCCTTCGAGGTCACCCACCCGACGCAATCTACAAATAGAACATTCCATCCAAATGCAAAGAGACAGACATCAAGCTCCCACCGCAACAAATGCTTCACAATGACAATTAGATCCAGGAAAGGCAGAAATGGACACACAAGAGATAAATCAGTGAAGCAACAACCAAAAATTGCTATATCCACTCCATAATCCACCCAATATCACACCTCCACAATCAAACCAAAGCAGATCGCTGCACGATCCAGGCCATAGAACGCTACATGATCTCGAAAGACGAACACCTGAGGACGCCACCATCCGAGATCTCAACTCCCTGCAACTCGACGTGAACCACCCGCATAGCAGTCAGAGATGTTGAGAAGCCATCCTCACCCACCATCAAGGATGATCTTTTCCTTAGTCTCAATTTTTTTATCTAGATATGCTTGCTTATAAGATAATAATATCCATTATCAGATGGTGATTCATGATACAAAGGGTGATTTACTTCTCTCAGCAATTTATGTTGGTGCCATATAAAAAAACCAATTCATACCCAGAATAGCATCAAATTCTACTAAAGGGGGTATCAAAAGATTTTATACAAAATTCAGCCTGTAAATTTGGATAGGGGATGAGTTATATGCTTAGGATACAACAATTGACCCATTTTCCATCATCACTAATAACTCAAATTTCATGTTTTGAGGTGGTTTTTAAATAGTTCTACTAAACTTTCATGGTAAGAAAGAATGCATAGAACCATGGATGATAATCCTACCTTTTACTATTTTATTTTGAATCTAATCATTTACTTCATCCAAAATAGAATTAGGTATGATAATTTTCAAACTAATAAACACATAAAAAAGGAAACTATAAACATTTAAGGGAAACTAATAAATGAAATATATTCCATAACCTATGATTTTATAGGTTTCAATAAAAGTTATCTATGATTTATTTCCTGATATAAAATCTTATGGGAATTTTTTTCCCCATAATAATAGTTCGTAATGAGTTGGCGAATTTACCAAAGCATGTCCCTTGGAGTTTCAAACTAGGTGTGCATCAAGGCTCATTATCGTGAACCAAGTGATGATCAAGTCCAACTCAATGTTCCCTTTTAAGGGTTATTTCCCTTAAGTACAATTATTCCAGAGCCACCTCCACTTGTAGTATCCAGACAGTGATGTATTTTCTTGGAAACAACTAAATCTATACTTTACCAAAATTTAGGGATGTTTTCCTATGTTTAGTCTTATCCCTATGTCTTCCAATAGAGTTTTCTAATTCTAATCCCAAAAAATAACTAGACTTTTCTTTAATACCAACTATGACAACCCATATCATTTATAAACTTTAATTCGTGATTTATTACATAAAGGTACAATTAATAAAATACCAGAAGATCGTGAGGCCTAGTGTATTTAGGTAATTAGGTACAAAACTAAAAAACTGAAAAAAAAAATAAAAAAAAATTATTTAAAAACTCTTTAACATGCGCTTATATTCCATAGATCTTGTAAAACTATATGGGATAACCTAGGAACGTACATAAAAAATGGGTGAGCTATAAAGGCCAGTAAGGAAATAATCAAAGCATAACATGATGAAAGTAATACATGTGAGTCCATAGGCATATCAAAGAGACATAAAAGTGGTGATAATTATAATCTTGAACAATTAGGGGTGATATAACATGGTAATATCAAGGCAACATAGGTATATGACAATAACATAAGACATAACATAAGAATAAGTCAAGGATAACTGTCAAGAGAAAATCACATGGTGTAAAAAGTCTCATAATGGATTAGGTTCACTCCCTCATCCTATAAATAACATCTCATGAGACAAAAACATTACCCAATTCATTGGAGGGCTATATAATTTCGGTCCCACCCATCATATTCATATCGTGTACATGTATAAGTGTGCCACATAAATCATACAACATAAGGATGTCTTTTATAACTTTTAATCCCATGATTAATGAGTGTGAGATATATATATGGAATTCCATGATCAATGAATGATAGATACATATAGATGAATATTATTGAGTGGAAATGGTGATGGTATTCACTACATAATTTTTTGGCATGAAAAATCACAAGATAATTTCAGCAGCATAACGGCGGTAAATAAAGATTCATAAGAGGGATAAATGAGAGTGAAAGGGGTCCCTAGTCACTTGAACATCATAATTATTATAGGAGGGATGTGTAAGAATATATACCATCATGAAAAAATGTATATTAAAAGGTATAATATAAATAAGGTGGTTGAATATAGGAGAATGAGAATATCTCTTACCTTGATAAGGTGCTTCATAAAGCTTGGTATGAGCTTATTAAGAGCTTGGGGCACCTTAGGAGGGCTATAGAGAGGGAAGGGAAGAGTAACTTTATGATCTAAGAGTTTTTAGTGAAGAATAATGGGATTGTGGGTGGGCTTTATAGCAAATGATAGGGGGATTTTTATTAATTTCCGAACTTAGGTTTTGGGCTATGTAAGATAAAGTAATCAAAGGACAAACATTACCAAGTTTTTTACCCATGGTTTCTACCAGAGGAGTGGTTTTAATTATTTTATAAGGCTAATAACCTAATTCACTAAAATAATAACCTTGGTGATGTGAAATTAAGTCATGTTTAAAAAGAATTAATTTTAAATCCTTCAAATATAATATAGGTTTTGGAGGATTCATTAAGGCCTTATAAAATTTATCAAATAACTTCAAAAACATATTATTTTAAATGGGAAACATAATTTTTGTTGTTTATACCTTTTATGGAATATATTACATCACTTTTGGGTCATTATGATGTCATAATACATAACTTATATTTATATTGTATTTAACTTTTACCCAAAAATTTGATTGTCTCCTAAAATTATTAAATATTCACCATTGAATAATTTTGACATTATGATTTTAAAAATAATATTTATTTTTTCAAAATAATTATCTAAATATAATAATTTACACTTTTAAATCAAAATCCCCATTTATTAAAAAATGATGGGTTTTTTTACAATAATAGTTTTTATGACTCTTATAATAATTATATTTGACTTTGTAAAATTATATTATTATTTATATTTAATAAATATTATTTAATAATAATAATTTTTAAAAATATAATTTATTTCAAAAATTCTTGAATTCGTCAAAAAGAGTGTCTATTGAAACTATGCATATCCCAAAAATACAATTTATGTTTCATCGTATCAAAATCTATTTTTTATCAAAATTATTATTTAATCATTATAAAGTAATGATAAAAGATAAATATAATCATTAATTTATATAAAAATAATATACAAGTTCATACTATTAGGGTCAAGATACATAGCCTTTTATTACAACAATAAATGTCCTAAGGGTAAGGTGTGTGATGGTGATATTTTCTTAGGATGGTTCAGAAAACATGGTTTGGGTCATGATCTTGATGAGCTTGAACTTCTCCCATAAACAGTTATGTGCTTGCTTTTGTTATTGAATCCCGTCTTGGACTTGGTCAAGGGAAAAGCCCAATGATGTTATCTCCCTCAAAAGCTCTGATTAATGGGCTTCATAGGGTATGATCCTACTGATCAAGATCATCGCTTCTTCCATCTGTGTCAATTTGGTTTTACCATAAGCCTTAATATATTAATCTTAATGGTCACTATACAACGGCTATATTATCAATGGTTATGATTCTTAACAGTCTTTTAAATCTGACAGGATATAACTTATAACGGTATAAAATAACTTAAGTAGTGCATGTGTTTTCTATAACTTCTTTTCTTAATAAGTAATTTACTTGTTTAAAGAGGGAATTCCCTTTGTAAAAGTTTGGGTCATTACAGGGGATCAAAGTTGGAGTTTTGGAAAAGTGCATCCTAGGTCGCATGGTTAGAACTAACCGTGCAGCCCGATTTGTTAAGGCATGTGGTTTGATTAACCATACAAGGGGCCCCAAACAACCATGTATTTTGGTGTAGAGGTGTTGAGGGACTCGTATGGTTGGTGCACGGTTTTTCTAACTGTTCACTGTAACTATATAGGGTAGGAGTGCTTGGGGGTAGTAGCTCTACATGATTAAAGCACGGTTTGTAAACCGTAAGAGGAAATCATGTGGTTTAGAGGTGTTTTGGGTAGTGTGGTCGTACAGTTAGCACATGGTTTTACAAACCGTGCATCCTAACCATGTGCTTCATTAAAATGGGAAAATTTACCATTTTCCCTCCAACCCTTAAGGTGCTTTATGCTCTTTTCCTCCCTCATTTCACCCAGCGGCTCCCTTGTACACCTCTTCCTCCTTCTTCCTTCTTCCATGGGAGATCTCCCTTTTTCTTGATCGGAATCAAATTTCATTAGATGTGTTGGAATCCTAGAGGTAATTCTTCAACTATGTTATCCTCTTTTGTGTTCTTCACTTTCCTCCTCTAACTTTGATTTCACTTGTTAGGGGTTTTGGTCCTGATTCCACTTGAGCATGGTGGAATCAGATACCAGTGATGAGAATTTTTATCTTCCTAGGAAGAGGGTGACCCAGGATGTTGTTTTCACTTCTCCACATGTCATTTTGTCAATTAATTTCTCCATGATGAATTTTTAAAGATTTAATAATTTAAATTAAATTACTATGGTGTTTGTTTTGATGTTTTTCATAAATATTATGCTTGGTTCAAGGTTGAGGATGTGTTACATGGTGTTGGTGAGTGTTAGGTCATGGTTCCAGTGTGACGAGATAGGTCGATAGGGTTTTAGGATTTATATATTTGAAATTAATTATTTTTTTCATTTATATTTTTTTGAATTTTATTAATTAATTATAATTTGATTATAATTAATTAATTGTTAGTGTTTGGTTGTGAGATAGGATCTCTGTATTCCTCAGATGAGCTTGGATAGGCCTTGACACCTGATTTTGGACCTTAGAATAAATGATTAAAGGCTTCCTAAAGGTAGGTGGTTTTGCATAATTTCCTTATGGAATTTATACATGCTTATGTTAGTACGTGGATGCTTGGGCTCACCCCTAAGGGCGATGTCCCCTGTTTAAATTATTGCAATTAATTGATTAAAAAAATTGAACTAGTTAATTAAAATGGATGGATGTCGTGGGTCACTAAAAGCCCTTGTGCGCTAACTTCTTGTCTTGGACCTAATGGTCAAGATCGATATTCCTTGGCATACCAAGTGGAATCCATACCTCTTAGGAGTTGTGACTGCACTTGGTAAGGCATTTTGACCATGTGCAACCTTAGGTGGACAAACCTTGGGTAGACTAGGATTAGGTTGGATGAGTAGACCATCCCAGGATGACCTTGAGAACTGAGAAGGTCCATGGTCCATCTCATGACTGTTGTCATTATGGAAAGACCATGTGTAGTTAGAAAGTCCATATTACCCTTATTACGATGTCATGGGACATGATGTCCTAGTGTGTCGAGTGTTGACTCGAGATCATGAATTTGTCTTAGAAGGGTCCTAAGAGGGATGCCTCTATTTCTGTTCTGACCTCAAGAATCCTATAAGGGATACCTCTCTGTGTATTAACCTAGGGGACCCTAGTGGGTGCCCCATTTTTTATCAACCTAGAGCTAGTGTGTTAGGGGTTTGGGTAGAGATGATAGTGGGTGTCACCTTAGAATCCATACAAAAAATGTAAGCCCAAGGGGCTCTAATAGTAGTGATGGTTTTAGGTGTTTGTCCAACCTCACTCTTTTATTTATACATTCATTCAATTCATATTGATGCAGCTACGATTCCAGACATGCTTCTTGGAACTCAGCCCATGGGGCCTGATACGATGTGATGCTATGATGGGGATGCATAGAGGTACTTACTATTATTCAGCTTATGATCCTTATATGATTGAATGCTACCATTATTGGAAGTCCCATTTATCACTAGGATTCCTCCTTGAACATGGATTACAGAGGTAGGTTGTTGAGTGAATCTCGGAACCCCACTTACATAGGACGTCACCCAGGATGGATAGCTTGCTAGGATCCATGTGATGCAAAAGGTTACCAGATGGGCGCACTTCCCCCAATCACTCTTTAGGATTGATGATTATATCCTTGATCAATGCCTAGGATACTCCCTAGGGTCTAGTGGATGCACTGTTACTACATTGCCCATAATTTCCTAGGAATGGGGTTGTTGAGCTGCTTATTGAATTGATCGCGGGTTATTATCTCGGTTTAGGATAATATTCCTTACAGATCGCCTAAGGTTCATCCCCCTTAGGGTTCACCCAAGCTCTGTTGTTGTGACTGCCTACAGAATGGGGCCCATGAATTAGACATCGAGCTGGATTACATACAGCTTGAGTGGTATGCATAGGACACCTAGCAACTAGCTCAATGCCTTATTTACAGAATGTTTATTCGATGCCTAGAATCCTTAATTATACTTATTAGAGGTGAGTATAGGTGATCTTAGGGTTAGGGCATGTATCCCACTATGGTGATATAGCTTGTTCAGAACATTCTGGCATTGGTCGAAACAGGTATGGTCGATCAAGATCATAGAACCAAGGATTGATTGGATTACACACAACTTGAGTGGCATGACATCTAGTTCAATGCCCTATTTTCATAGGATGTCTAGGTGATCAGGTTCATGGACCCAAGAATCAACTGTAGATTTATTTTATTAATTTTATTTACTCTTTCCCAATTGTGTCACGGCTAGGCTAAAAATTTTACTTAAGCCCACACTTATGACAGAAGATCTTGGTATGAATTGTGTCTTAGTTTATTCTAAGTAGTTAGTTATTATTATTACGGTTATCCTGGTGATCAGCTCACATATACATACACTGTATTTACTGGCTATGTATGGGACTGCCCTAGTGGTGCCCTACTAAGTTTTGTACTCACACCCTGTTCGGGTCGTCATTGCATTAGGGTACCCGAGCATATACTCACTTGGTTTCAAGCATAGGTTGGGTTGAGACCTGGGACTAATTGAGAGGGATAGCTCGAATACGCATGAGGAGCTGGGTATGTGATATGGCTTGGTGTGGGAAGTAGATCCATGTAATTTTATTTTTGTTTCTTTTATTTACTCCTGTATATATGGACGGACCAATTTGTGATCAGTGTTGTATGTATGATATGGTCATCTGGGCTTTTACTACACTTCATTCATTATTATATCCTTGAATCTATTTATTACTTACATACTCTGATTATTTACCACTATGGATGATGTTTTGTTATTTTTCACTATTTTATTACTCTAATACGAGGGCATAGTATCCCCATAGACACACCCTAGGCCCTCGTTGCTAGTCGGCAGCCTCTAGCATATGGGAAGGCGTGTTTGAAGCCTTGTCACCAACCAGTTTGGATACAATTCATAAAGTACAAATAAGGTATGCAAGTTATAGAGATCCATTTATGGGTTGAAGCAAGCATCCAGATCATGAAACACTTGCATTGATGAATCCATAAGAGAATTTGGTTTTATATAGAACGAATGTGAACCCTATATCTACAAGCGGTTTAGTTAGAGTGTATAAATTTTCCTAGTAGTATATGTTGATGACATGTTATATATTGGAAACGAGATAACAATCTTATAGTCAGTTAAGGTGTGGTTGAACAAGTGTTTCTCTATAAAAGACTTATGTGAAGTAGCATATATTCTAGGGATCAAGATCATTTATGATAGATCCAAAAGACTGCTTGGACTAAGACATGGTACATACATTGAACAAATACTAAAGAGATTCAGTGTTGAACAATTCAAGAGAGGATTGGTTCCAGTATCACATGGTATACATCTCTCCAAGAAAATGTGTCCCCAAAAACAATAGTATAAGAGAGAGAGGATGAGTAGAATCTCATATGCTTCAGTGATAAGATCTATCATGTATTTCATGCTATGTACCATGCTTGATATTGCTTACGTTTTGAGCATGGTAGGTAGATATCAAGAAGACCTAGGAGAACAACATTAGACTATTATGAAGGTTATCCTTAAGTATTCAAGACATGCTAAGGATATGTTCCTAGTTTATAGAGGAGATAAGTAATCAATCATCAGAGGATATACAGATGCTAGTTTCCAGACAGATCAGGATGATTCGAGATTAGAGCAGAAATATGTCTTGTGTCTTAATGAAGGAGTTGTGAGGTGGAAGAGCTCAAAGAAGCCAATGGTTGTCAATTCTACAGCAGAGTATGAGTATATTGTGACTACTAGTGCAGCTAAAGAATCAATTTAGATATGTAACTTCATCCAAGAGATTAATGTGGGTATTAGCAGTAAATACCCTATCATATTGTATTGTGATAATACTACAGCAGTGGATCTAGCCAAGGATCCAAAGTCACATCAACAGACGAAGCATATACTTTGGAAATATCATCCCTTTATGGATTTTTCTCAAAGGGGTGAGGTCACAGTAAGCAGAGTTTCCAAAGAGGAGAACATGGTGGACTCATTGACAAAAGTCTTATCTCAATAAAAGCATAAACATCATGTGAGAACTAGCGAACTAAAATTTGTTAGCAAATAGATCTAGTGCAAGTGGGAGTCTATTGAAGTTAGTGTCTTAGAACTAACTACTTTTTACTTTCAATTATTTATATATTCATGTTCTTGAATATTGATAAATTTATTATCACATGATGATTATTCTTATGCTTAACATTTAATGTGATAATGTCCTTAAAGTATTTGTTGCATCGAAAGGTCATAACAGTTCCCTGCTATGATGATAAACTTGAGGTGTTATGATGATATTCTTAAATATGTATTTTATGGTCAGATGACATCATCTGACTAGACACAGATGATACAGGCTATCAGGGGTAGGAAGTTTATAAGATAATGAGACTTCTTCTCATTAAGTTCAGCCTTGGTAATCTCTGGGAGATGAGGTTATGAGAACTAGCTCACCTGTAATAATTCCACATGTTTTATGTGCCATTAGATATTTTTATCTATAGACGTGTGTATTGGTCCTTAGACTTGAGATTGTTATTAATGCAAATCATGGGTCATGTACTTTGTTGTGTTGATGAAAATTGTGACGACATATGTTTGTGGTGAGGGAAGATACGTTGGGTGTGTTACGAGTGATATGACCTTAAAAAAATAAGTCAAGAAAATATTTATCCCATCTGAATTAATTGAAGTAGATATTTGAGACCCTTTGATGGAAATGGAACTGTCTGATTAAGTCCATGTCCATGACAGTTTATCGATGAGTTCATTTCTGGAAAGTCAAAGAAATATACTTTAGTATATATGTAACACCCCAGGTAAATAAAGAATATGAAATTTTTATATTTAACCATATTTGTGAATAAAGTATTAATATGACTTTAAAGGGGACTCTATGCTCGATGGCGTACCCAACACGCAACAACAAGTTTCTTGAGAATCTTACGTTGCACTCTAATAATAAAATAATTTTATTTTAAATGGTAGTTAACATGTAGCCGTTGTATTGGCGGGAATGGATAGAAATAACTAAAATATGATTATATATGTTTTTTAATGTTTTTACATTTATCCAATAAAAGATAAAGGCATAAAATACGGAAATAATTCGATTTTAGGCGTATATGCCCTAGTTTTCACTAAAGGTTCACTTATCACCTTTTGATGGAGAACCATCATTAAATATAGTTTTTTTCACTCTTATACATACTTTTGGACCAAATAAAACTCTTCTTAAGAATTGGGACATCAAAATTTACTTTGTGTAAATTTTTGGTATCTTTCCGATAAAGTTCATTTTTTAATGAATAGTGTAAAATATTGTATTTTAATTCAAAACCTCTTTTTAATCTAATTTATTTATATGATTAGATTATATTTTGAATTGGTTTTAAAGTGAAATTAGAATATATTTTTACCATTTAATCCAATAGTGGTCGTTGGAATTAATTTCACTTTGAAATCAAACTTAAACTAGTGTCAATCTTTTGATACTTATTGTTTCATAAAAACACGCTATTTGCTCTGACAGCGGGAATTAATTATTAAATTAATTAATGTGACTTATATGTTTTGAATTTTGTAAAATAGAGTTCATTTTTGAATTCGGAATATCAAATATAGCTTAGGGTGAATTTTTGGGATTTTTCTGAAAAACTTCAATTTTTGATGAATAGTGAAATCACTAAGTGGTACTTATAAAAACTGATTTTTCCGTTTAAATGAAATTTTTCCATCGTTGTGTTTTGAATTTCAAAAAATCAAACATAAATGGTTGTCATTAAGAAGTAAAATGTGGTTCAATGGGATAAAAATAATTTTTTGGTGAATAGTAACTTATTAAGTTTTTAATCGCGATTAGAAGTAATTAGTGTAGTTTAAGGTAAAAATAATGTTTTAATAATATGAAATTAACTTGACACATGTCCTAACCTCATTGGATATGTCATGGCCGACCAAGAAAACCCATGGGTCATCTTGGGGACCCCATGAAGCCACTTTGGTTGGAAAATGACATTAATATCTTTTTATTTAAAGTTAAAGTAAAAATGAGACAAACATGAAATGTTTTACTAAAACAATTTTTAAATGGGGTTATACAAATCATATTTTTTACTATAAATATTTATTATAAAGATAAAACGATTTCCTACATCATAGTATTTGTTTTATAATTTTTAGACATTAAATAAATTAAATTATTTATGACATCATGATGACGCAGCGATGACCTCATTATTTAACGACTTAAATAAAATGGAAAGATAATGTAATATCTAAGACCTACACATGTCCAAAACCTATTGGATGAGTGGATTTCGAACCCTTATCACCTTATCCTCAAAACACATCAATGTGGGACCTCTTAAATCCAAATACCATTTTCAAATAAAGTAAAATTTGCTTACTTTCCAAGAGTGCCCCTCCTCTCCTCTTATAAAAGGCTCCCACCTCTACCTCCTTACCCACACTCCCAAAGCCTTTGGCTCGGCCAACCTCTGCCCATTTTGTCTCTACACTTCCCTCTATTACTCCTTGAAGCCTCACTTTGGGCAGAAGTCTTCCCAAGGAAGCCTTTGAACTCAAACCAAATGGAGTTACCCGATTTTAAGGTAATGTCTTCACTTGAGTCCTTTTGTTTTATTTTGCTTCTCCAACCCCCTAAACTCTTTTTGTTCATTTCTTTTGTAACAAATCCAGTATCATCAATATACTAGGATGTTTTTATAAGAAGTATTCAAGCTACACTTTCACACACCTACATCTAATGGTTAAAGAACATACTATTTCCGTGGATGGCGAATTTTGGCCTCTCGAAACGATGATTGTTCAACATTCTTTTAACACCTTCAAAGGTGTCCATTAAGATGACACTATATTTATATGTGATATATAATATGTTTATGTTTTCCTTAAGATTCTGTATTTTTCATTTTGTTCATACCTTTATGGTTTCCATTATGGGTAAACGCGATATCTTCATTTAAGGAAGTGCGGACTACCGCCCCCTCAAAGTGATTTGATTTGTTAATACCATATGTGGTACGTATAAAGGATATATTTAATAATATTATATATGATACCATACTGGAATTAAAATACTATTATGTATCATTATGTTTTAATTCCATTAAATATGAAATAGAAATGGAAGTAGCGTTCATGCGTATGTACGGCTTACCGTCTCTATGAACGGTACATTTCATTTCTTATCTCAAAATGTTATGTAATATTATAAGTACATATAATGGATATATATGTAATATATTACATCAAAATTATGGATATCATTCTGGAATTATAACATATATATATATATATCTCATTTTGTTTTAATTCCATTAATATGACAAAAAATGAAAGTAGCGTTCATGCGTACGTACGGCCTACCGTCTCCATGAACGGTGCTTTTCGTTTTTTATCTCCAAATGATATGGAATAGTATGAAATGAATATTTACTGGATATATATGATATTTTAATCATTAATACTATTCTGGAAATTATTTACTTATAACTACATGGGCAATCTTTTTTCAAACAAGTTCATTTTTGACTCATGTACCAAACATCGGCAAAAACGTATGATATGAACTAACATTATTAAAAAATTATTATAACATTATAATATGTGATATTAACTGAATAATAATCCCTAAATGAGGTACTTAGGCAATTATTAATTGACCAAAGTTTATTATTCAGGAATATAAAGAAACGAACAAGACAAGTTGGACTTGAGGTAAGGGATCCTACTCCACTCTTTCTTTTTAAGTACACTCTTTTATGGCATTCCTTTTAAAGCTCATCATTCTTGTTATTGGGATGTTCTTTTATATTAATCTTACTGTAATTTTTATGTTCATGTGATGAGAGACCCTATTCTCTCTCATCAATCCATTTTGGAAGTTTTGAGTGGCGCCGTTAGGCTGCCGAATTTTCGTAAGAGATCTAACATCTCTCTTTCTTTTTAAGTACTCTCCTTTATGTCACTTCTTTTAAGCTCCTCTTTGTTATGTTGGGGGATGTTATTTTATATTCCTATTTCTATAAACTTTATGTAAATATTATGAGATACCCTATTTGATCTCATCAACCCATTTTTGTATGTTATATGTGGCGTCGTTAGGCTGCCGAGTTTTCGTAAGGGATTTTTCATCTCACTTTTATTCCCGTGAGATTTATGCTACATTTGCCACAATTTCCTTTGGTTGGTGTATGTACTGACCATTATTTTACTCATTGTATAATATTATTTCATTTATGAGTATTTACATCAATGATGTATTGTCCTTCTTTCACGGGGTGTATGTTTCGAAAGATACTCATGTCGGTAAGGGAACCTTTCACCCTCCTCTTTTTAAAAGACTTCTTTTGTTGGGTCTTTTAATTTACATATTGTTATGTTGGGATATGTTCTCATATATCCTTATTGATGTAAATTTTATGTCCAAGTGATGAGATACCTTTTTTATCTCTCATCAACTCATTTTGATGTGACGTCGTTAGGCTGTCAAGGGAACTTCTTAACCCAATTTCGATTTCTTTGGGTTCAACTTGTAGTTATTTAATATGACATCCTTTGAATATGTGTGAATGACCTTTGATTATTTTACACTTAATATCCAATTATATTTTGTGTATTCGTTTGTCACACATAATTATGTAATTGATTTATCCTTAAACCAAGGATACCGTCTTTGTATGGGACTTCGTCTCAATCTCCTTTCATTGAGGCATATTTTATTTTATACACAACTTTCTTTTATAAGGTTTATAAACCCCTTTGACTTTTACGTTTATCCAAAAGGAATCTTTTTTATACGAAGCGTTTTACAAAATGACAAAGGGAATGTTTTTGTCGTACGTATACGGCGACAACGACTTCTCCGCCGCCGTGACCATTATTTGAGTTTCGGATTCTTCTACAAGCCATACCTTCTTTTTAAAAGAAAAATAAATACAATGTTTTAATTTTCTTTTATTTTGGTATTGAAAATGGTTTTCATAATGTTTTATATCAATGTGTTGTATTGATATCTTGTGATTGAAAGGTGTAAATGTTATGTTTCCTTTATGCATGTTTTATGTGATAAGATTATGTTATGGTTCTTGGGCATTGTTATGAATACGGGTGGTTCTGTGATAAACTAAGGGCGGGTGAGCCCGATATAGCTCTCCAATGCATTGGGTAACGCGAAGGAGTGAAACGTTAAGGTTTATCCGAAGAGATTTAGGGAATATACTGTGATGGGTATTCCAAACGTAACCAAGAGGGTTACTCCCTACGTAAGAATGTTATGAATGCCTCAAGTTACCTTTATATCTTATGTTTTCTATGATTTATTCATGGTTTGATGAGGTATGTTAAAGTGCCTATGTTTTATGGGTAAAGTATGATTTCATTCTTATGTATATATGAACTCATGTTTCCTTTCCATATTTTTATAACCCTTACTGAGCTTTTTATGCTCATCCCAAGTTTTTGAAATTTTTTTCACAGGTCAAGGGAAAGGTACATGATGTGATGATAGTTTCAAGGATGTGTCAAGAAAGAATCCATGTTTTATTTTCAATATGTTTTCGTTGATGGGAAGAATGAATACTGCCTTTTATGTAACCAATTTGTTTAAATGTAGAATGTAATGCAAGTTTCATGATCTAATTCTCTAAAACTCTAAACCTGAAAAGATCCTCAATGTGTAATCTTGTAATAACTCAAGATTATGAAAGGTTTAAATATGGGGCCTTATAGTTGGTATCAAAGGTTAGTTTAGATAACTTTAGAGGTTAGGGTATTCTTTAAGCATAAGTGGCATTACCATAATGGTTAGGATTTCAGAAAGAGTCCTAGTTTTAGATAAAGTGAATGAGTAAGTATATCTTAGTGTTTATCTTCCTCATTAGTACATGATGGTTTTTTTTTGGATATACTCACACTGACCTTTTTGGTTTTAGTAAATGGTTGGATCTAGCAGGCACCAAAGTAACAGTGGATGTGAAGGAAACTGTGACAGTTTTTTGAGCAAGCAACTGAATGATATGGGAGCTGCAATGAGAACTCTTGTGATTATCCTCAACCAACTATCTGGAGTCATGATTGACCACCTAAACCTTGCTGATTTCTCTAAGGCAGCATATATGCAAGAAACAAATCCCTACGGAAGTACAGGTAATAATCATAAAGGTAAGTGTGTTCAAAAACATATGTGTCAAAGATGTGGAAAGAAACACCTAGGAAAATGTTTCAAAGGGACAGAAATATGCTATAGATGTGGAAATGAAGGTCATAAAGCAATAACCTGCCATGAAAAAAGGAAGCATCCAGTTGACTCAAGGAAAGGGAAAGAAGTTCTTTTTGAGGGATCAATTGAATGTTTTAAATGTGGTGTGCATGGTCATTATGAAAACACATGTCTTATGAAGAAGTTTCGTGAATGGGGTTACCAAGAGCGTACAAATGTTCTTTTACCAATACCTAATGCCATTCCGATTGAGGATGAAGAAACTGACAATGACCAATCAAAGGTATGTATTATTTCATGACTATTGTTTTCCTATTTTGGAATCTTAGGATATGATTCATGATTTTGTTTATAGGAAAGAGGTATTTCGGAATAAGTTGGAAAGGAATGGTTAATGGATCATGAAGAATGTTGATTGAGTAAGATGTCAACATATAAGGGCTTCAAGAGTTATGGTGAAATTCTTAAGAGTATTAAGTCTCTTTTGATGATGGGTTACATTAGAAGACTTTTTATATTATGTGTAACCCTGATGTTTAATATAGGCAAGTTTTATTCAAGGAATGGTTATCTTTTCTTTTGTGGACATAGTTATAAAGAACCATTTGGGTTTATATGATCCTTACTTTTGAGGTAATTATGTGTTATTATATGTTATGATGGAAAGTGAAAGGCATGAGATAAAATGGAGGTTAAATTATGGTATGGTTATTTTTGATGATTTTATCCCTTTTTGGGGAATGATTTGAGAATTATATAGTTTTGGAAAAAGGACAACACGCAGACCGTGTGACTACCCGTCGCGTCGGACAAAGCTGCGGGAATCGAACCCACAACCAAATTGCGACTGGTATTTATCGCCTACCACTGGACTACGTGAAGTCCCTGGTTAGTTTGACTAATTCTTTTTTAGTTATATTATTTTATGAATTAAGAGTAAGTTGATTTTGGGTTATTTATGAAAATGATTAACCTATCATGGAGGATATGTGATTAGGTTAATTACTTTTCAATATGAGACTTTAGGAGCAACTGATATTGTTTGGAGATAAATGTTACGATTTAACTTGGAAGACTATGTGACTAAATCCTTCAAATATTTGGGTTTCAATCTTAGATTGGTTTACTTTGAAGAATTTTATGGAAAAATTGTTTATCGGATGGTCCTCGTTGAACTTTGGGTTTTTTTGGACAAATTTTGGAGATTAAGCATAGATTTTCTTTTTAAAGGGTTATCCTTTTCTGGATTATCTGATCTTGTACTAACCTTTTTGGTTTTGGTTTTGGTTAAAGTATAAAGACATGGGAAGTATATAGTTCTCTTTTGTGGATTAGGTGACTCTCTAGAAGTTGATTATAGTACTCTTAATGTGAACAAGTCTTCCTAAATACTCGCCTTTCGGAGAAAATATGAGTTTGTGTAAGGAATCTAATAAAAGTTGAAATTCAACATGATAAGTGCACTAGTGCAGAAAACGTTTTTTATGTCACCATTTTTTACGTCGGTTATATAAAACCGACGTCATAATATGTAAAACGAGGTTTTTTACGTCGGTTATTAAATAACCGACGTAAAAACCAGTGTTTAGTACACCTTTAACATCGGTTATTTAGATAACCGACATTATTAATCGCGCGGCTTCGTTTTTTACGTCGGTTATACATTAACCGCCGTAAAAAACAGAAGCGGGGGGCGTTTGTTACGTCGGTTATTCAATAACCGACGTAAAAACCGCGGTTTTCGAAGGCCTTTTTACGTCGGTTATAAAATAACCGACGTAAAAAAAGAATCCGCAGATGTTTTTGACGTCGGTTATGGAATAACCGACGTAAAAAAACGCGGATTTTGAGCCCTTTATAACGTCGGTTATTTTATAACCGACGTAAAAAAAGAATCGGAGGAAGGTTTTTACGTCGGTTATTGAAATAACCGACGTTATAAATGTTTTTAAAACAATTATCACGTCGGTTATTGAATAACCGACGTGATAACTCATTTAAAAATTTACCCAGACCCGTGGATTGTCATTCGCGAGTTTACCTTCGACAGTCGCGACTCGTCTCTCTCGCGCGTAAACCCGAATCGGCTCGTCCATTTCATTGGTTTAGATTCGTTTTGCGATCATCGTTTCTCATATTTAATCTCCTCGGATCAATCATCTAAACTCGCAGCACTCAGGTAATCCTCCCACTCGTTCGTTTTTTTTTCGCGGATAGTATATATATATGTGTTGTGATTTTTTTTGTTGAAACTAGCTAAGATTCTTCGATTGCGAACCCTTTTAACTCGTTTTGGCACCATAATCTTATTTATTATCCCTAGATCTATTTGTTCGACTTGCAATATTGAGTAATTTTATGATTTCACTAATTTTTCATCGTTTTCTATAAATCCCCGAGAGGGTTGGGGCGTGTCCATTTGGATGGGTTGCCCTTTTACAGTTGTTACTACTTTATTCACACACAACCATGGCATAGGTGCATGGATTTGGGGTCGGGGGGTGTCCAGGGGGGTTTACAAGGGGGTGGGTGGGTGTGGGGGGTTGTCCAAGGGTGTGGGTGGGTGTTGGGGGGTGTCCAGGGGGGTGTCCAAGGGGGTAGGGGGTGGGGGTGGTGTTTAGGAGGGGTGGGGGGCTGTCCAGAGGGTTGGGGGGTGTCCAGGGGGGTGTCCAAGCAGGTCGGGGGTGGGGGGTTGTGTCCAGGAGGGGTGGGGGTGCTTTCTAGAGGGGTCGGGGGCTGTCCAGAGGGGTCGGGGGGTGTCCAGGGTGGTGTCCAAGGGGATGGGTGGGTGTGGGGGGCTGTCCAAGGGGGTGGCGGCCTGTCCAGAGGGGTCGGTGGGGTGTCCAGGGGGGTGTCCAGGGGGGTGTCCAAGGGGGTGGATGGGTGTGGGGGGCTTTCCAAGTGGGTGGCGGCCTCTCCAGAGGGTATTTGGGGTTGTCCGGGTGGGTGGGGGGGCTGTCCAGAGGGTTGGGGGATGTCCAGGGGGGTGTCCAAGGGGGTAGGGGGTGGGTGGTGGTGTTTAGGAGGGGTGGGGGGCTTTCCAGAGGGTTGGGGGGTGTCCAGGGGGGTGTCCAAGCAGGTCGGGGGTGGGGGGTTGTGTCCAGGAGGGGTGGGGGTGCTTTCTAGAGGGGTCGGGGGCTGTCCAGAGGGGTCGGGGGGTGTCCAGGGTGGTGTCCAAGGGGATGGGTGGGTGTGGGGGGTTGTCCAAGGGGGTGGAGGCCTGTCCAGAGGGGTCGGTGGGGTGTCTAGGGGGGTGTCCAAGGGGGTGGATGGGTGTGGGGGGCTGTCCAAGGGGGTGGATGGGTGTGGGGGGCTGTCCAAGTGGGTAGCGGCCTCTCCAGAGGGTATTTGGGGTTGTCCGGGTGGGTGGGGGGGCTGCCCAGAGGGTTGGGGGATGTCCAGGGGGGTGTCCAAGGGGGTAGGGGGTGGGGGGTGGTGTCCAGGAGGGGTGGGGGGCTATCCAGAGGGGTCGGGGGGTGTCCAGGGGGGTTTACAAGGGGGTGGGTGGGTGTGGGGGGCTGTCCAAGGGTGTGGGTGGGTGTTGGGGGGTGTCCAGGGGGGTGTCCAAGGGGGTGGGGGGTGGGGGTGGTGTTTAGGAGGGGTGGGGGGGCTGTCCAGAGGGTTGGGGGTGTCCAGGGGGGTGTCCAAGCAGGTCGGGGGTGGGGGGTTGTGTCCAGGAGGGGTGGGGGCTGTCCAGAGGGGTCGGGGGGTGTCCAGGGGGGTTTACACATCGATTTGTTTTATATTTCAAAATTTTTTACATTCAAATTATGATTTTTTTCATATAAACATATATTTGTCTTATCTAAAAAATATATATATTTTTGTTATTTGTTATAGGTAATAATGAGTCGAAGTTGGATTACGGCACATCGAATGAGCAATGAATATGAGGAAGGTGTTGATGCCTTTTTGGAATTTGCTAAACGAAATGTTCCAAGTAGTGACATTTTTTTCTGTCCATGCCTGAAATGTCTGAATATGAAGAAGTTGAAAAGTAGAGAGATAAAAGATCATCTGATTTGTCATGGTTTCAATCAGAGTTACAACCCTTGGATTTGGCATGGCGAAACTGGACAGAATGTCACTGATGATAATGAATCGCAAGATGGTAACTCCGATGGAATTGAAGAAATGATTCGCGATATTGTAGCAGAACAAATTGAGATAGAACCGACAGTTGCACGTCTATATGGTGATGCCGAAAAACCATTATATCCTGGTTGTACAGATTTTGCGGTTTTGTCGGCGGTGTTAAGATTGATTAACCTGAAGGCGAAACATGGATGGAGTGACAGAAGTTTTACAGAGCTGCTACAATTGATGAAAGACATTCTTCCAAAAGATAACGATCTTCCAGATTCACATTATAAGGCCAAAAAAATATTATGCCCGATGGGATTGGGATACAGGAAAATACATGCCTGTCCGAATGACTGCATTATATATAGGAAGGAATATGAATTTCTGAAAGAGTGTCCTAAATGTGGGACATCACGGTATAAGGTGAAAGAAAAATCACAAGCTGATGTAGAGATTACAAAGCTCCCTTCAAAGGTATTTTGGTATCTTTCTATAATTCCTCGTTTCAAACGTTTATTTGCTAATTCACATGATGCAAAAAGGTTAAGATGGCATGCTGATGAGCGGGTATGTGATGGAAAAATACGTCATCCAGCTGATTTTCCACAATGGAAGAAAATTGATGCCCAGTACCCTACATTTGGAAATGAAATTAGAAATCTGAGACTAGGCTTGTGCACAGATGGAATGAATCCATACTGAACCCTCAGTAGCACACATAGTTCATGGCCTGTTTTATTGGTAATTTACAACCTCTCTCCTGAAGTTTGTATGAAGCGCAAATATGTCATGTTGAGTATCATGATCTCTGGTCCAAAGCAACCCGGCAATGATATTGATGTATACTTGTCACCGCTGATTGATGATTTGAAACTGTTATGGGCTGATGGTATTAGGGTGTATGATTCTTATAAAATGGAATATTTTCAACTGCATGCAGTGCTTCTATTCACTATAAATGACTTCCCAGCATATGGAAATTTGTCTGGATACAGTGTTAAAGGGCATAAAGCATGTCCAATTTGCGAACAATAGACGTCATATTGTCAATTGCATCATGGGAGGAAAACAGTGTACATGGGTCATCGAAAGTTTTTGCCTATGGATCACCCTTATAGAAGACTAAAAAAGGCATTCAATGGCTCACAAGAATTTGATACTGCTCCAAAACCTTTATCCCCAGATTTGTATTTTGAGAGGGTGAAAAACCTTGATGTGACATTGGGAAAGACACAGAAATCTGGTAATGATAGACATATTTGGAAGAAAAGGTCAATATTTTTTGAGCTACCATATTGGAGGTATCATGAAGTCAAACATAATATTGATGTCATGCACGTGGAGAAGAATATATGTGATTCTTTGATCGGAACATTTCTAGATATTAAAGGAAAGACAAAAGATGGGTTGAATGCAAGGTTAGACCTACTATCAATGGGAATAAGTTTGGAGTTAGCTCCCACTCCTAAAGGAAGACGAACATTTCTTCCCCCGGCTTGTCATACATTATCGAAGAGGGAGAAAAGTAGCTTCTGTCAGTGTCTTCATGATATCAAAGTGCCTCAAGGTTATTCTTCAAATGTAAAAAATTTTGTCTCATTGAAAGACTTGAAGTTGATAGGTATGAAATCACATGATTGTCACGTCATGATGCAACAAATTCTACCAGTTGCACTGCGTGGAATATTGCCCATCCGTGTCAGAAAGACTATAATGAGGTTGTGTTATTTTTTCAATTCAATTTGTAACAAGGCGATTGATGTGAATGCTTTGAACATTTTGGAAAAGGATGCAATTTTTATACTTTTTCATTTGGAAATGTATTTTCCTCCAACTTTTTTTGATATGATGGTGCATTTAATGATTCATCTGGTTCGAGAAATAAAGCTTTGTGGACCTGTATATCTTCGTTGGATGTATCCTTTTGAAAGGTATATGAAAATATTAAAGGGATATGTTAAAAATCCATATCGACCTGAAGCCTCCATTATTGAAAAGTATATTTCTGAGGAGGTAGCAGAGTTTTGTACGAGCTACTTGGCTACGGCGCAACACATAGGTTTGCCTCCATCTCGCCATGAACGGGTTAATAATGAGGGAAAGGGGATTCGTGGCTTGAAAGTCAAATCACTGTCAGCTGAACATATGAAGAAGTTAGAATCATACATCTTGAATAACATAGCTGATGTTCAACCGTATATCACATTGCATATTAATGAGTTGAAACAATGTCATCCAAAGAAGAAAGAAATGTGGATTTTGAATGAGCACAACAAAACTTTTTTTCCATGGTTTAAAAAGACCTTGCTTGGTAGATCAGATGTATCAGAGACATTAAAATGGATAGTGGGTGGTCCATCTTTAAATGTGATAACATGGTCCGCTTATGACATTAATGGCTATACATTTCATACGAAAGCTCAGGACAACAGAAGTGCAGTTCAGAATAGTGGTGTATTGGTGTTTGCAGAAGCAATGCATTTTTCGAGTGCTAAGGACAGAAACCCAATTTCGGCATCAAGTGCATATTATGGAGTGATTGAAGACATATGGGAGGCTGATTACTTTAAAATTAAAGTTCCTGTTTTTAACTGTAAATGGTTTATCGGTAACAACAGTGTCAGACACGATGAATTTGGAATGACACTTGTTAATCTGAATAGATTGGAAGACACAGCTGATTCTTTTATAATGGAAACACATGCCAAACAAATTTTCTATGTAGTAGATCAATCAGATATGCAGTGGGCTGTTGTTTTACAAGGGAAAAAACAATATGTTGGTGAGGATGAATTTGATGAAGATGCTGATTTATGTGAGATCCCTACTTCCATGGAAAGATTAACAGAACATAATGATGAGTATGTTGAAGACATGGTTTGTGCCATAAGGAACGATCACGACGAAGGAATTTGGGAAAACAATCCAACTGTACATTCCTAAAATTACAGGTAACACATGTTTATTTCTTGTTTACATTTAGTTTTTTCATATAATGTTAGATATTGTAAATTTTTTACTTATTAAAACATGTATCAAACCAAAACGATAAAACAATAAAAACCGTAAAGAGGAGAAGTCCTGGGCGCACCGGCTGGCCGGTGGTGGATCACCGGTTGGCCGGTGGTCCAGAGCAAAGCTCTGTCTGGTCCACCGGCCGGCCGGTGATGAGCCAGCGGCCGGCCGGTGGTCCAGACAGAGAGGAAGGCTCTCTGTCTGGTCCACCGGCCGGCTGGTGGTGATCCAGCGGCCGGCCGGTGGTCCAGACAGAGCAAGGCTCTGGTCCACCGGCCGGCCGGTGGTGATCCAGCGGCCGGCCGGTGGTCCAGACAGGAAGGCTCTGTCTGGTCCACCGGCCGGTGGTGATCCAGCGGCCGGCCGGTGGCACTAGGCAGTGGGCAAGTCTACTGCCTGGGTACTCCGGCTGGCCGGTGAGCTCACACCGGCTGACCGGTGGCTCAGTGAGTCCATTTTTCAGCTTTCTTGGGCCAACTCCTTGGCAACCTTTTGCCTGTGTTTACCATGTTTATCATTGTTTAACATGCTTACCATATTACCAATGTTTACTATTATGTAATTTAGTACACTTTTCTATTTTCTGATTAAGTAGTACTACAATATTTGAATTTATATATTTGTGAACTAATGTTTGTTTTTTTGATTTGAAGGAAAATGACAGATCAATCAGTTGATCAGCCACATGATTCTGGAGATGAGCATATTGGTCATACATCTGGGGAGGAACATTCACATGCTCCTATTACGAAAAAGAGTTCAAAGGTTGGTAAGCGTGGGTGCACACGTTTACCAAAATTATCACTTGCCCGTACGAAGGAGGAGAGGATAGTCGTGGAGTTTGATGATGATGATCTTCCTAGAGGTCCAAATGCTAAAGATTTTAAGGGTTTTGTAGCAACTCAGGCTAAGAGCAAAGTAAGCATTCTCTATGATGATTGGAGAAGTGTGGATAAGGCGATAATTTCTCAGCTGTGGGAGACCATTTTGGTAAGATCTTTTGCTATTGTTTGACTGTTCTTTAAATGTTTCTAGTATATATAATATTTTTAACCTCTTTTTTATCAGATGACATTTGATATTCCTGACACTGGAGGAGTCAGGAAGAAATGTTTATCATTGGCTGCTAGGAGATAGAGGGATTTCAAATCAACCCTCTCATCTGATTTCATTTATGGTCATAGGAGTCGTGAGAATCCATGTCGTATATATCCTTTTATAGATGAAGACACATGGAGATAATTTTTTGAAAGTAGAAGAAAAGAATCATTTTTGGTAAGGGCAATGTAAACTTTTATAAGCTTTCTTATATAAATGATCTTATTATTGTTTTGTTAATGATTACTTATTCTTAATTTACAGCAAACAAGGAAAGTTCATCAAGAGATCCAATCTAAAAATGTATACCCTCATAGTTTATCTCGGGGAGGATATGCATTATTGGAAGAACAAATGATGGCAGAAAAATTTCAACAACTAAGAGATGAGTCTTCAAGCTCTGGAGAGGTGGCCCCTCCATCCCCTCCATCTAGACATGAGAAATGGAAAAGAGCTCGGAAGGGAAAAAAAGGACAATATCTTTCGGAAGAATCGAGACTCGTAGTTGAGAGGATTGTAAGATATCTATTTTATTTATTTAAGTTTACTATTTTCGTCATATATTTCCAATCATTATAGAAATGTTCAATTAATTATTACAGGACTCTCTTGAGGAGCAGAGTTCACAGGGGACATTTACACCATCTGGGAGGGAAGATATTTTATCTGTGGCATTGGGAAAGCCCGAACATCCTGGCCGTGTAAGAGGATATCCGGCAGGTGTATCGGTAAGAAAAGTGTTGCCACGTTCCTCAACTTCTAACGTTGAGGGAGTTTATAAAAAAAAATAGAATCCTTGGAGGCTGAAGTCCATAATATTAATGCGACAATGGAGGACAAGATTAGAGCATCGGTGCAGTTTATGTTTGTAGACTTGCAAAGACAATTTCAGGGTGCAGCTCCCACTCCACCTCTCCCAGTAGCTCCCACTCCCCCACCTCAGCCTGCAGACCCCATTTTTGATCCTCCTCCTCCGCCGCAGCTACCTACTTATTGTGAGTTGTATGTTGATGATCCTCAACATCATATAGTTGCATATGGGATGGTATATTGTATAGGAGATACAGTTCATCATCAACAGTTAGAGGTAGAGAATCAGAGGGTCACTTTACAGGATATTATAGATAGATCAGCTCGGATACCATTACCTACAGATGAGGTGACGACAGTTGGACATAGTATCGGCCATTTTTTACTTTGGTCATCCAGACTTCTTCGACTCATTACCATAGAGGTATGGATGTTATATCTTTTATTTTATATTTTTATAAATGTTTTATCATTTGGAAACTAATATATTTTTCAATTTATTTTTACAGGAATACTTCAAAGGTAAAGAAATACTGTATAGACAACAACAAAGACAGATAGTTATGACATCAGATGCAGATACTAGCAGTCTTGACAAACTGTCAAGATATTCAAATTTGTTGGCGGATCATTATGACTTTACAATGGAATCTCATGTCTGTGGACGTGAACTAAGTGTGGGGATTATGAAAACTGATATCATGGAGTTTGTCACTGGAGATAAGTTGGGCATCAACGTGGTGCAAATTTTTATCATGTAAGTCTTAACACCTTTTCCTTGCGTTATATTTATTAAAAATGTATACTTATGTCTACTTTGTATTAGGTATCTGTATAAAATTTGTGAGAGGAATGAGCTGACAGATGTATATGGATTCGTGGACCCACAATTGATTTCCCCTGAAGCATGTGCATTGGATGAGGAACAAAGAATGCTTTATATTGCTGATAGATTTGAAAAGAATGTAATCACACAGTGTTGGATGATGCCTTTTTGTGAGAGGTATGAAACACATCCCTCTCAAAGAGTTAATTATCTTTTAACATAAAAAACCACTAACGTTAAATTTCCTTTTATCAGGGATCATTGGATGTTAGGGGGTTTTTGCCCTAGGGAGAAAACACTTTATTGGATATGCTCTCTCCATGATGATGTGCGAGAAAGTTTTAAGAATATATTGGAAACGTAAGTTTCAATTTCACAATAGTTTTATATATTATAATGAATTTTAAATTTACCCCATTCGTATTATTTTCTAACAGGGCATGGGTCCACTTTCGAAAAAGCGCAAAGAAAAGGAATTTCAAGATCAAATATGTACATGCGAAGGTAAATATCCATTTATAATTTGTACATTTTGATTTATTACATAAAAATAGTATATTGAATTTACACTCATTCAAACAGAAATGTCATGAGCAACAAGGCATCATCGAATGCGGATATTACATGTTAAGATTTATGTATGAAATAATAACAACTGGGACAGTTCTGAGTTTTGACCTGGTAAGATTTCCTCTTTCTCATAATATTTCAATTTGATTTATTCATTATACATGTTGACTACTATCCTTTTCCTTTGTAGCTTTTTGATGACCCTCAACCCTTTACTGCTGAAGATATCAAACACTTACAAGTGGAGTGGTCAAATTATTTTACAGGTTTGATTGACTTTTAGTTGTTTGTAATGTAAAATGTAATTTTGAATATTGTCAATGTAATTGTGTATTTCGTAGTCGTTTAGGTTGGATTTAGTTTTTTTTTGAAGTTGACAGTGTAAGTTTTGAATGTTATATAAGTGAATGTTTAATTTTTCTCTACTTCTTGTTTTGGTCTACTGTTGATGGTTTTTCTGGTCTGGATTTTGGTATGGGGGGAGAGGTTCCAAGGGGGTGGGTGGGTGTTTGGGGGGTGTCCAAGGGATATGGGAGGGGTGTCCAAGGTGTGTTTGGGGCTGTCCTAGGGGTCGGGGGGTGTAAATGAGGGTGGGGGGTGTCCAAGGGGTGGGGGGTGTCCAAGGTGTGTTTGGGGCTGTCCAAGGAGTCGGTTGGGTGTAAATGAGGGTGGGGGGGCTGTCCAAGGGGTGGGGGGGTGTCCAAGTGGTGGGGGGTGTCCAAGGGATATAGGAGGGGTGTCCAAGGGGTGTTTGGGGTTGTCCAAGGGGATGGGGGGGTTTCCAAGGGGTAGGGGGGGTTTCCAAGGGGTCGGGGGGTGTCCAAGGGATATGGGAGTGGTGTCCAAGGTGTTTGGGAGTTCTGTCCAAGGGGCCGGTTGGGTGTAAATGAGGGTGGGGGGGCTGTCCAAGGGGTGGGGGGTGTCCAAGGGATATGGGAGGGGTGTCCAAGGGGTGTTTGGGGCTGTCCAAGGGCTCGGGGGGGTGTCCAGGGGTCGGGGGGTGTCCAAGGGGTCTGGGAGGGCTGTCAAGGTGTGGGGGGTGTCCAATGGGTGTTTGAGGCTGTACTAGGGGTCTTGGGGGTGTAAATGAGGGTGGGGGGGCTGTCCAAGGGGTGGGGGTGTCCAAGGGGTGGGGGTGTCCAAGGGATATGGGAGTGGTGTCCAAGGTGTCTGGGAGTTCTGTCCAAGGGGCCGGTTGGGTGTAAATGAGGGTGGGGGCTGTCCAAGGGGTGGGGGGTGTCCAAGGGATATGGGAGGGGTGTCCAAGGGGTGTTTGGGGCTGTCCAAGGGCTCGGGGGGGTGTCCAGGGGTCGGGGGGGTGTCCAAGGGGTCTGGGAGGGCTGTCAAGGTGTGGGGGGTGTCCAATGGGTGTTTGAGGCTATACTAGGGGTCTTGGGGGTGTAAATGAGGGTGGGGGGCTGTCCAAGGGGTGGGGGTGTCCAAGGGGTGGGGGTGTCCAAGGGATATGGGAGGGGTGTCCAATGGGTGTTTGAGGCTGTACTAGGGGTCGTGGGGGTGTAAATGAGGGTGGGGGGGCTGTCCAAGGGGTGGGGGTGTCCAAGGGTTGTGGTGGGGCTCCAATGTGGTGGGGGAGGGCTGGCCAGGTTGTTAGGTGGGTATAGATGAGGGTGGGGTTCAGTTGGGGCTTGGGGGAGGGCTGGCATGGTTATTTTTGTTTGTTTTCTGGTTGCTTTTTGGTGAGATCAGTGCAATTATTTAAAAAAAAATATCGCTTTCACGTCGGTTATTTTATAACCGACGTGGTAAATAAATCGGTAGGGGTTTATCACGTCGGTTTTTTCGAGAACCGACGTGATAAACCGTTCCCGGGCCTTTTATCACGTCGGTTCTTAATATAACCGACGTGATAAAAGGCCTGGGAATCGATTTACCACGTCGGTTATTGGATAACCGACGTGCTAAAACGTTTCCCAGGCCTCTTTATCACGTCGGTTATTTCAGAAACCGACGTGATAATAGGCCCGGGGAAGGGTTAATCACGTCGGTTATGTCATAACCGACGTGATAAACGATATCCCAGGCGTTTTATCACGTCGGTTTAGAAAATAACCGACGTGATAACCCCCCCCCCCCCCCCCCGCGCATATTTATCACGTCGGTTATTAATGAACCGACGTGATAAACACCGTGATGTTAGGGATGTTACGTCGGGTTTTAAATAACCGACGTAAAAAACGTTATTTATAACGTCATCCGTATTAACGTCGCCTAAAAACCGACGTAAATAATGAAAAATAACCGACGTAAAAAATGTTTTCTGCACTAGTGGTGATTATGTTTCCTTATGAATAAATTCCTCAATAAAAAGTAACTTAAAACAAAAATGTTTTCTATTAACTTTTCCTACTGGGGAATCGAATACCGTTTAACCCATCACAAGTTTGTGATTTTCTCATGGTTAACTTTCTCCTAAACATGTTTTCTATCACTCTTCATCAGAACATAACCCTGTGTTTTCTCCTCCATGTCCATATTTTTCTACATGGAATCCTACTATGGGTTAACTCGGGTGACCTCTGTACTTATCTTACTTTATTTTAAAGTGATTGTTTTACTGACTCTTGTTCCGATGTGGGACTTTCAAGGATGTTTCCAAGCTCAATTTTAAAAATTGCAAGGACGCAATTCCCAAAAGGGGGGAAGGATGTAACACCCCAGGTAAATAAAGAATATGAAATTTTCATATTTAACCATATTTGTGAATAAAGTATTAATATGACTTTAAAGGGGACGCTATTCTCGATGGCGTACCCAACACGCAACAATGAGTTTCTTGAGAATCTTACGTTGCACTCTAATAATAAAATAATTTTATTTTAAATGGTAGTTAACATGTAGCCGTTGTATTGGAGGGAATGGATAGAAATAACTAAAATATGATTATATATGTTTTTTAATGTTTTTACATTTATCCAATAAAAGATAAAGGCATAAAATACGGAAATAATTCGATTTTAGGCGTATATGCCCTAGTTTTCACTAAAGGTTCACTTATCACCTTTTGATGGAGAACCATCATTAAATATAGTTTTTTTCACTCTTATACATACTTTTGGACCAAATAAAACTCTTCTTAAGAATTGGGACATCAAAATTTACTTTGTGTAAATTTTTGGTATCTTTCCGATAAAGTTCATTTTTTAATGAATAGTGTAAAATGTTGTATTTTAATTCAAAACCTATTTTTAATCTAATTTATTTATATGATTAGATTATCTTTTGAATTGGTTTTAAAGTGAAATTAGAATATATTTTTACCATTTAATCCAATAGTGGTCGTTGGAATTAATTTCACTTTGAAATCAATCTTAAACTAATGTCAATCTTTTGATACTTATTGTTTCATAAAAACACGCTATTTGCTCTAACAGCGGGAATTAATTATTAAATTAATTAATATGACTTATATGTTTTGAATTTTGTAAAATAGATTTCATTTTTGAATTCGGAATATCAAATATAGCTTAGGGTGAATTTTTTGGGATTTTTCTGAAAAACTTCTATTTTTGATGAATAGTGAAACCACTAAGTGGTACTTATAAAAACTGATTTTTCCGTTTAAATGAAATTTTGTCATCGTTGTGTTTTGAATTTCAAAAAATCTGACATACATGGTTGTCATTAAGAAGTAAAATGTGGTTCAATGGGATAAAAATAATTTTTTGGTGAATAGTAACTTATTAAGTTTTTAATCGCGATTAGAGGTAATTAGTGTAGTTTAAGGTAAAAATAATGTTTTAATAATATGAAATGAACTTGACACATGTCCTAACCTCATTGGATATGTCATGGCCGACCAAGACAACCCATGGGTCATCTTGGGGACCCCATGAAGCCACTTTGGTTGGAAAATGACATTAATATCTTTTTATTTAAAGTTAAAGTAAAAATGAGACAAACATGAAATGTTTTACTAAAACAATTTTTAAATGGGGTTATACAAATCCGATTTTTGACTATAAATATTCATTGAAAAGCTAAAAATATTTCCTACATCATAGTATTTGTTTTATAATTTTTAGACATTAAATAAATTAAATTATTTATGACATCATGATGATGCAGCGATGACATCATTATTTAACGACTTAAATAAAATGGAAAGATAATATAATATCTAAGACCTAAACATGTCCAAAACCTATTGGATGAGTGGATTTAGAACCCTTATCACCTTATCCTCGAAACACATCAATGTGGGACCTCTTAAATCCGAATACCATTTTCAAATAAAGTAAAATTTGCTTACTTTCCAAGAGTGTCCCTCCTCTCCTCTTATAAAAGGCCCCCACCTCTACCTCCTTACCCACACTCCCAAAGCCTTTGGCTCGGCCAAACTCTGCCCATTTTGTCTCTCCACTTCCCACTCTTACTCCTTGAAGCCTCACTTTGGGCAGAAGTCTTCCCAAGGAATCCTTTGAACTCAAACCAAAGGGAGTTACCCGATTTTAAGGTAATGTCTTCACTTGAGTCCTTTTGTTTTATTTTGCTTCTCCAACCCCCTAAACTCTTTTTGTTCATTTCTTTTGTAACAAATCCAGTATCATCAATATACTAGGATGTTGTTATAAGAAGGATTCGAGCTACACTTTCACACACCTACATCTAATGGTTAAAGAACATACTGTTTCCGTGGATGGCGAATTTCGGCCTCCCAAAACGATGATTGTTCAACATTCTTTTAACACCTTCAAAGGTGGCCATTAAGATGACACTATATTTATATGTGATATATAATATGTTTATGTTTTCCTTAAGCTTCTGTATTTTTCATTTTGGGCATACCTTTATGGTTTCCATTATGGGTAAACGCGATATCTTCATTTAAGGAAGTGCGGACTACCGTCCCCTCAAAGTGATTTGATTCGTTAATACCATATGTGGTACGTATAAAGGATATATTTAATAATATTATATATGATACCATACTGGAATTAAAATAATATTATGTATCATTATGTTTTAATTCCATTAAATATGAAATAGAAATGGAAGTAGCGTTCATGCGTACGTACGGCTTACCGTCTCCATGAACAGTACATTTCATTTCTTATCTCAAAATGTTATGTAATATTATAAGTACATATAATGGATATATATGTAATATATTACATCAAAATTATGGATATCATTCTGGAATTATAACATATATATATCTCTCTCATTTTTTTTAATTCCATTAATATGACAAAAAAATGAAAGTAGCGTTCATGCGTACGTACGGCCTACCGTCTCCATGAACGGTGCTTTTCGTTTTTTATCTCCAAATGATATGGAATAGTATGAAATGAATATTTATTGGATATATATGATATTTTAATCATTAATACTATTCTGGAAATTATTTACTTATAACTACATGGGCAATCTTTTTTCAAACAAGTTCATTTTTGACTCATGTACCAAACATCGGCAAAGACGTCTGATATGAACTAACATTATTAAAAAATTATTATAACATTATAATATGTGATATGAACTAAATAATAATCCCTAAAGGAGGTACTTAGGCAATTATTAATTGACCAAAGTTTATTATTCAGGAATATAAAGAAACGAACAAGACAAGTTGGACTTGAGGTAAGGGATCCTACTCCACTCTTTCTTTTTAAGTACACTCTTTTATGTCATTCCTTTTAAATCTCATCATTCTTGTTATTGGGATGTTATTTTATATTAATATTACTATAATTTTTACGTTCATGTGATGAGAGACCCTATTCTCTCTCATCAATCCATTTTGGAAGTTTTGAGTGGCGTCGTTAGGCTGCCGAATTTTCGTAAGAGATCTAACCTCTCTCTTTCTTTTTAAGTACTCTCCTTTATGTCACTTCTTTTAAGCTCCTCTTTGTTATGTTGGGGGATGTTCTTTTATATTCCTCTTTCTATAAACTTTATGTTAATATGATGAGATACCCTATTTGATCTCATCAACCCATTTTTGTATGTTTTATGTGGCGCCGTTAGGCTGCCGAGTTTTCGTAAGGGATTTTTCATCTCACTTTTATTCCCGTGAGATTTATGCTACATTTGCCACAATTTCCTTTGAGTGGTGTATGTACTGACCATTATTTTACTCATTGTGTAATATTCTTTCATTTATGAGTATTTACATCAATGATGTATTGTCCTTCTTTCACAGGGCGTATGTTTCGAAAGATACCCATGTCGGTAAAGGAACCTTTCACCCTCCTCTTTTTAAAAGACTTCTTTTGTTGGGTCTTTTAATTTACATATTGTTATGTTGGGATATGTTCTCATATATCCTTATTGATGTAAATTTTATGTCCAAGTGATGAGATACCTTTTTTATCTCTCATCAACTCATTTTGATGTGACGCCGTTAGGCTGTCAAGGGAACTTCTTAACCCAATTTCGATTTCTTTGGGTTCAACATGTAGTTATTGAATATGTCATCCTTTGAATATGTGTGAATGAACTTTGATTATTTTACACTTAATATCCAATTATATTTTGTGTATTCGTTTGTCACACATAATTATGTAATTGATTTATCCTTAAACCAAGGATACCGTCTTTGTATGGGACTTCGTCTCAATCTCCTTTCATTGAGGCATATTTTATTTTATACACAACTTTCTTTTATACGGTGTATAAACCCCTTTGACTTTTACGTTTATCCAAAAGGAATCTTTTTTATACGAAGCGTTTTACAAAACGACAAAAGGGAATGTTTTTGTCGTACGTATGCGGCGACAACGACTTCTCCGCCGCCGTGACCATTATTTGAGTTTCGGCTTATTCTACAAGCCATACCTTCTTTTTAAAAGAAAAATAAATACAATGTTTTACTTTTCTTTTATTTTGGTATTGAAAATGGTTTTCATAATGTTTTATATCAATGTGTTGTATTGATATCTTGTGATTGAAAGGTGGAAATGTTATGTTTCCTTTATGCATGTTTTATGTGATAAGATTATGTTATGGTTCTTGGGCATTGTTATGAATACGGGTGGTTCCGTGATAAACTAAGGGCGGGTGAGCCCGATATAGCTCTCCAATGCATTGGGTAACACGAAGGAGTGAAACGTTAAGGTTTCTCCGAAGAGATTTAGGGAATATACTGTGATGGGTATTCCAAACGTAACCAAGAGGGTTACTCCCTACGTAAGAATGTTATGAATGCCTCAAGTTACCTTTATATCTTATGTTTTCTATGATTTATTCATGGTTTGATGAGGTATGTTAAAGTGCCTATGTTTTATGGGTAAAGTATGATTTCATTCTTATGTATATATGAACTCATGTTTCCTTTCCATATTTTTATAACCCTTACTGAGCTTTTTATGCTCATCCCAAGTTTTTGAAATGTTTTTCACAGGTCAAGGGAAAGGTACATGATGTGATGATAGTGTCAAGGATGTGTCAAGAAAGAATCCATGTTTTATTTTCAATATGTTTCCGTTGATGGGAAGAATGAATACTGTCTTTTATGTAACCGATTTGTTTAAATGTACAATGTAATACAAGTTTCATGATCTAATTCTTTAAAACTCTAAACCTGAAAAGATCCTCAATGTGTAATCTTGTAATAACTCAAGATTATGAAAGATTTAAGGTTGGGGCCTTATAATATACGTTGATGACACAAGTAATGCAACATGTTTGATGATATATTGAGACAAATGGGTTATATTACACAGTGAGCATTCATAGGAGGCAGTCATAACTATGACTTATCGTTATCTCTTTAGGGGTCATGATGTGGTGCGAGATGCAGCTATTGGTTAGTGAGTTGGACTCACTACTATTGAGATGAGGACCTAGAGGGTTATACACAAAGTTCATCCACAAGTTCCACCAATTTGGATGAATTGGAGTTCAGGACGAAGTGGGTCCCACGTGCAAGGACTAGTAGGCGTTTAAGTGAACCATCACAAGTAAATTAATTCAATTATTTTATTAAAGTTGAGAATAATGAGAATCGAATTAATTTCTCAAGACATTCAAAAGTTTCTTAGTTATAAAAAGTGAATATGATAGAGTATTATTTTTCAAACGAATATTTTGCGTTCAAGATTCGTTAAATAATTACTGGAGGAACAAGCCGAGTTAATGGCTCATGGTTCATCACGTGGCATTTTATAAAGTCTCTAATGGGTGGTGAAATGTTCATGACATGTATGACAAGTTTACTTAGTTATTCATGTTATTTTGAGCCGGTTTAATATGTTTAACTTATCCAAGGGCTTAAGTGTAATTTTGGAAAGTTAAACCTAACTATTTAAGCTTATTTTTTAGCCATGAATAGTATGAGAAGCTATTTGCATGATTTTGGGGTTCTCCCCTCTCCTCCTCTCAATCTTCTAGAGAGAACCTGAAGGGAAGGTCAAGAACGGATCAATCTAAGTTTGGGGATCGATCATGTGATTTTTCGACGATGAGCATCGTCAGGATTTCGATCTTCCACACTAGCACCCGGGAATCATAGCACGATGTTCGAGGTGTTTTGGTACATGTGTGGACAATCTAGAGGGTGTCTAGTTTGGTGTCTTCAAGCTACGTTGATCCAGAGAAATAACACCGGGATCACGTTGTTCCAATAATGTACCGTTTTGGTTTCATTTTCATACTTAAAATGAATTGCATGAGATCATTGTCATAAATTAGGTATCGTCATACCAAATCAAGTATCTTATGATAGATTTGATGTTGAAAAATGAAATTTACATGTTTTCACGCATTCATAGCATGCCCAGTTCCTTAAATTTATTGATCGATGTCGTTTGACTCGTCTTTTTCTACTTCAGTGGATTTCAAACCAATTTTCTTCTATTTTTTTCTAGCTTCACAAAGGTTCTTCTTGAGTGGATCTCAAAGCAATTTTCTTCTCTTTATTTCTAGTTTTACCATGGTTCTTCTTGATTAATTCATAGTTTATCAATAGACCAATCTACTTTGATAGTTTAACTGCTCGATTGGATGTCCACTCATTTGAAGCAATTCTAAAAATACTTCTCAATAAGTTTCATGTCATGAATGTCCTCTCTATGTTTTCTCGTATCATTTACCATTGCAGTGAAACTATCATTCATAAGCAAGATACTTGTATCTTGACTTGGCAGTGATCAAAATGTCAAAAACAAACCCCCACACTATCTAGTAGTAAAATACCAGGACTCTGCCACTCCATGACTCTTACTACCGGCAGTGAGACATCTGATTTCGCCCACTATAAAGATTGTGTGATTCTTATATCTTTCACATTATGCAATAGTGACTCGACAATTCAAGAACACCACCTTCAAAATCCACTTAAGCAATTATCTATTTTTATGACTAGTATTTGCATGCTGTTAGCAAAAGGGACTTTCCAATATCCTAGCTGATTAGAAATGAAAATACAGGGTGAAGCCTCGGGTTCCAAGAAAGTTTCAGCAATTACATGACAACGAAGTCATGCGCATTAACTGTTTATTTTCAGGCCAACGTCCGAGCCCTTTCAGCTGACAATCATGTTTTTGAATCCAACAATGCAATCCAGCGCCCGTTCAAATCCGCTGTCTTCCAAAGCGATCGTGAAGCGACAATAGCCAGGGATCCCTGTCCATGGACTGCCATTGACGCATAGCCCCGTGGCCAGGAGGAAGGCGCTCCTCATGTTCGAGTCACAAAGACAAACCTCATAGGCAGCCACATTTTCCATGATGCATCCACCCTGAACCAAGTGCTTCAGTTTAACAGTCCTGCCGAGATACGCAGATGGCTTTGCTACCATGGAAATGCCGGCCACGGGTTCAAGCACATCCCACCCGCTGTGCTCGAGCACCTATCACAAATGAACCAAATAAGACAATGCTCAGAGAGTCACTCATAAATTAGCATCAAAGCCGCTTACCTCTTTCAAGCGCTTAGCTCGACCACTCAAAATCCTTTTCTGCTCTGCAATGGCATCCAATAGGCTTCCATCTTTTCGCTCCAACATATCGAGCAGCTTCTTTATAGCATATTTGACAGTGCTATGAGGTTTGTTTAATCCAGGAAAGCTATGAAACACATCACCCAGACGACGCCTGTTTACGGCCAGAAACCCAAAAGTGAGTGCCCCCGTTTGCATCCTCAGAGACAGCTCTCCGAGCAGTGAAATGCAGAAAGAAGGGTTCCAGGAAGAGACCCTTGCCAAACTACTCGCCATGTCCCAGCCATGCCATCCCTCAAACTCTAATCCAGAAAAAGAAGTATCGATCACAACTTTGGCCCCAAATTCAGCTGAAATGGTTAATATGTCTTCAATTTCTTTGTTGCTGTAAATCAAGCCGGTTGGACTGATTGTTGGACCGGAAATGTACAGCCACGGTTTTCTCACAGTCTGCAATACGCTGGCAAGAATACCCCCCTTCAGCTTAAAGCCATCTGCTGATTGAGTAGTAATGTTCAAAATATCTGCTTTCAAAAATGTGGCAGCAGATACGTAGTTCCCATTTGAGCCAGCAGGAAAGCAGAAGGTTCCACCTTCTTGGATGCAGCAAAGAACCAGCTTATTGAAAAGAGCTAATGAACGGTCAGCATATATAATTTCAGTGCTGCCATCAGTGGGGAACCCATAATTGCTCATGACAAATTGCGCCATGATGGTTGTCACGTCTGTTTCTGATTCAGTTAAGTTCTGCCTGGCAAAACTCTCAAAAATAGCAGCCTTAACAGGAGATGGAATTCGCAAGAAGCTTTGATCCACATCCATGTGGATGAGGGAAGAGTTTTCTGCCTCCATGACTGACAATTCAGCATTACTCAGAACTGAGATAGCTGAACTAGAAAATCCGATCAACTCAACAGAATTGGCCTTTGCACGTTCTCTCTAGAACAAAAAAAATATTTAATTTACATTCACCCATGAACAAGTATCACAGGTGAAGCAAATGACATATAACTAGTCCGGGATGATTTATAATAATAAATACATGAAAGATTTACCATCTACTATGAAATTGGTTTTCTTGAAGACATGGTAACAGGACTTTTATAAAAAAGAGAGATAACACAGGGTAGCCAGAATGCTTTAAACCATTTTAATCATTCATCACCCATCAAGTCTCTCCAAATGTGCACAAGTAGAACCAACACACAGGCCAGCACCCCACCACAAACACAGCGAGGAAAAGCAAACAAAAAGCTATTATGAATTAATAGAGCTTACTTATTTGAGCCTTCCATCGAGTGTTAGCTTGCAATGATTCGATGCATCACTTCTTAATTATTAATCTCTAACAGGTGAAATGGGGCATATTTCTACAGCTTCACATTAATTTACTGACTGTGAGCCTTTCTTTTCTAGCATCAGATTAACCCAAACTGAACAATCATTCATCTTCATGAAAATTCTAAAGTGGAGATGAAGTATATGAGAAAATACAAAATGATGATGTGTGTGATCTTGTGAGGTTAGAGACACCTTCTTAGGCATTATAGTAGTGTGCTGTAGACACTGTATCAAACCTAGTAATGGTTGCTCCAAGTATTACGTTGGGTATTGTCAAAGTCATTATTGTGGCCATTAAGAGCCATTTTTCCTTTTGAATTCATTGAATTCGCTCAACAATGTTTGAAAATGTTGTGATGCTTGCTCCAGTAAAGGATTGATATATTTTTTTTGTACAAAACATATGAGAAGAGTCTGGGAGTCATGTTTGTAACAACGTAAGGCCTTCAATATTGGAATTATCTTGAAAGAGAGTTTTCGAGATAAAATATTATAGAATTGATAAAAATATGAAAATACTGTGGATAATATTTTAAAGATATAATGTTTTCATATTATAATTTCAAATATTATTACAAATAGGCATATGAGCAATTTGAAAGTACAACACTAGGGAAACATTTTTAAGCATAATATAATCTTTTCGAACTAAGGCACTAATTTGCTTCTATCATTGAGTCTAAATTCGCACCTGTTTGAGTTCCCAATCAACCCTAAAAAGTGGTTTATCTGGAAAAATGAGTAAAAAAAATATCAAAATGTACGTGGTGGGAGAAATAAATAACAACCAGACCTTGGAAGGTGGGTGTCGGTCAGCAAGCTGAAAAGCTAAAAGCTCATGGAAAAGACAGCCATAATAAAACTGACTAATTAGAGCAGCACTCCCTTCAAGAAGTTCCACAGTTCTAGCCAATGCCCTAAACATGCCCTCCTCTTCCGAGATGACAAATGCTACTTCAAGATCTGAATACACCTAGAAAGATTTTAAATCTCATTAACACAATTGATGAAGAAAATAGGAAACTGATGTTATAATCAAGAGTAATTAAATAATTACTTTAATGATTTAATCGGCTAAAAGTCAAAAGGGACTATTATGATACCTGATTTTTTAATAAGCCGCAAACTATTGCTGCATGAGGAGGCAAAGAATTTCCAGCAAGAAATTTAAGAACCCCATTTGGGCTTGGGAGACTAGAGAGTTCAAATTGATTGGATATGTCTAGAAAGAGACGGGAACCAATATCTCTTGTCGTATCTAAAAGCTGCTGAAATGCTGAAGCAGTAACGGCTTCAAATTGAGCCATCCCAGTAACAACCACTTGTGGCTTCAGCTTTTTTATCAGCTCAATCATTGAGTCAGACTGGCAGGGTGCTTCAATGACTGTAACCGCATCCTCTGTAGCATTGTTCTACAACAAAGAGATAATCTAACAAACAGATTAGATGGCACCAAGTAAAAGAAAAAGTGCGTATCAAAGTTCTCTAGCCCGACTCAACAAATTGAGATTAGTTTGCAAGTTATCAAAACATTACCTGGAGTAAGTAAGAGCAGAGGGAGGGAGGGATGGGGGGGGGGGGTTAGTCAAGCATGATTGAAGGCTTTACTATATATATATATATTCTTATTAAAATATTTTTTTGAAACAAAGTTAATGACACATTATGATCGACAACTCATAAGATGAGTGAGTGTAGACAAAATATTTTACATGAATTGTAAACTCAGAGCAATGACACAACAAAAAAGATAAAAGTTTCAGGCCTCCAAAAAACGAAGACCAGCCCAACTTCTAGTCCCTCAAATGAAATATAGTGGCAGTAGGAATTTGGAGGGATACTGTCATAAAAAGATTGATACAATTTTGTAAGAGAGACAATTTAATGGAAGATGTTTTAAGAAAAATAATGAAGCATGCCAAACCAAGTTCGTTGGCATTCAAATAGTGTAGATGTAGATATAGGTTAGCTTTCTACATTTCCTTAATCATTTGGTAGTGAAGGCCTAACTGATATTGGAGGCCCTGCGCTAGGGTGCATTTTTTACCGTAGAATAGAAGAATGCAATAGGAAGATATTAAAACCTTACCTCAATTGACAAAGATGTTAACCACTTTTTGGGTAGATGTCGGGTGAGACATTCATCGACGACAGCAAGACGTGGTGAGAACAATCGAAGAGCACTCTCAATTGCTGCAGCTCTTGATGGAAATATAACAATATTCTTGTACAAGAGAAGCGAAAAATATATTAGGAAGAAGACAAAAGGCTATATGCATCACACACACACAAAAAGTACCCTTACACATATCGAGGCTAGAAATTTAATGTTCATGTAAAATCCAAAACAGTAAGTGAATCATAGTAAGCTCAGTAGAAAGCAAGGCGGCAACCGTTTTGATCATGCAGTTAGCATTCAAACAAATTAGTTGAGCCACGGATATAGGGGAAGATATAATCATGAATTAGCAAACCCCCTATCTTGCTTGAAATTCTCAGCATTAGCAACATCATCACCATGACCATTATATTGCTATTGTATAATAACTCTAACAATGAATTTATCATACTCCCACAGAAACCATATACAAGGAACCTAGATTCATTTATTAGCCCCTATGTAACACTGAAAATAGTAAGAGCATGACTGCTGACAAAAGTTACATGCATAATAGATAAATATTTAAGTCAAATTTCAGGAAGCCTAAAAAAATGACTACCTATAAGAAGCATTAATGTTCCTTCAAAGTTCAGAGTTGTTGAGCCATGCTCAATTCTCAAATGGAAAGCATGAGATACACCTAATGGAACAGAGGGCATATTGAACTCAGCATTTGTTAGACAGAAAGCAGAGAATATTCTTACATCAGCAGTAAGTGGAATGTAATGGTAAGTTTTCATAAAGCCTGAAATGTGATCACGGAATTGTTTGCTTCCCGCTGGTGGCTCGTATGGGAAAAATGAACTCTTTTTCAAAACACTGGAAAAATAAGCGAGGAATGGAATCTTTTCATCAGCAACAGAATCATCTTCAAAAGATAAATCCAGTGAACTGCTGATGTCATGAGAACCATTCTTGAGAAACTCAAAAATGGTCTTAACCTGCCATCGTTTCAATAAATGGCTCTTTAGTTTCTTAATTATCGGTATAATCTTTTTGTGAGAACAAAATCCAAACCTGATTTGGTTGACGAAGTTGACAACTGTACACAGATATGGCATGAGAAATACATCCACCAGCCTTTCCATATGCCCACACTGTTCGAGCACATATAGGCTGATCTCCAGCAAGCCCCATAAAGAATTCAAAACGGTGGGGGCTATTCTTTTCAATTTCAACTAATGCTGAGATGTCTGTGTCAGCAGCCTGCAACAAGACATATTCATGAAAGGTGCACGTGCAATCACTGTGGCTCAAAAAAATTCACTAAACGTAGCTTACTTGCCTGGATAATTTTTTTTTGCCAAACCTTGTTAACATGGAGCCCACGGCGCTCAAACAAGCGCTTACAAACCACTTGACCAGGACGACCACCCATATTAAAGATCATAAACCCCAAAGGTTGGATGGCAGCTATACCTTCCTCGACCGCCCGGGCAATCAGACCCAGGCCAAACTGATCCTCCACAAATCCCTACATAGAAAAACCAATATTTAGAACTATGACAATTCAATCTAATGGATCCTTCTTCTAACCACGACTTGGAGCAAGAGAAAAACAAATCTTTAATTCTTCTCTGTCTCAATTTTAGACGGATTCATCCTGTGACAGCAATTAACATTGAAGATTAGGCAGTGAAACAAGGCACTACAAGCACAAATATGAGTCCACGCAATCAAGCAATCAATGTCACGGAAACTGCTTGGAGTTGGCAGAAGAAAATATAGCAAAAGTTCCTGTGCTCCTTCCATGATTTAACAAATACTCAAATGATTAGGAATCACCAGGCTATGAAAACTAAATAAATAAATTCTAACCCTGCTTCTTGCCTAACTAGGCAAAACACTGACAGCTCCTTTAAAGACAGGAAATCAGACCCAATGCAAATTGATGAAGCCTTGGATTATTGAGAATTATGATAACAATTTCTCGTGAGTGATTATTTGGATTGTGGATAAAAAGAAGAATGAAATGCCGTTTGATTCACTTTTCAATGGGTAAATATACATACAGAAGCTGACAACACACCTGCACAAACTTTCTTGACTTTTTTAAACAAACACGAACTTGATCCTGGACAATTTAAGCTTAAAATTTTTGAGCTCGAGCTCGAATTGAACATGAGATCAAACAAGCATTTTTAGAACATAAAACAGTCAAACATAAGTCTTGACATGATGAATGAGCTTAAAAAAGCTCATGTACGAACGAGCTGAATGAGCTTAAAGGAGCTCATTCAGGTATAAAATATATTTATAATATAAAATTATCAAAATATTATTGTATATATTAATGCTAGATTAGGCTCATGGACATTTGAGTCAAATAGTGAATTGCTCGAACTCAATTTGATCATTAATCAAGTTTGGCTCGTTTAGACACGGCTTCATTGACTCCAAACACGAACAGAGGTTTTTTTGAGTCAAACCTGAGTTGATGACAAGCGAAAATTAGAAAGATTTTGTTAATGTGCAACTTCATTGGCAAAAACCAACAAATATGATCGATACCTATGAGTTGCAAAACAAACCTAGTCACCACAGTATATGCGCTGAAAATGGTTAAATGACACAATCATCATTAAATGGATTCGATTAAAAAAGATCAAGAGATCCATTATTTGAGCTTCTGCCCAACATTTTCAATTTGAACATTTCACATTTGCAGAAATGGACCCTCTTAGGCGTGCATCAGGAGATGGTGTTAATGGGAGCATAAACAGAAAGTATAAATTGCTGCACCAGCCTTTGTGCTAAAATCAAGCTCTGACACTTTCATTTTGTTGTTTGATGCTAGATATGGTGTTAATGGGAGCATAACCAGAAAATATAAATTGTTGTTCCAGCCTTTGTGCTAAAATCATGCTCTGGCACTTTCCTTGCTAGGATAAATGCCTTGATGATGAAACAAGCAAGCACTTCTAACAAAATCATTAACCCTAAAAATGATTAAATGGAGGCATAAACATTCATAAGCACTTGAGATGGTTTAGAAACTAATTTTGACAGAAATAACTGCATGGACCAACATCTTGGAAGCTGGATAGAAACATGGTGACCAAAACCAGATGAGCATGTGCAAGTAGCCAATTTAAAATTTGATGACGCTAATTTCGCAACAAATCTAGAAAAATATTGATGCATTAAAATCACAAAGATTCCAGAACCTGAAAACCAGTTGTGGCTGCCTAAAGGGTTATGCTTTTGACCACATCTAATTGCAAGGACGCCACAGCCTTCTAAAGTTGAAAAGGACAAAAAAAATGTAACAATCGGGCCCCGCTGACTAGTGCAGGCACCCCCACCATTCCATATGGCCCTCGGGTTTTAGCCCACTAGGCAACACCGGTTTCCCACAGGCACATGTATTCTTATCTCTCGGCCCCCGCCCACGTGCTCGAGTGGTCACTTTATCAGACTAATGACTGCCCTCACAGGCTAACACATGTTCTTTCGGTGCGTTTTGTCCTCACTCATACACACCTTAGGAAACTACGTAAGTGGTCACCTATTCTGACATTGCTTCAGGCCAAACATGCTTAACAGTGGATTTCTAATCAAATATGTTTCTGAAAAGAAATGTACATTTTGTTGACATGGGCAGTATCAATTAGTCTTTAAGTCCCTCTTTTTCTAAGGGTGTTACATTCTCCCCCTGTTAGAGCACAACACCCTCGTTGTGGACCCCACACCTCAAACTCAGGCAGTGTCTCTACACTTCTGGTTGAGTATCAGCTCTGATACGATTTGTAACAACTGGGTCCCGCTGATCTGCACAGGCACCCCCATCGTCCCATATGGCCCTCGGGTCCTGGCCTGTCAAACACCACCAGTTGCCCTACAGACACGTGTCATCCCATTAATTGGTCTGCTCATATGCTTGAATGGTCACTTTATTAGACTAGTTATTGTTTTCACAGACCAACACATGTTCTTTCATTATGTGCCATAAAAAACTAAAATTGAATCAACATATCCTAATGTTATTGATGCGCATATAAAGTGATATAAAAGTGGTAATAACAACAAAAAAATATGTTCTTCAGACCTGAAGAGCACAGTAGTTGCTCAGTGAATATAAAAACTCCTCACTCGAATTTTCTGTAATCATCTTGGACATTGCATCGGGATTAGGATTTAAAATCTGTAACATAAAATCCAATAAGTGGGCGGACAGGGGCAATTAAATTGAAGCTAAAAACAAAATCAAGGGCATCATTGCTTTGTTAGCTAAAAAGAAAACGACCTCAAAAACTTCCATCAATACAAATATTTTTATCAGATTTGATGCTAGTTGTGACGGTACCTGAGGTATGCATCCAACAATTCGCTCGAGCTTTATGTCATGATCCCTGCAGTAGGCTAGCAGATCGGATTCGTGAAACTCCACCCTGTCAAGAAGAGTTTTCTTTTCCTCGTCATATATGGGCTTGCCATCATCATCCAAAGCGTTTAGGTACAAGTTTATCCGTGAAATTTTTATTGCTCTTGGATTAATGTCAAGCCCATAAACCTGTAAAAAACTTCTTAAGCACTAATTAGAGAAGTCTCGCAAAAAAAATTATATTGTGTTACTTTATACAGATGGAATAATAAACCTCAACACGGGAAGAAGGAACACTTTCGAACCTTCAAAGGTGACCATTTCTCCGCAATGGCAATAGATATCCATCCATTTCCACAACCAATCTCAGCCACTGTCCTGTCCTTGAAGACAGAGTCAGGAATTCTGTTAAGTCCTTCATAAAAAGTGAATGACCAGTCTTCCGGCATGAAAATGCTAGGAATAACCATCATGGTTAATATATTCCTCCTTCCATATCCTGCAAGAGTAGAACAGACAGAGACGTCTTAAAGCAGCTTCCCTGAATCTAATGTTGGACTCAACTCGTGAAAACAATTCTTAAGTCAGAATTGATTTGGGTCCAGCCCATTTATTGGAGAGAGAGAAATTTATTAATGGAGAGATTTTTTCTCAACATTAATAAAAAAGTTTCTTGTAACATTAATGGAGAGTTAATTCCCAATATTAATGGGTGGAAAAGGGAATGTTGACAGCATTAATTGGAGATATGGATTCGGTATCTATATAAATGGATGCAGTGACATTTTTTTAGAACAATTGGTGAGCGCTGATAAGGCCTAACAAAGGCAGAGGTGGCTCCCTTTTTGGGGAAACCAACCTGAGCACACACAAAGTGTGGAAGGCACCAGAGCCAAAGGCTGAGATCGAGACCTGCAAGGGCGAAGACCAGAAGGAGGGAGTCAGAAGATGTAACGACCAAATGGTGTTGGTGACACATCTTCTAGTGATCTAGATAGAGTTTCGAAAGATGGTAATTCTTGTAACCTAGATATTTCTCCTCGTTTAATGAAAGTAGTGTTGTTGTTCTCCTGTGGATGTAAGATGAAAGTTTGGACCACGCAATCCTATTGTGCATTGTTTTGTACTTTGTGCATGCATGCGCGTTTGCATGTCGTGTTTGCTTGTCATGCATTTGTTCGTTGCTCAGAATGAAGACATTGGGAGGACCGAAACCAGATGAAGCGATGACTCGGTACGAAGCGCTTGGTTGAAGTGTTTGGCTGCAGAACACGGTGACAGATATCTAATGGAGCAGTTTGTTAAGAGCTCGGATGACGTTATCGGAAGACAGTGGCGGTACTAGAGGTGTTTCTAGGATATCAAAAATCTGACTGACCAACAAGAGTCATGAAGCGTGTTTCATTGTCGGTGACAATCAAAGCTTGGTGGAAGACTGTTAGGGCTCCACAGGTTAGGTGGTGTATCAGGCATCTGGAAGAATTTCACCGAAAGATAGCGGCGGTATCAGCGAAGTTGTTGGAATATCAAAAGTCATTATGGTCGCAGATGTCATGCAGTGTGTTCCATTCATTGGATGACATTTGGAGCTTGGTGGAAGACTGTTGAAATTTTGAAAGGCAAGCGAACTGGAAGACAGCAACACCAAGCACTCAGGGATTGTTTCGGAATTTGAAGTCAGGTGACAAATGACTTGGTTCCCAAAAGGAGATCACAGATAAAGTCGTCAATTGTTAGTTCAAATCGATGGAAGATTCGGTCGGTGCCCCTATTCAGCATGACATTATGGATGGAGAAGGGAGATTTCAGCTTTCGACTCTATGACAACGATCTTTAGAAGGATCGGTAGAGAAGCGGAATGTCCTTCTACGATGAAGGTGGGCTCTCAAAGAGTCGAAACCAGGTTAGAAGCAGTGGGAGCAGAGGACTATATTGTCATGGTTGCACTGAAGGAAATTTTAGTCGGAGTTCGTCATGCCAATGACATCAGACTTTCTGGAAGCTACGGCTACCAGATGAAGGTCGGTTCCGATGGGGTCGCGGGAGTTCGGTGTACCAAAAATCTCTTGGGTGTTGTGGAATCATGATAGCAGAGTCTTCATAAATTTATGAAATTCCGATAGAGCGAGCCCATAGACATAGTGCACGGCGCAGCTTGTTGGGAATTTCAACAAAATTGGAGGATGACAACTCATTCCTGATTGCCTTAGGGAAATTTTCCATGGAGGCATTTAGATGAGTTCCACATAGTCAATGGAACGATCAGATCGTGGTTCCAAAAGACTGAGGAAAGACTACTCCAGTGGGAGTCTGGACGATTGAAGCAACATGGAGTGGAGAACCATGCAGGTGGTGCAAAAGAACAGTGAATGGATGCTGGATCGGTTTCGACATTGGTGTGAACATGAGAATAGTCTTCGAGTGGGAGATTGTTGGACTCAACCCGCAAAAACAATTCTCAAGTTAGAATTGATTTGGATTCATCCCATTTATTGGAAAGAGAGAAATTTATTAATGGCGAAATTTTCTCAACATCAACATTAATGGAGAGTTAATCTCAATATTAATGGATGGAAAAATGAATGTTGACTGCATTAATTGGATATATGGACTTTGTGTCTATAAAAATGGATGCGGTGACATTTTTTGAGTATGGGTGACGAGGGCTGATAGGGCCTCACCAAGGCGGAAGTGGCTCCCCATTTTGGGGAATCCAACCTAGGGCACACACAAAGTGTTGGAGGCATTAGAGGCAAAGACGGAGGTCCAGACCCGCAAGTGCAGAAACCGGAAGAAGGAAGTTGGAAGATGCGATGATCGAATGGTGTTTGTGGCACATCTTCAGATGATCTAGATAGACTTCCGGGATATGATAATTCTTGTAATCTAGATGTTTCTCCTCATTGAATGAAATTGATTTTGTCGTTCTCCCGTAAATGTAGGACGAATGTTGAAACCAGATAATCATGTTTTGCGTTGTTTTGTACTTTGTGATTGCATACGTGTTTGATTGTTGTGTTGATTGTCGATTTTGTTTGTTGCTCGGAATGAAGAACTTGGGAGAACCGGAACCATATGAAGGGACGAGTCAATGCGGTGGCTCGGGTGCCTAGACTTCCAAGTTCCAAACACCGAAGTCGTGGGGATCTTCCGGAGCAATGTTCAGCATTTGTTGCTTCCTACCCCCGTCCCCAGCATCTAATACCGCCGTACTTTTCCGTGCACTCGTGGCTTCCTCCACACACGAGATTCATGCAAATAAACGTAACAAATTTGGCTAGGATTTGCTTTTATCTAACTTGCAACAGACGCAACCAATTTGCAAGTAAGAAAAAGGATATACAGGCACTTGGAATCCATAAACATACTCACGTCAACACGCGAAATGCATCGCTACGTTGTCACAACGAACACTGCGTAATGCTGATAAAAAATGGCGAGGGAAAATCAAAGAGAAGGAAAAAAGTAGAATGCGATACCATTTAATGGCTCGATGACCACGTCTTCGATTCGGAAATGGTATGTGTTGAAGCACTGATCGGTGGCGCGATCATCGGAGATGAAGTGGTCGCGGAGACGGCCCAAGAATACACGAGCGGCAGCGCGGGTCCCTGGATCTTCGAGGTTCTCGAGCAACGATCGGAATGAGGCGTAGGCTACGTCCCCCGACCGCTGGCATTGCTTCAGGAACTCGTCGATCGAACCAAATCCCACTTCGGCCATTCCTCCGAATACAGGTTTACCGAGCGAGCGAAAGAGCAAGCGAGCGCACAATACAAAACGTGTAAGGGGCGGAGAGGGAGGGGGCCGAATTCAGCGCCACTCCCCGCCCGTTAAGTGCGACGGTTTTTAGTCTGGTGTGGGGTCAACACGCCTGGTCACTGTGCAGTGACCGGCTCCCGAGGAGAAGTGGGTAGTGCGCGGCGACTGGTCCCTGAAGAACACGTGGATGCATCGTGAAATTCATCATTTAATAAAAATAAAAAATAAAAAATAAAACGATCTTTGTATACTGTTTTTTTTTTATCGTCCTATATTGTTAGTTTCAAGAGGACATTTTTTAAATTGGTTATGTCACGACTCAACACCACTGGTACTTCTCTTAGATCGATAGTGAAGTCAAGTGTAACCCACCACAAAAAATAAAAAGCATGCATTTGCAGCGGTTTTTCCTGGTAATGACGACGGTTTAAACTGCTTCTTAATTGTTTAGCAATGGTTACTAAAATCGTCGTATATTGCACAATCGGCAGTCATTTAGCGGCGATTGTTTTCTTGTAACGGCAATTTTTGTATGTGTTGTTTTTTTTTTTAGCATTTAGAGTGGTTTCAATTTTATTTAGCTGCGTTTTTTTTTTAAATTAACCATAAAATAAAATAGATCAGATGAATATAACTGCAGGTAATATATGTAGTGGCGGTTATGTTTAGTTGCGGTTAATAGAAACCGCCGCTAATTAAATTTTCAGTAATTTATTTAACGACGGTTTTTAAAAACTGCCATTAATATTTGTCTTAAAATTTATTTTAAAAAAACATCTAATAAAAAAATATAAATACAAAAACTATGTAATAAAGTAAAACATAAATGCATAATAAACTCATCATGCAGACATCATACATCATACATCCACAGTCATATATACATGCATCCACAGTCATCGTAACCTCAATCACCATAACCTCAATCAATCAATACTTATATACATATAAAAATATGTTCAACAACAACCCGTGCCCAATATACGTCCACCCCATGACCTCCGCTGCATCTATTTGCCTTCACATCATCTCATCAACTGAAATCGACTACATTATCTACTCCAACAAAAAAGAAGACATAAATTAAAACTAAACACAATAAATCAGAATTACAGTAGAATCATTGATAAAATTTAAACATACCGCGAAAACTGAGAATCATCACGACTGCCTTCTGAAAAATGTCGTGGATCAAAATGGTCAATCTCGTGGCTACTGTGGGCATCTGTCACCTATGTGAGAACCTGAGTTTTTAGAACGGGTCAAAATCACAACCCTATTTGAAATTTTGACTTGTTTATGAGAAAACTGGGAAAATCTGGAAAGTTCTGAAAATTTCCAGACTACACGCCGTGTACTATAAAGTACATGCCGTGTATGGGTTAGGCGCGCATCGACCGTGGACTCGCTGGGTACATGCCGTGTGATGACCGTGTAGGAATTTCCTACTACATGGCGTGTAGCATTGCTCGACACGTCGTGTATCCTTCTTTCTGCGTACTGACTGAGTTAAAGTCGTTTGTCGACCCGTGTGGAGCGTCCAAGCCGTGTGGCTACCTCCACTCAAATCGAAGTACGGACATGGCCACTACACGGCGTGTAGTCCTTAACACACGCTGTGTACTTTTATTTTTATTCGCTTAAATGAAAGAGTGTTGCGTCTTATTTCGAAAAACCTCTTCTTCTTCCCAAACTTCGAAACGGTTCCGCTCCGAAAACCCGAAGAACATTCTTTGCCCTGGAATCTTCATATGGAGTCCGTTCTTCAATCCGTCAGTGGCTGCGGGATCGCAACAACGAGGCTAAACCCACACACCCTGTTCCGTTATTGATTCATTGCCTCACACGTCGCAGTTTCCATTCGAGTGGAATTGTCAGGATTTGACAGAAGCGTAGATCTATAAAGATCAGCTTCAAATTGGAGCTCGATATCAGACGTGCCTACGTCTACGAGTCTCAAGTAGGTGGTGCATACCTTCTTTTGTGTTTTCGCAGACCTTTGGGTGGTGCAGCTTAAAGCGCGTATTCGGGTATTTTGAGAGAGACACTGTTTTATTTGCTATTGTATATTCAATTGCTTATTAGACCTATGTGATGCCTTTGAGTATTTCCTTTGCCCTGTTTTCCTTGAGCGGGGCCGGGCGAGAGGTCGTTGCTCATTTGCGGCATTTTGGCCGGGGGTGCCAAAATGACACAAGTTGATTGATTTGGTTAAACTGCCGAGTTATTGGTTAAGTCATGATATGATTTGCTAAAGGCTTCCAAGACCTTGGTATTGGTTTGGGACAACACATAGTGCAATTCGACTGTTTAGTTTGTTTTGCCTATTTAAAGTTTTTCTTTTGATTGCATATATATTTATATGCGATGTGTGAAATTGCATATGTTGGAACCTTCGGGTTGTGCTGGGTATGACCTGGGTATTGTAGAGTGATGATGATCACGGGTTGGGTTTGACCCGGGTTACATTGGGTGGTTTTGACCACGAGACCGGGCGTCATGGACGTCGGCTTGAGGCAGGATGACTGTCAGGTTGGGTATGACCCGGGTTACTTGGATGGCGAGACCGTCGGACTTAAGCGACATGGTCGCAGGGACACGAGGTGTCAGAGGTGTTGTGACTTGGGTATTATTTTGGTGATTACCGCTCACCTGGAACTTTGAGTAGTGTGCACACAGAGAAACTCCGTGATGATGTGGTTTTGACCACCCGTGTGGGTAGAGACCCCGTTAGTTGCAGTTTAGGTACTTTTGGTTTTGAGGTGCTTGCCGTAGGAAGTCACGTGGAAGGTGAGAAGCCTTCAGGGGATAGCGTTGAGGCTATCGGGTTGGGGGCAGAGGCTCGCCGTTATTTGAGAGCGGACATCGTTGCCCCTCCGGTTACTTTATTTGAGGGCATACATCGCTGTCTCTCCGGTTAGTTATTTGAGGACAAGTATCGTTGTTCCTCCGAGTTACTACATATTGGGCGTGCCTTCGGGACGTCGGTACTTGAGACACGCAGTGTCAGGGGGCACATGGTGTTGAGCTACATGACAGAGATTCCAGCGTTGGCCGAAACAGGTGACACTCCATGGTGGCTGTTGAGCACCAGTGGAGTTTGTGTTTATTTGTGCATCGTATTGTTTACTTGTTTCCTCATAACTGCATGTCTGCTTAAACACTTATATTAGGTATGCACCGTTGGGTGGTATCCTACTGAGATTCGTCTCACACCCTGCACGGCCCTTCGGGACGCGTGTACACTTTATGGATTTACGTGCAAGAAAGAGGTCAACTTCAGGAGTTGGACTGCTTTAGCCGTTGCATGGAGATGGTATGGACCTTGAGATCTTACCTAGTTGGAGTTTACTTTATTTTGCTTTCTTTCCTGTATCAATACGCTTACTTGTTTTGCAGCTACTGTTGGTTAGCAATTAACGCCCTTTTTATATATTGACTTACTATAGACACATGTTTGGTTTGTTTAGTAGTTGCAAGTGGTGTTCAACATGTTGTTCTGTTTACTTTCTGCTACTGTTGTTTATATTTATTTCTTTCGCTGTTTATCGATATTGAATGTGCTTCCGCTCTGCGGGTCTGGTTCGAGTATGCTGAGTCGTTTATTCTGTTTCATATTTATTATTATACTCGGACCAGTACCATTATTATCATTCGAGAGGGTATAGCTTCCCCACCATACCTATAAGACTCTCGTTGCTAATTGGCAGCCTTTGGCGTTCAAGGAGGTGTGCCTAAGGAAGTAACACCCGACCCGTTTAGCACTGTTCGGGTCCGGGTCGTGACAACCTACAATGAAAACTAGAACATTTAAGAAAAAAATACAAAAGAGAAAAGACACAAAATATATTTAGAATATTGCATATAAAATTTGTTATTTCGTTAATCAAACAAAATACATTTTAAAATAAAACAAATAATATATCATGCAAAACACTTTGAAAACACAAACTTACTCATTTAAGATGTGATTAAACACTTGAAACTAAAAAGAGATTAGTATATAACATTCTAATTAATTTTTAAATTGACATGCGGTGTGTCTTAAATTTACTAAGTAAACAAATTTTAATTACTTTGATATGAAAACATGTCCTATATTTCAAGAATAACTCAACGGTGGTTATCCCATGTTTTTATGTCAATCTAAGCTCGTTTGCTATAGTTTTGACCATTACATGCACGTTTTAGTGTTTTAAAACACTAAAAACACGTTTGCGGGCATTCCAGACAAACCATAACTTGAAATAACATTCTATTGATTCCTACATTTCACAAATCAATTTATGGTCGATGTCCTCTAATTCTACGACAATCTGACATTGTTATTCTAGTTTTGATCCCTCAACACACGTTTTTAAAGATTTTGGTACCTTTAGAAATTGTTTACCGAGTCATTCCGATCACACCACACGTCGGATTGACATGTTATCTATGTGTAAACATAAAAAATAACTCAACGGTGGTTGTCCCATAAATTTTCATGTCAATCTGAGGTCATTTGTTATGGTCTTGACCGTTACACACACATTTATGTGTTTTAAAACACTAAAAATGTGTTTACGAGCATCCCAGACAAATCATAACTCGGAATGACGTGTTGTCAGTTCCTACATTTCAAAAATCAATCTATGGCCATTTTATTATGATTTCATGGCAATCTGATGTCGTTTTACTAGTTTTGACCCTCTGACACACGTTTTTAATAGCTTTGGTACCTTTAAAAAATGCCTATTGCGTCATTCTGATCACACCGCATGTTAAATTGACGTTTTTTCTATAATTACACATCAAAAATAACTCAACGGGGATTCTCCCATGATTTCACGTCAATATGAGGCCGTTTTTTATGTTTTTGACGGTTACATGCCCGTTTTAGTGTTTTAAAACACTAAAAATGCAGTTATGGGTATCTCGAGAAAACCATAACTCGAAAGAACGTGAAGTGAGTTCCTGCATTTCATAAAGAAATCTAGGGTTGTTTTCTCTGATTTCATGTCAATCTGATGTTGTTTTCTTGGTTTTGACCCCCCGACACACGTTTTTAAAGGTTTTGGTACTTTTAAAAAATGTTTACCGAGTCATTACAACCACACTGCACGTCATATTGATATGTTGTCTATGCTTACACATCAAAAATAACTCAAATATGATTGTACCATAATTTCACATCAATCTGAGATCGTTTTCTATGGTTTTGATCGTTACACGCACGTTTTAGTGTTTTTAAACATTAAAAACACATTTATAGGTATATTGGGAAAACCATAACTCAGAATGACATGTCGTCAGTTCCTACATTTCAAAAATCGATCTACAATCATTTTCCTCTGATTTCATGGCAATCTGACATCATTTTTATGGTTTTGACCCCTTAACACACGTTTTTAAAGGTTTTGATACATTTACAAACTGCTTACCGAATCATTCTGACCACACAACATGTTAGATTGATGTTTTTTCTGTGTGTACACATAAAAAATAACTCAATTGTGGTTTTACCATTATTTCATGTTAATCTAAGTTCGTTTTCTATGGTTTGGACTGTTACACATACGTTTTAGTGTTTTAAAACACTAAAAATGTGTTTACGAGCACCCTGAGAAAACCGTAACTCTGAATGGTGTTCTGTCAGTTCCTACATTTCAAAAATCAATCTACGGTCATTTTCAACTTATTTCATTACAATCTGATGTTGTTTTCCTTGTTTTGAACCCCCAACACACATTTTAAAGGCTTTGATACCTTTAAAAACTATTTACTAAGCCAAAGCTAAGAAAATGAGTTTGGATTATTTTCAAACATAAGGATAATGATCTATAATTTATTTTTGACACGTAGGAATTAACCACACATCAATCTGGCACAATATGTGGTCAATAAGACTCGGAGTGCATGTTTTCAATATAAAAGTGTCATTTTAGTTTTATTTATGGAAGTTGTATGTGTTCTTTGCAAATGTGTGAATGATCTATGAAATTTAGAATTTACCTTGGTAGGATGAGATATAAGGCTGACAATTTCCTCAGGGACTATTTTGGTCATCCACTAAAATACAAAAACTAAAGCATTTTCCATTATTGACCACCACTGATCTTGTGTTTGCCTATAAGAGTCTTGTTCTTGCACTTTTTTTTCAACCTTGAAATTTCTCTGTGATTTCCGATCAATGGAACTACTTGAACCCCCATTGGGTGTAGCAGTAACTGGCGATGACGCCCTACCAAAGACAACTGATGGAGTATACCCAAAACCTATCCCCCGTACACATTCGGGATGCTCCTTCCCTAAAATGATTGCAATTGCATCGCTTTGGGAAACCGATGATGATTGTGAAGGGTTCACATCCCAAACTTCTTGAATTTTAACCTATTTATACAAAAATATTAACAATGATTTTTAAAGTATCTAAATATCATAATATTATATAATTAATAAATTTTACATTACTATTTATTGCTATTTAATTACTATAAAACCATAATATTAAAAAATATATTATAACAACAAACAAGCCTTAAAACCCAATTAATTGGGACCAACTAGATGTATCAAACGATGCCAAATTAACATTGTTTGATCCATGTAGTTGACCCCATTTAATTGGGTTTAAGCCTTGTTTGTTGTTAAAATATATTTTTCATTATTATGTTTTTATAGTAACAAAATAACACGAAATAGTAATGAAAAGTACTTACTCCAATGTCTTTGGTAGGGTCATTTTCTAAACTACCATCATGTTTCCTATGCACTTTAAACAACACCTCTGTTCATCCAAAAGAGTGACCTAATTCATTAAAATTTATAAAAAATACAAACAAGTTAGAAAAAATCTTGACTTATAATTAAATGATATAAATAACGGTGAATAAAATATAAACCAAAATCATTCTTTTTCTCGAAAAAATTTGAGACCCAACGATATGTGAAATGAATTGTTTCTCACAATTCATAGTATTTTTTTATATAATTTCTACAAAAAATAGCAACATTAATAATTTTTATTTTATTTTATTAAGATACTATAAAATATGCAATTAACTCATAAGATTCATCCCTGTTAATATCAACAAACAACTTCTATTGCTCACAATAAATGCCTTCAGACACTTTCACAAACATCTGTCATGAGCTTAGTGATATGTCATTAAACTCATGCCATAATCTCAATTTAAAATCTCTCTATTTCATACCTAAAATTTTTAGAGTCTATGGGTGTGAAATGGATTCGGGGACATCAAAATGAAAAAACATATAGAATAAAAAACATAACACATTATAAGTATATTGAAAAATTTTACTCATTTATTTTAAATTAGTTATCAATGAATATTAAATTAATATTACCTTTACTTGATTATCAAAGTTCTCATTTTTTTAATATGTAGGAATATGCCTCCAATCTTTATAATTAATGGGAAATCTCACCTTCTCATAAGAAAGCTGGCCAAGAATCTGCCCATAGATTCTGACATCATCACTGATCCCCAAACTCATTAAATGGAATGATAATCTTGAAGTCCTTAAGGTACCATACATCCCCTGTGTTCATATTTATATCTCTTCTATTGTTATATTTATCTATTTGACAAATGATATAAAAAATTAATAAAATATATAACTTTTTTATACAATGACATACATACCAGAAACGATTACTCACCAATATCCCCTAGATGGAGGGGTGACCAACTACTCCATCACTGAAGGTGAATCAAACGATGGGCTACCAACAACATTTGGGGAAACAACTATCTTACTAGTAGTCTCAAGTATAACAAAATCACTTGGATCTACTAAAGTTGACGGTAGTGGTGACGTGTTTCGAGATACTGATCAGTTAGGATCTTGATTTTTTTTCTCGGTATTCCTTCAATTAAAATAGTTCAGATATATTAAATGTATAAAAAATGGAAAACTAAAAAAAATTAAAAAAATAAAAACTAGAACAATTTATATATGTATGAAACACTTATCAATGAAAAATTATAATATATTTTTATTACCAATTTATACATTCAATTATCTTCATCTTAATTGTCTTCATTGTTATCAACATCCATTGCGACGAGTTCTTCATTTTCACCCTCTCTTGTATGTTCTATTGTTTCGATATTATCAGGAAAAAACTATTCAATGTTTTGTGGCTGATGAGGTTCACTGTCACAAAGTACTAATTGATCTTCATCGCTCATATCATAAAAGTTTCTCTACTTTAAGGGTACAAAAACACTCCAACCTTCATGTATTTCATCATCCACATAATAAACGATCTTCACTTGTGAATCCAAGATAAATGGATCATGCTTTTCATGCTCACCGGTATGAATCAATTGAGATAATTTTACAAAAGTAAAATGTAACAAATCTTTCATTATACCCCTATCAACGTTAACCCACTTGCATTTGAATAAAACAACTAAAAACTGACCATGATAGTTTAATTAAATTATATCATTCAGCTCTCCATAGAATCCCACCTCTACAAGTGAAAATACACCACTATTTTGAGTTTTCAAGACTTATTCATGGTAAATTATACAAAACATGAATCCATGAATATCGTAGGCATCAAATCTTTTAGCCTTCCTTAGAGGACCTCGAGCTAAAAACTTCAAATTATTTTATATTTCAACTCAATTTTCAACATGAATTATCTAGAAAAAAAGATATAAGGTGTTACTTTTAACATAGAAAAAATAACTACATGTCAATAATTTGAATATAAGTATATACTTACATGACGGATGAACCATTCAAAAATCTTCTTATTAACAAATTTTGTTAATTCCATCTCATTTAGAGCTCGAACCCTTAGTCACCTCTTTATTTACAATCACATTTTTTCAATAAATGGATCTTCAATAATACTACCGAGTATCACATATATATATTCTTGTAGCAACTCCAATTTAGTTAGTGTAAAATTCAACTCCTTTCCAATTGGCTGTTTAAAGTTGTAAATACTGATGACTGGTTTTTAGAATGAGAATTAGTGGAGATATCTTCAATACATCTAACATGATTGAATCTAGTCTCAATTCCATCTAAATACCTAGAACAAAAGGTCAAGCACTCTTCGGCTACGTAACCTTCAATAATAGAGCCTTATGGTTGAGATTTATTCCTCACATATGATTTCAAATGACCTAAGTACCTAATGAAAAAAAAGAAACATATTAAAAAAATTACACAATGATTTGATAAAATTGAATTCACCAATGAAAATAAAAATAATATCAATATACATCTCAATTAGATACATCCATCAATAGTATACCGGTCCACCAAGTTTAGCTTCTTCAACCAAATGAACAATCAAATGAATCATGACTGTGAATAATGAAGGGGGAATAACATCTCCAAATGACAAAGTATCAATTTTTTTCTTAAAGTTTATAAAGCTTAGTTGGATTTAGAGTTTTTTCCCAAATCTCTCTGAAAAAAGGTAAAAAACATAACTAGAACCTCAGTTACTTTTTTAGACAATGTATTATGAAATGTCAATGGAAAAAACTGCTCCATCAGAATACACGATTCATGAATTTTCAATCCATGTAACTTTCAATGTTTTAAGTCAACACACCTTGATATTCTACTTTAATATCTGAAGGAATACATCTTTCTCATGATTTTTCATTGTAAAAATAATCGAAGGATACTTTCCATTCTCATTTTTCCACAAAGCATAATTTATATTCATTGACTCTAAATCCTTATGAGCATTAAGGTGATCCTTCTATTTACCTTGCTAATTAAGCAATTTAAAAGTTACATTATCATAGAAATTCTTCTCAATATGCATCACATCATGATTATGACATATCAAATTAAACCCCCAATAAGTAAGTTTAAAAAATATACTCTTTTTCTTCCATTGTTGCATTCTAACTGATTCAGATATTGTACCTCGTACCCTTTACCCCCCTTCTTTAAAATGATTACATTTTCTCAATTTTTCAATGACATTCATTAATTATACTAAGATTTATGAACCAGATAAACCTTCAGTGGATTTCTCAATTCAATATCGTGTCTTGTTAAACTTGAATTTATGAGAAGCATCAAGAAATCAATCACGACACATAAAAAAAATTATTTTCTGCTATGAGGTAATCATTGAGGTTCAAAATCAAAATTATATACTGGAAAAGCCAAACCAGTATGAGTGTTCCAACCAGATAAATTTCCTATTCTAGAAAAGTCACTAATTTTCTACATGAAAGCAACATGCATTTTGAATAGTTTTCTCATTGATATATCATATGTTTCCATGCCATCATCCCATAATTCTCACAATTCTTTAATTAGAGGTTAAAGGTATACATCAATGTCATTTCTAGGCATTTTATTTCCATGAATAATCATCGAAATAATAAAATAAGTATTCTTTATACACATACATGGAGGTAGGTTATATAGGATCAAAAAAACTGGCCAAAAACTATAATTAGTACTTAAAGTAAAAAAAGGGTTAAAACCATCAAAAACTAATCCCAAATGCACATTCCTACGATGTGAAGAAAAATCTAGATATAATGAATCAAAAATCTCCCATGATGTTGAATCTTTTGGATGTCTCATCAATCCATCATTACTATCCTAAGCATGACACTTCATATCATATGCAATATTAGATGACATGAATAATCTTTGAAAGTGTGGTTTTAGAGGAAAGTAACACAATACCTTTGTAGGAGTTTTATTATTATTTTTCTTCCTGGGGTTGCATTGATTTACACTCTCATTAATGTTCATTTACTTCCATCTACTTGTATGACATCTTATGCATTCTTCTTGTAATGACCCAAAATTTTATCAATGGAAATTACCTTCTTATAATTATGTCATACAAAGAAATAAAAAAAATATTATTCTCATAAATGAATAATGATACATTAGTCAAAAAATAAACCAATAAGAATTCCAAATATTACACTAGGATAATAAATAAAAAATAAGATAGTAAGAATGTGAAAATTTGGATATGCTCAATCCACTAGAATGATTGTACTCATGAACAAAGTTGTAGAAATAAAATATAATGTTAATAATAAAATATTTATTTTGAAGATGAAATTATATATAACCTTAAGATAAAATAGAATTTAATGAAGAATGAATGAAATAATAGGTATTTATAGAAATTAAGGAACCTATATGACTGTTATAAATATGACCATTGGAATAGTAATCTGACCATTATGAATAGTAATCTGGCTATTAGAATAGTAACCTCACCAATGAAAGTATAAAATAAAATTTAGGCATCTTATAAATAAAAAATCATATATTTATATCATAGAATAAGTAAATAAATGTTTTAAAAATGATAAATTATGTGTTGGTATTTTTGTAAAACATAAATGTTTATTTATAACTTTATAATTAAGATAATGATTTAAAATAAAATTTATTTTCATAAAATATATTCATAAGTTAATATTATGTTGTATTATAATTATAATATAATTTTATGAGACCTTAATTAATTTTTCAAAGGGTTATAAAATTGCTTATAATATTAAAATCAGTATTTTTGGAATAAATGATGATTTTATTTAAAAATTATTTTTCTCATATTTAGAAAATTATTTACATAAAATGGATTTCATTTTTTAAATCTACATGTAAAAAAATGTTTAGGGTGATTTTTTGGTATTTTTCTAAAATAATTGAATTTTTGGTGAATAGTGAAATACGACAATTTACGGTATTTAAAGTTATCAGCCAAATACATGAATTTTTGAGTCATGGATGATGTAAGAAACCATTGGTTTGAAATATCATGAACCATTTAATTTATTTAGTCATAGGAATCAATACTATTGATAGTCTTGATCCAAAATAATAAACTAATGAATATAATAATAAAAAACACCCCTCTTCTCCCCTTATAAATACCACCCCTCACCACCCTTTATCCTCACACCTTCTAAGACTTGTATCTTGTAAATATTCTAACCAATTATCTTAACAAGACTATTCCCCATTTCCAAGATCTTCTGGTCTCAACAAAAGACCAATTCCAAGTTCCTTAAGGGGTCCTTCAAGGAAGTGATATTCAAGAGGTAACTTTCTCAAAACATCTCTTTTAATTTCATTTATTTTTTCTACATTCTCCTCACCTCATTTATACATAGAATCATAATAAATATAATATCATGTATATACTTGAATTTTATATTTCTAATGTAATATCTTCTATCCACCCCTTTTCTCATCTCCTCTTATTCAAAGAAATAAAATTGTTGTCCAAATTATGGCGGTTTACCATTTCCATGGATAACGAGTTTTCATTTTCCATTAACACATTCAATGATGGTAATAAATCAATTATTATAGTTAAACTAGATTTTAATATGTATATAATAACTTTTTTCATGTTATAAAACTAATATATATACATAATATTAAATAAAACTAAAACTAGTTCGTGATGATCGAAAGACCGCTAAAATAAACTAAATATTTATCATTAATATTTTATCAAATGAATAATACTCATAATATAAAAAATGATAAATGGGACCATTTAAACTTTTATAATTGCATTAATACTAAATAATTTCACTTCTGGAGAATTATTCCCATTTTAAAAGAACTTCCATAATTTTATATAAGCCAACAGACCATGAAACTATGAAACGAATGCTCCCAAAACGATGAAATTGAACTTTATAACTCATTGGAATGGTCATAAATTAACTTAATAAAATTATAATAAATAAAATAAATATATAATAGTTTCTAAATTAAGTAATTAATTAATCTAATTTTATTATCTAGGACATTAAGGGCAAGTGCAGAACACATTTAGACATAAGGTAAGGGATCTTTCTGAACCTCCAAATTTCTTTAAGTTATGTTATCTCTATATATGAATCAATTTATTATTTCATTATTATTATATAATTCTTATATATTCTTTATATATGTATAAAAAATATATAACATGTTTATTTAATCTTTATTTTATAGGGATATACATGTATTAAAGGTTACGTTCTTAATTCCTTTCGAAAAGCCGATTAAAGAGAACTTCTTTATTTTATTTATCTCTTTTAAAGTACCACTCAATGAAATGTTTTAAAACTTATATTATTTATAAAAACAATCCTTATCATTTTTAATTCTATTTTATTTCACTTATGGTTTTATATAAATTATTATTCTCTAACCCATTTTAAAGACTCTTTACCTCTTCTCTTAAAACCCCGCCTAAGAAGAACATTTCCAAGGTTACTTAACCACTCTTTTTTACATGTTTTCATTTTAGTTAAACATAATTTATCATTATATATGCATATTTTTCCTTTATTAATGTACAAGTATGATTTTAATCCCTTCTTTCATAAATACCAATATGATACACCCTTTGTTTATGCCTTATGACATGATTATGATGTCCATTTCATTCCATGGGTAACTCTTATGTTTATTCATCATGTTTGATTCTTTATGTTGCACACATATGCATGAACATGTTATGATTGGTGTGCCCAGATAGTGCTATAATGCATTGGGGAATGTTTTAGTCTCATGAGACGTCATGTATGGGGTTATGGAGTAAACCTAATCCATTATAGTACTTTGTCCACCATGTGATATAGTATTGACAGTTAGATTTGACTCATGTTTATATCATCCTATATGTTGTTTACACATTCCAATATTTCTATGATCATATGATTCCATGTTCTATATATTATGCTTTCATATGTTTGTTTACAAGACATGCCTTTTATGTTATCATGTTATGCCTTCTAACTCATGTGCTATGCTTTATTCCCATGTTTATTCACTTACTAGGACTTTTAGCTCATCCCTTTGTCTATGTATTCCCCAGGTTATCCTATGCAGTTATGGGAGCTTAAAGGGAGCTATGATCTCATTATGAAGATTAATAAAATGATGTTTTATTCTATTCTCATGTTTTCCAATTATGTACATAGTCTTCCAAATACACTAGACTTTTAGATCCTTGGTTTGTATTTCATGGATAATTATGCTTAAAATCATGTAATAATATGTGTAAAATTCTTGGGTTGCTATACTTATTTATCATACTCTTCTCCCCAATAAATCATGCAATCATTAGGGCATACATGTATCTTTGCATAATCAAGTCCAAGTTTGTTGATGACTTTCTTTATATCATAGAATGATGCAAGGATCTTAGCTTCACTAAATGCATCATGAAGTGACTCTAAAATAATGGTAATTGATTTTTCACTAATTCCATAGAGACACTTGATATGATACAACTTAAGTAGAAAAGACAACTTCAAATACTTGTCACACCCTTCATATAGTTCTTTCTGTTCATCTTCAACTAATTCATAAAACTCATTTTTTTGATCACCGATGTTCTGAGAAATATTAACCTTCTCAAGATCAACTAAAGGTTCTATTGTCTTATCAAAATATTGTACATTGTATCCAACAAATCCAAATGTTTTATTTATCAAATTCCAACGAGCCCATACCCGAGTGGTAAGGGATCCTGCTTGGCATCCAAGAGACCTGGGTGGAAGAAAATTTCCAGATACTGTAGTAGCACCGTAGCAGTTACTGTTCGGTACTGTAGCAGCCGGAACTATTCAACTGATTTGGGCCTTCGGGCCACCGGTTTGGGCCTACGGGTCTCCAGGGCCTTCGGGTCATCAAAGGCCTTCGAGCCACAGGGCCTTCGAGTCACATAGACCATGGAGTAGCCCATTTCACATAGAAAATGCCCCAGAAGAGGATCAGAGCAACAGGAGTAGCAGTCACCAAATGCAGAGCTAACCAGATTGGAAGAATGAGAGGGTATGATAGCCGTCATCAGGACCAGGCACCGTGTAGCTTTGTACGGGGCAATGCTAGCCGATCAGCAATTCAAGGTGGGGAGCTAGGTGATCAATGACACAAAAATCTAGGGAGGGGCAGTTCAAGTGGGCTGGGCCTACGAGTCATGTATTGGGCATGGTATGCCTCTGGGCCTTCGGGTCATGTATTGCGGGTGTGTCGGGCCTTGTGTGCCTTGGGCCTACGGGTCATGTACGGGTTCCCCTTCAACCATTAAAAGGGGTATTATCCATAATAAAATAAAAAAGAAGGCCTTTGGGCCATTCAGGCATTTATCAAATTTTGAACTAAATTCACTTATGGTGGGTCACTTTGTGTTTCATTGACAACATTGTCATTATTTTGAATTTCCATAACATTTAATTGACCATGCCAAATACAAAATACATATTGATCAGGAAACTGTTTCAATATACAATGCTCATATACTTCATTTTTATTAAAAAATTACTTTAATTTACAATTAGGACACAAATATTTTATTCTACCATCCAATGATTTATTTGAAATTGCATAATCTAAAAATTCTTTTAAACCCTTGACATACTGAGGTGTGTTTCGAGGTAAATTAATCCAAATTGTATCCATATGTATTTTATTTTCACTTTTCTCCCTACACATTCAGATATAAAGATATAAATGTTTAATCAAACAAGTAAATTCAAAATTAAACATCACCCAACATCGTCATTGAACAAGGAAGGGTCTTGATTTGACATAACACATATTCAACATAAAAATTATTCAATCCAACATTAAAAACATAAAAAAAATACCCAATTACACATAAATTTATATAATTTTATAACTTTTCTCCCTACACATTCAGATATAAAGATATAAATGTTTAATCAAACAAGTAAAATCAAAATTAAACATCACCAAACATCGTCATTGAACAAGGAAGGGTCTTGATTTGACATAACACAAATTCAACATAAAAATGATTCAATCCAACATTAAAAACATAAAAAAATACCAAATTACACATAAAATTTATATAATTTTATAAAAAATATTAGAAAAGTTCAATCAATCACACCTTCAATGATGTTGGGGGTCGCAGTCCCTGAAAAAATGGGAAGAGAGGCCTTTGGGGGTTTTTGTCAAGGAGAAAGGGTGAGTTGGGGTCATGGTGGTCATCAGTAGGGGGTTTGGGGTCACATAGGTCACCATTAGGAGAGTTCGAGGTCACAACAGTTTCCAGAAGGTGGTTCAGGGTCACATAAGTAACTGATGGGGGGGGGGGGGGGTTGGGGTCATGGTGGTTGCCGACAGGGTGGTCGGGGTCACAACGGTCACCGATGGGGGGGGGGGGGGGTCAGGGTTATGATTATCGTTGGTAGGGGGTAGGGGTCACTAATGTCATCAATAGGAGGGTCAAGGTCACAATAGTAGCTGATATGGGGTTGGGGTCATGGAGGTCACCGTAAGGGTGGGGGGGGGGGGGGTCAGGGTTATGACGGTAGTTGACAGGGGGCTTAGGGTCATGACAGTAGCTGGAAGGGGGGTTGTGGTCACGATGGTCACTGGAGGGGGGGGGGGGGGTCAGGGTCATGGCGATCACCAGAAGGGAGTAGGGGGGTCAGGGTCATGGCAGTCACTGGAAGGGAGCAGGGGGGTCAGGATCATGATGGTTTCCGATAGGGGGGTTGAGGTCACAACAATTTCTATCAGGAGTAGGGGGCGTCAAGGTCATGACGGTCACCATTGAGAGTAGGGGGGTGATCGAGCTTAGGGGTCACTAAGGGGATCAAGAGGGGGGAGGTTCGAGGTGTAGAAGATGGGGGGGGGCTTGAAATTATGTTTTTTAAAAACATTTAGTGGCATTTTTAATAAAACCATCGGTAAATGTTAAAAAAATATAATGACAGTTATATAAAACCACCACTATATTATATTTTTTAATATGATTTATTTCATGGAGGTTATTAGAACTACTGCTAATAAACTACCATTAAGACCTATTTTTTTGTAGTTACCCTTTAAATTGACCTCTAATATGATACCGGTTGACGACTTGTGATAAGGGTATATGAAATGAAAAATGCAATACATTGCTCTATTCAATCCCAGGAAAGTGAAGGAATGAAATAAAAATATTATCCCAAAAATAATATGAATATGCATGAAATATCATACAACTAAAACAACTCCTAAGTGTGTTTGAGAGTTTTTATGAAATGGGATGGAATGGTCACTAATGAAATGGAATGAAATAGAATATAATAAAATTGAATTTAATGTTCCATTGTTTGGAGGTTTTATAATGGAATGGAATAGTCAAATCCATTGATTATTTTAAAAAAAATTCTAAAGAAAATATAATTAATTAATTTTCATTTATAATTTTCAAAATTATTGTTATAATTTTTATCTGTTTTTTTTATATTTTTAAAATATTAAAATTAGTTACCATAAATCCATTTCATCACTAAACCCATAATTTTGAGGGTCAGAAAAAAGGGAGTGGGAGGAGAAAGGGATGGCCTAAAAGACCATTAATGGTTATCTAACACCCTTCTAAAAAAATCTCCCAAATGATGGCTTGGAATCCAAAGTTACTCTATTCCATTCCATTCCATCTAAAATTAAACCCCCAAACACACTCTAAAAACAATACCAAATGAAATAGATTTTAAGGAAATATTGAATCCTCCAACATCACTTAGGCAACACATCATAGGCTATTAAGGTTCAAACTATTATCTGACATCATCCTATAAATAAGTAAAAACATTATATAGAAGTAGGGGTAGACATGAACATATAATTAGTAAGTTCCTCCCCATAAACTCTCATGTCAATGTAGAAAAAGAATACCAATGTTTCAATGAATAAACAATGAAACCAACACATGTCCCATCCCTAGGTCATATATATTCCCATATCACCATAGAATCACTCTCCAAATCCGTATACAATATAAGTATGTAATTCATAAAAATATATAAAAGGAGGTACCTCTAACATACTTACTTACCTATTTAGTCATCCTTTAATATCAATGAAATACATCATAACACTTTCATCTTTTACCATATCCACATAACATAACCTTATACCACAACTAACACATGCACACAACACTACCACTACCACTACCATGACCAGAAGGAAGAGTAAGAGAGAGGGAGTAGTCATCCATTCATTCCCACCACATCTTAAATTTTGGTGGTTCACCTGGTACCCAAAACCTCACATGGGTATCAGTTAGGTTATTCAACTTGGGTAGTAGTATGTAAGAAATAAAAAAAATATAATGATATAAAACAAATCAAAAATATCACCCCAAGGTCCACATCTTATCAATGCACATCTACAACGACATCCCACTATCTACATCATCATCAAAACATAACTACTTCCGCCACCTCTAACCACACAAATCAACTCCACAATTCAATTAACAGTTCACTACATTATTCTTTCCCTTCCTTGAGTATTTACATGATTCACATAATTCATCATCAACCTCTTCACAATTCATTAAAATCGTTAATTCTTCCACTTTATTATCACTTAAAAATTACCACATACATTAATCACCACACTGACCAGTTATTTCATCAGTTCATATATTCATTACATATTCAACACATAACCCATTCCATTCATCTTCTTAATTGATCCATTACTTTATTTCACATGTAGGAAAAAACTATCCTTCCAACTCTAATTGAAACCACCTCACCACACAACCACCGTGTCAATTCTACACTACCACATGCTCAACACTACAACACTACTATGACATTTAAAATATATTTAAATGATCATAATAATTAAATAACAATGAGAAAAAATATGATTGTGTATATACTATCACATATCCACCTTCCTAATAGGTTAAATTTACTTTATATAATTAATCAATATCAATAATCTACCCAAAGAAAACTAAATCATGCTAATCTCATATTAAAAAGGTAAAAAAAGGATATGTTTATAAATCACCAACATTAAACCAAAGCTTGAACTGTCACATTGTCAAACACATAAATTCCAGTGCTTAAACTTCCATGATATCATAAATATACCCAAAAAACCTATAATAAACAATCCTTACATTAATACTACATTATAAAAATACACCAAACATTGTTTTTGATCCCTCAAATAGGATAATTAAGTAGTAGAAGAAAAAAACAAGAGAAAGAACACCTTTAGACCATGATGGCCTAATATCATGAGAATAAGGACTCAAGGATCCATCGAAGGCACCTAAAACCACCAAGAAGGATCTTCTCCACCACTTAGGGTATCCAAATTGAAGATTGGATCGAACAAGACAAAAGTGGCACCCAAATTTAGATTAAAATTACAAATGGAACAGATCATGGTGTGGTTACCTAAACTATATTGTGGTTTGGGTTAGTTGACCTTGATTTGAAAGCCATGACTACTTAATTTCAAACTCCTAAAAATATGCTAACCATTTTTCATTCCAAAATACATGTCTAGCCACAACCATAACATGATAAAAAAACCGAGAAATGATTTCCTTTAATTTCATCCAACCCATGAGATAAAACTATGGTTGTTTCTACTGAAACCACATCATTTATCAACCATGATGATGAAACATGACACAATTTATACCATGTTTCCAATAGAAACTCCAAAAAATCATACCTCCAACCCATGACATGAAAAAGGCTATTTTAATAAAACTACATCACATGAAGACAACAACAATGTAATTTTCACTCCTCATGGTTTCCTATAGCTACTCAAATTCTCCCTAATAAACTATGATCTATAAACCATAATGGTACCAAAAAACGTGAAGAATACATGAATAACATGGTGTAGTGAGATCTAAACCACGATGAAGTTCCACTAAAAACCCAAATTTCAACTAAACTCTAACAATTTTCCTCCAAATTGACTTCTTTAACCACCAAACCCGTAAACTTTATAAAGGTTAGGACCAAGAAATTTTGAGTTCCGGTATTAGATACCTCTAAAATTATTCTCATCCTTGAGAATTAAAAAAACCTAAGGATAAATAAGAAAAAAAACTCAAAAACTCAAATATCATACGAGATTCATTTCAAATAGAAATCTTGACATAAAAAAGGCTCAAACATGGAATAAAATGAAAAAGGAAATACTTATCACTTCCAATAAAATATTTACTTTATTATAGGAAAAAATGTTCATGTAATAACCTATAACACCCATGATTGGGTAGTGAATCCCTCACAATTTTTTTGTCAGGTCATAATACGATATTGGTCAAAAAGTCAAAAGGGGTGTGAATTGACCTTTATAAATAAATTCAATGAACTATTATCAATGTTAATAAGAAATGAATTGGAATTAAAAATAAATGAACTTAGTCGTTTTTATAGTAGTTTATATCTAAATGATCCCACTTTATTCTTCACCCATCTCAAACATAGAGAGAAATGATACCCACTAACTATGGAATCTATGAATGTTGAAGGGAGTCACAACCCTTTACAATTTAATTTTTAAAACTTTGAGGCAAAACCCAAAGTTGATTTTTTTCTCACCATGAGTCACAAACCACTAATAAATTTTTCTCACCTATAGTCAAAACCCAATTACCCTACCTTTTTCACACTCAGAGTCACTACCCAAAACATACCTTTTGTATGGGGTAGTATAACCCGACTCCTACCTTTTATGAGTAGTTTAACCCATACATGATTAAGAACGAATAATATAAAAATAATTGAGAACTAAAAAAACTAAATGAAAAAAATGGGTCAGAGTGTCGAGGCAACAAGGTTCTCTCCAATAGAAATGGATCAAATGATTGAAGTTTAGCTGAGAGTATTAATTGATTGCCAAGGTGTATCACAAAGTATAGTTCAAGAATATCCTAAACCTCTATTTCATCATTGGTTCTATTCAAATGTTTATATATAATTCCTTCATGAACTATATATTTAAAAAATGAATACTATTTCATTTTATCCTTCCTGAAGCAACACATGATTTCTTTATTGAATGCACATGAAAAAAATTCCCATGTGGGTTTACTTTGATAATTTTTAAAAATAAAATAGGCTATATAGTGGAACTCATTAATAATAATTAATACATAATTAAATAAACTCATAAAAACTATTATTAACATTTTTAGAAACTTTCCATAATCTATGCGAGATAGACTTTTCACATTTCATATAATTCAAATTTAAACATTTCAAGATATAAGAAAACAATGAGTATATTAATACATGTATGATCATATTTAATGAAATTTTAGTACAATGTAAAATATTTCCAAATAAATTTCCATAGGATCAAAATAATTAATGTGTATCTAAGGAATAATTAAATCAAGAGAAACATATTAAAGAAAATGTAGTAATTAAAAATATATAAGAATAAGTAAAACTGGGCATGTTTTGGACTAAAAAAATAACAAATTCATTGAGTGACCATAATAATTTGAGTGAAAGTGAGGCTTAAGTGACATTGATATTCAAGTGACTCAAGAGGCTTGAGTGACTATTCTTATGATAGGTTATAAGTTAGGTTCAACACTTTCCCAATATTTCACTTACGGTATGTCATAAGGTAGGTTCAAAACTTTGATTAATTTTCAACTATGGTAGGACATAAGATAAGTTCAACACCTTTCCAAATGTTCACTCATGGTAGCTCATAATATAGGTTCAACACTTTTCCATTTTTTCACTCATGATGGTTCATAAGGTAGGTCCAACACTATAAAATTTTCACTCACGGTAGTTTATAAGGTAGGTTCAACACTTTTCCAAATTTTCACTACGGTCGATCAATAAATGATCACATGGTTAATTGACATTTATTCATGTAGTCACTTGCAATGGAATAGTTGGTCTATGAATTTTTGATATTTTTAAAATATTTTACCATCGTTCGAGCTTCTTCATATGGTTGGTTTAATAGTTAGAAAAATTTAAGCTACCAGTCTTATGGTCACTTGACTTTTTATTCATGCGGTCACTTGAATTTTATTCATGTGGTCAGTCAATACTTAGATAGATTTTTCAAAACATATTATTATGAAGACTTATAATATATGTGATGTTAACCCATATAGTGGTGATTTTTTCTCCAAAAGCAATTCCCAAAATACATGAAAAGAACGAACATCGGAATAATAATCAATTATAAATAATAGAATTTCTTATAAACAATGTAAGCATAAAATACTTTTCTTAACCCATATTACAGGGAATAAAGGAGTGAAATAAAATATGTAATAAATTCTAATTATAAAATAAAGAAGTATTTTAATTATTAAAACATAAATAAACAAAGTGGTTAGGAGCCACTTTAACATTATACCCCTTTTTTATAATTAAAAAACAAGATCCAAATTTCTCCCCCTTTTTGAAATTGATCAAAAAGATTAAAGTGAAAAATTACACTCCCATTTAATGTATACACAATTATAAGTGAACAAATTCTCCCCCTAAATTAAGAAATGATTACTAAGAAAGAATCCAAACTTGAAATTACATTGAAATTTTATGCTCTCCCCGAATTCATGAATTTTTTATCATATATAGAAGTCCAAACTTCTTTTTAAAAATATTTTAGAAGCCTTAAGGATCTGTGAAAAAAATTCAAGATATTAAATAAATGATGTGATATTCAATGAATGATGTGGTGAAAAAATATTGAAGCATATTATAATAATTAAAATAATAAGAGATGAATATGAACACTGGATTACGAGTAAACAAAATTAAAGAAGCATCCCAGAAGAATAATTTATCTCCATTAAAATATATTTTATCAAGTTAAATTTCCATCATACCAAGTTCATTTTCTTAAACTGGTAGGGGTTAGAGAACCCTTTTATTAAAAAAGAAAGAGATTCCTATTTTAATAGGGTTGATAGGTAACCCTATGCATCACTTGAAGTAAAATAGGCTCATATGCCTAGAAAACTAGGTTAAAAGATAACCCATACATGACCTGAAGGCCCAAGTGGCTCGAAGGGAAAACACGTCTTAAAAGTACATAGTAATCAGTCTGTAGTGCACCCTGTCAACATTCAACCATAACATTTCCCCCCTAATAGTAATTATCACACTATGAATATGGTCGAAAATTTGTATCACCCCCATCGTAAAGAAACAATTCATCATGCTGGCTGATGTGTCAAATTAGGGAACCCCTCTAACCACAATGTGAGAGGAGGGATAAATGATGGATTCTAGCACACCCATCCCTATTTCAAGCAGCCCACCCAGTGATGCCCGTGTGGGACACACTTGCATCACCTTCCTGAAGCTATGCAACCTAAGATTGGTCCCAGGATTAGACAATCACATGACAAGAAACCCCTCTATCACACCTCAATGATCCAAGGAGATGAAAGGCTAAATGATAATCATCAACATGCATACCCCTTAAATTGAGGCTACCCACCCGATAGTGCCACCACACTACCTTCCCAATGCATCAATCCATTTGCTTGGTTAATGACACACCAGATTATACTCACTAAAAATCAAAAAATCTTGGGACCATAAGGAAACTAAATAATTATTATGACACCACCACCTCTGATGTCAAGCTAACACTTCCAAGATCCTCATCCGCTAATTCTATCATCTTGAACTTCCACTGATACTGATCACTAAGTCCATGACATGTGATCCCACACTGATGCCGCTTGTATAAAACACTACGATGCATGATCATGAAATCCTACATCTTCCACACCACTGCCCACAATAGCCATTCTAGAGACCCCAACATCTCACCTGATGAAGCTCTCCCACCGTGATAAGAAACTACCAATTAGAATAGATCTAAAGAAGAGAGGTCAAAAAGACCACAAAATGAACCCTAAAACCTATATTGAGAGCCTTTAACCAACACCACGACTCCACTCTTGAAGAAATCATGCCCCCATCATTTTAAATTTCTGATATTGTCATAACTATCTGATGCCTTCATCTAGTAATGATCCTAACCTAGTTCTTCAACACATATATTCAGATCTACTCCACAACTCCTGAGACCTATGAGTTGCTTCCTTGGAATTCTACCAGCCTACCTCCCACCAAATATACTAAATGAGGTAAAAAATCACCTTGATACAAACCTCAAGGCCTGTACTCTGTGAACCCCTCCAAATACACCATCATCAGTTGGTCGGCCCATGATGACTTCATCAGATGAAAATCCACTGGAGAAGACCCAGATCTAAAGTAGCGAATGAGAATTAACTCAGAACCATGAACCAAATAGGATAATTCTAGATGAAGGCACCATTGAGCATGATCATAATGGGAGAAACCCTAGAGGAGAAGTGTCGTGGGAGAATTGAGAGAGAATGGGCTCATCACCCCCCAAAAATTTTAAGGTCATTCACTAGACTTTCATACCAAGTTCAAATTTTATTTTACAACACTTAGCTAAATCCAAGGGTTTAGTAAAAATGTCAACATATTGATCTTATGTAGAGAAAAATTAAAAAATAATATTTAATTTTTGAACATGATATCTAAGAAAGTGATAATTTACATCAATGTGTTTAGTCCTAGAGTGATGTAAAGTTTTTTAGAGATAGAATTTGTAGAATTTTTATCACAATAAATCAATATATTCTCAAAATTAAAACCCAAATAAGAATTTTTTTATTTAATTTATAAATATTGTGAATAATAAGATGAAACAACAATATACTCACTCACAATAGTTAATAATGTTGAGTGGCTCCTAAAACCACTTCATATTTTGATAATTAAAAAACTTTATCTATTTTATTACCTTTAACAAAAGTATTAATATTTTGAATTATGTAATTATAATTTCTCATAAATTTATTAAGTGTTATCTTTAGTTTGTTATCTTATATATTTATTAAGGTAGGATTTACTTTGATTCTTATAATTGTTTGCTTAAATTATCTTTAGATTTCATGCTTTGATTATTTAAATCACATTCTAAAAGTTTCATGTTGAGTTCCTATGATAAACATGCCATTTAGGAAATTTAAATATCATTTATACATGTTTTATACTTTTAACATGTATCCAAAGTACTATTACCATGTAGCTAAATCCTAAACCATGTATCCAAATTGTGATCTTCATATCCAAATTTAGAATTTTTTTTAGTCATAACTTGGGATAAAAAGCTCTAAATTGAGTGATTATTATTGAGTTAGAAAGATAATAAAATTATCTAAATTTCATTATTAGACATAAAAATTTTAATCTATATTTATCAAGTCCAAAATCAGCTTAGAATTCACTGAATTTATTCAGTTTGAATTCTGTAATTTTTCAGAACTATTTTGCTACTATATTTTAGTGATAACATTAGTTACATAAGTTAGATTAATGTGATTATTGATTATTTGGAAATATAATGAAATTATATAAATATAATTCAACTATAATTAAATATAATTATTCTATTTAGAATGTCTATTTTTTTCTAAATTATAAAAATTTAGTTTGTATATAAATTCCTGAAATTTACTTACATACAAAATTTCCTTACATGATATATTTTCTAATGCGAATATTTTTGGTTACATAGAATTCCGAGATGTGATTTTTTGGTTACATGAATATTTTTTAATATGTATATTCTACTATGTGATTTTTTGGTTATGTGAAAACTTCTATGTAGAAAAATTCCCTTATATAGTGAAATTCACTTATATAGAATTATTCTATGTAAATTTTGGTTATGCAGATATTTTAGTTACATGGATATTTATCCTATGTGATCAAATTACATACATGATAGTAACATAAATAGTAAAATTCACCTATATGTGGTTATGTGAGTTTCTATAGGTTGTTTAAATTTTGGAAATATGCTCTGTTTTAGGTAATGTTTCAAATTTCAATTTGGTGAAAGTTTATTTTGAATATTTTTAATGTTTTATTTATTCTAAAATTAGAAATTAAATATTTATAATCCATGAGAACATGTTTTAGATTGTTTTATTAGTAATTAATACTTGTTATTATGAAATAATTTAGTACTGTATTAATTATTATAACGAGTTCCACTATATAGTTTGTATTTATTTTAAATAATATTGAGGAGGACTCATATGCATATAAATTTTCATTTATAAAAGAAATAAATGTGAAGTATTTTATATAAAACCAACCCCAAATAATTTTGAATTAATTACTTGATGTTACATATACATATTACTTTGGGATAGATTATTTTCAACAAAATTAAAATTTGAAAGATGCTGTGCATGAATAAAATATATATATTGAGTTTATAGAACCGGTACAAGATACATAATGTTGAGGATACTGGAACTATGAGGCATGGTGACTTTCTTAAAATTCATGAAATCATTATAAATCTGATCACTTTGTTGGACTTCATCATTCAATACTCATATTCTAGAGTGATACAAACTACATCAACATTCACAATATTTATTTGTTCAACTAGTTTTTTGTGTTGTAATTATTTATATTCTTTTGTGCTTAAGCTTGTGTAGGTTATACCACCCCTTTAAAAGGTATGTGTGTGTGGGTTGTAACTTCGAAAAAAATCCAGGTAATATTTTTCCACTAAGGGGAAAAGGAAAGACTTTTCAAGTTGTGCCTCCAGGTTAAAAATGCAAGTTAATCTTGGGTTTAATCCTCCAAGGAAAAAGTATTTATAATTGGGTTGTGACTCTATGTGTGAATAAGTCAGTGTAAGATTCCATAGTTACCGGGTGCCATTTTTCTCTGTATTTGAGAGGGGTGAAGAGTAGAGTTGGATCAATTTATTCCAAACTACTATAAAAATATCTTATTCTTATTTATTTTTATTCCCACCATATTAATTTTAAAACTGTGATATAATCTTTAAAATTATTTGAAAAATCCAATTCACTCCCCTCAACCATTCTATCATCTTTCCTTTTGGATCAACAATTGGTATAAGAGCTTGACCCCTAGCTTGATATATATTTTCTATATATGCTAACCATTTCTTGATTTAACTGTCAAGGGGAAAAATATATTTGAGATGGTAAGAACAATTTTAATTTATGAATGGGTTCATCAAAGACCACCTTATTTTTATGGCAATGATTATGACTATTGACAATATTTTATGGAAACATTCTTAAAATAACTTAGCATTGATCACTGGTCAATCATGTAAAAACCATAAAAACTACTTGAAGGTGTACTTGAATCATTATTTAGTAATGATGTGGTAAAGTATGTGTTGAATTACAAGGTCATGAATATTTTATATTGTATAATAAATATAAATGTGTATAGTCATGTATATGTATGTAAAACTACACGTAACATTTGAAAAATATTATATGTTACATAACTTGGCTCATATAATATCATTACAACTAAGTTAAGAATTTTAATAGAAGAATATAAATAATTTAAAATGGATGAAGAAGAAACTATTAATCAAATGTTTCATAGATTTACTAATATTTTAAATGGTATGAGTTCTTTAAGAGAAACTCTGAAAAACCCTGTTCTTATCAAAATAGATCTTAGAGAACTTCCTAAGAAGTTTCATTCTATAAATATTTCTATAAATTAAAGTAAAAACTTTAATGAATATAAACTTTATGATATTATTAGATAATTATTAAAATATGAGTTAGATATTAAAAATATTTTTGAAGAAGATAATACAAAAAAGAAGGGAATTTATTTTAAGTCAAATGTTTCTACTTACTCTTCTGATTACAAATTATAGAGAAGTGACAAGAATGATATTGTACATGTTATAAAGGGTGGCTATAAACACTACTAGAAATTAAGTCTATAGCCATGGCTTGAAACCGTGGTTATAAGCCCAAAAAACATGGCTATAAGTCATAGTTATAGTTCTATGGACTGTGGCTAGTATTGGCATGGCTATAGGGCAAGGCTTATAACCAAAATTTCAAACCGTGGCTAAAGACCTATATCCATGATTCAAACCATGGCTAAAGGCATATATCCATGGTTTAAACTATGGCTAAAGGCATATAGCCATGGTTCAAACCGTGGCTAAAGGCATATGGACACAATTCAAACCATGTCTAAAGGCATATAACCATGGTTCAAAATGTGGATATGACCCTATATCCATGGTTCAAACCGTGGATATAGCCCTATAGCCATGATTTGAAACCCTAGAAGAACTTTAATCCATGTAGGGACTATATCCACAATTTGAAACCGTGGCTAGAGGCCTTCTAATTTCATAAAAAAACACCCCACACCCCCACTCCCCCTGCATCCCCTCTCTCCCCCCCTGGACAGACCCCCCTATCACACCCCCTACTCCCTTGCACACCCCCACTCTCCCCCTATACAGAACCCCTTGCACCCCCAAGACACCCCTCCCCCTACACACCCCCTGGACACCACCCTTGGACCCCCCTTGGATACCCCCTCCCCTAGACACCCCCCTAAACACCCCCATGGACACCCCCACTGGACACCCCCACTAGACACCCCCACTGGACACCCCCCTAGATCCCCCTTGGACACCCCCTAGACACCCTTGGACACCCCCTGGACACCCCTCTCCCCTGGACACCCCTCTCCCCTGGACACCCCCCCTAGACACCCCCCTGGAAACCCCCTGAAAACCCCCCTGGACACCCCCATGCATGAATATACGTGAAAAAATTCATATTATGAAAAGTAAATAAGAAAAAGGAAAAAGGAAAACTGTAAATTGAAAGAATGTATAAAATATTTTTTCTAAAAGAATATAAAGGTACATGATTCAAAAGTGCATACCTGGGGATCAACTATCCAACCATGATACAGATAAATATCCAGATGATCAAATATTGCACACTTAGGAGTAAACTCGAAATCATCAATTCTACAAGCATGTTGTATGCCAAGTCAATTTGATTAAAAAAAAAACAAATGGTTACTAATGTCTTTCAAAAATGGTATAAAATAACCATTACCTCTTGAATTTTATATGCATGCCAATCCTAGTTGAAAGTCACGGAAGAAAATCAATTGCATCAGCTATGTTTTGTTATTGGTTCTCTTCATATCATTCATCCCTATCCTACATACCAATACAAGCCATCAAAATCAACAAATGACCGAAAAGAAAAAGCCACCAGGAAGCCAAAAATAGGGAAATTACTTTGACATTACAGTTTGAATCGATTAAGCATTCTGCAATCAGGGAGAGAAATTTTTCCTATGACACCTCCACCCCCTCCTGGAACCCCCCTCCCCCTGCACCCCCACACCCCCTTCCCCCCTCCCTGCCCCCTTCACACTGCCCCCAACCCCCTTCACCCCCACTACCCCCTGCACACTGCCCCCTCCCCCCTTCACCCCAACTACCCCCAAACTTCACCCCCACTGCCCCCACCTACACCCCCACTACCCCTAATTACACGCCTACTGAACACCCCCTCTTGGAAACCCCCTGAACACCCCCTCCCCCTGCACCTCACACCCCCTTCCCCCCTCCCTTCCCTCGCACACTACCCCCTGCCCCTTCACCCCCACTACCCCCTTCACCCCAACTTCCCCCCAACCTTCACCCCCACTACCCCCACCTACACCCCACTATCCACCCACCCAACCTACACCCCACTACCCCCACCTACATCCCATCTATATAGTAATAATTATAAGAAAACTCCTATAGAAATTACATCCATGAATAGAAAGGTAATACAAAAGTATAATGGGAAAAATAATTTCCTTAACATAAAGGAAACATAGGATTGAACCTAAGAACAACTATAAAGGAAATAGAGGGGTATAGGTTGGCTTAGGTTACCAGGATCTAACCACCAAACGTGTTCAACACCACCATGAACTACTAAGCTCCACTAATACCAGGTCCAATAAATTCAAATCCAATCTTTATACCATCTGTATGAGACATGAAATGTATAGGAAAATCCCATATAGGTATGACTATATACATACCCCATATGAAATCCAAATAACTAAGATGGAAACAACAAAATAAAATGGTTGGATTAACCCATAAGGTAAGATGGTAATGAAACCCAATTCTAACAACTATCCATCACATCAAATCCAATGCCTAAATCATAACCATAATCTATCATGAATCCCATCACTAAGACTTACCCAACCATCTCATAAACAATCCCACACATCTCTTAATTTATTATACACCTCATCTTAAGACACATCTAATGGAATTACCCTAAAAATAAACATTTGGCCCTCTATTATTCCCTTAAACTTCTCTCTACCCAACCCAAAACTAAAGGACATCATCCTAGGGGAGGAAAAAGGATTGAAAAGTAATGAATAATCTCAAGTGACTAATAAAAACTCATAATCTCACATAAATATGATAATTATACCTCATCTAAAATAACCTTTTTAAAATTAAATGAAGGAAATGTCATTCTAGGTATAAACCAACCCTCAAATTCATCTCAAGAGAACTAACCTAGAAAACATTTCCATGTTATTGAATCTATAGTTCCTGTATTTATTTTAATTTTCATTATATTACCATTATTAAATCAATTCTTGTTACACATATGATTAAACATAATATCATCAATGCAACATTACATCATATATTCAATAAATAATAATTGAAGATATTATAATGAAAAATCCAGTTAAAATGTCATCTTTCCACACACTTCATCATCATTCTAGATTTTAGTTCTTCAATTATTTTTCAAAAATACTTCCCATTTCCCATAGGATAACACATATTATTGGTAGTATATATATTCATCATTTCATTATAATATATTGGTATAAGGATATCATGATTTTAAAGAAAAATTTAAAGTAAGAAAAAATTATAACAATAAAGGCATGATAAAACTAATAATGTGGAATTAAAAAGAATCATAAATATACAACATCCACTACCCTCAAAACAAAATCACAACACCAAACCCAAGATAATGGATTTATACATAGAATATAAAAAATCAAAAAATAAGCCCATACCCATACCAAAACAAAAATATTAGGCCCTAGATAATAGTATGGTAATATAAATGAATAAATTAAATAGAAACCCCTACCCTTATAATAAACTATCTCCAATGAGTTTGAGAGAAGAGTGTGATATTACCATTTTATAATAAATTTTATAAGTTCAGTGAAGTGGTAGATTACCAAAGGTTAAAGTGGAACAAGAATTCATGGATTATAAAGTTTAATGGGAGGATTATAATCTAATAATTATGATTATCTGAGAAATTTTACTCTTTTAAAAACTCATTCAATTCCTTTTTAATTTCTATTTAACCAACCATGATGATTTTAGTCAGATCAAAATGAAAAATCCAACTTTGAATCCGAGTTGGCGATTTTGATTTTGTATGATAACATATGTGACATCTCGAATCATGGAGGTTTTTATAAAATTTATGGAAATGATATTCATGTGGGATTTAGAGAAGAGAAAATATAAAAAATGAAAGATAATGTTCGAATAATTCATGGGGGGAGAATTTTGAGAAGTAGAACTGATATACTATAGTATCAAAGAAGAATTACCATGAACAAAAATGTGAGATCTATATGATAGGAAGAGGAAGAAGATAATTATATTGAGTATATGTATAGGATCTTATACTCATATATGATTATTCTACTAAAGGAGTGATTTTTTTGGTTTATATAATGATGCATGTAACATTGAATAAATATGAAAATATAAAGGTGAGTTTGACCAAAACCTTTGAAGAATTATTCAATCATCTTAATGCTTTTGATGAAGACATGGAATTTCTTGGGGAATATATTGTTGACACAAAGATCCTAAAATGAGTCATGATGAAACTTCAATGATGGTTTAATCCCAAAGTGTCTATACTTTAAGACAAGTATCCAAAGGATGTATTTATTCATATACTTCAAAGTACACATGTCACATATAAAATAAGAAATGATGATAATGATACCAAAGAAAAGAAAAAATCATAGGAAGTTTTATTCAAGGAAATGGATACATTATTTATTAAAGTTGTTCCAGAAGAAGATGAGGTAAAAGACGTGATGTAATTTTTTCTAAAAACTCAAAGAGGGGAAGAAGAAAATTTAAAGGCAAGCTTCCAGTTGATTATTTCCAATGTGTCAAGGTAGGTCACCTCATTGCTAAGTGTTTTAAAAACCTTTAAGATGATGATGATGAGGTGTTCATGAATATTTTTTTTATTAAAAGTGATAAAACTAGGAGATAACCAAAATGAAAATTCATTAAGAATAAAAATATTTTGCCTCATGAATATGGAAGTTCAGATGAGTCTAAAGTGGAATAAGTTGATAATTATAGATACCATGGTTAAGATGCATTAGTGAATGTTACCAATATAACATTAATTGAAAATAGTGATAGTAATAACAATGATTTATTGGGGTGATTTGATCTGAAAGTGTTGTTTGAGGTATCCCTTCAATAACATCACAAATATAGGGATAAAACAATGAAAGAAAATGTATTATTTCCTAACCCAAATATTTATATACAATAATAAGAGGTTTATAAATCAGAAATGATAGCATAGATTGAAAAATTGAAAATTAGAATTTTGGTAACTTAGAAAAGGAGTGGATCTCAAGCTCAATGTGGAGGAATGAGTGTGAATCAATGATGGTTTGGACAATACTGTAAAATAATAGGTTAATAGGGATGAAGAAAATGATGTAGAAGTCAGGGTTTGGTGGTGTAAGTGTAATGAATTATAATGACTCTTTACACCTGACATGAAATTTGGTTACTCAAAGAAACAAGTTCTAGTTAAAGAAAAATATATCCCAGGAGTTTTTTCTAAAGTGAGTATTTCCATTTTAAAGGTGTGTCACCATAAAAAAAGGGAAATATAATATTTAATGTGATAAAATGGAGTATAAAACCACACATCATGCCAGAACATGGGCCTAAAATATCTAGAGGAAAGTAAAATTGGGATAATCTTAATAGACTAAATATAAAGCTGTCAGAAATGGGAGAATGAAACAAAATATTAGGTGTTTTTACTGTAAAAAATTTAGAAAAATCCAACATGATTTCTAAATGGAAAATGATTTTTAGAGAGAAACAAAACAAAAAAATAGGCAATATTTTTTCCATCATAATCTTATTATTTTAATGGTTATTGTTTTTAGTGTTATGGATATAGACACAAGGATGCCTATTATGCCACTAGGGTATGAGAGGTTACTCTTGAGACCCATAAACGAGGATATCAGTAGCTTAAAAAAATCTTCCAACACATATAATTTTTTTTTAGTTTTTCATGATGAAAGGGAGTCTTCTGAACAAAAATATCCTCATAAGTATCAAACATTAGAAGAAGTTACTCAATGGTCATAGAAGAATATGAAATGTTATCCGAAGGAAAATTTATCTAATGTTTCTTTGAATGATATATACATTCCAAATTTTTGGTTTTTGGATAAAAGATGTACCTCACATAATACCTGAAATAAAAATATTATTTCAGATATCAAATATGATAAAGGTGTATTGGTTTTGTTTTCCAGTGATGAATAAATCGAGATAATTTGGTCTGTAAAGGCCAAATTTAGTGGAATAGATATTTGGAAGATAAGAGTGCAATTGAAATCATGAGATTTTAGCCTATAGTGATCTATTGTGACAACAAGAGTGTGATTGAAATCATAAATAAACCCATAAAATACCGTTTAGGGAGGTGTTGATTAGAAACATTAGGGAGGAGGGCGTCGCGATGACAAAGGTCATCGGGGAGGAGGGTACTGCAGTGAGAGAGGTATTCAGGGAGGAGGGCGCCACCGTGAGAGAGGTCATTGGGGAGGAGGGCGCCGCTGTGAGAGATTTCGTCGGGGAGGAGGAGAGGTCATTGAGGAGGAGGGCTGCACGGTGATAGGGTTGCAGATTAGGGGAGGAGGAGGAGCCCAATATAGATTGGAAAAAAATAATAGTTGCGGTATAAAATTGATATACCCACAAAAGTTTAATTAAACCGTGGAAATAAAAAATCTATAGCTACGAATCTATAAAACTATGGCTATAGGTATATGGATATAACTTAAATTTCTAGTAGTGAAAAAATAAAGTATATTCAAGAATATTTCAAAAGGATTATCCCAAAGATGGTTTCAAGGAAAAAATGAAAGGTAATTTTATTTCTAATGATGATAAAGATATTATTTTTTATGAGTGGAGAAAAAGGGGGAAAATCAAGCCTAATTTACCAAGATTAAAGAAGGAAAATAATAAGAGGAATCATTACAAGAAAGTGGAGAAAGTAGTGTATACCGGATGGAGTTTCACTGAGGATTCAAGTTTTGATGAAGAATTTGTTTCAGAAAAGGATGTGGAAAAACTGTTATTAATGGATTCATCAAATCAAGAAATTTGTATTAGAAGAGTCAAAAAGTATGTTTAGTACATGAATAGTGGATGATCATGAAATATGACTCATGATATATCAAATTTATAATCATTTAATTAATGTGATGGAGGTAATGTTACTTTTGGTGATAATTATAAAGAAAAGGTAAAAGGTTTTGATGAGGTTGGAATTTAAAATTATGTTACCATTTATAAAGTATTATATGTTTAATGATTGATTAATAATTTAATAATAATTTTTAAATTATGTGATGATGGTATTTTCTAAATTTAAAAATGATAAGTGCATTGTATTTAAAGATAAATCCATCTTGTTCTATGAAAATAAAAAAGACAACATTTATACCATTAATTTTTTTGAATTAAATAATCAAAATTTTAAATGTTTTAAAGCTGTTCAATTTGATAATTTTATATTTCACAAGAGCTTAGGACATGATAATTTCAGGTTAATGTGCAAGTTGTCCAAAAAACCAACAAATTATGTAGTTAACTAATTTTAAAAATGACACTACACATGTATGTGACTCATATATGAAAAGTAAACAAAATAGAAGTACCTTAAGATATATTAAAGATGTAAGAACTATAATTCCTCTTGATATTATTAATTTAGAATTATTTGTACCTATAAAACCTACTATTTTGGGTGGTAAGAGATATTGTTTTGTCATTATTAAATATTTTACTAGATACACATGAGTTTATTTTCTTATACTTAAATATGAAACTTTATCTAAGTTTATCACTTTTTGTAAATTGGTTCAAAATGAGAAAGGAAAATTAATTAAAAAAATTAGAAGTGATCATGGTGGTGAATTATAGAATTGAAATTTATCCAATGTTTTGAATAAAATGAGCATTTTGACAACTTTTCAGCTCCCAATATGCCACAAAAAATGGTGTAGTAGAATGGAAAATAGAAATCTTTAAGAAATAGATTAGACCATGTTAAATAATTTTAATCAACCTAAATATTTTTTGGGTATAATATGTGAATATGGATTGTTTAAAAAAAATATAATTATCTAAATAAATTTATTAAAAATAAACCTTATGAGATTTGGATGGGGAGAAAAACTCAAATTTTCTATTTTAGAGTCTTTTAGTGTAAAGATTTCATTTTTAATATAAGGATGAATTGGATAAATTTGATTCCAAATATGATGACAACATATTATTAGGATATTCAAATAATAGTAATGAATACAAATTTTATAATGAAATAACCACAATTGTTGAAGAATAAATTCATTTTATATTTGATGAAAAATATTTGAATAAAAGGGATGATGATATTGATCAACTTGAGGATGAATTTTGATATTTTAATCTTATAGAGGAAGAATATCAAGATAAAAAAGCACATATTGAGGGGGAGAATATTTATTATCATTATGAACCTATTCATGAAAGATCTTGGAAGACTCATAGAGATCATCCTATAGATATTGTTATTGGAAATATTGATTCAAATGTTCAAACTAGAAAATCTACAATATCCAAGGTAATTATAAAATAATACCTTTTTATATTTATTAATATTTACGAATTAGATAGTAATTTTAAATAAAAGGGGATTTTATTTTCGATAGCGTACTCGACACAAAAAACAAGATTCTTCAAAATCTTATGTTGCACACAAGACCGAGTTATACTAAAAAAAATATATTATTAATATTATTATTTTAAGTGGTAGTTATCACCTAGCCATTGTATTGGTGAGAATTAATAGAACTAACTATATTATATTTAAACATGTTTATTAATTTTTTTACATTCATCAAATAAATTTTATAGGCTTAAAATAATAATAATTCCAATTTTAAGCATAAAAAGCTCTAATATTTTTAAATGGTAGTTTTATCGCCTTTTAATGGCGAAAACATTTTAAATATAATTATTGAAACTTTTATAAATTTTATATGAAAAATTAAACTTTATTTTTTAAATATAATATAAAAATCTACTTTGTGTGAATTTTTGGTATTTTTCTGAGAACTTTCATATTTTGATGAATAGTGAATAATAAAAAACATTAGTTCAAAATTGTTTTTTTGTTCAATTTATTTATGTAGCTAAATTATGTTTTTAATTATTTTTAAAGTATAATTAAAACAAGTTATTATAATTTAATCCAATATAGGCCATTTTAATAAATTTCACATTGAAATTGGATATAAAAACTTTATGAACTTTTGAACATTTTTACTTTAAAAACTCATTTTCCCATTCCGTCAACGAGGTTAATTTTAAATTAATTTTAGCCACTTCTGTGTTTTTAATTTAGAAAAATGGATTTAATATTTGAAATAATAAGTTCCCAATTTAATAAATAGGTCCCTTTCATTTTTTGATAATATTAATGGTAACTTTAGTAATTATTTTTATTACCACAGTTAAGGGTAAATTGGGTAATTAAGGGTAAAAATAATATTATAAAATATTATAAAATTACCATAACACCTGTACAAATTTTATTGGATGAGTTATTTTTGACCAAAATCATCATTGGGATTATTTTTTGAGCTCTTTGTGGCACTTGGATGACTTTAAGACATTTATAGTATTTTATTCAAAGAAAAGTCAATTTTGTCATACTTTTGTTTTAAACAAGTGAAATATTTTTAATATGAGGTTATATAGAAGATAAATTCAACTATAAATTTTTATTTGAAATATAAAATATTTATCTTCATCATGATATTTTATTTTTAATTTTTAGGGAAGAAATAATTAAATTAAAGGCTTTCATAATGATGATGTAATAATTGTTTAATTAAAGGAAATATCAAATAAATGATATTAAAAATATTAAAATAACTACAATTTGATATAATTAATTATATACACAAATTTTATGGATCGCTTTGAAATTTTATTGATATTTTAATAGAGTTGTTTCAAATATATCATGTTGTTATGATATTTTTAAAAATCCAAGAAATGAATAGTGTCAAAGTTGACACTAATGGTATTTTAAAATATACAATATTTTATTAAATGATATAAAATTTATAAAAATATAAGATTTTTCCAAATAATTTAGGTAAGTCCTAAAATTTCATAAATGACTCATTTATATGCCTTTTGGCATGTTATAGTAATTATATTAACTTTCAAAGTGTAAATTACATGATAACATGATAAAAGTTAAAAGGGTAAAATAAGGGTTAAAAAAAATAAAGATTAAAAAAAACATATATAATTTTCATTGGATGAATAAATTTATACCCATACCCATCCTAACTTATAAATAACTCAATTTATATCCACTTGGATTAGAAAATTAATTTATATTAATTTAATACTTTGAAGAATTTCAAGAGTACCCATCCCCTCTCTTATAAAAGGAAACTACTTATTATCATTTATTTACACTTAAAAACCAATTTGTTTCATCCAAAATATACCTAAATCCCTTCCTATAATCCTTTTCTACATTCTCGAGGCCTTATTTTAGGCATAACACCCTAATTAGAGGTGTTAAGGTGATAATCAAAGGAAATCACCCGAAGAAAAGGTATCATTTTTTATTAAGTGTTTCTATTTTATTCATTCTTACACTTCTTTCAAATATTATTGAACCATGATTAAATAATAAATCCATTATCCTCAATATAATGATATTTTATTATGTTAATATTATCACCCAAATCCATTTCCACTTTCATCAAATGGGAAAAGAATTAATCATTTGTGCGTACGTGTGAACTATCACCTCCACGAACCGATATAATTAATTTTCCATCACTGTCTCTCAAGACTGGTTATAATTATGGAATTAATGTTTATATATTATATTCATTACATGTTTATATTTATGAATAACATATCAACTGCATTCTTACTTTCCATGCACATAAAAATGATAATGTCGTTCGTGCGTACGTGAAAACTATCACCCTAAGAAGCGATGTGATTCATTTTTAATCACCACATAACATGGATAATATATATAGGTATATTTAAATTATTAATATGATATTAATGATATTATTATCATTATGATAATATAAAATAATACTTACCTTCTTTCCAAAATGATTATTGAAAAATGGAAATGTTATTCATGTGTACGTAAGGATTACCGTCTCCATGATTGTAACATAGTTCATTTTTAATATCCATATGTAATGGATGGATTTAAAAGTATAATGTATAAAAGTTATTATTATTTCATGAATATTATTTTGAAGATGATGGACTAATGACCACATTTTTTTAGACATCCCACCAAATTCATTTTGGACTCATGTACCGAATATCATCAAAACATCTAATGTGAACTTAAATGATTAAATAATTATTATAACATAGAAATAAGTGATATTAAAATGAATAATAAAATTGAAGAATGTTATCAATAAAGTACATAATTATCCTAAATTTATTATTCAGGAAGATAAAAAGCATACAGGATGAATCAAACTCGAGGTAAGGGACTCTATATAAATATCCTTTCATTGAGGAATATTTTGATGTTATACACCACCTTATTTATAAGGTGTATAAATAGATCCTTTTAATTTTAATTTCATTCAAATATTTTCAAAAATGAATCTTTTTATGTATTATATATGGATCATTTTACTTTCTTTACAAATGATAAAAGGAATGTTCATTTTTTTAACGTATACGGTGACTACGACTTCTACGCCGTCGTGACAAGTATTTGCTATTTGGATTCCTATACAAGCCTTTATATTTTAAAAAATAGAAAACCCCATTTTAACTTTTCTATGTATTTTGGTATTGAAAATAGTTTTTAAAACGGATTGATTATTTAAATATCTTGAAATGATTTCATATGATTGCAAATGAAATTTTAAGAGTGAAATACTGAAAATTGAAATATTTTATGTGTTATGATTTTATAATGGTACTTTGAAATTTTATGGGTGGTTATATGATAAATCAAGGACAAGTGGTTCTATGATAAACCAAGGATAGGTGGTTATGTTATAACCTCCAATGCATTGGTTATGAAATTTAACCATATGGTTATTTTATTTTGTAAGAGTGACATATATGTAAGTCAACCGTATGGTTATTCCACTTAAGTATAATTATGTATCAAGTTACCTTTATGTGTTATCATTGATTGATATGGGTTTCATGGTAATTTTTTGATTAAAAAAAGTTTATGCAATGATCTTACTTTCAAAGGAAAGTATTTACTACTTCTTAAGGATGAAAAGTTTTACTTTATGATTAAGTATTTATGGGTTTTTATATTTTCAAAAAACTAATAGTTTTCCTTCTTTGTTTATCCTCTACTGATATTTTTATGCGCATCTCAAGTTTTAAATTTTTTTTCATAAGATTTATGGGAGAATAGAGGCAAGGATGGGATAAAGGGAAAATTTATGATGATTGAACATGAAAAAACCATGTCTCATTTTAAAAGTTTTTATTTTGTGAGAAAATGGATATTTAGTAAAAGTGTATACATTGTAATATTTGATTTGTTATGTATTAATTATGGACTAATTATCCAAAACTCTAAACCTGGAAAGATTCTCAATGCGAAATAAAGTAAATTCTTGACTTAACTCAAGATTATGTAATGTTTTAAGGCTAGGGCCTTATAGTGGGTATCAAAGGTCGGTTTAGATAAATTTAGAAGTTAGGGTAATATTAATAACTTACCCTTGAAATATTTTACCTTATTTTCAAGTTAAAATGTTCTATAATTTTAATATTACCATGTTTCTCTGTTTAAACTATGTTTGTTCAGAATAGTTTTCCTTATAGGAAACATGGAAGCAGTCGTGGGAAGGAACTGAGAGGAAACCATCCTCCCGAATCAACACCTTGAGATGGTTAAAATTATAACTGAGTAGTTTGTTTTATTGATGGACCAGTTGAATCAAAAGATAAATATTGGCAGTGCCCATGCAAGAGATCAACCTAATCTATCACATAGGAACATGACGATGGTGGATAATTTTATGAGACATCATCCCCATCATTCAGAGGACCATATGACCTCATGCTAGCTTAAGGATGGATTAAAGACCTAGAAAAGATATTTAATGTCCTAGGTTGTTCAGAGAACTAAAATTAAACTCTTTCAATTCATTATTTTGAAGGGGAAGTTGATCAGTGGTGGTCAATGGTTAAAAATATCAGAGGAAGCGAAGAGATTGATGCCATAGAATGGGATGGATTTAAGAATATCTTCCTTGAGAATTTTTTTACTAAGGCTGTTTGATTTAGGATAGAAAATAAATTCTTGTAGTTGAGATAAAAGGAGGAAGATTCGGTGGTTGTATATGTTGAAAATTTCACATGTTTGGCAAGGTACATCCCAAACTTTATCCGCGATCTTGATAGTAAGATAAATCATTTTTAATCAAGATTAAAGCCAAGATATCAAAGGGAATTGGATTCTCATGAGTTTAAAATCTATGAAAAACTTGTTTGATTTGATGAGAAGGTAGAAATGGAGTTTTCTAATGATCATGTGTCCCATGAGAACAAGAAAAAGAAGAGGTATAGTTATCATTCAATGGGAAATAATTCATCAAAGAAGTTTGGAAGTAAGAAAACTAAATTTCCATCTTGTGAGAAGTGTGGTAAAAAGAATCCCGGTGAATGTATTTCAAAGTCAGGTAAGTGCTTTTGATGTGGTAAGATTGGTAATATTGCTCATTATTTCAAGGGAGATGAACAGTTAAGCAATGAAAATATTTCGGTAAGATTTTTTAGTTGTAATGAGTTAGAGAATTAGGACAATGTGTGTCCAAAGTTGATCACCCAGGGTGGAAACTAGCAATATCAAAAGAAAAAGGGTGTGGAAAATTATTTTTATACTAATATATTTGATATTGGGCCATCAAATTAAGTGGTTATAAGAATGTTATAGTTTTTTTAACTATTAAAATAATCTATTTGACTATGGATCTTCACATTCTTTCATTTCAAAGATCTTTGTAAGTAAATTGGAAATATCACCTCATGAATGTGATATAAAATTTTTGGAAAAAACTCTAGGTGGAAGTATTAAAGAAACCAAATTTCATAGTAATCTTCCTATTTTCATTGGTGGGATGTTCTTTCCTATAAATCTTGTTGAACTTTCCATAGTGGAGTTTGATATCATTTTGGGTATAGATTGGATTTTAGTTTATCATGATAAAATATATTTCAAAGCTAAGAAATATTTATTCAATAATTCCACACCTTTGATAAAAAATCAAGAATCTAAGAGATTTATTAAATATGGAAGTGAAAGTTATCTAGCTTATATTGTCGAAAAGAAATAAATAGTTCCGACTAGTGACATCCCAGTAGTGAATGAATTTATAAATTTTTTTCTTGATGAATTTTCTGGTGTTTTTTTTGGTCAGGAAGTTGAATTTAATGTTGATTTAGTGTCTGATTCTAATCCTATTTCTAAACCCCCTTATCTAATGGATCAAGTATAACTGGTGGAATTGAAAAACAAGTTGCAAGAATTACTTGATAAAGTCTTCATTAGACCTAGAACTTCACCACGGGGTGATCTCGTTTTATTTGTGAAAAATAAAGATGGTTCCATGAGACTTTGTATTGATTTTAGAACCATGAATAACATCACTATTAAGAAAAAGTATCTTTTTTCTCATATCAATGATTTGTTTGATCAGTTATAGGGAGATCAGTATTTTTCAAATATTGATTTGAGATCCGGGTACCATCGGTCGAAGGTGAAGAAGGATTTCATTACAAAGACAATGTTTCAGATGAGATATGGACATTATGAGTTTGTGGCTATTACCTTTGGGTTATCTAATGATCCTACTATATTTATGAATCTTGTGAATGGAGTCTTTCATCAGTTTTTAGATCAGTTTTTGGTCATATTTATAGATGATATTTTGATATATTCTAAAATCTAGGAGAAACATGAAAGGAACTTAAGGGTTATTTTGAAAACCTTAAAAGAAAAGAAACTATATAAAAATTTTAGTAAGAGTGAATTTTGGTTGAAACAAATTTCATTCCTTGGAAATTTTATTTCTAAATATGGTATAACCGTTTACCATTCTAAAAAAAAAGTTGTTTAAGATTGTCCAAGACCTACCAATGTCACATAGATTTGTAGTTTTCTTGGGTTAGTGGGTTATTACTAATGGCTTGTTGAGAACTTTTATCAGTTATCTAGCCCACCAACTAAGTTAACATGTAAGGGAGTTAAGTTCATCTGGGAAAAAGAGTGTGATAATTGTTTTTAGGAACTGAAAAGAAGACTATCAAATGCTCCAATTTTGGTCTTGCCTTCCATAAATGGTGAATTTTTTAATCTATAATGATTCTTTATTGAAAGGACTTGGTTGTGTACTAATGAATAATGATCAAGTAATTTATTATGATTCACTTTATTTGAAACCCCATGAGTTAAATAACCCTACACATGATTTGGAGTTAGATATTGTTGTTTTTTTCATTAAAAATTTGGTGGCATAATTTTTATGACATAGAGTGTGAAATATATACTGATCAAAAAAGTTTTAAGTATATATTAACTTAGAAAGAATTGTACATGAGGCAAGGGAGATTTATAGAACTAATCAAGGATTATGATTGCATGATTCATTACCATCCTAGGAAATAAAATAAAGTGGCTGATGCTTTGAGTCAAAAAAGTAATGCCACATTAACCATTCTACATTTAGAGTGTGACCCTTTGGTTAATGATTTTAGGAATTTTGGCTTGAAATTTTTTGGTGTAGGAAATTCATCTATTTTGTTTTAGTTGTTAGTGCAATATTCTCTATCAAAAATAATTAAGCAGGCACATAAGGAATACCATGAGTTTTAGTAAAAGGTAGAATTGGTTAAAAAGGGTAAGTTGCCTAAATTTATCACTGATAAAGATTCTGATTTGAGGTTTGGGAAGATATTATGTGTTCCTTGTGATTCATAGTTGAAGAAAGATTTTTTAGTGAATCATATAGTTCTATGTTTTCAGTTTATCCAGGTAGTATTAAGATATATGAGGCCTTCAAGAGTATTATTGGTGGGATGGAATAAAAAGATATATTTTTGACTTTACTGTGAAGTGTTTGACTTATCAGCAGATTAAAGTTGAATGAAAGTTGTTGAAGAGGATGCTTCAACCTTTTCCAGTGCCATAGTAAAAATAGGAAAATATATCCATGGATTTCGTAGTGGGATTACCAAATAATTCTCATGGTAAAAATGTGATCTGGGTTATTATTGATTGACTGACTAAATCTTCTCATTTTCTTCATATTTAAGATACTATGTATCTGGATGAATTTTATCAGTTATATCTTAAAGAGATAGTCAGGTTACATGGAGTTCCTATCTCTATTGTATCTGATTGTGATCCCAAATTCACATATAAATTTTGGAAAGGCTGTTAGAAGTTATTGGGTACTTAATTAAATCTTAGTACACCTTTCCATCCTCAATCAGATGGGAAGTCAGAATGAAAAATTCAGACCTTAGAGGATATGCTACGTGCTTGTTTAATGGATTTCTAGGGAAGTTGGGATCAACATATTTCATTTGTTGATTTTTATTATAATAATAGTTTTCATTCTAGTATACATATGAAACCCTTTGAGGCATTATATGGAAATTGGTTTTAGATAAAAGCTTTTTGGGATGATGTTAGGGAAAGGAAGTTAATGGGACCAAAGTTGGTAGAGGAGACAATAAAGAAAGTTCAGTTGATTTAGAGCCACATGAGGATATCTCAGAGTAGACATAAAAGTTATACGGATAACCAGAGGAAGGATATTTATTTCAAGGTAGGAGATCATATCTTTCTCAAATTTTTCCATGGAAAAGCGTGATGCATTTTGGAAAGAAGCTGAAGTTGAGTTCATGGTTCAATGGACCCTATGGAATCCTAGAGAAAGTTGGATTAGTTACTTACTGAGTGGATTTACCTCCAAGTTTATCCCATGTACATAATGTTTTTAATGTTTCAATGTTAATAAAGAATATGTTGGATCCATATCATGTTTTTATCCCTAAAGTAGTTCAACTAGAAGAGAATCTTTATTATGAGGAAAAACTAGTTCATGTTTTTGACCACAAAGAGAAAGTGTTATAGAATAAGGTGATTCATCGGGTTAAGGTTTTATAAAAAAACCATATGGTTTAAGAGGAAACATGATAATATTAAAATGCTATGAGGGGAAAACCCCCACTTATTTGATTAGTGAATAAAATTATGAGGATGCAATTTCTAAAAGGGGGGAAGGCTGTAACCTACCAGGTAATTATAGAATAATAATTTTTCAAAATTATTAATATTTATGAATTAGATAATAATTTTACCTTAAAGGGGATTCTATTTCTGATAGAATACCTAGAACACAACAATTATTTTCTCCAAAATATTATGTTGCACAGAAGATTGAGTTATACCGAAAAATAACATATTCTTAATATTATTATTTTAAGTGGTAGTTATAGCCTAGATGTTGTATCAGTGATAATGAATAGAACTAGATATATTATGTTTAAATTTTTTTATTAAATTTTTTTAAATTCATACAATAAATTTTATAGGCTTAAAATAAGAATAAATCCAATTTTAAGCATAAAAAACTCTAATGTTTTAAAAGGTAGTTTTATCGCCTTTTAATAGAGAACCCATTTTAAATCTAATTTTTGACACTTTTAAAAATTTTATATGAAAAATTAGACTTAATTTTTTAAATAGAAATATAAAAATTTACTTTGGGTTAATTTTTGTTATTTTTATAAGAACTTTCAAATTTTAATGAATAGTTAATAATACAAAATATTAGTTCAAAACTACTTTTTCATCAAATTTATTTTTATAGTTAAATTATGTTTTTAGTTGGTTTTAAAGTATAATTAAATCAAGTTTTTATCATTTAATCCAATGTAGTTCATTGTAATCAATTTCACATTGAAATTTGGTATAAAAACTTTGAGAACTTTTGAATGTTTTTACTTTAAAACCTGTTTTCTCGATCTGTCAACGAGATTGATTTTAAATTAATTTTATCCTCTTCTATGTTTTGAATTTTAAAAAAATGAATTCCATATTTGTAATCATAAGGTACAAATTTAATAAATATTCCTTTTCATTTTTGGACAATATGAATAGTAACTTTAGTAATTATTTTTATTACCACGGTTAAGGGTAAATCAGTTAATTAAGGGTGAAAATAATATCAAAACATATTATAAAATTACCCCAAAACTTTTTAAATTTTCATTGGATGGGTTATTTTCAACCAAAATCATCCTTGGGACAATTTTGTTAGCTCTTAGATCCACTTGGATTACTTTGATAGATTTATAGTATTTTATTCAAAGAAATGTAAATTTTGTCATACTTTTGTTTTAGAAAAGTGAAATATTTTTAATATGAGGTTATATAGAATATAAATTCAGCTATAAATTTTCATTTGAAATATAAAAGATTTATTTTCATCATTATATTTTATTTCTAATTTTTAGGGAAGAAATAATTAAATTAAATTTTTTCACAATGATGATGTAGTAATTGTTTAATTAAAAGAAATATCAAATAAATGATATTAAAAATATTAAAATAAATAGGATTTTATATAATTAATGTCATCCAAATTTTTTTGGATGAATTTTACATGTTATTGATATTTTAAAATAGGTTTTTCAAATATATCATGTTGTTATGATATTTTAAAAAAGTCAAGAAATGAATAGTGTCAAAATTGACACTAATTTTATTTTAAAATATAACATATTTTATTAAATGATATAAAATCTATAAAAATATAATATTCAGACAAATAATTGGTATAATTTCTAAAATTTCATAAATGACTCATTTATTGGTCGTTTGGATTGTCATAGTAATTATATTAACCCTAAAAGTGTAAATTACATGATAACATGATATTAGTTAAATGGGTAAAATAAGGGTTAAAATAAAAAGATAAGGATTAAGAAAAGAATAAAAAACCATATAATTTTAATTAAATGAATTTATTTAGATCCATAATCTTAATACCTTCTAAATAAATTAATTTTTATCCACTTTAAATATAAAATTAATTTATATTAATTTAATACTTTGAAGAATTCCAAGAGTGCCCACCCCTTCTCTAATAAAAGGGAACTACTTATTATTATTTATTCATACTTAAAAAACAATTTTTTGAACAATATATACCTAAATACCTTCCTAAAATATATACCCACATTCTATAGGCCTTATTTTAGTCATATCACCATTCTTAGAGGTGTTATGGTGATAAGCATAGGAAATCACCCGAAGAAGAGGTATCGTTTTAATTAAGTATTTCTATTTTATTTATTATTCCAATTATTTAAAATATTATTCAAACATGATGAAATAGTAACTCCAATATCCTCAATATACTGATATGTTATTATATTAATATCATCACCTAAATCCATCTCCACTTCTATAAAATGTGAAAAGAATTAATCGTTTGTGCGTATGTGTGAACTCTCCACGAACCGATATAATTTTGTTCCATCACCATATCTCAAGACTAGTTATAATGATATAATTAATGTTTATATATTATATTTATTAATTTTTTTATCATTATAAGATAATAATATATCAATTATTTTCATACTTTCCATGCACATAAAAATGATAAAGTCGTTCATATATACTTTTAAAGTATCACCTCCATGAAGCAATATGATTTGTTTTTAATCACCACATCACATGGATAATATATATAACTATATTTAAATTATTAATATTCCATTAATTATATTATGATTATTCTGGTAAGATAAAACAATACTTACCTTCTTTCCATAATGATTAATGAAAAATGTAGACGTTACTCATGCGTACATATGGATTACCGTCTCCATGATTGTAACATAGTTCATTTTTCATATCCATATGTAATGGATGGATTTAAAAGTATAATAAAAGTATAAAATTTATTATTATTTCATGAATATTATTATGGATATGATGTAATAATTACCACTTTTTGACTTTATAAATCCTACCAAAGTCATTTAGGACTAATGTACCAAATATCATCAAAATGTCCGATGTAAAATTAAATAATTAAGTAATTATTATAACATGGTAATAAGTGATATAAAAAGGAATAATAAACTTGAAAAAGGTTTTGAAGAATGTAAATAATTATCCTAATTTTATTATTCATGAATATAAATAACATACATGATGAATTAGACTTGAGGTAAGGGACTTCGTATCAATATCCTTTAATTGAGGCATATTTTGATGTTATACAACACCTTCTTTTATGAGGTGTATAAACAAACCCTTTGAATTTTAATTTCATTAAATTTTTTTCAAAAATAAATATTTTTATGTTTTTTATATATATCATTTTACTTTATTTACAAATTAAAAAAGGAATGTTCTTTTTTTAAGTATATGGTGACAATGACTTCTACACTGATATGAAAAGTATTTTCTATTTGGATTCCTCTAAAAGCCTACATGTTTTTAAAGGAAAAGAAACCCCCTTTTCATTTTTATAGGTATTTTGGTATTGAAAATGGTTTTGAAAATGGATTTATTATTTCAATATCTTTAAATTATTTCTTGTGATTTTAAATGAAATTATAAGAGTGAAATACTGAAAATTGCAATCTTTTATGTGTTATCATTATATAATGTTACTTAGAAATTTGACGGGTAGTTATGTAATAAACCAAGGATGGGTGGTTTCATGATAAATGAAGTATGGGTGGTTACTTTTTAACCTCTAATGCATTGTGTATGAAATTCAACCATTTAGTTATTCCATTTTGTAAGAGTGACATGTATGGAAGTCGACCACATGGTTATTCCATTTAAGTATAATTATGTCCCAAGTTACCTTTATGTATTATCTTTTCTTTATATGGGTTTGATGGTAATATTTTTATTAAAAAATGGATATTAAATGATATTAATTTCAAAGGAAATTATTTACTACTTATTAAGGGTGAACAGTTTTACTTTATGATTAAGTATTCATGGATTTTCATGTTTTCACAAAACTAACAATTTTCCTTCTTTTTTCACCCCTTACTGAGATTTTTATGTTCATCCAAAGTTTTAAATTGTTTTATATGATTTAAGGGATAATAGATATAGGGATGGGATCAAGGGAAAATTTATAATGATTGAACATGAAAAGAAACCATGTTTCTTTTTTAAAAGTTTTTGTTTCATGAGAAAAATGGATATTGAGTGGAAGTTTCTACATTATAATATTTGAGTTGTTATGTATGAATTATGGCCTAATCATCTAAATCTTTAAACCTAAAAAGATCTTAAATGTGAAATAAAGTAAATTCTTGACTTAACTCAAGATTTTGTAATGTTTTAAGGATGAGGCCTTCTAAAATCTATTATGAATATGTGTGCTTATCCTACTTTTATTTTTGATTTTATACCTAAGGGTATTAATGAAGCTTGAAATGATTCGATTTGGAAATTATCTATGAAATATAAGTTAAATAATTTTACTAGAAATAATATGTGGACTCTAGTTATTCCACCAATTTATTCTCATGTTATTAGAATAAAATATATCTTTAGAAACAAACTTGATTAATCTAAAAATATAGTTAAAAATAAAGTTAGACTAGTTTCACATGGATATTATTAAGAAGAAGGTATTTATTTTGAAGAATATTTTACACTTTTTTCTATATTAGAATCAATTAGAATATTGTTAGTTTATTATACTTTTCATGGATTTAAATTATTTCAAATGGATGTCAAATGTGATTTTCTAAACGGTTATATTTATAAAGAATTGTATGTTATATAATCCCATAGTTTTGAAAATAAAAATCATCCTAATCATGTTTTGAAACTATATAAATATTTATATGGTTTAAAACAAGCTCCGTGAGTTTGGTATGAATGGATAACTAGTTTTATTTTGAAAAAAAAATTAAAGAAATGAAATTTTGATCCTACTTTATTTATTAAAAAAATTTGTAATGATATTTTTATTATGAAAATTTATGTTGATGAAATTAATTTTTAATATTAATATAAAAATATTTTTAATGAATTTTTAGAATTAATTACTTATAAATTTGATATGATTATGATTAGATAATTGAAATTATTTCTTAGTCTTCAAATATTTCAAAGAAAGGATGGTATTTTCCTAAATCAATCCAAGTATTATAAAGAGCTAGTTAAGTAGTTTTTTTAAACTCTTTTAAAATTAAAAATACTCCTATTAGTAATACTTTTAAATTGGATTTAGATATACTTGGAAAATGTATTGATGTTAAATATTATGGTGGCATGATTGGAAGTTTTTTGTATTTAGCTGATTCAAGGTCTGATATAATGATTTCAATTTGAACATGTGAAAAATTTCAATGTTATCCAATAGAAATTTGCATAAATTATATTAAGAGGATTATTAGATATGTTAAAGTATCTTTAAATCTTTTTTTTATCCCACTAAAACTTATTTTCATTTTATAGGCTATTTAGATTCTGATTTTAGTGAATTCAAAGTAGGTATAAAAATCACTATAGGTATGTGTCATCTACTTGGTAAATATTTGGTTTATTGGGATTTAAGGGAAAACATTATGTTTCTCTTTAAACTGATAAACCTAAATACATAACTTATACATATTTTTGTGTTAAATAATTATGGATTAAAAAAATAATTTCTGATTTTAGTTTTTATTTTGATAAGATTCCTATATTCCATGACAATAATTTTTCTAATTCCATTTCCAAAAATCACTTACAACAATCTAGGACTAAGCATATTGATGTTAAATTTCATTTTCATTAGGATCATGTTCAAAAAGGAAATATAAATATGGAATTTATTTCTATATAAAATAAGATTGTTGATATCTTTACTAAGACCTTATAGTTTACTAAGTTTGAGAAAATCAAGTTTGGACTTGATATGATGGAAATTTAAATTTTTTGGAATGAATTTATGGGGAGTTTGAGTGTGTTTATATGCTAAAATTTTCTTATTCAAGCGAGATTTTTAGTAATCAAGATTATATATTTTTAGTTTAATATGTTTGATTTTTGTACACATTTTCTTATTATATTATTATTTTATGTTTTCTCATACATACTAGTTAATGCATACTTACTATTTAAACTTTGAATTTGCATAAAAATTCATTTTATGAAGGATCTCTCATTTATTTTCACAAAAAACTTCTTATATCTTCTCATTGTATAAAAATCAATTTTGTTACAATATAAAGTTTTTTGTGGCTCCTTGAATCTTCTAAAATATTTTTTTCCAAAATAATTTATACTCTTATACAAAAGTAGATTTTTAATTATTCATACAATATTTTATAATTCATGATTTTATGGGGAGATTTCATGTTCAATTTTAACATTTTAAGGGTTAGTTTATATTTTAAACCTTTAGTACATTTCAGAAAGGGAAATTTGTTTAATCTTTTTGATAATTTCAAAAAGGGGATGAAGTTTTTGAAATTATACTTTGTTTTTTAATTATCAAAGGGGGGAGATATAAATCCACTTGATTTTATTTCCTAGAACTCAATGATTCTAAAATATTTTTTCAAGAAAGTTACACATACTTGTTATGTTTTTTATACCTATTTTTCAACCACCAAAATCAAAATTTCAAAAATTATTTAGTTCAAATGAAGCATGTGTAGGATAAAATAATTCAAGATTAATAGATCCTTTAACATACTTAATCACTCTTTTAACTACCTTTAAATGAATTTATTTAGGATTATATCTGAATCTATATTGTATACACACTGAAAATATCAAATCTAGTTGAGAAAATATCAAATAAAGTACGCTACTAATCATAGATCTAAACATCTTATTATCAATAGGTTTTACAGCTTCATCATAATCTAGGTTACATGAAGTAATCATTAAAACATTTGATATTTTAAAACCATAAAGACCAAACCTTTCAACAAATTCCTTAATATATTTTGATTGATTAAGAACAACACTATCTTTCCTTTGAACTATTTTAAAACCCAAAAAGAACCTAAGTTCACCCAAAAGACTCATATAAAACTCTGAAGACATTAAATTTGAAAATTAATTACAAATAAAATCACTTAAGTATATATATATATATATAATATAATCAACATATATTTGAAAAATTAAATTAAATTTTGAATAAATTTTTATAGATAAATTTGGATCAAGTTTTCCCTTTTCAAAACCATTCTTGAAAATAAATAATGAAAACCTCGCATACCAAGCTTGAGGATCTTGTTTTAAAATATAAAGAGCTATTGAAAGTTTAAAAACATTATTAGCTTTAGATTAACTCTCAAATCCTAGGGGTTGTTTTACAATTTTTTTGTAGAAATATATCCATTAAAAAAATAACTTTTGGTATCCATTTGAAATTTTTTAATTCCATAATGAGATGCATATTTCAAAATAATTATTATTGATTCCAATCAAGAAAACTAGGTAAATGATTCTTAAAAATAAATTTATTCTTATTAATTGTAACCTTATGACACTAATCTGTATTTTTTCTAATTATTTGACCATAATCATCTAATTTTTTTCCTAAATATCCATTTACTTCCAATAATATTTTGATCCTTAGAGGGTTCAACTAAGTTATATACTTTATTCCTATCAAACATATTTAATTCTTCACGTTTTTCCATAATCCAGTTTGAATAAGATAAAGCATTATCTATATTTTGAGGCACAAAATCAGAAATAAAATCTTGAAAATCACAAATATTAATTAAGGAATTTTCAGTTTCAATGCTAGTAGTTATATCACCAATTACTTTTTCAAATGAATGATCTTTATGAACTTTTAAAATTTATTCCTGATAGGATCTATCCCTCTCAATCGATGCATCCAAATATGAATTTTTAGGATCTCTAAATTTAAATTCTACAAAATCTTCCTCAACCTAGTCTAAATCAGATTTTATTTCTTTTAAATGATTTTCATCAAATTTTACATGCACAGATTCTTAAACTAATAATGCTCTTGTGTTATAAACTCTATATACCTTAATAGAATTAGAATATCAAAGAAAAATACCTTTATCAGATTTTAAATTTAAATTTCCAATTAATATTTGATATTAAGAATATATACCTTACAACCAAATACTCTGAAATAACTAACTCTGGGATTCCTTCCATTCTAGATCTCTTAAGGTGTCCTTTTTAATAATAGTCAAAGAAAAATTCTATTAGGAACATGAAAAGTTGAGTTAATATATTATATATAGTTTTTTTTAGAAAATAATATTCATTTAACATAGTCTTATCATTTCTTATAATTTTATATTTTTCCTTTCAACCACACTATTTTGTTGTGGTTTCCTATGAGCATAAAAGTTATGATTATATCTATTTTCTTCATAAAATTTATCAAACTATAGATTTAAAAACTCACCATCTCTATCACTTCAAGTTGATAAAATTAGATAACATTTTTCATTTTGAATTTATTTACAGTAGGAAATGAATTTAGACAGTGTTAGATTTATGTGAAAGGAAATATTTCCATGTAAATATACTATATTCATCAATAATAACAAACACATACCTTTTTCCTCCAAGACTAGAAATTTTCATGGGACCAAAAATATAAATGTAAAATTTAAATGAGTCTAGAGGTTCATATCTCATGAATATATTTAAATTAATCTTTATGTTTCTTACCTTTTAAGCATGAATTTCATACACAGGTGTTGTATAGTTTCAACTCGACTAGATCCAAAACGTTTTTCTTTTTAGAAATATTGTATAACATCCAAAAATTTTCATGGACCAATATTCTATGTCATAAATAATTATTAAATTATATGACATTTAAAAATTTTAAAACCTATTAATTTGACTTAGAAAAATTAATTGAATAAATATTTTCCTTTTTTCATAAAATAAGACACATTCTTCTTTGAAAAAAAATACATTTGTCATTTTAAAATTTCACATTCATATTATCATCACAAAGTTGTGAAATACTTATTAAATTATGTTTTAATGATTTAATAAATAAAAGTTTTTAAATAAAAACTAAATTTAAACTTCTCCAAAACCTTTTACTTTTCCCTTTAAATTATAACCAACAATAACACTACCACCATCACACTTATTAAAAAATAAAAATTTAGTGATATCACCAGTCATATGTCATGAACATCCACTATCCTTATACCACACATCCTTTTTGATTATTTCAAGATAATTTTCCTATAGAATCAGATTTAAGAAGTATTTGGTACCCATATAACTTGGGTCCTTTGAAATTAATATATGAATTTTTAAGAACCCATAGATTTCAAATAGGTTCTCATAAGTAATTGATAAGACAATAATTTAGAAATAATAACCTTAGTGTGACCAAGAGATATGGAAATTGAAAAGATCATTAATTTTCATAATGGACATTCATTTAACATTTAAAACATGTAACAGTAGATTCAATTCCACTTGAACCTTTAATAAATAAGGTTTTATACATTTTGGGTAATTTTTTTTCATAACCAATACCATTTTTCTTCTTATTCATCTTATGTAAACACATCATTTTTTTCATAACTTTGTCACCCTTGAAAAAAAGTTGATAGATCAGCTTTCAACCTTTCTATATAATTTATAATATTAACACTTTATTATAAAACATAATCAAATTTAATTAATTGATATTCTTCACATTTATACTAAAAATATTTATGTTTAAGATTTTCAGGTTAAACATTTTCCAGATCACCACCTAATTTATCATCTGAGATCGAAGGAGTATTTTTCATTTTTTTCTATAAGAACATCCTTATGTTTGATTTTTAATATTTTTGAATAAAACGGTAATATTGTTAGATTTATGATTGATTCTATCAATATCTTCATAAAAATCATATTTAGAAGAATAAAAATTAGATTAATAAGAGGATGATAAATTAGATTCACTTAACTGTTTTGTCGAAACCATTGAACACATGTTTGCTGATTATTTTCCTAAACCATATTCATTACCTAAATATGAATTAAAAGTATAAATATAACCAATTAACATTTATTTCTTTTCCTTTTTACATTTCTCTCTTAATTTTATCATTATCTAGTCTTGGGAAGTTAATCTTGACGCGCCCTCTTACTTTGCATTCATAAAAAATAACTTCATTATTATCATTACCTTTTATAATTTATTTATTATATGTGTAATTAATTTTGCCTCTACTTGAGAATAACTTATTTATTCTTCCTTTGGAAACCTATAAAAATTTATATCTTTCACTAATTTGTCATTAAAAATCATAATATTAAGTGGCAACATGTATTTTTAATTTAAAAACAATACATTTATTTTTAGAATTTTCCTCTTACACAATATTTTTCAATTCTAATTCATATTGTAATAAAGATCTGATAATATCATCTATTTTATATTCCTTTAAATATTTACTTTCAATAATAGATACCTTTTTATCATGCCATTTATTTAATAAATCTCAAATAGAATTGAATTATCTAGAGTTTCTCCTAAGCCACTCATACCATTCATAATACATGTTAATATATAAACCATTTAATTCATTGTTTATTTCCCCCCTTTTTAAATTCTTGACCCCTAGATCTTAACATTCCTAGTTTAGTTATTATAATATTATCTAAACCCAAATTAGTAACTTACAAAATACACTATATTTTATGATCTGTTTTATATACAGACACATGACTGTAAACATTTCTACTTATTACACAATATAAAAGATTGACTACCATGTAATTAAAAACATATTTGACAACATCATTACCAGTCAATGATTTTGGATTAACTTTAGGTAGTTTTTATGGTTTCACCATGATTTTCCAACTATCAATGCTTAGGTTCTTAATAAATGCTTCCATGTGAGACTGCCAATAACCATAATCAATTCCATCAAAGAATGGAGATATTTTATGTGTCCATCCATCATTCATATTTTTTCCTACCATCTAAAATTATATCTTTTCCCCTTTACTATTTAATTCAGGATTTGATTAGCCCAAATAAGATATAAACATACTAAATCTAGAGGATTCTCTTTGATACCAATTGTTAGGTCATAATGTGAGATCTAATGAAAAGTCAATATGAGGGTGTATTGACCCTTTTAAAAAAATTTAATGAATTATTATCAAAGTTAATAAGAAGTTAAATTAAATTAAAAATAAATAAACACAATGATTTTTATAATAGGTGAGATTTAAATGAGCCTATTCGAATCTTCACCCCTCTCAAACATAGAGAGAAATAGAACCCATAGACTATGTAATATTTGAATTTTTAAGGGAGTCATAACCCTTTGCAATTGTCACTTTAAACCCTATAGGATTAACTCAAATTTGGATTTTTCTAACCCGGAGTCACAACCCACTAATGAATTTTTCTCACCCAAAGTCACACCCTAATTTCCTTTCCCTTTTCACACCCAAAGGCATAATCCAAAACTTAAATTTTGTGTGGGGTATTATAACCTGACTCCTACCTTTATGGTTATTATAACCCAAGCATGATTAAGCACACAAAAAATATAAATAAGTAATAATTATAGAAATTATATGAATTATAATGGATTTAAGTGTCGAGGCAACAAGGTTCTCTCCAGTAGAATCAGATCAAATGATTGAAGTTCATCCAAAAATAGTAATTAATTGAAAAGTTGTATCACACAATATAATTCAAGAATATCCTCAACCTCTATGTCAAAATTGGTTTTATATAACTCTTTATATAGAGTTCCTTCATGAACCATATATTCACAAAATGAATCTTGTTTCATTTTATCCTTCCTGAAGTAGTAAGTTATTTATTCATTGATTGTGCATGAAAAACATTCTCACATGGGTTTATTTTGATAATTTGGAAAACTTAAACATTCTTTACAATGGAACTCATTAATAATAATTAATACAGAAGTAAGTAAACTCATAAAAACAAATATAAATGTTCTTGGAAACTTCCTATAATCTATGAAATACATACTTTTCATACTTAAAATAATTCGAATTTAAACATTTCAAGTTCCAAGAAAATAGTGTATATATTAATACACATATGATCACATTTAATACTATTTAAATACAACATAAAATACTTTAAAAAAAATTGTTTAGGACCAAAATAATTAATGATTATTTAAGGAATTATTAAACTAATAGACACATATGAAACAAACATGTAGTAATTTGAAATATATAAGAATAAGTAAAATAGAGCATGTTTTAAACTAAAAAAAATAACAAATTCATTGAGTGACAACAATACTTTGAGTGATAGTGAGGGTGGGGTGTCATTGAGGATCAAGTGACTCAATAGACTTAAGTGACTCTTCTTATGGTAGTTCATAAGGTAGGTTCAACAAGTTGAAAATATTTCACTTATAGTAGGTCATAAGGTAGGTTCAACACTTTTCCAAATTTTCAATTATGGTAGGTTATAAGGTAGGTTAACCACTCTACCAAATTTTTACTCACGGTATGTTATAAGGTAGGTTGAACACTTTGCCAAATTTTCACTAATGGTAGGTCATAAGTTAGGTTCAACACTTTTCCAATTTTTTATGCATGATATATCATAAGGTAGGTTTAACACTTCACCAAATTATCACTCATGGTAGGTCATAAGGCAAGTTCAACACTTCCAAATTTTCACTATGATCGATTGAAAAAATGATCATGTGGTTGATTGTAATTTCTTCATTCAGTCATTTTTAATGGTACAATTAGTCTATGAATTTTTCAAGATTTTGAGAATACCTTGCGGTTGATAAAGTTTATTCATGCATTCATTTCAATAGTTAGAATAATTCTAGCTACCTATCTTATGTCCACTTGAATTTTTGTTTATGATATATCTTATCCTTTTTTCATACTGTTAGTCATGATTTAGCTATATTTTTAAAAACAGACTAATCTATAGAATCATAGTATATGTGATGTTAACCCATATAGTGATTTATTTTTCTCTAAAATCAGTTTACATAATACATGAAAATCATGAACATCGAAATAATAATCAATTATAAACAATATCATTTCTTATAAACAATGTAAGCATACAATACTTTTTTTAATCTATGTTAAAGGGAATAAATGATTGAAATAAAATCGATGAAAAATTATAATTATGTAATAAATAAGTATTGAAATTATCAAAATATAAGTAAAAAAGTGCTTAGGAGCCACTTAAATATGTTTTTATCATGATTTATCCCTAGAAAAGGCTTGATGAGTAATGTATCCAAACCACCTTATAATAGGGTACTATGTTTACCTACCCCTCAAATGTGAGACTACCATATCCACCCCTAGGTCCCAAAATCATAATTGGAACATAAATTGTGTATTGGCTCTAATACCATTTATAATATCCTAGACCACCCACAATCAAGATATTTCCCACTTTAGGTATAACACTCCTCATAATTTTTTTTAGGATTTATCCCTGGAACAAAATCTTGATGGTATATTATACACACCACCTTATAAAGGGGTGATTCATTCAACTTCAAATCCTATGTGGGATTTCCATATATTTATAACCATCCAAACCACCCATGATTAAGATATTTTCTACTTTGAGTAGAGCATCCATCAAGATTTTTATTTCCTCAAGATTTATCCCCCAAAAAGGCTTATTCATGGGTGAGGTATCCACACCACCTTATAAATGTAGGTTCCAAATGTAGAAAAGTTCCTATTGGGCATATGTCTAACTCATATTTTATTAAAATCAATGAAAAATCCAAGATGTACATGATGATAGATGTCAAAACCAATGAATTAAATATGAATATTAATTAACATTGGGGACAAGACCAAGAAGGGAGGATCTTTTCATTTTTAAATTTATAATCAATTGAATTAATTAAATTACTTAAATTAAGAATTACCTCTGTCTTGGGAATTATTTCTTTGAAAATTATGTTGATCATTTAACCCTTGTCTATGTTGAATCATCATTTCACGAAGATGGTATAAGTATATAATCCCTCTAGAATGTTATTTGACCATATAATAATATATAATAATATCACTGTAGAGCTTTAAGTTTATCATTATAGTGGGAAAATACTATGATCGTATCAGTAATAAAAATATTCTAGGAAATTATCACATTAATATATCTAATAATAGTAATAAATATGTGATAAGTAATATATTATTCAAGACAATGAATATATAGGTAATAACATGTACAAATCAGTTGGTTTTAGAACTCCAACTCCAATAGACTTCCACTTGGACTAGATCCAAATGATAATTAATTTGAGTCCTCTATCTCTCACATGATGTTCATACTTCATATGATAAAGGGATTTAGTCAATGGGCCTTTAAAATTTTATTTCATGTAAATTCTTCTCTCTACAACCCCACCTCTCAGAAAAAATACCACAACAGATAATACTTCCATAGTATGTGCTTATTCCACTGATGTGAGCTTGTATCCTTTGAAATATCTACCACTACAGTATTATCACAATTTAGTGTGATTTGTTCTTTATTTTTAGGAACATTAATCTCTTGGATGAAGTTTTTCATCCAAACCACTTCTTTAGCAACCTTAAAATTCATAATATACTCAAACTCCACTTTAGAATCAAAGACCACAACTTTCTTTAATCACTTACAACTCATTATACCTCCATTGAGAGTGAAGGTGTATCCCAACTATGATTTTAGATCATCTTGATCTATTTAGAATCCAGCATATGCATATAACCTAATGAATAGATCTTCATATTCTCCATAAACCAGGAACATATCCTTAGTGTGCCTCATATACTTAAGGATAGTTTTAACTACCATCTATTTGTGGTCACCTATATATTATTGATATCTACATACCACACATAAGGTGTAGGTGACATAAATCCTTGTACATAAAATTATATACATGAATTACCCAATCACTAGAGTGTATGGAATCCTTATCATTCTCTAACTCCCATCATATTTCTGAGGACACGTTTTGTTAGAGAGATGAATTTCATGTGGAATAGAAAACAATACCCTCTTATATTATTCCATACCAAATATCTTCAATATCTTGTCAATGTATGAACTTTTAATCAGTCCAAGAAACCTCTTGAATCTATCATGATGGATCTTGATCCCAATAATGTACACTACTTCTCTAAAGTCCTTCATGGATAATCATGTGTTTAACCAAGTATTAATGGATTGTAAGACTCATATTTTATTTCTAATAAGTAGTATGTCATCTATATACACTATCAAGAAAACCATTTTACTCACACTAAACCACTTATAGACACAAGGAACACATTTATTCTTTATAAATTCAAATTCTATCACGGATTTATCAAACTGAATAATATATGAACTAGATGCTTAATTTAATCCATAAATGTATCTATGTAAATTTCATTATTTATTGGAATTATTTGGATCCACAAACCCCTCTGGTCGTGTCATATAGAAATATTCTTAAAGGTTCCCATTAATGAAGGTTGTTTTGATATCTATTTTCTAAATCTCATTGTTATGGCAAGATGCTATGATAGCTATAATTATGATGGATTTCAGCATGGAAATAGGTGAAAAGGTTTTGTTATAGACTATGCCTTGGTGATATTCAAACCCCTTTTCAACAAGTCATTCCTTATAAGTACAATCTTGTCCATCCATTCCTAGTTTATTGTTGAATACCCATTTTAAACAAATGGGATTTACATCAATTATAGGGTCTACCAAAATCTAAATAGAGTTTTGGTACATGGAATCCATTCTAAAATTTATAGATTCTTTCCATTTGGTAGCTTTTTTTCCACTTACTACTTCTTTATAGGTTACATGACCATTATTTTTAACTAATAATGAGTAACCATCATTAGTAACTAGAAAACCATATCTTTCTAGTTCTCTAACCTCTCTTGCACTCCTACACAATACTTGTGTATCTGGAATATCCTCTTCCAGAAGGCTTTATGGAATCTATTCATGTTTCAACTCTTTTGTATCTTGAGATATGACTTAATCAAAATCTATATCGCTCCCAAAATCTCTTTAAGAGATATTACCCCTTTCAATAAAGGTGGTATTTAATTTAACCAAAACTTTCTTATGTAAAGGGTCATATAGGTAATATTCTCTAGTTTCCTTAGGATATCCTATAAAGATACACTTAGTTCCTCGAGGTGCAAGTTAGTTACACGAGGAGTACAAAAAAAAAAACACTTTACAACCCCACACTCATATGTTCAACAATAAAGATTTATTTCTACACTAAAATTCATATGGAATACCATTTGTCACTTTAGTTGACACTTGGTTTAGTATATGTGTGACTGTCTGCAATGCATATCCCTAAAAAGATAGTTTAAGACTTGCATGAATCATCATTCATATTATCATATCCAGTAATGCATGGTTACTCCTTTCACTTACACCATTACACTATAGTGTATATGGAGGAATAAGTTAGGATAATATCCTAGAATCCAATAAATAATCAATGAATTTTTAGTTAAGATATTCTCTACTATGGTCTAACCGAAGATTCTTTATTTTATCCCCAAGATGGTTCTCAACTTTATTCTTATATTCCTTGAATCTAATAAAGGAATTTGACTTGTACCTCATTAAGTAGACGTATACATATATACTAAATTCATCAGTAAAAGTTATGAATTATGAGTATTCACCCCTTACTTCAATTGTAAATGGTCTACACACATCGATAAGAACCGACTCAAGAAGCTCTATAGAACTTTCCCCTTTTCAACTAAATAGAGATTTGTACATTTTTCTTATAAACAACCATGATATATTCTAAGTGGTTTTAGTTCAAAAGAATCTAAATATCCATCTTGGTATAATTTATTCAAGCATTTTTTATTTACATGACCTAAGTGGCGATTCTATAGTTGGGTGTGATGTGAGTCATGCAAACTAGATTCTTTATTGATTTCCATTACTTTATTTATGTAATACAACACATAAGATATATTATTAAGTTGTAACTTACCATAACATATTAAATATTTATAAATTAATCAAGAATTATTCTCAAATTTGAATAAAATCCATATAAATCAAGTCTGAACATAAGAATAATGTTTTTATTAATAAACAAAACATAATAAAAAATATTTAAAACCAAGTTCATAACTATTGGAAATGTGAGGTGGTAGTATCCAATAGTTACTATAGTGAGCATGAATTTTTAGCAGCTCATAGATCCACATCACCTTGTTCAATTCTTCTAAATCAACTTGGTTCCTGTAATTAGATTCAAATGTGAGTTCCACATGCTATATCTAATACCCAATTTATAGAAATAGATATATTACACTCGATAAAAAACGCACCCAAAAATTTCACTTTCTTATTTATGGAGGTTCAATTATTCTTCTAGTGGACCTTAATAATAGAGGTGAAATAGAAAACATCATGTTGACTTTCTTTCCCATAGACCTTCCTTCTCTTGGACTGTTTTTTTGAAGAATCCATAGACTTGGTGTTAGTATTAGGGATTTTTTATTTTCCCTTTCCCTTGTTCACTAAATAAATAGAAGGTTTTTCTTACTTCATAGCCTTGTAAACTTGGAAAATCATAGTAATGAGATTTGAGAGAGACTTTACAATGTTATTCATATTAAAATTTATATCAAAGATAGACTAGCTCTGAGGGAGTGATGAAAGAATGATATTGGTGCATAGGTTTTTGGGTATCTTAAACCCTATAACCTCTAGATTCTCAATGTATCCAATGAGTTTGAATACATGTGGCCCAAATAGTGCACCTTCTCCATATTTTCTCATGAAGAGAACCTTATATATATCAAACTTTTCATATTTTTCTCTTTCCTGATAATTATTTTGGTGATGGAGGAGCATTCTATAAGAATCTATGTTCTCATAAAAATTCATGAGTTCACTTGGAATGAATTATAGATATAAACACTAAACATATAATTCATAATTCACGAATTTTTCATAGATATCTAACTCCTCATCACTCATCTCCTTAGTAGGTGGATTAGGGATTGGGGTTTCTAGAAAGTAAAGTTTCTGTTCATGGTGTAATACAATACACTAGCACCTGAAAAATTCTTGAAATTTAATGCTAGTTAGGATATGGTATTTATCCAAAATTTATTGTAGGGATAACATGGTTTATGAACATTACATTTTACTAAAACAATATAAGAGCATATTATTAGTACTTTACTTGATTACTAATTGTGTGAGAGATAATAATTTTAATTTTATTATTAATCTCCCACTATTTTATCAAGTCCCAACAACCCTCACCATTAGACTTAGAATTTCATATCATAAGAAAATTATATTGGTAAGGATATATATTTCCCTTCTTATAACCCATATAAATGTCATATAAATTATAATAAGGTATTTATATAAGAGGTTTTTTAAACTATGGGTTTGCAGCTCCTTGATTTGTTGAGTGGAATCCCTAATCCTAAAATCCTTACTTTTATTTCCTCAACACATTCCTCTAATTTTTTATTAAATAGATAAATTACATTAAATCCAATAATTTTTTTAAGTCAACCCACCATATTTTTTTAGACTTTTCGATAATTAAATGTGCCCCTAAAAAAGGCCTAAACCAACACTTTAATGATGGTTCTATCTTAACTTATATAATAGAAGAATTATTTTGAGATAATATTAACTTGAGGGACTATTTTTTATTATGAATAATTTTTTCTTATTTTATCCTTATACATGTCTTGTTTGTATTAATCATATTTTACTTAAGCGATTAACCTTTTTTTGATAAAATATTCATGCCCAATCTATTTATATTAATTCCATATTTGTCATGTTATCCATTTATTTATGTGATTATGGTCTTTAATTCATAAAACAATACACATATATGATAGAAATAAAATAAATAAACTGTGGCATGATCATGTCCTTTAACTACTAGTTTGTTTATTGAGAAAACAATGAAAAAATCCTTGATCTCAGGGAAAAAATCATTGAGTTGGGAAATACTAAATTTAAAACATTCCACATGTACTTCTATGTATCATTTGGGTTAGTTTCACTTTAGTACCTCATATCCTTATTGAAACAATAACATGAAGATGTGAACTCCATACTTACATATGATTTTACTTCACATGCAGGTTACAGAAACTATAAAAGAGTTTTTACATAAAATAAACCATGAACATGTAAGACCTTACCTAATAAGATGTGACAAATGACTCATAAGTATTCATTTTAATTTAATAATAATAATTGAAAACCCATGTAATAATTAAATTAACAAAAACTATACAAATATATAAGTTTTTCTAATCTCATGATCATCCACACCTACAATAATTAAACATTTAAAATTTATTAAAATAAGTACACAATTTTTACTTGGAAGCAACATGATGAATACCTATCCAAACTACCCAACATGGTTCTTAATGTATAAAGTGCACTCACATGACATATTTCATTCATGACATGTGATGTAATTTCAAGTCATATACTATCAATAAATGACACATGAGACACATGAAAATTACATTTCATGTACCAATTTAATGTATGTGTAGTATATAGTATATAAAGATTATACATGAATTGTAGTTCCAAATTCTTCATAGAATTAATTAAGAATTTAATATAATATTAAACCCATCCATGGGTGTTTATTATTATTAAATAACATACATACATGTATTTATGAGGTTAAATGGGGTAATTAATTAAATTTAATATTTCTACATAAACAGGTAGGATACATAGTGTGTACAATCCAACCACACATCATGTATGTCTCTTATCTATATATTCATAGTACACACCTAGGGATGGGGAATGTTCTTAACCGCATACATTTATGAGGTACATGATGTGTACATAAGTTACACGTCATGTTACCTATGTGTTGTATAGATTCTATTTTGTATGTGTCATGTATTAAATACATGATGCCTCTTGACCCCATGTTTTCCGCTACAAAAATGTGTGGACTACATGATGTTTAAGTGAGTTACACATCATGTGGTTTGACATGCCATGTGCTAGCCTATCCTAATCAACACAGAGTGTGAATTTAATGTATGATGCACTTATTTACTACAATATATCCCAAAATTCATGAGGTTTGTCCTAGTGTAGTGTATGAAAGTACACGATGTATACAAACGGGCTATATGCCCTGTAGTATTAAGTTATTAGGTCAAAATCCTCAACACCTCTGAATGGGGTTTTCAGACATTATTCGTATATTTTTTAACCGATTCTTGTTATAAGAGTTATAAATGAATTGAAAAAGAAGAGATATCGATAATTGGATTAAAATAAGGAATTTAAAGAAATGAAACTAACATAAATTGAATAAAATTATTAACAAATAATAAATAATTATAAATTTAATATGACTGTTCTAATACCACTTGTAGGTTTTAGATACAACAGAAGTGCCCATTATTCCTATAACAAACTCATCTTTTTTCAGAATCAATGAATAATCTGAGATGCACATGATGATAGATGCCAAGACCACTAAATTAAATCTAAATGGTAATTGACATTATGGATGGAACCAATAAGGGATGATATTTTCATGTTTAAATTTATAATTAATTTAATTTATTAAATTAAGAATTACCTTGGTCTTGGTAATTATTTCTTCAAATATGATATTGACCATTATACACTTATTTGGGTTGCACCATCACTTAGATAAGAGGATCCAAGTATAGATTCCATTTATTGGTGATCCACATGTGCTCCTTGATCTTGGAACAACACTATCAAAACTTTGAGTGCTAGCTCAAAGACACCGATCATATTGTGTCATTCACAATTATCAAAATAAAATCCTTTGAATTTATGTTGAACAAAAAAAGGTCATTAAATCTAATATGATTTTGAAGATTATATCTCTAGTATTTTGTTCTTGATAGTGAGGAGGAAAAGGTGGTGAAAATATATTAGGATTGAGATAAAATATCCAGATAATTCTTTATTAAGAGGAAACTCTAAAGAAAAGAATTGTTGTACACAAAATGATTTAGATAACCCAGGAAATGATGAATATGATGAATATATAGAGCTAGAGTTATAATATTGATAATTATACATGAGACCCCTATCAAACATTAAACTCAAAATATTACCTATGTAAATAATAATAATAATAATATTATTACATAGATTATGCAAGCCATAACATCATTAAATATAATTTTATTAAATAAATAACTAATACTTATTTAATGAAATTTAACCCACATATCATTCTCATCACCAGATCTTTCTTATCCCGTTCACATTCCCCAACATTTACCAAAACCCAAATAATAAATATATTATTATTTTGAAAAATAAATAAATATTTAAAATATTCACGATCTTAAGAATAAATATTTATTTTAATATTAATGAAATTAACTAAATATTTATGTAACAATAATTATTATTTAATTTACTTTTCAATAAATATATGTGATTAATAAATCCAAAATAAATATTATTTCATAGTGATGATAATATTTATTCCAACCATCAAATATATTAATAATATTTAACTAGTATCATTAGAAACACCAAGTGTGTGACCCCCTAGGCTTATTATTTAGTGTTATTAGGATATATTTCCTAAATTTCAATATTTTTATCTGACAACATGTAAAGGAATCAAATAGGAAGAAGTTAATATCGCAATGATGACAACCACATATGAATGCTCACTATGTAATATAATCCCTTTGTTTTGATATCTCATTAAGTATGCTGCATACTAATTTCATCAACCTATATGATTGATATATCTTTCTTTGAATTCCTGAAATGAACTCATCAATACACCATGTCCATGGAATTTAATGTGATGGTTCCATTTCAATAAAAGGGCCAATATATCAACTTCTATAAATATAGAAGGGACAAATACTTACTCAATGTATTCATTAATAATATAACACTCATGATGTACCCAATGTACCAAACCTCACCATGAACATATACTATCATGATTTATGATAATAAATCTAAGTACATGAATCATGATTTTTATTAATCGTAATCTAAAATTCTAATGAGTATTAAACATTCTCATAGAAAGTAATATCCAATGACACGTAAACATGTAGAATTCCTACTGGCGGGTCTATTCTCATAATCTTACATCTTGGAAATTACCAATTGAGGACTTCATAAGATGAAGTTTCATCTACTTATGAATAATCACACATGAAAATCAATATAATATGTGTCCCATCATATAATGTTATCTGACCATCAAAGAATATTTAAGAACATTATTGTATAACTTCAAGGTTACCATTATAGAAAGGAACCTCTATGACCTTATTAGTGTGAAAAATATTATAGGATATTATCACATTAAATTAACATATAAAAATAATCAATATATAACAATTAATATATTATTCAAGATAATTAATATAAAATTAATATAATTTAAAAATCATTCAGTTCTAGAACACCACATATAATAATAAAGGGGTGCTTCATTCACACACTCTTTAGACATAGGACTGTCATATACCCCCCTTAAGGACCAATTTCCTCATTATAATAATGATTGGATATTGGTTTTGATGCCATATAAAACTTCCCATGCCACCCATGATCAAGATATTTTTAACTTTGGGCAGTTCATCTGTAAATTTTTTTCTTAGGTTTTATCCTCAAAAGAGGCCTCTTGATGGGTGAGGGATACACACTAAGGGGTGATTCGTTAACCTACTCCTCTAATGTGGACTATCACATCAACCCCCATTAGGGACCTAGTTTCATCACTAGCACATCGACTAGGTACTAGATGTGATACTATTTATAATATCGTTGAACACCTGTAATCAAGATATTATCCTCTTTAGGTAGATCACCCCTCATGATTTTGTTTTTCTTAGGATTTATACTTGAAAAATCCTCTTAAAGGATGAGGTATCTACACAACCTTATAAAGGGGTAATTTATTCAAATATACCTTTGATGTGAGACTTTTATATCCACCCTCATTAGGTCCTAGTATCCTTACTATCATGTCGACTGTGTACTAGCTCTTATACCATTTTCAATGGCCTAGGCCACCCATAGTTAAGATTTGGTCCACTTTTTCCAGTTTGTTTCTCATGGTTTTGTTTTTATAGGGATTTATACCTAGAAAAGTTCTCTTTATATGTGGGTTATCTGTGCTAACTTATAAAGGGGTAATTCATTCACCACCACCACTAATGTGGGACTTCCATATCCACCCCCTTAAATACTAGTGTCCTCACTGGAACATCGACTAGGTACTAGATCCAATAACATCCGTAACAACCCATACCACTCATGATAAATATATTTTAATCTATGGGTAGATTATCCCTCATGATTTTGTTTTTCTTAGGCTTTATCCTTGGAAAAGGCCTATTGATGGGTGAGGTATCCAAAAAACCTTATAAAGGGGTGATCCATTCACCTACACCTTTGATGTGGGACTTCCATATACACCCCCTTAGGGATTAGTGCCCTTCAAATCACATTGAATGGGTACTATCTTTAATACCATTTGTAATCAACAAGAACACCCATAATCTAGATATTATTTGATTTGGGAAGAGAATCCCTCATAGTTTTGTTTTTATCATTCTTTATCCTTGAAAAGGCCTCTTTATGGGTGAGGTATCAACACCACCTTATAAAGGGATGCTTCATTCACCAATAACTCTGATTTAGTACTACCATATTCACCCCCTTAGGGGCCAACGTTCTTATTGGCACATAAATTTGATAGTAAGAACACAGTTCCCTAAGGGATGTTGGATAAGGAAGTCCCACATTGGAGGTGGAGGTGAAAAAAGTACCTCTTTATAATGTTGTTTAAATACATTACCCATAAAGAGGAATTTCATAGGGATAAATCTTGATAGATAAAGACCATGAAGGATGATCTACCCAAAGTAGATAATATATTGATTATGGGTGTTTTTATTATAGTTAAATAAAACTCTTGGAACTAAACTCATATATATGACTATCTCTCACACATAAATTACTTTAATACATCATACCTACATAAGATTCACACTAAATAAATTAATCACCCATGAAAGACCTTATCCTGTCAGTCTTGAATCTCCACTTGATTCTCCATAAATATTACATCCTTATCAATGTCTAAATTGACCCAATCAATGACATGGGAGTCATTATGAATATACATTCAAAGATATGAAATGTATAATAAATCTTGTATTTAATCTATCCATGGTGGAATATTCAATTTATATTCCACCTCTATAATATGCTCCAATACCTCAAAAGGTCCAAATAAAAAAGGATAACACTTGTTACCTCTATCAAACCTCTACTGCCCTGATGAGGATAAACCTTAAAAAACACATGATAACCAACCTCAAACTCTAGGGGTATCCTATTTTTATTCACATAATACTTCTAAATATCCTATATATCATTCATACACTATCAAATTTCTTGTACTTTCTCTTTTGTGTTAGGTTCATCAGTGTGATAACCATTTTATAGCTAAGTATTGGAACTTAGAAGGAGTTAATATAGAAGTATAATTATAAAACCAGATAGTGATGGTGGATCAGTGTGACTAATATATGGAAGTCTGGAAGTAGGAAAAATGAAAGTGGAATTTGGAACCAGACTCTGTATGGAAGGTGGAGGCTATGTATGAATTACCATGAAAGTTCAAAGGAGGCCTAAGATTAATTTGATGAGACATATAATATTAATTTGACACAAATAATTCTAAATCTTACACTATTCAATAGAAGGAGGATTTAAGTTGGTGGATGACTTTGATTAATTGAAGAGATTCTTGTAAATATTAGATCCAAAGGGTATAATCTCTACAAAGATTAAAAGGCAGTGAAACCAATTGACTGGATGGTTACTATGGAACTCACCTATATATACACAGACATTAGAAATTTTAAATATGAATTTATCACTGTTGTAATCATATTTAATTACTTAATAAATAATTTTTTTGTGTTCCCCATATGGAGTAAAAATTCATTTAAACCATGTAAAATACTTATGTTATTATTTTATGTATTCTTATATTGTTTTTTTATAGAAGTTATTATCTATTAGGTATGTGACTGTTGCAGTGCATGGTTAGGGTGATTTGTCTTACCAGTTTTGGGCACATCATGGATGTTGGTTCATTCTGATTCAAAAATTCCAAACTACATTTCTACCTATGTAAGTTTCATAGGATAACTTCTTATTGGGATGTTTTGGACTCAACAAGTGGTATTAGAGCTCGATTGTAGAGTTTAGTATGACCATGCCTTGGATAAGGATTTTTAGATCCTGGTTTAGTAGTATCATTTTTCCCTCAACCATATAGAATAATTATAGTAATTAGTTCCTTATCTCTATTACATTTTTTAGTGGGAGTTCATTGATTACATAAGGATGTAGTCGTATAAGGGTAAGTTCCAAGTTGATAAGTTTTTTACGATGGATTTTGGATCTCATAAGATATAGATATGGGGTTTTATACTGCATAAGGATATTGATCTTACATTTACTAGAATCATACCAGAAGAAATGAATATAGAAGAATTAGAAAGTATTAATAATAAATAATTGGGGTTGATATGAATTTCACTTACTTTGAATATAGCTTATAACATTCATGATGTGAATAAAACTTCAAAACTTGTGAAGAATCTTATTGATATATATTATAATCCAATTGAAATTATAAATGTGTGTCTATTATAGAGGATATTAATCATGATAATGTTGAATCTAAAGCTATCGGATGATCATGTTAATGACTTCAACATGATCCAGAGTTAGTTGGAATCAATAAAGGTAAATTTCACAGATCCAGAGTGGTCACTGCTATTTCTTTCATAACTTGTGGAATAATGGGATCCGATGGTTTCTATGGTGATAAATTCAAGTGGTAATACAAACTTAGTGTTTGTATATATTTGGGATCTAATTATAAATGATATATTTCCATGAAAGGATCTCCAATTTTTTACTAAAAATTACTAAAATATGCAAGGTAGGGAATGTTATTCTACAAGTAAGAGTCAAAATCAAGGGAAAGTAAGAATAAGTATAATCCATAGTAACTTGAATGAAGGTCATACAATATACTGGCATTATGTACAGAAATGATATATGAAGGAATATTGAAGTTTTTGAAGAGTTAATTCTAATAGATATGCTTCTAGAACTTTATCTACAAATCATGATTTAGAAAATATGAGAGGTTTTTAAGAGAGTATCACCAGTATTCTTGAGTCTTATATTATAGACTCTAAGGATTTTTTTTCAATATATATATAATATAAAGAGTTTGAGAAATTATACTTATATAAGATTTAGTGATTTTTGGATTGTGAAACTCTTGAGATAGCGGTAACATGTGATGTTTCCATCAAAAAAAATAACCAAAGCTTACTATAATTACAAGGAGTGTGACACATAATATGGTTAAGGAATAATTTTATTTTAGTAGGAAAGTTAGAAGATAAAGGTTTCTATGTAACTTTTTTTGGGTGGAGTATGAAAATTTATGCATGGTTACATTTTGGTGGACAAACTAGTGAATGATGGAACCTTATACCTGAAAGGAGTTTCATAAGGAGAAATGAATGTTGTAAAAATAACTCATAAAAATTGTAGCATGAATAAACTGGTCACTTAAGTGATAAAGGGATGAAATTCATTAGTGTTAAAGGAATATCGAATATAAAAATCATGGATTATGAAACATGTAAATAATACATCTTTAGAAATTAGTGGGAGATTTATTTCTAGATAGATGGAAAGGTGAACAAGGATCATAAGTTGAAGATGGTTGATATTGTCATATGGGGGAATATTCTAGAATGTTCTCATGGAGGCCCATTATACCATGTTACCTTCATCAATTATGTGACATGAAATATGTGGGTGTTCTTTCTCAATCACACATCTAATGTTTTTAGGACCTTCATTCGATGGAGATCCATGGTGGAAAAGGATACATGAAGTAAAATGAAATGTTTGAGGTCTGAAAATGGTGGGGAATATAGAAACAAGGAATTATAGAGATTTTACAAGCAGGAAGGCATATGGTTTAAGAAGACCATACTAGGTGTTGTAGTTGGTTTCCTAGAACCCATTGAATTTATACTTTTTATTACTAAAATATTCAATGACTTGAATATTAATATCTTATCACATGATTATTATTATTATATGTGACATTAGTGTGATAATTTACATAGATAAAAGTTTCACATTGAAGGGTTATAATAGTTATCCACTATAATGACAATATGGAAATGATTTGAAAACATTCAAAAAACACAACTACTATGTTCTAGATGAAATATGCCTGATAAGATACATATGACATTTTTATTATCAGGATCCATATTATTATAAGTGGAAAATGATTCTTCTCATGAAGTTTCTACTTGGTAATCTCCAAGAAGATAGGTTATGAGGATAACCCCAATAATGATAATTCTATATATTACATGTTTCATTAGATATTCCCATATACAGATGTGTATATTGGTTCTTCGATATGATATTATCATCAATATATTTCATGAATTATGTAATTTGATATATTGATGAAAACCATGATATCATATGCTCATATAAAGGTTGGATAAACTGGGTGCGACATAAGTTATATGACATTAATTGAATAAGTTAAGAAAATATTTTTCCATTTTGAGTTTATAGAATATGATATCTTTAGAATTTTTATTGAAATAATACTATTTGATTAAATCCAAGGACATGGTAGTTCATCAATTAGTTCATTTATAGTATTTGAAGAATTATAAACTAAGCTTAAAGGATGATCACACAAAGTATGCATCCTGTTTATGTGATATCGAGACAAAGAGATTATATTACATAGTAAGCATTAGTATGAGGTTGTTATCATAAGACATTAAATTCTTTATATATGAGTACCTTTTCATGTTTCTAGACACTAATCTTGGACTTTAGGAAAGTTTTCCTAATGTCATTGAGAAGGATTCCTAGAGAATCACACACAAAGTGTGTCCATAATCCCAATTAAATTCTATTTGAATTTAATATTAAGAATATATATTATTCTCAACTTCTGGTTTAAAAATTATTCAAATTAGGTTGATCGTAAAAACACAACCACTAGATATATTCGAGTTTATAATATGTGAGTTGAATATTAAATAAATATTATTTGAAATTTAAAGAATATAATATTCATTTATATCCTATTTATTATTCAGAAGGTAATAAATAAATATTGATTTATTCACCAGTTAGTGAGTAGATTTAAATATATATTGATTCAAAAGTTTAGTGAATATAATATTTATCTATTTTTTAAATGAATAATGTATTTATATTTATTTATTTAAATAAATATTTATTATTCAAGGTTCAATAAATGTCAAGGAGTATTGATGGGTTGAGTTAAGGGCCTGATGGAAATGATATATTTTATATCATTTAAATAAATATTAATTAATTAATTAAATAAATAATATTTAAATATCCATGAGTTAACACATTCATGGAATATAATAATAATAATAATATTTGACATGGGGAATATATTAGAGAAAATATTTGATGAAGGGAATCAACAAAATTATCAAATATTTAACACTAGCTATATATTTCATTTTATATCATTTTATATGGTGTGTGAATTGGTGTGAACACCATTTTCCTCTCAATATAATTCTCTCAATACTGAGAGAAACTCTTAATAACAATCTCAATAATGGGAGAAATCCTCCTACCCCCTCTCAAGACTAAGAGAACAAGAGAAAAAATTCTTTTAAGCATGAGAGATTTCTTATTGTGATCAATGATGAATAATGCAAGGTGCTTGGTTCCTCCTCCCTTGAACTTATTATACCAATGATGATGTTATGAGATTCATGGATCATGTGTGGATACCACTAGAGGAATTATATTTTAGATTATTCACTATAATGATGAAACAATGAGATAAGTAACCGAGTTGATCAATAACTATAAGAATTATCAAGTCAAGGAAATTCTTATTTTAAATTAATTATAAATTATATGTGAAAATACCCTCTCTATGAAAAATATGGGGTTAATATGTAAATTTCAATGAATTTTATTCATTGAAACCAATGAAAAAATATTATTAGACATGGGAATAACTACTTCCACTGCACCCCATATCCTTCAAGTGGTATAGACTAGTCACATAATAATTTATAATAATTTATTATTTTGTTGATCGATTTATAGTTTTGTTAGTAATTCATTTCTATTTTTTTGTTCTTTAATCCCAAATTTGACATAACATGTTTTTTTGAGTTCATATAGACAAAAATAGGCCAAGAAAAGTTGAATAACACTTAAAGATACCATTCGGAGGTGCCAAGGGTTTTGGATATAGGACATGGTTATGCAATGTGTAATCAAAATTTCATGTAGTGTGCCCTTGTTCATCCATAAAAGCATGAGCCATAGAAACCATGAGATGTCATGTGGGGTTAGTATGTGGTGTGTAATTACACACTATGTATTCATTGCTTGTTGGGATATGATTAAGAGGTGATAACACAATGTGTATCTAGTGTACATATCGTGTAACCCCATATGTTTTTGATCCCACAATAATCATGAAATCAGTGTGGTCAAAGAACAAGACATGTAATTACTACATGTCTTGTATTGACTTCCAGCTGAGATACATGACATCACATGAAGCAAATGACATGTGGATAGCTATAAATGTCATGTAGAATGTGATATTCCATGCGAGATACATGTCTAGTCCCTAGGCATATAGTGTGGAAGACTAGTAATAGATTACAAAGAGTGTGGACGGATTCACCCACCATGTAAAATAGGCCAGATCATGTTAGGTACACACTGAGATATTCATGTTATTTGATTCAAATATACAGATAATTACATGCCATACTAGAGTACATAGTGTGTAGCTAGCTTTACACACTGTGTAACAGGTAATGAGGCACAAAATTACACACCAAGTGATTTTTAGTTGGTCATGTGGAAATAAATGAGTTTAATTAATAATCCACATTTTTTTAAAACACATGATGTGTATGGTTTTCATACACACCATGTACTTCATGTGAATCACCAATAGTACACACCACATATATTCAAGGAATGTTTTGTGGTTATACATGCTATATGACTTGACCCATGAAATAACACATCATGTAATATTGTGACACACCATGAAGGCATGCATGTCATGTAAGTACAAGGTTCATTAAAATTACCATATATAGTATACGTCACACACCATTTCATGTAGTGTAAGAACTAATCTCTAGAAATGGATTTAATCATACACATAAAGGTACACATCACGTCACCTGCAGTACACACCATGCACTTAATTAATTTTAAATTAAAATTAATTAATTAATTATTTTTAAAAATAAAAAAGATGGGATTATTAGGGATTATTTGGAAAGATAATTAAGATTAAGAATTAATTAATTAATATGATGATTAATTTTTTATTTCAAGAAATTTATTTTAATAAAATGATGAATTGAAATGAATTCTATAAATTCTAATTCATAGTCGTTGTATGTTGTGAATGAAAATGAGCTTGATCGACCTTGGTACACATTGGGTTTCTATTTAATTTAATTATTTATTACATGATTTATTATGATAAATTTAATAATAAATTAAATATAATTACTTTCATATAATCTCCTCTATATTTATTATGTATGGACCTACATTCCCAACTATTATTTTATATAAACCTTATCCCCCGATACCCCTCACCCATGAGTGAGTAAAAATTTGTGAATGATGGAGCTCTCAATGGGAGGAGATGGTTCCGGACATGACTCGAGGTGAAACCAACCAAAGAGATACATAGGTTGATTGAGGAATGCTTTAACTAGAACTAGGTATTCTCTCCAGGTGTTTTCCCTTCTAGGGTCATGGTTGGTTTATCTTTCACTTGATAAACCAATAAATAGTCAAAATATCAAGATAAAATCACTTATTTTTTTTATCATTGCATGTTTTTTATTTATATGATGCATGATAGTTTAATTATTAAACTCTATCACATAAAAAATACCAGGCATGCAATATGAAATAAAATAAAGTTATTACACATAAATTATTTTATCAGATATGGTTAATTAATTTTGTAAAATTCACATAATATTAATAATAATGTGAAAGGATAAAATAAATAATATTTATACACAAGATAAAAAAATCCCTCAAAAAAATATTAAGTAAGACATATCCTTCCATATTTTGTGTTAATATGTAGCCATAATTAAAGTGACAATCAGGCCAAATTAGGGAGTCATAAAAAAGATAATGTGTTAGCTTAACCAAATTGGTATTAAGGGTAATATCCATAGTCTAATTAATATATCCTAGAGTCAAGGGTTAAGAAAATTCAAATTTCGGATTTCAAGATTGGGGAGTCCACTGAATATATCAAGTAATTGTGAATTAATGAAGTTGGAAAGGACATTTACTAAAATACATTTAAGTAATTTTCTTGGATATAGTTGGGGTTATGAGAATGGAAATATGGATCCTTGCCACTAGAATATCCACATGAAAATATATTCTAAAACCAAATGGTGGGAGATATTAATATTTGATAAAATAATAAGAGAAAAATAAAATATATTCATTATGCCACACTTGGTAATCAAGATTAATTACTAAAATTTTCTTTTATTTAATGTAGTAAATGGTTATAAAAACCATGAGAACACTTTAATAATTCTTAGAAAAAGAACATGTCCTCAGCAGTAAAATTTGTAAGATTGGAATAGTTGTTTATATACTACACTACAAAAATAAGATATGTTTTATGTGATGGAATCCATTATTCCTAATTATCCACTCTAATGAGAGAGAAAGGGTGAACAATATTCTCATAGGAGATACATAGAGGATGCTTCAAATGTATGCTTCATCATGGTATTTGCTATGTCTAGAGTGATGAAGAAACAAAATAAGGACACGACTGTATACACCATGATAAATCATTTCACAGAACCTAAAAATGAGAAAAGGAGGATAAAGATAAATGATATTTTCACTACACTATACATGTGTAAACTAGAACATGAGTACCAAGATAGTGATCTCGCCTTCAATATGTTTAATTACATTTATCAGTTAACAAATTTTGGATTCTATATTAATAATAAATTATCCATAAATATCATATTATCATACTTCCTACCAATATTCTCTTTATTCATCAAGAATTACTATATGAACAGTGTAGATAAGATTCCTAGGAATATTTTGACTATCCTTTTATAAGAAGATAAGGATTGGTGAGAACATGGTTCCTCACCCATTATAGTGAATAAAATGAAATACAAGGTTAAAAATCCCATGAAAAGTTCAAAGTTGATTGATTATTTACATTATACTTTAAATAGACAAATGATTTTGAGGGAGGAAAATGACCATGAGACTATCTACTTTATACATAGAAATAAAGTCCATTGGAAGAGGAACAAAAATGAATTGGATAAAAAGAAATAAGAAGCTTCTATTTCAACAATATTCATCATTACATGTAATATTTCTATTTTACTTTTTGGATATTAAATATAATATTTAACTCATATATTTGTATTCAAATATAGGAACCAAGTACATTCAGAAATATTATAAGGAGTAAGGTGAATTATGTATATATTTGAAGGTGTGTGATTCCTAAGTTATCAAAGAGAATAACACAACTTTAGATTTCTAAGTGGTGAGATTCTTGTAAAACTATTGTTTTGTATTGAGTGTTACCAAAACATTCATATTAGTGTCCAGTTCTTGACACACTGATAAATTATTTCATATTTGAAATAAATATTTTTATGGTACTTCATACTTAATATTTTAGTAATATTTGAATCATATATATCCAATATTGTAAAATAAATAATGAATATAAAATTTAATACTCATACCTAGTTGTAGAAAGATAAATATTAGTCAAGTAAAACTAAAGGTAAATATAAAGTATATAACCAAAAGGGTGTTTAAACTCCTTAGATTTAGAAATATTAGGAATTTAATACATTTAATTATTATGTTTTAGACAAAGAAACCTTTATATAATAAGGTATACCCACAAATATTCTATATTAAGTTCAATAATTCATGCTTGAACTATTCTAAGCAGATGCTAGAGGTAAATTCATATACTCTATGGGATTCCTTTAAGAGATTTTAGGAATATAAAATGGAAGCAATGAGTGAACTTATTAAATGATATAAGATCCTTTAGTTGTTGTAGTTGGAGAATTTATTAAAAAATTATTCATCAATAATATAAATATAGAGAGGAGTTATTCTTAAACTCACATTACCTTACACACATCAAATAGGTGATGATAATATAAGTAAGACTAACAAAGAGTCTTATATGCATTGAAAGTCTTCCATAATTCCTTTAAAGAAATGTTTCTCAAATAGTATCATAAAAACTAACCATATGCTAAATATATTAACTAATGTATATCATATATGTTATGATATTATGGGAATCCATTATGTTACAACTTTAAGTATTTGATGAGACTTGTTTGTTAAAGATGATTTAACAATAAACTTACATAAAAGAAAACACTAATCAAATCTTAGTTAATTATCCTAATGCTACTTAGGATATTAAAATACCTAGAAAGATACTATTCAATAATGAATATATTTTTATAAGATGGAAGCACATCTATTTTGAGATAGTAGGAGTAGGCTAAACTTCAGTGAATTCATGGCTTCAGATGTACTTGAGTTGGCATAGGAACACTAAACTCCAAAAGACATAGTGGGAATAGTTGTTCAAGCAACAAATACTATGTCGGAAATTTAAGACCAAATAAGATGTTTTATATTAACCAATATAGGTGATGTATTATTCAATAAGAATAATGAATACTTTAAGGAAGTAGTAAATGAAAACTAGCTATGATTATTAGGTTCATATGAATTCAGTGATGGATTCTGTTTACCAACATCTGGTTTTATATTTTGGTAGTTTACCTAGATGATTTAAAAACATTGGTGGGAATTCAAGAAGAAACTAGAAATGGATAGTACAAGTTGGTGCCAATAAAATATAAATTGGTTACTGAAGGTTTAAGAAACATCTTGACATAGTCTATGATGATTTTTTTACCATTAATCATGATAAATTCCATTAGAATTTTACTTGTCATAGTAACCTTCTGTAATCATTATATTGAGTATTTGATGTAAATAACTCTTTAATTAAAGGAAACCCTATGGAATATGTATATACGCTGAACTAAAAAGGTTAATGACACCAAAAAAATTCAATAAGGAATGCAAGTTACAGAGATCAATTTATGGATTAAAGAAAGAATTATGAACTTATAATATTCATTTTAATGAATCCATAAGGAAGTTTGGTTTTATCAAGAACAAAAGGGTACTATGTGTCTATTATAGGTTTATGGGAGCACTATAGTTTTCCAAGTAAAATATGTTGATAACATATGGAAAATAGATATTAAGTCTTACAATTTGTTAAGATCAAGAAAAATATATTTCTCTAGGAATGAATTAAAGAAAAAACCCAAGTTCTAGGGAACAATATATATAAACACATATATATGGGGTTTATTATATATAGTAATAGTACAAAATTTAACATGGTATTGAAAAAAATAAAATATAGAACAATTTAAGACATAATTTCTTTTAATGTCACATGGCATGAAATCTCTCCAAGTTTATGTGTGAAAGTACAAGAGGAGATACCTATGAGGAATAAAATTCCATATGGTTAAGTTCTTGGAATTTATCATATATTCCATGATATGTACTGAGGTTTGATATTTCTTATGCATAAAGTATAGTAGGAAAATATAAAATAGAACCAAAATAATTATATAGGGTTGTAGTAAAAAATGTCCAATAGTACCTGAGAAAGTAAAAATGGAAAAGTTCCCAGTACTTGAAGAAATGTGAATTATTGTTATAAAGGGGATATAAAACTAGTTTTCTTTAAGATCAATTTGATCTATTATCATAATAAGGCTAAGGTAAAAACCAATAGAAGCTTATTTAATAAATTGGTTTCCATATTTACATAGACTGATTACATTGCAGCTTAAAAAGAAGTTTAGAAAATATTTATTCCATATTTTGGAATTATAAAAATATAGTAAAGAATTACTATAATTATTATAAACTTAGGACTCCAGTATTAGCCAATATATCAAGTTTATGACATAGGACAAAAGGTAAATACTTGGTAATATAACTTCTTAAGGTATTTATCAAAGGAGATTGGTTGTACTAAGTAGAATAGCCCCAAGTGAACATGAAAATACCTATAACTATAACCATACCTCAATAGAAGCAAGTTTATCATGTAAAAGTAAAAAATATAGTTATTAGTTGGATCAAGTTTAAGTGGGAGTCTGTTTGAGATTATTCCTTATAGAAAATTTTCTTCATGCATCTGATTACTCGAGCATTCAGTGAAATGAATGTTAGTATTTTATCACATTATGATTATTTATCTATGTCTAAATGAGTGTGATAGTATCCTTAGATTATATATTGTATTAAAAGATTGTAATAACTCCCCAATATAATGAGAACCTGGAAATACCATGATAATATTATAAAAACATAAGTCCCATGGTCTAGATGATATTTTTATAATAGGACATAGATGATGTTTTGACTATCAGGAATTTTGGATATATATAAGTATATGAGTATTCTTATCATAAAGTTCACACTTGATAATCTCCAAGAAGGAAGATTATGAGGAAAAACCCTCCAATAGGAATTCCAAATATTATATGTGTCATTGGATATTACTATTTACAGATGTGTGTCTTGGTCCTTAGACTTGATATTATCATTAATGAATATCATGAATTATGTACTTTGATGTATTGATGAAAAATATGATGATATATTCTCATGATGAGGCATGAAACATTATGTGAATCATAAGTGACATGACATTAATTGAATAAGTCAAAAAAGGATTTCCCCCTTCCAATTTATGGAAGATTCCTATCTGATTAAATCAATTTCCATGGTAGTTCATCTATGAGTTTATTTCAAGTAGTCAAAGAAAGATAAATCAAGATTATAGGATAATGAAACGATATATCCATCTCATAATATGAATTATCATGATAAATAGATTATATTATACAGTAAGAGTTCATATGAGGTTGTTGTCATTACAACATTAAATTATTTCTCTATGGGTTCCTTGACATATTGTTAGATGTAAATCTTATACTTTAGGAAAATTCATCTAATTACACTATGAAAAAAACCTATAAGGTCACACACTAAGTCTATCCAAGATCTTAGTTAAATTATATTTGAATTCAATATTAAGGATAAAAATTATTATTGACTTGTTATTTAATAATTATTCAAGTTAGGTTGATTGTATAAATTGAATAACTAGATATCATCGAGTTTAAAATACGTGAGTTGAATATTAAATAAAATTATTTGTGAGTTATTGAATATAATATTTATTTGTCTCTTTTTTATTACTCATAATGCAATAAATAAGTATTTATTTATTCACTAGTTAGTGAATATATTGGAATAAATATTAATGTAGCTACATAAATATTAAAATAAATATTTATTCATAAGTTTGGTGAATATAATATTTATTTATTTATTTAATGAGTAATATAATGATATTTTTTATTTAAATAAATATTTATTATTCAAGGTTCGATAAATGCTGATGAGTATTGATGGGTCGAGTTAAGGTCCCAATGAAAATAATATATTTCATTTAATATCATTTAAATAAATATTTATTTATATATTTAAGAAATAAAATTTAAATATTCTTGAGTTAGAGAATCTCATGGAATATAACAATAATAATAATATTATTTAACTTGAGGAATATATTAGAAAGAATATTTTATGAAGGGCCATAATTCAATTAACAAATATTTGACCCTGACTTAATATTCTATTTTATATCATTTTCTTGGTCATGTGAATTATTGTTCCAAAAATTTTACTATCAAGAGAATTATCTCAAGAAAGATATAACTTATCAAGAACACTCTCAAGAATAAGAGGAAATACTCATCCTCTGTCTCAATACCGATAAAACCAGAGAAATAATTATTTCAATCTTAAGAGTTTTCTTACTATGATCAATGAAGAATAACATAAGGTGATTGTTACTATACACTAGAACTCAGAATACCAATGATAACATTATGAGATTCATAGAGCCTGTGTGGATATCGCTACTATAATGACGATATGAAAAGATTAGCAACTGATTTGATCTCCAACTAGAATAATTATCAAACTATGTTATTTTTTATTTTAAATTAATTATAAATTATAAGTGAAAATATTCTCTCTATAAAGAATCCTGGGTTTCTTTATCAATTTCATTGGATTTTATAAGTTGAAACTGATGAAAATACCATTTTTGGCATAGTCCCAAGAACTTTTTTTGTGCCTCAGATCTTTCAACAGTAACTGTATAACAAAACATAGAGGATTAATTAGACTTCAGTAGAGAGGGAAAAGATCATGAGAATACAAACTGGTTTTCACAAGTATTTTTGGGTGAAGGCCATGAATTGTGATTCTTACTTTCTAAACATAATTCCACCATCTCCATTGGGAAGTGAAATTTATGAATCTTGTTTTTATGAAAATAAGATCAAAAATTTCAATCACAAAGTCTTTGGTTCACTCACCTATATCTACGTTGATTCTAAATAAATGTAAAAGTTAGTGGTTAAGTACTGAGTGTGTTTCTTTATAGGGTATAGTGATGGGGAATTTGGATTTAGGATCTAAGATAACAACTCAAAAAAGGTTTATAGAAGTTGGAATGTTATATTTAACAAATAATTCTTATAGAAAGATATGAACTAAGAAGATGTCATAGATGAGATCAAATAATCATCAAAATTTGAGGTTCTTCTAAATGGAATTCCATATGTTCATAACGTTTTAGAAATTTTAGGGAGTATAATAGTTACAGAACCACTATAATATCTAAAAGAGATAAGTTATGTTATGATGGTGTTTCAAAGTCCAGGAGTGATGAAAAGCTCAGGGACTATGGAAGCTTAGTGGAGAGATATTTAAGGTGATGTTTAAAAATCAGTGGTTTCCTAAGGAGATGAGCCACAAAGTTAGTAGTGGATGTCTACCGAGATTCAACGCCAAGTGTAGAGATATGAAACTGAAATGAACTATTTACTTCTCACAGATGATGGATAACCCGAGAGTCTGAAAGTGGCTATAAATATGAGTGACTTGAGGTAGTGGGAGATAGTGACGAGGGATGAAATGAATTCCTTACATGTTTTTGGTACATGGGTGATAAAAAATGACCTTTTGGGAGGAGAGTGCTTCAAAACATTTGGGTTTACCAGAAAAAGGAGGAATTGAGTGATATAAAGTGGTACAAGGAGAGGCTAGTAATGAAATGATTTTAACAAAGGAAAGGTTTATATATATATTTTGAGATATTTTATATAATTTTTAAACACATGAATATTTAGATGGTACTCAGAATGGTTTGTATGGAAGGATTACATCTAGATAAATTATATGTTAAAATCTCATTTATTCATGGAGACTTGGATAAGAAGATTTATATAGAGTATCCAAATGGTTTCATGGAAAAACAAAATAAGGGTCTTGTGTGAATGCTAAAATGGATCCTTTATGGATTGAAGCAATCACCAAGGTAGTTGAATTAGGATTTCAATTCCTTTATTGAGAAATGGAACTTTTTTTGTATAAATATAGACCATTGTTGTTATTGGAAGGTGTATGGTGATGATAGTTTCATCATTTTACTTCTCTATATGGATAACATAATTATTGTAAAATTAAAAAGGAAAGGATTTATGAGATAAAGTAAAAACTATCTAGATGTTTCAAGATGAAGGATCTTAGTCCAATAAAATAGATTTTGGGGATGTATATTATAAGGGACTCAAAGTCTAGAACCTTGTTCTTGAATCGGTCTAACTATATCTATAAGGTGTTGGAATTATTTAGAATAAGTGAGTAAAAACTGATCACTACTCCCTTGGATAGATAATTTAAGATAAGAAAGAAGAATACACCTAGAATAGAAGCGTAGTATAAGTACATGGAAAAGTTTTTATTTGAATTGATATTAAAAATCTTAATGTATTCCATGATTTTTACATGATTGGAAATTATTCATGAAGTGGGAGTTGTTGGAAGGTTCATGGATAATATTGGAAGAGAACACTAGGAAGAGATCGAGTGGAATATATTGTATCTCAAAGGTTTCAAAAGTTTGTCACACTATTTTAGAATGGATGAATCATATCAGGGGTTTATAGATTCATACTTTGGGGGGGATGTGGAATCTAAGAGTATAACAACAAGATACGTGTTCAATAATGGAGGAAAAATTGTGAGTTGGGTATCAAAGATTCAACAAGTAGTTTCACTTTTAACAATAGAGACAAAGTATATTGTAATAATGAAAGTAAATAAAGAGTTGATTTGGTAGAAGTGGATGTTAGAGGATCTCAAAAGAAGGTAAAAGGTTGGGAAACTGTTCTTTGATTCACAAATTGTGATCCACTTATCCAATAATATGATGCTTTACTTTAGGAAAAAACATATTTATCGGAAGTATCACTTCATCTATAAGTTTTCAAGGAAAAATGTTGGATCTATGAAAGTTAGATGAAGTTTTGAATCTAGAAGATATATTGACCAAGGTTGTAGTCTGAGATATGCTGGGGTGATACTAAACCTCAGTTAAGATGGGATGATCTGAAGCATTTTGAGGGAAACATGAAAATAAAAATAATGATTTAGACTAGAAGATATTTATAGATACTTATGGAGGAATTTATGGTGAATTCTGAAAAGATTCTCAAGTTGAGGTTGTTATGTTCAGCTATGTGAAAACCATTTTATGCCTAAGTGTTGGAAATTATAGAAGGAGTGAATTCAGAATTACAATTATGAAATTGGATGATGATGGTGGAGTGACACAAATAAGGTCCAAATGTCTGAAAGCTAGCATAAAAAATAGGCATTTCAGACTATACTCTATAAGGAAGATGAAAGCTATGTATGATTTACCATGAAGGTTAAAATGAGGTTTGAGATTAATCTAATAGGCCATATAAGATTAATATAACATGGAGAATCCATAATATTATAATATTCACCAAAAGGAGGATTTAAGTTAATGGATTCCTTTGACTAAGTGAAGGTATGACCATGGAGATCATATCTAAAGGTAATACTCTCCATAAATATTAGAAGGTGGTGAAACCGATTAACTAGATTGATGTTGTGGAACTCACCTATATATATATATATATGGGCAGTAGTTATTTTGGATATGAATTTTTCACTACTATAATAATATTCAGTTCCTTAATAAAGAATTTACAATGTCCCCTTTGGATTAGTACTTCATTCAAACCATGTAAAATACTTGTGTTATTATATATTTTTTTCTATCATTTTCTTTTAGAAGTTCTTGTTTGGTGTGTACATGAGTGTTATAGTGCATGGCTGGGATGCTTTGTCTTACCAGTCTTAAACACATCATGGATGAAAGGCCATTCTGATTTGGTAATTTCAAACTTTTTTCCCATGGAAGTACCATATGATAACTATCAATTGAGAGGTTTTGAACCCAACATGTCATACACTGTTAAATCCAGTCCAATGATCACTAACTCTCCAACCTCAGTCCAACATATAGGTTTTGTATATGACCACATGTATAATTAATTGAATGGTTTCATGCTAATGAATGAATAATGATGATTATTATTAGTAAAAACAACTAGAGACAAATTCTTTACTAAGTATTATCTAAAATCAAGTACACATGAACTTAATTAACATGTCCTTTAATTTCAATATTATCCACTCAATTTACCATCTATCTAAGAATAAAACGCCATGATAAGGCATAATTTAGAAAAAAATACATATAAAACTCATAGATTTTTTTTATGAAATATATTTTTAAATAAGATTATTTCTTTAATATATTTCATAGAATGCTACACCATGTTAAGATTGCGCTATACGCAACACCGACTTAGCATGCGTTACATGCAACACTGATTTTCTACAAAACATAATTTTATTATTATAATTATTTAAACAAGAAAATTATAAACTAGAAATTAAATTATAGGGAATAAATATAAACAACTAATTTATAAAATAAATATAAAGGTCCCAATTAATATGAACGTTTTGGTAGTAAAATCACTTTATTCTTCAAAAATACATTTTCTTCAAAAATGAGTTTATCTTATTTTTATGAGTGAATATTAATTTTAGAAGTTATAAAAAATTGCTTTGGAAAAATGAATTTCATTTTTGAATCCATAATTTCAAAATTATCTCAATTTTTTTTATAATTTTCTAAGAACATTTTTTAAATAATAGTGAAAATACTGATTTTTATTAAAAACTGTATTTGCTTTTAAAGTCTTTACAAGTTCAAATTATGTTTTGGATTATTTTTTAATTTTAATTAGTTAATTTTAATTTAAAATAATAAAATTATGGTTTTTTAAAAGTATTTTATACCCTAATTTTTTATAAAAATATTTTATGTTTTAAAAGGTCGTTTTTCTGGAAAAAAAATTCATGGTGTTTTACCAGTTTTATTTTAAATTAAATTATGAAACTTTTGTGTTTTTAATTTAAAAAGTAGATGAAAAATTTATATTAAAAAGGTAAAAATTTAGTGAATAGGACTCCTTTATTTTTTTCCAATATAAATAATAACCATGGTAAATTTTGTTACCAGAGTAAAGGGTAAATTGGGTAATTTAGGTTAAAAATAAATTTATAAAGACTATAAAATGATTCCAACACATGAAAAAAATTCATTGGATGAAGATTATTAAACCCATAACACAAAAGGATTTAAATTATGTTGTTTAATGGACACTTGTTCATGAAAATGATTTATATAATATTTAAATCAAAGAAAGATACAAAATGTCACTTTGTTTGTCTTAAATATTCCTTATGTGTCCACATGAGAAAAATGTATGTTATGAATGAATATTAATTTAATTTTTTAACTTAATAAACTTATTTTAATTATATAAATTTATTTTTGACTTTTTTGGGCCACTTATATGAGATTATGATATTTATAATATTTTATTTAATCAAAATTTAAAGATGTCACATTCATGTTTTAAATACATATAATTTTAATATAGGGTTTCCCAAAAAAATATTCAACTATAAATATTCTTCTAAAATATAGAATATTTATATTCACCATGTAATTTTATTTTTAAATTTTAGTGAATAAATAATTATATTAAATAATTACACAACGTTGATGCGATAATTATTTAATAAATGGAAATATTAAATAATTGTTACTAAAAATATTAGAATAAATATAATTTGATATAATTAATGTGAGAAATGAATTTTATAGATTACTTGAACTCTTATGGGTATAATAAAATATATTTTTTCTAAGTTAACTTGTTATCTTGATATTTTTAAAAGTCCAAATAATGAATAGTGTCAAAAATTGTCACTAATGATATTTTATCAAAATAATATTTTATTAAATTAGTCAAAAATCATAAAACATATTTAAAAATTAAAATTAATTATAATATGGTCTAAAATGTTATAATTTTTTTATTTATGGTCTAATTGATAAAACATAATTAAAAATTATAACCTTTTAATATTGAAAAATTTGTTACCTTAGTTAAAATTAAAATAGGCTAACTAAGGGTTAATCAAATATGAAAAGGTTTAAAATAGTACAAAGAAATATCTAAAATATATTGGTTGATGATATTACAACCTTATATCATCTTATATTATAATCAATGGATTTTTTGAGGTATTTTAATTTAGATTTAATTTATTATGAATTAATATTTTTTGAAATTCCAAAAGTGCCCCTCACCTCAATTATAAAAGGGTACCTTCTATCTCACTTCTTCATATCACTTTGAGCCTTATATCTCACCAAAAATCTACCAAATTATATTCTAAACTTCCTTATCCACATTCTAGAGGTTCTGGTCCTCCTAAAAGACAAACTCTAGAGTTCTTTAAAGGAGATCTAAGGGAGCCGTTTCGAAGAAGAGGTAATCGCTCTAACCGATCACTCACATTTTATACTCTTATATACCACCTATAAATCTATGATATATAGCATAAAATATTAAATTAATAATACTAAATATTATTAAATATTATTATGATTATGAACACACCACTATATAACCCCTTTCTCATCGAATAAAAAATGAAAGTATCACTCGTGTGTACGTATGACTTACAGTCTCCACGTAGCGATACGATTCATTTTCCCTCACCATATTTTATGAGTAATTATTATGATAGGTTTAATATTTATATATTATATTTATTAAATAATTATAATTATTTAATTATAATATCATATCTACCTTTTTACTATCTAATCTTTTGAGAAATGATAACCTCGCTCGTGCGTACATATGAATTACCATCTCCACGATGCAATGTAATTTGTTTTTCATATATATTTCATATGGATGGTAATAAAGATGAATTTTATGAATATATATGATATATATAACATAAAAATTATTCTTTAATGATAATATATCATATAATTTCCTTTCTTTTAATACTATAATAAAATGAAAACAACATTTATGCGTATGTACAGTCTACGATCTCTATGAATGGTGTATTTTATTTTATATATTTTAATTTTATGAATCACCATGAATACATATAAACTGAATATATATATATGATATTTATATCATATATATCATTCTGGATATGATGAAATCATGGTCTACATAAGAGGACCAAGGATAACAAGTCAAAACATGAACAAAAAACAAAGCAATTATTACCCGAAACATAACTTTAACATGGAATTGTTAATAAGTAAGTAATATAAAGTCATAAGTAAATTATACATGATATTATATATAAAAATATGGTTCTTTGGTAGATTTATAATTAAACTATATTTATTATACATTATTTTTGAACGCATATGAAGGAACTTAATACTTAAGGTAAGAGATTTTTGTCTCACTTTTATTTCTATGGGACACATGCCTTATACACTACTTGTTTCATTTTTTGTGGTGTATATAATTTACATAAATTTATTTTATGAGTCTTATTATGAAAATTTATGGGTATTTACATATCTATTTTATTATCTCTTATTCACGGGGTTTACGGTTCAAAAGTTACCAAATCAGTAATGAAATTGTGTCTCAATTTTCCTTATTTGAGACACATATTATGTTATGAATCTATATTCATTTACAAGGTTTATATACTTCCATTTGATAGGATTTATCATGAATACACATATTTTCATGATATTATAATTTTCATGTAATTTTATTCTCTCTTCAGTTGGAAATCTATGTCCTTTCAAAATAATGTTTTCTAAAGATGTTTTAAAGATGTTTTAAATGATCTTTTAGTAATTTTCAAGGAAAAGGATTTCAATGTTTTTTAAAATGGTTTTAAAATATTCCTTTATAATTTTGTATGTTTATTTTAAAATAATAAGTTTTTATAAATATGTTATGATTTAAAAAGTGTTTTATTTAAAAAGTGGAAAGGATATTTTCCTTAAGAAATATTTCAAGTGATCTCTCAAAATTATTTCCCATCTAAGATAATATTATTTGATGTTACTTATGATTTATTGGGGATATTTTTCAAGGATACTATCTCTATCCTTTATATAATTGGTTTATATTTATGATATAATGATATTTATGAAACCCATTTCTTTTAAATGGGTTATGTTATGATGGAATTATGTTTATGAAACCCATTTCTTTTTATGGGTTCTGATATAATGAATGAATTATGTTCTTATGGAACAAATATGTATAGTTTTCATTATGTAATGGGTGGAACCTATATCTCCCTCTAATGCAATGGGTAAATATTTATATCTCATGAGATGATGATGGGAAACAGGTTGACAGGATTGATCCACTATGGGAAGAAGGGGAAACCAAATACCTTATAAGGAAAAGACTACAAACGAGGATGTTAGTGTGTCCTACCCAGTAGGTGAAACCCCCATAAAGTGCCCTGATATGTTTTGGAAATGCACCTTGACTTATAGGTAATGATATTACATGTTTATGTGTCTTCCATAATTCTATGTCTTATTTCTATGTCATACTTTCATGGTTTATACTCTTGACTCACTTTTGATCCATGTCTTATGAAATGTAAATATTTAATTCTATAATTTAGGATTATTATCTTTGATATACAGGGTTTTATTTTCAAATTCTATGCTTCTATTTTCATACCCTTATGCTCATGATATTCTTATATATATTCCATTTTTACCCTTACTGATCATCCAAGCTCATACTTTTCTTATGTTTCATTTCCCCAGGTAATAAATAATGGTTTTAAGTAGGAGAAATAAAATAGAAGATATTTATGGGAGATGAAGAAGATATTTCACAAAATTAGAATAATGTGTTCCAAGTTTCCAAAGGCAAAATATTATGTTCCTTAGTCATGTATTTGTGTAATGTAATTAATATTCATCTAAAAAGATGTAATATCTATGTACATTAATCCTGAGTTGTTATAGTTGGAATCATAAATTTTTTTTGTTAACCTTTGGAAACTAGGATGAGAAAAATTTAGTGAGATCCCTAGAGATATTTCTAAGGTTATTTATATGGATTTTTCAAAGGATAAGTCTAAGTATAGGTTACAATCATAGAGTTTTCATAATAATCATTAATAGATTAGTATTAAAACTAAGGTGTCAAGGATTGATATATTATAATTATTTTCCCTTGATTATGTGGTTCTACCACTATGATTATTGTTTCTCACACTATGCTTTATAGTTCTAGTTAATGGATAGAACTTGAAGGATATGTGTTAATGATGAATGCAATAGAAAATGTAATGATTTTCCTCATAAGAAACCAAATGTTATGGGGGAATGAATGAAAAATATTATTGCTATGGTCACAAAAATTTCTCAAACTATGAATCATGCTGGACTACCAGATGAGCAAAGGATGGAACAAAATTCTGTTGAGTCCTTCATGAGGCAGTTCCCACCTTCTTTCAATGGGTATTATGATCCACTAGTGGCTGATAAATGAATCAGTAATAATAAAAATATATTTTCAGTTCTCTAATGTTTAGGACATGAGAAATTCATTTTGAATATCTATCGTTTAGAAGGTGAAGCATATCAAAAGTAGAATCTTATCAAGAATACAAGGCAACAAGATGAAATTGACTCCATGAAATGGGATGGGTTCAAGAACTTATTTTTTCAATAAGTACCTTCCTCATATTCTTCATACAAAAATAAAAAAGTAATTCCTTGAGTTAAAAAAAGGATGATGACTCTGTTTGAACTTATGAAGAAAATTTTACAAGTCCTGAAATGTACGCTTCTAGAATTATCATCCGACCTAAAATTAAGGTTGATTGATTTTTTAGTGGATTAAAAACAAGTCTTTTAAGGGCGTTATCCATAAGATACTTCAACAATTATAAAGAAATCATCCGATGTTCCATCAAGGTGGAAATGGAGGTTGGGTTTATGTATCAATCCCATAGTTTTTACAAGAAAAGGAAACTGGAGTTTAAATAAAAACATAAAAACTATAGAAAAAAGAAGACGAGATCTTCTTTATGTTAAAAGTGTATAAAGAAGAATAGAGGTGATTGTATTAAGGGGACTGGTAAATGTTTCAAGTTTGTAAAGGTAGGTCATCTATAAAATGAATGCTATGGTAATAAAAAGAAGTTAGCTAATGAAACAAATAGAGAGATGGATACACATAATGAACCCCCCCCCCACTTCAATGCTTCAAGTTTAAGTAAAATGGTCATTATTCTAATCAATTCCCAAATCCAAGGGCTAATGATGACGATCTACATCAACAACTTCTTAAACCTAAATACAAATGGAAATCTCATGCGATCACTATTGAATATGTGGAGTATGACAACAAAGTAGTGGAATGATTGAGTATTTATGTAATGGAATTCAAGAATAATGTTATAGAAGTACTTTTATCATATTATGGAATAATGAAACATCTAAGTATTGGTCCAATGTAGCTTTTAAATAAGTATTTAAGATCATATACTAAATTGTACTAGTAACCATGAAAAGTGATTGAGGTGGTAAGGTGATATTTTTGGAAAACACATGATTAAGGGAAGGATAACCATTAATATGTTCATGATGTTGTTATAATGAAATACAATGATTTTTTATTGTGATAAAATAAATGGGATAGTATTGATGAACTTAGGGATGATAAGCTAATAAGGTGGTTTATGATATCATGGATTTAGTTTATAGAATTTTTGGATTTATGGTATGAGGAAAGAGTTAAATTTTAAAATCATTATTGTTTTCCAATAAGGTTTTATGGTAATTTAGTTTATTACTATTTTTTAAGAGAATACATGATAATAGTATTCACATGTTTGGTGTGTGACAATTAAGAGCTAAATCAAGTTGTTTGGGGAATTAATGATAAGTTTATTTTGTAAAATTAGTGACCTTATTTCGAATGTTTTGGATTTTAATATTTTTTAAGGATCATAAAGGTGTCCATTTATTAAATTTAATACATTGAAATTTGGATAAGGTTTTAGAGATTAAAGTATTATCTCTCCATATGAGGATTTATGCATATTGGATAAACTGTGTTAACATTTTTATTGTGATGTTAAGATAGATAAAATAACCTATAATTCTATAGATATCATGACCTGATAATGCTTCAAGAATGAAAAATTCACCTTCATTTATTGGAATAACAAATGAATTGGAAATTTATCAAGGCACACTTAAAGGATGAGATTATTCCTATGAAATATAATGAAATCAAGTAAGTATTTTTTCTCATAAAAATTATTTAACTCTAGTGAAAGTATCTTGAAACCAAAAATTTTATCCTAGTAACTTATTTTATGATGAATCAAATGGTCCCTTATACCATCATATATTTATAGATTTGTGATTGTCAACTTTCTCTTGACCATATTCTTTATTACTCCCCATCAGAACTTGATAGTCAAATTTCTCTTCTATATCTATGTTTTAACTTTCCACCAATTTTCTTCTATGTGGAAACCTAATTATGAGTTACTGTGGGTAAAAATTATGTTTCCAAATTTCCATTTTTAATTGGAGTTTTAGTATTTATTTTTATGATGTGGGTTTCCATGAAAGGAAATTTTAAGTATTAAACCTTTGATGAAACTGGAGAATTTTGAGAGAGAAATTCAATTTAAGGGGGGTAGAATCTAACAACATGATATTTTTTATGAAATAGATTTTTAAATAATCATATTTATTTAATAGCTTGCATAACATGCTATATCATATTAATCTTACGCTACACACAACACCGACTTAGCTTACGTTATATGCAACACTAAGTTTCTATGAAACATCATTTTATTATTATAATTATTTAAACAAGGAAATTATAACCTATTTATTAAATTGGTGGGAATAAATATAAACAAACAATTTATCAAATAAATATAAATTTCTAACTCAATATAAATGTATTTGTAGTAAAATAACTTTATTCTTCAAAAATACATTTTCTTCAAAAACAACTTTATCTTCTTTCTATGATTGAATATTAATTTTTAGAAGTTTTAGAAAATTAATTTTATATAATAAATTTAATATTTTAATTCATCATGTCAAAATTATCTTAAAATTATTTTTTTATAATTTTTAGAAAGCATATTTTTTTAAGGAATATTGAAAATGCTGATTTATATTGAAAACTATATTTTATTTTAAAGTATTTATAATGTAAAATTATGTTTTAAATTAGTTTTTAATTTTAATTAGTTAATTTTAATTTAAAATAATCCAATTATGGTTTTTGAAAAGGATTTTATACCCTAATTTATTGTAAAAACATTTTATTTTTTAAAATGGAATTTTTATGAAAAACTGTTTTTCATGGAGTTTTACCAGTTTTATTTTGAATTAAATTTTAAAAATTATGAATTTTGAATTTTTAAAATTGGATGATAAATTTATATTCATAAGGTCCAAATTTATTGAACATTCCTCTTTTATTTTTGGCCAATATGAAAAGTAACCATTGTAAATTTTGTTACCACGATAAAAGTTAAATTGAGTAATTTAGGTTAAAAATAAAATTATAAATACTATAAAATGACTCTAACACATAAATTTTTTTTATTTTATGAATATAATTAGACAAATAACACACAATTATGTAAATTAAGTTTTTAAATGACACTTTTTCATGAAAATAACTTATATAATATTGAAATCAAAGAAAGACACAAAATGTCACTTTCTTTTTCTTAAATATCCCTTATGTGTACACATGGGTAAAAAGGTAAGTTATGAATTAATATTAATGTTAATTTTTAACTTAATAAAATTATTTTAATTATATAAATTTATTTTTGACTTTTTGGTCCACTTAGATGAGATAATCATATTTATAATATTTTATTTAATAAAAATTTAAAGATGTCACATTGAGGTTTTAAATACTATATCATTTTTAATATAGTTTTTCCCAAAATATATATTCAATTATAAATATTATTAAAAAATATATAATATTTATCTTCATCATGGTATTTTATTTTTATTTTTTGGTGAATAAATAAATATATTAAATAATTACATAACACCGATATGGTAATTATTTAATTAATGGAAATATCAAATAAATGATACTAAAAATATTAAAATAAATATAATTTGAAATAATTAAAGTAATAAAGGAATTTTATAGATGAACTTGACTTCTTAGGGATATAATTAAACATTGTTTTTGAAGTTAACTTGTTATATTGATATTTTTAAAAGTCCAAATAATGAATAATGTCAAAATCAACACTAATGATATTTTATCAAAATAATAATTTATTAAATTATTTAAAAATTATAAACCAATTTAAAAATAAAAAATAATTATATTATAATCTAAAATGTTATAAAATATTAATTTATGGTATAATTGAAATCACTTAAGTAAAAATTACAACCTTTTAATATTGAAAAAATTGTTACCTTAGTTAAAATTAAAATATGTTAACTAAGGGTTAATAAAAAAGATAAGTTTTAAAATAATACCAAAACATGTATAAAATATATTGGTCAATGATATTATAACTTTATACCATATTATATTTAAATAAATGGCCTTTTTTGGTATTTTTATTGATATTGAATTTATTATAAATTTATATTTTTTGAAATTCCAAAAGTGCCGTTCACCTCAATTATAAAAGGCCCCCTCCTCCCTCACTTATTAATATCAATTTTATACTTCTAGATCAAAAAAACTCTTCCAAATTATATTATCCACTTAAATACATACATTATATAGGTTCTGTTCTTCCCAAAAGTCAAAATCTAGAGTCTTTTAGAGGAGATCTAAAAGAGCCGTTTCGAAGGTGAGGTAATCACTCTAACTGATCACTCTCATGTTATACTCTTATATACCACCCCTAAATCTATGATATATATCATAAAATAATAAATTAATCATACTAAATATGATTAAATTTTATTATGATTATGAGCACGCCACTATACAACCACTTTCTCATTGAATAAGAAATGAAAGCATCGCTCATGTGTTCGTACAGCTTACCGTCTCCACACAGCGATACAATTCCTTTTCCATCACCATATTTTATGATTGAGAATTATGATAGTTTTAATATCTATATATAATATTTATGACATAATTATAATTCTTTAATGATAATATCATATCTACCTTTTTACCATCTAATCTTTTGGGAAATGATAACGCTGCCCGTGCGTACGCATGACTTACCATCTCCATTATGAAATGTGATTCGTTTTTCATCTATATTTCACATATATGGTAATAAGGATGAATTTTATGAATATATTTGATATATATAACATAATAATTATTTTTTAATTATAATATATCATATAATTTTCTTTCTTTTAATATGATAAGAAAATGAAAACAACGTTCTTGCGTATGTAAGACCTACCGTCTCTATGAATGATATATTTTATTTTATATCTATAAATTTAATGAATCACTATGAATACATATATAATAATTGTATATATGATATTTATATTAGGGATACCATTCTATATATTATGAAATCAGGATCTATGTAAGAGGAAAAAGGATAACAAGTCAAAACACGAACAAAAAACGAAGCGGTTATTACCCGAAACATAACTTTAACATCATATTATTAATAAGAGAGTAATATAAAGTTATAAGTAAATAATATATGATATTATATATATAAATATGGTTATTTGGTATATTTATAATAAACATTTTTTTATTATACAATAGGTTTGAATGTATACGAAGGAAACTAAGACTTAAGGTAAGATATTTTTATCTTACTTTTATTTCTATAGGACACATGAATTATACACTACTCATTTATCTTGTGTGGTATATATAATATCCATGAATATATTTTATTAGTATTATTATGAAAATTCATTGGTATTTACATATCCATTTTATGATCACTTTTTTCATGGGGTTTACAGTTCAAAAGTTACCAAATCGGTAAGGGAATTTTGTCTTAATTTTCCTTATTTGAGACACATGTTATGTTATGCATCTATATTAATTTACAAGGTTTATATAATTCCATTTTATTATCTATTAGTCTAGAAATATGTGTTCTTTTAAAATAATGTTTTCTAAAAATGTTTTAAAGGTTTTTTAAATGATCTTTTAGGAATTTTCAAGGAAAACGATTTCAAAGATTTTTAAAATGGTTTTCAAAGTTTCCTTTATAAGTTTTCAAGTTTATTTCCAAATAATAATGTTTTCTAAATATGTTATTATTTAAAAAGTGTTTGATTTCAAAAATGGAAAAGATATTTTTCTCAAGAAATATTTCAAGTGATATATCAAATTTATTTTCCATCTAAGATAATATTATTTGTTGTTACTTATTATTTATTAGGGATATTTTTCAAGGATACTATCCATATAATTTCTATGTTTGGTTTATTTTTTTGGTGTAAATATATTTATGAAACCCATTTCTTTTACATGGGTTATGTTATAGTGGAATTATGTTTATGAAACCCATTTCTTTTTATGGGTTCTAATACAATGAATGAATTCCATTCTTGTGGAATAAATATGTATTGTTTTAATTATGTGATGGGTGAGACATATATATCCCTATATTTCATTGGGTAAAGATTTATATCTCATTATATAATGATGGGAGATAGGTCAACGAGCTTGATCCACTATTAGAAGAAGGGGAAACCCGATACCTTATAAGGAAATGATTGCGACTAGGGATGGTGGTGTGTCCCACCCAATAGGTGTATCCCCTATGAAGTTCTTTGATAATTTTTATAAATGCACCTCAACTTATAGGGAATACTATTACAAGTTTTTGTGTCTACCACAATTCCATGTCTTATTTCTATGTCATGATTTAATGGTTTATGCACTTGACTCCCTTATGATTCATGTTTTATGAACTGAAAATATTTAATTATACAATTCAAGATTATGATCTTTGATTTTTAGGGTTTTATTGTCAAATGTTATGATTATATTTTCATACCCTTATTCTCATGATATTATTATATATCTTCCATTTTTACCCTTACTAATCATATGAGCTCACCCTTTTCTTATGTTTCCTTTCTCTAGGTTATAAAGAAAGATTTTAAGTAGGAGTAATAAAGGGGAATATATTTATATGATATGTAGAAGATGTTTCAAAAAATTAGAAGAATGTGTTCCAAGTTTCCTAAGTCACTAAACTATTATAGTCCTAGACCATGTGTTTGTGTTATGTAATATATATTCATCTAAAAATTAATCTTGTGTAATTATAAGTCACACCTAAATATATTCTATAATCTTGAATTAAAATGATGATATTGATTTGATATGTTCACCATCAAAACTTTATGATGTCTCACCAATTCTTCCACTTAAATCCTTTCTAACACATTCACCATACTTAACTCACTAATCACCAAGAAAAGAGTCAAATTGGTCAGATGATCTATAATAAACCAAATGGAATCATATCCTCACAATGTTTGGAGAAAAATAATTACAAAATCCATTTATATATCTTCCCACTCCAATGGATCATCTATTGGATACAATATAAGATATGAGAATTGATACTCAATATTAATCAACTGACAGACTAGAAATTGGTACAATAACTTTTCCATTGATTTCACCATAATAGATAACCAAACCTACTCCTTTAATATTTTAAACATCATAGAAATACCAAGATTCACTGCTAGATGTGATATATAAAACTCACACATAATTTACTCTCATATATCCTACAGAACAAATATCCTCACTTGAAATAATGTTTGATACTCTTTGTCCTTGTTGAAACTAGAAGGTTGAGGTTGTGTTTTGGATTTTTTGACAATGGATTTTGGATTTGTTAACAAGTACATGAAGAATGATATTAGATATCCTCATGAAATGGATAAATAAGAGGTTTTAGGATTCATAAAAATGATATACATGGTTTTGTAATATAAATGTATATATATCTTTGATAGGTTGTAAATGAGATTACCCAAGTTTATTATGGATTTTAAATAGGTGTGCATAGGTTTGAAAATGGTTGGAGGATGCTAATAATAATTTTATTTTGGAGGTTTTGGTTTTGTATATTTTAGAGAAATATAAAAGTTTCTGTATACATAAGGTCATTTAAATAATATTTAAGGGTCATATTTTAGATATTTAAGGGCTAACATGGTGTTGAGAATATTTAAAAAAGATGGAAAAGGGTAAACTCTAACTAGAATATATAAGGGTTGCTAAATGGAAAAGTCTAATATGTAAAGGTAACTAGGACTCAATATACAAAGGTAACCAGTGTTGATCATATTTTAAAATTTTTAAAAATTCCCATATATAAAGGTAACTAGGACTTAATAAGTAAATATAACAAATATCATAAATTTGGAAAAGTCTCATACTTAAAGGACATCGAGAAAATACATATAGGTCACATAGATAATATATAAATGAAACTAGGTTTATAATTATAAAACTGTTATAGGTTTATAATGATATGTAAGGGTCATAAATTTGATACCTAAGATTACCCAAGATGCTATATGATGGTTGTTAAGATAGATAGAAATGAAAAAGTTCTAGAATAATCTATGTATATGTATGAGTAAATTCTAAAGAAGTGTATAAATTTTGAAAAAGAATATCATTTAGGTCGATATGTAAATGTATCTAGATGATATATACGATTCATTTATATAACTAAGGTGATAAATAAGAGTCATTTATATGATAAAGGAGTGATGAATAAGAGTCATTTATGTGACTCTGTATGATATGTAAGGGTTTTCTAGATAGAAAAAAAGAAAAGTATTAGATCACACTAGAATATATAAGAGTAAACCTTGAGCACACAAAAGAGTAACTTGGCTATATAAATTATGTGTAATAGAAATATTATATTATCAATCATTGAATATGATTAATAATGAGGCCAAATTTTTTTTATATACATTATCAATCATAAAATCCAATTGATATTGTGACAATTTTTGGATGATTGTCACACTGTAATGAAGAAGGTTTGGTCATGATTAAAGGAGGATCACATCATGATCTTTAGAGTAATTTTAAATGAGATTCCACAAGATTTTTTGGATGTAGTATTTGACCAAGAATTAAGATATATAGAATATAATCACACTATAATCAAGATGAGTAAATAAAATATCATTCCATAGTAGAATATATCATGCCATGAAGAAGATAATAGTAGTTATCTTGAAGATTCGATAAAATTTAAAATGATATATTTGTCTTAATATTTTAGGCTGTTGACTTGGATTTGAATTCATGTTCTAAAATAAACAAATTATGTGGTACACTTGTAATTATCATGGAGAATATGGGGAAGAATTATAGGTCCCAATCCTTGGATCAAATGGGAGTTGTTTTTGAAGAGATATAAAGCTACCTGTAGAAGTGATGGATAAGAAAGAGGAGTGAGCCTTATTGAGATATCTAGTCCTAAAAAAGGGAATAATATATCCTATGGTGAAGTTTAATTATTATATATTTTTCAGTCAAGAGAGGTGTATAAATGGAGAATAACAAGTTACACTTCTATATCCAGTTATTAAAGAAGGAGGGAAACAAAATAATTCCAGTAAGGAATTATCTTCATATGGAGATGGAAGTTACTGCTACTATGTTTTTTGGAACATATAGAATCAAACCTCACATCTATGAGTTGATATAATCTAGACTTGGGGGGTTATAGGTACATAAAATGGGGACTAAAATTGAGAATCAAATCTAGAGTAATGATTTAAGAATACTCCCATGATAAATATGGTGAGAGCCTAAAGTCTATAAACTAACCACTTCCTTCACTGAATAAGGACATGGAGGATAAGAAGAGGGAGATGCCCTTGGATATATAGTGTCTTTACAAAATCTTATAAGGGTAATATGACTTAGCATAGAGTGACCATAACCTAAAAAACCTTATCCAACAGATGTGAGTGTAGTGGATTTTGGTAAAAAGATACATTTACACATGTATTCTCCTTGGATTAGGCCTTAGTGGTGAACCAATTAAAATCCTTATATGTTATTATGATTTTATTTTTTTTCATTCATGTTTAATATTCAATGAGAACTACATTAAGAGAAAGAGATATATTTAAAGTGTTCCTTCCAATGAGGGAATAAGATCTATATGTTTTAAGAGACTAAATAAAGAAGATAAATTATAATTTGGTGTGCACCCTAATTCACCCCCGTCTCAGGGTGTGCACATTTAGATTGGTCCCAATAAGTGGTATCAGGTCTAAAATGTTCTTACTTGAGGTTTAATATCTTAATATATTTTTGGATCTATTATACACATAGACTCAGTTATGAGGCCTCTATTTTTATCTGATACTAACTTTTATAGTTGGAAAAAAGAGATGATTACTTTTCTATAGGGTTGTGGTAAATATATCATGAAGTTTATATTTTATAGTGATGATTTGAGATAGTAAAGTGAATGAATTTGGGATTTTGTGACACAAAATGTGTAAAATAGAATCATCTCTAATGAGGTGTTCAAAAAGTCCATTCACTATGCTATTGATTTCGATATTTGAAGTATATTGGAGGGAACTTATGAAAAATCATAAAAATTAATTGTAGTTGTGGAACCTACCTCAAGAGATAAACATAAATTTGGACATGATGAAAAACCAGTGAAAAAATATAGCGAAGACCACCTTATGGAAAAAGGTAAGAAGTAGAGGAATAAGTGGAATACTTTTAGGAAGATGGACTTTCCAATCAAAGAGGTAAACTTTTAATTTGTTAATAAATATGATTCTGAGATTATTTTAGAAGATTTTTTTTTAAATTTAGAATCCCCATGTAAATTATATAGGATGGTGATTCCATGGAAAAAACTGGTAGAAATATATATTTTTAATACAAAGGATGTTTTTATAGAGGCCGAAAGTAAATACAAGCCTTACATAAAAAGGTGGATCAATAAAAGTTTATAAATGAAGTGGAATATGAATTCTTATAATATATTTCCATATATAATAAATGATTAAATCAATTGGAGGTGTCTTTGAATAAATATATTCTTAAAATGGATGAAAAAATAAAGGGTTAAAGTGACCTACTTGAAGAACTTGCACATGAATTGGGAAAATAAATGACCATAGAGAAAGAGCTAAAAGTAATAATTATCCCTAAAAAACATTAAGCAAGGATAAAATCCAAAAAAGAATCTACCTCAAGGTTGGAAAATATGGCACCCCAATTAAAGGAGAAGGAAATAATGGCAAAGGATCTTCAATTAAAGTTGATATCCTTGAAAGTAAAAGAGAAGTTAGGAACTCCCATAATAGAAACATTAAAAAGTTGAAGTAATGTAACTTAAAATATAGAATTAATAAATAAGAGGAAAATTATTGAAAAATATGGATGATACAGATCTCAAATTAATGTATATTTAAAGTTCTATTTTTTTGGAAGATTGGGACATACCATGAATGTGTGTCTAGAAGACCATGCGATCAAAGGTGAAAGAAAATATACTACATCAATATCTCAACTGAGAAATGACTGCAAGAGGTATACATTTAACGAGATATATTTTATCTATACTAGACATGGAAATATGGATAGGAATTACTATAATAAAGGAGTAAAATGAGTCATAAGGAATCCCTCCAATCATATGAAAAGAGGTTGAAAGTTTGGAAAAAAACTGTGTTGTGCTGGAAAATAAATTTAATGCTTTGGAGGAAAATAATAGAGAAACAATAAGGGTTCATAAAGTACCAATTATGGTATAATCATAGTATCCATCATAGAAATAAAGAAAGTATATTTGGAATAAAAAAAGTATGTTACTCCAACTGTGAGAAAGAAGGATATGTACATAAATAAAGACTCACCAAGGAAAAATAAATCCAAATTTATTCTAATGGTTATTGAAGAAGATAGACATGAGGAATTAATTAGTGGTTTCTTAAACCATACCATAAGGAAAGAATTGAAAACCAGTGGTATATCCTTCTTAAGATATAGGAAGCATGAATAAATATGTAATGTTGGTTCATCAAAGGAAGAAACTTCCAAAAGTGGAATTAGTATCATGATAGAGATATAACTTGAGTTATGGAAGTTGAATAATTACGAAGAAACATCTAGAGTGAATTTTGTACAAGTGGAATTGCATGAATAACCACTAGAAAGTTTTGGAATAAAGTTGTAAGAAACAGGTTGGTTTACCAAGACCAACCAAATTCTTCAACTCGAGGATGTCTAGGAAGTATTCCTATTCCCATATGTTTAAACTATTTTTAAACATTTTTTGAAGTGATTTATATTTAAGGGGTAAATATAATCAAAGGGGCGTGATTGTTCTGAAATGAGATTAATGAAACAATTGGGTTAGAATTATTAAAATTCTTAATTATTATCATGTCTAAACAAAAATCTCAAATGGTATCAAGCCCCAATATTACACAAAAGTGGTTTTGAGAAATCAATTTGAATTTTTTAAGTTGAATATTGAGTTATATTATGTAATTAATAATTTCAAATGATATAGAGACTGATCTAGAATTAAATTAGTGTAAAACCCTTAATCTAAAATATCTATTACAATCAAGCTAACTTTTGTTATTGAAAAATGATATTAGTCCATATCTCAATTGGTATCATACCACCAAAATAAGGGAAAAAATCAAGTGAAGACAAAGAAACATTCATATAATTCTTATTTATTTGTTCATATACTAACCATGTGGTATCAACTGGTTGATTTTTCAAGATACCAGAAGCTGTAAGGGATAATGTGTCATTGAAAATAAGTTGTTTTACTATACTAAAAATAATGACAATACTTAGTGAAAAGGAATAAAGGTATTAAATGGGAATCGGTGGTGAGTATTAAAAGGCTCTTTAGCCATATATAGGATAGATGAATTCCTATGAAGAAAGAAATGATTATTATTATCAATTGGTATTACAAGTTCATCAGGAACAAGTTGTCTCAGTTGTTAAACATGTGGTATGATTCATACAATTTATTCTTCATTTATTATTCTCTAATTATTTTGTATAACTGTTATTGAGATCATAGAAATAATTATTGAAATAAATAGAAATCTTAAGTTGCATTACTAAAAGTGATTATGGAATTAAGTGAGTGACATAAAAAAATTGAAGTTATTTAATTAGATTCTTGTTTCCTATATTGAGTTCCAACTCAAAAATATTAGGAGATTTGTTAATGACTCATTTCTAAATGGTAAATTAACTCACTAAAAATATTTTGAGTAAAATGTAGTTGGAGAGAGGAAATGGTTCAAAGGTTAATAGGTAAATTTTTTGAATTATTTTATTCAAAAAGTGGAGTAAAAGATGAAGTTCAAAACTAGAGTTCCACTAGTGGTAAAAGTGATAAAGGTTTAATCAATAAGTAGTTGGGAAATCCTAAATATTTTAAGGTGGAAAAAAGATCCAATAGTTCAAGAGATAAGGCTGATTTGAAAGTAGTTAAAATAACCAATGTTTTGATGGTATCTTTCAAATGGTTGATAGATCTAAGAGTTTTAAATGACAATAAGTGGTATTAAGTTGGTAATTAAGTGATTTTAGTTTGTGTACATGGTCAAAATATCCCCATATCAAAATTTTCTATGAACTATTTTTATAAAAAAGGGGTAGAATGGACTCTCTAAATCTGAATTTTAGAAGTTAAGGAGAATTATAATGTCCCAAAAAGACTTTGGTAGAGATAGATGAAAATATAGAGAAAGTCTTATATGGGTGAAGGGGTATTAGAGTTGATAAGGGGTACCCCTATGGAAATTTATGATACATGGAGAGATAATTAAAAGAACAATATGGATATTTTTTTTATTAATAAAGGGAAAGTGAGAAGAATGCATTATAAATTCATAAATTTTTATGAAGTATTTGGAGATAAAAGGTGGAGTAGGATTTTTGGAAGTATTATTAACAAAATCCAAAGGGGGGAGAATATAAGGACCTGTAGGTTGAGGTTGTGTGTTGGATTTTTTTGAAAATAGTTGTTGGTTTTGTTGACAATTATATGAAGGATGATATTATAAGACATGGTGAAAAGGATAAATAAGAGGTTTGAGGATTCATAATAATTAAATACATAGTTTTAGAGTTTTAAGGTTTATTTTTATTTTAGAGGTTATAAATGAGATTATTCAATATTATTTTTTCTTTGAAAAAAGTGTGTGTAGGTTTGAAATGATTGGAGTAGGCTAAGAAGAATTCTGGTTTGAAGGTTTTTATTTTACATATTTCAATGAAATGAAAATATTCTTGTATACATAAAGGTACTTGGAATAATACTTAAGGGTTACCATAGTGCTGATCATATTTTGGAAACCAAGAAAAGGAAAAACTATCATAATAATATGTTAGGGAAGCTAAATGTAAATGTCCCATACATAAATGTAACCAAGACTCAATACATAAATTTAATCAGTGAAGAGAAAATTTTAGAAATTTGAAAAAGTACCATACATAAAGGTAAACATGAATCAATATGTAAAGGTAACCAATTTTATAAATTTCATAAATTATAATGTATAAATTTCACTAGGAAAATACATTAAGGATACAGAGATGATACATAAAGGCAATTGGTTATAGATTTGGAAAAGTCACAGAGGTATCATAATAATACATAAGGGTCATCAATTCAATATGTAAGAGTAACCAAGATTTTATGTAAGGGTTGTTAATATGGATTAAAAATGAAAAATTCCCATAAAACTCCTTGTTTATGTAAGATTAATATTTGAATAAGTAATGAAATGAAACAAATGAAAAATACTCAGGCTGGTATCTAAAAGTATCTATATGATACATATGAGTCATTTCTATGACAGAGGTGATATATAATAGTAATTTTTATGATAAATGGGAGAAATGTAAGAGTAATTTCTATAAATATATATTATACATAAGGTTATCCAAATAGAAAAATGATAAAGTATTGGATTGCACTGGAATATGTAAGAGTAGACCTTGAGTATATGTAAGAGTAACTTGGCTGGAAAAATTGATACATATTAGTAATTTGTTATATACATCATAGAATATGATTTATAATGATTCCAACCAAAAATTATGATATACATTATCAATCATAAAATCCAATTGATAATTCTACCTATCATGGACGATTTTCACACCGCATTGGGGGAGATTATGTCATGATTAACATAGGATTATTGTGCAATCTTTGGAAGAATTTTAAATGAGATTCTATTTGATTATATGGATATGTTATTTGGATAAGAATTATTTTTTATATAATTTAATCACACTGTGATCAAGTTGATGAAATCTAAGGTGATTCCTTAGTAGATGATATCAAACTGTAAAAAAGATAACATTAATTATCATGTAGATTTAGTGAAATTTAAAATGAGAGACATGGCTCAATATTTCAAGAGGTTGAATTAGATTTGAATGAACATTCTTAAACACACTAATTGTGTGGTAAACTTGGAATTATCATGGATAATTTAGAGAATAAGTATTGATCATAATAATTATATCAAAGGGGTGGTGTTTTTGTAGTGTTATAAAATTTATTGTAATAATTTTGGAGAGAAAAGAGGTGAATAAAATATTGAGATATATTTTACAAAAAATATAATGAGAAAAACTCTTGGAAATTTTCATTTATATAACAGGTTCATTCACGTGATAAGGCTCAATTAAAAAGAAAAATTTACACTACTACATCTGGTTAATGAAAAAGGAATGAAACGAGATAATTCTAGTGAGGAATTATCTTAATCTAGAAGAGGAATTTATTGCGGTTGTGTTTTGTGGAAGACATAGACTCAACCCTTGAATAGAGGTGTTGATTTCATTATACATCATATAATTATAGAAGTAGAAAATGTAGAATACAACTGAGCATCCAATCTAGAGTAATGATGAAATAATACTCACATGTTGAACATAGATAGAACCTCACATATATTAACTAACTATTGACTTTACCGAAGTAGTGTATGAAGGAGGAGAAGAGGGAGTGACCCTTATATTGATAATGTGTCTTTCTATAACATTTTAAGGGAATTTATATTTTACACTGAGTGACCATGACCTAAAAATATGAATTCATTGAAAGTTAATATAAAATATTCTGGTACACCGACACATAACCACATGTATACTCCTTAGATTAACCCCTATTGGTAAACTAAATAAAATCCCTGTGTGTTACTATGATTTAACTTCTATATTCATGTCTAAAATTTTGAAATATCAATATAGTAGAAAGGAAAATATTTATAGTTTCCTTCTAATGCGGGAACAATATTTTTATGGCCTAGGGGATTTAAAGAAGAAGTGAAGGTTTAATTTGGTGTGTACCTTGTTTCACCCACCCCTATCAGGATGAGTACATTCATCTTGGTCCCAAAAGTACTCTATCCATCCATTCAAGGAATCACTATGAACTATGTTGTCTCTTCACAACTTCACCTCTAAATCTTCTAGATGATATTCTTTCACCTATAAAAACAAGGGAGGGAACACTATCATCTAGTATAGAAAAACTTCTCTAATAACTTACTCTATATCTAGATACAAAACTATATTCTCCCATATCATCATTCAATCATGACCATATTTGAGATCAATATTACTATACATCTTCTTTTTTAGCGCATCAGCTACCATGTTACCTTTATTAAAAATATAAGAGATCTCAAAGTTATAATATTTCAAAAATTTGACCAATATTTTTTAGTTAAACTTCATATCTCATTAAGAGAATATATAACTTAAGATTTTATAATATATTAAGACCATAAAGAAATCCTCTATGAGATAATACTTCCACCGATCTAAGAAAAATACAATAACCAGAACCTCAAGATCATGGGTGGTATAATTATACTCATGAGGGAACAACTATCTTGACCCATAAGACATCACCAATCACTTTTTAATTAGTAAAAAATGATCTAAGATGAGAAGTGTAATAATATACTTAATTAATTCTTCAATGTTATGGTGAAGGATGAGGGTACTGATCAACTTCTCATGTGGGTACTCAAGCATTTTTTTACACTGAGTTTTCTATACAAAGGCCTAATCCTTCTTGGTTAAAGTCATAAAAGGTTCCATGATCCAAGACACGAACCAACTATAATAACTTATAAGACTAAAAAGATACACACATCTTGAACATTCTTGGGTTCCCCTAAAAAATTATTTATTTAATCTTTTGAAGATTAATTTCTACACCCCATCATGACACAACACGCCCAAGGAAATACACCTCTCTTGTCTAAAACTTTCACTTGGGTAGATTTTCATATAATTGATATTGTCAGAGGATATCCAAGAAAGTACCCAAATATAAAACATGATCATTATATATACTTAAATATACTAATACATAATCAATGAAAACCACCATGAATTGGTCCAGAAACTTATAAAGCATTGATTCATTTTCCTAAGAAGACTTTTATCACATTTTTACTTTGAAAGTAATTACTAGAAACTTGAAATTTTCATATTAACACCTGAAGGTGGTCCCTAATTCACCTATATCTAGTAATATCCCACCAATAAATTGATCTTTGAGAACTATTTATCTCCTATCGATTTATTAAACAAGTCAATAATCCCCAGGAATAAAAATTGATTATTTAATATCACTTAGTTCAACTGTTGATAATATATATAAAGATTCAAACTAACATATATATTCTTTGGGAATAATAAAAAAGTTACATAAGGAGACATAATAATCTAGATTAAACCCTTTTATAATATATAAAAAATATAAATTTTAAACTTTAGAAACTTTAAATGTTTTATCCTATAAGGAGACATGAAAATGGGAGAAAAACCTGACTAAAAATCTATCCCGAGCTCAATTTCATGATAATAGGATGATGTCACAACCTCTCTAGGGAAAAAATCTAGGAATTACTCTATATATGTCAAAAAACCTTAACTTTCACTTACATTAAACTAAACATCAACTTCACCATCTATGAAATAATCGGATCCAAGTGTCTACAATCCATCTAATGGTACCTTTTTCCAAAAAAACTCTACTCATTCACCTTTTATTCTAGAGAATATCACCATCATTTGATAAAAATCAATGGTGTATTTTATATAATATAACCAATCCATTCCAAGGCTGATATCATATGGTCATATTTATAGAAATAACTCACCAATCAATCAGTACCACCCTATCATTAGTTCTCCCCCAAATACACCTTAGTTAAACTAGATTGATCCTCAATAGGTGTGGATAACACCAAGGGTATAGAAAATCTATAAAAACTTGTAACATCCCATTACTTGTTTTTAGGTATTTTCCTTCTCTTTGCTTGTTTTCCTCTTGAATTGGGTGTGTCTGGGGACTCCTAAGGATGAAGAACATTTACAGAGAAAAATGACCTAATGTTCAGGGATGTATGTTGTTTGAATTAATAGAGTCTAGGTATAAATGTTTTAATATATTTTTACGCTTATCCCTGAGTTTGGAGAATACTCGAGATGGTTTGAGGTTTTTGTAATGAATCTTTATTTTTTGTAGTCTATAGGATAAATACATGCCATGTAATGGGAGTACATGATGTGTAAGTTCTATAGGGTAGATGCTGTGAACCTAGTACACAGTGTGAAAGGAGTACATGATGTGTAATGGTTACACGACATGTAATGGTAAAAGATCATTTTTTTAATAAAAAGGTGATGGGTTTTTTGGTGTATTTGAGTCTTGGGGATTACATGATGTGTAAAGGGATTACATACCATATAAATGTTTCAGATAGGGATTTTAGGGTGTTTCAATGATTGATTGTTATTTCATTATTTTACATCCCTCTTTATCTTGACCTAGGTATCTTCTCCAATGATTTCGGGAGCCTCTGTTCGATCTATATTGATTTTTTCGACATTGGATCATCAAGTCAGTTGCGTTATATCTCTCTATGTAATATATTATTTTTTCTTCTTTATTTACTTTGATCATGGTAGCACCACTATGTTGCACTACTGGTTTTGTTGATTCTTAGTGATTCTTATTCTTGATTATCTCTAGATCCATTATGCGATCTTGTTCTGGGGCCCAATACTTAATGGTTATGGTGTAGAGGGTGTGAATTCTTGAGGGTCTCCGTTATCATTATTGGTTTCTTCTATGTGGAGGATTCCATTTTGGGCGTGTATGACCTGAGTTTTGTGGTAGTTGGTTCCATCTCTAGCTTGTGTTGGTGAACTACATTACTACTACAATTTGATAAACTATTTTATTAAATGAAATGTCATGATATGAATGATTTTTTTTTGTGTACGTGGAATTGGGTTTTTATAAAAGATGTTTTTCCCTAGTTTTGGTAAATGGAAAAGGGTTTTCAAAGAATGGTTTGATGGAAATGGTTTTATGATTTGATTTGGAAAATATAGAACATGGGAATCCTTGGGTACTTAGTTGGAAGGATTATTAATAGATCTTGTCCATTATTGTGGTGTTTTATCATGGGGATTTCCTTTTCACCATAGGCATGTTTTTCAAGGGACTTGTTAGACCTATTGGGAGATTCACTTGATGGGGGATCCTTGGCGTGTTGTTACCTATTCTTCTTGGATGATTTGTACTGTATGGTTTCACTAGTTAAAAAACACAATTTAACATCGTTTTTTTATTTTTGACATCGGTTTTAACCAACGTCTATAAATGTGATGTAAAAAATATGATTTTTGGCGTCAGTTATTAGAAAACCGATGCCAAAAATTATTTTTGTTAAGGGTTTCGGCGTCGGGTTTATCTATAACTGATGCTGAAACCCCAATTTTTTTTATAAAAATTTTTGGTGTCAGTTTTTAAAATAACCGACGCCGTAAATTATTTTTTTAGAAAAATTAGAAAATTACACTTCTAAAAATATTGAAGCCCTTGTAAAAGAAAACACAATATACAAAAATAGTCAAATAGTATTTATCATTCAATAAAACCCTATAACTTACATATACCAAGCATAAAAAAAACCGATGTTGAAAGTTAAAAAAAATTTAGAATACACATACCTGAAATTTACAACAGGCTCATTGTTGGTTATTGTTGAATAATTCATTTTATTATTGGTAGGTTCAAACACCTAATATATCAAAAGAGTTAGTTTTTTGAACCCATATGTATTATTATTTATAAATATTAGAATATACATACCTCAAATACTAATCAAACTTAACAAATAGTTTGCAAAAGTAGATCGAATATAGATTATATCAGATTGGGAATAATATTGTGAATCATTGAATACCTACAATAATATTGAATGATATGAGATTAAAATATAAAATAATATGGTAGAAAATATAAAAAAATTAATACAACTAACCTTATGAAAATCAGTAGTTTCCCTAGTTGTGATTATCTTGTACATGAATCGTAAAATATAATAACCACATTCAACATTTCTATTTTGACGATGAAACTGCAGTTATAAAATAGTAAAATGGTAATAAATACAATATATAACAATAAATTCAGAAAAAAATATAATATAAAAACTAATTACTTGTACTTACACATATTTGATTTTCTTTGGTTTCTTTACTGACATGTATTCCTTGTTAAATTGTTTCCATGAACTAAATTTTTAAATATATAAACTAATAATACATTTCTAAACAATGATAATTAAACATAATGAGCTTATAAAAAATAAAAAATATTACTTGTTTAATAAGGTGGAAAATGGTTTATGAACTATTCTTAATAAAGAGAAAAACCAATATAAGGTGCATTCACTTGGGAAAAATATACCTAACATCCAATGTCCCCTACAATACAAAAAGTTCACAATTAATGAAATTATAATGATCATTAGTTCATAATTATGTTTATGTTCTTACTTATCAAGAAATGAAAAAAAACAACATTTAATCTCTATCTGTGATAATCTCTCAGATATATATTGAACTCTATAATCATTCTCCACATGTATGACTTCCAAGGAAATATACTCCAGATCTATAAAACTATAAATTTCTGTACTTTCATTTTGTAAAATAATCTTGTGTAGATACCTAAATTAAAAAGAAAATATATTTAGTCAATTTAAAACCATCTTTTATTAAATAAATAGAAATTCAAACATCAATTTACTTACATGAAAAACAACTACACCACACTCAGCCTGAGCTCTTCAAAATCAACTAAATGCATGATATCTTCTTTCATTATTATCAATGGATAACTTCTTCCACATATATCGGGCATCATCCAAAAATCGTAGATATAATTCAAGGAAGCAAAATACTGAGATAATCTTTGTAACCCAGAAGAAATATTAGAAGGTTCTACATCCGAATGTTCTTGAACATTTTTTTCATTTTGTAAGTTTATTTTGCTTTTAGATATTCCTATATAAGTTAAATGTCAGAAAAAATTATAAGTAATTTTGAATCATTTGTAATTAATATTTAAAAAAACTCATACCTCATATGAAATATAACATAGAAGACCAGTTGGACAAAGTAAAAAATGGATCAGACATTCTCCAACACCAGTGATATCCACAGTAGGAAATGGTAGTAGATCATTAAGATCTATAATATCAAGTACCAATAATCTAACTTGACCCATCTGTATAGGCTGATGATGTACCGAGTCCCCCAAAAAATGCACCTATCCTAACACAAAAATATGTACATGAGGATCTCCAACAAACAACTCACAATATAAGGCTTGATCCGAGCAAGGAGGTGGAGGCTCAAATTAAGCAGATGGGGCAGGGTAGTCTTGGTGAGCAGGATGAGAAGGCAAAAAAATGAAAAAGGTATATTAGTGTTTATAATTTATAAAATAGAAAAATTGATGAAAATAAAATAATATACCTTGAAAGGCTGCGCAGATGGGGCAAGGTAAGCAGATGGGGTAGGGTAGTCTAGGTGAGTAGGCTGAGAAGGCAGAAAAATAAAAAAGGTATTTAGTGTTTATAATTTATAAAATAGAAAAATTGATGAAAATAAAATAATATACCTCGAAAGGCTGCACAGACGGGGCAGGTTAAGCAGATGGGGCAGGGTAGTCTGGGTGAGTAGGCTGAGAAGACAAAAAAATAAAAAAGGTATATTAGTGTTTATAATTTATAAAATAGAAAAATTGATGAAAATAAAATAATATACCTCAAAAGGCTGCGCATACGGGGCAAGGTAAGTAGATGGGGCAGGGTAGTCTGGGTGAGTAGGCTGAGAAGGTTGAAAAATGAAAAAGTTATATTAGTGTTTATAATTTATAAAATAGAAAAATTGATGACATATAAATAATATACCTGGGAAGGCTGCGCAGACGGGGCATGGTAAGCAGATGGGGTAGGGTAGTCCCGGTGAGGAGACTGGGAAGGCTGAAAAATGAAAAAGTTATATTAGTGATTATAATTTATAAAATAAAAAAATTGATGGAAAATAAATAATATACCTGAGAAGACTTCACAAACTTTAACTTTCTTTCCAAGTGTTCTAACAAAACCTTCTGCACTACTGCTTGAATTTGATCACCCATTGACTGTTTCATATCTTTCAGCTCTTCTTTTAAGGATTCTATCTCTGGGTCTTTTGATTGCTTACTCTTACCAAAAACCTTCCTAATACTAACACCTGACTGATATCCTCTAACACGGCCGGGGTGTTATGCCTTTCCCAAATCAATGGCTAGGATATACATCCTACACTCAAGGATAAAGGAGCCCTATGTCTCTTGCTCCTGAAGTTCATCCTGAAATGAAAAATAAAAAAGTTATATTAGTTTTTATAATTTATAAAATAGAAAAATTGTTAATAAATAAATAATATTTACTTAAAATTCTATCAGATACTTGCTTAGCTTCCTCTATATTATATTGTTCATTTTTCCTTCTTCTTTCTCATTTCCATTTCTCATGGAAAGTGGGAGGAGATGGAGGACCAAACTGGACCTCTTCTGAACCACTGCTTGATCGAGCTCTTAATGCTTTAAATTTTTCTTCAATCATTTTCTGCTCCAAATATGAACAACCTCCATGTGATAAAGTATGAGGGTATACATTTTTCAATTGGATCTTCTAATGAGATCTCATGGAGTCATATTATATAAAAATAAACTACTAAGTAATAAGAATAATATATCATAAATTTTCAAATATAAAATAATTATCATACTTGGAATATTTCTTCCTGACGACTTTCAACAAATTGCTTCCATGTATCTTCATCTATAAACGGATACTTAAGGCATGAGATATCAAACCTTCTCTTTCCAAAAACATAATTTTTTTATCAGTTTTGTTTTAAAATCTCTCAATCGAACTACTGATAAAGAGATATGTCTTTTCTTAATTTCTTTGGTTTCCTCAAAATTGAATGTCATATTTAATTGAATAAATTAAATATGTAATTTAAAATATATAATATTCAAAAAATGAGATAAAATAAATCAATTAAGATATTTTATCGTCATGAAACTCCCAAAGCTGTTGCTTCGCCGTCCTATCCACTGACTTCCAATTAGGATATAAAATATGGCTCTACATCGCTATATAACTGAAAAACTGATCTGTAGATGGACCAACTACATTATTATCATCATTAAAATGGATGTGTACTCTGTCATCATCACGAGAAAGTGATAGTTTTGGTAAACGTTTAATACCATGTTTACCAACTTGAGAAATTGATTTTTTAGTTGTAATAGAATAAGTCGCCTCTACCGAGGATGCATCCGTAGTCCTATGATTTTTTTGTAAATTAATAGTTTTATTTAATTAAATAATTATATTAATGAATATATAATAATATGTCAAAATAGATATACCTCGGTAACTACTTCTCTCTATCTGTATCTGACATTTCTAATAGAAAGTGTAATGAAAATTTTTGTACCTGCATATCATTAGAAAACTGAATAATTAGAAACAAGGAAGACAAAAATAAGTAAGTAAATAAAGCAGCATGCATTTGTAAGTTTCAAAAAAGGAAAAAAAATATAAATATTTTCCAAAAAAATTATGAGACTAATTTATTGTTTTCTCACATGCCTTAATCATGATCATTACGTACTGCATGAACTATGTCTATCTAATACTCATTGTAATCATCTGGAAATTGTGTAATATATGAATAAGGCTCATGTAAATCACTAACATCATCAACATCATCCTCATCACCAAAATGGTATCTTTTTCCTTGTAAATCAACTAACCGATGATCATTCAATGGATCAATGACATAAAATACTTGTTTTCCATGTGTCACCATGATAAATAGTTCCTCGTTGTAATTAAATATTTTCAAATCAACCAGTTTAAACCCATATTCATCATGTTTCACACCACTATTACTATCAACCCAATTACACTTAAAAAAAGTGACTCGAAATTTAATATAATCAATTTTCCATATGTCTTCAAGAACTCTAAAATATGATGTTGATTCAGAAATTGGGTTTTTATCTTTGGCACTCGAAAAATGCATTGCTTCAGTGAAAACCATCACACCACTATTCTGAATGGTACTCTTGTCATCCAGTTTTTTTGTATAAAATGTGTAGCCATTAATATCAAAACCAGACCATGTGATCAAATTAAGTGATGGTCCCCCTGCTAACCACTTCAATGTTTTTGATGCAGATATATCTGGGGTGACTTTCTCTTTAAATCATGAAAAAAATGTCTTCTTATGCTCAATCATCAACCATTTTTCATTTCTTCTCTGACATCATAACTTTTTTTTAAGAAAGTGAGGGGTGAACCCATTTTATTGAACAAAGAAATACTCCTTTTGAATATTGGGAAAAGAAGGAACCCATTACAAGAACCAAATGAGAACAAAAAGAAAACCAAAGGGCACAAGGCCTTACATGGACCCAAATGCCAAAAAGAAACACACATCAAAATAAGAACCAGCCAAGAGTATTTCCCCCCCTATTAGAACCTATAATATGTGAGGATATATATGATTAAACCTCATCTATGTTGTTCAAAATGTATAAATGTGCATGCCTCACTTCATCATGTCGAATGAAATTTACCTTTAAGCCTCGAACCCCTCTACCTTCACTATCAACTATCATATGTCGAGATATAGGGAGACCAATATGCTCCACCTCATACAAATAATTAGTACAGAACTCAATCATATCTTTTGATATATATTTTTGAACAATAGAGGCATCTGGTCGATAAGGATTTTTAATATATCCTTTTAAAATTTTCATATATCTTTCAAAAGGATACATCCATCTTAAATAAACAGGCCCACATATTCTTATCTCATGCACCAAATGAATCAGCAGATGAACTATTATATCAAAAAAAGATGGTGGGAAATACATTTCTAGTTGAAAAAGAATAATATTTGATTCATTCTACAACGCATCTAATAAATTTGGATCAAAGACTTTGCTATAAATGGATTTGAAGAAATTACATAACCTGATGATAGCCTTTCTGACAGCTATCGGCAATATACCACACACTGCTACTGGTATAAGTTGTTGCATCAACACATGACAATCATGATATTTTATACCTATTAATTTAATATCATTCAATGAAACTAAATTATTTACATTTGAAGAAAAACCATTGGGTACTTTAATACCATGAAGACACTGAAAAAAATTCATCTTTTCAATCTTGCTTATTGTGTGACAAGCCAAAGGTAAATATGTTTTGTTTCCTTTCATAGTGGGAGCTAACTCCAAATGTATTCTCATTAATATCAAGTCCAATCTAGCATGAAATCCATCTTTTTTCTTTCCTTTTATGTCTAAAAAAGTTCCAATCAAACTATCACATATGTATTTCTCAACATGCATAACATCAACATTATGTTTTATCTCTAAAAATATCCAATAAGGTAGTTTGAAAATAATATACTTCTTCTTCTAGATATTTCTTTGAAAACCATAACTTCTTCTCTTTCCAAATGTCAAATAAATATCTTTCACCCTATCATAATATTCTTCAGCTGACAATGGTCGAGGGGGAATGTTGTATTCTTTTAAACCATTACATGCTTTTTTCAATCTATGATAAGGATGATAAATTCGCAAAAATCTTCGATGTCCCATGTAAACTGTCTTTATTCCATTCTACAATTGATAATATGAAGTTTATTCTTCACAAATTGGACATACTTTATGTCCCTTAATACTATATCTAGATAATTTTCCATATACAGGAAATTCATTTATAGTGAACATTATCATATCACGCAAAAGAAAATATTCTTTCTTGTATGCATCGAAAACTTTAACACCTTCCTCCCATAGAAGTTTTAAAACATCAATCAATGGTGAAAGATAAACATCAATATCATTTTCTTATTGTTTTGGTCCAGAAATCATCAAGCTCATCATAAAATATTTTTTCTTCATACATAGATGTGAGTACAAGTTGTAAAATACCAGAAAAATAGGCTATAAACTATGTTGGCTACTGAGGCTCCGATATGGATTCATTCCATCAGTACACAATCCCATTCTGTGATTTCTAACTTCACTTCCAAAATCATGATTTTTTTATCAAAACTCTTCCACTGTGGTGAATCGGTAGGGTAACGTAAGTTACCATCAGATATGTGATCATATGAATGCCATCTTAGCCTTTTTGAATCAATTGAATTTGTAAATAAATGCTTCAAACGAGGAATTATTGGAAGGTAGAAAATTTCTTTAGTAGGAGTTTTGATTCTGGTACCTAAAAATGGATCAGAATTGAATTATCAGAATTGTATGAAAAAAGTATTGGATGATATCATTGGAAAGTAAAAAATTGATTTTTCATGATGTTATATGACATCACATGAGAATGAATCTGAGTTGACTTTACCATCTATCTTATAGCGTGATGTCCCACATGTAGTACAACTTGATAAATATTCATTTTCTTTCCTATACAGTACACAATCATTGGGGAAAGCATGTATCCTTTTATACCCCAATCCCATTGGGCATAATATTTTCTTCGCCTTATAATTGGAATCTAGAAGCTCATTGCCTTCTGGAAGTAGCTCTTTTAAAAGATCAAGTAAGCTGGATAAACTTTTATCACTCCATCCATTTTTTGCTTTTAAGTTAACTAATCTCAAAACTACTAATAACACTGTATATTTACTACAACCTGGGAATAATGGTTTCTCAGAATCTCTATACAATCATTCAACAGTTGGTGTTTTTTCGATGGTTTCAACACCTAAATAATGAATTAATTATTCGATACGATCCTCTACCTCATTATGAATATTCTCATCAACGTTGGATGTTGAATTTTCAGTTCTTTCACCATGACAGATCCAAAGTGTATAATTAAGGATAAAACCATAACAAATGAGATGATCCTTGACTTCTATGGATTTTAACTTTCTCATATTGACACACTTCACACATGGACAGAAAATCAAATCAATGTTTTGAATTTTGCGTTTAGAAAATTCCAAAAAATCATCAACTCCTTTTTCATATTCACTAGTGGTTCTTCGTAAATGAATCCAATTACGATCCATTAAATACCTTATATCACAATATAATTGGTGAATATATTAAAACATACAAACATTTAAATATATATCAGATAAATTGTAAACAAAAATAAATTTAATAAAATCTATTGATAATCAGATAGAAAACATCAGATATGAAACACATTTATGATCTATTGAATGTGTTATTTCAGATACTAACATGCCTGTGATTTTCTTAGACTGTAGAGGCACATCTATTTGGGATTGTAAAATGATGTGGGGGTGGGTACCAGTGTTTGATTATAATTCTCACATGTGTTAGGTGTGGTAAGTTGGAGTCAATGTAAAAAGATGAAATTTGTTGATAGGATATTTAAGAATGTTTGTTGATAGAATATTGAACCATGTCCCAACACATTTAAAATAAAATATAAAATAATAATTGAAGAAAATAAATAACAAAATTAAATTATAAATAATTTATCTACAAAATTAAAAAACAACTTACAAAATTTGAAGTTTAACCTGAATAGAGACCCTAAATCCAAACTTTGTTCGTATAATGACTTGTAAAAACAAACACTACAAAATCTATACCAACATTGATGATAAAAACAAAAAATAATAATAAAAAACAACTAAAATCAAAACAAAATTAAAAATTGCACAAAATAGGGTTACAGAAAAAGAAATAAACCGTGGAAGATAAATCAAGGGAGGATAACAAAGAACACAAATTGAAAAACATGAAAATGGAAGAAAACCATTAACAATGGTCATCAAGGATCACAAATATGGCTTTGAAGTCATCGCGAGTCAAGAGCGTCACCGAGGGTTTCGATTTTGAAGATCCAAGAAAAATGAGGGTTTCGCGATCCTGACATTTTTTAAAAGACTTTCAGCATTGCTTTTCGCCAAAAATAATGCCGAAAATAAAAAAAACTTTTAGGCATCGTTTTGGTAAAAACCAACGCCGAAAGTCTTCATTTATTTGATTTCAACATCAGTTTTTGGGAAAACTGATGCCTAAAATTAATAATATGGTTTCAGTTTTCTCTCAAACTGATGCCAAAAGATTTTTTTTTTGATTTTTGGCATTGGTTTTCTCTAAAACCGACTCAAAAACCTTTTTATTTATTTTTCACGTCATTTTTAACAAAAAAAACGTGAAAAATCATCAATAAATGGGTTTTATCATCGATTTTACTGAAAACCGACACCAATAAGTTCCCTCACATACTATTGGCATTGGTTTATACAAAACCGATGTTATTACATCGACGTTAAATCCCGTATTTCCACTAGGGTTTGTACTATTTTGATTATACTTCCATGGATTTGATATGATATGTGATGATTTCTTTTATCTGTTTTGAAAATATATATACAATGAGATATGTGGATTTGAAATGATTTGAAATTAATTTACCCAATTTATTTGGAAATGTGGAAAAAGGGGAAATTAATTTTTTTCCCATAATTTTGATATAAAAATTGTTAAATTATTGTCATTCCTTATTTTCTTTAAATTTGATCATTTTTAGATTATTGTTTAGATAATTGACATGGAACACCTGGGTGAGACCCTACTCATCCTGTTAGCATACACCATGTATACCCCTTCAACGATGCATAAACGTGGTAATGTATTTCGATGTAGGGAATGGAAAGGAACCACACTGAGGTGGTTTGGTTTTATATCAGCTAATTTAAGCAGTTGATGGGAGTTTTCCCACACTATCACTTGGAGTAGTTGGTTTTCCTATTTTGGTAGTCCTTTGTGGTTGGACCTATACTTGGATATTTTTTATACTCTTAAGTTGTTTGGTTTCTACTATTTATTTTCAATTATGTAATATATTATATTTTCTGATGTTTTCTCTATTGTATATATGTTCCATGTTGTTGCTTTGGGTTGGGAGAAATCATTCCCTCTGGTTGTTGTTTGATTCCTAGGTGCTAGTCACCGGCCTGTGGGGATAAGGAATTCCCTTTGGGTATGTGATGGGTTGGTTTAGATATTATTTTAAGAGGGTATTCAGGTTCGTTCATTACAGTTTGGTATCATAGGTGATATTTCCTCAATATTCCTTGTCTTGGGATGTTTAGTAGACTGGAGATAGAATTTTTGGGACTTGAGAGGTATGTTTCGATGAGTTCCTGAATAACTCTTGTCATGATGATACTCATGTTACCATGGGATGTTGGGATGTGTGTCTCATATTTTGATTTCTTGATGTTAATATCAATTTTTTACTTATGGTTTTTCTATTTTGAGCCAAGTTTATTCTGTTTCCTGAACATTTATTCCATTTTGGTGTTAAGTAATATGTCTCCGAGACATGTTCTATGAGTTCCTCAGGAGGGTTCAATTGATGATCCTCAAGGAAATCCTTCAATGGATATGAGATTTATAAATTCTATCATGTGGGTAGTTTGTGCTATCAAACGGAATGTTCCACAAGTTCAGAATGTAATCATTGAGGTATAACTAGGAGATGTGGGATAAAGAGATAAATCATGAGAGTTCTTGTGTGAGAAACCACCATCCATTAAAGGTATGAATAAAACTTAGGATGTGGAGGATTGAATTTAGAATATTGATTAGATCTTTAAATTCTTGGATACACCTGAGAGTATCATGGTAAAGTGTGTAGTGTTCATGCTTGAGGGTCCAAGAAAGCATTTGTGGGATTCTATGGTATATACAGATGGGCATATGGTCTTGGATTGGAAGGGTTTCAAGACTCACTTCTTCCATAAGTTTTATCCATAGTCACTGATGATATAAAAGTCTCTAGTGTTATTCTATTTACAGTAGGGAGATCATTTGGTGTCAGTGTATACCAATCAATTTGCTGAGTTAGTTCATTTTTCACTAGAGTTTGTGAATAATTACCAGCTGAAATCTTAAAAGTACCTGTAGGTTTTTTGATTGTATTTCTTATTATAGGTGTTTATACTGAATATTTAAACCTATTTGGAGATATTGGATATAGATATGATAGTAGAATTGAATATTTAAATCAAGGTTGTATATTTTTCTCCTTCTCTTCCACCTAGTGGTAGATTCAGTGGCATGTCAGGGACAAAGAGGAAGTAGGAGGATCATCACAAGAGTGGTGAAGGTGGTTCTCAACAAAATGACTCTTCAAAACCTCCAATTAAAATTATTAGTGTGCCTATAACTTTCTATCAGTGTGAAAATGTTGGACACACTAGGCATTCATGTCCTTCACCTGTAAAGATGTGCAACAGTTTTGGATGATATGATTATCTGCAACATTTATGTCAGGATATGTATTCTCCTCGATATGGTTAGAGATAATTAGATCTAAAGGATACTATGGGGTATTCAAATGCTTCAAATACTACCAGGCTCTATCTACATGTCTCAGGAGTGAATCACTATCATAAAGTAGATGAGTTTCCAGCTGAGGTATATGTGGGTCATGTAATAGTGAGAGGTACCCTCTTTATTTCATCTTCAATAACAATTTATTTATTTTATATGGGTGTTACACACTCGTTTATCTCTCTCCATTTTATTGACATTATTAACCATCCAAAAGGTCTCATTTCCTTTGTTATGGAGTTAGAGAAACCTCTTGGGAAGAGGAAAGAGTAGGGGTTTCTATGTCCTTGTGTGCTATCGATAGCTGATACAGAGTTAGTGTTGGATTTTCTTGTTCTCTATCTATATTTGTTTGATTTCATCATCAAGATGGATTATATTATTGATCATTGAGCTGAGGTTGACTATTATGACTAAGGCGTCTCATTTATTATGGCCAATAAGATATCATGGGTGTTTCAGGGATAGTAAGATTTGAGGTCTGGTCACGCAGGACCTTCCTGAACAGAGATCAATAGTTTTTTTGCCTATAGTAGTAGTTGTTCCCAATGGAATCTCTTCTATTATTGATATTCCAATTATTGTTTGGTACTTTCTTGATGTTTTCCAGGATAAATTATTTAGGATTCCTCCAGATAGTTAGGTAGATTTTATGACTGAATTGGTGCCATGGACATAAAAAATATCGATACCTTTTTATCATATAACACCAACAGAGTTAAAAGAGCTCAAGATTCAGTTGAACAACCTGATGGAAAAGAGTTTTTTTCTCCCTAGTGTTTCTCCTTGAGCAACCCCAGTACTATTTTCTAATAAGGTATATGGTTTACTTCAATTGTGTGTGAAATATTAGTAGTTTAACAGAGTAATAATTAATAACATGTATCCTTTTCCTCATGTGGATGATTTATTTAATTATTCAAAGGGAGAAAAGTGGTTTTTGAATATTGATCTTTGGTTATGTTATCATCAACTCAGAGTTTGAGATTTTGATATACTGAAGACAACTTTCAAGATCAGGTATGACCATTACGAATATCTTGTGATGCGATTTGGTCTGACTAACACTCTTGTAGTTTTTATGGATTTGATGAATCAGATATTCTCTTATTATCTTGAAACTTTTTTAGTAGTGTTCTTAGATGATATTTTGGTTTAATCGAGACCTGAATGCTAGCACAAGCACTGTCTGAGTTTGGTTTTGTAAATCTTGAGAAGTCACCATTTGTATATAAAGATTTAAAAATGAAACTTATGGATTCAAGAAGGTAAATTCTTAGGGAACATGATTTCTAAGCATGGGTTATTAGTTGATCCTAAGAAGGTAAAGAAAATCTTGTTATAGGAATATCCATGGAATTTCATTGATATTTATAGCATCCTTAGTATTGATGGATACTATAGACATTTCATCAAGTATTTATAAAAGTTTTCATCACCTTTGAATGATCTTACTTGGAAAGGGGTGAAATTCATATGGGATGCAAGTTGTTAGGATTATTTCTATGATCTAAAAATACTTCTAAAATCATCTCCTATTCTGATCTTACCTAAGACCGGTATGAAGTATGTGGTTTTCTGTGATTCTTTTAGTGCTGGCTTAGGTTGTCTGCTTATGTAGGATGATCATGTGGTATCTTATGGATTTTTTCATCTTTGACTACATGATAATAATTACCCCAATCATGATTTAAAACTTTCCATAGTTCTATACACATTTAAGTATTGAAAAAATTATATTTTTAGGGAAACGTTCATAGCCTTTTCTGACCATAAGAGTTTAATCTATATCTTTTCATATAAAGACTTGAATCTTAGATAGAGGCTATGGGTGTAATACCTTCAAATGTTTGACTTTGATATCACCCACACCCTAAGGAAGGGGAATGTCGTTGTATATTATATTAGTAGGAAATTTCTATTGCAAGCTATTTTTGAATCGAAGGAGGAGTGTAACCTTATGTGGATTTTTAATCAGTTGTATCTAAATGGTCAAGAGGAAATTTCAGTTATGGTTATAAAAAGTGTTCAACTATCATTATCTCTATTTGAATCTATTATTTAGAGTCAGCATGAAGATGTTGAGTTTAGAGAAACTCAAGAAACCCTATAGAGTGGGGAGACCATTTCTGGTTGGTCTCTCTCTTCAAATGGTATTTTATGTTTTGGGGATTGGTTTTTTATCCCAGTATCTATGAGGAGTTTAGTTTTGATTGATTTTTATAGTTATTCATGGTATATTCATCTGAGAATTATTAAGATGTATTATGACATGAGATTGTGATTCTGATGGTTGGGTATGAAGCATGGCATTTCTGATTATGTGTCTCACTGTTACACCTTCCATCAGATAAAGGTAAAGAATTTGAAACCTTCTAGTTTACTCTATCCTCTTCTGGTAATGGTTTGGAAATTGTACAAGGTATCTATGATCTTTGTTTTTAGATTACCATGTAAACCCTGAGGGATGAATTCTATATGGGTGGTGATTGATCGGTTGAAAAGTTATCTCATTTTATTTTGATCAAAGAAACCACAAAAGTGTAAGATCTGGGTAAGATGTATGTGTAGTAATTTATGATGATACACATGGTTCCTTTTACCATTGTTTTATATAAGTATCCTAGGTTTACTTCAAGGTTCTAGAGGAGTCTCTAGGAGGGTATGGGGACTTAGTTGAGATTGAGTACAACTTATCATCCACAGACATATGATCATAAGGAGTGCACTATTCACATTTTTAAGGATATAATTTGTACCTATGTCTTAGATTTTGATGGATTGTAGGATTTCCATCTAGGTTTTGTTGAGTTTTCTTATGAAAATAGTTTTCATTCATCAATAATAATGGCTCATTTCGAGGTTTTTTATAGTTTCCCGTGAAGATCACCTATTTGTTGGGAAGAGGTGGGTGAAGCTTCTTTGGTGGGGCTGAGTCTTATTCAGGAGATGTCTATGAGGATTTAGGATATACATCAGTGTCTAATTATGACACAAATCTATTATAAGTATTATGTAGATCAATGAAATATTCCATTGGAGTTTTCCATAGGTGACTGGGTTTTCTTAAAAGTTTCTCATTAGTCAGGTCACTATCAGCTTGGAAAATAAGTAAAGTTGGCTCTAAGATTTGTTGGACCATTTGAGGTCACTAAGAATCTTGGGAAGGAATCCTATAAGTTGGTAGTTCCAGTTCAATTAACTATAATTCATAATATTTTTCACATATCATAGCTCAAGAAATATCATCCTGATCCCTATCATGTTTTGAGTTGGGGGGAGATTTAGTTAGAGTTAGATGTTTTTGTTATTGAGCAACCAGTTGAGATCATTGACTTTAAAGTGAAATTCATGCATGAGAAGTCTATTATGTTGGTTAGAGTGTTATGGAATCATAGATTAGATTCCCAATAGAGTTGGGAACATGAGTTATTGATGAGGGAGTAGTGGCCACACCTCTTTACCAGACTTCATTCTTCCACATGACTTTCTAAGGATGGAAAGTCTTATAGTGGGAATTTTGTATATATCATGACCACTTTTAGGTATTTTACATATCTTTTCTTGTTTTCCTCTTAAATTGGGTGTTTCTAGGGACTCTCTAGGATATAGAACATTTTCTAAGAAAAATGACCTAAAGTTCAGGGACATATGTTGTTTGAATTAATAGAGTCTAGGTATAAACGTGTTAATAGATTTTTGGGGATCTCCCCAAGTTTATAGAATGATTGAGTTGGTTTGAGGTTTTTTTAAAGAATCTGTAGTTTTTGTAGTCTATAGGAGAAATAAATTCCGTGTAATGGGAGTACATCACATGAAAGTTCTGTAGGGTAGATTCCATGAACCTGGTACATAGAGTGAAATGACTACATGTCGTGTAATGGTTACATGATGTGTAATGTTAAAATAATGGGTTTTAATAAAAAGGTGATGAGTTTTTAGTTCAATTTACGATCAAGTATTACATGAAGTGTAAAGGGATTACATGACATGTAAATTTCACAGAAAAGGATTTTAGGATGCTATATCGGTTTATTATTATTTTATTCTTCTGTATCCCTCCTTTTTCTTGACCTAGGGATTTCTACAGTAACTTTGGGAGCCTCTTTTTGATCCATATTGATTAATTTTACATTGTATCATTAGGGAAGTTGTGTTATATATATCTGATAATAGATCCTTTATTATTCTCCATTGCCTTTGATCACAGTAGCACCACTGCATTGTGCTATTTGTTTTGTTGATCCATGGTGATGTTTCTTTTTTATTATCTATAGATCCATTGTCCGATCTTGTTTTGGGGACCAATCCTTGTTAGTTGTGGTGTGGTGGGTTTTCATTCTTGAGGGAATCCATTATTGTTGTTGGTTTCTTCCATGTGGTGGATTTATTTGTGGGTGTGTACGACTTGAGTTTTTAGGTAGGTGGTTCCATCTCTAGCCTTTTTTTGGAAAACTACATTAATCCTATTTTTGATAAATTATTTTATTAAATGAAATGTAATTATATGGATGTTTTTTTTGTGTGTGTGTAACTTTTTTTTTATAAAATATGATTTTAATCTAGTTTTGGTAAATGGAAAATGGTTTTCAAAGAATTATGAAATAGTTTTCAGAACATGGTTTGATAGAAATATTTTGATGAATTGGTTTGGAAAATAGAGAACATGAGAATCCTTGAGTACTTAAGTTTAAGGTTTAGTAATAGGTCTCTACCAATGTTGGGGGGTTTTTCTCACGAGACTTTCATTTACTCCCTAGGCCTTTTGTTCTAGGGACTTATTAGACCTATTGGGAGGTTCACTTGATGGGGTGTTTCTCCACTCTCTAGAGTCGATTCATATGTATAGTGGCTTGATATTTATGCAATTATCTATGTTAGGTATGATTTCCTAGCTATTTTGATCTACTGGGATCCTTGGAATATTATTACCTATACTTCTTAGCTGATTTGGTCTTCTTTTGGTTTATACCATTTTGATTTTACTACCATAGATTTGATATGATATGTGATGCATGATTTGATTTGTTTTTATAGGATATATCTACTAAGATATATGTATTTGAAATGATTTGAAACCAATTTACCTACTTTATTTGGAAATGTGGAAAAAGGGGAAATTAAATTGTTTTGACATACTTTTGATCTAAAAAATGTTAAACTATTATCATGCCTTGTTTCCTTTAAAGTTGAGAATTATTGTATTATTGTTTAGATACTTGATATGGAACACCTAGGTGAGTCCCTATTGATCCTGTTATAACAAACCCTATGTACCCCTTTGATGGTGCATAGACCTGGTTATGTCTTTCAATGGAGGGAAAGGCAAGGCACCATAATGAGGTGATGAGGTTTTTTGTCAACTGAGTTGAGTAGTTGGTGGTGAAATTGTGGAAGTATACCCACGCCATCTCATAAAGTAGTTGGTTTTCCTATTTTTTCAATCCTTTGTGGTTGGAATTGTACTTAGAGATTGTTTCTACTCTTGAGTTTTATGGTTTCCTCTGTTTGTTTCCAGTTATGGAATATATTTATATTTTTCATTGTTGTATCTGCTATATATATGTTCAATTTTGTTACTTCATGTTGGGATAAATTCTTCCCTTTGGTTGTTGTTTGATGCTCAGGTGTTAGTCTCCAACCCCTAGGGATCAGGAATGTACTTTGGTTATATGATGGGTTGGGTAGGGTACCCGTTTGAGGGGGTATTTGAGCTGGTTCATTACAACCCTAATCACCAACTATCTAGATAAAAAAAGTTTAATATATGGATGAAAAAATTATTTTTTTAATAAATGTGTAATATGGGGTAGAATATAAGAATATGGTACCTAGAACAACCTTAGACCCTATTATTGTTGGAAGATTCATTGCGTGTAGTTATCTGTATCCCGCACCGCCACATATTCACCCCTGATTAATTTCACAACCTCATATACACTAAAATTGAGGTCTTTAAGGTCATGGGATATCTCTAGGATATCCTTTTTGTGTTATATTCTGTATCAATAATCTAAACCCTTGATAGTATAGTTGTTGATGATAAGATCGATGAGGAAACTACTATTGATGCTATATCTAAAACTGGAGGGGTCCATCTATTGTCATAATCTCAGCTCCACACAGACCAATAAGGACAAATAGATACATATAATGGAAATTTACCCATTCTCCATATAAATAATACATAACACCCTAGTTCCCAAAAAAATTATATGAATTACCATCTCTAAATAATTGATAAGAAGAAGGTTTGTGGTGACTTTTCATGTGTCAAAACCTTAACTATGTTGAAGACTAAGAGCTCCTATTTGTCGTTCCATTCCAAGGGTTGTTCTATTTCTTAAATTTTAAAGTGAATCCATCCTATAAATATCTTTCTCAGTCACTTTATCCTTCGTAAGAACCTTGATATAGGTCAAAAATGTAAAAGGGATAATTTGATGTTGAATATTTGGATATAGAGCCTCATAAAAATGTCGATTTCTCACCTCATAATATGGAATAAGGTTAGGGGAATAACATAGGTGGTTCATGAATCTAGCTCTAAATTTTCACACACTAGTTATCTCCCATCAAATCAAAAGTTTCTCCTTTCATCATAATTCCTTCAAAATTATAGATAAAAACTTGGTCTGAAATTGACTCATAAACTTATCCCTTATAACCTTAGACTCATCATGATCATTAAGATAATGGATCCAAAAATTCTAATTCATTCCTAAAAAAACTAACTAATAAAAAAATCAAATGTTCCATCCTTATAAAAATCAACCCCAAATTAATCTTAATCTTCTCTAGCCACCACTCTCTCTCTTAATCAAATATAGGCCATTCATACCTTGGAACACCCTATCACTAAAACTCATGAAATTTATCCCTCCATTAATCATCCTACTAAGTATTAAATTTCCAATAATTGAAAAAAACATATTGACTCACCTCACTAGCTTGAACAACACGAGGTTGACATCTTCCAGCCATGTATACAGGTACAAAAAAACTTATAATCCCATGACATGAAATCAAATTCAAAATCCATTAAAATAATTCATTTTAATTTCCCTAGAAATTTTCCAGATTTAAAAATAGGCATAAAAAAAGATGATTCATGTGCCACACCTATGTTGTTGCCCCATGATCAATACACTCTTGATTAAGCATGTTTAGTTGACTATCAAAGTACTTAAATCGAATCATAGGTTTCAACTATGTTTTAGTAGGTATCCCTAACCTACTTCACATGTTAATATCAAATGATATCATTTCCCTATTGAACTAATTCATTCCTCACCAGTGCCTACTCCAAACTCTATAAAAAAGAAACACTATTTCTAATACCACTCTTTTATATTCAAATCCACTAGAATCCCTCTTAGGCTAGTAGGGATGTTGAGTGTGAGCCTCAGATCCAGTCTCCAATAAGCCATAAGTTAGTGAATAGTACCAAGGGTATATGAAATAAAAAATGGGAGACATAACCCTCTTTAATCCTAGTAATGTAAAGAACCCCCCTGATCAACACTAATATCTCAAATGAAATAAAACCAGTATCTAAAAAATTATTTTAAATTACATGTAATTTAATAAAACCGAAATAATTCTAAAAACAATACTAAATAAATTAGATCCTAAGGAAATAATGACTCCTCTAATGTTAGTTGGTCACCATTTTATGATCTAGTAAAGTTCAAACCCTTCTCCAACACTTTCCTAAAAATATGTAGAAAAAGTATATAAATACGGGGATGAGAATAAAAGTATAATAATTAGGCTTCTATCTCATGTCAATGTATAAAAATTGTACTAAATCTTTAATGAATAAATAGTGAAACTGACTCATGTATTATCCTCGAGGTATATGAATTTCCATCTTAAAATAGGATTACTCTCCAAATATTTATACAATAGAAGTATAGTAAGTCAAGAAAATATATAAAATGAGCAAATCCACACCTATTTTCCCACTAAACTAGAAATCCTCACATCCCAATGAAATACGTTTTGATACTTCTATCCCTTCCAATATCTATATACCACAACCATATACTACAACTATATACCACATTTAAGACCACAATATATCACAACCACTACCACTACCATGATTAGATGCAAGAGTGGGAGTGGGGGAGTATTCAACCATCCATTCCCACCAAATTTTAGATTTTGGGGGTTTACCTAGTATATAATGACCTTCATATTTCATGTTAGAATTTTTCCTTAATTTATTTCATTTACTTGATAATATAGTGTTAGTTTATGTTTAAGAAGGATGAGATGATTATGGAGAGAAGGGGAGTAAATGACAAAGTTTTTAGGTGCAGGTACTATACTAGGTACCTAGTAGAGGGGAACTAGGTACCTAATGGTATCTGTTATGCTGTAGTGGATAATGATATATCCACCATGTACTCAGTGGATTTTTTCCATGTACCTAGTAAAATTCAAGGTGTTTTTTTAAAATGAAGGGTAAATTTTTTGTTTCAACTTACAATTTTAACCCATACGACCCTTTAATTCAGGGTTTATAACACATTTACTATTCATATCATTCCCCAATGATATTTTTCTCCATCCACTCCCCCCTAAGTAACATATTTCCATCATTTATCTAGTTTGATGCCAATTTATCACAAGATGTCATCTTTAATGATATTTTTTTAGGGTATTTCTATTTTTTTATTTCTAGTGATAGTAAAGAAATTCTTAATACCTATTTTATTGGTTTTTCATAAATACATTTCATCCTTTAATTTTTATTTAATGAAGTTATTTCAGAAACCAACCTTTGGTGAATCTAATGTGTGACTACCATTTCCATTTCTTAATTTATATTATTTCAACAGATATCGATTTAACCCCTAATTTCCTCTTAACATGACTAATAAAATCTTTAGTAAGGTGAAATTATCTATTCCTTTTAATTAGGTATTTTATTTAACATTTATTTTTGTATATTGAACCTTTTTTACACTCATACTATTATAGTTTATAGGGAAACAACTACATGGGGTAGTGTGAAAATAAAGTTGAAACCATTTTTTCCTAAAGATAAATGATTTTTATTAAAATTAAATTAAAAAATGATTTTAATTTTTATATATAAAGTTTCCATTCTACTGGTTATATTTAACCACATCCCTTTTTACTTTATTTTTGGATTATTATCTATGCATAATTAAAATGACACTATGAAAATGTTTATGAAGACTGTGATATTAATATTATGTATACAAGATGAACAATCATGTTGAATTATTGTTAGTTTAAAAATACTACAGTTAAGGATTAATACAAGTGCCTTAAAACATAAAATAATGGTTATCTTGTGACATATGTATATTCATACCAATGTGATAAAGTGGAAAATTGTATGTGGATTTTTCTCTTGAATTTATTTCAGGCCCGTGATAAGAAGACAACAGTTAGGCATGGTTACACTAACTACAAATAGTTATGGGTACACTAGTTACCCATTAAATTTATGCATATATATATTATAGGATGAGTATCATGATATGTCAACTTTGTTTTGGGATGGGTACCAAGGTTCCTCGAATTTTTTTATAAAACAAAATTCTATATGGGATGGGAATTAATATTCTATAAATTTTATTTATGGACATAGTTACTCTTATTAATATATATATGTGGCTCAGGAATTTGTTCAGTTGTAATAACTAGTGTCATTATGGATTGATAAATTCATGGGGAATTTGAATTTTGATCACTGGAGTAGGCGGTGTGTTGAGAATTAGGATATATAAGAGAATATTAGGAGTTTTTGAATCTCTAGAAGATTTTTTTTCATATTTGGGTGTTTAAGTGGAGTTTGGGAGTTAGTTTCTAGGAGTTAATCTTTGTGCATGAGTTAGTTTTTCTGCTGGTGGTCCATCATGCCATAACTAATGGGGGATATACCTTTATGTATGTGTAAAGGATTGAAAGGAATATACCCTAAACCAATATTTTATATGACATGTTGGTGACTATGTCCTTGAGGATATATTTCCATATAACATAGCATTAAGTAGAAGCTTGAGAATATGTTCCAACCAATGCATCCTTAAGCAATGTCTTGAGAGTATGTTTCTTCCAACATATCCTTAAAAAATAACCTAAGAGTACACTGTCACCAATGTATTATAATATACATAAGATTCATAAGGATACATTGGAAAACTATAGTGATCAAATGATAAATGTTATCATACAAACATTTCTTCCATAGTGGAATCCATTTAAGGAGAATTACATAAGATGTAATAAATAGGGATATTAAGGAATATGATGCAAACATATACTGAGGTATTAACTTGTGAATTATAACACATGAGTTAATATGAAAAATGACCAAGGGGCATCCTCAAGGGAACCATAAGGATCCCTATTACATGTGATGGTAGGGGAATGAGTTATTTATGCTTGGTAGAAACTCCCCGTTTCTATAGATTTCATTATCTCCTTCCTTATCTTAATAAGGTGCACACACATCTTAGGGGTTGGTGGATCCCATTCATATGATGACTGATTGAGACGAAACACATGGATACCTATGTTGGTGGGATGAATTTTAGTTATCACTTTAGTGATCTTGATCAAACCCACTTGAAGGTGTTCAAATAGGCTGTAATATACAAATAAAATACAAGGTATGCATTACATTATCATTTAACATTTATGATTTCAGTTTATCTAAAGCATGATGATCTTGGATTTTTAGTTTCTAATCACTTAAATTACTATGATAAAGTGTTTATCATACCCTTAGAAACCTGGAGATGGTATCCGATGCACCATGTGATTTGATTCTTTGAAATCATTTTTTTTAAAATGAAGAACAATTTTTGAAATTATGTTGAGCATCAATGTAATCTCAAACAGGAACCTTGAAATTATGTTATGTATTTAACATAATCTTAAGAAAATTCACCATGTTATGATTATGTAATGATATAACATGCATTGTATCTTAATAATACGTTATACCAATAATTTAATGTGGATTTAAATCCAGAGAATATATTATATGATAACGTATCCCACATTCACTATAAAAAAATAGAGTATCATAAAATTCCTTCTTAACATTAAGTTGTGAGAAAATATAGTGTAAGAAACTCTACCTCATATTACTCTATGCGACAACGTAATATAGAGTGTGGTACTCACACTATGTTATGAGACAACATAGTGTGGGGATTGACCTTTACAATACATTAGGCTTGATGTATTCTCGAGTATATATTCAAAATCAAAATTAATCAAAATTATTATTTTTTATTTTCTCTTAAAATGAAAGTTTATAAATTATAATTAAATGATATTTTTTCGATTTTATTAATTATAAAAGGTTTAAAATTTAATTAATTATAAAGTGTTTATAATTTATTAATTAAATGTTTTTGAAACATTTATTAATAAATATTCCCTAATATTAAAAGTTAATATTGAATACATTTTTCAATATTATATGGCATACTTTATGACTTAGAAATACAATGTTTGTTTAGAAATAATAAGGGGTAATATATAAATGGTTAATAAATTAAAAAAATAATTCCAAAATATAAGATTATTATATTTAAAAATTATGATTTTTACATAATATTTAAAGTGTTCAAATTAAAGGGCCTTATTTGAGATATTATTCAAACTACATCAAAATTGTTTTTGATGATTTATATGATCAAAGTTTATATAATGTAATGTATGTAGTATTTATCTTATATAAAATGTTTACATAATAAAAATTAAATTATAAAAGGTTTATAATTCATAAAATATCATAAATTTTAACTAATATTCCATTTAATGTATTGTATGAAAAATTTCATATTATGAAATGAATATGAAATGTTTATATTCAATATTATGGAGTGTTCATAATGTTTAACCAATTTATAAAGTGTTTAATTTTTTTATGAATTATCATAGATATTTATTTCATGTTTAAATATTTTAATCATTCATTTATTTAAATGTTATTTTCAGTTGTATACATAGCTATAAAATGTTAATTTTATGGATAGTGTATGATTGAGTTTAATTATTAAATTACTTCTTAGATATTATTACACATACATCTATTTAGTTACATGTTGGGTATGATAAAAAGATTTAATTTCTATCTACCTTGACTTCAGAATGTAATTTAAGTTATTAAATTGAAAATATTTTTTCAACATAGTTTATATATATTAGGTGTTAGATTTATGATGAATTAGATTCTATCTTGAGAAAAGTATTCCTAGGTAGAGGAAATTTGGGTTGAACTTCCCAGTAGCATGGAGGCTTATGCTTTGTTCTATAAAAGTGGGGGTTGGATATATGTGGCTCTAGGGTTACTCATGTGGAAAATTTAAATATCATATATTTCTAAACATTCACATGAAAATTTAATATACCTTATGAATGATATATATTTGGATATGTTTAAATATGTTTTTATTTTATTTTTTGTGTGAGTAACACAAATTGTGAGTTATAAAAAGAGTTGTGCATAAATATGAGTTGTTGAAACTCTAATAAATCAAAAGAGTTTGATTTGTTGATGGTTTAGGTTGAAACTTCATAGTTGTGGCAATAAAAAATAATAGTAGATAGATATTCTTCATTCATAAGAATCTTGAAGTAGGAATAGCTTTGAAGAATTCATTATTGCGAATTATCTTCAGGAAAGAATAGAAATAAACAAGTAGTAGTTCACAATAGTATGAGGTTGAAAATGTATATCTCCAAAGTGTAGAATTTTTTATAAAATAACAAAGTCGATCGTTCTTTGTAGTAGATCTATAAAAATATATTCACATAAATTATGGAGTTTTTAAATTGAAAAAGTATCAAACTTGAATATCGTATATCTATATATATCTTTTCACAAAAATGATCTGATCATATATATATAACAAATTTTTTTTATTTCGGTTGAGAAGATCCAATAATATCACATGTAAGATCATAAATATTCAAATATGAATCATATAGGAGAGTTGTAACATCCCTTAAGAATAATAATGATTTACTCCATTGAATATGGATCTTTTAATCAATCATAATGATCATTTGAATCAGTCACAAGTGATCTTTAAATCGATCTTTATTTCTGTCAATATCATTGCAGAAATATCAGATAGAAATGTAGATTTAAATCTATGTCATTGAATAGTCAAATGTATAGTTCCTTCATAAAGCATCAAAATACCAAACATAGGGTTGACAATGTAGGGTTTAAATACCATATATTTGTTTCCTCAAACTTAGGGTTGATGATCCATATGTTTGTTTCCTCAAATATAGGGTTTATGATCCATATCTTTTTTTCCTCAAATGTAGGGTTCTTTACATACATAGGGTTCCTTAACCATAATTTTTAGATAATATAGGGTTGATGACCCATACATGATATTATGTTCATTCCTTAGGCTATTCTTACCATCATATGGTTCATTCATTACGCTATGCTTACCAATGTAGGGTATGAACAATGTTTCTAGAAAACATTAAAACTCTTTTTGAACACTTCGAAGAATATTTCTTACAGATTAATAACTTGAATATAATTATAGAATAAATATTTAAAATAATATTACTTTTTTGAAATTTACTCAAATTAATATCATTAGTAAAACAAACAAGGGTGTTTGTGGGCATCACAATCAATAAGATTTATAGAGTATTATTGAGACAATACATGCCAAAAAATTTCCCCTTTTGATGATCAAAAAATCCATAAAATATTTTACAAAAAATATAGCATTTTGTAAACACTAAGAAAATAATATTTTTAAATAAAATAATTGAAGTTTTGGAAATTAATTATTTAGATTTAATAGCATTATTTTGATTTCACAATATTATTTCAATTTTTTTTAAATGAGAACGTTGTGTTTACCCAATTTCTCCCTCTTTTTATGATATCAAAATGAAATTATATGAAAATGGATTATAACACATTTAATGTAGCACATAACTATAAGTGAATGTGAAATTATACTGTATGGAAAAATAAGCCGGTGTTATAGCAGTGGAGATGAAAAAACAAAAAAATATAGAAAGTATATAGAGAATATAAAAAATCAATAGAATTTTTATTAAAAAGAGTTTATAAATACACAAGTTATTTTGGATTTGAGGAAAAGGTTTTAAAAAAGAGGGTTGGTATATGGTGAAGAGTTTTGATTAGGAGAGGTTCCTGGTTATATCAAAGCCTGAGAATCTTGAAAAACTTCTTTTAACTATGATATATATCCTTGTAATTGTTCTGAAAGATTTTTATCCATCTACCTTATCAAAATTATTAAATCTCGACTTCAAATTTTCAAAAAAAATCGACTTTTAGAAAGTCATGCATATTTTAACCTATCGGTAGGAACTGAGAAATCTTATCACTGAGCTGATTAAGAACTAGATGGATTCCAGGTTCACTTGAGAATAACTTCTCAAAAATATATTTATAATTCCCCAACAACACTGACAAGGGTGAACTGTTACACTGAATAGATTGAAGTCTATCATTCATGTAAACCATTACCAAAGTGATTACTTGAAATCTTCTGATCAGGTCTGGTGATGTTGGAGGTGTTGAAGTGGAAGATTTGGACTGATTAATGATCCCTTTAATCGATTTAACTATCTTCCCTAATCCCATTTCAAATCTGTAAAATCTATTTTAGAAATAGATTATGATTTCATCTTTCCAAACTGATCAAGCACGACTCTTTTGAAAGTATAAAAATATCTTTTTGAAACAAAATTTTCTCTGAATTCTTGAAACTGATTATGAATAGATTATAATTCCAATATTGGATTAGAATAATTTCTTAAATCTTATAAATATTTCTTGAAAGATTCCAGTTCTTGTCGAAGACTAGAGTTATCCTCCTATACCTTATTGAATTTTATAACCAAGTCTTTTATCTAAATTTTTAGAGAATCAGATGTTCCTTCATCTAGATTCTTTGACTGAGTAGCTACTTCCAAAATAGTTAAATAATTAACTGAAGTCTCTTCATTTGAAAAATAAATTCCATCAAGGATCTATGTCCTCTCTCTAGAAATTGATTCTATTCTTTCTGTGGATTGTACAATAGTAGATACAACCTGAAGCTCAAAAATTTTAGTAGTTTTAGTTACTGATTTTTGAACTTGTTATCCTTCTTGAGAATTTTCTCTTTGTTGACCTGATTTATGGGAAACATGATATTCTTTAATTTTACTTTTATCCCATTGTTCCTCAGAATGATCTATTTCTCCCAAATTCACTGATGGAGTCTTATCACTAGGTCAAAGTGTTTCTCTCTATTGATCCACATGCTGAAGTGATTCTCTTCTTCTTGGACTTTTTAAAAGTTCCTCATGGGATAATTCTCAAGCTTCCCCATCCTAATTTGTTGCGAAATAATAAAGTTTTCTTTTAGTAGGTTGAGAAACACTTTCTATTCTAGATTCTCCAATTTATTCATTTCTTAAATGAATTGACCCTACAAACTTAAGATTTCCTTGATCCCCCCTGAGAAAAATGACTAGATTATTGTTGGTCATCCACACTAACTGACATCATTTTACCTTTATCTATACTCCAAAAGAAACCTAATTTTCTTTGAGTACCGGAATACAGAACTTTGCTGTGGTGACATCTAGTATGAACATCCACTTGGAGAATCTTATTTTTTCAATACAATAGTAGAGAAATAATTTTACCACAGGGATAAAAAACATTTTGGATTTTGAATGGAAGTAGTGATTTAGATAACATATCATATACCTGGGAAAATTCAACTTAATCTCATTGATAAACAAAAACATGATATACGTATCATGGTATAATATCTTTTCTAACTTAGTAGTCCTTGGAGGTATGGATGTATAAATAAACTTGACTAGTACCTTATGGTTGGCCTTGATATCCTTTATAAACATTTTCCTTATATTGGTGGAACTAAAAAGAAATGACATAATATCTCCTAACTTATGGTTATGATTTCCAATTGATCGAAGATTAAAATGGAAAACTCCTTCATGAGGGAATTTTAAAATTTTAGAAATTTCAATTGAGGAGATTGAAAACTACTTATCATTTATTTGCAAAGATATTATATCCTCTGTGTTGGACTCCTCATGTGTTAATCATGTTTTAATGATCACAAATACTATTCCTGTTAATTAATCTCGATCTTTATTGCACATCTTGCTAATGATCTTCAATCTCAATAATAGCTACACATCATGTTTTAATCTTATAAATGTTAATTTCTCTCTTTATTATTTACATGTCTCATGCATGATCATAAATCTCACATATATTATCAAGACTTTATATTTATGATTCAATCTCGTTTACTCTCTAGTGATTAAACTTAATCCATATTATGCATATTACTGTCTAAGTCCAAATTGATATTTGTCTAAGTATGGAGACACTGTGAAGGACTCACCGTGACCCAGACACCATGAAGGACTCACCGTGACCCAGACACCGTGAAGGACTCACCTTGATCCAGACACCGTGAAGGACTCACCGTGAACCAGACACCGTGAAGGAATCACTGTGACCCAGACACCGTGAAGGACTCACCGTGACCTAGACACCGTGAAGGACTCACCGTGACCCAGACACCGTGAAGCTCATACCGTGAACCATCCACCGTGAAGGACACAATGTGAGGGAAAAACCATGTTCTATACACCATGAAGCTCATACCGTGAACCATCCACCGTGAAGAAGACACCGTTTACTTAATCACTGTGACACCGTTTCTTAAGTTTTTGTCAATATTATTTAAATGATGCTAACTGTCATATTTGTTGTTTTTAATGCAATTAATTTTGTTTAATGTTAGTTGTTGGCATGTCAGGAAACCGTATCTCATACCTATGGAAAGAGAATCATTCCTATTTCCAGAACTCGTGGAATATAAGAAATACTGAGATGCAGTACAAGCACACACGTGAAATTGGTGAAGGAAGAAAAGTGCGACGATAAAATAAGAAAAACTTATATACATCCGAGAGCACTGTTCTGAACAAGGAGTTTGCAAGACCTTCAAATAAATCTCATGAGTACAATCCAATTCTACTGAAGAACATACGACGAATCAAGAGATCTTTCTCACTCCTGAAGAAGACAAGCTGAACTACGACACTCTGTTTTTCAACAGAAAAACCAGAGAAGGACTCAGAATCATTCCTGATGAATCCAACGAGTCTAGAACTACATTGATAATCACTAGATCTTTCTAAACTCTCATCTATATTCTCTATGTGATTTATTTATTAACTTTCAAGCAGTGTGGTTTACTCTGTATTTCTTATACACACACTGTCTCTTTCACTGAACTGGAGGATATCAAAATCCTCACTTCAAATCTCTTAACTCTTGTTTATCCACATAAACTATGGAAGAGTTCCCTGTGTGTCCTGGTCTTTGATTTGTTTCCCACGAAGAATACTGGTAGAGGTCCCTGCGTGGCCTGGACAGTTTTTTAAACTGTTGTTAACCCAGATCTAGTGCATGGATCAAATTTATATAAATTTGAGAGGACTAAGTCTCGGCTTGAGACTGAACCTCTTGTTATATATGCTATGCATCTTTAATTTAGGTTTAAATTATACTATATATATCTTATTTATTCCACTGCTATTACTTTGAAATAAAAAACTATTTTGAAGCTACTTTGATAGTTAAATTAGAAAGTGTTTACACTTATTGTAAATCAATAGGTTAGCTTCAAAAGTTAGTTTGACCTTATGGTTAAATTAACTGAGACCTAATAAATCTTTGAGAAGCTAAGTGAACATTTACAATCTGTATAAATTCACTACAATTTAACTTGTTTTATAAATTTGGGGATTTTAAATAGACAATATTTTAAAAGACATTTTAATTGGAACTCAATTTACCCCCTCTTGAGTTTCCACTCTTACCAACACTCTGTTTCCCCAAAGCTAAACTAAATATCCTTATAAAAATGCTTTATTTATAACTCAAAAATAAATTATGTATTTTATTCTTTAAACAAAGATTCCAAACCTTGAAATGTAATATCTTTATTTATTATAAGATTTATATGATACAAATTTTCAAAATAAAAATCCTTTATTTAAAGAATATTCCTGAATAGGACACACTGATGCTTCAGATCACTTAGTTTTGCTTCATATGTTCTCTTTATCTTCTTCATTACTTAGAATATGAAGGTTAAAGGTTTTTAGATTCTAGGGTTTGAAAGAAAAATAAGGGATCTAGTGTTGAAAGGTTTGAAATTGAAGATAAGGAAATATGAAGACTTTTCTGACAGTTTGGTGATTTGGTCTAGTTTCTCGTGCTAATTACATAAGGTTATCATTAAATTTTAATTTTGAAAAAATTTGATTTAAAAAAAAGTCAAAAAAATATGTATTTAAAAAAATAAACAAACGATTACTAAATAAAAATAATTGACAAAGAAATTAACAAAAACAAATTAAATTAAACTAATAAAAATTTATTTAAAATTAAATATCCCTAAAACCCCTACATAAACTCAAAATTTGCAGTGGGAAGTGGTCTAGTAAAACTATCAACTAATTTTAGGATTTCTTAAATAACAATTGTTAGTGTAATGACATTTTATTCTACAATAACAATAGGTATCATTTTTTTAATTGGGCACAAAATAATTTTGTATATTTTTGATTTTTCACCCTTACTTCCTATTCCAAACTTTTATATTTTAATAAAATTATTTCTAAGAATATCATTCATAGTTTTTAGTCCTTTAGTCAAAGTACTAGTAATTCTTCTATAAGATTCTACTTCATCCTGTAATTCTTTAATCCCTTTTTCATGATTAATATAGTTTGATTTAGATGAATTGAAATTTTCAATTAGATATTGATGTTGCTTTAGAATTGTGTCTCTTTCACTTAAACAACATTATGAATATTTTTTAATGATTTATTATTATTTATTAAAGAATCATATTTTTCTTCAAGAATTGAACCATAAGCAACTATTTTACTATTTGAGTAGCTATTAGAGTCAAAGGTAGAAGAGTAATAGGATTTTACCTATTCTTCTTCCTTATCCATAAAGAACATATTTTATTTCAGATTTTGTGGATCATTTTAGGAATCAAAATTTGATGAGTTTATAGAGTCTTCAAATACACTCCTTGTAGCTTTCATGGCTATTTTTTCCTTTATGATCATAATTACCATTCTACTTATATTTCTTTTCTTTCCTCCTTTCATCTTTCAATTAGGGGAAATAAAGTCTAATGTGACCCATATTTTTATATTAATAAAATCTTACTTCTCTTGGTTCCTTTTTATCCTTATTAAAGGATTTTATGAAGCCTCTTTTATTCTTATAAAACTTGCTAAACTTTCTGGCTAGCTAAGCCAGTTCTATTTCAGTGTCTGTGGAATATGAATTTTTCTTTTGACTTCTTGTTTTTATTTTCTTTCATGATTCTGAGATATAATCTTGAGGGAAGTGTTTTACCTTTTTACTATAATCTTGTGATCTTCAACTTTAGCTTTCATTTCTACTTCGTACATCATCAATGATCCAATTAATTCCTTCATAGTCAAATTCTTGATAGGTGTTGATTAACTAATAGTTACAGATATGACATTCCATTTTGTAGGTAGTAATATAAGTACTTTTAGTGATTGATCTGATTGTGAAATTGGATCTCCCAAGGTGGTAATATTGTTGGAAATTTTTGTTAACCACCCATTTATTTGTGTGATTATTTCACCATCAAACATTCTAAAGGTGTCAAACTTTAGTTTTTTAGTAGAATACCTCATTTGTCTGATATTTTCTATTCCTTCAGAAGCAACAATGATCATATACCACATTTTATAGGAATTTGGTCATTGTGAAACTTGATTGAATTCATCAATTCCAAGCCCACATATGATAGTATTCATTGCCTTTGAGTTGATATCACATTTATCTTCTATTGTGACATCCCATATTTTTGGTTTCTCATGAATCATATAAGGAGTGATGATCTTTGAATAGACTCTAAATCCCATATTATTCATATAGATGATCATTTGTGATTTCTAGCATCCATAATTGTCACTATTAAAATATGGAGCTTGAATCATAGACATACCTTCTTTTGGATTGGCCATTGAAATTTTCTTTGTATAGAACTTATTCCGTTCATCTTGTTAGATATTTGTCACAAAAGCTCACATTTGATACCAATTATTATGTAGGAATAATAAAAACATACACAATAGGGGGTGAATTGTGTCTTTTTGGTAATATTTACAGATTCTGGCTTTTTTTGTCCCTTTGAGATTGATACAGATATGCAGTGTTCTGTACTATAAGTAATTTAGTAGTGGATAAAAAGTAAAGAAAAACCTAGAAATTTTTATATTGGTTTGGGGCACAAAGATCCCCTAGTCCACTCCACCAATGATCTCTCTGCGAGTTTGGTAATTTTTACTAGAAAGGTCCTCTTATCACAAGACCTTCAAAACCACAGCTGAGTTCAGGTAGTTGAGACCTTTATAATAAGGTTAAATAGATCCTTCTAGTTATTAACATGGAACTAGTTATCCACAAATTAGTTCAAGAATATGACACTTAACCACAACTGAGTACGAGCAGTTTAAACTCTTATAAATCAAAAGATTTTGATTTATTGATGGTTTAGGTTGAAACATCATAGTTGGAGCAACATAAACTTATAGTAGATGGATATTCTTCATTGATAAGAATATTTAAGTAGAAATATATTTGAATAAGTCCTTATTGAAAATGATCTTAAAGAAATAATAGCAACAAACAAGCAACAATTCATAGTAGTACGAGGTTGAAAATGTATATATACAAAGTGTAGCCTCTTTTAGAAAATAACAGAGTTGATCTTTCTTTGTAGTAGATCTGTAAAAACATTTTCATAGAAATTATGGAGTTTTTAAATTGAAAAATTATCACTCTTGAATATCATATATCTTTGTATATCTTTTCATGAAAATTATTTGATCCTATATATAGAAAAAATATTTTAATTTCGGTTGAGAAGATCCAAAATATCACCTGAAAGATCACAAATATTCAAATCTGAATCGACCAGGAGAGTCGTAACTTCCCTTAATAATAGGAATTATTTACTCCATTTAATACAGATCTTTGAATCAATCATAATGATCCTTTGAATAAGTCATAAGTTAGATTTGAATCAATATTTATTTTTTTCAAGATCATTGTAGAAATCTCGGATAGAAATTCATATTTAAATCTTCATTATTCAATAGTCAAATGTAGGGTTCCTTCATAAAGAGAAAAAATACCAAACATAGGGTTGAAAATATAGGGTTAAAGTACCATACATTTGTTTCCTAAAATGTAGGGATGATGATCTATACGTTTATTTCCTAAAATGTTGGGTTGATGATACATATTTTTATTTCCTCAAATATAGGGTTCCTTACGTAGGGTTCCTTAACCATACTTTTTAGATAACATAGGGTTGCTGATCCATACATGTTGTTATGAAATGTAGGTTTCATTCCTTATGATATTATCACCAATGTAGGGTTTATTCCTTATACTACGCTTACCAATGTTGGGTATGGATAGTGTTTCCAAAAAACACTAAAATGATTTTTGAAGACATTGATGAATATTTCTTGTAGATTAATAACTTGAATATAATTCCATAATAAATATTTAAAGTAATATTAATTTCTTTAAATTCACTCAAAGTAATATCATTAGTAAAATAAACAAGGATATCTGTCAGCATCAAAATCAATAAGATTTATAGATTATTTTTGAGATAATACATTCCCAACATAAAAAAGAGTTTATTTTTTAAATATTCCTTATAGAAGAAAATTAGGGTTATTTTCTAACAACAAAGGAGTTTTTGTATCCTATCACGATATTCTAAATAGAATATAGTGTCTAAAAAGATAGTGTGTGTATTTTTGAACTTAAATAAGTTCAAAGTTAATATATAAAAGATTATAATGGTTGAAAATTAAAGTGTTTTCACTTAATATCCTACATATTTTAGGATATTTGTTGGTAAGGAAAATTATAAATAGTTATATTTAGTTACTATAAAAGATGAATATCATTATTTTCTAAAGGATTATACTAGTTAAAGTGAATGACACTTTATCCTAGTTTAGGATGTGTTGGTAAATAATAATGTAAATAGTTACATTATTGTAAGGGAAAAGTTTGATGGAATAGGGTTCCAAGGATGATGATGTTAAAATTAAAAATAGTTATAAGTATATAATAATAGTTGACATCATAACCTTTAATGTTGTGGAGTTAAAGAGTTTGAATATGATCAAGGAGTTGACCATTAGGAATATAATTCCTAAATTTCACTATTATTCAAACTATATTTCTTCATAGATGTTAATAACTAAATATTTTAGTGGGAGGGTTTAATCATATGGTCACATAGATATGGGACAATAATTACATATATATGTAATAAGTTTACATCACCCTAGAAAGTGAAAAAAATATAAGGATGATATAGTAGTTTATCATATATGATATAATAGACCAGTGCTTATGTAGGGTTTTGTTTTTTATTCTTAAAAGAGTTTTATGAACATAAAATATACTTTACAAAAGGAAATATTCATTTTACCATACATTCATGTTGGATGTATAAATGTATATATCGATATACATTTCATGAAACGTAATCATATTTACCTCTAAAAGTATGATTTTGATTTATCCCTAACCAAATTTCATCATGGATTATTATAGGTTATGATGAAATGTTATGGTTATCATGAGTATTATTCTTTTATAGAGATACAAAAATTCTTATGAGTTATAAAAAAGTGTTTTTGTGTGCTGGATGAGTCATAAAGTATACCATATGAAGTGTCATACACTATGTCATTAGTATACTAATATTTAATGGATCATATTTAAGTATCCATTACCTAAGGTTGGTGAGAAACCAATCATGATTACCATTATACTTAGATAAATTTCTTACACAATCCTTGAGGTTAAGCTAATTATGGGGGCGGTTGGGTATGCTGCTAATCACATTATTGGTTGAAGCTTAGTCAATATGGGATTTTCCTCTCATATAATGAATATGAAATATGGGCCCTCAATTGAGATAGATTGAGGAGTGTGCAACCACAAATATACAATACATATGACGTGCTTATCTATTCAGTTGAGGGACATGTGATGTGTTCATCCATAAAGGTGAATAACATGTGATGTACTCATTTACTTGATTAGTCTATACTAAGATACTCAAGAACATATGAGTTGGCTATATGTGATTGATATACACTATATCCCATGTAAAATTTATGAAATAGATAAATGGATCCTATGAGAATTCATGCTAACATGTAGTGCGACCAACAGACACAAGTTCAAAGATACATGTGTTTGATGGAGATCATGCTAGATCCCTTTCTAGCTTGAGTAACATTGATTATTTTTTATAAGTCACTCTTTGAATACATTTATGGATACAATGATCAATATTTGTTTTCAATTTTATAAAGGTCTATGGGGTCACACTTTGTGATTGACTGAACGAGGATTAAGTTAGAAAGAGTTACGCTAAAATTGTTTTATATTTAATCAAAAAGAGTTTCAGATGGGTATTCACAAGGTATTAAATATGATATAATATACAGTGAATTTAATGATAACTTTTCAAAAGAGTTTTTGAAAATATCCAAAAGGAGTTTTATATATGATTTCATGAGTTATTATATATGATACAATATAAGGTGAAGTGACACAAAGTATTTTAGGTGTTGGTGCAAGAGGGAGATTGAAAGGAAAATTCCATAAATCCAATATTACATATGAATCATTTTGGTAACCATGTACTTGATGTTTCATTTCCATAGAATATAGCCATTGGATGAATCTTGAGAATACATTACTGCCAATGTATCCTTAAGCAGCAGCTTTATAATAAATTACTTCCTATATATCCTTAAGTAATAGACTGATAGAATGTTGTCACCAATGTATTATAATATTCATAAGATACATAAGGATACATTGGAACAATGTGATGATAAAATTATAATCATTATCATTAAAATATTTCTTCCATGTTGGATATGATTTAAGGAGAATTATATAATATGTAATGTGTAGGTAGATTAAAGCATACAAAGCATGCACTGACTGAGGCATTAAATCATACATTATAATGCATGAGTTAATATGAAAAATACTCAGGGAGCGTCCTTGAGGGATCTATAAAGATCCATGTTCTATGAAATGATAGAGGTGTGAGTTATTTATGTGTAACAACTAGAGAATTTGGATCCTTTAAATTAATACTATCTTTGATAACTTATGTTACACGCAACACTGAACACATGCATCATTGTTCTGAAAAGAGATGTGACATATTAGATGATGATTATTAAGAAAAATATATTGAAAATAATAACTATAGTAAATAAAAAGATATTAATCAATTTAAATTTATTATATTTAGAAGATAAATAATTAGTATAAGAATTTTTTTTTCTTCAAATAACTGTTTTTAACGTATTGTTTAATTTACCCTAATAAATTAAATTTACCAATTTTAAAATATTATTAAAATATTATATTATATTTATATATATGAAATAATTTTTAACATTCACTAAATTATATATTGGTATGAAATAATATTAAAAAACACATAATGTTCAAAATGAATTTTTTTTCAACAAAAGTGGTTTTTTATTTATATATTATATTTTAATTTAAAAGATAAATTTATAAATTTTAAAATATTAAAATTTTCAAAATTAAATTCGTTTTTGTAAAATTAAATTTATTTTTTAAATTTTCATGGAAAAATTCACTTAGAGTTATTTTTGGAGTATTTTCAAAAATAATTGATTTTTAGGTGAATAGTGAAAATATCAATTTTTTCAAAAATCTATCACTTTATGATATTATATTAACACTATAATGCATTAAAAGTTTATTAAAACTATTTAATATAAAAGAAATATATTTAATAAGTAGTTTAAATCATTTAAAAATCAGTTTTTGAATTTATAAAACACATGTTTAACATTTTGAAAACTCAAGTAATATTTTACAGTGAAAATTATTTTTATGCTCTAACATTAAAAATTAGATGTTATCAATTTTATAAATTAAATATAAAAAAATGTATTTCATATTTGAGATAAAAATTTCCATATTAGTTGATAAATTGATTTTAATTTTTGAGTATAAAAATGAGATTACTAAGATTAAAGTTAATGTCCATAACAATGGTAAAACATTTATCTTCAAAGAATTGTTTTATTAATATTGTGTAATTTTTATCTTTAAAAATAAATTAAAATATTTTAAAAATGAATTTAATATAATTTTTAAAACCAGATATAAATATATTATCACTCATTCAATTGTTAATCCATACAAAATAAGATCATGAACACTTAATTGTGAAAAAATGAATTTTCAACAAAATATTTTTTATACATATAAAATGTTTCAATTTAAAATTTGATTTTATATTATTTAGAAATTTAATTATATTTAATTAAAAATAAATTTAGGTTCAGCATGATCAAAGTTTTTAAGAGGTGTTATTTTATATTTTTATTAAAAAATATGTTTCTTGGGTAAAAACTAGTTACTCTGATAAAATAAAAAAAGGTAAAAGTAACAATATTTGGGTAAATGACTTCAAAGATATTTAAAACATGTGTGGAAATAATTTATTGAATTTTTCCCAACCCAATACCTCCCCAAGATACATTATTTGAAACTTTTGTAGTCTTTGACCCTTGGATAGTGTAATTATATCATCGGAAAGTAAAGGGTATTTAAAAAAGTGTCATTTTATTCTCATAGAAACATATATAATTTTTATTATCCTATGGTTACTATATGTTATGCTATACCCTTTATTTATAAGGATACTTTCAAGAGAAAGTTCAAGGTACTAAAGTGAGTATTACTTACTCCTTACCTTTTCTTCATAATATTTCTCTTCCAAACATACCCTAACCATAATAATATAATTAAACCATTATCATTAGTACACTGAAGTGTAATTATATTAATGGAACAACCATTATTTATTCATTTCCATTTTATTAGAAAACAAAAGAATGTTAGCCGCACGTTGTGTGGACTGCCACCTCCACGAAGTAACATTTTTCATTTTTCATCTTGATTTTTATTATTTATCCAAAACACTTTACACTAAAAAAGGATTTATTTAGATTATTTTTTTTAATTGTAGGGCTTATAACCCCCTATAAATTCTTTATTGGTGTTTATGGTGAACCGCCACTAAAGCGGCCTCCCTATACTGTTAGTGGCAGTTTTCGTTAACTGTTGGTATATTTGGGTGAGGGTTAGCGGTGGTTATTTTAGAGGGGGTTTAAAACTCCTCTAATTCTGAACTAAATTTACCAAAAACTAGTATTTTAGATTGGGTTTAAACCCCTTTTAATTAATTTATCAATTTAGTGGTGGTTATAAGTGCCCCTAATTGATTTGAAATAACCACTGGTACATTTGGGTGAGATTTAGTGGTAGTTATTTTAGAGGGGGTTTAAACCCCCTATAATTTTGGACTAAATTTATCATAAAATAGTATTTTAGAGGGGTTTAAACCTATTCTAATTAATTTATAAATTCATCCAAAGTTAGAGATACCCCTAATTAAATTGAAAGCACAAATTTAGATGTAGTTTTTCAACCGCCCCTAATTTCTCAACATTTCAGTGGCGGTTTAAACTACCCCTAAATTTACCTTTTTTTTAATTTTTTCAAATACATAGTAGACCCTCCCCCCAAAATGGATCCCCCTCTAGTTCAACTATTACCCCCTTACTCCCCTCACCAGTTCCTATATTCCTCCTCCCTTTACACCATTCCCCACACCTAGGGCTCACCATCCCCCCTGCGTGCGAGCAACCTAGCCCCAGGCCCCCTCTGTTTCGCCATCTTCCCACGAAACCTCTCACTGCATGTGCAAGGCACCCTATCCATCTTACCATGTAAATTCTATTCCATAGGGTTCCGAACCCCCCATTCAGTGAGACCCCCAGTGTTCGTGTACCCCTCCCTTATACCACTATGCCATTTTAATTTCTATAATATATATACACCTAAATATATTTATATATATTTGACCCTTTATTCTAATAAATATTATTCACATAATATATTTAAATACATTTAAATTTATAGTACATTTATAAATTTATATAAACTATATATTTATATGTATATTTACATACATTTGAGTAAGTATAATTTTTACATATATTTATATTTGTATTTATGTTATGTATATACATATATGTTTGTATATTTATAAATATATTCATATAAATTATTTATATACTTAAATACATATTTATTTATATAATATATATAAATAATTATATATATATATATATATATATAAATATATAAATTCATTTATATTTTTGTGTGTGTATTTATGTATTTATAAAATATTTATAGATATGATATAATTATATGATATAATTATATTTTTTTTATATTTATATATTATTCATTATTATTATTGTTATTTCACTTTTTTTAAACTATAAAAATTATATGTTGGTTTTATAAATACTATAAATTTATTTTATGATTTATATCATACATATATTATATTAAATGCATTTATATTATATATTTATGTTTTTAATTATATATATTTATGTTATATCATGTATAAAAATATATACATACAAAAAAAATTAAATACATTCATAAAATTGGAAATATATAAATATATATTTGAAAAGGTTGGGACATAGAGGTCACTTTATTAAAATACTGAAAAGGAAAGGAAAATAGGAGCATACAAGACAATGTTTGAACAAAACCATATTAGACTCCAGAGCGAGTACTCATATTGTGACATGGAAGGCATCCGAAACTCTCGTGAGGATGTTGAACCCTTATCCAGATCTTCACACACTTCCAAGTCCCACCTTCATTATCAAATGACTCAGAATCAGTGTCATAGTTCATATCATCAACCATACCAACACTTTTTTTTTCATATCTTCCTCAATACTTTTAGAAGAAAGTAACTTGAAAGCATTATGTACACGGACCTTTTCACTCACCTTGTTTCTATATTTACCCGAACCATGTATTCTAGAAAGAGGAAGGGATGAATCAACTAAATTAGGAGAGTAACCACTACCATGGACAACGATTTAAGCCAAGACAGATCTATGATTATCACTTTTTGAAGATTCATTATGAATTTTCCTAGGTTTTACATTTCCCCTGTCCTAAGATTTAGGAAAGAAATATGGAGAAAATTTACCTAAATATGCATCAGTAGGTCGAGAATCTGACGCTTCATTCCTTTTTTCAAGATCAGAAGAAATATTATCAGTAATTATAGAAACCCCTATAGGTGCTTGAGCCAAGATAGGCACCAAGAGACCTATAAAATTACGATTACCTCTTTTAATGGAAATTTGGATAGATTCAGGTTTGAAAAACATCATTCACCTTCCCAGTACATGGATGATCCCTTTTGGTAAAGTCAACAGGATATTTGAACACTGATTCTCCCCCTTTAGGATCATAAGTTGGAAGATAAAAAGTTGAAGAGTTAATAGAAACCATATTCCTGTCTGTAATTGTAATATAGAGACTAGGAGAAGAACTGGGATACCTCAAAGGTACAAATATCCCTTCAATGCTCTTTGTTTTGGGTTTTGATTTAGTTGAGGTAGCAATATCAGCATTGGCTTTCCCTTTATGTATTTTCAAAGAAATCATTTTCTGCTCTAGCAAAAAACTGAAGTCCACATCTACCTATGCAGCAAAGTCCTTAGCATCTTGACTGTTTGTAGAATCCTCACCAGAATTATCAACAATTATACCCCTTGTTAAGGAATCCTTAAATGAAAAACAATCAGTACCTAAATTATTCTCCTCAGTAATATCAACCTAGGAAATAGGGGACAATTAGAAATATATATATAATATAATTATATAATACATTATATATTTACTATATTAATTTATAATTAATATGGTATATTACAATATAAAATATGATTATATGATATATATAAATTTATATATAATAAAATATTTATATTTAATTTTGTCTATATTATATATATTTCTATACATAATATAATATAAATGCATTCATACATAAATATATAATGCAAATGTATTTCATATAATATATGCACAATATAAATCATAATATAAATATATTAAATAAATGTATAGTATTTAGAAAACCATATATAATTTTTATACATTTGAATAAATATATTTATACATATATTTATAATTACATTTATATTATGTATACCAATATTTATATAGGTATACATTTTTGTTTATATGTATAAATATTTATTTAAAGTATTTATATAATGTATTTATATATATGCATTTATAATATATTTAAATAAATTTATAAAATGTGTTTATGTAATAAACACACACAAACAACACACATATTATAAAATTTTATTTTTTTTAAGAAAAATAAAAAAATTATATGGGGTTAAAAAAATATAAGAAAAATTAAAAAAATGGATTATAAATACATTTATACAAGAAATTCACATTAGAGGGGGTTAAAAAACCATATATATATATATAAAATAAATCTCATATAAATTTGAGTTGGTTTTTGGAAAAAATGCTGCTAAAATACATTGGATGTATTATAGTTTTTTTAAAATAGCGGGGGTTCAAAACCCCCTCTAATTTAGGAGATTAAAGGGGGTAGTGAACCCCCACTATTTTCACAAAAAATATATAACCTTTAAAATATAACCAATATAACACACACACACACACACATATATATATAATACCTATAAATATATAGAGCTTCTAAAATCTAACAGAATATATAGCACCGCTAATTATTAAATTAGCAGCATTTTTGTTATAACCACTTAAAAAATACCACCAAATATTAAATAAATATTGAGAAAATTTTATAGGGAGTTAAAACCCCCCTCTAAATTCTATGATTTTAAGGGGATGTGCACAACCCCCTCTAATTTATAGAGAAAATGAATTTAGAGGGGGTTGTGCATAACCCACTCTAAATAACCGTCGCTTATATGATATTTTTTTTTGTAGTTTTAATCCACAAAATTAAAAACATATAAATAATATAATTATTATTAGATTATAATGTTATTATACAGTTCCTTAATTATACTCACCGATCAAGTTATAACATGTTCTTATTTGGGTCAGTTTAACCACTACATGAACTATGCTATAAAAATCTATCATGGATGACTATGAGAACTTAAATACTAATATTATTATAATTTAGAAATATTTTTTTTTATTTTATAATAATTATTTAACCTATTATTAAAATATCATCCTCAATCGCAAAAATTATCAAAATAAGCTGACACTGATTCAATTTTCACACAAACATAAGAAAAAACTACATAATAATTAAATAGAATATGATAATAAATGGTCTATAGAAAGTGAAATATAGATTAATAAGGTTCTTCAGAAGGTATATAGTGAACTTAATTTGAATATTTAGGAAGTTAAGTGCATGTCCAGAATGAATCCTGAACAAGGTAAGAGTTTCTTATCTCAATTTTCACCCCTTGAGACATATTACTTTTTATACACCATGTTTTATTTGAAATTGTGCATATAATAGATCTTTAATATTATTTATCATGATTATATTATATTTTAGGATATTAAATGTTTAATTCCATGTTCTTTCACTCATGGGTTTTTGACTCAAAAATTACAAAAGCTGTAAGGTTTTATTCTCTCAAATTCCTTTCATTGAGACATGTTTTTATTATGCACCTAATTTTTTTATATGGTGTACATGATAACTATTTAATTCATTAAACAACAAAATATATTTAATTCATGGTATTATAAGTTAAATTTCAATTTCTCTCTCATTCAAGGTATTTTTATTTAAATTTTACTCGAGACGTAACAATTTTATCAACTTAAATTATTTCTCCTAGAGTTATAAAACCTCTACTTGAATATGACATTTTAAGCCCCTTTTATCCTCCCAATTCATTTTCTCTATGGTATTTTATTTAATTCTATGGAGAATTTACTTATTTTCATCAACATAATATTACTTGATGAAATACCTTCTCAAATAAATGTTTGACATTGAAAATAATAACTTAAATTCTTCCCAACAGATCTGTTCTTCCATGTCCATATTTTTCTTCTTGTAAAAGTTATCCTCTATTTTTGGTAACTATAATATAGATTATTTTAAATTATCCTCATAATTATATTTTACTATGATCAAAATTAAAATCTAATATTCTTTTTATGATGTGGGTTATAATAAGGGTATTTCAAAATATTTAAAAGCGTTTTCCATCCTTTTAAAATCAAATGTCTTATCTACTCTATATTTTCTCTTTTACTCCTTTATGAATTTTTAAATTCTCTCTTATTAGAGATTTATTAAAAATTAATGTTTTAAAATGTCTCAAAAATTTTCTTTCCAACCTTTTTAAAATTTTTTTTCAAAAGAAACCAGTGACTTTTTCACTTAGAATTTTTTATAAAAATAAAAAAAGAAACTCCTTTTAAAAACATTTTTAGATGAATATATTTCTAATAATTTTGAAACATTTTTTCCATTTTTTATGGTTTTACAAAGTAAATTAATTTTCTATTATTCTATGAAATTTATTTTAAAATAAATTTCATGGAGGAAGTTTCATTTTCATAATGGGTTTAAAAGGAAAATTCTACAATTCTTCTAAAATTATCATTTATTTACCAGTTGATTCTTTAACTATGTTTAAAATAATGATAAATATAAAATCTATATAAGAGAAATGATCTATCACTACCTTTTTCTTAACTAATCATATTCAGTGTATAACACTAATTTTTATTCCAATGCCTTTCCTATGTAAATACCCTATTTTTTATTCCTTTGATTTAAGGGTGTTAAATTAGATTCTATTGATTGATTGATTGGGGAAATGTTGACTAAATTGTATAACCTTTATCTATACAGTGTAAATTCCACATGATTTCTTATCTTGATTAAAGGTTAGTCACCAAAAAATTTATAAAATATTCTTACCCATTTATTTTCCATGTGATTATATTTTTATGATTATTGGTGGAATTATGACTGATTTATTTATGTTATTACATTTTAAAAGGACATGAAACACATTTTCTTTCCATGTGTTTGTATGAGGTGTTGAATGAAACCTATTTTATTTCTATGGGTTCTTTATGTCATGATGAATGATTTATTTCATGTGGCATATATAAGTATGTATGATTGATGGTTGAGGTTGTATATCACCTCTAACACCCCAAGATTTCATAGTAAGTTATATCTTTAAAGTAATTCAATAACTTATATTGCACGCAACACTGACTTGGCTTGCATTATATGCAAGATTGTGTTTCTATGAAATAACAATTTAGTATTATAATTATTCAAATGATATAATTATAACATAAAAATTAAATATAGTAATATGAATAGTAACAAATAAATTTTAAATTTTATTTATAATTATTTCACATAAATGAACCATATTTATAAGGAAATGTATAAGTTTCATTAAAATATAAGTACTATTTTGATAAAAGAACTACTTCTTATATCTATTTGTGAACAATAATAAAATTAATTTTATACACTATTATAAATTTAATTTTGTGAAATTGAATTAATTTTTGAATTTAGAATATCAATATTATATTGGGGTGAAATTTTGGTAATTTTCTAAGAAGATGCATTTTTTAATGAATAGTGAAAAATAGTGCATTTTAATTCAAAACTGTCTTTTCAATCAATTTATTTATATTGCTAGATTATCATTTTAATTGGTTTTATAGTATATATAGATTCTATTTTTATCATTTAATATAATTTTGGTCATTTTATATAATTTCACATTTAAATTGGAGATAAACAAATGTCAATCTTTTGATAGTTTTTACTTCTTAAAAACCCACTTTCTGGTTTTCACAAAGGGAATTAATTTTAAATTAATTAATGAAACTTACATGTTTTTAATTTGGTAAAATATATATCATTTTTAAATTCTAAATATAAAAATTATCTTAGGGTTAATTTTTGGTATTTTTCTAAAAACTTTCAATTTTTGATGAATAGTGAAAAACACTACGTTGTAGATAAAAATTATTTTTTCATTTAAATTATTTTTTTAATATAAAATTATTTTAAAGTAAAAATAGATACATAATTCCTATATTAGAGCAATTTAAGTCATTATAGTCATTTTATAATAATATTAGATATATAAATTTTATTTAACCTTTTAACGTCTTTTACCCACTTTCTAGGCACATTTGCAAATTTGCATAAAATGTAATTTTACCACTTCTGTGAATTGAATTTCAAAAATATGATAGAAATGTTTGTAATCAGTAATTAAAATGTGGTTTAATAGGATGAAAATAATTTTTTTGCGAATAGTAACTTTTGAATTTTGTTTACCATGGTTAAAAGTAAATAGGGTAATTAAAGGTAAAAATAATATTATAATAATATAAAATTACCCCATCACAAGTCATAATTATATTGAATAAGTGTTTTTCGACCAAAATTAACCTTAGGAAAAAAATATGATCCTTTTTTCCACTTGGGTTATATTTGGACATTTATTATATTTTATTTAAAGAGTTAAAAGTGTTAAATTCAAATTTTAATGACTAAACCATTTTTTAATATAGGGTTATATGACTGATATCTTTAACTATAAATATTCATTAGAAAGCTAAAAATATTTCCTAAATCATGGTATTTTATTTTTAATTTTTATACATTAAATAATTAAATTTATTTATGACACAATAATGATGTAGTATTTTCCTTATTAATGAAAGAATCAAACAAATGATATTATAAATATTAAAATAAATATAATTTGAAAGTTTTGATGTCATACACGAATTTTATGGATGAAATTGAAGTATTAGGTATGATTTAATTTCTTTGTTTTAAAGGAATCAATTTTTTATGACTTTCACAAAAATCAATTAGTAAATAGTGTTAAAATTGACATAAATGAGTTTTTAAAACAAATACTATTTTATTTAATGATATAAAAATCAAAAAAATATACAGTTAGACTAAATAAGTTGGATAGTGATAAAAATTTCATAAATCTTTCATTTTAGGTTCTCTTGGAATTTTATAGTATGTTTATTAACCATGTATTATAAAAATACAAGAAGACATGGTAAGAGTTAAACTATTTAACTAAGGGTTAAATTTAAATGATAAGGTTAATATGTTGACCTAAACATGTCTAAAAACTATTGGTTGAGATTATTTAGACCCATATCTATATTAACCTAGAAATAAATAAATTTGGATATATTATAAACCGAAAATAATTTTATAATAAATTAATATTTCAAGCTTTTCCTAAAGTGCCCCTCACCTCTCTTCTAAAAGAGAACCTCCCTTTCTTTTTTAATTCACACCTCCAAAGCCATTTATATCAGAAAAACCCTGCACAAATCACCTCCAAACTACCCTAAATTCAACCTATAGGCCTTACCTTGAGCATAAATCCAACCTAAGGATCCCTTTTTTTCAAATCAAAAGAAAACACCCGAAGAAGAGGTAATTATTTTATCACATCTTTCAAAGTTCTTTTCTTCTTCTACTCCATATTTCATTTTTGTTACCATACTAAAATAGTAACTCCAGTACCTTATAAATTCTGAGATGTTATTATAAATATGGTACAAATATATTCATTATTCTACCCATCCTATGAATGATAAAGTCACAATGCGTGCGTACGTACGACTTACCATCTCTATGTCGTGGTGTAGTTTGTTATTCAACACTACATTATTTTGATGGGTATAATAATGAGTATAATTAATTTAAATAATGAATATAACATGGTAATTATTTTTTATATATAATATAACATCCAATTACATACCATTTCACCATCAATAGAATGATATTGTCGCTCGTGCGTACGTACGACTTACCGTGTCCACAACGCGATGAGACTCATCTTCCATGTTCACCATACAAGAATGATTATAAGAATAAATATTATTAATAATTATGAAATATATGACATAATAATTCTACTGGGACTATATATATATACACACGTATATTTCATTCACTTACTTCCATACGATACAAAAATGGAAATAGTGTTCATGCGTACATACGGCCTACCGTCTCCATGAACGGTGTATTCTATTTCATATATCTATTTATTATATATATTTATATTTATGATATATAAATCATATTATACATTCTAGAAGTAAGTAAATCATTATATAAGTAATATGATAATGAATAACAAGTCAAAACACGTACGATAAACAAAGCGATTATTACCCGAAATGTTACATTAACTTTGAATTATTAATAAACGGGTAATATAAAGTCATAAAAGAATCATATATGATATAATAAATATTATTATGATTATGATATAAGTTAATAATAAGTTTAAACACATTGCAAAGGAGTTTCAAACATTTACAGAGAGTATCAAACCTAAGGTAATGGTTAATCTCACAATCTTATTATTATTCGAGGTTGTTGACGTGTAAGTATCTACTGGGACATATTTATCAACCATGTCTATGTTTCTAAAAATATTTTCATAAAATATTTTACTATAATACTATTGATTTTTAAAGTCATTTTTACCCATGTTTGACTTTTTATAATTTTTTTGAAAGGAATATTTCAGTTGTTTTCTAAACAAAGTACTTTATGACCTTTTTGACAAATTAAGGAAAGAATGTTTTTTGAAATTATATAGCATGAATGGACATATTACACCATTATGTCATCTTACCATTTTTAAGCTTCCTTTACAAGCTTATAAGGTTATTTTCAAAATAAATGTTTTATTTTAAAATTGCATGACTTTTAAATGTTTTAAAGTAAACATGATATTTTCCTCAAAGAGTTTTAATGAATTTATTAAATTATTTTCATCTATGTTAACATTATTTGTTGAATTCTATGCTTGTTTGAAGTTGATTTATTATGATACAATCTTAAATATTTTATTAAAGGGTTTGTGATAAGTTTAACTGTGGATGTTCTATTTTTATACCATTCATGGTTTATGGTTAAATTATTAACATTTCATATTCTAGTTTTAATACGAATATTTATGTTATATTTCAAACTTTTCATATGAAGAATGCATTGGAATTGGTAAGTGGTGGACAGGGCCTAATATAGCCCCTAAATGCATCAGTAGGTCTCATGATACAAACTAGTATCTTGGAATAAGGCCTCGACATAATATTTGTGAATGGTTTGGGCACAAGGCCTTAATGTAATAGTTTTTATGTCTGAAATTATGCATAACCTCATTATGAAATTAGTTATTACATGTGATTATTCGACTAGTATAATATCCATGTGCATGTTTATATGGTAATTTTGGATTTATTTTTTCCATATTATGTTCAAGTTTATGTTCAAAAAGTCTGCTATTTTTATTATACATCTTTCCTTAAAAGTTTATAGCTTCCGCTGAATTATTCACCCTTACTGAGAATCTAAGATCACCCTTTATTATGTTTTATTTTACCAGGATTCCAAGAAGTGCATTATGATTGATATGAAGGGTTAATCTAGGGGAATAATGGAATTATCAAAGGATTATTTATACTATGTTTTATGTTATAAAGTGTAATGTAATTTTCATGTATGTAATCTATTTTCTAAGACTGCTAAATTAATCGGTCCTTTTGGAATTGATTCCTTATAATCATGCCAATATATTTGAATAATGCACTGGATCTGGGTAACTGGGTTCAAGGAATTATAGTTGGTATCATTGGAAGTTTAGTACAAATATTGGGAACTAGATTTAGAAAAACTCTAATTAGAGAACATTACCCTAAGATAGACTTTGAGGATTAATATAGAAGAACTTCCTAGAATTTTGATAATGTAGAGATTTTGTGAGTTTTCCAAGAAATACATCTCTATCTGAATACTAAAAGTGTATGTGGTTCTTTAACATATGTACCTAGGAGTGAAAACTCTAACAAGGAGTTTCGGGCTTGACCTGAGGTATCTCGGTACACGATAACAGGCCTTACTGCGCACCTGGTTTGACACTCTCGGGGGATATGCTTAGGATAATTCACATTTTATTTACAAGAATATTTGAAGGATTTTAATATAAGATGAGAATAAATAACCTTGGTTAATCCCTAAGGTGTTTTAGGTTGAAAATAAGGTTTCATGATATTCCCTAAATGGTTTTATGACTATTTTAACTCACACTATGCTTTCTAGTTTTAGTTAATGGAAGGATTCCAAGGAATTCATAGTAACAGTGAACATGATGTACAAGGTAGGCACAATGGTGGAAATGAGCAACCAAATGGAATGTTGATAGGCATAAAATATATCATGTTCATTCTGAATCATTTTTCCAAAAATATGATCAAGAACATATATATTAACCAACTCCTGAATTCAACAAATAATAGAAAGGAAAAGAATGATAAGAGCTCCAACAGTGGATACCATAGAGAAAAGAAAGATCAATTTCATCATGTATGAAATATGTAAGGAGACACATAGGAAAGTGTCTAAATAGAACAAAGAAATGATTTATGTGTATGAAATAAGAACATAAAGTAAAGAATTGCTGAGGAGAAATGAAGAGTACTATGGAAGAAAATAAAAATGATCCTAAGAATCCATTTACAGTCATTTTTTTATAAATATAGGGTACCTGGGAATTACCCGAGTCAATGTCCTATTCTATATGATAACCTATAGGTCAAGGAAGAACCTATGTGGAAATAAATGTATGGTGAAATGTTTAAAATTACTAATGCTCTTTTGATGGTGGGAATACTTTGGAAGAATTTTTGTATGTGTAACCATGATGTTTGTTATGTAAAAATGTTATTAGATGAGGAATTATCATTTCTTATGTGGACATAATTATAAAGATATAAATAAACCTTAGGGTTTATATGATCCTTGATTTTGAGGTAATTATGGGATATTAAATTTTGGGATGCAAAATGAAAGGCATGAGATAAAATTTGAGATTAAAATATGTAATGGTCAGTTTATCTCATTTTGGGAATGTTATAGAAATTTTATAGTTTTAGAAAAAGGGACATGTAACGTCCCAGTTCAGGTAGCCAACTAGAGGCGCCCCGTACACGGTTGGTCACATGGTCTCAAGTGCATTTCCCCAAATGCAAGAGGATGCTGACTAGCAGCGAGAGCCTTGGGTGTGATAGTGGGGAAACTATTCCCTCATTAGCATAGTAACACAGTGGAAACAAAATAGATATACAATAGCAGAAATAGTAATAATGGCATACAACAGTAAACAACAGAAGACTGAAATTAATAAGTAGCTGAAGCAAATATATATAATGATGCATGATACATATATCTAGGAAAATAGTCAAACAAGACACAATGTTGGAATATAGTACTAAACCAAGTACAAAAGAAAAACACGAATCAACTCCTCAGTATCGCAAGCCTCAGCTTGGTCCCATGCTCTCCAGCTCCAAAGCAGTCAAGTACCTGAAGTAGAAGGGCACTTGCCCTTATCTATACCTGCAACAATATAATCTGTTTGGGCCCAAAAGCATGACCCAAATAGGGTGTGTGACTAAATCCCAGTAGGCAACCACCAAGAGATCTATGCCTAATAGTTAGTGAATATATATGGCAGGCAATAAACAAAAGAAGTAGTAAACAAGGAAGTACTCAACTGTAAACAATTTCATAGTTTCAAAGCATTCAGTTCCACATAGCAAGTAAACAGATAATCACAAATATGTAACCCTCTAGTATGTACTCACAGGCTAATCCCCTCTGGTCCTACCTAGCAAACAAAAGCAACCATCTGGGAAGTACACACAGTCTAACCCCTCTAGTTTAGCTTTAGTATAGACTCTCTGAGGAAGCACTCACTGTCAATTCCCCCTATAGTCTGATATCGGTAACTAAAAGATGCTCTAGGGAAGCACTTACGTCACATTCCCCCTGTGGCCTGCGTTGAGGAACTACAAACACTATGAGGAAGCACTTATGTCAATTCCCCATATGGTTTCACATCATAACAGTAAAAACAAACACTCTGGAGAATCCCTTACATCCATTCTCCCTATGGTCTACTACACCAGTTTCTCACGACCCTGTGTAAGTAAAACGAGCACAACAATGCAATATGGCCAAAGTAAACCTCAAGAAATACTTGGCTAACAGTCTACAACATAACAACATTTCAGATAAATAAACACTCTATCCTATAGTACTAGGCATGGGAAACAAGAAGGTAGTCTAACAGGCTAAGTAGGACCAAATGGTCATAAACAAACATTCATGGGAAAACACTTCCAAAGCATAGAAATTAACCCTATTCACATTCAATTAACCTCTATTCAAGCATACAAGCATAATAGGAAACAAACATGGCTAAAACAATAAACACGCAATACCCCGTTCAAGGGTTTTGGGAAATTTTTCACATATAACTCAAAGAAGGAATATCTTACCATGGCGATCCCAATGCAATCAGCAGCGGTCGAATCAGAGAACGAATGCTCTATTGGGGGCTCGGGGAAGAATCACGGCCGTACGGACGCTCTCGGACAAACTAGGCCAAAAAGGAGGTGTTTCTGTCCGTCAGATATGACCCCGATACGTTTAATGAAAAAAAAGTACACAACATGTACTTGCCTTCACCGACCCCCGCATTAGGTAGTCTCTAGGTCACCACACACGGCCGTGTGTATGGCCGTTACATGGCTAGCACCCGGCTACCCGTGGTAAATGAGTACACGATGTGTACTTATAAAGTACACAACGTGTACTTAATAAATTTCCACAAAACTCCTCTTTTTCCTCAAAAACACTAGAAAAATGAAAACACACCTAAAAAGAAGATCTAGGTTCTTACAGGACAACAAAAAGATTGTGTAACAACCTATCGTGTTAGACAAGGCTACAGTAATCAAATCCACAACTGAAGTGCGGCAAGGATTTATTGCCTACCATTAACCTATGTGAAGTCCCTGGTTTGTACATATTTTTCTTTTTAGTTAAATGCATTGATGGAATAGGAATAAGTTTATTTTGGGTACTTATGTTTTATTAAATGGATATCCTTGAAATTGGAAAATTATTTGGGAATTAAGAGATAAATGTTATTTTGGAAGACATTTACAATTTTCAAAACATTATATGATTTTGGGTAAATAGAATACTGTGAGATTTTATTTTAGGAGTAATGGTTGAATCTTATTTTGGAAGAATCTATAATTTTATTGTGGACTTGTTCTGATTTAGGTTATTTATGGAAATTATTAACCTATTATGGAAAATATGTGATTAGATTAATTACTTTTTTGGTATTAAACTTTAAGAGTGATTTATATTATTTGGATTTATTTTTGAGTGATTTTAAAGGACAATTTTTTTATTGAATGGACTATAGTGAACTTTGGGTATTATTTTTGAATTTTGGAGATTAAAAGTAGTTTTCACCATCAAATGGTTTATTATATTGGGAATTATCTTATCTTGTACTAACCATTTTGGTTTTGGTTAATGTTTCAATACATAAGAAATAGATATTACATCTTTTGTGGATTATATGATTCTATAGAAGTTTATTTTTCTTAAATACTCATCGGTTGGAGGAAAAGATGAGCTTAACTACTAGATGAAACTCCACTTATCATGTAAGTATGTTTCCATATATTCTTAGTGTATGATCTAAATAAACTCAAAAACTATAGGGAAATGATCTTAAAACCAAAATTGTTATCCTATTACTTTGATTTCTGAGGAATCAAATGGTCCCTTAGATTATCACCACCTTATAGATTTGTGATTGTTTACTTTCACCTAAACATGTTTTTTATCACTCTACTTTAGAACTTGATGTTTTTTTTCTCTTCCATGTCTCTGTTTTCCTACATGGAACCCTGGTATTGGTTATCTTGGGTGACCTTTTTTACTTCACTTTATTTCTTTTAAAGTGTAAGTTTCACTAATCCTTTTTTGATGTGGGATTTCAACAAAGATATTTTGAAATGTAAAACCCCTAGTTTTTGTTTCCAAGATTAAATTTTAAGGATGAAATTATTTGAAGGAGGGGAGAATTTAACACCCCAATATTTCATAGTAAGTTATATCTTTAAAGCAATTCAATAGCTTATATTGCATGCAACACTCACTTGTCTTGCATTATACACAAGATTAAGTTTTTGAGAAACAAAACTTTAGTATTATAATTATTCAAATGATATATTTATAAAATTAAAATTAAATATAGTAATAATAATTATAACAAATAAATTTTAAAAGTTATTTAAAATTCTATCACATAAATGAACCATATTTATAAAGAAATGTATAAGCTTCATTAAAATATAAGTACTATTTTGATAAAGGAACTACTTCTTATGTCCTTTTGTGAACAATAATAAACACTATTATAAATTTATTTTAGTGAAATTGACTTAATTTTTTAATTCATAATATCAATATTATATTAGGGTGAAATTTTGGTAATTTTTTGAGAAGATTCATTTTTAATGAATAGTAAAAAATACTGCGTTTTAATTCAAAACTGTCTTTTCACCCAATTTATTTATATTGTTATATTATCCTTATAATTGGTTTTAGAGTATATATAGATTATATTTTTATCATTTAATATAATTTTGGTCATTGGATGTAATTTCACATTTAAATTGGATATAAACACATGTAAATATTTTGATAGTTTTTTACTTCTTAAAAACTCTCTTTCTAGTTTTCGCAACAGAAATTAATTTTAAATTAATTAATGAAAATTATATGTATTGAATTTGGTAAAATATAAATTATTTTTAAATTCTAAATATAAAAATTATATTAGGGTTATTTTTTGGTATTTTTATGAAAACTTTAAATTTTTGATGAATAGTGAAAAACACTACATTGTAGATAAAAACTGACTTTTTAATTTAAATAATTATTTTTAATATAAAATTATTTTAAAGTCAAAATTGATACATAATACCTATATTAGTCCAACTTATTTCATTGGAGTCATTTTATAATAATATTAGATATATAAAATTTTATTGAACTTTTTAACATCTTCTACCCACCTTCTAAGCACATTTGCAAATTTGCATAAAATGTAATTTTACCGCTTTTGTGAATTGAATTTATAAAATACGACAGAAACAGTTGTAAATAAAATTTTAAAGTTACTATCCACCAAAAATTATTAGTCCAACTTATTTCATTGGAGTCATTTTATAATAAGATTAGATATATAAAATTTTATTGAACTTTTTAACATCTTTTACCCACCTTCTAAGCACATTTGCAAATTTGCATAAAATGTAATTTTACCGCTTTTGTGAATTGAATTTATAAAATCTGACAGACACGGTTGTCATCAGTAAGTAAAATTTGGTTCAATAAATTGAAAATAATTTTTGGTGGATAGTAACTTTCAAATTTTATTTACCACAGTTAAAAGTAAATAGGGTAATTAAAGGTAAAAATAGTATTATAATAATATAAAATTACCCCAACACGTGTCCTAATTCTATTGGATAAGTGTTTCTTGACCAAAATCAACATTAGGAAAAGAAATATGATCCTTTTTTCCACTAGGTTTAGATTAGGACATTTATTATATTTTATTTAAAGAAGAGTTAAAAGTGTTAAATTCAAATTTTAATAATTAAACCATTTTTTAATATAGGGTTATATGAATGATCTCTTTGACTATAAATATTAATTAGAAATATTAAAATATTTCCTACATCATGGTAGTTTATTTGTAATTTTTAGACATTAAATAATTAAATTTATTTATGACACAATAATGATGTAGTATTTTTCTTATTAATGAAAGAATAAAAAAATGATATTATAAATATTAAAATAAATTTAATTTGAAAGTTTTGATTCCATCCACAAATTTTATGGATGGAATTGAAAAATTAGGTATGAGTTAATTCCTTTGGTTTAGAGGAATCAATTTGTTACTACTTTAACAAAAATTAATTAGTAAATAGTGTCAAAATTGACATAAATGAGTTTTTAAAACAAATACTATTTTATTTAATGATATAAAAAACATAAAAATATATAGTTATAATAAATAACTTTTATAGTGATAAAAATTTCTTAACTAATCCAATATAGGTTCTCTTGTAATTTTATAGTATGTTTATTAACCATGTAGTATAAAAATACAAGAAGACATGGAAAGAGTTAAACTATTTAACTAAGTGTTAAATCTAAAAGATAAGGTTAATATGAGGACCTAAACATGTTTAAAACCTATTGGTTGAGATTATTTTGACCAATACCCATATTAAACTTGAAATAAATAAATTTTATCTATTATAAACTGAAAATAATTTTATAATAAATTAATATTTCAATCTTTTTCTAAAGTTCCCCTCACCTCTCTTCTAAAAGGGCACCTCCATTTATTTTTAATTCACACCTCCAAAGCCATTTGGATCAACCAAAACCTACAAAAATCACCTCCCAAATACCCTCAATTCAATATAGAGTCCTTACCTTGAGTATAAATCCAACATAAGGATCCCTTTTGTTCAAATCAAATGGAAACTCTCGAAGAAGAGGTAATTATTTTATCACCTCTTTCAAAGTTATTTTCTTCTTCTACTTCCTATTTATTTGTTGTTACCGTACTAAAATAAAAACTCCAGTACCTTACACATTATTAGATGTTATTATTAATATGGTACAACCATATTCATTATTCTATCCATCTTATTAATGACAAATTCACCATGCATGTGTACGTACGGTTTACCGTCTCTACGTCATGGTGTAATTTGTTATTCAATACTAAATTATTTGGATGGGTATAATAATGAGTATAATTAATGTAAATAATAAATATAACATGGTAATTATTCTTTATATATAATATAACATCCAATTACATACCATTTCACCATCAGTAAAATGATATTGTAGCTTGTGCATACGTACGACTTACCGTGTCCACGATGCGATGAGACAGATCTTCCATGTTCACCATCCAAGAATGATTATAAGAATAAATATTATTAATAATTATGAAATATATGACATAATAATTATACTAGGAATATATATATATATACATACATAGATACATATATTTTATTAACTTACTTCCATATGATACGAAAATGGAAACAATGTTCATGCGTAGGTACAACCTACCATCTCTCTGAACAGTGTATTACATTTCATATATCTATTTATTATATATATTTATATTTATGATATATAAATCATATTATATATTCTATAAGTAATTAAATCATGATCTAAGTAATATGATCATTAATAACAAGTCAAAACACGTACGATAAACAAAGCGATTATTACCCAAAATGTTACATTAACTTGGAATTATTAATAAACGGGTAATATAAAGTCATAAAATAATAATATATGATATAATAAATACTATTATGATTCTCATATAAGTTAATAATATATTTAAACACATTATACATGAGTTTTAGACACGTACAGAGAGTATTAGACCTAAAGTAAGGGTTAATTTCATAATCTCATTATTATTCAAGGTTGTTGATGTGTAAGTATATACTGGGACATCTTTATCATCCATGTATATGTTTCTAAAAATGATTTATTATAATACTATGGATGTTTAAATTCATTTTACCCATTTTTTGCATTTATAAATTTTTTTGAAAGGAATCTTTCAGTTGTTTTCCAAATGAGGTACTTTATGACCTTTTCAAAAAATTAAGGAAAGAATGTTTTTTTAACTTATACAGCACGAATGAATATATTTTTCCATTATGTCACCTTACTATTTTTAAGATTCCCTTAAAATATTACAATGTTATTTTCAAAAGAAATTTTTTATTTTAAAATTTCACATCTTTTAAATGTTTTAATGTAAAAGAGATATTTTCCTCAAAGTGTTTTAATGAATTTATTAAATTATTTTCATCTATGTCAACATCCTTTGTTGGATTTTATGATTGTTTGAAGTTGATTTATTATGATACAATCTTCTATATTTTATTGAAGGTTTTGTGATAAGTTTAACCTTGGATGTGCTATTTTTATACCATTCATGGTTTACGGTTAAAGTATTAACATTTCGTATTCTAGTTTTAATACAAATGTTTATGTTTTTTTCAACCTTTTCATATGAGGAATGCATTGGACTTAGTAAGTGATGGGTGGGGCTCACTATATTCCCTTTATGAATTGGTAGGTATCATGATACAAACTAATGTCTTGGAATATGGGCTCAATATAATATTTTTGAATTGTCTTGGCACAAAGCCTTGACATAGTAGTTATTATGTCCGACATTATGCATTCCCTCGTTATGAAATTAGTTATTAAATGTGATTATTTTACTAGTAGAATATCCATGTGCATGTTTATATAGTAATTTTTGATTTATTTTTTCTATATTATGTTCAAGTTTATGTTTAAAAGGCTGCGGTTTTTATTTTACATCTTTCCTTAAAAGTTTACAGCTTCTGCTGAATTATTTACCCTTACCGAGTATCTGAGTTCAACCCTTTCTTATGTTTTATTTTCCCAGGATTACAAGAATTATATTATGATTTATATGAAAGGTTAAGATAGAGGAATAATGGATTTTAAAAGGATTATTTATTATATGTTTTATGTTAGAAAGATTAATGTAACGTTCATGTATGTAATCTATTTTCCAAGACTGCTAAACTGATTGGTCCTTTGGGACTTGATTCCTTGTAATCATGCCAATGTATTAGAATAATGAATCAGATCTGGGTAACTGGGGCCGGGGAATTAAATCAACCTCTAATGCATTGGTTTAAATTTTAAATCTCATGATATATATATATATATACGTGGGCATAATTTAGTTATTTTAAAGCATTGGTAAAAGTGTTTGGATTACAATGGTGATGTATACATGGGTACAATTAAGTTTTGTCCCAATATTGTGTTAAAATTTGTGAATGATAAAAGTTATATTTACCTATACCTATGGCTGTACCCCAATTTTCAAGTATTGGTTGTTTCTTTGATATGTGGAAATTTCATGATATGTTCTTATGTTATTCCATGCCTTCTGCCATAATTTATGATCTATGTTTTTCTAGGTATAACCTTATTATGTATCTTAATTTTACTTATATTCTCAACTTATGATCACTTATGATCTTTGATTGTTATTTATTATGTTTCCCTTTACCAATAATTTGAGATCACTCATTTCTTAGATTTTATTTCCCAAGGTTATGAATATGAGTGTAACCTATGGGAAGTCTAGAAGGGAGTTTAATATAGTTCAATTATAGATAAAAGATCAAATGTTTTGTAAAATAAGTTTCCTATATAACTAGTTATCAAATATAATAAGCCAAAAGTTTCTTTGAGTTGTATGAGATTATTGTGATATGTAATACTAATGTGAAATTTTTGAAATTTAGCTTGTATAATATCACTTGGTGCCAAAGTTAATTTATAAATGTATGTTTTTTAGAATTGATCATGAGAGTGAGGGTATAGGGAACATATTTATGATTGGATGAAACTCCCTATTAATGTAGCTCTCATTATATTACTCTTTATTTTAGTAAGGTACTAACATATCATGGCCGTTGGTGGATCTCATTCTTTTGACAAATGATAAAACCATAACCCATGGATACCTTTAGAGGTGGGATACCTTTTGGTTATCAATTTGTGATATTTATCAAACTCATTAAAAGATATTTGGATAGGATAAAATTTGTCTCTGCAATATATGGTATGCATCATGTTCTCGTTTACAACTTAGGATTTTAGTTTATCTAAATCATGGTGATATTGGGTTTGTGGTTTCTAATCAGTTCCACTACAATGATAAAGTTTTTATCACCCCCTTAGAAACCTATTAAGAGTGTGGTTGCACTATATATCCCTAGTTACACTAAAATTCATAGATGGGAGTTTCTAAGACTACCATGTAGTAGGGAATTACTATAAGAACCTTTGGTCACACCACAATGTGTCCCTTGAAAGGGATGGTTTCTCCATGAATGAGCAGGATCACATTATGATCCCATTGCATAAGAAAAAAAATTCTAAAATCCAGGATCGATTATACAATTATAGGGGTGATTTGGCATAGTAGTCATGGAATTTAGGGATGCATAATATTAAACATTCTAGAATTTGGGGAGATCACACCATAACCTTAGAATTGTATTGTGAAGGGTGATTGAGTACACCATATAGGGGTTGTTGTAGGTGTGTAATAGTGTTGTGAACTTTTGGGTAATTCCATAACTTAATCCTAGGTTGGATAATTGTGATGTGATGCTTAAATTCATGCCACAACATACCTATTTTGTAGTTTTTAGTGGGGGAAGACCATTCATTTCTAAATCACCCTGTTTTCTTCTTCATTCAGATGGGTGCTCAAGAGATCCCATTTTTTAAAACTCTCCCCATTATTTCTCCTCCTTGGATATCCCATGTTTCCCCCTTGGGTTAACATTGATTGGGAGGCATTTTATTATACTAGATCTAGGTAATCCTTTCCATCTTCCTCTCACATTCTTCTTCTTCTTATTCCTTATTTGATTTAGGTGGGTTGTGACTAGTATTTTAGTTATGATTCCATTGGTATATGGTTAAACCATCTCATAATGTTACTGATTCATGGTGTAGTGTCTTTTGGATATCAAAAGGGGAGGAATTCCACTCATTTCTTATTGTTTCATTTGAGGTACAAAACTTGAAGATTTTCCCAGGCTTTCATATGAATTAGAGACTGATTGAGTGTTGATTGGTGAAGATTTTGTTTATAAGGTCCTAGAATTATTCCATATATTTATGATGAACCATTACTCAAGGTTCCAATCATGGGAGGTCACTCATGGAGATTTTGATGATTATGCCTCATCGAATTAAATTGTGTAATTAATTATAAATTCTTATAATTAATGGTTTAGAACTTATGACTTGAGAGAGGATCTAGGGAGCACAGTGGAACTTGGTTGTGATTGTGAGCATGTATTTGGGTGGTAACTCAATTTTAGAGGTAGGTGGTCATTTTACTAAACCATATGCATGTTTACATGTTCATTTCATGTATGTGTCTGGGGTTGGGTTCATAAAATTAATGAAAGGTCTAGGTTAGTGTATAATAATGGAATAGACTTAGTTTAATCTTGATAATAGTGACTCAAGTATACCTCACATGATCTGGGGTTTGAGAGATGCCCAATGGCTTTGCCACCATGGAGGTGCGATGCCTATAATGGCTTAAAGGACTCCAAAGTGGTCTTGAATCGTGAGATGAATTTTTCATGGAATAAGATTTTTAATTCCTTATTTTTTTCCATGTAAGATTTTTTAATATTTCTAGGAATACTTTTAGATCCATACGCTAAGGTGGTGTGAGATTCTGAGGCCCAATGAGCTGATCACGATGCAGATGATGGGGAGGGGAGATTTCATGTAGTTATAGTCTTTATGATTTCCTTAAGACCTATAGGTCCTGTAATGTCTCTAAGCCTATGGGCAATGTAATAGCTAAGCCTAAGGTCCTTGTAAGAGTTCCTCCTCACCCCTTTAAAGGGGGGTTATTATAAAATTAATAAAAAATAAAGCCTTAGGTCCATTCAGGTACCATTGGCATGGAATAATCATTGTTGGAGTTGGGCGTTTGGTTTAAAGTCTTTACAGGCACAATTAATAAAATAAATTTATTTATTTATATATTTTTTCCATTGATTCAGTGAATTGGTTTTTACTCTATAAATATTCCATTATAACTAATTCTCAGGGTTAGCATCATAAACCTATGAATTAAGGGGAGCCGTTGGAGAGGATCTATTGGAGAATCATTGGCAAAAAACATCATATTGAGGTTTGATCAAGGATTGTTCTCCAACATAGCTTGTGGATATTGTAAAAAACAATGATGTGTGAACTTTCTTCACCAGTGATTGATCCAAATAAAGGTATGTTTTTTGTTTTGTGTATTTATCCCCATTTTATTATCTTATGATGAACACAAATCAATCAACTAATTAATTGATTTGTGGATCAATCATTTTGTAGGTATGAGTTTGTTTATCTAGGATTTTGGTAATAATTATTACTTGTTTTTTATTATTGGATATCCGTTTATCATTTTAATGGAAACAAATTGAAAAAAACCTGTAAAATAGTCAAGGTTTATTCATCAAGTTTTGTTTTGTAGTTTTCTCTCCCTGTTCTACGTGCGTTCATCATTGGCATTTACTTTGGCCTGTGATTCGATGATTACCCGATGAAAAATTGTTACACATTTGATATTTGGAACAAAAGATCACTACCATGGGTTTGGGATAGAGATTCAATGTCATGGTTGTGGTACATGATAATGGCAGAAGATCCATAGATGGATAGGGGTTTGTGATACCAGTTTGGCATGAAGCACCAACAAGGTGCGACAACAGGTGTTTCCCGAGAAGAGGATATGACCAGATTCTGTCTATCAGTGATAAAGAGGAACGTTTGACCTTATATTTATGAAATATGGTAAAATTCAAGGAATAATTAGTGATTTTAGAGTCTCATATGATGGAATGTGAAGAAATTCCATGGGTTCTATTAAAAACCCAACTACATGGTGTGTAGTCCTATGAATATACACAACGTAGTTTCATATGTTCAACACAAGGGATTCAACATATTTATAAGTATCATACACTATGTGACATGTGTTTCATGCCATGTGACCCTTAGCTGACCATCTCAATATGTACAAGGGGTATACACCTAGGAGTCCATGTAGTGTTACCCATAGTGTACGCCTAGTCACGTGTCGTGTAACATATGGTGGATGGTTCGGTGTGTACGAGGAGTAAATTCCTAGGTGGACATGTGGCCCCACACATCGTGTACTCAGAAAGTACACAGGAAGGTTAGAGTACACAAACAGAGTTGTGTAATCGGACATGGCCAAGTACACTGGCATGACCTAGTGTACACGGACATGGGAAAGATAGCACACTGAGTGCCAGGATGACTTCTACATGATGTGTACCCTTGGGAAACACCATGTATTGTGGAAAAGTGAATTCCATATGAGTGTGAGACATGGGAAGTGATATTTTATGTGATACATGTCATGTACTTTCATGATCTGACCCATACCAGGGATTGAGCCGCAACTACCCCAAGCCCGCCTCTATAAGACAGAGGGTGGAAACAAGTGCTGAAGGCATAAGTAACTTGGGGAGGCCTTTTCCTAAGTACCTTTACACAAACACATATCCAAATCAATGAAAAAGAGTAGAGGGAAAGAATAAAAGATGCAAAACTGCTATAAAAATAAACCAAGCATGCATGAACATCCAGAAAGTACATAAGTATAACCGTGTAAACTAAAATAAAGGGAAAAAATACACACCCAAATAAAAATGTGTCCCAAATTGACAAAAAACTAGAAAAATAAATAGTTGAAAGAGAGCCTTGATCATGAATCCTAAGCTATGACCACCATACATGGTCTAAGAACCCAGTATCCCTAAGCTCCTCTGTAGTCACAATCAACATGTCTGTCGTCTTCATAAGACATGACACGTGTGGGAAAATGACCTAAAGGGGTGAGTATATACATACCCAGTAGAGCACCCCATGTAACACCCTGATATTTTTTGAGTTATTTTTTTCAAATTAATTTATAGTTTTTGATATTTCATGCAACAATGAAGATAATTTATATTAAAGTACTATGTTTGGATTATTTTATACACAACACTAAGTTAATCGTGCACTACATGCGACATAAACTTTGGATTTATCTAAATGGAAAAAGTAGGTTAGCTTATGTTATACACAACAGTGAATTTCCTCTATGACTTGTGTAACACACAAGATTGAGGTTTATCGAACAATAATATATTATTAAAATATGATTATTTAATATAATAAGATAAAAACTTGATGTTAAATTAGAGGTTATGAATAATATTAACTAATTTACAAAAATATATGGTTTACACAATATAATATAAATTCATAGGTTACCAATTAATTATAAATAAATATTAAAACTAATTGAATATAAAAGGAAATATTATTATGGTCATAAAACTATTTTACCCTAATAGATTAAATTTTCATTTATGTATTGAAATGAACTAAGTCAAAAATTCCTTTCACATAGAACCAACTCGGCATATGTTAAATGAACCATCGAATTAGTGTATATTACATGAAACACCAACTTAGCATACGTTACACGCAATACCTACTTGGCGTATGATGCACACAACACTGAGTTTCTACGAAACATCTTTTTTATATAATTAATTAAATGGGATAATTATAACCTAGTCGTTAAACTTAGTTACAGGAATAGTAATAACTAATTTTAAAATATTTTTTTATAAATTTTTATATAAATAGAAAATATTTATAATGAAAGATATGATTTTTCGTAAAGTCCTTTTATGTTTAAAAATACAATTTTCTCGAATGATTTGCTTTTAATGTCCTTTTGTGAAAAATAATAAAATTAATTTTAGATACATTTATAATTTTAATTTGATAAAATAAAATTCATTTTTGAATTTATAATTCCCAAAATAGCCTAGGGTTATTTTTTGGGATTTTTCTGAGAAACTTTATTTTTTGGTGAATAGTGAAAAATACTACTTTTTAGTTAAAAACTGCCTTTTCTTTTAATTAATTGTTAATGTTAAATGGTATTATAAATTTTATATAAGGTAAAATTAAATGAATATTACATCTATTAATAAAATTTAATTAATTATAATTAATTTCACTTTAAATTTGAATATCAAATCTTAACAAACTTTTGAACTTCTTTCTACTTTAAAAACCTGTTATTTCGTCTCGTGTGCAGGATTAACATTAATATTAATTTTTTGATTCTATGAATTGAATTTATAAAATACAACATAAAACATTTTAATCAGTATAATATTTATATTCTAATAATACTAAGTTAATTTTTTTACCAAAATAATTAGTAAAAGTGATTAAAATTAATCACAGTGATTAACGCCAAATTAAGCTTAATTAGGGACTAAATCTAAGAATTAAGAGCCCAAATGACCTATAAACTTGTATGAAACCCATTTTATTTCCATATATATTCCATAAACCTTCAATTATTTATTTTGGGTGGTTTGTTATGATTTTTTTAGGTAGGAACATGTGTACACCTAACTTGTTTCTAAAAATTCTAAGTGAGTCCTTTTCCTTCCCTATAAAAGACCACCACCTCTCCCTCTTCCTCATACCTCTCAATACTCATAGGTTCAGAAAATAAATACCCAATAAACCTCCCAAAATCCCTATATTACCCATTTAATCCTCCATTTTGGCATAAGGCAATCCAAGGTAGCCTTTTGGCACAAACCAAAAGGAGTTACCCGATTAAGACGCAACACCTTCTCTCAAGCTTCTTTATTTTACTTTATTTCTCCACAAATCCACTTTATTTTTTCCATTATTGAATAAAAACAATGTAACCCTAAATATAATAGTATTTTTGTATGCTAATGGTTCTAATTAAACTCATACACACCTCCATCTAAAGGGTAACGAACATACTATTTCTGTGTACGACGAACTACTACCTCACTTGAATGGCCTGAAGGCCTTATTTTTTATTTTATTATGGATAATACCCATTTTAAGGGTTTAAGTGGAACCCGTACATGACCCGTAGGCCCAAAGAACAGGGCCCGACATGACCCATACAGAACGATGGTTTTTTGTTTTTCCTTTACCACCTATCACGATGGCCATTACGATGGAAAATATGTTTATATATGTCATATATGATATTTATTATTTCTTTAATCTTATTTATTATTTTTTATATCACATACCTTTTTAATTTACATTTGGTGTTAATTTGATAATCTCATTTGAGGACGTGTGGACTACCACCCCCTCAAAGCGATGTGATTTGTTCACACACTACATGGAATGTATTATGGATGGGTTTAGTGAAATTATATTATATATATGATATAATCATGATAATATAATAATTATATATATATATATATAAATATTTCATTTACATACTTTCTTTCAATATGACAATAATAAAGGAAACAACGTTCATGCATACGTACAAATTACCATCTCCATGAACAGTGTATTCCATTTCATACTTCTATATGCTATTGATTATTATAATAAAAATATACTGAATATAAACGATATTTATATCATGGTTTACATTCCGGAAATTATGATATAAAAATAAGGATGAAATATTTAACAAATTAAAATGCATGCACAAAAAAAAGTGAATATTACTTGAAGTGAAACCTTTACACAGGATCGTTAACAAGAAGGTAATCTAAGGTCATAATAAAAAAATATATGGTATTATATATAAGAATATTATTATATAAAACTTATATAATAATATTATATTTATATACCATAATCATAAATGAGTATGATGAGATTCAAGACACAAAGTAAGAGTATTTCATCTCACTCTTTATTTCCATGAGATACTTACTATGTTCGCCACTCATTCATTTTTTGTGGTGTATGTAATGAAATGATGATCTACCATTTATTTTATAATTAAATTTATGGGTATTCAGATTTCCATTTTTAGATCCTTCTTTCATGGGGTTTACGCTTAAAAGTTACTAAATCAGTAAAGTAGTTTTGTATCAATTTTCCTTCTTCGAGACTCATGTTTTGTTATGCCCCTAAAGTCATTTTGAGGTGCATATAATTCCAATTCAAATGATATATCATGAATCTACATATTTTCTTTACATTTTAAGATTCATTTAATTTTTTTTTTCTTACATGGAGAGTGTGATCCCAAGTTACCAATTAGTAAGAGTTTATTGAAACAATATCATAATTTTTAGAGATTGTTAACGATTATGCTTAATTGGATGAAATATCATATCCATCTCTCAAGAACTTTCACGAGTTTTATTATCCTCAGTTATTTCATTATATATTCATGTACGAGTACCATTTTCTACTATTTGGTACATAATATAGTTAATAAAGTGTTTTTATGAAAGCCTGACTTTACCCTCTCTTCAGTCAGAGGTATATGTTTTCTAAAAAAATAGTTCCAAGAATATTGTAACATTCTCCTGAAATATTTTTAATACATTTTTATCTTTTTTTTTATTTTACGAATCTCTTTAGAGTAATCTTATTTTATCTTTTTGAATAGGACATTTTTCTAACCTTTCTACCATGCAAAAGGAATGTTCTTTTACCTTGTAGTATATGTACATATTTACCCGCCATCATTTCTTAGAAGATTACTTTGCATTTTTAAATGGATAATTTTTAAGAAAATGTTTTTAAAAGTGAATTTCAAGGAAATGGTTTTCAAAAGGTTTTCAATATTCTTTTATATGTTTTTATGGATTTTTTTCAGAATATTTTATGTTTCAAAGAGCCTTTTTCAAGGAAGAAAAGATATTCACCTCAAGAAATTTTTCAAAATATCTTTCCATGTTATTTTCCATATATTTTAACATACATTTATGTTACTCATTCCCTTATAGGAAATGATCCAAATGTTCCATTCATAATTATTTCTTGAGTGTTTTTTGTTTTTATGGAATGATGCTTAAGACACCCATTTCACTTTCACGAGTTCTATGCTTTTCAAACCCTCTTTTTTTTCACGGGTTATGAATTCATTAAGTGATTATGAAACCTATCTATTTTCATAGGTTAGAATGTGATGAAATTTTAATAATACCCATTACATTTTATGGGTTATGATTTGATGTTTATAAATCCTATATATTTTTATGGGTCACGATATGTTTAAAGTTTTAATTGTCTTATGAAACATGTATGAAGTATTTAATTATGAGATTGGTAGGACCTATATCTCCATCTAATGAATTGAGTAATGATAAATGTTTTTTGAGATCAAAGGGTACATGGGAGGAAATACAAAGCCATAAACAAGGGGCAACATGGGATAACATCCCTAGCCTAAAACAAGAGGGTACACAGAAGAACATCCCAAGCCCGAAACAAGAGGGTACATGGGAGAACATCCTAAGCCTGAAAAAACAGAGTATATAAGAGGAAATCCCAAGCTCGAAACAAGAGTATAAACAAGAGGAAATCCCAAGACCAAAACTAGAGGGTAAACAGGAGGGAATCCCAAGACCGAAACAAGAGGGTACATGGGAGGACATCCCAAGCCCAAAATAAGAGGGTACATGGGAGGGCATCCCAATCCCAAAGCAGGTACACATGTGATTATACCAGACCTAATATGTTATAAAGGCCTTTTTTGTCTAGCTTAACATAGGTTTGTTATATGATTATGTGTTTTTCACAATTCCATATTTTATTCCTGATTTTTATTTCAAGGATTATGTTCCTTATTTCCTTATGGTTCATGTCTTATCAACTTACAATATTTATTATGATATATAATATGTAGTGTATGATCTTAAAATGTTTTTCTCATGTTCTGTACCCTTTTGTTCATGTTATGCTTACACATTTTCTTTAATTACCCTTACCGAGCATCTGAAATCACCCCTTTATTATGTTTCCTTTCTCTAGGTTATGAAGAAATGTTATAAGTATAAGTAATAAAGGTTTATATATTTATGGGAGATGTTGAATATCTTTCACCAAGATAGAAGACTTTGTTTCCATGTTTCCAAAGACACTAAACTATTACAGTCCTCAGGCATTTATTTTTGTAATGTACTGAATATTTATCTAAAATGATGTAATATCCATGTATGTCAAGCCAGGGTCACTATAGTGGGTATAAAAGGTAAGATTTAGTCAACCTTTGGAAACTAGGATGATAAAAAATTAGTGACATCCCTAGGTATATTTATAAGGATATGTAAAGGGAAGTATCTAATGATAAGTATATGGATGAGTCAATGTTTAGGAAAATGTCCTAGAATTTTGGTGAAATATAGAGTGATTGGTTTCCTAGAAATACATCACTATCTAGATACTACAAGTGGATGTGTCTCTAGCACAAATGTACCTAGGAGTAACAACTATGACAAGATGTTCCGAGCCTGACTCGGGGTAATTTGGTACCCAACAACGGGCCTTGATGCACACCTAGTTTGACACTCTTGGGGGATATGATTTGGGAATTCACAAACTCTTTAAAAACCATAATGAAGGATTTAAATAGAGGATTAATATGAATAACATTGGATAAAACTAAGGTGTCATAGATTAAAGAAGTAGGATCCATAATACATGCATCCTATAAGTACATTTTCATGATTATATGGTATCTAATTATGATAAATTTTTCTCACACTATGCTTTATTGTTTTAGTCAATGGTTAGAATTATAAGGAAAATGGTTGACATTAAATGTTTCAGATGTGGAAATTATGGGAGTGATGAGAATTTATTTCCCAAGTACAAATCTCATAAAGAGAATCAAGAAGGTGGTACGAGTAATTGTTATATCTCTTAAGATAAAGAGACCACCAATGACATGTTAAAGGTATGTTATGATCTTCCAATATTGTTTACATTAATCATAAGAATCATGTTTAGATTAAGTTTTTGGAACCTTAATACATGATTCATAATTTATATTCTTGGAAAGAGGTATTAGGGAATAAGTTGATGAAGACTAAGTAATGGTTTAAGAATAAAGTTGGATGAATAAAGTATTTACGTTTTTGAATTCAAATATTATGTTATATGAATCATGAATTATATGAGTATTTTCAGTATATGTTTTTATTAAGGATTTAAAAGGACATGTTGAATGGATATTAAGACATGGAAAAGTGATTTCATGGGAAGGTTATATTTTGATTAAGGGAAGGTAACATTTAATTAATGTCTGACATTAAAATAATTAAATTTGGATAAAGTTATACTAGATATGAATAAGTAAATTAGATGGTATAGATTACCCTATAACTATTTATTGAAAAAGTGTTCTATGTCATCAAGGATGAATTTTACAACTTCTTGGATTTAAATAATACATACAGTAATCATTTGAATAAGAAAGTATGCATGTTTTCCAAAAGGATTTATGGTAATTAATATTATTACCATGTTTCAAAAGAAAATATGATGAGGGTATTCACTTGTTTGGAATGTGACAACCAAGAGCTACTTTTTGATATATCGGGGGATTAATGTTAATAATATTTCATGAATTTATTTCTAAAGCTTTTAATTTTCATATTTTAGTAGGGTTAAATGGTTAAACATTTATGGAAAGTTTAAGTCAATATTCAATTAAGGTTTTTGAGATTAATGTATTATCTCACCACATGAGGGATTATGCATATTGGAGAACCAATTTGTGTTAATTAAAACTAAAGATATATGGGTTGACTTATCATAGATCTCATGATCTGTTAGTACTTCAAAAAAATAATTCTCATTCATTTCATAGGGTAAGAGATGAAGTGGAAATCTATCAAGGAATAACAAAAGGTTGGTATTGTGCATAATAAAGGGAATAAAATCAAGTAAGTATATTTCTATATATTACTGTTCAATAAAAATAATTACTTAATGACAGGATAATGATCAAAAAAATTATGTTGTCCTAATACCTTAATTTTTTTGAGCTAATGGCCTTTTAAATCATCGCATATTTATGAATTTGAGGCCCTAAAATTTTCATTGATCATTCACTTGTTTTTGATTGATGACCTTAATCCCTAACTATAAATATTTATGATTTTCCTCCATGTCCAATCTTTACTCCCAACCTATGTCCACCCATGAGTAAACCTAGCTATATATTACTTTGGGTAACTGTTATGGTTCTAACATTCCCTTTTTAAGAGAAGTTTTAGTATTCATTTTTATGATGTGGGTTTCTATGAATGACAAATTAAAGTATTAAACCTTTGATAACCTAGAATAATTTCAAGGAAGAAATTAATTTTAAGGGTGGTAGAATGTAACACCCCAAAATTTTGTGAGCTATTTTTTTCTAATTAATTTATCCTTTTTTTATTTCATGCAACACTGATGATAGTTTATATTAAATTACTATGTTTGGATTACGTTATACACAACACTAAGTTAATCATGCACTACACGCGACATAAACTTTGGATTTCTCTAAACAGAACACCAAGGTTAGCTTGTGTTATATGCAATAATGATTTTCCTCGATGACTTGTGTAACACGCAAGACTGAGGTTTACTAAACAATAACATATTATCAAAATATGATTATTTAATATAATAATATAAAACCTTGATGTTAAATTAGAGTTTTTGAATAGTATTAACTAATTTATGAAAATATATGGTTTAAAAAATAAAATATGAATTCATAGGTTACCAATTAATTATAATTTAATTTTTAAACTGATTGAATATAAAAGGAAATATTATTATGGTCACAAAGATGTTTTACCCTAATAAATTAAATTTTCATTTATGTCTTGAAATGAACTAAGTCAAACATTCCATTCACATGGAACCGGCTTGGTATACATTACACACAACACTAAATTGGCATATGTTACACACAACACCAACTTATCATATGTTACATGCAATACTAACTTGGAGTACGATGCACGCAACACTGAGTTTCAACGAAACATATTTTTTTATATAATTATTTAAATGAGATAATTACAAAATAGATGTTAAAAATAGTCCTAGGAATAGTAAAAAATACTTTTCAAATATTTTTTATAATTTTTTATATAAGTAAAACATATTGATAATGAAAGATATGATTTTTTGTAAATTATTTTTAGGTTTTAAAATATCGTTTTCTCGAATAAACCGCTTTTAATGTACTATAAAAAAAGATTAATTTTAGAAAAATTTATAATTTTAATTTTATAAAATAAAATTTATTTTTGAATTCATAATTTCCAAATTATCCTAGGGTTAATTTTTGGGATTTTTTTTGAGAAACTTCATTTCTTGATGATTAGTGAAAAATACCTGTTTTTAGTTAAAAATTGACTTTTCATTTAATTAATTATTAATGTTAAATGACATTATAAAATTGTTATAAGGTAAAATTATATTAATATTAAATATATTAATACAATTTAATTCATTAGAATCAATTTCAATTTGAATTTTAATATACAATCTTAACAAACTTTTGAACTTCTTTCTACTTTAAAAACCTATTATTTCATCCTGTCTGCAGGATTAACATTAATATTAATTTTTCCACTTATATGAATTGAATTTCAAAAACCTGACATATAACATTTAAATCAGTATAATATTTTTATTTTAATAAGACCAAGTTAATTTTTGACCAAAATATTTAGTAAAAGTTATTAAAATTAATCACAACAGTTAAGGCCAAATTAAGCTTAATTATAGACTAAACCTTAGAATTAAGGGATAAAATGACCTATAAACTTGTAAAAAACAGATTTTATTTCCATATTTAGTCTATAAAACTTCCATTATTGAGTTTGGGTGTTTTTTTAGGGCGTTTTTTAGGTAAGAACATGGGTACATCTAACTTGTTTCTAAAAATCCTAGTGAGTCCTTTTCCTTCCCTATAAAAGGCCACCACCTCTCCCTCTTACTCACACCTCTCAAACCACTTATATTCTTCCAAGACCTACCCAATACAATTAAAAAAATCCACCCCTTCCTCCTTGAGTCCTCTATTTTTTAATAAGGCAATCCAAGGTAGCCTTTTGGCACACACCAAAAGGAGTTACCTGATTAAGAGGTTACGTATTCTTTCTTTTACTTTATTTCTATACCCCTACACTTTATTTTTTCCATGATTTTATAAAAAAATAGTATCATAAATATAATAGGATTTTTTATGCTAATGGTTAAAATTATAGTTACACACACCTCTATCTAATGGGTAACCAACATATTGTTTTTATATATGGTGAACTACTACCACACGAAACAATGATTGTTCATTTTTCCTTTACCATCTATCATGGTGGACATTATGATGTAAAATATGTTTATATATGTTATATATGATATTTATTATGTATTTCATTGTATGTATTCTTTTTTATAGAACATAACTTTTTTACTTTCCATTTGGTGTTAATACGATAATCTTGTTTGAGGAATTGTGGATTACCGCCCCCTCAAAGCGACTTGATTCATTTACACACTACATGGAATGTATTAAGGATGGGTTTAGTGAAATTATATTATATATATGATATAATCATGATACTATAATAATTATATATATACATATGTTATTTACATACTTTCTTTCAATACGACAATAAAAAAGGAAACATCGTTCATGTGTACGTACGCCTTACCGTATCCATGAACGGTGTATTTTATTTCATACTTCTATATGATATTGATTATTATAATAAAAATTTAACGAATATAAATGATATTTATATCATGGTTTACATTCTTTAAATGACGATATAAATATAAGGACAAAATATATAACAAATTAAAAGGCATGCACAGAACAAAGCGAATATTACCTAAAGTGAAACCTTAACATATGATCATTAACAAGAAGGTAATATAAGGTCATAATAAGATAATATATGGTATTATATATAATAATATTCTTATATAAAATATGTATAATATACTTATATTTATTATACAGGAATCTTGAATGAGTACGATGAGAGTCAAGACACAAGGTAATGGGATTTCATCTCACTTTTTATTTCCGTGAGATACATGATAGGTTTGACACTCTTTACTTTTGTTTGGTGTATTTAATTTCAATGATGTTATCCCATGTATATTATAATTAAATTTATGTTTATTATAATGTTAATTTTATGATTCTTATTTCATTGTATTTATGTTCAAAAGTTACCAAATCAGTAAAATAGTTTTGTCTCAATTTTCTTTCTTTAAGACTCATATTTTGTTATGCGCCTAAAGTCATTTTGAGATGAATATAATTACAATTTACATAATATATTATGAATCTTAATATTTTAATTATATTTTAAGATTCATGAAATTTTATTTTTTTATTTGGATAGTGTGATCCCAAGTTACCAATTAGTAAGAGTTTATTGAAACAATGTCATCATTTTTTGAGATTATTAATGATTATACTTCCTTTGATGAAATATTGTATCCATAACTCAATAATGATCATGATTTTACTTATCATATGTTATTTCATGATATATTCATGAATGGGTATCATTTTTTACTCTTTGGTACATAATATAGTTAAGAAAGTGTTTTCGTGAAAGCCCAAATTTACCCTCTCTTCAATCAGAAATATATATTTTCTAAATAAAGGGTACCAAGAATATTATAACATTATCCTAAAATGTTTTAAAGAAATTTTTACCCTTTTTTGTATTTTACCAATCTCTTAAAAGTAATATTATTTTCTCTTTTAGAACAAGGCATTTTTTTATCCTTTCTACCATGCAAAAGGAATGTTCTTTTACCTCACACTACATGTACATATACCCATCGTCATTTCTTTGAAGCTTCCTTTTATTTTTTTTAAAAGGTTAATTTAAAAAAAAAATTAAAATATATTTCAATGTAAATGTCTTTTAAAAGGTTTTCAGATTCTTTTATATGTTTTTTGGGAAAATGGTTTTCAAAATATTTTATGTTTCAAAGAGCCTTTTTTTGGGAAGAAATGATATTTACCAATAGAAATGTTTTTAAAATATCCTTACAAGTTATTTTCCATCTATGATAACATATATTTATGTTACCAGTTCCCTTATAGGAAATTATCCAATGGTTCCTTTCAAAATTATTTCTTGAGTGTTTTATGTTTTTATGGAATGATACTTAAGATACCCATTTCACTTCCACGGGTTCTATGCTTTTGAAACCCGATTCTTTTCATTGGTTATGCATTCATGAAGTGATTATTAAACCTATATATTTTCATAGGTTATGATGTGATGAAACATTAATAATACCCATTACATTTTATAGGTTATGATTTGATTTTTATAAAACCTATATCTTTTTATGGGTCATGATATGTTGAATGTTTTAATTATATTATGGCACATGTATGAAGTATTTACTTATGAGATGGGTGGGACATATATCTCCCTCTAATTCTTTGGGAAATGATAAATATTTTATGAGTTCAGAGGTTACATAAGAGGACATCCAATTCCCAAAACAAGAGTGTACATGGGAGAACATCCCAAACCCAAAACAAGAGGGCACATGAGAGAACATCCCAAGCCTGAAACAAGAGGGTACACAAGAGAACATACCAAGTCCAAAACAAGAGGGTATATGGGAGGAAATACCAATACCCAAAACAATAGGGTAAATAGAAGTAAATACCAAGCTTGAAACAAGAGGGTAAACATGAGGACATCCCATGCCCAAAACAAGAGGGTACACAGGAGGTCATCCCAAGCCCGAAACAAGAGGGTACATAGGAGGAAATCCCAATATCAAAGAAGGTACATAAGTTATTATCAAAAGACTAACACATTACAAAGGCCTTGGTAGGCCTCCTTAACATAGGGTTTTTATATGATTATGTATTTACCACAATTCCATGTTTTATTCCTAAGTTATTCTTTCAAGGATTATGTTCTTTATTTCCTTATGGTTCATGTCTTATCAACTTCCAATATATATTATGATCACTAATATGTATGGTATGATATTCAAATGTTATTCTCATGTTATATACGCTTTTGTTCATGGTTTTATTACACATTTTCTTTATTTACCCTTACTGAGCATCTGAGCTCACCCATTTCTTATGTTTCCTTTATAGAGGTTATAAAGAAATGTTTTAGGTAGAAGTACTAAAGGTGTAGATATTTATGGGAGATTTTGAATATCTTTCACCAGGATAAAATACTTTGTTTCCAAGTTTCCAATGACACTAAACTATTATAGTCATCAGGCATGTATTTTTGTAATGTACTGAATATTAATCTAAAATGATGTAATATCCATGTATGTCAAGCCTGGGTCACTATACCCTAAAAGATGAAGGGGGAGAATTAATAGATACAACAAGGAAGAGGAAGATATTAGATACAAAAAAGTACAATGAAATTGTATAGCTCAACCCAACCAAGAGTGAAAGTAATCTCATCCAATCAAAAGGGGATAAACATGATGAGTTGATGAACTAACCATTGAGACTTCACCACCTATACCTAGATAGTAGACTCATCCAACCATGAGAAGCTAAACATGGTAAAAACATGGCATAACCCATTCATCTTTGCCTCTCCTAGAAGGAGAGTATCCAAATCCAAGGGGAGGATGTAGAAGTAGAATATATATATGTGTGTATATATATATATACACTCATTCTAAGAAACCAAAATTAGAGAGTAAAGGGATCTTCATATCAAAACTAAACCCAAGAAGAAGAGTATCCAATAGTTCTAAAAGTCTATCAAAGATTCCCAGAATCTCATGCTCCTGTCTAAAAATGTTATATGGAGGACCCACAACCTGGTGCAACAGGGGAGTACCATCTCCATCATAATCATGAGTATGGAGGACCCACACCCAGGTATGAAAGAGGAGTACCATCTCCATGATAAGAAGTATAGAGGACCTGCACACTATTACAAAAATGGTGTACCATCTTCATGAATAAAGGTACCACACACTGTTACAACAATGGAGTACCGTCTCTATATCTGCACACAAAGTATGGAGGACCCACACACTAATATGATATCAGAGTACTATCTCCATCAATAGAGGACCTACTCCCTGGTTTCATAGGGGAGTACCTCCTCTATCTAGACTCTATTGATCTCATCTGACCACTGTCATCATTGAGTGCTACCAAAAGCATCATAAAACTTGAAACATATTGCATCGAATCATGAAGGCCACTATAGAGGTTTCCATCATGTTATACATGGAAAAATCTTAGGATAGACTATTCACATTCCTAATTCAGATGCTTAGTGAGAAAGAAATGTTTCACTATATAACGCATGAATGGTACTTCATGGGCCACACCAAGGAGTCCAAATTAAACACCTGATATTGGTCTCAAAACATCTATCTCAAAATCAGGATCATGATGCCACTGATGGTTCATCTTTATAATGTCGTATAAAGAAGACATGTCAAATACATTATTTCACAACCATAATAATAATAATAATAATAATAATAATATTATTATTATTATTATTATTATCATTATTATTATAATTATTATAAATTTCATGCACCCAATAAATGAGACCAAATTAAGTACCCGACATTGGTCTTGAAGTGACTATCTCAAAGTTAGGGTCATGCTGCCATAGACGGTTCATCAAATGGATGTCTTGGTTAAAGGATATAACCGATATAATATTATTTAACTAAGATTTATAATAATAATATTTTATATTATTATTACAATTATAAAATTTTATTAAATGTAAAGGGGGGGGGGGTCAAGATTTCCCCCTCCCTTACCTCCTATCCAGTGTGTGAGTCACACTCCCCCTCCCCCACAATTTTCTTTTCTTTTTTATTTACATTTCATTTTATTTAATTTCAATCTCACTTACCTCCCACAATTTTCCATCTTATCTATCCTATCTCATTTATCCACCCTATACATCCTTTATTATTTACACACTCAAAACCCCAAATTCACCTATTCTCACACTACATACCCCAATATTCCCCTCTCTAGATACAATGAAACACCGTCGAACATGGATCATAGATCGCACCAGCCCACAACCTCTTCAGCGAGCTGCCACACCTCCACTTTGACTGGATGTGCCTGATGAGATGACCATCTATTAGACCTATCTCACCTTTGACCCTCATGAATATCCTTCATTACTAACCCCATTCAAGGGTTTTATTTCTTGATATTATCCATACACGGATGAACCTCTGGCCAAATAAATGTTTGGTGGTGGTAACTTGAAGAACAAGGGATAAACAAAACCGAATAAAATAAATGTTGGAATAACATCAATCGATGGTCATGTTATTTTTTTCCATCATTGATGGGATTCAATAATGAGATGATTTGTTAATTTAAATAAATTCAATATTTAATGACTCTAAGTCCAAGCAAGAACATATTGGATAAACCAACGAAAGACTAATTCATGAATTAAGTTTTGGAAAGGATTAATTCACTTTCGTCTCTAATTTTGAATGGGGATAAAACCACAAAGAAAAGTCATAACTTAGGATTGAATAATTTTTTGAAGAGGAATTTTCTTTCCAATAGAGGAGGAGATCCATTGGATTCATTGCTCTTTGATTAGGATTGATCCAATTATTTTTTTAGTTTGATCTCTGTTTGTAAATAGAGGATAGAGGAAGAGATCTGGATTTATTCTAGTGTTTTTGTAGCTAACCCTAGAGAAATTTGTCTATCGATACTCTTATAGAGTCTCTGTTTCATTTAAAATAAATAAATTAATTAATTTAATAATTAATTAACTCATTAAATGCTCCTCCAATGATCGAGGGGTCCAAACGTCCCACTCTATCCCATTTTCTATTGAAATTTGGGTAAACACTACATTATGGACTCAACCATGGTCTCTTATTTCTGATATGATCAACTGTTCAAGTGTTACCCATTTTCTTTAAGAAATCATGCATTCATAATATAAAATATATTTTATATTTTTATAAAAATTAATTTTGGGAACACAGGGCCTTATAATCGCACGCTGTCTCCGTGCCTATATCTATAAATATATACATAAATATTTCAAAGTCTTACAAGGAAAAAACAGGGTCTCTGGATCATTCCATCTTTCAAGATTTTTGTCTCTGAAAATAAAAACTAATAAAGAAACTTGGGATACTGAGCTAGCATCTGGCTCTCCCTCTCTTAGGAACTCTCTTTCACATTTCCTTGCTACCACAACACACAAACCAAAGGGATGGTCCATCCATGCAGGGTCCTCTTCTAACGATCCCCGATCACCACTGGGTTCTCTGTAAAGGTGTCTCCATCCTCGATGTCTAGGTCACCCCAATTGATGACATGCATAGGGTCATGCATGTATCTCTTCAGCTGTGACACATGGAACACGTCCTACTCCCGCTCCAGTTGTGGGGGTAGGGTGAGGTGGTAGGGAACCTCCCCAACCCTCTACATGATCTCAAACTGCCCTATGAACCTTGGGGATAGCTTGCCTCCCCAACCGAACCTCCAAAATCCTCATTGTGGGGATACTCTCAAGAAGACGTGGTTTCCCTGATTGAACTAAAAGGGCCTACTATTATGGTTTTTTTAGGATTTCTATCTTCTATGGGCCATCCTCATCCACTCTCAGATGACTTCGACTTTCTCCATTGTTTCTTGCACCATCTCTAGGCCCATAAGATATGTATCAACAATCTATATTCATCATAAGGATGACCTACAAGGTCTCCCGTATAGGGACTCAAAAGTTTCCATAATGATGGTAGAGTGGTATCTGTTTTTGTAATCAAACTTTACCAAGGGAATGTGATCCTAACAGCTCTGACCGAAGTCCAACATGCAAGCCCTCAACATATCCTCTAGCACCTAGATAGTGTGCTCAGTCTGCCCATCTGTCTGAGGGTGAAAGGTTGTACTCATCCTTATCTAGATCTCGAATTCATCCTTCATGCCTCTCAATAATCGTGATGTAAACCACACATCATGATCAGAGATGATCATCAAGGGAACCCTATGAAGGTGAACGATCTCCCATATGTACAACTGCCCCAAACTCTCCACCGAACTCTGTTCCCTGATAGCAGGGAAGTGATTCGAATTTTTATGTCAGTTAACTATCACCCAGATGAAATCATGGATATTTTTTGTGTGTGGAAGCTCTATGATAAATTCCATGAATATGCTTCCCCATTTTCACTATGGGATCTCAAGTGGATGCAACAAACCTACCAGAACTTGGTGCCCAGCCTTCACCTTATGACAAGTGAGGCACCAAGAGATGAACTCAGCTATGTTTCATCTCATGAAAGACCACTAAAGCTACTGATGAAGGTATCTTTTCATCTTCCCCACACTAGGATGTATAGCCAGAGGAGAAGTGTGGAACTCCCACATCATCTCCTATCACATTGTGACTGGAACCACTATTTTCCCCTCTGGAACATGATGACATGATTCCATAATTCACAATATCCATCCGGTGAGTCGCCTATGGATATCTAGTCACAAAAAACCTTGCATTAAATGTATCCTAGCTAGGACTCTCTCACACAGTTGAGAAGAAAAGGAGTCAACACCATTGACTAAAGAAAGGATGAACCCTCCTACTCCACCAGGGTAAGCTTCAGGGAAGATAATTACTCTAAAGCTTCCTGCACTAAGAGATCTTGTGACTTCCTGCTAAGGTAATATGACATAACATTTCCCTTCCATAGATTATAGACTATCTAAGAGTTTTAGTACTATAGAAACTCCAACCAGTGTCACTACCATAGGTTCATGTCTCTCGGTGTGAAGATGTACCTGAGAATTTGGTGATCTGAGTAAACTAAAAAGTGCTCCCCCATAAGTTAGTGTCTCCACATCCCGAGGATTAAGAATACCACTTCCATATCTAGGTCATGATTTGTATAGTTATACTCATGGGGTCTCAACTGCCTCGACCAGTATACGATAACTACTTGACACTGTATCAACACACAACCATGCCCAGCTCCTGAGGCATCACAATACACTATGAACTCAACACTATCCTCTATTAGTATCAATACTGGAGAACTAATTAGCCTATACCTAAAATCCTCAAAGGCCCTCTAGCACTACTCAGACCAGATAAATGACTACCCTTTTTTCATCAGGGTGGTCAAAGGGGTTGTGATCTTGGAGAAGTCTTCCAAAAATATCTTGAATTACCTCACCAAACCAAGAAATCTATGCACTTATGAAACATTCTTGGGTGGATCCCAAGAAAGAAATACTTCAATATTCACTAGATTCAAGGATAAACTATGATCAGAAATGACATGACCCAGAAAGTGAACCTCATGAATCTAGAGTTGGATTTTTGAGAGCTTTACAAAAATCTGGTGCTCTCAAAGAAAATCTAGGACCATACTCAAGTACTCTATGTGCTCCTCCTCTGATGTAGAGTAGAACAGTATGTAATCTATGGAGACAACAAAAAATTGGTCCAAGTATGACTGGAAGACTTGGTTCATCAAAGCTATAAAAATGACGGGGGAATTTGTCACAAAAAAGGGAATCAATAGGAACTCATAGTGTCCATAGCTTCATCAGAATGCCATCTTTGGAATATCAGCCTCACAAACCCTCAACTGGTAATAGAAGGACCTGAGATCGATCTTTAAGAAACATCTTGGGCCTCACAACTGGTTAAAGAGGTCATCTATACACTGCAAGAGGTACTTGTTCTTTATCATGGCCTGGTCCAGGTGATGAAACTCCATGTAAAGCTGAAAAATATAAAATTAATTTTTCACAATCAAAACCAGAACTACCCAAGGGGACACACTGGGTATGATGAAACCTTTCTCTCAAAGTTCTTCTAATTGTAAATGCAACTCTCTAATCTCGATAGGTGTCATCCAATATGTCACAGAAGATATTAGAGCTATCCCTAGATGCAATTCAATGAAAAAAATCCATCTACCACCTCATAGGTAGTCCCAAAATTTCCTTGAGGAAGACTTCTATATAATCCTTCATAAATAAAGGAACCCAGATACCTAAAGATCCTGCTGTACCAAGGTATACACTCACAAAATGATGGGTGATGGGATGCAACCTCCTTCTCACTGAACCCACTTTCCCTAACATGAGATCTAACTCACTAGAAAAGGGGAATATTATCCCATTAGTGTATAAACATATGTCCTATCTGTGGTGATAGTCAATCTAGACTCAAACCATGGAAATACAATCCATACCCATGATAATGTTATAAGTCTCTATCGTGATGACCAAAATGTATCACATGAATCTCTCACTACCAAGCGATAGCTCACACTACCAAAAGATAAAATATACAAAAGAAACATTTCCTATAGGAACATAAATATGAAGTTGTTGTGATAGTGCCTCAATTGGGAGATACATATCTCACATGAGGATATGAGAGATAAATGAATGACTGAAAACTATGTCTTCTATCACTGAAGTAAGATTGGAAAATACCCGGATCATACCTCAAATCATCTCATGCACTGTGGGGTCATAAGCCTATACATCTTATAGCTTTCCATGGCCCTGACCACTAGCTCCTAGAGCATAATGCGGGCCTTCTGATGGTGGTGGTAGAAGGATATCATAGTGGCATCTAACACCCACAGATCCTTCAGCTCCTCTACTAGCTCCGCCTGCCTGGGGACCACCATACTCTCTCCTAGGAGGTCCCTGATCATAATGTTGCCTCTTATATGGCAGTATTTCATCCATCTGCCTATACTCCTTGACACTTATGGTCAATCATTCATGCGCTATGTGACATCTCCCATCATAAGAATAGAATCTAACCCCTCTAAGCTTCCCTAGTTCTCTGTGATGTCCCTGCTCCGCAAGACCATGTGCCTATATCGAGTCATGAGTACACATTATGTGTCTCATCTCCTACTGCCTGCCAGTTGATATAGAAAACTCAGCCATGGGATGACTATTAAAGACTCCAACTATATTTCATACCTCTAACAGATAGCTCTCTGTTACCAGTTCATGCTCTAGCACCTCGTCATAGGTGGGGATGTACAAGGGCACAATGCTGGTGCATATCTCTATATAGAGTCCTTTCTCAAACATACATGATAGAAATTATCCATAATGGATCATGTCAATGGAGTAATTTGTAAGGTCTGTAAACCTCATTACAGACTCATCCACCTTCATACCTCCTTTATTTACCTCTAAAAGTTCTAAGATCCTAACTGGGTGTAAACAGGAGTGGTAGTACTCATGGAATAGCGCCTAGAAATAGTCTCACAAGAGTGTTGAATCATCGTAAATCTGTGTAACAAGGCTCCACCAATGCCCAACTGCTTTGTGGAAAAGGATATCTACTAGTGCCACCACTTGATGCATCAGGGTTTGAAAAATCTAGATGATGCAAAACAGCAACTCCAGCCAATCCTCTACTGCCTGAGGATCTGGCTCATCACAAAACATCAACGGTCTCTGATGCTAGAACTTACAGAGTTTGATAAGCCTGCGAACATCCTTATCTCTCTATGATGCTCGATAGGTGTAGGTGCTTATACTTGCCCACCTGGAGGGAGGGGGTAACAGGATGGACCCTGAACTAAGGTCTTGTCATTCATAGGATTTCCATCACAAAACTAAGTTGATATCCAAGCTGAATGTTGTTGAAAAGGCATCCAAAAAAGTTATTAAGGAGTACTGTGATCAAATGAACATATATATATATATATATATCAACAATGGGAATCTGAATCAAGAAGAGAAGTCAGTAACTAAATCTTATATGATGCATGTACCATTAATCCCTGCAACAGATGTCTCGGTATGCCAAGTTGACAAACAGGTAGTCAGGGTCTTGGTAAGTGGATACATTGGCTGCACACCATCACTGAACTCCTTTTCTTGAGAGCCGCACTTAAGACACTTTGACACTATTTCCCTAAACCTAAACAAATATTATTAAGGAGAATATGTCTAAACAACATCCCAAGGAATGAAATTTCTCTGATATCAATCTGTCATAACCTGACCCATACCGGGACTTGAGATGAAACTACCCCAAACCCGCCTCCATAGGCTAGTGGGTGGCGACAAGCGCCAAAGGAAAAATTAACTCGGGGAGGCCTCTGCATAAGTACGTATATGCACACACACAACTAACTCAATGAAAGAGTGCAGAGGGAAAGAATAAAATATGAAACACTACTATAAATATAAACCAAGAACGCATGAACCTCTAGAAAGTAAACAAGTACGATAATGTAAATTGAAATTAAAGGGAAAAGATACACACCCAACCAGAAATGTATCACAACCTGACAAGAAATTGGAAAAGTAAACAACTGAAAGAGAGCCCCACTCCTAAATCCTAGTCTAAGACCACCGTATGTGGTCTAAGAACCTAGTATCCCTAAGCTTCTATGTAGTCATGGTCAAACTATCCATAATCTACATAAGACACAACACATGCGGGAAAAGATCATACATGGGTGAGTATATAAATACCTAGTAGAACAACATGAAATATGGGAGGAGTAGTAAGAGATACAAAAAATAAGAGGAAGATAGTAGATACACAAAGTACAATGAAAGAGTATAGCTCAACCCAACAAAGAGTGAAAGTAAGTTCATCCAATCACAAGGGGATAAACACGATGCGTATATGAATTACCTGTCGATCCTTAAAAAAATATAGTTGGGTAGTAGACTCATCCAGCCACAAGAAGCTAAACACAGAAAGCATGCGGCATACCCTATGCATCTTCACTTCTACTAGAAAGAGAGTATCCAAATCCAAGGGGTGGATACAGAAGTAGAATATATATATATATATATATATATATCCTCAGTTAAAGAATCCCAAATAAGAGAGTGAGGGGATATAAATCTCATAGTTCAACCCAAGAAGAAGAGTAGCCAATAATTCCAGAAGTCTATCAATTATTCCCATCATCACACGCATCTATCTGAAGAAGTAATATGGAGGGCCTGAACCCTTGTGCGATAGAAGAGTACTGTCTCCATCAAAATCATGAGCATGGAGGACCCACACCCTTGTATGATAAGGGAGTACCATATCCATGATAATAAGTATGGAGGAACCTTACACTAATACACAATGGAGTACCATATCCATGAATAGAGGACCCACACACTATTATAACAGTAGAGTACCATATCTATATCTGCATTCTAAGTATGGAGGACTTGCATGCTGATATGATAGTGAAGTACCATCTTTATCAATAAAGGACCTGAACCCTGGTTCCATAGGGAAGTACCAACTCTATCTAGACTCTGATTATCTATTCTAATCACTATCATCATTGAGAACCTCCTAAAGGAGTATCACAGTCAAAACATATTGCATTGAATTTTTAAGGTCACTACAATGGTCACCATCGTGTTCTATATGAACAAACAGTTAGGATAGACTATTCACTTGCCTAATTTGGATACTTGGTGAGAAGGTCAGGTTTCATTGTATAATGAACAAATTATTCTTTTTGGTCCCCACCCAAGAGTAAAAATTAACACCCGATATTGGCCTTAGAATGTCTGTCACAAAATTTGGATCATGACACCACTGATGGGTATTTCTGACATCAAATGAAGATGGTATATCAGATAAATTATTTCAAAACCATAATAATAATAATAATAATAATAATATTATCATTCTTAGGAATTTCATGCACCCAATCCATGATCCTCAATTAAGTATCCGACATTGTTCTTGAAGTGACTATCTCAAAGTCAGGGTCACATTTCTATAGATGGTTCATCAAACAGATGCCTCAGTTAAATGATATAATCGATATAAGATTATTTAACCAAGATTTATAAAAATTATATTTTATATTATTATTATAATTATAAAATTTTGTTAAATGTAAAAAAGGGGGGGGGGTCCTTATTTCCCCCCTTCCTTGCCTCCTATGTAGTGCATGAGGCACACTCACCCCCTCTCCAACAATTTTCTTTGATTTTTATTTTTATTTAAATTTCATTTTATTTCTTTTAAATCCCACCTATCTCCCAGGATTTTCCCTCTTATCTCTCCTATATAATTTATCCATCCTCTATATCCTCCATTATTTCCATGATTCAAACCCCAAAATCCACTATTATCACACTACAGACCCCAATATTCCACCTGCCTGATACGATACAACACCATAGAACATGGCTCGCAAATCGCATCGCCTAACAACCTCTTAGATGAGACGCACACCTCTGCCTTGAACATATGAGCCTGGAAAGCTGACCATCCACTGGACCTCTCAAACCTTTTACGCACATGACTATCCTTTGTTACCATCCCTATTCAAGGGTTCTATTTCTTAAGATAATCCATACACAAACAAACCACTAACCAAATCGAAGTTTGGTAGTGGTAACATGAAGAATAGTGGATAAACAAAAAATAAAATAAAATAAAATAAACATTAGAATAATTTCAATAAATTCCCATGTTATTTTTTTTCCATCATTGATTGGATTAAAGAATAACATGAGTTATCAATTTAAATAAATTCAATATTGAATAACTCTAATTCTAAGAAAGAACATGTCAGATAAACCAACATATGAATGATCCAAGAATTAATTTTTAGAAAGGATTAATTCTCATTCATCTTTAATTTTTAATGGGGATAAAACTACAAAGAAAATTCCTACCTCAATATTGAATCATTTTCTAATAAAGAACATGCTTTCCAATAGAGTATAAGATCTGTTGCAACCATTGTGATTCGATTATGCTTGATCAAATTATTTGTTCTCATCTGATCTTGGTTCATCAATAGAGGAGGGAGGAAGAACTCTGGATTTCTTCTAAGGTTTATATAGCTAACCTGTAACACCCCAAGCTTCTACGGTACGCTTCTCTTTGAATAATGTGATAGCGTGTGTTGTACGCAACACCGAGTTCTAACACACCATAACCAATCAAACTAGCCGTTATGAATAGTAATACCTACTTTTCAAAATTATATATATTTTAAAATGGACTTCATTTCTGGATTAGGAATATCGAATTTAGCCTAAGGTGAAATTTTGGTACTTTTCGGATAACTTTAATATTTTGATGAATAGTGAAAATTACTAAATTTTAATTAAAAACAACTTTTTTTAATCAAAATAATTAATAGTGATAAATTATGAATTTGAGTGGTTTTAAAGTATATTTAGAATATATTTTTACCATTTAATATAATTTTGGTCATTGGACATAATTTTACAATCAAACCGAACATAAACAAGTGTCAATCTTTTGATAGTTATCATCTCTTAAAAACACACTTTTTGTTTTGACAGCGGGAATTAATTTTAAATTAATTTATGCCACTTCTGTGTTTTGAATTTAGAAAAATGGATTCCATATTTGGAATTAGGATTTCAAAATTGTGTAAATACGTAACTTTTATTTTTAGACATTTTGAATAATTACTGTGGTAAATATTTTATTTACCATGGTTAAGGGTAAATCTGGTAAATAGGGGTTAAAAAATAATATTATAATAATACTAAATTACCCTAAAACGTGTCCTAGACTTATTGGTTGATACATGTTCGACCATAGGAATCTTTGGGTCGATTTGGGGACCCCATGGTGCCACTTGTAGGTGATAGGGACACTTTATTTTAATTAAGTTAAAATGAATACAAAAATGACACAAGCATATATCTTTTAGAAAAAAAATTATTACATAGGGTTATAAATGTTGGATTTTATATTATAAATATTCATTAGAAAGATAAAAATATTTCCTACATAATTATAGTTTATTTATAATTTTTAGAAATTAAATAATTTATTTTATTTATGACACAATTATGATGCAGTAATTACTAAAATAGTGAAAAATTAAATTAATTGATATTATAAATACCCAAATAAATATAATATGAAACTTTTAATGAATTAAACTAATTTTATAGGATAATATGATATATTAGGATTTATTTAATTTACTTTTTTCGAAGTAATCAATCTGTTATGAGTTTCAAAAAAATCAACTACTGAATAGTGTCAAAATTGACAGAAAAGAGTTCTTAAAACAAATATTATATTATTAATTGATATTAAATTCCTAAAAATCTAATGTTCGGACAAGAGACTTATATCATTATAGTTTCATCATTAATGGACCACTTGGGGGTCTCTTTGATGTATATAGTAAGTTTATTAACCATATTATATAAAAATACAAAGAGACATTGTAAAAGTGAAACTAATTAACTTAGAGTTAATACTTAAAGATAAGGTTAATATAAGTACCCAAACCTGTCTAAATTAGATTGGTTGAGTTGTTTTAGACCCATACCCACCTTAAACTTTTAATAGTCAACTTTGTAGCCATTGTAAACCGAATATGAATTTATTATAAACTAATATCTCTAGCTTTTCCAAAGGTTCCCCTCACCCCTCTTATAAAAGGGCACTCCTCCTTCTCATTTATTCACACCTTCAAAGCCTTTTGGTTCGGCCAAACTCTGCCCAAATACTCTCCCAACTTTCCTCAATACAACCTAGAGGCATTATTTTGATCAGAAAGCCAACCTAAGCAGCTCTTTTGATCAAATCAAAAGGAAGAACTCGAAGAAGAGGTAATGATTTCACCACCCTTTTTCCAAGTTCATTACTTCTTCCACTTCTTCTTCCTTTGTTGTTACCATTATAAAATAATAACTCCAGTATAATATATATACTGTGATCTTATTATAAATATGGTACAACCATATTCAGTATTCTATCCACCCTTTGAATAACATGTCACCATACGTGCGTACGTACAACTTACCGTCTCCACGTCGTGGTGTAATTGTTATTCAATATAATATTATTTGGATGGGTATAATAATGATGTGTAAATCATGTAAATAATAAATATAACATGTTAATGATTCAGTATATATGATATAACATCCATTTATATATTATTTTAATATCAAAAGAATGATATTATCGCTCGTGCGTACGTACGGACTACCGTCTCCACGAACGCGATGAGATTCATTCTCCATCATATCCATTCAAGTATAATTATCATTTGATGATTTAAAAAAAATGATGTTTAAGGAATTGATATCATTCTGGATATGAATAATATACAACCTATCCTTTACAAACATGTCTTACGTAACAAAACATATAAAAGAAAACAAGTAAGTTAACACCCGAAACAATGATAATACTAAGATATTATTATCAAATCAATATTAAAAGATCATATATGATATAATATTAATTTATATTATTCTTGTATAATTTAATAACAATTATTTCACCATTATATAGGAGGTTAACCTACCCCAACCAAGGAAAAGTACAAGGTAAGGGGTTTTCATCTCACTCCTTATTCCCGTGAGATTCATGCCATATTGCCACCATCACCTTTTGTGTGGTGTATGTACTACCCATAATTATATTCTTTGTGTAATACACTATAATTTATGTGTATTTACATATTCATTGTATGATACCTCTTTCATGGGTTTTATGTTTCATAAGTTACCAAATTGGTAAGGGTTATTACACAATCTCTTCATTATCCGAGGTTGTTTATATGTAATAATCTACTGGGATCTCTTTATCATCCACATCCATGTTTTCTTAAAAATGTATTTTAAAACATTTTTATTATTTTCAAGAATATGGGTTAATGTCATTTATAACCTTGTTTGACTTTATATAAGAGTTTTATAAAGGAATCTTTCCGTCGTTTTCAAAACAAGGTCCTTTTTAACCTTTTCGACAGAATTAAGGTAAGAATGTTTTTTTTAACTTATACGGCGGGTGTGGCTATTTTCTGCCGTTATAAAATCTTCAAAGCTTTCCTTACAATATTATAAGAATATTTTCAATGAAAATGTTTTATTTTATATGGATCTTAAATGATTTCAAAAATAGAAAGTGATATTTCTCTAAAAAGAGTTTTGATTTCATCTATGTCAACATCCTTTGATGGATTTTACGCTTATTTGAAGTTGATTTATTATGATATAGTAATTCTATATTGTATTGAAGGTTTTGTGATATGTTTGACTGTGGTTGTGCTATTTTTATAACATTCATAGTTTATGGTGAAATTATTGACATTTCGTATGCTAGTTTTAATACAAATGTTTATGTTATGTTTAAACCTTTTCATATGGGAATGAATTTGACTTAATATGTGACGGGTGGAGCCCGCTATAGCTCCCCGATGCATCGGTAGGTCTCATGAGACAAACTAGTGTCTTGGCACAAGGCCTTGGAAAAATCTTATTTGTAGTCTTGGCACGAGGCCTTGGCTATGTGGTTATGATAGTCTGACATTATGTATTCCAATATTATGAAAGTGGTTATTGATATTGCATGTGATTATTCAATTAGTAGAATATCTATGTGAACAAGTAAATGGAATTATTTCATTTTACTTTTGCCATACTATGTTGAAGTTCAAGTTTAAAAGGATTTTTTTTAGTTATAAATAGCCTTAAATGTTTATTCTTATTTATGAAAGTTTCCGGTATATTGTTATCCTTACTGGGCATTTGAGCTCACCCCTTTTCTATGTTTTATTTTTCCCAGGAAGTGAAGAAGTAAATTATGAATGACCTGCAGGGATATTATGTGGGGATATGAGTGTGGTTTATGGAGACAATATGTTGTTGTAGTAGTTTTTCATTTTATGATGTAATGTAAGACTTATGAATATATCTAGTGTTTCCAAGGCTACTAAACCAATCGGTCTTTCGAGATTTGATCTTTCTTGTGATCATGCCAATGTTATGTAATAATGCACCGACTCTGGGTAACTAGGGTCGGGGCGTTACAGTTGGTATCAGAGGAAGTTTAGTACAAACCTTGGAAGCTAGATTTAGATAAACTCTGATTAGAGCACGTAGACCTAAGATGAACTTTGAGGATTAGTATAGAAGAACTTCGTAGAATTTTGGTATTGTAGAGATTTTGTGAATTTTCCGAGCAATACATCCCTGTCTGGATACGAGCAGGTAGAGGTGGCTCTGGCACAGATGTACCTAGGGGTAAAACCCGAAAACACCGCTTTGAGCTAGACTCGAACGGGAACTGGTGCACGATAACGGGCCTTGCTGCACTCTTGGTTACGACACTCCCGGGGGATATGCTTAGGATAACTCTCATTTTATTTACAAATCATTATGAAGGGTTTATGAGTATATACTTCCTCAAAGAAAACATTTTTATGATTATGGATTATATCCATAAATAGTTCAATTTATGTTAAGTGTTTTATAAGTATGGGATTATGTATTTTGATTCATAAACTGATCTAGTTTATGCCATTGTTTAGAAATGGCGCCTAGTGGAAGAAATGGAAACCGTATCAATACACGCACTCCATGTAGGGATTTCCCTCCTGATCAAGATAATTATAGTGGAGCTGGTGATGAAACTGGTGCCAATCAGCTAATTACCATACTGGGAAAACTTACTTAGGTTATGAATAATAACCTTACCCGTATGGAGCACCCTGATCCACAGCGTGGAGGATCAATGTTAGATCAATTCATGAGGCAATAACCACCAACGTTCAATGGGAGTACAAATCCCTTAGTAGCTGAGCAATGGATAAATTCCCTAGAGAAAATATTTCAGGCTTTGGGGAGCAGTGAAAGGGAAAAACTTATCATGGCAGTTTACCGCCTCACTGGAGATGCTGATCAATGGTGGTCATTAATTCAAAATATGAAGGAAGATGATGAAGTATCAAATATGTAATGGAGGGAGTTCAAAGATCTATTTTTAGAAAAATACTTTCCTCGCGACCATCGAGCAGATATGGAAAGACAATTTCTAAGTCTGAGACAAAAGGAGGATGAGAATGTCACAAAGTATGAGGCTAACTTTACAAGGTTAGCAAGGTATGCTGGTGATTATATACGTAACCCAAGAAGTAAGATTGATCATTTCTTTGATGGGTTAAAACCATTTCTCCGTCGAGCAGTAGTCTCACAATCCTTTTCGTCGTACGAAGACATTGTCTCATGTGCTATCAAGACCGAAAAGGAATTCTCTAAGTCTTATGAATTTAAAGTAAAACAAGAGAAGAAGAGACCTGCTGATCAATATGGGAATGGAAATAAGGGGAAGAAGGGAAAGGTTGAATATCCATCTTGTGGTAAATGAGGGAAGAAACATCCTGGTACTTGCTTGAAGGGAATGGGAGTCTGTTACAAGTGTGGTGAAAAAGGCCACCAAGCTCGTGATTGCAAGGGGAAGAAGGAAGCTACCAACGTTCAGTGCTACAATTGCAGGGAGATGGAGAATTATGCAAATGCATTTCCTAAGCGTCAGGAGAAATTACCTCAGAAAAGGCCAAGGGATCAAGGCCAGGCTTATGCTATCACTACTGCTGAGGTAGAAGCTCCGAAAGACGTGGTGGCAGGTAATTTAATGGTTTCCTCAAGTTTAGCAAATACATTATTTGACTCTGGATCATCGCATTGTTTCATATCTTCCCAGTTTTCTAAGAAAATTAGATATTTCCAATTTGATTTAATAAGGGAATTGTCAGTTAAAACTCCTAAGGGAAGTATCATTGCAACAAAGTTTTGTGAATCAGTCCCCATTAGAGCACATAAATGTTCTTTATCTGCTGATCTCGTCGTCATACCTATGATTGATTTTGATATAATCCTCGGTATGGACTGGCTTTCGGACTATGATGTGAAGATTTATTGTAAGAAGAAAGAGGTTACGATTGTTGATGATAATGATAAGGAACACCTTATCTTTAGAGCAGAATCGTCACCACCTAATTCTTATTTAGATCCACCCCCAGTAGCTCAACTTAATTCAATTATTGGGGAGGAAGAGAATGAAATAACTGTCGGTGAGGAAAGGAATGTTCAAATAGAGGATGTACCTGTTGTGAAAGATTTTGTAGATGTATTTCAGGAAGATTTACCTGGACATCCTCCAGAACGAGAAGTTGAGTTTTCCATTGATTTGATTCCTGGATCAAAGCCTATATCAAAGACCCCTTATAGAATGGCCACTGTAGAATTAGTTGAACTAAAGAAACAACTAGAGGAATTGAGTAATAAGGGATTTATTCGCCCTAGTGTTTCTCCATGGGGAGCCCCTGTTCTTTTTGTTAAAAAGAAAGATGGATCTATGAGGTTATGTATCGACTACATGGAGATCAATGCTATAATGATAAAGAACAAGTATCCCCTACCTCGTATTGATGATTTATTTGACCAACTACATGGAGCTCAATACTTTTCAAAGATTGACCTTCGATATGGATACCATCAGTTGTGTGTGAAGAAGGAAGACATTCCGAAGACAGCATTTCGAACCAGGTATGGGCATTACGAGTTTACCGTAATGCCGTTTGGATTGACTAATGCACCCTCTGTATTCATGGATCTGATGAATAGAGTTTTCAAGGAGTATCTCAATGAATTTGTGGTGGTATTTATTGATGATATCTTGGTATACTCCAAAACCTACGAAGATCATGAAAATCACTTGCGCATTATCTTGAAGACTCTGAGGAGACATGAATTATATGGGAAGTTTAGCAAGTGTGAATTCTGGCTTCAGGAGATTTCTTTTCTTGGCCATATTGTCTCTAAATATGGAATCTCTGTTGATCCTTCTAAGACCAAGGCAATCCAAGAATGGCCAGCACCTACGAGTATAACTGAGGTACGTAGTTTTATTGGTTTGGAAGGTTATTATCGACGTTTTGTCCAGAATTTTGCCTGATTGGCTAACCCATTAACGAAGCTCACACGTAAATGGGTTAAATTTGTTTGGAAAAAAGAGTGTGAAGAATGTTTTGAAGAACTGAAGAGAAGATTAGTCAATGATCCTATATTGACTCTACCATCGGGGAATGATGGGTTTGTTATTTATAGTGATGCATCAAAGAAAGGACTTGGTTGTGTCCTTATGCAGAATGATAGAGTTATTGCCTATGCATCACGACAGTTGAAAATTCATGAACAAAACTATCCTACTCATGATCTCGAGTTAGCAGCTGTGATCTTTGCTTTGAAGATATGGAGGCACTACCTCTATGGTGAAAAATGTGAGATTTATACTGATCACAAGAGTTTGAAGTATATTTTATCACAAAAAGAACTCAACATGAGGAAAAGGAGATGGCTTGAATTACTCAAGGATTATGATTGCATGATACACTACCACCCGGGGAAAGCAAACAAGGTGGTAGATGCTTTGAGTAGAAAAGACCATGGAGTTTTGAACAATATGAGAATTGAAAGGGATCCAATTTTCATGGATCTAGTGAAGATGGACATGGGAATAACCAGGTAAGGTGAAACATCAATACTTTTTCAAATGGTTGCCAAACCATCTTTACTAGAAAGGATTAAGAGTTCTCAGACCGATGATGAAGAATTTCAAAAGAAGATTAAAGCTGTGAATGATGGGAGATTGAGAGAATTTGTGTATAAAGATGGAATTTTGAAATTCGGGAAGAGACTTTGTGTTCCCAATTTACCTGATCTAAAAAGGGAATTGTTGGATGATGCTCATAGTTCAAATTTCTCTATACACCCTGGGAGCACGAAAATGTACAGAGATTTGAAGGAACATTTTTGGTGGGACAACATGAAGAGGGAGATTGCTGATTTTGTGTCAAGATATATGGTTTGTCAACAAGTGAAAGCTGGAAGGCAACAGCCTGGAGGAGTCATGCAACCTCTTCCCATACCGGAGTGGAAATGGGACAATATTACGATGGACTTTGTCATGAGGCTACCAAAGACTCCTAGAAGGAATGATGCAATATGGGTTATTGTTGATCGTCTTACCAAGTCAGCACATTTTCTTGCTATAAGAGAAGATCTACCCCTGGAACGTCTAGAAAGACTATATATTAATGAAGTTGTGAGACTTCATGGAGTACCCCTATCGATTGTTTCTGATCGTGATCCCCGTTTTACTTCAAGATTTTAGAAAAGTCTTTAGAAATCCCTGGATACAGAACTTCATTTGAGCACTGCTTACCACCCTCAGACAGATGGACAATCAGAATGGACTATTCAGACCTTAGAAGACATGTTGAGATCTTGCTCACTTGACTTTCAGGGTATGTGAGATCAATATTTACCACTGGTAGAATTTTCCTATAACAATAGCTTCCATTAGAGTATTCAGATGGCACCATATGAAGCGTTATACGGAAAGATATGTTGTACACCAACCTGTTGGGATGACGTTGGTGAAGGAAAACTTGTAGGCCTAGAACTGGTGGAGGAAACAGTGGAAAAGGTGAAGGTAATCCAAAATCACATCAAAGCAGCTCAAAGTAGGCAGAAGAGCTATGCCGATAATCGAAGGAAGGATTTGGAATTTCAAGTCGGTGATCATGTTTTCTTGAAGGTATCTCCATGGAAGGGAGTCATACGTTTTGGTAAGAAAGGTAAATTGATATCCAGGTACATCAGAACCTTCGAAGTTCTAGAACGAATTGGGGTTGTAGCTTACCGATTGGCAATGCCGCCAAGTCTCTCCAAAGTTCACGATGTGTTCCACGTATCTCTGTTGAGGAAATAAATGCCTGACCCAACGCATGTACTCACCTATGAGGAATTAGAACTGGAACCCGATCTGTCTTATTGTGAAGAGCCTATCAGGATTCTTGATACAAGAGAACAAGTACTGAGAAACTGGATGATGCGTCTGGTAAAAGTTTTGTGGAGAAACCATAAGATGGAAGAGGCAACGTGGGAAACCGAGGAACTTATGATGAAGAACCACCCGAGTCTTTTCATGCGGTAGTATTCTAGAAATTTCTAGGACGAAATTATTTAAAGGAGGGGAGAATGTAACACCCCAAGCTTCTACAGTACGCTTCTCTTTGAATAATGTGATAGCGTGTGTTGTACGCAACACCGAGTTCTAACACACCATAACCAATCAAACTAGCCGTTATGAATAGTAATACCTACTTTTCGAAATTATATATATTTTAAAATGGACTAATTTCTGGATTCGGAATATCGAATTTAGCCTAAGGTGAAATTTTGGTACTTTTCGGATAACTTTCATATTTTGATGAATAGTGAAAATTACTAAATTTAATTAAAAACAACTTTTTTTAATCAAAATAATTAATAGTGATAAATTATGAATTTGAGTGGTTTTAAAGTATATTTAGAATATATTTTTACCATTTAATATATTGTTGGTCATTGGACATAATTTTACAATTAAACTGAACATAAACAAGTGTCAATCTTTTGATAGTTATTATCTCTTAAAAACACGCTTTTTGTTTTGACAGCGGGAATTAATTTTAAATTAATTTCTGCCACTTCTGTGTTTTGAATTTTGAAAAATGGATTCCATATTTGGAATCAGGATGTCCAAATTGTGTAAATAGGTAACTTTTATTTTTAGACATTTTGAATAATTACTGTGGTAAATATTTTATTTACCATGGTTAAGGGTAAATCTCTTAAATAAGGGTTAAAAAATAATATTATAATAATACTAAATTACCCTAAAACATGTCCTAGCCTTATTGCTTGATACATGTTCGACCATAGGCATCTTTGGGTCGATTTGGGGACCCCATGGTGCCACTTGTAGGTGATAGGGACACTTTATTTTAATTAAGTTAAAATGAATACAAAAATGACACAAGCATATATCTTTTAGAAAAACAATTATTACATAGGGTTATATATGTTGGATTTTAGATTATAAATATTCATTAGAAATATAAAAATATTTCCTACATAATTATATTTTATTTATAATTTTTATACATTAAATAATTTATTTTATTTATGACACAATGATGATGCAGTAATTACTAAAATAGTGAAAAATTAAATTAATTGATATTATAAATACCCAAATAAATATAATATGAAACTTTTAATGAATTAAATTAATTTTCTAGGATAATATGATATATTAGTATTTATTTAATTTACTTTGTTTGAAGTAATCAATCTGTTATGAGTTTCAAAAAAATCAACTATTGAATAGTGTCAAAATTGACATAAAAGAGTTCTTAAAACAAATATTATATTATTAATTGATATTAAATTCCTAAAAATCTAATGTTCGTCCAAGAGACTTATATCATGATAGTTTCATCATTAATGGACCACTTGGGGGTCTCTTGGATGTATATAGTAAGTTTATTAACCATATTATATAAAAATACAAAGAGACATTGTAAAAGTGAAACTAATTAACTTAGAGTTAATACTTAAAGATAAGGTTAATATAAGTACCCAAACCTGTCTAAATTCTATTGGTTGAGTTGTTTTAGACCCATCCCCACCTTAAACTTTTAATAGTCAACTTTGGAGCCATTGGAAACCGAATATGAATTTATTATAAACTAATATCTCTAGCTTTTCCAAAGGTGCCCCTCACCCCTCTTATAAAAGGGCACTCCTCCTTCTCATTTCTTCACACCTTCAAAGCCTTTTGGTTCGGCCAAACTCTACCCAAATACTCTCCCAACTTCTCTCACTACAACCTAGAGGCCTTATTTTGATCAGAAATCCAACCTAAGCAGCCCTTTTGATCAAATCAAAAGGAAGAACCCGAAGAAGAGGTAATGATTTCACCACCCTTTTTCCAAGTTCATTACTTCTTCCACTTCTTCTTCCTTTGTTGTTACCATTATAAAATAATAACTCCAGTATCATATATATAATGTGATGTTATTATAAATATGGTACAACCATATTCATTATTCTATCCACCCTTTGAATAACATGTCACCATACGTGCGTACGTACGGCTTACCGTCTCCACGTCGTGGTGTAATTGTTATTCAATATAATATTATTTGGATGGGTATAATAATGATGTGTAACTCATGTAAATAATAAATATAACATGTTAATTATTCAGTATATATGATATACCATCCATTTATATATTATTTTAATATCAAAAGAATGATATTGTCGCTCGTGCGTACGTACGGACTACCGTCTCCACGAGTGCGATGAGATTCATTCTCCATCGTATCCATTCAAGTATAATTATCATTTGATGATTTAAAAAAAATGATGTTTAAGGACTTGATATCATTCTGGATATGAATAATATACAACCTATCCTTTACAAACATGTCTTTCGTAACAAAACATATAAAAGAAAACAAGTAAGTTAACACCCGAAACAATGATAATACTAAGATATTATTATCAAATCAATATTAAAAGATCATATATGATATCATATTAATGTATATGATTCTTTTATAATTTAATAACAATTATTTCACCATTATACAGGAGGTTAACCTACCCCAACCAAGGAAAAGTACAAGGTAAGGGGTTTTCATCTCACTCCTTATTCCCGTGAGATTCGTGCCATATTGCCACCATCACCTTTTGTGTGGTGTATGTACTAACCATAATTATATTGTTTGTGTAATACACTATAATTTATGTGTATTTACATATTAATTGTATTATACCTCTTTCATGGGTTGTATGTTTCATAAGTTACCAAATTGGTAAGGGTTATTACACAATCTCTTCATTATCCGAGGTTGTTTATATGTAATAATCTACTAGGATCTCTTTATCATCCACATCCATGTTTTCTTAAAAATGTATTTTAAAACATTTTTATTATTTACAAGAATATGGGTTAATGTCATTTATACCCTTGTTTTACTTTATATAGGAGGTTTATAAAGGAATTTTTCCGTCGTTTTTAAAACAATTTCCTTTTTAACCTTTTCGACAGAATTAAGGTAAGAATGTTTTTTTTAACTTATACGGCGGGTGCGGCTATTTTCCGCCGTTATAAAATCTTCAAAGCTTTCATTACAAGCTTATAAGAATATTTTCAAAGAAAATGTTTTATTTTATATGGCTCTTAAATTATTTCAAAAATAGAAAGAGATATTTCTCTAAAAAGAGTTTTGATTTCATCTATGTCAACATCCTTTGATGGATTTTACGCTTATTTGAAGTTGATTTATTATGATATAGGAATTCTATATTGTATTTAAGGTTTTGTGATATGTTTGACTGTGGTTGTGCTATTTTTATACCATTCATAGTTTATGGTGAAATTATTGACATTTCGTATGCTAGTTTTAATACGAATGTTTATGTTATGTTTAAACCTTTTCATATGGGAATGAATTGGACTTAATATGTGACGGGTGGAGCACGCTATAGCTCCTCGATGCATCGGTAGGTCTCATGAGACAAACTAGTGTCTTGGCACAAGGCATTGGCAAAATCTTATTTGTAGTCTTGGCACGAGGCCTTGGCTATGTGGTTATGATAGTATGGCATTATGCATTCCAACATTATGAAAGTGGTTATTGATATTGCATGTGATTATTAGATTAGTAGAATATCCATGTGAACAAGTAAATGGAATTATTTCATTTTACTTTTTCCATACTATGTTGAAGTTCAAGTTTAAAAGGCTTTTGTTTTAGTTATACATAGACTTAAATGTTTATTCTTATTTATGAAAGTTTCCGGTATATTGTTATCCTTACTGGGCATTTGAGCTCACCCCTTTTCTATGTTTTATTTTTCCCAGGAAGTGAAGAAGTAAATTATGAATGACCTGCAGGGATATTATGTGGGGATATGAGTGTGGTTTATGGAGACAATATGTTGTTGTAGTAGTTTTTCATTTTATGATGTAATGTAAGACTTATGAATATATCTAGTGTTTCCAAGGCTACTAAACCAATCGGTCTTTCGAGATTTGATCTTTCTTGTGATCATGCCAATGTTATGTAATAATGCACCGACTCTGGGTAACTAGGGTCGGGGCATTACATAACCCTAGAGAAATATTTCTAGAGATACTCTTATAGAGTATCAGTTGTCCTTAAAAAAATTAATTAACTCATTAAATACACCAAAAATGAGTAATGGGTCTGAACATCCCGAGCTGACCCATTTTATGTCATGTTTAGGGAACATACTACATTTCAGACTAAACTGTGGTCTTGAATTTCTAATCTGATCAACCATTTAAGAGTTATCCCATTTTCTTTAAGAAACCATACATGCATAATATAAAATATATTTAATATTTTTATAAAATTAATTCTGAGAACACCGGGACTCATAATCACACCCCGTCTCCATACCAAGATCTGGAAATATATATAGAAATATTTCAAAGTCTTAGAAGGAAAAACTGGGTCTTTAAATGTACCCTAAGGGACATGCCATGTATTCATTTGAGGGAAGGTTGGAATGCTATTTCTTCTAATATCAGCTTCATTTTGATCTTGTGTGATCTTCCTTAGACCAATATCAGTTGAGTGTGTTCCCATGGTTCATTCATATGAGGGATAGTGAAACATAACATTACCATCATAGAAGGTGTAACATCTATAGATTCCATATGATTAATGTAGCATGGGTGAGTTTCCCTTATTTTTAGTGAGTTTTCTTAGTATTCTTCGATAGATACCTCAGAGGATTGAAGCATGTATCCCTCTGAGAGGCTTATAGAAATCTTAATTTCCTTTATTTTTCCTTAGATATGGAATATTTTAATTAGCGTGACTAATATTTACATGTGCGTTGATCCCCTATCTAGGAAAATATTTCCAGTAGGATCTGGTGTTCCACTAGTAAGCTCTAGGAATCAAAACCCCACATGTGTATCAAGATATAATCTTTTTGATGGGGTATTTTTCCGATAGAGTGTGTATATCAGATGAAACTCTCATTTTAATATGTGCTTCTTCTTGGATAAACCTTACGAGCATGACCTCTGGGATGATTGTCATCAGTGGATGTATAGATCATTGAGTGAGATCTCTTAGAGGAGAATTACCTTGAAACCTATCAATAGAACTATGTATGGTAATGGTTGAGACCCTTTTATGAATTAGATATTTTTATGAGTATATCTTGGATATCATTGGTTATTTTTATATCTCATATCTTCTTTGATATACACATGTTTGATGAAATGGATAATCTTGATGCTTTATGATTGGTAATTTCAAGGTATCCTACTTGGTATTGTTATTATCACCCATGAATGGGATCTGCCAACAGATGTCATGTCTTATGTAGACAACAAAACTTTATATAGAGTTCTTGGAGGAATAGGTGAAGGTATATATTAGTTTGGAATAGATAAACTGAGGTGTATATTAGTGTTTCATTTGATCGTATTCCCCTCCTTGGAGTAGGACAAACTTTATTTCTAGTTTTGGATGGGCTTGTATATGCCCCCTTTTTAGGATTTAGAGTACTTTATGTCATACTATGATTGTGAGATTATAGATGTATTCATGCATTGTTATCAGTTGTTTTACATTTCAGCATTGTATGTGATTGGAGATGTGTGTGTGCATACTGGTACCTTAGGCTAATGCCTCCCATGTATGTGGTATAATTTTTTTACACTATTTTCCAGCCCTTAACCTATTAGAGGCAGGCTTGGGGTAGTTGTGGCTTGGATCATAGTGGGTTGGTTCATGATAGAATGGCATCTGAGGGAAACCCATATGAAGTTTTATGACACTATTGAGTTTAGGACCAGAGTTTGGAGTTTCTTTTGTCTGGATGTGAGGTTTGGTTTGTGAACTAGGAAAACCTTTTTAAATTGATTTGAGTTTGGATATTAGGCTTGGGTGTCCAGTGTTGGTGCGAAATCTAACATATCCATTCACCAGGACCCTGATAACCTGCTTGTGGACTTGATACATATAGGTACTAGATGCAGGTAAAACATTTAAACATGCATCATATAAGAGTGGGTTGTGGTTTCCATATCCTTCTTGAGTCAGATAACTAGATATACTCATTGATCGTGGTACGTCTTGTCTTCTTTTAAGATATATTCATGATGAAAACCAGTTAGGTTTCTGTAGTAGAGTCGAGAGTTTGACCTAATGAGTGATGAGTCCTCCCTAAAGAGGGTTAGTCACAAGGTGGTATTTCTTGAGGATGGTTTTAAGGTAGAAATTTATTCTATTGATTAGTTTATAGACCCACATCTAGTATTTTATGTGGATACAACATGATAGACTGATTCATGGATGGGTATTTTTGTGTTGGATGATGATGCATAGGGTTATAGTGCATATCATGAGCTTCTTAGGTAGGGATCACCTAGGATTCTGGTTCAACATGACCTACCAACAATAGGTGTGGGACACAAGTCATGAAATAGGTGGTTTTGATGTTCATGAGGACTACAGGGACTAACCAAACCTTCGATACCAAGGAGTTTTTATTCTTGTGATGGATGTGTACATCATTCATGGAATTTTACTACATATCATGCTGCTAGAAGAGAGATGGTTGATAGACCACCAATTAAGAGGTATCATATTCAATAAGGAGTTCCACATGGTGGAAGATGTGGAATAGGAACAATAGAATGTGGAAAATGCATTGATTTTTTTCAAACACCGCCACCCTTAGGTGGCCATGGACAGACTCAGGGAAATGGTGGATATGGACACGAGTAGTTGCAGGAACTGGAGGCCTTTTACTCAGAGTCTCTAGGAGTGTTTCAAGGTATGATCTATGTTCCTTATACTCATTTTATGGTACTATTTGACACATGTACAAGAAACTATTTTTTTTCCTTTGTTTGAGTTTTTTAAGGAGATGTTGGGCATCGATAGATCCCTATGTTAGTGATGTTTTAAATGAATTTGTAGATGCAAGGAAGAGGAACAATACCCAACCAAGATATGTTCTTGAGACGTGATCCAAAATTGTGTGAGCGAGTCAGTGCCGCCCAAAGTGGATAGTGTCGAGAAGCAGTGGATGAGTTCCTATGACTTGTTTGTTTAATGTTGTTTGTTGTGATAAGGTGTTAGAGTAATTCTTAGTTGTGGTAAACATGCGAGAAATGGAAAGAATAGGTTCGAATAAGTAGGATATTGTAGAGTTTTTGAGTGTGTTTTGAGGTACAACATGTGTCTTCACTACCCATACTACAGTTTCATATGTAGTCATTAACCACTTATCCCTAAGCGTATCCCCTTTTTATGAATGAGTGGTAATAGTGGACCCTTTTTCTTAAAACTTGTGTTTGAGGTTTCTTTAGAGAGGATCAATGATTACATTCCTCTACCGACAGTGTTCCTTGAATTTGAGTGGACATAGATCCTCATGTGGAATCTATTCATAGTGGCAGTGAAACCCTATGATGTTTTCCTCAATATGGACCTGTTTCCAACAAACCATGAAAAGTGTTTTTCACTAGTGAGTGTGGTGGTGTTTTTGTATTGTTGGAATGAAGTTTTTCCTTTTTTGATAAAGAGTTACCCCGGGTAGAGTATTATGGGATCATGTTCTGGGGGTTACAACTAAATTCTTATCATTTGGATAGTGATACCTTTGGAGTAGTGAATGTTATGATTTTTTGTTTTCCTATAATGGTGGTGGAGTATAATTATGTATTTACTAGAGATGTGCCATGTTTGTCTCCACACTAATAGTTAATATTCTTTAATGACTAGAACTAGTTATCACCCTAATATTTTTTGATAACATATCAGATGGAACCCGTTGAACTTTGTAGGCTGAAGATGTTATCAAGTGTTTGTAAATAAAGGGGTTTTTGTAAGACCCAGTGTATTCAATTGGGTAGCCCAATGTTTTTTGTCTAAGATATAAATGATTTATTATGGTTGGATGTGGATTAGTGTCACTTAAACTAGGTGACATGGGGGAAAGTATCCACAATTGAGAATTGATGGATTCTTTGACCAGTGGTTTGTGGAAAATTTATTTTTAAAGTTTGACCTTGATACATATTATCACTAGCTCTACTTTTAGAGAAGGATATACCAAAAGTGTCTTTCCAAATCCACTGTGGTTGTTTTGAGTTTATAGTGATACCCTTTGGTAGGTTACATGCCACAATAGAGTCATGAGACTTATGGACTAGATCCTTATCCATTTTTAATGTATCAGTTAATGGTATCCTTTTTTGATGACATCCACATGTTCTTGGTGTCTGAGTTGGAGCATGAAAGAAACTTGAGGATGGTATATTTTACAGTCAGTTGCTAGTTGTTACCCTCTTCTTATTCAGATATCAAGGGAGGTACAACTCAAGGATATCTATTGTGAGATATTACATGACTAGATATCCATTGGATATTTTCTAAATGGATTATTCTAAGGAGGTAATCTTGTCATCCTTGTTCAAGGATGGATGGTGACACTAGTCATAATACAGAGGGAGTTTTTGAGGAGGGTTTTTCCGTTAGCAGTACATCTGGTGGATGTGAGGATGTACCATGATTTTTTTGGCATTAGTTGGGTAGGCGAAGGAGTTGTATAGAGTTTTCAAGTTAAAATCTTATTATCTCTCCTATATTTGGGTGATGACCAACAAAACTTTGTAGATATTTATGGATTTTTAATCAGGGTGGTAGGCTATCTATGGGGTCCTTAAGCCCTTCTCTTTTTCCTACTACTGTGTTGTGTTAACAAGGTAGTGTTTTGGTTAACCCCATGACCATAATAGTTTTGGTTAGTTGGTGTTGTCCACTTGTTGGAACTGAGGAGGTATGTGCATGACTTGTTATACAATATCAACCTGGGAAAGCTAGGATATGAGAGTGGAGTTTCATTTTTCAAGGCTCTGATGGTGTTGAGGACCGGTAGGAGAATGACCATTCATGGGATTTTTTTTCCTTGGGTGTATATTTTTTGACATCATAGGAAACTATCATGAAATCTCATGGGAGTGGGAGACCCAATTGAGAGCTCAACATACACAATTTTTTTGTTTTATCTTGTTATTTTATAGGAATAAAAGACTTGAAGGAGGGAATAATGTTGCATCCCTGTTTTTTCCATGTAATACTTTGGAACATTTATAGAAATATTTCTGGAGCTAGGTGTTGGGAGAACGTGAGATTCTGAGGCCTAGTGAGCCCAAAATAATTGTTTAAAATACATTAAATATATTAAATACCACACATGCATAGTTTTCCTAAAAAAGTGTAATAAATCCAAAATGAAGTCTCAGATCAGAAATATGAGACCATAATTGAGTTGTGAATGCAATATTTACCCTATACGCGACATAATATTTGTCGGCGTTGGGTGTTTGGTTAAACGTTGTCAGGAATAAAATAAATAAATAAATAAATTTATTTTATTTTTCTAAGGAAACGACTTGGTTTTACTCTATAAATATGAAATTATTACTAATTCCCAAGGTTAGCCACATAGCACTCATAATTGATGGGAGCTGTTGGAGAGGAGTTGTTGGAGAATCATTGCAAAAAAACATCAGATCAAGGATCGTGCACCAACACGTCTTGTGGATATTGTAAACAATAATGAAATGTGAATGTTTTTCATTAGAGGTTGATCCAAATTTATGTTTATTTTTTTATTTATTCCCATTTTCTTATCCCACGATGAACGCGAATTAGTTGAATAATGGATTGATTCACGAATCAATCATTTTGTGGGTATTGTTTTTTTTATATGGAATTTGGTGGATAATTATTACTTTTTATTTATTCTTGGATATTATTTTTTCATTTTAACATCAACATATTGAGGTTAACCTAAAAAAAACCATGGTTCATTTCTCATTTTGTGTTTTTTGGTTTTCTCTCCCCATTCTACATGAGTTTATCATTAGAAATTACTTTGGACTACAATTTGACGATTACCCATGAATGATAATTTAACATTAGATATTCGGTGAAACGGATCACTACCCTGGGTTTGGGATAGATATTATAAATTATGGTTTTAGTAAATGATGACAATAATATATCCATGGAGAGATCAGGGGTTTGTGATACCATTTTGGAATGCAACACCGATGATGCATGACGACGAGTGTTCCCTGAGCACCATATATGGATGAATTAAAACCATTAGTAGAATTATGTTTCATTAAACCTCATATCCATTACATAATATGTGATTTAGGTTGTACTTTGTGACTATAGAATCACGGGGGAATCCATGTGAAGAAATTTCATGGGATTTGTGAAAAAACTGACTACACGGTGTTTTTTCTACGAACACATGCTGCATAGTGTCATATATGAGGTGCTAGGGTTTCATAAAAACTATAAGTATCACAAGATTTGTGAAACATGTCACACGCTATGTGACCCTTATCCAAACAGCTTATCATGTACAGGGGGTACACGCCCAGGAGTCCATGTAGTGTTGCACGCCATGTATGCTTAGTCACTCACTATGTAACACATAGTGGAAAACTTGGAATGTATATGGAGTACATGCCAAAGTTTCAATATGAAAAAACATGCCATGTAATTTTGAAGTACATAGGAAGGTTAGAGTACATGAGCATTTCTGTGTACTCAGACACTACCAAGTACATGGGCACAACCTGGTGTACACAGGCACAAGCCGGATGACATGCCATGTTCCAAGACAGATTCTACATGCCATGTATCCTTAGGACACACTGTGTATTGTGGAAAGGTTTATTCCATTTTAGTGTGAGATACATGTAGTTCCAGGCTATGTGAGACATTCCGTGTACCCCTAGGGACATGTTGTGTACTTCTTTAAGGATAGGTTGGATTCCTCTTTCTTATCATCTTAAATTCTTTGTGAGATTTTTTGAGATTCCATGGATTAGTATCAATTGAGTGTATTACCATGGTTTATTCCAAATAGGGTTTGGTTTGTAATCACGTTACTATCATAGAAGGTGACCCCTCTATAACTTCTTGATGATTAGTACAGTGTGGATGAGTTTCCCTTATTCTAGAGTGAGTTGTCTCAGTTTTCTTTGACAAATAACTCAGTGGCTTGGAGCATGTATCCCTTCAAGAGTCCTGTAGAGATCTGAATTTCCTTAATTTTTTCTTATATATTATTTTTTTGAAATTTCATGGAAAATATTTACTTGGGAATCAATCCACTATTCAAGAGTATGCGTCCAGTAGGCTCTGGTGTCCCCCCAGTGAGCCCTAGGAATCGAACCCTTATCTATGTATCAAGATATGATCTTTATGATATGGTATTATTATGATGGAGTGTGTATCTAGAATAAAACATATCAATTTAATATGTTCTTATTATTTTATAGACTTGATGAGCATGACCTCTAGGATGAGTGTTGTTAGTGGTAGTATAGCTCATGGAGTGAGATATCCTAGACGAGTGTTACCTTAAAACCTCGCGATAAAACTATATATAGAAGTGGTTGAGACCCTTTTATGAATAGAATTCATTTATTATTATATATGGGATATCATTGGTTATTGTTATATCTCATAAATTATTTTAAATAAATGTGATTGATGAGTTAGATACTCAGTATGCTTTATGCATGGGGAATTTAGGGTGTCCTATTGGGTATTGTTATAATCACCCATGTATGGGATCTACCTACATGTGTTGTGTCTTATATAGATGAAGGAACTTTATACACAGTTCTAGGAGGATTAAGTGAAGGTGGATCTTAGTTTGGGATAGAAAAACTGAGGTGTATACTGGTGTTTCATTTGACAACAGTACCCTCCTTTGAGCAAGTTAGACTTTATTTATATATTTGGGTGGGATTTTATTAGTCCAATTTTCATGCTTTCCAATTCTTTATGTTTTATTTTTATTGTGGGATTATAGATGTATGCTTTCATTTTTATTAGTTTTTTTAATTTCATAATTTTATAGTCTTAGAGATGTGTGCATTCATATAAGTACCTTAGGGTAATGCATCCCATGCTTGTGATATGCCTTCTTAGAACTATTATCCTAGCCCTGGCATATTAGAGATGGGATCTGGGTAGTTGAAGCTTGGATACCTGGGTTCAGGTCATGATAGAATGGGACTTAGTGGTATGCTTTAAAGGTTTCCATGTGGTTAGAACTTGAGTAATTGACTAGTTAATATCAAAACTGATAATTTTATAGGAGAGGCTATTGGAATAGACTTGGAAACTTATAACTCCCTATGTGAGAAGATCAAGATGACATGAACACATATATTAGTCATGGTAATCCATTAGGATTAGGATTTATGTGTCTTCGGGTTATGGAAGTGGGTAATCACTCTATTTGGGATTTCTTATTCACACTTAAAGTTTATAAAGAGGGGGAATAGGCTATCTTTAATTGGTGGTTCTTGAGGGATTTATATGAGAATGTGAAATGGGTATGTATAACTAGAAGTATGTTTTGTGAGGATTTCCTAGTGCTGAATTTAGTATGACTATGTGTATACCAAGTGGGATTGGTTAGGACATATGTGGTCTTAACACATAGGAAACACTAGTAAGTGGACCATGCATCTTGTGAAACTCCTCAGTGTGTGGTTAAATACTAGTGGAATGTCATAGTGGGAAATGTGATTCCCTAAGACCTTATGGGGTAGTGCATAGCTTGTGAGGGGCTTAGTGAGTTGGTGTAGCCAAGTGTGACTTAAGGGTTCAGTTGTGACAATGAGTCTAGTTAAGGAAAACAATGCTAATTTGTATGCACTACCCATTAATTAAGATTTAGGTGGGGAAAGTGTGTGGATAGATAAGGGTTGGGTTATAGTATTTCCTTCTATATTCTTATTATATTATTTTTTATTCTCTAGCCATATTGTTTAGTTGTGATTTTCCCTCACCAAGAGTGAGATGGTGGAAGTATGTGTCTAATAACACAAGCTTTACGTACATGGAAATTACATTAATTTTACAGAATAATTAATACATTACACAAATATAATCCCAAAAAACGTATTAGTTTAGTGTATTTGGAAACTTGGAACATAATATTCTAACTTGGTGAAATATCTTCAACATCTCCCATAAAGATCTTTCCCTTTTGTTTTCCAACCTAAAACCTTTCTTTATATCCTTCCAAAAAGAAAACATAAAAAGGGTGAGCTCAAATTCCTAGTAAGGGTTAAAATTGAGAACATAAAACAAACCATAAACATAAGAATGTGAAAACATGAACATAAAATTTAAATATCAAAATCTTGAGTCATGAAATAAATCTTGGAAGTACGTAAGGAATAGATTATAAAGGAACATTAACCACGATAAAATGGCATTGACATAAAACATAGAACTATGGAAAATAAAAAATCACATAATATTATTTCCATAGTATCTAATGCATTTCTTCCAAGATAATCATAATGGAAAAATTCCATTACAGAATTGGGTTTACTTGCCATTCCAGCTATGTATTACTGAACCAGATTTACTTTCCATTCCAGCCCTATATTACTGAACCAGATTTACTTTCCATTCCAGTCATGTATATCTAATTAGATATAAATATTTACTCAATGCATTGGAGGTATATATATGTCCCACCCATCTCATAATTAAATCATTCTTACATGTTTCATAAAAACATAAATCATTCATTATAGCATAACCCAAGAAATAAAATGTGTTTCTTAAACATCATTCCATCATAACAAAATCCATATAAAATATCATTCCATAATTAACACAATAAAATCATAGTAATAATAGGGATATAAACATAAACCTATTTAAAGAGCATCATCTTATATGGAAAATAATTTTTATAAAACACTTGAACTTAATTCTTGAGGAAAATATCCTTTCTTCTTCAAAAATGTTTTTCTTTTCTCAAAATACTGTACAATTTTAAAAGAAAAGAATTTAGTTGAAAATAAAATTGAAATATTATAGAGGAAACTTCATGTAAATAAGGCATTAATAATACATAAAAAATCCATTCATGCCATCTAAGTTTAAAAATACATTCTTCTCGTACTCTTTCTGGAAAAGTCAAAAAGTACATTGTATGGAAAATGAAAGAAAGAATCCTTCCATACCATTTAATAAAAGTCAAAAAATAAGTAAAATTTACATTAAAAAAAGGTAGAATAATTTAAATAATATTATATATTTAGGAAACATGGATGTGCATGATAAATATACCCCAGTAAATACTTACGTATAAACAATATCAGAAAATAATGAGATTGCAAAATTATCCCTTAACTTCAGTATGATTTCTTCCATATGTGTCCAAAACTTCTGTATAGTGGGTTTAAAGATATTATTAAATTTTAATAGAAAGATAATAATATATATGATATCATATATGATTCAATTATGACTTTATATTACCTGTTTATTTATCAATTCCATGTTAAAGCAACGTTTTGGGTAATAATCGTTTTATTTATCGTATGTGTTTTGACTTTTTATTCTTGATCTTTTTACTTATATAGTGATTTAATTACTTCCAAAATGAAAAAAATGATTTATATATCATAAATTTTCAGTATATAAATATATATAATAGATATATAAATGAAATGGAATACACTGTTCATGGAGATGGTAGGCCGTACATACGGATGAATGCTGTTTCTGTTTCCTTATTGAATTGAATGGAAGTAAGTGAATGAATCATATATATATAGACATAAATTTATTAGAATTATTATGTCATATATATCATGGTTATTTATTATATATACTTAATAATTATTCTTGAATGGTTAACGTGGAGAATGAATCTCATCGCGTCATGGAGACGGTAGACCGTACGTACGCACAAGCGACGATATCATCAACTTAATGGTTAAATGGTATGGAATTGTATGGTATATTAATTATAAATATTGATTATCATGTTGTATTAATTATTTAAATCCATTATACGCATCATTATACCCATTCAAATTAAGCATTGTTGAATAAAAAATTACACCACGGCGTGGAGACGGTAAACCGTACGCACACACGGACGGTGATATTGTTATTTGTAGGATAGATAAAAGGAGGTATAAGGTTGTCCCATAATTATAATAAAATATAATCATGTATAATATACTTTATTTATTAATTTATTATGAGAAAAACATAATAAGATGAAGTATAAGAAGAAAAGAATTTTGAAATAGGTGATAAAACAATTACCTCTTTTTCAAGTATCTCTTTTTTATTTTCATAAAATGTCTCCATAGGATGGATTTATACCCAAATTTTGTCCTATAGGATAAATTTAGGGAAGTTTGGGGAGTATATGGGTATATTTTGGTCAAGAAAAAGAGATTTATATGTGTGATTAAAAGAGAAGGAGAAGTTCCCTTTTATTGGAGAGGTGAGGGTTAATTTAGGAAAGTATTTAAATATTAATTTATTATAAATTTATTTTCGATTTATAATGGTAAAAAAAAATTTATTTAGAATATAATATGATCATGGGTCTAAATACTCTCAAAAAATATGTTTTAGACAAGTTTAGGTCACAAAATTAACCATATCTTTTAGCTTTAATCCATAGTTAAAAACATTAACTCTTACCATGTCTTCTTGTATTTTCATAATATATGGTTACTGTAGTTACTATAAAATATCAAGAGAACCTAAATTGGATCATTAATTACATTTTAAACATTATACGAGTCATTTTTCTGAATCTTATATTTTTAGGACTATTATATCATTTAATAAAATAATATTTTTTAAAAAACTCATTTATGTCAATTTTGACACTATTTAGTAATTGATTTTTATTAAAGTCATTACAACTTGATTCCTTAAAAAAAGGAATTAAATCATACCTCACATGTCAATTTCATCCAATTTTTTTTTGAACGACATAAAAATATTCATATTAAATTTATTTTAATATTTATAATATCATTTATTTGAATATTTCATTAATAAGGTAATCACTACATCATCATTGTGTCATAAATAAATGTATTTATTTATTGTCTAAAAATTATAAATAAAATACCATGATTTAGGAAATATTTTTATATTTATAATTAATATTTATAGTCTAAATTATCAATTATATAACCCCACCTTAAAATTCATTTAGTAAAAAAGATACACGTTTATGTTATATTTCCCTTTACTTTAAATTAATTATTATAACATGTCATTTTCACACCCAAGTGGTTATAAAATGCCAAAATTTAATCATAAGTATATTTTTGGTCACCCATGAATCATAAAATAGAATTAGGACACATTTTCGGTTATTTTTATATTATTATAATATTATTTTTTACCCTTATTTACCTGATTTACCCTTTAATCATGGTAAATAAAAATAATAACTGAAGTTATTATTCATAATGTAAAAAAATAAAAGGGAACTATTTACATAATTTGGACCTTATGATTCCAAATATGGAATTCATTTTTCTCAATTCAAAACACCGAATTCGTATAAATTAATTGAAAATTAATTCTCATTGTCAAAACCAGAAAGAAGGTTTTTAAGAAGTAAAAACTATCAAAAGATTGACATGTGTTTATGTACAATTTAAATGTGAAATTGAATACAATGACCAAAATTGGATTAAATTATAAAAACATAATATAATTACAGTTTAAAAAAATTAAAAGGATAATCTAACTATGTAAATATATTAGATGAAAAGACATTTTTGAATTAAAATACAGTATTTTTCACTATTCATTAAAATATGAATTTTATTAGAAAAATAGCAAAAAGTAAACCAAAGTAATTTTTGATTTCTTGATTCCAAATAAGAAGTTTATTTTGTAAAATAAAATATATAAATTGTTAAAAACTATATTTAAAATGGGTGTGCCATCAAAAGGCGATGAAACTGCATTTTTTTGAAAAATACTTCTTTTATCTAGAAAATTAAATTTTTTCTTATATCATGTCTAATAAATACATAATATGAATGTTAATGTTATATAAAATTAAAAATTTGGTCAATAATATTCATAAAGTCTAGTTTACATACCATTAAATAATAATATTTTAATTGTATATTATTGTTTAGTGAAACTCGGTATTGCATACAACGCAAGCTATCGACGATGGTTTCTCTTGCGTGTAACGCAAGCCAAGTCAGTGTTTCATGTAGTGAAACCTTCCTTTGATGTGTATTATAACATAATCCAAACATAGTTCTTTTATACATTGTACAAAATCTATACTCAGTGTTGTGTATATCGTATGCCAACTCGGTGTTGCATATAACATATGACAAGTCAGTTTAATGTGAAAGGAATGTTTGACTTAGTTCATTATAAGATATAAATGAAAATTTTAATTTATTTGAAAAAAATGTTCCATAAAAACTTAGGGTGTTACATCATACCCCCCTTAAAATGAATTTATCCCTCAAAATTCATTGGGGTTATAAAAGGTTTACTACTTGAAAGTTTCTTTCATGGAAACTCACATCATAAAATGGAATACTAAAACTTAATTTTAAAAAGGAAAGTTAGAAACATAACGATTACCCAAATTAACTCATCACTCATTTTCCACATCGGATAACATAGGTGGGAAGTGAAAACATGGATATGGAATAAAAATATAACCATCAAGTTTTGATGGATAATGATAGAGAAAAAGGGTCGGAGAAAGTTAACAACCAAAAAGCTATAAATCTGTGATGATTTATGGGACCATCTGACTATTCAGATAAGAAGGTACTAGGAATTTTTTTTGTTTTCAATATCCTTTTCCTAAAGTTGAGGAACCTCATAAGAAATACTTACTTGATTTCAATACAATCTTATCATTCGTGGTGCCTTGAACAATTTTCACTTCATCTCTTATTCAAAGAAATGAAGTTGAATTTTTCATTCCTAAAGTGTTAGCAAATCACGAAATCCATAAATTGAATGATAAGTCATTCCATCCATCTTTATCACAAAAAGTTCATCATAAGTTATCTAATATACATAAGTCCATTTATGGTGAGATTAATCATATATGGTTCCAAAAAAGGACTTATACTTCATCTACCATACCGCTTAAATAAAAGAAAACTAATTTATACCAACCAGGGAATTCCCTTAGGCTAGTGGTAGGTGATTAAGGCCTTTCACACTTTGGTTGTGGGTTTGGTTCTCGCATCCTTTTCCGACGTGACGGGTTGTCGGCCGACCTGCAGGCTGTTCTTTTTCTAAAAATATATTATTATACCATTCCAGAAATAATATTAAAAAAATGTTTTAGCCTTAAACAATCTATACGATATCCAACTTAATCCATTCCAACCTTTATGCATATCCAAATACTTCTGTCCAAACTAAAAGTACAAAAAAAAATTATAAGAAAAGTAATATAACAATCATGTGAATAACTTCATTTATCCCCCATATATCATAAGATATATCTTGTTGGTTACATTCCAATAATTTTAATGAATTCATCATGCATTCTCTTAATTCATGGTAATAACCTAAATTACTATATATCCTTATTGAAAACATGCATGCTTTCTTATTCCAAAACTTATTGGATATATTCCTTATTTCCCAAAAATTTGTATACTTCATCCATGATAGCATAAACATCTTGTAAAAAACTCCATAATTAGTTCCCAAAAAACTATAATCATCCAATTTACTTATTCAAATCCAACATATCTTTATCCAAACATCATTATCTTAACATAAGAGACATATTAAGGGTTATATTTTCCTTAATCATGTGTTCTCCAAGTATATCACCTTACCCTTAAATCACTTTTTGGATCCTTACAACTATTCAATATATCTTTTCCCATCCTTAATGAAAATTTTATACTGAAAACACTTATATATTTCATGATTCATATAACATAATATTTGAATTATGAAACATATACAACTCAATAATCCAACTTTATTCTTAAACCATTACTCAGGATCCATCATCTTTGTCTTTCCTAAACTATGAATCATGTCTTAAGTTTTATCAACCTCAATATTCATAGGTTTAATGTAAAAAATATTGTAAGAACATCACATACCTTTCATATGTCATTTACAATATCTTTATCCTCAACAGTATGACCAATATGCATACCATCATCATTATTCTATTCATGTTATTTCCACTTAGGAAATTGATCTTCATAATTCCCATAATTTCCACATATAAAGCATTCAATGGTTAACTATTTTCTATGTAGTTATGGATATTGACTAAGACAAGAAAGAAAAGTGTGAGAGAATAGATATTAGAGATTAAAAACACATAAGTATGGAAAATTACTTATAATATTTCAATATATGATATATTAAGTTTAATCTTAGGTTATTCATGATTATCAAAACAATTATAGTATTGTAAACTATACTTGATTTATCATTTGGACATCCCTAGACATATCCTTTTAAATATCTCTAGGGGTCTCACTAAAGTTTTCACGTCCTAGTTTCCAAAGGTTGACTAAACCTTTGCTCTGATACCAACTCTAATGGTCTGGAATTATTTCTAGTGGACTAGAATTGATACTTATTAGAGAACTACATGTGTGGATACACCCCCTGGGAGGGACACACCACCATCACCAATGGAATCCATTTTCTCATTAATCCCTAGGGCAAAGATCCATGTTTCGTCCAATGTTTACATGTGAGAGTTCCCAAGGATCTGATTCATTCTTACCTCCTTTGCTCTGATAACAAATCTAATGACCCAATATTTATGTACATGGAAATTAAATTTATATTGTGTAATAATTAATAAATTACAAAAATATATTCCTAAATAACGTATTAGTTTAGTGTCTTTTTAAACATGGAAGATAATCTTCTAACTTGGTGAAAGATCTTCAACATCTCCCATAAAGATCTTCCCCTTTGTTTTCCTACCTAAAACCATTCTTTATATCCTGGGGAAAAGAAAACATAAAAATGGTGAGCTCAAATTCTCATTAAGATTAAACTTTGAGAACATAAAACAAACTATAAACATAAGAATAAAAAAACATGAACATAAAGTTTAAATATCGAAATATCAACTCATGAAATAAATCTTGGTAGTACATAAGGTATAGATCATAAATGAACATTAACCATAACAAAATAGTATTGGAATAAAACATGGAATTGTGGAAAAAAATAAGAAAATAATTTGATTTCAATAGGATCCAATGAATTACTTCCAAGACCATCATAGTGGACAAAGTCCATTACTGAATCAGGTTTACTTGCCATTCCAGCCATGTATTACTAAACTAGATTTACTTGCTTTTCTAGACATGTATTACTAAAATGACTTTTGTTTCCATTACATTCATGTATATCTCATGAGATATAAATCTTTACCCAATTCATTGGAGAGAGATATAGGTCCCACCCATCTTATAATGAAACCATTCTTACATGTTCCACAAAAACATAAATCATTCATCATAGCATAACCTAAGAAATAAAATGGGTTTCTTAAACATTATTCTATCATACCATAATCCATATAATATATAATTCCATCATTAAAAAAATAAAATCATAGTAATAATATGGATATAAACATAAACCTATTTAAAGAGAATCATCTTAGATGAAAAATAATTTTGATAAAACACTTGAACTTAATTCATGAGGAAAATATCTTTTCATCTTCAAACATGTTTTCTTTTCTAAAAATGCCATGCAATTTTAAAAGAAAATAATTTAGTTGAAAATAAAATTGAAATTGTGGAGAGTAAGATTCATGGAAATAAGGGGTTAAGAAGACATAAAAAATCCATTCACGCAGTATAAGTTAAAAAAGACATTCTTCTCTTATTCTTTCCAGAAAAGTCAAAAAGTACCTCATATGGAAAACAAAAGAAAGATTCCTTCCATACCGTTTAATAAAAATTTACCAATGGGAAAATTTAACTTTAAAAAATAGTATAATAATAGAAATAATATTATATATTTAGGAAACATGTATTTGGATGATAAATATACCCCAGTAAATACTTACGTTTAAACAATCTCAGAAAATAACGAGATTGTGAAATTATCCGTTACCTTAGATCCAATTTCTTCCCTATGTGTCTGAAACTCTGGTATATTGAGTTTAAACAAATTATTAACTTTAAAAAAAAACCATAATAATATCTATGATATCATATATGATTAACTTATGACTTTATATTACCTGTTTATTTATCAATTCCATGCTAAATCAACATTTTAGGTAATAATCAGTTTATTTATCATACATGTTTTGACATGTTATTCTTGATCTTATTACTTATATCATGATTAAATTACTTGAATAATGTAAAAAATTATTTATATATCATAAATATTCAGTATATAAATATATATAATAGATATATAAATGAAAAGGAATACACCGTTCATGGAGATGGTAGGTCATACATACGCATAAACAATGTTTCCGTTTCCTTATTGAATTGAATGGAAGAAAGTAAATGAAATATATATATATATATATACCTAAATATATTAGAATTATTATGTCATATATTTCATGATTATTTATTATATATATTTTATAATCATTCTTGAATGGTTAACATGGAGAATGAATCTCATTGTGTCGTGGAGACGGTAGGCCGTACGTAAGCACGAGCGATGATATCATTCACTTAATGGTTATATGGTTTTGAATTGGATGGTATATTAAATATAAAAAATTATTATCATGTTATATTAATTATTTAAATCGATTATACTTATCATTATACCCATCCAAATTAAGTATTGTTGAATAATAAATTACACCCTGGTGTGGAGACGATAAGCCGTACGTACGCACACATGGTGATATTGTTATTCTTATGATGGATAAAATGAGTTATAAGACTGTAAAATAATTATAATAACATCTAACCATGTATTATATACTATATTTATTACTTTATTATGGCAACAACATAAGAAGAGTAAGTACAAGAAGAAAAGAATTTTGAAAGATGTGATAAAACAATTACCTCTTTTTCGAGTATCTCCTTTCGATTTGCACAAAAGGTCTCCATAGTATGGATTTATTCCTGAAGTGAGGCCTCTAGGATAAATTTGTGGATGTTGGTAGAGTAAATTTTTAAGTTTAGGATGATTATAAGGGCTTTAGAGGTGTGATTAAAAGATAAGTTGAAGTTCCCTTTTATAGGAGGGGTGAGGGTCACTTTACGAAAGTATTCAAATATTAATTTATTATAAATTTATTTTCGGTTTATAATGGTCCCAAACTAATTTATTTAAAATATAAGATGAGTATTAGTTGAAATAATCTCAAATAATATTTTTTATACAAGTTTTTTTTACAAAATTAACCTTATCTTTTAGCTTTAACACTTAGTTAAAAACATTAACTCTTACCATGTATTCTTGTATTTTAATAATATATGGTTACTATAGTAACTATAAAATGTCAATATAACCATAATTGGATCATTAAAGACATATATAACATTATATAAGTAATTTAGCCGAATATTATATTTTTAGGACTATTATATCATATAATAAAATAGTATTTGTTTTAAAAACTCATTTATGTCAATTTTGACACTATTTAGTAATTGATTTGTGTTAAGTCATAACAACTTGATTCCTTAAAAAAGGAATTAAATCACACCTCACATGTCAATATAATCCAAAAAATTTGTGGAAGACATAAGAATATTCCAATTACATTTATTTTAATATTTATAATATCATTTATTTGAATATTTCATTAATAAGGTAATCACTACATCATCATTGTGTCATAAAGAAATGCATTTATTTATTGTCTAAAAATTATAAATAAAATACCATAATATATAAAATATTTTTATATTTATAATTAATATTTATTGTAAAAAATAACAATTATATAACCCCACCTTAAAATTGTTTTAGTAAAATGATACATGTTTATGTTATATTTCCCTTTACTTTAAATTAATTATTATAACATGTCATTTTCACACCCAAGTGGTTGTCAAATGCCAAAATTTATGAGTAAGGTTAGTTTTTGTCACCCATGACTCATAAAATTGGATTAGGATAGGTTTTAGTGTAGATTTATATTATTATAATATTATTTTTTACCCTTATTTACCTGATTTACCCTTTAACCATGGTAAATAAAAATAATTACTGAAGTTACTATTCATAATGTCTAAAAATAAAAGGGACATATTTACATAATTTGGACCATATGATTAAAAATATGCAATACATTTTTATAAATTCAAAACACAGAATTGGCATAAATTTATTTAAAATTAATTCCCGTTGTCAAAACCAGAAAGCGGGTTTTTAAGAAGTAAAAACTATTAAAAGATAGACATGTGTTTATATCTAATATAAATGTAAAATTACATCCAATAACCAAAATTGGATTAAATTATAAAAACTTAATCCAATTAAACTTTAAAAAAATTAAAAAATAATCTAACTATATAAATAAATTAGATGAAAAGACAGTTTTGAATTAAAATATAGTATTTTTCAGTATTCATTAAATTATGAATTTTATCAGAAAAATAACAAAACATAAAACAAAGTAAATTTTTATGTACTTATTCCAAATAAGAAGATTAATTTTTCAAATATAATATATAAAAGTGTTAAAAACTAGATTTAAAATGGGTGCTCCATCAAAAGGTGGAAAACGTGTATTTTTTGAAAAATATTTCTTTTATCCAAAAAAATTGAATTTTTTCTTATATAATGTCTATAAAATACATATGATTAATTTTAATGATATATAAAATTCAAAATTTTGTTAATAATATTCATAAAATCTAGTTTACATCCCATTAAATAATAATATTTTAATAATATATCATTGTTTAGTGAAACACGGTATTGCGTACAACACAAGTTATTGAGGAAGATCTCTCTTGCGTGTAACACAAGTCAAGTTAGTGTTGCATGTAGTGAAAAATTCCTTTGGTGTTGTGTATAACATATTCCAAACATAGTTCTCTTATATATTGAACAAAATCAATACTAAATATTGTGTATATCATACGCCAACTCAGTGTTTTGTGTAACATACGACAAGTCGGTTTAGTGTGAAAGGAATGTTTGACTTAGTTCACTGTAAGATATAAAAGAAAAATTTTAATTTATTCAAAAAAAGGTCCATAAAAACTTGGGGTTTTACAATGTGACATGATAAATGGAAGAGTATGGGATGCTACCTCAAGTTTGAGGGTAGTGGTCAAGATGTGATATAAGACCTTACTTTTAGTGGGAGGGTAGTGGTTAGTATATGATATAGGATCTTACCCTAAGTGAGAGGGTAGTGGTCAAGATGTGATATAGGACCTTACTATGAGTGAGAGGTTAGTGGTAATGTAATGATATTGGACCTTATCTTGAGTGATAGGGTAGTGGTCAAGATGTAATATGAGACCTTACTATAACGACCCAAAATTCTAGATTTCATATAATTGATGTTATGTTCGATAAATTATGTTACATGCTACCCCTAATGATAAGAAACCACAAAATTTTAATATAAAATTATTAATATATCTATAATAAATATTAATATGGTAAACTATTAAATATTTATAAGTTAAATAATTAATATTAGTTAATATTGAAAAAGTTATTTACCATAAAATCCATTTTCTTTGTATTATTTATTTTATTTTAAAATATAAATTTAAAAATTTTATAATTTAAATTTTATAAAATAAAATTCATTTTTGATTCCTCTCATCAAAATTTACTTAGTATAAATTTTTGATTTTTTTATGAAAAGGTTGATTTTTAGTTGAAAAATACGGTTTTTGCGAAAATAATTATTTTTGTGATTTAATAATTATATAATATTATCCTATAAGATTTAAAAAAATTTAAGTAATAAAATATTTTTTAAAGAATAAAATTATACATTTTGAAATATTCGATGAACTTATAATCCCATGTGCAATATTTTTAAAACTAAATTAAAATATTACTTTAAAAAAAATATTTTTAGTCTTTTCATATAATTAAGTGTTTAGATGGTGAAATTAGGTTTTTTTATTACCTTTAAAGTATCTTAAATTTTATTATTTTTATAATAAATCAATTTATTTCATTAAAATTATTATCCATGATAATTATATCCTATGTATAAATTTAAATCTTAAAAACACTTTTTTTTTCTAAAAACTATTTTTACATCATTAGGTTTTTAAATTTTTTTGAAATATTATGTGTTAAAAAGATTTTAAAATTTTAAATTATAAGGTTAAAATTTGGTAAAATTATCTAATATTAATTTTTTAATAAATTTTAATTAATATGATTAGAAATTAATTACTAAGATAAAAGAAAATTTTGGAAAAAGGTTAAAAGTAAAAAAAGGAAAAGCCTTAAATTACTCTTACATTGAATAAAAATGAATATATGGGAGGATATTATACCTTATCTTGTCCCAAACCTCCCCTATTTCCCCACTTTTTAGCCATTTAACATCGAATAGTTTCATGGCATTATTAAAAAATGATGTTTTTTTCCAAAAGTGCCATTTTCTTCTCTTATTAAATGATTCCACTTCAAATCTTTCAAGTTACACTTAAGATTAAAATTTCTCCTTTAAACTATAAATTTCATCCTCATAGAACCCTAAAAAAACTACATAATCATCCTTTTACCTTATGTTTTCTTAATTCTTTCACTAACAAGGAATTTTCAAATAGAAAACCCAAGCTTCAAATGTGATTATTACCTTCTCTTAGTCTTTTATTTTATTATAATCATTAATAAAATAATTTATAACCTTTATAATATAATAAAATAAGTATAATTATTATAATTAAATTTAATTATATTAATTGTAAAAAAATATTTGACCCTTTATATCCACTAATAAAACAAAATTACATCGACCGTGAAAACATGCAGACTACTGCCTATATGATGTGATGCGGTTTTTTTCCAGCACAGAATCTAAAGTATGGTATCAAGGATGGATTTGATGAATAAATAGTTTGTATATTTAAAAAATAACATTATTAAATGATCATTTTTAATATACCATCATTATGTCCTTTCATTGGGAAATGGGATCGTAAATAGCGCGTAAGTGCAGACTACCGCATCCATGAGAAAAAAAATTAATTTTTTATAACCATCCATATTGTATGGTTCTAAGAATGAGTTTAATAAAGATATATGATTTTTATGATATTATCAATATTATATATAAATTATATTAACATTATATAATGAATTTATCTTACTCTTTCAATCGTTATAACACACACTTAATTATGTCATTTTTACCACCTACATGAGTGATGTTGTCATGTCTATGTCATGGATGATTAAGGAATATTATATTCTAGTAAAAATATATAAAAATAGTTTATTAAATATTTATAAATTATTATTGAGTTATAATATCAATATCTAATTATTTTATTAATATATCACATTTTATTCATTGAACTCACCAAAAAGATCTTATCTTCATTTTCATCTTCAGAAAACATTACAAAAAACACTTAAGAAATGAAATTATAAAATTATAAATTATTTTGAAAAATCCATTCCAACACCTATTATGATATAGGAATGATGAAATTTGGGAGAATAATGAAGAAACAAACCTCCATTACAAGATTAGTTTAAAAATATCAAGTTTTTTGACACCTGATTCTGAAAATAGATGACAATTTACTAATAAAAATGTATTGAATATTTATAAATTTATTTTATAAAAGGTTATAAAAATAAATAATTTTTTTAAATAGAGTATTAAGATAGTTATTTTTTTGATACATGAGTTTAGAGCACATTCGACTAAGAGGGATTAAAGGTAAGGGGTTTTCATGACTCAAATAATTTCCTTGTGTCATAATTATATCACTTTATCTAAAACCTTTTCATATTTGATGGAAAAAAACCATATCGCATTATGGAGGTAGTAGTCTTCATGACTGCATGATCTATGTTATTTTGTTTCTTAGTGGATGAAAATGATTGAATATTTGTTGAATAACTAATATACTGAAATTTTAGTATAACAATGACACATATTTCATTTTATTAAAATGTATAGAAATGATTTTAGGAAGGATTAAAATAAAATAAAATACATGCAATACTCATATTGAAAGCTTGATTTTTCTCTTGGAAAACTCAATGAAAGTGAAGTTATTAAGAAAACTTAAGGTGAACCAAATATTATGTAGGTGAGAGAGGGTTCTAGGAGGATAAAAAATGTAGATTTTCAAGGAGTAATTAAAAGTTAAAGTGTAACTTGAAAGGGTGGAAGTGGTATCCTTTTATAATTGAATAAAAGTTCACTTTTCAAAACACACATCATTTTTTAATATTTCCATGGCCCTATTCAAGGGTCAATGACTAAAAAGTGGACAAAAATGGGGTGTGGGAATAGATAAGGTCAAATATCCTCACATCAATTTATTTTGATATAAGGTAAGAGTGATTTAATTATTTTTTGTTTTTTAACCTTATTCCCAAATTAAATTTTACCTCAGTAATTAATTTTTTACCTTAGTAATTAATACTAATGAAAAAAATTAATATTGGATTCTTTTAACTATTTTTATCCCTTTGATTTAAAATTTTAAAATCATTTTAACACAAAAAATTTCTAATGGTGTGAAAACTTATTTTTAAAATAAACAAAATTAATTGCATAATTTTTTTTAGAAAAATAATTTTTTATATTTAAATTTATATATAATATATAATTATCTTGGATACTGATTTTAATGAAATAAATTGATTTATTATAATAAAATAAAATGTATGAGGCTTTCATGGAAAGATAAAATTGAACTTCACCATCCAAACACTTAATTAGAGGAAAATACTGAAAATGGTGTTTTATTATATCAATATTTTAATTTAGTTTTAAAAATATTGATCATAGTATTATAAGTTCATATAATATTTTAAAATAAATAATTTTATTCATTAAATACTTATTTTATTACTTAAAATGTTTTTTAATCTTCTAGGATATGCTTACATAACGATAAAATCATAAAAATTATAATTTTCTCCAAAACTGTATTTTTTGACTAAAAATCAACATTTGAAAACAAGAATTAAAAATTCATACTAAGTAAATTTTTGATGTGATGAATTCAAAAATTAATTTTATTTATAAAATTTAAATTCTAAAACATATAAATTTATATTTTAAAATAAAATACATAATACAAAGAAAATGGATTTTATTGAAAATAACCATTTTTAATATTAACACAAATTTATTATTTTCATTCTAAATATTTAATGGATTTTTATATTAGAATTTATTATAGATTTATTAATAATTTTATCTCAATATGTTTCGGATTTTTTTCATTAGACGTAGTGTGTAACGTAAGTCATCGAACATAACATCAGTTTTACAAAGTCTAGAATTCCAGGTTGTTACATTCTACCCCCTTAAAAGATTTTCATTTTTAATAATTTATTACACAAAGGAAAACAAGATACGATACTTTTATCTCCTCACATGATAAAGTTTCCCCATAGCTTCCTTAAACTTATGATTCCTCCATAGATCTTTGACTAGATGAGTGATTTTGTTCTGTAACACCTTGCATCTTAGATCCAGAATTTCCACTGGTTGTTCCTCATATGAGAGATCATGTTCCAGTTGAACATCTTCTGAATTAAATACATGTGATGGGTCTAGTATGTACTTACTCAATAGTGATACATGGAATAAATCATGTACTTTGGATAGGTTAGGTGGTAGTGCTAAGAGATAAAATACTCTCTTAACACATGAAGGGTCTCTAAGGGACTAATATACCTAGGACTCATCTTCCCTTTCTTCTCAAATATAATATCTCACTTACATGGAGATATTCGAAGAAATAACTTGTCTCCAACTTCAAACTATAGATCTCATCAATGATTATATTCATTGTTATTATATCAACTTTTTACTGATTTCATATGTTGTTGAATTTTTTGAACCTTCTCTATCATTTCTTTGACAAGGTCAGGACCTATCAGCTTCCTCTCTCTAATTTTATCCTAACACGTTGAAGTCCTACATCTCTTCCCATGTAGACTCATATTGTGCCATCTGAATTCTAGAATGAAAAATATTTTTATATGAGAAATATATCTAGGGAATGTGTTGATCCCAACATCCATGGAATTAAATGGAACAAGATCATATCATATCCTCTACAATTTAAATGGTCCTCTTAGACTAACCATATGTCTGTGGGTGATAATAAGTGATGAATATCTACTCTGTCTCCAATTATTTTTGAATACTTTTCTATAATATTGAGGTAAAACATGGATCTCAATTAGATACAATGGAAAGTGGAACCCCATGAAGTCCATATGTATATCTTGTAGAGTTTTTCAAGAGAAAAATCTTCTTTGATGGCGATAAAATTCATTGATATTGTAAGGTGATTGACTACAAAACAAATAACATTATGAACCTTAGATGTTTTGGGGAGTCCCATAACAAAATCCATGATAAAGTTTTACCATTTCTATACTAGTATGGTTAATAGTTTCAACATAAAATTATAATTTTTTCACTCAGCCTTAACTTATTGGAATACTGAGCATGAAGATGTGTATTCGACAATTTCCCTCTTTATGTTATCCTACCAGAAGTTTTTCTTTAGATCTATATACATCTTCATACTTCCTAGATGGGTAGATAATTATGAGATTTAAGCACCATCCAAAAGTTCCTTTTTTAGTTATGGTTTTAATGGGAATCATATCCAGGTTCCAAACCTTATAACTCCATATTTATCAAGGTAAAACTCTAGAATACTAAACACTTTTTTTCTGTAGCGGTGCATCATCTTTATGGGATTCTTTGATCTTCTTATGAATAGATTGTTGAGAAATCACTTGGGAATTATATTATTTTTATCATTACCTTATGATTTCAAGATTCATATATTATAAATATAGGATTAATAAATATATTTAAATCATAATAATAATCATCAATAAGATTGAATGATCCTTCTTGCTTAGGGAATCAACCACATTGTTTCACTACAGCAAAAATCAAGGTTTAAAGATAGTTTTTAAAACCACTACTAAATAAAATTTAAATATTTGAGTTGTGATTTTTTAAAAACCACCACTAAATATTTATAAAAATGAAAATAAATTCACTTATTTCCTCCCCTAATCCCTCTACCCACTTTACCCCAACCCATGTAACCTTCCCCTTGCTACTGCCACACTCATCCTCACTACCGCCACTCTCTCCCTCAGTTCCACCAATCTCTCCCTCACCACTGACCTTGTGCTCTCCCTATCTCCCATTTCTCCCTTCATAGACCCCATATCCAACCATTGTGCCACTTTATTACCCCCATTTCCCCTATCATTTCACTGATCACCCATATTTTCTGCAATTGGTGTGCCACTCACCCCCTTTATCCCTACGGAACCCTCACCCCTATTATTGGGATAATCGTTCACCATACTTCCACCCATAATCACTGAGCATCTCACAATATCATAGTTAATAAGAAATTATCTTTACCATATTAAATCACATGTTAATTAAAATTATACATATAATTTTTTGAACAAATCATATTGGCTAATCTATTTTGAAATTTTAAGTTTTGTTATGAAAATATACTTAATTAATTCATCAAATATGATAAGTGGTATAAATAGTTTAAAATTAGTTTGATATTATTATAAAAATAATTTATTATTAAATAAATTATAATCCATAATATAATTTTTTATATAGATAAGATTGAGTGATTTTTTATAGCTTAAGGTGTATTGTGAAAAATATTGAATTAACTCCTCATATGTGATAAGTGATATAATCAGTTTTCAATTAATGTTTGGGTGTTATTTTTATAAAAATACATACTTATTAACTCAAATAAAATTCATTCTTTTATTATATATTAATTTTAAAATATAAAAAATTTAAATGAATTTTATTTTATTATTTTTTCTAAAGAAAACCTAGATTAAATTTAGCATATTTTTCAATATAGGTATCTTCATTAATGATTATAAGTTTTCATAATATGAGATGAAATAATAATTAAATATATTTAATGGAATGTAATTCTATTGGTTTCTAAATGAAGATAATTTTTTTGAAATACTACTTTAGAGAACATGTTAAATGACACTTACTATAGATTTTTCATGATTCCAGCATCATAAGATAGGGCATATGAGTCGATCAACATTTATTTACCACTAAATTAGTAATTTTTCTTTAAATTAAATAATATTTCTTATGTGTTTTAATTTTATTTAATGATGTGTGGTCACTTTGTGATATATATATAAAATATGGATCACATTACCTAGGAACAAAACTCACTATGCTAAGGTTTTGAAAGAGTTTTTTAAAAATTTCAATTTCCAATTGATCTATTGATGGGAAAATAAGATGTCCATGTCCTAAATGTAAATTTAGAATATGGATGAACAAAAATGAAGTTTATTAACACTTTATATTGAATAAATACTATACTGAATATGTGTGTTGGATTTGGCATGGAGAAAAAAATGTTATAGAAAGTTTGAGCACTGATGACAGTCAATAAAGTGAGCTCCCAACTTCATTGTTGATGGAAAATGAAATTTAGAACCTTATAAATTATGATTTCATCATTGCAGGACAACATCATCAGCATAAAAACATATCAGTATAACTAGTTGAGGGTTTCACAAATAGTAACTTGAAAAATGATGTTTTTTGAAACACATGAAAACAAAATAAATATTTTAACATATTATTGGATCCTCCTTATAATTTTATGGAGACTCCTATAAGAGGTAAATTTATTTAGAATAAAAATTTGCTTCATGATTTAGTTGATGATGGAAATCAAGAGCTGTATGGAGGATGTATGAAATATTTAAAACATTATTTTTCTTCTGAAGTTGTACCATAACAAATACCTATTCAGAATTAAAAATAAGGAGATGTCTATAATATTGGAATTTTTTCATATTACATTTCCTAAATCCATGATCCCTAAGTATTTTTATGATAATAAAAAAGTTTTTAACAAGCTTGTTCTGAATTATAGAAAAATTCATGCTTGTCCCACTGATTGTATACTTTATTGGGGAGAGGATTCAAGTAGATAGGTGTGATTTTTTTGTATTATAGAAGGAAGTTAATGGGTAATGTTTGAAGTTTTAATAAAAATACTACTATGAATAAGAAAAAAAAGAACACACCTTTAATTTTTTTTCCATACTTCCCTTTAAAACCTCGATTACAAAGATTATTCATGTCTTCAAAAATTGTCGATCACATGAAGTGAAATTCTATAAATAATGAAAATGATGGGTTAAAGTTAAATATAAGAGATTAAAAATCATGGAATAAATTTGATTCATTATATATATACTTATCATTTAATCCTAGGAATGTGTGATTGGGATTGGTCATCGATGGATTCAACCCATTTGGAACTTTGAGTACCAGTTATAGTATTTGTCTGATTGTTTTGATCCCTTAAAATATATCTCCATGGATGTGTATGAAACAATTTTTTTATTATCATTTTTATGATTATTACTATAAAATAAATGGCAGGAAATGATGTTTATGTATACTTGTAGCCTGTAATTAAATAATTGAAGAAGTTATGGAGAAACAATGTTGAGACGTATGATGATGCTTCTAGATCAATGTTCAAAATAAATTCTACTCTAATGTGGACCATTATTAGCTTCCCTAGAATTGGGAACTTATATGGTTAGAAAAATTACATGAGTTTGTATTATCCGATCTACAACATTGATTTTGATCCTGAATCACCACCTTATAGTAAAAAATGTTTCTTCTTGTGTCATTGCATAATTTTTGATGCATCTCATAGATTTTAGTTTAACAAGTAAAAATTCAAGGGGTCCATTGATTGTAGACTGCCAATTAATTTGTTTATAGGTTATGAAATATTAGAAAAACTTGTAAATTTTTAAGGATAATTTGGGAAGTTTCATCATTTGAATGATAGTGTGAAACGATTTTGAAGTGCATCATCAGTTGAAATCATAACACAATAATGGAATAAAAAAAGTATGTTCAGAAAAATTTCATATTTGGAATTTAATTTGTTATGTTATAATATTGATGTTATGAATATTGATAAGAATATTTGTGAAAATTTCATCCTAAAATTACTTAATGAGCATGGAAGATTTAAGGACCATCTCAATGCTCAAAAGGACTTAAAAAAATGAATATAAATCATGATCTATAGCCAGATGAGAATGGAAAGTATGCTCCAAAATTTTTTGTTATAAGAATTTGGGATTAAGATATAATACTTTTAATTTTAAAACATATGAATGTATCTGATGGATATTAAAGTAATATCTCAAGGTGTTTTGACTTAAAGCATCATGGGCTACATGGATTGAAAATTCACGATTCGCATATTATGTTATAACAGTTACTACAATTGGAATTGTGTACATTATTACCTAAAAATGTTAATATAGTTTTAATACAATTATACATATTCTTTAAAAAACTATCTAAGAAAACACTAAAAATAGATGAGCTTGAAAAGCTTTATGATATATTTTTACCGACACTTTGTTCAAAGGGAATGATATTTCCTCCATCATTTTTTATTTTCATGATGTAATTAGTTGTGAATTTGGTCAAGGAAATTAATTTAAGCAGTACCATACATTATTGATGGATGTATACAATTTAAAGGTACTTAATTTATATGTTATTTGTCTTAATTAAACCATTTTTGACACTTAATTAAATACATAACTATGTTTAATTCATTTTATTTCATAGATAGATTGGTAATTTGAAATCATACATGAAAAATAATGCTAAAATTGAAGACTCTATTTATAAAGAATATTTATTATAAGAGTTTATTAACTTTTTTTCTAAATACTTGGATGATATTGAGACAAGATTCAATCTATTTGGATGTTTTGGTGACACATCTACTCAATCTCAACTACACGGGAAATCAAAAATCTTTCCTATTATTAGCCGATCAGTTGGGAGGATCTCATGAATTATACTAATTAAAATAGAATTATTAAAAGCACATATATATTTGATATAGAATAGTGAATTTATAGATTCATTTATTGAATAGATCAAGATACAAAAAATATAAACATGAGAAGATAAACAAAAAACATAAAAAATATAACAAAATCTATTAATAAAGTTCCTGTAGAATGGTTTTCACATTGTGTAAGTTCATAAATACTAAAATAAACATGGATATTATATTGAATTGTATATTTTGTAAATATAGTAATGTATATTACTTTTTTTAGATCATGAATACCAATAGTTGGAATGAGTTGTTAGAATATTTGATGGTTCTAGCTTGGGGTCCTCTAAAATAGGCTAGAAATTTTGACACTTATAATGTGAATGGATTCAAATTTCATAAATTTTACCAGGAAGAGGGTGTAAAAACAAATAATAGTGTTATATTTATTATTTATGAATTGGGATACTATGTAAATTTGACCGATATTATCAAATTAAACAACCAAAGTCATATTTTCAGTTGTCTTATTCAAATACAGGTGGGTAGATATTACCAGGGGTATTAAAAGAGATTATTTTCAATTTAGTTCATTGAACTAATCTCTCTTGATGGATGTTGGCGAACATTAAGTACATGATCTACATATCTTCTCATCATAATCGAAAATAGTATATTATATGGAAGGTATCATGGATGAATGGTGGAGTTTAATTGTTCATAGAAAACAAAGATCCTTGTATGAGATGGGTGATGAAGTGAAATAGTTTATCTTTTACATTGAATTCCATAAACAAAAAGAAATTCACTTTTTTTTATCATGGTATTGAAAATATTATTCTTGAAAGGGTGGATAAACTAGAATAAGTAATGATGGAGAAGGATAATGACATGATTGAAGGAAAAATGATTGTATGTGTAGTCAATCCTTAAATTATTAACTATATATGTTGTATGTTATTCATTTATAGTACAGTGGATCTATTATCATATTTAAATGGATTTTTTTGCATGATGTGTTTAATTTTTAAAAATTAAATGTTATATTTGTTTATATGTTCTTTCATTCATTAACCTACATATTTATATTATGTTTCTCAGTATTTTTCATCTATTATCATTTCTAAATTTCTTTTTATGAATTAATATTTTAAAATATATGTTCTAAAGTTTTTTTTAATTGTTTAAATGAAAGGAATTCCAAATAATAGGTGATTTACAGATCATAGTCGAATCCTAATTGACATTTCCCAGACTATATAAACGTCATTAGTGTTACATAATGATCCCTAAATATCCCTCCATATAGCATCTAAGATGACCTCTGTCTCCCTCCCATCAGTGTTTTCCACACCCTCTATCTCCCTCCCATTAGCATCTGGAGAACTGGCTCTTGATTCAATAGGTTCAGTACATGATGGCTGTATAATAAGGGAACATGTGGTTACTTATATTTCTTCATGAGGATATTTGAGGGCGGTGGTTATAGATAAATTTTTTAATGTGAATAAAGTTATTTCACCTTTTTAAACTAATAACTACTTTTTTCATAAAATATAGAAACAATGTTACTACTAAGAAAAATATTAACAGTTCAGATATGTGGAATCTGAATGGATTGAAGATAGTTTCCCCCTTTGATTGTTATGGGGTCCTTATAGATGATACTATGGGAATATTTGGTCATATTCTAGCCTAGTTGGCATATAAAACAACTTCCCTTGCAGTTAAATATTTCTATTGGAGGCATATTCCTCAATCTTGGAAGAATTAACTATTTGATTCCAAAATAAATGTAATTTTAATAAATTTTGGTTCAATTTAATGTCATTATTTAATTAAATTATAACATTTTAAAAAGTAACCTATTTATATAGATGTTATTCCACATTACTATCACTGATATTATCATAAGAAAGTGGACATTGAATATTTTGGGTAGAAAATTGAATGATTTTAAATGAAGATTGTGGAATAAATTTAACAATACATCGTTTTCCACTCAATAGTAGTATGATAAGGTACTTAAGGGGTAACTAGAGAGTAGTGGAAAGTGTTTTTTTATAGACATCACCATGAGAATCACATGGTATTGAAGAATATATTATTATATTAATCTCATTTTACATATAAACATGCATATGAAAAGGAGTTGACGTTCCATGAATTACTATTAAATTACCTATTATTTATTTTAAGAAATTTCAAGAAATAATTTATTAATTACAGTAAAAAATATCATCCCCCACACTACTAGTTCAAAGAGTTTTTCAAGAAATAAATCCACTATGGTAATATTTTTATTAGTGAAAATATTTATATGATAATATTATCTATTGAATATATTAAATTTCTGATTTATCTATATTTAATATAGACAAAGATTTTAGGGAACCAAGTGTCTGGGATGGAACTTTTGTTGGATGTTCATACGAAATATGATGAGATTTATGTGAATGTTACCACGAAATAAGTTGGGGTATGAATTATTTTTTCATTATAATGATTCATACAAACATATTAAATACTATAATAACTAATGAAACTAAAGACATCAACATAATTTTTCATTTACGATTATAAAACTATAGTTAATAAAAAATAGGTGTTATATTTTATAAAAAACAACAGTTGTTAAAAATTTAGATATCAATACTCAACATAAACTTAGTTTTATAACTAGTGTTGTCAGTAATATATTCCCTCTCTATTAGGCACACACTTTATTGTAAGTTGTAACTTTCTTAATATGCATTACTTTAAATTTGATTGAAATTTGATCCATAGGTAAAAATAAAATAACTATGGGATGTGAATCCTACATAGTCCTTCTCATTCTCCCAAAACAATCCAGTTTTCCCAGTCCTTGGGAAGAAGTATCCTAGTCTTGTTTGTAGGATGGGTTTGGGACCATTGCTATATGAGGTATTTGGTAAGTTACTAGGGATTTTAGTAGAATCTAATCTAGGTTTTAGTTACTACCTACCTATAGTTTCTTAGAGATAGTTTACTTCAATGAAAAAGAAATTTAGCTTCATGGGAGCACAATCTAGAAATTGGGGACTCATATACAACTACAATATTTAAAGTCTGTTTCCCTATAGAAAGCATTGGTTGAATTATATTAGAAGATGATTGGATGTGTCCCCAGTAACATTACATCAAAGGATTGTCTAAGTCTGTAGGTAACTCAAAAAAATTTATAATTATTTAGTACATAAAATTTTATTAGTTTTAAGTTGAAATGTAAATATAAATCACTATTTAATTTTTAATAAAATTTTCATTCAAGTTTTGGGACAATGGAGTGGAGACGAAGATGGAGACATAGATGATATTAGGTTTTCATGTAGTGATGGGGCTTGACTTTGGATTCAATGGTGGTGTTGTGTAACTAAAATCATTATCTATAACTTATTATATTTAATTATATATATATATGTTCATAACTTATAATATATTTTATTTCAATCTTTATGTCATCATTGATATCTATTTCTATGTCTGTTTAAACTACTGCTATATATAGATGATTTCTATTTAAATGATTGTTTGCATAGTTTATGGTAGGGTGTAAATTGTTGGTATTAATATCGATAAGGTGGTATAACATGATTTTATTGATTACCAAATCTATATTGGACTTCTGAAGGTTCTACCTATCCTTAAGTAGACTTTTAAAACTATTTTTTCTGATAGGATACTACAAAACTCTTAGTTACTTTCACACACGTTGGTTAGTATAAGGGTTGGTATAGAAATAAATACTACATACCCTTGAAGGTAATTTTTTTTCACCTTATAGTCTTTTAAATATTCATTCTTCTTCTTGTTAATTGATAAATGAAAAAATCCATGATTGTTTCATTAATCACCCTAGGTTGAAAGATATTTTGAGGTTTTATCTACTTGTAATCACTTCTTAATTAACCCTCATTATTATGTTTGTGAATATGTATCAATGCTACTTAAATAGTAAACTTCTCTTAAATCACTCAGGAAAAACCCAATCAACTTTTAATGTCCTTAATAAATTCAAGAAAATCTCACTACCTTCATACACATGCTAATAATCACTAGAAATTCACCACTCATCCTAGCATATTATAATATGTATAAACTATACTAAGTGGATGAAGAGTGTAAATAATAAATAAACTTAGAAAAAACAAGTAGTTATAATAAATCAAAAATAATCAAATTATAACCATCAAATTTTTCATTAAATATTGAAATCAACCAAAAAAAGAAAGATTTTATTCATTAATGTTTTGAATCAATAATTAAAATTAGATCTCATTCCATTCCTTGATTATCCCCCCTTTTTATGTGTGTGAAAAGGTTTCTACCCCTTCATTCATTCAGTAAAAGTTTTCTTCTCTTTTTTATGTTTTTAGCCACTCTTCTTAACCTATCTAGCCATAGTGGACAAATATAAAATTAGGGTTGGGTTAATCATCAGAAGTTTTGTTTCTTGGGATTGTGAAGGTTCCATTTATCCCTAATACTTTATAATTCAAATAAGGTGGAGTTATCTTATTGGTGAGAGATAAGTGATTATTTTTAATATCCTTTTATTAGAATGATTAATGTTCTTATACTTAAAAATTATAAATTCAACTAAATTATTACCCATATAAATTGTCCTTGAAAGGGTTATAATTTTTTTGTGGGTTATTTAATTTTCTACTTGACAAAGTTTTCAATTCAATTGTACTTAGGTTTTATATTTTTAAAATTTAATTTCATACTCATAATTTTTTTTTAAATTCTTTGAGACTTGTGTTAGTTCAAATAGATTTCTATAGGGAGTTTTTATAGATATATGATTTTTATAAAATGGATTTCATTGTTTTGTATTTTTTTTTGATGAGGAAATGTTTATTTAGTGAGGTGTAAATCATTATTTAACATTGTTACTTCCTTATTATATATATATGGTTACTCCTTGGAATTATTTACATATTTTTTGAAGTTGGATAATTGGTATTAGTGATTATGGGAATGATATTTGACTTTTTTAGCATGATAACCTTGAGTGGTTATATCTGTTTCTATTTATGTTTTTTCATATATTTATAGTATTTATTATATTTGGTATTCTTTTGGGGGATGAAGATTTTGTAGGTTTTATTTTTTTGAACTTTGATATATATAGGTGGTTTAAACATGCATAATATATGGTAAAACTATTTTTCATATAATTTTAAACCGAGACTACATGGGACACGATATATAGCAGTGGTTTAAATTGCCTCTATATATTATTAATTATAGTGATGGTTTAAATAGTTTCTAAAAATTTGATTTAAAAAAAACCACTGGTAAAAATAAGAATAACCACTACTAAATAATGTTTCAAAACACTTCCTAGGAATCACTGTTAAATGGATGAAAATGGTGTAAGTGGATTCTCGATGCCAACTTTAGTGGACGTTTAAAAAAACATCATAAAACCATTTGGTAGCAGTTTAAACCAATTAAAAAAATAAAACCACCTCTAGTACCTTATTTTTTGTAGTGTTTATCTTCCTAGGGTTGTGATATATTAAGTAGTCATAGTCCTTGTTTAGTTCTAACCATATCCTTTTGCACATGTTCAACTCTTTTTGTGTGAATATATACTTTAGTCTCTTATGGTCAGTATAAATATTACAATTCTCACCTTAGAGATTTTGATTAAAAATTTTCAATGAAAAGACTACTACCACCAACTATAGATCATGAGTTGGGTATTTCTTGTAACACCCTAATATTTTAGAAAATAAAATTGTGTTTGATAGCATATTTTACATGCAACACCGAGCTTAAATGACCCACAAAATATATAACCATTATAAACTAGCCATTAAATTGGTGGGTATGAATAATATTAACTAATTTATGAAATATATATATATAAATTTTATAATAAATATAAATTATTGATTTTTTTTAGCAAATAATCAATCAATTTTTAGTAAAATAATTTTATTCTTCAAAAATATGTCCTCTTCAAAAATGATTTTTGTTAAATTTTATAAAAAACATTATAATTAATTTTTAGAAATGATTGAAAATGTATTTTACAAAATTAAATTAATTTTTGAAACTGGAATATCAAAAACGAATTTGGGTGATTTTTTTTAATTTTTTTTGGAAAATATTGATTTTTTGGTGAATTGTGAAAATACCGATTTTTGTAAAAAATTATTTTCTTTTCAACAAATCGATAAATTTACAAGTACCATAATGTTTTGAATATTATTTAAAGTAAAATAAGTATTATTTCTTTATATTTAATCCACTCAATTTATTTTTAATCAAATTTATATTATATTTTAGTATATGTTTGTCTATGGGTTTAAAAACGAGTTTTTCTTCTTAGTTTATTCTTTTTAATTAATTAAAAAAAACCTAATGATGGTTGAATTAATAGAAATATTTAGATTAGATATCCATAAATATTAATTTATATTCATACAAATATTATTATTAATCATAGATTTAATATAAAATTATCTTTTGATTGAAAAATACACTTCTTGAAAACCCTCTTTTTAATCATTTATGTGGGTTTTGTTTTAAATTTAATTTTTATAATTCATTGAATTTAATTTAGTAAAATGGATTCCATATTTTTAATCAGGATAATATATATTATCTAATAATTTAAAATTATTTTTTTACCATAATTAATAGTGAAAACAGTAAAAAGTAATTACCTCAGTTAAGGTAAAAATGAGTTTTATAGGGGTTAAACTAAAATATAAGTGTTAAAATGACCTAAAAACTTTTATAAAATCTATTTTAGGTCTATATTTAGACTCTATAATGTGTAAGAGTCTAGGAGGATCTATTTTTTATATTTTTTACATTTTAAAAATTTGGGTATCACCTTTTCTTTTATAAAATTACAACTTTGCCACTCCCCCCACTTATAAAAGGCCACCACTTATCCTCCCCAATTCACTCATTAAAACCATTTGGGATCATACAAGACCTACAAAAATCTCTTAAAAAACTTCCTTCCCTTAACCCTTGACATTTTTTTTCCATAAATATATTCTTGGAATACTTTAAGTACAATCCTAAATAGGTGGTTCGAGAAGAGGTAAAATTCCTAATTATGCATTTGTGTTTTATTTCTTCTTACACCTCCTTAAAATATTATTAAAATATGATAATATAGTAAAAATATTATCTAATATATAATTATATGTTATCATGTTAATTTAATAACCTAAATCCATCTCCTCTTCCATCAAATGGGATACAAAATCATTATTCATGTGTACGGCGGACTATCACCTCCCGAATGGATGTCATTCGTTTTCTATCATTGCATCTCATGGATTCATATAATGATTTATATAAAGTATATATATATATATATGATATTTTTCACATATTTATACTTTTGGATTTATGATATCACATATAACTTTTTTTACTTTCCATTCTGTGGGGGATATGATAACGTCGCTCATTTGTAAGACGAACCACTACCTCGCAAAGTGATGTGATTCATTTTTCACTAACGCTACACATAGAAGGAAATGAAGATAAATTTAATGAATATATATGATATAAATTAAATAATTATGATAATAATTATATATTTATCATTATTAAAATATAATATATCATTTTTTTTCTTACTCAGAAAAATGATAATTTCGTTCGTGTTCATGTGGACTACCACCTCCATGAAGCAATGTGATTATTTTTTTATCACCAAATCAAAAGAAAGATATATATAATTATTTTTAAATAAATAATATGGTATTTTTTTATATTATTATAATTATGTAAAGGAAAAATAATACATACCTTATTTTTATAATGATCACTGAAAAATGGAAATGTTACTCATGCGTACGTACAACCTACCGTCTCCATTATCGTAACATAGTTCATTTTTCATAACAAATTTTCATGATTGGTTTTAAAATTATAATTGATTAATAAATATTATATTTATGTCCTTATTATTAATTTGTATATGTTGAAATAATTATCTCTTTGACCAAGATCAACACACTAAAGCCGTTTTGAAACAATGGACCAAACGAACTCAAAAAACATGAAATGGACTTAACTGATTAAGCATTACAATATGTAATTACAAAGAAATAAAATAAATTATTTGAGTATAAGGTTTTAAACATATAAAATGTTATTAATAAATCAAATAATTATTTTATGTTTATTATATAGTTGTTTAAGTACATACAAGGAAAGTATGAACTTGAGGTAAGTGTTTTTTCTCATCCCCCTTTTTCTTCTTTGAGACATTTTCCATATTCACCATTTATTTTTGTGTTTATGGTGTATATAATTACCTATATAAATTTAATATCATGAATCCTTTATAAATCATGGTAAATAATTTCATAACACATTTTCTTTTCATTATATTATATAACTTCTTCTTTGTATTTGATATTATATGATTATGGGTGTAATGAATTTTGATTATATTATGTTATATTTCCACTTATTTTATGTGGATTTAAATTTTATACACATATTTTATTCATTTTGTAATTATCAAATTTAATGGTATGATTTTTGTAAAGGTTGTTCATCTCAAATTATATTTCTTTGAGACATATATTTATGATATGAACCTATATAAAATTTGAGGTGTATATACTATCCCTTTACATGTTGTATCATAAATAAAATTATGTTCATGATATTTAAAGTTTCATTTGAAGTTATTATTTCATGGGACTAATGATTGAAAATATTACTAAAGTAGAAAATGATTTATGTTACAATTTCCTTTCTTTTCAGGATTTTTTATATTAAAGGTTCTTTTAGAATAAATAATATGATATTATTTTATTAAACCAAATATATTTATTATCCATTAGTTATGAATGTGGTTCAAATTTTTTATTTTCATTTCCTTCCTTATTGATTAAAGAAACACCAGGAAAGTAGTTTATAGGTGATATCGATCTTATATTTTCTTTTAGATTGAGTATCTTTCTCTTCCATATCCATGTTTTCTAAAATATTTTCAAAAATGTTATTTTCTAAAAATAAATGATTTATTAAATCCATTTTTCATGATTTTTTCCTTATTTTAAAAGGTTTTAAAAAGGAAATTTCTTATTTTTTTTCCAAATGGGTCACTTTTGACTCCCTTTTTCAATTTTTTTTGAAAAGAATGTTTATTTTTAACATTTATGACATGAATGAATTTTTATGACATCATATATATTACTTTACTTGAAGTTCAATTTATATATTTCCAAGGTTGTTTTAAGAGGAAATTATTTTCTCAATATTTTTTGATTTTTTTAAACGTTATTTTTAAAATGAAAAGTTTATTTTCCTTAAAAATGTTTTAATGATCTTTTAATGGTATTTACATTCATCAACATCTACAACCCTTATTGTTAATTATTATATAATGGGGATATTTTTTAATTATACCATCCTCATTATTTCTTTAGTTGGATTATGATTGTTTCAAAGATATTGTTATGGAACCCATTTCTTATCCACATGTTAATCATGTTTCAAAGATATTTTTATAGAACCCGTCTCTTTTCCATGGGTTAATCATGTTTCAAAGATATTTTCATGGAAACCATTTCTTTTACAAGGGTTAATATGGTTATAAAAGGAATATTATAATTATCCATCATTAAACATTACATAATCTAGTCAACCCAACTAGAATACAATTATTACATTCCCAAAGATCATTTCAGTTTAGAGTTTTAGAGAATTAGGATATAATTCGTATATATCAACTCACTAACATACAACGTGGGTGATAATAAAATAGTATCATTTTCTTCCATAATAAAAAAGTTTTTTTTATAAAACATGAAATATTTTCATAAAAATTCTTCACAACAATCATCTTGGCTTCTTCTTTTCTCTTACCCATCCTTAAACCCAGTGATTTTTTTTAAACTTTGGATGAGGAAAAAAATCTTAGTAAGGTACATACAAATAAGGAAAAAACCATTTGTCCATGAATACTTAAAAACATATGAAATCATTTTCAAAAATAAATAATTCTCACCCGTAAAGTATCATATACTTTGTGAAAACAAGCGATTTCCATAAAATATATAAAACATCAATAAAACCATAAAGACAACTTGGGAAATTAATTAAATAAGATTATAACCCTCACTAATACCAGTTGATTTGTAATTATCATGAAAACCTTATAATGTAACCATCATGGATACCTTATTATGTTACCCTTACAACTACCTTATGGTGTAATCATCATAGTTACACTTGGAGTAACCATACGGTTGACCTCTAACATAAACATACACAGTGCATTGGAGGGATATATAAGTCCTAAAATTCATCATAAAAAATTCTCAAGAACCAGATAAAAACCATAAAACACAAATACTTGAATCATAAAAACATTCCTTTTGAATTTTGTAAAAATAGAAATTTAAAAGAGGATTTTTAAAAGTCCCTCACCTCGGGTTCATCTTACTTAAAACACGTTAAAACCTCATATAGAATGGTTTAAAGAGTGTTATTAAAATACTATAGAAATATATTCATATTTATAGTTACTAATATTATCTTCTTTTTACACCCATTTATTAATAATATTTTGTTATTTGTACTATTTTAGGTGTATTTAATTCATGGTTTCCATGGTTCGTTCATTATGGATTTTCTTATCAAAATGAAGAAAAAATATAGATGATTAATGAAATGGTATTGATATGTTTCAATAAATTTAAATGATACCATATAGATTTTTTTTCTTGATATAAGGATGAATCATTAGATAAAACATTAATGAAAACGGTTTAATTTATTTTGGTGGTTTTTTTACGACCATCATGAACCCATATCTATTCAATATCATGTTTATATATTGGTTCCAGAACATTAAATTACAAATAATATGTATAATAAAATATTATTTAACATTAATAATGTTTTTATGACCAGTATTGAAGGTGGTAATGGAAAATATAAGTGTATCATTCACGATGGCGGTAAATCGGCACATTACGGACAATATTCCCATTTTTAGAATAAAAAGGATAAGAGAACGAGTTTGATGATGAATTTTTATATAAACATGATGAAATTATAGTATATATAATATATTGGAGTTTTCATGCCACTTGAAAAAGGTTATGTGAATAGAGAATAAGAAAAGAAAGGAAATTAAAAGGAAATTAAAAAGAAAATGAAAGAGGATTTTACATTCAGAATTCTCCTCATTAAGAACCTCCTTAAATCTTTTGATTTTGGACTTTTTGTGATACCAGATGGTATTGGACGTTGGGAAGAGTCCCAAGAAGGTAATTAGTCAAAAATTAAACAAGATACAGGGCTTTTAGGTGTGAGGAGAAGAGGCGGTGAGAGGTGATATTTGTAGTGGAGGAGAGGGGTATTTTTTGATTATTTTATTCATTAGTTTATTATTTTGGATCAAGAATATGAATAGTTTGAGAATTATCACAAAATATATTAAAATAATGTATGATATTTTTAAATTTTGGGATTACATAATCCTTACATCATCTATGACTCAATAATTAATGGATTTGTTAAATATTGTAAATTACCGTATTTCACTATTCACCCAAAATTCTTATATTTTAGAAAAATAAAAAAAATTCAATCTAACCTTTTTTTGATGTTTAGAATTAAAAAATTAACTTCATTTTATGAAAATAATTTTCTAAATATGAGAAATTTAATTTTTAAATAAAATCATCATTACTAAAAAAACCAATTTTAAAATTATAACTGATTTTATAACACTTTGAAAAATTAATTACTATATCATAAAATTCTATTATAATCATAAGAAAATAAAATATTAATTTATTAATATATTATATGAAAATAAATTTCTTTTAAATAATTAAATTAATTATAAAATTATAAATAAAAATTTATGTTTCACCAAAATACCAACACTTAATTTATCATTTTAAAACATTTGTTTACATATTCCATGATATAAATATATTTTATTTTCACTTATAAGATACATAAATTTTATTTATAATTTTATAGGTTTGGTTACTATTTTATTGGTATAGATTCCTTAATTTTTATAAATACCACTTATTTCATTATACATTTAAAATGAATTTATGTATTCAATTCTAGAATGGAAAAAAATTATTTTATAAGTACATAGGTTTCTACATTCTCCGCAACTTTTTTAAATTGTTTCCTCTTAATTTTTATTCACTTACTAAAAAAGTGAGGATACCTTTCTCTCATAGAATTTTCATATTCCCATGTTACTTCTTCAACCATGTTGTTTTTCTACAAAACCTTAACCTGGTGAATTGCTTTATTACACAATACTTTCTTTGTACGATCAAGAATTTTAATAATTTTATCTTCATAAGAAAGGTTCTCTTCCAACTGAACTACTTCTGGGCTCAATTCATGAGATGAATATAGCACACACTTTCCTAACATAGAAAATGAAAAACATTGTGTTCCTAAGATAAACTCAGAGGCAAAGATACACAATAGAAAACTAGTCCAAATTTATCTAGGATTTCAAATGGTCCAATTCACCATGTACTGAGTTACCCCTTATTGCTAAAATTCATCACACTTTTCCATGTAGAAAATGTGAGAAAGACATGATCACCTACCTCGAAAAAAAATTCTTTCCTCCTATTATCCGCATAACCTTTCTACATACTCTGAGCTATCCTCCTGTATTGTTAGATCACCTTAACTTTTTCAGCTACCTCCTCTACTAATTCTATTCTCATCAAATTCCATTCCTTGACTTCATCCAAAAAGATGTATTTCAACACCAATTTTCATATAATGCCCCAAAAGGTTCCATATCTATACTAGAATGAAAACTGTTATTATAAAAAAAATAAACTAAAGAAAAATGATGAACCCAAATACTATGGTAATCCATTGAACAAAAATGTAACATGTATTCCAAAGTTCAAATTGTTTACTCGGTCTATCCATCAAATTAGGGATGAAAGGTTGTGTTGAAATTTAATTCAGTTCCCAATGATTTCTGATGGCCTTTTCAGAATTTTGAAGTGTTCTTGAGATCATTGCCAAATACAATAGAGATAGAAACTCCATGTAACCTAATATATTATTTGAGGTACAGTTGAGAAATATGATCCAAATACATAGCATCTTAAATAGGAAAGAAATATGTAGATTTAGTCAGTTGGTCAATAATAACCCAAACCACATTTTTACCTCAAGAAGTCTTTGCTAGTCCCACCATGAAGTCAATGGATATGTTTTCCCATTTACACTCTAGCACTGACAAAGGTTGAATCCCCCACTTTAGTAGTTTTTTCTCTACTTTAACGTGTTGACATGTCAGAAATTTTATGATAAAATCTACAATATCTCTTTTCATTTCATCCCACCACTAATACCCCTAAAGGTCTTTATAAATCTTAGTGTTTCTAGGATAAACCGAAAACAAAGAACTATGAGCTTCACTTAATATTTATTTCTTCAGTTAGGGATCACAAGGAACACATAATATCTTTCCAAATCTCAAAAAACAATCTTTATCAATATTAAATTTTGGAAACTTACCCTTTTTAACCAATTTTACTTTTTTTTGTAACTCATGGTCTTCTGTATGCACTTTCTTAATTCTGTTTGAGAGAGACAACTACACTAACACCTGAAACAAAATATATTAATTTCCTAAACCAAAAAATTATAATAAAAATCTCATCAAATCATAAACCAAGGGGTCATGTTCCAAAAAAAACATGGTTAATAATGCATGATGTTTTCGAATCAATTCATTTCCCACTTTATTTTATTTTTTAGGATGTTAATTGATCATGAAATCATAATCCTTTATTAGTTAAAGACATATTCTCTTCCTTATATTCAATTACTTTTGAGTGAATATATACTTCAAAATTTTATGGTTAGTATATATTTCACATTTGGCTCCATATAAATAATGCCTCTAAATTTTTAAAGCGAAAAATACAATAACTAATTTGAAATCATGTGTGGGATAATTTAACTTATGAGGTTTCAGTTATCTTGAAGCATAAGCAATTACCTGAGTATTATTTATCAGAACACAACAAAGTCTCTTCAAAGAATCATCACTATAGATGAAAAAATCACTATTTTTGGAAGTTAGAGATAAAACTCAAGCATTCACCAATCTTATTTTCAGTTCCATAAAAATCACAATCTTTTATCTAAATAAATTTAACCCCTTTTCATGTTAACTTAGTTAGTGGTCTAGATAACCCAGTAAAGTTTTTAGAAAATCTTCGATAATATCCTGATAATCTAAGAAAACTATAAATATTTGTAACATTTGTAGGTATTTTCCATTTATAAATCACTTTTTTTGGGTGGAATCAACTATTTTGACATCCTTATTTAAAATGTTCCCAAGAAAATAAACATATTACCACAAAAAAATAACATTTTCTAAATTTCACGTATAACGTATTTTCTTTAAGTGTTTGCAGAACAATAATTATATTTTTTTCATGATCCTCATAAATCTTTTAATAAACCAAAATATCATCAATAAAAACAGAAAAAAACTAATCCAAATATTCATGGAATATTCTATTCATAAGATCCATGAATATAGCAGGGTAATTTTCCAAGAAAAATGGCATAACGAAAAAAATCATAATGCCCATATCTAGTACAAAATTTGGTTTTTGGAATTTCATCCTACTTTACCTTCAGATAATGGTACTCAGATCCCAATTCAATCTTGGAGAAATACTAATCTCCATAGAGCTAATCAAATAAGTCATTGATATGAGGCAATGAATACTTATTCTTAAAAGTAATTTTATTCAAAGATCTATAATCAATGAAAAGTCACATGGAATCTTATTTCTTTTTAACAAATAAAATAGGTGCACCCCATGGTGAAGTTCTAGGATGAATAAAGCCTTTATTAGGCAAATCCTATAAATTCGTTTTTAATTCAAAAAGTTCTACTTGAGCCATTCTATAAGGTGGTTTTGAAATTTTCTTAGTATCCAGAACTAAGTCAATGGTAAATTATACTTCCCAATCAGGTATAACACCTGGAAAATCATCAGAAAAAACATCCAGGTATTCATTTAACACTATAACATAATTTATCAAATAAGTTATCTTATTTTCAATAATATGTGCAAGATAACATTCATTTCTGTCGTTTAATAGTTTATCAACTTCTTAATATGTAATCAGTGGTATGGGTTCATTATGTATACAAACTAAAACTATTTATAAAAAAAACTTCTTTGCTTCTACAATCAATATTAATAAGGTAAAAATATTTCTAATCCATACCCCTAATAACATCAAACTCTAATAAGGAAGAAAACAAGGTTTACACGTAATTTATTTACATAGAAAACAATAATAAGATTCTTATAATTTCTTTTTTCATTAATATTTCCGCTTAGTGTTTTCACCATAAGTTCTGGTTTCATTTCTTGAGGTGAAATTTCTAATTTACCAAAAAATTATTTAGAAATAAAGGAATGTGTAGACCCTGTATCATACAAAACATTAAAAAAATATGAGTAAGAAAAAAGTACTTGATACCACTTCATTGGATGGCCCATCTGTTGACGTAGTCAAAAAGGATTTCACTACACCTTATAATCTGGATACTTTCCATCATTCAGATCTTTATTTGGGTAGGTATTTGTATAATGCCCCATCTCACCACATTTAAAACACTTTACAGTTTGATTATAAGAATTAAACTTATGATCATTTTTATTTCAATCTTATCCCATATGTCCAAACTTACCACATCAAAAACACTTACCAATTTTGTTATATAATTCCCTAGGGTTCTTTTTACCACACTTTTCATAAACTAGAAACTGGACTTTCTTACCTTCAGTTTCTTTGATTGATTCTTACCAATTTACTTCCATCTATACCATTTATTTTGATTGTTTTCAAAGTTCTTGTGATCATAGAAAAGTCCATTTCTACCATCTCATCACATTAAAATTTTCTCATAAGTTTTGAATCCACGAGAGGCCAATTACCTTTGATATCTTGGCTTTAATACTGAGTAAAAATAATTGATTTTACTATTGTGATCCGGAATAATATTTGAAGAGTACCTTGCCAATCAAGTGAATTTTTCTTCATAAAAGGCCACTGAATATTCATTCATTTATTTCAATTCAAGGAAATTATTTTACATCCTAAGTTGAACCTTCTTAGGAAAATATTTTTAAAGGAAAATATTCTTAAATTCATCCCATTCCAAGGAATCTATCTCATCGATATCCTTAATATTCTTGACCATTGACCACCATTGGTTAGATTCACCTTCAAAACATGAAATAGAAAGACTAAAATTTTAATTATATGAACACCCCATAACATATAATATATTTTCAAGGGACTTAATCCATCATTAAGCTACTACAGGGTCAAAAGATGCACTTGAAGTAGGAGGGTGTTTCCTCATAAAATGTCCCACTATCATCATGTTTCTTTGTGGAAGTTATGGTTGTTCTATTTCATAGATTCCAATTCCATTTTTATCATATATCAGATGATCCATTACTATCAAAAACTACTCATTTCTAATTCCCACCATTCCATGTTGTAGATTTGAAAAATATATTAGCCTCTCAGTGACTTCCAACTTCATCTCACCTATTTATTCTATGTAAAACCATTCTAAACAGATATATATTAGATGATGTAACATGGTAATCTTAAAATGCTATATTATTTGAACATAAGGTAAAAATCATTTATGTTATTCCATTAACATTATCCTGACCTCTAAAGTTATCTAAATCATGCTCTGATACCAACTATAAGTACTCAACCTTAAAAATTACATAATATAGATAACTCATCTAGAATACACTTATTATATTCCCAAATATCTTTTCAGTTTAGAGTTTTATAGAATTAGGACATAATTAATACATATCAACCCACTAGCATATAATGTGGGTACTATTAAAAAAATACCAATTTCTTCCATAATATAAAGGTTTTTTTAAATAAAACATGAAATCTTATCATGAAAAATATTCACAACATTCAGTTTGGATTCTTATTTTATCTTACCCATCCTTAAACCCTATGATAAATATTTTAAAACATGGGATGAACAAAACAATTTCGGTAAGGGACCTAAAAAGAAGGAAATATATCATTAGTCCATTAATACTTATAAACATATAAAATCATTTTCACAAAAAAATACATCTCATCCATAAATTATCATATACTTACTTTTTTAAAAACAAGTGATTTACATAAAACATAGAAAACATCAATAAAACCATAAATGTAACTTTGGGAATTACATACTTAAGATTGTAACCCTCACAACTAACTTACAATGTAACCATCACAACTACCTTATGATGCAACCCTCACAGCTACCTTATGGTGTAACCATCATAGTTATGCTTGGAGTAACCATATAATCGAACTCCAACATAAACATACCCAATGAATTGGAGAGAGTTATATGTCCCAAAATTCATCATAATAAATTCCCAATAATAAGAAAATAACTATAAAACATGAATAATTTAATCATAAAAACATTCCTTTTGAATTTTTTAAAATTAAAAATTTTAAAGAGGATTTTTAAAGAAAATTCCCTTACCTCAGGTTCGTCTTACTTAAAACATGGTAAAACCTCCTATATAATGGTTTAAAGAGTGTTATTAAATTATTAAATAACCATATGAATATTTATAATTACTTATATGATATTCTTATAATATATTTCCACACATTTATTAATAAAATTTTGTTATTTTCATTGTTTCAAGTGCATTTATTTCATGGTTTCCATGGTCAGTTCATTATGGATTTTCTTACCGAATGGAAGAAAAACTACAGAAGTGGAATTAAATGGTATTAATATGTTCCAATAAATTTAAATGATACCATATATCAATTTTTATGATATTAGGATGACTAATTAAATGAAACATTAATGAAAATGATTTAATTTATTTTGGTGGTTTTTTCACGACTATCACGAACATATATAATTTTATTCAATATCATATCTATATATTGGTTCTAGAACATTAACTAATTTATAATATGTATAATAAAATATTATTTAACCATAATAATTATTTTATTACTATCCTTGAATATGGTGATTGAAAATGAAAGTCTATCATCTACAATGGTGGTAAATTGGGACATCACGAATGATGTTCTCATTTTTAGAATAAAAGTGAGAGGATAAGAAGTTTGATGAATATTTTTTCTAAAAAAATGATAAAATTATAGTATATATAAGAAAATGGAGTTTTAATTACACTTAGATAAGTGGAGGTGAAGATATAATAATAAAATAAAATAAATAAAAAGAAAATTAAAGAGGATTTTACCTCGTGAATTCTCCCTATCGAGAATGTCCATAAGGTTCTTGGTTTTGGATTTTTGGTGAGACCAGAAGATATTGTAAATTGGTAAGAGTGTTGGGAAGATAATTAGATATATAATTAAACAAGATAAAATTATTTTATGTGTTAGGATAAGAGGTGGTGAGGGGTGGTGATTATAGTGGAGGAGAGGGGTTTTTGATTATTTTGTTCATTAGTTTATTATTTTGGCTCAGGACTATAAATAGTTTGAATATTATCAATAAATATATTAAAATAATGAATGATAGTTCTATATTTTTGGTTTACATCATCCATACATCATCTATGACTAAATAATTAATGGATTTGTTAAATACCCTAAAATTTTGTATTTCACTATTCACCAAACATTCATGTATTTTAGAAAAATACCAAAAAAACCCCTAATTTTTTTTGACATGTAGAATTCCAAAATTAACTCCATGATCGGACGTGCCGATGGAAAATAAATTCATTTCCATGATCGAACAAGCCAATGGAAAAGAAATTCATTACCATGATCGAATGTGCCGATGGAAAAGAAATTCATTACCATGATCGAACATGTCGATGGAAAATAAATTCATTACCATGATCAGACATGCCGATGGAAAAGAAATTCATTACCATGATCGGACGTGATGATGGAAAAGAAATTCATTACCATGATCGGACGTGTCGATGGAAAAGAAAACCATTACCATGAACTGACAGACCGATGGACCGATAGGTGAATGAAACAATAAAACTGTCAATACGATAAATAGATAGGTAAATAGTATGATAAAACTGTCAATATGATAAAACTATCAATACGATAAACAGATAGGAAAAAACAAATACCATAAAATAAAATGAAACATAGTAAGAAATGTCCCCCCCTTTCTAAGAGGAGTTATTTAATGTAAGGAGAAATTTAAAACATGAAGTAGATATGAATGATTATTTTAAAGTAATTATTCCTAGACTCTGTTTTATAAACTCAAATCTATCGGAGGGTAATGGTTTTGTAAAAATGTCAGCAAGTTGTTCTTGCGTTCCAATGAATTGTAAAATGTTATCTCCTTTTAGTGTGTGATCCCTAAGAAAGTGATGCCTAACATCTATGTGTTTTGCACGAGAGTGATGTGCTGGGTTCTTACTAAGAGCTATGGAACTAGTATTATCACAAAGGATTTGAGTTTTGGAAAAACTCAATCCATAGTCAGTGAGTGTGTGTTGCATCCACAACACTTGAGAACAACAACTTCTAGCTGATACATATTTAGCTTCAACAGTGGAAAGTGCTACATAGTGTTGTTTCTTGCATGACCAAGAAACCAGGGAGTCTCCTAAGAAATGGAATGTTCTAGATGTACTCTTTCTATCCATTCTACAACCGCTAAAGTCAGAATCTGAAAAACTTTTTAAAACAAAATCATTTCCAGAAGAATAAAAGAGACCTAGATCCATAGTGCCTTTTAAATACCGAAAGATTCTCTTTACGGCCTTTAAATGAGACTCTTTTGGATTATATTTATATCTCGCACATAAGCATACGGAAAACATTAAGTCTGGTCAACTAGTTGTTAAGTATAACAAACTTCCTATCATAAATCTAAAAGTTGTTTGATTTACTAGTTTCCCAGTTTCATCAAGATCAAGTGTATTTGAGGTACCGATTAGAGTGCTAATACTTTTAGTCTTTTCATAACCATACTTTTTGAGTAAGTCTTTTATATACTTATTTTGAGATATATATGTTCCTTCTGTTTTTTTTTGAAATTTGAAAACCTAAAAAGAATGTTAACTCACCCATCATACTCATTTCAAACTCAGATTTCATTAAATTAGCAAAAAAATTATTTAAAGACTTATGAGTTGATCCAAATATGATGTCATCAACATAAATTTGAACAATTAAAACATTTTTATTTTCCATTTTTATAAAAAGGGTTGGATCTGCTGTACCTTTTGTATAATTGTTTTATAGAAGAAATCCTGTAAGTCTATCATACCATGCTCTAGGGGATTGTTTAAGGCCATATAGAGCCTTGGTAAGTTTAAAAACATGATCTGGATGTTTTGGGTCAAGAAAACTGGGGGGTTGTTCAACAAAAAACTTCTTCTTGGAAAAAACCATTTAGAAAAGCACATTTCACATCCATTTGAAAATGTTTAAAATTAAAGTATGCTACAAAGGCTAATAGAATACGAATAGATTCAAGTCTGGCTACAGGAGAATATGTTTCTTCATAGTATATTACCTCTTGTTGATTATATCCCTTAGCAACAAGTCTTTCTTTATTTCTTATAATGATTCCATTTTCAACACATTTGTTTCTGAAAACCTACTTTACACCAATTACAGTTGTTTCTTTAGGTCTTTCAACTAAAGTCCAGGCTTGATTCCTCTCAAATTAATTTAGTTCATCTTGCATTGCTTTGATCCAATCTTCATCACCTAAGGCCTCACTTGGACTTTTCGGTTCAAATTGGGAAAGGAAAGAAATATGTTCTATTTCATTTCTTAAGGAATTTCTGGTCCTTACAGGTTGATTTACGTCACCAAATATATTATCACTGGGATGATTTCTAAGAAACAAATGATTTGGGTTCTGTAAAACTTGTTCATCAACATATGGTATAAAATATTCTGGGGTAAATGTTTCAGGAATACCTTCTTGGACATTTTCCTTATCAGAAGAATATTCTAATAACGGTTGATAAACATTTTTTGAAAACACATCCGAGGATTTAGGTTTGGGTTGGTTGAAAACAAAATTATTAGTTTCATCAAATTTTACATGTACTGTTTCCTCAACAGTACAAGTGTTTTTATTGAAAACTCTATAAGCCTTAGAAGTGGTGGAGTATCCTAAAAAGATTCCTTCATCATATTTTGGTGCGAATTTGTGTAGATTACCTTTTTTATTCAGAATGAATACTTTGCACCCAAAAACTTTGAAGTATGAGACTTTAGGTTTTCGGCCAGTCCATAATTCATATGGTGTTTTATTAAGAAATGGTCTGGATAAAACACGATTTATAGTATAACAAGCAGTAATAACAGCTTCAGCCCAAAAGTGCTTAGCAATTGAGTATTCAATCAACATGGTTCTAGTCATTTCCTGAAGAATAAGATTTCTTCTTTCAATAACACCATTTTGCTGAGGAGTTCTTGGGCCTGAGAAATTGTGAGTAATACCTTTCTTACAACAGAAAGTTTCAAAATATGAATTTTGAAATTCACCACCATGATCACTATGGATAGTTATCAATGGTAGGTTTTTATCATTTTTAACTTGAGCTCTAAAAGTTTTTAAATAGGAAAAGGATTCAGATTTCTTTTTTAGAAAATAGACCCATGTAAATCTAGTAAAGTCATCAACTAAAACAAATACATAGTATTTGCCTCCAACGCTTCCAGTTTTTGAAGGACCAAAAAGATCCATATGCACTAGCTGTAATGCATTAGAAGTTGAAACTTCATTAATTGATTTAAAGCTAGTTTTGTGTTGCTTTCCAAATTGACAAGGATCACAGACTTTTGAAGAATCACATCTAAGATCCGATAGTCCCTTTACAAGTATTTTCTTTGAAAGTTTACAAAGGTTTCTTAGGTTGCAGTGTCCTAGTATTCTATTCCATAGCCATGATTGGTCTTCTGTTTCACTTAATCAAGGTAAGTTTTGGCTCCTAAGGTCTTCTAAGTTAATAGTGCATATATTCTCTTGCCTATGGGAAGATATAATGAACTCATCCTTGGAATTGTGAACTAGACACTTATCATTTCTAAAATTCATAAGGTAACCTTCATCACACAATTGTCTTATGCTGATGAGATTGTGCTTAAGACCTTTTACAAACAAAACATTTGAAATAAGAACTTTTCCAAGAAAAACAATATTACCTATACCATCAATTTTCCCTTGAGAATTATCTCCGAAGGTGACTTTTCCACCTTTTGTTTCGATGATATTTTCAAAAAAATCTTTGTTACCCGTCATGTGTCGAAAACAACCACTATCCATGTACCAAATGTTCTTGTTGGTACAATTCTTGTTTTCCTAAAAAAAAACAATTATTTTTTCAGAATCCAAACTTGTTTGGATCTTGAAGGGTTAGATAAAAGAATTTTAGGAATCCACACTTGTTTTGCAAAATGTGATTTATGAAATACTAAAGATTGAGTTCTATTAAGAGAACTTTCTCTTTTCCAGTGTCCTCCACATTGGCACTTAGAACAAAAATGGGTATTTTGTGAAACAAAAAAGTTATTACTAAAAACTGGTTTGGAATGAGTATAACCAACTCCAGAATGATTTCTAAAAGGTATGATTTGAGAATACATTTTATCAAAGTTTTCCTTTCCATAAGTAAAGTTTGAAAAACATTTTTTCAATGAAAAAATTTCTGATTTTAATTTCACAGCTAAGTTTTTATCTTCCAAAACATTTGATTTTGAGCTAGAGTTAAGCTCTAAAACATTTTTCTTAGAAAGTTCATTTTCAAGATCCTTAGAAAGTTTATCGTTATCAGATTTGACTTTCTAAAGGGTTTTTAAAACACTTTAAAAATTAGAAGTTTTTGTATCAAGATCCTTAGAAAGATCTGATACTTCTTTAGTTAAAATTGAAATTCTAGAATTTGCTTTGTCAAGATTCTTCTTGAGTTTAGAATTTTCATTCTCAAGTAATTTATCAAACCTAGACACTTCTTCAAAAGAAGGAAAAGTATTGTCTTCTGATGATGAGGACTCATCATTTGAAGATTCATAATATTTATTATCAGTAAAATTTTCATTCAAGGAAACATTTTTAATAGCTTCAGCATTGTGTACCTTTGCCATGAGACAATGATCTTCAATTGGTAATATGGCTATAAGTCCAATAGTTCTTTTTCCTGAGGACTCATATTCTGAAGAATTATCTGATGAATCACTACCACTTTCACTCCAAGTATCATTTGACTTCAAGACTTTCTTTGACTTTGTCTTGTAATAATTTTTCTTATTTCTTTCAGAATGTTTTTTCTTTCTTTATTTTCTCTTTAGTAAAGGACAATCAGGCCTTATATGACCAACTTTCTTACATTCATAACAAGTTACCTCTGAATCTTTCTTGTACTTCCAATCTTTCTTTTTGAATCTGTATTAAAAGTCTTTGTTTCCCAAAATCTTGTTCAACCTTCGAGCAAGATTAGCTAACTCATTATTCGAGTGATCACTATCACTTGATTCTGATAAAACAACTTTCTTGGATTTGGATCTTGTAATCCTTTCAGGTGTTTTAGCTTTAGATGTAAAGGCTACACTTCCATTTCCCATTTTTCTTCTTGTTGAAATCAAAATCTCTTTTTATTATTGTCTCGTGCTGTAGAAAAGTTCTAAAGAGTTCGTCAAGAGTAATCTGTGAAACTTTTCTGTTTTCATCTATAGCTGTCCTTTTTGACTCCCATTCATTCAGAATTATATCTATAATCTTATCTACAAGAGCTTCATCATCAAGGCCTTTTTCTCCCATAGATTGTAAACTGTTGAAAATTGTCATAAATATTTGTTTCACTTTACGCACTGTCTCTCTATAAGGAAAAAGAAATCCATGATACTCTGCTTGAAGCATCGCTCTTCTTGTTTCTATAACCTTGGATGTACCAAAATGTGTGACTTCAAACTTCTTCCAAATACAGTTGGCTATTTCACAAGAAGATATCTGGCTGTATATATTCCTGGTCATAGAGCATAATAATGTATTGCGTACCTTGTAATTCAGTTGATACTATTTCTTCTCTTGATTGGTAAAAGTACCGACTTCTTTGTTAGGAATTTTGTAACCTCTAGTAAGAATAATAAAATTTTCTACACCAGTATTGATCACGAAAGTCTTCATTTGATCTCTCCAATACTCATAAAAGTTTCCATCAATGAAAGGTGGTCTAGAAGGATTTAGATTATCAATTGACCCAATATTCATTCCTGCCATCTGATAAAACAAAAATCTTTTCCACTCCACACGTTAGTGTAGTAAGTAGTTGAAACAGTAATATGAAAGAAATAGAACAAGTAATTACAAATCAGTGGAAACCCCCTCTGATACCAAATGTTGGATCGAATATGTAGATTATATGTATATTAGATGGAACAATACAAGAGGGGGGTGAATTTTATGCTTATAAACTTTGTGTAGAAACACTTAAGAAATTAGTTTAAATGATCTTAAACTAATACAAATACAAACACCCACAATTGTATTGAGTATAAAGGTATGATGTAATGTAATACAATTAGAAAAGTAAAGTAATTGTATTCAAGATGAATACAATAATCAGAGTAAAACAAAATTTAATGATTCTACCTTAAAGCGTATATAATCAATCGATACAATATGTAATAGTATGAATGTAATTGAAACAATTACAAATATAAATGGAATAGAAAAGGAAACAAAACAATTTCCTTTCTTAGACAATCTGTAGTGGAAAAGTAAAAGTATTATAATTCTTTTGACCCAAAGAGAAGGGTTATCCTTTCATCTATGATAAGAGGTCTGTCTCACCAACACCTTGTTAAGCCCTCAATATGATGATCGGTTCGTCTGTCTGCCTATCCCCGACAGCCCTCGATACAATGATCGGTATGTCTGTCTGCCTACCCCCGATAGCCCTCGATACGATGATCGGTTCGTATGTCTACCTATCCCTGAAAACCCTAGATTTTGTAGGTAATCTACACCTCTGTCTTTCAATCACTTGAAAGCCCTCGATACGATGATCGGTCAGACAAAGCAGGAGATAAGTCACAACGTCTCTCTCTAGAACTTCATAGAAGCAAAGTATCACGGTTGATCCAAAAGTCCTTTTTTTAGTTTCAAATGACCTCCTATTTATAGGTCTCAGGTTCCAACGATCACATTTCCTCCAACGGTCATATTTCTCCAGAAAACTTGAAGGGACTTGGAAACCTGGCATTGTAACAGTCATATTGAAACAGAAGACACAACATCATTTTGATTAGTTTGTAACTAACTCCATGACATCGTTTTGGTTAAAACAAAAGGTATATGAAGATGATAAACATGAGTACGATTAATATGAAACATGTGTTTTTGACTAAGTACCTAATCGATCATATAATGAAATTATGAGTATTATAAGTATTACGGTGTAATATATTGTAACGATACAAAGTGAAACAAAAAAGTGAGTACAAATGATAGAGTCAGTACGATACGATTGACAGAGAGTACAAAAAAATATAGTCCGTACGATCAGCATGCACGATTGGCATGGTCAGTACGATCAGCATGGTCAGTACGATCAGCATGGTCAGTATGATCAGCATGGTCAGTACGATCAGCATGGTCAGTACGATCAGCATGGTTAGTACGATCAGCATGATCAGTACGATACGATAAACATGATAAAGAACATTTGTGATTTCCAAAACAAGATATAAAAGTAAAAAGAGGACTTTTGACTCAACAAAAACGACGAAGAAGGCGACAATGATGAAGGCCATGCTACCCGCGACCTCCGCGAATCGCGCCGCCCCCCGCGGCGCACCGCTGCTTCTGGCCGAACACTGCCGGCCCGAGCGGCGCCTGGCCTACCTGCCTGCGGCCTCCCGGTGCCCTGCCGGTGCCCCCACGCCCTGCCCGAAGCCCCATCGGCGCCCCCGCGGCCTGCCCGGCGTCCTCTCGGCGCCCTCGCGGCCTGCCCGGTGCCCTGCAGGCGCCCCCGCGACCTGCCCGGCACCCTGCCGGCGCCCCTGCGGCCTGCCCGACCCCTGTCACACCATACCTGGCACACCCGTGGCCTGCCCAACATCCAGTCGGCCAGGCCGCGCCTCTTGTGGCACTGTCTGAACCAGCCCCAACCTTCAGGCCGAGCCACCTACGTGGCGATACCTGGGCCGAACCGCCCTCGCAGTCCGCTGGGTCAGGCCCAGCGGACCGGGCTGAACTTAACGGGCTGAACCACCCAACGAGTTGGGTCAGACCCAACGAGTCTGACCGGGTTGACTCAGACCAGGTTGGCCCAGATTGGGTTGGGCCGAGTCGGTCCGACCGGGTCGGACTGGACCTGGGCCCACTACCGACCCCTGTACTTTCTTTTAGCCATATCTTTGGCACCAGACGTCCGTTTGACGAAATGTCAGTGGCGACAATATTCTTGGAGAGAAACCTTCCCTTTGAGAATACACCACTGAAGTTTGGGGTATAGTTGATATACGGTTAGGTTGGATCATATACAAATCCAACTAGGACCCCAGGACAAAAAGGCTAATAACAAACAGATCAGGCGTTCGATTGGCGCGCCGTCTATTGCGTTGAGACCCCTATGTCGTGGCGGACCTTTGAGATACTTCTATGTGGGACTTCGTGATAATTTCAGTATCAACCAGTATCTTGTGAAGAAGATCTTACAGTGATGAGAAGACATTTGTGCGGGAACCTAGTAGTGGGCTGAGACTTAACGACTGCTGACCGATTCGACTCTGAGTGATTCGACTAGCCCAGTGGGGAGTGTCTTTGTGTAAGTGCGGCAGACCCATGGTGGGGAGTGCCTCTGTTTGAGCGCGATAGACCCTCGGTACTCGACACATGGAGTACCTCAGCAGGCTACTAGGGGAGTGCCTTTGTGTGAGCGTAGCAGACCCACGGTGGAGAGAACCTCTGTGTGAGTATAGTAGATCTATGTTACTCGACAGGAGGAGTACCTCAATAGTCTAAGTTATTGGGAAGCGCCTCTGTGTGACGCGACATTCCCACTATACTCAATAAAGGAGGAGTTCTACAATAGTCAAAGGTTCAGATTAATAAAAATCCTGGTTTGAGCTGATTCAATAACTTTTGTGTTTTCCTCATGATTGAGATGGGTTATTAGATAACTTAGGTATATGTATGGGCATATACCTAAGTAATGGTTATCCATTGATTTCATACTTTTTAGTTTATCCTTGTTGAATTTTGTGAGACCTTGAGGGTCACGGGGTCCCTACTGAGTATCATTATACTAGCCAATGCAGGGCATGTTCCCACACCTCGTTGTATTGGTTACAGACAACAGAAAATGATGATTGAGGTAGAGAGTAGCAGGACTGGATGGTACCCAGAGGTGGAACCTACATCGAATCAGCACACAGAGGAGACTAACGGACAAGAGTGATGAGGAGGCCATCTGTACCCACCCTTTAGGTAGGAACACTGAAGGACGACCGAGTAGCTGCTTTAATTTTCTTCACTTGTACTTGATTTCAGTTGTACTTGTACTTTCCTATTGGGATTGTATTTCTGACACCTTTTACTTTCCAATAATTCTTTTGTATACAATTTTACTTAGTGTTTTGCTTCCGGTTGTGTACTCTGAAGTGTTTGTTTACAGTTATAAAGGAAATTAATTCTTAGTTTAGGGATTTATGCCTTTGGTGCTAGTCCCCAGTCCCTGTCCTATGGAAGGCAGGCTTGGGGTAGTCATGATACGGGCCCCAGGGGACGGGTCGTGACAATTGGTATCAGAGGCGTTGGTTCTACCACAGAACTTAGGACTCTGATATTTCTTTTCTGTGAAGCAATAGTGTTAAGCATACCGAGTGTGGTTTTCAGTTCAGGGAGTCCAATGTTGGTGTGGTAGCTGACATATCCATACACCAGGACCCTGACTTCTGATTTCCGACTCATTACACAAAAACACTGATTGCGTGTGTGTTTTCAAAAGTTTTCTTTAAGTCATATCAACCATGTCAGCTCACCAGGTATAACTTTTGACCATGTCGCATCTGTTCAGGATGCCTCCACGCAGACTTCCAGTTAGAGTTCCGAGAGAGTACTCGATGACAGCCCACCGAGAGACGTGGCTCCAATGCATGGCCCTCTTACTTTGCTAGAACCTTTGGGTGGTGTAACAATACCACCACCACCCATTGGGTAGAAGATTCCACTAGCCGCACTGGAATATGGTGCACGCCGGCTGAGCGCATTGCATGAGTTCCAGCGGCAGAGGCCTCCGAGGTTATGAGGCGAGACATATTCCCACACAGCTGAGGGCTGGTTGGAGGCGATTGCTAGAGTTTTCCACCTAGTTGAGACACTAGTAGAGAAGATGATGATCTTATATACTATTATTTCTCAATGAGTGACCATGAGGATGGTCTTCTTAGTGATGAGGCCTCGGTACGTAAAAAATTACCCGAGATAGTACCTCCGGGTAGTGTGTCACCTATATCACTGCTTGTTGGTCAGTAGTTGCAACCTGCAGTACAGGCAGATGACACTTGTAGGATTAGTTCCATACACATGTTTTAACATTAGATACCCCTCAGGTTCTGAGGTGAGCCTGACTCATAGGCGGTTGAGGAATGGCTTGAGGAGGTGGCTGAGAGTTCCCTAGAACTTCTACAACTTCGGAAAGACGACATGTCGGTAGATGAGTATTCATCGAGGCAAACCGATCTTTCCTGGTACTCGATGAATATGGTATGATCAGTGCTTCAGGGATCTAACTTCTGAGCGAGGTGTGCTTAAAGGACATCCAAGCTAGCAAAATTACTCTACACATTCCTACTTATGTTAGAATGATAGAGAGAACCTTTGTGTTTGAATGTTCTTTGGATGAGCGGATAAAACCAGTGAATGTTAGCAGTGGGAAAGTAAGAAACCAGTGCCAGTCTCAGAGACTTGAGTGTGTAAAAATGTTTCGGGAAGAGGAAGTGTAAAGGACAGATGAATCTGCAGGGTATCAGACGTAGAAGGAAATATAGGAGAGCGGCATGAAGTGGTGTACATCTCGACATGTTATAACCACCCCCTTATGTGGAACCCGCTAGGCTCAGGGAGCATGAGGACATGGGAAGAGAGTAGCGGCATGCGGTCAAGGAGCGCGACTCAAAGGCTTTGGAAATGAATCGAGGTATGGTCTGTGTCTACTACTAGCTGCTGTAACAATAGAAATAGGTACCAATCATTTCTTCCTTCCACGAATATTGTCCAAGACCTAGAGTTTCCGGTTAAACCGTTGAATTGACCCTCATGTCTAAAGAAACCTTAGGGCGGAGACTCAATAATCACACTTACACCGACAGTGTGATCTGACCATTGAGGTGAGAGTTTTGGTTGGAACCTCTTGGTGGAAGCCTCGATGCCTTATGACATTAGTTTGGGTTTGGACTTGACATCCACATTTTACACTCAGATTGACTGTATTAGGCAGAGAGGATGTGGTTTATCTAAAATGATGGGATGGGTTTTTTCTTGGTTAGAGAAAAGGAAAACCCAGGCATCACAGGATGGAATCATGCATAAGAGGGTGTAGTCGACCACTCATGAGTCGGCCATACTTACCTTTGTGCCAAAATTCTCTAGAGTTGCATCACCACAATCAGCTTTGGAGAAGAAGGGGTAACCATTCGTGTGGTCAGAGAGATGCCCGCAGAGCTTTCAGAAGATGAGGTAGAGGCTGACTAGTGTTGCATCTTGAGGCTTCCAGAGGAAGGCGTAGGGTACACAGTTTACTGCAACGCATCAGGGACTGGACTTGGGTGTGTCCTAATGCAGTAGCGAGTAGTGATAGCTTATTCTTATCAGCAATTGAGACAACATGAGTAGAAATATTCTACCCATGACACGGAGTTAGCAGTATTGGTCTTCGCCTTGAAGATGTGGTGACACTATCTGATGGGCGAACATTTTACCATGTACTCTGATCATAAGAGTCTCAGGTATATCTTCTCTCAGAAGAACCTAAACCTGAGACAATGACGATGGCTTGAGTTCCTCCAGGACTATGACTTCAAGATAATCTATACTCCTAGGAAGGTAAATGTTGTAGAAAATTCTCTCAGCAGGAGATATGGTATACAGTTTCTTAGAGAAGCGACATAACAGTTGGTTTCCTTATAGATATCCTTTGTGGATAGAGATGGAGCAGCCTATCAATAGTCTCTTACGGTCACTCCCCCACTTCTTCAGTGATTCAGGGAGGCACAACATGGGGACACTGACTGCGAGACACGACGTGCTCAGATATCCACAGGGCAGACACCTAATGGATTTTCTGAAGGTGGGGAGCACGTCATCCTCTTCCGAGGATGTACCTTGGTACCAGTTTCACTTCAGGAGGAGGTGTTGAGGGAGTTCCACACATCCCCTCTAGCGGTACATCTAGAAGTGGCGAAGATGTACCAGGACCTTCGAAGACAGCACAGGTGGCCTAGTATAAAGAAGGCGGTAGCAGAGTTTGTTTCTCGATGCCTCACTTGTCAGTAAGTGAAGGTGGAGCACCAGGTACTGGAATGCTTGGTTCAACCCTTATAGGTCCCATAGTGGAAGTGGGATGAAATATCCATGGACTTCATGACAGGTCTTCCACGTACATTCAGGGGTCACGACTCGATTTGGATGATCGTTGACCAACTCACCAAGTCGGCCCACTTCCTACCGATCATTGAGAAGGGCTCAGTAGAGAGCTTGTGACACCTTTATGTGCAGGAGATTGCGCGTTTACATGAAGTAACTTATTCTATTGTCTCCGACCGTGACACACAGTTTACATCCCGGCTATGGAAGGGATTGCAAGAGGCTTTTAGGATATAACTTCTCTTGAGCACCGCATTCCATCCTCAGACAGATGGTCAGACTGAGCGGACCATTCAGACCCTCGAGGACATGCTACGTGCATGTGTCCTCGACTTCATTCATAGTTGGGAGGATCACATGCCTTTGGTGGAGTTTTCATATAACAACAGCTATCAATCCACCATCAGTATGACACCTTTTTAGGCCCTGTACAGGTGACCTTGCAGATCACCCTTGTGCTGGACTGACCCAGGGGAGTCAGCACTAGTGGGACCAGAGATGGTATGAGTTACTATGGAGAAGGTGCAGATCATCCAGGAGTGGATGAAGACTAAAAAATACAGAAAGAAGTCGTATGCTGACAAGAGATGGAGACCTTTGGAGTTCGAGGATGGCGACCACGTCTTTCTACGGGTCTCACCTGGATGAGGTCTACGGAGATTTGGCCAAGGAGACATGTTATATCTGAGATTAATCAAATCTTTCTAGGTCCTCAGCAGAGTAGGCGAGGTGGCCTACCACCTGGCTCTTCCACCTCAGTTGCACTAGGTGCACGACATCTTCCACGTATCTCAACTGAGGAGATACGTGCATGACCCTTCCCACATCATCGACCATAGAGAGATGGACATCGATGATGGGGTGACTTTCACGGAGGTTCTAGTGGAGATTGAGGATAAACAGGTGCAGGTCCTTCATGGATGTTCGATACCTCTGGTGTGCGTTCGCTGGCATCACGGAAACCTCCAGGAGAGTACATGGGAGCGGGAGGCTCAGATGCGTGCTCAGTACCCCCACCTGTTCCCTTAGTTGTGAGTTGCGGCTTACGGGGACGTAAAGCCCTGATGTGGGGATAATGTAAAGACACAGAATTTCCATGTAATTTTTTTATTAAATGTGAATTTTACGGGTCTTCAAAATCTGACGACGTGCAATTCCGAGGCCCAGAGTGCCCACAATGATCCGTTGAAGTTTTTGTTAAGCTTAAGTTAACGCGCACAAGCAGTTTTCCTAAAAAAGTGGAATAACTCTTAAAAGGTAACTCAGATTAGAAATTCGAGGGCACCATTGAGCTCAGGATGGCAGGTTAATCTTGACACAAATTAATATTAGTCGGCGCAGGACTCCTCTGAGAAAACCCAAAAATGGAATAATTGTAAATAAAATAATTAAATAAATTATTTTATTTTTCAAATAATTTTAACTCAAAAACGGTAACTTGGATTAAAAATCTGAGACCACCGATGAAATCATGAGTGTATGCTTTCTTTAAGAAGATACTAACTTTGGCCGACACGGGCCACCAGAGAAAGTTAGTTTTTGGCCATAAATAAAATAATTAAGTGACAATTATTTTATTGTAAAATTTATAACTTCTAAACGGTAACTCGGATTAAAAATATGAGAGTACCGTTGGGTTCGTTGGGGGTGTGTTTCATCTAGGAAGATCCTAACCTCAACTGGCGCGAGTCGAGGTTGAATGATAATAATTTTCCAAACTTTTTTTCGGGTACGTTCAGTAGACGCGCGAGCGGCGTTTTGTAACTTTTGAACTGGTGCTCAAAATTGAAATCTGAGGGAACCATTGAACTCGCAGTGCCAATATTCGCTTAATAAGACTTTCACCTCGACAGCAGTTGGTCGAGAATAAAAGTTAGTTTTTGGATTTTTATAAAAAAATAATAAAATAAAGTGTACAACACTTTATTTTATTTTAAGCTATCATGTGAGTGATTGTTGGTTAAAAACTCCACTTGGGAGTTAGAGGTGGGGCCGCCACACCCTAACCTCCCATGAGAGATTATGTTTGTGGGGACCACCCGAATATAACCTCCCGCGAGAGGTTATGATGTGGGGACCACCTGAGATCAAAACCTCTCAACTCCCTCAATTAATTTCATGTGTCAACGTAAAATTAAATGATTTCAATTAATTTTATGTGTCAAAAAAAATTAAATGCTATCAATTAATTTTTTGTGTCAACATAAAATTAAATCCTATCATTTATTTTTTTGATACAGTCTATGTGGGGGAAGCCTCTTGGAATCCTCCCAATAATTAAGCCAATGCACCTCTTAAATTGCGCCAACGCTATTTAATTCGCTTGACCCCCTTTTTAAATTAAGTAAAAACATTGTTGGAATTTAGGAAGGTTCCTAATAAATGAACCGTAATAAATTCCACGATGGTTACATACCTCTTCCCCTCTTCTATATATAGGGAGCTTGGTAGGTGGATCTGGGACGACTTCACCAAGTGACGAAATGCTGACAAAGTGATGTGACACCCAACACTTGAAGGATTACGCCTTCTCCAATGAAGAATGAAGAACGTAGACCTTCTTCGACTTCTTCCTCGGACACCTACCGATGTGGAGCGTCGTCAACGAGCTGACGCAACCCGGGTTTGGAAGTGCTTGGTGGACGTGATGAAGGATGATCCTCTGCGTCTTCTTCCACGACTCCATCAACGAACGATGTTCGCCTTTTTGCGCCAATGTCAACCAACTACGAGCAAGGAAGGGGGTTTGTTGCTTGATATTATTATACCCTTTTCTTACCTTTTTCATCGGATAAAAAGGGATTGTTGTGGATGTGTTATTGATCATCTACTTTCTTGATGAGCCAAATGATACCTCCCTAAACGCAGAGGGTGCGGGACAACCTAACATGGCCGGACACCCTTCGTCAATTTTCTTCCTTGTGGTGACATTCTACGACATGGAGATGAGGCAACGATGACAAAGACAACAACGATGAAGGTCGCGCTACCTGCGGCCTCTGCGAATCACACTACCCCCTGTGGAGCACCGATGCTTCTGGCCGAACACCGCCGGCCCGCCTGGCCACGGCTTCCCAGTGCCCTGCCTGGCTCCCTGACGATGCCCCTGCGCCCTGCCCGACGCCCTCTTGGCGCCCCCACGACCTACCCAACTGCTTCCGCGCCCTGCCCGGTGCCCTGCCGGCGCCCCCGCGGCCTGCCCGGCGCCCTTTCGGTGCCCCGTGGCCTGCCCGGCCCCCCGCTGGCATCCCTGAAGCCTACCCATCCGCTTCTGTGCCCTACCCAGGGCACCCAAAGCCTGCTCAGCATCCATCCGGCCTACCGGTGCCCCGCGCACTCTGCCCGCGTCCAGCCCGTGCCCCGCGGGCTCGGCCCGCGGCCAGCCCGCGCCCCACACGCTCTGCCCGCGGCCAGCCTGCTCCCCGCATGGTCTGCCCGCTTGCCTCCCAGGCCGAGTTGCCCGAGACGCGCCCGTCGTGGCACTGGCTGAACTGGCCCCAACCTTTGGGCCAAGCCGCCTACATGGCGACACCCAGGCCGAACCGCCGTCGCAGTCCGCTGGGCCGGGCCCAGCGGACCGTGCCGAACTTAATGGGCTGAACCGCCCAACGAGATGGGTCAGACCCAACGAGTATGAATGGGTGAACCCAGACCAGGTTGGCCCAGACTGGGTTGGGCCGAGTCGGTCCGACCGGGTCGGACCGGACCGAGGCCCACTACCGACCCCTATAGTTTCTTTTGGCCATATCTTTGGCACCAGACGTCCGTTTGACGAACCGTCAGTGGCCCCGATATTCTTGGAGCGAAGCCTTCTCTTTGAGAATACCCCACTAGAGTTCAAGGTATAGTTAAGATACAATCAGGTTGGATCGTACACGAATCCAACTGGGCCCCCGGGACAAAAAGGCTAATAACAAACAGACCGGGCTTCCGATTGATGCGTCGTCTGTTGTGTTGAGACCCCTATGACGTGGCAGACCTTTGAGATACTTCTACGTGGGACTTCATGACAATTGGAGTATCGAACAACAGCTTGTGGAGAAGATCTTCTAGAGACGAGTGGTTATTTGTGTGGGAACCTAGTAGCTGGCTGAGACTTGATGAATGCTGACCGATTCGACTCGGAGTGATTCGACTAGCCCAGTGGGGAGGGCCTCTATGTGAGCGTGACAGACCCACGGTGGGGAGCACCTCTGTGTGAGCATGGATGACTCACGGTACGCGACACGTGGAGTACCTCAGCAGGCTACCAGGGGAGCACCCACTACTAAAAAAAAGGGCATTAGCGACCGCCATTGGCGGTCGCTATAGGCCTATAGAGACCGCCTAGTGACCGCCATTGGCGGTCGCATCAGCTTCGTCGCTGTAGGCCAATAGCGACCGCCATTGGCGGTCGCTATAATTGGCCGAAATGCCAGCCTTAAGCGACCGCCAATGGTGGTCGCTAATGCTGCCCGGAAGGCAGCCTATAGCGACCGCCTTTGGCGGTCGCTAAACTGGAAATTTTTTTTAAAAAAAAAAATTCATACTGAAATAAATAAATAAATAAATATTTATTAAATAATATATATATATATATTAATGAAAATATTTATATATATAATTTTAAATAATATATATATATATATTAATGAAAATATTTATATATATAATATTAAATAAAATATTTTTCATTTTCTTAATGAAATGTACGAATTGTGTTTTTTTTTCTTCATGGTGCAAAATCAGAGATAAAACAAGGTAACAATCATAAAAAATGGAAAACAATTTCAAACAGCATAAAAATCAAAATCATCATAAATGATAAACGTGCTTCAACGATCCAAGCAGGTCCATCTATTTCAATCTTCTGCTTCAAAACCTACAATAAGACAAAAAAACAAAATAACAAAACAAACGTAAATTGAACATAATTATTCAGTTATTATATACATATAATAAAATTAAATCTGACATCAAATCATGGTGCTATAATAATTTAAAACCCCCAATTTAAGAAATGCTATCATTTCAGGTCATTCGGAGCACGTTTGCTCCGAATTCGACCATCTCACGCCGTTTTTGGTGTTTTATGACACCAGAAACGCATTTCCGGTCACCGCAGTCAAACGACACCTCTGATTGACGTTCCGTCTACCCGACCATTTCAAAAATCACAGAAAGGCTGTTTTCGTACGGTTTCATGGCATTCTGAAGTCGTTCGGGTGGTTTTGACCCCCCAACGCGTCGTTTTAGCACGCGTCGAGCTGCTGAAAATGACGCAGTCGGCCGTACCGCGCGCACTGCACGTTTTATGGGTGCGCCGTGTACTCCAACACGTCACGAATAATATTCCTAATCTTTTCGTATGGTTTCAGGTCATTCGGAGCACGTTTTCTCCAAATTCGACCGTCTCACGCCGTTTTTGGTGTTTTATGACACCAGAAACACGTTTCCGATCACCGCGGTCAAATGACACCTCCGATTGACGTGCCGTCTGCCCGGACATTTAAAAAATCAAACAACGGCTGTTGTCGTATGGTTTCATGGCATTTTGAGGTCGTTCGGGTGGTTTTGACCCCCCAACGCACCGTTTTAGCACGCGCCGAGCTGCTTAAAACGACACATTCGTCCGTACCACACGCACCGCACGTCCGATGGGCACGCCGTCTCCTCCTACATGTAACGAATAATATTCCTAATGTTTTCGTGTGGTTTCAGGTCATTCGGAGCACGTTTGATCCGAATTTGACCGTCTCACGCCATTTTTGGTGTTTTATGACACCGGAAACACGTTTCCGGTCACCGCGGTCAAAAGACATCTCCGATTGACGTTCCGTCTACCCGACCATTACAAAAATCACACAGAGGCTGTTTTTGTACCGTTTCATGGCATTCCGAGGTCGTTCGGGTGGTTTTGATCCCCCAACGGGCCGGTTTAGCGCGCGCGGAGCTGCTGAAAACGACGCATTCCACCGTACCACGTGCACCGCACGTATGATGGGCGCTCCATCTCCTCCTACATGTCAGGAATAATATTCCAAATGTTTTCGTGTGGTTTCAGGTCATTCAGAGCACATTTTCTCTGAATTCGACCTTCTCACGCCGTTTTTGGTGTTTTATGACACTAGAAACGCGTTTCCGGTCACAGCGGTCAAAAGACACCTCCAATTGACGTTCCGTTTACCCAAACATTTCAAAAATCACACAACGGCTGATGTCATACGGTTTCATGGAATTCCGAGGTCATTCAGGTGGTTTTGACCCCCCAACGTGTCGTTTTAGCGCGCGCCGAGCTGCTGAAAACGACGCATTTGGCCATACCGTGCGCACCGCACGTCCGATGGGTGAGCCATCTCCTCCTACACGTCAAGAATAATAATTAGATGATTTTCATGTGATTTCAGGTCAATACGATGTCGTCCGCTATGACTTTGACCATTAGAAACCCGTTTTGGCCGTTTATGACACCAGAACGGCGTTCTCGGTCACTGCGGGCACAAGGCACGTCCGATTGATGTGCCGTCTACTCGACCACATCACAATTCACTCACCCTTTGATGTCGTCTGATTTAAGGCCATTTGGACCTCGTCCGTCCCATTTGGACCCCCACACGCATTTATCAAGCGCGCACAACACTTAAAGAACGCATAATGAGCCCTACCGCGCAGTCCACACTTCCGATTGACATGCCGTCTGCGCGTAAACGTTGAGAATAATAAATAGATTGTTTTACTATGATTTCAGGTCAATCCGATGTCGTCTGCTATGATTTTGACCATTAGACGCCTGTTTTGGCCGTTTATGACACCAAAACGGCGTTCCCATCACTGCAGGCACACGGCACGTCCGATTGACGTGCCGTCTGCTCGACCGCATCACAATTCACTCACCCATTAATGTCGTCTGATTTCAGGCCATTTAGACGTCGTTCGGCCCGTTTGGACCCCCCCCACGCGCGTTTATGAAGCACGCGCAACACTTAAAGAACACATAATGAGCCCTACCGCACAGACCGCACGTCCGATTGACGTGCCATCTGCTCATACACATCACGAATAATAATTATATTGTTTTCCTGTGATTTCCGGTCAATCCGATGTTGTCTGCTATGACTTTGACCGTTAGACGCCCGTTTTGGCCGTTTATGACACCAGAACGGCGTTCCCGGTCACTGCGGGCACACGACACATCCGATTGACATGATGTATACTCGACCACATCAAAATTCACTCACCCTTGGATGTCGTCTGATTTCAGGCCATTCGGACCTCGTTCGGCCTTTTGGACCCCCCCACGCGCGTTTATGAAGCACACACAACACTTAAAGAACGCATAATGAGCCCTACCGCGCAGACCACAAGTCCAATTGACGTTCCGTCTACGCGTACACGTCACGAATAATAATTAGATTGTTTTCATGTGATTTCAGGTCAATCCGATGTCGTCCGATATGACTTTTACCGTTAGACACCAGTTTTGACCGTTTATGACACCAGAACGGTGTTCCCGGTCACCGCGGGCACACGGCACGTCCGATTGATGTGCCGTCTACTCAACCCAATTACAATTCACTCACCCTTTGATGTCGTCTGATTTTAGGCCATTCGGACTTCGTTCGGCCCGTTTGGACCCCCCACGCGCGTTTATTAAGCACGCGCAACACTTAAAGAACGCATAATGAGCCCTACCGCGCAGACCACACGTCCGATTGATGTTCCGTTTGCGCGTACATGTCATGAATAATAATTAGATTGTTTTCCTGTGTTTTCAGGTCAATCCGATGTCGTCCGCTATGAATTTGACCGTTAGACGCCCGTTTTGGCCGTTTTTGACACCAGAACGGCGTTCTCGATCACCGCGGGCACACGACACGTCCAATTGATGTGACATCTGCTCGACCACATCAAACTTCACTCACACTTTGATTTCGTCTGATTTCAGGCCATTCGGACCTCATTCGGCCCGTTTGGACCCCCCCCACACGCGTTTATCAAGCGCACACAACACTTAAAGAACACATAATGAGCCCTACCGCACAGACCGCACGTCCGATTGACGTGCCATCTACGCGTACACATCATGAATAATAATTAGATTGTTTTCCTATGATTTCAGGTCAATCCGATGTCGTCCGCTATGACTTTGACCGTTAGACGCCCGTTTTGGCTGTTTTTGACACTAGAACGGTGTTCCCGGTCACCGCAGGTACACGGCACATCCGGTTGACGTGCCGTCTACTCAACCACATCACAATTCACTCACCCTTTGTTGTCTTCTTATTTCAGGCCATTCAGACTTCGTTCGGCCCGTTTGGACCCCCCCACGCGCGTTTATCAAGCGCGCACAACACTTAAAGAACACATAATGAGCCCTACCGCGCAGACCGCACGTTTGATTGATGTTCCGTCTACGCTTACATGTCACGAATAATAATTATATTTTTTTCCTGTGATTTCAGGTTAATCCGATGTTGTCCGCTATGAATTTGACCGTTGGACGCCCGTTTTGGCCGTTTATGACACCAGAACGGCGTTCCCGGTCACTGCGGGCACACGACACATCCGATTGATGTTCCATATACTCGACCACATCAAAATTCACTCACCCTTTGATGTCATCTTATTTCAGGCCATTCGGACCTCGTTTGGCCCGTTTGGACCCCCCACGCGCGTTTATGAAGCGTGCACAACACTTAAAGAAAGCATATTGAGCCCTACCGCACAGACCGCACGTCCGATTGACCTGTCGTCTGCGCGTACATGTCACGAATAATAATTAGATTGTTTTCCTATGATTTCAGGTCAATCTGACGTCGTTTGCTATGAGTTTGACCGTTAGATGCCCATTTTGGCCGTTTATGACACCAGAACGGAGTTCTCAGTCACCGCGGGCACACGGCACATCCGATTGACGTGACGTCTACTCGACCACATCACAATTCACCCACCCTTTAATGTCGTCTGATTTCAGGCCATTCGGATGTCATTCGGCCCGTTTGGACCCCCCACACGCGTTTATGAAGCGCCCACAACACTTAAAGAACGCATAATGAGCCCTACCGCGCAGACCGCACGTCCGATTGATGTTCCTTCTGTGCGTAAACTTCACGAATAATAATTAGATTTTTTTTCCTGTGATTTAAGGTCACTCCTATGTCGTCCGATATGACTTTGACCGTTAGACGCCCGTTTTGGCCGTTTATGACACCAGAACAGCGTTCCCGGTCACCGCGGGCACATGACACGTCCGATTGACGTGTCGTCTGCTCGACCACATCAAAATTCACCCACCCTTTGATTTCATCTGATTTCATGCCATTCAGACCTCGTTCGGCCCGTTTGGACCCCCCCACGCGCGTTTATCAAGCGCGCGCAACACTTAAAGAACGCATAATGAGCCCTACCGCGTAGACCGCACGTCCGATTGATGTGCCGTCTACGTGTACACGTCACAAATAATAATTATATTGTTTTCATATGATTTCAGGTCAATCCGATGTCATCCGCTATGACTTTGACTATTAGACGCCCGTTTTGGCCGTTTATGACACCAGAACGGCGTTCCCGGTCACCGTAGGTACACGACACGTCCGATTGACGTTCCATCTGCTCTACCACATCACAATTCACTCACCCTTTGATATCGTCTGATTTCAGGCCATTCGGAGCGCTTTCGGCCTATTTGGACCCCCCCACGCGCGTTTATCAAGCGCGCACAACACTTAAAGAACGCATAATGAGCCCTATCGCGCAGACCACACCTCCGATTGACGTGCCGTCTACGCGTACACGTCACGAATAATAATTAGATTGTTTTCCTGTGATTTCAGGTCAATCAAATGTCTTCCTCAATGAGTTTGACCGTTAGATGCCCGTTTTGGCCGTTTATGACACCAGAATGGCGTTCCCGGTCACCGCGGGCACACGACATGTCCGATTGACGTGCCGTCTGCTCGACCACATCACAATTCACCCACCCTTTGATGTCGTATGATTTCAAGACATTCGTACCTCATTCGGCCCGTTTGGACCCCCCACACACGTTTATCAAGCACGCACACCACTTAAAGAACGCATAATGAGCCCTACCACGCAGACCGCATGTCCGATTGACGTGCCGTCTGCGCGTACACGTCCGGGGTGCAGGCTGTCCGAAGTGCGGGGAAGGCTGTCTGGGGTGCGGGAGGGCTGTCCAGGGTGCGGGGGGGATGACCAGGGTGCATGGAAGACTGTACAGAGTTCGGGGGGCCTGTCCGGGGTGCGGGAGGGCTGTCCCGGGTGTGGGGAGGGCTGTCCGGAGTGCGGGGAAGGTTGTCCGGGGTGCGGGAGGGCTGTCCGGGGTGCGGGGAGGGATGTCCGGAGTGCGTGGAGGGCTGTCCGAGGTACGGGGGGGCTGTCCGGGGTGGGGGGGGGGGCTTGTCTGGGGTGTGGGGAGGGATGTCCGGAGTGTGGGGAGGGATGTCCGGAGTGTGGGGAGGGCTATCCGGGGTAGGTCGGGGACTACAAATAGTGAACTCAACTCATTCATCAAAAACAAGTTTAATGATTTATATTAGGAATCACGTATTTTTTTCAAAAATATTAAAGAACATGAAATTCTAAATATTGAAAATTAAATGAACAAAAAATATCCAAATCAATAATCAGTTTCATGGTTACTTCTCAATTCGTGCACACAAACATTGCATGAGGCAAAAACACACATGATACCCCCAAATCAAAAAAAAAACTCACTAGAAACCCAACATAAATATCAATAACAACCTTACCATTAAAAGTAGAAACACACCTCGTGAATATGATGCATCATGCGTGTTCATCACTGACCTCCATCCGGTGGGCCAGGGGCCTACAATAAATAAACATTATGAATATTTTCATAACAAAAATAATTTAAATTAAATAAATAAATATAGTATAAACCTACGTCGTGTGATACCCTACACCATCACCTGGACACACATATTCCCGTAGTGCTCTAACCTTAGTAGCCGATTGCGCATTTGCCTCCTCGGAAGCCCGCAACCGTGCCTCGGAATCTGACAGCTGCTGTGTCATATGAGAAACAGAAGGACCGATAACCACAGTGCGTGACACTACAGAACGAGGTATTCCTGTTCCATAGGTCAAACTATATCCATGTCCGTCCCGACCAATGATGCGATGAAGGATCTCATCCCTTCGCATGGGAAGCTGCCGCTGGTCCCCTGGCAGATGTTCTAATTCAACTTCAAATTGAGCCTGTGAAATATTTAAATATATATACATATATTAATATAAAGATTTTATGTAAGTATTGGTAATGATTACAAGAACTTACTATCAATGCTACAGCCTCTGGATCATTGCGATCACGAGTCCTCATCCACACCGACATTTTATCAGTTGGTGCACCTTGCTCCCACAACTATATATGAATAGAATGTAAACACAAAACCATATTAATTAAAAAAATTAAAAAATTAAAAATAAATACCTCATGTCGGATGTGAGACACGTGACGAGTCCCAAGCCTGTGAGGTGGTCCCTGCAACGCTCAATTCTCAGAATGGTGTGTAGACACCTCCTACATTCAATTCATTCAAATATCAAACAAATCACACATTCTTGAAAATATATATACCAAAATAAATATACAAACCGCAACACCCTCAGTAGACCAATATTCAACTAAATCACGCCACTGAGCCGGGAGGATACCTCTCAGGACTTTTTCTAGAATGTCTGGGGCACCCACATTTGGTACCCAGTGGCCCCTCTTGACGTTGCCTTTATAGTCTTTCCACATCTTACGACATTTTCTCATACACACTGGTTGAAACTCATCGGGACATAATTTAAAATTTTTCTATTAAAGAAAAAAATCACATATGTTATTGTTGTTTATACATAGGGAATAAAGTAAAATGGTCTTCTTACCTGAACCTCCCTCCAAAGACGATCTAATGTGTCCTAAGGGATAGAAGCCCAGTCACGCGTGGTCAATGGAAATCGATGTGGAACACGTATGATATGACCCAACTAACGAATAAATGCAGGGGCATTCCATCCCACAGGATGAAATATCTCATCAAATGAAACATCAAAAGTCTTGTCGAAATTCCATGATAATATGCCATGACCAGGGCCTCTCCTGCGAGAGGAAGAAGCAGTCGGGTCTGATCCTGTTGAAAACAATTTTATATACAAATTGAAAGATGTTATAAATATATATATATATATATATGTTTATTAATTACATAAAAAATAGAGACAATGACATTCCAACATACCTCGACCCTGAGACGTAGATTCCTCAGATGGATGATGTGGATCTTCTGCCTCTTCCCCTGACATGCCTGCAGTCATGGAAAACATTAGTAAGGGGACTATCCAAAGTGTCCAAATGACAAATTGGATTGTTTTAAAAAAAATCAAACTTGTACAGTTATTAATCAAACAAAAAGGGATTGAATAATTAGTTGGGAATGAATTTTAAAAAATCAGGAAGTTCACAAAACAGATATACAAATTATGTACAAAACCAATCAATGCATAGCCAAATTTCAAATTGAATTAATAAAAATTCAAGCAACACATGAACCAAATGAAGAATACCTCAATGGGAAGATACACCGACAATAACATCAATATAACATGAGTTAAATCACCCTAAATATTTATAACTGAATAAACTTCAAAAAGTGAGGATTAAACTTACAAGGATTTATAAAATGTTTACATAATTTATGATATCTTAGGATGAATAGTGGTAAAACAATTATACATTTCATTAAGCATGAAAATCGACCGTTTCTCCTTCAATAGCCGCTCTGACCCAATAAATATATTCTTCACGTTGAACTACGATATGTTGATCAAGTTATTGGGAAACAAAAGGAACAGTCTCGGGTTCATCTTGTTCAAATAAAAACACTCCTCACCAAGAAATTTTGACAACAACTTGCCAACTTGGATTTGAAGGCAAAGTAAATAAGAATACTTGTTCCTCTTGTGATGTCAAAATGAAAGGTTCATTATCAACTCGTTCATTTTTATATAACTTATAGTTAAAATTCACCAATGAAAACTGATATTGATCGACTTTACATCCACGCACTGGATCAACCCAATTACACTTTAACAATATGTATTTCAACCCGTGTTTGTATAAAACTTCAATTATGTCTATCAATTGACCATAGTAATAACCAGAATCGACAAATGGAAAACAGATGCCACTGTTTTGTGTTTCTCGTTTGTCGTCAACATCTTTAATGCGAAATCGAAAACCATTAGCATCTATAGATTTATAACGACGAGCCGTTATAGATGGACCCTCAGCCAGTTGGATAAATTCTTCAGTTAGCGTGGGGTCCCCTAACTCCCTCAGCTTATGAACCTACATAATTCATATAATTCAATAATGATATATGAAGAAATAAATTATTATAATACTTCGCTCATAATGAAAATCAATTTATATGTACATAATCCTTGAACCAATCATGAAATGACGCATAATGAGACTGTTGAATTTGAAACTCAGTTGCACGATACATCTCTTCTTTTATCTCATTAATGTGTTTTCTACTAATGATAATGAAATGTTTAAATGATCAACTTATGCAAGAAAAACATGTAAAAGTTAAACAATAAAAGTGATAAGATACTTACTGCATTAATGGTGCAACTGATGGAGTATTGAACAAGATATATCGATGCACTTGTATCCACTCGATGTTGTCCATATCATATGTGGTTCCTTCTCCAACTGGACCATCCTAAATCCGATATGGATTATCTAATTTTTTTTCAACATCCATAAGATATTCTGCACAAAAAGTAGTACACTCATCCATCAAATAACCATTGGCTATTGATGCCTCTGGACGATCTCTGTTGCGTACAAATCATTTCAATGTACTCAAATACCGCTCAATAGGATACATCCACCTGAATTGTACTGGACCAGCAACCATTACTTCATCAGTTAGGTGCACTGTCAAGTGGACCATAACATCGAAAAATTAGGGGGGAAATAGTTTCTCAAAGTGACAAAGCGTAAGTACAATTCGGTCCTGTAAACTTTTTAAATCACTCGTTTGTTGATTTCTTAAACAAAGCTATCTAAAAAAATTACTCATCTCAATCAACGGCTGAACAACATTGGGGGATAAACAATCACAAATGGTGATTGGAATCAAATGCTGAAGTAGTATGTGATTGTCATAACTTTTCAACCCTTGCAGTGTATTGCTCTTCAGATTCACACACTTTGAAATATTAGAAGAGTAACCATCAGGCACCTTGAGCATCTTCAAAATGGAAAGAAATGTCTCTTTCTCCTTTGTAGTCATCGTATACTGTGCAGTAGGCATATATTCCTTGTTTCCCTTAGATAACTATAAATGAAATTGTTTCCTTAAACCCATTTCTTCCAAATCACGGCGTGTATTAACATGGTCCTTTGATTTCCCATTGACACCTAAAATGGTCCACAATATGTTATCACAAACATTTTTTTCAATGTGCATGAGATCCAAATTATGCCTCAGCATGTTAGTTTTCCAATATGGAAGACTATAAAAAATACTTTTCTTTTTCCAATTGTGACTGCGCTGCCTACCCGCAGCTCGAATATTATGTATCGGAGGATCCACCAAATACTGAATTTCATATACCATGCGGATGTTTTCTTCCTCAATCTGTGATAACATTTTGACTCCTGTCATGATCTTTGGTGCTGGGCTGAACTCTCTAGAACCATCAAATGCCACTCTGTCCTTTCTGAACCTGTACTGAGGGGGGAGAAAATGTCTGTGACCCATGTATGCCCATTTTTTGGAATGCTTAAGCCATACATATTTTTTACTTTTGTTGCAATAAGGGAAAGAAAATCCCCCTTTCATACTCCAGCCTGATAAATTTGCATAAGCTGGGAAGTCATTGATTTTCCACAATAAAGCAGCCTGCAGTTTGAACATTTCATTCGTTTCACAGTCATAAGTCATCACACCATCGCCCTAAAATTCATTCAACTCATCTATCAATGGCTGAAGGTAAACATCAATCTTATCCCCCAGACTTTTAGGTCCATCAATAAGAGTGGAAAGTAATATAAATTTTTGCTTCATATAAAGCCACAGAGGAAGATTATATGAAACCAACACCACGGGACATGTTCTATGAGTTTCACCAACCATAGACTTGAATGGATTGAAACCATCTACTACCAATCCCAATCGGACATTATGAACATCTTTGGAAAAGTCGGGATGTCTCTTATCAAAATCCTTCCATGCATGAGAGTCTTCCGGGTGGGTTAACATATCACTTTCATGAACTCTTTCTGCATGCCATCTTATTAAATTAGAAACTTTAGATGACATAAAAAATCTTTTCAACCTTGGTTTAAGGGGAAAGTAACGCATTTGCTTTATGGAAATCGGTTTCCCCTGTATCACAATCTGAATTTGATGAGTCTGATTTCCCCTGTTCTCTTTCCACCTGGAATCACCAAAAACCGTACAAATATCCAAATGGGAAGTTTCCTTTCTAAACAACATACAGTTGTTTGAACATGCATCTATGGTCTCATATGTAAAACCTAAGTTCTCTTTCAGCTTACGAGCATGGTAATACGACTCAGGAATCTAAGCGTCGATAGGAAGAACCTTTTTCAATAACACCAATAACATGTCGAATGATGTGTCTGACCAATGATTCAAAGTCTTCAAATGCAACAACTCCACGATAAACGATAATTTATTGAAAGAAGTACATCCAGGATATAATTCTGTTTTTGAATCATCAATTGCTTCATAAAACCTCCTCGAATCACGATCTGCACCAGAGAAAATATTTACCTCACCGGTCTCAAGATTCTGGATGTCAATGCCTTCAGGATCCAACCCATGTACCATTTCAGTAAGCATTTCATGCATTGGATCATTCATCCTTGCATCAACATCCATCTGAACTGTATCCGTATTTTCACAACGAACATATTATTCTCCATGATGAGTCCAACTCTTATAATTTCTCAGAAATCCATTAATGAATAGGTGCTACCTCAAAGTATCTCGTGTGAATTGATATCTATTAGCACATTTTCTACATGGAAAACTAATATAGTCACTTTCAAATCCTCTGGTGAAGTCAATAAACTGCATAATTCCATTGAAATACTCTCTAGATGTTCGATTTGGAAGATCAATACAACTCTTATCCATAATAAGATCCCTATAACAAACATTTACACAAGACTTATTACATTTTCATTTTTCATATCAAATATATTTAAAATAAATACTAATTAATTGTTTGTGAACCATTTATAAAATAATAATGTAAGTGAAATCCCATGTTATACCTGATTGTGCTACAAACCTGGAAGGGAGGGGAGCTGAAGGCAGTGCTGCGAGGGAGAGGAGAGGCAGCGGTGGGGAGCCGGAGCTGGAGCTGGTGTTGGTTCGGTGAGGGAGGGGACAAAGACGAAGGGGACGGGGGTTGGCGGGGTGCGGGGGGTGTTTGGGGTGCTGGGGGGGGGGGGGAGGGACGCGGGTGCGGAGGGCCGAGGGTAGAGGTCAGAGGCTAGAGGGGATGGAGGCATAAGGCCAGAGGGCGGATGGAGGGCCGCCCGAGGGCTGTCGGGCTGCCAGAGGCGGGTGGCGGGAGGCCTGAGGGCAGAGGGAGGCCGCAGGGCGACCGCAAGGCGGAGGGTAGGGCCGGCAGAGGGCAGCCGGAGGGCGGCCAGAGGGCTGCCGGGCTGCCGGAGGCGGGTGGCGGGAGGCCTGAGGGTAGAGGGAGGCCGCAGGGCGGCCGCAAGGCAGAGGACGGCCGGAGCCGGAGGGTGGAGGGCGGCTGGAGGAGGTCAGGGTGGGCGGAGGGAGGCCGGATGGCGGCCGGAGGGCGGAGGGCGGTCAGAGGGCGGTCGATGGAGGGTGGGGATGGCGGAGGGCGGGGCCGACAGAGGGCGGACGGCCGAAGGGATGGGCGACGGGGGGCAGGGCGGTGGGGGGCGGGGCAGCGGGGGGCGGGGGTGACGGGGAGGGCGCGACGACGGGGAGGGAACGGGCGACAGGGAGCGGGGCAACAGGGAGGGCGCGACGACGGGGAGGGCGCAGGCGATGGGGAACAGGGCGGCGGGGAGGGCACGACGACGGGGAGGGCACGAGCGACAGGGAGGGGGGAAGGTGGGGGGGGGGGGAGGGGGCACTTCGTGAAGAGGGAGGGGGGAGGGGGCGCTAAAGCACCCTTTTTTAGGGAATTGTAGCGACCTCCATTGGCAGTCTCTATAGGTTAAGGGGTTCAAAAGCCCATTTTTCTAGTAGTGACCTCTATGTGAGCACAGTAGACCCACGGTGGAAAGCACCTCCGTGTGAGTGCAGCAGATCCACGATACTCGACAGGAGGAGAACCTCAGCAGTCCAAGTTAGTGGGAAGCGCCTATGTGTGACGTGGAAGGCCCACTGTACTCGATAGAGGAGGAGTTCTCCAATAGCCAAAGGTTTAGATTAATAAAATCCTTGTTTTAGCTGAGTCAGTAAATTTTGTGTTTTCTTCATGATTGAGATGGGTTACTAGATAACTAAGGTATATGTATGGGCATATACCTAAGTATTGGTTATCCATTGATTTCATACTTTTTAGTCTATCCTTGTTAGATTTTTGTGAGACCTTGAGGGTCTCTGGGTCCCTACTGAGTATCGTTATACTCACCCCTACATGGGCTATGCCCACACCTCATTGTGTTGGTTACAGATGACGAACAGTGATGACTGAGGCAGAGATTAGCAAGAGTGGATGGTACCCGGAGGTCGACCATATGAAGAATCGGTACACAGAGGATACTGAAGGACATGAGTGCTGAGGAGGCCATCTGTACCTACCCTTCAGGTAGAAACCCCGAAGGATGACCTAGTAGCTGCTTTAATTTTCTTCACTTGTACTTGCTTTCAGTTGTACTTGTACTTTCCTTTTGGGCTTGTATTTCCAGCCCCTTTTACTTGCAGCATTTATTTTGTATACAATTTTACTTAGTGTTTTAATTCCGGTTGTGTACTATGATATGTTTGTTTATAGTTATAAAGGAAATGCCTTCCCAGTTTAGGGATTTAAGCCTTTGGTGCTAGTTGCCAGCCCCTGGTCTATGGAAGGTAGGCTTGGGGTAGTCACGATACGGGCCCTGGGGGACAGGTCGTGACAGATTCAGTTTAATGTGAAGTATTGATTTTACAATTTTCATAAAAAAGTTTTATGGTATTGATATCCTTTAGGGTTTATATGATCTTGGATATTAAGGTAATTATAGGAACATTTGTTTTATTGTATATATAATCATGGGATTGAAAATTGATTTATTGACTAAGTGATTAATGTTATTTCAAAAGAATGTCACTATATTTTTTTTTATATTATAAGATAAAAGGTATGATATAACCTTTGAGGTTAAAATACAATTTAATGTTGAGGTTATTAAGGTTATATGGGATAATGGTTCATTTATATATGGAATGATTTAGTTTTAACTGTGGTATTACTATTAAATTTTGGAGATTAATGTATTATTTCATCATATGAATATTTATTAATTTTAGGAATTATATTACCATGTTCTACATTTTTTGGTTTTGGTTTATATCTAAATACAGATAAAATAACTTTATTATCCCTTTTATAGATATTTGGTCCTTTAAAAGTTGATTTTAATACTTTAGGAATGAAAACAATTCATCTTGAATACTCATCATTTGGAGAAATAATGAAATTGTGGTGGAAATTGATTAAAAGATGAAAATAAACTTATTAAGTAATAATTCATTCTTATGATCCTATTATATATGGTAAAGGAATTCCTCAAACCTAGAAAAAGCATCTTGAAACCAAATGTTTTCATATTACTATCATTTCTGATGAAATTAATGACCCTTTTTAAACCACTTTTTTATGGTTCTGAGGTTCCCACCTTTCTCTTGATCATTCATTTTCTTTTGATAAATGATCTATATCACTCTATATCATTATTTTTGCATTATTTTTTTCTTACATTTCAAAATCTTCACTTCCCACTTATGTTATCCTATTTGGAAACCAAGTATGTGTTATTCTAGATGATCTTTATACTTCCATTTCTCTTTCATTAAGAGGATGTTTTGTTAACCCTTTTTATGATGTGGGTTTACAATAATTTTTTTTAAATATAAAAAATTTTATTACTGAGATAGAATTAAAATTTTAAATATGAAATTTATTAGGGATAATCACTAAATGTTTAGTACAGTAATTGTTTTCTTAAAAAATATATTTTCTTCAAAAATTTTTTTTATTAATTTTCATGAAAAAATATTATAATTAATTTATATCACTTTTAGAAAATTTATTTGAAAAATTATTATTTTTTAAATCATATTACCCAAATTTACTTTTTGTGAAATTTTGGGATTTTTTGAAAAATATTGATTTTTTGGTGAATAGTGAAAAATACCAATTTTTGAAAAAAAGTATTTTATTTCCAATAAATTAAGAAATTTAGAAGTACCATTATGTTTTTAATATGATTTAAAGTATAATAAGTATTTTTTAGTTTCATTTAATCAAATTAATTTCTTTTGAATCAACTTCATATTGTATTTTAGAAATTTTTCTTTAGTTTTAAAAATGGGTTTTTATGAAAACTGTTTTAAAGTGAATAATGTTTCTTATTTTTAATTAATTAAAAAAACTAATTTGGGATGAATTAAATGAAATTTTTTGATTATATATCTATAAATATTAATTTATATTCATATAATAATAATAATAATTTTTCATAGAGTTAATATAAAATCATATTTTTCTTGAAAAATACACTTCTTGAAAACCCGTTTTTTCATCTCATCTGCGGGTTTTGTTTTAAATTTAATTTTCCCAATTATATGAATTTAATTTTGTAAAATTTTTCTAATATTTGGAATTATAATAATTTATATCATTTAATAACTTTAACTTAATTATTTACCCTAATTAACTGTGAAAATAGTGTAAATTAATTACCACAGTTAAGGTAAAAATGGGTTTACTTTGGGTTAAACTAAAAAGATGAGGGTTAAAATGACACAAAAATACTATAAAATATTTTTATAGATATATTTATACCATATAATTTATAAGTGTCTAGAATTATTCATTTTTTTATTTTTTTGGCATGTGAAAAATGTGGGTATAACTTTTTCTTTTGAAAAATTACAAGTGTCCCACTCACCCCACTTATAAAAGGTTACCCACATCCTCTCATATTAACACATTAAAACCATTTTTTTCATCCAATAACTACCCAAATAACTTCTTAAATTACTTAAAAACATTATATAATCCTTTTTTTGGTCATAAATCCATTCTAGGAATACATTAGGTATAATGCTAAAGAGGGGGTATAAGAAGAGGTAAAATTCCTAACTATGTTTTTTTTGTATTATTTATTCTTACACATCATTTAAATACTCTTAAACTATGATTATATAATAACACCAGTATATAATATATAATTAGATGTTATTAGGTCAATGGAAAAACTTAAATTTATCTCCTCTTCCATCAAATAGGATACAAAATTATCATTCGCGTGTACAATGAACTATCGCCTCACAAACCAATGTCCTTCGTTTTTTATCATCATTTATCACAAAATGATATAATGATTAATAAAAATTATATATATGATATTTTTAACATAGTTATAATTATAGAGCTATTATATAACATATACCTTTTTTACATTCCATTCCTTAGGGGATATAATAACATCGCTCGTGTGTACGACGAACTACCGCCATGCGAAGTAATGTGATTCATTTTTCACTAACTCTTTAAATGGTAGTTAATGAGGATAAATTTAATGAATATATGTAATATTAATGAAATAATAATTATAATAATGAAATGTTTATTATTATTAAATTATAATATATCAGTTTATTTCTTACACTGAAAAATATTAACGTTGTTCGTGTATGTGCAGACTACTACCTCCACGAAGCGATGAGATTATTTTTCTCATGAAAGCATCACAAGAATGATATATATAAGTATATTTAAATAAATAATAAGTTATTTATGATATTATTTTAATTATTTAAAGTTAAAATAATACATAACTTCTTTCCATAATGATCATTGAAAAATGGAAACGTTACTAATGCGTACTTACGACCTACTGTCTCCATGATCGTAACATAGTTCATTTTTCATAAAACAATTTCATGATTGATTTTAAAAGTATAATTTATGAATAAATATTATAATTATTTCTTGTTTTTTATTATGGATATGTTTAAATAATGACCTCTTTGATAACGTTCAACAAACCAAGTCCATTTTGAAACAATGAACCAAACGTCCTCAAAACACCTGATGAGGATTTAACTAATTAACTATTCAACTTTTTCATTATAAAGTAATAAAATATTTTTTTAAGTGTAAAGTGTTAAATATGTAAATTTTTCTTAATAAATAAAATAATTGATGTAATTTTATTATAAAGGAGTTAAATTACATACAAGGAAAGTATAGACATGAGGTAAGGGTTTTTTGTCCGAATTTAACATCTGTGAGACATATGCGATATTAAAAAATTATTTTTATTGTGTGGTGTATATAATTCCACTTATAAATTTAATATCATTAATAATTAATTAATCCTGGTTGTTTAAGTTTCAATTTCAATTATTTCATTAAAGTGTATTTGATTTGAAAGTTACCAAGTGGTAAAGAATTTCATAACTCAATTTCATTTTCATTGGGTTTTATTACTTGTTAATTGTATTTGATATTATATGATTATGTGTGTAATTATATTATATTATATTATATTATATTAAAAAAAATTTATTTGTATTTATATTTGACACACACAATTAATTATTGGATTAATTCTCAAATTCAATGGTATTATTTTTGTAAGGGTTATTCATCTCAAATTCTATTTCTTTCAGACATACATTTATGATATGATCCTATATTCATTTTTGAGGTGTATATACTTCCCTTTGACATGTTATATCATGAGAAAAATTATTTACATCATATTTAAAGTTATTATTTCATGGGGATTATGATTGAAGAGATTACTAAAGTGGTAAAGACTTTATATTACTGTAACACCCATGAATTCCAAGCATATTTTTCTTTTTAATAAATTTTTATTTAATGATTTGTTTTATTGTTAAAACAAAATAAAGTATAATTTAACCTATATTTTTTTTCCTTAATCAAATTTGGTTTTTTATAATTTAAGATAGAAATACTACTTTTATTTTATTAAATAATATGTAAGTATATTTATTCTCTTATATCATTTATAATTTAACAAAACTATGAATTGTTTTAATCTACTTAAAATTATGTTTTTGAGATATTAAAATCATTTAAAATATATAATTGAAGAAATAGTATTTTCTTAGATGTAATTATATTTACTAAGTATATGTATATTTTTAAAGTAAGTTAAAATATAAGATTCTTTCATTTAAAAGTATGTTTTATTATTGAATTGAATATATTATATTGTTTTAAGAAAAGATTATTTTGTATTTAAATTCTAAGTAAATATTTAAATTATAATATTTTAATATTAGAATTAAGAAATGCATTAGAAATTATTTTCAGATTTACTTATTATTTTTGTTTCAAACATGTATAATTTCAAATTGTTTAGTAATTAATAGTTATAAGTGAAATGATTTATTTTTCTCTGACATTTAATAATTTAAAAAGATAAAGTATTTTGAGATTATATTTTATAACTGTTATTAATTTATAATATATCCATGATAAGATTTTAAGAAAATTAATTTGTTGAAGGAAATTATGTATAAAATCAGAAATTCTAAATTTTCTTTAATTTTGTTTTATCTTAACAAAAAATATTTTCCAATCCCTCTCAGATTTAAGGGGAACCCTCAACACACTATAGGACCCAGCTCGGTCAACCACATGGAGAGTTTAACCCTCATAAATCATGAGGATAAGATTGTGGTTCGCCTCACTGTGGGGGCATAGTATCAGACAAGATTAGGAAGTGTATTGGTAAGGTGGACCGAGTGGCCCATGTGTATAAGTAGGACAAATCCTACACATTACCATTGTATATGGCCCATGTTTTTGTTATGAATATATAATTTTACACTATGGTTTATAAATGAGTGGATTTCAGGGAATCATTTCGATGTGTTATGATTTTCCAGATACTTGATTGAACCACAACTATCTGATCAGTCAACGGTGGTTGTCCGTTCTTCCTTCAGCTTATCTTCTTCCCCACAACTCCCTTACATGATTGTGCATTTATTATTCCCCCACACACAAAGACAACTGAGATTTTTCAACTTACGCTCCTCCCATTCAAGATGTACTCTTCACCTCCACCTCCCGATTCATTAAAATGACAGTATATTAACCTATACACAGTATACTGCACTTCTAATACGATGAGACCCGACCCCAAACTATTTTTAAGACCTTGACCTAAAAAAAACTCCACCTTTCAATAATCATTGATTTTTGAAGAATCTTGTCCAAGTAATGTCCTTAAATTCATATAAATATATATTTTTGATAAAAACTTAAATTGGGAAATTGACTATCATCATTTCAAAATCAATTCGTTTCTTTTTTTAAACTCTCGAATCATCAATTAAAATTTACATGAAAATAGTGTTGTAAACACCTTTGTGTAAAGGAATAGTATTTTGGAATACGATTTATTTGATAGTAGGAAGGCCCCTCAAAACCTCAAATTCCCTCAGAAGCACCTGAACACACACACAAACACATATTAGCTTCTCCTCACACCAAAAGTACCTCATTATTTTAGTTTGAAGAAGCCCAATCCAAGCCATCTTCCTCCCCTTTCTCACCAGGTTCAAGAAACACATTTGGGTAGAATAAGTTTCCAACTAATTATCCATTTTTTTGAGCAAGGGTATTCATTTTATTTTCAAAAAAACTATATTTATGTAAGGGTAAATATATATGCATATAATATTTCTAAAATTCAAGTTTATATATGTATTACAATCATTTTTTAGTATTATAATTATGAGTGAAAGTGTTTTAAATTTATGTAAGGGGACTATTTTATTTTATAAAGGGTTATAAATTCTATTATTTTTTGTCTATTATTTCATAATAATTTTAAACCCCCTTGTTTTTTTATGGGTGGGTATATTTATGTATGTATATTATTTTCAAAATTAAAATTTATATTCTTAAAAACTTATGTGCAGTTATTTTTAAATTACATGATTTTTCATTTTAAATTATGGAATTATTTCCAATTTTATAATCATGTTGGGGGATTTCATTTATTCATGTATAATTTCATTTTAAAAAATTACACAACATGATGGATTTCTCTTAAACCATTTTATATTTTATGAATAAGGGGTTTTATATTTATGATGTCTATATATATATATGCAAGGATGAAATGTTTATTTTAAAAGTGTTACTTTTTATAATTTTATGTGTTTTATATAAATTTTTTTCTTATTATTATTTTAAGAAGTCAAAATTATATATATATTGTTTTATGTGAATAGAAATTTAAAATTTTTATTATTTTATATGAAGAGTTCATATATTTACGTCAATATTTTATTTTCAAAAGCATTAAATTTTTAATTAAGAAAATGTGTATTAAATATCTTTATTAAAGGTTGAGTTTTAAATGATAAAATATATCACTTTATATCCTATCTCAATAAAATAAATTTAATAATTTTATGAATTAAAGTTTAAATATATGGATGTTAATTATTATTTTTATTAATAGTCTGTACGGAAACTATTTTTCATGAGTTTTGATTGTATAAACTCTTGCAAGCTATTTCCTAAGAAAGTTAATATTTATATATTTATATAAATATGAATGTATATATGTATTTAATGCATTGTTATTTTTTAAAGCAAAAACATCCAGTAAAAAATATATATATGTATGTATGTATGCATGTATAGTAATCTCAAAATGGTTTTCTAAAAAAATAGTGCTTGGATATTGTAAACATGAAAGGGGAGTGGGGATTGAACCCATTACTAAGGAAAGTGGGTAGTCTTAAACAAACTTCAATGTATGAAATAACCCCATTGTCTTATTTTCAAAATTTTGCATAATATTTTCTGAAAAATCAACTATATTATTTTAATTCATTTTTAAAAGTGTAAGTATTTTCAAAAGAGTATTATAATATTTTCAAAAGCATAAGTATTTTCAAAGGATATAACCATTTTCAAAAGCATAAGTTTTTTAAAAAATCATTATAATGTTTTCAAAGGTGTAATCATTTTGAAATGCATGTTCATAATCATGTTTCAAATGATTTTTAAAGAAGTTTTGAAGAATCTATTATATTTTAGAAAGTGTTTTCAAATTTAGAAAATTTTCAAAGGATTTAAAAAGCTATATTTTTTTCAAAAGTATTTTTAAAAAGGTATTTCACTGTATTTTTAAAATTCCCTTACTGGGAAATTTTAATCACCCCATATTTTATAAAATGTTTTTAGGACCAGTTAGAGATTTCATGGAGTTTAGATTTAATAAAATCGTTAGCACAAGAAAAGTTCAATCCCTGCCTTTTATTCATTATTTTTAACTCTGATAATATTTAAGAGAGAACCTATTCCTAAAAATCCTAGATTGGAAAATATATTCAATGTAAATATATGTATATTTTTTAGTTACTTTTTATAATTAAAATATAAAACATTTTTTATACCAGATCCGAAAGCACGAGTCTGGGTTCACAGTTACAATATCATTTCTTTTTAGTATTTTTTATGTTGAAGGTTATTTTATAGAAAATAATATTCTCATATTTTATTGATCCACATATATTTATTCTCAAATAGTTATTATTGTGGTGGGCATGTTTTATTTCTATTTCCTTCCTTATTGATAAAAGAAACATCAATAAAGTCAATTGTAAGTGATACCATTCTTGTATTTTCTTTTAGATCGAGTATCTTTCTATTCCATATCAATGATCTATAAAATGTTTAAAAAAATGTTATTTTCTAAAAATAAATGATTTCCTAAATCCATTTTTCATGATAATTTACCTTCTTCTAAAATGTATTAAAAAGGAAATTTCATAACATTTTTTAAATGGGTCACTTTTGAATCTCTTTTTCAAAAGTTTTCGAAAAGATTTTTTATTTTTAACATTTTTGATTTAAATGGATTTTCTCACCCTCATGTCAATTACTTTACTTGAAGTTTCATTTATATTTTTACATGGTTTTCTTAAAATCAAATTATTTTAAAAATATTTTTTGAATTTTTAGTTTTTAAAAGTGATTTTGAAAATGAAAAGATTATTTTCCACAAAATTTTAATGATATTTTAATGGTATTTCCATTCATCAACCTCAACAAACCCTATTGTTACTTATGATCCTATAGGGATATTTTTTTAATGATACCATCCTCATTATTTCTCTAGATGGATTATCATTATTTCAAAGATATTTTTATGTATCCCATTTATTTTCCATGGGTTAATCATGTTTCAAAGAGATTTTCATGGAACTTGTTTATTTTCCATGGGTTAATAAATTTATGAAAGGAATAATGTTTTTTTCAATGATTTTATATTGAAATGAATTCATTATGTTCTTTATTCACGATAAAGTTCTTGGAAACTATTTATAATGATAGGTGGTTCCATTATAAACCAAGGATGGGTGGTTCCATTATAAACCAAGGACAGGTGGTTCTATTATAAACCATGGACAAGTGGTTACATTATTAACCAAGGAAAAATGTTTCCATGATAAAAAAAGGATGGGTGGGCCTGTTATAACCCTCCAATGTATTGGGTACCCCAAATATGGAAATCATCCATATTGGTTATTCCATTTGAATGAAGTGATGTGAAGATAATATTCCAAGATATAAATAATTTTTATCTTTGATTTATATTGGTTTATAGTATTTTTTATGATTATGATTGATATTACATGGATAATGATAATTGATTTGGATGACTATTTCCTTTCTTAAAGCCTTATTCCATATTTTCATGTTTGATGATCCAGGTATCGATGGGTATGAATATTCATATGTTATATTCATAAACGTCGATTATATCATCATACCATTATGCTCTTATTATGATCATTGAAGAAATTCAATTGTTAACACTTATGTTTACCATTATTGAGCATTTGATCTAACCCTTATGTTTAATTTTACCTAGTATATAAAGAATGAGGCTGAATAAATTTTGTCTAGAAGGAATTTCATATGGATGATGATGATGACTTAATGTGAAATTTAAAAATTTGGGTTAAGGGGGAGAAATTATAAATTATATAAATGGGTATTATTTATGTAAGATTTTTTTACTAATTCTATAAAACTATAAACCTAAAAATTCCTTGAGAATGTAAGTGATATAATATTTCCTTTTGATTTTTTAAGATTTGGATTGTTAAATTTGGGTCACCTTTATCGGTATCAAAGATAGAAATGTAAAGTTTATGTTTTTAAGCACCAGATCTGAGAGGGTGGATTTTGGGATATTATAGGTATCCTCATGAGTCTTTAATTATCGTGATGCATAATTAATTACCTTATAATTATATATGAAAATTGTTCTCAAACCCTTCAAATAAGTATCACTATATATCACAAACCCTTTTTCATTGTTGGGTAGTGTAAACATAGGCATAGTGACCAATCTATTATTAATCCCCCTAAATAACTCCTCATATTCCATTATCTAGAAGAACTTCACTCCCTCTCAAGTAAAATTGGTTAGAAGATTGTATAATCAAGATAAATTTCTCAAAAAACATTGGTAGTATCTAGATAATCCATGAAAAATTCATATCTTAGTCACAAAGGTTGGTCTCAGTCATTTTTAAATTGCATCTATCTTTAATGTGTCCACAGATATACCCTTTATGGTGATAACATGGCCTATAAAGGATAATATTTATAAAAAAACTAACACTTTTTGAACTTGGTGTATAATTTATCCTTTCATAAGGTCCTTAGAAAGAATCCAAAATTCTCTTGATGTTCTTCATTACTCTTAAAATATAAGAGAATTTTATCAATAAAGACTATTGTAAATTTGACAAGGTAATCTCTAAAGACACTATTCATTAAATCCAGAAAGGTTGCAGGAGAATTTGTAATCCCAAATGGAATCACTATAAATTCATAGTGTCCATACCCTGTATGAAAAGCTGTTTTCTGTATATCTTCTCTTCTAACCATTAATTGATGATATCCAGATCAAAGGTCAATCTTTGGGAAATATTGACCTCCTCATAGTTGACCAAACAGATCATCAATATTAGGAATATGATATTTTTTCTTGATCATGATCTTTTTAAGTTCAAGGTAGTCATTTTAGAGGCACATTCATCCATAATTATTCTTAACAAAAATCATTGGTTCATCCCAAGTCGAAGCACTCAGGCGTACAAAGCCCTTATCCAGATTCTCTTATAGTTTCTTCTTTAATTATTCTAACTCAATTTGGTCCATTATATAAGTACTCTTTGAGATAATAATAGATCCAAGCATGATCTATATTGAAAAATCAAACTCACTCTCTAGGTGAAGGCCAAGTAGTTCATCTATAAATACATCAGTATACTCCCATTTAATAAGAATGTCATTAAATGTTACTTTATCCTAGATAATTTGAGCCAAGAGTCCCTCATTCCTAGGTATCTAACCCATATTATAGAATTTTCTTTTAAATAGAGATCATAATCATCCTTGAATTTATATTTGATCATAGGATGAACGATTATATGAAATAAGATCTTCTTATCCTGACAATTTATATGTGCTATATGTAGGAATATATAATCTTTACAAAAATCACATCAAATTCAACCAAGGGAAGAATAACTAGAACCATATAGAATATATCACCACAAAATTCTATCAGAAAAGAGTTATATATCTTATATGATATCTTCATCCCACTAGGGGTTTTGAAAAATAGTTCATTACCCATGGTTTGAGGTGGTAAATAAAAATTCTTAGCATAATTGTGTGATATAAAAGAATATGAAGATCCAAAATAAAATTTGGGATTTCTTGATCTATAATGAATAATGAGTGCAACTTTAAAAACTTAATTGTCATGATCCACCGTAGAATTATGATATCATATTCTCTCCCTTTATATCTTGGTTAAGGGGGGTTTTTGAGGCCTATTCTCTTCATTATCTCTGGGGTTAGGGTAGTAATTTTCATAATTCCAAAACTATTTTCAATTGAATAATTGAAGTATGGGTGGAACATTATTTAGAGACTTATTCCCATTTGTTGTGTTAAAAAAACTTTTGTCACAACTTTGATAGTTTTGTGCAATATTACCTACCATACAACACTTAAAACACTTACCATATCCCTTGAGGTAGTTTCCTGGGTGCTTTCTCCCACATTAATGAAACATAGGTTGTTGAAATTTCTTTCCCCTACACGCCTTTTCATTAGATACTCCATGATAAACCACCTTTATTTTTTTATCCATGAGATAAAGACAATCCCCAATTTCCCTCTCCACCTTTATCACACATCAAAACAACTCTTCATAGCCTCTAAAGTCTCTTTTGGATAATTCCATTGAAAGAAATGGTTTTAATACTTTGAAAAAATGTTCAATATTTATTTCATATTAGGATATATAACCATAGGAATACCTTGTGATCTTTTTGAGGTTGACTTTATAACTATCAAAAAAATTCATCCTTATTTTGTTTTATCTCAATAAATTTTAGCTTTCTCTTTGGGTGAAGAGTTCACGGAATGTGTTTGATGAAGAATAATTTCTTGAAATCCAACCATTCCATATATTCTAATTCCTCCTTTTCCATTGTATTCTTAATGAGACTCCATAATTGGTCATCCTCCCATTATATATGATAAACATCCAAAATATGGAAGGTTAGGCCTTATTGCATAAAACTACTGAAGTGTGTGAAGAGGTTGAATAAAAAAAAAGAAGAGAATAAGGCTATGAACAATTTTCCAAACACACTTCGATTCTTCAAGTTAATAGAGTTTTTTAAATATTCATATAAACACCATAAACCGATATCTATTTAAGAGAATAAGAATCAATAATATCCTAAACAAATAGTGCAAGGGAGACCATATTCTATCACTACTACTAAGGTGGTTCATGATAATGAAGTGGTGTAAGGAACAATCATTATTCACTATAGATCTGCAAATTACTTATTTGATTCAAGTTATTCACATTATTTTATATCACAAAATTTTTCTAATAATGTTGATTTACCAACTCAAACCATATCTAATGAAATATTTTTTAAAACCCATGGAAATACGATGATATTATATAAGTTATACAGATTTTATCTGATATAATTTTAGGGGAAGATACTCCTTATTTATCTAGTTCTTCTCCACTCGGTTGAATTTGATGTGATTTTGGGTAAGGATTGGTTATCCCTACATGGAGAACATATCAATTTTTGAGATAAGGATATATTATTTCATTTCCCCAACTATCTTGTGATCAAATATTGATTCAAGGATGATTATGACCCCTTTAGAATAAAATTATTTAATATGAGTTATGATAACTAGTAATGAGGGACTCATGGCTCAAATAATTAGTGATTAAGTAGAAATAAATGATATTCCTATTGTACGAGAGTGTATTGATGTATTTACAGATAAACTTGGCTTTCCCTGAGAGTGTGAGGTTGATTTCTCAATTGATCTCAGATATGTGTCTATTCCTATCTCAAATATTCCTTATAGACCACATTAAGTTGGAAGAATTAAATAAGGAACTATAAGGTAATATGGGTAAAGGATTTTTGTTCTCGAGTTCTTCACCTTGAGCTGCACCAATGATTTTTGTTAAGAATAAGGATGGATCAGTGCACCTATACATTGAATATCATGAACATAACAAGATCACAATCAAGAATAAGTATCATATTCCCCATATTGATGATCTATTTTATCAACTATTGGGACCTCAACATTTCCCAAAGATTGAACTTTGATTCATATATCATAAATTTAGTGTAAGGATAGAATATATACCCAAGAAAAATTTCCACACAAGGTATAAACACTATGATTTTATAGTGATTCCATTTAGTCTTACAAATTCACCTGATATATTTATGGAATTTATCAATATATCCTTTAGATATTACATTAAAAAATTTGTGGTAGTAATTATTAATGACATTCTCATATATTTTAAGAGAAAAAAGAACATTAAGGGAATTTGGGATTTCTGCTAAGGAACTTAAGAAAGGAGAAATTATATTCCAAGTTCTTAAAGTGTGAAGTTTGGTTGCAAAGACTATCCTTCTTAAGTCATGTTATCACCAACAAGGCTATATATGTGGATGAATTAGAGATAAATATAATTAAAAAATGGTTGATACTAACCATTGCGATTGAGATATAAAGTTTTCATAGATTATATGGATACCAATAGCATTTTTAGAGAAACTTCTCATGATTATTTAATCCACTAAACCAAGTTGATAGGAAATGAAGTGAAGTTTACCATGGAAAATGAAACGTGAGGAAAGCTTCAGGGAGATTTAAAATAGGCATGTGATTTCACAACCCTATAGTGGAAAAGTGTTTTTGATATGTAATTATGGATATTTAAATGGATTGGGATTCATTCTTATATATAATGAGATGATAATTTCTTATGCATCATAAAAATTAAGGATTCATGAGAAAAACTATCCAAATCATTATCTAAAGCTGGTGGTAGTATTCTTTACATTGAAATTTGTTAGTATCATCTCTATTATGAGAAGTGTGATATTTATACCAATTATAATATCCTAAAGTATACATTGACACTAAAATAGATGAACATGTTCCAAAGGACATGGTTAAAACTAATCAAGGACTATGATTGATCAATACATTACCACCTTAGGAAGGAAAAAAAGGTAGTTGATGCCCTAAGTAAAAAAGAATCATTCTATATCATCCATGATGAGGATTAAAAATGATTCAGTACTCCTAGATTTATAATGGATGAATCATGAAATCATAAGGGATGAAATAACATTATATATTTCCCAAATGATTTATCAACCACCAATTCATGAGAAAATAATATAATACTAGAAATATTATGAACAAATATAGAAATAGGTGGTGAGTATTACAAATTTTATCCTTGATAAAGACAAATTGATAAGGTTTGGAACCCAGATATGTGTCCTATCAAAACCAGAACTAAAGTAGGAAGTTTTTTATGATGCTCATAGATCATCCTTATGTATCAATAAAGTCAGTATGAGTTTGTATATATATCTAAAACAAAAGTTATGGTAGGATAACATGAAGAAGGAAATTATATATTACATATCTAAATGATTATTATTCCAAAAATTTAAGGCTAAATGGTAAAAGTATAATGGTATATTGAAACCATTACCCTTACCAGTATAGAAATGGGAAAACATTTCTATGGATTTTGTTGTGGGACTCACCAAAACATCTAGGGGTCATAATTCTATTTAAGTTTTTTTTATTTACTTACAAATTCAAAACATTTTATCACTATAAAAGAAGATTTATCTCTTGAACAACTCTCTAAGATATACATAAGAGAAGTGAAAATACAATATGGGGTACCACTCTTAATTGTATCCGATTGAGATCCAAAGATTACATAATGATTTAAAAAAAGTATTTATAAGGAATTGGAGATAGAGTTGAGTTTCAAAACTACTTAACACCCTCAGATAGATGGCCATTCTGAGAGGACTATCAAAACTCTAGAGGATATACTGAGATCTTGTTTGATAAAATTACAAGGATGTTGGGATCAATAATTTCTCTTGGTAGAGTTATTATATAACAACAATTTCCATTTTAGAATTTAGATGATATCATATGAGAATTTTTATAGGAATAGATATATAGATTCAACATGCTATGATGATGTTATATAGAGGAAGTTTATAGGTCCGAAACTTATAAATAAATGACAGAGAAGGTTTAAACCATTCAATAACATATACAAGAAGTAAAAATTAGACAAAAGAGCTATTTAGATAATTATTGATGAGATATAGAGTTTGAAGTTGGAGACAAGTAATTCCTTTAAATATCTCCATGGAAGTGGGTTATGAGATTTGGTAAGAAATGAAAGATGAACCCTAGGTACATCAGCCACTTCAAGATCCTTGATCGTGTTGGGACAATAGATCATCACTTATCACAACCTCATGAGCTCTCCCAAGTACATGATGTATTACATGTATCATTTTGAGAAAGAAAATACTATAACCATCACATGTACTAAATTTAGAAGCTATTAAACTAGAAAATTATATCTCATATAAGGAACAACCAATATAAATTCTGGATCAAAGATCCTTTCCATCCAGTAAGAAAACAAAATAACATCGATCGTGAGAGTGTGTATAATAGTGTATCCATAAAAGGATGTGATTTTTCCATCCACAATTTTAAAGGATATTATTAAAGACTGATTTGATGAATAAATTGAGTTTTTATGTCTAAAATAAAATTCTGAAATTATCATTTGTTTTATACTATCATTTCATCCATTCATTGGGAAATTCGATTTTTAGTCGTGCTTATGTGCAAACTATCACCCCCACAAACAACAAATTTTATTTTTTATAAAAAATAATCTTTTATGTCTCTAAGAATGATTTTAATGAAGATATATTATACTTATGACATTTTAAATATTTTTTAAAAGTTATATAATCATTATATAATAATGTTCTCTTTCTCATTCAATGATTATACCATACTCTTGTTATGGTTGTTTTTACAACCTACATGAGTGATGTTGAAATGTTTATGTTGTGGATTATTAAGGAATATTATATTATGGAAATAAATGTAATAAGAATTTATTCAATATGTAAAAATTATTCCATAGGAATAATATCAATATCTAATGATGTTATTAATATATCACCTTTTATTCATTAAACTCACCAAAACGAGCTCATCTTCATTTTCATTATCAAAAAAAGTTACCAAAACAGTTAATGAATAAAATTATAAAATTATAAATTATTTTAAAAAAGTTATTCCAGTACCTAGTATGATATAATAATTTTTAAATTTGAGTGAATATTTAAGAAGAAAATTTCCATTATAAAAATAGTCCAAAACGATAAATATTTCTAACACATGATTATTGAAATAGATGATAAAAAACTAATATAATTTTATTAACTATTATTAAAATAGTTTTATAAAAGATATAATAATAAATAAGGTTATTAAATAGGTGATTAATATATTTATTTGTTTGATATTTAATGTTAGACCATGTTTGACTAAGCAGGAGTAAAGATGAGGGGTTTTCGAGACTCAAATACTTTCCTTGGGCCGTAATTGATTATATCAGTCTAAATTTTTTTCAAGTATGATAATATATAACATATTATATTATTATGTTTTATTTAAACCTTATATATAATTATCATTATATTTCCCTTTATTTTAAAACCAAGGAATCTATGTCCTTTTAAAATGTGGGTTTTCAATAAAGGTGTTTCAAATATTTCAAAGGCTTTTCGTTTTGATGATAATATATTCTTCCCTTATAAATAAAATTATGATATATGATTTATTTATTTTTAATTTATATTTATTGTATTTTTTTCAAAGAATTTTTTTAACACATTTCCTCTTAATGTTTCAATTTTTTTGGAATGTGACTCAAAAATCATGTTTTTTAAGATGATATTAAGAAACATTTTTTGAATAAAAATTATTTTCGTGATTTCTCTTTAATTTTCAAGGTATTTTTCTAAAATAAATTAATGGTACATAAATCACATGATATATGACCTTTTTGGGTGAACATGTTTTTGGTATCGAATAATCTTTTTTTATGTGATACCATTTGAAAATGATATGAACCACATTTTTCTTCCCATGGGTTAAAATATAATAAGATGAATGATTTAATTTTAAATGGAACTAATATGTTTGGATGATGATGAGTGGGGTACTATATCACTTTCCAATTCATTGGTTTTGATTTTATATCTCATGAGATAATTATGCATGAACATACATGGATTTTCTTATAAAACTAAATGGTAGGCATACTTGGATTAGTTCAAAAAATTAAAGGATGACATAATTGGATTTTTTCACAATATTTTCCTAAACTTGTATTTAAAACGCTACATTAAAATGTTCCTTATTTTAAAACTATTCCAAATTTTTATGATATCACATTTTTTAAATATGTGATACTTTTATGTATTTATTTCATGTTTGTTATATATTTTTAAGACATGTTTTTGATGACCTTTATTTAGCCTTATGTTATATTTCCATGATAAATAATGATAAATCAGGTTTTTTTTTAACTTGTTATATCATGATATTTTTTCTAATATTACTCCCTTACTCATGTTTTCCATCATATTTGAGATCTAACAATTATGACTAGTTGATATGTTTCCCTTACAAAACATTCAAGCTCACCAATTCTTATATTTCTAATCCCCTGGATATGAAGATGATTATGACATATGGGATGTCTAAAAGAAGGCATATAGGAGAATGGTTATAGGTAAATGTTAATAAGTGTTTTAAAAATAACATGTTTATGTATCTAGTCTCCAAGACACTAAAACTTTTGGTCCTTGGTTTTTGTGGATTTTTGTATAATGTTGTAATTAAACCACGAAATCAATGTATTATTTATGAATGTCTATCTTCGTTCAACATATTTTTGAAATATTTTATATAAAATTATATATTATATATTATAATAAATCATTTAAAAAATACTCCATTGAATTTATAATCCCATGATCAACATTTTAAAAATTTATTCATCATTTTAAAGAAAACTAATTTTTGAATATTTTGTTTAATTAATTATAACATGATGAAATAAAGTTTTTACTTTATTTTATTGTTAAATAAATAATATTATAATTATAATAATTATTTTAATTTAATTGTAATCAATGTAATTGATAATTTTATATTATTCATAAATCATTGTTCATAAAAATAATATTTTTCAAAAAATGAGTTTTTTCACATTACATACGCTTGGGTTAAAATTAGTTTACATAAACATTGGTTTTTTATTTGATAAATTATCTTTAATATTTATAATTAGAAGGTTCAAATTAGGTAAAAGGATATGATTTTATTTTTTTCATTAATGTTAATTACTAAGTTTAAAGATTAATTACCTAGGTAAAAGTTAACTAGGGTAAAATGTTAAAAGTAAAAAAAGATGTAAGTAACTCTTAACTTGTATCAAAATGAATAGATAAAAATATTTTTAACCTTAGATTTTTCTAAAACCCCTGTTTGTCCACTTTTGATCCCTTGAACCTTGAATAGTGTCTTGAAATTATTAAACAATGGTGTGTATTTCTAAAAGTTCCATTTTCTCCTCTTATAAATGGGTACCACTTCCACACTTAAATGATAAAATTAACCTTAGAATTAATCCATGAAACTATACCATTTTTATCCACTTATAATTCTCCCTTACCTACATAAGTTTTTGTCCACCTTAAGTTTTCTTAATGCCTTAAATTCTAAGGATCTTTCTAATAGAAAACCTAGGATTCCAATATGAGTATTACCTTCTATTAGTATTTCATTCAATTTTCATCCTCCCAAAAATAATTTATAACCTCATTAATATATTGAAATAAATACCATTACAATAATTAAACATCATTATATTAAGTAGACAACAAATATTTAATCCTTCTTATCCACTTATAAAACAAAATAACATTGATTATGGGAACATGTAGATTACCACCTCCATAATGAAATGAGGTTTTTTTTGATAATCACCTATAAAGGATGGTATCAAGGATATATTTTATGAATAGAAAGTTTTAATATGTAAATACCTCAACCCTAGTATCCTATAGCTGATGGTTACTTTAGTACATTGAAACCAGATACAAGGAATAATATCTCGAAGGATAGAATAGTTTAATAGTCTTAGTAAATGAGACACATAATGGAGTCTTGAATTATATTTGAAAACATAAATTACAAAATAAATAAAGAAAATTTTCTACATCCTTGAACACATTTAAATATTCTATCTACATTTCCTGGGTAAAATAAAAAAATACAGGTGAGATCAGATGCTCAATAAGGCTTACAAACAATGGATGATATCATGAATCAATATGGAATAATCAATATTTAAATGTAAATAATTGAAAACACATGTCATTTAATTAATAACTAGATTAAAAATATTAATATGGTAGAAATAAATGATGATACAATAATTCCATATAAGTAATCACATGATATTGAAGTTAATCAATGGATAATATCAATATAGTAATCTCACAGATAATAATAATTGAATTATCAATGAATAAAATGATTAATATTGGTATTCATGATTTCATACATCATTATATCTATATCATCAATACCTTGATCCAAGATAGTTTAAAAATATGGGTTAAAACCCATTTAATTTGGCCAACTGATTTGTCTCATGAGACTCATTAATGAATCAAAGGTCTACATTATTATGGGGCTCACCCATCACTATATGTCTGAAGCATTCCTCATATATAGAATGATCAATATAATTTATGAAAAATATGACTTATCAATAAATTCCTATATTGAATAAATAATATGGAATATCAACATTTTCCTAGTCAATGAAATAACTTCCATAGTAGAACATCCTATTTAAAAATGGTATATTATTTAGGCAATAATGATATCCATGATATAAATAATATGGATATTTAATAAAAATGTAATTTAAAAGGAAAAAATATCATAAGAAATTTATTTTATCAAGATAATGTCAAAAATCAAAAAATTAATCAAGTGACGAAAGGTGACCATTGATTCATCAAAAATATAGGTTTTTGTAATAAAATCATGTCATTTGGAAGAATAAATGGAATAAAAGTGAAAATTTTAAATAATTTTTCATAAAAAATTTTTCATTGTAAAACCATTGAAAACGTGTAGAATAATATATGTTTCATAAAATGGTTATGGTGATGGGGAATTCCATTATTGTCGTATAGGTTAAAAAGACATCCCTCTTGAATTTCTGTAGAAAACATCCCTTTAAAAAAACATTTGAAAGATTACTTTAAAACCATTTTTTAAATTCAAGTATAACCTAAAATTTCCTTCAAAAAACATTTGTTTAAATAAAAGAAATTTTTTAAAATAATATTGAAAAACATATACATGGAATAAAAATATACCCAATTTAAAAGAGAAATAAACTTCAGTTTTTCTTTTAAACATTACTTTAATTTATTCAAATAATAAAGAGTAGAAAATTTGAAAGAAAATATGGAAACTACTTAAATATCCAGTGGATAAGAAAATTATTATATATTATTAAAGATATATGATAATTTTCTTTCAATAAAAACAAAAGCAATCCCAAAAGTATGTGAGATTATAAAATAGATTCTTACCTCTTGGTAAATATTAAATTGTAACCTCTTGAAATAATAGGCTTGAATTGAAAAATTAATCATCATTAATAAATATTTATTCTTGTTAAATAAATAAAATGTGTATTATATACACCATCTAAAAGTAAATAGGTGCATACTAACAAATATGTTTCAATGGAGAGTAAATTGAGACGAAATCCCTTACCACTTTAGTAACTTTTAAATTTTAAGCCCCATTGAAGAATAAATTAAAATGAAACTTTAAATATCATTATCATAATGAGAATAATTATATAACATTTCAGAGGGTAATTCTATAAATCATATAAAATAAATCTTTTCATAACATTAAAATATACCTCAATGAAAGTAAATTGAGACCGAGTCCCTTACCTCACGTTTTCCTTTAGTTGAGAATGCTTTAAAATCCTAAATAGTAGTGTTAAAAATGTTATTAATTTGTACCAGAACCATATTAATATTTATAATATAACATATGATCTTATTATGATATATTATCACCCATTAATTAATAATATTTCTTTATTACCATTGTTTCAAGTGTTAACTACTTTGTTTTCTCATGCATGTTTTATCACATAAGTTCTGGTTCTTAGGAATAGGATATAGATAAATTATCTCCATAATGATATTAATTCTATAAATATCATATTTATTCATTTGATATATTTTTTAGAACCATAATTGAAATTTGAACATGGAAAATTAATCGCATCGCTTTGCAGAGAAGGTAGGTCGTACACATGAACAAGTGACAATATCATTCCTTTAATAGGTGAAAGGGTAAGTAAGTGAATGATTTATTAATTTTAAAGAAATAATATCATTTAATATTTATCATATATATTCACTATTTCTATCATTATGATTATCCATGAGAGAAAGTTGTGGAAAACAAATTACATCGGTTCACGAGGTGGTAGTCCACAGTAGACACGAGCGATGGATTTATTTATCATTTGATGGAGAAGTAGATTGATAAATATTTTTACATAGATATAATAATATATAATTATATGGTAAATAATGGTGTTACTATATTTTATTTTTTAAGACATAATTTAAAGTGTAAAAATAATAATTAAAAAGAAGAAGCTTAGTGAAGACAATTACCTTCGCTTAGAAGAACATCATTTGGATCTATTATTAAGAAACATAGGGTTGTAAATTTAGAAATAAAATAATATATATAATGTTTCTAAGGATTTTATAGTGATATTTTTTAAGGTTTTTGTTGAGATAAATGGTTTTATAGGTGTGAATAAGTGAGGGGTGGGGATACCCTTTTATGATTGAGGAGGAGTGACATTTTTATAAATACCCAACTACTATTCAATAATGTGAAGTCACTCCCACCCAATGTATAACCAAAATTGATAAATAACAGATTTTAGGGAATATAATTTCATTAAAAACCTCTACTACATAAAAAATAAACATGTTTTAAACATTTTATTCCATTATCCTCCAAGTTTACTTTTACTATTTATTTTTTCAGCACGGTAATTAGTTATTTTAACCTAGGTGATATATCTTTTAAGCATAAAATAAAATGATAATTATTAGATAATTTGGTTCTATTGATTATTAATATTAAAACCCATTTTCAAATAAAAATACCATGTTTTTTAAAAATTAATTTTATCACAAGTGCATGTAACTCACAAAACTCTCTTTTAACCTTAATCTTAGTAAATAAATTTTACTATCTTTACTAATAATTATGATAAAAAATTAAGTTGAAATTATTATATAATATTAATTTTATGATTATAAATATGGAATCTATTTTATTATATTCTATTAAATTAAGTTTTATAATTTAATTTAAATATATACCTTCAAAAATGTGTTGAAAAATGATTTTTCAAGAAACACATTTTTCAAGCATAAAATGATATTACATTAGATATATGACTAATAATCATCATTATATAGATTTAAATTCATAAATTTATATATTTAATATGTAAATATCATTTAAATTATTCATAATTATGTGTAATTTTAATTAATTAAAATGGAGAAACATTATGCACTTAAAAATAGTTTTTAGAAAAATGCGTTTTAAGCCTAAAAATAAAGTTATACCAAAATTAGGTATAAATATGATGAAAATGAAATTAATTATATTAATTATAAATAAAAATTACTTAGTTTAATTTTAAATAAAATTCAAATCATAATAGTACTTTAAAATTACTTAATTTAATAAATGGAAATAACAATATTTGAAAAATCAGTATTTTTCACTATTCACAGAAAAATATTCCTTTTTGAAAAAATATAAAAATTTAACCATAAGATAATTTTGATATGATGAATTCAAAAATGATATCCATTTTATAAAAAAAATTCTAAAATTTCTAGAAATTAATTATAATATTTTCTCACAAAAATCAATAAAAACTATTTTTGAAAAAAACATATTTTTGGAGGATAAAAATAATTTACTAAAAAAATGAGTGATTATTTACTAATAATTTATCAATAATTTTTTATTTATTATGATATATATATATTATAATTTTATTAATCCTATTCATACCCGTCAATTCAACAACTAGGTTATAAGAGTCATATTTAAATAATATATTTTGCAGGTCATTTAAGCTCGGTGTTGTGTGTCGTATATGACATCGAACACAATGTTATTGTTTTAATATCTAGGGGTGCTACAATATACACCAAAAATAATAATATAAAATGATCATTTTTCTTATACAATCATTCTATCTATTCATTGTAAAATGAGATCGTTAATCTGTGTATGTATGGACCGCCACCTCCATGAACAACAAATTTCATTTATTATAAACACCCATATTTGATGGTTCCAAGAAAGGGATTAATGAATATATGTGACACATAAGTCATATGTAATATTCTGTAAAAGTTATATTAAGATTATATAATAACATTATCTTACTTGTTCAATCATTATAACACACTATTGTTTAGGTCATTTTTACCACCTACATGAGTGATGTAGTAAGGTTTATGTCATAGAGGATTAAGGAATGATATATTATGGTAAAAATAATTTATAATAATTTATAATTTTTTTAAATGATTCTATATTCATAATATCAATATCTAATAATGTTATCAATATATTACCTTTTATTCATTAAACTTCTCAAAACGAGATCTTCTTCGTTTTCAACATCGCAAAAGGTCACAAAAACACTTAAGAAATGAAATTAAAAAATTATAAATTTTTTGAAAACATATATTATAGTGCCAAGTATTATCTATGAATGATGAAATTTAAGATAATTATTAAGAAAAATACCTCCATTATAAAACTAGTTCAAAACAGTCATGATTTATTACACCTGATTTTGAAAATGGATAATAACTAACTACTATAAATTTATTGAATATTTATAAAGGTTTTTTTATAAAAGGTTATAGAAATGAATAATTTTATGAAATAAGTTATTAAGATAGTTATTTTTTTGATACAGGAGGTTAGAGTTCCTTTGACTAAGTGACAGTAAAGGTAAGGGGTTTTCATGACTCAAATCCTTCCTTAGGGTCATAATCACTTCTCTTTTTCTAAAAAAATTTATAATATAATTTTATATTACCTCTGATAATTTAATTTTTTATTCCACCCTATTTTTAGTAAAAATATAATTTCACACCAAATTATTCCTTCTTGATGAATCTATTGTTTTTTGGAAATGAAATTATGTTGAGAATAATTCTCATCCCTTTTAATATATTTTCCTCTATATCCAAATTTTTACTTTACAGTTTTATAATTTAACTCATGAGAAGTAAAATTATTTTTTCTCTAATTAACCTTATATTCCCCTTTATTTTAAAACTAAGGTGTCTATATCCTTTTAACGATGCGAGTTTTCAATAAAGGTGTTTTCAAATATTTCAAATTTATTTTCCTTTCAATGATCATATATTCTTTCCTATACATTACATTTTAACAAATGATTTATTTATTTTCAATGTATATTTATTAGAATTTATTTTCAAATAAATATTGTAAGATTTTCTCTCTTAATTAAAAAAATGGGTTTTAGAGAGTGACTTGAAAATAAAGTATTTTAAAGATGATATTACAAAACATGTTTTTAGAAAAATCATTTTTGTGATTTCTCATTTTCAAAGGATTCTTCTCCAATAATGAAATGGTTCATAAATAACCCGATATAGGATCTTTTGGGGTGATCCTATTTTGGTATCAAATGATCTTATTTATTTTATGTGAAACCATTTGTAAAAGTTATTAAACCCATTTTTATTTCAATAATCTTTTTATAATAAGATGAATGATTTGATTTTAAGTGTCACTCATATTTAAGGATGATGATGGATGGGGTTCTATATCAATCTCCAATACATTGGTTATGGTTTAATATCTCATGACATAAAGATACGTGGATATACTTATATTTTTTCACAAAAACTAAATGGTAGACATACATTGATTTGTTTACAAAATTATATGTTAGATATACTTAGATTTGTTCACAATTTTTTCCTATGATTATGTTTGTACCACTACTTCTCCAAAATATGCCTTATTGTCAAAATATGGATTTTTTTGATATTAAATGTTCTAAAGATATCCCTCTTTCTTATGCATTTATTTTATTCTTGTTAGATGTTTCTAATATTTATTTCTAATGTCCTTTATTTATAATTATATTCATATGATGTCATACTTAATGATTAATAATTTTTTATCACCTATAATCTCAACATATTTTTATATGATATTACTACCTTACTCGTGTTTTCCTTTACATTTTAGATTTAACCATTATGAATAGTTTATATGTTTCCATTACTGAGCATTAATGATCACCCTTGATTATGTTTTCATTACCTTGGTTATGAAAATGTTCATTTCATATGAGATTTTTATAAGAGGGTATAGAGGATAATGGTTATGGAGAAATGTTCATAAGTGCTATAAAATTGGATGTTTATGTAGCTATTATTTAAGACACTAAAACTTTCATTACTTGGTTTGTGTGACTGTTTATGTAGTTTAGTAATTAAACCATGAAATTAGTATATTATTTATTTATTTTTTTCTTGGGTCACCATAGTTGGTATTAAAGGGAAGGTATAGTAATTTTGGGGATTAATTTATATAAATTTAGTGAGATCTCTAGGAACAGGTCAAAGTATTGGATGTCATTTTCTTGACCTGACTCACCTGGGTCCAACCCATGACTACAACAAGACCACCTCCAATAGGCCAAGGGCCAGAGAATAGTGGAAAGTAGATATATCGTACAAATGGGAGGCACTATCCTAAAGTAACTCTACAAACACACACGTCTCTAATCCCACACAAGACTGAAATGTAAAAAAAACTTAAACCAATGAATTCATACATCTAAGATTCATAATTATAGTACTACAATAAGGTACTAAAAGTGAAAAAAATGTCTAAATATAATCCCAACCAAAAACTATAAAGATTTCAATATGCTTCAAGGGATAAAACTATGATCAATTGAAAAATATTAGAAAAAACCCAAGTCTATCAAGATCATGCTATGCTTCACCTACTCCTTGTCCTCCAAAGACACTGTCAAAAGGGTTTTCATCTACATAAGACATGATACGTGTAGACAGATCCCATAATGGGGTGAGTATAAAAATACCCAGTAGTATACCCCCCAAAAACTAAACACTAAGAATCAAGAATATTCATATCATAATAGTAATAAAATACTAAATTGAAATAAGGAAAATCCATATATACTAAGGAAGGACACTGCGTTAGCGTGCAGTCACAACCAACTGCTAGCTATAGGATTATACTCTAAAAAATTATCTTTCTAGGATAATCCACTCCAGGAGAAACGCTACCTCTGGAGAAACTCATACAAGAGGTCAAGATCAATAGTCTCAAAGTCCTTGATACTTAGATAGAGAGTCATGACTAGGACAACTATAGAACACCATGAACAAAATATAGACCATCCTACTATATTGGGGAACATATACCAATGATACTACAAACCCTACCAATATGACCTACTAGATGGAGGATCAAATACATTCTCAAGGAGGTCACACTAAGAAAAAGGACCAAGTGGAAAACCACTCAACTAACACTAGTCTGGACTTAAGCAATGAAGAGCACAAATCTATCTCTAAAGGAGTAAATGATGTGTAAGTAGAGTACACAACATGAATCACTCAACATGGATCTTCTTCACAGAGAATATAATCTCCATATTTACAGTGTTTAGTAATAGTACAATATATGTAGATATCACTCAACCCCTTTCCTATGTCATCTAGTCGTGCCCGTGTATCAACCCATATACCCCTAGCTATGCTTATGTACACCTTTCTATGTCAGTGTCCCAGTAAATAGCATGTCTGTGCCTGTATACTCTTATCCATGTCTATGCACCCACTGAGGTACACACCGAGTCATCATGGAAGGGCCACATTGCATGTGACTGGGTCACATGACATGTGGCATTTAACTCTCTTTGGAAAACCTAGCACCACAGCTAGGGGGTCACACATAGCATGTAATCCCAAAATACACACCCTATATATCAGGATTTTCTAGAACCCCTGGTTCCTCTTTTTCACCATCCACCGTGTCAGTGGAGCCACTTTCCATGCTGTAAATTATAGATCCAGGGTTATTTGAGACTTTACCTTATCACTAGTTGGGTTCTAGGTTTAGATCTACTCAGAAAACACCTACGCCGAGCCATCCATCACCGTACATAAAATCTAGGATTAACAAGAACCAAAAAATCTATCTGATCCACCTCCAATCATCCTCCACCTTCATCGTACCTTAATCTCACCCTCAATAATGAACCTCACCAGTGATATTGATATGTTTCATTCAAGAATGAACACATAATGATAGAATACTGGGTATTCATTGAACCACATGCCAAAAAATGCTTTCGATGAACGTGAAAAGAAATGATTGATAAAACCATAATCCATAAAAATGAGAGGAACAAACACCAAGCTTTTTTCATTTGGTCTAGATCCATTTTTATATAAAATAGATAGATGAAGAAGATAATCAACATTATTTACCAATGTAAATCCATCAATTAAATCTACCATCGATGCGCGAATCAATTCTATTCGTGGAATTGATCTGCATTCAGCTGATATAAATAAAAGGGATGGAAATATTAAAAAACTTATACCTAGAGTTTTGATCAATAATTCATGAATAATGGTTCTGCATTACTATCATTGATGAGATCCATGAACTACGTTGGTGTAATGATCCACAATCTTGATCCAATTCAGCGTCGTCTACCAAGAACACTCTCCAGAATTTCTCTAGGTCTCCAGTGTTCAGCGGCCAACCTTGAGACAAAAAAATCACTACAAAATATTTCACTTTTTCTAATAGGGACATACCATTTGGTAAAAGTTCATTTTCTGTTTGTAAAACATTTAACCAACGTATATTTCCTTATCACTAAACTATTGGTAAAAACTATGTCACTAAATGTTTTTACGTCAGATAAAATTGTTCTATTGTAATTTTAATAATACCAAAAGATAATATATATGTTGGTTAAAGTGTTATCAAAATGTTCTAGTGAAAAATTTATATGTTGGTAATAATATTACCAATATATAATATTTTTTTTATAAATTACATTTAAATAAAAATTATAAATTTTTATTTCCAGTAAAATTTCATATTATATTTATTAATTTCTCATATATAATACATATGTTTTAATTATAAAATTGAATATGATTTAAAGACTTGTTCAAAATAAGACAAGAATTAATTATAATAATAATGAAATTCATCACAAACATAACTTCTTGGATCTCCACCAGGATTGTTCCACAATTCTTGACAACCCTACCCCCACTGGAGCCCCCTCAAATAGGATCAACCACAGCAACATCTCCAACCCAATATCATCAACGAATCCAGCACGAGCATCTACAGCCCATACATGTCATCTATAACCCTATCCCATCCATTCTAGCTCTAGCCCCATCCATGATAGCTCTAGTCTATTCTAGCTCATCTACCTCTAGCCCCATCCATGCCACCTCTAGCTCCAGCCCATCCATGCCAGCTCCAGTCTATGCCATCTCCAGTCTATGCCCCATCTAGGAAAACTATAGTCTATTCACAAATATATAACCAAAAAACTCATATGGAATTGAGGGAGGTACACAAAGAAGTGACAGAAATATTATTACATGGTAGGGGTAAAGGTAGTACCTGTATGACAATGAATAAACATTTGTGTTGAACTTCTTGAATTTGTGTTTAACTTCATTTTGACTTTCAACAGATGTAGTACCTGGAAAAAAATAAATAAACATTCAAATACAACCTTTTATTTAGAAAAAATATATACTTGGAATTAGGTTTGAAATAATAACTTGCAAAGTACCCATGATATCCGATTTTTCTAGCTAGTGGACCTAACAATATCAACAACCAGCCTTCCAACAATCATCTAAAAGAACATGACACCAAATCTATACACATATGATTTGGTAGTCAACTGGGCATCCCATGAATACTTAGGAGCACAATATACATAGTTCCCCATCAATAAAATTATTGAACATGTTTCATGGGAAGATATTGGAGTTTTCCACTGAGATTATAGGGATCTAAATTTAATTCCCCTCTACTATATTTATAATGAACAACCTCTTTTATACCCCCTAAGGGGGAACTTCCTCTTTTGATACTTTTTCTCTTATAACCTATTAGTTTGGAGGTTATTTTAATTTCTCAGTTTCATTCTATCCTATGGATTTATCTTCTTCTAATTTCCATACTAATTCCATCAACCAAATTGATTAATGATTAAAAGAAAGGATTTTTAAAGGAACGTGCACAAGCATGTGACTACATCAAAATAGTGAATATATTAATAATAGGAAAAACACATCTGAATATCAAACCATGTTCCAAATCCACCTCTATAAAACAATTAATGACATTTAAAAAAACTAACATTTCATGGGTTGATGAGGACGCAGCTTACCAGTCATATTCTATAAGATACATGGGCTACCCTCCCTCAAATAAAATGACAAGTACCCGTACACCTTTCCATTGGTGAAAATTCTATATTTCACAAATAGTACATAGATTCTAGATTTCATACACACTAAGAAAAACACCTGGATTCTACTTAGATTACACACACGGGTGAGGCATAGATTTCATAAATGAAGGACACATCAATATATTGTTAGTGAGAACACTAAAATAGATGCCATATTTCAAAACAAGGCATTATAAAGAGGTGAGAGAAATTAAGATGTTAGAGAGAACACTAAAATATTAACGAGGCTTCAATATATTACCTTAAACATGTGACCCTAACTACTCCAAAAAAATGATGAACAACTATTGATGAAGTAACACCTTATGGATATTCATGATAAAAATTATCAAGGCATCAATAGAATACTACATTTCCAGGTCAAATTTTTTGAAAACTTTATTCTTTTCATCCACAAGAGCTAAATGAATCTGCAAGTGAAAACACAAGTAAAAAATGACATCATTCTTATATTATTACCATCATCAGGCACATTGAAAATATGTTTAATAAAAAAAATCAATTTTTATCATGTTAAGACATTTATCCTTATAATTTTGTTGGTGAATTTAGAATTGAATTCAAATTGATTTGTCCCTTTTTATGTTGTTGGTGTGTCTATACAAAGGCTTTGTTTGAGATAGCAATCTGATACTAGTTTACTAAAAATGGAGGATAAGGTCATTTTATTGGATTTCTAGCATATAACATTCAACTTAAGGTTGATAATGACCATAACTCTAAAGAGGATTGATTACATCTACATGGAAGAGGAATTGGGAAAAAAATCTTATCTCGGATGAACCACATCAACAAGAATATCCCGATCCTCTTCCATAATGAAAAGCTGGTCTAAAAAGACAATGAATATTCTACTATCATTATTCTTTCTAATTTGGTGTGATCATAATTCATAAGTCTATTATTCACTGCTATTAATAGAATCATCTCTATAAAGGAAAGAACATACAATACCTACCTAGCTTCATATGGCAGTTATCAACCTGAATTGGAAATAATTTTCAAATTTGGAAACTGGAGAAACAATATCACTAAGAGGAAAAATGTTACAATCACTGTTATAAATCAAAATCAATTTCATTAATACCGTAAAAATGTTTTAAAGATCCATTTCTTTGTCTAGAAGGGAAATACATAGCAATACTGAATGCAAATTCCTAAGGATATTCAAAGATGAGTTCTGGATAGTTTAAATATAGATCCTACAATAGAGATTTACATGTTCAGTACTAGAAGAGGGGTTGAAAAAAGAACCAATCACATGACTAGAGAAAACTCACATCTAAACCAAAATAGCCCATCATACTCAGCCTTTTCAACCTTCCATGTTTGATTATCATCTTTAGATAAATAACATATCATTTTCTAGTGGGAGTTTCATTTAATTTTTAAATATATTTTTTTAGAGATTGGGGTTTGGGAATTGGAACCAGATATAGACAATAGAAAAATCATTATTTCAAAAAGTAGCGACTGAGTTGTGGAAAATTGAAGAGCATTCAATCTTATTTTAGGGAAGAGAGCAAGGAATGCTCTTGAAATAATTTCAGAGAACAAGATGCAGATCATACCAATACCACTGTCACTGATGCTAGACCCACTAGGATCAAGAAATTACAAAAATGTATATCTTGAAGCAATGAAAAAAATAGATTCATCAGTGATTTATGATCCAAGAATCAATAGGAGCATCTATAAAATCCAGAAGTTATAATCCACTAGATAAAGTAGAAAACCACGAGATAAAGAGACTAAAGCAAAATTTATTTTCATTGATGTTGGGAAACTCCTTCCCAGATCATCAGTATTAAAATTTTATAAAATACAAATTATATAAAGAGAGTTACCTCAAATTAGAGAAGTTGATGGATATCTTTGATAAGGAGTAAGTGTTCAAAATAAAAATCATAGAAAGTCTATAAGAACACAAGTTAAAATCCATGATATTACCACATGATACCATCTTAAGTCCTGACAAACACTGTTTATCAGTAAAAAATTGGCCCAATTAACCCTGGTTATTCAATTTAAATTAAATGGCATGGTTCCAATTATGTTTTATGTGTGAGCATTTGGTAAAGAAACTATCTGTCACCCCTTATGTTGTGAGAAAATAAAAATCTGGGGAATTTTTTTGAATAATATAGAAGAATACATACCTGGTTTTATTGGTTCAAAATGTACAATTGAAATAGAACCACACCAGGACATGGGGTGATGATCATTGAGAAGGGACAACAGAGGTTGATCTAGGAGAGGAATTGGTAGGGACACTGGCATGTGGGGAGAGGTGCGGTCGATCGAGGAGGCATAGAGGCTTAGAAGTGGTGGGGGAGGCAGACAATCGGGGAGGCATGGAGGCTGAGTGGTGGAGATCAATTGGGGAGGTGTGGAGGCTGAGTGGTGATAGGGGAGATGGCTGATCGGGGAGGCATGAAGGTTGAGTGGTGGTGGGTGAGGCGGTCGATCAAGGAGGTGCAGAGGCTGAGCGGTGGTGGGGGAGGTGGGGGAGGTTGAGCAGTGGTGAGGGAGGTAGTCGATCGGGGAGGCACAGAGGCAGTGAGGGTTATGGGGTGGTGGTGGGGAACATGGTCTTAGGGTTAGGGAAGGGGGGTCATGGGGAATGGGTCATGTTCAGAGTGGGGGGGGGGGGCTCTTTAGGTGTTTTGTTTGTTTTTTTTCATATATGGGTGTATATATATATTCATATATTTTTTTTTCATATATGCATTTGTGTGTGTGTATATATAAACATAAATATTATATATGTATAAATCCATAGCTTTCCTCCTTATATATATATATTGTCAATAAATATTACTTAATTGTGGATATTTTAATTAATCACATTTTGTTATTTTTGTAATAGGTAATATATATATATATATATATATATATTAATTTTTTGTTAATTTTTTTATATTATTGAATAATTCATTGCAACAAATTTTTATAATGGTAACAAATGTTTTGGTAATAATAATTAATAACAACAGATTCATTTATTGGTAAATCAATTATTGGCATTATTTTGATAAGACAATAGATTTAAATATTGGTAAAGGATTTTTTGGTATTAAACTACTAATTTAAATATATATATCTATTGGTAAAAAAAACTGTTGGTACCTATAGTTAATATCAACATAATTTATTATTTATTGGAATTAATCATTATTACCAATAGATATATTATCTGTCGGTAATTTTCTGTTGGTAAAGGTCACTTTTTTTAGTGTATATAATTGTGGATTTATAGATAATGTCATTCAATATGTCGAATAAGATAAATTAACTCATTTAATTAATTAATTTTTTTAATTCTATTTCTGTGGGGAATATTTAAAAAAAACCCATGCCGACAAAGGATATCTCGAACCTAAGGTAAAAACTACATTTTTAACTTAATGGTGCCCTATTATTTCTAATTTGGGACCTATTTTGAGAGTTATTCTACTTTTTCCGGGAAATTACATCTGTGTGATATTTAATATAATTAATATATTTCAAACATTTATTTAAAAAAACGGGCCTCATAATCTCAAGAAATATCTATGTATTATCTCAAAAATAATCCATATAATGTCTAAAAATTACCCATGGAAAATTTGAGTCATTAAATTATCCCCACCTTGGGATTTTTTTCCCAAAAAAGATAAAAACCTACTAAAAAGATGAGGGTACTGGGCTTACATCTAGGCCTCCCACTCCCAGGCGATCTCTTAAAGATTCTTGTGCTTCCACTAGACACACACTAGTGGAATGGATCATGCATGGAGGATCATCTCCTTATGGTTCTCAATCTCCACTGAGTATTTAGCAAAGGTAACTCCATCATCTATGTCCAACTTTCCCAAGTCGATTACATGTGATGGGCCATGCACGTACCTCCTCAACTATGACATGTGGAAGACATCGTGTACCCATTCCAACTGCGGTGGTAGAGCTAAGTGGTATTCCACCTAGCCAACTCTATGAAGTATCTATAAAGGGATAATGAATTTCAAAGAATGATTTTCCACTCCAGAAAACCTTCAAAATCCTCTTCAAGGTGAGACCCTTAAAAACACATGGTCTCCCTCCTCAAACTCCATAGGTCTCCTTCATCAGTCTGTGTAAGACTTATGGTGATTCTGTATAGTCCTCATACATTCTTGGGTGATCCAAACCTTCTTTGTGTTAGGTCACACCAAATTTGGGTCCCTATGTGATAACCCACATGGATCATTCCAATAAAGTTGTTACATGTGGGGTTGATCGTACAATGCCACAAATGGTGCCGTACTAATGGTGTAATGGTAGATGTTTTTGTACACAAACTCCACCAAGGTCATACGATCCTCCCAACCATGACCAAAGTCAACCATGAAACCCTAAAACATGTCCTCAAAGACCTGAATGGTTTAATTATTCTAGCCATTAGTATGGGGGGTGGAACTTTATGCTCAAGTGAAATTGTTTCCCAAAGTCCTCCTACAATCCTCTCTATAATCATGATGTGAAGGAAGAATCATGATATGAAATTATCACCAAGGGAACTTCATGGAGCCAGACTATCTCCTACATGTAGAGGCATCCTGATCTCTCTACTGATCTTTGATCTCGAATGGATAGGAAGTGGGCCAACTTGGTGAGTATGTATACGATAACCAAGATAGAATCTTGTGCTCTAGATGTATCTGGTAACCCTATCACAGATTCCATGGGTATACCATCCCACTTCCACTTTGAAAACTAAAGGGGTTGAGATAAACCCATTGTAACCTGGTGCTCATCCTTTACTTGAAGACAAGTGACACATCAAGAGACAATCTCTACAACACAATGCTTCATTCTTGTCCAAAAAAATTAATTCCAGAGGTTTTGGTTCATCTTTTCCATACCTAGATGTACCTCTAAAGGGGATGTATGAAACTCCCACATCACCTACCCCCACAATGTCAATGGTACTGTCATTCATCCTCTAAAAAGGATAATATGCTCCCCACCTTCAGAATATCTATCAGAAGCACATCCATTGGATATCTAACTATATAAGGTCTCATAGTTAGTATCTTCATGTTGAGCATCCAGAACACATTGTCAAATCACTAGGTTAAAAACCATCGATTGTAGATATGAAGCATAATACTTATCCATTAAGGATAATAGTAATGAGGCTAACTGCTCAGATGCCTTGGACAATAGCTAAGAACAAGATCTCTTGCCACAACGTTTCCCGTTTTAAGACTATAAAAAATCTCAAAGTCATAGTCCTAGAGAAACTTTATCTATCACCCGTATATTAATTTAAGATCCTTCTGAGAGAAGATATACTTGAGAATCTTTTTGTCAGAGTAGATGATAAAATTCTCACCCATCAGGTAGTGTCACAAAATCTTTAGTGAGAAGACTATTACTTATAACTCAAGATCCTGAGTCATGTAGTTCTACTCACATGGTCTTGACTAACGTGAACCATATGTAATCACCAACCACCACTGAATCAGAACACAACCAAGACTGGTCCCTGATGCATCACAAAACACTACGTACTCGAAACCATCCTATGAAAATATCAATACGGGAGTGATCATCAACCACTACCTCAAATCCTAAAAGAATTTTTGGAACCTTTACATCCACATAAAAGGATTTCCCTTTTAGGTCAAAGATATAAAGGGTGTTGACACTCTAGAGAAATCAGTTACAAACCTATGATAATATCTTTCCAACCTAATGAAACTCCAAACCTTGGTAACACTCTTGTGTGGTTCCTAAGAAATCACTACCTTAAATTTCACTAGGTATACTACCAAACCTTCCTCTGAGATGATATGTCCCATAAAATAGACATCTTGAATAAAAAACTGACACTTTGAGATCTTCTTATAAATCTGGTGCTCTCAGAGGGTGTCTAGGACCAACCTCAAGTGTCTCACACGCTCCTGCTCAGATGTTGAGTACACTAGGATATTGTTGATGAATAAAACCATGAATCAGCCTAATAAAGGATGAAATATTTGGTTTATGAGTCCCATGAACACTGCTTGGTTTTTCTTCATTCTGAAGGGTATCACCAAGTACTCATAGTGACTGTAGTGATATATGAATGTTTTATTCTATATATCCTCATCATGTACTCACAGCTGGTGGTAGCCTGATTTGAGTTCAAACTTTTTGAACCATCATACCCCCTCAACCAATCAATGTGGTTACTGATACTTGGTAGTGGATACATATTTTTCATGATCACCTAGTTCAAGAACTTCTATTCCACACGTAACCTCAATCTCCCATCTTCCTTCTTGGAGAAAAACACTGAGGATACCTAGGTGGAAACACTAGGTCTCACAAATCCCTTATCTTTCAAGTCCTCCAACTACACCCCGAGCTCATGAATCTCTACAAGAGCCATCTGATATGATGGTTTAGATATTGGGGTTATCTTGGGGTGCAAGTCAATGAAGAATTACAGTTCTAGGTGGGGAGGTAAGCCGAACAAATCATTAGGAAAGGCGTCCTCATACTCCACCAACATTGTAGGAAACTGGTAGCCCATAACATTCACTACTCCAAGAGTCATGCTAGCCAACTAGTGAGAAATCAGTTGCACTATCCTATGCCTAATCCCATCCTTCTTTTCCAAGTTTTCCTTTTCAACCAAAAATGAAAACCTCATTCCATCACCATAGACACACCATATCCTCTGCCTAAAACATTCAATCTGATTATGAATTGTGGATGGCCATTCTGTACCCAAGATAATTTTGTAAGGAATCATCACTGCTACAAATAGATCCCATACAATACTCTCACCTCTAAGAGTTAGATTTCACTGTTGAAAGAAGTGCACAATCACCGAGTCATCACTTGTCGGAGTCTCTAACTACAAGGTTCAATCCAAAGGATCAACCAGAATCTCTAAGTATTGAACTAGAGAAGTGGAAATCAAGGAATTTCTCACACCTGTGTCTATAAACACTGCATCTAAAGTAAAAAATACATAGATCATACATCATATCATCTTTATAGATTCAAGGTCATAAGAATCCATAGGTTGAACCTAGCCCAATCCTTGACTACCAGCTCCCTGAGCCTGGAATGGACCACCTGGGGGTGGTGGTGGTAATAGATCAAACCTTTGACCACATACTTTTTCTACTCCAGCCCCTCTTCCACATCCTCCACCCTAAAAAACACCCTTATACTATATCTTTATCTTCCTTGGAGGTCTCTTGACCATCTCCTGATCAACTATATGACAAGTCAAACAATCTTGAGAAAGATGTCTCAGAACATCATGGGAGAAACAACACCTCTCCCTCAACTAATTAAAGCCATCCCGAGATCTCTACTCCACTGATCCTAGGTCCTAAGATCGTATCCTAAAGCATCTTACATGCTTAGATACCTATGACTATTGTTAGATTTCTACTATCGAGGTCTCAGCTCCTGGGTGCCCACTACCAGCACCCACTATTGGAACCTACACTACCAGGAAGCTCTCCACCACTAGGGCCTACTCAAGAACCCCTGCATAGGTGGGAATACAGAGGGATGTCATTGAATCCTTGATATCCCAGAGTAATCCCTAATCAATGGTCTAGGATCTGAATAAAGGACCTTGCACTATATCCATGGAGTATTGTGGGAGACCAGTAAACCTCTTTGATTACTCCACTATTGTCGAACTACCCTATTGTAGACGTATAAGCTCCTGTATGTGCAATGATCACAATATGTCCAGATAAAACTAATCCCTAAAGATACGATAGAGCTATCTCATCATGTAATTGAGTGGCTAAAGTCCACTATATCTTAGAATATCCCAGAAGAAAAGACCACAATCTGATCTGTAAGAATCCTCACAAAATGGAAAACATGAGCGTCTACCTCTAGCCAGTCCTAAGCCACCTGGGGGTCTGACATACCCCAAAACTTGGGAGGTTTCTACCTCTGGAACTCATGCAATGCACTTATCCTATAAACATCCTAAACTGGAATAAACAATCCTAGATACTTCTCAATAGGTGGTGGTATAGCTAGTAAACCACATGGAGGTTCTATCTTCGGTACACGCCTCTATAATGAAGCCTTGTCACTTGGCGGATCATTCTCATGATCACATAGTGGAAACATGGATAGATGTATTCATGAAGGTATCCTAAAATAAAAAATGTGTATCTTGATAAAAGAGTATATTTGGGGATATGACTTAAAAATGACATGGAAATCAAAAACCATTCCTATATGATGTAAGTATCAATATTTTCCTTGAAACCAATGTATACATGTACAAAGTAAAAAGGTAGGTGATCAGAGTCCTGATGTATAGATATGTTGGTCTCCACACCAATATTGATGTCTCTAGCCTGAAAGCGGAACTCAAAACACTTAACATTTTTTCCCCAAAACAATATCAAAGAATCCAGTCCTATGGTAGAACTGCCTTCTCTGATACTACTCTATCATGACCTGAACCACTGGGTTTTGACCTGTAAAAACACCAATCCCACCTCCAATAGGCCATGTAATGGCCACCAACACTGAGTATGCATATTACATAAATGGGAGGCATTATCCTAAAGTACCTTTACACACACACACACACACACAAATCTCCAAGACCACACAAAGATAAAATGTAAAACAAATGAAACAAATGCATGTATACATCTAAGATCCATAATCAGAATATAACAGTAACGTACTGAAATAAAAAAAGGGTCTAAATAGAAGCCCAAAAAAGCTATAAAGTGTCCAACCTACTCCAAGGGCTAGGATTAAGATCAAATGCAAAATCTTGGAAAACACCTCAATCTAGCAAGATCAAACTATGCTCCACCTACTCCTTGTCCTCCCAGGGCACCATCAAAAGGGATATCATCTACATAAAACATGACACATAAGGGAAGATCCCATGCATAAATGAGTATAAAAATACCCAGTAAGAAACCCTGAAAACTCTAAACATGAAGCATAAAAAATAGTCAACTCATAACAGTAATATAGTAATGAATAGAAACAAGGAAAAACTAGATATACCCAAGAATTAAATCATGACATCAGGTGGTTGCAACCAATTTTCAATTACAAGATTCTGATCGAAGCAATGCTCATTCTGGTAGAATCCACTCCCTGAGACATGATACCACCAGAGACAGTCATCTAAGAGGTCAAGATCATTGGTCTCAAAGATCCTCATACTCATATAGGGGGTCATTCCTAGGACCACTGGGGGACACCATGAGCCCAATCCAGATCAACCCGCTACGTAAGGGATCATATAACAATGATACCACAAACCCTACTAATATGACCTACTATATGGAGGATATAAACCCTACTCAAGGAGGTCACACCAATTCCAAAAACCCCACCTATAATGTAAAGATGATAGAGGGTCACACTCCAGTCTCATAGAGGGAAACCAAAACTCTATCAGAAACTCATCCTCTAGAGGGGATCATAATACTGAGATGTGGATGTAATATTACAATTTATCCTTGATGTAAATGGCCAAGGAGAAAACCAATCAACTAAAAATAGTATAAATTGAAGATACAAAAAGATCCATGTTGTCTCCAAGGGAGTACACGATGTGTAATTTGAGTACATGACGTGCATCACTGAACTTGGATCTGTCAGTGCGGTTATGCCTAATATGGTATGAAGTCTCAATATAAATGACATGTAGGAATAGTAAAATATATATAGATATCATTAAACACCCTTCCCATATAATATGGCCATGCCCATGTACCGTTGGCCATCCTCATGTATCAACCCATGTACACCCGGCTGTGCTTGTGTACACTTGGCCATGTCTGTGTTTGAGTACACAGTTTGTTCATGTCTATGTACTCATGGTCGTGTATATAAACCCTCCGAGGCACACATTTATTCTTTATATAAGGGTCACATAGCTTGTGACCTGGTCACACAATGTATGATATTTAACCCACTTCGGAAACCCTAGCGCCATAACCAGGGGGTCCCACACAACATGTAATCCTGAAATACATGCTGTGCATATTGGGATTTTCCAAAACGTTATGTTACTCTTACACATCATCCATTACTTATCTAGATCCACCACCCATTCTGGAAATTATAGATTCAGGGTCTTCCAAGCCTTTCTGTTGTCATTGGTTTGGTTTCGGGTTTACATCTTCTCTGAAAACACCTCCATCAAGCCATACGTCACAACACATTGAAATTATGATTAATGGGAATTGAAAATTTGTATAATCCACCTCCGATCATCCTATTATATCATCACACATCGATATTACCCTCAATAATGAACCACATATATGGTATTTATCTGTTATGCCGAAGAACAATTGCACCATGATCGAATACCGGGTATTCATCAAACCCCGAGCTAAAAAGAAATGATCGCGATGAACGCGTGAAGAAATGATGGAGAAAATCATAATCCATAAGAATGTGATGAACAAACCTCATACATTTTTTATTCTAGTTCGATAAATTTTCATATAAACAGGATAGATAAAGAAGATAATCAACACAATAAAGAAATGTAAATCCATCAATTAAATCTACTATCGATGTGAGAATCAATTTTGTTCATAAAAATGATTCTTGTTTGAATGAGATAAATGGAACAGATGGAAATCCAAAAATATAATCCTACTTGGATTTTATATTGATCATTGATGAAGAATGATTTTTTATTTCTGTCATTGATGAGATTCACAAAATCCATTGGCACAATGATCCGTGATCCTAATATGATACAACATACTCCGCCAAGAACGTTCTCCAATGGTTCTCTAGTTCTCCAGGGTTTTCTGAGAAACCCTGATAAAAATTATATAACCATGGATTTATATAAAAATCAGTCACTACATCAAATAAGATAAATTAAATCATTATTTAATTAATTTAATTAATTATTTTCCTATGACAACTTTTTCAAAAACACCCCGTGCCGACAAAGGTCATGCCATGCCTAAGGAAAAATCTGTGTTCTAAACTCAATGGTGCCCTCAGATTTATGATTTGGGAACAATTTCAGGTGTTATTATAATTTTTTAGGAAAATTTAGCGAGCATGATATTTAATATATTATATATATATTAAACATTGATTTTGGGGACACCAGGCCTTATAATCTCACACTGTCTCGGTGCATGGTCTCGATAATAATCTATATAATATCAAAAAATAATACATGAAAAATAAAATGCATTAAATAAATATTGATGTTTCATTAAATTATATATTATGTGGTTTTCTTAGAAATAAATCCCTTTCTAGATATGAGAAAGTGGATATGGTTATGACCCAAATGAACCTATGGATAATCACCCTGAAAAGGGTTGGTTTAGAGTTGAATCGATCATCACCCTGATTCATGATGAGTGGTTCTAAAATTTCATACATGGATAGTGAATTTAGAGGGATATTCTTTGGTTGATCATATACTCCTTATATGATGCTAATATGAAGTGATTTTTTAGTTACTTTGAGGGATTATATTGAGAATCATAAGATAACCCAACTTTTTCATGAAGTATAGGTTCCCCCCACTACGGGAAAAATGGATAATAGCGACGGGGTATTTGCGACGGGAATTATTCCCGTCGCAAATACCTTACAGAACGGGTTATTTGCGACGGTTTTCTTTTACCCGTCACAAATGGTTTGGCACGAAATGCGCGCCAAACCGCGCGAAATGCGCGCCAAACCGCGCAAAATGCGCGCCAAACCGCGCGAAATTTATTTGCGACGGGGTTCTAACCTCGTCGCAAATAACCGGCGGCAGTTAAAGAGTATTTGCGACGAGTTTCTTTTAACCATCGCAAATGGTTTGGCCCGAAGTTTATTTGCGACGGGGTTAGAGCCCCGTCGCAAATAACCGGCAGCGGTTAAAGAGTATTTGCGACGGGGCTGCAACCCCATCGCAACTCTGCCGGCGACAGGGCTTATTTGCGATGAGGCCCGTCACAAATAATCGTTTTAATGCCGCCCATAATTAAATGCGGCCGGAGTTATTTGCGACGGGACCCATCGCAAATAAATTTATTTGCGACGGGAATCCCGTCGCAAATAAGCCCGTCGCATTTCATCTAACTTATAAATACTGCCAACCGTTATAGTTGTTTTTCACTCTGAACTTCTTACGACGATCAGTTGTAATTTTTTTTCGATTTCGAGGAGTCAGTTGGTGGTGTCCTACAACTACAACGGCTCGACATTGACATCAAGTTTAAGGTTTTTATCTGAATTTTAATTTAATATTTATTTAATTTATTTATTTTAAATTTTTATAATTTTTTTTCTGATTCCTAATTAGAAATAATTATGAATAACTATTAATAATTAATAGTAATTAGAGACAATTAAACATTATTTAATTTAAAATAGTTAGCTGCAATTACAATTGATTAGCAGTAATTATGAAAAATTAAAATTAATTTGAATTAATTAATAATAATTAGAAATAATTAACATTAATTTGTAATAATTAATAATAATTAACAATAATTATCAATAATTAACAATAATTACCAATAATTAGTAATAATTAGTCATAATTATCAATATTTACTAATATTTACCAATAATTGTCAATAATTGTCAATATTTTTCAATAATTACCAATATTTACCAATATTTACCAATAATTACCAATAATTGTCAATATTTACCAATAATTAGGAATAATTACAAATAATTAGGAATAATTACCAATAATTAGGAATAATTAGGAATAATTACCAATAATTAGGAATAATTACCAATAATTAGGAATACTTACCAATAATTAGGAATAATTATCAATAATTAGGAATAATTATCAATAAGTAGGAATAATTACCAATAATTACCAATAATTACTAATAATTAGTAATAATTACCAATAATTACCAATATTTACCTATATTTACCAATAATTAAGAATAATTACCAAAAATTAGGAGTAATTACCAATAACTAGGAATAATTACCAATAATTAGGAATAATTACCAATAATTAGGAATAATTACCAATAATTAGGAATAATTACCAATAATTAGGAATAATTACCAATAATTACCAATAATTACCAATAATTACCAATAATTACCAATAATTACCAGTAATTAACAATAATTACCAATAATTAACAATTATTAGTAATAATTAACAATAATTAGTAATAATTAGTAATAATTACCAATAATTGCCAATAGTTGTCAATATTTACCAATAATTCTCAATACTTGTCAATATTTACCAATAATTAGGAATATTTACCAATAATTAGGAATAATTACCAATAATTAGGAATAATTAGGAATAATTACCAATAATTAGGAATAATTACCAATAATTTGGAATAATTACCAATAATTAGGAATAATTACCAATAATTAGGAATAATTACAAATAATTAGGAATAATTACTAATAATTAGGAATAATTACCAATAATTAGGAATAATTACCAATAATTACCAATAATTAGCAATAATTAGGAATAATTACCAATAATTACCAATAATTACCAATAATTACCTATAATTAACAATAATTACCAATAATTAACAATAATTAGTGATAATTAACAATAATTAGCAATACTTAACAATAACTAGTAATAATTGCCAATACTTCCCAATACTTGTCAATATTTACCAATAATTAGGAATATTTACCAATAATTTGGAATAATTACCAATAATTAGGAATAATTACCAATAATTAGGAATAATTACCAATAATTTGGAATAATTACCAATAATTAGGAATAATTACCAATAATTTGGAATAATTACCAATAATTAGGAATAATTAGCAATAATTACTAATAATTACCAATAATTAGTAATAATTACCAATAATTACCAATAATTACCAATAATTACCAATAATTAGGAATAATTACCAATAATTAGGAATAATTACCAATAATTAGGAATAATAACATTATTACATTATTAGTATATTTTATTATTAATATTAAAATAATATAATTTTCTATATTATATACAATTCTTCTTTCATCTGTGTGTTTTCTGTCTCCACATGTAATATTTGCATTCTTTTTAAAAATTATCAATCTACTCACCATTGGAGAGGTGAAAGTGAATGAAAATATTACATGTGGAGACAGAATGTTAAACACACAGATGAAAGGAGAATTGTATATAATATAGAAAATTATATTATTTTAATATTAATAATAAAATATACTAATAATGTAATAATGTTATTATTATATAATTAATATTCATGAAAAAAATGTTAGTATTATTAAAATAATAAAAAAAATTATATAATATTAAAATTATCAATATTTGTAACAGGTTTTTCTTTATTCTTAACATGTCCAATTCTTAAAGGGTCAATTTTTAGGTCTATCCCAATAAAAATTTTGCGTTAGTCATGTCTGATGTAAACTCTATAATTATCTTTGCTTGATTGTTTTTTCTAAAAAATTATTCAAAACATGCAATGCTTTTATATTTTATAGAAAAATATGGAACAACGAGGTCGTCAACAGTCATTATTAGATGACCACATATGGATAAATCAACGTAGAAATCCAAACGGGTCTGGTTTAAATCCAGTATATATAGAGGGTGTGGAGAATTTTTTATCATTTGCGGCATCAAATCCAGAATTTGTTTCAGAAGGCACAATAAAATGCCCTTGTAGAAAATGTGCATCGAGAACGTTTGACACGTTTGAGAAAGTGGGGGAACATCTCTTGCATTTTGGTTTTCAACCAAATTATGTTTTTTGGTATCAACACGGTGAACGCAGTTCTAGAGTAGGTGATACCAACTTGATTCCGGTTCCATCCCGGTTTCAAGATTTAGTATATGATGTTGCAGGTTAATCTGTTCAACATACAGAAACTCCGGCTGAAATAACTTCAAATTATAAGTTGGCACCGTCTGAATTTTATGAGTTGTTGAGGTCTGCTGAGGATGCATTATATCCTGGCTGCAAGATGAGAAAATTAGAAGTAGTTGCAAAAATTATGGCTATCAAATCAGATAACGGAATGTCAAACATCTATTTTGACCAGATATTTTCTTTTCTTAAAACACTGTTACCCGAAGGAAATGTTTTCCCTGCAAATTACTATGAGAGTAAGAGGCTGGTTCGAAATTTGGGACATACTTTTCAGAAGATTCATGCATGTTCAAATGACTGCATTTTATATTCTGGGGAAAATGAGTCGTTGGATAGTTATCCCACATGTGGGAGACCGAGTTATAAATAAGGTTAACATGGGAAGTCTGGTTTGATTCCTGTAAAACAGTTGAGATATTTTCTTCTTACAGCCATACTACAACGTTTATTCATGTCTAAGAATACAGTGACAATGATGTCATGACATAAAGAGAATATTTCAACCGATAAAAGCTTGAATCATCCAGCCGATGGTGATTCATGGAAAAATTTTGATAGAGTGCATCCATCCTTTTCTTTAGAAGCTAGAAATGTTCGACTGGGCCTTTCCACTGATGGTTTCTGTCCGTTCGGATCTTATGGTAGTTAGTATTCATGTTGGCCTATTTTTTTTTAACTCCGTACAATTTACCTCCATGGATGTTGATGAAGGAGCCCTATATCTTTTTGACTTTACTAATTCCAGGACATCCGAAGAAGAATATTGATGTTTATTTGAAACCATTGATTGCTGAATTAAGTTTATTGTGGAGTACTGGTGTCAGTACATATGATTTTGCTACGAAACAGAATGTCATACTGAGAGCAGCATTGATGTGGACAATTAGTGACTTCCGGGCTTATGGGATGTTATCTGGCTAGAGTACACATGGTCAGAAATCATGTCCTTACTGTATGGGAGAGAACAAAGAATTTATGATCATTCATGGAAAAAACCTTTTTATTTTGACTGTCATCACAGATTTCTTCCAGATGATCATCCTTTTCACAGAAACAGATCTCATTTCAGAAAAGGAACAATTGAAAGGGATGAACCTCCAAAAATGCTATCAGGTTTGGAGTTAAAATCAGTTGTATTTTCATTACCTCCCTTCACTTTTGGTCCCACAATAAACCAACAGAAAATTTCTAGTTTTGGGAAAGAACACAATTGGATTAAACGTACCATATTTTGGGATTTTCCATATTGGTCTGATTTGTTGGTCCGCCACATGTTGGATGTCATGAATATTGAGAAGAACTATTTTGATAATTTGTTTCATACAGTTTTGGATACGCCAGGAAAGAGCAAAGACAATGTAAATGCACGTTTATATCTTGCCCAAATTTGCAAGCGTCCAGAACTGGAACTATTTGAGAATGTCAGAACAGAAAAGTTACTGAAACCAAAATCAGCTTATACACTGTCTAAAGAAAACCGTTTATTATTTTGTCAGTGGATTGCAGATTTGAGACTTCCAGATGGCTGTGCTTCCAATTTGGGTAGATGTGTAAAGAATAATCATATTACTGGATTAAAAAGTCATGATTGTCATGTTATAATGGAAAGACTTCTACCCATTGGATTAAGAGGTCTGTTGAATTCTGTGATTTGGGATTCCATAACAGACATGTCATATTTTTTTCAGGACATTTGTGCCACTACAGCAGATTATGATTCTCTATGCAAACTTGAAGAAGACGTTGTTGTAATTATATGTAAACTAGAAAAAATATTTCCGCCGTCTTTCCTTGACTCAATGGAACATTTGATATTAAATTTTCCATATGAAGACAAATGTGGAGGTCCAGTACAGTTTTGATGGATGTACCCATTCGAAAGATTCATGCAAAAATTGAAAAGAAAAGTACGTAACAAAGCATCTGTTGAAGGATCTATTGCAGAAGCTTATTTGAAAGATGAAATATCTTTTTTCTACTCCCATTATTTTGAATCTGAGTATCCTTAAAAACACAACCGAATGGGATAGAACGAGAGGAATATTGATGAAATTGACAATCAATTATCTGTTCTCAACCAGCTAGATCTTGGTTTCGGTGGAGTTCATGAACGCTGGCTTTCAGATGATGAACACCACAGAGCTCATACGTATGTTCTGCTCAACTGTGAAGAGATGACATCAGTTGTACTATAAGTGTTTATATCACTTATTCTATCATTTATGTTACAGTAAATAACTTTGTTTTTTATAGGTTGTATGATAATCATATCAAGAAACAAATTCCACAAATTACAGCAGCTGCTCTCGAAGAACGCCGACAGAAAAATTTCTCTCATTGGTTTCAAAAACTGGTAACATAAATTATTTATCTTTTAGCAACTCATTCAATGTATAGTTTACTATATTGATAATTATTTCACAAATTTTCAGGTGTCTCAACATGCTGATAAAATTAAAAAACGGTTGTGTATATTGAGTAACCCACCTTCCAAACTTGTTAAAACTTATAATGCATATGTGGTGAATGGATTTTGATTTCATACACATGCATATGGGGAATAAAAAAAACAATGAACAGTGGAGTTAGCTTGAGAGGATCTCATTATCAAGAAAATGAAGTTGACTTTTATGGCATGCTTGATGAAATCATTGAACTCTGTTATCTTGGACAACATTACATAACCATGTTCAAATGTCGGTGGTTGGATACAGAGAGAGGCATGCGTGTTCATCCGACTCATGGAATCATCGATATTAAATGTAAAAGTGTTTTCGTAGTAAATGAACCATTCTTATTAGCTCAACAGGCACATCAAGTTTATTACACAAAGTACTGTGCTACATCAAAAGACTTGACTGATTGGTGGAGTATAATAAAAATCAAAATTCGAGACAATCAATTTAGTCAAAGTGAATGTGCTTTCACTGATGTGAAAGGAATTGATGTTTTTCAAGAGAGTACTCAAAATAAATCTTTTTTACAAAGAGACATGAGTATCGATGACGACACCCCACATTTAAGAGTTGGTGATGACGATGATGTTAATGATGTAACATATGAATTTTAAATGGTAATAGATGAAGCAACTGGAACTCGAATGGATAATGATGATGTTGAGGAGGAATATGAAGATGACATTGACATATATGAAGATGATGATGAAGATGAACACTGATAGAATTCCATGGTAGTTATATATAATCATAACTAATATATATGTATATATAATAGTAATTATCAATTATTTTCTAACAACATTAACATTTTCTGTTTCTGATGGACGACGACGCATTTCGTGAGTTGGCGGATGCTGACCTGTCTTTCGATGAAGATGAGTTGCTGGCAGATGACCCTCAGCCTGCAGGCGCTTCAGGGAATCCGCGGAGGGGGCGCAGTCTTGCACAATTGATGATTCCTGACCCCATCCCCGAGCGACGTCCACGTATTGGGTTTGATCCACGCACACGGAGGTGTGATAACCTGTGTGATAAACTGTGGATTTGATGAAAATTTCATTAATCGATTCACATAATAAATGTTTATTATTTTTATAGTTTTCTACATATAGCAGTCGGACAGGGCAGTGCTATTTTGCGCAACTATTTCTCTCAGCCTTGGACCACATGGGAGCATATTCCCATTGATGTGAAACAGGCCATGTTCGGCCATTGGTTGGTACGTACGTAAATAAATAATTTTTATTTTGAAAATTATTTCATTTCTAACTTGATATTTTGATTTATTTGTAGGGTTTATGGTATCCGATCGAGGATACCATGCGTGGCGCCATCCACGATGCATGGGAGGTGGTCATGCGTGATCGCTTCCGTCAGTTTTTTCACAAATTGAGGAGAGAGGCCATGAAAAAAGCAGGAGTATTCGTTTTTGATGACTCTTATAGAGCACACCGACCACGGTACATTTCATCCCACGTATGTGATGGATTATGTGCGCACTGGTTGAGTGATGCCTTTTAGAGGAGATCATCGGTGGGGAGGCAGAATCGAGGGAGACAGGAGGTGACTCATCGAGCTGGGAGTCATACTTTCAGTACTCATAGACAGCATTTGGTACGTACATTATTTATAAATATTTTATATAACTATAAATATTAACAGTTTATTTTTTATTCTTATAGGCTGTCGATCACCCCAATATTATGGAGTATGATGTATATCGGAGGATGTATAGTGATCCTGCTACTAGGGAGCTCAGAGGTGATCATCAGCGTCACATCGTGGTCAGTATTATTTGTTTTCAAGTTTAAAAATTAACTGCATATAATATATTCACAATTTTAATTTTAAATTGCAACTATAGGAGTCATATGAGGCCACAGCGTCACAGACCCAGCCTGAGAGTCAGAACGAGTCATCAGATCAGACCAGTGGCCATCATTTTGATGAGGCGGTATGGATGCAGGCCACCCAGTATGCCTTCGAGAAGGGCCGAGTAGTTGGTATCAGCTCTCGACTGACTCCCAGAGAATATTATGGCAGTGCTGCGATGTCGGCATCCAGCTCAAGAGGAGCTCGTGTATCTTCTTTTGCTACACAGTATGAGGATCAGTTTCGATCTCAGACTGCACTGATAGAGAGTCTCCGACAGGAGTTGGAGGAGAAGAGTTAGCAGCAGTAGCAACATGAGGAGGAGTGTCGACGCCAGCAGCAGTTGTACGAGGAGCAGATGAGTCGGTGGCAGCAGCAGCAGCAGGAGCAGATGGAGTAAATGCGCCGAATCACTCGTGCTTTAGGGATGTAGTTTCCTACACCAGTATCTGCAGATCCCCCCCTCCCCCCTCCCCCTCCCCTCCCCCCTCTTTCAGATTAGAGTTTGTTTTTATGTTATAAAGTTTTTTAAATAAAAATATGAATTTTTTTCTATTCGTAGTTTCTGTCTCATTATAAAATATAAATAATATTATATTTTGAAATAACAATATTAATATGAATAATAATATTATTTATATTTTATAATATTAAATTATATATATATTTATTAAAATTTTATAATATTATAATTTAATTATATTTTTTTGTAATATTTGAATTATTTTAATATTTGAATGTATTATAATTTTATTATTATTATATTAATTAAAATAACTTATTAATATTTATTTTATTTATGAATTATAATTCTAATATTATTATATTAATTAAAATCATTTATTAATATTTCATTATTTTTTATTTTTGAATTATAATTCTATTATTATTATATTAATTAAAATAATTTATTAATAATTTATTATTTTTATTTGTGAATTATAATTCTATTATTATATTAATTAAAATCATTTATTAATATTTTTTTATTTTTTTATTTTTGAATTATAATTGGATTATTATTATATTAATTAAAATAATTTATTACTATTTTATTATTTTTATTTTTTTTATATTATTTGCGACGGGTACTATGCCCGTCGCAAATAGTATTATTATTATATTAATTAAAATAATTTTGTAATAATTTTTTTTATTTTTTTTAAAAACTATTTGCGACGGACCCGTCGCAAATAGTTTTTTAAAAATGTTTTTCAAATATAACGACTAGTATTTGTGATGGGAAATATTCCCGTCACAAATACTACTTTTAGCGACGGGCCCATCGCAAATAATTGTTGTTGCGACGCCATTTTCCGCAATGGGCTATTTGCGACGGACCCCCGTCGCAAAAGCACATTAGCGACGGGATCCCGAAACAAATGCCCCGTCGCAAATGTCCTTATTTCCAGTAGTGCCCTCCTTATTCCCTTAAAAGGAGGTTTATCTTATAATAAAAAATTTGAAGGCCTTTGGTCCATTGGATGGATAAGATAACCCAACTTAAATTAACCCAACTCAATCTAAGATTGATATAGTTTTAAATGAAGTAATGATAACTATTATTTGATAGAATTTTGTGGGGAGATACTTCCTACAGATCTATTTCTTATTCACTTGGTTAAATTTTATGTTATTTTGGGTATGGATTGATTATACCTATGTAGAGCACATATCAATTTTTAGGATATAGAGATCTCATTTCATATCCCTAATAAACATGTGATCAAATATTCATGCAAGGATGATTATGAGCTCTATTATAAATAAAATATTATATTATGGGTTTTGATACCTAGTAATGAGGGACACTTGGCTCAAATTATTGGGGATATAGTTAAAATTAATGACATTTCTATTGTGCGGTAGTATACCAATGTATTTCTGGATGAACTACCTACACTTCCCATAGAGTGTGAGGTTGAATTTTCAATCAAGATCATACATACACACATGATTATCAAAAATATCCCTTATATAATGTACCCCACTGAGTTGGAATGATTAAAGATGAAACTATAAGAGAACCAAGATACAAGATTTGTACACCCGTGTTCTTCCCCTTAGGGTGCACCAATGATTTTTGTTAAGAAGAAGGATTGATCAATGCACCTCTGCATTGATGATCATGAACTTAACAAGACCCTGATCAAAAAAAAAATCCTCTTCCCCATATTGATTATCTTTTTGATCAACTATAAGGATCTCCATATTTCTCAAAGATTGACCTTTGATCTAGATATCATTAATTGAGGGTTAGGAGAGAAGATATACCCAAGATATCTTTCCATACAAATTATGGAAACTATGAATTTATAGTGATTATATTAGGGCTTAAAAATAATACTACTATCTTTATGAATTTTATGATAAAGTATTTAGTGATTATATTGACAAATTTTCGGTAGTCTTTATTGATGACATTTTTATATATTCTAAGAGAAAGGAAGAACATGAAGAGCATTTGGGATTTGTGATAAGGACCTTACAAAAAGAAAAATTATACAACATGCTCTATAATTGTGAATTTTAGTTACAAAGAGTATTCTTATTAGGTAATGTTATTGGAAATGAGGTTATATCTGTGGACACATAAAAGAAAGATGTAATTGAACAATGGCTGAGACCAACCTCTATGACTGAGATCTAATGTTTTCATGGATTAGTTGTATTCTATCATCATTTTTTGGAGAAAGTTATCCTGATTATCCAATCCACTAACCAATTTTATCTAGAAGGGAGTGATGTTTCTTTATAAAATGAAATTTGATGAAAGATTCAGGGGTATTCAGAAGATATTGTTCACTTTATGTGTGCTTCCACTACCCTATAGTGCATAAGGGTTTATGATATATAGTGACACTTTTTTTTAAGGGGTTGGTATATTTTCTTATACATAATGAGAATGTAATTTCTTATACATCATAAAAATTAAAGAATCATTAAAAAAACTACCCAACTCATGATATGGAGATGGAGGTAGTAGTATTTACATTGAAAGTTTTTGGGGTATCATCTCTATAGTGAAAATTGTTATATTTATAATGACCATAAGAGACAAAAGTATATATTCACATAAATAGTTCTGAACATGAACCAAATGAGATGGTTAGAGATGATCAAGTACTATGACTACTAAATATATTACAGCCCTAGGAAGGAAAACAAGTTGACTATTTCCCTCAGAAGTAAGGATCATTCTATCTTATCCCTAATTAGGAATGAAAAAGATTCAACACTCATGGACTTAAAATATAAGAATATTGAAATAATAAGGTAAGGATAAAAATAATATCTTTCCCAACTTATTGTTCAACCATCAATTCATGAGAATATGAAAGAAGCCTAGAGAGATGATGCACAACTACAAAAAAGGTTGTGAGTATTCTGGATTTCATCCTCAACAAAGACATAGTTTTAATGTTTGTAACCCAGATATGTATACTATTAAAAACAGAACATGAAAATGATCTTTTGGATTATTCTTATAGTTCATCCTTCTCTATTTATCTAGGAATCACAAAAATGTAAAAAGATAAAAAAAAAAAATTTGGTGGGATAACATGAAGAGAGAAATCATGTAATAAACATATCCATGCTTAGTATACCAGCATGCTAATGATAGAAGAAAAAGTATAAGGTTTTATTGAAACCATTACCCATACCAATATGGAAATAGGAAAAAATTTCCATGTATTTGTTTGTGAGATTACCCAAAACATATAAGGCCCATAATTCTATTTGGGTTATAATTTATCATCTTACAAAGTTAGTTCATTTTATCTCTATCAAATAAGATTTATCACTTGATGAATCTCAAAAATATATATAAGATAAGTTGTAAGAAAATATGGGATGGCAATTTACATTATATCTGATCAAGATCCAAGGTTTAAATCAAGATTTTGGAAAATCGTTCAGAAAGTATTGAAGAAAGAGTTGAGTTTTAATACTACTTGTCACCCTTATATAGATGGTCGGTCTGATAAGACCATACAAACTATAGAATATTCACTGAGATCTTATTCGATAAAATTCAATAATGGTGAGATCAAAACCTTACCTTGGTAGAGTTATAATATAAAAATAGTTTCCTTTATATCATTTAAATTACACCATATGAGGTTCTTCATGGGAAAAGATATTGGACTCCAACATGTTGGGATGAAGTTTGTGAGATAAAGCTGATAGGTTGTCTAAGAAATTATAAAGAAGATTCAAACTATTCAGTGATATATGAAAGTATCAAAAATTTGAAAGTATTTCTATGCTAATAATCGTTAATGAGATCTAGATTTTGAATTTGGTGACAATTTAATCCTCCATATTTCTCTATAGAAGTGGGTTATGAGATTTGGGAAGAAAGGGAAGAAAATCCCTAGGTACATCAGCCTTTTTGTGATCCTTGATCATTTTAGTTTATTAAAATATCATGTAGCACTACCTCCTAGCTTCTCTTAATTACATTGTGTATTCTATGCACCAATTTTGAGTAAGTAAAAACTGGACCCATCACATGTAATGAATTAATAATTCATGCAACTAGAACATGACCTCTCATATGAGGAATAATGAGTGAAAATTCTGGATTGAAGAGATAAGGTGTTGCAGACCAAGACCACTCATCTGGTCAAAGTTCTATGAAGGAATCATAATTTTGAGGAATATACAAGAGAAAATAATGATTTAATGAGGTAAAAGTACCCTTTTTTGTTTTCCTCTTTGTTATAAAATTTTAATGATTAAATTCTTTTAAGGGGGTAGAATGTAACGACCTGAAATTTTAGATTTTGTAAAACTGATGTTTTATTTGATAACTTATATTACAATGTACATCTAATGATAAAAAACCACAACATATTAAGAGAAAATTATTAACCAATTTATAATAAATAAAAATATGGAAAACCATTAAATTCTTAAAATTTAAATAATTAACACGATTTAATATTTAAAATGTTATTTTTATTAAATCAATTTTCTTTTTTATTATGTAATTTATTTTAAAAGATAAATTTACAAATTTTAGAATTTAGATTTTATAAAATAAAATTAACTTTTTAATCCCTCACATCAAAATTTACTTAGTATGAATTTTGATGTTTTTTATAAAAATGTTTATTTTAGGTTGAAAAATATGGTTTTTGTAAAAATTATAATTTTTATGATATTATAATTATGTAAGATTATCCTAGAAGATTAAAAAAACTTTTAGGTAATAAAATATTTATTTAAGGAATAAAATTATGCATTTTAAAATATTATTTGAACTTATAATCCTCTCCCTAATATTTTTAAAGATAAATTAAAATGTTACTTTAATAAAAAAATTGTTTCCTGTATTTTTCTCTAATTAAGTGTTCAGATGGTGAAATTCGGTTTTGGATTGCATTTAAATCCTAGAACCTTTTATTTTATTTAGAAAAATTAATTTATTTTATTAAAATTAATATCCAATAATGTTTTATCTTATGTATAAATTTAAATATTAAAAGCATTTTTTATAAAAACTATTTTTATGTGATTAAATGTGTTTATATTAAAATTAACTATTCACAACTTTATAAATTTTATGTGTAAAAATTATTTTCAAATTTAAAATCATTAGGTTAAAATTATGTAAAAGGATTCAATCTTAGTTTTTTCATTAATGTTAATTACTGAGGTTAAAAATTAATTACCATAGTAAAAGTTAATTTGGGTAAAAGGTTAAATGTAAAAAAATCCTTAAATAACTCTTAAATTATCTCAAAATGAACTTATTGGATTATATTCAACATTATCTTATACCAAAACTACTATTTTTCAACTTTTGATCTACTAAACCATGAATAGTTTCACACTATTATTCAAAAATGATGCGTGTTTCCAAAAGTGTAATTTTCTTCTCTTATAAAAGGATACCACTTACACTCTTAAAAGTTACACTTCAACTTAAAATTAATCCTTGAAAATATAATTTTTTATCCTATTATAACCTTCTCCCACCTACTTAATCTTCTATTCACCTTAATGTTTCTTAATGCCTTTACTTTTAAGCATTTTTTCAAGAGAAAACTCAGGCTTCCAACATGAGTATTGATTTATTTTAGCCTTTTATTTTTATTATAATCATTTATAAAATAAATTATAACCTTTTTAATATAATTAAATAAATATTTTTATTATAATTAAATTTAATTATATTTATTATACAACAAATATTCAATACTATCCATCTATTAAAAAATAAGTAACATCAATCGTACAAACGTACGGACCACCGCCTCCATGATGTGATGTGGTTTGTTACCATTATTTACTCTCAAGGTATTTTTCAAGGAAGCATTTTATTAATAAAGAGGTCTTATATTTAATAAATACAATTCCTAAATTATCATTTTTTATATACCATCATTTCTTCCATTCGTTGGGAAATGGGATCGTTAATCATGTGTGCGTACAGACTACCACCACCATGAATAATGAATTTCATTTTTCATAACAACACATATTGGATGGTTATAATAAAAATGTTAATAAATATATATATTATACTTATAACATGTTCAATTTTAATTAAAAGTTATTTTAACATTATCTTACTCATTCAATAATTATAACAAACTCTTGTTTAGGTCATTTTTACCACCAATATGAGTGATGTTGTAATGTTTATGTTGTGGATGATTATATAATGTTATATTATAGTAAAAAAATTTAATAATAATTTATTCAATATTTCCAAATAACCATGGAGTAATAATACCAATATATCTAATGATATTATTAATTTGTTAACTTTTTTTTCGTTAAACTCACCAAAATGAGTTCATCTTAATTTTCTTCATCAAAAAATGTTAGCAAAACACTTAAGAAATTAATTTATAAGTTTATAAATTATTTTAATAAATTTATTCTATTTAATATTATTATCTATTATTGATGAAAATTGTGAGAAGAATGAATAACAAGACCACTATTATAAACCTAGTTTAAAACGATCATGTTTTATAACACTCGATTATGAAAATAGATGTTAACAAACTATTAAAATTTTATTGAATATTTAAAAATTAATATTATAAAAGATTATAGAAATTAATAAGGGTTTGAAATAGTTGATTAAGATATTTATTTTTATTATATATGATGTTAGAGAACATTCGACTAAGAGGGAGTAAAGGTTAGGGGTTTTCATGATTCAATTCCTTTACTTGGGTTATAATCAATTATATTTGTCTAAATTATTTTCATGACTGATATTATTTAACCTGTGATAATGTTATGTTTTATTTACACCTTATTTTTCATGGTAACTCATTTCCCCCCTCTCAATTCTCTTTCCTTGATGAATTTATTGTTTGGTAGAAATGTAATTTTATTAAGAATAATTCACATCTCTTTAAATGGATTTTACTCCATATCCACATTTTGATTTCCAACCAATGTTATAACTTCACTATTGAAAATATCAAATTATTTTTATCTTCAATAATCCTTAAATTCTCATTAATTTTTAAACCAAGGTTTAAATATCCTTTTTAATGATGTGGGTTTTTTAAAATGGTGTTTTCAAATATTTTAAATGCTTTTCCTTTCAATGATTATATATCATACCCTTCTACATCACATTTTTACATATGATTTATTTCTATTCAAGTTATCTTTATTGTATTTTTTTTTCAAATGAATTTTTTAACATGTTTCCTTTTTATTTTCAAAAAAATTGTTTTTTGGAATGTGACTCTAAAATCATATCTTTTTAAGATGATTTTAAGAAATTCTTTTTCAGAAAAATCTTTTTTTTGGATTTCTTTATCATTTTCAAAGGATTTTTATTCAATAAATTAAAGATTCCTAAATCACATAATATAATATATTTTGTGGTGAACATGTTTTTGGTATCAAATGAACATATTTTTTCTTTATTTGATAACATTTAGAAATATTATGAAACATATTTTTATTCCCATGGGTTATTTATTATAATATGAATGATTTAATTTTAGGTGGCACTCATATGTATGTATAATGATTGTTGGGGTTCTATATACCCCTTAAATGCATTGGTTATGGTTTTATATCTCATGAGATAATGATTCTTGGACATATTAAGTTTTTTTTTCACAAAACTAATGGGTTAACATACTTGGATTTGTTCAAAAAATTAATGGGTGTACATACTTGGATTTGTTCACAATGTCTTCCTATGATTATGTTTGTCCCAATTATTCTCTAAAATATGATTTTTTTTAAAACTATGTCAAATTTTTATGATATTACTTGTTATATAGATACTTTACTTTCTTATGTATTGATTTCACATTTGTTATATGTTTCTAATCCACGTTTTTTATGAATTTCATTAATATTATGTTCTTATGTCATGATCCTTAATAGTCAATCAAGTTTTTTATCACTTATGATCTCATTATATTTTTATATGATATTACTTCATTACTCATATTTTCCCTCATATTTAAGATCTAATCCTTATGACTATTTGATATGTTTCCCTTACTAAGAAATCAAACTCACCCCTTCTTATGTTTCAATTACCTATAATATGAAGATGATTATTTCATAAGATATGTATAAAAGAGGGTCTAGAGGAGAATTATTATGGAGAAATGTTCAGAAGTGCTATAAAATAAGATGTTTATGTAGCTAGTATCCATGAAAATAAACCTTTCAGTCATTAGTTTGTGAGATTGTTTGTATAATGTAGTAATTAAACCTTGAAATCAATGTATTATTTATGTATACTTATCTTGGGTTTCCATACCATCAATGAGAGAGAGGGTAGTAATTAGGATGTACTGTTTGACCTCACTTCGAGTAAGAGGGTGGTGGAATGTAACTAGATATGAGATCAGAAATTTTTATAAAACCCTACCCTGAGTGAGAGGGAAGATATTGAGACTTAGTTGCAGGACCCTACCATAAGATACAAGGCATTGGTGTGTGTCATGAGATGAAATGTCCACTGAAAATTGATGAAGTGGGAGAGGTCATGCATCAAGGTATCATGATTATCACCCGATGACCTAAAACTAAAGATTCCTTGTTATATTATCATATATTTTATTTTAATATACTTTCATACATTGTATATGGTGGTTTACTTTGGGTAACATCATGATAACCTATTGGGTTTTATGCTCACACTAAGTATAGGAACCCTGGTTCCCATACAGATCTTATATTTCATTTTTAGGTTGAAAATAATACACACGATCTAGCTGGAGTGATTGGATGGATGTTGGGAGAGTAGTCTAAGGATGGGATTAGTTTATTAGTTTATTCTTCACTAGTTTCATTTTTGGTTTATCATATATCGTTTGACCAGTAATTAACCCTCTATGTATGTATGTATGTTGAGCATGCATATCATTATTGTTATATCATGTTGATATTACCTACTTTTAATAGAAATATTTTACCAAACATTCCTTATACTTACTCTAATGTTGATTTATGGTTCTGTTATTTATTTATTTTTTTGTGATGGTATTGAGTGTATAGTCTCACCATGTTTCTTGTCACGACCCACCCTCGGGGTCCGTGCCGTGACTACCCCAAGCCCGCCTTCCATAGGCCAGGGGCTGGCGACTAGCACCAAGGCGTAAATCCCAGTAAAAAGGGAAGGCATTGCCTTTGAAAAGTAAACACACACCACAGAGTAAACAAGCGGAAAGTAAACACTAAGCAAGCAGAGTACAACTGAAAGTGCGGAAAAGTAAATGGGCCAGTATACAAACCCAAACTGAAAGTAAAGTACAACTCGAAAAGGGAAAAACAGCAACTGAAAAGTAAAAGCCGCTACTCCGAGCTGTCCACTGGAAATCCCACCTGAAGGGTGGGTACAGATAGCTCCTCTGCTACACGGGTCCCACCGTCCGCTCCGTGCACGTCTCACCCAGTGGTCCACCTCCGGGTACCGTCCCGCTCTGCAAGCCTCAGCTAAGGTCAACGCTGTCCGTCGTCTGCAACCAACACAACGTGGTGCGGGCAAAGCCCGTGCAGGGGTGAGTATAAGCTACTCAGTAGGGACCCCGAGACCCCTGAAGGTCTCTCAAATCCACAAAGGATAAATCACGAAGAAAAGTAAAATCACGAAGTAACAACCGACACTGCTTAGGTATATGCCCATACATATACCTAAGTCATCAATTCTAATACGCTCCAACCTCCGAGCCCAAGTACTACTCAGTCCACGCAGGAAAGTATACGTATTCCACATAGGAAAGAAAATCATAATCCACACAGGATTGCACAACACAATCCACACAGGAAAGCAACAGGATTCAGCTCACACAGGTATACTTCTTCAAGGACGATAAAGATGATCACTGATCCATCTAAGTCGTCGGACCCACGAAGGATCGATAGGTAACTAACCCCCGCAGAAGACCCACACAGGATCGGGCTCACACAGAACCTGTAGGCGCTGGCTCACACAGAACCACTGAGCGCAAGGACCCACACAGGATCGGGCTCACACAGAACCTGTAGCACTGATCCACGTAGGATCGCTGAGTGCTGTAGTCGTCGTCGTCGAATCCACACAGGATCTCTGTACTGTCGTCGTCGAATCCACACAGGATCTCTGTACTGTCGTCGTCGCAGTCACAGTAGCAGTCGTAGCAGTAGAACAGTCGCAGCCAACACTAGGGTTCCCGCACACAGCAAGCTCGTACGGAGGATCCGCTCCACGAGCCGAGAGGCTGATACATCAACTGTCACGAAGACCGAAGTTGATGTATCCAAAAGTTCCGTATTGTCAACAGGAACTCAACGCAACAGACGGCGCGTCGATCGGACGCCCGGTCTGAGAGTTATAGGCATTTTCGTCTCCGGGGCCCGGTTGGTTTTTAAGGCAAAACCAACCCGACCGTACTCCACCTGCGTCCAAACCTCGGGCGGAGTATGCCAAAAGATCCGTCTCACTAAGAGGAACACAACGCGACTGACGGCGCGTCAATCGGACGTTCGTAGCTCAAGATATGAGCGTTTCCGCTCCGAAGGCCCGGTTGGTTTCGTGAACGAACCAACCCGGCCGAACTCAAAGTAAACCGAAACCTTGAGTGCGATATACCGAAATGACCGTCTCGATCCAAGGATCGTGTTGCCGCAGACGGTTCGTCATTCGGAGGTCCGAGGCTCAAGTTATGAGCCAAAAACCAAAACTGGTCCGAAACGGGGGGTCCGGGTCCGGGCCGACCCGGCCCGACCCCCCCCTGGGCGGCGCGGCGGCGGGCCGCGGTGGTGGCGGCGGCGGGCCGCGGTGGCGGCGGCGGCGGGCCGCGGTGGCGGCGGCGGGCCGCGGCGGCGGCGCCAGGCGCCGCACGTGGGAGGCACGCGGGGGCTAAGCCCCGCGTTTTGTCAAGGCGGCACGGCCTTGTGCCGTGCCTTGCAACAAACGGCCCCCGCAAGTGGGGGCTGGCTGGAACGAACCGGGGGGGCTGTTGCCCCCCCCCCTCCTTTAATGAACCGCCCCCCTCATTAAGAGGGGGGTTTGTTAAACCAGCCGGGGGATTTATTCCCCCGGTTTTAAGACATCCGGCCGGCCAGCTGGCCGGCCGGTTTTTACCAACGGGACCGGAAATTCCGGTCCCGCCCTCGACTTCCGACGCCGGCGGCCCGGCCGCCGGTCTTCCCTTCCGCCGCGGCCCGGAACCGGCCGCGGTCTTCTCGTCCCGCCGCGGCCCGGAACCGGCCGCGGTCTCCTCGTCCTGCCGCGGCCCGGAACCGGCCGCGACGTTCGTCATCCGGCGCGGTGCGACGGCACCGCGCCCCTTTGCCGTACCATGATTCCTTCCAACGCGGCGCGACGGCGTCGCGTTCTTGAAGATTCTCCTCGGCGTAGCGCGACGGCGTTGCGTAAATTATAAGCACGATCATCCGCGTGGTGCGACGGCACCACGCCACTTGCTTCCACCCGCATGGATAAAACAAGAACGGTGGAGGGGGGTTCGGCCGTGTTCGTGCGGTCCGGCCCCCCTTACGTTAAAATAAAAACGCAACTTAAAATAAATCAAGTCACACGTTAGTCTTGATAGAATCACGATCAAGAATAAAAAAAGGAAACCAAAAGAAAACGACAACCCCTACCTCGGGTTTAAGATTCAAAGGTTCGGCTACGCTCCGCGGAAGACGGCGTCGCGGGGGTCGGGTGTCGCGGTCGTCGTTCGTCAAATCCGTTGACGAAGAGTTATGCCCGAAGGGACACGACGATGGCGGATCTTCGTTTGCCGACGAAGAAGGTCCGAGGAGGAAGAAGATGTCCGAAGATACCGGGTCGCCGAGTCGATGATCCTTGACGAAGTGTTGTCGTTCTTCGTTGAGGATGAAGACGTTCTTCGCCGGAGAAGATGAAGAGGAGCTCTCAAAAGCTCACAAGGGAATAAACCAACAACCCATAAACAAATAATATTACATCTTATTTTATTAACACATAACTCAAAAGAATTTCAAATGTTTGAAATTCAAAAGAGTTTAACTCCCCAAAATTAAATAAGAGCAACTTAAGCCAATTAAGAGGGGGGTTGAGTATGTTGAGAGAATTTGAAAAGAAAAGGGGTTCGTGTGGGCCCCACCACACTTAATCCTCCCAAGGGAGGTTAAGTGGGTGTGGGTCCCACTTACAACCTCCTTTGATAGGTTTTTAAATAAGTTAAAATAAAATTTGTCTTACACAAATTTTATTTAACTTAACTGAAAAACCCCAAAACGTAACTTTCAACCCGCAAAAAACGCAACTCCCGATAAGGTCTCATTAAGCGAATATCGGCGCTGCGAGTTCATCGGTGCCCTCGGATTTCAATTCCGAGCACCGGATCAAAAGTTAGGAACTCCCGCTCGTTCGTTCACTGAACGTACCCGAGCCAAACTTCGGAAATTAATTCCGGGCACTCCGGGCCTCGGAATCAGGTGCCGTCAGAAACCGCGCTCTTGTAAAATTCTAAAGAAAATTAAGAAAAAATTTCCCTTGAATTTTACGGGTCTTTACATTACTCCCACCTCAGGGCTTTACGTCCCCGTAAAGATACATCAAAACTAGGGAAACAAAAGAGGGTACTGAGCACGCATCTGAGCCTCCCGCTCCCATGAGCTTTCCTGGAGGTTCCCAAGCTGCCATCTGATGCGCACAAGAGGAATCAATCGCCCACGTAGGACCCGCTCCTGTCGATCCTCTAACTCCACCGGGACCTCCGTAAAAGTCGCCCCATCGTCAACGTCAAGCTCCCCATGGTCAATGATGTGCGTCGGGTCGTGCACGTATCTCCTCAGCTGGGATACGTGGAAGACGTCGTGCACCCGGTGCAACTGAGGTGGTAGAGCCAGGCGATAAGCCACCTCGCTAATCCTGCTGAGAATCTGGAAGGGTCCGATGAAGCGCGGAGATAACTTGCCGCCTCGGCCAAATCTCCGAATACCACGTCGAGGTGAGACCCGCAAGAAGACGTGGTCGCCATCCTCGAACTCCAGTGGCCTCCGCCTCCTGTCAGCGTATGACTTCTGCCGGCTCTGAGCTGTCCTCATCCGCTCCTGGATGACCTGGACCTTCTCTGTCGTGGCCTGGACCATCTCCGGTCCCATCAGAGCTGCAAGATTTCTCCTTTGCCGAAAAGAGAAATCTGGTCTCATCCCCTGGATGAACCACATTCTTTGCCTAAAACAGTCAATCCTAACATGGATGATACTAATCCATACTAAGGATGACGTCGTAAGGCCTCGACGCTACTACTAAGAGATTCAACCGTTACTCTCGCCTCCAAGGGTTGAGTCACACTGTCGGCATCAGTGTGTGGTAACTGGGCCTCCTCCAGTAGATGTCTCACAAGTGAGGGTCAAGTCAACAGCCAAAACTGGAACCTCTTAGTGACATTACGATAGAGGACAGGAACGAAACATCACAAGGTATGCGTCTTTTATTATTGCAGCTCGTAATACAAGACGCTACACAAAAGCAACAAGGAACCAGAAGTACAAAGGATGTATCCACTAGTTCTGCTCCTGTCCATCGGCTCCCAGAGCTCCATGATCGAAGGCCTCGGCTGCCTGAAGCTGAGCTCTCCCCAGCGGTCGGGGTGGACCTCCTGGTGGTGGTGGTGGTAGAGCCTCAAAGCGTCGTCCACCACCTGCTGCTCGGCCAGCTCCTCTGCCTCGTCCGCCTCCTCCCTGCAGACCGCCACGGTCGAACCTCTGCCTCTGCCTAGGTGGTTCCTCAACCGTCTGCTGCTCCTCCGCATAGCGGGTCGGGCAGTCACGAGCCATGTGGCCTTGCCCGCCGCATGCATAGCACAGTCTTCTACTCGAAAGACTGGCTCCGCGTTGTGTGCCCTGCACTGCTGAGCCAGTGCCCTGAGGTCTGGTCTGTCTGAACCCCTGAGTCATTCGTCGACTGCCAGCTGCAGATGACTCTGCCACGTGCCGCCCTGCGGTGGGTCTCTGTGCTGGTGTAGACTCAGCAAGGAAGCTCTCGATCAGAAGGGCCCGCTCCAGTACTCCTGTCTGAGTCGGTATGCTGAGGGAGATCAGCGATGCCCTGATCTCGTGTCTCAAACCCTGCTCGAAGGTCCGGGCCCGGAAGAATGGGTCCCGTACCATGTCGGTCGAGTAGCGCGAGAGATCGGTAAATCTCGCCGAGTACTGAGCGACCGTCATGCTGCCCTGCCGCAGTTGTAGAAGCTCCTGAATGCGCACCGCTCGGAGGGTGGCCGGGACGAACTCAGAGCGGAAGAGGCTCTCGAAGTCCGTCCAGAGCAAGGATGCCTCATCGTGCACCTGGAGCATCAAGCTCCACCATCGTCCTGCTGCTGCGTGTAGTAGGCTCGCAGCGAGGATCACCATGAGGTCTGCTGGTGTCCTCACTAGCCTAAACACTCGAACCACTGCCTCCAGCCAGTCCTCTGCTGCCTGGGGATCCGTCTCCCCACGAAACCTGGGCGGTCGCTGGTGCTGAAACTCATGCAGTGCGCTGAGGCGACGTGCATCATCAGCGGCTGCTGCTGGAAGCATCGGGGGATCGGCGGGTAAAGCTACCGCCGGTGCCACTACTGGCAAAGGGCCCTGCACCGAGGCCTCGTCGCTCGGTGGGCTGTCGTCTCGCTCGACTCTCGGAACCCTAGCTGGCTGCCGTCGTGGGGCCATCCTGAAAAGGAAACAGGTGCGCCACGGTTAGAACAGTATACCTGGTGAGCTGATATAAGTAATCACAAATAAAACTTGAAACACACACGCAATCAATGTTTTCGTGCATTAAGTCAGAAATCAGAAGTCAGGGTCCTGGTGTACGGATACGTCGGCCGCCGCACCAACACTGGACTCCCTGGACTGATAACCACACTCAATACGCTAAACATTATTGCTTCACATAGAAAAGATCAGAGTTCGCGGTAGAACCGAACTCCTCTGATACCAATTTGTCACGACCCGCCCTCGGGGTCCGTGCCGTGACTACCCCAAGCCCGCCTTCCATAGGCCAGGGGCTGGCGACTAGCACCAAGGCGTAAATCCCAGTAAAAAGGGAAGGCATTGCCTTTGAAAAGTAAACACACACCACAGAGTAAACAAGCGGAAAGTAAACACTAAGCAAGCAGAGTACAACTGAAAGTGCGGAAAAGTAAATGGGCCAGTATACAAACCCAAACTGAAAGTAAAGTACAACTCGAAAAGGGAAAAACAGCAACTGAAAAGTAAAAGCCGCTACTCCGAGCTGTCCACTGGAAATCCCACCTGAAGGGTGGGTACAGATAGCTCCTCTTCTACACGGGTCCCACCGTCCGCTCCGTGCACGTCTCACCCAGTGGTCCACCTCCAGGTACCGTCCCGCTCTGCAAGCCTCAGCTAAGGTCAACGCTGTCCGTCGTCTGCAACCAACACAACGTGGTGCGGGCAAAGCCCGTGCAGGGGTGAGTATAAGCTACTCAGTAGGGACCCCGAGACCCCTGAAGGTCTCTCAAATCCACAAAGGATAAATCACGAAGAAAAGTAAAATCACGAAGTAACAACCGACACTGCTTAGGTATATGCCCATACATATACCTAAGTCATCAATTCTAATACGCTCCAACCTCAGAGCCCAAGTACTACTCAGTCCACGCAGGAAAGTATACGTATTCCACATAGGAAAGCAAATCATAATCCACACAGGATTACACAACACAATCCACACAGGAAAGCAACAGGATTCATCTCACACAGGTATACTTTTTCAAGGACGATAAAGATGATCACTGATCCATCTAAGTCGTCGGACCCACGAAGGATCGATAGGTAACTAACCCCCGCAGAAGACCCACACAGGATCGGGCTCACACAGAACCTGTAGGCGCTGGCTCACACAGAACCGCTGAGCGCAAGGACCCACACAGGATCGGGCTCACACAGAACCTGTAGCACTGATCCACGTAGGATCGCTGAGTGCTGTAGTCGTCGTCGTCGAATCCACACAGGATCTATGTACTGTCGTCGTCGAATCCACACAGGATCTCTGTACTGTCGTCGTCGCAGTCACAGTAGCAGTCGTAGCAGTAGAACAGTCGCAGCCAGCACTAGGGTTCCCGCACACAGCAAGCTCGTACGGAGGATCCGCTCCACGAGCCGAGAGGCTGATACATCAACTGTCACGAAGACCGAAGTTGATGTATCCAAAAGTTCCGTATTGTCAACAGGAACTCAACGCAACAGACGGCGCGTCGATCGAACGCCCGGTCTGAGAGTTATAGGCATTTTCGTCTCCGGGGCCCGGTTGGTTTTTAAGGCAAAACCAACCCGACCGTACTCCACCTGCGTCCAAACCCCGGGCGGAGTATGCCAAAAGATCCGTCTCACTAAGAGGAACACAACGCGATTGACGGCGCGTCAATCGGACGTTCGTAGCTCAAGATATGAGTGTTTCCGCTCCGAAGGCCCGGTTGGTTTCGTGAACGAACCAACCCGGCCGAACTCAAAGTAAACCGAAACCTTGAGTGCGATATACCGAAATGACCGTCTCGATCCAAGGATCGCGTTGCCGTAGACGGTTCGTCATTCGGAGGTCCGAGACTCAAGTTATGAGCCAAAAACCAAAACTGGTCCGAAACGGGGGGTCCGGGTCCGGGCCGACCCGGCCCGACCCCCCCCCCCCCCCCCCCCCCCCCCCTGGGCGGCGCGGGGGCCGGCGGCGGCGGACGGCGGCGGCGGCGGGCCGCGGTGGCGGCGGCGGCGGGCCGCGGCGGCGGCGCCAGGCGCCGCACGTGGGAGGCACGCGGGGGCTAAGCCCCGCGTTTTGTCAAGGCGGCACGGCCTTGTGCCGTGCCTTGCAACAAACGGCCCCCGCAAGGGGGGGCCGGCTGGAACGAACCGGGGGGGGCTGTTGCCCCCCCCTCCTTTAATGAACCGCCCCCCTCATTAAGAGCGGGGTTTGTTAAACCAGCCGGGGGATTTATTCCCCCGGTTTTAAGACATCCGGCCGGCCAGCTGGCCGGCCGGTTTTTACCAACGGGACCGGAAATTCCGGTCCCGCCCTCGACTTCCGACGCCGGCGGCCCGGCCGCCGGTCTTCCCTTCCGCCGCGGCCCGGAACCGGCCGCAGTCTTCTCGTCCCGCCGCGGCCCAGAACCGGCCGCGGTCTCCTCGTCCTGCCGCGGCCCGGAACCGGCCGCGGCGTTCGTCATCCGGCGCGGTGCGACGACACCGCGCCCCTTTGCCGTACCATGATTCCTTCCAACGCGGCGCGACGGCGTCGCGTTCTTGAAGATTCTCCTCGGCGTAGCGCAACGGCGTTGCGTAAATTATAAGCACGATCATCCGCGTGGTGCGACGGCACCACGCCACTTGCTTCCACCCGCATGGATAAAACAAGAACGGTGGAGGGGGGTTCGGCCGTGTTCGTGCGGTCCGGCCCCCCTTACATTAAAATAAAAACGCAACTTAAAATAAATCAAGTCACACGTTAGTCTTGATAGAATCACGATCAAGAATAAAAAAAGGAAACCAAAAGAAAACGACAACCCCTACCTCGGGTTTAAGATTCAAAGGTTCGGCTACGCTCCGCGGAAGACGGCGTCGCGGGGGTCGGGTGTCGCGGTCGTCGTTCGTCAAATCCGTTGACGAAGAGTTATGCCCGAAGGGACACGACGATGGCGGATCTTTGTTTGCCGACGAAGAAGGTCCGAGGAGGAAGAAGATGTCCGAAGATACCGGGTCGCCGAGTCGATGATCCTTGACGAAGTGTTGTCGTTCTTCGTTGAGGATGAAGACGTTCTTCGCCGGAGAAGATGAAGAGGAGCTCTCAAAAGCTCACAAGGGAATAAACCAACAACCCATAAACAAATAATATTACATCTTATTTTATTAACACATAACTCAAAAGAATTTCAAATGTTTGAAATTCAAAAGAGTTTAACTCCCCAAAATTAAATAAGAGCAACTTAAGCCAATTAAGAGGGGGGTTGAGTATGTTGAGAGAATTTGAAAAGAAAAGGGGTTCGTGTGGGACCCACCACACTTAATCCTCCCAAGGGAGGTTAAGTGGGTGTGGGTCCCACTTCCAACCTCCTTTGATAGGTTTTTAAATAAGTTAAAATAAAATTTGTCTTACACAAATTTTATTTAACTTAACTGAAAAACCCCAAAACGTAACTTTCAACCCGCAACAAACGCAACTCCCGATAAGGTCTCATTAAGGTAATATCGGCGCTGCGAGTTCATCGGTGCCCTCAGATTTCAATTCCGAGCACCGGATCAAAAGTTAGGAACTCCCGCTCGTTCGTTCACTGAACGTACCCGAGCCAAACTTCGGAAATTAATTCCGGGCACTCCGGGCCTCGGAATCAGGTGCCGTCAGAAACCGCGCTCTTGTAAAATTCTAAAGAAAATTAAGAAAAAATTTCCCTTGAATTTTATGGGTCTTTACATTTCTTATAGACAATAACCTCGAGTTAGCAGCCTGTGATGTATGGGGAGGCATACCTGGGGTCTTTTGGAACTCTAGATAGGGTGCAATGTGAGTGATTTTAGTTATGAAGATACATACATTATCTATCTATCTATATATATATATACACATAGACACACAGACACAGAGACACAGACACACACACACACACACACACTGATGTACTAGTTTTCTAATATAGATTTAGAGTGTGGATTGAGTTAGGTTTAATTGGGATCTTTAGTGGCTTGTTCAGTACCAAAAAATCAACCCCATTAGTTTTTTTATTTATTAAATTTATAATCTATGTTGTAAATTATTTATTTATTTGTATGTTGTCTTCACTACTTACATTATGTTGCTACTACATGGACATAGTTTTATTAAAAAAATTTATAGGTTGAGTGGTGATTTCCTACATGGTATGATGTACTCACACCCTATTCATGTCCCCTTGGATGTGTGTAAAACTTATCTCAAATTATCTAGGTATGGATGAAACACCAAAGTATGAGGGTTCATAGAATTTTAATCTTAGAGTAGAGTTATACCTTTTTAGGCTTTTGATATAGGAATCAAGAAATAATGTTATGGGATACCCATGGGATCCCTTTTTAATATATCTCATACATGGGACTTAACTTACTCCTTAGTAGTGTCTTTTGTTCTCATAGGCCATGTATATGTCTATTAAGGTAATTACTTTTTGTCAAAAATTTGTATTATGATTTTGGATTATTCTTACATGGGGTTTTCATACATTTTATGGTTTATCAATATTATCATATGGATATACCATGTATCCATTGGTTTACATGTTATTCCTTTAATATAAAAGTTTTATTTTTTGTTATGTATAACATATATATACACCATTTCCATTTTTCGGTAATAATTAGTTATATTTTAGTTAAATTTAAAATGAGAAACTCACTGCAATCATTAATAATTTTATCCCTATTTGTTTATTAAACCCTCAAATGTTTGGGATGTGTTTATAAGGTATTATAAGGACTTGATTTGGGTAAAAAGGTGATCCAAGTTCAGTCATTACATGATACCCAAAACCTTATATGGGTGGTGTTTAGGTTATTTGAAATGGGTAGTGGTGAATAATAAATAACTAAATATACAATAATAAATCAAAACCCCATCCCACATACTATCAAGAAACCTCTATAACCATATCCCATCCTACCAATCATCACTTACACACAACTATAACAACCACCTCTAACCATACATATTAATCACATAATTTAGATAACATTAAAATACATTATTCTTTCATTTTTATAAGTATTTACTAGTTTCAAATTATCCATAATTATCCTCTTAACAATTCATTAAAATCCTTAATTATTCTACTTCATCATCATTTACTAACTACTATATACATTAATCACCACACAAATCAATTATTTCAAAACTACATCTATTCATTACATTATACAAAAATATTTCATCCCATTCCCATTCTTAAATAATTTTCTCATTCATTTCATATCAAAGGCACCACTATATTTTACACTCTAACTACAACTAATTCATTAATGAAACAGTACTACATACCTTGGGTATTGGGTTTTTGGTTCAAATAAAAATTATTCATGTAGTTTAAAACTTAAGAAACCATAAACCAAGATTATCCCTATTTTGAAACTGAAACCATGAATATTATAAAATGGATAATATACCATGTTCTTAATATGTCCTCATTTACTATATTTGACCACACTCTTAATAAAGATTAGTTATAAGTAGTAAACATAATCCTTTATCCTTGAGTATCCACAGATTGATGACTGACCCAAATCTTTGGAATGATCCTCATTTTGACCACAATATTTTAGTACCTCTCAAGGTATATGAATAAGGAGAATAGTTCTTAACCAAAAAGAATTTTTGTCATACAATCATAATAAAAAGAAATTTTCATGGAATTACCAAGCCTAGGGGACACTACCCGAGCCTTCAAAATTTATTCAAACATTTCATGAAATTAGAGTAAAGCTATGGTTATAAACTAATTATAACCAACCAATTATATATGAATGAATTTTAAATTTAAATTCATCCATGATTCTACAAAAATTTTTAATCACATGAAAGGTTAATGATTAATGATAACTTACATTAAAGAAGACCTACTTGTTATCATTTAATTTTTTCCTTACTTTATCAATCATAATATATGATTGATACATCATCACACTATGATATGACCATATTGTACACTATGATTTTACAAAGTTAGTGGTTTGATATCACTATATCTCACCAAACAATATGCCTTACCAAGGAATATGGAATTCCTTATATATATATATATATATATATATATATATCTTACAATAAAACATACCCCATATCATACAACATGACATAGCCAAAATACATCATATATTTAAGGCTTTAGGGAATATCTCTATCAATATCTTACTTTATCTAAAGTCTCATAACCATTATGCCATTTCATTTTACATTAAATCTTATACAATAAATTGTGATGATATATAAAAAAAAAACCTTTTGTATATTTCTAAATCACTTATTTATAGATATCATCAATTTCACCATTTATCACATAATATGAAATAATTTGTGGATTACCATCCAAAACTCCTATTGGATAAACTCTAAAACACTTTTAGAGTATCTATCTAAGTTTTATAAAACTTAATCCCTAATTATTCAACCAAAAAGTATGACTATGATCCATTATAGCATTAAAAACAAATATGAATTCTATAATTCATTAATGTATGAAAATATTGGTATCTAGAAAATAATTTGTGATACTCTAGATACAATAGGATATGGTGTGATATATATTAAAAAAATGTACCTCTATACCATTTTCCACTAATTGTATCATATATTAGTATTCATAATAATATAATATATTTGTTCAAGACATCAAATAACCATGGTACATAAAGTATGTCAATCCCATATAACCACTTATATATTCTTAATTCTCCAATTATAGATTGACCAGATAGATTAACAGATGACATTTCATTTAACCCAATGGATGATCACAACACATGCCTCTAATACAATAGATAAGCACATCACATTCTAATTTTCTAGGTATAACCACACACTTATTCATTATATATTAACCAATGGACCATATTTTGTACTAATCATACGATTGGAAAAATACCATATTGATTAAACCTTAACTAACTATATGAGTAGTAACATGCCCAACCACCCCTAATTAGATCAGTCTCAAAGCTAGTATAAGTAAAGAATCAAAGCGTCATTCAACAACATGAGGCCACTCATCAGTGTCCCAGATGGGGGTTCCATAAGGCCTCATACATTCTTCACCATACATAAGAGGATTCCTATTAGTGTCAAGGGTGAAAATAATACATTGGGGGAGAATATTCCCTCCAATTATTGTAAATAAACAATAAAAATAACAAAAAAAACTCATCAAAAGACCAAACTACACAGAATCAACAAAACATATCTATGTTATAAAAAATTAAATTGTTTCATTAAAGCGCACAATCTTATATCTCAATTAATAGCCTACTAGGCTGGTTACATATACAAAATAAAAAATTAAATAAAAGAAAAGAAGGACCTAAAACCATCATCAAGCCTCATTTCTTATATCCATATAAGTTATCCATCCCAAACATGAAATTCAGGGTCTTTATATTTCATAAACCATGGATTATGAGATCTTTTTATTTAGAATTGTTCCAGGGATACCCAATAAGGGTGTGTGTAAAACACAGTAGGTAACTACCAACAACATACCTAACATAAACCGTATGTATTGTGTGAACATATAATATTATCAGAATAAAAAAAATGCATAAGTTTAATAAAATAATCACCATATACCCTTAGGTTCTAAGGTGATACCTGAGGTCAACTACACCATATTAATCTAGTGTTGGAAGCCTCTGATTATGTCATCCCAACATCAGGGAGAACCATGTACAACCCTAGAATCAGTTTATAACATCCCAATGGGGTACCAAGTTCAACCTTAGAACTTATGCCGCAACATCATACCTACTTTTTCCAGTGACAGATGACTCTGAACATGTAACATCACCACCCAGGGGGACTAATTCCTTCCCTAGAACTTTTTTGGAATATCACCCATTGGGACCATGTCCAACCCTTGAATATGTAATAAAATATAATTCACTTTTGGGAATAATCCTCCATTGAACATCAATTCACATACACTCAGGGAAATCAACCTCTTTATAACCTTATATAGAATAAAACCTAGGGCCCCCCATCCTTCATTGGAACCATTACCAGGTCATTATAACCTTGGGGATACATCCCACCCCGATGCCTGATAACACATACACCTGAGGGGTAACATCCCCTACCCAGAACCATAACATATCATCCACCCATTTGGTTAAATCCCCTATCTAAAACCATCATATATCATCCATTGGTGGGGGGGGGGGGGGGTTGTATCCCCTACTTGAAATTATCACATATCATCCATCTGATGGGTTGCATACACTACCCGAAATAATTACCAGGATATCATTACCCGAGGGGCTATGTACCCTATCTATGCTTGATAATAGAAAAACTTGAGTGTTATAACTAACCTAGAACGACATATATTATAGATCAACCCACACACATAGATATATACCCCATATTCCCATGGTAATATCCTCTCCCCATAACCTTCTCTATCATAGAACATGGGAATACTCTCTCCTAATGTACTGACATATACTTTTCATACATTAATATTAAATATAAGTAAATTATTATTAACTACCTAACATTTAAATCAACCCTAGAATCATATAGGTATAATTCCTTTGGAAACTTAGACACATAAAAAACTGGTTCTTAAATGATCTATATCATCTCCCACCAATTTATTTATAACCCGAACCCTTTTTAGGCACATCATTTATAAAACCATTATTCATGACATAGTGAAAGTAATCATTAGAAATGGTGAACCCATATTCTTAGTAAGGGTAAAAAGGGAGATATTAATGATCACATAAGTATAAAATGAGCATAATGGTGTGCAAACATGAGCTTAACATTTGAAATCTACACTATGCACATCATAGATCATAAACTTAAATCATAGAATAATGATTGAAAGTTCATAAGACATGAATCATAAAATAATCAAAGATCATAAGAAATGAGAGCATAAAATCAATATGGTACATAGAATTTTGGCATAAACATTTAAATTTTTGAACATGTATAAATAGATAAAGGTTCACTCATTACGTTAAAGACATGAAATCATGTCCTCACATAAATTTAAGGACATGAAACTAGGTACACTCATGATCTTATGTAAATGAAATCTAGGTCCATGAATAAACTTATGGATATGAAATCTATGTCCACATATAATCTTAAGGACATGAATACTTGATCTACACATAAAAATGTGAACATGAAATCAAGTTCATGCATAACATTTTTACCTCATGAGTTATCTATATTTAACCAATAAATTGGATGGAGATATAGGTACCACCAGTCATATAAATAAAATGATACATATGTATTATAAAAGATCATAAAACATTAATCACCTCAGAACTCATGAAAAGAAAAATAATTTCATAAACATTTCATCAAATTATAACCAATGGAAAAGGAAATAGGTTTCATCCACATCTTTACATAATAAACCTAAACCATACATAAAAATAATAAGGAATGTATCCTTGGATAATATCCCAAGTAAATATTAAGTATCATCAAAGGATTTCATCTTAGATGGAAAGTTATTTTAAAGTATCCCTTATAATAATTCTTGATGTAAATAAAATTTTCATTTTATAATCACTTCTCTTTTAAAAAGATGTGCACTTATAAATAAAAAAATTTTCATTGAAAATAAACTTGTAAAATTATAAAGGAAGATTAAAATAATTGAGGCATCATGAAAACAATAAAATTATATCATTCCATAAAATTTAAAAAAACATTCCTTCTATATTTTTGTCAGAAAATTCACAAAGTACCTCATTTAGAAAATGTTAAAATATTCATTTCAAAACATTTTGTAAAACTAAAAAATGTGTAAAAATTATTTTAAAATAATTATAGAAGAATATTAAAAGACTTTTGAATTTTTTTTAAAAAAAACATTGAAATGACATAGAAATATTCCTCAGCTAGACTTAAAAAGTAACAATCCCAAATAATTATGAGATTGTGAAATAAACCCTTACCACTTTGGTAACTCTTGAATCATAAGCCCCATGAAAGGAATAAATTTATATAGATATGTATTTCACATTATTTTCATGGTAATAATCATAAAATACATTAATGTGTAGTATATACACCACCAAAAAAGAAACATATAGTGCAGAAGGCATATAACCCACAAAAATAAAAGTTAGACAAAAAATCCCTTACATTTGTCCTAAATTCTTTTATACATGTTAGAACATCCTGTATAATAAATATAGATTTATTATAAATATATTAAATAACCATAATAATATATATCATACCATACATTATTTAATTATATATTTTTTACCCATTTTTTATCAATTATTTATGAAAATCATTATTCTAGATAATATATGCTTTATTTTTCACATTTGTTTTGGTTTTCTAGTTTTTGTTATTTCACTTTGATAATGGTTAAATAATTTCTATAATTTTAATAATAATATAAATATAATATATAATCATTGTATATATATATATTTATTGTAATCCATAAGAGTTATACATAGAAAATGAACTTCACTGTTCATGCAGATGGTAGGGTGTACGTACGTATGAACATTATTTTCATTTTTTGATTGGTAAAATGAAATAAAGGTAAATAATAATTATATTTTTAGAATTATTATTATAATTTATATATATATATATATTCATCAAATACATCATTATTACCATCCAATTAAAATATAAATGAAAAACTAATCAAATCGCTTTGTGGAGGTGACAGTCTACGCGTACGCATGAGCGATGTTATCATTTACCAATGGTTTGGAAAGTAAGAATGTAGATATTATATTATAATTTAAGAAGTATAATTATATTATAAATATAATATATAAAAATTAAACCCATTATAATACCTATACATAAAATATGGTGATGAAAAATGAATTGGATGCCATTGTAGAGATAGTAAGCCATACTTACACAAGAGATACCTTCATTTCTTATTTGATAGGAATGATGAAGTATATTGGTGTTTTAATAATCATAAAAACATTTAAGAATATTTAAAATAATTAATTTATTATTTTATGATAAATATCATATATTTAGATGATTTAGAGAAAAGTATAAAAAGAAAGAGATAGGTTTAGGCAATTACCTCTTCTTAGAAACGACTCCTTTAAATCTTCTCTAAAGGGCTTTAGGGTTGGCCTTTTGGAAATAATAACACTTATAAAACTCAACTAAGTTTAGAAGATAAATCGGTATGATATGGTCAATATAGAAGGATTAATTTGGTGTAAACAAGTGAGGGAGGTGGTTCTCTTTTATAATTGAGGTGAGGGAAACTTTTGGAATTTCTCAAAAGAATAAAACATAATAAGAATATTCTAGATCCAAATGCTTCCAATTGAACTAAACATGAATAGAGGATAAAATTTTAGACCACATATTATCCTATTTTCCTTATTTAATATTTTTATGTTTTTCAAATAATTTATAAAATATCTTTTTTACAAAATTTCATTATTGTTAATTTTGATACTATTCATCACCCTGACTTTAATAACATGAAAAAAAATTATAATTTAAACCAATTATTTTAAAACATCCTCAAAATGTCATGGATATATAAAAAATTATTTTATCACCTTAATTATATCAAATTATAATACTTTAATTATTTTTAATTTCATTTATTTGATTTTTCCATTAATTCGATAATTAATGTGTTAGTATTGTGTAAGCATTTAAGGTAGTTATTTATCCATAAAAAATTTAAAATAAATTATCATTATGAGTATAAATATTTAATATTTTAAAATAATATTTATAGTTTAACATATCCTTTTTTAACCCAAAATTAAAAATAATATAGTTATTAAAAATAAGAGTGTGTTATGTTTGACTTTTCTTGAAATAAAATACTATAACGGTCATGATCTCATCCAAATGGAAAAAAGGTTATATAACCAAACCATGGATTATTATGTATGAAATTAGATCATCAAATAAAAGTTTTTCAGGTTTTGGGGTCATTTGATAGTCCTTATCATTTTATTTTTAACATAAATTATCTAATTTACCCTTACCCTGGTAATAAAATTACTATAGTTACTATTCATATTCATGTAAAATAAAAGGTACCTATTTACCAAATTTGGACCCACTAATTAAAAATATGGAATCAATTTTTCAATATTAAAATCACAAAATTGGCATAATTTAATTTAAAATTAATATTGTAAAAGGAAAAGTAAAATAGTTTTATTAAAAAATATGTTTTAAGACTAAACAAGTACTTATAACAAAATAATGTATAAGTATAATTAAATTTTAATTTCTTATATTATTAAAAATTAAATAAAATTTAAGTTAATTTTATATAAATGAAAAGAATATATATATTTTTAAACATAATGAAAATGATAGTTTTATAAAAATCTGTATTTTTCACTATTCACTAAGAAATTAATTGTTTTAGAAAATTCTCATAAAATAATCCGAAGATAATTTTTAAAAGATGAATTAAAAAATAAAATGTATTTTCTATATACTTTTTAAAAAAATTTGTGAAATTAATTTTAATATTTACTCATAATAGAAGGAAAAACCATTTTTAAGAAAACATATTTTTGAAGAATAAAATGACTCTACTAAAAATCAAGTGATTATTTAAAAATCATAAATTAATACATTATCAATGATTTGGACCATTATATGTTTCATAATTTGATTAATAATATTAATTAACACTAATTTAATAGCTATCTTAGAAATTTCTTAATAATTTTATTTCTTGATTCATTTAAAACCCAGTCTTGAGTGTCATGCAAGATATCAAAGAAATTAAATTTAATGGAAAAAATATTTCTGAAAATCATGGGGTGTTATAGTCTACCCCTCTTTAATAAATTATGTTCTCGCAATTTGGAATTTTTCTTGGTAATCAAAGGTTTGACATTTGAAAATTCCTTTGTGGAAACCCACATTGTAAAAAGGGTTAATAAAGATTCTTATTAAAAGAGGGGAATGAAAGTAATAAGGTTATTTGTAATAACACATAACTTGGTTTCAAAATAGGAGAACATAGATTAGAATTGAAAACATATATATAGAATAAAAACCTAACTACCAAGGAATGATAGATAGTGATAGATATCATGGTCAGGAGAAAGCTAACCATCACAAAACATTAAGTATATGATGGACTAAAAAACTATTTATTTCTTAATAAGAAAAGTATAGAGATAATGTTTTTCTTTCAAGGTCCTTTTCCTAAAGTCCAGAGATTATTTTACAATATAGATAAAAAACTTGAGAAAATAAACTTGATTTAATTCTATGTCATAAGAATAATATATTTCTTTTTTTGTGCTTTGATATATTTCTACCTGATCACTTACTCAAGGAAATGAATATTAAAGATGATTTTTTCATTCCTAAATCACTTTTTAAGAATCATAAGACTGATATATCAATCCTTCATCTTATAAATATTTACTAACTCCAAAATGGTTAGTACATGATATGATAAATTACACTTTAAACACAAACAATAATATTCAAATTTTCATCTTAGTCCATCACACAAATATTTAACCTTAAGGCTCATCCAAAATAATACTGACCATATTCAAAATTTAAAAATAATTTTATCTTATATACTTTCATGATAAACATAAAAATAATTTTAATCACTCATAAATTCTCATTCTAAAATGTATATACCCTGATCATTTATTCTTTAAGGTTTACTAATCATTCCCAAATGGTCACAATCATATATGATTCTAAAAGAAAATTCACACTTTATTATTTAAATTAGCTCATATCTTAGCAAACCAAAATACATTGGAGGTTTGGGTTTATCTTTTCATTGATAAATGATCATAGATTGATTTAGAATATAATATATTATCTCTTTATTCCAGAAATATATTTGGAACCTATGTTGGGAGAGCTAAAAAATTATTATAATTACATAAAACTTCACTACAGGATAAGGTTTTCATAGGGCTTGTCCATACATATGTCAAAATGGAATCACCTATTCTAGAGTAGAGGATAAGTGCGCCCTAACTATCATGATTAAATTAAACTATTGTGACTATAGGATATTGTTTTCTCATCCTTTTTCCTTTGACTTCAGATGTTGTTGTGACTTACTATATTAAATAGCCCTTGGATTATAGAATTTATTCACATAGTTCCCAAACTATTTTCATTTATTTCACTGAAGTTTTAATGGTGTATTTTTTTGTTCTCTATCTCCATTTATTTCATTGAACTGAATCTTTATATCACTGCAAAATTATTTTTCTCAATGGTTAGGCTTTCCAAACTGGAAACATTTTTTTTTTCATTTTAGGCATTCACTTGGGTTCTCCTTCCACATTTTTGGAAAGTAATATGTTGTACCTTTTTCTTCCCTCCACATGAAAAACCACTACATTTTCTGTTAAGATCTATATTCTATTTATTATCACTAAAACATTAAGGGTTTCCAGATTCTATTTAAAATTTCAACACACATTGAATGATTTATTCATAGATTTCAACATACCTAATGTCGAGTTAATTTTGAAGAATTGGTTTCAAACCTCAAAAGAATCAATCTTTTTTGATTTTAGGGATGATTATTTAACCTAAAGAATACCTTGAAAGTTCATTAAAATTTTTCTCATAGGTACCAATGTATTCATCATCATTATGATTAATATACAATAATTACTTCTCCATTTTTAAATGTATAATATAAGGGAATTACTTATAGAAAAATATTCCCTTAAACTCATCCCATCCCATGGAACTAATTTCATCCTCTATCCTTGTATCCTTAATAAAATTACACCTTTGATATGACTCTCCTTCAAAATAATAAATAGATAGGGAAATTTTTTTCATGGTCTAATCAGTGATGAACAAAAAACATATTTTACATCACATTGATCCATTTATCAGTAACCAGTGTATTAGATTACCCATAGAAGGATGGTCATCCTTGTCGCATAAAATATTGAATATCATGTTGCTCCCTCCTTGGTGAATTTTGAAGATCAAAATGATCAGTGTTTTCACCAATATCTTGAAATATTTGAGTTAACAGAATCACAATATATTTCATCCTAGATCTTAAGACATTCAATTTATTATGAGGATGGTCATTGCATTGGATATCACATTCATTGTTCACATGATTCCTATGTATTCCAACCATTTAATAAAAACAAAAATAATTTTGTGAGAAATGGTAATCATAGTGAAAAACCACATAATCATAAAACATCATTCAATGAATTTTTAAAACAAGACAAATTATTTTCAATATAAAATACCTTATGTTTAACCAAGGTCATCCATATTCAAAACATTTATGATGTTATCCTATTCTTAGAACTATCCCATGGGTTATTACTAAAGTTTTGTCATCCTTGTTTCCAAAGGTTAACCGAAACATACTTTGATACCAACTATAACGACCCAAAATTTTCATACATAGATATTAAATCTAATCATATAAATATTCATTACATAACATTTTTTATCCATTCCATAATTGTATAAGACTATTTTATTTGGAAACTTAGACACATAAGCAACTGGCTCATAAATAATCTATATCGTCTACCACAAAGTTATTAATAACTTGAACCCTTCTTAAAAAAATAATTTATAAAACCTTTATTCTTAATCTGGGTAAAGAAAACATATTAAAGGGTGATATGAGATACTAATTAAGTGTAAAAAATGGAGATTTCAATGATCAAATAATCATAACATGTGTATAAGGGTGTGAGAACATGAGCTTAACATTTGAAATCCACAACATTCATATCATAGATTATAATATTGAGTCATGTAATAGAGATTGGAAGTTCATAAGACAAGAATCATAAAATAATAAAAGAACATAAGCCATTATATTAGAACATATACATAATACATGGAATTTTTTCGTAAACTTATAAATTTTATAGCTTGTATAAATAAAAATAGGTTTTCTCATTAAGGACATGAAATCAGGTCCTCCTATAAATTTATTTGCATGAAACCAGGTTCACTCATGATCTCATGAACATGAAATCTTGGTCCACAAATAAAATTATGGAAATTAAATTTAGGTCCCTTAATAATTATATGGACATGAAAACTAGATCCATGTATAAAATTGTGAACATTAAATTAGGTTTACGCATAACATTTTTCCTCATGAGTTAACCATATTTACCTAATGCATTGAAGGGATATATAGTTCTCACTTATAACATAAATAAAATCATAGATATGTGTTCCAAAATATTATAAAACATTCATCATCTTATAAATCATGAAAATTAAAAAATTTAATAAATATTTCATCTATGTATAACCCGTGGAAAATAGAAAGGGTTTCATCAGAATCTTTTCATAATAAATATAAAACATATAGAAAAATAATTAGGATGGTATCATTTGAACATATCCACATTAAATATTTAGTATCATCAATGGATTTCATCTTATATGGAAAAATTATTTTGAAAGATCACTTGGAATAATTCTTGAGATAAATATCTTTTCCATTTTAAAATCACTTCGCTTTTAAATAGATATGCACTTATAAATGAAAAGAAATATTTGAAAATAAACTTTTAGACTTATAATGTAAGGTTAAAATCATTTAGGTGACATGTTGGCATGAATATATTCTTGTTCCATATAATTTAAAAAACATTCCTTCTATATTTTATTTAGAAAATCCACAAAGTACCTCATTTGGAAAATGATAAAAAGATTCCTTTCAAACCATTTTATAAAATGTAAAACATGGTTAAAAATGATTTGAATTTTTTTTCGTTTAATAGTAAAACAATTTAAAATATTTTTATAAAACATTGATATTGAAGAGAAATATTCCCTATCTAGACTTAAAAATAAACAATCTCAAATAATGATGAGATTATGAAATAAATACTTACCACTTTAGAAACTCTTGAATAATAAGCCCCATGAAATAAATAACTCTAGATGGATATTTATTTCTCTTCATTTACATGATAATAATCATAAAATAAATTTATTATTTTTATATACACCACATAAGAGAAACATGTAGTGTATAAGGAATATGTCTCACCGAAATATAAGTGAGATGAAAATCCATTACCTTCGGTTTGACTTCCTTCATAAACATTAGAACCTATAATGTAATAAATATAGATTTATTATAAATATATTAAATTAAAGTACTCATATATATATATATATCATACCATATATGATTTAATCATATATTTTTTACCTATTTGTTATCAATTCTTTATTAAAATCATTGTTCTGCGTGATATCTTCTTCGTTTTTCACATATGTTTTGGTTTGGTAGTTTTGTTCATTGTAATTTGGACATGTTACATTATATAAAAAATGTTAATAATGATATAAATATCATATATATTCATTAAATATATATATATATATACCCATAAGATTTGAGATAGAAAATGAATTACACTCTTCAAGGAGACAGTAGGCTATATGTATGCATTAATGTTGTTTTCATTTTCTAATGGATGGAATGAAAGAAATGAAAATAATAATTTTAATTTATATAATAATTATTATATATCATATATATTCATAAAATACATTCTTATTACCATAAAATTAAAATATAAATGAAAAATTAATCACATCACTTTGTGGAGGTGGTAGTTCACACATACACATGGGAAACACTATCGTTTCCCAACAGTTTGGAAGGTAAGAAGGTAGATATGATATTATAATTTAAGAAGTAAAATTATGTTTTAAATATCATATATAAACATTAAACCTATTATAACACCCATCCATAAAATATGGTGATGAAAAATGAATCGTATTGCTACGTGAAGACGGTAAGTCATAGGTACGCATGAGCAATACTTTCATTTCTTCTTTGATGGGAAAGAGGGTGTATAGTGGTTTTTCATAATTACAATAAAATTTAAGAACATTTAGGATAATGAATTTATTATTTCATGATAAAAATCATATATTTATAAGTGGTAAATAAATTTATAAAATGAAAATATCGGTTTAGGCGATTACCTCTTCTTGAAGATGACTCCTTTAGATATTATCTAAAGAGGTATATGGAAGATATTTTGGAAATATAAAAAACAATAAAATATTAATAAGTAATTTGAAAAGATAATTTTTTTAGGTTGTGGTTGAAGTTTTCTGATTTTTACTTATCGATCATTCAAAGGTTTGGTGCTATGCTAATGTGTATAATGACACTTTGGTCGAATCTCAGTGAGGATTCTATTTTTTATAGTTGATTGTTTTTTTGATTTGAATATTGAATGGGGTTTTGTTTTTATAGATTAATGAAATTGATTGATGTTTGAATTTTTATTTAAAAATTTGATAAATATTAGGAAGATTTCATTATGGGTGATTTATCATTATGACATTCTTGAGCATTTTTTATATTACAATTAATTAACACCACTTCACAAGAAGATTTTGATCGAAATTACAAAGTGTTAAAGATTTAATATAAAAATTAATTTAACCAGAGATATAACCTCGATAAATAATTGTTTATTTTAGTGTATTTATGGTTCAAATAATCCATGTAATCCAAAAGTTAAATAAAACATGTCATTAATCCAAGAAATTTTAAGTTTAACACAGACAATGCTAACATAAAGATTATTTAAGGAGAAAAAGATCTAAATCATGTAATGTACACAAATTATGAATCAACCAAATAATTGATTTTATAATACATATATATGGTTAGTAATATTTTTGGGATGATTATGTTTATTCTGTAAATAAATAAAAATAAAGGAATGATATGATAAATAATTGTGAACCAAACACACACAAATGAAAGGAGGTAAACATACACTTTTGATAGAATAATAAAGTAGAAGAGGAAAGGGTTTTTTGGATTGATTTAAAATATAGTAAGAAACTATATATTAAACTAAATAATTTTAATGAGAATAATATATTATTAAGATTAAGGATGAATTAAAATTCAAATGAAATTACAATCAAACTTACACAATTACAATTCAAAACACTTGAAGTACAAGAAAATAAATAAAGTAAGAACGGTATCTCAAGTATAAAAATGAGTTTAGAATGTCATAACAAGAATTTTAAAAGGATTTTTTTTCATTCTAATGTATCCTCATAAGTTCTTAAGTTTCATCCTCTTGTAAGGATAAAATGGGAGTGTATTTATAGCCTAAGGTGGTAGACTGTTTTCATTCCAAAACTTCCCTTAAAGTTGGATCACCAATTTTACCATTTTTGAGATCTAAATCATGAGATAAATTATTATTTAGATATATATATATATATATATATATGTAATTTTCACCCTAAAAATATTATATACATTGGAATTTTGAAGCCATAGTAATGTCTATTTTCCCAAACCATGTGCTGCTGTCCAAAAATAACCATAATTTTCCATGGCTTAAATATTAATGGGTTTTAGACCATAAATATTCCCTAAAATATGAAAAATTTACTCTAAAAAGTTTGGAAGCTATATCTTTACTTTCTCCCCAAAATATTAAAGCTCAATTGTGTAATTCCCCGACCCCAGTTACCTAGAGTCGGTGTATTTTAACATAACCTTGGCATGATCCCAAGAAAGATCAAATCTCGAAAGACCGATTGCTTTAGTAGCCTTGGATACACTAGATATATTCATGAAGTTTTACATTACATCATAAGGTTAAAAACTACTACAACAACATATTGTCTCCATAGACCACACTATTATCCCCTCATAATATCCATGCAGGTCATTCATAATTTACTTCTTCACATCCTGGGAAAAATAAAACATAGAAAAGGGGTGAGCTCAAATGCCCAGTAAGGATAACAATATAGCAGAAACTTTCATAAATAAGAATAAACATTTAAGGCAGTATATAACTAAAACAAAAGCCTTTTAAACTTGTACTTCAACATAGTATGGAAAAAATAAAATGAAATAATGCCATTTACTTATTCACATGGATATTCTACTAATTGAATAATCACATGCAATATCAATAACCACTTTCATAATGACAAAATGCATAATTCCAGACTATCATAACCACATAGCCAAGGCCTCGTGCCAAGACTACAAATAAGATTTTGCCAAGTCCTTGTGCAAAGACACTAGTTTGTCTCATGAGACCTACCGATGCATCAAGGAGCTATAGCGGGCTCCACCCGTCACATATTAAGTCCAATGCATTCCCATATGAAAAGGTTTAAACATACCATAAACATTCGTATTAAAACTAGCATACGAAATGTAAATAATTCATCCATAAACCATGAATGGTATAAAAATAACACATCCATAGTCAAACATATCACAAAACCTTCAATACAATATAGAAGTTTTTTTTCATAATAAATCAATTTCAAATAAGTGTAAAATCTTTCAAAGGATGTTGACATAGATGAAATCAAAACTCTTTTTATAGAAATATCTATTTCTATTTTGAAATCATTTAAGATTCATATATTTATAAAATAATACATTTTCTTTGAAAATATTCTTATAAGCTTGTAAGGGAAGCTTCGACGATTTTATAACGGCGGAAGATAGCCGCACCCGCCATATAAGTTAAAAAAAACATTCTTACCTTAATTTTGTCGAAAAGGTTAAAAAGAACCTTGTTTGGAAAACGATGAAAAGATTCATTTATAAACCTCTTATAAAAAGTCAAACAAGGGTATAAATGACTTTAACCCATATTCTATTAAATATTAATTTTTTTTGAAATACATTTTTAAGAAACATGGATGTGGATGATAAAGAGATCCTAGTAGATTATTTCGTATAAACAACCTCGGATAATGAAGAGATTGTGAAATAACCCATACCTTGTAATTTTCCTTGGTTGGGGGTAGGTTAACCTACTGTATAATGGTGAAGTAATTTTTATTAAATTATAAAAGAATCATATATATTAATATGATATCATATTTGATATTTTAACATTTATTTGTTAATAATATCTTAGTATTATCGTTGTTTCAGGTGTTAACTTACTCATTTTCTTTTATATATTTTGTTACGTAAGCTATGTTTGTAATGGATAGGTTGTATCTTAATCATATATAGAATGATATCAAGTCCTTAGATACTATTATTAATCATAAAATGAGAATTATACTTGAATGGAAAAGATGGAGAATGAATCTTATCACGTTCGTGGAGATGGTAGTCCGTACGTACGCACGAGCGAAAATATCATTCTTTTGATATTAAAATAATATATAATTGGATGGTATATCATATATAAAGAATCATTATCATGTTATATTTATTATTTAAATGAGTTACACATCATTATTATACCCATCCAAATAATAATTTATTGAATAACAATTACACCACGACGTGGAGACGCTAAGCCATACGTACGCACGTATGGTGACATGTTATTAAAAATATGGATAGAATAATGAATATGGTTGTACCATATTTATAATAACATCATAGTATATATAAGATACTGGAGTTATTATTTTATAATGGTAATAACAAAGAAGGAAGAAGTGGAAGAAGAAATGAATTTGAAAAAGGGTGGTGAAATCATTACCTCTTCTTCAGGTTCTTCCTTTTGATTTGGTCAAAATGGATCTTAGGTTGGATTTATGACTAAAGGAAGGCTTCTAGGATTAAGTTAGGGAAGTTGAGAGAGTATTTGGGCAGAGTTTGGATGAACCAAAAGTCTTTTAAGGTGTGAGTTAAAGAGAAGGGAGAGTTCTCTTTTATAAGAGGGGTGATGGGCACCTTTGGAAAAGCTAGAAATATTAATTTATAATAAATTTATATTCGGTTTATAATGGCTCCAAAGTTGATTATTTAAAGTTTAAGGTGGGGATGGGTCTAAAATAACTTAACCAATATAATTTATACAGGTTTGGGTTACTATATTAGTCTTATCTTTAAGTATTAACTCTAAGTTAATTAGTTTCACTTTTACAATGTCTCTTTGTATTTTTATATTATATGGTTAATAAACTTACCATATACATCCAAAAGACCCCCAAGTGGTCCATTAATGATACAACTATTATGATATAAGTCTCTTGGCCAAACCTTAGATTTTTAGGAATTTAATATCAATTAATAATATAATACTTGTTTTAAAAACTCTTTTATGTCAATTTTGACACTATTCAATAATTTATTTTTGTGAAACTCATAAAAGAATGATTACTTCGAAAAAAGTTAATTAAATAATTCCTAATATGTCATATTAACCTAGAAAATTATTTTAATTCAATAAAAGTGTCATATTATATTTATTTGGGTATTTATAATATCAATTAGTTTAATTTTTCACTATTATGGTAATTACTGCATCATCATTATGTCATAAATAAATTAAATTATTTAATGTCTAAAAATTATAAATAAAATATCATTATGTAGGAGATATTATCATATTTATAATTAATATTTACAATCTAATTTATCTTATATATAACCCTATATTAAAAATGTTTTAGTAAATAAACTTTGATTTTAACTCTTTTAACTCTTCTTTGAATTAAATAATAATAAATGTACTAATCTAATCCAAGTGGACCTAAATGATAATATTTTATTCCTAAGGTTGTTTTTGGTCGAGATACACTTTTCCAATAGAATTAGGTCATGTGTTAGGGTAATATTAATATCATTTTTACCCTTAATTACCCTATTTACTTTTAACCGTGGTAAATAAAAGTAAAAAGTTACTATTCACCAAAAATTATTTTCATCTCATTGAACCACATTTTACTTCTTGATATTAACCGTGTCTCTCGGATTTTCGAAATTCCATTCACAGAAGAGGTAAAATTATGTTTTATGAAAAAATTCAGTTTTTTAACTACCACTTAGTAGTTTCACTATTCATCAAAAATTGAAGTTTTTCGGAACAATGCCAAAATTTCACCCTAAGATATAATTGATATCCCAAATTCAAAAATGATGTCTATTTTAAAAAATTACAAACATATAAGTTGCATTAATTAATTTTATAATTAATTCCCGCTGTCACAACAAATAGCGTGTTTTTAAGAAACAATATATATCAAAAGATTGACAATTGTTTAGGTCCAATTTCAAAGTTAAATCAATTCTAATCAACACCATTGGATAAAATGGTAAAAATATATTCTAATTATACTTTAAAATCACTCAATAATATAATTTATCACTATAAATTATTTTGATTAAAAAAGTTGTTTTTAAGTATTTTCACTATTCATAAAAATTGGAAGTTCTCAGAAAAATACCAAAAATTTATCTTAGGATAATTTTGATATTCCGAATCCAAAAATGAAGTCCATTTTTGAAATATAAAATATATATAATTTCAAAAATTAGGTATTACTATTCATAACGGCTAGTTTGATTGGTTATGGTGTGTTAGAACTCGGTGTTGCGTACAACACACGCTATCACATTATTCAAAGAGAAGCGTACCGTAGAAGCTTGGGGTGTTACATTCTCCCCTCCTTCAAATAATTTTGTCTTTGAAATTTCTAGAATACTACCACATGAAAAGACTCGGGTGGTTCTTCATCATAAGTTCCTCAGGTTCCCACGTTGCCTCTTCCATCTTATGGTTTCTCCACAAGACTTTTACCAGAGGCGTCGTCCGGTTTCTCAGTACTTGTTCTCTCGTATCAAGAATCCTGAAGGGCTCTTCACAATAAGATAGATCGGGTTCCAGTTCTAACTCCTCATAGGTGAGTACATGTGTTGGGTCAGGCATGTATTTCCTCAATAGAGATACGTGGAACACATCGTGAACTTTGGAGAGACTTGGCGGCATTGCCAATCGGTAAGCTACAGCCCCAATTCGTTCTAGAACATCGAAAGGTCCGATGTACCTGGGACTCAATTTAACTTTCTTACCAAAACGTATGACTCCCTTCCATGGAGATACCTTCAGGAAAACATGATCACCGACTAGAAATTCCAAATCCTTCCTTCGATTATTGGCATAGCTCTTCTGCCTACTTTGAGCTGTTTTGATGTGATTTTGGATTACCTTCACCTTTTCCATCATTTCCTCCACCAGTTCTGGACCAACAAGTTTTCTTTCACCAACGTCATCCCAACAGGTTGGTGTATGAAATCTCTTTCCATATAATGCTTCATATGGTGCCATCTGAATACTCTAATAGAAGCTATTGTTATAGGAAAATTCTACCAAAGGTAAATATTGATCCCACATACCCTGAAAGTCAAGTGAACATGATCTTAACATGTCTTCTAAGGTTTGAATAGTCCGTTCTGATTGTCCATCTGTCTGAGGGTGGTAGGCAGTGCTCAAATGAAGTTCAGTATCCAGAGATTACTGAATACTCTTCCAGAATCTTGAAGTAAAACGGGGATCACGATCAGAAAAAATCGATAAGGGTACTCCATGAAGTCTCACAACTTCATTAATATATAGTCTTTCTAGACGTTCCAGTGGTAGATCTTCTCTTATAGTAAGAAAATGTGCTGACTTGGTAATACGATCAACAATAACCCATATTGCATCATTCCTTCTAGGAGTCTTTGGTAGCCCCATGAAAAAGTGCATCGTAATATTGTCCCATTTCCACTCCGGTATGGGAAGAGGTTGCATGAATCCTCCTGGGTGTTGCCTTCCAGCTTTCACTTGTTGACAAACCATACATCTTGACACAAAATCAGCAATCTCCGTCTTCATATTGTCCCACCAAAAATGTTCCTTCAAATCTCTATACATTTTGGTGCTCCCAGGGTGTATAGAGAAATTAGAACTATGAGCATCATCCAGCAATTCCCTTTTTAGATCAGGTATATCAGGAACACAAAGCCTCTTCCTGAATTTCAAAATTCCATCTTCATACACAAAGTCTCTCAATCTCCCATCATTCACAGCTTTAATCTTCTTTTCAAATTCTTCATCATCGGTCTGATAACTCTTAATCCTTTCTAGTAAAGATGGTTTGACAACCATTTGAAAAACCATTGATGTTTTACCTTCCCTGGTTATTCCCATGTCCATCTTCACTAGATCCATCAAAATTGGACCCCTTTCAATTCTCATCACATTCAAAACTCCATGGTCTTTTCTGCTAAAATCATCTTCCACCTTGTTTTCTTTCCCCGGTTGGTAGTGTATCGTACAATCATAATCCTTGAGCAATTCAAGACATCTCCTTTGCCTCACGTTGAGTTCTTTTTGTGAGAAAATATACTTCAAACTCTTGTGATCAGTATAAATCTCACATTTTTTACCATAGAGGTAGTGCCTCCATATCTTCAAATCAAAGATCACAGCTGCTAACTCGAGATCATGAGTAGGATAGTTTTGTTCATGAATTTTCAACTATCATGATGCATAGGCAATAACCCTATCATTCTGCATAAGGACACAACCAAGTCCTTTCTTCGATGCATCACTATAAATAACGAACCCATCATTCCCCGATGGTAGAGTCAATATAGGAGCATTGACCAATCTTCTCTTCAGTTCTTCGAAACATTATTCACACTCTTTTGTCCAAACAAATTTGACCCCTTTACGTGTGAGCTTCGTTAATGGGTTAGCCAATCGGGAAAAATTCTGGACGAAACGTTGATAATAACCTGCCAAACTAATAAAACTACGTACCTCAGTTATACTCATAGGTGCTGGCCATTCTTAGATTGCCTTGGTCTTAGAAGGATCAACATAGATTCCATCTTTAGATACAATATGGCCAAGAAAATAAATCTCCTGAAGCCAGAATTCACACTTGCTAAACTTCCCATATAATTCATGTCGTCTCGGAGTCTTCAGGATAACGCGCAAGTGATTTTTATGATCTTCGTAGCTTTTGGAGTATACCAAGATATCATCAATAAATACCACCACAAATTCATCGAGATATTCCTTGAAAACTCTATTCATCAGATCCATGAATACAGAGGGTGCATTAGTCAATCCAAAAGGCATTACAGTAAACTCGTAATGCCAGTACCTGGTTCGAAATGCTGTCTTCAGAATGTCTTCCTTCTTCACACACAACTGATGGTATCCAGATCGAAGTTCAATCTTTGAAATGTATTTAGGTCCATACTGTTGGTCAAATAAATCATCAATGCGAGGTAGGGGATACTTGTTCTTTATTGTTATCGCATTGATCTCCCTATAGTCGATACATAACCTCATAGATCCATCTTTATTTTTAACAAAAAGAATAGGGGCTCCCCATGGAGAAACACTAGGGCGAATAAATCCCTTATTACTCAATTCCTATAGTCGTTTATTTAGTTCAACTAATTCTACAGTGGCCATTCTATAAGGGGTCTTTGATATAGGCCTTGATCCAGGAATTAAATCAATGGAAAACTCAACTTCTCATTCTGGAGGATGTCCAGGTAAATCTTCCAGAAATACATCTACATATTCTTTCAAAACAGGTACATCTTATATTTGAAAATTACTTTCCTCACCCATAGTCATTTAATTCTCCTCCTCCCAAATAATTGAATTTAGTTGAGCTACTGGGGGTGGATCTAGATAAGAATTAGGTGGTGACGATTCTGCTCTAAAGATAAGGTGTTCCTTATCATCATCATCAAAAATCATAACCTCCTTCTTCTTACAATAAATCTTAGAATCATAGTCCGAAAGACAATCCATTCCGAGGATTATATCAAACTCAATCATAGGTATGACGATGAGATCAGCAGATAAAGAACATTTATGTGCTCTAATGGGGACTGATTCACAAAACTTTGTTGCAATGATACTTCCCTTAGGAGTTTTAACTGACAACTACCTTGTTAAATCAAATTGGAAATATCTAATTTTCTTAGAAAACTGGGAAGATATGAAACAATGCGATGATCCAGAATCAAATAATGCATTTTCTAACCTTGAGGAAACCATTAAATTACCTGCCACCACGTCTTTCGGAGCTTCTACCTCAGCAGTAGTGATAGCATAACCTTGGCCTTGATCCCTTGGCCTTTTCTGAGGTAAGTTCTCCTGACGATTAGGACATTCATTTGCATAATGCCCCATCTCCCTAAAATTGTAGCACTGAACATTGGTAGCTTCCTTCTTCCCCTTGCAATCACGAGCCTGGTGGCCTTTTTCACCACACTTGTAACAGACTCCCATTCCCTTCAAGCAAGTACCAGGGTGTTTCTTACCACATTTACCACATGATGGATATTCAACCTTTCCCTTCTTCCCCTTATTTCCATTCCTAGATTGATCAGCAGGTCTCTTATTATCTTGATTTTCTTTAAAGTCATAAGACTTAGAGAATTATTTTTCGGTCTTGATAGCACATGAGACAATGTCTTCGTACGACGAGAAGGATTGTGAGAATAATGCTCGACGGAGAAATGGTTTTAACCCATCAAAGAAACGATCAATATTACTTCTTGGGTTACATATATAATCTCCAGAATACCTTTCTAACCTTGTAAAGTTAGCCTCATACTTTGCGACATTCTCATCCTCCTTTTGTCTCAGACTCAGAAATTGCCTTTCCATATCTGCTCGATGGTCGCGAGAAAAGTATTTTTCTAAAAACAGATCCTTGAACTCCCTCCATTCCATATTTGATACTTCATCATCTTCCTTTGTATTTTGAATCAATGACCACCATTGATCAGCATCTTCAGTGAGGCGGTAAATTGCCAGGATAACTTTTTCCCTTTCACTACTCCCCAAAGCCTGAAATATTTTCTCTAGGGAATTTATCCATTTCTCAGATACTAAGGGATTTGTACTTCCATTTAATGTTGGTGGTTGTTTCCTCATGAATCGATCTAACATTTATCCTCCACGCTGCGGATCAGAGTGCTCCATACGGGTAAGGTTATTATTCATAACCTGAGTGAGTTGTCCCAGTATGGTTATTAGCTGATCGGCACCAGTTGCATCACCATCTCCACTATAATTATCTTGAGCAAGAGGGAAATCCCTACATAGAGTGCATGCATTGATATGGTTTCCATTTTTTCCACTAGGCGCCATTTCTATACAATGGCATAAACTAGATCAGTTTATGAATCAAAATACACAATCCCATACCTATAAAACACTTAACATAAATTGAACTATTTATGGATATAATCCATAATCATAAAAATGTTTTCTTTGAGAAAGTATATACTCATAAACCCTTCATAATGATTTGTAAAAAAATGAGAGTTATCCTAAGCATATCCTCCGGGAGTATCGTAACCAAGAGTGCAGCAAGGCCCGTTTTCGTGCACCAGTTCCCATTCGAGTGTAGTTCAAAGCGGTGTTTTCGGGTTTTACCCCTAGGTACATCTGTGCCAGAGCCGCCTCTACCTGTTCGTATCCATACAGGGATGTATTGCTCGGAAAACTCACAAAATCTTTACAATACCAAAATTCTAGTAAGTTCTTCTATAATAATCCTCAAATTTCATCTTAGGTCTACGTGCTCTAATCAGAGTTTATCTAAGTCTAGCTTCCAAGGTTTGTACTAAACTTCCTCTGATACCAACTGTAACGCCCCGACCCTAGTTACCTAGAGTCGGTGAATTATTACATAACATTGGCATGATCACAAGAAATATCAAATCTCGAAAGACTGATTGGTTTAGTAGCCTTGGATACACTAGATATATTCATGAAGTTTTACATTAAATAATAAGGTGAAAAACTACTACAACAACATATTGTCTCCATAGACCACACTATTATCCCCTCATAATATCCCTGCAAGTCATTCATAATTTACTTCTTCACATCCTGGGAAAAATAAAACATAGAAAAGGGGTGAGCTCAAATGCCCAGTAAGGATAACAATATAGCAGAAACTTTCATAAATAAGAATAAACATTTAAGGCAGTGTATAAATAAAACAAAACCTTTTAAACTTTCACTTCAACATAGTATGGAAAAAATAAAATTAAATAATTCCATTTACTTATTCACATGGATATTCTACTAATCGAATAATCACATTAAATATCAATAACCACTTTCATAATGACGAAACGCATAATTCCAGACTATCATAACCACATAGCCAAGGCCTCGTGCCAAGACTACAAATAAGATTTTTCCAAGGCCTTGTGCCAAGACACTAGTTTGTATCATGAGACCTACCGATTCATCGAGGAGCTATATTGGGCTCCACCTGTCACATATTAAGTCCAATGCATTCCCATATGAAAAGGTTTAAACATAATATAAACATTCATATTAAAACTAGCATACGAAATGTAAATAATTCATCCATAAACCATGAATGGTATAAAAATAACACATCCACTATCAAACATATCACAAAACCTTCAATACAATATAGAAGTTTTGTTTCATAATAAATCAACTTCAAATAAGCGTAAAATCCATCAAAGGATGTTGACATAGATGAAATCAAAACTCTTTTTAGAGAAATATCTCTTTCTATTTTGAAATCATTAAAGAGTCATATATTTATAAAATAATACATTTTCGTTGAAAATATTCTTATAAGATTGTAAGGGAAGTTTCGACGATTTTATAACGGAAGAAGATAGCCGCACCCGCCGTATAAGTTAAAAAAACATTCTTACCTTAATTTTGTCGAAAAGGTTAAAAAGCACCTTGTTTGGAAAACGAGAGAAAGATTCCTTTATAAACCTCTTATAAAAAGTAAAACAAGGGTATAAATGACTTTAACCCATATTCTAGTAAATATTAAAAATGTTTTGAAATACATTTTTAAGAAACATGGATGTGGATGATAAAGAGATCCCAGTAGATTATTTCGTATAAACAACCTCGGATAATGAAGAGATTGTGAAATAACCCTTACCTTGTACTTTTCCTTGGTTGGGGGTAGGTTAACCTCCTGTATAATGGTGAAATAATTGTTATTAAATTATACAAGAATCATATATATTAATATGATATCATATATGATCTTTTAACATTGATTTGTTAATAATATCTTAGTATTATCGTTGTTTCGGGTGTTAACTTAATCGTTTTCTTATATATTTTTTGTTACGTAAGCTATGTTTGTCTTGGATAGGTTGTATCTTAATAATATCCAGAATTATATCAAGTCCTTAGATACTATTATTAATCATCAAATGAGAATTATACTTGAATGAATACGATGGAGAATGAATCTTATCACGTTCGTGGAGACGGTAGTCTGTACGTACTCACGAGCGACAATATCATTCTTTTGATATTAAAATAATATATAATTGGATGTTATATCATATATACAGAATCATTATCATGTTATATTTATTATTTACATGAGTTACACATCATTATTATACCCATCCAAATAATAATTTATTGAATAACAATTACACCACGACGTGGAGACGGTAAGTCGTACGTACACACGTATGGTGACATGTTAATCAAAGGATGGATAGAATACTAAATATGGTTGTACCATATTTATAATAACATCAAAGTATATATAATATACTGAAGTTATTATTTTATAATGGTAATAAAAAAGAAGGAAGAAGTGGAAGAAGAAATGAATTTGAAAAAGGGTGGTGAAATCATAACCTCTTCTTCGGGATCTTCCTTTTGATTTGGTCAAAAGGGATCTTAGGTTGGATTTCTGACTAAATGAAGGCTTCTAGGATGAAGTGAGGGAAGTTGAGAGAGTATTTGGGCAGATTTTGGCCGAACCAAAAGGCTTTGAAGGTGTGAGTTATGGAGAATGGAGAGTGCCCTTTTATAAGAGGGGTGAGGGGCACCTTTGGAAAAGCTAGAAATATTAATTTATAATAAATTCATATTCGGTTTCTAATGGCTCCAAAGTTGATTATTTAAAGGTTAAGGTGGGTATGGGTCTAAAACCACTTAACCAATATAATTTATACCGGTTTGGGTTACTATATTAACCTTATCTTTAAGTATTAACTCTAAGTTAATTAGTTTCACTTTTATAATGTCTCTTTGTATTTTTATATTATATGGTTAATAAACTTACCATATACATCCAAGAGACGCCCAAGTGGTCCATTAATGATACACCTATCATGATATAAGTCTCTTTGCTGAACCATATATTTTTAAGAATTTAATATCAATTAATAATATAATACTTGTTTTAAAAACTCTTTTATGTCAATTTTGACACTATTCAATAATTGATTTTTGTGAAACTCAAAACAGAATGATTACTTCGAAAAAAGTTAATTAAATCATTTCTAATATTTCATATTAACCATGAAAATTAGTTTAATTCAATAAATGTCTCATATTATATTTATTTGGGTATTTATAATATCAATTATTTTAATTTTTCACTGTTATGGTAATTACTGCATCATCATTGTGTCATACATGAATTAAATTACTTAATGTATAAAAATTATAAATAAAATATCATTATGTATGAAATATTATTATATTTATAATGAATATTTACAATATAATTTATCATATATATAACCCTATATTAAATTTTTTTTAGTAAATAAACTTTGATTTTAACTCTCTTCTGTGAATTAAATAATAATAAATGTCCTAATCTAATCCAAGTGGACCTAAATGATAATATTTTATTCCTAAGGTTGTTTTTGGTCGAGATACACTTTTCCAATAGAATTAGGACATGTTTTAGGGTAATATTAATATCATTTTTACCCTTAATCACCCTATTTACTTTTAACCGTGATAAATAAATGTAAAAAGTTACTATTCACAAAAAATTATTTTCATCTCATTGAACCACATTTTACTTCTTGATATTAACCGTGTCTCTTGTATTTTCAAAATTCCATTCAAAGAAGTGGTAAAATTAAGTTTTATGAAAAAATTCAGTTTTTTAACTACCACTCAGTAGTTTCACTATTCATCAAAAATTGAAGTTTTTCAGAACAATGCCAAAATTTCACCCTAAGCTATAATTGATATTCCGAATTCAAAAATTATTTCTATTTTACAAAATTCCAAACATATAAGTTGAATTAATTTATTTTATAATTAATTCCCGATGTCACAACAAATAGCGTGTTTTTAAGAAACAATATATATCAAAAGATTGACAATTGTTTAGGTCCAATTTCAAAGTGAAATTAATTCTAATGAACACCATTGGATAAAATGGTAAAAATATATTCTAATTATACTTTAAAATCACTCAATAATATAATTTATCACTATAAATTATTTTGATTAAAAAAGTTGTTTTTAAGTATTTTTCACTATTCATAAAAATTGGAAGTTCTCAGAAAAATACCAAAAACTCATCTTAGGATAATTTCGTTATTCCAAATCCAAAATTGAAGAACATTTTGAAATATAAAATATATATACTTTCAAAAAGTAGGTATTACTATTCATAACAGCTAGTTTGATTGGTTATGGTGTGTTAGAACTCGGTGTTGCGTACAATACACGCTATCACATTATTCAAAGAAAAGCGTACCATAAAAGCTTGGGGTGTTACAAATTGTACATCTATATTGGGATAAAAGTTAAGAATTGTGGGATATTTTAAAATTCGAGATAGAATTGTGTGATGTAATTTCATGCATTAATTAGGCCACTTATTATTTGGGTTGGGACATAATTTTTTATCCAAGATTTATTTGGGTATCATATAAAACATTTTAAAGTTTCATAAAATTTTTTATTCTCGATTGATCCCAGAATTTAATCTTCATGGATGGTTTAGTTTTATCCACAAATTCAATGGGACTTATTGTGTTTTCTATGTGGACCTTTATATGGATGAATTATACAAATATATAGTTGAATTATTTTTAGTATATTTCATTATGATCCCAAAAAAATAAAACAATTTGGATAAGTAGATTTAATGTTATGATTAAAATAGTAAAATAAAATTAATTGTTCTTAATTCAAGAAATTATCTAAAATTATATTTAATATTAAAACATGGGAACTTCAAATAATTTATGCACTTCTCCTTAAAAACCATTAATGGGAGTATATAAAAAAAATATGAGTAAATTAATAACATCAAATCCTCTACACTTAGTGTAATTCATTTCCTCATGTACAAAAAATATAAAAACACAAATGATCATTTTCAATCACCAAAAAATATTAAAATTTTGTTTTATCCAATAAGGGGTGGGGTCTATAATAGTATAATCCTCTATAATGAATTATACCACAAATTTTTACAGTAATAATGTTATAAAAAATCATTTTTCATGCAAAAAATTATAAATGGAAAATGTGGGCAGTCAAAACTCACTCTTCTCAAGGATGTTCACTCATTCTCCAACCTAAAGTGAAATAATAAATTTTATAAGAGATATCATCTTACATTACCTATACTAAAGTTTAAAAGAATCAATAGGTCTTTTTTGGGTTTTATCAGTGGATTTTGGATGGTAGAAATATAGTAACAAAAAGATTAGAAAATAGAGGTAAAAAACTAGGGTGGAAATAACATTGCTTAATTTTATAAATGATACATTGAATGAAATTAAAAAAAAATATTTAAATGGGTATGAATGTTTTAAGAATTAAAATAGACAGAGAAAAATTAAAATATGAAATATGTACAAAACATAAAACTTCCCTAAAGATTCAAGAAAAAAATATGCAAGTGTTCTTTCTTTTATTCAAAAGATTCACTTAGAAAAAATCTCAAACTCAACTCCCAACCCTGGATTGATCTCCTCATGAAACTAATTGTAATAGTTATAAAAATATCAAAGGTTTATGAATAGTGATTTTTCCCTTCCTAAGACACAACCCAATCATTTTTTCATTTTTTGTTCTTTTTTTGTTTTTTTAATTTTTTAAACACTTTTCAATAAAATATATACAAAATTATATAAACATGAATCCATTCCAAAAAATCATTGAATTTAAACCTCTCCCCACACTTAAATAAATTATTTACCTCAAGAATATGATGACACACTACAAATCAAAGAAAGGTACCCAAAATGAAATGCATTCCCCCACACTTGAATTTTAATAAATTATGCAATGAAGATCCATGTTGAAGTTTGGAGGGACAAGGTTTTGAGATTGTATTGTGGATATAAAAAGGGGGTTTCATAGGATATAAGGGGATTTTAAAATGAAGATCAATGTAAGGGTAATGGGAGGCTATTTGGATATTTTGATACTCATGTGGTTCAAAAAATTCCTCTATCATATTAATATATGCTAAATTAAGAAATTTAGCTCAATATAGCACAAAATCCAGACTCAAAATTGGGGGTAAAAAAACACAATATGAAAATATGGGTATAGGTAACATTGACATGAAAGATAAAGTTGTTCCTCACATTAGGGGACGAATCATTTTCAAATAAAAATTTGAGAATTTTAAAATTTATTGGACTTGAAAAAAAATTATTTATCCAAAATTATGATTAAAATAAATAAAATTTGAGATAAAAATGAGTTATTGGACTCCCCTAAATAGTTAGAAAATTTTCAAAAGTGTGCGGTGAGTAATTTTGACTCATTTTTTTTATTTTTAGTTTTTTTAGTTTTTTAAATGCACACCCACACATAAGAGAGAGGTAATAATGTTTTTATAAATAAATTCATAAAAAAAAGATAAGGTGAAAATAAGTGAAGAAGAATATGAAAGAGAGAAAGAGAGATATAAATTTAATAGAGAGATAGAGAGAGAGGATGAGAAGGAAGAAAGGGATATCAAGTTAAAGGGAAAGAGGTGCCCTTGGTTTGGATTTGGTTTTCATTATCCCCATCCAGGGGTAGGTTTACTATAGTTGTTGGAGATTTAGTTTAAGTCAATGTGGTTCATGTGGTATTTTTTCTCTCATGGTGATGACTTAAATTATGTCCATTAATAGTTGATTTTCTTTTTAAATAAGGGTCTTTTAATTTCACTACACAAAATGAAAAAACATTAGTATTAATAAAAGGACCTTCCTAATGAGAATTAAGATTACCTGGGTGAAGCTAAAATTGAGAATTAATGAGCATTAACTTTTCACCTTCATAAAATACCCTTCAAATGATTTCATGGATTACCTTATCTTTTTTCTTTGTTGTAGATATTATAATTATTGTAAAAATAAAGCCGAATCTCGTTCAGTTCATTCAACTGAAACAATCTCTCATCACCGGATTTTTCTCAATAAAAATTTAAAAATTTTACATCCCAAAATGAATTTTGTTGGATTTCAACTGGTAAATTACATGTTTTAAAAAAACTATCCTAAAAGGATTCATCACAATGGTTATTTATAGGCAGTTAGATAATCCCAATGCACCTCACTAAGTCTTTCCAATGAGTCTTTGATTGTGGGATAACCATTCTATCAAGCACTCTTTTTACATATCTATTGGAAAGTACATCCATTCCATTTTTATGGTTGACATGAAGTTTATTTTTTATATACCACCCTATTATTTTCAGAATATATTCCACGGTTCCATTATATAAATGGGTTCCTAAGTCACTTACCAAGGCATGCGGAGTTCCAAATTGATGAAAGATGTGGGTTTTAAGGAACTTACTAACAGTATGCACATCATACTTTCTAGTGTGGTTTTCTTTGATCCACCTAGAAACATAGTTTATGAAAGGAATAATATAGAATAATACATTATAATGGGGTAATGGTCCCATAAAATTGATGCCCCAAACATTGAATATATAATATAAAATTAAGGGATTTTTGGGAATTTTATTTATTTCAAAAATTACGCCATACTTTTGGAAAGTGGGACATGATTCATAGAACTCATGTGAGTCTTTTAAGAGAGAAAAATAGAATAATCTAGAGTCAAGGACCTTTCAGGATGTCCTTTTTTGTCCAAATTGTCCACCTCTAGGCATTGAGTGGAAAAATTATAAAATAGAGGAATGTTCATCTTCATAAACACATTTCTTAATCACCATATCCTCCCTAGTTTTCTAAAGTTTATTAACTTCCCAAAAATAGTATTTTGAATGAATGTTCAACATAAATTTATGTTCTTTTGAAAAAATTTCAGGAAAAACCCAAAAAAACAAATAATTTACAATTGGGGAATACCATGGTAAATTTGGAGTGAGATTTTAGAGGTGTTTAGTGGGAAATTTAGGATTAATGATTTCAGAATGAGATGAATGGGAAATTATACTTATGTGATCAGACACAAGGTTTTATTTTCCATATATATCTTTGATCTCAAGGTCAAAATCTTAGATTATTAATATGTATCTTATTAGCCTCATTTTGGAATCAATTTTCTTACATAAGAACTTTAAAGATGAATGGTCTATAAAGATGATGATTTTGGTACCAAAGAGATAGGGTTGAATTTTATCCAAGGAAAAAACAACATCTATTAGTTTCTTTTCATTTAAAGTTTAATTAGATTGTGATTAATTTAGTTATTTAGAGGCATAATATAAAACATGATGATTTTTCTATTATTTGACTAAGAACGACCCTAATAGACATATCAGAAGAATCACACATCAATTTGAAGGCTAAGGACCAATCTAGAGATTGAATTATTAGGGTATATGTAAGAACAATTTTGAGTTCAATAATGGATCTCTTTTAAGACTCATCTAAATGGAATGCAACATTGTTCTGGATTAGTAGAGCGAGTGGGAGAGAAATCCTATAAATGTTCTAGATGAATTATCAGTATAAACCTACATGATGAAGGAATGAATGGATGTCTTGAACTAATATGGGGTTATGAAGTGATTATATCACCTTTATTTTAGTTGGATCGACTTGAATACCTTATTGAGAAATCATGTATCCTAGAACAATCCCTTTTGAAACCATGAAATAATTGTTTCTCAAAATTTAGCATAAGGTTACATTTGAAAAACATTTTTTGGTCCAGAGGGAGTGAATGAAAAAAGGATTAAAATTAATCCCCATAAATGGTAAATTCATCCATGAATAACTCCATACAATGCTCAATGAATTCTAAAAAGATACTCATCATACACCTACATAATGTTATTGGATAATTTTAAAGGTAAAAAGGCATTCTATTAAATGCATATGTTGCAAAGTCATAAGTGAATGTAGTATTTTCTTGGTCCTGAGGTGTTATTCGGATTTGGAAATTACAGGTGTATCAATCAAGAAATAAATAATGCTACTTTCTAGATAATATTTCTAGAATTTTATCAAGGAAATAAATCATGATCTTTTCATGTTTAAACATTCAATTTTCTATAATCAATGCACACACAACATTTTTTTTTCACTCGAGTTGTGACCATATCTACCTATTCATTTGTGAAAATAGTTATCCCACCCTTTTGAGGACCACTTGAATTATAATAACACATTCACTATATGAAATTTGTTAAATAGTACCATCTTGAATAATCTTTGTAATATCTTCCCTATATACCTCAATTATGAGTGGATTGAGTCTTCTTTGATGTTTTATGATTGGTTTGGATGATTTTTGTAGAAGGATTTGGTATATAAAAAGGGTAGGGATGATGCCTATTATGTCATATAGGGTCCAACATAAGGCTATTTTTTTTCTCTAACACATGAAAAAGATTGGACTTATCAATTTCAGTAAGTTCAAAAAATATAATGATAGGAAAAGTTTAATCATGGAAAAGGGATGCATACTTCAATTATGAGGGAAGGGGTTTCTGATCTTTTTCATCCTTCATTTGTAGTCTAGAAAATTTAGGATCAGATGAAGGTATTCCATTTTATTTTTATTCACTTTCCTTATTACTATCCATAGTAAAATAGTAGATATTAGAGTTGAGATTGGATTATAGAGAGTTTTCAATATCATTTATATTAATGGAGTCTTTGAATGAAAGGTCAATATAAACTACCCCATTTATTACTTGGTTAAAAACGGTGAAAATTTCAAAAAATCATCCCTTATTAGATCATGATGAACATGATGGGAGGGGGTGAATACACTCTTAGAAGTGTCCTCAGAAGAATGGATAGAGAATGTAGAGTGATCCTTCGATGGGTATGGCATGGATTGAAATTTTTGGACTTGACCAGTTGGTCACCAAATTCTATGGATGAGATTATGGCATGAACATAAATATTAATTCTAGATATCATGAGGAATAGTCTTCCAATAATTAATATAGATCTAGAATAATTCATCTCATATTCCATGTCAAGGATACATAAATTAGCTAAGATGATAATATCACTGACCCAGATAAGTAAATCCTTAATTATTCCCTCCAGATTAATAGTTCTTTTATTGGATAATTGGATGATAACACTCATTTGGTGAAAGATAATGAGACCAAGGTTAAAGAATATGGATTTGGGCATGGAATTTATTGAGGATCATAGGTCTATGAGTGCATCATTGAATCTTTAAGTCCCTATTTGACATGGAGTCATAAATTTATCTAGATCTTTTCACTTTATGAGAATAGACTGATGGGTTGAAACATTTTCAATTGTACAAATTTTTCTATTATGGGAGCATAATTCATTAAGAAAAATTTCATACTTAGGGATTTTTTTGTTATAATATAAGAAAAAAATGTTGAATTCAACACATCTAAACATGTTAATCATTTTTGAATTAGGCTCAAAGGGATTATTATGCTTAGAGATGGCTTGAGGAAATGGAATTGGGTTCTTTAAAGGAATAGAAGGAGGTGAGAAAGTGGGTTTAGGTTTTTTTTGTATTTTATTATTTTCTATTTTCATCTCAACATTAAATGGTTCCTTATAGGATACATGTCACGACCCGTCCTCGGGGCCCGTGCCGTGACTACCCCAAGCCCGCCTTCCATAGGCCAGGGGCTGGCGACTAGCACGAAGGCGTAAAATCTCGGTAAAAGGGAAGGCATTGCCTTTGTAAAGTAAACAAACACCACAGAGTAAACAAGCAGTAGAATTAAACACTATGTAAAAGCTGGTACAAGAGTAAGTGCGGAAAAAGTAAATGGGCCAGTATACAAACCCAAACTGAAAGTAAAGTACAACTCGAAAGGGAAAACATCAACTGTAAATTAAAGCCGCAATGCTGAGCTGTCCACTGGAAATCCCACCTGAAGGGTGGGTACAGATAGCCCCACTGCTCCTCGGGTCCCTCCGTCCGCTCCGAGTATGTCCCGCCCAGTGGTCCACCTCCAGGTACCGTCCTGCTCTGCAAGCCTCAACCACGATCAACGTTTTCCGTCATCTGCAACCAATACAATGTAGTGCGGGCATAGCCCGTGCAGGGGTGAGTATAAGCTACTCAGTAGGGACCCCGAGACCCCCGAAGGTCTCCCAAAATACACAAAGGATAAACCACAAAGGAAAGATACAATCACGAAGTAAAAACCGACACTGCTTAGTTATATGCCCATACATATACCTAAGTCATCAATTAAAATACGCTCCAACCTCCGAGCCCACGTACAACCCAGTCCACACAGGAAAGTATACGTATTCCACACAGGAAAGCAAAATGTAATCCACATAGGATAGCACAACACAATCCACACAGGAAAGAAAACAGGATTCAGCTCACACAGGTATACTTCTTCGAAGACGATAGAGATGATCACTGATCCATTTAAGTCGTCGGACCCACAAAGGATTGATAGGTACTAACCCCCACAAAGACCCACACAGGATCGGTAGGAAACTAACCCCTGCAAAGACCCACACAGGATTGGACCCACACAGGATCTGTAGGCACTGGCTCACACAGAACCGCTGAGCACTGACCCACACAGGATCGGACCCACACAGGATCGGTAGCACTGATCCACATAGGATCGCTGAGTGCTATAGTCGTCGCCGTCGAATCCACTGAGGATCTCTGTACAGTTGTTGTCGTCACAGAAGCAGTCGCAGCCAGCTCTAGGGTTCCCGCACACAGGAGGGTCCGCTCCACGAGCCGAGAGGCTGATACATCAACTGACACATAGTCCGAAGTTGATGTATCCAAAAGTTCTGTATCGTCAACAAGAACTCAACGTCGCAGACGGCGCGTCAATCGGACGCCCGGTCTGAGAGTTATTGGCTTTTTCGTCCCAGGGGCCCGGTTGGTTTTTAAGGAAAAACCAACCCGACCATACTCCACCCGCATCCAAACCTCAGGCGGAGTATGCCAAAAGATCCTTCTCACTAAGAGGAACCCAACAAAGTTGACGGCACGTCAATCGGACGTCCGTAGCTCAAGATATGAGCGTTTCCGCTCCGAGGGCCCGGTTGGTTTCGTGTATGAACCAACCCGGCCGTACCGAAAGTATTCCTAAACCTTGAGTGCGATATACCGAAACGACCATCTTGATCCATGGATCGCATCACCGCTGACGACACGTCGTTTGGAGGCTCGTAGCTCAAGTTATGAGCAAAATACCAAAAAGGTCCGGAAACGGGGGTTTCGGGCCCGGACCGACCCGGCCCGAGACCCCCCAGGTCGGTCCGAACCGGGTCAAACCGCCCCGGGTCTGGGTCGGCCCGGCTGGGCACGGCCCGGTCCGGCGACCCGCGCGCTGGGCGCGCTGGTCGGCTGTTCGGCCAAAACGGCCGAGCCGTTTTGGCTCGCGCGGGAGGGGGGGGGGGGGGGCGCTGTCCCCCCGATTTTTCTGTAACCGCGACCCCTTAATTGGGGCCGAATTTATGTCTGGTCGGGGGAATTAATTCCCCAGGCTCCCCCCTATCCGGCCGGCCCAACCTGGCCACCCGGTTCCTGCTCAACGGGACTGGCGATGGCCGGTCCCCTTCCAGCTTCGACGCCGGTGGCCCGATCCGGCCGCCGGTCACCTTGCTCTGCCGCGGCCCGGAACCGACCGCGGCCATTGTTGTCCGGCGCAGCGCGACGGAACCGCGCCCCTCCACCGCGGACCCGGCACCGAACACAGTATTTTCGGGTGTCTCCGACGCGGCGCGACAGCGGCGCGTCCTTGTATTAATTCGTGGCGCGACGCGACGGCGCCGCGTATTTCTTGCCGCATAAACCCGCGCGGTGCGACGACACCGCGCCACTTCCATATCGAACCAAAAGAATCCAACAAGAATAATAAGTAGGTGGGTCGGCCGTGTTTGTGTGGTCCGGCCCCCTCACGTTAATCGATAGCAGTTGGTTAAAATTTCACGAAGAAATTCAGGGATGTAAACACGAACAAATTAATTAATTACAATCCCCTACCTCGGTTTCAAGAACGGTGCTCGTCAACAAGCTATGGAAAACGAGCATCGCAGAGGTCGGGCGTCGCGGAAAATGAACGTCGATTCCGTTTTTGTCGAGGTGCATCTGAAGAGGAAACGTCATCAGAGAAGTTCTCCGCATTCTTCGGTGGAGATGTTCTTTGTTGAAGAACGGTGTTCTTCGTTGGAGTCCGAGGTGTTCTTCACGTTCTTCGTCGAAGATGTTCTTTGTTGGAGATGAAGAAGATCTTCACGATTCCCAAATCCTCTCAACGTGGCATAAACTCTAACATTAATAAAATAATCCCAAGTCTTAATTTATTAACACAACTTAACCTTTTGAATTTCAAGAGTTTGTAATTCAATTAACCACACATAACTCACCTCATTAAATTACACAAGTTATCTTAATTTATGGTGAGTTGAGAGGAGTTTAAGAATATGAAGGGGTGGGGTTCGTGTGGGCCCCACCACCCTCATAACCTCCCAAGGGAGGTTGGGTGGTTACCCAACTTCCATCAAGAACTAAACACTTAGAATAAAAATTGTAGAATAATAATAAATTAACTTCCACAATTTTTATCATCCACACCTGTGATAACGCAACTCCGGAACAGGAGTTCCTAAGAAATTACCGGCGTTGCGGTTCCATTGGTTCCCTTGAAATTCGATTCCGGGCATCGGTTCAAAAGTTAGAAATTCCCGCTCGTTCGTTCACTGAACGTACCCGAGCTAAACTTCGAATAGAAATTCTGGGAACTCCGGGCCTCGGAATCAAGTGCCGTCTGAAACTGCGTTCTTGTAAAATTCCAAAGAAAATTAAGAAAAAATTTCCCTTGAATTTTACCAGTCTTTACAATACATCATTAGGAATGGATTTTTTTTTCATGATCGAAGTGCAATTTCACTTATATTACCCTTGGAGTTGGAAAATAGCTGAGGTGGGAGTTGGGAAGAATTGGTTTGTTGTTTCTAACTTAGGTGGGATTCAAGTTATCCAATTTTATTTTCTATAATTTTTGAGGCTAGAATGGGAGAAAGAGGCAAGATCTTCCAAATATATTTCCCATGAATACTTAGAATAAGAGGCATGTCCTGTATTGGGATTTTGTTTATTTGGGTTATTAGAAAAGTTATTATATTTGGTTGGGATATGATAAGGGCCAATAATATAGTGGAAACTAGGATTAGAAGAAGTATTATTGTTATTTTGATGCCGAGGCACAAAAGGATATGGTTTTTGGAAGTTACCACCACCATGACCATATTGGAATTGGTTTGGATTTTGAGGAGGGAATTAAGGGGGATGAGATATGGGATTACCATACCTCAGGCCTGGGTTATATGTCGAATAGAATGGATTAGAGTGGGGTTAGTTAGAGTTTCTTCAGAACCAATATGATTATTGGGGGTTAGTGTTCTACTGAGCATATGCTATGTTGAGATCTATTAAAATAGAAGAATATGATGGATCATATTGTAGTTGTGAACATGTGTTAGTTGGGTGATTTAGTGAGCTACAAATTCTATAGTTTTTGATAAGTCTAGGGAATAGAGATTATATAGAATATGAGGTTGGGGATTTGAAATCCATGACTAGTTTTCAAAAAAGACCCAAAAGTTCAATCATCCACTCAGTTATCTTTTTGGAATCTATGGATTAATTCTCATATACTTATCTCACCTGAGCATGTGATTGAGTATGGATTTTTTTTCGGTTTTCATCCATGTTTCTTATGAGATATCATACAACTATTGATGATTTTTACAAGATAACCCCCACTTATAGAATTATTAAGAGTTATCTCCATATCCAATAACCCCTCAAAGAAGTAGTTGATCAATAGTTATTCAAGGATTTAGTGGTATGGTCATGATGCCTCACTTTTTGATCCTCTTCGAGTACTCATGAAATGATTCACTGATAATTTAAAAATTCTACTAATTTCTTATTAGATTGAATCTATTTGATTAGAAGGTAATAGTTTATCCAAGAAGAGTCATTTCATGTCATTCCATTTGTTTATATAACTAGTATAGAGGAAAAATATCTATGAATTGGTGGAGTTGGCTATGGAGAAAGGGAATGATCAAAGTTTGATTTGTTCCCCATAAACCCCTTGATGCTTCATTGTAGAGAATACAATTTGGAACTCTTTGAGGTGAAGATGAGGATTCTCACCAGATACCCCATAGAAATGAGTAAAAATATGAATCAAAACTGATTTGAGTTTGAAATTAGTCTCAATATTTGGATATTTAATACTAAGGTGTTGATAATTCATATCAAGGGCAACAAGGTCTTTAAGGGTATGTTCCCTTGGATTTTCATGAATTTAAAATGAATGTATTTGGAGTGATTTGACAATCCTTAATATTCCTTATAAATTGGAAAAGGGTTCACTTGATTTATAGGTCAAAAAAATATGATAAATTATTTAGGAGGATATGGGGTATTCAAATAAATTTTAAAGTATGAGGAAGGCTGGTTTTCTTCTTCTTTTTTCCATATTTTTTTTGATTTTTTTTTGTTTTTTACAAAAAATTAAAAAATTGACTACTAGTTGCACCAACCTCAGAAATGGTGCCATTTGAAGCATGACATATTATCACCTATCTACTATTCAAAGTTTTGGTGATCTGCTAATGTTTATAACGATACTTAGGTCGAATTCTTAGCAATGGTACTATTTTTATAGTCAATTGTTTCTTTTTTATTTGTCTTTTCAATGGGGGGGGGGGGGTGGGGTTGTTAGTAGAAATTAATTATATTGATTTATGGATGAAGTTTGATTAAAAAAATTGATAAATATTGGGGTGAGTTTGTAACACCCTAAGTCTGTATGAATATTTTTTGAATAAATTAAATTTCTTTGATATCTTCTATTATATGTCGCACCAAGTTAAACTTGATCAACACGCAACACCAGATTAGCTTGTGTAAAAGGAAACACTGAATTTCCACGAAACATCATTTTATTATAGTAATTATTTAAATAAGAAAATTATAACCTAGTTATTATAATAATAGGTGTGAACATGTTTAATTAAATTATGAAAAATTATTTATAAATGTATGTATAATTAATTATTTTGTTACCAATTAATTATAAATAAAAATAAAAACCTTTTTAAAATAAAATGATATGTTTTTTTGAAAAACTATTTAAATGTTAACAAGTGTGTTTTATACAAATAAATATAAAACATCAATAATTTTGTATTATATTAATGAAATATATTTAATATATTTTAACATTCATCTTATGTGTTTTATATATAGGATATAAGAACAAAACAAATTTTACTCACAAAAGAATTTTTTTCTAAAACGGTAGTTTTTTCGTCTTTTAATGGAGAACCCATTTTAAATCTATTTTTTCACACTTTTATAATTTTTATATTAAAATATAAATTTCTTAATTGAAATATAGATATCAAAATTTACTTTGGTTTAATTTGTTGTATTTTTTTGGGAAGTTTCATATTTTAATGATTAGTGAAAAGTACTGAATTTTATTTGGAAACAACTTTTTCATCAAAATTATTTATAGTATTAAATTATATTTTTGATTTATTTTAAAGTATAATTATATTATTTTTGTAATTTAATCCAATTTAGGTCATTGTAATCAATTTCACAATTAAATTGGATAGAAAAAATTCCAAACTTTTGAACATTCCTACTTTAAAAACACTTGGTTTCAACCGGTCTGCAGAATTAATTTTTAATTAATTTATGAAAATTATATGAATTGAATTTGGAACAATGAATTTCATATTTTAAATTATAATTTCCAAATTTATTAAATATTCCTTTTTCTGGACAATATAAATAGTGAGTTTGGGAATTTTTATTACTATGGTTAAGGGTAAATCAGGTAAATTAAGGGTAAAAATAATATTATAAATATTCTAAAACTACTATAACACTTGAAAAAATGTATTTTGAAGAATTTAATTCGATCCTTAACCCATAATTATCTTAATTTAATACTTTAATTAGAAATTTTTTATTATTATTTTTAGATATTATTAAAATCAAAGAGAGTGAAAAAATGTCGCACTTTTAATTTTAATAAGTATTATATTTTTAATATCTATTTAAATAGAATATATTCTTATCTCTGTATATTATTATAAAATAAAATAGGTTTATATATATCAATAAAATTTATTTTTAATTTTTATAAAATAAATAATTAATATAAATAAATACACAATGATGATGCATTAATTATTCAATTAATGAGATAATCAATTAAATGATAGTAGAAAAATTAAAATAAATACATTTTAAACTAATCAAAGTTATAAAAAAATTTAATAGGTTAATATGAAATATTATGAGTGTATTAAATGATTTTTTTGAATTTATTATGCTTTATTGATTTTATTAAGGTCAATGTAATGAATTGTGTAAAAATTGACACTACTGAGATTTTATAAAAATAATATTTTATTAAATTTTTTAAAATTTATAAAAATTTTAAATAAGAAAAAATGGAATAAATTATTGTCTAAAATATCATAAATTTAGAATCTATGGTTCAATTGATACCTTATAAGTAAAAATATCTACCTTTTAATATTGAAGATGCTGTTACCTTAGTTAAAATTAAAATTGGTTAACTAAGGGTTTATCAAAATGATAAGGTTAAAAATAATAGAAAAACTTTTCTAAAATATATTTTATGATAATATTATAACCTTATATAATATTATATTATAATCCATTTAATATTTGAGGTATTTTTATTGAGATTTAATTTTTTATAAATTAATATTTTTTGAAATTCTAAAAGGGGCCCACACCTCAATTATAAAAGGGTACATAATCCCTCACTTATTCATATAATTTTGAGCATTCTAGTTCAAAAAAAATCTGAAATATTATCTTATTAAATTCCCTATAAACATTATATAGGTCATGGTATTTCCAGAATACCAACTCTAGAGTCCTTTAGAGGATATCTAAAGTATCTGATTTGAAGAAGAGGTAATCTCTCGAACCGATCACTCTCTATTTCTACCCTTATATAACTCCTATAAATATATGATATATATAATAAAATAATAAATTAATAATTCTAAATATGATTAAATTTTATGATGATTATTAACTCCCATTTATACATACTCTTTTCTATTTAACAAGAAATAAAAGTATCGCTTGCGCGTACGTATGACTTACCGTCTCCACATAGCGATACAATTAATTTTCTATAACCATATTTTATGAGTAGGAATTATGAAGGTTTAAATATTTATATATGATAATTTTGACATAATTATACTTCTGTAATTATGATATCATATCTACCTTTTAACCACCTATTCTTTTCTGAAATGTTAATGTTGCTCGTGCGTAAGTATGGCTTTCCATCTCCATGATGTGATGTGATACATTTTTCATCTATATTTACCATAGACGATAATAATGATGAATTTTATGAATATATATAACATCAAAATTATTTTTTAATGATAATATATCATATAATTTTTTTCTTTTAATATGAAAATAAAATGAAAACAATGTTAATGCGTACGTATGACCTACCATCTCCATGAATGGTGTATTTTATTTTATACCTATAAAATTTATGAATCACCATGAATAAATATATACTGAATATATATATATATATATATATATAATATTTATATCATTGATATTATTTTGGAGATGATGAAATCATGATCTATGTAAGAAGACCAATGATAACAAGTCAAAATATGAACTAAAAACAAAGCAGTTATTACCTAAAACATAACTTTTACATGGAATTGTTAATAAGAGAGTAATATAAATCCACAAGTGAATGATATATGATATTATATATATAAATTTAGTTATGAGTTAGATTTATAATAAACTTATATTTATTATATAAGAGGTTTGAACGTATATGAAGGAATTCAAGACTTAAGGTAAGATAATTTCATCTCACTTTTTATATCCATGAGATACATGCCATATTCAACAATAATTTATTTTATGTGGTGTATATAATGAACTTTTACATATTATATCATGAATTTCATTTATTTCATGATATTACATGTTTCAATTTATTTTATTCTTTCATGGATCTCATGATTTAAAATTTACTCAAGTAGTAATGGATTTATGTCTCTCTTTTATTTCTGTCGGACACATGCCTTATACATTACTTATTTATTCTTCATGGTGTATATATTATCCATGAATATATTTTATGAGTATTATTCTGAATATTATGGTATTTAAATATCTATATAATTTTATTTATTTTATGAGGAATATGATTCTACTGATTATAAAGTTGTAAGGGTTTATTTTACAATCTCATCAATATTCGAGATTGTTTCATTTTAAATCTCCATTGGGAATTATTTATCTTCTACATCCATGATTCCTAAAAATGTTTTCATTTTTTTATTATTGTCTTATGAATATTTAATTTTATTTTTACCCATGTTTTACTTTTTACTAAATGGGTTTAAAGGAATCTTTTTTTTATTTTCTAAATGAGGTACTTTGTGACTTTTCTGGAAAAATTAAGAAAAGAATATTTTTTAACTTATAAATAAAGAGAATATTTCTCCTCTATAATGATGACTTAATTCCTTAAATATTACCTTAAAATCTTATAAAGTTATTTTCAAATAAAACTTTTTCATTTAAAATAGAGCTCCTCTTTAGAAAAATTATTTCAAAAAGGGAAGGATATTTTCCTCAAGAATTATATCATGTAATCTTTCAAAAACCATTTTATGTATAAGATGAAATTATATGTTGTTACTTTGATTTACTGGGTATAAGAACCAAGGATTCCATTATTATTATTTCTATAATTGATTTATGTTTTTTATGACCTGACATTAATGAAACATACATCTTTTACATCATTTATGTTATGATTTAGTGTTTATGAAACTCATTTCTTTACATGAGTTCTGATGTGATGAATGATTTATGGTCCTATGTAAAACATATGTATAATTTTAATTAAGTTATGGGTGTGAAATATATCTCAAACCAATTAATTGGGTAATTAATTATATATCATGAGATAGTTTAGGGAAACAAGTTGATGTGCTTGATCTGTGATGGGAAAAAAGTTGTTGTGCTTGATCTGTTAGGGGAAATAGGTGATAAGGCTTGATATAAGAGTCTTGGTAGTTATAATTGACTTATTAAATAGTTTTCTATACTTAAGATTATTCCACACACATATATGATATGAACATATGTTTTGTGATTGAGTTATGGGGAATTTTAATTATTATGATTCATGTTTTTTTGAATTGTTAATGTTTTATTCGATGACTCGTGTTTATGATCTATGTAAGGTTTGGTATGAATCTTGTTTGAAAAGATCTTGATAACATACTCATATTTCTTATATTATTTTTTATAATAAAATAAATTGACATCATCCATGTTTACCCTTATTGAGCATCTAATCTTACCCATTTCTTATGTTTCCTTTCCATAAGTTATGAAGAAAGGTTTTAAGTCAGGGTAATAAACGAAAATATATTTGTGGAAAACATTGAATAAATTTCACCAGAATAGAATTTTTTGTTCCATGTTTCAAAAGGAACTAAATAATTACATTCCTCGAGCATGTGTTTGTGTATTTTAATGAATAATTATCTAAAAAAATGTAATATCCATGTACGATAATCCTGAGTCATTATAGTTGGTATTAGAGTAAAGGTTTAGTATACATTTGAAAACTAGGATGATAAAACTATAGTGAGATCCCTAGAGATATTTCTAAGGATATTTCTAGGGATGTATCTAAGGATAAACCTAATTATAGGTTACAATCCTAGATTTTTAGTAATAATCATGAATAACCTAGGATTAAACTTAAGGTGTCATAGATTGAAAAATTATAAATAATTTACCTGTATTTTGTGGTTTTACCACTATTATTTGTGTGGGTAACATTATTATTTTTGTATTAGTCGATGGATGAAACCTAAATGAATCATGTTAACATTGAATCTGATGGAAGGTTCAGTGACTATGAGAAACTAAATTGGATGATGGCTATAAAGAATGATATTGTGATTATGAATAATCATCTATCATGATATATTATTAACAACATGAACTTTGGTGAGATTCCAAACACATATAATAATATGAATATAAAATTTTATGAAAGTTCATGTGGTTATAATCATATTTGAAAGAATATTTGGATTCCCATATGTTAAGAAGATGGGAAGAAGAACCTAGATAACTATATCAAATGGATGGAGATGTTATCTATGTGAAAAAAAGAATAATAGAGTGAAAAATTGTTAAGGAGTTCAATGTATTATGTGTGGGGAGCATGGTCATGATCAAAATCAATTCCCTGACCCAAGGATTAAATTCTAGATGAAGGAAGGAGTTATTTTATACCAATAATTGAAGTGGAAGGGTTAATGTATTTGGATTCATGAATAATGGTGTAGAAGTATTTTTATGGAATTAAGGAATAATGAAACATATAAGTATTGGTCTACTATAGTTTTTCCATAAGTATTTAATATCATATGTTGAATGGTACTGGTAACCATGAAAATTGATTGATGTGAAAGGTGATATTTTTTGAAAACATGTGATTAAGGGAAGTTTAACCCTTAATAAGCGCATGATGTTGGGATAATCAAATACATAGATGTTTGATTGTGGTATAATAAATGGGATAATATTGATGCCCTTGGGGACAATAAGATGAAAAGATGGTTTATGATATCATGGATTGAGTTTAAATAATTTTTGGATTTATGTCATGAATAAAGAGTTAATTTTTAAAAGAACGTGTGTTTTCACTAAGGTTTTATGGTAATTCAAGTTACTAACATATTTCATGAGAATACATGATAATGGTCTTAAAATATTTGGTGTGTGAAAATTAAGAAATACATCAAGTTGTTTGGGAGATTAATGATAAGTTTATTTTTAAAATTTATTTACCTTAAATAAAAAGTTTTTGATTTTAATATTATTAAAGAATCATAAAGATAACCATTTATGAAATTGTTTACGTTGAAATCTGGATGAATTTTTAGAGATTATCTCTCTATATGAGGATTTATTCACGTTGAATAACTTATGTTAACCTTTTTGTTATGATGTTAACTAATTAAAGATGGAATTAAATATCATTCTATTACAAATATCAAAATCTATTAATACTTGAGGAATGAAAAATTCAACTTCATTTCTTAGAATAAGAGATGAAGTAGGCACAACAAAAGGATGAGATTATGATTATTAAATGAAATGAAATCAAGTAAGTATTTATTATCATGAAAATTATTCAACTCTAGGGAAAGGATATTGATTTTTTTTTATTATAGTACCTTATTTTCCAATGAATCAAATGGTCCCTTAAATCATCACATATTTATGTCTTTGTGATTTTTAACTTTATCCTGACTATTTTCACTATAATTCTTCATCAAAATGTGATAGGTATATTTCTCTTCTGTATCCATGTTTTCACTTTCCACCTATGTTCTCCAATATGGAAAACTAATTATAAATTACTTTAGGTAATTATTATGTTTTCAAATTTTTCTTTTTAAGGGAGTTTTAATATTCATTTTTACAATACAGGTTTCTATGAATGGAAATTTAATGTTTTAAACCTTTGATGACCTTGATGAATTTCGAGGGATAAATTCATTTTAAGGGGGGTAGAATATAACTGCCCAAGTATTTATAAACTTTTTTTTTGAATAAATTAAATTTATATGATTTATTGTGTTATAATATAAAACTTGTTAATCATGCACAACACACAACACTGGCTTATCTTTTGTTATACGCAACACAGAGTTTCCACAAAACATCATTTTATTATTGTAATTTTTTAAATAATAAAATTATAACCTAGTATTTAGAATGGTGGGTATGAACAGGATTAACTGAATTGTGAAAAATGGTTTATACATATATGAATAATTAATTATTTTGGGATCAATTAATTATAAATGAAAATAAAATCCCTTTTAAAATGAAATCCTTTTTAAAACAAAAGGAAATGTTTTTCTGAAAAAACTTTTTAATGTGCACAAATGTGTTTTATAACAACAAATAACAAAAATCACTGATGTTGGATTATATTAATGTAATACATATAATATATTTTAACATTCATCTTATGTGTTTTCTAGACAAAATATAATAACAAATCCAATTTTACCCATAAAAGAAGTATTTTTCTAAAAAGCCAGTTTTTCCATCTTTTAATGGATGAACCATTTTAAATATAATTTTTGTCACTTATAATTTTTATCTGAAAAAATTAAATTCTTAATTGAAATAAGGACATCAAAATTTAATCTAATTTATTTTTTTTATATTTCGGAGAAGTTTCATATTTTGATGAATAGTGAAAAATACGAAATTTTAATTGAAAACAAATTTTTCATTAAAGTAGTTCATACTATTAAATTATATTTTTGGTTTATTTTAAATAATAGTTAGAATAATTTTCTATCATTTAATCCAATTTAGGTCATTTGAATCAATTTTACATTAAAATTGGATAGAAAAACAATCCACACTTTTGAGTATTTTTACTTTAAAAACCCATTATTTTGTCCCGTCGGTGGGATTGATTTTTAATTAATTTATAAAAATTATGTGAATTGGATTTGGAAAAATAGATAAAATATTTATAATAATAAGCTAAAAAGTAATTAAATTGGTCCTTTTTATTTTTTCTACAATATGAATATTAAAGTTAGAAATTTTTATTATCACGGTTATTGGTAAATCGGGTAAATTGAGTGTAACAATAACATTATTAATATTATAATACTTACCTAAAACATTAAAAAATGTTATTTTATGAATTTAATTATACCATTAACCCATAAATATCTAAATTGAAAATTTAATGGACAATTTTCCATGAAAATAACCTGGATATTACTAAAATAAAAAAGAGTGACAAAATGGCACACCCTTAATTTTAATAAGTATAATTTTTTTAATACATGTTTAAATAGATTATATGCTAGAATATTTATATTATTATAAAATATAATCTGATTAGATACATAATGGAATTTTATTTTTAATTTTTAGTAATGAAATAATTAATACAAATATTTAAACAACGATGATGTAGTAATTATTCAATTAATGAAACAATCAATTAAATGACATTAGAAATATCAAAATGAATATAATTTGAATTAATAAAGGTTATAAATTAATTTTATAGGTTAATATGACATATTTTTAGTGTATTAAATTATTATTTTAGAATTTATCTTTCATTATTGATCTTCTTAAGGTTAATGTAACGAATAGTGTAAAAATTGACATTAATGATATTTTATGAAAATATTATTATATTAAATTCGTTAAAATTTGTAAAAATATTAAATAAGAAAAAATGGGATAAATTATGGTTTAAAATTTTATAAATTTACCATTTGTGGTTCAACAGATACCTTATAAGTTAAAATATTTACCTTGTAATATTGAAAATGTTGTTAGTGTTGTTGAAATTAAAATAGGTTTCCTAAGGGTTAATCAAAATGATAAGGTTAAAAATAATACAAAAACTTATATAAAATATATTGGATGATAATATTAAAACCTAATATCATATTATATTCTAATAAATTTCATTTTTTAGGTATTTGGATTGAGATTGAATTTATTATAAATTAATATTTTTTTGAAATTCCAAAAGTGCCCCACACCTCAATTATAAAAGGGAACCTCCTCCCTCACTTATTTATATCACTTTGAGCCTTCTAGTTTAACAAAATTATAAAAAATTATATTCTTAACTTCACCATACACATTCTATAGGTTCCGAACTTCCCAAAATACCAACTCTAGAGTCCTTTAGAAGAGATCTAAAGGAGCCGATCTGAAAAGGTTGTAATCGCTCTAACTAATAACTCTCTATTTCCACCATTATATAATTCCTCTAAATATAATATATATATATATAATAAAATAATAAATTCATAATTATAAATATTATTAAATTTTATTATTATTATTAACACACCATTATACATACCATTTTCCATCGAATATTAAATGAAAGCATTGCTGGTGCGCACGTTCGGCTTACTGTCTCCATGTAGCGATACAATTCATTTTTCATCACTATATTTTATGAGAATGAATTATTATTAGTTTGATGTTTATATATTATATTTATGAAATAATTATAATTATTGAATGATAATATCATATCTTCCTTTTTACCACCTAATATTTTGGGAAATGATAACGTCGCTCGTGTGTACGTATGACTTATCATATCCAGAATGCGTTGTGATTCTTTTTTCACATATATTTCACATGGATGGTAATAAGGATTAATTTTATGAATATATATGATATAGAAAACATAAAAATTATTTTATAATGATATTATATCATATAATTTTCTTGTTTTTGAATATGAAAATAAAATGAAAACAACGTTAATGCGTATGTATGGCCTATTGTCTCCCTGAACAATGTATTTTATTTTCTACCTCTAACTTTTATGAATCAACATAAATAAATATATACTGAATATATATATATATATTTTATATATGAAATTTATATCATGGATATAATTTTAGAGATTATGAAATCATGATCTATGTAAGAGGACCAAGGATAACAAGTCAAAACATAAACGAAAAACAAAGCAGTTATTACCCAAAACACAACTTTAACATCAAATTGTTAATTAGAGAGTAATATAAAGAAATATTTAAATAATATATGATATTATATATATGAATTTGGTTCTATGGTATATTTATAATAAAAATATATTTATTATAAATGATATTTGGACATATGTGAAGGAAGTCCAGACTTATGGTAAGAGAATTTCATCTCACTTTTTTACATTCATGAGATGCATTCCATATTCACCGTTAATTTATTTTATGTGGTTTATATATTGAAAAGTGAAATTTTATATCATTAATTTAATTTATTTCATGATATTATATGTTTCAATTGATTTTATTCTTTCATAGATATCATGATTTAAAAGTTACTCAAAAAGTAAGGGATTTATGTCTCACTTTTATTTATATGGAACACATGCCTTATACACTACTTATTTCTTATGCATGGTGCATAAAATTCCCATGAATGTAATTTATGAATATTATTATGATTATTATGTTGTTTTTATATCCCTATAATTTTATTTCTTTCGTGGGGTATATGATTCTACTAATTATAAAGTTATAAGGGTTGATTTTATGACATAATCAATATTCGGGATTTTTTAGTTTTAAATATTCATTGGGGAATATTTATCTTCCATGTCTATGTTTTATAAAAATGCTTTCAAAATGTTTTTTACTATTATCCTATGAATATTTTAAGTTATTTTTACCCATTTTTACTCTTTACTAAATGTTTTGAAAGAAATATTTTTTTGTCTTTTTTAAATGAGGTACTTGATGAATTTTATTGAAAAAGTAAGAAAGGAATATTTTTTTAACTTATACAGAAATAGAGGATTTATCTACTATCATGATTCTTTAATGCCTTTAATATGACCTTAAATCATTATAAGTCTATTTTAAATTAATTTTTTCTATTAAAATTGTAAGGATCTTTAAAAAATGATTTCATAAAGGAATGGATATTTTCCCCAATAATTATTTCAATTAATATTTTGAAAATAATTTTTAGTCTAAGATGCCATTATATGATGTTACTTAATCTTTACATGGGATATAACGCAAGGACACCATTATTTTTTTTCTCTTAATGGTTTATGTTTATTATGACAAGATATTTATGAAACCTATATCTTTTACATGAGTTATGTTTTGATGAGGTGTTTATGAAACTCATTTTTTACATGAGTTATGATGTAATGAATGATTTATGGTCATATGGAACACATATGTATAGTTTTAATTACGTGATGGGGGGGGACCTATATCTCCCTCCAATACGTTGGGAAATGAATTATAACTCATGGTATAGTTAAGGTAAATAAGTCGATGTTCTTGGTCCGTGATGGGAAATAAGTCGATGTGCTTGATCCGTGATGGGAAACAAGTCTACGTGCTTGATCCATTAGGGGAAATAGGTGATAAGGAATGATACAAGAATCTTGGTAGTTATCCTTGTCTTATGAAATTATTTTATACACTTATGATGATTACACACACGCATATGATATGAAATTTTGTATCATGATTGAGGTATGAAGAAGTTTCATTATTATGAATCATTTTTTTGAATTGTTAATGTTTTATGTCATGACTCATGTTTATTATACACGACTAGTTGGCTATGAACTTTTTATCATATTCTCATGATCAAATACCCATATTTTTATCTTATTCTTTCATAATTTAATAAATTGATATCATCCATGTTTAACCTTAATGAGCATATGAGATAACCCTTTTATTATGTTTTTTCCACAGGTTATAAAGAAAGTTTTTAAGTAGGGTTACTAAAAGGGAAGATCTTTATGGGAAACATTAAGGATATTTCACCAGAATAGAAGTTTGTGTTCCAATTATCCAAAGGAACTAAACTATTATGGTCATTGGGAATGGGTTTGTGTATTATAAGGAATATTCATCCAAGAAATGTGTAATATCCATGTATGAAAATCCTGGGTCATTATAGAGTTCATTATTGGGTATTTAAGATTATGATATCCTTGAGAATTGCATTATATTACATTAAATTAACACCCACTCCATAAGACAATTTTGTTAGTAATTACTAAGTGTTGATGCTTTAATTCAATAATTAAATTAACTAGGGATATAATCTCAATAAATTTTTTTATGGTAGTATATTTATAGTTCCAATAATCCTTGTAATAAACATTTTAAAAAATATTTCACTTATACATGACATTTTATGATTAAAATACACAATGTTAACCTAAAGAATATTTAATGATAAAAGTATCTCAATCACTTAACATACCCATTTATGAATAAACATAATGAGATATTTTCTAATACATTATAATGGTTGGTAATATAGGTTGTATTATTATGATGATTTGGTAAATTAATAAAAATAAGGTAATGAGATGAGAAAAATAATTCTGCACCAAACACGCATAAATAAAGGGAGGTAAAAAAACAATTTTTGATTGAATAAGAATGTGAAAGACGAAAGGTTTTTTTGTATTGATTTATAATATATTAAGACAATGTATATTACACTATAGAGGATATATGAGAATGAGGAATTCTTAATATGAAACATGCATTAAAATTTAAATGAACTTACAGTCACACTTACATAATTACAATTCCAAACACTTGAAGTACATGAAAAGAAATAAAAAAGGAATGATATTTAAAGTAGAAACATGAGTTTAGAAGGTCCTCCAAATAATTTTAAAGGGATTTTGTTAAAATATACCCTCTTATGTGATGAAGTTCTAACCTATTTCATGGATAAAAGGGGAGTGTATTTATAACCCAAGGCGGTGGACTGTTTTCATTCTAAACCACCATTAAAGTTGAATCACCAATTTAAGAATTTATATAGTTTAATATGAATATATATTATTCTTAAAAGTTTTATATATCGATGAAGAAAGTTAAAACTCCAAATTTTGTAGCCATTTTACTTTTGGATCCAAAGTTATGCCTATTTTACCAAACCATGTGTTGTTATCCAGAAATATCCATAATTTTCCCATGGCCTAAATTTGAATGGGTTTTAGACCCAAAATATTCCATCAAATACAAAAAATTTCTTATATAAAGTTTTTCACCTATATCATGAATTTATATCCAAAAATTATAACTTAATTGGACTTTTAGATTGGGAGAAATGTCAAGAATTGTGGGATGTTTTTAAATCATGGACAGAATTGTGGGCTTGAATTTCATGCATCAATTGGGCCACTTATTGGTTGAGTTGGGCCTTAAAATGTTTATAAAATATTTTATTTGATATTATTTAATATATTAGGGAGTTTAGTAAAATTTATTATTCTAGATTAATCCTAGAAATTTATTCTTTAGTTATGTTTGAATTTTCTCCATAGATTTAGTGGGCCTTCTTGTGTAGTCTATATGGTCCTTTATATGCCTAAATTAGCCAAATATCCAGTTGAATTATTTGTATAAAATTGAATTAATAACCCTAAAAAACAATAATAACACAATGTTGATAATTACAGTGAGATTTATGATTAAAATAGTAAAATAACATGAACATGGATTAAATCAAGAAATGATCACAAATTATATTTAATATTAAAACATCGCAATTTCACATCATTTATGCACTTTTCCTTCAAAATAAGTAAGTGCAGTAGATAAAAAAAGTTATTAATAAAGTAATTCCATAAATGGTCAAGCTATAAGGCTCATTGTTGTGTAAATATGTGAGTGAGGTGGTTCTCATTTATAATTGATGTGAGGGGACTTTTTTGAATTTTTCAAAAGAATAAAATATAATAAGACTATTCTAGATTCAAATACTTCCAAATGGACTATAAATGCATAGGGTATGACATTTTAGAAAATATATTATACTATTTTTCCTTATTTAAGATTTTTATAATTTTAAAATAATTTAATTAAATATTATTTTTATAAAATATCATTATTTTTGATTTTGACCCTATTCATTACCTTGACTTTAATAACATACTGAAAACACTTAAAATTTGAACCAATTATTTTAACATCCACAAAAATGTAATGTTAATATATAAAATTCATGGATGACCTTAATTATATAAAATTATAATATTTTTTAATATTTTTAATATCATTTTAATTTTTCTATTAATTGAATGATTATTTTTTCGGCGTTGTGTAGGAATTTAAGGTAATTATTTCTTCAGAAAAAATTAAAAATAAACTATCAAAATGAATGTAAATATTTTATATTTAAAGATAATATTTATGGTTTAACATATAATTTTCTTAAAAACATATTAAAAATAATAAATTTATTAAAAAAAGAGTGTGGCATGTTTGACATTTTTTAAAATAAAATACTATAAAGGTAATAATATCATTAAAATGGAAAAAATGGTCATATAACCAAAAATTGTATGATTATGGATGAAATTAACTCATAAAATAAAATTTAAAAAAATTTGGGGCATTTAATAGTCATTATCATTTGATTTTTAACATAAATTACATGATTTAGCCTTACCACGACAATAAATTACTATAGTTACTATTCATATTGACAAAAAATAAAAGGGACCTATTTTCTTAAATTTGGACCCACTAATTTCAAATATGGAATCCATTTTTCAATATTCAACTCATAGAAGTGGTATAATTTAATTTATAATTAATCCTGTAAAACACAACGAAAAACATTTTTTGTAAAAAATGTGTTTTTAAGCCTAAAAATTATTTATACCAAAATAAGGTATAAGAATAATTAAAATGTAATTCTATTAGATTATATTTCAATAAATAAATCTTATGTTACTTTGAGATCAAATTAAAATCATAAATATACTTTTTAATATAATGAAAATGATTGTCATATAAAAATTGGTATTTTCATTATTCACTAAAAAATTAATCTTTTTAGAAAATTTTCAAAAAACAATCCTAATATAATTTTGAAAGGATGAATTAAAATATAAAATTTATTTTTCCAGATAAATCTTAATAAATTTCCAGAAATTAATATTAATATTTACTCATAAAATAAAGAAAACCTATTTTTTAAGAAAACACATGTTTGAAGAATAAAATGACTTTACTAAAAATAAAGTGATTATTTATGAAGCATCAATTAATATATTAGAAATGAGTAGAACCATTATATGTTTCATAATTCAGTTAATACTATTCATTCTCACCAATTTAAGGACTAGTATAAAAAGAATATAAAAATAATAATAATATTTCATGGTTCCTTTTAAACTTATTCTTGTATGTAACTCAAGCTATAAAAGAAATTAAATTTAACAGAAAAAAATATTTCATAAAATGTCAGGGTGTTACACCCAAAATCTCATATCACATACAATGATTTGGTTACTTTCCTGAACCTATCAAACTTTCCCAAGATATCCTCTCATGTTCACGACCTAGAATCATTACTGCATCCACACTAGAATACCACTATAAAAGTATCCTGGTATTAATGATATTAGGGATAAACATAATATTAGGGAACCCACTGAGGTACCTTTGGTATCATCATAGTTCGAACAACCTATATGGGATCCTCAATATCATTCTCATCTATTGGGTTAATCCCATCACTCAGAGGGCATATTATCCCTCTAACATCACACAAGAGAGTTGATAAAAATACGAACTCACTCTCCAAGTAAAAATAGGTCAGTCCACCCACATAGAACCATTCCATAATCCTAACTGGGGAATACCCACCCAGGTACACACTTACCAGTGGGGGAACACTTGAATCACTCTTAAGTAAAATATCCCAAAGGCTAAAAGGCATATCCGTGTTCTATATAGCCTATCATTAGACCACCTATTATAATACATCACTCTCCTCGTATGGAGAAAACTAAGGGAACTTATACCAAGTACTTCTATGTTTCTTTTATTTCATTTAATTTCTATCCCTATGAGGTCCAGGAATCTCAAGACTCACACTTATGATCAAGCGATCAACTACTGATGGATGAGGAATAAACTAGTGTTCAAGGGTCTATCATGTCCCTTGACACTTTCATTCTACCTATAAGAATTTAAAAGATATAAATTCATTTTAAAATTGGGGTTGATCATACACAAGTGGAGAGACCGCATATTACATGCTAAATCAAAGAAGTTAAATAATTTCAAGGAGTTGTTTAGGGACCAACTACCTCATTCAGAGTTAAGATCCTTACTAAGGCCATCCTTACCTCACCCAATCTCATATCGTCACTGATCCTCAATCTCAAACCACAACATCAAAATAATTAATTATAACACTCCATAATTAATTATCCAATTTAATTAAAAAATGAATTATCTCTTAGAAACTCATTGGGTGACATAAAATCATTGAAACCTTGATCAATGACATTAAAACTCCAATGGAATACTTACATAAAATACAAAAAAAAACCTATCATAGGGAACTTTTTTACTCTCTAATTTTATCTAATTAAATAAAAAACCCTATAAATATTTTTAGGGTGATATAACTCAAACCAAATGGTGATGATCATAATATGTTTATTCTTATAGGAAATTCTCTAACTAATCCATAAGAAACTCCAACATCATAACACAATTACACCATTATATGGTGGAATTGATGTCAAAAACCTATCCCAGATAATCATAATTCAATGGATATAATGAGAAAACACAGAAGGAAATATATTAAGAGAATAAATCACCTTGAAACCACTAGGGAAATAAAAAATCACCCCTCCCTAAAGGGGAATCAGATGGGGGAAAATAGGAGGAGGAGTTAGCTGAAATGGACCTCCTTGCATGACTACTAAAAATGTGATGGGGGATGATCATAAAAATACCAGTTCTCCTTAAAAAACACAAAATTAAAGGTCATGTAATGAACCTCCTAGGTCATAATGTGACCACCCCTAAGAACAGGGATTGATATCCCTTCTTGTCTTCATAATAGTCTAGCCACTATAAACCGTGACATGAATACCCTAGGAAGAGGAATCCAACCCAAAAAAACACCATCACAACATGAGCCCTTTGGGTTTTGGAACGATTCCATTTTCCCAAGTGATGTAGAATTATTTTATCATAGTTTTCCACATATATTTTGGTGAATAAATGGGTTGTAATGTACAATTGATCTAATAATGGAGAATCATTCAATATGGAAGAAATCTACATGAATTTTCTGATTCATTGATTATTATAATAGAAATGTATCTCTGTTGTGCTTCATTGATAAAAGTTCCTGGTGAAAATTTTAATATCATTTATGAACTATTTAATTTTTTTTAATAAATATTTATTTGGAATTTCAAAGATGATTAATTGAAAAATACCTGTTCTGATAGGATCTATAGTGAAAATATGGAAAACAGTTGGAGTGACCATTCCCACAGTAAATCAACCATAGGAGTTGTTCAATCAACCATAGGAACACTTAAACAACTATGCATTCAAAATGGAACTGATGAATCGACCACAGAAACATTCAGATTGAACAGAAGAAGAAATATAAAAAATTATAATATAATGGATAAACCACACCATCCTGATTGATTGAACGGTTAATGGGAACAACCATAAGTTCAAATGGTGTGAACATCTAAGCCAAATCAACTATAGAAATAGAATTTCAAGTGATTTAAACCTCAGAATGGAAAAGAGAAACAGAAATGATACATTAACCATCATAATAGTATAAAAATAGGCAAATACACATGTTTTAAAAAAAATGAAAAGAATATTCCCCATACCTATTCATAGAACATGGTCTTGATTAAACACATGATGGTTCTTTACTAAGAATATAATAAAGCCTATGTTCGACGTTGGTCCAAAAATGTAGTGTAATATAACCAATTCTACTATCCTCCACCTACTCAGTTCTGTAAATGATAGTAAATGAGCTTAACCTTGAAAGATTCGCTGGTGGTGAAGAGAGAAAAGATGATGCCACCTCTTTCGATGCCAAGTTTCTAACTAGAATATAGACTTAAACTAGTTAGAAACCTAGAAAGTCTAAGTTCAATCCCAACCAAGAATTTAAAATGATCAAAGCTGAGGCTTCTTATTAATAAACCCAAAGGATGAGTAAAGATTCATCAAAATTTGAGTCGATCCACTACTAAAGAACCTACAACGACACCCTCTATTGAATCATGATTCCATACCTCCCATGATCACTAATCACACAAAATTTGAGGCTCTATCAGTGAAGTTGAAATAGTAAAACCACAAGGAGAATGAATTCCAATTTTGAGATAAAAAATCTCACTCAAAAAGATACCCTACTCAGTCCTATATCACCTCCAACACACAACACTTTGAATCAGATGACAAGATGAGCTGATAATGAGTTTGATTTCCTGAATCCTTCTAAGAAGGCCCGATTTTAAAGCCTAATAACCAAATCCAAAGAACTCTTGGTAAAAACCGAATGAATAATTTAGAGTCTAATAACTTAACACATGAAGCCTACAGAGCATAGGAATATTTCTCCAAAAAAATCATCAAAATAATTCATATGGAAGCCTTCCAAGAAATCACACTGGGCTCTTAATTTAAAGAGTCAACAGGCAGTTCAGAGTTTGTTGGAAATGGACAACATAACTATTAGGGATTATGTATGAAAAGAAAAAATATCTATAATTTATCAATATATGAAATGAAAAAGTTGAAAAAATAGAATCCTATCATGGAGAGGACTAAGACTAAAGAGAAGGAAGGATGAATGATGTTTATTACGATAGATTTTGGAGGAAGTTTAGAAACTCTCATTGAGAGATTATTCATTATTTTTTTTCTTTTTGTTCTATGTATTTTCATTACTTTTTTGGTTATAATTTCATTGAAACAAATTTTAATGGTTGTTGGATAAATTAAGGTAGTGGAATGAGATTGAGTTGTTAGGAAATTTTTCAACATTCAAGTGTAGGGTGTGGTTGGAAACTACCACTTTTTACATATTTCAAGTAGTAGGTTTCCTTCAATTGCCAAATATTTTTGAGGTCACTTTCATTTTTGTTGGGTTCTATCCACTTTTCATATAGAAGTCCATATGAGAAGAGAACTATCTGTGCAAGGTAAAAAAATTAGGAATAACTAAAAAATTGTCTCTAATCTGTTTATGATTTCTTCATTGAATGGATTAGTGGAGTTTCTAGTTGAGGAACTGGAGGATCCATTCTTCTATAGGTTGGTCATTTAAGAGAACTGACCAACCTCTTTTCACCAGAACCAATAACACCTAATCATGAATGAAGATAAAAAAATAAAAATAAAAATATATATATATATATAAAATAATAATAACTATCCAAAAAAATTTCTATATTACAACATAGACTACCTATTTCTTCCTCATGATCTATTTACTTGTTCTTATGCTATTGATTATTCCCCTAATTCCTAGTTGTTATAACTCCACGGGTTCTATCACCACCATTACTCTCATCATTCCACTCTTTGTTTCATTTTCATGATTTTTTTGCTTATTTTATCAGGTATTACTAAAAACACCTTTTTAGATATTAGTCCCTATATATAGACCCCTATTAACTCTACACTAGTTTTACAGAGGGTTTATAAATAATTAATTTTCCTCGAACTGAGTGAAGACCGAGGTCCTAGTCAAATTTTCGAACCATTTTTGGGGAAGGGAATGTATGACCAAGTAAAGAAATCAAATCAAAATAAAAAATACAATAAAATTTTTTGGCTAAAAAGGTGTGAATGAAAACAAGGCTATCATCTAAAAACCTGGAGTACTTAATACATGAAATTGAGAAACATATGAGTGATTTTAAAAATTAAGAATAATATTTCCATGGAAAATATTTACGAAGATTATAATAAAAAAATGAAAATTTCAACCAAGATAGAAATGTCAACCTTATAAAATCTGATAATGAGTTGATAAATAGTCAAGATTAGGGAGTTTTAGGTGACTATATTGTAAATAACCATCATATTTTTGGTAAAACCATATGTCTAGAAACCGTGAGATTAAAAAATCCACTTTTCTATGATACCATCATACCATGGATTATATAATGAATACTCATTAGATTTTATTAGATATTTATATGGTATAGTACAATAGTTTCTTCTTAAGGGATTGAGTTAGGAATTGTTAAAACTGAGAGTCTTTCTTGGTTCCAAAAAATTGATGAATAAATTTTTGATTCATGGGGAAAACTGTATAACACTTTTGTCATAAAATTTTACTCCAGGATGATGATTCCTGAGATTAGTCATAAAATCTTTGGATGTTTACCATATAAGGGAGAGTTGTTCCATAAAGCTTGGGAAAGATTAAAATTGATACTTGGGTAGTTTCTCAACAACTAGTGTACACCACAATTTCTCATGGATACAATCTACAAAAGTCACAAACTATACCATAAAACACTACTTGATTAGTCCTATGGAGTAGATTTATCTGATAAAACTACTGAAAAGATCAAGTATATTTTCAATGGATTGGAAAAAAAATTCCTAAAAAATGTACCAGGAGGAAAACCATTTTCAGTAAATAAATTAATCAACACACACTTAGGGAGTAATTTCAACACTATGGAATGTTAATCCATTCACATTTTTGCTGTCCAGAATTTGATATGCCTTCCCGAGTTCCTAATAATGATTTTTGGGTATATCCCTATAATTAAGGTAAGAGACACACTGTTTTCAAATAATTACAACCAAGGCTACTGTAACCACCCCAAAAATTCTTGGATAATTCATAGAGTGTGGAGACTTGCTGCTCCCCCTGATTTCCAACAACCTAGGTAGAAATTATAACCCCAAACGAGAGCCAAGTTTTCTTATTATAAATAAGATGTCTAGGGTATGTTAAAACACTTTATTGGTTGGTTCAATGAACAAAAATAATTTTTTTAATAAGGCATAATAAGAAACTAGGTTTATAAATCTATAATTACAATTGGGAAATTTAGTTAGAAATGTTTGAGGTAGATATAAAGGTAAACTACCCAACACCACTAAGCTTAACCCTAGGGAGAATTCAATGGTAATGACAACTTGGAGTGGTATATAAAATCAATAGGAAGCCAATAAATACCAAAATATACCCTGAATAACAATATAGATGAAACTGAAAACCAAACTATAGAAGCTCAAAAATCTAGAAATTCGAACAACCCTACCAAAAGTCCATTGAAGACTATTTTACCTGATAAAAAACCAAAAGAAAAAGTCCTTAAAATCAAGGAAAATAATAAGAATATAACTCTTGAAGAGGAATATGAAGGGATACCTATAGTTGTGAGGAACTTTTACCTAACCATTCCCTTTATATAGATAATGAAAAAGGTAAATCATGATTCTGAATTATTCAAATTTATAAAAGTTGTAAAGAAACTGAACATCGATATTATCTTCTTAGAGGATTTAATTTAGAGACTTTATTATATGAAATCACTCATGAAAATCTACTCAAATAAGAAAACCATGGAAGTATTTTCTACTTATAATTTCAGAGAGGTGTGTAGTGTTGTCTTATAGAATATGATATCTCTGAAAATTCAAGATCTAGGAATCTTTTTAATCCCTTAAACATTTGGTGATAGAGTTGGATAGTATAATTATATTTTTGACTATAGAGAGAGAAATAATTTGGTTCAAGTATCCTTATTCCAGCACTTGATATTAGGAATTCCACAACCGAATAATGTTATTTTACAACTCCCATATTGAACTATTACTCACCCAATTTATAGGGTAGATGACTTGTTATAGGGAGTAGGAAAGTTCTTTTTGCCTACTTAATTTCTCATTTTCCAAATGGAATATGACTAAGATGTACCTATCATTCTTGGAAGGCCCTTTATTTCTACGGGGGGGGGGGGGGTTCATTTATGTGTCAAATGTATAATTAATTTTTAATCTGGGTGAACAGAGAGAGGAATTTTATGTTTTTTGAAATTTTAAGAAACCCAACCAAGGAAAAATATTTCCAAAAGATGAGTTGTTATAGGTTGAAGAATCTATTGATGAGGATGAAGAGGATTTTTTAGGATTCTAAAAGAAATCAAAGACACACATAAGTTACCTAAAGAGACCTACATAGAAATTGGTTTTTATAAGGATAAAGAACCTTTAGATGAAGTTTAGGGGGAATTCATGGAACACCAATATGAACATGCTGTAAAACACATTTTAACCCCACTCAAGGAATCTGGATGTGAGGACCACTAGTCTAAAAGAATAGTGATAATACAATTTTTTTACACTTCCTTCATTAAAATAAACATGAGGACCTTTTATCTCCCATAACCAAGTGTCTTCCCTCGATCCAAGTTCCAACCAATTTAGAGCTCAATCCCCTACCATATCACTTGAAATATTCTTTTTTAGGTATCTATTCAAAATTACAATTCATTATCTCATAAAAATTAAAAGGAAGTAAATAGGATAACCTATTTGGTGTCTTGAGTAAGTCTAAGTCTCTCATTGGCTGGTCTATTGATAATATTAAGAGATTATGTTCATCATATTACACATATAAAATATCTATGGAACCCCTGTGTAAACCATGAGTTGAATCATTGAGAAGGCTAAACATAAACATTAAGTTGGTAGTTAAAGAGTAATTCATTAATATTTTTGATGCTAGAATATTTTTTCCCATTTATGGTAGTCCATGGGTTAGTTCAGTACAAGTTTTCCCTAATAACAGAGGTGTCACAATAACGACTAATGAGAAAAATGAGAAAATTAAACATAGAAAAGAAACTAAGTGAATATTCCATTGATTTTATAAATATTAACTATTCTACTATAAAACAACATTTTCCATTGCTATTTTTAGAACAAATTATTTATTGGTTGGATGGGAATCAATTTTCCTTCTTTTTGGACGGATTTTGTGGTTACAATAACATTCCCATAGCCCTAGAAAACTAGGAAAAAACCACATTTCCCTATCCATTTGGAAAAATTTCCTACAAGTGAATGTCATTTGGTTTGTGTGGTGATATTTCCACCTTTAAAAGGTGTATGATGGACATATTTTCATATATGATTGAGATATTTCTTGAATTATTCATGGATTATTTTTCCATATTTGGTTTAAATTTTGGCAGCTATTTAAAAAATCTAGAAACTAATTTACAATGGTATAAAGAGACAAAAAATTAGAAGAAATTTCAGTTTAGGGTTTCTAAAGTAATTGTGTTGGGTTACATGGTTTCAAAGAATGGGTTATAGGTTGATAATACTAAAATTGAGGTAATAAAAAAGATGACTCCACCTAAAAATGTCAATGAAATTAGGATCATTTTAAGATATGTTGGATTATATAAGATGTTAATAAAATAATTTTTTTAAAATAACTGATCCACTATGTTCTCTCCTTGTTAAGGACACGTGATTTTCTGATGAGAAATGTTTATAATCCATTAATCTTCTTAAATAAAATTTGATTTCTTCACCCATTATTACTGAACGTAAGTAGATACTTCCTTTTTAGGTTATGTGTGATGCCAATGAAATTATAGTGGGAGATATTTTCGGATAGAGGAAGGATAATAATTTTAATGTAGTATACTATTATAGAATAATTATTTATGGTGATCAAATTAATTACACCACAATAGAGAAGGAAGTTTTGGTAGTGGTAATTACTTTATAAAATTTTTGGCAATATTTGATAGGATCAAAATTCACTATCTTTATAGACCATTCAGATATAAAATATCTTTTTTATAATAAAGTTTCTAAAGTGGTTTTAATGAATTGTGTTGTGTTATTATAGTAATATGAATTATTAATCAAGGATAAGCATGGGGATGAAAATATTTTCACTAATCATTTGTCTTGGCTACCCAATACTCATAAATAAATACCCAAGGGAGATAAGTTTTTTATTTCAAGATGAAAATATTATTTTTATTTTCTCTTGGAAATTTACATTGTTTTTTGGATGTGTTAACCTTATCAATGATGGAATTATGCCTAATAAATTTTCTCATAATCAGAAGAATAATTCTATTTTTGAGATAATTTTTTTTCTGGGATGATTCTTTATTTTTTATATATATGCTATGATGGAATTTTTAGGATATGTGTTTTTGATGAAGTAGTGATACCTATTCTTGATAGTTTCTATTAATATACATTGGGAGAATATCATTTAGTGAGATAAAATATAAAAAGTTTTTACTATATTGTTTCTTTTTTCCTACTCTCTTAAAGGATGCTAAAAGTCTTGTTATAGGTTGTGATAAATGTCAAAGAATTGGTAACCTGGGCATGAATCAAGAGATATTCTAAATGTTTATTTTGTTGATAAATTTTTTTATGTTTGAGGGATTTAATTTATTGGACCTCTTCTTTCTTCATGTGGGAATGAATACATCTTGATCATAGTTTAATATGTATTAGGTGTGTTGAGGTAGTGGCATCGAAAACCAACCAGGCTAGTAGTGTGATTAAATTCATCAAGAAGAACATTTTTCAAGGTTTGGTGTGGCCAAGGCTTTCATTACCAACAATGTTACTCACATTAAAAACTTTAATTTTAAATAATTGATAGAAAAATAGGGATTTGTTCATAAAACTAGTACAAATTATCATCCATATTCAAGTGGAAAAGATAAGGTCTCTAGTAGGGAATTGGAACAAATTTTACAGAAAACTCTGAGTAGTTCTAGAAAATAATGGTCTCTAAAGTTATATTAGATATTATGGGCTTATATGAATGCCTTTAAAACACCAATAATTATGAATCCATATAGGATTGTTTTTATAAACTCTTATCATCTTCCTATGGAGCTAAAACACAAGTCCTTTTGGGAAATTTATGCTTTGAATTTTTATTTCAAGTCTTCTAGAGAGAGAATATTTCTTGAGTTGAGTTAATTGGTTGAAACTTAGATAGAGTATTATTAAAATTACTAAATTTATAAACAAATATTAAATGATTTTCATGATTATATAATTCAAAATAGATATTTTAAATTGGTTCTAAAAGTTATTCAACTTAATTATAGACTTATGTTGTTCCCTAGTTAACTTTGATCCAAGTGGTCTGGCCCATTCAAAATTTTGAGAGTACTAGTAAATGGGGAATTTGGGTTGGCTGGGAAAGATAAAATTCCATTCTTGGTTAATGGGAAAAGAGTGAAGCATTACTTTGAGGGGAATCCAAAGGTTTTGGCTTCATTATCCTTCCTTATAAATCAAACCATTTCTGAGGACTAACTAAAGAATATAAACTCTGTGATTCATGGGATTCAACCCATTGTTCATTTTTTCCTTTCATAGTTTTCTACTTCCTTGACCAACCTTTTGAATTCCTTCCCTCCTTACTATTTCAATTTTGCAGGAGCTGAACAAGACTACAAGAGGGTTTATTAAAGTTAATAGGAGATTGATTTTGGATTAATGCTAAGGATCTAATATCCACATTTAGGGGAGAAGTGATTTTTTTACATTTTTAACTTTAAATATGTTTATTTCATCTAGCATATTGCTCAAGACTATGTTTGGGGGAATACACCTTGATTTTCTTATGATATTTTCATAATATCCTTCTCTTGCATGGGTGTATAGATTTCTTATTTCAAGAATATTAAAAAATTAATTTGAAATTAATTTAAAATATTCATAGCACCCCTAAAAAATATTACTTCATTTATCTTATCTCTTAGGATTCATCTTGAAAAAATTTGGGAAAATATTTTGGCCATGTATAATAATAAATAACATGAACTTTCATTGAAAATCAGACTAAAAGTTTGGAAAATGTGAATTTTTTACTTCCACACACCCCCTCAACATTCTTTTCAATACTTAATTTTCAATAGGTTTGGATTCAAAATTATCTCCCACATTAGAATTCAACATTGGGGTCAATGCTGAGTTTTATGTATGGGGGATATGGAATTCTCTATGCCTTAACAATACTTCAAAGTTATACACATCAAAACCCCAATTTATTTTCTAAATACCTTTATTTTGAAAATTAATTCAGGATTCCTATAATTATAATCATATTTTTTATGTAAATAAAACTTCTATTTTTTTAGGTCAGAGAATAAGAACTATTTGTGTCCTTCATAGTGGAGAATTTCATTGCTTGTTTTGAGGGAATTTTTTAAGCCCAAATTTGTTGGAATTAAGTGATTAATGAGTGATTTTTTCCATTGTCTTATGAATGTAATATTTGAAAACTAGTAAAAGGATGTTTTCTAGGTTATATTATCGTGGAATTGGAACTATAAATTGATGAATCATGAATTTGAATTTGAACTTTAAATTATCTACTTATCCTTGGTGAAATAGAACATCTTAAGGATCCAAATAAATAGAGAGTTATATAAATTATTTAAATAAAGAGTAAAATGGGAAATTGGGATCCTATGTTTTGTCTCAAATACAAGGGTACTAGGTGTATTTATATAAATAAATCCATATTTAATAAGTTCCTTTTATAGTGTTATTCACAAATTTATGTCTGGGAAAAATTTAAATAAAAGTGACTGAGTAAATAATGAGATCATTAAGGTGATGGGAATATTGAACCCAAATGAAAAAGGGGGATATTAATTTATAATAAAATATTTTGAGTTATATCAACTAAGTGTAAAGTATAACTTTCATTTTAGGAACCTAGGATAGGGTGAATGTTTTTTGTTCCTCTTTTTATAGGTTAAATTCCAATTGGGTGTCTCTTATCTATAATCCTAGAACTATAATTTTAACTGGTGTTGAAATAGGTAATTGTGAAGAATTTAAAAAGGATGAATGAAATTCTTTAAAATAGTTGATTCAATGGTTTTATTTGATTCATGAATATGTCATTGAACCTAGGAAGGATCATCAATATTCCTTTAGAGTCTATAAATAAATAAAGTAAATATGTTTAATTTCCTAGGAGTGAAATTAATCAAGTTTTGGGGAGTTTTATGTGAAATTATTTGATCACACATTTCCACATCTATTTTGGTGGAAAAAATTTGTTTTCATTAAAAAATTGAGCTAATAATGGAGAATCATTCAATTTTGAACTAATGTGGTTGAATTTTATAATAAATTGTTTATTATAATAAAAATATATCTTTTTGGTGCTTTGTTTATTATAGTTATTGGTGTAAATTGTCATATCATTTAGGAATAGATTTATTTTTTTAATAAGTATTTATTGGGAATTTGAATGATTATTAATTTAAAAATATTTGTTCTGATATGATCCATTTGAAAATTTGGAAAAGGGCCGGAGTGACCGTGCCATGGGTAAAGTGACCAAATGATTCATTCAATCAACTATAGAAACACTTAAGTGATTGCGAGTTAAAAATGGAACTGCTGCATCAACCTCATAACCATTCAGATTGAATGCAATTATAAATATCAAAAATGGAAATCTAATGGATTGATTATGCCATTACAATTGACTAAACAACCAATGGGAACAATGATATGTTCAAATTGAGTCATTGTCAATGAAAAATCAACCAAAAAGATAGAATTTGAAGTGACCACAACCACAAAATGGAAAATCAAAAAAACATAAAACATAATAAATCTAAAAAATTAGGCAGAGACAATTGTCATTCAAAAAAAAGAAGAATCTACATCCTTGCTCATGGTAAAAAGTCCTGATTGACTGCATGGAAGTGATTTTCTAAGAACATTTGGAAACTGAAGCAGAACACTGATCCAAAATTATAGTGTATAATAATAAACTCCACCTTTTACCACCCAATCAGTTATGAAAACACCAGTAACTAATCTTAACCATAAAATATCTACCAGTGCTAAAGGGAGAAAATACAATTGTACCTCTATCAACATCATAATTATAATGAAAATATGGATGTGAACTATAAATAACCCAAATAAGTTGAATTTTATTCCAAAACTAGTACATTTATTGATTTAAGTTGACACCAACCACTAATAAACCCAAAGGCTGAGTACAGATCCATCGAAATTTGAGTTGAGATGCTACCAAAGAACCCACATCCAAATCATCAATTGAAGCTTTATGTTGCACATACCATAATCATTAAACCCTAAAAAATATGTGTCTCTACCAGTATAGTCTAAATATTCAAATCCCAATGAGAATGAATTATTATTTTTAGCTAAGAAATCTCATTCGAAAAGATACCATTCTCAATCCTATAATTCCTTGGACACATGATCCATCAAATTCAGTAGTAGGATGAGTTGTGAATGAGTTTGAGTTACTAATGACTTTGAAGAAGGATCAATTTTGAATCCCAATAACTAAAAACCTAAAATTCTTAGTAAAAACCCAATAAATAATTCATATCCCAATGACTCATCATGTTACTCTTGTGGAGTAGAGAATAATTTCTCAATAAAAGATCATCAAAATAATCTCCGTGGAAGCCTTCTAGGAAATCATAATGGTCTATGATTTTGAAAAGTCAGTAAGACGTACAATGTTGGTAAGAAAAACGACTACATACTAATCAGGGAGTAGGTATGATAAAAAAATAATTGAAACTTATCAATATATGAAAAAAATATAAAAAATATAATCTTATATCATAGAGGACCAATACTAAAGAGTAGGAATTATGTGGGAGGATTATTGATGCAAATTTTGGAGTAAGTTAAATCACTCGTTGATATTTTCTCTATTCTTTTTTTATTAATTTTCTCCATATTTCCATTAGTATTTTGGTTTTAATTTCATTGTAACAGTTCATTATGATTTTTCATCATTAAAGAGAACCAAAAATCCCTTTTTCACCATATCAAGAAATTCGTATGCATGAATGGATATAGAAAATGAACAACAAAATATAATAACAAAATAAAAACCAGCCAATAAAATTTCCCTATTACACTCTAGAATACCACTTGATTCCCCAAGATCTCTATAATTGTTATTTTACTATTTATTGATGACCTAATTACCAATTGTTCTCGTTCCACCAATTTCATCATTACCATTTCACTCATCATTCAACTCTTTGTTTTATTGTAATGGTTTTTTCTTTTATTTTTTACTTGGTATCACTCAACGCAACATTTTTTGTAAGTCCTTCCTTGTGGATTGAGACATATTAACTACTATAGTAGTTTTAAGTATGGTTTATAAATATTAAATATTCCTCAAACCTAGTGAAGACCTAGGTCCTGGTCACTAGGAAAAGCCTAATACCCCAAGACATGACCTTTCACACTCATAAAAATACACTTTTTTACTCCTATATATGACACCCCTCATGGTAGGTCATCATGGTGTGATCGACCTCATATAGAAAAATAAGATAAATAGGGTATCTTTGACCTAGATTTGACATTCACTTGAGCATATGATATATCACCCAAGCCTCAATACATATTCAAAAAAGTATCCTATACATTTTCCAATGTCTAAAATTATGATCTAAATTTTGATTCTCAAGATGTTCTGTACTTCATGACCAAAAAATAAAATTTTCTATAAATTTAATTATTTGTAATGATGTGGTTCTTTAAAAACTCCAAACCATAACAATTCTCATCCTTGAGAATCCTTGGTGGTCTTCCATTAATCTATCTCAACCCACCTTGGTCATCACTTCACAACTAACCCATAATGTAGAATCCCCGCACGTTAAATGAAATTCCATTGCATAACATCAAATACTAAGGTTCACTATTCACCAAAATATAAGCTACCCACTTATCAATGTTTCTAATACTAAAATGATTCTTCATTACAACCATATATCCAAATAGACTAAGGTGTCACTAACCGATTCATCCTTAAGATTACAGTGCTCCCAACTATATGATTCTACTCATAATGGCTAATTACGAGTCATGGTACTCCACACTATAGAAATTTCCTACCTAAAACACAATTTTAGTGGTTGATAACCAATATTGATATGGTTTCCACCTCACCACTCACAATATAGGGAGAAAACTATCCAATCCACATTTAAATGAACATTTACAAAAATGATCGGTATCCCCTACTAACGTGCTATCATATATCCAGATCACGATTCCTTAAATCGTAGAGGCCTCAAATGATTTTCCAAACACCCGCACCAAATTCTTAACCCAATTATCAGTGTAATTACTTGGTTATATCCTTGACCAACCCAATCCACCATCATACTACGTGCATAATCACAAACATTTTTTTAATTTGAATCATCCTAAAATGATGCCCAAATGTATCCAAAGCCTGATGCCAACACATCAAATCCATCTAATACTAAATTTGAATCCCAAACATGGTACCTACCAAGGAGATTTATAAATTAAAATCTATTTTCTCATTGGAATCCTGATACCATCTCATCCATACACCAATAGATCTTGCTGTATCCACAACTTCACCAATATGTGGTTCATACCTCAATGACTGATTTGATGCTCCCCCCATAGCAGTATCCTCATCATCACTCACTAAAACGAAATACTCAATATCTATATCTAATTTTATATCCATTACCAAATTTAATGTCTAAACTTGACCATCCCACTCATACCTGAACATCAATGCAAAAATCTGATCACTACACATTCCCAAATCATTATGGTCATCATCCTCCACATTTCCCAAAATTCATCCACAATAAGATTCACACCCTCCAATGTAAAATAGTATACTACCCACTACATAAATTCCCTTAAACTACTCCAAGATAATATCACCTGATAGATTCTATCAACACATAAAAGTCTCTCTTTCTAAGCCATAATCACCCATCCTAACAAACCCTCTCAAGTATTAATCTTAGTTTGACCATAACATGGTACTTAAATCTATCCATGATGTCTATATACACTATATAGGTAACACATTATATTAAAATAAAAATACTAAGCCACCATGACCATAAAAATCTCATCAAATTTATCATTTGTTGACAGACATAAGATCATTCACTGATCTACAACCCAAATGGGAACCACACACATTTACCCTGACACATTGAGGATTTTCAAAAAAACCATGCTAACACTCACTCCCCTCTTCCATGGTAGAGTGATCCACCAATAACCCTCCCACAAATTCTTTCTCTCCATCAAACTTGATTGTATCCTAACCTAATGGGTGTAATATACCATATCACTAGATCGTACAACTCGATTCATGATCCCATGAGTAGAATATCATCACATATAGAATCAGACACCTAAAACATTAACCATTCTCCCATCACATTTTATTTTTATATTTCTAAATAAATATTTTATGCTTTCTTTCTAACGGGCCCAGTAAATCTCACTCATGCTAAGTCTAACTATATGATCACCCACTACTATAGTATCATTCAAAAACCATAAAGAGTCTACCCTTACATGGAAGAACTATATAGTCATCATCATCAAATATCCCACAATGAGATTCAGATGACCTATCATCAGAAGGAAATTATGTGGTTCTACTATGTAAAATTACACTAATAATTTATATAAGAAAAAATTCTATAAGTTGTTATTATAAATTTAAAGATCTCAAACATCTGTCATTAGTGATATCAATTATACACAAGCACATATAAGTCATGTGAATCCTATATTCCAAATATAATTCATGTCCCTATGACTATTGACATTATGGTCCAAGTTATAACAATATAAATATACATCTCAAATGAAAACATCATACTTGAATCAATATCTTAACTTTCACATTGAAAAGCAAGAACAAAAATCCTTTAACCTTGTTTGTGAGGAATTACCACTAGAAAAGGTGTTCATATTGTTCCAGTTAGAGGTCTATCACATGTTATCACACATACTTATTTCCCATCTACCATACCTTAAATAAGAGAAATAAAATATTCTCTGAAAACACTTTTTCGCGCCCTGTTTTAAGACCACTCATCGATTACTTGGAATGAGTTCCCAAATGACCTAAAGCACGCCTACTCATATATTATTGGCTGATGACTAGTGGTGAGGGCCTAAACTATACATTGGGGAGAGTATTCTATCAAATTATAGTGAAAAATAGAAAAAATAACCATACCATACCCATAGAAAAATAATACATTATATGGAAGAATTAAAATATATCTATACTATAACAAATGAAAATTTTTCATCCAAGCATATAGTCTTAAATATAAAATGACCACCACTATTTTGGTCAAATATACAAATAAAAAAAATAAAAAATACAACTAGGTTATACTTCCATCCCTAAGACTCATTAGTAGTCTCCATCCAAGATATACATATCAACTATTTGACGCTAGACCCCTGCCTTTCCAGAACCTACCATCATGATATCTACACGAGTACCAATGTTCCATGGCTACCTGTGAAAGGTTTAAGTAAAATTCAGTAGGAAGACACCAAATTTTTCCCTAAAATAACTCGTAAGTTGTGTATGAAAATGTGATATTTTCAGAATAATAGAGAAATGTAGAAGCATAATAAAATAATCATCATCAACCCTTAGGTTCTTATTTGACTCTCAAGGTCAATTATACCATCTTATACCAGTTATAGATATCTCTGAGCATTTCATTACAACAATAGAGGGATCTATGTCCTAATCTCGAATAAAATTAGAACATCACAAAGGGAGACAAAGTCATTTTGCACAACCAATACTAGAACATCATACACAATTTTTCCAATGAAAAATGTCTCAAAATGTGTCACATCACCACTAATGGGGGAAAATTTACTACTACAAAACTTGTTTAGAATATCACATAGTGCGACCATGTCATGCCCTAGAACCTGTAATAGAATATCATACATATTGGGGAATCGTCCTTACGAGAACCTCTTGTCACATACACTTGAGGGCATTATCCTCCCTAGAACCTCACATAGAATACAACCCAAGGGTCCAAATCCCACCCTAGCATTGTAACTAGACCATAATTACCTAGGGGTTATATCCCACCCTGAAGTCTAATAACAAATACACCTAGGGGCCCACAAATCTTACTTGGAACCATCATATACCATCCACTCGAGGGGTCTCATCCCATTCCCAAAGCTATCACATATTATTCGCCTAAGGTTTCACATCCCCTACTTAAAACCATCAAACATTATCCTTCTAGGAGGTCAAATCCTCAGTCTGGAATAATTATTGAACCATTATTACCCAGGGAGTTGTATCTCACCTTAACCCATGATAACACATACACCTAGGTGCCTCAACTCACCCAAAATATCATACATCATATATATCATACACACATAAACAAAAACACATATCCTATATACCAGGGGCCATATAATCTTCTTGGAACCTCTTATATCATGAAACAGTGGGAATAACCTCCCCTATAACCTCATATCATATACATATAGGTTTTTTTATATGATTGAACTCAACACACATCCCCTAGGATTTTCTCTCAAGTACACAACCTAGACTCATTAATGAATTCACAACAGGCTACCACCATACTACCCTCCTTTTACTAACCCTCTAAATGGTCAATATAATACTAGGGAGCCCATCTAGGTCCCCTATGTCACATCACAATCCATACAACTTACACGGACTCCTATATCTCATTATCATCTCTCATGTCAAGCCATTCCCTCAGAGGAAAATCATCCCTCAATATGACTATGATCACATCATTGAATTATTGACCAAATTAGTAATGAAACTCTAATATAACACTTCAGATATACCATAAATCCCATCTCACTTTTCAATTAAAACATGTTTGGTCCTCTCGCACCCAACCCTTACATAATCCTACCCATGGAATAACCACTCATGTACTCACTTACTTATGGTGATTGAAAAATCACCCAAATATCAATTCAACTATCTCAACAGATAAAAGGAATATCATAGTTAAATATGTCCTATCCATAGGAAAAATATTCCAATTCACCACTCTCCCTCACATGAAGAGGATTAAAGGAAACTATCCAAGGGTCCTCTATGTTTTGTTCCTTTTATTTCATTTCCTTTATATCCATATAGGTTCCATGTATCTCAATAATCACACTTATGATCAAGACATGTTCCACCGGTGACCAAGGCATTAAATAGTGTTTAAGGGTATATCATATCCCTTAAAATTTTCATTTTATCTATTTGAATTTTAAATAAATAAATAAATTTTAAATTAGAGGTTGATCACACTCAAGTAGAAATACTGCATATCACACGGTATATCAGATAGGTAATATACTTTTAGATAGATTTAGGGACCATTCACCTTATTCAGAGTTAGAATCCTCTCCAATATTGTACATGCCTCATACAATCTTATATCTTCACTGATTTTGTATCTTAATCCACAATATCAAAATAATTAATTATAACACTTTACAATTAAATTTTAAATTTAAATAAAAAGTAATAATCACCTAGAAACTCACAATGTGGCTTATACTTATGAAAACCTCAAGTGAAAACATGCCAAGATTCTGTAGCATGCTTCTAGTACATCTAAGAACAAAATACCTATCACATGGAACCCGATCACTCACTAATTTCAAAAAATTTAATAAAAAACATAAAAAATTCATTGGGAAACATACCTACAACAAAATGATATGAAACTACATGAATTCATCATTATGGTAACTATTATATCCAAGCCATGAAAAAAACCATCCTCACCCAATTAAACCTTGATCTGGTGGAATCAATGATAAAATACTAGCTCGGATCATCATAAATCAACAACTATGATGGGGAAAAATAGGATACATATGGAGGAACTCACCTTGAAACTGCTGTATAACAACAAAAAATCACCCCACTTCACAGGAGGATCAGATTGTGGAAGAGAGGGGGAGGAGCAGGCCAAAATGGATTCCACCATATAGCCCTCAACCTGAAACATGAGGGAGGGGGACTATAAAAAGAATGGTTTTCCCTCATTTTAAAAAAGGAAAATTTGTATCCATAACATGACCCTCCTAGTTTGTGGAGTGGCCATCCCCATGAAGAGGGATTAACACCCCTACTTGTCTTCATCATGGTGATACCCCAATTAGTCATTGATTGGTTTTTTTCCTAGACGAGGCCCAATCCTCTATGAATCGACCTCCCTCTCAAATGAAATGGTGCCTTCATGATCCTATCTATAACACCCCTCATAGTAGGCCTCACGGTGTAAACTAAGAGTTACAACATGAATATATGCCTTCATCAAAATCAGAGAGAGGTTATTGGAACAACCCACTCTAATATTCACCTAAGAAAAAGATGTATCTTCAAGGCCTTGATCCATATCTAAATTTTTTTTCTAGGGATTTTTCAACCCTCAAAATCGTATCTGAATCCAGCTTATCAAAACTTCCCATACTCTGGGATTAAAAAATAAAATTTCCTCTAAATGTTACATCCCATAACTATACAGGACATTATAATAAGTATGAAGGTTCTCTTGTTAGATATCTTGACTAACCTGAAGTATGATGATTCAATATGGAGCATGTATGCCTTCCATACCAATGACATAGTTTATAAAACTCAATGTTGTATACTTAGTGGGTTATCAAGAATGAAAAACTCATCTTTTATCTCATGAGAACATTTCATATCTCTATAAAAAATTATATCCATGCTAACCTTAACATTTAATCAAAACTTATAATACTCTATAATGAAATTTTTTTAAGGATAATTAAAAGTAATACATTGAGATGTTAATTAACAATACACTTAATAAGTATATATAGACAATATAAAAGATTGAAAAACTAGTGAATACCTATGTTTAACATGATACATTTCATATTCTTAAACTATTTTAAGAATGTAAATTAAACAATACATAAGCACAAACTGTATCATATCCTATATGATATACTACTAGATAATATTTAAGTTTAATACACTTTTAAGGTTTTGTTAAAATAATTACATCTTTTTTGTAATTATTTTAAAATCTACATATGACCATATTTAAAAAACTCCTACTAAAATACTTTAGTTATTAACATCCATGAAGAAAGTTTTTTTGAATAATTATGATAGTATAAATCATATTCCTAATATTCAACTATTTTAATAAATATTCAAACTTATTTACCTCACAAAACCCAATGTTACAATGTAAATAACTCATGATATATACTTAAAACACTTTCTTAGTTCATCATCATCATTATTATCGGATCATTTCCATTTAAAAATATAGTTGTGATCAATTTGGTAACAAAATGTAACTCATTTCATTAATATTTCTTACCCACACATCGTAAACTATTTTAGGATATAAAGTGACTCTCACTTTTATTTTTACTGGTATAATATTTTATTTATTACTCCTATAAATTCAATATTTCAAACATAATCCTACTATACCCTTAGAAACTAAAATTTATCCAAAATATAATTTTATGATACACAAGTATATTTATATTTGGAAATAACACTTATTTATTATAGTGGGAATATTCAAAAAATAAACTATTAATTCCCATATCTTATATGGTATTTTTATGTGTCTAGAGATTTTTTTTGAAAATAAGATTAAAATATTCATAATATACCACTAGAAGGTGGTCTGAAATCTCTCCCTAAAATGATAATAAATATATGGGATAAAAGATATTTATATTAGATAAAAATAATTTTATTCTTATCTTTTTTTAACACATGTTATATACACTAATGATTCATAAACCACGTGTATTAAAAAATCTTATTATTTTATTCATAAAAAGGTTTTTTACAAGTATATTCTATTATTGTATATAAGAAATGATATAAACACTTTATTACAAATTCATATAATATTTGAATTAATCCACAAAATATATCTCCATAAAGTAGAAACTCTTTTAATTATCACTTAAATACATACTTGAAGATTTATTAACCAACTATTCATTAATTTTATACTCCTATTCATATAAAAAACATTTTTTTAATTTATTTTTCTTATTATATACACTTAAAAATATTATAATTGATTTATATGATATTAATATATAATCTGGACTCTCCAAGATGTTTCTTACACCCATTCATATATTCTTTTTAGTTCTGACTCCAATGCCTAGACTCTCTATAGTAGAATCATTGTCCATAATTATTGACCCCATTTCTAGATTTTACTGAATTTGATTGTATATTGTAATACATGTTATTGGATTTTTCAATAGACTTTTCCTTATAATTTGAAATTTTACCCTCTTTCAGTATTAATACATCACTTGAGTTAGGACCTCCCAGGTCCTACTCAATTATCTTAAACATATTGATGATATAAGGTAAAATTTTATTAAATTCATTCATATTATATTTTAAAATAAACTTATAGAAACTTTTATATAAAATTTATAAAATGTAGATCATGACCAGATTAAGCATTAAAGGATACCTTGACCTCTCAAAATCATTATGTACTCAATCATATCGAGTACATGAGTGAGGAAATATTTTCCTTTAGATATCTTACATCTAAAAATACCTATAAAACCTCTTAGATATCATTCCTATCTTCTTATTGATAAATCATTTTTATGGTTATCTACCATATTGAACTCATATATATTCTCATATTACTTTTGAATTTTAGGGTCCATGGTCACAAACATGAGAGTAGATATTGAGTTTCTCCTTTCCACTTTAATAAATTATGTTTTGATAATAAAAAAATAATCATTTTGAATATTCCCCCTTACACAAGTTTTGAAAATAATTAATAATTTTTTAACTAAAGCTTATATTTATTATAAGAAAAAAACTATCAAAGGATGTTGAGTTTATTTTTGAATCATTGGTAACTATATATTTATTAATGTAATTATTTTATTTCTATTATCTATTATACTATATTATGTGTCATCAATTTTGAAAATTAAAAATGGTGAGATCCACACTATAGTGAAGATTAAATATCCATATTGATGTGAAATGAAGAGATCCTCATCACAAAGATAAAAATTTCAGGATGATGTATACTATGCATGAAATGGGGAGTGTAGGAATTGATAATTATGATAGTAAAAAAGGGGGGCATTATTTGTTTACATTATAAAGGTAATTATATTATTTTGAAGATATTCCTCTAAGAAACTAGAAATGAGTCCATGGGAATTTTCAAAGACCTTAGGAATTTAAAAATATGAGAAGAATAATTTTGGATGCATTTTTCACCCAAAACAATTCCATGTGAATTGGTTTTGGAATGTCATTCATATTTTTAAAAATTTTAATAAAAATGGTCATATATATTTCTCTATGATATGGTGTAAGGAGTTTTAAGCATGAAGAGTTCCTAAAAAAGTGATTATATCAAAATTTCCAAAGTATAAGTCATTTATAGTTTTCAAGGTTATTAGTATGGAATATCCTATTAATATTCAAAACATAAAACTAATGATCACTATGTCTTTTTTGTGGTATGGTTATGTTAAAATATGGTCAAAATGGTTTTAATTTTGACAACACGTCAAAGAACTGAACATTTTCATTATATGAGTTCAACATAAAAGTAAAAGTAATCCAAAATGATCATGTTAGAACTGAAAAGTTCTTGTTGGATCAATTATTTTAGTCCAAGGATTCAAATTTTAAATGATTGGAAGATCAAAGGAAACCACTTACACATGATTATTGAGAATCATCAGGGAGTAATTATTACTATCATTTATTAATTTTTTGGATTATTATTATTATTATATATTTTTTACATAGTGGAAAGAAGTTTAAGAATAATACATGTTATGTATTTATTATTAGGTTTCATGTAAATTGAATATTATAGTATATAAATTGATGTATCATCTATTTAAAGTGGTTAAAACATGCAGTGAAAGAGACGACGCGCAATACCCTAAGCCTCAATTATAATAATTTAAAAATTCTATTTTATTAAAACTATAATAAATTTAATATTTTAATATTTCATAGAAAAAAATTATAATTCAATATTATGAATATAAATTTTAAATTTATTTGGTCAAAAAATTTATAGAATGAATTTATTAAATTTTATCTTTGAATTAATATTTTACGAGTAAGAAAAATGCAGTATTTAACTATCCCTAAATTTATTTATAATAATGTATTATAATAATCTTAATTAAGAACTTATTAAATATTAATTTTAATAAATAAATATATGAAATTTTGGAGGTAAAAATGAAATTTTTTCAGAAATCTGATATATTTTAGATTTTTGTTTTAAGGTATAATGCCTCTCCATTTGAAGAAATTAAAATAATATTAAATAATGAATTATTTTAATGATATTTATATATTATATATATAAATATAGGATTTAAGACACATATAATTATTATTACTAGTCATATAGTTAATGTAAGATAATATTATAATTAAAAAATGTATTCCATGGAAAACCGTTTTTGACAGGATTTCTGGTTTTTTAAAATTAAATTATTACACTAATATGAATTGAATTTGATAAAATGGATTAAATATTAGGAATAAGAATAATTAATAGAATAAATAAGTTTAACTTAATTTTTGGTCATAATGACTAGTAAAAACATAATAAATTAATTTCCCTCGTAAATGTTAAAATAAGGTTTTTCATGTCACATGAGCTTGTATTATAATTTATAATTCACACATAAATAGTTTTATTTTTTTAAATGGATTTAATATTTATAATTCTGGGGTAAAAATTATCTAATAGGACTCAATTTATTTTATTCTTAAAAGACTAATTACCAATATTAAAAATTAGTTTAGATATTGAAAACTAATATGGTAAAATTACACCTAGAGGAAAAAGGGAATTAAATGTTTAAAACATTTTTATTTTTTATGTGTTTTAGGTGTGTGTTGGCCTTAAATGATCTTAACTCTATTATATATAATTTTTGTAGGCACTTGGGGCTAGAGTGACTTCCCATTTTTGTATAGTTTTGGGTATTTACAAAAATGCCACCCCCAAATTATAAAAGGGCACTCCATACCCTCACTTATTCACACCTATAAATCCATTTTAATTGAATAAAACATACCCAAATATCTACAAAAAATCCTTAAAAACATTCTAGAATTGATATTCTTCCCAAAATATCAACCCTGGGGCCCTTAAGAAGAGATTCAAAGGTGGTTTCTCTTAGAGAAGGTAATTGGCTTAACAAATGTATTTTTATCCTTTTACAAGATTCAATTATGTCTTAATATAAAGACCCATACTTTTCATACATTGATATTACATCTTAGTAAAATAATATTCGTTAGATAACATAATAATCCACTCTAGAATCATTAAGGTCTAGTGATTTTAGAAACTTAGATACATAAACTGTTGGTTCATTATTGAACTACACCATCTCCCACAAAGTTATTTATAAATAGAACCCTTATTAGACAGATCATAAATAATACCTTTATTTATGACCTAAGTAATGGAATCACAATAAGGGGTGATCTTAGATTCCCAAAAAGGGTAAAAAAGGGATATATCAACATAATGTGAGAATAAAGGTATGGTAATAAGAGAATAACATTTGAAAAACATACCCTACATATGATAGATCATAAAAATGAGCCATGGCATAAATAATTAAAGTTATTAATACATGAATAATAATGTAATCTAATAACACGATCCATAAGATCATAACATTGGCATAATACATAGATTTTTTCCATACACATAATAATAGAAAACTATTTCATTAGTTGTCAAGGATCATTTCAAAAACTATCATAGTGGAATGGGTTCAATACCTAAACCATCTTAGTAGTCAAGGATCACTCCCAAGACTATCATAGTGGAAAAATACCTGTACTAAAATAGGTTCACATCCCATTTTAGTCCTGTTTATCTCTTGAGATATCAATCATTACCCAATGAATTGGGGTGAGAAATAGGTTCCACCCATAACATAATGAAAATAATAAATTCATGTGCTATAATATCATAAAACATTCATTATATCAGAACCCATTGAATGAAATGGGTTTTATAAAATTCTCATCATATCAGAACCCATGAAAAGAAATTGGTTTCATAAAACATTTCATTATAACATAACCCATGAAAAAGAAACAGGTTTTATAAAATTCCTGTCATCTTAAACATAAACCATATAAAGAATGGATAAATATGGTATTATTGGATCATATCACTAATAAATATTATGAAACATCAAAGGATGTCATATTGGGTGGAAAATTGTTTTTAAAGAAAAATCACTTGGAACATTTCTCAAAGCAAATAAAATTTCTTTGAAAATAACATTAAAAAAATTCATAAAATATTTTTGAAATAATTTTATTTGAAAACTAAATTTAATGATTATAAAGAAATATATAAAACAATTAGTGTTCACGATAGTGGGAAATTCAGTTAATGACACACACATTAAAACAATGATTCCTTTCACATTTTTAGTAATAGCCAAATAGGCCCTATTTGAAAAGAAGATTATTTATTTTAATTATTTTTAAAGTAAAATATGGGTAAAAACGTCTTTAATAAATCTTTTTGGTAATGTTAAAAATTTTTAATCCCTTTTTATAGAAATCAAGGATATATAATAAAAAGGGGTTTCATTTGAAGAGATAAATATAAACGATTTTTCTTAAAAACATTATTTTGGAATATCGAGTACATAAATATATGTAAATGAAAGGAAAACGTGAATTCTATATAAATAATAATAATATAAGAAAATTAATGAATTTATTGAGAGGTATGTCATAATATATCATCATTGGAAGTATAATCATAAACAACCCTGATAAAAAATGAGATTGTAACATCAAGCCCTTACCACTTGGGTAAATTTTGAATCGTAAGACTAATTAAAGAATAATATCAAATTAATCCTTAAATATCATTAATATAGAGATATTTATGATATAAATTGTCGAAGTGGTAGTATACACCATACAAAATAACATAGGTGCATAACAGAACATTTGTTTCAAAGAAGGAAAATTGAGAAAAACATTCCTCACCAAAAGTCCCAAATTCCTTTGTACATGTTCAAAAATCATGTATAATAAATATAAGTTTATTATAAATATATAAAATATAAATAATAATAATTATCTTACCACATTTGATTTAATTATGAGATTTTATAACCCGTTTATTAATAATTTGTTTTTCAAAATTACGTTTGGGTAATAATTGCTTCATTTTTTATATATGTTTTGGTTTATAATATTAATTAATTTAATTTTTTATCTTGGATAAATAATATAAATAATTTTAACAATGATATAAATATCATATATATTCATTATATAATTATTGATAGTAATCCATTAAAGTTATTGATTGAAAATTAATTACAACATTCTTGAAGATGATATGTCGTATGTATGCATGAACGTTGTTTCCACTTTCTCAACGGATAAAAAAAGATAAAGATTATATTATAATTAAATAATAATTTTTATTTCATATATATCATATATTTTAATTAAAAATATCCTTATTAATTTCAATTTAAATCTTAAGTGAAGAAGGAATCACATCGCTTCACGAGGCGTCAGTCCGTCGTACACACATGTGACATTATCATATTCCCACATGTACATTAGGAAGGTATATGCGATATTATTATTAAAAAAGTATAATTATATTATTAATATCATAAAAAAATATGCAATCCATCATTATTATAAGGCCCCAGCCTTAAACCTTACTTAATCTTGAGTTATTACAAGATTACACATTGAGGATCTTTTCAGGTTTAGAGTTTTAGAGAATTAGATCATGAAACTTGCATTACATTCCACATTTAAACAAAGTGGTTACATAAAAGACAATATTCATTCTTCCCATCAACAGAAACATATTTAAGATAAAACACGGATTCTTTATTGACACATCCTTGACACTATCATCACATCATGTACATTTCCCTTGACCTGTGAAAAACATTTCCAAAAACTTGGGATGAGCATAAAAATCTCAGTAAGGGTTATAAAAATATGGAAAGGAAACATGAGTTCATATATACATAAGAATGAAATCATACTTTAACCATAAAACATAGGCACTTTAACATACCTCATAAAATCATGAACAAATCATAGAAATCATAAGACATAAAGGTAACTTGAGGCATTCATAACATTCTTACGTAGGGAGTAACCCTCTTGGTTACGTTTGGAATACCTATCACAGTATATTCCCTAAATATCTTCAGAGAAACCCTAACTTTTCACTCCTTCGCGTTACCCAATGCATTGGAGAGCTATAACGGGCTCACCCGCCCTTAGTTTATCACGAAACCACCCGTCTTCGTAATAATGCCCAAGAACCATAACACAATCATATCACATAAAACATGCATAAAGGAAACATAAAATTTCCACATTTGAATCACAATATATCAATACAACACATTGATATAATAAAAACATTATGAAAACCATTTTCAACACCAAAGTAAAACATGGTATTTATTTTTCATTTAAAAAAAGGTATGGCTTGTAGAGGAAGTCAAAACTCAAATAATGGTCACGGCGGCGGAGAAGTCTTTGTCGCCGCATATGTACGACAAAAACATTCCCTTTTGTCATTTAGTAAATGCTTCGTATAAAAATTTTCCTTTTGAATAAACGTAAATGTCAAAGGGGTTTATACACCGTATAAAAGAAGGTTGTGTATAAAACAAAATATGCCTCAATGAAAGGAGATTGAGACGAAGTCCCATACAAGGATCATTTTTTTAAATCAAATAGATCTATTATGTGTATTCACTATAATTAAACATAAAGAAAGTAAAAATACAAGATAGGACATCATAATATCATGACGTAATTTGAAAGTAGGAGATTAACCCAAAGAATGGAAATTGGGTTAAGAAGTTCCCTTACCTCGTATCCGACTTGACTTGATCATTCTTCAATGTCCTGAATAATAAAATTGAGTTAATTTCTACTTGTTTAAGAACCTTTTTCAAGTTAATTATTCCTTTTATATCACTTATTGCCTTGTCATGAAAACTATGTAATTATTTAAGTTAATAACGGTTGTTTTAACGATAATTGGTACTTGAGTAAAAAATAAGCCCTTTATAATTACATGTTGTTCATGTATACATTATATCCAGAATGGTATTCATGATGTAGATATCATATATTTCATATATATCCAGTACATGCATGCATTTATAATATTACATAATCATTTAGAGGTAGGAAATGAAATGCACCGTTCATGGAGACGGTAAGCCGTACGTACGCATGAACACTACTTTCATTTCTATTTCGTATTTTATAGAATGGAATCATAATTATATAAAGGTATATTATAATTACAGTATAATAAAATATATAATATCATTAACTTTATCCTTTACACATCCCACATATGGTATTAACGAATCAAATCACTTTTAGGGGGCGGTAGTCCGCACTTCCTAAAATGAAGATATCATGTTTACCCATAATGGAAACAATAATGGTATGACATAAATGAAAAATACAGAAGTTGAAGGAAAGAATAAACATATTATATATCATATATAAAAATAGTGACATCATAATTGCCACCTTTGAAGGTGTTAAATGAGTATTGAACAATCATCGTTTCGAGAGGTAGAATTTCGCCATCCACGGAAACCGTATGTTCTTTAACCATTTGATGTAGTTGTGTGAGAGTGTAGCTCGAAAAAATATTATAACAACATCCTATTATATTGAATATACTTGTGTGGTTACAAAAGAAGTAAATAAAAAGAGTTTAGGGGGTTGGAGAAGAAAAATAAAACAAATGAACATGAGAGAATGAATTACCTTTAAAAGTGTAACTCCTTGTGATTTGATCCTAAAGGCTTCCTTTGAAAGGATTCTGCCCAAAGGGAATCCTCTAGGATTAGGAGAGGGATGTGGAGAGAGTAAATGGGCAGGGTATGGCCGAGCCAAAGGCTTGAGGAGTGTGTGAAATGAGGTAGAGGTGGGGGCCTTTTATAAGAGGAGAGGAGGGGCACTTTTGGAAATCATGAAACTATTATTTTATTTTCAAAGGTGTTTCGAATTTATAAGGTCCCACATTGATATATTTCGAATATAAGATTATAAGGCTTCTAAATATTCCAATCCAATAGTTTTTGGACAAGTGTAGGTCTTAGATTTTATATTATCATTTCATTTTATTTAAATTGTTCATTAATGAGGTCATCGTTGCATCATCATGATGTCATAATTAAATTAATTTATTTTATGTCTAAAAATTATAAAAAAAATATCCTGATGTAGGAAATATTTTTATCTTTCCAAATATTATTTATAGACAAAAATATGATTAGTATAACCCCTTCTAAAAATTATTTTAGTAAAACAATTTATGTTATTGTCATTTTCACCTTTATTTAAAAAAAGGCATTAAAGTCATTATCTCACCCAATAGGCTCCATAGGGTCCCCTAAATCGACCCATGGGTTTTCTTGGTCGTCCATGACTCATACAATATGGGTAGGACAAGTGTCATGGTGTTTTCATATTTTTATAATATCATTTTTACCTTAAATTACACTAATTACCTCTAATCGCGATTAATGAAAAAAAGTTACTATTCACCAAAAAATTATTTTCATCCCATTGAACAACATTTTACATACTAATGACAACCATGTATATCGGATTTTCAAAATTCAAAACACATTAGTGGTAAACTTTTATTTAACTGAAAAATCAGTTTGCTTGATTACCACTTAGTGGTTTCACTATTCATCAAAAATTGGAGTTCTTCAGAAAATTAACAAAAATTCACCCTAAGATATATTTGATATTCTGAATTAAAAAATGAAGTCTATTTTAAAAAATTCAAAACATATAAGTAACATTAATTAATTTAATAATTAATTCCCGCTGTCATGACAAATAGCGTGTTTTTATGAAACAATAAGTATCAAAAGTTTGACACTAGTTTAAGTCCGATTTCAAGGTGAAATTAATTCCAACAACCACTATTGGATTTAATGGTAAAAATATATTCTAATTTCACTTTAAAACCAATTAAAAAGATAATCTAATCATATAAATAAATTAGATTAAACAGAGGTTTTGAATTAAAATACAACATTTTACACTATTCATTAAAAAAATGAACTTTATCGGAAAGATACAAAAAATTTAAACAAAGTAAATTTTGATGTCTTGATTCTAAATAAGAGTTTTATTTGGTCCAAATAGAATGTATAAGAGTGAAAAAAACTATATTTAATGACGGTTCGCCATCAAAATGCGATAAGTGAACCTTTAGTGAAAACTAGGGCATATACGCCTAAAATTGAATTCTTTCCATATTTTAAGCCTTTATCCTTTATTGGATAAATGTAAAAACATTTAAAAACATATATAATCATATTTTAGTTATTTATATCCATTCCCGAAAATACAACAGCTACATGTTAACTGCCATTTAAAATAATATTATTTTATTATTAGAGTGCAACGTAAGATTCCCAAGAAAATCGTTGTTGCGTGTTGGGTATGCCATCGAGCATAGCGTCCCCTTTAAAGTAATATTAATATTTTATTCACAAATATGGATAAATATGAAAATGTCATATTCTTTATTTACCTGGGGTGTTACATCCTTCCCCCCTTTTGGGAATTGCGTCCTCGCAATTTTAAAATTGGGCTTGGAAACATCCTTGAAAGTCCCACATCGGAAGAAGAGTTGGTAAAACAATCACTTTAAAATAAAGAATGATAAGTACAAAGGTCACCTGAGTTAACCCATACTAGGATTCCAAGTATGAAAAAATGGACATGGAGGAGAAAACATAGGGTCATGTTCTGATGAAGAGTGATAGAAAATATGTTTAGGAGAAAGTTAACCATGAGAAAATCACAAACTTGTGATGGGTTAAACGGTATTCGATTCCCCAGTAGGAAAAGTTAATAGACAAATTTTTTGTTTTAAGTTACTTTTTATTGAGGAATTTATTCATAAGGAAACATAATCACTTATCATGTTGACTTTCAACTTTTACTAGATTCCTTAATCAAACTCATATTTTTTTCCAAAAGACGAGTTTTTAGGGAGACTTGTTTGCATTAAGAGTACTATAATAAACTTACAGATAATCAACTAATACACCAAAGAGAACTATATACTTCCCATGTCATTAGGCTTTAACCAAAACCAAAACCAAAAAGGTTAGTACAAGGTCAAATAATCCAGAAAAGGATAACCCTTTAAAAAGAAAATATATGCTTAATCTCCAAAATTTGTCCAAAAAAACCCAAAGTTCAACGAGGACCATCTGATAAACAATTTGTCCATAGAATTCTTCAAAGTAAACCAATATAAGATTGAAACCCAAATATTTGAAGGATTTAGTCACATAGTATTCCAAGTTAAATCGTAACATTTATCTCCAAACAACATTATTTGCTCCTAAAGTCTCGTATTGAAAAGTAATTAACCTAATCACATATCCTCCATGATAGGTTAATCATTTTCATAAATAACCCAAAATCAACTTACTCTTAATTCATAAAATCATATAACTAAAAAGAATCAGTCAAACTAACCAGGGACTTCACGTAGTCCAGTGGTAGGCGATAAATACAAGTCGCACTTTGGTTGTGGGTTCGATTCCCAAAGCTTTGTCCGACGCGACGGGTTGTCACACGGTCTGCGTGTTGTCCTTTTTCCAAAACTATATAATTCTCAAATCATTCCCCAAAAAGGGATAAAATCATCAAAAATAACCATAACATAATTTAACCTCAATTTTATCTCATGCCTTTCACTTCCATCATAACATATAGTAACCCATAATTACCTAAAAAGTAAGGATCATATAAACTCTAATGGTTACCTTTATAATTATTACCTGAACTTCCACATTGATTGTTCATCTCGTACATGATGCATTAATGATCATACCAAGGTTCAAGTGGTTGATCATGACTCCTTGATAGTTGTTTTAGAACAACCACGAGTTTCCTCATTGAATCCCCCATTTTATCTAGTATCTTAATCATAGAACCACCACAGTTTCCTTCAAACCTGTTGTCTCTTTGGTGCCTGCTAGATCCATCCATTCACTAAAAACAGAAATGTCAGTGTGAGTATATCAACAAAACCATCATGTACTAATGAGGAAGGTAAACACTAAGATATACTTACTCATTCACTTTATCTAAAACCAGGACTCTTTCTGAAATCCTAACCATTATGGTAATGTCACTTATGCTTAAAGAATAACCTAACCTCTAAAGTTATCTAAACTGACCTTTGATACCAACTATAAGGCCACAGCCTTAAACCTTACTTAATCTTGAGTTATTACAAGATTACACATTGAGGATCTTTTCAGGTTTAGAGTTTTAGAGAATTAGATCATGAAACTTGCATTACATTCCACATTTAAACAAAGTGGTTACATAAAAGACAATATTCATTCTTCCCATCAATGGAAACATATTTAAGATAAAACACGGATTCTTTCTTGACACATCCTTGACACTATCATCACATCATGTACCTTTCCCTTGACCTGTGAATTTTTTTTTCAAAAACTTGGGATGAGCATAAAAAGATCAGTAAGGGTTATAAAAATATGGAAAGGAAACATGAGTTCATATATACATAAGAATGAAATCATAATTTACCCATAAAACATAGACACTTTAACATACCTCATAAAATCATGAACAAATCATAGAAATCATAAAACATAAAGGTAACTTGAGGCATTCATAACATTCTTACGTAGGGAGTAACCCTCTTGGTTACGTTTGGAATACCCATCACAGTATATTCCCTAAATCTCTTCGGAGAAACCTTAACGTTTCACTCCTTCGCGTTACCCAATGCATTGGAGAGCTATAATGGGCTCACCCGCCCTTAGTTTATCACGGAACCACCCGTCTTCATAATAATTCCAAAGAACCATAACACAATAATATCACATAAAACATGCATAAAGGAAACATAACATTTCCACATTTCAATCACAAGATATCAATACAACACATTGATATAATAAAAACATTATGAAAACCATTTTCAATACCAAAGTAAAACATGGTATTTATTTTTCATTTTAAAAAAAGGTATGGCTTGTAGAGGAAGCTGAAACTCAAATAATGGTCACGGCGGCGGAGAAGTCGTTGTCGCCGCATACGTACGACAAAAACATTCCCTTTTGTCATTTAGTAAATGCTTCGTATAAAAAGTTTCCTTTTGAATAAACGTAAAAGTCAAAGGGGTTTATACACCGTATAAAAGAAGGTTGTGTATAAAACAAAATATGCCTCAATGAAAGGAGATTGAGACGAAGTCCCATACAAGGATAATTTTTTTTAATAAAATAGATATATTATGTGTATTCACTATAATTACACATAAAGAAAGTACAAATACAAGATATGACATAATAATATCATGACGTAATTTGAAAGTAGGAGATTAACCCAAAGAATGGAAATTTGGTTAAGAAGTTCCCTTACCTCGTATCCAACTTGACTCGATCGTTCTTTAATGTCCTGAATAATAAACTTGAGTTAATTTCTACTTGTTTAAGAACCTTTTTCAAGTTCATTATTCCTTTTATATCACTTATTTCCATGTCATGAACACTATGTAATTATTTAAGTTAATAACGGTCGTTTTAATGATCATTGGTACTTGAGTCAAAAATAATCCCTTTATAATTACATGTTGTTCATGTATCCATTATATCCAGAATGGTATTCATGATGTAGATATCATATATGTCATATATATCTAGTACATCCATGCATTTATAATATTACATAATCATTTAGAGGTAAGAAATGAAATGCACCGTTCATGGAGACGGTAAGCCGTACGTACGCATGAACGCTACTTTCATTTCTATTTCGTATTTTATAGAATGGAATCATAATGATATAAAGGTATATTATAATTCTAGTATAATAATATATATAATATCATTAACTTTATCCTTTACACATCCCACATAAGGTATTAACGAATCAAATCACTTTCAGGGGGCGGTAGTCCGCACTTCCTAAAATGAAGATATCGTGTTTACCCGTAATGGAAACAATAATGGTATGCCATAAATGAAAAATACAGAAGCTTAAGGAAAGAATAAAAATATTATATATCCTATATAAAAATAGTTACATCATAATGGCCACCTTTGAAGGTGTAAAATTAGTATTGAACAATCATCGTTTCGGGAGGCAGAATTTCGCCATCCACGGAAACCGTATGTTCTTTAACCATTTGATGTAGTTGTGTGAGAGTTTAGCTCGAATAAATATTATAAAAACATCCTAGTATATTTAAGATACTTGTTTTTTTACAAAATAAGTAAATAAAAAGAGTTTAGGGGGTTGGAGAAGCAAAATAAAACAAATGAACATGAGAGAATTAATTACCTTTAAAAATGTAACTCCTTGTGATTTGAGCCTAAAGGCTTCCTTTGAAAGGATTCTGCCGAAAGGGAATCCTCTAGGATGAGGAGAGGGATGTGGAGAGAGTAAATGGGTAGGGTATGGCCGAGCCAAAGGCTTGAGGAGTGTGTGAAATGAGGTAGAGGTGGGGTCCTTTTATAAGAGGAGAGGAGGGGCACTTTTGGAAATCATGAAACTATTATTTTATTTTCAAAAGTGTTTAGAATTTCTAAGGTCCCACATTGATATATTTCTAAGATAAGATGATAAGGCTTAGAAATATTCCCATACAATAGTTTTTTGACAAGTGTATGTCTTAGATTTTATATTATCGTTTCATTTTATTTAAACTGTTCATTAATGAGGTCATCGTTGCATCATCATGATGTCATAATTAAATTAATTTATTTAATGTCTAAAAATTATAAAAAAAATATCCTGATGTAGGAAATCTTTTTATCTTTCTAAATAGTATTTATAGAAAAAAATATTATTAGTATAACCCCTTCTAAAAATTGTTTTAGTAAAACATTTTATGTTAGTGTCATTTTCACCTTTATTTAAAAAAAAGGCATTAAAGTCATTATCTCACCCAAGAGGCTCCATAGGGTCCCCTAAATCGACCCATGGGTTGTCTTGGTTGGAAATGACTCATCCAATAGGGGTAGGACAACTGTCATGGTGTTTTTATATTTTTATAATATCATTTTTACCTTAAATTACACTAATTACCTCTAATCACGATTAATGAAAAAAAGTTACTATTCACCAAAAAATTATTTTCATCCCATTGAACCACATTTTACATACTAATGACAACCATTTATGTCGGATTTTTCAAAATTCAAAACACATTAGTGGTAAACTTTCATTTAACTGAAAATTCAGTTTGCTTGATTACCACTTAGTGGTTTCACTATTCATCAAAAATTGGAGTTCTTCAGAAAATTAACAAAAATTCACCCTAAGATATATTTGATATTCAGAATTCAAAAATGAAGTCTATTTTACAAAATTCAAAACATATAAGTCACATTAATTAATTTAATAATTAATTCCCGCTGTCATGACAAATAGCATGTTTTTATGAAACAATAAGTATCAAAAGTTTGACACTAGTTTAAGTCCGATTTCAAGGTGAAATTAATTCCAACGACCACTATTGGATTTAATGGTAAAAATATATTCTAATTTCACTTTAAAACAAATTAAAAAGATAATCTAATCATATAAATAAATTAGATTAGAAATAGGTTTTGAATTAAAATACAACATTTTACACTATTCATTAAAAAAAATAAACTTTATCAGAAAGATACAAAAAATTTACACAAAGTAAATTTTGATGTCCCAATTCTAAAGAAGAGTTTTATTTGGTCCAAATAGAATGTATAAGAGTGAACAAAACTATATTTAATGACGGTTCTCCATCAAAAGGCGATAAGTGAACCTTTAGTGAAAACTAGGGCATATACGCCTAATATTGAATTCTTTCCGTATTTTAAGCCTTTATCCTTTATTGGATAAGTGTAAAAACATTTAAAAACATATATAATCATATTTTAGTTATTTGTATATATTCCCAACAATACAACAGCTACATGTTAACTTCCATTTAAAATAATATTATTTTATTATTAGAGTGCAACGTAAGATTCCCAAGAAACTCGTTGTTGCGTGTTGGGTATGCCATCGAGCATAGCGTCCCCTTTAAAGTCATATTAATATTTTATTCACAAATATGGATAAATATGAAAATGTCATATTCTTTATTTACCTGGGGTGTTACAATTATATCCAACTATGAGAGGTGGTGATAGAAAACTAATAACATCAGTTCACGAGGCGGTAGTCCGTCGTACACACGATCAACATTTTCATTTTCCATTTTATGGAAGAGAATATAGATGTAGGTAATTAAATTTAAATAATATTATTAACGTATATGGGAGAAATTTTTTTTACTATATAATAATATTCTTATAATATTTGAATAAGGTGGAATTATAAATAAAATAAAAACACACGTTTAAGAATTTCACCTCTTCCACAGAGAACCTCTTTAGGTTTATACCCAAAGCGTTATTAAGAGGGTTTACTAATAAAAATAAGGAAAATAAGATGTGATTTGGGATTTAAGTAGGTTATTTTTTTATTTATTTTATGAAAAAATGGGGTTGGATGTGTGAATAGTAGAGAAGAAAGGGTAACCTTTTATAAGTGGGGGGTGATGACATTCATGGATTTTTTGAAAAGAATAAAGTGTAACAATGTTTTTAAATTCCAAAAGGTTCTATAATGGGTCATTATCAAACCTTATAGTTTATAATTTCAATATATTTCCATAAAATTGGTGTTTTATAAGTTTATAAGACATTTTATCCCTTTTATTTTTAGTTTACTTTCCCGGTAAACACATTTTAATCTCAATCGTGGCAATTATTTTTTGCTATTTTTACTATTCATTTTGAAAAAAATTAATTTTAAAGTATTGTATAATATTAATTATTATGATTTAAAATATAAAATCTAATTTTCAAAATTTAATTCACATAATTTGTTAAATTTAATTTAAAATTAAAGACATATAAGCGATGAAAATGCAGTTTTTCAAAGTGAAAAGCTTCAAAAGTTTAAAAACAATTTATATGAAAATCCAATATAAAATTGATTTCAATGACCTAAATTATGATAAAATTATATTATTGACCTAATTTTACTTTTAAACCCATATTAAAACTATTTTTATGTTTTTAAAGGATTTAACCAAAAAGAAAATTCTTAATTAAAAACGAATTTTATATTTTCAAATAAATTTTTTAAAAGTGGAAAAAGTAAATTTTTTAATTTTTTAATCAATGAAATAAATTTTTTTTTTAAAAAAAATAGTTTTTCCGAAACATGAAAATAAGTTACCAAAAATTCATAATTTTTTATCAATATGTTCTCTTTATATAAAAAATTTTATTTAATATTTTAAAAATATTTATTCCTATTTATACCTAAAATTTTAATGAATAAGTTATAAAAATATTATTTAAATTATAATTTTAATAATATATCATGGTTCATTAAAAACTCGGTGTTTCATGTAACCCAAGTTATTAAAAAAACAAAATTTATTCAAAAACAAAATTCATAAATTCTAGAGGTGTTAAATTATACCCCTCTTAAAATGAATTTATTTCTCAAAATTATGTCACTTTATTACAAAAAATATGGGATAATTATTCTTTGTTACATCTGTAGGTGACCACATAACTTCCTCAAATTGGTGGTTTCATCACAAAACATTGTCTGGGTGAGTGGTATTATCTTATAGTACTTTCACAATACAGTCTAAAATATTCATTGACTATTCATCACAATAAAGTTTATTCTCAATCGTTTCAACCTCTAAGTCCACTAAATGTGATGTATCAAGTATGTACCTACTTAAGGGAGATAAACACAACACATCTTGGACTTTAGAGTGGTTTGGTGGAAGTGCCAAGTGATAAGATACCATCCAAATATGATCAAGAATTTCAAAGGGACCAATACACCTAGGGTTTATTTTTCCTTTATTCCCAGATCCCATTACATCATTCCAAGGAGATATTATTAGAAACTCCTTGTCACCAAATTTAAATTCCAGACCATTCTAGAAATTGTCAGCAAAACTTTTCTACTAACCTTGTGTCATCTTGATGTGTTATTGAAGAGATATAACCTTATATTTCATTTCTTCAGCTAGATCAGGTCCCAATATATTTTCTTCTCTAACTTCATCCTAGTGCATTGGGGTTCTACACTTATTTATATAGATATCTTTATAAGGATCCATTTGAATGATTTTGTAAAAGTTATTGTTGTATAAAAACTAAACTAGAAGAAGGTGTTGATCCCAAAAACATTTTAAATCCATATAAAAAGATCTTAGAATATTCCCTTAGGGTTGAATTTTTCTCTTAAATGACCATCTACATGAGGATGATACACAATGATGAAAATCAACTCCGTATCAAGATCTTGCTGAAGACTTTTCCAAAACATTGAGGTAAACCTTGGTTCTCTATAAAATACAATATAATATGGTACACCATGAAATATTACCACTTCCTTTATTTTTATTCTAGAAATATGATCAATATAGAAGTATTATATGATAGATATGAAGTTTAATAACATTTTAAGGAGATTGAATAAAACCCATATAACATCATTCTTTTTAGATGATATGGGGAGAATATGATAAAATCCATGGTCAGGTTTTCCCATTCCCATTATGTTCTGGGTAATGGTTGTAACAACCACTTAGAATTTTGTCTCTTAGCCTTAACTTTTTGACATACCAAACAATGATATACAAACTATACAATAATTATCTTCATGATATCACACTGGAAATACTCTTTTGGATATATATACATATTTATACTTTTAGGATGAATAAGGAATGAGGAACTATGAGATTACTCTTACTGCACTTTCTTCAAATATGGTATGGATGGAACACATAAATGGTTCTTGAATGTTATAATTATATCGTGATCATGGTTAAACTCAAGAACATTTATCTCTTTCTATTGTATCCCCATATCAATCATTTTCACTTATTTTAACTTCACATGGATAAATGGTTGAATACTTAATTTAGAAAGATAATATTTATCCCCTTCATTCATGATTTCAAGATCCATGTCTCAAAAATCCATAATAATTTTATCTTTTGTGATTCTCATAATATATAATATAGTATTATCCTTTTGACTCAAAGCATTAAACAATTTGTTTAATTTCTCAGGGTGGTACTTTGTTGAGCAGTCGTATTCTTTAATCTACTCCAACCATCTTCTATGGAGAATATTCAAATCCTATTGTGTGATTATATAAATTAAAATTTTGTGATTAGTATATATATTACACTTTTATCTATAAATATAATTAATACATATCTTTAATTTAAAAATTACCATAGCTAAATCCAAACCATGTGTTCGGAAATTTTGGTCATAAACCTTCAATTGTCATAAGTTATAGAATATAACTATGTAATTCTGTATTAGAATTCATCCTAATACTTTTTTAGATGAATTTATATAGATTAAAAACACTTATCCATTATATGGTAATGTGAGAACATGTGCACCGACTAATCTTCTCTTTAATTCGTTAAAATTTAGCACACATTTATCTCTCGAGATGAACTTAGCTCCCTTCCGAGTTAGCTTGGTGAGTGGATTATATAGTTGTGAGAAATTATCCAAAAATCATTTATAATATCCAAATAAACCAAGAAAATAATAGATCTTAGTCACCATGGTTGGTCTGGTCCAATGTGTAATTTCCTCTATCATTGATGGATCTACCAATATACCATCACTAGAGATAATATGAACAAAAAATGAAACCTTTTTTAGAAAAAAATTCACACTTCGTAAATTTTGCATAAAGTTTCTCCTTCCTTAATGTCTTTAGTAAAATTATCAATTGATTTTTATAAACCTTCTGGAACATGGTGCTCAACCTTCATTTGCTGACAAGTAATACATCGAGAGAAAAAATCTACAAGTCCCTTCTTCATCCCTAGACACAAAAACTAATATTATAGGTCCTTATATATATTTTACTCACTTGGATTTACATCCAAAGGAGACATATGAAACTCTATTATAACATACTCTAGTAATGGAATGAGTACCATCATGGATCCTCTAAAAATAAAAACATGATCCCCAACTTTAGAAAATTTATCTAAAGCATGTCTAGTGGATATATGAGTATACAAGGTTTCATAGTCAGTATCCCCAAGTTGTGCCACCAAGACTAGATGAAAAAGTAGAGGGGTAACAACCATAGTCTAAAGGTAATCTTATCAATATCCATCCACAAAGGATAACTGCAATGAGGCCAACTACTCTGATTTCTCACTCAAAATCTAAAAACAAGATCTTCTGTTGAGAGAATCTTCTACTATGTTACCCTTTCTAGGAGTATAGAAAATCTTTAAGTCATGATCGTAGAGAAATTATATCCATTTAATTTGTATCAATTTATGATAAATCTAATAGAATATATAATTGATACTATTTTGGTCATAATAGATGATAAACCACTCACCCATCAGGCAGTGCCACCACATATTTATAGTGAATACTACTATTGCTAACTCAAGATCATGGGTCGTGTAGTTATGTTAATGTAGTCTGAACTAAGATGAAGCATAAGTAATCACCATCTACCTATAAATTATAACACAACTAATTCTAGTTACTTATTTATCATAGAACACTACATACTTGACACCCTCCTTTAGAAATATCAATATGGGAGTGCTCATCAATATCTGCCTTAACTCATGAAAAGCCCGATGGAACCTCTCTATCAACATAAAAGGCTACCCATTTTGAGTAAAATATTTCATAGGGGATGAATTAATATAAAATTTAGGGATGAATATTTTATAATATCTTTTTATCCTTAGAAATCTCCAGACCTCCGTCATGCCCTTGTGTGGATCCCAAGCTAACACTACCTCAACCTTCACTGGGTCCACTGCCACACCATCTGCTGAGATAACATGTCCTAGAAAGTGGACCATATAAATCTAGAACTATAACTTTAAGAGATTCCTTTAAATATGGTGATATTGGAGTACGTCCAAAAAAATCCTTAAGTGTCTCACATTCTCCTCCTAGGATGTGGAGCACACAAAGATATTGTCAATGAAGAATACAACAAATCGATATAATAAGGGTATAAATATCCAGTTCATGAGTCCCATGAACATTGTTGTGGAATTCATAATACCAAAGGGAATCACCATGTACTCATAATTACCGTAGAAACATATAAATTCCAAATTTATTATATCCTCATCTCATACTCTCAACTGGTGATAGCCTTACCTAAGGTCAACCTTTGAGACCCATCATGCCCCTACCAACTGATCAAAGAGGACGCCGATCCTCGGTAGTGGATACTTGTAATTCAAAGTCACTAGATTGAAGCACCGGTAGTCCAAATATAATCTCAAGATCTCATCCTTCTTTTTGGAAAACTAAACTAGGGATTCCCAGGGGAAAAATTGGGTCTAACAAAGCCCTTCCTCTACATGTCCTCTAATTACACTCGCAGATGGTGAAGCTTTGTAGGATATATATGATATATTGGTTCCAATATCAGAGTCATACTGGGGTGTAGATCCATAAATAATTATATCTCTCAGTGGGAAGGTAATCCTGGAACATCCTTAGAAAATACATCATCATTATCTGCCACCACTATAGTGAACTAGAAACTCATAACACCCACCAAACCGAGGTTCATGCTAGCTAATTGATGAGTTATCGAATACAAAATCCTTAGAATGAATCCATCCCACAATTATTGGGTTTCCTTTTTACCCACAATGTAAAATTTTCCCCATAACTATAATTACACTACATCCTCTCACTAAAACAGTCGATCTAGGCATGAACTATAGACAACCAGTCCATACCTAAGATGACATTGTAAAGCATCATTGATACTAAAAATAGACCCCAAAATAAAATATCACCTCCAAGAGTTAGGTCTCACCTTCTACACAAGTGTGTGATCCCTGTGTTATCTCCAGAAGAAGTCTCCAAGCGCAAGGGTCGGGCCAATAGATCAACTATAATCTCTACGTCTCGAACCAGATAAGTCGAAATAAAGTAATTTCTAGAACCCCTGTCTGTCAATACTAAAAATAAGGTTTAAAATGCATAGATCGTTCCTTGTATCATTTCAAGAGACTCTTGGTCATAAGACTCGACCACCTACAACTGTCCCCACCCATGTACTCCAGTTTCCTGATCTTATAGTGGACCAAATAGGGGTGGTGGTGGTAACAAGTCAAAGTGTCTACCACCTCCATCTACTATCCCAGCTCCTCTACCATGTATGAATCTCTATGGACCTATCTGATCTTTCCACTGCCTCTTTCTTGATGAACCATCCACACTATCTCCCTTTCATCCATATGGAAAGATGGAAAATTTCGTGAAATATTTCCCCTTACTTCACATGAGTAACACCACCTCTCCTAGGGATGACTGGACCCATCCTACGATACATGAAAAAAATACCCTCTATCTTAGGACCACCTATTTAAATTTCTCGCATGTTTAGGTCCCTAAGACTAACGCCGATATCAACAAAAAAAACTCCCTACAGTACCCAAACATAGGTAGTATTTCATAGAGGTATAATGCTGGCTCAGATGTCCCTATGAAATCCTTGCTCAATGTTTTTAAACCTAAATGAATTGATCCTAAACCATATCCCTAGAGTACCTTGAGAGGTTTATAAACCTCAATGAATACTCATCTACTGTCATACTAACCTAATGTATCTTTAGAATCACATAGATATAGAAATCTCTCATCATAGCTGGAGAGAACTACTCTTTGAAAAGGTGCTCAAACTCTGACCATGATAGAGTCACCTCACCATACAACAAGGTCATTAAACCCCACCACCATCCTGTAGATCCATGGAGAAGGATATCTTCTAGGACCACCATATGATCTGATGGTGTCTTGACTAGATGTAAAACTCATGTCACTACCTCAAGCAAATACCTAGCCCCCCGTTGGTTGGGCTCACCTCATAATCTGAGGGGTCATTTCTGTTGAAACTCATAAAGTTCACTCAGCCCGAAAACCTCATCTGCTGGTACAGTGGGTACCATATACTACTCTACATGTGGTGGTATATCTGGTGCGCCACATAGAGGTAACGCCTCTAGAACTGGAACCTATGTTGATTCCTCGTCTATGAGGGGATAATTCTCATTATCATGGTGTTGAATAATAGATAGCCTACTCCGAAGAGTCATCTTGAAATAAACAATATTTACTATGATTAATGTGTAAATATGGAGAGATGAATCAAGAAGGACATGGAAACCATAACCCTTTCTTATGTTATGAATGTACCATTGTTTCCCTATAACTAGTTTCCTAATGTATCGAGTCTAAAGGCCGGTGATCAGAGTCCCAGTTTAGGGATACTTTGGTCACCACCCCAACACTCAAGTCCCTGTCCTAAAATTCTATAATCAAAACACTTAACCCTATTGCATAAACCAATCCCACAAACTCTAGTCCTAAGGCATAACTAACTAGCTATGATACCACTATGTCACAACCCATCCCAATGGGGCCCATGCTGTGACTCCCCAAGCCCGCCTCCAAAATGCCAGGGGTTGGTGACTAGCACCGAGTAGGAATATCACTAACATGGGAGGCCTTAGCCTAAAGTACCTGTACACACACACACACACACATCTTTAAGCCCATACAATGATGAAATGTAAAAAAACTATAAAATATGAATGAATACATATAAATCCCACAACTAGAGTACAATAACATATAAATGGAAGGTAAACATGGGAAAATACAATCCCACCACAAAGAGTTTGAAAACAAGTCCAACCTAAAAGTAAAGATGGGGACCACTATCAAGATAACCATAGGAACACCCAATACTAAAAAACTATGAATATATAGCACTAGGGTTTTAACAGCGCTAGATATAAATGATGTTAAAACCCCCCTTGGTCAGCACTAAAAAAAGATCTATTAAAAGGGGTCTTGAAAAGAGTTTTTTAGCATAGTTAAATGGGGTCTTTAACAGTGATAAAAAAGAATAGTTAAAGTGGGCCCTTTATGAGAACTTGTAAAAAAGAATTTATAAAGGCCCCCCTTTATCATCCCTAGTAAAAAATTGCTTATAAAAAAAGGCCTTTATCAGTGCTTCTAAAAAAGTGCTGATAAAGGGTGTATTTCCAAAAAAATATTATATTTCTCTAAAAATAATATATTAACATATTAATATATTTAAATTGATATAAAAATAATATATATATTTTTTAATATGTTTTAGATAATGATAAATAGGAATTTACACAAAATATATAATATATTTACTAAAAATGGCTTATAAAAAAATTAAATTATTATTTTAAATTAATAACTTTATAATTATTATTGATTAGTATTCATTTAATAAAAATTTGAAGATAAAAAATCAAAAAATCAATAAAATGTCTAAATTAAGTTGAAAACATAACTCAAACTTCAAACAACCATAAATTTTAATTCAGGTGTCCGTTTGGGCTCTACCACATATCAAATAGAAGCATGTGATGAGATATACAACATTAGTGATATAAGTAAACCTCTTTCACATTTTTCGAGGGAAAAAGGATCATAAGGCCCCCAAAACTGAGTTTTTAGTTGGGGTACCACAATTTTTTAACATTTGATGGATTTTCAGCCTAATTTAAGGGGGTCTTTTTTCCATTTTTCCATGGAAACTGAATTTATTCCAAGTGATTACATTCATATTGATATTATGGATTTGAAATTTTATTATTTTTCATAATTTAATATTATTTAAAATGAAATATATAACAATATATACATTTTTTTTCTATATTCACACATAAAATTTTAATTTTATAAATAAATAATTAAACATATTTACATATAAAATATATTTCTCAATGTATAAACCTTATATAAATAAAAAATAATATCCATCTTATTTAAAATAAAAATTCATGAATATTTATGTACTTAAAAAATTAATATATATATATATTATTTTTATATATATTTTTTTATGTAAAAAAAAGATATATATTTATCTATATATTCTAGTATATTTATATAAATATAAATATATAATATATGTAAATAAATATTAACATGGATACTTATATTTATAGATGAACATATATATATATAAATTATATATGTATGTTTTCATGTATTATTTTATATATCTATTTATATATATATATATAAACATATATATAATTAAATATATAAATATATGGATAAAAAAATTTAATGAAATATATATAAATATATAGATATATAATAAAATGAAAAAAGGATAGGGGAGTGGAAAAGGCGTTGGTGTATAGGATAGAGGTCATAGGTTCGAAACTTGCTGGAGGTAGTGGCGAGCACAGGAGGGTGGGATTATCTAAAACACTGATGAAGGGGTGGGGGAAGTACTGATAAATGGAGGGGGGAATCACTGATGGTGGGGGGGGGGGGTTGGTGCACAGGGAAAAAATTTGTACCCTTTATTATCGGGGCTTTTATCTATGATTTTTTAGCACTGCTAAAGGGGGCCTTTAAAAACGTTAAAAAAGCACAGATAAAGGTGGGCTTTAATAGTGATAAAAGAGAACTAATAAGGACCCCTTTTATCAGGATTTTTAGTACGATTAATGGGAACATTTATAAGTGCTTTTTATGAGCACTGTTAAAGCTAATACTTTAACATCACTTACATTATTAGCACTTCTATATCACTAATAATTCCATTTTAATAGCACCGTTAAAGATCTGATTTGTAGTAGTGACACCTCGACTTGTTTGAATCACTAAGAACCACCTGGTCCTAGTCCCTCTTGGACTTTTTCAAAGGGTCAATTTTCTACATAAGACATGACACGTTCGGGAAAATCCCATGGAAAGTTGATTATAAAAATACCCATTAGGACACCCCAAAACTACAAAAAAATAAAATAAAAAATAATACCTGTTAACTCTACATAGGTATATGTATACAAAACATATAAAAATAATATTCAGATAAAAACAAAAAAATATGCCTAGACTCAAGGTAAACTTACAACCGTAATTATGGACTAGGATTCCTATTCAAAGGATATGCATAAAACTCTTCTGGGAGAACACACTCCAAGAGTTATAAAACACTAATGATGTCCATCTGAGGGGTCATGCTCATCAATTATCATCATAGGAAGGATGCACTATAAGTCTGAAGAGATACAACACATAGATGATGATCACACCCAAGGACATGGGGTATACCAAATAATCAATATGGATTATCCCACTAAATAGAGGATTTACACTCGTGTAGTGTTGGTCATGATGATACCAAGAACTACACATATAGAAAAAAGATGGAAGAAGATCTCTCTCTCGGCCTCCTAGAAGGATTCCAAGAACTCTGTCCAAGAAGTACTACTGAAGGGTTCACTATCCTATGTGTAGGAAATGATTCCATAATAATCCTTAGGTAAAGGATATAGGGAAAAAACCCTAATGAAACATATAAAATATATAGAGGAAAAGGGATCTAATCCAATTTTGAAGGAGTACATGACATGTACTTTCTGTACATGGTGTGTCCATTCAGCACCAGGTCCTACCTATGTAAATGGTTTGTGACCGTGTCCATGTAAAAGTAAATGGTGTTCCCATGCTTGTGTACTTATTCCCATGGCGAAGTACTAGACTCAACCTATGTATGCCTGACCTGGTCATGTCCGTGTGGGAGTACATGTCATGTCCATGCCCGTGTACTTCTGGCCATGTTCATATACCCTCTGAGGTACGTGCTGAGATTTCTAGGTCAAGGCACATGCTGTGTGACAAAGTCATATTACATGTGATATTTACTTTCACCATAGAAACCCTATCCACCACGTAAGGTTCCCACATGGTGTGTTCCTCTAGAACATATGTCATGTATTGTGGGGTTTCAAAGATCCTGTGGGGTTCTTCTTTATATTGACATCAGCTACTCCAATTCCTGGATCCATCACCACCACTATCTACCCAGCCCATGGAACTCTGATCCGAGGTCTTATTGGCCTTACTACCACCTATGGATGGATTATGGCCTTTGATTCTATTGATAACGCATCCCAAAGTAGTTCCTCCATAGTTCTTCCAAAATTTGCGCATGAATGCCTGTAATCCAGTCCTGATCCATCGTTGTCATCATTATCGCATGATTTCTATGCCATACCGATTCCGAACCTATGATATCAAATCTTTTCACCAAGAAATATGCGTGAAACATTCGATTATTTAGTATTTGAGTCAAACCATCGGGAAAATGAAACCATAGTGATGAAAACATGTAGAAAAATGAGAGAAAACCAAAAACATGAAAAAGAGGAATGAACCTCAGCCATTCTTGGTTGGCCTAAATCTATTGTAATTATAAAAATAAAAAAATAACAAATAATAAAAAAATAAATATCCCAAAATATCCCCATAGGTAAACCGATCCTACAATATGACTGATATGCGAATCAATCTGTTTGTCGACTAATTCACGAACTACGTTGAAATTAACAACAAGGAATAAAACCAATCAAAACATAATCCTACCTCGATTTAAGATCAATATATGATGATGAATGAATCTTTGTCATTTTAATTTGTGAGATCCTCCAATTAAATTTCACACTGATCATAGAACTGCGATTCAGTTTTCATTCTCCCACTGAATCATCTCTAATGGATCCAATGGATATCGTTGATTTTTAGGTTTATGTGGGTAACCCTAAAATTATACAAAAATAATGTTTTTAGAGAGATTATTTGGTATCTGCATCAATGAAAATAATAAATGAATGAATTTAATTTATTTTATTCATTATTACACATGTGATGGTTTTTTTACAAACACCCCACACCGACAAAGATTATGTCGTGCCTATGGAAAAACCCACATTCTGAACTCAATAGTTCCCTCACATTTCTGATTCAGGCCTCCGTTTAGAATTTATTTATCTTTTTTAGTAAAACTGAATGTTATTTCCATTTAATATATTTAATAAATTTCAAAAATTTATTCTGGGCACACCGGGTCTTAGAATTGCACGTCGTCTCTGCACCTGACCTCAAAAATAATTCATACAGTATCTAAAATTAATACATAGAAAATATGAGTAGTTACAGTAAGTAATGAAATTTACATAATAAAACTTCATTATATGGGAGATACTAGTTTTATTATATTATTGTTGTTGAATAATATTATAATAATGTGTAAGAATAAATAATACGAAAAATACAAGTTTAAGAATTTAACCTCTTTTTTGGAGAATCTCTTTAGGTTTATAGATAAATCCTTATTAGGAGGGTTTTATAACAAAAATAATAGCTCTAGGATATGAGTATGAAATTAATTAAGGTATATTTTGTAGGTCTTGGATGAACTGAGCTGTTTTTGAAGTGTAATGATGAGAGGGGTGGGGTGACCTTTTATAAAAAGGGGAAATGATACATGTGGAAGTTTTGAAAAGAATAAATTTTACCTATATTTTTAACAATTCAAGAGCTTAAAAAATGGACTGATCTAGAAAATTAGAGGTTATAAGGTAGAAATATGGCTAGTTAAATGTTTTTGGATAAGTTTCTAGTTCATTTTACCCCTTATCTTTTCAGTTTAACCCCAAATAAACCTATTTTTCCTTAACCATGGTAATTAATTTTTAATGTTTTCAAAATTTATTTTGACCAAAAAATATGTTTTCATTATTATATAATATTAATTATTATTATTCTAAAATTTTAATTTCTTTTTAAAAATTCCATTCACACATTTCAAAAATTTTAATTTTAAATTATGCCCATATATGTGATGAAAGAGATACTTTCCAAAGAGAAAATCTTCAACAATTTAAAACATTTTTATATCAAAATTCAATATAAAATGGATTATAATGAAATAAATTTGTTTAATACATATATAATTGAACTAATTTTACTTTTAAAACTATATTATTTTTTTAAGTTTGTAAAATATTTAAAATAAAAGACAATTCTTAATAAAAACTACAATTTTCCATTATTCACTAAAAATTTTATTTTTAGAAAATTTTTCCGAAATTATGTTTAAAATAATTTTTAAATTTAGATTTAAAAATTTTAATTTATTTTATTAAATAAATTATACAAAAGTTTCAAAATTTAATTATCTTTTTTTTTACAAAATTCAATTCAAACATTTTTTTGAGAAAATTTTATTTTCAAAACCTATAAAGACTTTACTAAAAAATAAGTACTTTAATCAATATGTTTTCCTTATATAAAAACATTATACATTATATTTAAAAATAAATTATTGGTATTCATAATTATATGTTTAATGTCTATGTTATAATTATATTGTTTAAATCACAATTTTAATAATATATCATTGTTTGTTAAAAACTTAGTGTTGCGTGTAATGCAAGCTATCAAAAAATAAATTTATTTATTTGATAAAAAATATATAATAAAATTGAAATGTGTTAAACTTAAAAAATAAAATATAATAACACCAGTATATTAAATATATTGATATGTTATTATGTTGATGGCATAATATTTACCCATCACCAAATTGGAAACAAAGCCATTGCTCATGTATAGAGAAAGTTACTTCCCCACGAACCGATATAATTTATTTTCCATCATCGACTCAAATGGATAGTCATAATGATATAAATAATGAATATATATGATATATATGACATTATATTAACTATAAAAAATTAATATTCCAACCATTTAATTACCCTTTCATCCATTAAAGGAATGATATCACCGCTTGTGTATATATATAGTCTACAGTCTCCACGAAGCGATGCGATTCATTTTCTATATCAAAAAATCAAGATTGATTATAAAAAAGTACATAAGGGGTAAATATAATATTTATAGGATTTATATCATTATATAGATTATGTAACTATATCCCATACACAAGAACCATAACAATTATGAAAAAACATGCATGAGAAAATAAGACAATTAACACCAGAAACATTAGTAATAACAAATGATTTTTTAATAAAAAGGTAGTAAAATGTTATTAAATGACCATATATGATATTATAAATATTAATATAATTATTCTATTAATTAATAACAACATTCAAACAATTATACATTTGGTTAAAATAATGATCAACTAAAGGGAAGCGTGAGGTAAGAGATTTTATCTCAATTTCCTTTCCATTATTACGTATTTGTTAATATATACCTATTCAAATTTATGTGGTGTATATACAAACTATTTTATGTATTTAAAATTAATAAATATTTTTTCATGATGATTAATTTTTAAATTCATTTTTATTATTTCAAGGGATTACAATTTGAACATTACCAAAGAGGTAATAACCTATTTTACAATCTCACTTTCTTTTGGGATTTATTTTACTCTCGTTGAAGGAATCCTATCATTTATATTTCATGAGCACCAATAATTTTCTTATCCACTTGATATTTAAAGAGTTTATATATTTTATTCCATATTTTTCTCTATTTTTACTTGAATAAATAGAAGAAAAGTTTAAATTAAAAAATTAATTAATTTATCTTTAAATCAAACATATTTTTCTTCCATGTGCAGGTTTTCCAATTTTTTTTTTAAAATTATATATATTTAAAAAAATTATTTATTAAGTAAATTTAAATTTATCCATGAATTTTTAAAATTATTTTAAATGAATATTTATATTATTTTAAAGGAATATTTATATTATTTTTTAGAAGAAATGTTTTTAAAAAAAATCAAAAGGAATGTTTTTAACATATAAGAAAGTACCGACTTCCTCACCCCCATAACCATTTTAAAAATATAGATTATTAGAAAAATTTTCAACAGTTTTAAAAATAAAAATATTTTATGAAATATTATTTTAATATTTCACTTAAATTCTATTTATTCTTCTAAATTATATGATTTTATTTCAGAAAACTATATTTCTGATGAAAAGATGGTCACCTATCATCTCTTTATTAATTTATTGGTTGTTAAATTTATATTGATATAATCACTTTCTTATATTCATTTTTAATTATACATTACATTTATCTAAAATATACATAATATTTGTATCATGGATATTATTATTTCCAAAACTATATACCATTCATATATACTATGTTTATATTGAAAGTTATTTGATTAATTGGTGAAATAATTTTAAATATATATTCTTTACTAAATATAGATATTTATTGATAGGTCATATTGATCCATGAATTAAATCCATCATTTGATATATGATTAATTCATTAGAAATGTAGTAAGATGTTATTCCCAAAATTAGATGTCCCCTTGATGCATCGAGAGGTCTCATGAGATAAATTAATTGTCCAAATTAAATGGGGTTTTACCCATAGTTTTAAACCGTCTTGTGAAATGTTTTTATGGTACAAATACCATGATTTTTGATATCATGAATCTTAATTTAAAAAGTTATTTCATTGATAATTCATTAATTATTATCCAATAGATCATTTCATTAATATTTTCCATGGATTCATTTTGTGCTCAAGTTATTGATTAAATGAAATGTGTGTTTAGTTATTTATCTCAACATATTGATTATTCCATATTGATTCATGATATATTCTATTGTACATAACCCATACTAATCATTTTATCTCACCATTATTTTGTTTCCTTTCTTCAAGATATGAAGAAGAATTATCTGAATGAGTTTTATGGATGCTGAGCATTTTATTTTTTTTATGTTTTTATTATATTACTAATGTAAAATTGGTATCATGTATGTATATAGTTCAAAAAAACTACTTCACTGATCAATGATTTCAAATTTGACCCCTTTCATCTATGCCAATGTAATAATTTAACCACCAAATATAGGTTACTAGTGTTTGGGTTGTTATAGTTGTTATTAGATGAAGTTTATTAGAAATGTTTATAACCAGATTAAGGAAAAATAGATTAGGAAACATAACCCTATTATATACTTTGAAGATAAGTTTAGAAGAACATCAAAATGTTTTGATAAAGAAGATATTGTATTGTTTTTCCAATCACTATATCCCTATCTAGACACTAAACTTTTACATGGTTCTGGAAAAGTTGTACCTAGGGATTATAACTCTGAAAAGGGAACATTGGTATTTGACTCAATTGTCACCTGATACAGGACAGAAGGATTTATTGTGAACCTAGTTTGACACTCCTAGGGGATATTCTTAGATAATCCACATTTTATTTACAATCTGTTTTGAAATATTTGAAAATAAAGATATCCCCCAAGAAACGAAGTATATGATTTCAAGATTGACAATGCATAAATTTTCAATATATGTTAAGTGTTACACTATATTTATATTTATACATTATGATATAAAATATATAATTTTATGAGATAATACAGTATATTTGATTTTTTTTATAAGTGATGAATGAAAGAAATAAGGGTATCAATACTCATGAAAAATGTATATATTTCCGTACTGAGTAAGCCAATTCATCTGGTATTGGAATTAGGTAGTTTATGGCTATATTAATGAACCATAATCATGTTTTGAAAAATAAAATTTCCCAAATGGAGAAACATGTGGTACCACATTATAATTATTTTATACAGGATCACATAATGTAGTAGAATCCCCCATAATTTTGTGGGATTACTAATCTAATGATAGATAAGAAATAGATAAATTACATTGAAAATATATTTATAGACATTGTTGGTGATTAAAAGGAAATTTTTACTCAAGTAGTACACTAAATAAAGGATGATTCTGAACAATTATGGTTTTTAAACCTAAATACTAGGGAGTAAGAAGAAATAAAACACTTGTAATGGAATTATTTTAAATAAAAAATCCTTTAAAAAATATTTCCCTCATGAGAAAAAGACTGAAACAAATGGAAATTTCTTTATCTTATAGAAAAATAAAGAAGAAAGTGTTGTGGAGTATGAGGTTACCTTTACAAGGCTATCCAGGGGATCTATAGATTATATAGACAACAAATAATATAACATTGGCCATTTATTCGAATCTCTTTAAACAAGTCTCTAAAGGGAATTGGTTTCTAAAGATTTTTCATTATATGATGATATAGTTTGATGCACCATAAAAAAAGAGAAGGAATTATCAAGATCCTGTAGATTCAGGAAGAATCATGAGAAAAAAAGTTTATATAAACACCCAGAAAAATATAATGCATCAATTAATAAAAATAAGATGAAAAATTTTCATCATGAAAAAATTGTGGAAAAAATCTTCAAGACAAGTATTTGAAGGGAATGTTAGTTTGTTACAAGTATGACAAGAAGGGTTATTTGGATCATAAATTCAAGGGGAGAAAATCAATGGTGTTAAATGATTTATCTATAAATTAATAGTGAACAATTCACACTAATTCCACAATAATCAATGTAACATACCATATAAGAGTCCAAGTGGAGAAGATAAAGCATATACAATCACTACAGATAAGTTTGAAGTACCCAATGATGTGGTGGAAGGTTCTTTAATCATACCCTCAAATTTAGAAAATTCTTTATTTTATTCAGTATTTTAAAAATCTTTTATATCTTCCATGTTTTATAATAAAATTAAATTCTTACCTAGAACCTTAATAAGGTAGTTGTAAGTAAAAAATCCTAGTTAAAGTTTCACTATAAAAATGATGTTTTAGGCAATCCCCATTATAACACATAAACATGCTCTATTTATGGACATTATTATCATAATTATGATTAAATTAGATATAATACTTGACATGGAATGTAAATATAATGAAAAATGTACTACAAGGAGAATTAAATTAAGATTCATGATGAATATATATAATTATTTATCTTTATAACGGATACTTCATCATCTAATTAATGTCCAGATCCACCCCTGGTAGCACTTTTGAATGAGAATCTTGGGGAATAATATCAACAAAAATTATTGTATGGAGAGAATAATATTGAAATTAAATATGTACATATTGTATAGGAATACATTAATATATTTCCCGAGGAATTAAATACCCATAAAAAAGATCACGAAGTTAAGTTTCCCATTGATTTAATCCCCGATACAAGACATATATAAAATAATCCCTATAAAATGGCCACTGTGTAGTGAGTGGAGTTAAAAAAAGAACTAGAGTCGTTTGATAAGGGATTTATTCACCATAGTGTTTCACCATGGATACAAACTATTCTTTTACTTAATAAAAAATATGGATCCATAAGGATGAGTTTTTATTTTAGGGAAATCAATGCAATTACGATAAAAATATATGTATCCTTATACTCAGATTGATGAATTATTTTATCAAATTCATGGAGTCCAATATTTTTCAATGATTGAACTTAATTATGGTTTTCATCAATTGTGATTAAATATGAAATATATTACAAATAAAACATTTTGATTTTGGTATAGACACTATGAGTTTACAGTAATTCCATTTGAATTGACTAGTGAACCATTTTTTATGGATCCAATTAATAGATTATTGAAGGAATATTTTGATAATTTTTTATGGTATTAATTGATCATATATTAGTGTATTATAAATATATAAGGACAATGATGATCACATGTGGATCTTAATTGAGACTATTAGAAGTAAACAGTTATATGGGAAATTCATGAAGTGTGAATTTTGGATTAAGGATGTTTCTTTTCTTGGACATATTATCTCTAAGGATGAAATCTCAATTGATCTTATGAAGAAAAAGGTATTCAGAGAATGGAATACACCAAAGAACATAACTGAGGTATATAGTTTCATTAGTTTGGAAGGATACTATTGGTGATTTGTTTAGAATTTTACTTGATTCTCTAACCCATTAACCAATATTACACATAAAGGGGTTATATTATTTTAGAAAAAGTAATGTGAAGAATGTTTTGATGAATTGAAGAGGACATTGGTTAATTATCTAATTTTTAATCTACCCTCAAGAAATTATGGGTTTATTATATATAGTGATTCATAAAATAAGGTAATTGTTTGTGTCCTTATGAAAAAATATAAAGTTATTGCATAGGAATCAAAGAAGTTAAGACTCATGAACCGACTATCCAACTCATGGTATTGATTTAGAAATTTTAATATTTTATTTGATGATATGGAGACAACATCTCTATAGTAAAATATATGAGACATATATATACTATAAGAGCATAAAATATATCTTAAAAAAGAGATAAAGATGACGAAAGTGCAATGGTTTGAGCTACTCAAGGATTATGATTTCTCAATACACTACCACCCAGGGAATGAAAATAAGGTATCATATTCATTGAGAAGAAAAGATCACATAGTTATGACCCAAATGAGGATTGAGATGGATCATTTGTTCATGGATCTGGTAAATATGGATATAGTGATTATTAAAGAAGGGGATACATCACTCATTTTTATAATTATTGTGAATCCACATTTGTTGGAAAAGATAAAAAGTTCTCAATCTAATTATGATAATTTTCAAAAGAAAATTAAATTTGTGAATGATGGGATGTTGGAAGATTTTGTTTGTGAATATGACATCCAAAAATTTAGAAATTGAATATGTGTTCCATATATACCTAAGCTAAACATGGAATATTTAAATGATGGACATATCTCAAATTTCTGTATACACCATGGTAGCACCACAATGTATAGGTAATTGAGGGAACATTTTTTTGTGGGATAACATGAATTGGTAAATTGATGATTATGTGTCAAGATGTTTTGTTTGTCAATAAGTGAAAATTGAGAGACAATATCCCAAAGGATTCATTCAACCTATTCCTATTCCTATATGGAAATGGGATGACATTACTATGTACCTTTTCAAAAGAATACCTAATAATCCTATAAATAATAATTTAATATGGGTTATTGTTGACTGCCTTACTAAATTTTCACATTTCCTCACTATAAGAGAATACATACCACTTGATCACCTCAGAAGACTATATATTAATGAATTTGTAAGACTTCTTGTCACAACTCTTTTGATTATGTATGTTCATGATCCTTGTTTTACATCAAAATTCTAGAAGAGTCTCTAGAATTCTCTTGATACTAAACTTCATTTGAGCACCGCCTACCGTTCCTAGAATGATGAAGAATCTAAAAGAAATATTCAAACATTTTAAGACATGTTGAGGTCATTATCACTTAAATTTAATGGTATGTGGGATTATTATTTACCTATGGTATATTTTTATTATAATAATATTTTACATTGAAGTACTCAAACAGATCATTATGAAGTATTATATTGAAAGAGATGTCATACTCTAACTTGTTGGGATGAAGTTGGTGAAAGGAAACTTGTTGTCCAAGAACTTATGGAAGAGACTATAATAAAGGTAAAGAAAATTCAAGGTCATATTAAAGTATCTCAAATTAAGAAAAAGTGTTAAGCCAAAAATTAAATGAAATATTTGAAATTTCAAGTGGGAGATCATGTTTTCTTAAAAGTATCGCCAAGGAAGAGTGTCATAAGGTTTAATAAGAAGAGAAAAAATGAGCACTAGGTACATTGGACTGTCTAAAATTTTAGAAAGGATTTTAGATATTTCTTATAGTTTGTAAACGCAACCAAGACTCTCTAAAGTATATTAAGTGTTCAATATATCATTGTTAAGGAAGCACATGACAGAAACAATACATGTGCTCACCTCTAAAGATATATAATTAGAACCTGATCTATCTTAATGTAAAGAGATCATCCCAATTATCTATACTAGATAAAAATTATTGAGGAATCATATGACTTGATTGGTAAAGGTACTTTGGAGAAATCATAAAATTTAGTAAGAAACATGGGAAAGATAACATGTTATGAATGAGAACAACCCTTATTTGTTTAGAAGGTAATATCCTTGAAATTTTGGATGAGATAATATTTTTAGGAGGGAAAACTATAACACCTCGATCCTCAAATATAGTAAGTGAAAATTATATTTTAATAAAAATACTATAAAATAATTTTTTTAAAAGTTAATGTAACAAAATTATAATTTGATAGGGTGAATACTGATTTCAAACTACTTGGTCAAAATAATCTTAGATTGAATTATTTAAAATTTCCATTAGAAACATGATTTTATGAATAATTAAAAATTTAGTATTTAATTATTTATAAATTTATTTATAATAATGTATTATAATATTTTTAGTTAAAAATTTATTAACAATGAATTTGATATAAATAAATATAATGACATTTGGAGGTAAAAAGGAATAATTTTTCAGAAAATTGATATATTTCGGGAAGCTATTTTTTATTTTAAAAGACATAATGTCTATCCATTTTAATTAATTAAAAAAATATTTAATATTTAATTATTTTAATTCAATTTATAGATTATATATATTATAATATGAATTTAAATCTATATAATGATAATTACTAGTCATATAATTAATATAATAATATCATATACTTGAAAAGTGCATTTCTTGAAAAATCATTTTTGAACATGATTTGTGGGATTTTTTTAAATTTAATTTAACACTTATATGAATTTAATTTGATAAAATAGATTCCATATTTGTAATAATAATAATTAATTTTAGGAAATAAGTTTAACTTAACTTTTTTTCATAATGATTAGTAAAATTTACAAAATTAATTGTCCCAGTTATGGTTAAAATGAGTTATTGCACATTGCATTTTCTTGTATTAAAATTAATCATTCAAACATATAATTTTTTTATTTGATAAATTGTATTACATATTTATAATATGTGTTTATAAATTATATAATATTTATCATTTTATTTTTGGCTTAAATGATTAACTGCCTAGGTTGAAAACAAGTTACCGTGATGAAAACTAAAATGGTAAAAGTAAGTAAACATAGAGGATAAATTAATGAAATGTTTAAAACATGTTTATTTTTATTTGATGGATATTTTTTATCAACCTTAAATTCCCTCCAATATGTTATTTAGGAATTTTGGAGGAACATGGGGTGACAGTGACGTCCCATTATTGAATAGTTTTGGGTATTTACAAAAATGAAATTCCTCCTCAATTAGGAAATGATACACCCTCCCCTCACTTTTTAAAACATATTAAGAAATTTGAATCTGAAAAAACTTCTAAAATATCAAACCAAAATTTTTAGAAACATTATAGATCATATTTTATCCTAAAAATACCAAACTTAGGATCGTTAAGAAGAGATCCAAAAAAGTTTTCTTTATGGGAAGGTAATTCTCTTTACGAAGGTCTTTATTTTCATTTATTATTTTACCAAATGAAATTATGTATTGAAACATAAAATATAATAACAAAAGTATATGAAATATACATATATATTATTATTTTTATGTAATAATATTTATCCATCTTATTATCCTTCAAATGGGAAATAAAGCCATCGCTTGTCTATACGACAGACTACTACCTCACGAACCGATGTAATTTGTATTCCATCACCGACTCACATGGATAGTAATAATGATGGAAATAATGAATATATATGATATATATTACATTATATTAATTATTTAAATCAAATATAAATTCCATTTCCATACCCTTTTACCCTTTAATGGAATGATATCATCGCTCATACGTACGCATGACCTTCCGTCTCCATAAAGCGATGCAATTCACTTTCCATGTAAAATGTTCAATAATGATTATAAAATTGTATAAAATGATTAAATATGATATTTATAATATTAATATAATTATTTAAATTATGAAAGTATATCCTATACCCAAGAAATGTAAATTTCATGACAGAACATGCACGAGAAAACCAGGTAATTAACACCATAAATAATAGTAATAATAAATAATGGCAAGATAACTAGTTCTAAAATGTTACAAGATAATAATATATGATATTATGAATATGAATATGTTTTTTATAAATTAATAAAATTATTAAAACCATTATATAGTATTTTAAACCATGATCAAAAAAAGGAAAGCATGACGTAAGAGATTTCCTCTCAATTTCCATTCCATTGAGACATATTTGTTAACATGAACCTATTAAATTTTATGTGGAGTATATAAAAACAATTTTATTTATTTAACATGAATAAATATTTATTAATTATTATTAATGTTTCAATTAAAATTTATTCTTTCAAGGGGTTAAAATTTGAATGTTACCAAATAGGTAAGAATCTATTTTACAATCTATATTTCTTTTAGTGTTTCTTTTACTCTCATTGAAGGAATCATATTATTTACCCTCCACAAGCTCCAATAATTTCCTTATAAACTATATATTTAAGAAGTTTATATATTTTCTTCCAACTTTTACTCTCATTGGTATGTGAATGAATCAAGTAAATGTTTAAAATAAAAACCGATTTTATTTCTCTTTAAATTAGACATATTTTTCTTCCATGTCCATGATTTACAAAAAATGATTTATGAAAGTACTATTATTTACTAAAAACTATTTTAATGGAATTTTAAGTTATTATATTCTCTAAAACATCGGTTTAAAGTAATCTCTGTAATTTTTTACAAAAGGGATGTTTTGGAAAAAAATTCAAATGGAATGTTTTTAATGTATATAGTGATAACATACCTCCCCACCACCATAATAGTATTAAAAAATGTAGCTTCTTCTAGTCATATTCAATGTTTTTAAACTAATTTTATTTAATATTTCACTTCCATTCCCTTTATTCTTACAAAAGACATCATTTAATTTACAAAACCAATATTCCCAATGCACTGAAGGTCACCTCTTATATCTTGATAAATTTTATGGTTGTTAACTTTATATTGAGATAATAAATTTTATATGATCAATTTTTTTTGGAAATTACATTTCTCTTAAATATAAATACTCTTTGTATCATGGATATGATTATTTCCAAACCTATATACCATTTATACACATTTATTTTTAATGTTATTTGATTAGCTGGGGAAATATTGATAAATTTTTATTCTTTATTCTGCAAAATATTTGTTGATAAGGAAGATTTGTTCATGAATTAAATAAATCATTTGATATATGATAAATGCATTAGACATGAAATTATGGGTGGGTCCCAAAAATATATAGTCCATCAATGAATTGGATCCTCTCATGAGAAAAATCATTTGACCAAATTAAATTGGGGTTTACCAATATTTTTTACCATATTTTGAAAGGTATTGATGGTATAGATGCCATGATGTTTGAGATCATGATATCCAATATTATAAATTTCGATTTTTGAGATTTTATTTATTATTATCCATGAGATCATTGCAATGATAATATCTATGGATGCATTTTGTGATCAAGTTATTTATTAAATAGAATATATGTTTAGTAGTTTTCCTTAAAATATTGATTATTCCTTTTCTAATTATGATAGTCAAGTTATTGATTAAATAAAACATGTGTTCAATTATTTAAATTTACATATTTATTATTCTATATTTATTCATGATAAATTCTGTTATATTTAACAATTACTGAGTATTTGAGCTCACCATTATTTTTTTTCCTTTCCCTAGGATATAAAAGAATAATTCTTTGAATGGTTTTCAAGGGTGTTGAGAATTTTCCTTTTTAATTTTTTATTCAATTCCCAATGTAAAATGTGTATCATGTATGTATTTGGTTCTCTAAAACTACTAAATAGATTGGTCCTTTGGGATTTGACCACTTTTATATATTCTAATGAAATAAATTAACCACTAGATCTGCTTTACTAGAGTTTGGGATGTTACATGATGTTCTAGAAATAATTGTTTTTACATAAATTGTTAAAGCAAATTGTGTGATTATATTGACTGGACATCTTGGTTTGATCCTCAAGAAGCTTCATCATTGATACTTCCATTGCTAGTTTTTTCCCAACTTAATTATCTAAATTATAAAGGGAAAAAGAACTAGCTTTTATAGACAACAGTATAAACATAAATAATATTTCATTTGTTTTAGCATTCTATATTTCATTTCACTCTAACCATATTCACTATAATGTTCACTTTTTTGTGTGTTTCATGGGGTTATAAATCCCTTATAAGAGGCACATCCAATTATAATTACCTAACCAATAATCATGAAACAGGTATTCTATATAACTTTAAATGGTAGGAGGTCTTAGGGATACTCCTTGAGGTTCCTAAGTTTTTCTTAACTGAAAAAATATCAGAGGTTAGGATTTTGATTATAAAAGTCTAGGATGGATCTAATCTTGTAAAGGATTTAGTTAGGCATGTCCCCGTAAAAGGATAAGTTCCATTTAATGCTTCAAAATACATAATATTTAGACTATTAATATAAAATTCTAGGATGTGTCTTCTCTTATAAAAGGTTGGGATATTATTTGAAACCAAAAAAACAAGTGGTTTCGAGTAGTGAATTCATACGTAAAAAAGTTAGGGTATAAATAGTGGTGAATCACCTTTAAAATTCATTATTCTTATAGTAAATTACATAATCTCATGTTGAGAGTGTGAATAGTAGACATTGGATTATGTTAATAAAAACTAATATAAAAATTAATGTTATATCTTATTACTTTTATTTTATGTATATCATTTTTGGATGAATTGTTTATTTCTTCGGTTAATCACATTCCACATTTAAATTTTAAAATCAGATTAATTTTAAGAAAAGATAATTTATCCCTATAATTGATATATTTAGGAACCATTAAGTACCAAAAAAATAGTCCTAGAGATAACCCTTTCAGGATCTTGATTAGTTAGAATTATTGATTTCATTGATTAAATCTATTGGTGAATCTAATTGTTTTTCTAGATTTAAAAATTTAAGGGAAAGATCTTTCTCAATAATGGATTAATTATAGGATAAAAATAGTTTGAATATTAAATTACCACTGTACTTAAATGGTATTAATTAAATTCAATGTTGTATCCATATAGAATATTATCTCAAGATTATAGGTAATTTATTTTTTGATATTCTGATTAAATACAATGTTTTACCTGAATATAATCTAGTTTATTTGAGTGGAGAAGATGATATTAAAAATGATATTCACTTAAAAGTAATTAATATTATTTTTAAATAGTTTTAGGGAGTTTTTTAATATAATATTAATGTTATATACTTCTTGTTAAATCTATAAAAATATTGAGACAACCACTTTTTAAGAATAGGGTACTAGGATGTATGTCTGTTTTTGTTGCTGGAAATATGGACTAATTCAAGTGGAGTGTAGAGACCCGAAGCTTAACGTACATGGAAATTACATTACTTTTGCGGAATACTTAGTACATTACAAAAACACACACACAAGGACCGTAATAGTTTAGTGTCTTTGGAAACTCAGAATATAATCTTCTAATCGTGGTGAAATATCTTCAACATCTCACATAAAGATCTTCCTTTTTTTTACCTAAAACCTTTCTTTATATCCTGGGGAAAAGAAAACATAAAAGGGTGAGCTCAAATGCTCAGTAAGGGTAAACAAAAGAAATATCAATCACATCATATTCATAAGAACATAACATTTTGGAAATCTTAACCTGCAAAAGAGAGCATAAATTCATAACATGGGATAAATCTTAGTAGTGAAATGAAAATCCAATAATCATAACTTAAAACATGAAACTTTGTGGCATACACACATAATCATAGAGAATCATTTCTTGTTATTCAAGACTCATTTCCAAGACTATCTTAGTGGGAAAAGTCCCTTTCTGAACCGAGTCACCCTCGTTTCAGTCCTGTATCACTGAACCGGTATAACCTACCATTCTAGCCATGTCTATCTCATGAGATATAAAATCTTTACCCAATGCATTGGAGGGAGATATAGGTCCCACCCATCTCATAATGATACCATTCTTATGTGTGCCACAAAATCATAAATCATACATCATTTCAGAACCCATGTAATAAAAATGGGATTCTTAAACAACATGACATCATAAAACAATTCATATAAGATAAAGGAATTCATAAAAATAATTCCATCTCAACATAATCAAATAAATGTAATAATAGGGATAAAAACAGAACCCTTTATTATCTTAGATGGAAAATAATTTTGATAAAACACTTGAACTTCATTCTTGAGGAAAATATCCTTTCTACTTCAAAAATACTTTTCCTTTCTTAACATGTCATACAATTTTAAACTAAAAGAAGTTGATTAAAAATAAACATGAAAACTTGTAAAGGAATCTTTTTGGAAATAATGTTTTAAAAATCCATTCATTCCATATAAGTAAAAAAAACAATCTTCCCGTACTTTTGTCGGAAAAGTCAAAAAGTACCTCGTATGAAAAACGACAAAAGATTCATTTCATATCTTTTACTAAAAACTCACCGAATGGTAAAATTGGATTTAAACAATTGTAGGTGGATGGAAATAATATTAAATATTGAGGAAAAATGGATGTGGATGATAAAATACACCCCAGTAAATACCAACGTATAAGCAATATCGGATAAAAATGAGATTGTGATATTTCCCTTACCTTAGGTCCGATTTTCTTCATAGGTGTCCGAACCTCATATATAATTATTTAAATAATGTCATTGACTTATTCCAGAATCATATTCATTGTTATTATATCATATATGGTTCACTTATGACTTTATATTACCCGTTCTTTTGTAAATTCATGTTAAAGTAGCGTTTTGGGTAAAATCGTCTCATTTGTCGTTCGTGTTTTAACTTGTAATTATTCATATGATTACATAGACCATTATTACTTAATTATAGAATATAAAACATTATTTATATATAATATATATTCAGAATATACATATATATAATGGATCGATAAATGGAAAGAAATACACCGTTCATGGAGACGGTAGGCCGTACGTACGCATGAACGCTATTTTCTTTTCGTTATTGAATTGAGTGGAATTAAGTAGATGAAATACATATATATACACATAAATCCAGTAGTTTCATAATGTCATTTATTTCATTATTATTTCTTATATATACTTTATAATTATTCTTAAATGGTTAACATGGAGAATGAATCTCATCGCGTCGTGGAGACGGTAGTCCGTACGTACGCACGAGCGATGATATCATTTCAATAATTATTGAATTGAATTGGAGTGGATGATACAATATATCAGAATAAATATGATGTTCTAATAACTATGTATAGTTATTATTTACACCATTATACCCATCCATGTAAGGTGGTGGTGGAAAATAGATTACACCACGACGTGGAGACGGTATTCCGTACGTACGCACGCGCGGTGATTTCTTTTTCCGTAGGATGGATAGATGGTGAAATAGGGTTGTTTAATACTTATAATAACATATCAGTATATGAGTGATACTTATGTTATTACTTCATAATGAAACAACCTAAGAAGAAGAAGTGGAAGAAGAAATAAAGATGAAAGAATCGGTAACTGAAATTACCTCTTCTTTGAAGCGCCTCTTTGAGACCTCCTCTTAGGGCACTAAAATTGGTCTTCGAGAAAGACCAGAACCTCTAGGATGTTTCTAGGGAAGTGGAGAAGAGAATTTGGCAGGGGTTGGCCGAGAATTAAGGCTCCAAGTTGTGTGAGGAAGAGAGGGAGGAGGTGCCCTTTTATAAGGGAGGAGAGGGGCACCTTTGGAATAACAAAAAATATTATTTTATTATAAAGTCAAGTTCGGTTTTAAATAGATCCAAATTGATTTATTTCGAGGATAAGGTGGGGATGGGTCTAAATCCTCTCATAAAAAAGAATTTAGACAAGTTTAGGTTCCTATTTTAACCTTATCATTTATATTTAACATTAAGTTAAATAATTTTACTTTTACCGTGTCTTCTTGTGTTCTTACACTATAAGGTTAATAAAATTACTATAAGAAGCCAAAAGAACCCCAAATTGTTTATTATTAATATATATAACCTTATCTAAGTAATTTGGCCGAACCTTAGATTTTTAATAATAAAACAACAATTAATAATATAATATTTGTTTTAAAAACTATTTTATGTTAATTTGGACACTATTTAGTAATTGATTTTTGTGAAAATCATAACAGAATGATAAGTTCAAATAAAGTTAATTAAATCAATACTAACATGTCATATTAACCTAGAAAATTAGTTTAATTCATAAAAAGTCTCAAATTATATTTATTTGGGTATTTATAACATCAATTATGTCAATATTTCATTAATAAGATAATTACTGCATCATCGTTGTTGCATAAATAAATTAAATTATTTAACGTCTAAAAATTACAAATAAAATACCATTATGTAGAAAATCTTTTTATATTTCTAATGAATATTTATAGTCTAATTTATCTTATGTATAACCCTATATTAAAAATGTTTTAGTAAATAAACATTGATTTTAACTCTTTTAACTCTTCTTTGAATTAAATAATAATAAATGTCCTAATCTAATCCAAGTGGGCCTAAATGGTCATATGATATTCCTAAGCTTGTTTTTGGTCGAATTACACTTATCCAATAGAATTTGGACATGTGTTAGGGTAATAATAATATCATTTTTATCCTTAATTACTCTATTTACTTTTAATCGTGGTAAATAAAAGTAAAAAGTTACTATTCACCAAAAATTATTTTCATCTCATTGAACCACATTTTACTTACTGACATCAACCGTGTCTCTCGGATTTTTGAAATTCCACTCATAGAAGCGGTAAAATTAAGTTTTATGAACAATTCAGTTTTTTTCAACTGCCACTTAGTGGTTTCACTATTAATCAAAAATTGAATGTTTTCAGAAAAATACCAAAAATTAGGCCTAAGCTATATTTGATATTATGAACTCAAAAACGATTTCTATTTTACCAAATTCAAAACATATCAGTTGCATTAATTAATTTAAAAATTAATTCTCATCGTCAAAACAAATAGCGTGTTCTTAAGAGATAATAACTATCAAAATATTGACACTTGTTTATGTCTGGTTTAAATGTGAAATTACATCCAATGACCAACATTGTATTAAATTGTAAAAATTTATTCTAAATATACTTTAAAACCACTCAAATTAATAATTTATCACTATTAATTATTTCTATTGAAAAAGTTGTTTTTAATTAAAATTTAGTAATTTTCACTATTCATCAAAATATGAAAGTTATCCGAAAATCACCAAAATTTTACCCTAAGCTAATTTCGATATTCCGAATCAAAAAATGAAGTCCATTTTGAAAAATAGAAATTAAAAAATTTCAAAACGTGGTTATTAATATTCATAATGTCTAGTTTTAATAATATTTTAATAGCATATCATTGTTTAGCGAAACTTGGTGTTGCGTACAACACACGCTATCGTGGAAGGTCGCGATTGCGTGTAATTCATGCCAGGTCAGAGATGTGTGTTGTGAAATCTCCTTTTGGTGTAGCGTATAACACAAGACATTAATGAAATTTAAAAGAATATTTTTCATAAAATCTCGAGGTGTTATATTCTACCCCCCTTAAAATGAATTTCGCCCTCGAAATTCGTCGGGGTTATAAATGGTTTACTACTCGAAAGTTTCTTTAATAGAAAACCACATCGTAAAAAGGAATACCAAAACCAATCTTTAAAAACAAAAGTATGAAACGTAATGTTTACCCAAATAAACTAATCACTGGGTTTCCACATAGGTGAAAATATGGATATGGAAGAAAAATCTAACCATCATGTTCTGATGGAGAGTGGTAGAGAACATGGCTATGGAAAATCCAACAATCACAAATCCATAAATTTGTGACGATCTAAGGTACCATCTGATTAATCAGATATAAGAGCACTAGGACAACATTTTTGGTTTTCAAGATCGTTTCCCTAAAGTTGAAGAATTTGAATTAGAATAAATACTTACTTTATTTTGGTAAAATATCACTGTTGTTCGTGCCTTGAACAATTTCCACTTCATCTCTTAAATAAATGAAGTTGAATTTGTTATTCGTGAAGTGTTAGCAGATCATGTGATAGAATGATGGGTCATTCCATCTGTATCAAAAAAAAGGTTAGAAAAAGTTATTAAATATAAATAAGTCATTCTATAGTGAGATTAATCATATATGGTTCCTAAAATGGACTTATACTTCATATATCATACTGCTTAATATAATAAAACTAGTTTCTACTAAACAGGGACTTCCTGTATGCCAGTGGTAGGCGATAAAGGCCAGTCGCACTTCGGTTGTGGGTTCGATTCCCACAGCCTTGTCCGACGTGATGGGTTGTCGCCCGTCCTGCAGGTTGTCCTTTTTCTAAAGCTATATTACTATAACATCCCATCAATAATATCGAAAAAACTTCTATCCTTAAACAATACTAACTTATGTCCAACATAATCCATTCCAATCTTTAGGCTTATCCATAATACTGCATTCCACTCTCATAATATAGTGAAAACGATTACCAGAGATTTAATACCATCGTTGATCCCCATATATCATAAGATATGTCTTGTTGGTCATATTCCAAACAGTCAAAGGCCTTAATCACGTATTCTCTTGAAAAATAAATACCCATTGAACCTTAGTGAAAACATGAATGTTGTCAAAAGTTAACTCTTACCACATACCAAAATCCAAAAATTCTATATACTCAAACCATGATATAACCTTCTTCTTATATCAGTCATGAGCTCATGAATACTATCAAACATTTAATTTTCTCCTTATCCCTTCATTATGCGCATATCATCTTCATTCCAAAAATATGTGAATAACCTTTCATGGATACTGGTAGCATTAATCACACACTTTCAAAACTCAAGGAAAGACAACAATGTAACAATCCTTAGATGTCTCTTTATTCCTTAGTACCATGAGATTCTTTATACACCATTACACTTGATAAACATGTAATCATTCCACTACCTTCTTAAACCATTGACCGAGCTTCAAAAATTCTTTCATCTCACATATCATTTGTAGTCTCTTCATCATCATCAACATAAATACTACCCATACGGCCGTACTGATTCTCTTCATGAGACATTCCCTTAGGGCATTGGTTTGCATAATGCCCATACATTCCACATTTAAAACATTTAACCATTGTTGATGTCGTAGTAATACCATTATCCTCAGCCCTGGTGTTAACTGAACCTTTTCCTTTGCACTTACTGGCTTTGTGTCCTTCTTTTCCACACCCAAAGCATCTTCCAGTTCCTTTGAAACATTCTCCTTGATGCCTCTTCCCACATGATTCACATAGGGGAAATTGAACTTTCTTTCCTCTATGATCATCATGAAACTCCATCTTTCTCTTATTAGCCGAGTCAGGAAACTTACCAAATTTTACTTTATTGATCATATTATGAGAAAGCTGATTAGGCATAATAATGATGTTTGGACTTCCAAATCCCATTTCATTTGGTTGCTCATGAAGAATATCATTCCATTGTCCATCATATCCTCCATTATCGTGAATCACCTTGTTTACAGCCATTTTCTAAAACCCAAAAAGAATAGTGTGAGAGGCAAAAATCATAATAAAGGGTGAGTAACTTCAATATCTAACATCTTTGGTTTAATATAATATTGTTACCATAGTTCTAGGACTATATCCTATAAGTATACTTATCCTTAGGGGAATCACTAGACATACCTTAGAAATATCTCTAGGGATCTCACTAACGTTTTCGCATCCTAGTTTCCAAAGGTTGACTAAACCTTTCCTCTGATACCAACTGTAGAGACCCGAACCTTAACGTACATAGACATTACATTACTTTTGCGGAATACTTAGTACATTACAAAAACACACACACAAGGACCGTAATAGTTTAGTGTCTTTGGAAACTCCGAATATAATCTTCTAATCGTGGTGAAAGATCTTCAACATCTCCCATAAAGATCTTGCTTTTTTTTACCTAAAACCTTTCTTTATATCCTGGGGAAAAGAAAACATAAAAGGGTGAGCTCAAATTCTCAGTAAGGGTAAACAAAAGAAATATCAATCACATCATATTCATAAGAACATAACATTTTGGAAATCTTAACCTGCAAAAGAGAGCATAATTTTATAACATGGGATAAATCTTAGTAGTGAAATGAAAATCCAATAATCATAACTTAAAACATGAAATTTTTTGGCATACACACATAATCATAGAGAATCATTTCTTGTTAGTCAAGACTCATTTCCAAGACTATCTTAGTGGACAAAGTCCCTTTCTGAACCGAGTCACCCTCGTTTCAGTCCTGTTTCACTGAACCGGTATAACCTACCATTCCATCCATGTCTATCTCATGAGATATAAAATCTTTACCCAATGCATTGGAGGGAGATATAGGTCCCACCCATCTCATAATGATACCATTCTTATGTGTGCCACAAAATCATAAATCATACATCATTTCATAACCCATGTAATAAAAATGGGATTCTTAAACAACATGACATCATAAAACAATTCATATAAGATAAATGAATTCATGAAAATAATTCCATCACAACATAATCAAATCAATGTAATAATAGGGATAAAAACAGAACCCTTTATTATCTTATATGGAAAATAATTTTGATAAAACACTTGAACTTCATTCTTGAGGAAAATATCATTTCTACTTCAAAAACACTTTTCCTTTCTTAACATGTCATACAATTTTAAACTAAAATAAGTTGATTAAAAATAAACTTGAAAACTTGTAAACTACTCTTTTTGGAAATAATTTTTTAAAAATCCATTCATTCCGTATAAGTAAAAAAAACATTCTTCTCGTACTTTTGTCAGAGAAGTCAAAAAGTACCTCGTATGAAAAACGACAAAAGATTCCTTTCATATCTTTTACTAAAAACTCACCGAATGGTAAAATTGGATTTAAAAAATTGTAGGTGGATGGAAATAATATTACATATTGAGGAAACATGGATGTGGATGATAAAATACACCCCAGTAAATACCAACGTATAAGCAATCTCGGATAAAAATGAGATTGTGATATTTCCCTTACCTTAGGTCCGATTTTCTTCATAGGTGTCTGAAACTCCTGTATAATGATTTAAATAATGTCATTGACTTATTACAGAATCATATTCATTGTTATTATATCATATATGGTTCACTTATGACTTTATATTACCCGTTCTTTTGTAAATTCATGTTAAAGTAGCGTTTTGGGTAAAATCGTCTCATTTGTCGTTCGTGTTTTCACTTGTAATTATTCATATGATTACATAGATCATTATTACTTAATTATAGAATATAAAACATGATTTATATATAATATATATTCAGAATATACATATATATAATGGATCGATAAATGGAAAGAAATACACCGTTCATGGAGACGGTAGGCCGTACGTACGCATGAATGTTGTTTTCTTTTCGTTATTGAATTGATTGGAATTAAGTAGATGACATACATATATATACACATAAATCCAGTAGTTTTATAATGTCATTTATTTCATTATTATTTCTTATATATACTTTATAATTATTCTTAAATGGTTAACATGGAGAATGAATCTCATCGCGTCGTGGAGACTGTAGTCCGTACGTACGCACGAGCGATGATATCATTTCCATAATTATTGAGTTGAATTGGAGTGGATGATACAATATATCAGAATCAATATGATGTTATAATAACTATGTATAGTTATTCTTTACACCATTATACCCATCCATGTAAGGTGGTGGTGGAAAATAGATTACACCACGGCGTGGAGACGGTATTCCGTACTTACGCACGCACGGTGATTTCTTTTTCCGTAGGATGGATAGATGGTGAAATAGGGTTATTTCATACTTATAATAAAATATCAGTATATGAGTGATACTTATGTTATTACTTCATAATGAAACAACCTAAGAAGAAGAAGTGGAAGAAGAAATAAAGATGAAAGAATCGGTAACAGAAATTACCTCTTCTTTGAAGCGCCTCTTTGAGACCTCCTCTTAGGGCACTAAAATTGGTCTTTAAGGAATACCAGAACCTCTAGGATGTTTCTAGGGAAGTGGAGAAGATAATTTGTCAGGGGTTTTCCGAGCTTGAAGGCTCCAAGTTGTGTGAGGAAGAGAGGGAGGAGGTGCCCTTTTATAAGGGAGGAGAGGGGCACCTTTGGAATAACTAAAAATATTATTTTATTATAAAGTAAAGTTCGGTTTTAAATAGATCCAAATTGATTTATTTCAAGTATAAGGTGGGGATGGGTCGAAATAATCTCATCCAATAGAATTTAGACATGTTTAGGTTCATATTTTAACCTTATCATTTATATTTAACATTAAGTTAAATAATTTTACTTTTACTGTGTCCTCTTGTGTTCTTACACTATAAGGTTAATAAACTTACTATAAGAAGCCGAAAGAACCCCAAATTGTTTATTATTAATATATATAACCTTATCTAAGTCATTTTTCCAAACCTTAGATTTTTAGAAATAAAATAGAAATTAATAATATAATATTTGTTTTAAAAACTATTTTATGTCAATTTGGACACTATTTAGTAATTGATTTTTGGGAAAATCATAACAGAATGATAAGTTCAAAAAAAGTTAATTAAATCAATACTAACATGTCATATTAATCTAGAAAATTATTGGAATTCATAAAAAGTCTCAAATTATATTTATTTGGGTATTTATAACATCAATTATGTCAATATTTCATTAATAAGATAATTACTGCATCATCGTTTTTTCATAACTAAATTAAATTATTTAATGTCTAAAAATTACAAATAAAATACCATTATGTAGGAAATCTTTTTATCTTTCTAATGAATACTTATAGTCGAATTTATCTTATGTATTACCCTATATTACAAATGTTTTAGTAAATAAACTTTGATTTTAACTCTTTTAACTCTTCTTTGAATTAAATAATAATAAATGTCCTAATCTAATCCAAGTGGGCCTAAATGGTCATATTTTATTCCTAATATTGTTTTTGGTAGAATTACACTTATCCAATAGAATTTGGACATGTTTTAGGGTAATAATAATATCATTTTTACCCTTAATTACTCTATTTACTTTTAACCGTGGTAAATAAAAGTAAAAAGTTACAATTCACCAAAAATTATTTTCATCTCATTAAACCACATTTTACTTACTGACATCAACTGTGTCTCTCAGATTTTTGAAATTCCACTCACAGAAGCGGTAAAATTAAGTTTTATGAAGAATTCAGTTTTTTAACTACCACTTAGTGGTTTCACTATTCATAAAAAATTGAATGTTTTCAGAAAAATACCAAAAATTAGGCCTAAGCTATATTTGATATTATGAACTCAAAAATTATTTCTATTTTAACAAATTCAAAACATATCAGTTACATTAATTAATTTAAAAATTAATTCTCGTCGTCAAAACAAATAGCGTGTTCTTAAGAGATAATAACTATCAAAAGATTGACACTTGTTTATGTCTGGTTTAAATGTGAAATTACATCCAATGACCATCATTGTATTAAATTGTAAAAATTTATTCTAAATATACTTTAAAACCACTCAAATTAATAATTTATCACTATTAATTATTTCTATTGAAAAAGTTGTTTTTAATTTAAATTTTGTAATTTTCACTATTCATCAAAATATGAAAGTTATTCGAAAATCACCAAAATTTCACCCTAAGCTAATTTCGATATTCTGAATCCAAAAATGAAGTCCATTTTGAAAAATAGAAATTAAAATATTTCAAAAAGTGGTTATTACTATTCATAACGTCTAGTTTTAATAATATTTTAATAGCATATCGTTGTTTAGCGAAACTTGGTGTTGCGTACAACACACGCTATCGTGGAAGGTCGCGATTGCGTGTAATTCAAGCCAGGTCAGAGATGTGTGTTGTGAAAGCTCCTTTTGGTGTAGCATATAACACAAGACATTAATGAAATTAAAAAGAATTTTTTTCATAAAATCTCGTGGTGTTACATGGAGTGTCCAAACAGGAAAGAGGAAAATCATATTTTTCTTAAAGGAGAGATCACTCAAGGTAATTAAATTTTAAATTTAATTCATTTAGATATTATATTTTATGGATGTATGAATATAGGATACATTAAACCCTACTATCCAAGGATAAAAAATCTAAGGAAGTCCAAAAAGATAGGAAAGAAAGTCATGTCTACTTGGAGTGATTTATAATGTCCTTAATAAAATTACCAATTTGAAAGTAAAAAAAGAAATCAACAATCGTGATTTTATAAAAATATACTCTAAGATAACATATTAACCTATTTATTATTGTTTTTCATGTGATCTCTGTTCATATTCATGAAAATTAGGAAACATTTGTTTAATGGGAAGTGTAAGTAAAAATAATAATTTTATCATTAATACTAATTCTAATTATATTTAATGTTCTTATTTAACCTATGAAAATTAAAAAAAATAACGAGTTGAAGGAAATGTGTGAATAATATTAATATCCAATAGAAGAAATGAAAAATTTACATGTATCACTGAAAATATAGTTTCAGAAAGTTTATGAAAATAAAAAGACACTATTGGAACTTAGTGTTTTCCCAATGGTACTATATCAAAGGTTTGTGGAAACCATTGCTATAGTGTTAAATAAGCAACATTTTCCAATGGTTTGTTCAAACCATTGGCAATGTGTATATATTCCTAATATTTCCCAATGGTTTGATAAAACCATTAGGAAAAAACTATTTTCTCTAAGGTATACCAACACTTTATCAAAACTGTTGGTAAAGAGAAGCATTCCCAATGGTTTTTAAAAAATGTTGGGAAAGTTTTCCCCCAAATACCCAGTGCCCCCAGATCCCAATCTACCCAATTGTAGACCTAATCCAGACCTCCTCTAAAATTCTTCTTAGCCCTAAAACACCTTCCAGCCGAAGATCCTTCTTAAATCAAACTAATTTTTATTTCTACACTTAAAATTATTAAGTGTTACCTTAGTTTTAGTGTTATTCCTCTTTTTATTTTATGTTTGATGTTTTGATTTAGGCTATATTAGAGTTATTAATATTGGAGTAATGAACCCTTTGTTTGTTTTATGTTTTTTCTTCATCTATACTTCATACGTCATAAATCGTTTGTTGAGTGGGGGTTTTTTAGTGTATGGGTAAATGGTTTGATTTATGTTTTTTGTTTAGTGGGGTAAAGGGTTTGTTTTATGTTTGTTTTATGTTTTTTAGTGGGGTTTTCTGTATTATGTTTAGTGGGGTTTTATGTTTTTTGTTTAGTAAAATGGATAATGCATGATAGTTTGAATTTATTATTTAATAAAATGATTTTAAATAAAAATACCCTAATTGGGGATATAGGAGGGGTAGGGGGGCTGTCTAGGTGTGGGGTGCAGTCCAAGTGGTGGGTGGGTTTTCCAGAGGGTAGGGGGCTGCAGGGGGTAGGGGGGCTATAGGGGTGTGGGGGAGGGGGGTATGGGCTGCCCTAAGGAGGGGTGTGGGCTGCCCAGGGGGGTTAGGGTGGGGTGTCTAGGTTGGGGAGGGGTGTGGGGTGTCTAGAGAGGGGGGGGGGGAGGGGTGTGGGCTGTCTAGGGAGGGGTTGGGATGTCCTGGGGGGGGGGGGGGGGCTATCCAGGTGGGGGATGTGGGTATGGGCTATCCAAGGAGGGGGGGTATCCAGTGGGGGGGTGGGCAGTCTAGGGGGGCTATCGGGGGGGGGGGGGGGCTATAGGGGAGGGGGGTGTGGTCTGTCCAGGGAGGGGGTGGGTTGTCTAGAGGTGGTGGTGGGTCGGCTGTCCAGTTGGGGGATGGGGTCTGGGCTATCAAGGGGGGGTGGACTGTCCAGGTGGGGGGGGGGGGTGTTGGTTGTATAGGGAGGTCGGGGGTGGTAGGTGTGGGCTGTCAAGGGGTGTGTGGGATGTCAAGGGGGGTGGGATGTCCAAGGGGGGTGGGGGGTGGGCTGTCCAGGCGGGGGCGGGGGTGGGCTGTCCAGGTGGGGGAGGGGGTGTTGGTTGTCCAAGGGGGTGGGGGTGGGATATTCAAGGGGGTGGGGGTGGGCTGTCCTGGACACCTCGTACCCCCTGGACAACCCCCCCCACCCTTGGAAATCCCCCCACCCCTGGACCTCCTCGACCCCCTGGACAACCCCTCGACCCCTATGGACAGCCTGCCCACCCCTGGGACACCCCGTACCCCCTAGATAGCCCCCACCCCCTGGACTGCCTGCTCACCCCCGTGGACAGCCCACCCACCCCTTGGACACCCCTCCCCTCGTGGACAGTCCCCACCCCCGTGGACAACCCCCCCCATACCCCCCCTGGACAGCTCCCCCACCCCCGCCACCCTCTGGATAGCCCGCCCACCCCCTGGACCCCTCATACCCCCTGGACAACCCCCACCCCCTGGAAAGCCCCCTAGACATCCCCGACCCTCTGGACAGCCCCACCACCCCCGTAGATAGCCCACCCACCCCCTTGTACAGCCTATACGCCCTGGACAACCCCCCACCCTCGTGGACAGCCCCCCCCCCCGGACACCCTCCCACCACCCCCCTGGACACTCCCATCCCCTCGGACACCCCCACCCCTAGAAATCCCCCACCCCATTGATACCCCCAACCCCACTGGATAGTCCCACCACCCCATGGATAGCCTGACCACCCTCGGTGGACAGCCCGCCCACCCACCTAGATAGCCCGCCCACCCCCCTGGACACCCCGTACCCCCTGAACATCCCTACCACCCCATGGACAACCCTCCCACCCCCTGGACACCCCATACCCCCTGGACAGCCCCACCCACCCCTGGACACCCCTCTCACCCCCCTTGGACAGCCCACCCACCCCCTGGACACCCCCTACCCCCTGGATAGCCCGACCACCCCTGTTGATATGCCTCCCACCAGGACACCCTGACCCCCGTAGACAACCCCCACCCCCTGGACACCTCCGACCCCTGGACAGCCCCACCACCCCCTGGACACCCCACACCCACAGGACACTCCCTCCCCCTTGGGCAATGTATGTGATCACTCAAATTATCTACTAAAATATAAAATTTTTTCAATCTAAAATTTACTCAACTCTTGAACAATTCTCTTCCACAAGTGTACATGATCTTGTACACTCATATATATTTCTTCAAAGATATTTTGTTATAAATATAGTATTTTGTTGTATTTTATATTATGATTCTTATATAGAGTAGTGTGTAAGTTATGGTTTCATATGAAGTGAAAAATTCTCATTTACTTAAATATATTTTTGATGAAACTTCAATCTTATTGAATTTCTTTTGACGAAATGACTTATAATAATTATTTTTTTACAGAATAGATATAAGTTTGATGTATGAAACCGATCATATCTCAAGTGATTTTCAAAACAATTTGGAGAGATTTTTAGATTTTCTATTTCACAATGCTTCAGATAATGGTCACATACACTTCCCATGTTCCAATTGTATTGGAAGACCTTGGTTGATCCATGAAGAAGTTAGCTACCACATAACCAAATATGGTTTTGAATAAAATTACTATGTGTGGTATCACAATGGGGAGAAAATGAAATCTCAAATTGCTGATGATCCAAATGAGAGGACTGGAGTGGAGAATTTGTTATATGACCGGTTTCCATTTATTTATCATCCTGAAAAATAAAGGATTCTGACCTAAGAAGATTTTGATATGAGAACACATGATGCATCTAATGAAAATGATGATGTTGTAAGGGTGAAAAAATTGAATTATGCTTCCACGACTCCAGTATATCAACAGTGCGATAAAATGTAAAAGCTGAAATTTTTAATCCAATTGTTTCATGAGAAAACAATGTATGGGATTTCTAATACAACAATCGATTACATTCTTACCTTCTTGAAGGATTTACTTCCAGATGATGCAGATATTCCCTCAAACCACTATATGGTATGGAAGTTTGTTGAGGAACTTTTATTTTCAAGAAAAAAAATTCATGCTTGCCTAAAAGATTGAAGTTTATTCAAGGAGGAAACCACTGGATGAAATGATTGTATAAAATGTGGCACATTTGGTTGGAAGTCAAAATCCAATGGAACACCATCCCGCGTGCCACAAAAAGTAATGTGGTACTTTCCATTGATCCCTAGACTACAGAATATTTTTATGACTAATGAAATATCAATAAAAATGAGATGGAATGATACCGAGAGAAAGAAGACTAATGATGTGTTGGTTCACCCACCAGATATATTTACATGGCAGCGATTTGATGCTTGATATCCTGATTTTATAGCTGACATGCATAATGTGAGGCTAGATCTTTCATGTGATGGTTTTAATCCATTTGGGCAGATGCTTACTTCACACAGCACATGGACAGTTTTTATACACATATATAATCTTTCCCCATGGTTGTTTATGAAAATATCTTTCACTTTCATGAGTATACTCATATCTGTCCCTTCTAATCCTGGCCTTGATACTGACATATACATGAAACCTTTAATAAAAGAGTTGAAACTTCTTTGGGATGTGGGTGTGCACACATACAATTCATATTTGAAAGACATATTTCAGATGGATGTTGCGCTTATGTGGAGGATCAATGATTTTCTGGATTATGCAATGATGTCTGGATGGATCACGAAGGGAAAACTATCATGTCCTGTTTGTATAAAGAATACACGATCCAGAAGACTGAAACATCACTGTAGTTTCAGTTTTATGGGAAATCAATGATTCTTTCCAATGAACCATCTATATAGAAATAATCATCAATGATTTGATAATACCATAGAGACAGATAATCCACCTCAACGTATGTCTGGAACTGGTGTATTTAATGAATTGAAATATTTTAGTTTTTCATTCGAGAAGGGTCAAATGAAATATGGAAAGAGAAAGAATGTTTTCACTGAAACCTATTACAGTTGGAGGAAGAGGAGTATCTTTTTTGATTTTCCTTATTGATCAACTGATTTTTTATGTAATTTCTTATACGTAATTCACATTGAAAAGAATATATGTGAAATTTTTCTTTCGATACTTCCAAATTTTAAGGGAAAGAAAAAGATGATTTACGGTCTCAACATGACTTGGTGGATTGGGGCATGAGACTAGAATTGCAACCTGTGTGTATTAGTGAAAATAAATTCCAAATTCTATGGGTTTTTTGTGATGGAACCTATGAAAAAAACTATTTATGGAAGTATTAGAGACTATTAGAGTTCCTACTGGCTATTGAAGCAATATATCTAAACAGGTCAATAGAAGAGAGTTGAAGCTAAAATCATTGAAGACATATGATTATCACATTATTCTACATGAGTTGATTCCAATAACAATCTGTCATCTATTGTCCAATAATGTAAGGGTGACTGTTATTCTGTTGTTCCATTTGTTTAGAGATCCTTCTGCTAATAAGTTGTCAAAGTGTTTCTTGAAAAAAATGTTCACAGATTCCCCATTAATTTTGTGTGAGTTGGAGAAAATATTTCCTCCATCATTTTTCACATGCATGCTGCATCTGAATGTCCATATTCCCCCTGAAATACTTCTCATAGGACCTGTTTCTTTTCGTTGGATGTTTCCAACTGAAAGAAATATTTACACATTAAAGTCTTATGTCCGAAAAAAGAATCATCCCAAAGGTTCTATCATGAACAGTTACTTGGCTAAAGAATGTAGGTATTTCCTCTCAATGTATTTGTCTGATCTTACTATAAGAATGAACAGACCAATGAGAAATAAAGAAGAATAGTATGAGAAAATTGAACCCATTTTTCCATTACTTCCTCAAACAGAAGGAATTCCTGGATCATATATACTGAATACATTAAGCATTAAAAAGTGGGAGATGACACATCACATATTTTTGTTCAACATTGATTTCTTTTATGACTACATCTGGTAACTAAATTGAATATGTATATCTTACATATATGTCTATTAAACTATTCTTTCTTTACGACTTTTAATTTCTATTTCTTTCTCCATAATTTATTCGACTTCTAATGTTGTTATATAATTTCAGTTATGCAATTACTATTTTTTAGTACCTCATTTTTTATTATGGTTTCCTATATTCAATTTCATTTTAGAGGCATAAATTAAATATAGAAGGATGTGTGCCTCGATCAAAATGGTTTTTCTCGAATAGAAATAAGAAAGATAGAATTGAGGTTAATGAATTGACTCAGCAGAAAATTGTAGTTTTACTTTGTAGATTTAAAATTTTAATCTATATTTTGTAACTTAATAATATATTTATATTTGTAACTGGATACTTTAGAGGACCTTGATGCCTAAAAACTAGAAATTTTTTGGCTAAACGATCACTTACATCAGGTGTTGGGAGATGAGAACCCTGGTAGAGTATGCTGCCGACCTGGGAAGAGTATAGTTTTAATGAGGTATTGTCCATCCTTAGGTACGAGTTGTAGTGCCACCGAGTTGCAGCAGGTTAAGGAACATGCAGAACATGCTGAAAAAGATCCATAGAGACGACATAACAGTCTGCTATGGAAAACACTGCATTTATGAAACTAATGGAAGCTTTACATCCAAAACTTCCACTGGAGACCAACACTGCATGTGATTAATATATGTCATCGATGCGTTATATATATGGTGCACCAGGTGGTAGTTCTAGTGGTGGTCGAGATGATGGCAAGGAGGAGGCCGAGGCAGAGGATGAGGAGGGCGAGGAGGAGGCCGAGGAGGAGGAGGAGGGTGAGGAGGAGGACAAGGCGGAGGAGGAGGCCGATGAGGAGGCTGAGGCTTAGTATGAGGGCGATGAGGAGGGCGATGACGATTATGGGGATGGTGATGAGGATGAGGGTGAGGGTAAAGATGATGGTGATGATAGTGATGGTGATGAGGGACAAATTGATCTATTACATTTTTGACTAATATTGCTAACCTTTTATGTTTATTGATTTGTTGTGCATGAATATATGTGTGGTTAGGTATGTTACATTATCTTTAGTTTTTATCTATTTTAATGAAATTGTAATTTTTTTTGTGGAATTTAGAAAATTTATGGTCTGATTAAAAGTGGATATATTGAAATTACTTTTTAAACTTGAATGAATTTGATTAGAAAATATGTATATACCACTCTATGTGTCTGGGACAGCCCCCGAACAGCCCCCCCCCCCCCCCCCCGAATAGCCCCCCAAACAACACCCCCACCTCCTACCTGGACTCTAGACAACCCCCCAACAGCCCCACCCTCCTCCCTAGACCCCGGACAACCCCCCCCCCCTCCTTGGACCCTGGACAACCCCCACGCCCCTCCCTGGACCCCATACACCCCCCAAAAGCCCCTGCCCTCCTCCCTAGACCCCATACATCCCTCGGATAGCACGCCACCCTCCTCCATGGACCCCAGACAACCCGCCCTCCTCCATAGACCCTAGATAGCCTCCCACCCTCTTCCCTGGACCCCAGACAACCCCCTGAATAGCCCCCACCCTCGTCCCTAGACCCCAAACATCCCCCCTCCTCCCTAGACCCTGGACAGCCCCCACCCTCCTTCCTGGACCCTGCACAACCCCCCACACTTCTCCTTGGACCCCAGACAGCCCCCCGACAGCCCCCAGACAACCCCCCAGACAACCCCCCAGACAGCCCCCACCCTCCTCCCTGGACCCCAGATAGCCCCACAGACAACCCCCCACCCCCTCCCTAGACCTTGGACAGCCCCCATACTGCCCCCGAACTGCCCCCGGACAGCCCCCCAGACAGCCCCCCGGACAGCCCCCACCCTCTTCCCTGGACCCCGGACAACCCCACCGGACGACCCCCACCCTCCTCCCTGGACCTCCGACAGCCCCCTCCTCCCTGGAACCTGGAGATCCCCCCACCATCCTCTCTAGACCCCGGACAGCCCCCCAGACAGCCCCCTATACAGCCCCCATGACAACCCCCCCCCACACTCCTCCCTGAACCCCAGAAATCCACCCAGACAGCCCCCCACCCTCCTCCCTGGACCCCGAACAGCCCCCCGACCCAAAATCCCAACATTGGGCGAGTGGCAATTCAGCATATATAAAAGATAACGACAATTCACGATAGGATAAGGACCACCTACCTTGATTTCAGAGACAATATCACTCTTAATTCGGTGTCTTAGATCCCAATCTAATCTCTCTTTAAAATGGACACCCTTTTAAGTAAAAACAACTGGCATACAGAAAACCAAACAAACATATTTGGATTGTGTTAATACTTTATCACAAGGATCCATGGGTCATTTGTGACTTGTAAGAGTTAACCTTGCCTCAATCCGAGATAGGTTACGTCCAGTACCACTCAAAGTGTTTCACTTTTATTTGAAATGAAAAATATTTTAAGAGAAAACACCAACTGGCAGACAGAAAACTGACCAAACGCATTCATATTCTGTTGATAATTTAGGAAAAGGGCCTATGGGTTATATGTGAAGTGTAAGAGTCAACCTTACCTCAATCCGAGGCATGGTGTGGCCGGTACCACTAAAACTTTATCACTTTTATTTGAAATGGATAGGACATTATGTAAAAACAATAACTTGCACATGGAAAACCAAAAAAAGATTTCTGATTGTATTGATACTTCAGGAAAACGATATATGGGTCATTTTTGTGGTTTATGAGTCAACCCTGCCTCAATCCGAGGCATGATGTGGCTGGTATCACTCAAAGTGTCTCTCTTTTGTTTAAAATGGTCACTATTTTAACTAAAAACAACAGACATTCGAAAAACTGACCAAACGTATTCTGATTGTGTTGATACTTTATCACAAGTATCCATGGGTCATTTGTGACATGTAAAAGTAAACCCCACATCAATATGAGGCATGGTGTGGTTGGTAACACTCAAACCGTCTAACCTTTTCTTGAAATGGACAACATTTTAAGTTAAAACCACAACTGGCATATGGAAAACAGACCAAACTCATTCAGATTGTGTTGATACTTTATGAAAATGATCCATGGGTCCTATGTGACGTGTAAGAGTCAATGCAGCCTCAATCCGATGCATGGTGTGGTCGGTATCACTCTAAGTGTCTTTCTATTTTTTAAAATGGACACCCTTTTAAGTAAAAACAACTGGCATACAGAAAACCGACCAATCATATTAGGATTGTATTGATACTTTATCAAAAGGATTCATGGTTCATTTTTGACATGTACGAGTCAAACCTGCCTCAATCCGAGGCACAATGTGGTTGGTACCACTCAAAGTGTCTCACCTTTATTTGAAATGGACAACATTTTAAGTGAAAACAACAACTGACATACGGAAAACCGACCAAACGCATTCAGATTGTTTTGATACTTTAGGAAAATTATCCATGGGTCATATGTGGCGTGAACAAGTCAACTTCACCTCAATACGAGGCACGGTGTGGTCAGTATCACTTGAAGTGTCTTTCTTTTGTTTAAAGTGGACACCCTTTTAAGTAAAAGAAAACTAGCATATGGAAAACTAACCAATTATATTCATATTGTGTTGATACTTTATCAAAAGGATCCATAGTTCATTTTTGATGTGTATGAGTCAAAACCACTTCAATCCAAGGCATGGTGTGGCCAGTACCACTCAAAGTGTCTCACTTTTATTTGAATTGGACAACATTTTAAGTGAAAACAACAACTAGCATACGAAAAACTGACCAAACGAATTCAGATTCTATTGATACTTTAGGACAATGATCAATGGGTCATTTTTGATGTGTAAGAATCAACCCTGCCTCAATCTGAGGCACTATATGGCCGGTACCACTCAAAGTCTCTCACTTTTTTTTAAAATGGACACTATTTTATGTAAAAACAACAGAAATATAGAAAAATGACCAAACATATTATGATTGTGTTACTACTTTATCATAAGGATCCATGGATCATTTTTGACATGTAAAATTCAACCCTTCTTCAATCCGAGGAATGATGTGGCTGGTACCACTCAAACTATCTCACCTTTATTTGAAATGGACAAAATTTTAAGTGAAAACAACAACTGGCATACAGAAAACCAACCAAATGCATTCAGATTATATTGATACTTTAGGAAAAAAATCCATGGGTCATATGTGACGTGTACGAGTCAACCCCACCTCAATATGAGGCAAAATGTGGCTGATATCACTTGAAATGTATTTATTTTGTTTAAAATGGACACCATTTTATGTAAAAATGACTGGTATATGGAAAACTGACCCATCATATTCGAATTGTGTTGATACTTTAGCACAAGGATCCATGATTTATTTTTGATGTGTAAGAGTCAACTCTACCTCTATCCAAGGCACGATATGTCCAGTACCACTCAAAGTGTCTCACTTTTATTTGAATTGGAGAACATTTTAAGTGAAAACAATAACTAGCATACGGAAAACTGACCAAACACATTCATATTCAATTGATACATTATGAAAATGATCCATAAGTCATTTGTGATGTGTAAGAATCAACTCTGACTCAATTTGAGACATGGTGTTTCCAGTACCACTCAAACCGTCTCACTTTTCTTTTAAATGAAAAATATTTTAAGTGAAAACAACAACTTTCATATAGAAAACCAACCAAACACATTTGGATTCTGTTGATACTTTATGAAAACGATCCATGGGTCATTTGTGACATGTACGAGTCAACCCAACCTCAATAGAAGGCACGGTGTGGCCAATACCAGTCAAACTGTCTCACTTTTATTTGAAATGGATATGATTTTAAGTGAAAAAAACTTGTATACAGAAAACCGACCAAACGTATTCGGATTGTGTTGATACTTTAGAACAAGGATCCATGGTCCAGCCTCACACAATCCACTTCTCATGTGAGGAACTCCTACCCCTATTCTAAAACACATGCCATTTAATATGCCAATCCCATCCTCAAACAGTGGGTTCTAGGACAAAAGCAAAGTCCCTTTGGGAACCCAATACCAAAGAAATAATTGAATATTCATGCCCACTACACAAAATGGAGATTCATCTCACATCACACCCGGGAGACCAAATTAAAATTAGCCACATACCCCTTTTCTACAATTGGAAGGTCTATGAAAAACATGTAGGCTATTCTGGTAACCCATCTCATATGTCGAGATTGGCCAATGTTTCCCACTAACACATTATGAACAATTTATACATGGATACATAGTCATTAGAGGAATATAAACATCCCATGTGCTTCCTATAAATCATCCTAGGTCTAAGCACTTGACCACTACCATTGTCTATCTTATGGGTATCATGATCCTTGTCCACTTTTCAGATGGTTTTCTGTTGGTTTTAACATAATTAACCCAAGACCATGACTAAAAATCCCATGTGGTTACTATAACATGTAGGCATTTTCTCTTGTGTGTATTGGTGTTGTGGTTTGAGTTACGAGTGAATTATAAATTTTGAATACTGTTATGGGAGTTATTTCTTTTCAATTATAAATTTCTAAATTCTGGACGTATTGGATTCTGGATGTATTGGTAATGGATTCTAAATTTTGAATACTGTTATGTGTATTGGGTTCCAGATGTATTAGATTTTAATTTTGTATTACTGTTATGGGTGTTATTGCATTTCAATTCTGGATGTATTGGATTGTGGATGTATTGGATTCTGGATTTTTCTCTTGTGTTGTGGTTTGAGTGAGGAATGAATTTTATATTTCTACATTTCTGAATTCGGTATGAATTTTAAATATCCCATACAGTCTTTTGAATTCTGGTTTTATGTGTTCTTGCAGGTCATAGAGAGTTAAAGGTTGGAGGTGGATTCTGGCTACTGGCTGTTGTGGAGCTGCATCATATGTATACCAATGGTTTTCAAAACCATTGGTATAGCCTTTTGATGTATATTATACCAACATTTTTTATAACCGTTGGTATAAAAATCTACCAATGGTTTTCAAAACCAATAGTATATCCTTTGGATGTATATTTTACACTATATACCAATGGTTCTAAACTATTAGTATAAGGGTAATATATACCAACAGTTTCAAAAACCATTGGTATATCTCTTACTTTAAAACATATACCAGTGATTTACACAAAACCATTGGTATAAGACTACACCCATGGCTTACTTGGCCATGGTTTGGGAAATTTTTGGTATATGATATACCAATGGTTTCAAATCCATTACCAATGGTTCTGAACTATTTGTAAAGGGTACAATTCTAGTTGTGAGAACTTATCTCTTAAATTAAATAATGATGACATTGAAGTATTAAATATTAAAGAGAAATGTGAAAAATTTAAAAATGAAAATGAAAAGTTTATAAAGACAACTTCAAGTTCAAATGAAAAATTATATATTTATTTATAAGTCATTAAAAAGGAAAATGGAGAGTTAAAAATGATATTGAAATTTTTAAATAAAGATTGTCTACATTTGTTCAATGAAGTGAGAGATATATGATAAAATTATTTCTTGTATAAAATAAAAAAATAAATAAATATGGAATAGGTTATGATCCACTATTACCTAAAATTTATAAGATTTTTTTTCAATGGTAAGAATGAAAAAATTCCATCTATCAATGATTTTAAATGTGGTGATATTGGTTATTATAATTATGATTTCTCCTTAATCTTTATTCAATATTTTTGGCATAATAAACATTTATTGTCTAAATATTCGTGTAAGGATAAAATTTCTTGACCATATTAGTTTGGGTTTCTAAAGAAACTTATTTTAATCCTATTTGACCTAAACTGATTTGGATGCCAGAATAAATTGAGTTATTGGTTTTTTAGACAATATTAATGTCATTTTAGTTTTATCCTCAGCATGTTAGGATGAGATTTAGAATTTTTTTAATGTTTTATTATGTCTAGCTTACATATCTTTTATCATTTGGATTGAGAACATATTTTTATATATTTTTGGTTAGTAAACATGAGTAAAAATATTTTTATTTTATAATTTACTAACATAAACATAAATATGTATTTATATATCCTATAATCTGGTTGAATATTTTTATATATTCGATTTAATATGAATTATTAATCACTCTTACATATTTTAATTAATTTTATATCATTTTATAATCTCTTAAATATCATGTAATTTTTTTGTGGTTCCTTATACAAATTCTATTTACAAATATATTGATAATTTTATTTGAAAATGAAATTAAATATTACATAAATTAAAATATAAGAATAATTTGAGTTAAAGTTACCCTTATTCTTAATTCTTAATTCATCATGATTATATCAATTTTTAAAATATGATCTGATCAGTTTTTAGTGTATGATTTTCATCATTAAATATTCTTTAAATAAAAAATATATGTAGATCTTAGTTTTAAAATTTTAAAATATGCTTTATGACTATTAAAGTATGATTATTTTTTCTTACTTAAAGTAACATTAATTTTTTATGTAATGAAAATTTTAGGGGAAGATAATTCCTTCAAATTTTTACAAACTTTAAAATTTATAAAATTTCTTAGAAAGATCTGTTTTTTTTAATGTTTCTGAAATATTATTAGTACCATTTAACTACTATATCTTTTAGTTTTTAAATGTTATCTTTTAGTGTTTTCCATTCACATGTTTTAATGTTTTAATTTTGATTTAAATGTTAAATTTGTGCGGTTTACAATTTCTAGAATGAAAAGTCCATTACCCTATATCTTCTTCTTAAATAATTTCAAGTGAAGAAAAATATTTTAAATTTAATATGTATGATTAAATTAATTATTAATTAGTTTATTTAAATATATTTAAAATATAAGGGAGGCATGACCTTAAAATTTGAGTTAGGAAGTTTAAAATTTTAAAATAGGAATTTGTATGACTTTGTACTTTGTAATTTAAATTTTAAATCTATTTTGGGAAGAATTATTGGTTTGTGTCTTATGAACTGATTTTAGAGAAACATACACTTTAGTACAGATGTGGAATATTTTATACATTAAAGTCCATGTTAATTTCTTTAATATATGTAGTATTTATATTTAAAAATCTCTTATAAAATGATCAATATAAAACTTGTGTACATTTAGTTTGTTAAATATTTTTCAAAGATTAAATATATATAGATTTCAATTTTTAATTTTTTATAAGAAATTTATTTTATTAAATATTTTAATTAAGATACATATTTAAAGAAATTTTTGAATTTAAACCTGAAATTGTTGAAGCTATAAAATTTTAATTTGTTTTTCATTTTTGAAATTTATTTTTTATCATTTTTAATTATTATATTTATGTGGAACTAAATTTGATTTAAGATTTATCTTGATAAAATTTCATGTTAATTAATCTTTCTTATATATTTATCTCAAGTATTAGTGATTTTAGATTTAAATTTTGACCAGAAACTTGATGATTTTAATCATGGTTTTCTGAGTTTAATTTCAGGAGAGTTTATATTTACTATCAATAATTTTTAAATATTTTTATAGCTCCATGCAAGATTATGATTATTATTTTTTAGGATTTTGTTTAAAAAGTTGAATAACCTATATTATTAAAATAAGAAATCATTAATTTTATAGATTATTTTATTATCTCAATATTTATTTCCTTCATGATATATAAAATAATTTAGAAGAATTAAATTATGTTTTAAATATATTTTAATAATCAATGTTTTATATTTTTTAAAATATTTTTTAGAAAATCCACTTTAATCTATTAAAAATTAAATTAATTTATGGGAATGGTGGAATTTACTATGCTTTAGGGTTTAATTTTGAAATAATTTTATGAAATAATTTTTGAGGGAGATAGTGTGATTTAAAGTTATACACTTAAAATATTTCAAATATATATTTGTGTTTCCCATATTTATTTATAAAAGTATTGATATTTTTTTACAAAAATGATGATAATTTTTTTTTGAATATGTAACTAAAATATCATTTTATTTTTGATAAATTATGAAAATAGGTATTTTTATGGGAATTTATGTTGATTTTGTAATTATAAAAAAGGGGTATAATTTTTAGTGGATCCTTTACACTTTAATTGTTTATTTTTTAATAATGACATAATTATAATTTTGGTTATTACATCTAATATGAGTTTTGAAAATATTTATGAATTTTATGATTAAAGATTATATTTATTATAGTAAAAAATTATATATCAAAGGATTTTGAGTTTATTATTTAATCATTGGTTATTATTTTTTTATTCATGTTATTATTTTATTTATATTATATATTCTACTATAATTAGTTTTTATCGATTATACTATGTCAAAACAACAAATTCCACATTGCAGTTACGATTAATTACTCATAGTGATGTGAAACAATGAATTCCCCATTAAAGAGATTAGTTTTTTCAGGATAAATTGTTTTATTTGTGGTATGGGGAGTGTAATACTTGAGTGTTTTGAAGGTAAATTGGGGATTAGTATTTGGATTCTTTACGAAGGTCAACATTTTGTTGTGAGAATATTCTGATAAGAAACATGCAATGCAACCTTGGGATAATTCAAAGGCATTAGGCATTTCAAAATCAATGAGGAATCATGTTGGATGAGTTCTTCAACCACGATGATTCTATGTGAATTGATTTTGGAAAATTTTTCATGTTTTTTAAATTTATGAGAAAAACTATCATCTAGATTTCTCTATGTCACGGTGAAAGATGTTTTGATCATTGATAGAAGCTGTGTGAAATTTTTATCTCAAAACACAAAGAGTGTAAGTCATATTGAGATTTCAAGTTGTTTTAGATGGAATATGAAATCAATATTAAAAATAGTAAACTTATGATCAACACATCATTTTCATGGTCATGATCTATTCATAGATAGTAAAAACTAATTTAATATAGACAAAATATTGTAGAACTAAACATTTACAACATACAAGTTCACCATATAAATTAAATATCCCATAATGATCCTATTGGAATTGAACTATGCTGCTTAGTTCAATTCTTCTGGTTTATGGATTCAAATCTAAAATACTTGTAATATCAAATAAAACTATTTACAAAATATTATTGGGAAACATCAGATAATATTTATTTGTATAATTTATTTATTTTTCAATTATTATTTGGATTGTTTTTAAATTATTTGTTTTATATAGTGGAGAGACATTTAAGAATCATGCATGTGAAGTCTTTATAAATAAGTCTCATAAGAGGATAATGTATCCATTGTTGTATCATCTATTTATAGATGCCAAAGCATGAAGTGAAATAGATTATGTAATTGAATTCATTTTTTGATACATGAATTTTTAAACCTAATTGTTTGATTATAATTATAAGAATTTATTGTTCGATACTCAAGAATATTCATCATTAATACAACCATATCTAGTTTTTCTAGAGCTTCACCATCTATATTCTAAAGGGTCGACACATTACCTATTTCAGATTCCAATATATACATCTAAAGTCTTTATTTTCTTCTATAATTTTATCTTTCATTGTATTCTAACTATCTTCACAATAATTTTCACTTTTGTGTGTGATGAACAAGTTTATCCTATATTTATAAAATATATATCTAGTTATGTTTACCTGACCAAAAAAGCATGAAACTAGTTCTTTCTATACCTTTGAAATTTAAGAGGTTTTAAGGATATACCATTAGTGTAATGGGCTCTAATTAACCTAAAAAATAGAAGAAGTTAGGATTTAGACTCTAAAATTACATTTGGAGTTTTTTCTTATAAAAATCCATGTTAGGTTTATCCCTAAAAAGTTTTTTTCTAAACCTATAAAATAAAAGAGGGTAGGATCATACTTGTAAAAGTCTATGTTTGGTTTTCTCTTGTAAAAGGATAAGTTATTGTCTAAACCCATAAAAAATAAGGGGCTTTTGTATAAAATAAATGTGTAAAAATCTAGTCTATAAAGGGTCATGAAACCCCTAAAAAATTTACTATTCTTATAGTGGGTGTTATACTCTTGGGTTTAGAGTGTGAATAGTAGAAATAAGATAATGTTTATCCAAACTACTATAAAAATTATTATTCTCTCTTGTTATTTTTCTTTTTTTTTATTTCTATTTTCGTGGAATTGTCTATTTCTTTGTTTGATCACTTCCCAAATTCATTGTTTAAACACTAATTAATTTTAAAAAAGGAAATTCAGCCCCTATCATCTGTTTTTATAACCCTTTAGGGACAAATAGTAGAGACATAAATAAAATCCTTTAAATTCTCATAGTAAATATCTAAATTTATTTGTTTAATATCTTTAGTACTAGGCTTATTAGGAAGGTGTTAATCTAAAAAAAATAATTTTACTTATTAGTTAAGAATAATTCTTATGTTTCTATACCAATCTAGGAATTTTCAGTAATTTTTATTCTTCATTTCTATGATTTTCTTTAAATTTATATTTGATGATGATGTTGAATATATTTTATTTATAATATAAGTTTTTGTCATATGAGTATCATATTTATATTCATTTAATAAAGACTTTTATTTAAGGTTATCCCATTAAAATTATCACACCCTTTTGAATTTCATAATATCAATTAGTGGGTAAAGATCTATATTTTACTAAGAAAAGAGTTTACTTTAGATTTACTCTCAAAACATATCTATTTTGGTATACTATAATGTCAATCATATTATATTTGAATATTGGATAGTTGTGTGAGAAAACCATATCTTAAATTCAACATATGAATAATCTCAACTCCATTCTTATAGTATCCCAACCTTTAGAGTTTCTCTAAAATTATGACCCAAAGATAATGATAAGATTTTATTAAATAGATATTAGGGTTAACCATGTCCACCATTCCTTACCAATACAATCCATGGTCCCTCTGCTTTAGAATAACCTACTTAGCCAAATGATCAAGGTCTTGGAATTTGTTCTCTTTGGATGGAATCTATCACTTAGTATTTTTAATAGGATTTAATATCTCACCATATTATCTCATATATCCAATTTACATGTATACAAGATTTTAATGATATATTTTTGAATCCTTATTCCATCACCCAAATCGATACATTTAAACTATATTGATGTGTAACTCTTTATACAACTCATTAAATGTGATACTAACCCAAATTGAAAGTTTACTATATTTACACATTACCAAAGGCATCACTTGCATAAGGTATATGAAACCCTTTCATTTAAAGTATTGGAATCATATGAAATAAATAATTTCTATAAGAGTAAGCATGGTGATATAGGTATTTAAGCCTTCTTTTCTAGGAAAATTCCAAGGTCACAACTTAGTTAGTAGAGTTCCACCTTCCATGGTTTAATATTCAAGAGTGTCATAATTTCCATCCAAATTCTAACAAATAATTTGTATAAACTATAATAAACCTCTAAATCCAATATCATAACTCATAAAAATTCCAATTTCAATATAGAAGAAAAATAAATAAATTATTATACCATGTATGTAACTCTATTAATGCATGTATGATAATTTAAAGAAGTAGTTTAAATTAATTTAAAATAAATCACATATCAATTAAAAATATAATCAATTTATATCAATAAATTAAATAGGGAATAATCTACATAAATTAATGTTTCCTAAATTTAGATATGAAATAACCATTCAAGAACATTTCATAAACAAAACAATTATAAAAAATTTATAATTGAATAAACAATGTGGATATTTCCTAAAATATAAACACATTATATTTATTTTTTAATATGAATACATTTATATTATAATACTATATGAAATTTATCTAAATATCTGACATGTAATAAAATATAAATATTCTATATTTTATATTTTATATTTATATATTATGTAAAAATTTTGTATAATCAAAATATCACATATTTAATATAATTTGAATATTGATCACAACAATTATCGAAACTCATTTTGATATGTTTCAAATAATTTCTCATATAATGGATTTAATTTGAACATTTCAAATTTATAATTATGAACAATTCATATTTTAAAATAAATTCTAATATTTTTTTTTAAATTTTTTTAAACACTTTATAAATTACCAAATAATTATTGACAAACCTTTTTTTTAAATTGTTATGAGTCATTCAATATATATAAAAAGGTATTTAATATTGAAAATTTATATTAAAGATATTCATTGATTAAAATTTTCATAAACATTTAATATTTTATTAAAAATACATTATAATTAATTGTATTATAAACACATTATAAAATAAATAAGCATCCCAAAACACCTTTTCTATAATTTATAAACAATATATAAATTATATAAATCAATTTATAATTTAAAAATGGAAAATTTAATTTTTTCTCTATGTCATATTTTACGATCAAATGACCAATCATAAGTTGTGATAAAGTTCAAAATATATATTTATGTATATGAAAAGTTCATAGAAGCTAGCGATATCAACCCTACACACCATAAAAATTATTTGATGATATAATCCATATCATATGTTGTGGTTTACTATGTTACCTATATCATATTTTTTGATAGGTAGACCATGATGTGAGATACAACCACTATCCACTAACAATCATATTTTTTGATATCTATAAATCACAATGATGAAATGATAATCTATTTTAAAAAACACAAATAGTGTCATTGGAAATATAATTTAATACAATTAGCCCATATCATATGTTATGATATTCTGAAATTGAAGGATATACACTAAATTGTAGATTATTATATAACATATTTTTTGACATGATTCTATAAATTCTCATTGAAGAACCCAAATTGATTAACGAAATATTTGTGTTGTAATTGTTTTCAACATAATTTGATGAAAATACTATTCTAAAGTGATTGGATTATGTAGGTTCTAATGAACATCTATCATAGGGCCCGTAAAAATAAATTTAATTTTTCTAATATAGCACAGAGGTTGACTAGGGTCATCTCACTTGAGGAACGTCACAGTTGGTTTACCCCCTAATTCTAATTCACCAAATCTAATTGTTTTCTATTTTATATATTATTTATGGAAATTATTGTTTTGGGTTTTTTTGTAAAATTTGGAATTAAAATTATGAAATTCAACCATTAAATCTAAAGTCAGATGCAGATGCAGACAAAATGAAATTAGGGAAGAAAGAACATGGTCCTAGGGTTGGATAACATGGGTTCATTCATTATTTATTTTATTTTGAAATTCAATTTATGAAACATCATTAATGAATTAATTTACTTCTATTTATTGAGTGTGTTATTTTATCAAGACTTTGGTGCACCAAGACACACCTCCTTCAATAGTCCAATAGGACAACACCTCAATTGATAATGTTAATCCTAAAATATCCAGCTCCACTATATGTCGTTTCATCCCTTAAAGAAACTCTAAATCCATAGTATGAATGGTTTTCTTGAGAGAAGGGTGGGAAAGTGAATGAATAAAATAAAAGGAAAGGATTTGGAAATAGTTTCATGGTGGATGACCTCCACACTCATGCATTACTCCCACACCCACCACAAATATATTTAAAACATTTTTAATTGAAGCACAATAAAAAGGAATGACATGAAACCTCCCACAAGTACAATCCTTGGGTTAGTCACTTTACATTGAAAGGAGAAAATAGATCACAACAAAAATATGGATGGAATAGAATTTTATATTATAGTTGGAAGATAAAAGGAACATAGGAAGAAAAGAAAACACTTGAATAAAAAATATGATGAATCCGTCACATGGGAAATGAAAACTGAAATAAAAAGAAAATAATGAAAAAATCATAAAGGATGTCTGTCATCCAAGCTTTCCTATATGAGAAATATTATTTTAAATTCACCCCTAGGATATTATTTATAGTAATGGAAGTGGCCTTGGGGTGTCATAAAAAACCATTTAATTTGTTTCAGGACATAATGGTCACCAATAGTTGTGAATTCAGTTCCAGTATCTATCTTTAAATAATTTTTATCTGGAACCCAACTGTTTTGGATGAATTGGAGAATTTATTCTTATATAAAGTTGTTAAAATTTTGGTTTTTATTTTTCCCTTCGCATTTTATCTCCATCAACCACGTGTAGAAGAAGTTATGTTCAATTTACTCTGATATTTTATTCTGGATGAATGCTTCACGAATATTTTATCAATATTGAGCATTTAATGGGACCCTTAATGAGTCTATAGATCATCAAAATTTAATGGAGAAAATAATATATGAGTCATCTTTCAAGTAAAGCTATAATTACATGAATTTAAGGTGTGTATCCTGATTTATGTCTCATTTATGTAGGTGGGGTCCACCATATCCACCTGAACTATACGTCAATTTGATTGATTTTTTCAGGCCTCTATATTTTCAAACATGATCTTGGTCAAGATTAAAAATTTTAATCCAATAAATCAAGTAATCCTACAGAAATGAATCAATCAAATTGGTACAATATTTCAAAAGTTATGCCCAAAATATCAAATTGATTAAAATATCATAAAATTTTAGAATGAAGTATTTTTTACATTTTATCCCCAAACAACCCATAAATCCAAAATTGATTCAAATAAGAAACAAATTGATAAATTCAGAGGGATTAAATAATTTAAATACATGTAAAAAATGAGGAAAATTATATTTCTATCAATTCTCCCATAATTAAACAATGTTTTTTACTTAAGCGTAAAATCTCAATATGGAATTCAGAGGGCACCAATGCTGTCATTATTCAAATTACAAAGAAATAAAATTAAAAAAATTTGAATTTCAAATCAAATTATTAAATTCCACATAAAACATTAATTCAATTTTCCATTTTTCAAAGAAATAATAAATTTATGAAATTTATTTTCCCCCTTCGAAAAATGATGGAACTTCTCATTTCATTCATTTATGTTATTCAATTCATTATTATTAATCATTCTAAATCATAATTTACCTCACAATTTATTATTTTCTCTTATCACACATGATGAAATTCATATAGAGTTATTTTCATATCATTATAACATTATTATATTCCATATTCTTGTAAAGGAACTACTTTCTCTACTTTGTAAAGACAAAATTCACATAAATTAATGAGGGATTTCATTAAATGTTCAAATGAATATGAGGATTAAGGTTGGTAGGAATTGATGTTTGAAAATTGAGGATCAAGAGGAGGGTTATCTATTAAGTACAATTGATGATATAAAAAATAAATGTGTAATTAAATTCTCTGATTCAAAGTAACTACTCTCACTTTCCCAAAACTCAAAGTATATGTTATTATCAAATAAAGCATAATGAATGATTTTTTTACCCTATTTATTTTTTTACATTTATAATTTTTTTCCAAATAATATTTTAATATTTTTATTTTTTTTTCGAAATTTATGAATAGAATAAACCAAAAATCCAACACCTAACCATGTATGATAAACATCAAAGGTCTAGTAATGGTGATTTTCAGTTTTCCCTAAATCACAACCCATTTTTCTAAATTTTTTGGTGTTTCTTTTAATTTTCCATTTTTTAATTCAAGAGGGGAAAACAATGTAGTATCATGAAAGAATCAAAAACCTTAATTTCCCACAATAATCACCCTAAAATTTTTTTCCTTATAATTTATTTCATCCCTAACACCACGACTCCCTTCACCCACACACTTCAATTTTTAATATCATGAAAATACCAAGAGTTGAGTAGTAATTGATAACATTAGATTCAAACATAGATCATCCCTATAAAGGTAATTCATGGTTTCTATAGTTAAAATAAGGATTGATGTAAAGGTGGTATTTTAAGGATAATGTATTTTCAAAAGATTCCTCAGTCATTTTAAATGTATTTTTTTATAGTCATAACTTTGAAAAATTCATGTTCAAGTTCTGGTTGGTGACATGTCACAAGATTACTCAAGAAATATTCTCAATAATAAAATAGGAAATAATTAGTCTAAAAATTCTCTCTGTAATTATAATATGATATTGGAAAATAAATCAATACATGATTAAAAATAACAAATCGATTTACATAAAATTTTGAAATTCAAAGAATTATTTTTTTAAGAAATTTCATTTATATGGATCAATTAATTCCATAAAATCATGTGTCCTCATCTTAATATCCATGCTTTACTTTAATCATTTGAATCTCCATTTTACTCATTCAATCTCCTTAACCTTGACATCTAAAACATGATATCATAGGATTACTAAGAAACTCATGTCTCTTGGATAAGTCAAGTAAAGAATGAATTCAACCATAGACATGAAAGTTTATAGTCAAAATCACAAATAATTTTTTTATACAAAAATTTAGGGAGTTTAAAAGATAAACAACAAAAGTGAACTCCATTTAAATATGAAGTTTAGTCCTCCTCCTCAACTATTTGGGGTATGTCTTGTGGCATGTTGAACCTAAAAAGTAGAATAACTCAATTAAGAATAAGGATCATGTCATTTAAGCTAAAAAATATAAGAGGGAGTGGTTTGCATATTTGACTAATCCTAAAAATGAAATTGAAATATAAATTTCTAGAAAGAATGTAAATATAAATATTGGTATGATCCACCAAGTGGGCCCTAAATTTTTAATAAATCCAGAGGGAAGTACCTGCTATTATCCAAATTATGATGGTAATTTGAGATTCTTGGATTTTATCCACCACATTCTTCTTTTCCCATATCTCACTTATTTTTTATTATTTTGGAGAATTCCATGTATAGAGTACACTAAATCCCCATAGTTCTCAATGTAGTACAAATTCCATGGAGAGGGTATGATGAATTATGGAACCTCATACTCTGATGTTTCTACTTTTTCAATGTCTTCTTCATAATCTAGTGCTTTCTCAAGATGTAATACTTGAAAAGAATAATCAAATGAATTTTCAAAATTTAAATTGGAATTATTAATTTCAAAATCATCCCTTTTAGTGTTGACATTTTTTATCTCTTGTTCTTCAGGAAGATCCCCTAGGATACCTTTTTGTGCTCCCTCTTTTAAATACTCAATGTTCTTAGGGAGATCCAGGTGTTCCTCAATAAGTGAAATTTCTTTTTCCTCTTCATCTATTAGGGCATAAAAAGAGTAAAATGATTCTAAAAATTTAAAACTTTTGGGAGTAATACCCAAATTAGTTTCAATTAAATTAAATGAGATTCAGTTGAAAAATATATGATCTCTCTGAGATGGTTCATATCAAATCTCTTCTTTGATAGAAATTTCCTTTTGGAGTTCATCATTTCTGGGTGGATCTAGGTTGTCAGGTTCCTCCATATTTACTTTAAATTCCACCACTTGGGTGGTGTCTTCCTTTAATGGTGTTAGATCTTCATATTTTCTAGGTTTAGGAAGATCAATTGGTTCTTCACATTCATTATATAATTCATCTAGTTCTTTTTGATCTCCCTCATCAAGCTCAGTAAGAAAGTTGATTTCATCTATCTCTTCTAAAAATAGTTGAGTGATGGTGAATGAATCTTCAGATACCTCCACCTTTTCTTCCTTATGTTCCTCAATTTCAATTATTAGTAGTGAAGTTTCTTCCACTACTGCCTCATGTTCTTTATCCCGATCGGGGCTGGGTTTCTTTATTAATGCATGAACATAATCAAATTCCCTTTCTATTTTTCTACCTAAGGCATCCATATAATCACTCATCTTTTTCACCTGATCATTTAGATCACTATTATCGACTACTTGTTCTTGAAAATTCACATGTGAGTAATCTTCCCATTCAAATTAATTTTAGTTCAGATAAATCATGGAAAAATAATTTTTTATTAGTTTTTTAATATATTATTTTAATAATAAAAATAACGAAAAAAATATTTACAAAAATGTGAATTTAGAAAAAGTGATTGAAATAACTATTTAGATCCTGGAAAATGATGTTAGTTTTTATGCATGCTTATCATAGGGCACTAAAGAAATTTAATTTTCCTAACATAGCATAGAGGATTTCCATGTTCGTATCACTAGAGGATCATCACATTAGGTTCTATAACTAATTATAATTCACCTAATATAATTGTTTTGATTTTTTATATTATTTATGAAAATGGTAATTTTGGTTTTCTTGAAAATAGGGAATTCAAATAATGAAATAAAAACTGTAAATCTAAATGTAGATATAGATACAGATATAATTTACTTATGGAATAAAAAACTTTGTCCTATGGTTGGATAATTCAGGTTGATTTATTGTTTATTTGTTTCTTAAATTCAATTTGATAATTCAGTTTATAAAACCTCATAATGAATTAAATTTCTTATATTTATTGAGTGTATGATTTCATCAGGCCTTCATCACACCAAAACACACCTCTTACAATAGAAAAATAGGATAACACCTCAACCAAGAATTCCATTCCTAAACAACCTAGCTACACCATATGTCGTTCCATCCCTTAATGCAACCCCAACTATTCCATAATAATGGTTTTCCCAAGAGAATGGAGAAAAAATAATGAATGAATGAAAAGGAATGGATTTTAAAATAGTTTCATGGTGGAAAACTGCCACACCCATGCAATACTTCTGCACCCACTACAAATAGATTTAAAACATTTTTTATTGAACCCAATTTACAAAGAACGTCGTGAAACCTCCCCTTAAGGACAATACATAGGTTAGTCACATGCCATTGCAAAGTAAAAAAAATATCACAATGGAAATATATAAGAGAGAAAAAATGATATTTGGGTTGGAAGAGAAAAAATGATGGATGAAGAAATGGAACACTCTAATAAAAAATATAAAGAATGCGTTACATGAAAAAAAAAACTAAAATAAAAAGTAAAGAAAGAAAAAAAATTCTTAAATCATGGACATCATATGATATTCCCCCTATAATTGATATTCTTTTCAATCCACCCTAGCCCATTATTTATAGGAATGGAATAGGCCTTGGGGTGTCATAACAGACAGTTTAATTTGTTTTAAGACATAATGGTCATCAACAGTTGAAATTTCGGTTTTAGAATCTTCCTTTAATACTTTTTCTCATGTAACACACATTTTTTGTAAAAATCATCAAACTTATTATTCTATAATGTTTTTAACTATCTTTTTATTCATTTTCCCTCCAAATTTAAGCTCCATCATCCATGTGTAGAAGAAGTTATGGTCAATTCAATCATATATTTTATTCTGGATGAATGCTTCAAGAATATTTCATCAAGGTTTAGAATTTAATAGACCCCTTTATGAGTGAAGAAGTTTCAAATTTCATAGATAAATGTGTTTACGAGTTCACTTTCAAATCCAACTAGAATCATATCAATTAGAGGTGCGTATCTATATTTATGGATCATTTCTGTAGGTAGGGTCCACCAAGCCCGTCCCAATTTTTTTTTCAAAAAGATTTATTTTTTCGGGCCTTTAGATATTTGAATATGCTCCTAGTCTAGAATAGAAAGTTAAATCCGATAATTAAAGGAATCCAAATAAAAAATCACTCAAATTGGTATATGATTTTAAAAGTTAAGCCTAAAATACCAAATTGATTAAAATATGCTAAAATTCTATAATTAAGAAATTTTCACATTTTATCCCAAAAAAACCATAAATCCAAAAATGATTCGAATAAGATAAAATTGATAAACTTGGAGGGCTTAAATAATTTAAAAATATATAAAAAATGAGGAAAATATTAGCTCTATCAGGTTCCCTCATTCAATCTGTCTTGAGAATTATTATGTTGACAATGTTATTTTGATTTGAAGAGTTAATTTTGATAAAGAAACATTAAGTGTGATGATTGAAGATCCGATCATTAGTTCCAAATACATGTTCCATTATTTATTTTAATTGAAATAATGTTTACATCCTTGGAATAATGGGAGAGTTATAATTTGTGATTGAATTCCAAATAGAAGAAAGGGATGTGGTTTGGTTTTGAGAATGTTGGATTTGGTATATATGGATAATGGATATGGTTGGATTATAAATGTGTTTTAGATTGGAATTTTTTAGTGATAACTTTTTATGCTGACCTCTAACTAAAAAAAATGGTGCCAACTATCCAGCTAAGGGATTCAGGTGTGTCACTGCTTAGGTGGGCACAATAATATATCTCAGCTTGAGCTGAACAACATGGTTGAGCCGAGGGGATGAATAACATTCCACAGAAGAGTAAGGGAGTAGCATGGGGCCACCATGTGAGGTGGCACAATGAAAAATGAAGGTGAATATATATGTTGTTCTAGTTAGTGGAGTGTCTAGTGGACCAATAACCAATTCTGGCCGCTCAATCCCGCACTTTGTAGTATTAGGGAGTGCAGAACTAGCTACTATTTTTATGTGGGATCCCAAAATTAATGTACTATTAATACAATATTAAAAAATAATATAGAAAAAACACCATATATTCATTCAATCAGGGATGACTGATTTGATCATTGAGCTCATCTTCAACCTTGGCCTCGCCTAAGTATCCTTCACGCATTAAAGCTTCATTGAAACATCATCAGAATATATATCTGAGGCTTCTGAGGTTTGTTTGATCATTAAAAATATCAAAAAATGTTCTAAATCACATGAATATTAGTATTCATGCTAAATTAAAGATCAAATCAAATAAATACATAAGTTAATCAATAATGGTTTATGGTGATGGGGGTTTCTTATGACGTGTGTTATTTGAGATAGGAAATGCACAAACAAGAGCAACGTGTGGCCCTCTATGATATCTGGAGTAATGATTTTATGGTATGATATCTATAAATACCTTGATCGTGGTCATTTTTTGTTGTGATTTTATCACACTTCTAAGATAATCTTGAGATAGAAACAGAGTAGGCAAAGAGATTTGTATTTTCTAATGAATGTTCTATGCACTTAAACTATGATTGTTACAACCTACACATTTATTCTTCAAGATAGTTACATAGATTAATATTATTACATTATTGAGATATAATAACCAACATATACTTTACAATAATGAATGGAGAGTATCTACAAACTAGTGTTAAATCCATTCTATTGTTACAGAAATAAGATTAGTGGAAACACATATACTGTTACACAAATTTGAGGTCTTCAAAACACATTGATATCATTGCAAAGCTTGTTCATGTGAAGAGTATGAAAATGATAAATATATATTGTCCCATGTATACTTTTATGTGTGGAATAAATGACAATAAAGGAAGAGACATCACATATACTGTTTATGCCAAAAATTTATTTTAAAATTACAGTGTCATCATGTGTGTAGTTTGCAGGAAACAAATTTGTATCACGCGATTGTGAAAATAAAATAGAGGGTACTCATTCTATGATTTTAATGCTTGAAGAATATAATGAAAGAATACAGTGAGATTCATGCATAAAATAGAATTTACTTACATGTATTATTTGTAGACCATGCATGATACAAGTGATTATATGTATGCATGTACAAGGTAAACTGTGGAAGCAAGTGAGAAAGTGTGTGTGTGGTGAATTTTTTGAGATTTGATTAAAACGTAAGATTATACTTACACCCACTTGGGTTTTTACTAATTTAGACCAAAGGTACTCACATATAAGGATGCACTATATATATAGTGTGTTGTATGTTATCATTGTGTACTTAAAAAAATTAGATAAAAAGAAGACATAGAGTTAAGGATTTGTTAATGCACAAAGAAGAGACCAAAATAGTGTAGGGAATTACAAGAATTAAATATTTTCATGTGATGATGAGAACTACATGTATGAAGAAAAAATGATATTGATGTGTGAAATAATTTAGTTGAGCAGAAGTAATATTCTATAGTAAAGAAAGTAATAAACAACTTGAAGTGTCTAGACAAATATATAGTTGTTTATTATAATATTACAGTGAGTTGAAGAGGAAGTAATATCTTCTACAATTCATAATAGTATACTTAACTGAATTTCATTTAATGTTTTTGATTATGTTTAGGGGTATTAAATGTCTTTCAGTTTAAGTGAGAATGTGCAGAATCAGTTTACCTCAGTGGATAATAGAGGAATATTGATTTTTTTTGCAGTGCAACCATGAAGATTTTGTGATCTTTCTCAATGTGTTAGTGTTTTGTTTGTGAATAATGTTGGGATTCTAGTATAAAGAACAGTAGTGGGGTACCGGTATAATTTGGGAATAGGGTCATACCTACCCACCATTGTTTTAGTGTGATACCTGACCATCCCGCTAGAAACTTTTTATTGATTTCTTGTGTAGAATATGTGTCTTGGATCATCCTAAACATAGAAAGGACATAGTCACCCACGTTTGGGGTGAACCTTGTAAAAATACTATATGTAGTGCTTCAATTTTTTTTCTTTCTTTTGGAATAATTATTCTTGTAAATAGGGAATATTCATTCACTCTAACAAGTACATTAGGTTGAATTATAAAATATGTAAAAGTGAATAAAAATAAATCGGTTAAACTTGTTTACACCGATTCACCCCCCTCTCTGTGTACCATTTTGATACACTAGGCACTTCAATTGGTATCATATAAACGTTTACACCTATTATTTGATCTACCTTACTATCCCAGTTGTTTGTATCCAACAAACATGAAGTGAAGATTTGAATTTGAAGAAGTAAAAGAGTTGTATTAGATGAAAAACTCATTTCATATCTCTATTAGTGCCAAAAAGGGGGTTTCTAAAAAATCCATTAACAAATAGCTGAAAAAAGTGGAAATAAATAAAATAAATAATTTGAAGAAGAAAGATGGTTTATAAAAAATGAATGTAGTCAGAGAGGTATTCTATATGCTGTATATGTTAAATCAGTTCATAACGATTCTTTTGATGAATCTGGTTCAATCACTGATGGAGTAGGATTTATTGAATCACGAATTATTTTTTATTCATAAATCAAGGATTATTTTAAGAATTATCCTACCAAGATAGTCACTTATATATTTTATTTTATCAAGGGACTATATGATGAAAAATCATAGCTTGAAAAGGAAGCTGGGGATTTGGAGAAAACCATGGATTTTTTTTGAAATATATACACTTGTCACATGAATTATTGAATATAAAGAAGAAACTATATCACTTTACAGAAAAAATTTCTCCTATGTTGAAGAATAATTTCAAAGAAATGTTTGTGATAAATAAGTAAATGTGAAGGTTTTTACTGAGATGATTCATACACTTGAAGAATCTCATAAATCTACCCTGAGTATTAAGGACTCTTAGTTAGAAATAAAACCAATGGATAAACTATTAATCCTAGATAAATAATCATAAGAAAATTCAATATTTCATTATAATGAAATATTCACTTTGGTTTAAGTTTAATTACAAAGGACTTTCTGTGAAAAATATGTGATGGAGAAATTTTATAAAGAAGTGATCTAGGAATTGAAGAAACTACACAAAAACTCTATAAATTTTAATTAATATATACTTGAGGTTAATAAAATGTTAATTGAAGATTTGAATAATTCTCTATAGGAGGAAATCCAAATGCATGATGATCATGTTCAGAAAATGAAGAGTCAATGGGAAGAAAAGTTGAATATTTTTTAGGATGAGAATTTTTTTTCAATACGAAGTGTATTGAAATGGAAGAAAATTTGAAAATTCTGAAGGAAACACAATTAGAGACTTCTCATAAAGAATATAAATATATAGTGAAATCACTTTAAGATTAGAAAAACTCTCTAAATATGAAATATATCTAGTTGGATGTAATGTTCAAAAATATGGAGAACCCCCAAGCTGAATCTTCACAAAATCTTAAGCCTAGAAAGGCTGCTAAGAGTATTTATGAAAAGATTATTACTTATGAAAGGACTAATTAAAGTATTAAGAAGTGTTTGACATTATCGATAGACAAATCTATTGATTTTTCATTGAAACAAGTAACCCTTTTTCTAGAAGTTTTTTTTTTGTATTAATATTGTTTCATCTATAAGTGCATGTTCCAAAAAGAATTATCATCAAACATGGGTAAAGAAGACAGATGATAAATCAACCACATAATCAATGATGAATATGAAGAAGAGTGGAAATTCTTGTTCCCTATAAAGAGATCATATGGAAAATCATATTATTCAAAAGCAACAAAATGTAAAAACTGTCCATGTTGTACCACAAAAGAAGAGATCAATATTTGTTGGCTATTGTTGGTTCTGTTGGAAATTTGGGAATTAGGTCATTGGTTGTTGGCATAATTAAAAAATTCATGATAATTACATAATGATAGTACTAAGGGGGAGTAGATTTGATGTTAATATAAATCACACAGAGTTGAATCATAATTCACTGATAAAGAAGAATATGTCTATAAATAATAGATTTGAGTGTGTTGAATACTTATGTGATTATTGAAATAGATGTGGTCATAGTTATGGTGAGTTATAGTATGAAACAACTATGCATTATGCATATGGTGATATGAGGATAAGACCATAACAAATTCAAAGGAAAAGAAAAAAAGAATAAAATTATTCCATGGGGTATAAATAGAAGAATAAAGTTAAGAAAAATTTGAAGTAAGCTGCCCACAAGAAGAATGATGATATAAATGGCACACTAATAAAAATATGCTTCTATTGTGGAACAAGAGACAAGATAATGGCTCTTTTCAAATAGTTAATAAAAACCAATTCTTGTAGCAATAATATAAAGAATAAAATGAATTTAAAATCACAAAAAAATAATATCATTGATTTGGTGCGTGAAAATCAAAATGAAAAATTTGAATTTCCTGAGAGTTTGTCTAAGTTGGATAAAGCTATGATTAATGGAGATTTGTGTGGAAGGTTTAGAATGTCAGGGAATGTTACTGATAAATTCATGACATGGTTTCTTGATCAAATATAACTAGTGAAGAAAAAATGAAAAGAACCAGTGGCTTATTATGTTAAAAATGCTACTATGAAGAATGAATCTATAGAGAAGAAGAAGTATGAGAATTTACAAAAAGAATGCTTATTCACATGGACAGAGTAGCTAGAATTAAATAAAAATTTGTAACAAGAATATAATAATGAAATTTCACTACTTCCTAATGTGAATAAACATATTCCTTCAAATAATAAAGATGATGAAATTTAAAAGTCCATGGTGCCCTTAAATGATAAATTTTGGAATTTTAAATAAGGATAAACCATTATTAGTTTTCATAAATTTTTAGTAGTATTGAACGGAGTTTCTTGGTTGGGAAATAAATCTCATCCCTATTATTCTAACTTAAAACCATTAAAGAACTAACTTATTCCCAGTTATATTTTATGTTTGTTTCTTTTATGTAGGTAATTGAAGGTGAGGATTATATTCAGGGGGAGTCCTGAATATATGAATACTATGAAAATATTATAAAGTATTAATAATTTTATCCATCATGGGAGTTATTTATTTCTATTAGTGTCAAAATTATCCTTGGAATTCATTCTTTAAGAAATCCAATCACGAAGAATAAGATGGATGAAGCTCATCCCTCTAGGGGCAGAAAAGATGGAAAACTATTATAGTTGAATATATCAACCGGTATAAAATGAATATTTGAATTTCTAGTAAGGGAGTGATTTGATGATTTAAAATTCTATAAATTGAATCTTTTCGTTAAAGAGGTATTATCTCATATCTCAACTTGAATGATAATTATAAATTAGAAAGGGGAGAAACTGTTAATTTGATAAAAAATTAATATATATTGATTAGGGGGAAGTATATTTCAAAATTTTATGCTTTTAACCTATTTTTCAAGATGAATATTGGAGATTCATGGAAAATATTTTGAACAATAGTGGAAAGAAGGATTAAATGTTAGCTTTTTATTAGGAAAAAATATTTACATACTTGATGTCTAAATTGACCAGTCTTGTTTTATACACCAGGTTTTCCTATGTAAACTTAGAGATAATTAATTAAATAATAATTTATTTAAGAATGACGATGATTTATTTATCTCAATAAGATAATTTTTAATTTTGGATAAGTGGCATCTCTTATGAAATGAGTAGATCAAAGAGAGAAGAATAAAACACATTGATATCATCAGGAAGCTTGTTCAGGTGAAGAGTATGAAAATGATAAATATAGATTGTCCCATGTATACTTTGTGTGGAATAAATGATAATGAAGGAAGTGTCATCACATATAACGTTTATTCCATAAATTTATTTTAAAATTACTATGGCATCTTGTGCATAGTTTGGGGAAAAAAAGTTGTATCACGTGATTGTGAAAAAAATAATGGTTACTCATTCTATGATTTTGATTCATTTAGAATATTATGAAGGAATACAGTGAGATGAATACATAAAATAGAAGATACATGTATTATTTGTAGACCATTCATGATACATGTGATGATATGAATGCATGTACAAAGTAAAGTGTAAAAGAGAGTGAGAAAGTGTATGTGCGGTGAATTTTTTGAGATTTGATTAAAATGTAAGATTACACTTACACCCCCATGGGTCTGCGTTAAGTAAGACAAAAGGTACTCACATATAAGGATGCACTATAAATATAGTGTTTTGGATGTTATCATTGTGTACTTATATAAATAAGGTAAAAAGAATATATAGAGTTATGTATTTTTTATTTCACAAAGAAGAGACCAAAATAGTGTAGAGAATTACATGAATTAAATATTTGTATGTGATGATGAGAACTACATTTATGAAGAAAAAATGATATTGATGTGTGAAATAATTGAGTTGATCTGAAGTAATATTATACAATAAATAATGTAATAAACAACTTGCAGTGTGTAGATAAATATATAGTTGTTCATTCCGACATTATAGTGCGTTGAAGTGGAAGTAATATCTTCTACAATTCATAAGAGTCTACTTATCTGAATTTCATCCAGTGTTGTGGATTATATTAAGTGGTATTCAAAGTATTTTAGTTGAAGTTAGAATGTGCAGAATAAGTTTATCTCAGTGGATCATAGAGGAAGATTGATTTTTGTTACAGTGGAAGCATGCTGATTTTGTGATATTTCTCAATGTTTTATTGTTATGTTTGTGAATACTATAAGGATTATAGTATAAAGAATAGTAGTGGGATACCTGTATAATTTGGGAATAGGTTCATACCTACCCACCATTATTTTAGGGTGATACCTAACCAACCCTCTTGTAATTTCTGATTGATTTCTTGTGTAGAATATGTGTCTTGGATCATCCTTTACATACAAAGGACATAGTCACCCACGTTGGTGGTGAACCTTGTAAAAATACTTTGTGTAGTGCTTCAATTTATTTATTTTTCTTGATTTTGGTATATTTATGCTTGAAAATAGGTAAGATTAATTCACTCTAACAAGTACATTGGGTTGAATTATAAAAGATGTAAAAGTTAATAAAAGAAAATCAGTAAAACTTGTTTACACTGATTCAACCCCCGCTCAGTGTACCCTTTTGATGCACCAAGCACTTCAATTTGTATCATAAGAATGTTTAAACCTATTATTTGATCTATCATACTATCCCAGTTGTTTCTATCAGGAATATATGAAGTGAATATATGAATTTGAAGAAGTAAAAGAGTTGTATTAGATGGAAAGTTCATTTCCTACCTCTATCATTTCCAAAATGGGGGTTTCTAAAAAATCCTTTAAAAAAACATAAATAAAGTGTCAAGGAAGCAAATAAATAATTTAAAGAAGAAAGATGGTTTGTAACAAAATGAATGTAGTCAGAGAGGTAGTCTATATGCTTTATTTGTTAAATCGATTCATAAAGACCCTTTTGATGAATCTAGTTCAAGTAGTGATAAAGTAGAATTTGTTGAATCACTAATTATTCTTATTCCTAAATCAAGGATTATTTTAAGAATTATCCTACCAAGATAGTCAATTATATAGTTTATTTTATCAAGGGACTATATGATGAAAAATCACAGCTTGAAAAGGAATCTTGGGATTTGGAGAAAACGGTTCATTTTTTTTGAAATATCTACACTTCTCACATGAATTATTTAATACAAAGAAGAAACTATACCACTTTACTGTAAAAATCTATTCTATGTTGAAGAATAATTTCAAAGAAATGTTTTTGATAAAGAAGTAACTGTGAAGGTCATTACTGAGATGATTCATACACTTGAAGAATCTCATAAATCTACCATGAGTATTAAGGACTCTTAGTTAGAAATAAAACAAAAGGATAAAACATTCATCCTAGATAAATAATCATAAGAACATTATATATTTAATTATAATGAAATATTCACTTTGGTTGAAGTTGAATTAAAAGGACTGTCTGTGAGAAATATGTAGCAGAGAAATTTTATAAATAAGTGATCCGAGCATTGAAGAAACTAAAAAAAAAATCTATAAAATTTAATGAATCTTAATATGTGGTTAATAAAATGATAATTGAATATTATAATAATTATTTATAGTAGGAAATCCAAATGCATGATGATCATGTTCAGAAAACGAAGAGTCATTGGGAAGAAAATTTGAATGTTTTTTAGGATGAGAAATATTTTCTCAATATGAAGTTTACTGAAATGGAAGAAAATTTGAAAATTCTGAAGGAAACACAATTAAATAAATCTCATAAATAATATCAATATATATTTAAATCACTTTAAGAGTAGAAAAACTCTCCAAATATGAAATATATTTAGTTGGATGTAATGTTCAAAAATATGGAGAACCCCCAAGATGAATCCTCACAAAATCCTAATCCTAGAAAGGAAACTAAGAGTAATTATGAAAATATTATTACTTAGAAAAAGACTCATTAATGTATTAATAAGTGGTTGATATTATCTAAAGATTGATATATTGAATTTTCATTAAAATAAGTAACCATTTTTCTAGAAGTTTTTGTTTTTATTAATATTGTTTCATCTATAAGTGCATGTTCCAAAAACAATTATTGTCAAACATGGGTGAAGAAGACAAATGATAAATCAACCACATCATCAATTATGAATATGAAGAAGAGTGGGAATTATTGTTCCCTATAAAGAGATCAAATAAAAAATCATATTATTCAAAAGCAACAAGATGTAAAAACTATGCATGTTATATCACAAAAGAAGAAATAAATATTTGTTGGCTATTGTTGGTTCTGTTGAAAATTTGGGCATTAGGCCATTGGTTGTTGGCATAATATAAAAATTCATGATAATTACAGAATCATAATAATAAGAGGGAGTAGATTTTATGTGAATAGAAATCATACAGAGTTGAATAATAATTCATAGATTAAGAAGAATGTGTCTATAAATAATAGATTTGAGTGTGTTGAATACTTATGTGATAATTTAAATAGATGTTGTCATAGTTATGATGAGTTCTATTATGAACCAACTATGCATTATGCATATGGTGATAAGAATATAAGACCACAAAAAATGCAAATGAAAAGAAAAAAGCATAAAAGTCTTCCTTGAGGTATAAATAGAATAAGAATGTTAAGAAACATTTGAAGTAAAATGCCCATAAGAAGAATGATGATATAAATGTCACTCTAATAAAAATATGCTACTATTGTGGAATAAGATAAAATACAATGGATATTTTCATATATTTAATAAAAACCAATTCTAGCGGCAACAATATAAATAATAAAATGAATTTAAAATCATAAAAAAATAACATGATTAATTTGGTGCATGAAAATCAAAATTAAAAATATGAATTTCCTAAGAGGTTGTCTAAGAAGGATAAACCTATGATTAATGGAGATTTGTGTAGAAGGTTTAGAATATCTGGGAATGTTGTTGATAAATTCATGACATGGTTTCTTGAAGAAATATAACTCGTGAAGAAAAAATGAAAATAACCAGTGGCTTATTATGTTAAAAATGCTACTGTGAATAATGAATCGATACAGAAGAAGAAGTATGAGAATTTAAGAAAAGAATTCTTATTCACATGGACAGAGCAACTAGATTTTGATAAAAATTTGTAACAATAATATAAGAATGAAATTTCACTACTTGAAAATGTGAATAAACATATTCCTTCTAAGAAAAAAAGATGATGAAATTTTAAATTCCCTGCTGCCCTTAAATGAATTTTTTTTTTAAATTCAAAGATGGATAAAGCATTATTAGTATTCATAAATTTTTAGTAATATTTAAAGGAGTTTCTTTGTTGATATATAAATCTCATCCCTACTATTATAACTTAAAACCATTGAAGAACCACCTTATTCCCATGTATATTTTATGTTTGTTTCTTTTTTTATAGAATTGATTGTGAGGAATATACTCAGGGGGAGTCCTGAATATATGATTACTACGAAAATATTATAAATTATTAATAATGTTATCTATCATGGGAGTTATTTATTTCAATTATTGTTAAAATTATCATTGGAATTCATTCTTGAAGAAATCCAATCGTGATGAAGAAGGTGGATAAAGCTCATCCCTCTAGGGGTAGAAAATATGGAAAACTTTTAGAGTTGAATATATCAACTGGTATCAAATGAATATTTGATGTTCTGGTAAAGGATTGATCTGATTATTTAAAATTATATAAATTGAATATTTTTGTTAAAGAGGTATTATCTCATATATCAATATGAATGATAATTATAAATTAGAAATGGGAGAAACTGATAATTTGATAAAAAATTAAAATAGATTGATAGGGGGGGAGTATATTCCAAAAATTTATGCTTTTAATTTGTTTTTCAAGATGAATAAAGGAGATTTGTTGAATATATTTTAAACAACATCGGAAAAAAGGTTCCAATATTAGCATTATATTAGGAAAAAATTATTGACATACTTGATGTGTAAATTGATCAGTCTTGTTTTATACACTTGGTTTTCCAATGTAGACTTAGAGATGATTAATTAACGAATTATTTCTTTAAGAAAGGTGATGATTTATTTCTATCAAGAAGAAACTTTTGAATTTTTGATACGTAGAATCTCTTATGAAATGAAGAGATCAAAGAGAGAAGAATAAAACACATTGATATCATCGTGAAGCTTGTTCATGTGAAGAGTGTGAAAAGGATAAATATATATTGTCCCATGTATAATTTTATGTGTTGAATAAATGAAAATAAAGGCAGTGACATCACATATACTATTTATGCCATAAATTTATTTTAAAATTATAGTGGCATCATGCGTGTAGTTTGAAGGAAACAAAAGTTGTATCATGTGATTGCGAAAATAAAATACAGGGCACTCCTTCTAGGTTTTTTATGATTGAAGAATATAATGAAGGAATACAGTGAGATACATGCATAAAATAGAATATACATGTATTATTTTTATACCATTCATGATACATGTGATGATATGCAAGATTCTACATGGTAAAGTGTGAAATAAAGTGAGAAAGTTAGTGTGTGGTTAATTTTTTGAGATTTGATTAAAAATTAAGATTACACTTACACCCACATGGGTCTGTGCTAAGTTAGACCAAAGGTACTCACATTAAAGGATACACTATATATATACTGTGTTAGATGTTATCCTCGTGTACTTACATAAATAAGATAAAAAGAATACATAGAGTTATAGATTTGTTATTGCACAAAGAAGATACCAAAATAGTGTAGAGAATTACATGAATTAAATATTTGTATGTGATGATGAGAACTAGATGTATGAAGAAAAAATGATATTGATGTGTGAAATAATTATGTTAAGCTGAAGTAATATTCTATAGTAAAGAAAGTAATAAAAAACTTCCAGTGTGTAAATAAATATATAGTTGTTCATTCCGACATTACAATGATCTTTCTCAATGTGTTAATGTTTTTTTGTGAACACTATAGGGATTCAAGTATAAAGAACACTAATGGGATGCCATTATAATTTGGGAATAAGTTCATACCCACCCAATATTATTTTAGGGTGATACCTGACCAACCCACTTGTAATTTTTGATTGATTTCTAGTGTATAAAATGTGTCTTGGATTATCCTAAACGTAAAAAGGATATAGTCACCCACGTTGGGGGTGAACTTTTAAAAAATACTACGTGAAGTGATTAAATTGATTTTTTTCTTAATTTTGGTATAATTATACTTGTAAATAGGGAATATTCATTCACTCTAACAAGTACATTGGGTTGAATTAGAAAATATGTAAAATTGAATAAAATAAAATCAGTAAAACTTGTTTACATGGACTCACCCCCACTCAGTATACCCTTTTGATGCACTAGGCACTTCAATTGGTATCATTGGACTATTTTCCCCTATTATTTGATCTACCTTACTATCCTAATTATTTGTATCTGGCTTATATGAAGTGAAGATTTGAATTTGAAGAAGTAAAAGAGTTGTATTATATGGAAAGTTCATTTCCTATCTCTATCAGTTCCAAAAATGGGGAATCTAAAAAATCCTTTAACAAAAAGATGAAGAAAGTGTCAAGAAAGAAGATAAAGAATTTGAAGAACAAAGATGTTTTATAACAAAATGAATGTAGTCAGAGAGGTAGTCTATATGTTGTATCTGTTAAATCAGTTCATAAAGATCCTTTTGATGAATCTAGTTCAAGTAGTGATGAAGTAGAATTTATTGAATCACTAATTTTTTAAGAAATCAAGGATTATTTTAAGAATTATCCTACCAAGACAACCACTTACACATTTTATTTTATTAAGGGACTATATGATGAAAAATCACAGCTTGAAAAGGAATTTGGGGATTTGGAGAAAACCGTGGAATCTTTTGAAATATGTACACTTCTCACATGAATTATTGAATACAAATAATAAACTATATCACTTTATAATTAATATTTCTCCTATGTTGAAGAATAATTTCAAAGAAATGTTTGTGATAAAGAAGTAACTGGGAAGGTCGTTACTAAGATGATTCATACACTTGAATAATCTCATAAATCTACCATTAGTATTAAGGAATCTTAGTTAGAAATAAAAGAGATGGATAAAACATTCATCCTTGATAAATAATCATGAGAACATTCTATATTTCATTATAATGAAATATTCACTTTGGTTGAAGTTGAATTACAAAGGACTATCTCTGAGGAATATGTGATGAAGAAATTTTATAAAGAAGTGATCCACGCATTCAAGAAACTACACAAAAACTCTATAAATTTTAAATAATCTCATCTTGAGGTTAATAAAATAATAATTAAAGATTCGAATACTTCTCTATAGAAGGAAATCCAAATTCATGATGATCAAGTTCAGAAAACTAAGAGTCAATGCGAAGAATAGTTGAATTCATTTGAGGATGAGAATTGTTTTCTCAATATGAAGTGTATTGAAATGAAAGAAAATTTGAATATTCTGAAGGAAAAAAATTAAGGACTTCTGATAATGAATATCAGTATACTGTGAAATCAATTTAAGAGTAGAAAAGCCCTCTAAATATGAAATATATTTGGTTGGATGTAATGTTCAAAAATATGGAGAACTCCCAAGATGAATCTTCACAAAATCTTAATCCTAGAAATATAGTTAAGAGTAATTATAAAAATATTGTCCCATGTATACATTTATGTATGGAATCAATGACAATAAAGGTAGTTACATCACATATACTGTTTATGCCATAAATTTATTTTAAAATTACAATGGCATCGTTCGTGTAGTTTGAAGTAAAAATAAGTTGTATCACAAGATTGTGAAAATAAAATGGAGGGCACTCATTCTTTGATTTTTATGCTTGAATAATATAATGAAGGAATACAATGATATGCATGCATAAAATAGAAGATACATTTATTATTTGTTGACCATACATGATACATGTGATGATATGTATGCATGTACAAGGTAAAGTGTGAAAGAAAGTGAGAAAGTGTGTGTGTGGTGAATTATTTGAGATTTTATTAAAAAGTAAGATTACACTTACACCCCCATGGGTCTGCACTAAGTTACACCAAAGGTGCTCACATATAAGGATGCACTATATATATAGTGTGTTGGATGTTATCATTGTGTACTTACATAAATAAGATAAAAAGAATACATAGAGTAATGGATTTGTTATTGCACAAATAAGAGACCAAAATAGTGTAGATAATTACATGAATTAAATATTTGTATGTGATGATGAGAACTACATGTATGAATAAAAAATGATATTGATGTGTGAAATAATTTATTTGAGATGAAGTTATATTATTCAATAAATAAATTAACAAATAACTTGTAGTGTGTAGATAAATATATAGTTGTTCATTCTGATATTACAGTGAGTTGAAGTGGAAGTAATATCTTCTACAATTCAAAAGAGTATAATTATCTGAATTTCATTCAGTGTTATTGATTATATTCAGTGGTATTCATTGTATTTTAGTTTAAGTGAGAATTTTCAGAATCAGTTTATCTCAGTGGATCATGGAAGAAGATTGATTTTGTGTTGTAGTGGAAGCATGAAGATTTGGTTATCTTTCTCAATGTGTTAGTGTTTTGTTTGTGAACACTGTAGGGATTATAGTATAAAGAATACTAGTGGGATACTAGTATAATTTGGGAATAGGTTCATACCAACCTACCATTTTCTTAGGGTGATACCTGACCAACCCGTTTGTAATTTTTTATTGATTTCTATTGTAGAATTTGTGTCTTGAATCATCCTAAACATAGAAAGGACATAGTCACCCACGTTGGGGATGAACCTTGTAAAAATACTATGTGTAGTGCATCAATTTATATTTTTTCTTGATTTTGGTATAATTATTTTTGTTATTAGAGAAGATTCATTCACTCTAACAAGTAAATTGGGTTGAATTAGAAAAGATGTAAAAGTGAATAAAAGAAAATCAGTAAAAATTGTTTACCCTGATTCACCCCCTTCTCAGTGTACCCTTTTGGTGTAATAGGCACTTCAATTGGTATCATAGGAATGTTTAAACCTATTATTTGATCTAACTTACTATCCCAGTTGTTTATATCAGGCATATATAAAGTGAATATTTTAATTTTAAGAATTAAAATAGTTGCATTAGATGTGGAGTTCATTTTCTATCTCTATTAGTTCCAAAAAAGGGGTTTCTAAAAAAACCATTAACAAAAAGCTGAAGAAAGTGGAAAGAAAGAAGATAAAGAATTTGAAGAAGAAAGATGGTTTATAACAAATTGAATGTAGTCAGATAGGTAGTCTATATGTTGTATCTGTTAAATCATTTTATAAAGATCCTTTTGATGAATCTGGTTCAAGTAGTGATGAAGTAGAATTTATTGAACCATGAATTATTTTTTATTCAGAAATCAAGGATTATTTTAAGAATTACCCTACCAAGATAGTCACTTATATATTTTGTTTCATCAAGGGACTATATAATGAAAAATCACTGCTTGAAAAGGAAGCTGGGGATTTGGAGAAAACTGTGGATTTTTTTTGAAATATGTACACTTCTCACATGAATTATTGAATACAAAGATGAAATTGTATCACTTTACGATAAACATTTCTTTTATGTTGAATACATTTTTAACAACAGATGAAAGAAGGTTTAAATGTAAGAAATATATTAGGAAAACATTATTGACATACTTAATGTCTAAATTGATCTGTCTTGTTTTATACACTAGGTTTCCCAATGTAGACTTAGAGATGCTTAATTAACGAATCATTTCTTTAAGAAAGATGATGATTTATTTCTCTCAGGAAGATAATTTTGAATTTTGGATAAGTGATATCTCTTATGAAATGAGGAGATCAAAGAGAGAGGAATTAAAGTTCAATTGTGACATAATGAGATGAGTTGAATTATTTCCCATACTTATATCTTTAGTTTTATTTTCAAGTAATGGGGGGACATTGAATTTGGAAGTGAAATGGGTATTGACAACAAATCCAAAGGGGGATATTGAAGAACCCAAATCGATTAAAGTAATGTTTGTGTTGTAATTGTTTTCAATATAATTTTATTTGACAAAAATTTAATGTTACGGTGATTGTAGTATGATGGTTTTATCATTGAATCACTCTTGAGAATTATTAAGTGTTCATTGTTGTTTTGATTTAAAGAGTTTCTTTAGATAATAAAAATTTAAGTGTGATGATTTTAGATATGATCAGTACATCAAAATACATGTTTCATTAGTTATTTAAATTGATGCAATGTTTACATCATTAAAGTAATTAGATATTTTGAATTTATGATTGAATTACCAGTAGATGGAAGGTTTGTGCTCTGGTTTTGAGAATTTTGGATTTGGTATATATAGATAATGTGTATGGAGAGGTTATAAATTTGGCTTAGCTTGTTATATTTTAAAGATAACTTTTTATGTTGGTCTTCAATTAAAAAATATGGTGCTAACCATCCAGCTAAGGGATTCAGGTTCACCACTACTTAGGTGAGAAATATAATTAACATCAACTTGAGCTAGCTAGCATGGCTAAGCCAAGGGGATGTATAAAATTACATTAAAGTGAAAGGGAGGAGTGTAAAGAAACCGTGTGTAGTGCAACAGTAGCAGAGTCAGGCACTAACATGGGTATTTCGATCTAGTGGAGTGTCTATAGGACCGGTAACCAATTATGACCACTCAATCCTATGCTTTGAAATATGAGGGAGTATAGAACCAGCTTATATTTCGATGTGGGATGCAAAATAATGTGTACTTTCCATAAACTATTAAAAATTTGGATAGAATCAACACTGTCAATTCATTCAACCAGGGCTATCTGATTTAATCTGATCATAGAGCTCATCATAAACCTTGGCCTTTCCTGAGTATCCTGCATGTGTTGAAGCTTCATTGTAATATCATCAAAAGAACTAGTCAAGGCTTCTGTGCTTTGTTTGAAAATTCAAAATATCCAAACATGGTCGAAATCACATGGAACCTTGTTTTCATGAAAATGTGAAGATCAAATCGATGAAATATATAGGTGAATAAAAAATGGTATATGATGATGGTGGTTTCTTATGACAGACATGTTGTTTGAGATATAAAATGTATATATAAGAAGGAGAAACATGTGGACTCCTATGATTTCTAGAGTAATGATTCAATGGTATGCTATATATAAATACCTCATCCAAACTCATTTTCGATTGTGAGTTTATATCACTTATGATAGAATCTTGAGAGATAAATAGAGAAAGTGAATCAATCTGTATTTTCAAAGAAAGTTTCCATGTTGCCGATCTATACTTGTTGTGACCTATACTTTCACATTATGATTCCACAAGATAGTTAAGAGGTTTAACTATGTTACACATTGAGATATAAGAACCTACGTATAGATTCCTATAAAAAAGAAGAGTTTCCATGAACCAGTGTTAAATCCACAATGTTGTTAAATGAAAAATATTATTGGCAACAGATATTCGGTTACACGAATTTTAGTTGTGCAAAACTATGTGATATCATCACGAAGCATGTTCATGTGAATAGTACACCAAGGATAAAGTTGAACTATCTTATTTACACTATTATATGAAGAATAAATAAGAATAATTGAAATGAAATCACATATATTTTTTTTCCAATACATGCATTCTAAAGTTACAATGGTATTACATGTATAGTTTGATGGAAGAACAATGTGGTATCACATGATTGTTCAAAGAAAACAGAGGGTACTCATGCTGTGTTTTGTATGAATGAAGGTTATAAAAAAAGCTATAAATTTATATGCAAGCATAAAAAATAATATACATGCATTCTTGGTAGACTATTCATGAAACATGTGATTATATGAATTTATGGACTAGGTAATGTGTGAAAGAAAGTGAGACAATGTGTGTGTGTGTTCGTGGTTACTTTGGGAGATTTACTAAAAAGGGAAGATTAAACTTACACCCATTTGGGTTTGTGCTAAGGCAGACCAAAGGTACTCACATAGAACACCACACTAGATATACAGTGTTTGTTAGGACCAAAAGGAGACTATATACCCTGAGAGGGGGGGTGAATCAGGGTATGTATATTCTTTGTTTCTAGATTCTTCCTACCCCACTAGATCTTGACCTCATTATTACAAGGGTCACTTTGTTTTCTCTTGTGTATTAATCATGACCACTTCTTCTCTTCTTTATTTGATGATTATGCTTTTTATGCAATGTAGGGAAGAAACCAGGCAGACACAGAGATTTTTACTTGGTTCACCCCCACTGGGCTACGTCCAAGGAGTATACAATGACGATGTGTCGTTGTACCAAATCCACTAAACCTCACTTCCAATAATGTTCAGGCTAGATCACTTCTATGACCAGGCTCACTACCTTTACAATGTTTAGGGTTAGCTCACTGCTTCCCAAGGGTCACTCCATATTCCACTCTCTTTGTCTCACTGCCGGTAGAAAGGATAACCTTCTTCCTATTCCTTTTCTCACTACTCTGGAAGGGATCCACTCACAGTTTATAGACCTGTAGGTCTCTTCATTTGCATGAATAAATTCATCCTCAACTGTTGATAGATGCTCTGTTGAAGTTCAATGTTCATCCACTGATGAATACCCCTTTGCCTCTTAAACAACGGGAAAACTACCTTTGGAAAGTACCTTCGCAAAGAACCCTACTTCGTGAGGCTCCCAATTTCGCGAAGCTCAAAAAAGCCTTCATGAAGCTCCTTCCTTTTCGGGAAGCTCACAATTTTGCAGAGCTCGGACCATCACAAATCTCAAGACTTCATAGTGCTTAGGCTGTCACGGAGCTCAAGTCATCACAAAGTGACTTCCCTCACAAAGCTCACTTAGCCAACACGGAGCACACGACTTTCGCGGAGCTAGAATAGCCGCCGTGAAGCTCTTCTTTCACAAAGCACACTGCCTTTGTGAACTTCCTTCGCAAACTGAGAGCAAAGTATTTTCTCTAAAAATTCTCTCTACTTATCTCGAGGGGGTCGACCTCTACTTATAGGAAAATCCACCGACCCTTGACCCTTTCGTGTGAAGTCAGCGCCACGTCATTGCCTATTGCAAAGCTCCGAAGTTTCCACCGGAATTTTGTCAAAATTGCAAAGCACCATAGAAATTTTCCGATTTCGAAGCTCGTTGTAATCGCAGAGCATCACCATCAACATTACTTCGCGACGTCTCCGCAAAGCTCCCTCGCAAATCCCTTTACTGCCGCGATGCGCTTCAACTCTGCCGTTCGCAAAGCTTTGATGTAATCACAAAGAATCACCACCATCATTCTTCTGGTCTTGGCGAAATCCAAACTCTGAATCCTCTCTTTGCGACATTCATGCCATTTCCATATTTAATTATGATCTTCATGGAAATCCTATTTTCGGGATGCTCACCAAACTCCAAATTTTGGACCCCAAAAATTTGGCAAACACTAGGAAACGACGCCACCTTGTACTGCTCTTTTTTACCACCTCCAGATCATCCATTCCTTTGTCATCGTTCTTTGTCAACATGTATTTTCAAAAAATTCTCGGGAACTCGAAAATTCTCCATGGAACCCTAATTTGTCAACAAATACAATCAACCCAAAAATATTGCAATGTTACATTGAGGGATTTTTTCCCAATAGTGTGTGTACATGGTAACATTTTGAACTTTCATAAAAAAGATAAAAAAGAATACATAGAGTTATAAATTTATTATTGCGGAAAGAAGGCACCAAAATAGTGTGGAGAATTACATGCATTAAATGCATGCATATGATGATGATAAATACATTCATGAAGAAAAAATGATGGTTATGTGTGAAATAATTGAGTTAATATGAAGTAATATTCTTCATTAATGTGAGGAAGAACCAACTTGCAGTGTGTAGATAAATATATAGTTGTTTATTCTGATATTGTAGTGAGCTCATGTGGAAGTAATATCTTCTAAAATTGATAAGTGTATACTAATATGAATTTCATAAAATAATTTAGATTATATTTAGTGGTAGTAATAGAATTTTAGTTGATGTGAGAAAGTGAAGAATTAGTTTATATTAGTGGATCATAGAGTTAGAGTAGTTTTTTGTTGCAATGGAAGCTTTAAGATTGTGTGATATTTATCAATGTATTATTGTTGAATTTTTGAAAACTAACATGATTATAGTATAAATAACATTGGTGAAATACTAGTATAATTTGAGAAAAGGTTCATCCTTACCCACCATGGTTTCAGGGAGATACCTCTCCAACCCACTTGTAATTTTTGATTGATTTATAGTGGAGAATTCATGTCTTAGATCATTACAAACATAACATGGTCGTAGTCACCCACCTCAGGGGAGAATCTTGTAAAACTTCTATGTGAAGTTCTTCAATTTACTTTCTATATTTCATGGTGTACAATTTTTATTTTAAACATATAAGATCTATTCACTCTATCAAGTACAGAGGTTAGAAATATAAAATTGGTAAAAGTGAATTAAATAAAATCATTAAAACTTGTGTACACTGATTCACCCCTATCAATGTAACTACATGATCCAATTTTCATTTCACTTATGATATCGTATATCCTAAAACATTTCATATTTGGAAATATATATCATATTTTATAATATGGAATATGATAAATATCATTTATTCATTAAAACATGACTTTATGAATCAATTCTTACATGAAATTTCTTAGATACCACTAATTTATTTCTTAGGATCAAATAACACTTATTCATGTAGTGGAAGACGTAAGAAACCATATTCCAAGATCACCCATTATTTGAAACTAAAACCCTGAATAATATTAAATGTAGAACGTACCATTCACCAAAGACAACCAAGCCTTTTATCTTCAAACACATTCTTGGTGAATATCACTTAGATTTATTGAAATGAATCATTCCTCTTATTATATCACAGGGTGAAAAAATCACCCAATTATTGGGAAAGATCTTCATTTTTACTATGATTTTATAGTAACACTTGATGAAAATGTATAAAAGATAATAGGGTTTTATATAGGAAGAATATGTACCATACACTCATGATTGAATGCAATTTTAATAGACATGGCCTTATTGTATCGACCTTGAGGATACTTCCTAACACTTTATATATTTAGTTAATTTTTTTATAACATTTATGTAATTCTACAGTTAGAACCATTTGTAACCCCTCAGCTGAATATTCCTAAATTTAACATTTAAATGTATTCATTATTCTCCTAATGTTTCATCATATAAGACATAAATGATTAATTATATCTTAAATTAACGAATACCTAAACATCATTATTTAAAATTAATTTTCCTTTATCAATCATAGTATATTATTGATACATCATCACACTACAGTATGGCCATATCGTACACTATGATATGCAGAAGTTAGTGGTGCAATATCACTATATCACACATACTGATATTTCTTACCAAGGAATAAAATATTCCTTGGTTTTATATATCATACAATTTGAAATACCCCATATTATATAATATAATATAACTAAAATACAAGATATGTATATAATGATTTATTTAATATCACTATAACTAGGTATAATTATTTTATATAATTATTGAAACACAATAATATACCAAAAAATCAATAAATAATGTTGATATCACATTAATAAAAGTAAAAAATAAGAAGACTATGTGAATTACATACCTCAAACAGAAGTTCGAATAATCACATAATTAAAAGTATGAATTCGAGTGCTTAAACTTTCATAATATCACGAAGATCCTTTAACAACCCTATAATCTACCATACTCACATAAATACTCCACTATACCAATATATCAACCACTATCTATGATCCATTGGAAAGGAATATTAAGTGAAGGGATAAAGAAACAATAGAAAGAGTACTTTTAGATCACAAGGACTCAATATCACCAGAATAGGGACCCAAGGATCAACTAAATTCACCCAAAACTGATAAAGAAGATATTCAATACTTCCTAGAGTCACAAAAATGATGAGTGGTTAGAATGTGAGGAAATAGGTACCTAGATTTATATTTATATTTCAGTTGGACAAAATTGTGGAATGGTTCTCAAAACCATATAATTCTTTGGGTCAATTAACCTTGTCTAAAAACCCTAAAAACATCATTTTTAAACTTCCAAAATTATACTAACTATTTTTTCCTTCCAAGATACACATTTGAAAAAATCCGAAACATGGTATAGAAACCAAGATGTGGTTTCGTCAAATTCTATCTAGGCCATGAGATGAAATCATTATTGTTACTCATTAAACCTCATTTTTTCTCAAACATGATGATGCAAAAATGGCATGATTTCTTCCCTATTTCCAAAAACAACCCCATAAAATCATTCCTCAAACTCAAGATTAAAAAAATTGCCATTTTAAAAAAACTACATCCAAGTGGAGACAACCATGATATATTTTTCAGTCCCCATGTTATCTAGTAGCTCCTCTAATTCTCTCCCAATAACCATGATCTCCCCATTATGACGAGACTTCCAAACATGATGTGATTGTTTCTCTCAAAACCCAAATTTAAGATTAAATCCCAAAATTTATATTAAAAGTAACTCTTCCCTATGCTAATACCTCAAAGTTCACAAAGTAGAGGATAGTTAAATTTCAGGCCTCTATAGGATAAAATAGATTAAGGAAAAAATCTTGCGGGTTTATGTATATTAATATAAATGGATGTGTTTGATTCAAAAAATAATGATTATTTTATTTTTATATTCATTTCTATTTCATTTCAAATCCTTATAGTTTTTTGGGACAAATTGATTTATTTATTTTGATAAATATAGGAATAAGTTGATATTCATGTGATAAAAAATGTTCATAATAACGTTTTTAATTATCAATATTTTTTTAATAAATTAATTAAAAATATGGATCAACCTATGGGTAGGTACAATTATAACACAATCTGTCTTGGGTTCAATTTTTTTTATTTTATATTAAATATGAACCTTATTAAAAAAACAGTGAAATTTTGTGCGTGTCAAATGTATATATATAACATAAGGACTTTAGATGTTTTGGGCGATGTTTCATACATCCATGAACGAGGAAGAAAAAATCACCTACTTATAGATTTAATGTATCAAAATATCCAAAAATAACCTACCTTTATAATAAATCAACAATCTTATTTTTCTCTGTAATAAATTTTAAAATAACACTCTAAGATTTTCATACATTTCCTTTAATTTTCTAAGAAATATTTTCCTTAACCTATAAATATTTCTTTGCACCTTGTCACCACTCATAAAAATATAACAATTTATTATAAATATGAGTAAATGTATATAACTAATCAATAAATAATTCAATGTAGTGTTAGTAGTGATAATAATTAATAAATAATAAATTGCATGAAATAAATATAAAATAGATAATTTTGCCTTTTGATGAAATATAATAGAATTTTTATTATCTTTACCAGTAAATATTATGAATCCCTTTTTTCTCTGAATATAACAATATTAGTCACATTAAATAATCCACACCTTAACTCAAATTGATCATGTTGAGCGATCAAATCTCACTCCTCGAACCCTTGGACCTTCCTTCCCTATAACATATTCCTTAAAGGAACAAATATAATATAAATATATATTTTTAGTGCTAGAAAAGGTATTTCTTAGAGATAAAATATTGTTGATATTTCTAAATCTGTGGAAAAAATTAATTCCTCTCTCTAATTTTTAGTGCAAAGAAAGGCCCCTCTCCACTAATACATCCATTTTTTAGTGAAATAGAAACATTAAAAGAAAAAATACTAATAAAAATTGAATAAATAAAATGGTAAATATATTTTATTTTATAAAAATATTTTGTATATAAAAAGTATGGGTTGTAGTGAAAAAAATCATAAAAAAATTATTTATATAACAAAATAATTACTGCATCACATGATGAATGGAATTTTGGTGAATCATTAACCATAAGTTAAATTTTATCATACAAAATTAATATATCTATAATTGTAGAAAAAGTAATATATATTTAATAATAAAAAATATGTGTTTAATTAATAATACTTAACCATTTATTTTCTAATTACAATTAAGAAAATTCACTTTATGTCATTAGGATTAGATTTTGCATTCTAATGAAGTCTGTTTTATTCTTATAGGTCATTAATGAATTAAAAATTTCTTCCAATAGTTTCTGAAAAATCAAAGAGTTTTTTCTTAGTTTTGAGAAAGTGAAACTTATTTTTAAACAAAATATTACTTGTAAATTGACAACAAACACTTTAAATCATTATGACCACACCACACATTTGAATGATGTGAATTTCATTAATAAATTTAAAAAAACATTAAATATAATTTTTCTATAGTTACATGAAAAATAGATCTCTTGTTTATGGTTTTAATCATGTTAAACATGATTTTAACAAAAATAAATTTTAAATTAAAGACATGCATTTTCAGTCATTTCAATCACACTATAAGTAAGAATGAAATTTTGTATATTTTTTCTTATTATAAATAAATAAAGGATAATTTTCTTATAGTTTCTTGATATTATAATATAAATTTATTAGTTTTAAACATGAAATGTATGTTTTAATAGAAATACCATTTTTAAATTGAAATATGCACTTCCATTAAATTTTAACTCACCAAATATCAGAAAGTTATATGGTTTATTCCAAAAAGAAAAAAATAAACCAAATTTTTCCTGAGATATTTATAGTAACATATAATCATTTTCCTGGGTTTGAGCATGCGAAACATGTTTTTAACATAGATAACACTTAAAATAGAAAAATCAAGTTTATGTCATTCTGAGCACACCATAAGGATGAATGACACGAGTTTATTCCTATTGGTCCTAAATGAATAAAAAATTATTTTCCTTGAGGTTTATGAAAAAAAATCCATTCTCTTGGTTTTGAGCTTATGATTCATGCTTTAACTAAATCATCACTTATAAATTGAAAACATGTACTATCCATCATTCTGATCACATTGTGCATTAGAATGATGTATGGTTTATTTTTGTTGGTAAAAAATAAGTCAAAAATAATTATCATTAATATTATTGGAAATTATAACTAGTTTTTTTATTTTCGAGAATGTGACATAATTTTTTAACTAAAAGACATGTTTAAATTGAAAAAAATGTAATTTTTTTTGTTTTGATCACAATATGAGTTGGAGTGAAATTTTCTTCTTTATAAAATGTAATAAATGAATTGATGATTACTATCAAAGTGTTTCATGAAAATATGAGATTTAGTTCTAAATTTTAGTCACGTGACGTCCATTTTTAATTGAAATATAGATTTTATGTTGAAACCACATACTTTAAGTAATTCCAACAACATCTTACATAAAAATGATGTGTGGTTAATTATTATATGTCACAAATGAATTTAATGATAATTCTTATATTTTTTATAAATATTTAATATAACTTTATATATTTTTAGAATGTCAAAATTTTCTTAACTTTAGAAATTCTTAAAATTGAAAAATGTACTTTTGGTCATTTTAACTAGACAACATGTTAGCATGATGTGCAGTTTATTCCTACTTGTAACAAATGAATTGAAAATCACTTTCATAGATATTCATGAAAATAAAAGTGTCTTTTATATATTTTTTCAATGTGACATTTGTTTTTAACTAATTTTACACTATTAAATGTAAAAAAAACTCAATAAGTGGAATAAAAATACCACATAAAGATATTTTTGAACATTGAAACATAATAAAACCTACCCATTTATCCACACATTAGACTATTTCATCTTCTGAAAATGAATTATCTTTAGTATATATATACTATTAAAAATATATAAGTAATGAAATGGTTAATAAATATTTTTATTAGAATTGTATGCAACATACTGGTCTAAATACTTAGATATCAATCCCAAACTAATATTCCACAGAACTAAAGAATATTCTCAATCCCCCATAGAAACAGACAAGTGAAAAATGATATAACACATATACTATAAAATTGATTTATCATTAATAATTTATAAATAATAAATGACACTAAAAATGATTCAATTAACTCGTTTCATTCAACATTAAATCGAACATGGTATAATAACCACGTGATAAAGGGGACAATGCTAATATGATCAATACATAACTAGAGAACAACTCAATAAAATCATTTATATGAAACTTGAAATCATTAAATTCCACATCCTAAATAGTTTTATAAACCATCCTATGGTTCACAAAAAATGTATCATAATTTCGATCAAACTAATAAAACAACCATGTGAAAATGAAAATATATAGATAATAATGAATAATCCGATTCTTTCTTTTGGTATGGAATATTCTAATTTATGTCAATTTTCAATTTTAATGATTACTTATAGACTAGTGTGATTATCCTTAAATGTCATGGAGGTATTAGGGGTGTATAAGGCTTGTTCGGAGTTTGGAAACTAACTTTCAGAGAAAAATAGTTCAGTCTCATAGTTAAGAGTAACCATGCGACCCAAGCCTCAAAGTTTGATGAAACTGTGACAGTGCTAGACAACGGGTAGGAGGATCCCACATGGTTTGAAAAACCATGAGGATAGAGGATCACCCCTGTGTTGTCACATCGATAATTGTTTATAGAGGTATTAGACACTATTTCTAAACAGTTATGTTAACCGTGCACACTAACCACGTAAGGTGCCCCTTCTTATAGCAGATGGTGCATGGTTAGTTCATGGTTTGGCAAATCGTGCAGCCAAACCATACAACCTACTATTTTGAGGCACAATGAATATTTTTCTTAATTAATCTTATAACATAATTCTATTTCTCATTTATTCAACCAGTGTAAAAAATCTACATGGGAGCTCTCCTCTTGAATCCTAAACATGGAATCAGGAGATATCCTCTATCCGAGCTCAAAATCAAGATTCATCAGAAGTATCAGATCTATATTGGTAAGGTATTAATTCCTTTTATGCCGTTATTAAATCTTCTTGTAATTGGATATGCTACTTAGTTACAAGCTAATATTCCCTATTTTAAGGTTCTTCACCCGTTCTTTATTTTTCTACAGATCTGAGTTGAATTAGGATCTGATACCGAATGATAACTCCACTACATACCTAAGGTAGGTGGTCTCACGATTTTCCCTCAAATTCGCGATGTTGATATATATGTTTCTATTCCATGCACCTATTTTCTTAAGTGATTCCCTTGAAATATAATTAAATCCTTTTTTAAAATGGATAGGTAGGACCTATATAATTGATGAGACCCATTGATAATGATTAACGGTTAGGAACATTTAATTGGAACCATCCATTGGGTATGCTTTATAATCAAATGGACCACCATGGGTGCAAAATGCATTGTATTATCTTTGAGGGGTATCGTTTACCCCTTACCACGATATGTGAAATCGTTAATTGTAAATTATAATTTTAATTAATAAAATAATGATAATGGATGACCATGTCCCCATGATTTGACCATGTAATTTATTTTTTAAGCATGATATTATTATTACATTGAAATTCCCTTGTGATATAATTAAGAGGATAAGCCTTCTAATCATAGCCCATGCCTTGAGAAACATTTTGAGGTGAGGTTTAAATTTAAAATGATCATGGTGAGGAAATTTGAAATAATTAGATGAAATTTATTAAACGTTTATATATATACTCCATGGGTGACACATAGGTTCTTATATGAATTCCATGGACAAAATCATTTGGATACTTCCTTACTTACACTCGAGTGACACTTGGATTCCCTAGTGGATTTCCAATGACAAAATTAGTGGGTTGATTATATATATGCCTTAGTGATACTTAGACTCCTTATATGTACTAATAAGAACATACTTAGAGGTAATTTGATTATATATTCCATGGGTGACACATAGGCTCCTTTAGTGGACCACCAAGAATAGAATCAGTAAGCAATGATGTTATACAATACCAAAAGCGATACTTGGGGGTTCTTAAGGGGATCTTTATGGATGTGATTATAGGGTGTTTGGTTCATTATATCATTGGAGTGATACAAGGATTCCATATAAGGAATGACAAGGATTAGCTCACTTTATTAATTTAATTTAAAATGTAATGATTGATACGACACACCTTCTAATCCAAAGAACAAGCTTGTATTCAGTATTTTTATTACATTTGATTGATGTAAAAGTTATGAATCCTTGAGCACATATCTTTACAGGGTATGATGAGATATATTACATGTCTTCAGATTTACTTATTTAATGAAATATGATTATCAGTTGATACAATACTGTCTATTTATTCAGAGAGATTCCCGCTAATTTTGAATTAGGTAGTACAGGATGGGTGTCCATGCGAACACAAACCTTTAGGTTTTGTTTTCTTTCAGTAATTTCGTTACATATTCTATTACTTCCTATACACTATTATTATTATATATTCACTAAGTGGATGGAATTAGACACCATTGGTGGTGGCCTATTGGTATTTTATCTCATACCATACTCAGGATTCCTTTGGTACTTGAGAAGATTATTTGACTGTAGGTGTGGATAAGGGAAAGTGACTTGCTAAAAGTTTTTGATAGTTTCTTAGGAGAAGAGGAGAACATGAGTGAGTTATGGATCATGATACTCTCAAGGGATTTTGGATTTTTTCCTTTTTGTAACATTTTATATATGTATTGTACACTACCTTTATATACCTATTTTTGGCTGCTTTCTAGACATATGACATGGGCATAATTTTATATGAGGTTCTTATGAAAGTGTTTATATATATATATATATTTCGATGTTCTCTATTGTATGATTGATTTAATAATTCCATTATTGATTTGTATTACTGTTACCACTATGTTACAATATGATAAGAGGTCATGGTCTCCCCACATACACACCTTAGGAACTCACTACTAATCAACAACCTATGTAGTTTGGGGAGATGTGCTTGAGGCCATATAGCCAACTGGGCTTGGGGAACCTTTAAATTACATCTAGGTACATGACATTACAAATTGGTTAATTTTTTTTTCTATTTTATTATTTGGTGACAATAAATAGGGATATGATGGTATTGGAATTTGGTAATGAGCTATGCCTGGTGGTAGCTAACCCACATACAGGAAAAAGCCAAATTTCCTCAAATGTAAATTTTATTTCCTGAATTTTTGGCTATTATAGTTGATTTGATTCCATCATTGGGTGATGAAGTTGAATTGTAATGTTATTATTGATATGATTGTGGGCTCTATTTTATTCCAACCCAATGATATGAGGTTATTCCATATCATTCATCATTTTAAGAACTTATTACAAATCACATGACTTTCATTATGCCATTCTATATAGGACTCATTTACTATTTTCACAATGTTGTGATATGTTACATGATTGATATACCTACTGCTTGATATATTTTTTATGTATAGGAGAATGAGAATATATGATTGGTACATAGAAAGAATACTTTAAACTAAATAGTATTTTCTTGATTTGGATACAGTATACAGCTTATGCATCTAATTTTGGCAGGTTGAGTAATGGACCATGATTCGTAGGGACTAGAACCTATTATGATATATATTAGGAAGACATTGTATTTTGGTTCATGGGGAGTATGTGCCCCTATAAATCGGGAGTGACACACCATTTGGTTAAACCATTTTAAACGTAATGTGAAATGAATGTGAACTTAAGTTAAATGAAATGAAAACTAAAATTGTTTATAGTAGAGAAATTGACCCAGAACTGACCTTAGTAGTGGGTAGTATGCAGTATCTCTTACTGTTATATACAATCTGTGTATCACATGGACCTTACTCAGGGAGTAGACAGAGGTGTGTGTTCTTATAGAAAAAGTTTTATACCTATCCTATTTTAATATATATTTTTTTAGTGGTTATTGAATCTTGGTATGAGGTGTGAACTTGGAATTTGTGGAGGGATGCCAAAATGACATAGTCCAGTCATATGCTAGGAGGGTGGCAGTGACCATGCCTTAGAGGTGGTGGGACTTAGGATACTAGTAGATCCTATTGTAGTGCTAGCTGAGGCACCAATGATTATAACAGACATAGGTGATGAGGAAAAATTACATGAAGGATTTATGTGTTTCATGTATACCATTTAGGGAACACTATGACCTACTCTGACTATGGAAGAGTTGACAGCGCTCCTTAAACAGTCTATAGAGACTGAGAGTTCACACACTTAGAGTAGGGTGTGTTATCAGTTATAGATTATTCAAATAGTTTTACATGGCTCCAAAAATTTGAACCTATTATGATGAGTGAAGAGTTATCCAAATCCAGATAATTCGAGGATGGTATAAATTATGACCACTGATCTTAGTTGAATTCATTTCAGCAGACTACCGTTTCAAGAATTTTGAATCAGGTGGTCAATATATAGCATAACCTGAGAGAGGATGGGGGTGTGAGCTAAGGGGTTCAAAACCTATATCCAGTGATACAATGAATGGAAGTAGAAATAATCATCTGGATATTATATATAGTAACCTTAGTATCCATATAACATACTCAATTAACTAGGTGAAGTTTTACCAATGTGGTAGACCAAGCTATACGAGACCTTAGTGCACTAGAGACCCAGTCTAGTGCTGATGCTGTGGAAAGATGGGTAATATCTAGTGATTTTGCAGAATTATTCCTCCATTCTCTTGTGAAATAGGGTATACACTAACTCATCATGCATGAGAGGGGTGAAAAGATTATCTTTAGGTAGAGAGAGAGGGTGGAACCATATGATCAGGACGAGGTGGTGGTAATGGCCATGGTAGTCAGACCCCAGATTTGCAGTGACAATAGAGTGGATCTGCTCAGGGTAGCTAGGCTGTATTAGAGGGATGTGGATCTGTCCAGATATACACAGTGAAACCAATAGTTGAGGAGAAAATTTACATACCTTCTACTATGAGAGGTACTGTTCTAATAGCCTTTACTTTAGCATATTATCTTTTTGACATAAGTTCTTTTTATAACATTATATATTTTCCCATTTTGGAGAGCCTTGGGCTTTCAGTTCAGTGTTCTGATGGATTTATAATGCTTGACACTTCATTAAGGTTTAAGATGAAGGATGTATGTCAGTACAAGGAGTTCCCCCTTGAGATTTGTGGGTTTCACTTCATATGGGATCTATTTTCCCTTGAGATAACATATCTTAAAATACTTCTTAGGATGAAATGGTTGGTTCCATTTCACAATTTTTTTGATTTCTATTGCCGTAGGGTTACCTTCACATCCTTAGAGGGAAGATATTTTATTCATAATGGTGAATGAGATTCCCAAGTGAGCTAAGATGGACCCGAGAATTATGGGATGGGAAGGATGACATCCTAGATTACAAGTCAATATCTAGATAATCATGGAACACATCAAGAAGATTTTCCTCCAGTGGTTGATTATTTCAGTGACATTTTCCTAGACACCTTTTTTAGGATTAACTATTATGAGAGAGGTAGATTTATCTGTCAAGATAGTTCTAGGAGCTGCACAGGTATCCATTCCTCCTAATAGGGTGACAACTAATAAGATGAAGGAGCTCAAGATCCAGCTAGAGGATTTAGAGGAAAAGGGGTTTGATTGATCCAATACTTCTCCATATGGTCCATTGGCCCTTTTTTCATAAAAGGTGGATGATAATCTAAGTTTATGCATGGATTACCAGAAATTGAACCAGATAACAGTTAAGAATAGATTTCCACTACCATGTATATATGGACTTTTGATCAGTTTCAAGGAACTCGAGTGTTCTAAAATATTGATTTGAGATCTAGATATTGTCAGGTACTTGTTCAAACTGCATACATACCTCATACAACTTTTCATTGTAGGTATGATCTATATAAGTACCTGGTTATTCCGTTCAGTCTCAAAAACATGCCAAGAGGTTTTAATATATTGATGAATCAATTTTTCCATTTTTAATTTGATTAATTTTTTGGGGTGTTTGTGGATGATATCTTGGTGCATTCGCATAATCAACCCGACTATGGAAAACATCTTGAGATTATATTGGATACACTAAGATATCATTAGTTTCATACTAAGCTCATAAAGTTCCACTTATGGATGGATCATATTAACTTCTTAGGTCACATTATCTTAGATACAAGTGTATCAGTTGACCCAAAGAAGGTGAGAGATGTATTTTCTTGGGAGCATCCAAGAATTTATTTTAGATACATCATTTATTGGGGCTAGTTAGATATTAAATGCATTTCATACAGAACTTATCATGCTAGCAGTTCTGATCATGGGCTTGACTAAGAAGGGTGTGAAATTTTTATGGTTGGATTCATGTGATTCAACCTTTCTAGAGTTGAAATGGAGATTGAACTCAGTGCTGATACTGATTTTTCAAGATCTTGGAAGAAGCTAAAATGTGTATTATGATTCATCAAGTATTGGTATAAGATCAATTCTTATATAGGGGAATGATGTGCAGTGTATAAGTCTCGATAGTTGATTCCACATGAGAGGAATTATGTGACACATGATCTCGAATTAGCTGCAATTGTTGATGAATTGTGCTTTTGGAGGAACTATTTACTGGGAGATAGTTTTTTGGTGTAAACGTACCACAAAATCCTCAAATAAATCTTTACAAAGTGTGATCTGAATATGAGGAAATGAAGGTGGGTTGAGTACCTATAGTTTTTTTGACATTGAGATTAGCTATATTCCTGGTAAGGTAAATGAAGTGGCTAATGCACTGAGTAGGAGGACTTAGATATAGGTACTTCAGCAGGGCAGTAGTGAGAGGAAACTCATTGATTTGATCTCTAAGATACACTTAGAGGTGTAGGATAGTCTGGGAATAATTTTATATCATCCTTAGCTATGACATTTACCCTGGTAGATAGAGTGAGGATAAGGAAGCTATCAAATTCTGAGGGCCTTTTCCTATGGGAGAGTTTGGAAGGTGAGGGCCCACATTATGGTTGGATCATTGGCAGGGATAAGGTTCTAAATAGAAACAGTTGTGTATGGGTGTTTTCAGATATGTGTGAGGAGATGATGTGATACTTTCACACTTCAACTTGGGAAGTGAACCCGAGTGTCACCAATTTGTATTGGGATTTACATCACCAATACTAGTGGCTAGGTAAGAGAATAGATGTAGTTGGTTTTTTCATGTGGTGTTCCACATGTTAGTATGTGAAGTCGGAACACCGACGACCGTCCACATGTTTACAGCAGCTTCCCATTCCTGAGTATAAATGTGATGACATAGAAATGGATTCAAGATAGGTTTACCATGGTCGCCTCAAGGTAATGATGATGCTTGTTTTGTTTTTGATATGCTCATAAAGTATTATCTTTTACTGTCTATCAAGGATACCTTTTCATTATATGATCTTGGGAGTTTGTATATCTCTTGGATAGTATGACTTCATAGGGTCCCCCATAATATCATTTCAGATAGGGAAACTAGGTTTAAATCATGGTTTTGGAAAGGGTTGTAGAGGTAATTGGGTACACTGGTGATTCAGAACATGAAATAACATCCTCATAATGATGGACAATCAAAATACGGGATTTAGGTTCTTGAGTACATGCTACGACCACATGTCCATGATTTTGAGGGCTCTTAGGTGAGGCATATACCCCTAGTTGAGTTTTTCAACATGAATATATCTTAGTATACTATACATATAATGCCTTGTGAGGATTTATATAGTAGACCATTCCAATAACCCATATTCTAGTTAGAGGTAGGAGAGGATAGAATGCTTAGAACTCATCTCATTTAGGAGACTACAAAGATGATTTAGTTTATTAAGAAGAGAATGGATACTGGACAGTCTCGAAATAAATCTTATGTCAATCTCCCATGACGACCTCTAGAGTTTGAGGTTGGGGATAGAGTATTTTTACATGTTTCACTAAGTTTGGGGCACAAGAGGATCAGGATACAGGGTAAACATTCACCGTGATATGTCATTCCATTTATGGTTCAGGAGAGAGTCATTCTGGTGGCCTATTAGTTGTAGTTACCTCAGAGGAACCATGACATGAATTATTTATTCCATTTATCTCAACCATTACACTATCATTAAAACCTATCTCATGATTTTCATCTCAATGTGGTTGACTTATATGTAGATTCATCCTTTTAGGAGCATCCAATTCATATTGTAGATCATAACATGGAGGTTCACTGAGGACAGTCTGTTCCTCTAGTGTGGGTGATATGGTGGCATGAGTGTTTATAGAATGAGACCTAGTGAGGGTGGCTGATGTATGTGCCCAGTTAAAAGATTTATTCTTTGGAGATTCCTGACCACCCTTGATATGAAAATTTTGGGATGTATTTATTTAAGGAAGGGGTTTGTAAGAATCTGGTTCTTTCTTGAGGCATGTAATCTTTTTGACTTTACATCAATTTTCATTTTAAATTATTACTTAAGGCCTAGTGTGATTTTAATTTGAGGTCATGGAGGTATCAGGGGTGTATTGGGATTTTTTGGATCTTGGAACCCAACTTTTGTTGAAAACAAACTGGCACACATGGTTATTAGAAACAATGTTCTCCATGCCGCATGCTTAGTAGTAACCATGCATCCCAATCCACACAGTTTGATGAAACAATGTAGGGATGGAAATTGGGTTGTAGGAGACCACTCGATTTGAAAAATAGAATGGATGGAGGCGCATTACAGTGAAATAGCCTTTGATGTTTTTAAAAGAGGTATGAGGCATAATTTTCTCAAGATTAGAAAAACTATGTGCACTAACCATACAAGATTCCCACTTCTTACTGCATATGGTGCATAGTTGGCACATGATTAGGCCAAAACATGGGACCCAATATTTTGAGGCAAAATGACCATTTTACCCTTAATTTATTTTTTAGTCAAATTCTATTTCTCATTTATTCAATAGGTGTATAGAACCTATGTAAAAGATCTCCACATGAAAACTAAACTAGGAATTCAGAGATATTTGTCTGAGCTCGGAATCAAGATCTTTTTGAATCATCAGATCTTTCTCTGTAAGATATCCATTCCTTTTGTGTTGTAATTTTTTCTTCTTGGTATTAGATGCACTATTTAGGTGTAAGCTAATCTGCATTATTTCTAGGTTCTTTGTCTGTTCTTCATTGTTTCATCATTTTTATCCCTATCAGAGTCAAATCAGGAGTTGATACTGGATGACCACTCAACTAAGGACCTAAAATAGGTTATCTCGTTATTTTACCTCAAATTAAAGGTATATATATATATATGTGTGTGTGTGTGTGTGTTTTGTGACACATTCCCATTTTTCTAAGTGAAACCCTTGAAATGGAATTAAATCCATGTTTAAAATCAATAGGTATGACCTATGTTATTAATGAGACCCATAGATACAGATTAATGGTTATGAACCTTCAATTAGAACCACCCCTTGGGTGGGTTGTATAATAAAATAGAACACCATGGGTGGAAAATTAATTGTATTACCTTTAAGGTGTACTGTCTACCCCTTACCATAGGATGCTAAATGATTAATTGTAAATTGCAAATTGAATTGATTAAATAAAGGGAATGGATGACCATGTACCTAGTATTTGGCCATGTAATTGATTGTTTATGCATGATTTGATTATTACATTGAAATTCCCACATGAGATAATTAAGAGGCTAAGAATTCTAAGATTATCCAATGCCTTGAGCCACCTTCTAAGGTGAGGTTTAAATTGAAATGATCAAAGCGAAGAACTTTAAAATAAGTAAATGATATTGATTGAATGTTTATATATATTTATTGGGTGACACATGGGTTCTTATATGGATTATAGGGACAAAATCATTTAGATACTACCTTACTTATTCCCGAGGTACATTTTGACTCCCTTTTGGATTTATGGGGACGAAATCAAAGGGTTGATTCTATATATGACTGGGTGATAATTGGGCTACTTATAAGGTATTACAAGGATGGACTCAGAGGGAAACTAATTATATATTCCATCGGTGACACTTTGGCTCCCTTAGTGGACCGCCAAGGATTGACTCAGTACATGACGATGTTATACCACACCTAGAGAGATAGCTTGGTTCACATGAGGATTACCATGGATGGTATTATAGTGTGTTTGGTTCATGATATTCTTGGGGTTATACCTAGATTCCAAATAAATAATACTAAGGATGGGATCAGGTTCTTAATTGAATTTAAATTGGAATGATTGATACGATGCATATACCAAGACAGTGCACAACCTTGGATTTAGTCTTTGAATTATATTTGATTCATGGCCGATTTAGGCATCCTTGAATACATATATTTTTGGGGGATGCTGGGACACGTGATAGGTCTCTAGAATTACTTATTAAATGAAACTTGATTATAAGTTGATACTGGACTGGATATTTATTTAGAGATATTACAGCTAAGGCCAAAGAATGTAGTTAAGGACAAGTGTCCATGGGAACCCAGACCTTTAGGGGTTGTTTACTTTCAGGACTTCCATTATATATTCTATTACTACATGTATAATGTTATTATTATATATTCACTGATTGGATGGAATTAGACCTTCTTGGTGGTGGAAGAGTTGGATTTTATATCACACCCGACTCAAGCTGCCTTCGGTACATGAGAAGATTATATGACCATAGGTATGGATAAGGTAAAGAGCCTTGCTATAGGTTTTTGATTGTTGTTTTCATTTGAGGATCGTGAGACCAAGTTGAGGCTTGTGATACAATATGTAGATAATGGTTTTTATCATTTTTTTACCATTTAATATATGTATTGTACACTACTTTCTGTATACCTATTTTGGATTCTTTTTAGACACATGACATGATCATATTTGTATATGATATTCCTTCTAGAATTGTTTATATATATATATATATCTTTATATATATATATATTCTATTTTATGATTGATTTAATTCTTCGACTATTGATTTTTATTACTTCTAACACTGCTTTACAATATGACAAGAGTGAATAGTATCCACACAGAGACACTCTAGGACCTCGCTGTTAGTCGGCAACATCTGGCATTCGGGAAGATGCACTTGAGGCCATGAGACCAACTAGGATCGAGGTACCTTTCAGTGACATTATATTCTGGGATGTTATAACCAAGGTGTGTATGTAGGGTGTGAGATATTTTCTAGTAAGATACCACCATGAATCTTGTAATTCCTTTTATAATCCAAAATATAAATTCTAGTTTCAAATTTAATTTAGAAAACACTTTTTCTAATTTTTTCAATGGAAGATAAATAAAATTTTATTTCCTTTTTAAAACCATATTCATTTAATTTTATTATAATACAATCATCCTTGTAAATCAGAAATAGTATGAAAAAAATAATTAAGAAACCATAAATTCATATGGGCAAGTATCACATGATAAAAAGGTATTACATAAACCAAAATAATAAATAAAACACAACATGTAATAAGTTAAACCATAAAGAAATGCATAATATAGAGTAAACATTTCATGGGAATAATCCTTGAGCTTATGAAGGAAATATAAGTTCTTGATAAAGGACCACTTATAGGATTGTGATTTGATTCTGAAAGAATCAAACCTTAAATTACCTACATGTCCTTATCAGGTGATACCCATATCCAGAGAAAATGATAACTAGGGACCCCTTTTCAAAATGAAATCATAACTAGAGAATCACTCATGCTCAATTTCCTATGTAGTACCCAATTATCCCCTAAACATATAATCCAATCTCAATCATAAGGATCCCTATAAACTTCCCTTTTGTAAAATCTATTTTAGTATATCTAACATCACCACTTTCAACAATTATAACCACAAAAGGGAGAAAATAAATAAAATATCAAATAAGTAAAAACACGACCAATTATGGAAAAAATAATTTATAAACCACAAAAAATAAAAATCAATGATTGTTTATTTTATAAAATTCATATATTTAAGAACACTTAGAAATCTAATTGAATTGAAAATAGTGTCATGACCATTTCATCAAAAATATATTTTTCCAAAGTGTATAGATATTTAAATCCAACCATTTAAATCCTTTCAAATCTTCTCATAAATAGAAAAATTTATTAAAAACTATATTTATAAAATAAATTTGAATCTAAATGATCCCATAATGTATTTTATTAAACACATTGTTGGTATAAAACACAATTTTTGGAATGTACCACATATATTCTATTTTCAACCCACTTTGGCAAGATCAAAAATATAAGGGATGTTCAAAAAAATATAATCTCATTATTTTTTGTTATATATGATATATTTCAAAAAATAAATATTTTAGAAACCCAAATCATAAATATCATTCCAAATAAAAGGGGTGATATAGAGACACATATCTGTGTGATGATGAAAACCCAACACCATTATGTAGTAAACATAATTTATTAATCGAAAAAATATTTTCCACCTTTTAGAACCAAAATCTCCATGATAATGGGATTTTTTAATTTAAATAAAAAAATCCGTGTTAACATAAACCCTATGAGAATATAGATTTGAGAGGGATATGATTAAGGGAAGTGGAAAGTAAAAGAGGAAGAAAAATAGAAGAAAAAAAATTCTTAGATCCATGGAATGTCCTCTTTTAGTGAGAGAAAAAATGAGTTGAAGAGGAGGAAGATATTTATCTCTCCCTCTCCCCACCTGCACACTACCCCAAATTAGTGGGAATAGGGGAACTCTGATCTTTTATGTATTATCCAAAAAATAATAATTTTATTAAAAATGATAATATTTATCATACTAAATTATTTTATCATCTAAAATATCAATGTATTATGAAACAAACACATGAATAACCAAAAAACCACATTATCAATTTCATATAAATTATAAATTGATAATATCTATATCTGTATATATAGAAAGAATAAATAAATAAAATAGATTTGATTAGAATCCACACATGTATTTTCATGATATCATAAACTAAATATCCAATGAAATATTCATAAATTATGTAACTATAATAAATACCCAATAATTTTAGTATTATAATCTATATCCTAAATTTTAAAATTATATGGAATTTAGGACTCATAAAATAATTTTTTAGGTCAACATTCAAAGGATACATGGTTAGCTCACACAGTTCTGTATACTATGCATCTAACCATGTAGAGATACATTACTTGAGAATCTACCAAGCACAGTAACCATGAATTTTCTTTGAGTTTGTATGTATAATAATTCACTTTAATAATCATTGAATAAAATAAAAATTTTACTCTAAATTATTTAAATAATAACTTATAATTAAAATAATAGAAAATTTGGTGTGACAATTCTCCCTATTAGTATGATTTCTATCCCCAGAAATCCCTCTTTAGGTTTTTATTGAAATAATGTTCAAATTAATGAGAGTAATGATTATAAATTTCAAAACATTTATAAAAAAATAAGGATGAATTGTTTTCCATTTTATAATTTTTTTAATTAAAACACTACCCTATATGGGTTTTCCCCACCATATAAATAATCATATTAACCATCTATTAAATAAAATGGTTCCATATTACAAAACACCATAATTCATGTGGTTATTATATATCATAATAAAATACTATATATCAAAAAATCCACATAATGTATCCATCATTATACTACAATTTCTTATTATTATTAACTAAATGATAAAATTGAAACTCATTTCCCCTGAGAAACATGCATATTCCTTGATAAAACTCAATTTATTATAAGAAACACACTTATACACATTATTTAATTTAAAAAACATCAATAGTACATAAAAATATATGTTTAAATGAAAAAAACAGACCAAAATCAAAATCAAATGTTAGATTTCATTTCACTAAAATATCTACAAAATGTGCGAATTTGGGTTTTCCAACATAAAAATCATTTTTAGACATATTTAGAACCTATATTTACCAATAGAATAAAATTTACGAGGTTCCCTAAATATCAAATATCATAGATATTCTCACAATATTCTATTTTATAGCTCACATAGATCAAATGGACACCCAAATCAAAATTTATAGCTATTTGAAATTGAATTACTATTTTTCAACTTCCTTTAGAACATATTTCATATCTAATAACCCTAAATATGCTTTTGAGAAGGTATTAAAGTCAAAATAATGTAATTTATAATAGAAATAGTTAGTATGATTGGATTTGTAAATATGTGTATAACTGTGTAATTCTAGTACCTCCTAAAAAATCAATCATGGTTTGTATGCATGGTTAGTGATACCATGCCTAAAATCTATGCAATATGTTATATATTTCTATTGTGTGTTTATTTTTCCAAATTTCATGAAATTATATAATATTTGGTTCCAAATAATACTAATACATCCAAAAACCAAAAAATCCATCAATTATAAACCACCATTAGTTTTTAGAAACAAGTTTTAATGGGTTTGTCCAATTATATCACTAGATTCTGTATAAAATTTCAAAATCCTCAAAATTACAAAGGAAATTGAATAAATCAATATGTCACTTTCAAAATTTTCATAAATAAAGACCAACCACCACACAATATTCTTATTTAGGTATATTTATCAAGTTTCATACATAAATTAGAAGTATGGAATCCATATCTTAGTCAAAAAACCCATGCCCTTCAAATTTAAAAACATCAATTCCAAATAATCACATTCTAAAAAAATTTAACATCCAAACATGCCCCAAATCCAAAAAAACCATATATTCCGTGAAAATCAACATCAAAATAAAAATATCTTAATGAAAATTTAAACAATCACCAAACTATTTTCCATGATACCAAATATTTCATAAAAGAAGTTTCAAGTTAAAAATAATAAGATTTCAAATCTATAAAACCATAATAACATATTTTATGGAAAAATTACTCTCCTAAAAAAAACCATATACTAATAATGGTTCAAAAGTGATCATAAATTATCATAATATATAGAGAAACGTTACTTCAAAAACACTTTTTATGTTCCCTTTTATTTTAAGAATATTTATTTTTATAAGTTTTTATTATAAATTATGTTAATGCGTGATAGGGAAGGAATAATTGGTATCCATGTACCATGAAAAAGAGACTTTATCTTATGTTGGAAAAGGATATGAAATTTTATAATTCCTATGAAGACATGACATAATGATTTTTATCTAAACATCAGATGATTATAGAGTTGATATTCATGCCAAAGAAAAGTTTAAAATCTTGGAGAAGCATTATCTACAATAGTTAAATTTTAAGTGAAGAGTAAAAGCGTGAGTTAGCTATTGAACCTAAATTGGAAATATCGTAAAAGCTCTATTTAACAATTGTTAAACATGTGTAAAGTATTTCAGAGTGTTAAAAGCTACCATTTTGGTACTTGTTTTATATATTCTAGATGATGACTTATAATGGATGGAATGAAGTTGGAATTGAGAAGGCATATGAATTTATAGAAATAATTAATATTGAGTATTTATTTTGTTTCAAGTTTTTATAAAATTATTTATTGGGTTTATAATTATTTTAGTAATTCTCATAATTATTTAGAGATTTTTTGGGGTGATTTAAAGTGAATGGAAGAGTCTAGAGTTGTTATGACGAATATTAGACTTCATTTAAGGAAATATAGAATTCTTATGCTTGAGAAAAATATGATAATGGAAGATATCTCAAGGGGAAAGCGTGTAATACATTTTATTTTGAAATATATTTTGTGTAAAGGAGTTGAAAAAAGGAAAAGGGAATTATGCTATATCTATAAGATAAATTATCTATATCTAAGAGATGTTAGGTTATGTAATACATTTGAACTACAATGAAGAGATTCTAGAAACATGTAAGAAATTTATCTTATGCGTAAGTGAATTGAGTTACATGAGCTACCTACATAATATTTTGGTGTATTATATATAACATTTGAGAGGAAAAAGAAAAATGAATATGAACTATTATTTTCTAATAGAACATTTTAGTTTTATTGGCCACATAAGAGATTTTAGAAGGACATAAGAAATTTTGTCGAGTTGTAAGTGATTCAGTTTGGCATAAGACATTTTAGGTTTCCATATTTTGGAAAATTCTATCCCTAGAGGAAATTTTTTACTCAATTGATCCATGCCTAGGGGGAATTGTCCAATACATATGTGATTTTCCCAACATGTATGAAGTTTTCTCATATGAAATTTGTGACCTCCAACACTATTATGAGATAAAGGAAAATATCTTATGGGGCCTAAAAAATATTTGAATTAGTAAAAATTGAGATTTACAGAATTTCCAAATTTTGAATTGTATAAATTAAAATGATGCTAAAGATATTTTTTCCTGATCAAAACATCACAAAGCTTTGTAATTCCATGATCCAAGCCCAAGTAACAGTTATTCCAAGATATGATAAAGAAGATCAATATCTGGGATAGTATCTAAATATTTTAATGAGAAGAAAATAATTTATTGGATTTTAAATAGTATTGAATATTAATTCATGTCAATGCTCAAGACATATACCAATGATTAAGAATCATATAAATTATTTTTGGTTTAATTTGAGAATATGAGTTTGTGGTGAGTTACTTACTAAAATTATACAAAACACTAAAGGAGAACTCAAAATAAAAAATTATTAACTCTCAACTTGTTTAGGATACTATTTATTTTATACAACATATGAATAATGGGATAAATGTGGTTATTATGGAGGAATTTGAGAAGGAAGATGAATACTGAGCATCTTGTGTCATACCTTAACACTTATACACCTAATAAAGATGAAAAAAATAAAAGATATTTTTTATCAGTTGAGTTTGAAAATTATGTAAATAAGTTTCATGTGGGAACCTTTATTAATCAATTCATGAAAAATTATTATAACCTAAAATGGCTATTTTATAATTACACATTTTCTAATTGTAATAAATTCTTCTATTTATACTATTTTTTGATATTGAAAACGAACACAATTTAATATAGCTTCTCATGTATGTGTGAAAGAGAGAATATCAAGGAGTAATAAATAGTTAAAGAATATTGTGCCACTATAGTTTTTTATTAGGGTATTTTAGAAATATGAGGGAACTATTGTTCTCAAAAAACAAGGAATAGTAGGTGCTACTAAATAATTTATTAATGTAGGTAGAAGAATCTACACTAGTGATGAAGCTAAAAATAAATCTGGTTTTGAATAAGATAAAGTAAAAGATGAATTTATGATTTCCAAACTGTAATGATGATCTATTATAGTTAAATAAGTTGAAATAATAAGTATAAATACCTGAAATTGAGGTTTAGTGTGTATTTATTATTTTTTATACTCATGTTTATAGTGTTTATTTTGAGAATAAGATTTGAGTTCATGGAATCCTGTGAAAATTTTATACAAGAACTGGAAGTATTGTTGTGTATAGATCCTGACTATGTGTTTTTATTAAATACATTAATGTGATCTAGTTTATGTTGTTGAGGAAAAAGATCATCATTTGTGGGTTCAAATACATCATAGGATAGGTAGTTATATCTACTTCCATATGATAATGAAAGATATGAAGTGTAACTAGTGGGGTTCCAGTATAAAAAAGTGTAGTGGGATGCTATATTGATTACTTATGTAATATAGTGACCTCCTACCTATGTAATATGGTGTACCTTGGTTTCAGTATGATACCTATCAAACTCCACTTGTATTGATAATAATATTTATTATGGAGTATCCATTTATCAATGGGAGTTGAACATGATAAGAGTAGGTCTTTAAGGTAGAACCTTAGTAATACTATATGATATATTTTCATGATTTTTTTATTACATGTGGTGTTTTATGTTAGATTAAATAGAAATTAATCTGTAAGTCTGAAATAGCTACATATATTCAAAACTAATCGTTATTTTTAGTATTTTAAGAAGAATCAGTTTTTGGTAAAAATATTTTACTACACTTGATTCACCCCCCACTTGGGTGTGTTTTCACCGGTCCATTGAGAGTAACTAGTTATATCAATTAATATGTTTACTTTGATTGGATTTTTAATTATTATTACAATTATAATTAGAAGTACAAGGTTCCCTATGAAATTTTATTAAATTTTACCAATTTATTTATTAACTTGTGTATATATAGTGTAGATTTAATATGTTTTAAGAAGAGCCTCATATGAAAAATTTAGGTTTCATATCTATGAGATAATATTTGGAAGTATCTATAAATTAATTATTAAAAAATATAAATAAATAGTCTAAGAATCTGGGAAAGAGATCAAGGAAGAAAGAGGAACAACCACTAACTTAAGGTAGTTAGAGTGGTAAGTGCTTTGTAATTTTTTTTGAAAGTTATTCTTCTAGTGAATCCAATATAAGTTGTGACAAGGAAGTCCTTGTAAAATCTATTTAATACCTCTATTTTTAGGTTAGTAAATATATGGAGAAAATACCTCACAAAGTTTTCACATACTTATTTGAGTTCTTCTAGGATTTTAAAGATGATAAATCATAGTATATATTTTATGATTAAGAAATGATAAAATATTTTATGGGAAGTTACAAAAATGAAACTCTCCCATCATGGATTTAAAGGTTAAATTTTAATATATACAAATCTTAAAAAAAAATTTATCAATGATTTAATAGTCTTTTTAAATTATTTAATGGATGATAAATAAAAGGTTAGAAAAATCATTCAGGAGAAGATCTATATAGAAGAAGAATCGTATAAATATTCTCTCCACCTTAAGGAATTCTAACTGGATGTCAAGAATATAATAATCAAGGAAATTGAAAATTATCTAAACTAAACTTTCTAATTTCATTAGAATCTAATTCAAAATATGGAAAGATAATGGTAAGTCATATTGATTTTAGTGTAAGTTGTAAAAAAATATTCTTAGATTAAAGTTCCTTTATCTTGATATCAAATTTAAAAATATGGAAGAAAACAATATTGAAGTTCCCAATAATAGGATATGATAAGTTCCTCCAAAAAAACCTCAAATATGAGTCTCACATCTATGAAGAATCAAAAAAGTGGAAAAATGATATTGAAATCATATAAAAAATCAACCACGTTAATAACTTACAAAAAGGTATCCCACCATCTAGTTAATTTTTTTTTTCAGTGTATCTAATTTTTATGGAAGTTCAATAAAAATGTAAAAAACTATAAAACCATAGAAGTAGAAAAAATACTAAAAAAAATATAATCAATGGTACTGGTGAGAACATCCTAGTAAAATTTCCCACCAACCAGATCCCAAAAAATTGAGGTTTGAAAAGAAAAAATAAGGGTATCTAGTGAGGCAGTCTACACCCAAAATTAAGAGAATAAGGCTTATTAGAATATGTTGGTGCATTTATATGTTTAGTAATAATTAATTTGATTACTGAAATAATATTTCAGTATAAAAAAGTTCTATAATCCCTAAATAAATGGGGATATAACTGAAAGAACACAAGACTCAAAGATTGAAATAAATATTTCCCACAAGAACATATTTTAATCACTTGAAAATTTCTATGATTTCTATGAGGTAAATTTTCACTACTATGATTAATAATGGTAAAAACCTACCTGGTATCATTTATATATTTTAAAATATAAATATCCACCCCTGACCAAGAAGAAGGAAAATAAATAAAGTGTTCCTACCTTAGGATGTCAATCAGTAAAGAAAAATATTATTAAAAATACACCCAAGAAGTCTATAATGATTAAAAAAAGGAATTTCAACCTACAAGGTAGATATACTTCTTTTGTAGTAGGATATTCCACTCAATGGACCATTGAAAGATTTCCATTAATTAAAAAGTAAATGGGACAAATCTATAATCAAGTAGAAAATAAAACTAGGAGAGAGAGAGAGAGAGAATATGGTTGGAATGGTGGTTAACACTGCTTGTGAAGAATACGAGTGGATGGATAAAAAGTTAAAGTCAAAGGTTTCTAAATATATGCAAGGAAGGTGAAACCATACAAGATATGAATATGTCAGATTTATGAATTATTTTCTAGATAGATAAGGAATAAAGGAAAATTTCAAATGATATATTCTATTAATAATGGTTCTCTAAAAATAGAGTTTCCACATAAAATGATCTAAGCATATGAAGATAGAATACCCAAAAAAATTTCCAGATTAGTTAGAAAGGGAAAAAAATATGGAGAAAGTTGAAAATTGTATAATTATGAACGTTGAGAATGATATTTAAATTATGTAAAAAATGGAATTAATATTAATTCCATGCTTCCAAGTAACTTTCTTATTGAAATCCAAAAATATAATAAACATGAAGAGTTTTAGTAACTTTAGACCTTTAAAGAAAGGAGTCACTAGGTTGAGAAATCTATATCAAATCTATTCCTCAAGTTATGGCGCTGAATATGATCTACCCTATTACTAATAACACTTTGTTTGTGTTATAATAATAGTAAATGAAGGAGAAGAATCTAGGAAAACATCCCTTTAAGGAGAATAATTAAAAAAGAGCATGTTAGAAGAGATTTATCATTTTATAAATAATTTTTTAATTTGGAAAGACCCATAAAACATTGAAGGATGAAATATTATTTTCATTCTCCCATCATTGTTTTAACTCATATCCATTATGTTTATATATGGTGATAATCTAACCTAATGGGGGAAAGAAACCTTACACTTGAAATGTTTTTATGTGTGTGTTCAAGTGAGTATAGGTTTGTGAATATCTTTTGAAAATTTGTTTGTGCATCCCTATATTAAAAAAAATTCATAAATTTGCACCAAATTAAAGTGATTAAATATAAAAAATTGTATTATAAAATTTTATGAGTTGATGGAACACTTATAAATTTTTTCAAAGAGAAAACCAGTTCGATAGCGTATACGATATGAAACACTGAACCCCAACAAACAATTATTATTTAAATATGACCATTTTTACAATACCATTAAATTTTTGGATATGATTAAGATTAACTAATTTATGATATATATATATATATATTTTTCTTTAATACATTGACAAATTCATATTAAATAATCAATAAATTTTTGGTAATGTCTTTTTGTTCTTCAAAATATGTTTTCTTCAAAAATGTTTTTAGTTGTTTTTATGAAAAAAATATTATAATTAATTTTTAGAAAATTTAGAAAATGTAGCTGATAAAAATAACTCAATTTTTATATATAATTATATTAAAATTAACTTAGGGTGGAAATTTGGGAATTTTCAAAAAATATAGATTTTTTAATAAATAGTGACAAATACTATTTTTATGTAAAATTGTCATTTTTTTTGATAAATAAATTAATTAAAAATTAAAATTATTCTTTTAATTTGATTTTAAGTTAACATAAGTGTTATTTATTTATATTTAAGTCCATTAATTTCATTTAAATCATATTTTACTGGATTTTTGTATAATTTTATTTTATGATTAAGAACACATCTTATGAAAACTATTTTAAAACACACAATGTTTCCCCATTATTATAAATTAAAATAATCCCCAATGATAAATGATCTAAATAAAAATTCTAGATTATATATATATATATATATATTCATTAATTTAAATTTATAAAATAAATATTAATAGTTATAGAGTTAATGTAAAATCATTTTTTCATTAAAAAATTGCATTTTTCAAAAACCTCTTTCCATCAAGCTTGCAGATTTTATAATAAATTAATTTATTCAACATATGTGAATTTATTTTGATAAAATGGATTCAATATATGGAATCAAAATAATTAATATTATTTATTAAAGTCAACTTAATTTTTGAACAATATGAATAGTAAATGTAGTAAATATTAATTACCATGGTAAAATGAAAATAGGTTAATTAAGGGTAAAAATAATTTAACAAAGAATATAAATAAAGTAACCCTAATAGTATAAATATTTAGATTTCATTTTACATAAAATGATGATTATATTTATTCCTTATTATTTTTTACTTTATAAAATATTAAGTAATCACCTTGATATGAATTATATTTTTACAATAAAACACAAATTATATTTTTAATTAATATTAAATTTCAATTAATATGTTCATTTTTATGAATTAATGTATTATGGAAATAAATTATATTTTAATAAAATATTATTATTAAATTTTTTTAAGTAAATATAAATTATCCTATTATTTTTTTGAAGTCAAATGTAATTTTTATATGGTTTCAAAAAATATTTTTGTAAAAAAAATAAAAATTTCTCAATAAATGTAGATTATTATTTCAAATTTTTAAATTAAAATATTCATAAAATTATAGTGATAAAATGATTTTTTTGAATCATATTGTTGAAATTATCAAATGGTGAATTTTTTATAATTTTATGAGACAACCGAAGTTTCTTGTAAAAATTAAATACCATATAAATATACGTTGTGTATTATGACATCATAATAACCCAAATGAAATGTAATAAGTACTAGAAAGGGTATAAAATTTCAAATATATGTTTTATCTTTAAAATAATGTAATTTTATGTCTATTTTATAAATTTTATAAAGGCTCTATGAATCCTCCAAAACCATTAATATATTTTAAGATTTTAAAATAATTTCTTTAAGAGTATAACTCACATTGACATCAAGAAGGGTATTATTTTATTATGTTCAACAATTGTAATTATAAAATAATGAAAAAAATTCCATTTGGAAGAAACCATGGACCAAAACCATAGTAATTTTGACGTTTTTTGGTTATTTTATTATACAGAGTCCAAAACCTAAGTTTGAGAAATATTAAAGAAATACCCACTCATTCTTATCTAAACCCCCCAATGATCCCATTAGTCATCACTCAATATCATTTTAGTATGTACATATTATTTCTTCCACTCTCTAGATACCTCCCAAGGTGACCCCAAACTCTCAAGAAACCCCTCCCAAGCATTTGGATTCACACTCAAGTAATGGTTTTCTCTCTTCTCATTTCAACTCAAGCACCTCTTTTATGTTATGTCTCTCAATTTCAATTTTTTAATATTGGGATATGTTCTTAAATATCACAGTTACTATCAATTTTATTCAATATTATTTTAGACCCATTTAAACCTCATAAATCCATTCCATTAACTTTTATGTACACTAGTTACCATGCTGAAATTTAGTAAGAGATCCTCTCATTCTCCTCTTTATTAAAGTTTCTTTATTATCTTATGTATTATATTTTTAATCAAAAAAATTTTATGATATGTATTTACATGTACCTAATACTTAAAATTTTACTTCAAAATTATGGGAGACCCCTTTCTCTCTCATCAACCCATTTTATGAATTTTGAAGTGACGTTGTTATGCTGCCAAAATTTTACCATGATTTTCCATGCCAAAAACAATTATGTAGTGAATAATATACCCATTTCCTATCAAGAGTGTTCACCTTTATGCATTTATACTTATGTGAATTGGGATATACATGTATGTATTCCACACTCTTTGATCATTGAATAAAATACGATGATTAATGAATCCATGTTGTATGATCTATGTGGCACACATTAGCATGTAAATTAAATAAAAGTGAGAGGTTCACCCGAAATAATATAGTGATCCAATTCATTGGGTAATGTTTAGTCTCATGAGACATCATGTTAAAAATTGAATTAAACCTAATTACTTTATGGAACTTTTTCCATTTTGATGTTTTGGAAGATATCCTTGACTTATGTTTATAATGCAATGTTTTATGTTTTCGCCACATTTCCCATGTTTCCTTTATGTTATAATTCCATATCACACCTCTTTGTTCATGTTTATGATTATCACTACATTTATTACCAATTTATAATACTACTGTATAAAATGTTTTATTATATTCATTTTATGCCATGTTTATTCCATTACTAGGTTTTATAGCTCACCCATTTCTTATGTATGTCCCCAGGTTATCCCATGTAGTTTTATGTGTGAGCATGTTAAGGAAGTTTTCAATAAAGATGTTGTTAGGTAATTTACCAAATTACCAAAGAAACTATACTTCTTGATTTTATAGGTTGTATTAAGTATAATCTTATGTAATAAATCATTTATTAATGTGTAATACAGATAAATTTTTTTATAGTTGGTATCAAAGGAAAAGTTTTTGTTATTTTTGGGATTAGTATCAGAACACTCATAAGAGTATGTATAAGAAAACATACGTAAATTTTGGAAAAGTATATATTAATTTGTTTATCAAGAAAATATATCCCCATATAGATACTACAAGTGGATGTAGATCTGCAACATATTAACATAGGTATAAAACTCGAAAACAACGAGTTGAGCTAGACTCGACCAAGAATTGGAAAATGACAACATGCCTTGCTTCACACCTAGATTGACACTGCCAAAGAATATGATTTGATAAATTAAAAATCTCATTATAAACCATTATTAAGGGAACAAAAATTACCCTAATATTATATGTTAGAAAATATATCAAGGATAAAATAGATTGATTCCTTGAAATTAATATGTTAAGGAATAAATATCATTTATAAGTTATACCTCTACCAACATTGTCAATGAATTGATGATCATTTTACCCATAGCCATTTTTTTGTTTTCGTGATCATTAACTTTATCCTGACTAGGTTCTCTATCACAGTCAATTAGTTATCTGATGCTATTTTTCTCTTCCATGTCTATGTTTTCACTTCCCATTATTGGTTTTCTAATTGAAATCAAGTTATGTGATGACCTTCCTACTTCCATTCCTCTCTTTTGAAGATGTTGTTTATTAACTATTTTTATGATGTTGGTTTTCAATGAAGAAATTTTTAAGTGAAAAAACATTTCTTAATAAGTTCAATTATAAATTACATGGACGAGATTTATTAGAGGGTGGAATAATGTAAAACCCTTAGTTTTTAAAAGAGAAAACTATGTTTGAAAGCGTATGTGATATGAAAAATTAAAGACAAATGAACAATGATTATTTATATATGACAATTTTAACAATACCATTAAATTTTATGAAATGAGTAGGATTAACTAATTTTTGAAAAATATTGATAAATTCTCAGTAAATAATCAATCATTTTTTATTATTGTATTTTTGTTCTTCAAAATATGTTTTCTTCAAAATTAATTTTTATTTATTATTTTCAAAATATATTATAATTATTTTGTAGAAAATTTATAAAATTTATTTGATAAAAAAAATCCATTTTTTTATCATCATATCAAAATTAACTTAGGTTGAAAATTTGGGGTTTTTCTTAAAATATAGATTTTTCAGTGAATAGTGAAAAACCGTTTTTATTTAAAATCTTCATTTATTTTGATAAATTAATTAATTTAAAAGTAAAATTATTTTTTAATTTTATTTCAAGGTGACATAAGTGTTATTTAGTTATATTTAATTAAATTAATTTCATTTAAATCACCTTTTACTTGATTTTATTTTACGTTTATTTTTAGGATCAAAAACAAATTTTCTAAAAACTTTTTTTAATATGTATAATGTTTCTCCATTATAATAAATTAAAATAAACCCCACTAAAGATAGAATAAATGATAATTTTATATTATTTATCTATATTAATTAATTTAAATTCATATACAAAATATTAATAGTTAGAGAGTTAATGTAAAATCATCTTTTCATTAAAAATGCATTTTTTGGAAAACTGCTTTCCATCATGTTTGCCGGTTTTATATTAAATTAAATTATTCCTCATCTATGGATTGATTTTTGATAAAATTTATTCCACATATAAAATGATAATATTTTATATTATTAAATAAATTCAAATCAATTTTTGAAAAATATTTCTAATAAATGTAGTGAATATTAATTACCACTGTAAAAGGAGAATAGTTTAATTATGGAAAAAAATAATTTTAAAAAGTGTAGAACCAAAATAACCCTAACAGTATGATTTTTTTTATTTCATTTTCATTTAAATTATTATTATATTGATTCCTTATTGTTCATACTTTATAAAATATTAATTAATCAGTTTGATAAAAATTATATTTTTTCAATAAAACACAAAGTGTATTTTTAATTAATATTCAATTTCAATTGAAACATTTATTTTTATAAATCAATGGATTATTTAAATAAATAATATTTTAATAAAATATAATTATTATATTATGTTTAGTAAATATAAATGATCATATAATTTTTAGGAAGTCAAATGTAATTTTTATAAGGGTTTGAAAAATGTTATTGTCAAAAAACCTAACATTTCTCAATAAATGTTGATTCTTATTTTAAAAGTGAAAATGAATATATTTATAATTTTTTTGACAAAATTAATATTATTTTTTGAATCATAAAATTTAAATTATCCAATGGTGTTTTTGTCTTAATTTTATGAGATAATTGAATTTCCAGGTAAAAAATTAATACCATATAAATATACGATGTGTATTATGACATCCTAATGACCCAAAAGTTATGTAATAAATATTATAAAGGGTAGAAAAAACAAAATATATGTTTTAAATTTAATATAACGTGCTTTTATATTTAATTTATTAATTTTATAATACCTTTGTGAATCTTCTAAAACCATTAATATATTTTAAGGTTTAAAATCATTTCTTTAAGAGTATGACTCACTTCCACATTAACAAGGGTATTAATTTATTATGTTTGGAAATTTTCTATATAAAATAATTAAAAAGAATCCCATTTGGAATAAAACATGGTAAAAAACATAATTTTTTTTGGTTTTGGTTATTTTATTTTATAGACTAAAAAACATAAGTTTGGGAGATATTAAAGAAATTCCCACTCATTTCCGATATAAACACAATCGTACTCCCTTTTTTATTCTATAAAAATACTTGGAAAACTTATTTAATCTTCCATCACCTCACTATATAAATCACAAGTCACCCCCAGTCTCTCAAGAATTTCCTCCCAAGTATTTAGAGTCACCCAGTCATGTAAGGGATTTCTCTCTTCCCATTTCAATTCAGGAACCTCTTTTATGTTATATCTCTCAATTTAATTTTTTTTCATGTTGAGATATGTTTTTAAATATCCATTTAATATAAATTGTATTTCAATATGATGATATACCCCTTTCACTTTCATTAGTCTGTCCCATGAACCTTTTTGTCCACCCATTACTATGTCAAAATTTAGTAAGGGATCCTCTCATTATCATCTTTATTAAAGTTTCTTTACTATATTATACATTGTATCTCCAGTTACTAATTTTTGGAGATGTATTAACATGTCCCTACTACTTCAAATTTTGTTTAGAAATTATTAGATACCCCTTAGTCCATTATCAACCAATTTTATGAATTTTTAAGTGACACTGTTTTGCTGCCAAAATTTCACCACGATTTTCCATACCAAAACAATTGTGTAGTTAATACCATACACATTTCCAATTAATGGTGTTAAAATGTATACACATATACTTATTTTAATTGGGAGTTATATTTATTTATTCCACATTATTTTATTGTGGAATAAAATATTATTATGAATGAATCCATGGTGTATGATTTATGTGGCACACTTAATCGTGGGAATGAAATGAATGTAACGAGTGTGCCAAAAATTATATAGCGCTCCAATGCAATGGGTAATGTTTAGTATCCTGATACTTTCATTTTGGTAATGGGAGTAAAACTAATTTCTTTATGATAACTTTTCTATCATTATGTCTTGGCTGTTAGGCTTGACCTATGTTTTTGTTGTAGTGTTTTAAGTTGTTGACACATTTTCCAAGTTGCCTTTATGTTATCATCCTATATAATTCCTAATTGTTGATTTTTATGATCCTCCCTCCATTTATTACCCATTTATATTCCAATTGTATAACATGTATTATTCTCTTCCTGTTTTTTCATATTTATTATTTTATTGGGATTTATATATCACCCCTTTTTTATGTATGTCCCTTGGTAATCCCATGTAGTTTTAAGTGAAAGAATGTTAATGAATTTTTCCAAAAATATATTGTTATGTAAACTACCTAATTACCAAAGAAAATAGAGTTCTCAATATTCATGGTTGTATTAAGTATAATATTATCTAATAAATCATGTATTAATATATATTAAATATCAGGTTTTTCATAAATTTAATGCTTTACTTATCTCATGAAAGGTGGCTAGAAATAAAATAGAGATAATATGTGATCCATAAAATTAGAAGGGTAAGTTTGAGGTGGCATCCTTCCTTGGAAATTAGTGATATTCCTAAATGGGAGGAAGGATATTTTTAATTATCCCCTAAAATTTCTTTTATGGGGATATAGTTTTCCATTGTTAATATTTATTTCTAGTTAGGGGTAGAAAAGACACATTGAATCAAGAAGAAATATTAGGAATTGAAAACTAATCCAATGGGGGACATTGAAGTTAACAGGTATTTAAATAAAACTGAGTGGTATTTTTTTGTCAATATAAATTTGTTAAATGTGTTCTAGATAAGGAAAAAGTGTAATACAAGTACTGTGATAAGAAGACTTTATCTTATATTGGAAAATGGATATGAATGTTGATAAATACCACAAATAATTGCGCAAAAATCATCTAGGTTATAGATAAAAATCATACGATTATAGTGATTATCTTCATGTCCAAGATACATGATAAAACTTGGAGAATCACTATCTATAATAGTTATTTTTTAAGTGAAGAGTTGAAGGAGGATTTATATACTAAAATTAAATTAGACAACATGTATAAGATCTATTTAACAAGTTTTAAACAAGTTTAATGTAATTGGGAGATAAATATTTAGTGGGAGAATCCATAATTGGAGTTTATAATATATTAGTTTGTATTTTAGGTGGTCAATATCTCATGGATGATGATTTATTGTTTCTATAATGAACCTAAAATTGAGAAGGTAAGGTATTTTATGAAAAAAAATATATTGAGAATTTATTTTACTACTAGGTTCTGGAAAATGATTCATTTGTTATGAATTTTTTTAATTTAAAATAATATTTAGTGTTCATATGGGGTTATTTAAAGGGAATATAAGAAATTATAGTTTATATAAAGAATATTATACTTTATTTAAAGAAATCAAGAATTCATATGTTGGAGTACGAAGAATTATAAAGAAAGATATCATATTGGGAATGAATATAAAACATTTCAGTTCGAAATATATTCAGTATAGAGGAGTAGAAAAATGGTAAATTTAATTATCCTACATGTGTAAGAGAAATTACCTAAGCATAATAAAATTTGATCATGTGTAATACATTTGAAATAAACAGAAGCTATTCTAGCCACACGTAAGATATTTTTCCAATGCATAAGTGAATTGAGTTATGTGAGCTACTCATATGATATTTCAGTGAATTCTATATGAAATTTGAGTGAAGAAGAGAAATTTTATATGAAGTATGGTATTTAAATAGATCGAAAGTGATTTATCAACCATGTAAAATATTTGATAAGGCTATATGGCATTTTTTCTTGTCACAAGTGATTTGAGACAATGCATAACATTTAAATTATCCATATTTCTTCAAATGTTGAGCCCCTAAGTCATTTTGGAGATAAATCATCAATGCATAGGTTAACTTTCCTATACATATATGAATTTTGGGCCAACATGTACAGATTTTTATCATATGAAATTTGTGACATCCAAATCTAATCTGAGATAATGGAAAATGTCCTACAAAGCTTGTAGGATGTTGAACTTAGTGAATAATTGGTATTTCTATAACTACTGTATTCTAATGATTGTAAATTCAAATGATTCTCAATCTACTAATTCCTGTTCAAAAAATATTGATGCATTTTAAATCCATAATACAATCCTGAGTAACTGATCTTCCAAACAAAGAGAATGAATATCAGAGTGCGGGAGAATGTGTGCATATTTGAATAATGAGAAACAAATTTATTGGGTTTTCAAGAATAAAATATGTTAATTAATTTCAATTTTGGAGCTGTACATTGGTGTTTAATAATTATATGAATTATTTTTATTCAAGACTAAGAAGGTGAGTTTATACTGTGTTTCTTGTTGAAATTGTATATAACTCTAATGTATAACTCAATATGAAAATAAATAACTCTCCACATATTGAGGATACTATGTATTTATGAAACATATGAAGAATAAATTAAATATTATTATTAAAGAGTAATTTGAGAATGAAGATTAAGTTCTAGATCATTATATAAAACTTAAAGACTTATATAGTTGATGAGGAAGAAGAAAACTAAATGAAATTTTTTTTAACTAGGTTTGAAAATCATGAAAATTTGTTTCACGTGGGATCATTTTTTGATTAGTGCATGAAAAATTATAGGAACTGAAAATGGGTATTTTATAATTTCATGTTTTGGCTGGATGCAATAAATTATTCTAATTATTCTATTTTTTTATATTGAAAACGAATGACATTAAATCCATCAACTGATGCATGACAAAAAAATAAAATATTGATAAGGAAGAAAGAGAAAAATAATGGCACACTGATGCTATGGTGTGTAAAAGACTATGAGAAAGATGAGTGAACTATTACTATAGAGGATTAAGGAATTAGAGGAATTGTTGTATGTCATAGTGAGGAAGGTAGGAGAATCAGAACTGGTGTTGAAGCTAAACATCAACTTGGTTTCGATGGAGAAGAAGTAAAATAAAAATTTGAGTGTTCCAAACTATACCGCTGATTGATTAAAGTTGATGATGTAGAAAAATATGTAGAACTTTATAAATATTAGGTTGAGTGTATAGAGATAATTGTATATACACAATATTACAATTTTTATTCTAATAACATGATTTGAGTTTTTAGAATCCCATAACCAGATTCTATAAGAATTGTACGTAGTGTTGTGTGCTGAGGCTGAGTTTCATGTGTTTTTCTTGAATAAGTTAATGTAGTTGAAATTATATTCTTGATGAAGTAGTACATCATTTGTAGGATCAAATAAATACATGGATAAGTTTATAGTTCTAATTCAAGAGGAGGAAGAAGGATATGAAAATTAACTTTTGGGATGCTACATTGAAAACTTGTGTAATATACTGATCTCACACCTATATGATGTGGTTTTCCCTATTATCAGGATGATTCATAGATAACTCCACTTGTTTTTATAATAGTATTTATAATTTATAATCCATGTATTAATAGGAGGTGAACACAACAATGAGTAGGTCCTTAAGGTTGAACTCTATACATACCGCATGCCATCTTTACTTGTGTTTATTACTACATGTATTGTTATATATCAGGTTAAAAAAGAATTTATCCATAAGTCTTAACTAGTTATAGTGGTTTAGAACCAATGGGGTTTTTAAATATTTCAAGAATAATTGGTATTTGGTAAATTAATTCAACTATACTTGATTCACCCCCCGTCTTAGGTGTTTCTTCACTAGTCCACTAGGTATAATATGTTTTATATCCTATAAACACATTTAAAACGATTCTAAGATGACCCAAAGTCTATTAAAATAACACATACTATATTAAAATCCCCATTTCCATTATAAATTTTAATAAAATACATTTCACTAGTAAAAAATTGAAAATATGAAAACATTTATAGTCTAAATAATGTAATGATTGTCTTTTATAAAATCATTTAATACTGAAGCCACAATGTTCCCAAATTTTAATATATAAAATATTTTTCTTCTAAAATAAATTTCACATATCATACTCACAAAAAAAATATTAGATTCATAAATAATTTCAAATCCTTTAAAAACCGTGCTAGATAAAATTAATTCCCATATATAATAAAATACCTAATTAATTACGTTTGAGTAAAACCTTATTTCCATACAAAATACCTTTATATTTTTTAAAAATCAATCTAATATAAATTACTAACTATGTACAACTATAATTTTTTAGTGAAAAAATTCTAAACCAATTAAAAATTATTCAGACAAAAGGATTTAATATCCCTTTACATTCAGTAGTAATAGTTTTTTTAAAACAATTAACATTGAAAACAAAAATATCTAAAAACATACCCCTAATAAAAAATCTACCACTCATAAATAAAAATAAATTGTCTAATAATGAAATTAAATAACATGAAAATCATAAAATACCATTCATTATATTAAATTTTAAACTATATACATGTAAAACCACCTTATAGAATAAGTTCCCACAAACCTTTTCATTTAAAGTACTTAGTTTCCTTTATAAATATTAAACATAATACTCATAATTTTAACACCACTAATCCATTAATATGTGTAAAGTAATAAAACAAATATAATATTGAAATTTCTGAAAAATTACCTTTTTAAAATTACTAGTTGATTCAAAGAAAAACTAAAAAGTAACATTTTTAATCATTTTTTTTCAAAACCACATATCCATATAAAAAACTCAACCAAAAACTTAAAACATCTACATGATACCTTCTTAACAACTAATTTAGACACAAAATCATATATTATATGTAAAAAAACACAAGAACTCATTAATTTTCATTAATAATAGAAAACTCATTCCCTTTAGAAATATAAATTATAAAAAAACACACCAATATTTAAAATATGAACCCAAATCGCCATGGTATTTATGTTTACACTAATTATTTAGCCTTATATATTAAACTTATTTAGTGACTTTTAAATTTATTTAAGTTCTATCTCATTTTATAGTATACTATCACAAGAAAGAACCAAGCTCAACCAAATAATTAAACCCCTAAAATTCTTGTCCATATTAAATTATATACAAGGGTTTAATTACAAAAAATTCAATGATCATGAGTAAAATTCCATCCAATAAAGTTAATATATGTGATAATATTCTTGATTTTCCATAATATTCAATAATTTATTTTAAAAACATTCACTTTTTTAAACACTTTACCATAATAATTCAAATCCCTTATATTGCCAATTTTGAAAATACCTTAACATAAACCCTTATATTATAAATCAAATTTATAAACTTGTGGTTCCTTGGAAAATAAATTCAATTGAGAAAAAACTAAATTATTTTTACTATGAAATTTGATATATCATTTATAGATCTCATTTCCTTTTGAAAAATTTAATGTCTTATTCATTACTAATAATTTTCCCTATTTTGAATTACTAGAAAATATATTTTTATAAAAAAATAAGAATTGAAGTTTCTTAAAATAACTATACATCACTTTATTTTTCATCATACACATATCCATCAATAAAACAAGTATTAATTCACATGTATCATAGAATAAGATACTAAAACCAAAACAATGACATCATGGCATATTTTAATCAACTAGTTTACCACCCATAAAAACTCCATAAAATCCCAAAAATGATCATAAGGGGAATCCAATAAATTAGAAACAATCCATGATGAAGAAAAATAAAAAAAATATCCTATATAATAGATGATAAGTCCTAATACACTTCACCATGGTGAAGGAAAACAAAATAAAACCCATCAAGGGGTAGACAAACAGTAACTTATCCTAAACATCCCCTCGTAACTTGATTTTCCACCATGAATGGGTTAATTAATCCCATTCATTGATTTATCCTCAACTCTTGATGAAACTATGCACACATAAAACTAATATTCTCTTTATTTCTTTGATTTAAATTTGTAACCTACCAGACTAAATACCCGACCATCAGACCCAAACAGAAAAGCCACAAACCAGAGGCATATGGACAATAATTTACCCTTTATAATATATAGAGAATAAATTAAACTAAGAATGAATCAATTAACTCAAACTATTCAATATTCAATCATAAAGGGTATAATGATCATGTGAGAAAATATACAATTCTAATATAAACAATACATAACCAAATAAAAACTCAATACAATCTTATATGTGGAACTAAACCACCTCAAAATCCTCCTCCTATATAGTGATACAACTCCACATGTGGTTTACACCAAAATAAAAAGATTACTAATTATACCTAAAATAAATCAAAGAGAATATGATCCTACATACACAACAAGGTACACATGGTGGGTGTGAGCTTTTTACCAGCAAGATACCACGAATAATCTACTTAATTATCACATAAAATAAAATCTATATTTTATTTTAAAATACAATTTAGAAAATAATTTTACTTACTATTTTTCACGAGTAATACAAAATCACATTTTGTTTCCCTTTTCAAAACCATATTCCTTTACTTTGAAAATATGCAATCATTCCTTGAAAATATGCGAAAGAATGGAAAAAAATAAAAAACCAAAAAATCACATATGTAAGTATCATAAGATAAAAAATGTAACAAATGAACCAAAATCATGAATAAAACACAATAATTAATAATTTTTATAATAAATCAAATCATATTATAGAGTAAACAAACCATAATAATAAACCTCGGGCCTATGGATATAATCTAGTAAATCAATTATATATTACCAGATGACTTTTAACATGATCCTAATAGAATCATACATTGTCATATTCCCATTACGTCACAAGTAAGAACCCTTATCCATAATGAAATGATGACTAGAGACTCATAACAATAGTGAAATCATTTCTAGAGTAGTATTCATTCTTGATTTTCTATCAAGTTCTCCATGATCCCATGAAAATATAAATAAATCCCAATCAACCATCCATTTATAAAATTCACACCATCATGTATAATATAATTAATTAACCAAAAAAGGGAAAAATAAAGAGAGTATCAAATAAGAGATAATAAGAGTAATAATTCTAAAAAAGATTTTATAAACCCGAAAGCAATGTAAATACACAAATGTTTATTTTATAAAATCCAAAAAGTCTCCAAAAAATAATTATAAATCCATTTTAATCAAATAAAGTGTCATAAAAATATCATCAAACATGTTTCATGCATAGAGTATAGATTTTGGAATCCAACACTTTAAATCCATTGAAATATTCTTATAAATATCAAATTTCATTTAATAATTTATTTATAAAATAAATTTAAATCTAAATGGACCTATAATATATTTTATCTGACAAATTTGGGGCATAAAATAAAATTCTACAAAGTTAATACATAAATAACACTAAAAACCCATTTATGTAAAGATCAAAAAATAAAAAATGATATTTATAAACAGTTATAAACTCATCAATGTTATATTATATATTATACATCTCAATAATTATTTTTAGAAATCTCAAGAAAAAATAGTACATAAAATGAAATGGATTAAATTAATAAATATACTTGGATAATGATGAAACCATGATTCCTTCATGAAGAAAACATGAATCAGGGTTAGAAAATATATTTTCCTCTTTCTATAACCAAAAGAACTATAAAAATAGAGGTTGTTCCTTGAAATGGAAAAACCCAATCTTAACATTAAACCTATGTAAAATGAAAAATTAGAGGGAAAGGAGGATGATAATAGGAACGGAAAGGGAATATGTATATACAAGAAAAATGAAACACATATCTTAGATCCATGGATGATTCTCCTTGTCTATAAGAAAAAATTAGAAGAAGAGGAGGAGATGGTTTCTTCCCCCTCCCAACTATGCATGTTGACCCCAAATAAGGGGGAAAGGGGGAACTCCCCACTTTTATTTGGGATCTAATAAATAATAATAATGATTATATATAATGGTTTTATCATCTAGAAATAAAAATTCACTATGAAAGGCATTTCACGACCCACCCCCACTAGTTACATTCCTAGGACATTAGTAAATGTTGTAAATAATACCCTGAAGCATGAATTTAATAGGACACATGATGGTGACTATAAATAAGGGTATCATAAAAAAAAATTAGAGGAATTTACCATAATAACCAAGAATAAAATAAATATCTACCAACTCAATCATATAAATAAAGAGTACGTCCATATAATCCTAATATAAGATAAAAAATATAATATAGAAAGGAAATACTAAAAATAAAACCAAAAACTCCTCCTATGGTAGTGACCATGAACTCAATATTCTCATAAAAACATTATTAGCTAGTTATGTCAACTCGATCACCCACTCTAATCTTCTAACCTAAAAAACAATTTATAAACATGTAAGGTGAGTATAACATGTATACTCTATATTATTCTCCCCAAAATCTTTTGTATATACGTTGACGAAGAATAATAAATCCTTAATGAATTAGCATAGAAACCAAATCATCATATATGAATGTATTTTATATTCCCATCCTCACCAATAATTTCTCAACAAGTAATATATAGAATATGGTACACTATATCAAAACATTATATAAGGGGGTACCTCGCTACCATGTTCCCACTGAACCAATCAACCTACACCCAAAGAATCAAATCATAGTTCTCTCATCTCCACATAAATCATACTCTAATGTGGTTCAGTTATCAAACCTATATAACTTAGTCTAAAATAGGGCCTAACATCTTGTGTTGGCGTCATACCATGTATTCATGTCATCACATCCCATACCCTGAGCATCTCATCACATCCATATCATCATCATGTATCGTAAAATGTTATTAAGTCAAGAAACCACCGTAACACACATATAATACACTAATCCTTAATCCATTATTTCATGTTCATGGGAATTCCTATAATAATCGATCTATTACAGCTAAAATACAAGTATATGTATAACATCAAGCCTCCATAACCAACTTATACCAGTATAGTGTAACAAAGAGCCATCATAGCCCGTTTGAGCACATAACCTATAACTGTAATCCAAAATAACTCAAGTGTGTCTTTATATATAGTATTCTTAGAGTAGAGATAATGGTATGAGAGTGGTCATCCATATGATCCCCTGTCAACCTAGATGTTGGGAAACATAGGGAACCCAAGGCTAATGGGGAATCGAGTGCCCCAACTGACTCTGGTGTTGGAGTGTAATAAATCAACGAATGTAAAGATATAAGAACCATAAAACCATAATAGGGGAAACCCTACCAACCATATATATTAGCTATAACTACTATCCCATATGAAATCCTAACCATCTCTAGGACTAAATGGTGAAATCTATATAAAAAATCAACAAAGGTTCTTTAGTTTATTCATTATGTAAATTAGAAATTAACATTTACTTTATTAAACATATTAAATTATGGTTATTTTAGTTCATAATCATCCAATTTGAAAGGGATTTATATTTATTATCATTTAAATTACTATTTTTATTAAAATGATCTCCTAAATTATAAACTATCTCTCGGTTTTTATTTAACATGTCATTTCATCAACACCCCTTCCCACAGGTTCATTCATTTACATTTACTACTAAATACCCTACGTATTCTAGGATTCTTCCTGAATAATATTAAGGGGGGATATATCCAAAATAAACAAGAAATTTTATTAAGAAAAAACAATATAGTAGTAAGAATCATGCCAAATAAGAAAATAGGAAATCCCCAATGTCAACCAGATCAATATATCCCAACATCCACCTCATCATATCAAAAGCATTAGGTAATCCCCAATATCAACTTATGCTGTCAATCTTAGTGTCATCCCTAACACCCCAATAACTACCATAACCTCAAAAATCTAGCTCATACATAACCAAAAAAATTCCATAATAGGTTCCATATAAAACATAGTAAGGTATCTAAGAAACATAACATGGAAGTAATCATATTCCACCACAACAACTCTAATGGGAAACTAATTCCATTTAAATCACACACATAATAATATCACAAAATAGAATATGATTTGAATAGCATTATATTTTTAATTCCAGTAGTGATCGTCATTTATCATTTACCATATTTGATATTCGATTTATTATACACAAGTTAAAAAATATATAACCTAAATTAAATAGTGTCCAATATTGGATAAAACCTATAATAATCATACCCAAAAAAAGCATCATCTTCCTAAACAATTCCTTGGAATATATATCATCTTAATTAATTAATTCATTTCTTATCTTCTTTAATCTGGTGTTATGATTTTATCTTTTTATTTTAATCAAATTGTAAAAATTCACTTTCCTAATATTCATCATTTAATATAATCTTTAACCATTAAAAGGTATTTTCAAAACAATTATAACCATGTGAATCAAATTAAAGGTAGAATTATCAATTTTATCAAATTCCACAATTCATCATCTTCATACTCTACTTCTATATATTAATTATTTAATTTTAGCTTTACAATCTATGGGAGGAAGAAATAATTATTACATAAAATAGGATATCATACTATCTATTAAATCACAATAGAAACCAACATGAAATAAATCACCGATACTTTCATTCCAAAACCCCATTTATTTTCATTAATTTTAGTTATTATCATTCTTAAAGGTTGGTTCTAACCATTTACCCAATTGAAATCTAAATCCTGACCCCCTATAATTTCACATAAATATAGGAGGAGTATTCAGATCCCATACCTCAAAAAATAATATTAAATAACAATTCACACAAGCTGGATAAAATAAGGAAATCATTGTACAACCCTAAACTCTTTAATGGATTCATATTGATGAAAAACAACAATCAATCAAAAAAGAGGGAAGAAACCCAACTAAATGATATATCTCTAACATAATGGGAACTAATACTTTTCTCTGGTTGAGCTAGGTTAATAAACTAAGAGAGGATGGAACAAAGTGGAAATAATTTAATAAATAAAGGGAAAGACCTTTATTTGGTCTCAGGACCCCACCCTATAATTTCCCCATCCATGATCAATACAACCAAGGGGAAAATTTAGTGTTCTGAGCTCCACATTGTTCCCGAACCTTAGTAGTTGAAGAACTAAATGATCAGTAGTGTAGGGGATAAACCAATCAAGATTCCTATCTATAGGTTGAATGAGACCCCATTACACCATGATATGTTGGAGAGAAAACACTATGGTTCCATTAAACCCAAGTTAAAATAGGAATCCCCTAAGATATGGTATGGAATATGGCATTATTTTACAGGGATACCATGGTATTCACTATGTAATGGAGGTCTAATACAATATATTTCTGAATATAGCTACCCTTTTTAATCCTTCCTAATCTAAGAACACCATGACTATGACTAGGCATTATGGTCTCCATGTTTACCAATGGGAGATTCTCTAGGAAAAAATTATATCACATAGGAATTTTCACCTTGTCTTAGTTCAAAAAGACTTCCCCTAGGAACCACACCTTGAAAAATACCTAAATCCCAAGGCCATTTACTCCCCAGAAACCCCAAGGGACACAACAACCTTCTAAAATAGTGAGGTACCCAAGGATTTTTGGACACCTGTCTCACCAAGAATAAAAATGGACAACCTTTCTAAAACACCTAAGGTCAAACAACCAACTCTTTCCTTCAATAGAAAAAATACCTCCACCATACCAAGGACTATGATGTAGTGGACCTCAAGAGTTCCAAAACAATCTACCCTATTACAAAACACTTCAAAGATATCCCTCAGCAACCTTAGGGACTAATAATTCATAAAGGAAGGGTTCCGGAGTACTGAGACCTTTTATCGGATACCTCTCAAATGATCCTCATCCTCTAGAATCACTACTAAAATTTGGCCTTTTATCAACGCTAAAAACCGACATTAACAGCACTAAAAAAGTGTTGTTAATATCGGCGAAGATAAAGGGGGGGGGGTTCCCTTTATCTATACTGGCATTAACAATGCTTTTTTAGCACTGATAAAGGGGTGCCTTTATCAGCGCTATCTTGAGCGCTAATAAGGGGGTGCCTTTATCACTTCTATCTTGAGTGCTGATAAAGGGCCCTATTATTAGCGCTCAAGATAGCACTGATAAAGATTTCCTTTAATAGCACTCAATATAGAGATGATAAAGGTGTCCTTTATCAGTGCTAAAAAAGAGTTGATAAAGGCACCTTCCCCCGCACCTAAAGAACCAGCACCTGCACAAACCAACACCTCAGCACCTGTACACCTGCACGAAATAGCACTGGCACACCTATACAAAATAGCACCTGCACAGAATATTTTGACAAAAATTCTATATACATTTACTTAATATCATGAATGGAAAAAAACACACTGCTATATACATTTCAAACAATGTTTTACATGGTTACAATTACAATTGACCAACAATAGTTATAAAAATTAATGTTTCATCCTTTGATATCTGTGATCCTCTCAAAAATTTTCATCCACGGTATTTGTTGCCGAAAAAAGCATCCGAACTCAAGGAAAAAAATTCACCTATATAAGAAAACAAATATTATGTTAGTAATATAATAATGAAATAAATTAAAACATTAATATGAAAGAATACATTAATATTGAAATGTGAAACTAAAATATGGAAATTATAAACTCAAATGTTTTCATTCTGATAACAATTAAAGGGAATAATGTAAAATCAATATGTTTTTGGATGATTTATCTCATTTAATAAATACGGATTCTTTATCTAATAAAAAGAATTACTAGTCACACTGTGTGTCGGATTGAGGTGCGGTTGATTCTTACACATCACAAATGACTCATGGACCATTTTACTGAAGTATAAAAACAATCCGAATGTGTTTTCTCTGTTTTCCATATGTCACTTGTGTTGTTTTCTAAAGATAATGTCAATTTAAAATTGATATCAGACACTTTTAGCCATACCAGTCACACCTTGCATCATATTGAGGTGCGTTTGATTCATACACGTCACAAATGACTCATGGATCTTTGTAATAAAGTATCAAAACAATCCCAATGTGTTTGATCAGTATTCTGTATGTTAGTAGTGTTGTTTTCTAAAGTTAATGTCAATTTTAAACTGATATCAGACACTTTTAGCCATATCGGTCACACCGTGCATCAAATTGAGGTGAGTTCCATCCGTACACGTCACAAATGACTCATGGAACGTTTTTCTAAAGTATCCAAACAATCCGAACGTGTTTCCTCAGTTTTTCGTATGTCACTTGTGTTGTTTTCTAAAGTTAATGTTAATTTCAAACTGATATCAGGCACTTTTAGCCATACCGGTCACACCGTGCGTCAAATTGAGGTGCGGTCAATTCTTACACCTCAAAAAATGACTCATAGATCATTTTCCTAAAGTATAAAAACAATCCAAATGTGTTTGGTCAGTATCCTTATGTCACTTGTGTTGTTTCCCAATGTTAATGTCAATTTCAAACTGATAACAGACACTTTTAGCCATACCGGTCACACCATGAATCGGATTGAGGTGCAGTATATTCGTACACCTCCAAAATGACTCATGGATTGTTTTCCTAAAGTATTAAAACAATTTGAATGCACTTTATTTGTTTTCTTTATGTCAATTGTGTTGTTTTCTAAAGTTAATGTCAATTTCAAACTAATATGAGACACTTTTAGCCATACCGGTCACACTGTACATCAGATTTAGGTGTGGTTGATTATTACACATAAAAAATGACTCATAGATAGTTTTTTTAACGTATCAAAACAATCCAAATGTATTTTATTAGTTTTCCATATGTTAGTATTGTTGTTTTCTAAAGTTAATGGCAATTTCAAACTGATATCATACACTTTTAGTCATAACGATCACTCAGTGCATTAGATTGAGGTGTGGTTAATTCTAACACATCAAAAATGACTCATGGATCGCTTTCCTAAAGTATCAAAAAAATCTGAACACATTTACTCAGTTTTCCGTATGTCAGTAGTGTTGTTTTCTAAAGTTAATGTCAATTTCAAATTGATATCAGAAACTTTTAACCATACCGATCACACCGTGCGTCGGATTGAGGTGAAGTTGATTTGCAAACATCAAAAATGACTCATGTATCATTTTCCTAAAGTATCAAAACAATCCAAAAGCATTTTCTTGGAATTCCGTATGTCAGTAGTGTTGTTTTCTAAAGTTAATGTCAATTTCAAACTGATATCAGTCACTTTTAGCCATACTGATCACACCGTGCATCGGATTGAGGTGCAGTTGGTTTTTACACATCATAAATGACTCATGTGTTGTTTTCCTAAAGTATCAAAACAATACAAATGCATTTTATCAGTATTCCGTATGTAAGTAGTGTTGTTTTCTAAATTTAATGTCAATTTCAAACTAATATCAGACACTTTTAGCCATACCGATCACACTGTGTGTCGGATTGAGGTGCGGTGGATTCTTACATGTCACAAATGACTCATGAATCATTTTCCTTAAGTATCAAAACCATCCGAATGCGTTTTCTCGATATTCCGTATGTTAGTAGTGTTGTTTTCTAAAGTTAATGTCTATTTCAAACTGATATCAGACACTTTTAGCCATACCGATCACACCGTGCGTTGGATTGAGGTGAGGTAGATTCTTACACGTCAAAAATAATTCATTGATCTTTTTCATAAAGTATCAAAACAATCCAAACGTGTTTTCTTAGATTTCCATATGTCAGTAGTGTTGTTTTCTAAAGTTAATGTCAATTTCAAACTGATATCAGACACTTTTAGCCATACCTGTCACACCATGTGTCAGATTGAGGTGTGGTCAATTTTTACACCTCAAAAATGACTCATGGATTGTTGTCTTAAAGTATCAAAACAATATGAATGCGGTTTCTTGGTTTTCCGTTTGTCACTTGTGTTGTTTTCTAAAGTTAATGTCAATTTCAAACTGATATCACACAATTTTAACCATAACGATCACACCATGCATTGGATTGAGGTTCTATTGATTTGTACATGTCAAAAACGACTCATGGATCATTTTCCTAAAGTATCAAAACAATCCGAACATGTTTTCTTGGTATTCTGTATGTTAGTAGTGTTGTTTTCTAAAGTTAATTTCAATTTCAAACTGATATCAGTCACTTTTAGCCATACCAATCACATTGTGTGTCGGATTATGGTGCAGTTGATTCATACACGTCACAAATGACTCATGGATTGTTGTACTGAAGTATCAAAACAATCCTAATGCATTTACTCGGTAGTCCATATGTCAGATGTGTTGTTTTATAATGTTAATGTCAATTTCAAACTGATATCAGACACTTTTTGTAACACCCTAATATTTTATGAGAATTATTTTTTATGTCTTATATTGTACGCAACATCAGAGAAATATTTCATGGCACACAACACTATCTTGGCTTGCGTTACATGCAATCACGACTTTCCTCGATAGCGTGTGTAGTACGCAATACCGAGTTCCACTAAACAACGATATATTAATGTAATATTATAAACTAGCCATTATGAATAGTATTAACTGAATTTTAAATTTTATAACATTATTATTCATCTTACATATTTTATAGAACATGTTATGAGAAAAAAATAAATATTTCGGGTAAAATAAGTATTTTTCAAAAAATGCAGTTTTGCCGCCTTTTGATGGTGTACCCACTTCAAATATAGTTTTTGAAAATTCTATAAGTTCAGTTTGACAAAATATAATTTTTCTTTAGATTCAGGATATAAAAATTTACTTTGGATAAATTTTTCATATTATTCTGATAACTTTCATATTATAATGAATAGTAAAAACACTCTATATTTTAATTAAAAACAACATTTTTCATCGCAATGATTTATATGGTTAAATTATAATATTTAATGGTTTTAAATTATAACTAGAATATATTTTTACCATTTAATATAATTTATGTCATTTTCACTAATTTTACGTCGAATTCATAGGTAAAAACATTTCAATCTTTGGCAATGTTTTAACTTTTAAAAACCCGTTTGCTTAACAACGGGATTAATTATAAATTAATTACTGCAACTTCTGTGTTTTGAATTTTGAAAAATGGATTCCATATTTGGATTCAGTGGGTCCAAATTATGTAAATAGGTTACTTTTATTTTTTTTAGATTATGAATAGTAACTACGGTAATTTTTATTTACTGTGGTTAAAGGTAAATAGGGTAATTCAAGGTTAAAAGAATCTTATAATAATTCCAAATTACCTTGAAACTTGTTCAAACCTTATTGGATGAGTAATTTCCGACCATAGGCATCCATGGGTCGATTTTGGGACCCCATGGGGCCACTTATGAAAGACAATGACACATTAGATTAATTAATTTAATGTAAAGACAAAATTGGCATTAACCAAAACTCCTTCAGTAATTAATTTTTATAAGGGGATATATAAATTATATTTTAGAAAATAAATATTCATTGGAAATATAAAAATATTTCCTAAATGTTAGTATTTTTTTCTAATTTTCAGATATCAAATAAATTAAATTATTTATTACATAATAATGATGCAGTATTTACCTCATTAATAAATGATTTAAATAAATAAGATTATAATGATTAAAATATTTTCCAAAACATGTCCAACTCTGATTGGATGATTTTATTACTACCATGATTCATCTTATTTTCATCTTTAATGTTTTTTGGACCTTTTGAGACTAAAGATAAGTTTATAATAAAATAATATTTTCACACTTTCCAAAGGTGCCCCTCTCCTCCCTTATAAAAGGGCACCTCCTCCCTCTCCTAATCACACCAATTTAAGCCTTCAAGCTTGGCCAACCCCTGCCAATTTCACTTCCCCACTTCCTTAGAAACCTACTAGAGGTACTGGTATTTTCAAAAGACCAACTCTAGTGCCCTAAGAGAAAGTTTAAAGGAGGCACTTCGAAGAAGAGGTAATACCTTCTACCGTTTTCATAAAGTTCCATTCTTCTTCTACTCCCTCTTCTTTAGTTGTTTCATTATGATGTAATAACATCAGTATCCCTCATATGATGATATGTTATTATAAATATGAAACAACCCTATTTCACCTCTTATCCATCCTACGGTAAACAAAATCACCGCGCGTGCGTACGTACGGAATACCGTCTCCACGCCGTGGTGTAATATGTTTTCCACCACCAACTTACTTGGATGGGTATAATGGTGTAAATAAGTAACTATATATTATTATTGTAAATTGGTATTGATTCTGAAATAGTATACATACACTTCAATACAATTCCACAATCATGGGAATGATATCATCGCTCGTGCGTACGTACAGCCTACCATCTCCACGATGTGATGCGACTCGTTCTACAAGATATTCATTGCATAATGATCATATAAATGAATTTAATGACTAAATATGATATATATTACCATAATAACATTCTTTAAATGAGGTATCTATAACCTAAAAAGAATAATAAGAATTTATTCGAAAAAACACGCATAAGAACAAAAAGAAATAAACACCCGAATAACAAGTAACAATGCAATATTACTAATAAGAAGCTAAGAATATGACCATATATGATATCATAACAATGTGTAAGATTCTGTAATAATTCAATAACATTATTTAAATCATTATATAGGAGGTTTAGACACGTATGAAGCAAATCTGACCTAAGGTAAGGGAAAATCTCACAATCTCATTTTTATCCGAGATTGTTTATACTTTGGTATTTATTGTGGTGTATTTTATCATCCAAATCCATGTTTTCTCAATATGTAATATTATTTCTATCCTCCTAAAATTGTTTAAATCCAATTTTACCCTTTGGTGAGTTTTTAGTAAAAGATATGAAATGAATCTTTTGTCGTTTTTCGTACGAGGTACTTTTTAACTTTTCCAGCCAAAGTACGAGAAGAATGATTTTTTAACTTATACGGAATGAATGGATTTATAGAACATTATTTCCAAGAATATTCCTTTTCAAGTTTTGAATTTTATTTTTAATCAACTTATTTTAGTTTAAAATAATATGACATGTTAAGAATGGAAAAATGTTTTTGAAGTAGAAAGGATATTTTCCTCAAGAATGGAGTTCAAGTGTTTTATCAAAATTATTTTCCATCTAATATAATACAAGGTTCTGTTTCTATCCCTATTTTTACATTGTTTTGTTTATGTTATGATGGGATTATTTTTATGATGTTCTTTTATCTTATATGATTTATGTTATGATGGAATGATGTTTAAGAATCCCATTTTTATTACATGGGTTATGCTATGATGTATGAATTATGATTTTGTGGCACACATAAGAATGGTTTCATTATGAGATGGGTGGGACCTATTTCTCCCTCCAATGCATTGGGTAAAGATTTATATCTCATGAGATAAAATGGCTGGAATGGCAAGTTAAACCGGTTCAGTGATACATGACTGGAACGGGGAGTGAACTCAGTTCAGTAATGGACTTTTTCCTCTGTGATGGTCTTGGCAATGATCCTTCACTAATATGAAATGATTTTCTATGATTATGTGTGTATGAAACAAAGTTTCATGTTTTATTTTATGACTATTTGGGATTACTTTTCATTACTACAATTTATCCCATGACATGATATTATGACCTCTTTTGCAAGTTAAGATTTTCAAAATGTTATGAATATGATATGACTAATATTTTTTTTTGTTTACCCTTATTGAGCATTTGAGCTCACCCTTTTGTATGTTTTCTTTTCCCCAGGTCAGGAAGAAGGATATTAAGTAGGATATGCCAAAAAGAGACTATAGATGTGGTGAAATAAATGGGAGACAATGTAGTTGATTTTAGGAACCAGTTGTTTATGTTTCCCAGTTTCTAGAGACACTATACCTATACGGTCCTTTCATGGTTTTGTTATATGTTGTAATAAGTATGATTTAACTCTGACGTAATAAAAATGTATGTAAATTATGGGTCTTTATAGTTGGTATCAGAGGAAAGGTATAGTCAACCTTTGGAATCTAGGATGTGAAATCCATAGTAAGAACCCTAAGGATATGTCTAAGCATAGAACACAATATTAGTGTTTTATAAATGGTCATGAGTAACCAATGATAAGACCTTAAGTGTGAAATTTTATTCTTGATTACGTGGTTTTACTATTATGATTAGTGTTGCTCACACTATGCTTATTGGTTTTAGTCAATGGCAGGAACTCGAAGGAACCGTGTTAATGTTGAATGCGATGGGAAATGCAATGATTGTACCCCTGAGCAACCAAATGTTATTGGAGCTGGAATGGAAAATCTTGTAGCCATGCTCACATAACTTTCTCAAGCTATGAACTATGCAGGACTTCCAAATGAGAAAAGGAAGGAGCAATATTCTGTTGAATCCTTCATGAGGAAGCATCCACATTCATTCAGCGGGTCTTCTGATCCATTAGTAGTTGAACAATGGATTAGTACCACTGAAAAGATATCTTCAGTTCTACAATATTCTGAACATGACAAAGTCATCTTAGCAGTGTATCGCTTGGAAGGTGATGCTGATAAATGGTGGAATCTTATCAAGAATATGAGGCCAAGAGATAAAATTGAGTCCATGGAATGGGACGAGTTCAAGAACTTATTTTTCAATAAGTACTTCCCTGGTATTCTTCAAACAAAGATGGAGAAAAAGTTTCTCGAACTGAAGAAAAAGGATGATGAATCGATTGGTACCTACGAAGCTAATTTTACAAGACTTGCAAGGTAGGATTCCGAAATTATTATCCAACCTGAGATTAAAATCGATCGATTATTTGGTGGCTTAAAACCAATTAATCAAAGTGCATTATCCATAAGGGACTTCAATAGCTACAAGGAAATTGTTCGATGTGCTCTCAAGGTTGATATGGAGATTGGAGTAACCCATCAGTCATATGGGTTTGATAAGAAGAGGAAAATGGAATTCAAAGGAAAATATAAAGACCACACTAAAAGGAAGATGAGTTTTACTTTATTCTCAAATTGTTGAAAGAAACATGGAGGGGATTTTCTTAAAGGGACAAGAAAATGTTTTAAGTGTGGAAAAGAAGGTCACCGGGAAGTTAAATGTTGAAATAATGTGAAGAAGATGTCTAATGATGCGAACAAAGAAAGGGATACACAGAATGCACCTCCTACACTTCAATGTTTTACGTGCAAGGAGATGGGGCATTATACCAATCAATGCCCAAATCTAAGGGTTGTTGATGATGATCGACGTCAAAAAACTCTTAAGGCCAAAGACAAAGGAAAGTCACATGCAATTATTATCGGTGATGTGGAGTACGAAAACGAAGTGGTGAAAGGTAAACCTACCATCCACTCTAAAGTAGAAAATGATTTATTTGATCCTGGATCCACCCACTCTTTTATTTCTGAAGAATTTTCTAAGGGTATCGCCTTATTACCTCAATAATTAGATGTTGAGTTAGCTGTGACAACCCCTAATGGAATAACAGTCGCATCAAAAGTTTACAATTCTTCTTCGATTGAAGTTTGTGGGAAAGTGCTTCTTGAAAATCTTGTGATCCTTCCTATAGTGGAATTTGATGTGATTCTTGTCATGGATTGGCTTTCTTTATATGGAGCTCATATAAATTTCCAAATAAGGGAAGTCACATTTCATATTCTAGATCAATCTATGATCATCTATCGATGAAAGGATGAACATAACCTTCCAATGGAAATTTATTCCATCTTATAGGTCTTGATTCCACTAAATGAATGTTATTTATCTCAAATGGTTGGTGAGAAACTCACGATTAAGAATACACCCATTGTATGGGAGTTTTATGATGTCTTTCCAGAGGAATTGTCGGGTTTTCCACCAAATCGTGAAGTTGAGTTTTCAATAGAACTCGTACTGGGAGATTTGCCTATTTCAAAGAAACCTTATAGAATGACCCCAATTGAGTTTCAGGAATTGAAGAAGAAACTCCAAGAGAATATTGATAAAGGATTCATAGGCCCTAGTGCATCACCTTGGGGAGCACCTATTCTATTTGTTACGAAGAAAGATGGATCAATGAGACTCTGCATTGATTATCGAGAACATAACAAGATCACGATCAAGAGAAAATATACTCTCCCGCACATTGATGAATTATTTGACGAACTATGTGGAGCTCAATACTTTTCCAAGATTGATCTTCATTCAGGGTATCATCAATTAAGGGTCAAAAGGGAGGATATACCAAAGATGGCTTTACGCACAAGGTATGGACACTATGAATTTATAGTGATTCCATTTAGTCTTACTAATGCCCCTGATATCTTCATGGATCTAATGAATAGAGTCTTTAGAGACTATCTTGATCTGTTCCTGGTAGTCTTTATAGTCAATATTCTTGTCTATTTAAAGATCAAGGAAAAACATGAAGATCGCTTGAGAATTGTATTGAAGACCCTGAGAAAGGATAAGATTTATGACAAATTTACCAAGTGTGAATTTTGGCTTCAAAAAGTAGCATTTTTGGGTCACATAATCTGAAAAGAGGGGATATCTGAGGATCCATCAAAAAAAGAGTTTATCGAAAGATGGTCAAGACCAACAACAATAACTGAGATCTGAAGTTTTCTTGGTTTGGCTGGAGATTATCAACGTTTTGTGAATTTTTTTTCATGATTATATAATCCACTCACCAGGTTGAATTGAAAAGGACTTAAGTTCATGTGGATGGACGAGTGTGAAGAAAATTTCAAGGAATTGAAAAGAAGGTTATCCAGTGAACCTATGCTCACACTGCCTTGTAGTAGAGAAAGGTTTGTGATCTACAGTGATGCATCCAAGAAGGGATTGGGGTGTATTCTAATGAAAAACGATATGGTGATAGCTTATTCCTCACGATAGTTGAAAATCCATGAGCAAAATTACCCAACGAATGATTTGGAGTTAGCTGTAGTAATATTTGCATTAAAGATTTGGAGGCACTATCTTTATGGTGAAAGGTGTGATATTTATACTGATCACAAAAGTTTAAAGTATATTTTAACACAAAAGGAGCTGAATATGCACCAAAGAAGATGGTTGGAGCTGATTAAGGATTACGACTACTCAAGTCATTATCACCCTGGGAAAGCAAACAAGGTGGAAGACGCATTAAGCCAACAAGAGCATGCTAGCTTATCCATGATGAGGATCATAAAAGATCAAATATTTTTGTATTTTCAAAGGATGGATCTTGGAATTATAATGGAAGGGGAAAAATCTTATCTTTCTCAAATGAATGTTCAACCATCTATACATGTGAAGATTAAAGAGGAACAAAAAGAAGATGTAGAGTTATAAACGATGGTGAGAAATGTTCCTGAATTCAACCTTGATTGTGATGGGATAATACTGTTCAGAAATCGGGTTTGTGTTCCTCCTATCCTAGAATTAAAGAAGGAGCTACTATATGAGGCTCATAGTTCTTCATTCTCTATTCATCCTGGAAGCACAAAGATGTATAAGGACCTGAAAGTGTACTTCTGGTTGGATGGAATGAAAAGAAATGTTGCTGAATATGTATCTCGATGCTTGGTTTGTCAGCAAGTTAAAGTTGAGAGACAGAAGTCTAAAGGAATGTTACAACCATTACCCATACCAGAATGTAAATGGGAAAACATCACCATAGACTTTGTCACTGGACTTCCTAAAACATCCAAAGGCAATAATTCTATCTGGGTTATAGTTGATCATCTTACGATGTCGGCACACTTCATTGTTATTAGGGAAGATTTCTCTCTAGATCAGATTTCCAGGATATATGTAAAGGAAGTGGTAATATTGAATGGATTACCAATTTCCATTATATCTGATCGGGATCCGAGGTTTACCTCAAAGTTCTGGGAAAGTCTTCAGCATAATCTAGATACAGAGTTGAGTTTCAGCACTGCTTATCATCCTCAAACAGATAGTCAGTCTGAGAGGAAAATTCAAACTCTAGAAGACATGTTAAGATCTTGTTCTATGGATTTCAAAGGTGGTTGGGATCAACACCTACCTTTGGTGGAATTTTCCTAAAATAATTGTTTTCACTACAGTATTCAGATGGATCTTTATGAATCTCTCTATAGAAAGAAATGCAGAACTCCAACTTGCTGGGATGATGTTGGGGAGAGAAATCTATTAGGACCTGATCTTATTGATGAGATGGAAGAAAAAGTCCAATCTATTCAACAACACATAAGAGCAGCTCAGAGTAGACAAAAAAGTTATGCCGACAACCGAAGAAAAGACCTAGAGTTTGAAGTGGGTGATAAAGTGTTCTTACGAATATATCCCTGGAAGAGAGTAATGAGATTTGGGAAGAAGGGAAAGTTGAGCCCTAGGTATATCGGCCCTTTCGAAATACTGGATCATGTTGGGAAGGTAGCTTATCGATTGGCGCTTCCACCGAATCTCTCTCAAGTTCATGATGTCTTCCATGTATCTCTCCTGAGAAAGTACATACCCGATCCTTCACATGTACTAAGCTCAGAATTTGTACCGCTGGAACAAGATCTTTCTTATGAAGAACAGCCGATAGAGATTCTGGATCATAGCGAAAAAGTTCTATGGAATAATACCACTCGCTTGGTGAAAGTTTTATGGAGGAACCACCAATTAAAAGAAGCTACATGGGAGCTTAAGGATATGATGAGGGAGAGGTATCCTCATCTATTTTTTACGAAGTGACGAATTTTGAGGGTGAAATTCATTTTAAAGGGGATAGAATGTAACACCCTGAAATTTTATGAGAAGTATTTTTTTTAATGTCTTATGTTGTACCCAACATCAAAGGAATATTTCATGGCAGACAACAGTAGCTTGGCCTACGTTACACACAATTTCGACCTTCCTCGATAGCGTGTATAGTACGCAATACCGAGTTCCACTAAACAACGATATATTAATGTAATATTATAAAATAGCCGTTATGAATAGTATTAACTGAATTTTAAATCTTATAACATTATTATTCATCTTATATATTTTATAGAACATGTTATGAGAAAAAAATAAATTTTTCGGGTAAAATTAGTATTTTTCAAAAAATATAGTTTTGCCTCCTTTGATGGCGCACCGACTTTAAATATAGTTTTTCACAAATTTATAAGTTCAATTTGAAAAAATATAATTTTTCTTTAGAATCAGGATATAAAAATTTACTTTGGGTAAAATTTTCATATTATTATGATAACTTTTAATTTTTAATGAATAGTAAAAACACGCTATATTTTAATTAAAAACCACTTTTTTCATTGCAATGCCTTATATGGTTAAATTATAATATTGAATGGTTTTAAAGTATAAATAGAATATATTTTTACCATTTAATATAATGTATGTAATTAGAATTAATTTTACATTGAATTAATAGGTAAAAACATTTCAATCTTTTGCAATGTTTTAACTTTTAAAAACCCATTTTCTTAACAACAGGATTAATTTTAAATTAATTACTGCAACTTCTGTGTTTTGAATTTTGAAAAATGGATTCCATATTTGGATTCAGTGGGTCCAAATTATGTTAATAGGTTACTTTTATTTTTTTTGAGATTATGAATAGTAACTACGGTAATTTTTATTTACTGCGATTAAAGGTAAATAGGGTAATCAAGGTTAAAAGAATGTTATAATAATTCCAAATTACCTTGAAACTTTTCCAAACCATACTGGATGAGTAATGGCCGACCATGGTCATCCATGGGTCGATTTTGGGACCTCATAGAGCCACTTATGAAAGATAATGACACATTAGATTAATTAATTTAATGTAAAGACAAAATTGGCATTAACAAAAAATCCTTTAATAATTAATTTTTATATGGAGATATATATATTATCTTTTCAAATATAAATATTCATTGGAACTCTAAAATTATTTCCTACATTTTCGTATTTTTTTATAATTTTTAGACATCAAATAAATTAAATTATTTATCACACAATAATGATGCAATATTTACCTCATTAATAAATGATTTAAATAAATAAGATTATAATGATTAAAATATTTTCCAAAACATGTCCAATTCTGATTGGATGATTTTATTTCGACCATGAGTCATCTTATCTTCATCTTTAATGATTTTATGACTTTTTGAAACTGAAGATAAGTTTATAATAAAATAATATTTTCACACTTTCCAAAGGTGCCCCTATCCTCCCTTATAAAAGAGCACCTCCTCCCTCTCCTCCTCACACCACTTTAAGACTTCACGCTCGGCAAAACCCTACCCATTTCACTTCCCCATTTCCTTATAAACCCACTAGAGGTACTGGTCTTCTCAAAATACCAACTCTAGTGCCCTAAGAGAAAGTTTAAAGGAGGCACTTCGAAGAATAGGTAATACCTTCTACCGTTTTCTGCAAGTTCCATTCTTCTTATACTCCCTCTTCTTTAGTTGTTTCATTATGAGGTAATAACATCAGTATCCCTAATATACTTATATGTTATTATAAATATGAAACAACTCTATTTCACCTCTTATTCATCCTACGGTAAACAAAATCACCGCATGTGCGTACGTATGAAATACCGTCTCCACACCATGGTGTAATATGTTTTCCACCACCACCTTACTTGGATGGGTATAATGGTGTAAATAAATAACTATATATGATTATTGTAAATTGGTATTTATTCTGAAATATTATACATAGACTTCAATACAATTCCACGATCATGGGAATGATATTATCGCTCATGCGTACGTACGGCCTACCGTCTCCACGATGTGATGCGACTCGTTCTAAAAGATCTTCATTGAATAATGATTATATAAATGAATTGAATGACTAAATAAGATATATATTACAATAATACCATTATGTAAATGAGTTATATATAAACTAAAATGAAGAATAATAATTTATTCGACAAAACACACATAAGAACAAAAAGAAATAAACACCCGAATAACAAGTAACAATATAATATTACTAATAAGAATCTAAGAATATTACCATATATGATATCATAACAATGAGTAAGATTTTGGAATAAGACAATAAAATTATTTAAATCATTATACATGAGGTTTGGACACGTACGAAGCAAATCGGACCTAAGTTAAGGGAAAATATCACAATCTCATTTTTATCCAAGATTGTTTATACTTTGGTATTTACTAGGGTGTATTTTATCATCCACATCCATGCTTCCTCAATATTTAATATTATTTATATCCTCCTAAATTTTTTAAATCCAATTTTACCCTTCGGTGAGTTTTTATTAAAAGATGTGAAAGGAATCTTTTGTCTTTTTTCGTACGAGGCACTTTTTGACTTTTGTAACGCCCCGACCCCAGCTACCCAGAGTCGGTGCATTATTGAGTAGAATTGGCATGATCACAAAAGATCAAGTCTCGAAAGACCGATTAGTTTAGTATCCTTGAAAACACTAGATACATTCACAAGTCTTACATTACATCATAAAGTAAAACAAAACTACAACATCTTCTCTTCATATCCCCTTATATTATCCCTACAGGTCATTCGTAATATACTTCTTCACATCCTGGAAAAATTAAAACATTGAAAGGGGTGAGCTCAGATGCTCAGTAAGGATATCAATATAGCGGAATCTTTCATAAATAAACATAAACATTTAAGGCAATGTATAACTAAAACAAAAGCCTTTTAAAATTGATCTTCAATATAATATGGAAAAAGTAAAATGAGATAATGCCATTTACTTATTCACATGGATATTCTACTGGTCGAATAATCACATGCAATATCAATAACCACTTTCATAATGGTGGAATGCATAATGCTAGACTATCATAACCACGTAGCCAAGGCCTCGTGCCAAGACCACAAATAATATTTTGTCAAGGCCTCGTGTCAAGACACTAGTTTGTCTCATGAGACCTACCGATGCATCAAGGAGCTATAGCGGGCTCCACCCGTCACTTATTATGTCAAATTCATTCCTCATATGAATAGTTTTAAACATATCATAAACCATAACATAATCGTATCACATAAAACATGCATAAAGGAAACATAACATTTCCACATTTCAATCACAAGATATCAATACAACACATTTATATAATAAAAACGCTTTCAAAACCATTTTCAATACCAAAATAAAAGAAAGTTAAAACTTTGTATTTATTTTTAATTTAAAAAAAGTGATGGCTTGTAGAGGAAGCCGAAACTCAAATAATGGTCACGACGGCGGAGAAGTCGTTGTCGCCGCATAAGTACGGAAAGAAAAACATTCCCTTTTTGTCGTTTAGTAAAATGATTCGTATAAAAAAGATTCATTTTCAATAAATTTATAAGTCAAAGGGGTTTATACACCGTATAAAAGAATGTTGTGTATAAAACCAAATATGCCTCAATGAAAGGAGATTGAGACGAAGTCCCTAAAAAGATCATTTTTAAAATAAAATAGATCTATTATGTGTATTCACTATAGGTACAAATAAAGAAAGTAAAAATACAAAATAGGATATAATAATATAATGAAATAATTTGAAATTAGGAGATTAACCCAAATAATGGAAGTTGGGTTAAGAAGTTCCCTTACCTTGCGTCCTGTCCTGACTCGACCGTTCTTTGATCTCCTTAAAACCGGGTAACTCTTTTGATTTGAGCCAAAGGATTCCTTTGGAAGACTTCTTCCCAAAGTGAGGCTTCTAGGATTAAGGGAGGGAAGTTGGGATATTATTTGGGCAGAGGTTGGCTGAGCCAAATGGATTGAAGGTGTGAATAAGGTGGGAGTGGTGGGGGGCTTTTATAAGAGGAGAGGAGGGGAACTCTTGGAAAGCAAGGAAATGTTACATTATTATACAATGCTTTTCGGATTCCAAGGGTCCCAAACTTATATAATTCTAGGATAAGGTGATAAGGGTTCTAAATCTCCTCATCCAATAGGTTTTTGACAAGTGTAATCCTTAGATTTTACATTATCCTTTCATTTTATTTAAATCGTTAATTAATGAGGTAATCGCTGCATCATCATGGTGTCATAAATAATTTAATTTATTTAATTTATAAAAATTATAAAACAAATATCATGATGTAGGAAATCTTTTTAGCTTTCTAATTAATATTTATAGTAAAAAATATGACTTGTATAACCCCATTTAAAAATTGTTTTAGTAAAACAACTCTTGTTTGTGACATTTTTATTTTAACATTAAATAAAAAGTTATTTATGTCCTTTTCCTACCAAAGTAGCTCCATGGGGTCCCCAAGTTGACCCATGGATTTTCTTGGTCGGCCATGACACATCCAATAGTGGTTTTACAAGTGTAAAGGTCATTCAATATTTTTATAATATCATTTTTACCTTAAATTTCACTAATTACCTCTAATCACGATTAATTAAACTTAAAAGTTACTATTCACCAAAAAATTATTTTAATCCCATTGAAACAAATTTTACTTCATAATGACAACCATGTATGTCGGATTTTTGAAAATCAAATCACAGAAGTGGTAATGTTTCATTTAAACGAAAAATCAGTTTTTTAACTACCACTTAGTAGTTTCACTATTCATCAAAAATTGAAGTTTTTCAGAACAATGCCAAAATTTCACCCTAAGATATAATTGATATTCTGAATTCAAAAATTATGTCTATTTTACAAAATTCCAAACATATAAGTTGCATTAATTAATTTTATAATTAATTCCTGTTGTCACAATAAATAGCGTGTTTTTAAGAAACAATTTATATCAAAAGATTGACAATTGTTTATGTCCAATTTCAATGTTAAATTAATTATAATGACCACCATTGGATAAAATGGTAAAAATATATTCTAATTATACTCTAAAACCACTAAATAGTATAATTTACCACAATAAATTATTTTGATTAAAAAAGTTTTTTTAAGTATTTTTTCACTATTCATAAAAAATTGGAAGTTCTTAGACAATTACAAAAACTTCAACATAGGCTAATTTCAATATTAAGAATACAAAAAATGAATTCCATTTTGAAATATAAAATTTTTATAATTTAAAAAGTGGTTATTACTATTCATAACAGCTACATTGATTAGTCGCGGTGTGTTAGAACTCGAACTTGCGTACAATGCAAGCTATTGAATTATTGAAAGAGAGGTGTATGATGGAAGCTCGGGGTGTTACATTCTCCCCTCCTTCAATAAATTGCGTCCTTGCAATTTGAAATTTTTCTTTGAAAATAAAAGGTTGAAAATAGAGAGTACCTTTGGGGAAAACCCCAATCGGAAATAAGGTTAATAAAAATATAACATTAAAAGAATGAAAGATAAGTACAAAGGTCACCCGAGATAGACCATACAAGGATTCTATGAAAATATGGATATGGAGGAAAAACAAACCATCAAGATCTGATGGAGAGTTGTAGAAAATAGGATTAGGAGAAAGTTTAACTAGAAGAAAATCACAAACTTGTGATTGGTTAAACGATCATTGATTCCCCAGTAAGAAAAGTTAACCGAAAACATTTTTGTTTTAAGTTACCTTTTATAAAGATGAGGAATTTATTTTGGAGATTTAATAAGAACGTAAGGGAATATACATACTTGTTATGTATACTTTCATTTTTTAATAAATTTTTACCACAAACCCATCTTTTACTCCAAAAGGTAATAGAACTCAAAAATATTTTATTTATCCTAATTGTATAAGGTTCCAAATATTAACACATACCATTTAGATTAGTAAAACTATTTTGTAATAACCAGGGACTTACTTTAGGCTAGTGGTAGGTAATAAAGGCCTGTCGCACTATGGTTGTGGGTTTGATTCTTGCAGCTTTGTCCGACGCGACGAGTTATGCCCCACCCTGCAGGTTGTCCTTTTCCTAAAACTATAGTATTATAACATTCCAAAAATAATCTTTAGAAATGTTTTAACCTTAAACAATACTATCCAAAGATCAACTTAATCCATTCCAACCTTTATAGTTATCCAAAATACCTCCGTCCAGACTTTCTCTAAAGGGTCCTTAAATTCCAAAATCAATTGTAACATTAGATTCCCTAAACAAAGTAAAGTTTCTCTTATTGTCACATAATAAAAATATGATTACCTTCATCATATTAAAACCTTAATGAAATCAACATGTACTACAGTACAATCCTTATATATGTATCACATTATTCTAATAAATAGAATATAATCCATGAGTCCAAAAGCACCAATACATTAATTATTCCGCTTCAACTGTAGTCACAACATAAGATTGGCCTTGATCCCTAGGCCTTTTTTGAGGTAAGTTTCCTTGACGATTAGGACATTTATTTGCATAATGACCCATTTCCCTACAATTGTAGCATTCAACATTGATAGCCTCTTTCTTTCCCTTACAATCACGAGCCTGGTGACCTTTTTCTCCACATCTGTAACAAACTCCCATTCCTTTTAGGCAAGTACCAGGGTGATTCTTCCCACAATTATCACATAATGGAAAATCCTTCCTTCCCTTTTTCCCTTTATCTGTCTCTTGTTCCACCGTTCTCTTCTTCTCTGGCTTTACTTTGTTGTCATAAGATTTAGTGAATTCCTTTTCTGTCTTGATAGCACATGAGACAATATCTTCGTATGATGAGAAGGATGTGATACTAAATCTCGACGTAGAAATGGTTTTAACCCATCAAAGAAACGATCAATATTTCCTCTTGGGTTACGTATATAATCTGCAGCATGCCTCGCTAACCTTGTAATGTTAGCCTCATACTTTGCAACATTCTCATCTGCCTTCTGCCTCAGACTCAGAAATTGCCTTTCCATATCTACTCGATGGTCATGGAGAAAGAACTTTTCTAAGAAAAGATCTTTGAACTCTCTCCATTCCATACTTGATACTTCTTCATCTTCCTTTGTATTTTGAATCAATAACCACCATTGATCGGCATCTCCAGTGAGGCAGTAAACTACCATGATAACCTTCTCCCTTTCGCTACTCCCCAAGGCATGGAATATTTTTTCTAAGGAGTTTATCCATTTCTCAGCTACTAATGGATTTTTAACCCCATTAAATGTTGGTGGTTGTTTCCTCATGAAGAGGTCTAACATTGATTCTCCACGTTGCGGATCAGGGTGCTTCATGTGAGTAAGGTTATTATTCATAACCTGAGTGAGTTGTCCCAGTATGGTAATAAGTTGATCATCACCAATTGTATCTCCAGATCCACAATAATTATCTTGAGCAGGAGGGAAATCCCTACACGGAGTGCGTGCATTGATACAGTTTCCATTCCTTCCACCAGGCGCCATTTCTATACAATGGAATAAACTAGATTAGTTTATGAATCAAAATACATAATTCCATACTTATAAAATACTTGAAATAAATTGAACTATTTATGGATATAATCCATAATTATAAAAATGTTTTCATTGAGGAAGTATATACTCATAACCCATCATAGTGGTTTGTAAAGAAAACGAGAATTATCCTAAGCATATCCCCCGGGAGTGTCGTAACCAAGAGTGCAGCAAGGCCCGTTGTCGTGCACCAGTTCCCGTTCGAGTCTTGCTCAAAGCGGTGTTTTCGGGGTTTACCCCTAGGTACATCTGTCCCAGAGCCACCTCTACCTGCTCGTATCCAGACAGGGATGTATTGCTCGGAAAACTCACAAAATCTCTATAATACCAAAATTATAGGAAGTTATTCTATACTAATCCTTAAAGTCTATCTTTGGGCTATGTCCTCTAATCAGAGTTTATCTAAATCTAGCTTCCAAGGTTAGTACTAAAATGCCTCTGATACCAACTGTAACGCCCCGACCCCAACTACCCAGAGTCGGTGCATTATTGCGTAGCATTGGCATGATCACAAAAGATCATGTCTCAAAAGACCGATTAGTTTAGTAGCCTTGGAAACACTAGATACATTCACAAGTCTTACATTACATCATAACGTAAAACAAAACTACAACATCTTCTCTTCATATCCACTTATATTATCCCTGCAGGTCATTCATAATATACTTCTTCACATCCTGGAAAAATTAAAACATTGAAAGGGGTGAGCTGAGATGCTCAGTAAGGATAATAATATAGCGTAAGCTTTCATAAATAAACATAAACATTTAAGGCAATGTATAACTAAAACAAAAGCCTTTTAAAATTGATCTTCAACATAATATGGAAAAAGTAAAATGAGATAATGCCATTTACTTATTCACATGGATATTCTACTAGTCAAATAATCACATGCAATATCAATAACCACTTTCATAATGGTGGAATGCATAATGCCAGACTATCATAACCACGTAGCCAAGGCCTCGTGCCAAGACCAAAAATAATATTTTGTCAAGGCCTCGTGCCGAGACACTATTTTGTCTCATGAGACCTACAGATGCATCGAGGAGCTATAGAGGGCTCCACCCGTCACTTATTAAGTCCAATGCATTCCTCATATGAATAGGTTTAAACATATCATAAACCATAACATAATCGTATCACATAAAACATGCATAAAAGAAACATAACATTTCCACATTTCAATCAAAAGATATCAATACAACACATTTATATAATAAAAACGCTTTCAAAACCATTATCAATACCAAAATAAAATAAAGTTAAAACTTTGTATTTATTTTTCATTAAAAAAAAGTGATGGCTTTTAGAGGAAGCCGAAACTCAAATAATGGTCACGACGGCGGAGAAGTCGTTGTCACCGCATAAGTACGGAAAGAAAAACATTCCCTTTTTGTCATTTAGTAAAATGATTCATATAAAAAAGATTCCTTTTGAATAAACGTAAAATTCAAAGGGGTTTATACACCGTATAAAAGAAAGTTGTGTATAAAACCAAATATGCCTCAATGAAAGAAGATTGAGACGAAGTCCCTAAAAAGATCATTTTTAAAATAAAATAGATCTATTATGTGTATTCACTATAGGTACACATAAAGAAAGTAAAAATAAAAAATAGAATATAATAATATCATGACAATATTTGAAAGTAGGAGATTAACCCAAAGAATGGAAGTTGGGTTAAGAAGTTCCCTTACCTTGCGTCCTCTCCTGACTTGACCGTTCTTTGATCTCCTTAAAATCGGGTAACTCTTTTCATTTGAGCCAAAGGCTTACTTTGGAAGACATCTTCCCAAAGTGAGGCTTCTAGGAGTAAGGGAGGGAAGTTGGGAGATTATTTGGGCAGAGGTTGGCCGAGCCAAATGTCTTGAAGGTGTGAATAAGGTGGGAGTGGTGGGGGCCTTTTATAAGAGGAGAGGAGGGGCACTCTTGGAAAGTAAGGAAATGTTACATTATTATACAATGCTTTTATGATTCCAAAGGTCCCACACTTATATAATTCTAGGCTATAGTGATAAGGGTTCTAAATCTCCTCATCCAATAGGTTTTTGACAAGTGTAAGCCTTAGATTTTACATTATCCTTTAATTTTATTTAAATCGTTAATTAATGAGGTAATCGCTGCATCATCATGGTGTCATAAATAATTTAATTTATTTAATTTCTAAAAATTATAAAAAAAAATATCATGATGTAGAAATTTTTTTTATCTTTCTAATGAATATTTATAGTAAAAAATATGACATGTATAACCCCATTTAAAAATTGTTTTAGTAAAACAACTCTTGTTTGTGACATTTTTATTTTAACATTAAATAAAAAGTTATTTATGTCCTTTTCCTACCAAAGTGGCTCCATGTGGTCCCCAAGTTGACCCATGGATTTTCTTGGTAGTCCATGACACATCCAATAGTGTTTGGACAAGTGTAAAGGTCATTCCATATTTTTATAATATCATTTTTACCTTAAATTTCACTAATTATCTCTAATCGCGATTAATTAAACTTAAAAGTTACTATTCACCAAAAATTATTTTAATCCCATTGAACCACATTTTACTTCCTAATGAAAACCATGTATGTCTGATTTTTGAAAATCAAATCACAGAAGTGGTAATGTTTCATTTAAACGAAAAATCAGTTTTTTAACTACCACTTAGTGGTTTCACTATTCATCAAAAATTGAAGTTTTTCAGAACAATGCCAAAATTTCACCCTAAGCTATAATTGATATTCCGAATTCAAAAATGATGTCTATTTTAAAAAATTCCAAACATATAAGTTTCATTAATTAATTTTATAATTAATTCCCACTGTCACAACAAATAGCGTGTTTTTAAGAAACAGTTTATATCAAAAGATTGACAATTATTTATGTCCAATTTCAATGTTAAATTAATTATAATGACCACCATTGGATAAAATGGTAAAAATATATTCTAATTATACTATAAAACCACTAAATAGTATAATTTACCACAATAAATTATTTTGATTAAAAAAGTTGTTTTAAGTATTTTTTTACTATTCATAAAAAATTGGAAGTTCTCAGAAAATTACAAAAAATTCAACATAGGATAATTTCAATATTAGGAATACAAAAATGAATTCCATTTTGAAATATAAAATTTCTATAATTTAAAAAGTTCTTATTACTATTCATAATGGCTACTTTGATTAGTCGCGGTGTGTTAGAACTCGAACTTGCGTACAATGCAAGCTATTGCATTATAGAAAGAGAGGCGAATCGTGGAAGCTCGGGGTGTTAAAATTTTTCCCGCAAAAGTAAAAGAAGAATGTTTTTTAACTTATACGGCATGAATGGATTTTTAGAACATTATTTCCCAGAAGCTTACTTTATAAGTTTTCATGTTTATTTTTAATCAACTTCTTTTAGTTTAAAATTGTATGACATGTTAAGAATGGAAAAATGTTTCTGAAGTAGAAAGGATATTTTCCTCAAGAATGGAGTTCAAGTGTTTTATCAAAATTATTTTCCATCTAAGATAATATAGGGTTCTGTTTCAATCCCTATTTTTACATTGTTTTGTTTATGTTATGATGTAATTATTTTTATGATGTCCTTTTATCTTATATGATTTATGTTATGATGGAATGATGTTTAAGAATCCCATTTTTATTACATGGCTTATACTATGATATATGAATTATGATTTTGTGGAACAGATAAGAATGGTTTCATTATGAGATGGGTGGGACCTATATCTCCCTCCAATGCATTGGGTAAAGATTTATATCTCATGAGATAGACATGGCTGGAACGGCAAGTTAAACCAGTTCAGTGATACATGACTGGAACGGGGAGTGAACTCGGTTCAGTAATGGACGTTGTCCTCTCTGATGGTCTTGGCAATGAGCCTTGACTAATATGAAATGATTTTTTATGATTATGTGTGTATGCCACAAAGTTTCATGTTTTATGTTATGATTATTTGGGATTACTTTTCATCACTATGATTTAACCCATGACATGATATTATGACCTCTTTTGCAGGTTAATATTTTCAAAATGTTATGAATATGATATGACTGATATTTCTTTTGTTTACCATTACTGAGCATTTGAGCTCACCCTTTTGTATGTTTTCTTTTCCCCAGGTTAGAAAGAAGGATATTAAGTAGGATATTCCAAAAAGGGACTATAGATGTGGTGAAATAAATGGGAGACAATATAGTTGTTTTTATGAACCAGTTGTTTATGTTTCCCAGTTTCTAGAGACACTATACCTATACGGTCCTTTCATTGTTTTGTTATATGTTGTAATAAGTATGCTTCAACTCTGAAGTAATAACAATGTATGTAAAGTATGGGTCGTTATACTTTTCGCCATACCAATCACACCGACGATCAGATTTTGTTGTGGTTGATTCTTACACATTGAAAATGACTCATGGATCGTTTTCCTAAAGTATAAAAACAATCTGAATGCGTTTTCTTGGTATTCCGTATGTCACTTGTGTTGTTTTCTAAAGTTAATTTCAATTTCAAACTGATATCAGACACTTTTAGCCATACCAATCACACTGTGTGTCATATTGAGGTGAGGTTGATTCTTACACGTCACAAATGACCCATGGATCATTGTCTTAAAGTATCAAAATAATCTAAAAATGTTTTCTCAGTATTCTGCATTTCACTTGTGTTGTTTTCTAAAGATAATGTCAATTTCAAACTGATATCAGACACTTTTAGCCATACCGATCACACCGTGTGTCGGATTGAGGTGAGATTTATTCTTAAATGTCAAAAATGACTCATGGATAGTTTTAATAATGTATAAAAACAATCCGAATGCATTTCCTTGGTTTTCTGTATGTCACTTGTGTTGTTTTCTATAGTTAATGTCAATTTCAAACTGATATCATACAATTTTAGCCATACCGATCACACCGTGTGTCAGATTGAGTTATGGTTGATTCCTTCACGTCAAAAATGACTCATGCATAGTTTTCCTAAAGTATCAAAACAATCTAAAAACGTTTTCTCATTTTTCCGTATGTCAGTAGTGTTGTTTTGTAAAGATAATGTCAATTTCAAACTGATATCAGACACTTTTAACCATACGAATCACACTGTACATCATCTTTAAGTGCGGTTGATTTGTACATGTCCCAAATGACTCATGGATCGTTTTCCTAAAGTATCCATACAATCCGAATCTGTTTTCTCGGTATTTCGTATGTCAGTAGTGTTGTTTTCTAAAGTTAATGTCAATTTCAAACTGATATCAGTCACTTTTAGCCATACCGATCACACCGTGTGTTAGATTGAGGTGAGGTTGATTCTTACACGTCAAAAATGACACATGGATCATTTTCCTAAAGTATAAAAATAATCTGAACGTGTTTGATTGGTATTCCGTATGTCTGTTGTATTGTTTTCTAAAGTTAATGTCAATTTTAGACTGATATCAGACACTTTTAGCCATACCGATCACAAAGTGCATTGGATTGAGGTGCGGTGGATTCTTACACGTCACAAATGATTCATGGATCATTTTACTAAAGTATCAAAACAATCCAAATGTGTTTTCTCAGTATTTCGTATGTCAGTAGTGTTGTTTTCTAAAGTTAATGTCAATTTCAAACTGATATTAGACACTTTTAGCCATATTGATCACACTGTGTGTCAGATCGAGGTGCGGTCGATTCTTACACATCAAAAATGAATTATGGATCATTTTCGTAAAGTATCAAAACAATCTGAATGCATTTTCTCAGTTTTCTATATGTTAGTAGTGTTGTTTTCTAATGTTTATATCAATTTAAAACTGACATCAGACACTTTTAACCATTCTGATCACACCGTGCATTGGATTGAAGTGAAATTGATTCATACACGTCAAAAATGACTCATGGATTGTTTTCCTAAAGTATCAATACAATCCAAACGTGTTTGCTCAGTATTCCATATGTCAGTAGTGTAGTTTTCTAAATTTAGTGTTAATTTCAAACTGATATCAGACACTTTTATCCATACCGATCACACCGTGTGTCAGATTGAGGTGCGGTTGATTCATACACATCAAAAATGACTCATGGATCGTTGTCCTAAAGTATCAAAACAATCCAAACGTGTTGTCTTGGTTTTCCATATGTTAGTATTGCTATTTTCTAAAGTTGATGTCAATTTGAAACTGATATCAGACACGTTTAACCATACCGATCACATAGTGCATCAGATTGAGGTGAGGTTGATTCGTACATGTCAAAAATGACTCATGGATCGTTTTCCTAAAGTATCAAAACAATTCGAATGCATTTTCTCAGTATTCTCTTTGTCACTTATGTTGTTTTCTAATGTTAATGTCAATTTCAAACTGATATCAGACACTTTTAGCCATAACGATCACACCGTTTGTCGGATTGAGATTTGGTTGATTCGTACACGTCATAAATGAGTCATGTATCATTTTCATAAAGTATCAAAACAATATGAACGTTTTTGCTCATTTTTCCATATGTTAGTAGTGTTTTTTTCTAAAGTTAATGTCAATTTCAAACTGATATCATCCACTTTTAACCATACCAATCACACTATGCATCGGATTGAGGTGCGGTCGATTCGTACACCTCACAAACGACTCATGGATTATTGTACTAAAGTATCAAAACAATCCGTATGTGTTTTCTCTGTTTTTTGTATGTCACATGTGATGAGTAGGATATTCCATATAGGGATTGGTGAAGTGTGACATAGAGGATTTCCTCCTTATAATTGGATTAAAAGATCTCCCTCCCCTCCTGGACACCCCACTCATGGACACCCCCATGGACACACCCCCTCCCTCCCCTCCTAGACACCCTCACACCTCGACACCCCACCCTCTTAGACACCCCCCTCTTGGACACCCCCCCACTCTTGGACACCCCCTCCCTCCTAGACACCACCCACCCACATATAAGGGAAAATAAAATTATAAAATTGAAAATCCAAGATATTGGTTCCCATCAAGATTTTAAGATGCTCATGAGTTGACTGAATGACTATGAATCGGTCGACTTCCACACTATCAACCAGTGTAGTCCAATGAGTTATGCTTTACTAGAAAGAAAAATCACATCTAAAACCATTCTTCATAACCTAAGGATATAAAACATAATAAAGGGTGAGCATATATGCTCAATAAGTTTAAACAAGGGAGATATCAGTGATCATATATGGATAAAATTAGTAGCAATTCAACTTCATCCTATTTGTGTACAATCTTCCATCAGGTATGTTTCCTATTCGTTTCTAAACACACCTATATCATCTTCTGAATATGAGTTTTTGCGATAGTCATGGTAGTACTGAAAAAATATAAATACACAAAGGATTAATAAATATTTTAAATTAACTTGTAATTATTTTTGAAAATACCTCGTCAAGGATGCTAGTTTTTTGATGAAATACGATCTCTTTCATAAATTTATAAACATAATAACCACCGTCCTTTCCTTTTGTTTGTTTGGGAGACTATAGAAACATTGACAACAATAAGTAATTTGTTTTGATATGTGTTTGGATAGTTCAATGTTATTATATATACCCAGATACTTTTCCAGTTGTAGATCTTGTAGGCTTTCTCATCCTTATACCCTGGATTCATTCCATGTATTAGACGATATTGATGCACCACTCTATAATAATAGAATCCTCATTAAAAGATTACATAAATTATAGAACTAGATTTTTAGTTTTAAAATGTTGGATCTAGTGTATTACAAATTAACAAACACCATCATATGTGGTTGGTTTGTTGGATATCCATGCGTTGAATCCAGAAAATAAATCTTTGGAGTATCAAAATTGACTAAAATCAGCATCCAATGCTCCCTAAAAATATAAAAAGGAATAAGTAAAGAAAGAAATGTAAATATAGTTGATATGATTAAATTGTTGAGTTTTACCCCTGCATCATTGGTATTAAAAAAGAGTCTGTCATCCGTAATTTTTTTTTCAAATGATTTGAGCAGGGATGACATTATTGCAACCTCTTTATCGAAATCTATTTCTTCTTTTGAAGAGGTGGTGTGAGGACTAACGAGTCCAAATTTTTGTTCATGGGTAAATCCCTTCAATTGTATTTCTTATATATACCTAAAAAAATATAAAATGTATTTATTCATAATTATCAGAGTATATCAGCATTTGTAAAATCTAATCAAGAAAACATACCTCATGTATACATTTACAACTGAGGCACCTAGCCATTGATGCTTGAGGATTTCATTTACATTTTTAGCACTAATGAAATCTGATGTTTCCTCTCTGTACATATTGTTTTCAAAATCAACTGTGTGAGTATTGTTGTCTATCAACTTTGTATCCACATGAGCCTGCAATGATATCAACTGTGGATATAGAACATGCAGGGTGAAGGTTCTCTCAGTAGACCATTTCAATCAGTTGGTTGATCCTTGAGAGAGTTTTGAGCTAATATTTCATTTCACCCCCTTCTCTTTGTCATTCTGTAATAACATTCATCAGTTCAGACCTTTTTTCATTAAATGTTGATGTTCTAGCTTGAAACATAACTTGGAAATGGATACCTCCTTGTCGATATGTTTTTTACAAGAACTAACAACCATGTGATGAATGTTCCAACAGATTATTCAACCGTATGAATTTCTTCATAGTCATTTGGAACATGTAGCTCGCCACTTAGCTAATTAGATACTTTAATGGACACTCTGAAATGATCTGTAAGAAGTTGTCTGTTGTGTAGCATGTCATTCTTCATATTGAACACCGTATCCCTCGCTACAAGGAGATAGGTGGGAGTTGATAGATATAAATCAAATTCATTTTCACCCAGTAGAATATTAGTACAGGAAATGTACCAGTTTCTATGTGAATAAAATTTCAGAGAAACAATTATTAAAACATTGATTACCTCACCTAAGTCGGGTTTTTAGGGGAATGGCTTGCCTCAAAGATGGTGGGGGGTGGGATGGGATTGTCATGCACAGGTTGTTGTTGAGATGTTTTTTCTCTTCCTCTCCCCCATCATTTTTGCTATCATCTCTCTCTGGTATTGTAATTCTTCTTAAAAAATATCTAATTTTTCTTGCATCTTTTCCATTTTTTCATTTTCATCCTCTACTTGTTTTTGTTTTTGAAAATATGTTCAGGGTGTCACCCCAAAACCCGCACCTCTAACACGGCCATACTGGTCTGGCCACTTCAAGGATGCTAAAAGTATATCTGCATCTGGTGCGGGTGTTGTTGATTCTTATGACTATGTCAGATAGAAAATATAGAAAAACAATTAGTCATTGTAATGTAATAGCAATTTAAAACAAAACAAATTTATATTATGTCATACTTACACATGTTTCCCACACTTTTTGTGTGTTTTAATCTATCAGTATCCCCTGTTTATTTACACGAGCTTCCTTCTATAGCACATGGCATGGGATGGATTTCCCTTTAGATTTCAATTCATCAATCTATATATAAATAGAGAAACATTATTATGGTGTTGTTTTATATCACATATAAGTAGTACAGTAGATTTAAAAGACGTACCAATTTTTTATCAAGTGAAGCGTATCCCATCCTTGCTTTACGGTAAGAGTACACTGGTTCTGCTGTGCATTTTTTACTTTCATCACTCAGTTGCTGTTTCATATATAAATAAATGTCAATAAAAGTGATGAAAACAAGCAACGTAAAACAATGTATTACCCCACACAATGTACCTGAAAAGTATTGTCCCCACGACGGTTTATAAACACATCCCACGCTCATTGGGATATCAAGTGTTCATAAAGAGGAGGTGGGTACGACTTTATTTTCCCTTCAACATATTTAAGATGATATTTCATTAAAATTGTGTGGAAACCTCTATGAATCCTTCCTGAAACTCTTAATACATATTCCTTGTGCGAGGCATCTACTATAAATGCACTCTAAAATGGATGATGAAGAGTAAGTAAATGTTTTGGTATTTTATTTTAATAAATTAAAAAAATGATATCATAATGTTATTTTAATCGCTTCCCACATTAGTGGCCTAAGACTGGTGACAACATTGTGCCATGACTGTACATCAATTGACACTCATTGTCGAGTGAAGATTCTAATGTATCTACTAAAGATGGCTCTGTTGGGGTTAACATTTTGCCCTCACTTATTCCATCCCACCTCAAATTTGATGCCTTTTTCTTTTTTCCTTTAGGATTTTGGCTAACATTGTCAAACTACGACGCTCTTGTTTTTTTTTTGTGCTTTTAGGGTTTTATTTCCTACCATTTATTTAGAAGTATCAACAATATCTTTATCTGGAGAACTATCATCAACACTGGAACCAGAAGCAACAGGTTGAGAAACTTGTTGTTGCTCTGCACTGGGACCAGCAACAACAGGTTGAGAAACTTGTTGTTTCTTTGCACTGGGACCACCACCAGTTGCTTGAGAAACCTGTTGTTTCTCTGTACTGGGACCACCATCAGGTGGTTTGAGAGTCCTTTTGTTCCTCGGGATTAGGAGCATCAGCAGGTGCTGAAGTCATTATATGAAGAAGAGGTTTAACATTTAATTTATATTACATAAAGTAGCAACAAACAGATAATAACATAACATAACACAATGTAGATTACAATAAACAAATAACCTGATTATGTTAATCCTTTTTTTCATTAAAGGTTGAAGAGATTTGACTCCTCTATCGACTATGTAAATCCCTTCATTGTGGTCTCCTCTGACATACAAAACGCCATCTACATTGGGACCACTGCGAAATGATTGTGAAGTCCCTATAAAAAGTTCATCCTCTGTCAAACTTTCATCTGACCCTTCATTTGTTTTGGTCGATAACAGAACAATTGACCAATTTTGGTTTTCAGGGTCTGGAACATAGAATACTTGTACTGCCTGTGATGCCATTATAAATGGATCATATTTCTCTCCTTCCTTACTGAAATCAACATTCACAAATATTTATTCATTGATTTTAATAGCAATCCTATTATCAACCCACTTGCATTGAAAAATCGTCACTTTGAATTTTTTATAATCCAACTCCCATATTCGTTTGATGATGCCAAAGTATGACATATTCACATAAATTGGATTTTTATCCTTAGCATTAGAAACCTGCATCGCCTCAGCCACAAGTGTAACCCCACTAGTCTTTATGGTACATTCTTCATCATGTTCATTAGTATATAATATATAACCATTAACTACATAACCATTGTAAGATAATACATACACACTTTCTCCTCCAGCTATCCATCAAAGTCGTTCTGAAATTGAGTTTGGATTTTCATCTAACTGCTTCAAAATATTTTCCTGAAACCATCCTATAAACTATCGATTATGTGTATCTGATATCCATTTTTCATCCATAGATAGATTCAAATGCCTAAGAATTTATTTGTGGGTTTGAACATATGGGTCAACGTCGAAACTGTTATGAAAAACATAAAGGTGTGCCTGCTCCTGATCTGTAATATTGGCTGTGACAACCTCTCTTCTAGAAATTCCTTCACCCTCAAGCTGCTCAGTGTGACGAGATTTTGGTAGGCCAACGTTTTCCACACCAGACAAGTATTCGGTACAAAATTCAATGGCTTCCTCAAGAATATATTGCTCTGCAATACAACCCTCTGGATGACTTCGATTTTTGACATACCCTTTCAAAATCTTCATATACCGTTCAACGGGGTACATCCATCTATAATGTACATGACCACATAGTAGAATCTCTCTCACCAAATGAACCATCAAATGAACCATCATATCAAAAAAATGTCGGTGGGAAGAACATTTCTAATTCACATAATATGACAGAAATTTCTCTTTCCATAGTTAGCAATTTTGCTGGGTCTATAACTTTTCTACATATAGCTTTGAAGAAGAAAGAGAGCTTCGTTAATGTATGGCAGACATTGTTGGGAAAAATTCAAAGTAAATCTATAGTAATTAGATCTTGCATCAAAACATGGAAGTCATGTGATTTTAGACCCTTTAATTTTAAATCGCTCATTGACACGATGTTCTTGATATTTTATGAATACCCCTTTGGAACTTTTAAATCATTCACGAAGTTGAAAAACTGATATCTCTCCTTCCTGGAAAGAGTATAAGAAGCAGGAGGAAGAAATGTTCCTTTTTCACCCTTCACTGGTGCCAACCCTTCTCGTATTCTCATCTCAACCATATCCAATATATCCTTAATTTCATCCTTCGTTTCACCAAGTGCATTTAGAAATGTGTCGATGACACTATCACATACATTTTTTTTCAATATGAATAACATCAAGAAAATGTCTGACATACAGACAATTCCAGTATGGTAATTAAAAAAACACTGATCACTTTTTTCAACTAGTTTTTGTAAGGTTTTTCAAAAACAGTTTACCAAAATTAGTGTTGAAATATTTTACCTTCTCAAACAATTGATCACCTATTAGTAGAGATGGTATTGTATGTTCTTTTGAACTTATATCGAATGATGTTGTCCAAGATCAGTACTTATGCCGTTAGAGTAAAAATCTACGATGTCCTAAAAACACGATTTTCGATGAATGTTTCAACCTAATTGACTGTGTACCTTGTTCGCAAATGGGACACACTTGAGTTCCTTTAATGATATATCTTAAAAATTTTCCATAAGTAGGAAAGTCATTTATCATCCCGTACAACATGGATTTCAATGTGAAATCTTCTTTTTTGAAAGCATCATACAACATAACACCTGAATCCCACAATATTTTCAAATCCTCGATCAATGGAAAAAAATAAACATTAATATCATTAACCGGTTGTTTTGTTCCTGATATAAGCATACATAACACGATGTATTTTCATTTAATGCATAACCACAATGGTAAGTTATAATTTACCAACATAACCAGCCATGTACTGTGACTGCTTCTTTGAAAACCAAAAGGATTCACCCCATCTGTAGATAATGCCAGACGAAGGTTTCTCAGATCGTTTCCAAATTAAGGATACTCGTGATCAATTCTCTTCCACTGAGGATAGTCTATCGGGTGACATAGTTTCCCATCTTTAATTCTTGTATCTGCATGCCAGGTCAACTGTCTTGCAGTCTCCTCACTTCCATATAGGTTCCAAAACCTTGGAATTATTTGAAAGTACTGTACAACTTTCGTAGGACTAGAATCATATTTCCTGTATTGAGAAGCACCAAACTTTGGGCATTATTTAAGTTATTTGTGGTCCTTGAAAAACAATATACAGTTATTCGGGCATGAGTGTATTCTTTCAGAGATCATACCCATCGATCGTAGCATTCGTTTGCCATCGTATGTTCAGCTTGGGAGTTCATTATCTTCTAGGAGCATGTCATTCAGGAGAGCAAGTTTTTCTGTAAAACTGGCGTCACTCCACCCATTCCCTACTTTCAAATTATAGAGCTTCAGTACGGATGACAATGCTTTATATTTAGTCAAACCAACATACAATGTCGTTTTTACACTACTCTTTAACTTCTCAAAAAAATTTGGGCAATCACGAAGCTCATCTTCAACTATCCTTGTCATTTCCTCAATACGATCTTCATCATCATTCACATCTGTAATCACACCCTCCATACGATCGTCTTCACTATTCATGATTGTAATCATATCAGATCTTCCATAAAATACCGTGTTATCTAATCTACTTCCTACATTCGTTTTTTCCCCGTGTTTATTCCAACATGTATAACTTCGATCTATTCCATAACAGATCAGGTTTTCTTCAAACTCCTCTGGACTAATTTGTCTTTAATAAAAACAACGTAAACACGGATAAAGGATTTGAGAAGGGTCACGTGCATGATCTCCTGCAAACATGATAAACTCTTTCATGCCATATTCATACTCTTTTGTCAACCGATTATCATTCATCCATTCTTTATTCATATTCATCGTCTTTATGGGTTCGATCTCGAACTTTCGTAATATTATGTTTTAATTAATCAAGTAGCATTGTTTGGGTTTTATAAAAAAAATCACGGTCCAAATTCCTCTACAATGATATAGAGGAACCTACCCCAAAACATGTGAAAGTACTTGAACTCTATCTATATATGGGGGACTGTGCCCTATCTTTTGTATATCTCTATGGAGTACCTAAAACCTATACATGGATGACTCTTCACCGAAACATAGGGGAGTACCATATTCTATATTTTCTCCAAACATCTCACTTTTCACTTGTCAACTCTCAAGAAGTGTGAAGATAATTAAAATATCCAAACCACATCGTGTGTAATTTCCAATGAATGAGGGAATCATAATATTGTGATCTACATGAGAAGATATTTACAATGGGCTACTCATACAAAAAATATTATCATCTAAGTAAAAAATAAATAACAATAATGAAATTAACATAGCACACAATTTGTTCAATGGATACACAATGTGTAGGGTTCTCAGTCAAGGTTGGTTGTATACTACCATTTCTAAAGTCATGTGAAATACATATACATGGTGTGTCCAGTAGGGTGAACATCTTCTATGGATAAGACACCTAATTTAATCTGAGATATATAAAATTAATTCCAAGTTAGTCTTACAAAGACTGCATGATGCCTTTGAAAATACATGATATATAGAAAAACTTGAGCTAAAGGCATTTACTTTAGATACAAAATGAGTCACTTCACTGGATATGCATCACATGTTTTGTGTAATACACGGTGTGTAGTCCTTACATGACCACTAGAGGCGTATTTTCTATACACATCAAGTTTGAATGGTATCTATACATGGTGTGAGTGAAGTAAAACACATATCATATGATTCTACCATTATTTCATGGAATGTACATGGTTTCATGATGAAGTATATGTCTTGGAAATATATTGTGTGTGACCTAAATTCACATGACATGTAACATTTAAAATAAAACTTATTCCAAGTTTGAGTCAGAAGATGAGTCATGTGGTGTAAATTTTGGTGATAACTGTTGTCTGGAATTAAAATCTATATGAAATACATGTATTGTGAAACATATTCCATTTAACAAGACTACAAACCATGTATTTTAAAAATATATAGAATCTGAAAAACATTATCTTCACAACATAAAGTGTCTCATAGAGTCCTCTAGAAGTGGTTTTTTAGGATTTAGTGGAATTTCACTAGTAACAAAGTGGTGGTGCCATCGAAATGGGTAAAGTTTGGATTGATATTCAATGGTGGAAGAACTACAACATGGAAAAAATGGCATATCAATCATTCCAACAACCACAACACCGTACAAAAACACATCGTACTCACAATCGCAACACCATAAAAACCAAAGAATCACAATTTTATATTTTACAAAGCATCCCTTATTCAATTTTGTTTGTTAATTCAGGTGTTATCACAGAAGTTTTATCATCCCAGGGCGTTCATTCACAAGTCAAGTATATGTAAATTACCAATTTTTATATTCAAATGTTCAACAAGACCCAACCAACATGCAATTCATTTAGTGCGCAAACAAGGAACACCAATGACCATGATTTTCAGCAGGGCATTTGGCCTATAAATTTGACATTATAACCATCAATATCAAATAGTAATCACAAGAGAACAATAGGAAACCAATGAGTAACATGAGAAAACTCACCACGAAGGTTTTGTTAAGCACACAACATCAATGCGTTCATGGCAGAGGAGAGGCGCACAACAAAGGAGATTTCCAACTGAAAAGAAAACATAAAATAGGGGAAACTCATGAGAATAAATTTATCGAGTACACCATTTACCACATCCCACAAACCCCAAGAACCCACTAAAACCAAAATCAACCCACACCATGGTTAAACACACCTTATGATAATAAGAAATTATAGAACCCACCTTCGATAGAACGAGTTCAACAGACTTTTTGAAATATAAAAGATGACCATAAAATGGGTAAGCCTTGACCAATAGGTCCTCCTTACTAGGTATAATCCCCAAGTGTATTCAAGATACATATCCCAAATGAGTAATCCGATATTAATTCTCTGTTATCACACCTTTAACAACACATATATCTCTATCGCATGAAATTAAACTTCATGGTACAATCTTTTCAACACAACACATGATATCTAGTGAGTAGGATCATATCCCTATTCCAACTCAATGAGCCTATGTGTAAATCTTGACAAAAATTATGGGGAACACACATATTTCCAATGGGACACCCCTGGTACTCTTTTCCAATCTTAACATTACACCATGCCAAAACACACCACACGATCACCAGTTACCCATCATTATTCCAAAACCAAATGAATATACCCACGATTAAATACCCAAAACCCATTCATCTAGGTTCAATAGTGATGGTCACATTACAACCATGCTATAAATCAATAGGGTTAGGAATCCAAATGACCATGTCCCTCAACCCAGTCATAACACCAAAACTCAAGAATAGAGAGTGCCTCCCTTATAAAAATCCAAGACATGACCATTCCTTCGCTATCAAATTGATAACACCTAATATGCATCAATCCCTCATGTCAAAGAATATACCTTGGATTTATGTATCTAAGGTATTTATAACACCAAGATAACCCCACTCAGTAGTCTCCCCCTACCACCAAAACTCACTAACTCTCTACCATCTTGAGTCACATGCTAATGACCACTGGGATCTCACACAAACCCCTTACATCAATTATTACACTATCCTTATCCCATGGGTGACACTCTTATCCCCACCTCAAAACACACATCATCTAGTGAACGAAACCAACCACTTACTATAGGTTCTCAGACACCCACTATCTAAAACAACCTACAATACAAGGGTATCACTGGATGGGCTCTCACTCTTGACCCAACTACCCATAAATAGCTTCAACTCACTTATAAAAAAAACTATAAGTCACCATAATCATTCAAGGATAATCAATTCTCATTTATATTAACCAAAGAGAAGGAAAAATACTCCTACACTGACCAGTAGCGGTGGAGCCGGCCGTGGCGGCAGAGGTGGTGTCGGCAGAGGTAGTGGCGGCGGAGGCAACGACGATCACGGCAGCGAAGGCATTAGCGGTCACAGCGGCAGAGGTAGCGGCGGTCATGGCGGAGGAGCAAAACCCAATGGCGCAAAGGTAGCGGAGGAGGAGAAAAACCCAATGGTGGCGGAGGAGGAAGAGGAGGAAGAGGAGGAGGAGGACGAGGAGGAGGAGGATGAGGAGGAGGAGGAAGAAGAGGACGCAGAAGAGGAGGAGAACGAGGAGGAGAAGTTGCGGCTGAAGAGGGTCCTGGTTCAGCTTTTGCGGAAGCTTTACCGCACGCGAGAGAGGAGGGCCTGTTAGGGTTATTAAATAAAAAACCACTGGAAACTTTATCAGTGCTCGTTGAAAGCGCTGATAAAGGTTTTTTTATCAGCGCTTTTATTTTAGCATTTATAAATGTTATAATTTTATATAAATTAATAATAAAAACGTTTATCAATGCTAAAATAAGATCTGATAAATGTACACTTTTATCAGCGCTAAAAAAGGCACTGATAAAGGGTATACCTTTATCAGCTATTATTTTAGCACTGATAAAGGTTAGATTTATCAGCACATTTAACTAACGCTGATAAAGGCATACCCCTTTCTCAGTGGTTTCTATTTAGAACTGATAAAGGGAAGCACTTCCCTTGCCCTGTTCTGTGGTAGTGAATCAAACCAAAACCTAATATAGAAATAAGAGGAGAAACATAAAAAAACATCTCACAAGATACCTCTCAAATAAGGATTGCACTATGACAAGGAAAAACTAACCATTATAAGGGTATCACAATATATTAGACATCTAATACATAGAAAGAGATCATAAATATGTTTATAATGATAAACAAAAAAACTTGGGACACTGAGTGAACTTGTCAACTCCCGTTCCCAAGTAAATTATTCCAACCCACAATGCCACAATAAGACATGAACTAATGGGATAAAATTCTCACACAACACCTTATCTCGATGTTCCTGAATCTCAACAATATATTAATTAGAGGTCACATCATCTTTAATATATGACTATCCCAAATCAATTTCATGGGAATCATCATGGAGATATCGATGAAGCTGTGACACATATAAAACATCATGAATCCAGATCATTTGTGGGAGGAGTTCTAACCAATACACAATAACACCTAAATTATATATCACATAAAAATACATAATAAACTTGAGAGAAAGCTTACTCCCACAATTAAAACATCACTTCCCATGATGAGGGGATTCCTTCAAGAATACATGCTCTCCAACATTGAAATCTAGTGGCCTACTATGATCGACATAAGAATTAGGATGATTCTGCATCTCTTTCATTCAATAGAGGATCACCTATACATTCTATATCATGATTTTCTCTAATTTTAGTCCATGAATATTTTACACTTTGACCTAAGTCTATCACAATAAATATTATAAAGGTTGACCATACATTTGTTTGAAAAAATCTATACCAATGTTAGAGTCATAAGTAATATAATAAGAGAACTCCACCAATGGTTTCTACCTCAACCCAGAACCTATGAAATATATAATTCATGTGAACAAAATTTAAAATAGATTTTTGACAATCCACTCTATTTTAACTTCTGTAAATGGATAAAAAGAATTGTTAATAAATAATTAGGATCCAAAATTATATTAGATACCTCTCTAAACCTTGTAGGTAAAATGGGGGCCTCAACCAAAGATGATATTCTTCAAAACCACATTAATCCTCACCAACACCTCCAATTAATAACTTGATAAAACCTCTATGGAGATCAACTAATTAATAACTAATAAGTGACATGACTTCATTAAACGGTTTATAACCACCAAAATAAAATCATATCCACTTGGTGCTCATAGTAAACCAGTTTTAAAGTCCACTAATATTTCCTCCTAATTACACTAGGAAACATCCAAAAACTTGGCCAACCTAATAAGAACATTTTAACCACACAAAATTTTATTTTAAAACCATATACTATGATCAATATCTTTAAAAACACAGAACATTGGGCTTTAAGTGAATTGTGATATTATTATTTAAATATGGTTGTTATAACCTAGTTGTTAAATTGGTGGCATGAATAGGAATAAATTCTTTTTTAAATATATATATAAAGTTTTTATATAATTCATATGTATTTATTAATAAATAAGTACTCATTTTTTTAGTAGTTATTTCATGCATTAAAAAATATGTTTTCTTCAAAAATGCGATTTATTTATTTATTCTTTCTGAATATTATAATTAATTTCTTCCACTTATAAAAACTAAATTTGAAAAAAAGGTTATAATTTTTGAAATTAACTTTTAAATATTATCTTATGTTTATTTTTTGCAATTTTTTGTGAAAATATTTATTTTTTATTAAATAGTAAAAAATAATGATTTTTCTAAAACTATCATTTCGCTTAATTAAATCATGTAATTGAAAACTAACTTGATATAAAATTAACATAAGTACCATTTAGTTATAAATAATATAATTAATTACACAATAATATATATAATACAAGATTTTGTAATAAATTCATTTTTGGTCTTAAAAATTCATTTTTCTAAAAATTGTTTTTCGCTGTATTTTGCATTATAAACTTAAATTCATTTCATATATTTCTAGTGATTCACACATGAAAAATGGATTTCAAATTTTCAATCAGGTAATTAATTTTTTTTAAATAGGTCTCATATATGTTTGGTCATTATGAATAGTAAATAAAGTAATTATATGTCACCTTAGGAGGGTAAAATGAGTAAAATAGACTTAAAATTATTAGATAAGGCCAAAAAATATCACAAAACTTGTATAAATTTTAATGGATATTTTTTTAAATATAACTATCCATGGTTAGAAAATGTAGTAATTTATTTCCACTTTCCTATAATAAATTCCTTAATATGATTTTAGGTAAAGAATGAAAACAAAATGTCAATCTTTTTTTTAATATCTCTAATATTTTTTTCATAAGGATAAAAATGGTTATTTTGAGATCGAAAAAGTTATTTTAAATATTAATTTTTTTATCACGTTAATTTATTTTTAATTTTTAATTTTTAGTAATGGATTAATTACTATAAATTCTTACGCAACATCGACACAGTTCTTGTTCAAATATTTGAAAAATAAAGTAAATGATTTTTAAAAATAGTAAATGTAATTAAATTTAGATAAATTACTATGTTACACAATTTTTTTAGACAAATAGTACAAATTAGTTATTTTTAAAAAATTTATATATAAATTATATTACCATCTTGATGTCATTAATTTCAAACTATGTGAATAGTAATGAAAATGACTTTAATGGTATATTATATTAAATAATATTTTAATAAATGATTAAAATTTTATAAAAATATTATATTTGGTCAAGTTAATGGGATATGGTTTATAAAATCATTTATTTTCCATTTATGGGTCTATTTTACTTTTACAGTAACTTTCATGATTCTTATAGAGTGAAAAACTTTGATGTCACATAATCATAAAAGGGGATAACAAGGGTTGAAACTAATAGGTAAGGGTGAAAAAATCACCCAAACATGTCCAAATTTTATTATATAAGAGGAAATTAAATAATAATAATACTATAGTTTAAATATTACAATTTTATTCCACTTTAATAAGAAAATTAATATATATAAATTTATCAATTTAAGTAATTCCATGTTTACCCCTCCCCTCACTTATAAAAGGGAACCTCCTCTTATTTATTCCTTACACCTTTTAATCACACTTATTCATAAAATAACTTCCCAAAAATTCCCAAAAATCCCTTTAAATGACATAGAGGTTTTTTCTTATAAAATCACTAAACTAGATGACTTAAGGTGTAAACCAAATGTGGTTTTCCAATGAATAGGTATAACTCTTAACCATTCTTTTTCATTTTATTCTTATCTTAAATTATTCTAATATTATTAAAACATGATTATATAATAATATAAGTATCTCAAATATAATTAAATTAATTTTTTTTTATTTTATAACCCTTATTTATATCCCTTTTAATCATATGGGGAACGAAAACATCATTCATGCATACGTGTGGATTACCACCTCCTAAAAGAGATGTGTTTTGTGTTCCATCACTTACTATAAAATGTCTTTATTATGATGTATTTAATATATATATATATGATATTAATGAAATAATTATCATTCTATAAAGATAATATATAATCTATTTTCTTATATTTTCATCTATTAAAAAACGATAACATCATTCGTGCATGCGTGCAGACTACCACCTCCCCAAAGCAATGTGATTCTTTTTATCAAGTAAGAATTTTATGAATGGTTATAAAATTTTATTCAATATATAAATATGATAATTATTTTATTTTTAATTTTTTTATATGATGTAATAATGTAACCTTTGACTATGGTCAACCCACCGAAGTTGATTTTCAATTATGAACCAAACATCCTCAAAACATCTTGCATAAACTTATCTAATTTAGTAACTGTAAATGATATGGTAATAAATGAAATTAAGAGAATTTTAATAAAGGGATAAAACTAAGAAAATATATTAATAAATAATTAAATTAAATTAGGTTTATTATATATTATGTAAATTATGTACATGGATGGTCAGACTCGAGGTAAGAGATTTTCCTTATAAACTATTTTAAACGTTTTTAGTATTTTTTATGACTCTTTTTCTTACATATCCGTATTTTTATTAAATTGTTCAAAGGAAGATCTTATTTACTCAAAAATGGTATTTAAAATTATTTTTATATTACCTTTTAATTTCTTTAAAAAGGTTAAAAAATGGGAATCTTATTTTTCTTTTTCAAATAAGGCATTTTTATCTAAGATGTGAAAAGAATGATTTTTGCATATATGAATTGAATGGATATCACCCTATCTATTAATATTTAAAAAAATTCCTATATAAAATTCCTTGTTTATTTTGAAATAAAATAATTTTCCAAATACTTTGTTAATTCTTTAAAAATATTATCAAAATAAAAAGATATTTTTCATATTTTATCTGAAGAATGAAAAAGATTTTTCATATGGGTTCAAAATAATAGTTTATAGTTTCTATAAAGGAAAAGAAATATTATATGTTATTTATGAATGTTATAGTCCTTCTATATTGTTCATGATGATGGGTGACCCTGATATATCTATCCAATGTATTGGGTATTGATTATGTTCTCTGAGGAATTATGATTGATTTAATCGAGTAGGTTATTCCATTTTCAAGGGTGATTGTATGTGAGATTTCAAGAGTGATATAAAGATTTTATCCCAAGTCACCTATATTATTATTATATGCCTAAAAATTATTTTCCATGCATGTATATTTATTTAAAAAGGAAATATAATAAGCTTATGTTTAGATGATATTTTATACCCCTTTAAGAATGAATATTATGTTTTTCTGTAAACTATTTTCACGAGTACCCATGTTTTAGAAATAAAATCGCATAATTGCAGGGTTTCCTTTATTATTTCATATGATATGTTTTATGAAAATATTTTTTCAGTAGATCTTATTTCATGAGTAAGAAAATGAGTATTTGAGCATAAAGTATATTATGTAAAAATAAAAAATTCTTATGGGATTACCTGATTTTTAAAATAGACTAATAGGTTTCTTTATTTTTATATCCATTAATGAGTTTTTGGGATTATCACAAGTTTTCAAATGTTTTTTAGGGCCTAAGTAGGAATAGGATACTATAGTAAGGTCTAAATTTCTATTATGTTGATTAAACTTTATGGAAGATAATATGATTTTAATGAAATGAGAGTTTGAATTCAAGTATCCTATTTTTTGGGGGAAAATGGATATTGAGTGGATGTTTCTCTTTTTTATTCTTTGGGTTTATTATGTAAGGGTTATTACATAATTGTCTAATATTAAATACCATAAATATCTTCAAAATGTGAGAAAGTGAAACCCTAATTATAAATAATGTAATTTATGGTTGTTTAAGTTATGGGGTGTTATAAAAATGATGTTCAACCTTCACCTTCTAGAAGACCAAAAAATGAGAGAAAAACTATACGACCAAACACTTCATCATAGGGAACAAAAATTAGACCCTTAAGGAATGATATTTCTTTTACACACTAAGATTTAATTATAAAGGTGAAGAATAGAACTTTTGGTGAACCACTTTGTTCATCACTCAAGGAACAAAGAGACACCCCTAAATAAACACCCAATATTATTCATCCCCAATCCACCCCCTAGAGACATGTCCAAAAACAACTCAATTATGTCAAAAATCTACCTCAAATTCCACCAACTAGGACTCCTCCATTCACCACACGAAGGATAACTACACTATCATATGATAAATTCATCCTCTTACATCAAATTATACCATATCTATGCTTATCATCTGAAACTCATCCATCAATAGAAAATACTATCCAGACCTTCACACAACATCACCCCATGTCTTCTTTCTCAGTGTGTTAGCCACAACATTCCATTTATCCAATGTATAGAAAATATCAAAGTCAAAATCCTATAATTATTGCATCTTCCAACCCTGTTTCAAGTTCATTTCATGCTAAGATAAGATATGACTCAATATATTTTGATATGTAAAGACCAAAAAACATTTATCAATGATGTAATGAATCCATAAATTCGTGTAAAAAACCATCAAAACTAGATCAATATCATGGGTGGGGAAGTTATACTCAGGAGGATGTAATTTCCAAGAGCTATAAGATATGAATTCTCTCTGCTATATTAATATGAAACCCAACCCAAGGCTTGAATAACTATAGTAAACCTAAATTTTAGCTCCTTTAGCTAAATAATGAGTAAGTTCACAAACCAGATTCCTCTTCATATACTCGAAATAAGCATGGAATAAGTCATTCCAAACAAAGGCATGATCCTTACTAGTATATATTATCAGTGGAGTAATGATATGAGAAAATTAAGGGAAAAATATTATATAATACCCTATAATAATAAGGAAAAATTGTACTTCCACATCATTCTTGTTGGCTACCCAAGAAACAATTTCCTCAATCTTCAATGGATCCAAAAAACTCCTTGATGATACTTGAAATGCCCTAGTTAATATACTTCAAAAGCCTAAAAACATTCCTAATATCTACTGATTTAGATGTAATAAAAATATATCTCTTAGATTCTCTACATTATCCTCCTTATGTGTATAATATACCAATATGTTTTCTATTAATACCTAAATAAATAAGATGAGAACTTATGAAAAATGGAGTTCGTGTTTCCCATTAACATGATTAGGGATTTTCATGATGACTAAAGGAATTTCTGAAAAATCATAGTGTGTACAAAAAATTTTGAACATTTCTTCATAATATCATCATCATTTACTCACATATGATGATATCCTAATTGAAAATTTATCTTATATAACCAACTCAACTCCCTTTATCAGATCAAAGAAATACTCAATCTATGAAAGTGGATAATGGTTCTTAACATTTAATTGATTTAAGGGACAATAATTGGTTTAGAAATATATACCTCCATATACCATTTTCACAGACATGATTATTGCACCCCAAGTAAATACACTAGTCTTAATTAAACCAATTTATAAAAAATCATCAATCTAGATCTGCAACTCTCACAACTCGAAAGGTTCCATTCAATGCATAAACATTGAGATAAAATAGTTCTACCCAAAACTCAATCTCTCATAAAGGGGGTATAATCACAACCTATCCAAGGAATACATTAGGTTAATCTTCATATACCCTAGGAAAAACCATCAGTTTGACCTCCATTGAACACAACATCATCTCTTCCACCATAAATGGAAAGAACTCAATAGAACTCTGACCCATCAAATTGTATCACTCACCTAAGAACATGATAAAATTACCATCGACATCATAAAACATAACTCATCACCTAAAGAAATAAATGATATCTTATAATGAATACAAACATACCATATTGAGGATGATTTCATATGGATATATCTTCAAACATATGATATCTCCCAAAGAACAACATTTCCACATAATCATCTCATAATCTATGTATACATCATAAAAGCTAACTCGACCTCTAAGTAGAAAATTCAACAAAAAAATAACTGGAATCCTCTCTTCCTCAACTCCCAAAGAATGGACTAGGGCAGGTGTAATAAAGAAGTGTCTAGCTCATAGATCAAACAAGACATAAGAAAATATAGAAAATAAATAGATAATATATATCATAAGGCACGGATATTATAATAATTGTAACTCTAAGGAATGCATACGACCACTACATACTCCACAAACACTATGGACTTGATAGTGACCTACTCCATAACCGTACTCTCCTATATATCCCTAAGGATGAGGAGAATCATAGGGTTTCCTTTTTCCTTCCCTATTTCCTCTTTTCTAATTGAATTCAAGAGCACCCTGTTATTGATGTTGTCTCATAGGATTCTACTGTAAAGGTAAAAACTAATACAGATCACTATCTATATAATAAAAAACATATATGTTTAGATAATGTATCCTTCATTGTCCATGAATTCGTATGAAAAAATCCATGTATGATCATTTGAAAGTTGTCTGAGAACTGCCACCCATGATGAAATGGGATTAAGAGGGTTGGAACTGACTCCCTATCATATTAAACTTCAATTGAATAGGAAATAAAGAATCCATAGCCATATATCTACTTCATGGAGAGTCATGAAGACTCCTATATTGAGATAATATTATTATTTCCAATGTCCTCTCCATAACCTATTCCTTTTATAGTACCTTAAGATACATCAACATAACAAAGTTGAAATAGTACTGGATTTATGGTCCCAAATTATTCATGAAATTCCTTACCCTCACCTCCCCATCTCGTAAAATTTCTCAAGAATAAAAAAATGTATTCTTAAAATGGATTGTAAACTCTCTCACACCAGAACTAACATTAAGGAGAGTAATTATTTACTATTGATAGTCTATCATCATTGTCTATGAAAGTATATCTTCCTAGAATTAGCCATGAAAATTATGCTATAATACTATTGAATCCTCACGATCACCTTAAAATAAAAACCACCACCACTGAGCTACCCACACAACATATTAATAACCAATGGAACCTAATGCTTCATTTAAGCATGAATAGAACTGAAAAAGATCCCCAAATACTCTAACCAATATTATGTCTCTCAATATGATACAAATACCTCATACTTATGTAGGCGTTATCATTAAAACTCATGAGGCGTCTTCCCCCATGAATCATCATCATCGGTCTCAATTTTGAGGTGTTCTACTGGAATATCATGTTGAACATATTTAGACTGAACCTAATGGGAATGTCAAATATGATCCAGAAGTACAAAATAGAAAACTATTAGGGGCTCCCTAAACCTTGAATATGGAATATTTAAGGTTAATTAGTTATTTTTTAACATAGTTACCATTAACTACTTGATTCAATCATAGATGCAAACAACATGTTACAAGATAATCATTTAGGACTATAAACTATTTGCAACATCACTATTCTTATTACATTAATTAAATTTAAGGTCCTCATATTGGACCATAGGTGACCCTAAAATATCATTTCCTAGTAGATCACCATTGTTTAAATCACATACTATGTTCAATAGATATTGTTTCCCTACGAATCTCATGCATCCTCACTAGTGCCTATCCCCATGATCTATCTAATATTTCAAAAAATACATTAATTCCCCTTTATCAAAAACTTCCCCCTCATACACCACATAGTCTGATAAAAAATATTGAAAGTGATCCCTCAAATCTCTCCTCCAATATTCCATGAGTTGGAGATTAGCACTAAGGGTATCATATACACAAATGGGAGGAACTACCATCAATAACCTAGTAATTAAAGAAACATCCCCCAAAAAACTCCATTATATAAAAAAATATTACATCCACACATTCCTAGTACATGATATGTCTTATAATGCAGTAAATAAAACAATGAAACACTCCTATGGTAGTGAAAAAAAATCCAACAACTCATGAAAAAAATTATGATCTAGTATTATCAACTTGATCTACAAATATCACATGATATCCTAAAAAATAGTTTTTTATATAAATATAATGAGAATAACATGCATAATCACTAGGATCATCCCTGAAGAATCTCATGAAATTGTGGAAAAAGCATACTAAAATTTCAGTGGATAAAAAGAGAATCAATCTCATCACCTAATCAGGTATACTATGTTCCCATACCAACTAAGTCTCTATCACCATGTAGCACATAGAAAATGGTAAATTTATGTCAAAACATTTATATAATAGGGTACCCCTATACCACATTCCCATTGAACTAATCACCCTAGAAGCTAATGAATCTTATCCTGATGCTCTTATCTCCTTATAAATAATCCTCTAATCTGGGTTGGGCCTTGGACCTTACTATCCTAGTCCCACATAGGTCCCAAAATCTTTTTATATAATCAGACCATGTATCCATGTCATCATGACATTCTGTACCTCGTGTAGCCCATCACATCCATAAAATCATTACATCTAATAACTAGGTAGTAAGTATGAAATTCAACATGGACCACATACCCTATACAAATCCTTAAGATATTATATCCCATTCATGGGTACTCCTATCATAAATATATCAATTACATATGAAATATAGGAAAATTCTATAACATTAAGCCACCACAACCCACATATACAATTACAATGTAATAGACGTCCTTTACTGCCTATATGAACACATATCCTTTATCAGTAATCCATCACATCCAGATTATGTCTACAAACATAGTCTTCCTATAGGAGAGTGTAGGGTTAGGGGTATAGTCATAAATTTTATCCGTTAATAACCTTGATATTGGTAAACACCAATAACATAAGGCCAATTTGGGCATTGGCCACCCCAACCGACTCAGTTGGTGGATCATAATAAATCACATAAAATAAAGAAACAAATTCCAAAAGACCATACTATGGGTACCTACTTACCCTTAATTAGATATATATCTACTATCCCACCTGAGAACCCATCTCCCATATTTAGGACAAAACTACTAAGTCTCTAAGAACCCAATGAACAATGTTTTCTCAGTTCATTAATTAGGTAATTTAAAAATTGCCATTTATTTTATAAACCATAATATATTTAATTCAATTTAATTTATAACAATCCAAATCTAAATTTTTGTACATTCATTATTATTTAAAATTAATATTTCATTATTATTATATCAATAATTATAAACCATTTCATGGTTTTCATTTAATATATTGTTTCATTAATACCCATTACCAAAGGTTTATTCAATTAAATTTACAAATCCATATCTCAGGTATTGTAAGACTCAAACCAAACAATTTTATGGGAAGATATACTCAAAGGAAACAAACAACTTCATTTTTTAGAAAACAATATTTGTATTTATCAAGGAATACAATAAAATGGTTGATCCCCACTCTTAACCTGTTTATATATCCCCACATCCACCTTAACACATCAAGGAAAGTAGGAAATCCCTACTGTTAACCTATTTCATCAATCCTAGTGTCATCCATAACACCCCAATCACTTCCAAAAACCCATGTAATCTAGACCATACCTTTTTAAAGTTTGGGGATGAAGCCTCATTTTTATTATTAAAGCAAAGAAAAGACCTCTTTACTTGGGTAGAGTGAGACCCATTACATGGCCCGTAGGCCTAGTGGGAGTTTAGCCCATTACATAGCCCATAGGCCCAAATTTTAGGCTCAAGACCCATTCTGTGAATAGTAATGCTACAGTACCCGTACTGCTACAGTACCGCATAGTACCCGCCACCGCTACAGTTCCCCTACCGCCACTACAGTTCCCCTGCCGCCGCTACAGTGCCACCATTGCAACAGTATCTCGGCTGCTACAGTAGCGCTACAGTGCTGCTACAGTACCTGCACCCCATGGGTTTTGAACCCCATTTTTTCATGTAGATTTATGGGGTGCTTACCACTAAGCCAAACCCCAACTACAAACATGTGATGGGTAAGGAGGTATTGGGCTGGCCTGCCCACCTGCAAGCCGCACGTCCCCATCTAGGCCCATGGTGGCAAACCCTTGGGCTTGGGATAGTTCCCGCGGATTCGATGGGACGAGAGGATCGCTGGCGTATGGTGCACGTTGCCTTTGTGAGGACTCGAAACCAGAACCTCGGCGACAGGACACCACCACCTTGAACCAACTCACCCAGCCCCCGCAGGCAAACATGTTGATGGGTAACGAGGTATTGGTCTGGCCTACCCACCTACGCGTCGCACATCCCCAGCTAGGCCCAAGGTGGCCAACCCTTGGGCTTGGGCCAATTCCCACGGAGTTGAGGGGATGAGAGGATCACTGGCTTATGGTGCACGTTTCTTTTGCAAGGACTCGAACCCGGAACCTCGACGACGGTACGCCACCACCTTGAACCAACTCACCTAGCCCCCGCGGAAAAACGTGTTGATGGGTAATGAGGTATTGGGCTGGCCTACCCACCTGCGCGCCACACATCCCTAGCTAGGCCCAAGGTGGCCAACCCTTGGGCTTGGGCCAGTTCCCACAGAGTCGAGGGTACAAGAGGATCGATAGCGTATGGTGCACATTGCCTTTGTGAGGACTCAAACCCGGAACCTCGACGACAGGATGCCACCGCCTTGAACCAACTCACCCAGCCCCCACGGGAAAAATGTGTTGATGGGTAATGAAGTATTGGGCTGGCATGCCCACCTGCGCACCGCACGTCCCCAGCTAGGCCCAAGGTGGTGAACCCTTGGGCTAGGTCCAGTTCCTGCGGAGTTGAGGGGACGAGAGGATCACTGGCGTATGGTGCACGTTGCCTTTGCGAGGACTCGAACCCAGAACCTCGACGACAGGATGGCACTGCCTTGAACCAACTTACCCATCCCCCCACAGGCAAACATGTTGATGGGTAACGAGGTATTGGGCTGGCCTGCCCACCTGCATGCCGCACGTCCCCAGCTAGTCCCAAGGTGGCCAACCCTTGGGATTGGGCCAGTTCCCGCAGAGTCTAGGGGACAATAGGATCATTGGCGTATGGTGCACGTTGCCTTTGCGAGGACTCATACCTGGAACCTCGACGACGAGATTCCACCGCCTTGAACCAACTCACCCAGTAAGGGATCTAACAAACATAACATGGTGTACGAAATATTCTAGTATAAAGACTCTATGGGGTAGAAATTGTGATGAACCATACCCACAATCCTTGAATCTAGCGTGGTTAAAAATATTCTTTATACAACGGCTTTGAAATGAACAAAAGAGACTCAATTTTAACCATCAATAATTAATATATCAATAAAAAATACCGATTCACATAAATTCAAATGAAGTTTTAGATTAGATTTTTATAGAGTTGGGAGAAAATTTTAACTAAAAAATCCTATTTATTTATCCTTAAATGGAATTTTTTTCCACTATATAAGAAACCTATCAATCTAAAATAAGTCTCCAATAACTCCTATAATATTCTCTACACATGCAACTATTATAGAGATATAATGAGTAATAAATTTCTTTATAACATAAGGAAATGTAAACATAAGAAGGGTGAGCACAAACTCATAGTAAGGGAAAATGTAAATCAAAAGATATCAAGGAATAAATTTTGAATGAAAAATATGGATGGAAATAAATGAAAATCACATAGTTCAATATAACTAATCACATGAGATTTAAAAAAACCATGAATGGAATAATAATTTATATAATCACATGGATTGCAATAGTTGAATTCATGGTTTTGTAATGTATAATGTCAAACATATTTATATTTACTATCAAGGCCTTAGTGAAGAAATTGTTCTACTTTATCAAATATGTATCTAGGAAATCATTCTTGTAGTCATGTTCACAACCAATACATCATGATTTCATTGGGTATGCATAAAATAAATTGAAAATCTTTTGACTCGTGAAACCAAATGATTCATCAAGGGCCTATATAATACTAAGCCCCACTCTTTACTTATATTAAGTCCAATGAAGTCACTATATGAAAGATATGAATATTAATACAATGCATATTAAACTTTCATAATGGATTAAAAAATATAATTATTGAGATACACACATATGGAAGGTCAATACTTTTCCAATTAGTAAATTTAATAACATTATTAAAAGCCATCCGATGAAATAATGTGCATAGTAAAATAATAAAAAATCAACTTAACTTAGTAATTGTATAAATATTCATATTATATTAAAAAATACAAGATATAAATACTTTCACAATGAATAAAATGGATAACATGAACACAATCCATCTAGAGAAATAATGTGGATGGTTAAACAATACATATCCCAAGTATAACACAAGGAATGTAAAAGGATGTTCACATAGATGGAAAACACCTTCAAAAGGGTGACTATGAAATAAAAAAAATACCATTAAAAAATACATAATCATGATATAATATTTCAAATATTTTTTATATTCACCATATTAACGAAGGTAGGTAAAAAATTCAAACTGTGTCTCAAAGAAGGAGCTTTTTTGATGAAACTCTTATGAATTTGGTAAGTCTTTAATAAAAAAACCCATGAAAGTGAGAACATGAATTGAAACATTTAATTTCATGAATATGAAAATAATCATAATAAATAAATAAAATATGTAATCCTTACATATTAATATGAAGCATGGTGCATATTATGAAACATATCCTAAAGAAATAAAAAATATATACAAAGAACCTTTATAGTAAATGTAATGGAAGAATAAAAATAATAGGAATGGGATGTAATGAAATTTTAATATAATTAAATTAAAGATATTAATTATTATTTAACGAAATAGGGAAGTTAATAAACCATATAAAATAATATATGGAACCCAATATCAAACATGTCTCATGGAATTGAAAATAGAGACAAATAACACTTATAACTTTAGAAACTTTCAAATCAAAAACCATTCAAGGATATAATAAAAAATGTAACATTAAATATCATGAATAATTATATATTCATGATATAAAATATCAATGGGGGTGATAATTAAAACTTATAATAGAATACATGGTCTATAATACAAAAATGTCTTTGGGAATTGAAATTTGAGACAAAGAACCCTTATAACATCATAATATATCAAATTTAAAATTAATGGAAGGTATAAAATGGGATGATTTTGTAACTAATTTATATTTCCAGAAAAATTATGATAAAAAAAATCCTTTTTAAATATATAAAACTCCCCAAAAGGAATAACAAGTGGTGAATACAAATCACATCTTAATGTAAAAAAATTGAGATAAAAAACCAATACCTTTATTCATGGCTTCCACTAAAGTGAATAAATATCCTATAAAATTAACCTAAATATCATAATAATATATTTTATAAACATATTCACATATATTACCTTTATATAATTTATTTATGATCATTTATTATGAATATATCAGTAAGATATAGATTTTTTTCACCATTGGTTGTTTGTAAATTGAATTGTTTGTCACATGTTTTATAATTTCAATATCGATAACCATTATTTTATAACAATTTAATAATTCATAGATAATTTAATGTATTATAATATATAATTTATATTGATTTATAAATATATTATATCATTCTATAAGTGTTTTAGTTATGTAGTGTAAATATGGAATTGATGTCGTCTTATTTCGATAATTTTATTGACCAAAGATGATATTTTAATAATAAGTTAAATACAAGATATAAAAATTATTGAAACATAAAAAAATAATGTTTTTGTATTAAATTATTAAATTTTTATTATTTATTTTCCCATTTTCATCCATGATATAGTTTTATATAATTTCTCAAGTACATGGTTAGACCGACCCAAACATTAACATACCTTAATTAATTGATGATTATGGTTATGAAAGTGGGTTGTTTGGGAATAATATAATTACTAAAGATTAATAATAATATTATTTATATTTTTAAGGGTTTGAATAATATTTTAAAATATATTAATAAACAATAATGAAATAAGATGAAAAATTAGATACATTACTTCATAGAGGTGGTAGTCCGTACAATGCATTGCTAACATTTTCATTTTCCAAAAAATGAGAGGAAATAATGGTGAATAATAATTTGTATCCTAATATTCATCATTATATTATAGATTTCACATTTATAATTAAATTACATCCTTAAGATCATATAATAGAGATGGTGGGGGAAAATAGAATACGACACTTCATAGAGGCGGTAGTTCACACAAACACATGATCAACATTCTTTTTTTTCAAGGAGATGTAAAAGACTAAATAATGGTTATTACATTAATATAATAATATTTAAAAATAAAAATAAAACTTATGTCACTATAAGACTATGTTTAGGGCAGTTTTAAGATAATTGTTTCAAATAAAAGGATAAGGATTATGTAATACTCAATTTGGAACCTTGGACTTTCTCTTGAATGTCTCATAAAAAATGAAGGGATTAGGATAATGTATGGTGACTATGGAATTTGGTTCTTGAAAGATAATTATTAGAGATGAAAAATTGGTTGGTTTTTAAACAAATTTTGAAGGGTATTTGTAACCTTGAAAGGGTGAGACTGATCCCCTTTTATAAGTGAAGAAAAGGGAACTATTATGAGAACACATTATTTCTTCAATAGTGGATTGATACTATTAAATGTTAAAAGGTTTTAAAAGTGAAAAATAATGTATTTTGGGGCGATTTATGCCTAAAAACCCACTAAAACTAAATTTTACACATATTTTAAGCATTTCTTGAGGTCATTTATACTAAAGATTTTTTAGTTTTACCTTTTTTGGGTTTTTACCTTGGCAACTAGTATTTAACTAAGAAATTTATGCTTTACTAAAAATATAAGTTAGAACCTACATCTAATTTATGGTGTTATTAAACTAAATTTATGCTCTATATAATCTAATTTATCTTATTTATAAGTGCAAATTAACTTTAAAATTATAACATTTAATATACAAAAATTGTTTTTGTAGAAAAACAATGTTTTAACCATTAAGTGTTAGAAATAATATATAACATTAATAACATGTCAAATAAGTGATAATTTATTTTTATATAATTATAAAAATAATATCATATTAATTATATAAAATATATCGGTTTAATTTTTTAGATAAAAATTACACCATATCAGCAAAACAATTCATTGAAAATAACCATTCACCATTATCACAATCATTAAAATAAATATTAGGAATCAGGGGTTTATGCCTAAAAATGAAATTGAATATGTTAAATAATATTAATATTTGGATATAATATATTAAATAAAAATTTTATATAAAAGTTATATAAGTGATGAAAACTAATTTTTAATATAAGTTCTTTAAAATAGTTTTTAGAGTAAAATATTACCAATATCATCAAAATGTTAACTATTGGTTTTTTAAATTTAATAGAGTATTTATAAATTATTTAATTTAAATTATAAATATAATTTTTATTGGAAAAATATTTCAAAATTTTTCAAGTCATTCTTGTATGATGATAATACCATACGGTAATAGAAAAATTAATATTTTTTCACTATTTATCTAAAAAATAAATTATTTGTCAAAAATATCTAAATTTCATCTTAAGAAAAATATTTTCTATTGAATTATAAAAATTAATTTAATTTTATCAAACTAAAATTATAAAATTTGTGAATTTAACTTTTAAATAAAAAATAAAAAAATAATGAAAACCATTTTTATAAGAAAATAAAAATATAAAATATAAAATATTATTATTGTTATTTATTATCAATTAATAATAAAATTTGGTTTTGTAAAATTATTCACATCAATAATATATTTCATCTTTAATATATTTAGTGTCTTAAAATAAATCACCTAAAATCTAATTTTAGAAGGGTTATATTTGGAATCCTAAATAAGTCTTTTTAGTTATTTAAAAACACTAATTGAATTTTTACACTGCCATAGTATTAATAATAAAATTTATTTTTTATTTATACATATATAACATAATTCAATTACTTATATTTTTACCCACCAATTTTACATCAATATTTTAACAGTTGTACACCTTTTCGCGAATTGTTGTGGTTTGGTTTAGCTTGTGAATCATGCTATTAGACATATTAAAGGAAAATATAATTTAAAATATTAGTGTGTTAACATTTATTCCATTTAAATCATTCATAAAAGAATAAAACAACCTATAATACACTTCAAAAAATCATAAATATTCAATTCCAACAGTGAGAATCATTTATCATTTAATGTATTTTATATCTAATTTAGTATGCAAACTTTTAGAAAGAAAAACCCAAAATTAAATAGAGGCTAAAACCTAAAATAATTATTCCCAAATCAAGAATTCATATTATTAGATAATTCCAAGGAAGATATATCATTTTAATTGATTAATTCATTTTTTATCTTCCATAATTTTTTTGTACTATTTTATATTTTTATTTTTAAACAAATTTCAACAATTATCTATCGCAATATTAAGAATTTAATATCTTCGGTAACCCTTAAAATAAACTCTTAGAATAATAATAAACATGAAAATCATATTCAAGGTATATTTATCATGTTCATTAAATTACACAATTCATTATATTCCAACACTAACTTCTTGTTGTTGATTATTTAATTTTAGTATGTCAATTTAGGGAATGAAGAAAGAATAATCACACCAATGAGGCTCCCAAAATATATAATAAATCATTAGGGGAACCAATATGAAATTATAAACCAACTCATGTATTCCCATCCGCCTTTCAAATTCATCATTTTTGGTTATTATCTTAATTAATGGTTGGTTCTATGCATTTACCCACTAGAATGAAAAATCCCAACTCCCTATACTTCAACAATAGTATAGAAGAATTATTCATATCCCTGAACTCAAGAATTATTATTCCAAAAAACTTCACACAAACTAGAATGAATAAGGAGATCTCTGTATATCCTATAACTCTTCAATGATTTTAGATCATATTAAAAAAGTAAAAACTAAAAAAAGAGGGAGGAAACTTGGATGAAGGGTCTCTCTCAAACTCATGAGGCCCCACTGGTCACGTTTGGTTGAGCTAGTTTAAGAACATAATGGAAGATGGAATGATGTATAAATAAATATAAAAATAAATAAGATGACATACAATAGGTTTTAGAACCACCCCATTTAATTTCCCTATCCACATTTAGTACAAAATAGGGGGTAAATGTGGTGTTTTTAGATCAAAGTTGTTCCTCAACCTCAGTAGTTATGGAACAAAATGATTAGTGGTGAAAGGAATAAACAAATCATTTCACCCATCTCTTGGAAAAATGAGACCCCAGACCACAATGGCATACTGAAGCTAAAATGTTGTGGTTCCCTTCAATATAGGATATAACAAGAAGCCCTTACAATGTGGTGTAAAACTCATCTCCATTTTGGAATCCACCATGGGATCATCTATTTTGTAGAGGTTCTATATCCACCTTTTCTAAACATGGATCATCCATGTGATCCTTCCTTAACTAAGACCACCATTCCATAGACTATGTCATGGTGGTATTCTCTTTTACAACCAGGATATTCTCTAGGAAAATGATTATTACTTTGGAATTTTGGCCTCACTATGGTGTACCAAGTCTTTACATAGGAACTATTTTAGGATAAATTCTCATATCCATAAGTGTTTCTCTCCTTAAGCACATCAAGGGCCATCGAGAACTCCAGAAAAAGAGAAGTTCCCAAATCATTTAGGATTTTTGGCATTCCATGAATCAAAATGAATGACCATACCAAAATTCCTAAGTTTAAATGACTAACTCCCTTATCCTCAACTATAATATCTCCTCCACCACATCTAGGACTTTGGCGTAGTGGTCCTCAAAGGGCTAAAATCATCTCCTCCTTCTCCGTAGGCTTCCAAGATCTCCCTCAACATCTCTAAAGCCTGTAAATTTATAAATAAAGTCTTTGATAGGGCCATGGACTTAAATACACATGAAATATCATATAACTCAATTATCCTTTTATATAAATTTAAAATTAATGATAGTTATATACATATATATATCATAAGAATAAATAATAAAATAGACATTATAAGAATTTCCTCATGTATTTTAATGAAATCGTAAACAAAATATCCAATGAAAAATTCCTAAATTATGGGAGCATAATAAATGCCTTATAATGTTAGGACTATAATATATAACCCATATAAAAAGGGACTAAGGAATTCAAGATCCAAAAAATATGTATTGGGTCAACATTCAAAGGAGGCATGGTTAACTCCCACTATTAGGTATACCAAAAATTTAAAAGCGTTGAGATACTATCTTTGATAATCTATAAAGAACAGTTAGCATTTAGGATCTTGAGACCATTCATCTAACAATTTACTTCAATATGATTTAAAAATTTAAAATTTTAATCAAAATTACTCAAATAATAACTTTTAATTAAAATAAGAAAAAGTGGGGTGTCAAAATGTATATATTCAAAAAATATAAAAATATAATAGATCACATTAAGTGTATTTTATTTTTTCTATAGGCTTATATATCCTTCATAAATCTAAAAATAAAGTTGTCATGATTATTTCCATTTAGTCATTTCAGACACCGTGAAAACATTGACAATTAATAGAAATTTTTATGGTATATTCTTCAATAGTAAATTTTTATTATATATACCAAAAAATATTTTCATCTATAGTAATTCATTAATTTATTATTTTTTCTATTTTCCTTAAATATTTTATTATTCGATACATTAGAATTTGACTTCCAAAGTAAACATGAAATTTAAAACACATTATAAATCATATAACCAAAAAACCATTTCATTTTTTTAAAAATATAATTAAGTAATAATTATAAAGGGATATAATGTATGAATGATTTATCATATATCAAAGAATTAGATCTATAAAGACATTTTCAGACTAGCTAGATATATCAGAATTATCATATACTGATCCTTGAAAAAGTTAAAAATTAACTTGTAATTAATATTAAGAAAAAATAATCATAATAGTAATAAAATAATATAGTTTTATTTTTCATGGATGGTGTTAAAAAATCTATCATCAATTTATTTTTCTTATAACATTTTGGAAACTTTTTATTTTTTACTTGTAATTTCAGCTGTCTTAGTCATTTTTCTTCTATAAAATAAATACATGGACCTAACAATGAGCAAAATGATCGTATTATCCTAGGCATGTGTAATTATTATATAAATATATTGAATAGAAATAATTCCATTAAATTTTAATAAAAGTATGACATTAATTATTAGACATAAGGAATCTTTAACATACCACATATATACATTGAAGATAAAGGAATCCATCCAACCATGTAAAAGAATTTTATTTATTATATTATAACCAATATGTTCAATAAATTTTATGTCATATAAAAATCACATATATTATAATTTTTGAAATATTATTTTTCAATAATTTTTAATTTATTTAATAGTATAGAGGTTGGTGGTGCAGAAAATGGTGGTCCCTTGATTTATTTTCATGATTATGCAGTGGGACCATTTTATTACATTACCCTGATTTGTTATTTCCCCTTTTTTCATAACATACAGTAACTTAAAATTTTTTATTCATTTTAAATTAAATTTAATATAATATAAATTATAAATTACATACCCATTTATTATTTTATATCTTTTTAGGATTAACAAATAATTCAATTAAAGTTTGAAAAGCTTTTTTATCCATTTGAATATAAAAATCAAAAAGGGGAATGGGTATCTCAACACTCAAAACATGATCTACATTAATCCCAAATCTTAAATGATCTATTAGTAATGATTTATTTTATTGGTTATTACCTTGAATATTTTACACCATAAATGTTGCAATGATGCCATTCACTGGTTCCAATAGATATAATTCACAATCAATTTCACCCTAAAATATTTTTAAACAAGTAAATAATCAACACCCCATTATTTCACAAAATATAATAAAATGTTATGAAAATAATGAAATCCTTTGGTATATTAGGAATCAGAGGGGAAATAGTACCTTAATATGTTGGGTTGGTAGATATTTTTGTGATTATGGGGGAATTTATTTTTATTACTTCATCAACAAATCATTTTTTTAATTAGGAAATTTTTTATTTAAAAAAAAATTCATCCATTTTATATTTTTTCTATAGGGTATTAAACTTAGTATATAATTATTGCTACTACTTCCAAAATGAATCGTTTCACTTCCCTTTTTAAAGAAGTATCTCAATGATACTAAAAAATACACCCCTCTAACACATCTATAATAGTTTGTACGATTAAAACAATTATAAATAGTTAATATTCACCTATAGTGGATGACTCATCTTATAAATAAACTAGATAAAGAAAATAATTAGTAGTAATTATTATATTCTAAATTATAAAATAATAATGAATTTTAGTTATTCTATAATTATAAACTCCTCCCAAAATTTTAAATGTTTTCACCTAAATGTTAACCCTTTTTATTTACATGATTGAGAACACATTTCACATGATGGAAGAAGTGTAAGAATACAATTGATAAATATATATATATCAACACACATATATAAATAATAGTTTTCTATTATGTCACATAATTGTTTTATTAGGAAGCCAAATTGCATACCTATTTTATCTCAAGTTCCATATACCCCATATTTCATTTATAGTAGTGGTATGGTGTCTTCTGTCACATTGTTTATTCTCTAATCCACCTTAATTTTTTTTAGAAAATAATAATTATGAAATTAATTAATTTATAACTGCCATATCAAAGAAATTGAAATCAATTTCATGTTAATTTAAATCATTCCTCTTCACCTTGGGTTAAGAAAAAATCCCAAGATTCTTGGGATTTGAAGCTAGTATATATCGCTAGTGACTGAGGATGGAGGTTCCCATAAAAATCTCTAAAATATTGAAGGAAAATTATTTTTCTAAAAGATATAATTTTCTTTTTATTACTATCAAAATGAAATTAAATCTATCATCTTATAGTATAAATGCAGTCTTAAAAAAATAATCGGTATTTTATAAATTTTTAGGAAGTTAAAATAATAAAAAATGCTAAAAAATCATTGCAATGCCTTCCCAAATTACTTCCTTCATTACAAGAACAAAATTATGTCACGTACCTATGTAAATTAACATGTTAAATTGTATAATAATCATAATATAACTAATGAACATTTTTTCAAGGTAAATTGGTTGACTATGCTCATTTTATAAACCAAAAAAATATTAACATCTACTTCTCACAAAAAATAATAATTCTATATCTATAATCATAAAAAACTCATGTTTTATTCATATTAAATAGGTGAAATTTAATCTTAACCTTTAAGATAACTATAATGTTGATCATTGGGGTGAGTAACATTATGAGGTCTTGGAGAAATTGCATGTTCCATAAATTAAATAAATAAATTTTGAAACATAAAAATTATATTAAATAAACATAATATTAGTTGGTTATATATTATATATAAAACAACACTGTGACAAAATATATTTTGATATATTATTTTTCTTTAATGGTTGAATTATATTTCAACCTTTATCAATTATCCACACTCACTCTCAATAGATACCACTAAAATATTGAACATTATCTCCATTAGGCCCAACATGAAATGTTTGTAATTTCTGAAGGAAAGGATCATCCACTAAAGAATTCAAACTGGATTCAATAGTTTTTTCTATTACAAAAATTATAATGATCTAATTTTAATTTTTTGTTTAAAGTTAAAATATTATCTGTATTTCTTGTGATTTATTTATAAATCATGATCTTTTTATGATTTTATACTAAAATTTACTTTTACAAAACACAATTCATTGAATTTTACTTTCACCTTCTTATCAATCAATTTTTAAAACATTAGTGGCACATAAAATCATATATTTTAACTCTCATATTTTTTCAATGCTTAAAAATAAAGATATATTTAAATAAATAATATTTCTATACTTGAAACAAAACACATGAATCGTTTTAACCACAAAATGACACCACCAATTTTTCCTTTAGTATATTCATCTTGTTCCGTTATATAGAATGTATTAATATTAATTATGCATAAATTATAATATAATGCATGAGAACTTGATATTAAACTAACCATTATTATTTTATATAGATTGATTTAGGATTTCACCTAAATATTTATAAATGTGGTATTGAAACTACCTAATAGACTTTTTCTGTGCATTTAACATGAAAATTTCAGGCTGTGTTTGATTCAAATTTCTAATAATGCCTTTATGAGTTTTAAAGTATTCCTCAACCACATTAATATTTTGAAAATCATAGAGGTGGTATTATTCCCAATCTATTATGGGTATTGTAAAAACCTCTCTTCCTAAAATTAATTTACCTTTAATAACCTTTCATTATGATATTTTTAAAGATTAATTCTATCCACTTTGGATAGGTATTTAGTATAAAATTTATCACTTTTTCCCTAATATATCATCCTGTAATATAACCTTCTAATAGACTCAATTTTATAATGTACACTTGAAATATCTTCATATAATTTTCAATAGGGTACATTCATCAAATATGTATAAGACTATATATTGGTTGAAGTTAATATGGAATTATATCCAAGATAGGTTGAATTAGACTTTTTAAAATTTACTTAAAGAATTTAATTATTTAGTAGTTATTTTAGAGATATAAAAATAAATATAGTTAAAATAAAAAGAAATTAACACATGATATTTTTATATTAGTTCAGATGTAAATGATCATAATCTAATCTTCACCCCTTTAAAGAAGTAAGAGAGACAAAATGCACTATAACCACTATAATTGAATCTTACAATATAATTTTCCCACTTAGAGTCCCAACCCAATTACAAAAAAAAAATACCCCTAGAAGATTAAATTCACAACACACCTTTCATTTTCCACTTAGAGGAACAACCAGAACTGTATGCCTTTTTCAACGGAGGGAAAACCCAATGCCTGAATTTTTTTGGGAGTCAATCAAAATAACTACCTTTTAATTGGTAGTATAACCCTTTATAATTGTAAACACATAAGAAGAATAGAAATAAGTAAATCCATAGAACCTATAGAAAGATTCATAGTCTGAGTCTCTAGGTAGTTGGAAATTCGACAAAAAATAAAGAATCAAATGATTTTAGTATAGTTGGGGGTATAGTTGATCATAAAAAATATATCACTAAAACAATTATATAATAATCCTCAACCTAGTGTATCCACATGAACTAGTTTTATGAACAATTCATATAGATTTTATTTATGAAAAACATCAATAAAATTTGGTGACTACTGCTTCTACCATTTTCCCAAAAACAATTCTTCACGTGAAACTTCAAAGAAATACATCATTGTTGTCCATGCTTGTTTCCCAGAAGTTAAACTACACATAAATTAAAAATAATATTCTTGTGAGTCTTTATTAATATCGAGTATAATTAATATAAACTTTTCAAAGGAACTCAACAAAAAATTTAATACACAACAAATAATAAGAATTAATATCCTATAAATACTTCTAGATTATATTCAAGACTGGCTCTTCATATTTAATTAATTTTGAATTTAAATATATAAAGTTCCAAAATTTCAGCATGAATATCCATAAATTATTAAACCCATGATAGTCCCATTTAATTCATCATAAAAAAATTTAAAACATGTTCATGTGAAATCTAAATAAATAAAATGTAATTATAGAACAAATAATATAATAAAGATACTAAAAATAAAATCACTGCAAATTGAAATGTAAAATATTTTTTAAAACAAGGCATATTTATAGGATTTAGAATAACCAATATAATTTCACATAACCACATAGACAAATCCATGTAGGGGATCTTCACACAACTCATTTTCACTACCTATCAAAATCTGACCTTCTAAGCAAATCGATGTAGCTAATTCACATTAAGGAATTCCCATATACAAATTCATTTAAGGGAGTTAATGTATCTTAGGTAATGTAGTATATTTTTATAACAATATTCATGTATTCAATTCACATATCTGATTTCTCATATAAAATCTCGTGTATTCTATTTCATATATCCAATTATAGAAATTTGTAGACAACTTGAGTTATCATATTTCAAAAAAAAAAATCATACCTTCAAAATAGAAAAATAATCTTCCGGTAAAATTGACCTATATTTATTAAATTCTATAATATTCCCAAATAATCAAGAATCACTTAACATGGACCTCTATAATTCAAGTTTTTATCAAAACAAAGTAGAAAAATTTATCTGAATAACTATATAATTCATCTTGAAAACATGAAGTGAATTATAACCTAATTTAAGATAGGATATATAAAGATTCAGTGTTTTATGTCTTATAATTAATTGTATATAATATTTATATCTTTACCATTCAATAATAATCATTCAATTTGGAGTTTTTAGCACAAATTATAGTCAAAATACATAAGGTAACAGAATCTAAAAAATTGGCTACAATGATTTGAAATCATCTATATTGATTTTAAATAAGCTATGTGTTGATGAGAAAGAGGGAAATGTAGGAACAATGAAAAAAATGAAAAAAATGATATTTAAAGGTCAAAAAATGAATAATTTATCATAGTATAACTTCATGAAACATGTATTACATATTATAAACAATAAAAACATGAAATCTATAATTATTTTAAGTAATGAAATATCATATTATGATTAATATTAAGAATAATTTAATCAATAAATAATTAAAATTATTAGTAATTTAAAAAGAATAAAACACATAAATAATTTTAATTATCAAAACATTATGTGGTTTAAGGATCCACTCAACATTATACCCCTTTTTTATAATTAAAATACCTCAAAATTTAAAAATTTCTCCCCCATTTGAAATTATCAAAAAGATAAAGATTTAAATATAAAAACTATCACTTTGAAATCAAAATAAATAGTTCATAAAATATTTTTAAACATTAATATTTAAAAAAATGTGTTAAGGAGCCACTATAATGCATTCCATTTTATAAATCATGTGTCAAGGAACCACTATACATTGAGTAGAATTCTAAAAGTTATTTGGTAAAAATAATGGGAAGCTATTAATAAAATAATATTTGATGAAAACTGAAGATATAAATAGTAAGTTAATGTCATATAATTTATATGGGAACACTTTAAACAGAAATATATTTAAAAAATATGTATAGAAATTAAGCATTAGTAATCTGAAAAATAGATTCATGATTTCACATATTTCATGCAAATACGAAAATTTCAGCAAACAAAAATACTCAAATTCCCCATAAATTTATTGAATATAAATGTAAATTAAAATCTACATCATACCATGTTGAAACTTTATTTTCTAAAACTTATTAAAGTACATGTTCTTAGTAAAAATAACATCTAGTTGATTTTTTGTAGAAATAAATTTCAGATTTATATTTCCTTTTTTAACATGAACTATAAGAAAATGAAACTTAACAAAAATGTAATTAGTTATAGAGTGTTTTAAGGGATTTATAAAAAATAGAAATATAATAATTACTATGATATAAAATATTAATATTATTAAAATAAAAAAAACTAGAAAGAGTTATATTAAACTATAAATGTTGAGAAAAACATGATATAACAACTATATATTCAGATTTAGTAGTTGAAATAGAATTATAAATTTATTTCTTCAAAACACAAGAAAATAAATATTTTCCAAATAAATTAAACATACCTAAAGTACTATTTATATTTATAATGTATCCACCAAAATTAAAATTATAATAACTTCCAAAAGAAAATTAAGTTTTATAGAGTAAAATAATCTAATATTCAAATATCCTCTAATATTTTTAATAATCCTTTTATCTGATTTTATATGACCTTATATAGGGTCACATTGAAATCTATTACATATACAAATTGAAAACATTAAATCAGGATTAGAAGTTGGTAAATATTGTAAACTTCTAATCATTCCTCACTATGTTTTACAGTCAAAATATTTTCCATATTTAATTAAATATAACATGAAATTTGTAATGGATTAGACCTCTATGGTCAATTACATTTTCAAAATCTTGAGTTTGGGGTATTTGGGGAGGCAATGGTTTCTCATTTCAAGAGGTTGTCAAATTTCCAATTTTTCCATTGGTGAGTCAGTCGTCAGTGAGTCACGTTTGTAGCTCAGAATCGATACGTTGGCATTGGTAGATCAAAATATGTGAATCTTGGAATTGGTGACTCAGGGCATTTGTATATCATCATTGGTAGGACAGGGCATTGGTAGGTCGAGCGTTGGTTGGTCGATGCATCAATAGGTTGGGCAACAATGAGTGGCATCAGTGTATGGCATCAATGAATCTCTGTTGGCGAGTCACGTTAGTGAATATCTATCAGTGAGTTGTTTCAGTGGATCATATATTGGTGGATCACTCATTTTAGTGAGTCATGTTTGTGACTCACCCATTGATGAGTCATTTCTAGTTTTTCCTAGTTTTTTGAGTTTCTCCCCTTTGAGGTTTACTTTGACATTAAATGGGTTAAATTCCCTATTTAATGAGTTTTAGGCCATTTCAAATGGTATTTATCTCTTAAAACCCTAGAGATTTATTTGTCTCCTAAACCATGTGGTATTGATCCTGACCTGGCTTTATTTTCTTTTGAAACAGTTTCCCCCATAGATTTAGGATCTGGCCTTTCTAAAGACAAAATACCCTCTTTCTTTGAACCCTTCAACTTCCTCATAATGTACTAAGAACCTTTCTTCCTCAGGGATTTATGTGCCTATACTGTAATAGCTTTTTTAGTTTTCACTATATTCCTTCCTACTACTTGCGTGACCCCTAATTTTTGATGCAATGAATAATTTTTTATCTTCTGTTGTTCTAAGTAGGGATTCCTTTATCACTCTTTACGTTGTGCATCATGTGAGGTGGGTGTACTTATGTCCCCTTGTAATTATGGTTGAAAAAAATTTAATGAAGATAATAATAAGAAATAAATGAGGGGTTGTGATTATGATGGTAATGGTCACTTTTTCATATGTCATCCTGGATCCATGTCATGTTTTTTTGAAAATTATAACCATTGTTGGTCTCTATTTTCTCAAATGTATGTCTTGTAAATACTATTGTTTATAATCTGTGAATGACAATATGATTATGAAAATTGGTTTAAAATGTATATTTTATTAAATAAATGGATTATATAGGATTTAAATTGTTTTATGATAAATCCTATTTAATCAATTGGAATTAAAGAAAATTTTCTACTAAATCTTAATAAACCTTTCCTTGTTGGTGTGGCTGTGTGCTCTGTGTGGTTTTGTTTGGCCTTTTGTCTATTTATTTCATGTGATGTTGTGTATGAGAGTTTGGTTGTGAGTATGGGGTGGTACACGTGGTGTAATGATATATTAGTCTAAAAGATTTGTTGATTGTAGAATGGATGAACTTTTTATGCAGCGGGACTGCATCTGGGCAGTGGTTGGGCAATGGGGCTGCAATACTGGGTTGTGTCATGTCCATGTTTATGGGTGTTTTGGGTGTGGTGTTATTATACAAAAGGGATACCGAGTGTGGTATTAATGAGATGTGTTGGGGGTTTTACTTGTTTATAAGAAGTAAAATGAGACTTGAATTTGAAGAATGATGGTATGGGTGTCTAGGAAAGGGGAGTGTGTAGTGGGACTGCAAGCTTGTTGAGTTTTTTTTTTTGATAAATGTGGTGCTTTTTATGTAGCAGAGCTACTAGGGAAGGTTTAAGAGGGATGATTTTGAAGAAGCATGCTGTTAAATTGTATGGGGATTTCACCCAGTGTTTCCAGAGACTGTTATTTTAGGAATGGGTGTTAAAAAGGATTCTTTTACCATGGACCATCTTTCATTGTTTGGATTTGACAGTGGTTGGTATGTTTTCTTCTCCTTATAACGTTTTTAGTGTTTGGTAGTTTCCTAGGTTGGGTTGGAATAAATAAATTAATGAATTGAAAATAAAGAATCACAACTGGTTAAATGAACAGACTGGTGGTAAGTTTCAAGTCATGGCTTGTAGTGAAGCACCATTCACTTATTGAATTGGGAAGTGACCATCATTTATTTTGATATGTTCATTTATAGGTGTCACCAAGTTTAGTTTTTGTGTCTTGGTAGTTTGTTTAGAAAAACCATAGGTTGGGATGAGTGTTTGGTATCTATATATATATATGCAGTTCCTTTTGATTTCTATACGCACCCCACCCATGTTGAGCACCACATTTCAAACAACCCCATTGTAGTAGGGGAGGGCGTCCTTTCCCAACATCTCAGTGGGAGGATAGATAGAAGGTTATTGGCTCTTCTCTTCTACCTCTTCTAGGAATTGGTATCCCTAGAATTTTTGGGCCATTTGTGGTGTGGTTGTGAGTCCTAGGTGTCTTTGGTTGAGGTGTTCTTCCCAGGTGTCTTCAAGATGAGTTGTGTAGTGATTCCCTGGTGTCTTGGGGATGGGGTTGTGGTTTTTGGCTGAGGTTTTTTCTGTGAGATGCGATGTAATATATGGAGCAGGTGTGTAGGTAGGTTTTGATAGTGGGGCATGTGAATGATCATTGTAGCATCTGGACGTTCGTCGTTAGCGATGAACAATTAACCAGTGGGAAGTGTTGGAGGGTACCCAAATATGGACGTGATTACTAATTTACATTACATGACTTGTGTTATTTTGTGAGAGTTCCTTGGTGATGTAGGTATGGATCATATTCTTTGTTAAGTGATTTTGAGTTTCTATTGTATTCTCACAGGTTCATTAGTATGTTTCTCCCACTTTTTCACAAGTGAATTTGGTTATTCCTTACCAAGTATACATGTATGATCACCCTAAGTATATAAAACTTCTTTAAAGTTTCTAGGGAGATTACATGGATTGTTCTAGTACATACTTTGTCTGATGTTGGGGACAATTTTTATGTTGCTTCTTAGTTTTATTTTGGTATTTATTTTGGAATTTTGTTATATTTATATCAGTTTTACTTGAAACATGCATGTGGGATGGATTTTTGTGTCTTTATATATATATAAATATATATATTTATGTGTGTATCTTGGAGTTTTTTGAAGATAATACATATTATCACCCGATCCTGGTTACTAAAAAAATGGTAATGCCTCCCATTTTTGTGAGATTTATATACCCATGGTTCTAGTATCCACCCCGAGCATATTTGGGGCAGGACTCAGAGGTCATTATCTATCCTTTATATTGAGGAAGGAAGGTATCAACATATTTCCATACCTTACCTCATTTTGAAGAAGGTGGGTCGTGATAGAATGGTATCTGAGGCTGATAGTTGAGAGATGGGATCGAGTATGGATTATTTCATAATGAGGATGGAATTGGTTGGTACTGAAATAGTAGAAGGTGATCTTGGTGCATGACATAGGTTAGGGAAGACTGGATAAGACCTAAGATTTTAAAGCCCCCCATGATTCGAAGCCGGACCCTGAGCTTACCTAATGATCAAGTGAGGCTACACCAATTGTGTGGTAGATACCCTAAGAATGGTACATGCATCATGATGACTTGTGTTCTAGTTTATTTTGGAAATTTTTGGAAAATTAAAATAAACAATGACTTAAAAGGAATCCTAAATAAATTTCATACTAATCAGGAATAGAAATTCATTTTTTACCTTTCAACTTGATATGAGATCTGATATAGTATTGGGTTCACCTAGAAGTGATCTAGCTGAGGGGATTAGTGGGATAGTGGTGGATGATTTTCTTTAGGGATAGGAAGAAGACTGATGTTCTATGGGTCGACTTTGAGAAGGAGTTCTGGGCAGAATTATTGTCTCCAACAATTAAGGCCGAGAAGAGGTAGGATCCAATCTCCCTCCTATAGGGGAGTATGTCGGTGAAGGATATGGGTATCAACTTTAAGGATCTCCTTCACTTTTCTCTAGATCTCTTTCTGAATGAGGAGTCTCATGTGAGATGTCTATAAGAGGCACTCAATCCTTCCCTTTACTATGTGGTTAATCCCTTCTCCTAATTGAAATACAAAGAGCTTCATAAGAAGGATGAGGTAGTGGAAAGGTTGAACTTATGATGAGGTCTACCGTGAGAGTTGATTCAACCTATTTCTTCAAAGGGGATGGCTGTTAGTGGCAGGTCTTCAGTGTCCGGACCTTCCAGGTTTTGGCCGATGGGGAACCGACCCCAACAGTTTTAGTTCTAACCTTTGGGTCATCATCCTTTTCCCATAGGCATGGGATAGATGTGTTTCAATTGTGGAGGCTCTAAGAACCTTCATAGTCAGTTCCCAATTCGATATCTGTATGGTGGAGGTGCGAAGGTCCAGCGCCCGCCTCAGAAATAGTTATCGGCCAGGCTGTTTCAGTAGCAGGGACAACATGCTCCTACTCCACTGAGGGGGGATTGAGTAAGAAGAGGAAGACCTCAGGGTGTTCCATAGGGACCTTGACCCAGGAATGGTCAGGGAGGCAGCTGGCAGAAGAGGGATAGAGGATCGGGGCATAGTCATTTGCACGCTATAGAGGAAATAGTTCTAGTAGGGCCAGAGATCATTTGATGTTTGATCCATTTGTTTAGTACTCATGATTGTGCCTTTTCGATATAGGAGCATCAAAATAATTTTTTACACCCAATATAGACCATTCTATGGGATTGGGCATAGAGATACTTTTTGTACCCCTAGTGTTTATTACACCTGTTGGAGGTCAGACAAGCTTGTTTGATGTTTTTCAGGGATGTAAACTAATTTTGGGGCCACATCGGTCCAATGGAGATCAATTTCTACTATAGATGCAGCGATACAGTTTTATCCTTGGAATCAAATTATTGTACTATATGTGTGATTTTATCAATGTATTCCATATAATATTCATGTTTTTAGATATGGGTGGACTGTGTATATATTTTTTTGGTGAGCAGAGTTGTCAGATGGGAAGTCGGCAAGTGGAACCTTTCCTTTCCTTATCAGATAAGATGTCAGTGGAATCGGTTTATACTAGGATGGTGGAAGTTTTGGGAGATTTTAGGGAATTATTTGATGTTTTCTCCAAGTAGGTTGTGACTCTACCCCTTCGATCTAACATTGAGTTTGGGATAGACATGCAACAAAGTGATAGTCTAATTTTGACAGCTCCTTATCAGACAGTGCCTTTGGTGATTCGGGAGTTGTGGATCCTGATTAATGATTTGATGAAGAAGGTATTTATCTAGCCCAGTGTGTCACCATGGGGTGCTCAGGTCTTGATTATAAAGAAATAATATGGTGGTCTGAGGATGTGTATAGACTACTAGAGGTTGAATCTAGTAACGGTCATGAACCGTTACCCGATCCCTAGTATAGATGATATTTTCGACCAACTGAGGGGAGAATGTTTGTTTTCTAAAATCAATATATGGTTTGGGTATCACTAGTTGAGAGAGAAGGAGGGTGATATCTTGAAGACTTATTTCAGGTATAGGTGTGGGAACTTAGAGTTCATGGTTATGTTTTTCAGTTTTACCAATGCACCAACCATGTTCTTGGGGCTTATGAACACCATATTTCATGAGTTCCTAGACTGATTCATCGTTGTATTCAAAAATGACATCCTAATATACTTAATGTGTGAGGAGAAGAATACCAAGCATCCCAAGACTATACTAGTGGTCCTTCGACACCAACAGCTCTATAGAAAGCTGTATAAGTGATGGTTTTGGACATGCGAGGTCTACTTAATTGGGAATGTGGTGTCTTAGCAGGGTGTAGTAGTGGACCCGTCAAAGGTTGAGGAAGTCGTTTCTTGGGAAGCACCTAAGAATGTCATAGATGTTCGCAATTTTCTTGATCTAATAGGCTACCACCAGATATTCGTACCATATTTCTCTAAGGATAAGCTCTATTGATTTCCCTGACCCAAAAACACCAATCTTTTGTGTGGAGTAAGCATTTCCATATACTGTTTGGATAATTGAAGTGGATGTTGGTTAGTTCCCCAATGCTTAGGTTTCCAGGGGAAGGGGTGATGCTCGAGGTGTCTTGAGATTCTTCCCAATTTGGATTGGGGTGTGTTCTGATGCAACAATGGGGATTGATCTCTTATGGGTCTAGGAATTTATGTCCCCATGAACGTGACTATGAAACCCATGATATGAAGCTAGGAGCGGTCACGTTTCTACTAATGCTATAGAAATATTACTTCATTTGGTTGCTCATTTGGTCTTTACAGATGATAAGATCTTGATTTACATATTTTCATATAGATATCTGAACATGAGGTAGCAAAGGTGGATGGAGTTTCTCCAGGATTATGATTTTGGTGTCTCCTGCACCTTAGGAATGGGTAATTTTGTGGCCGATGCTTTGAGAAGGAAGTTATAGAAGGAGGTAGTTCAAGAATCTATGGATGCTTTGAGGATGATGGAGGAGTTGGATGCCTCTAAATTAGATATAGTAATGGATAGTGGTAGTTGATATCTATTTTATATGATAGTGCAACATCTCTGAGGTAGAATGTGGAGGAGTCTTAGTGGTGATACTTGGAGGAAGAGGTAATGTGTGATCTCTTGGACCTGGGTGATGCTCAAGAGCGATGGTTCAAAGATAGTTATAATCAGATGTTATTCCATGGGAAGCTAGTTTTTTAATGGATATTCATGGGGGAGTTCTCCCTGATTTTCATAACTCACCCCTATAAGTACACCATGGAATTTACAAGATGTATCATGGATTTAGGGAACAGTTCTAGTGGCTCAGGATGAAGCAAAAAATGGAGGATTTTGTGGCAAAGTGCCTAGTGTGTGAGTAGGTGAAGGTTGAGCACCATGTTACTGGTGGGTTTTTTCTTCCCTTAGATGTCCCTGAGTAGAAGTGGGATGACATCTCAATGGATTTTATCATAGGATTACCCAGGGCACAAGGAGGATGCGATGAAATCATAAGTAGTAGTGGTTCAGTTTACAAAATCAGATCACTTCTTTGCGATCAAGGAGTTGAGTGCAGTAGATTCCTTAGTGAAGAGGTATGTGGATGAGGTGGTGAGGCTACGTGTATCTCCAAGATCCATCTTCTTAGATCGGGATACAAATTTTACAATGTAATTCTATACTTAATTTCAGTATGCCTTTGGCACTCAATTACACTTTAGCACTACTTTCCACCCTCAGACAGATGGGAAAATAGAGAGGACCATCCATACATTGGAGGACATGTTATGGGAATGTGTTCTAAACATTATTGGGTATTTGGTGTGATATTTTCCCTCAGTATAGTTTTCTTACAATAATATCTATCACTCTTCCATTCGCATGACAACGTTTGATGCTTTATACAGAAGTCTGTGTCATTCACCCTTGTGTTGGACAAGAGTTAGGGAGGAAGCTGTTCTTGGTTTTCACATCGTGTAGAGTATGATAGAGATGGTGTTACTTTTCCATGAGAGGATAAAGGGAGCACGAGACTGAAAAAATTTGTATGCTGATCACAAGAGAAGGCCCTTGGAGTTTGAGGTTGGGGACCACATGTTCCTAAAGTTTTCTCCTCTATGTGGGATTTAAAAGTTCAATAGAGGGAGTAAGCTTTCTCCCAGGTTCATTATACCCTTTAAGGTAATGGGATTCATTTTCAAGGTGGAATACTAGATGGTATTTACACTGTAGTTGAGAAGGATCCATGACATCTTTCATATCTCCCTACTTTGTTGGTATCTTCATGATGAATCCCATGTCATTGACTAGGGAGAGTTGGATATCAGTGATGATGTTATGTTTGTGGAGTGGCCAATAGAGATCTAGTATTGGTGGGAGAAGTTTTTGCATGGATTTACCATTCCCTTTTTTTTTGTGGAGGCATGGTGTCATGTAGGAGAGTACTTGGAAGTGAGAGACACCAATGTGTGTGCAGTACCTAGAGTTGTTTTGATTTTTTCTTGTGTGTTTTGATCTGTGATGTAGTGCTTGAACCATGTTTGTTATAAGATGGGTTTATTACTTGTTCCATAATGTGTGATGTCATTCTAACATGTGAAAAGGGGGTACATGATTCCTAATCAAGACTCATTAGTCAATATGTGATTAAACCCATGCGAGGAGTCAGTGTCGGCTAAAGCAGATAATATGTTGACATGGAAGAAAGAATTCCCTAATTCAAATGTCTAGATAGTTGGTTCTTGTGTCGGGTATCTTGTGTATGTTTGGGTTATTAGATGTGGGAGGTGTTGTTCTAATATGTTGTGGTTTCACTCCAACTTTCCAACAACACATAGTGGTTTATCCTTGAGAGGTATCTTACGGTGAGGTTGTTCCGACCCCTCTTTATTCTAGGTTTGATTTTGAATTTTCAAGGGAAAGAATAGTTTGAGAGGTATCTGACATAAATTCTCAAACCTCCGTGGTCCATTATTTTCTTAAAATCCAGTGTTTGGGGTGTTCTAGGAGGAAATGGTTTCTCATTTCAAGAGATTGTTGAAATTTCTAGTTTTTTCATTGGTGAGTCAGGTGTCAGTGAGTCGTGTTGGAAGATCAACGTCTGTAGGTTGACATTAGTAGCTCAGAATTGGTGACTTTGGGAATTAGTGACTCAAGGCATCGACATCTCAACATTAGTAGGTTAGTGTGTCGGTAGGTCAGGCATCAGCAGTTCGAGGCATCGGTAGGTCATGCATTAATGAGTGGTGTTAGTGGGTGGAATTGATGAGTTAGATTAGTGAGTGGAATCAGGGAGTCACGTCGGTGAATTTCTATCAGCGAGTTGCATCGGCAGATCATCCATTGGTGGCTCACTCATGTTAGTGAGTAGCGTAACTGACTCACCCATCAGTGAGTCATTTCTAGGTTTTCCAGTTTCACCCCTTTGACATTTCCTTTTATGTTAAATGAGTTTAATTTAATATTTAATATGTTTTTTGGGATTTTTTTAAATGGTATTTATCTCCTAAAAACCTGAAGATTCCTTTGACTTCCAAACCACTTGGTTTTGATTGTGATCCATATTTAATGGCCTTTGAAATAGTTTCCCTAGTATATTTAGGATCTAACCATTATAAAGCTGAAATCATCTCTTATTTTGAACCATAATGCTTTCTCTTGGTGCATTGAGAACCTTTCTTCCCCAAGGGGTGATGTTCTTGTATTGTAATAAACAGTTCGGTTTCCTCTTAGATTCTTTCCTGATACTCATGTGACCCCCAATTTTTGATGCATGGAAGAGTTGTTGGTCGTCTTTTGTTCCAAGTATGAATTCTTTCATCTCTCTTTCCTTTGTGTATCATGCGGGGTGGGTGTACATATGTCTCCTTTTGAATATGGTTGAATGCAATTTAACAAAGACAATAAGAATTAATAAATGAGGGACTAGGAGTAATATGGTGACGTTCACTTGTTTTATATGTTATCTTTGATGAATTTCATGTTTTTCTAAAAATCATGACCATTGGTGGTCTCTGTTTTTTCACTTGTATGGATTGTGAATTCTATTGTTGATACTCCATGAATGACTGTATGATTATGAAAATTGGTTAACCATGTATATTTAGTTAAATAAATGGATTCCCTAGGATCAAACTTGTTTTTTGATAACCCATGTTTTATCAAGTGGAATTAAAGAAACAGTGCTACTAAATCTGAATAAACCTTTCATTGTTGGTGTGGATGTCTTTTATGTGTGGTTCTATTCGGCCTTATGTCTGTGTAATTTTTGTGGTGGTGTGGCTGGGAGTTTTGTTGTGAGTATGGGGTGGTAAGGGAGGTGTACTGGTATCTTAGGCTTAGATATTGGTTGATTGTGGAATGGTTGAACTTATTATATAGTGGGACTGAATCTGGTAAGTGTTTGGGAAACAGGGATGATGGAATGGGTTGTGTCACGATCATGTTTATGGGTGTTTTGGGCATACTGTTGTTGTACAATAGAACTATCGAGTGTGGTAGTAATGAGGTGTGTTGGAGGGTTTACTTGTTGAGTGGAAGGAAAGGGAGGAATGAATTTGAAGAATTGGGGTAGGGGTGTCCAGGAAAGAGGAGTGTGTAGTGGGACTGAAAGCTAGATGAGTTTTATTTCTTTTACTAAATGTGGTTCTTTTCATGTAGAGTGGTTGCCAAGGATGGTTTAAGAGGGATGATTTTGAATAAGTATAGTCTTAACTTTTGTGGGGATTTCACCTGGTGTTTCTAGAGACTTTTATTTTATGAATGGGTGTAAGAATGGAATCTTTTACCTTGGACCTTGTTGCTTTGTTTGGATTTGGAAGTGGTTAGTATGGTTGCTTCACCATATAATGTTTGTAGTGTTTGGTTGTTTCTCGGACAGGGATGGAATATATAAATGAATGAATTAATAATGCATAATGACAACTAGTTAAATGAATTGGCTAGAGGTAGGTTTCAAGTTGTGGCTTATAGTGAATTGGAGTTCACTTATCTAATTGGGAAGTGACCGTTGTTCATTTTGATACGTGCATTTATAGGTGGCAGTAAGGATAGTTTGTGTGGGATGGTAGTTGTTTTTAAAAACCCATAGATTGGGATGAGTGTTTGGTGCATATATATATATATACATGTAATTCCTTGTGATTTCTACATGCACCCCACCCATGTTGAGCATTATGTTTTGACTACTAGAATTATTATGAGGGAGGGTGTCCTTTCCCAACATACTGATGGGGGGATGGTTAGATGGTTATTGTATCTTCTTGACTCCCTCTTCTAGGCATCATTATCCCTAGAATCATTGGGCATGTTGTGGTATGGTTGTGAGGCCCAAATGTCTATAGGTGGGGTTTTCATCCCATGTGTCTTCAGGATGAGTTGGGTGGTGATTCCTATTTTTCTTCAGGATGGGGTTCTGCTTTGTGGACCAGGTGTTTTTGAGTGAGATTTGATGTGGTATGTGGCCCTGGTGTTTGCGGGATGGTTGTGATAGTGGGGCTTGTAGAAGAGTGTGGTAGCTTCGGGACGTTCAACATTAGGGATGAGCAGTTGACCAGTGGGAAGTGGTGTGGGGTACCCAAATATCGATGTCCTTACTATATTACATTACCTGACTTGTGTTATTTAGCGATTGTTCTTTAGTGAGGTTGGGGTGGATAGTATGCCTTGTTAGGTTATTTTGAGTTTCTACTATTTTCTCATAGGGTAATTAGTATGATTCTCCCCCTTGTTCATGTGTGACTTTGGTTTTTAACTTTTGATTATACTTTTATGCTCACCCTATATATATAAAACTTCATTCATGTTTCAAGGGAGATTTCGCGGACTGTGATAGACCTTACTAGATCAGATGTTGGGGTCGACTGCTATGTTACTACTTAATTTTATTTTGGTACTTACTTTGGAGTTTTCTTGTATTTTTTGATGTTTTACATTAAACAAGCATGTGGGACGGATTTTGGATTCATTATATATATGTGTCATGAAGTTGTTTGAGAATGAAACATCATATCTACTGATCATGGTTACAATAAAAAGGGTTATGCCTCCCAATTTTGTGATATTTCTACACCCTTGGTGATTGTCGTCACCCTAAGGCCTATTGGGGGCTGGACTCAAGAGTCATTATCTTTCCTTCATCTTGAGAAAGGAAGGTCTCTGCATCTTTCTATACCTTCCCCCATCTTGATGAAGGTATTTCATGATAAATTTAGTATTTATAAGAGTATATTCACATTTAAAAGATTATAAACCAAATATATTAACTAAAACTTTAGAATATTGGGATTGATTTAGTAAAATACCATTATTAAGTTGAAATATTTACAAACCATAAAAAAATTTCAATTCCCCCATTATAATTATATCAAATTCAGATGTCTTAAAATTTGAGAATTCGGTACATATATTTTTACCTAAATTTCCTAAAATAATATCATGAAAATAAATTTGTACAATAAAAATATCATGACAACTTTTATTAATTAACAAAGTAGGATCAACCTTTCCTTTCTCAAAATTTTTCTTCAAAAGAAAACTAATTATTGTTTCATACTAAGATCGAGGATCTTGTTTCAAACAATACAAATCCTTAGAAATTATAGAATCCTAATTAGGATTCTTTTCATTTTCAATGTTGTGGGTTTTATAACATATAACTCTTCAGATATATAACCATTTTTAAATGTGGTTTTGACATGTACTTGAAAAAACTTGACTCTATGAAAGTATCATATGGTAATAATATTCTAAAAAATGAGAAAGATTATTCATAATCAATTTCTTCTTATTCAGAGAAACATTGAGAAACTAATATATCTTTAATTTTAACTATATTTTAATATTCATCATGTTTTTTTGGGAAGATCCATTTTGTTTAAATAATATGGGAATCATTTGGTGGAATAAATATTGTCCACAAAATATTTCTAGTAAAATAATTTACTTCATCTTTCATAGCAATAGTACAATTAGAATCATCTAATTCCTCATCGATATTTTTATAAAAAAATCAAAAATAAAATAATGATAAGACTAAATATTCATAAAATATTTTATAATTTGAAATTTTTATTCACTATAACAATTATATTATTTACAGTAAGATCTTTATGAGTCTTCAAAAACATTTCATGAATAGGTTCAAATTAAGAAGAAATATTACCCCCTTCAATATGTGGATTTTTATCTTGAGGTTTTTTTTTCAAAATTAAAATATATAAATTCATATTAATTTTTATCAATATCATAAATCCCTTTAATTCAAATAATTTTCATCAAACAAAACATGAATTTATTATTTATGTACCATGTTTTTTATTTAATACTCTATATACCTTACTATTATTTGAATATCCCAATAAAATACTTTCCATATATTTTTAATCAAAATTATTTAAATAATATTTTTTTTGTTTAGAATAAAATATCTACAACTGATGTCTCTAAAATATCCAATTTAATGATTTCAATCCTTTCAGAGCTCATAAGGTGACTTTTTGAACAAGGCTCTTAAAATAATTCTATTAGTAACAATACAATAAGTATTCAATGTTTCTTTCTAGAAATATCTTTCTAGATTAAACTCATTTAACATGGTACTAGTCATTTTTGGAACAGCTCTATTTTTCCTTTCTATAACACCATTTTCTTATTGTATCCTTGAGGCTAAAAAATTGTGAAAATAAAAATTTTCTTCACAAAACTGGATAAATTTCAGAATCAAGAATGAACCACCACGAGAACATCTAATTTATTTAATAATGTTTCAGTTATTATTTTTAACCAATTTAAAAAATTTAGTAGAATTTGATAAAGTTCCATATTCAATATTAAGAATGTAAACCCATGTGAAAGTAGTAAAATCATCAATAATAGAATTTTTTTTTCTTACCACCCAAAATAGTAGTTTTAATGGGACCAAATAAATCCAAAAAAACAATATCAAGTTTATTTATAGTTTTTCCATCATTTATTGACTTGATAATTCCCTTGTATTGTTTACCTGTCAAGAAAGAGTTGTAAACAAAGGAGTTATCCACTTTATGTTATAGAAATTCATGAACTATTTTGTAATTAGACAACATTTTCATAAATCTAAAATTTTTATATCCCAACCACCTATTCTAAAAATTTATTATATTTGACAACACTTAAAAACTTAAAATTTTGATATTTTAATTTAGTAAATTTAATTGAATAAATTGTTTCTTTTATATTGGCACAAAAAAATAGACTTATCCTTGAAAATAATGTATTTATAATTTTGAAATTAAAAAAACATTCAATTATCACATAATTGTGAAGTTATTATTAAATTTTGTTTCAATCCATCAACAAATAATAATTTATAAATAAAAAAATATTTTGAAATTTAAACATCACAAAAACCATTTAACTTCCCCTTTGAATTATAACCAAATGTAAAATTACCTCAATAACATTGATTGAATGAAAAAAACATGGATTTATCACTAATCATGTGTCTTGAAAATAATATTTCCATATACAAAAAATAATTTTTAATACTCCTATGACACATACCCTTAAATAACCTATTTATTATATTTCTGGTGCCCATGAAAATTTGGGTCTGATGGGATTAACATATGAATTCATAGAAACCCAAATATATTTGAAACACTTGTTTATAGGAAATATAGATGATAATGAATTATAAATTAAAGAATTAGTATGTCTTAAATATTGTGGAAATATCAAGGAACACTCATTCTCATAATTACATTTCATATGGTACCTAAAACATCTAATAGTACATGTAATTCAATTAGATCTCTTAGCAAGGGAAGTCTTATAAATTTTGAGAAAATGGTTATCATAACCAAGAAAATATATATTTTTTATTTTTTTGAAACTCAACATTTTATCAAAGTTTTCTCTATCTAGAACATAAATGGATACATTTGGCTTTAAACTTTCAACTTCATTTTTAAGATGTACATTTTCTTTAATAATAGTATCGATACCCCTTATTTTATCTTCATGAACATTGATATGAGATTAATTTCCCTTTTTAATTATTAATTTTTAGCATGAGTAGTTTTTTATTTTTTATTGAATAATTTTAAGTTCTATATAAGAATAATTTGTATCATCCTAGATATATTTCTTTAGTTATTTATTTTCCTTATGAAAAATATTACATTGACTCTTAAGGTTCTAATTAAATAAGTGATATTTTAGTCATCATGATCATGTATTTCGTTGTCTTCAAGAAATTACTCTACAATGGGTTTTTTAGATTTATGTTTAGAGAAATAATTATAAGTTTAGTAACGTAATTTATTTTATGAATCCATTACGCACAAGTTTTCCATATACATTTCTGAACAAGATTCATCAGGACTAATTGAATCCTCAATGAAACCCTATCTTGATTACATTTCCTTATTTTTATTCTTATATTAATTATACATATTTTTTCATTCTTCATTCTAGGGAAATCAGGCTTGATGTTCCCCCTTTTCTTATACTCATAAAAAATTACATATTGATAGTCAATAAAAAAGAAATTAAAATTAATTTTCTCATTATAATTATCCTTAGGATGGTATTTCTGGGATATACATGTGTAGACTTTATTTCTTCTATATCCACCATTTGTAATGTATGTAATATCATTTATGTCACTAATCATTAAATCACAATCAGAAGATTAAGTAGAAACATTATATTTAAGATCAATTCCCTTTTTATTTGCGTTATGTTCTTCAAAAATATTTTTAAGATAAAACTCATATTATAATAGTGATTCAGTATGATCATTAAGTGTATATTTATGGAAGTTTTTACTTTAATCTAAAACCACCTATTTATCATACCACTTCTTATGATGTTCTCTAACTAATATTTTAATAAGAATTGGATTTTCAAGATTCTCTCCTAAAGAAATCATACCTTTTATTATACTAGTAAATCTATAGAATATTTTATTAACATTTTATTATTCTACCATATTAAATTCTTTATATTCAGCTCTTAACATGCCCAAATTTTTTCTGAGTGCAACATAAATAATTTTGTACATTTCATGTTTAGTTTTACAAGATAAAACATAAATATAAAGAAATTTATTTATTGCATGATATAAGATATTCATAACCTTGTAGTTAAAAATAAACATTACCATATCATTTCCAGCTAATGATCCAGGTTCACATTCTGTCAGTTTGTATAGATTTTCCATGATGGTACAATGATCAATGCTAAGTTGAATTAAGAAATAATCCACATGATATTTCTAAAATCCATAGTTATTACCATGAAAATGAGGTTATTTTTGAGATATCCATCCATCTTTTGAACTTTTTCCTTCAATATTAGATGATCATTCCCTTTAACAATTAAGTCAAGAATTTTTTAGCAAAAAAAATATATATATAAGCTATGGAACCTCCAAGAATAAAAATTTTAGTTCTGAAGTTATGATTGTAATATATACAAGAGTGGTGTGATTTGGCCTTTTTAAAATTGACTTAATAAATTTAATTAATTAAAAGTTAATTTAGATATAAAAAATGAATCCGATATAAATAAAAATAAATAGGAACATGATTTTTTCATAGTAGTTCAAATCTAAATGATCCTACTTTATTCTTCACTCCACTCACATACTGAGAGAGATGACACCCACTATAACCATTGTAATGTAATATTATAATGAAATTTTCACACCTAGAGTAACAAACCATTTTCAAATAATTTTACCCTAAAATTTTAAACCCACAACAGACCTATATTTTTATATCTAGAGTCATAACCTAAATAGTATTCTTTTTTCCCATGGGGAAAAAACCTTATGCCTAAATTCTGTTTGGTAGTAAAAACCCGTATACCTACTTTTAAAGTGTAGTATAACTCTTTACAATTACACCCACATAATAAGAATATAATGAAGTAAAACTTTAGGACCAAAATAAATATTTATTGAGTGAGTGTTATGGTGATAAGAAATAATCTAACCACAAAAAATCAAATGATTTTAGTTCAGTTGGAAGAAGTAGTTTATTACCAAAATAAACCACTTGAACAATTACAAAATAATAATAAAACTCATGTCTATACTAGTACTAGTTATTTAAACTCTATATATAGAGTTTTGTTCACAACATCAGTATTTTTTTATGATAGCTGCATCTCCGTTTTTCCAGAAACTAATGTTTACCATGCAAAACCAATACACTAACTCAGAGATATCAAATATTTTTTTGAAAATGATAATCCATGTGTAAATGAAAAGTAACATTTATGTGAGTCTTTTTTTGATATCATATACAATTAATACAAAATTTATAGTGAAAATAATTAGAAAATTTAATACATCCATGAATAATAATCATTAATATCCTAGAAATTCTACATGATAACATTTCTAACTAAATATTCACATTTCATTCATTTTTAATTTTAGTATATCTTGTTCCAAGATTTTAGCATGAATATCCATACATTATTAAACCCATGATATTCCCATTTAATTCATCATAAATCAATTTAAAACATGTTTACATGGAAATATATATAAATAATACGTGTTCTAGAAAAATAATATAATAATAATACGTAATATAAACTTGTAAAAATAGAAATGTAAAATATTTCATAATACATGGAATTTTTCTATGTTTTACAATAACCTATATAATTTCATAGAACTATATATCCAAATACACATATGGTGTTTTCACATAGATTTTTTCACTATATATACAAATCTCAACGTGTAAGAGAATTGGTGTCACTGATTCACATAAGGGAATTAACACATCTGAATTAACATAAGGAAATTCATGTATCTAAATTCACATAATGTAATTTATGTCTAAAATTTACATAATAAAATTCATTTAGTTTATTCACATATTAGATTTCATATATCTGATTTCATGTATCTGATTTCATGTATCTGATTCTATAAATATGCAGATAACATGATTCGTCAACTTTAAAAATTAATTATACCATCAAAATGTAAAAAATAATTTTTTAGCACAGTTTAATTATATTTATAAAATTCAATTATCTTTCCAATGAATCCTGCATCACCATAATTGGTTCTTTATAACTGATGTAATCATCAAAATATAATAGAAAAATTGTTCTAAAAAAGTGTAGAATTCATACTGAAAACATGTTATGAATAATAACCTAGTTTAGGACATGATATATATCAAATACGAGTTTGATGTATTTTAGTAAAATATAGATAATGTTTTTATATTTACAAATAAACCAGAATCACTTAATATGGAGTTCTATATCCCATGTTTCGATCTAGATGTAAAAGGTAATTGAATCATGAAAATTAGCTATGTGGATTTCAAATAAGATACATGGTTTTCAAATTGGATATTTAGAAAACAATAAAAGGGATACATGGGAATTGTAAAAATTATGTAAAAATGATATTTAATTGTTCCAAACAACTTATTTATCCTAGTAACACTTCATGAAACTTATAGTACATGTTATGAACAATAAAAAAAATGAAATATAAGATATTTTAAGTGAAGAAATACTATAATATGATCAAGATTAATAATATATAATTTAATGCATAATTTAAAGTACTGGTCCTTTTAATGGAAATATAACAAATAAATATTTGTAATTATCATAGAATAAAGTGGTTCAAGGCTCTAATAAACACTAAAAATTCCTACATATTATAACAAGGGGAACTCTAACTAAATTATAATATTAAATAATGATGGTGGGAAGAATATATAAGGTTTAGAAAAAGTGAAAAAATTATTTTCTCATAATTAAAAATTTCACTGGGATTAAAAAATTTAAAGATATGTATTTGAAAAATAAACATAATTTATTAATTTCATGGCATACATTATTAGGAAATAGAAAACTCATTCCCATTAGTGCAAAACCATGAATCAAAACATGAAAATGATATTATTTTAAACCTTTTAATTTCATTCCATTCATCAATGAAAAATTAATTGTATTTTATAAACACCCCTATAAGACCATTACAATATTTAAAAAGATTAAACATGGAAATACCTCTTGTTTAGAAGGATTTTGAGTCATTGAATGAAGGAATTTTTACCTCCCATCATATCCATCCTTACCTTGATGATATCTTTGATCTTACATTGCATAGTTAGTAATGTATCAATCACACTATCAAAAACCATTTTCTCAATTTTGATGACATATAAAAATATTGAATCCATCCTTTTCATTATCATGTAATTTTCACCTCTTGATGGATAAGGTGAAAAACCTTCATCCAAATTCCCAATAAAAGTTTTTTACATGGTCAAAATTGATTTTATTGATATATAACCCTATGATAACAATGAAACATATTCCTATTACTATGTTTCAACATAACTGAGCATGTACCTTCTACACAAAAAATACACCCAACCATTTATTCAATATTTTACCCTATAAAATATATATAATCAGAAAATTCATTTATCATACCAGAAATTTTTTTACTCTATGTGAAATATTCTTTTGTGTTATCATTATAAAACATAAAAAATTCCTCCCAAAATATTTTCAAATATTCAATAAGTAAATACAAATAATTTTTAATATCATAACCATGTTATTTTGGTCATATAATATAAAATGGAAATGTAATTTACATACGCTACATGAATTTCAAGGGCGGTGAATTAAAATTGACCAAAATGACCATCCATGTGCTGTGTGTGATTATTTATATAGTGTGGGGAAACATTCCATTAGTAGATATATAAATATATAATTTTCATGACTCTTCCCAAATTTAGGATTCTTATTTTTAAATTTTTGTCACTAAAGAGCATATATTGGGTGTCAAATTTTACCATTTCAAATTCACTTATTTATATTCAATGTAAATTGTCTAGTATTATCGAATATTCAATGGAATTTATTAACTTATCCTTTTCCAATTTGTATTACATTTGGGACATTATATATATTTTTACTCTTTTTAGAACAATTTTATGTCATTGGGGGAAGCACAAAGGTCATACCCATGGAACATAACATTCATTTAACTTCTTATGTTTGATGATGAAAACCATTTTTATATATTATAATATAATTGAATGAAAAAAACTATCTATGTTAAATTTAGAATCACTAAATCTATTTCCCACTGTTAGGGTAAATATTTTTAGTAATAATGACAGTGTTATATATTTCATAAAACCATCAAACAATGACATCTCTCCACTTTTATTCCATCTATAAAACATTTTAGAACAATCTCTATGTTTATCCGAAACCATCATTGTCATTTATGAAATATTATCCATCTCATCATATAAAATTTTACCAATATAAAAGGTTCTATAAATCATATTTTCATTCCACTCACTAGATTCATCGACTTCTTCTCCATGTATCATACAAAATTTATAACTCTGGTCAATTCCATAAAAAAACATGTGTTATTTTGATTCAACTAGAATGATTCACTTTGAATAAAAAAAAGTTAACCTAGTAACATAATTCAAGAAGGTTAGTTCACATATTATATTACAAATATGAAGAACTATGTGACACCATCCTCCCACTCTCTATTTATACAATTTATATACATCCATTTTCTACTACTATTCATCCAGTTTCATTCAAAGAAGTATAAAAATTATATATATAAATAACATATATATATAATTATAAATAATATATATTTATATGTTCATGTGTGTGTATAAAGGGAACAAAAGTTTATATAATTGAATAAAACATAAATTGAAAAACACACACACACATGAATGCATAACATATATATATATATATATATATATCATTATATAGATAATATATATAAATACATTATGACCATATACATACATATATAAATACATATATATAAAAATATATATCATAAAAAAATACATATAACAATTATAAAATTGAAATATACCTATCATAAACCATGTCCACTAGAAGCCCTCCTGGTTTAGCAATGAAGAAAATTTTGATCCCTAAAACCCACCTCAAATAGGTCATGGGTTACCAAAAAGCATAAAGGGAAAAAACAAACAAATAAGAATCATTTCCCTTCTAAAATACCCTAGTTCCCTGGAAAATATTATTTTTATCTTTATTTCTTTTGATTGTGTATAGGATCTGGAGGTTAAAAACATTAATTTTTCAAGAAAACAGACACTAGTTCATGGTTGGGGCATAATTAGTAGTAATCAGTAGAATATCCATGTGACAGAGGGATTTAAGAGAACAACATGGTTTTCATGGTTTTATAATGGTTTTTTAAACAATGTAGGGATCTTTAGAAACCATACATCTTTGTTTTTGGGATACAGTGGCTCTTTTATAGTTGGTGCACTATTTGATTAACTATGCAGGTTGTCCAGCGCATTAAATTTTTCAACAATAACAAAAATAACCTTATGTTTTTTTATAAAAATAACTCATCTCTTCCCACAAATGAAAAAATAACTCCTTATCTTGGAGATTAATTATCCTTGGATTTATATGTATTATCCTTGGATTCTTGGTGGTTTAGCTTGAGGTAAGATATATTACACTTGATTTTATAATCCTTTCCCATACTTATTCCTTATTATTTCATTTTTATCAAATTAGTAAATCCTAGTTTATGTTTTGAGAAAACCTAGTGTTATTGATGGGGGATTTGTTTTGTTTAATTGTGGTTTAGGTGTGTGAGGAACTCTCTCCATTGATTAAAGTGATAGTTTGTGAAGGTGACATGTTTGGGTTTTTTTTGTAGGTGTCTCCAAAAAATGGTTCTCTTCAATGGTTAACATTTTATTATTGGTTTCCTTTGTTTTTTTTATCAAATTTCATCAAAATTATTTTATAAATGATGAATCTTCATTTTTTGTGTGATTCATGGTGGGTTTCATCAATTCAATTTTCAAAGGAGGGTTTTTGAAAGGAAATAATTTTCAATCCATCTGATGCATTTGATAAAATTTCTCAATGGGTATTTTTTGGTTTTAAAGGATTTATAAAGGGGATTTGAAAGAGTTTCAACTTTAGAATGTTATTAAACTATTATGGGTATTTGTGGTTGATATAATTTGGAACTTGTTATGTGTTTATGTGATTGGAAATTTATAGAACATGGGTTAACTTGAGTGAATGTGTGGATACTTAGACACTTGAAAACTTTTCCTATATAATTGAAAATCTAGGGTGGGTTATCCAAGGGACCAATAGAGTCTTTGAGAGTACTAGTGAGGGATCTTCCAAAATGTGTCATTGTGTATTGTTTATTCCCATGGATGTATTTTTGGGATTAGGAAAATCTGAGACAGCTTTGAAATTTTTTTATATGCTTATCTGGATAGAGAAATATATCTTAGACTAAGTCACAATAGACTCCATTGGTTAGTGACCCTGATATTTATTAATTTTTTCCTTTCTTTATTTGTATCCTCATTAATTTATTCTTAAAATATTTTTGTTATATATGATATTTCATATGCTCCGGTTTATGTTCATGATTATGACATGTTTTGGTGAGTTGGGCATGTTTATGCTCAGTGTCTTCACTTAATTTTTTATCTTATCCCTGTTTAATCATTTCTTATAAATATAATTTTTTAGAAAACCAAAGGTATGTTTTATAAGAAATGATTTCATGTGAGCATGTTTTCAATGTGTGATTATTTTAAATGTGGTTTTCACACTAGATTTAATTTTTTCATAGTGAAAGGCCTTATAAATATTCTTGGTGTTATCCTACTGGGATTTTTTCCTCACACCCAATATATTCTGTTGGGTGTATACATACCTTGTTTTGTAGGAAATAATAAAGGGTAAGGTAACCATACTGTTCAATGGACCTTATTTATTACTAATGTTCATGGTGGTTTTCAGATAGTGTAGATGATGATTTCAGGGAGTTATCTCATGTAGAGTAGTTTTTTGGATTTTATCCCATTAGTGATTCTATATATCGACCTATTTGGCTTTATACCAATTTTGAAATTTTTTATATATTGAGTTGTGGATATCATGTCTATGCCTTATTTATAAATTTTTAAGTGGTGATGTTTATGACATTTTTTTTGTCCTTGTTTCATATTCTCTATTTTGATATTTATATATGCTTTTGATACTTATTTGGTTTGTGTGGAAATCTAATTTAGGGATGGGTAATGTAATATTTTCAATGGAGAAATCATTTCAAGATGGAAATATTTTAATCCTCACTGCTTCTCACTATCCCGTAGTGATTGGGAACATGCTTCGGGCCGTGTGGAGGAATGACTCGGGTGACAGGTCAGTTTGACCAGGGTCGGTTCATTAAAAAATTGAATGAGTGGGTTCTTTTTATTTCAGATTCAATAGTTTATAGGATATAGGATCACTAAGGCATGAGAGGTAGGTATAGAGGAGTGTCTTTCCATCTCTCAATTGTACCAAAACATAAGTTTCCATCGGTAGTTGGGAGTTATGTTTACAATTTGAAACCAGTTTTAGGTTTTTTGTCAATATTTTATGTTTTTTAATCATTAGATATGGGTTTTGGTAAGAACCAATGAGTGGTCGGGAGAAATTTTTATATTTAGTATGAAACATAAAAGAAAAGTAATGGTGTAATGTTTAGGTGAAAATTTCATGGTATATGTGTAAAGCCCATGTGATCAGTTCTATAATATTCCAGTTATATTTCATATGTTTGGTGTATAATTTTCAAAATTGACCTTCTAAACCATGCATAATGGATAAAATTTTAACATTTTTATTTTTTTTCACCCCTCCTTAATTTGAAAGTGTTATTCATGTTGGTGTTGTTTATTTGAGTACTATTTTAAGGATTTATTCTCGTTTAATTGATGTTATTTGTGATTTAATTATTTATTTGATGATTTTTTATCTTATTTTTATAAACAATTACATACACAAGTTTATCTTCTAGATGAAGGGAGGTAGGTACATAACATGTCCCACATGAGATCCCTCTAGTTGATTAGTCATTGGTGGGATCAGTGAAACAAATGATTCAGTACTTAGGTAGGAGAGTGAAAGAGGATATGAATAAATAGTGGACCATGATCATGACTTTACATAGTAGAATCCATTAGTCTTCCTTGGTGAAAAAGGTACCTCTGAGCTCAAGTAATGGATCAAAAGGATCGATTGCAACTTTGATTTCCTAAAGTCCCTTCAGAATTTGAAAGTGGTATTGACCACTAATATGTTATAAGGTATTAGAATAAATTAGTGGGAATACATGGTGTAAGTGAAGAGGTATGAGTATATCACTTAGAATACCTTAAAAATATTTAAATCATAATTACCATCCTTATAATTTTAGGATGAAGAAAATCATTTGAGTTTTTTACTATAGTTCCATGAGATCATTCAGTGATGGAATATACTACTCGATTTTCTAACCAGGTGCATTTTTCTATCAAGCTCTATGGGAAAGAATACCTTAAGGCTTGAAATTTTGAAATGGTTATAAAGGAAAGATTTATATTGATGCTTATTCTACTTTTCCCACTAACTTATACTATGGTGGTGGATAAAGACATGATAGATGAGGTAGATTTAACTAGAAATACTGGTCTTAGTGGTGTTTCTTCAACAGTTGACAGTATCTAGAACTCTTTCTATATCTTGAAGAGAAAGTGGAATAAATATTATTATAATAGTGGAAAGGGTGATCATAAATCATTAGTTTTAGCACCAGAATATTATTCTAGGAATAATCTAATGAATCTTTACCAGTGTGGTAAATTTTTTCATTCTAGTCCTAATTTCCCAGAGGCACCAAGGGCTTCCAGCCAATGTGGGAATCTAGGTCAACTTTAGTGCTTCTGCAAGACATCCCTTCAGGAGAGTGGAATTGGTTCATCTTTTTAAAAGGGTTCACTAGTGTGACTAGGTGATATTGAGGGTGAGGTATCTTGTTCTCATTCTATATGGGATTATTAAGTAGATGGGAAGGAATAGGGTGAGCCTGAATCAATATGTCTCTATGGAGTAGATATGGCTCTTTAGGATTATAATTCTGAGCTGGCCACCATGAGAGGTAAGGGGATTATCTATTCTTCTTTATCTTTAACCTTATTTTATATGGGTTTTTCCCATTACTTTTCCTCTCCAAGGTTTATTTATTATTTGGGTATGCGAGTACTATTGATGCGATTTGTGATGGATATACTTACCTTATTGGGAAGGAGAAAAAAATTGGTTTTATGTTCCTAGAATATCATGTTTTAATCACTAACATTGAAGTCATGTGTGACTTACTTTTGTTGGACCTATAAATTTTTGACCTCCTCTTTTTTATGGATTTTATGATCAATTTTATAGCTTATATTGACTGTTATTGATGCAGGTTCTGGTTTCTAACTCATTATAGGAACACTCCGATCTTCTAGGGTGAGTGGGATCTATGACTAGGGAGGTCATGAACTGTTTATTAAAAAATGAAAATTTTAATATTAGATAATGTGCAAAAAACATAATATTTATATTTATAGATTTTATACTCATAAACATAACCCAATTTCAACATTCCAGAACCTACCCCATCAAAATGAAATATTTAATAACTTACATGACATGGGATCTTTTAGGTTTAGAGTATTGGAGAATTAGGAAAAACTCTTAAATAACAGTAGTATGCCTTCAAAAGAGTATTTTCTCCAATATAATCATATTGTACTACTCCATATTAAGTCTTTAACATCTCCCTAAAATTTATTCACAGATGAAACATTTCTTGACATAATTCACTTGACATCGATCTTCATAACTTGAGGAAAATTAAAACATAATAAGTGTGATATCAAATTCCCAATAATGGTATAAATAAGAATTAAAAATTTAATTTCATTGATGATAATAATATGAGAATAAGGGTACGATGACATATTAAAAGTTCAAGAGAATAACATAAGAGAATTCATACTTGTAAAACATGGATAATAAATTATGATACATGGAATACTGCTTTAACATAAGACAAGAATCATATAAGTTAATAATTATAATCCATGTGAAAACAATACATGAGAAAATGATACATTAGAAGTTGATGAAATCATAATGAAAACATGTTGGTACCTTGGAATGTTATTTTTATATCACTCTTACAAATGGAATAACCTACCTGAAAAATTCTAATGATCACATATGGGAAACCTATAACCAGTTAACTCTGTCCATTTACCCAATTCATTGATGATCTATATTGGGATCACCCAACACCATGAGATATATTGGGATAACCTGTCATTTTAGAAAATTTTCAAGAACTATAACATAATCATAGCACATGAAATATTTCATTTTTCAACAAAACAATAACCATAGCATGACTTACCCATTGAAAAGAAATGATTTCCATGAAAATATCTTTAAAACAATCATAATCCATCCTAGAAAGAATAAAAATGATATCATTACAAAATATTTCTAGTGAATCATATGTAATGTCAAGGTTTGTTTTCATTGATTAATAGAAATAACATAAAAATCATTAACAATAGTCTAGATAAAAATAGACTTACCACATTGAGAATCAATTTTAAAAACTAAAAATATCTTGAATATTAGGGAAACAATTTTATTTGAAAAGAACCATAGAAAATGTTAAAGGAAGCTTTAAATCATTGATTGGTCATGGTGAAAGGAAATTTTGTTCATGCCATAATAATTAAAACAAATATTTCATTCACACATTTAGTAAAAAACACCTAGTTCAGAAAACTACAAGAAGATTATTTGTAACCATTTTTATAAAATTTCAAACATGTGTAAAAATGAATTTACAAAATAATTTAATAATCAAAAAAAATTCGGATTTTTTTGGAAAACTTGGATATGGAAGAAAATGATTTTCTGACAGAAATAGGATAAATAAGTTAATATTTCCATTAAAACATTTTTTGAAACAATTTTGTGTACTAAAGAGAGAAATATGGAAATAAAAAATAAAAATTCCAAAAAATATCAGTAGTAGAAGAAAAATTAAATGGTCTTATCAAATAAGGATCATATAAATGTCTCAATGGAAATTAAAGAATAAACAATACTAATTAAAATGGGATTGAAACATAAACCCCTCACCACTTTAGTAACCTTTGAATCGTAAGCCCCATTAAATAATAACTTCAAATGAAACATTAAATATCATTAAAATGAGATGATTCATGATATAACTTGTAAAATTGGTTTTATATATACCTCATAAAATAATATAGATTCATAACAGAAACAGATGTCCCAAAGAAATAAATTTTTTGACATATAACTCTTACAAAGTTCATATAATTGAATTGAAAATTAATCAATGGAGAGTTTATGTTCAAAAAATTTAAATTAAAAAAATTATAAAAAATATATAAATAAAATAAAATTATTTTCAAACATAATCTTTTCATAATATAATTAAGGTAGAAGTGATATAACCCAATGAAATAAGATTGAGTTTGAAAACCATTACCACTTAGAAACTTTCAATTAAAAATAACCTTGGATGAAATAATTTGAATTAAAATTTAAAATATCATGAATTATGAATTATTAATTATACAACATGAATATGTCATTAGATTTTTCATATAAAACAAATTAAGGGTATAACATTAAATTATGCCTCAATGATGGGAAATTGAGATGAAATCCCTTACCTCTGGTACAAACATTCCATGTGTGTCCTTTAACTTAAGTAGAATTAACATATATAAATTATTTAATTTCTTAAGAACCATTTATAGGCTTTTTAATTTATCTTTAAACCATTTATTCATTTATTACAATGACATGTTTAATTAATTAATCATTGTTTTCCACTTCAGGTGTTTTGATGAATTTTTGTTTATAATTTCAAAATTGATTTGGTGCATTGATCATGGTGAAAGTGGTAATTATTACATAATATATAGAATAATAATAATTACATAATTGTAAAATTAATACATCAATTATAATTTTAAATCTCACAATGAAATATGATTATGAAAAATGAACTATGTCACAATCAAGTAGATGACAAGTCATACGTACGCATGAGTAACATTTCAATTTTTGAAAGAAAATTTTAGAAAGAAGGTAAGTAGTATTTTTTCATAAAATAATAATAATTATATAATAAATTAAATATTACCTCTTTATATACACTTATATATATTATCTATGTGATGCGATTATGAAAAATGGATCACATCGCTTCATGGAGCTGGTAATCTACATGTATGCACGAATGCCGTTATCATTTTTTCAATATATGAAAAGGATAGAAAATAGATGATATGTTTTATTTAAATAATTATAAATATTTCATTAATATAATATATTTACCTTAAATATATCTTTAAAACCATCTGTGAGAGGCAGTTATTGAAAATAAATTACATCAATTCGTGAGGCGGTAGTCCCTAATACACAAGAATAATGGTTTCATTTCCCATTTGATGGAATAAAGAGATGGATATAGGTTATTAAATTAATATAAAAATATTATTATATGTAATATACTGATGTTATTTCTTCATATTGTTTTGAGAATATTTTAAGGAGGTATAATAAGGAATAATTTGAAATAGGTCAGGTAGGATGATTTCCTATCCTTTGATTGGCCTCTTTTAGATACTTTCATATGGAAAATTGATAGGGACTTTTAGAATATAATTGGGCATGTTTTGGATAATCTATAAGGCTCAAAGTGGTTGAAACAAGAGAAAGGAGGGTTTCCTTTTATAAGTTGGGGAGATGACACACTTGAAAATTTTTAAATGATAAAAATATAATAATTTCATACTCAATAAAATACTTCAAAATAGATATATATTATAATTAGGGATAGTATCGGTCTAAATATGTCTATAAAATAGGATTTAGTCGAGTTTAATTGTCAAACATCCCTTAATCTCTTGGTTTAACCCCCAAGAAACACGTTTTAACCTTAATAATATTGAAATTGTTTTATTGCTTTTACAAATCTTTATGAAAAAAAGAAATTAGAGTAATTAACATATATAGTCATGATAATTATAAATTTTTAATCTATTTTATAAAATTCAATTCTAGAAGTGGCATAATTTAATTCAAACTTAAACCAGTAAAGTGCGACGAAAATATTTTTCTAGAAAAAATGCTTTCTTTAGTATAAAAGATATTTGTACTAAAATAAAACAGAAAATAAATTACAATTAACTTAATTTAAATATTCACAATAAAAATTAACTAATTTTAATTTTAAATCCATTTCCAAAAAAATGTAATTATATATATTAATTTAATGAAAATAAATTTTTCAATAGAAATCAATATTTTTCAATATTCACGAAGAAATTAATATTTTAAAAAATCCAAAAAATTAAGTCTAAGATAATTTTGAATTTATTATTTCAAAAATTAGTTTCATTTTTTAAAATAAAATTTTTAATGGAGTAAAAAATAAAATAAATTATTTTCATATGGAAATTATTGAAAATCATTCTTGAATGAAATGTATTTCTGATGCATAAAATGACTTTATGGAAAATTGAGCCCTTATTTATTAATAATTAATCTATAAATTTTCATGTAATAAAACCATTATAAATATTTTTCAAAATGTGGTTATCCCTATTTATACCTATGTATTTAGTGGCTAGTTTATAATGGTCAGATTGAATAACAATATTTTTAGAGAATATCCCAATTTTCTTAAAGTTCAGTGTTTCATGTTAAGAAAGATGTCAAGAATAATTATATTTTAAAAAAATATCTTGGTTTTACATTCTATACCAAAAATTAATAAATTTATTCATCATAATTTGAACTTGATCGTGGTAATTAAGGGTTTAAAATTTAAAAACACTGTTTTTTGAAAACCATTATTGTAAAAAGGGTTAATAAAAATTTCTATTAAAATGAGGGAAAGGGAAATTAGAAAGACATATCGAATAACATAAAACTAGGTTTACAAAGAGGATAACATTAGTGGGAAGTGAAAATATGGACATGGTGAAAAATGTAATGTATAAATAATAATGGAGAGTGGTCTAAAATATTGGTCATAAGAAATCTTGTAATCATGATAAATTTAATGACCAAAGAACCATAAATAAATAAAGTCTAGAAAAGACTTAGATTTATAATAAATAAATGTAAAATGATAAATTTATTGTTTCAAGATCATTTTAATAGAGTTAAGGATTTCTTTTAACATCTATACTAAGAACATAAGGTAATATACTTAATCAAAAAGTGTAGTTTCATCCTTTAATAAATTTTCACCATAATCACATGATTTTCTCCAAATAATGAGTATTCAAGATAAAATTTTCAAGCCTAAATCACTAACATCACGTTTTAATGGATAAAATAATCCAAATAAGGTATAAAAATATATTCCTCCTATATTTTTAGATTAACCAAAACTGAAATGGATAACACAAGGTGAGATAATATCTAAAATGTATAAACATTCATATAAAAATTATTAGACTAATCTCTAAAATTAAACAATAACAACTAAAGTTCAAATTAAATAATTTCATAAATAATTAACCCTATATCTTAATTATCCTCAATAAATTCAAAATTAAATAATGTTTTACCTCAAAGGTTATTTCATACCTTTCAAATTACATTAATAAAAATGTAATATCATTCTTCCTAAAATAATACTTTATGTTAAACCTAAAGGTTACATATACCTCAAATCAATTTAATTTTTATAAAAATATCATTAATAACCTCAAAATCCAATCACTTAAAACCACAAAAGATGTGTGTGTTGCATTGAATTTATGATCAACTATAAATATATAAACCCATGATGGTATCCATAACTCTTAAGTAAACCTCATATGAAAACATCACAATCTCCAAAGTTATATACACCTTTACTTTGATATAAACATATAATATCCTTGAATATGCACTTCTACGTCCAATTACAATAACATAATATTTTCATTTCTATCTTTAACATTGATAAACATAGCCCAACTTCGACCATAAAAAACAAATAACATCAAAGGTAAATATTTGATCACTTATATACCAAAGGGCCTTTTATGTTTTAAGATTTTGAGATTTAGAAATAACTCTTACATATTAATAATTTTTATTTAAATTATTATCTTTAATACTATAACCATATTTTCATATTCAACTTTAAGTATTTAATTTATCTTATAAAATTTTCACACATGAAACCTTTCTATAAATAATTCATTTTACATCATTCTTAATAAACTGGGGAAAAGAAAAACATATGATGTGTGAGTTAAAATTATCAGTATGGGTAAATATAAGCATTAAAAAATCAATTCTTTGAATGATCATAATATGAGAATAAAGGTATAATAACATAATCAATGTTCGTGAGAATAACATAAGAGAATTCATACCCATCAAATTTGGATAAAAACTTTTGAGACATGGTATAAATCTTTAACATAAGTTAAGATACATATAAGTAAAAAATCATGGGACATGGGAAAACTATCCTTAGGAAAATGATAAATTAGGACATGATGCAAGAATAAATAAAAAATTATGGTATCTTGGAATATCAAGTTCATATCACTCTAATAATCACTCTTATTAATTGAATAACCTACCTGGTAAAATCTAATAATCAAATAGGATAAACCTATAATCAGTTAACTCTATCCCTTTACACAAGGAATTTGAGAGATTTATTAGGATCACCCATCATCATGAACTATATTGGCAACACTTATCATCATAACAAATGTTCACAAACCATAACATAATCATAAAAAATGAAATATTTCAATTTTCAACATAACAATAAACATATCTTGAATTACCTACAGAAAATAAATGTGTTCCATGAAAATTTATTAGAAATATTAATAATCCATCAAGAGAATGAATAAGTATGTTATAATTATAGAATATCCCTATTATATCATATGTAAAATCATTGTCTTTTGTTGATTTTTATTAGAAATACCATAAAAAGATAATTAAGAAAATTCTTGAGGAAAATGCACTTTCTATTTTGAAAAACACTTTTAAAAACTAAAAATATCCATAATATTAGAAAATTATTTTCTATGAAACTAACCCTGGAAATGTTTAATGTAATAATTAAAGAATTGAGAAGTCATGATAGTGGTAAATTTGATTCATGTCACAATCATTAAAATAAATATTATGTTCACGCCTTTAGTACAAAGTAGTCATTTTAGAAAATGAAAAGAAGTTTATTTTTAACATTTATTTTGTAAAATTTGAAACATGGGAAGAATGAATATATAAAATCATTTAAGAATAGTAAAAAAAATATTGAAAAAAAGTTTTAGAAAACAGGGATATAGAAGAAAAAGTTTTTCCAGTAGAGAGAGAATATATAAGGACATATTTTCTTAAAAACATTTTCTAAACCATTTTGAGTAACAAATGGAGAAATATGGTACTAAAACATAAATATTATACAAATATATATAGTATATGAAAAATTAAATGTTTTAATAAAAGAATTATCATATAATTTATTTAATATAAATCTAATCTTAGACAATCCCGATTAAAATTAAATTGAAACATAAACCCCCTACCACTTCGGCAACTTTTGAATCATAAGCCAGATGTAAGATTAACTTCAAATGAAACTTTAAATAACATGAAACTAATGATAATAATCATATAACATGTCAATGGTGAAGTATATACCCATCATATAATAATATATGTGTATAACATAAGCATATGTCCCAATCAAATAATGTTTGAGGCAAATATACCTTATAATGATTAAATTATTGAATTCATAATTAATCAATTGAAAAATTATTTCAAAAAATATTATTTCATGAAAAAAGTGGAAATAAAAATTAAATAAAAAAATTAATTTCATGGATAGTATTGGAAAAATATAGTCTATAAATAAGTGATATAACCCAATAAATGAAGGTTGATTTAAGAAACCATTACCACTTGGTAACTTTCAAGTCAAATACCCTTGGATGAAATTATTTGAATTGAATATTAATATAAAATGATATATGAAGGATTCATGATATAAAATTTTAATGGGATGTATATACACCATATAAATAAATTTGAAGTATAATATTAAAATATGCCTCAACAAAGGTAAATTGAGATAATATCCCTCACCTCGAGTCCACAATTTCCATGTATGTCCTTTTACTCATGTATAATAAACATATATACATTATTTAATTTTTAAGAACCTTTTATAGGTTTATTAATTTATCATTAATCCATTTTTTTATTTATTACAATGACATATTTAATAACTTAATCATTTTAGTCCAGGTCAGGTGTTTTGATAAAGTTCACTTCAAAATTGCAAAGTATCTTTGGAGAATTAAACAAGGTGAAAGGGGAAATTATTACATAATATAAATAATATTCATCATGAAATAATTATCATTTTTATAATTCAATTATACTTTTAGAACCAACCATTAATGATGGTTATGAAAAATGAACTATATTACAATTATGGAGACAGTAGGTTCTACGTACACATGAGTAATGTTTCCATTTTTCAATAAAATTGATGGAAATAAGGTTAATATTATTTTATATTTAAATATTCTTTATTATTTATTAAATATAATATTATCAATTTAAATACACTAATATATTTCATCCATATGATATAGTGCTGAAAAACAAATCACATCTCTTCGTGGATGTGGTAATCCACACATACACACAAACAATACTATCATTTTTAATAGATAGTAATGTAAAACAATATATGATATATAATCCTTAAAAATGGTAAAGATTTCATGAATATAATATATATTAATTAAATCCATCTTTATAGAAAGCTGTGAGAGGCAGTGATGGATAATGAATTACAACGGTTCATGTGGTGGAAGTCTTCCTTACACATGAATGATGGTTTCATTTCCCATTTGATGGAATAATGAGATGGATATAGTTTATTACATTAACATAAAAAATATAATTATATTTAATATACTTTTCATTTATTTGATATTGCTTAATGAATATTTGAAGGAGGTATAAGAATAAATAATATCAAAAGAGGTTGGGTAGGATGATTACCTCTCCTTTAATTATACCCATTAGATATTTTCTTAAGGACACTTGTAATTGTATTTAAATAATAATAAAACCTAATAATATTCTATAGTGATTTTTAGAAGAGAATAAGGTAGGTTTTGAGGAAGATAGATGGCTCAAATTGGTGTAAAGAATATGAATTATTTGTGTCCTTTTATAAGTGAGGAGAGGAAATACTTGGAACATATTAAAATATTAACATATAGTAAATTGATACTTAAAAAATGATTCAAAATTGATATTTATTGTAATTAGGGATAATATTTTGTTTAAATATGTCCATTAAATACTATTTTGATAGGTTTAATTAGAAAACATACCCTTCTCCCTTGGTTTAATCCCCATTAAACCTGTTTTATCCTAAAATGTTGTGAATTTTTTTACTATTTCTAAAATTATTTATTAACAAATTTGAAAGTGGAATAAATAATTTTTTTGAAATTATAATTATAATTATGTATTCTATTTTATGTAATTTAATTCATATAATTGGATGAATTTATTTTAAAATTAATCCTACAAAACATGATGAAAAGCAGTTTTCCAGATTCTTTTATAAAGAAAAATGTTTTTATAACAAAATAAAACATAAAATTAATTAAAATAACCTAAATTTCATTATTAATAATAAAAATTAACCAATTTTACTTTTAAAAAAATTTAAAAAAATTTAACATTTAATTTATTTAAATGTAAAGATAGTTTCAATAAATTCAGTATTTTTCACTTAAATCGAAAATTAATATTTTTAGAAAATTATAAAATATTCACTCACAAATAATTTAGAAATATTGAATTAAAAAATAAATATAATTTTTTGACATAAAAGTTCTAAAATTGGTAGAAAGGTATTATATTATTTTCTCTCAAAAATCAATAAAATAATTTTTGAACAAAATGTATTTTTGAAGCATAAAAGGAATTTACTAAAACTTTAGTCCATATTTATTATTAATTTATCAATATATTTTAATTATTTAAAGCCTTTGTAAATATTTTTCATATTTTTTATCAATATATATTGCTTCTAATTTAAATCATAGACTATAATGGTCAAATTTAAGTAGTAATTGTTTTATAGTATATCCCCATTTGCCTAAAGCTAAGTGTTTCTTGTTAAGAAAGCTATAAAGAATAGTATTATTTCAAAGAGATCTTAGGAAATTACATCATTTCTTTAGATGTGGTTTCTATTTCATGTTAGTTATCTAGGTAGTTATTTTATATTATGGAGTAGGTCTCAGATGGTTGTTTTCTAGTGGTTATGGAATGATACCCCATTGTGTTTCTAGATGATTTTTATTGATTTCCACCTTAGAGGATGGTCTCGTTTACTATTTATATGTTCCCAAAGATAAAGAAAATTTCATTACCATTATAATAAATACATCCTTCTAAATTTAAAGAGTTTATGTTTTAGTTTGAGGACCTTGAAATCATGGGGTTTATTCCTTAATAGAATTCCATTATAGGTGTCACCAGTACTTTTTAAAATGAAGGAAGACAAAAGTATTTGAATTTTTATGGATAATAGTAAGATTAATATGGTGAATATGAAGAAAACATACCCATTTCCTTTAATAAATGATATTTTTTACCAGATCAAGGGATCCCTTTGGTTTTCAAAAACAAACCAATGGTCATGGAATCACCAGTTGAGGGTCTAAGAGTAAGATGTTTTAAATACCACCATCAAGATTCGTTGTGGGAATTTTGAGAGTTTGGTTAATTTGTTTAGACTTTCCATTTCTCATTTATTGTTTTTGTATTGGTTGAAATATATCATTAATTTCCTTGTATACTCTTTCATTTTCATGTACATTGATTATTTCTCAGTGTATTCAATGATAGAGGATGATCTTAGAAACTATCAGAGTGTTTTTAGGAACATTAAAGTAGCACTCCCTGTATTCTAATATTTAAAAATTCTATTTATAGATATAATAGGTAAAGTTTCAGGTTTATCAAATTTTTGAGAGGCATATTTCAGTTCATCTTAGAAAATCCAAGTGGTTATGTCTTGGGAGAGTCCCAAGAATGTGTTTGAGATAATGAGATTTTAGGGATTTGCTGATATTACCGGTGTTTTGTTCAACAATTATCTAGGGTTTCTTCTCCCTTAAAAACATTGGTTTGAAAAGGGGTCAATTTTAAGTGGAGTGATAAATTCCAAAATTCTTTTTTGGTGTTTTAGGTTCATTTAACATTCTATAATGATTTTATTATTCTTGATATTGGTATGGTATATGTATTGTATTGTGTTTCTTCAAGTGTGGGGTTAGGCTACATATAAATGGATGATGAAAATGTGGTGGCCTATGGCTCTCATTACCTATACCCACATGAGAGAACATATCCATCCCATGATCTAGATTTAGGATTTCTGATAAATTCATTAAATACTTGGCACCATTACCTATTTAGATAGTGATTTATAGTTTATTTTGATAATAAGAGGTTTGAGTATATCTTCACCCAAAGGGACCTGAACCTGATATAGAGAAACTAGATGGAATATATTTAGACCTTTGATTTTAATTTTTACTATACCCCCAAGAAGGTCATTGTGGACACAAATTCCTTTAGAAGAAATTTTGTAATACATATATTTAAAGTGACAATGGATGAGTTGAGTTCGATGGATTTGTTTTCTGATCTGTGTTCAGTGGTGTAGGAGGAAAAAGAGAAGGTTTTTTTAATAGTGTTCAGGTAACTCCTTCTCTTAATGATTTTGTTTCGTGTGAGTAGGAATATGAACATGAATTCTAGTATATTAAAAAAGTATCAAATAATGGGGATACCTTAGGTGGTTGGTCTATGTTTCTAGATGGTACCCTCTTATTCATGAAGTGGATGGGGTTTACTTTGACCTTAAGGTAGGAAGTAATGCCTGCTAGGAATTATTCTAGTTTTTCCATTCGCTCAGGGGATACCAATATGTTTCATAATTTTAGGAGTATGTACTAGTTGACCATGATGAGATAATACGTTTTGGATTTTCTATCTGAATTATTTACCAACCAGAGGATTAAAAATGAGCATCAGAGGTCAGTAAGATTACTTCAGCCTCTTCCCATTCTATTATATAACTGGTTCAATATCCACATTGTCTTTATGACCATTCTACCTCATACTAATAGTTAAAAAATATTATATTTGGGTGATTATATATTGGTTGACTAAGTAATCCAATTTTCATCCCATTAGGGAGTCAATAATGGTAAAGGATCCCACACACCTATATTTTTGAGAGACCATTAGGATTCATGGTCTACCTTCAGTGATAATTTCCAACTGGGATACCTATTTAACTTTTTTTTGGAATATTATCTAAGAATCCATGTGAACCCGATTGATATTGATGACGACTTATCACCTACAGATGTATGGTTATATCAAACTAGAAATCCCGATTTTTGAGGATATGCTCTATGAAATGTGTTCGTTACATCAAGGGTTAGTTGGAGAGGCATCTACCATTGGTTTAATTTTCAAAAAAAAGTTATTAATCTTTAAGAATGATTTTCCCTTTTTCAACTTTTTATGGGAGGCCTTGTTCATACCTATCATATGGGGATATGTTAAGTGAACATTCCTTACTAAGACCAAGACTTATCTAGTAGATGATGCAGAATGTTTAGTTGATTTGAAAGAAGTTAGAGACAACCCATATTCATAAAAAATCATATTTTTATAATCATTATTTATCAATAGAGTTTGAGGTTGGTGATTAAGTGTTACTTTGGTTATCATTTTGACCAGGGCATCATCACTTGTAAAATATGGGGATGTTGAAAACATCTTATGTCAGTCCATTTTGGTTTATAAAGTGTCTTGGGAAGGTAACCAATAAGTTGGAATTTTTAAAAAAAACTATGACATAAATCCATTATTTCTTCCACATATCCCAATTGAATAAGTACCATCCATACCCATCTCATGTGATATAGCGGGAAGATTTAGATATGGGACCTGACATCATTATTTTGGAGGAACCATTTTCATATCGTGTATTATCAAGAAAAGGTGATACATTGTATGTTAATCCCATTGGTCATTGTGATTTGTTTTCATGGTGGTGATATCCATGAAACATAGGAACTTGAAGTTTTGGTGAGGGATTAGAAGACTCACCATCTTTCTTCTCAAGAGCCTTGAAGAAATTCGTGTGGAATAAAGTGGCATGGTGGGGTGCATTGTGACACCTATCAAGCCACTAGTTTTTATTTTTTGATATTTACTTATTTATTTTCGGAGTCAATTTGTAGTTAGAGGTTGATTTTTTTAAAAATAAAATGGACACTGACCATTATTGGTTCATGGTGAGTAGTAATTGTGTGTCTAACCAAATGAAAGAGGAATTTTGGGTAATAATGAAGTTTTGTATTGTTTGAGCACAATTTTTCAAATGGTGTGGGAATATCTAGAAACCATGTGACTCTTTATTGGAGATACAATGTCTCTATAATTAGTAGGGAATGGTTTTTCTAGTCATTCATCTAAACCGTGTGGGCTGTCAAAGTCATTAATATTTTGGTAAATTACCAAAATAACCTTACATGATTTTCCTAAAAATTATTCCAATCCCTCCCCCCTCATGTGTATATATCTCTCCCTTGTCTTGGAAATTCATTCTCCTTGGATTTAAGTTGATTATAACTTTATTTTTGGTGGTTCATATTTAGGTAAGCTAGTTTCTTCTTGATGTCTTCATCCTTTCCACTTATTCATACTTGTTCTTCCATTTTTATGGAATGAGGAGCCTATAGTTTTCATTTTTTCTAATAACAAGGTTGTTGATTTTGGGGGGTATATGTTGTTTATTTATGTTTTTTGGTTGTTAGTACCTCCCTCCTTCGATTCAAGTGATTTTTTTCACATGTGACATGTTTGAATTTGGTTTTTGGATGATGTCTCTATTTAATGAAAATTTTACAAGGATAACAATTGATTATTAATTTATTTTATTTTTTATTAATTAAATTACCTTTAAATTGTGTTATAAGTTATGATTCATCCATGTTTGGTGTGACCAATGGTGAATGTTGTAGATTTGATGTTTTAATGGGGATTTTCAGAGGAAGAGATTTTAAATTCATGTGGTGTGTTTGATAAGATTACTTAAGGAGTATTTTTGGTTTTAAATTATTTATAAAGGGGTGTAAAAATAGATTTTACTTAAGAAGGATGTTTAAAAATTATAGACTTTTGTTGTTTATGAATTTTTTTAATTATTATGTGTTTATGTGATTGAAAATGTGTGGATCATAGAAGACCATGGTCATGTTTGTGGAGACTTAGAAACTTGAAAACTTATCCTATGTAAATAACATTCTATGGTGGGTTATCCAATGGATCAATATATCCTTTAAGAGGAAGAGAAAAAGAGATTCCATAATTTGTCTATGTGAATAATTTGTGGCAATGGAATTATTATTTGGCCTTAGGAAGTCTAATAGAGATTCCAAAGTTATTGTATATTCATAGTTATCTGGAAAAGCATTTCATAGATCTAGTTACCCCAAAATCCAATGGTAGTTCCCATTATTATTATTTCATATTATTGTTTGATTTGTATTTCTATTAATTTTTACTTGAATAATTTTATTGTATATGATATTTCTTCTTCTCAGATTTATGTTCATTATTATGCCATGTTTTAGCGAGTTAAGAATTTTTATACCTGGTGGATTCACCTCTTTTTTATTTGATCGTTTTCTACTCATGTTTTGAAAAGATTCAATTTTCTTGAGAAAAACAATGGAATCATTTATATGAAATTATTTCAAGTAAACATAATTTCAAAATTTACAGTGTTTTAATTATGGTTTTCAAACTATAGTTATTTTTTCATATGGAGGAAGTCATTATATATATTCATGGCGGTATCCTATTGTAATTTTTTCCTCAAACACTTCATATTCCTTTAGGTGTATGATGACCATGTTTTGTAGGACACTAGAAAGGGAAAGGTAACCAGGCAATTTGGTGGCCCTTATTGATTACTAATATAAGTGGTTGTTTTATGAGGTTAGATATGATGATCTCATTGAGTTAGATAATGTGGAGAAGTTTTTATATTTTGTCATATTTAGGAAGTTATGTATCAACCTTTTTGGACTTATCACTATTTTAAATCTTTTTTATATGTTGACCTATGGATATCATGTATATGCCTTGTTTATAAATTGTGAAGTGGTGATTTTTATGATATCTATTTTGGTCCATTTATATGTATAATATATTTATATATGTTTTTAGGCCAATCTGGTTGGTGTGTTGATCCAATTCATGGATGGGTCATGTGTGATTTTTAGGGGATAATCCTTTCCCTGATGGTTAAGTGTGATGCCTTGCTGGTTATCGCCAACCCATCCAACTCAAGAATGCACTTCAGGCCTTGTGGTGGAATGACTCAGGTGATAAGTCAAGAAGACCTAGGTCTTTTCCTCACAATCCTTATAATCCCAATAATATATGATAAAAAACCATCGTTAAACTCTATAATTTATATAAAAATAATTAAAAATTATTATAATTTCATAAATAAAATAGAATCTCCAAAGTAGAAACCCAAAATGCAATATCCATTACATCGAATCCATGAACACCAATTAAGATCATCAATCACCACAAGCTAGCAATGTAAAACCAATTCCTAAATTCACTTTAAAAAAAATATTTATACAAATATAGGGGCTAGTATACAAGTATACTCAATAGAATCCTCTCTAAAAGCTTTAGTGAAAATGTGGAAAAATCATAATAGTTTTTTAGGGCATAAAAGAAAAAAGTAAATAATTACATATACCAAGTTAATTAATTTACCAACCTCACCAAGGTTCACTCACTCAAAATCCTCATATTAGTATAGTAACATAATATCTATAAAAATATATATGATGGAACCACATAAACAAATCCCCATTTAACTAGTTTCCCCCATTCCCTAATTCCTCACATTCTAACACTACCATAACTTCATAAAATAAATCACTATATACCACATAACCAAATATCCACATTAAAAACACAACCACATATGACCTCACGGTAGAGTACGTAATCATAAAAGACATCAATCATGTGTCATCCTCCTTTAATGTATTCCCCCACCATGTATCCACATCATAACTATATAACCATAATACAAAAAATCCTATACTGTATATGGAATAGCAAGTGGGAGGTGGTATTCATCTATCCATATTACCTCTATCTTGGATTATGGGGAAAACAAATGCAACCCAAAACATTGCATGGGAATCAATCACATTACCCTAATCTAGTAGTGGTGCATAAGTAATCAATGAATCTAAAATGAATATATAATTGTACACACACCCAACCTATGGACAACCACCAAACACATGACACTATAACTATAATTATCATCACTACAAAACAACATCATGATCAACCCTATAAAACTCTTTGACTACACCAAATAATCATTAAAAAAATATTTTTATCATTTTATATCTCATAATAACATTTAAATAATTAAATCAACAAATTTTTCATATTCATTACTCAGATATCATTCCTTAAACACATATTAATTAATTAAGATTACTTTATTAACTATATTCATATTCAATCAACACAACAATTTCGAGATATTTTACTTTCACATAAATTGTGAAACATTTAATATAACATTTTATTGTTTGTTTATATTATTTAATCAATAGTCACCAAAATTTATTAAATATATTAACAGTAGAAATTACATCATTACACAACTATCTCCTCTTTATATCATTTATTCCACCATTTTTACTTCAATATTAAAATTTCATTAACACCTATGTTGTTTATATCCATCTCTTAATTTAATTCAAAATTATTCACTTTATATTAAATTCATCATAATTTATTTCAACACATTACTAATTAATTTCCAAAATATACCATTTATCAAATATTTTATTTACATATAGATTAACTATTATACCAACTAAACCAACCACATTATCACATATTCATAAAGAACTAAGTTAATAATCCACAACACCACCTCTCTCAAATTTTAAAAAACAACCGCACTATCCCACATCAACCATATAAACCACTAACAAAACAAAATATTCCATCATCTATTTATATCTAAAACCCCACCACACAATTACCCAATCCTTATATAAATTAATTCATAAAAAACAATAACAAGAAGAACTACATTTTTCTAATGCTATATTAAATATTAAACATTTTCATTTTTCACACCTCATTATAAAAATTTAATTTTTTATTAATTTTCAATAGGATTCATTAATAACCACATTAATACAACTATATTTGTTCCAAATTTACCACAAAAATACAAATATATAAATATATAATCAACAAAAATATAATCTATCATTAAAAAACAATAATGTGATTACAAAAAACAATAAAATAATCATATTTGTAAGTAAAATTACATTAACCATGAGTCATATTTTAATTACCCCCAATTGTTCAAATAAAAATATATAGTTTCTATTCACTATATTTTATTATTATCTTCAGTTTACTTATTTTATTTAAATAGACACCATTTTATTAATAAAATAATAATCAACATAATAGCCTATCAAAAACAGAATCAATATCAATCTACCATATCTAATCATGATTCAATTCTTGAAGAACCTTTCATGATCCAAAAATATCAAACATAAATTCCAATTTTTTTACCTTCACTTTAATTAATATCGTTATGTCACTTTACCAGTTATGAATATGATAAAATATATTAACAATAAAAATAAATGATATCATAGAGGCACTTATCATTAAATCTAAGAAATAATACATAGGTAATAATATATAAATTAGGTAAATGATTGAAATTTGAATCAATAAATCAAGATCATCCCCTTTACCTTTCATGTTAAAAAATGCATGGCTTGTTGTTCTTGGTTGCAGGGAAATTATCAGGAATGATTAGAAGGTTTAATCCTATGGAATCCCTTTAAAAATTTTGGCAACTTAACTGAAAAATGTTAAATCAAGGATTAAAGAGTGGATAAAGTCCTCCTTATCTAAAATTGTTATTGATATCAAGGATGCTGTAAATCATCCACCATAATGTCACATTATTAATCAGAATAAAGATGTTCCCTCTAGGGTTGATATGAAATCACTCTGAAAAATTGATGATCTTATGGATCTCAATGGGAATATTTCCTGAAATCAACATGAAATCAAATGGATAATGGAGGGAGATTGAAATTAAAATCTATTTCATTGCATAAAAATGGGGAATAAGGACTGAAGATGGTTCACTACCCTCAATATCAATGGGAAAGTTTGATATCTGAAAATGAAATATCCAATGCCATGACCAACTATTTTGAGGATATTTATGAAAAATGTGGATGAAAAAACACAAAAAATGACCAATAACATCATTCTTATAATTTATTATCATCATAATAGGAGTCTTATTGAAGCAACCAATGAAAAAGAAATAAAGTTATCCCTTTTTTCTATGAATATAGATAGTGTTGTTGGACTTGATGGATTTACCAAAAATTACTTCATGTTTAACTGGGAAATTGTGCACTTTGAGGTCATTGATGTTATGCGAGAATTATTAAATCATGATTCTATTCCATATGGAGTGAATTCCAACTTCATTTCTTGGATTCCAATGAAAGAAAATTCTTTGGATATTAAGGATTTCAGACATATTTCTATAGGAAAATCAATTACAAAAGTGATTAGAAATATCAGGACTCTTAGTTCGAAAGATATTTCTAATGGATTTATTAATACAAACCGGTTTGGATTTGTTTTTTGAAGGAAAATTATGAACAATCCTTGTATTGTATCAAAATGTGTCCATATCATGAGGAAAAAGTTTATGGTTGCTAATATGGATCCTAAAACTGATATCTCAAAGGATTTTGAATCTATAAAATGGATCCTCATTTTTTATATTCTAAGAATGCATGAGTTTTCCAATAATGTCATCAATTTGGTCAATAACATCCTCAAGAGTTCTAGGCTCTCTATTCTTTTCAATTCCCCCCTTAGGGGTTTCTTTCAATGTTCTAGAGGGTTAAGGAAATGGAATCCACTCTCTAGGATTCTTTTTGTTGTGGATGATGATTAATTGATTTTTTGTCATAATGGTATTGTACATGATAGGTTTTATAAGAAAATAAATGTTGAAAGATCACTCTTTTCACCCTCACACATTCTGTATGCTGATGAAAAGCTTCTATTTTGTAAATATGATAGAACAACCTTATCATGTATTAAATTCATATTTGGAAATGAGAATAAGTTACAGGAAAATTTATTAGATAGAATATATACTTTTTGGTCTTTAGAGAAGGAGTTCCCATATTTTAAAAAGTTGAGTGGCTAGGGATCATGGAATTAACATAGGGTCTCTTCCCATTACCTACCTTGGGGTTCCCCATTTTTAGGGTAAGTTCAGAATGTGTTCCATGTATAACATTTGATCCATAATTATCAGTCAAATGGAAAAATGGAAATGGAAATATATGTCTCAAATAGGGAGAATTTTTCAGGTCAAATATATAATAACCTTTATGTTTGTCCATGCTTTCAAATTATACATATTTCATAAAACTCTCATTAAAGAGTTAAAAATTCTGATTTTTAATTTTATCTGGACTGGTTAAATTCATGAAAGGAAGTTGATTATGATGGCCTAGAAAGACTGTATCAGACATGTGGATATGGGAAGGATGGGAATAATGGACCTGAGTCTCTTCAAGGAGACACCACTTAATACATCACATGGTACCTTATCACCACTGATTAATCCTCACAATAATTCCTTGAAAATATATTTATCACCAAAATGTAGAACATTTTTTATTCATAAATTCATTCATTTGTCTTTGCAACTATTAAGAAGGCTTATCATGATACTATGCAAAGTTGAAAATGGATGGTTTATAGGAAATCATATTTAAACTTATGGAGTAACTCATGGATTTTAAGGAAAATCAATAAAGATGTTGATATTCTTAAATATATTAAAGATACCACAATTAATTATAAATAGTGAAATGTCAGTGCACATGAGAAGCTACAACCTCAAATTATTCGTGATATTAACTGATATGAATATACTGACCAGGACACACTCAATTGGACACCAAGTCTTACTGATAAATTAAATTCTAGTGAATGTTATAGGTGTAATTTTTATTGCTCAATGGTTTGTGGACTTCAATAATCCTTTTATTTCACTAGATTCTATGCTTCTACATTAGAGGATCTAGAGGTAGAGACTGACACTACATGGAATAATCCAACATGCAGGGTTGAACCTTTCCCCTACCTTACATATTTTTCATAAAGACGATAGAAAAATTAACCTCATATTGGTTTACTTCAGTTTTACATGTAGGTTATGGGAATATATACAGTATGTTTTTGGATACAAGATTTGACTTGTTGATTTTGAAGAGCTGAGGATTTCCATTAATAGGGATAACTATAGTGAGCATGTACATGAACTTCTGATCACTACTGATATTACTTCCATCTCTTACACATGGACGGAATGGAAAGGGATGGATTTTGAGAATCATTTCTCCGTTATACATGTTATAATTAGTGAAATTCATAATGAAATAATGATTTCTTCCAAAATTAAAATAAGGGTAATGAACAATGAATATTATAACCTCATTATATTGAGGTCTATTGGTATTAATTTCAGGGCCATGAAACTATTGGTGGCTAGGTCTATTAGATGGATACCTCTGATCCCAGATTTACAGAAAGTTAACATGGATATAGAGGCTTCAAGTGCACCTAAGCCCTCTATTTGTGGTTGTACCTTAGACACTCATAGAGGAATCATTAAGGGTTGTTATTATCACTTCATTGGGAATGGGAATGCAATTGATTCAGAATTGTAGGATATGATTAGGGTAGATAGGTATGTTATCCATCATGGTTGGTAGTTTCTATGGATAGAAACTAATTAAATTATGGAGGTGGAAATTCATAAATCTCATTCCATGAATTTTTCATAGAGAATGTTTTCATCTGATATTGGCTACCTTCAAGTTGTGAATCATCTCTGCCTAGATGTTACACATGTTTATAGGAATAAAATTAGGTTGCTGACACTCTCTCTAAGAGATCAATTGTGGAGGAAAGCTTGAGATGACACTTTATTATTCCTGATTTTTTGTTCTTTTTGGTTGAAGTAGATGCATTTGTTGATTTTTATACTCACCTTTATAAACCCACTTATGATTCTCCAATTCATACTTTTATTTTTCTCATAATTTTTTCATAGAATTCATCCATGAATTTAGAACCTTCTGATTATAAATCACATAAAACACATATTGATCCTTCCTTCCATTTAAAATCCTTAATATATTTTATTATCTTATTTAGGTTAATTATAACTATCTACTTAACAAATATATATTTTGAACCCCCTAAATCAAATGAATCTTTAACAATATCTATACAATAATAAAGAGAGTGATGATCACACCACTAAGGATTTAAAAAAGAAAATCAAAAAACCTATAGACACCATACTATATCAATAATTCAATTGTATACTAGAAATAATATACCAAACCCCATATCATATCTTCATTTTACGAAAATAATATAAGATTAATTAAAAAATGAGAAAGATAATTAAGAGGAAGGAAGGATAATGAACATTAGATCAAAAGGGTTTGATCATGCGAGGTGACATCATAAAGTTCATAAGGAAAAGACTAAAGAACACTAAAAGAGATCTAAATTTCATTAAGAGTTCAAGAGGATCCAAAAATATTAAACGAAGGGAAAAGAGGGTTCAAATTTATATTAAAAATTTGAGAGACCCCTACAAAATATGGTAAGGTATTTTCTATAGTATAAATGGGAATGGTTTACCATGATCTGAAAATCAAGGCTTTTAAAATGAACTAATTTCCATATAAATTCTGATTGATTCACTACTAGAACTTGGATTTTAGCAATTAAATTACATAGTGTATTAAACTAAGTCTATTCCAGGATCAAAACCTAACCCTAGAAAATAACCACAATGTAATATAGTTTTTCATCCTCTTCCTCTACACTTTTCCTCTTAGACTCATCCAAGATATAGAAACTCTTTAAAAACTTCCATAGTGCACTAAAAAATTTAAAACACGCATTTCATCATTTCCTATTTCATACAAATATTCCACAAGTAGATCTCAAATATTAAAATAATAAAATCCCTAGCATAGATGACCAACATGATATAAACATAAAAAAATAGTTATTTTCAGACCCCAAAATCACAAACCAAGGGATAACATGCAACTTACCATGCCAAAGATGAGGTCACATATTTCAACAAGACATATGACATCTCAACATGACCATTTTGACATTTAAGAGGCCAAAACTCATATTTTAACTTATAAACCAATCAAATGTTCCACGTTAACACCATTAACACCATTAAACCACAAATTAGGGAAACAATAATGATCTATAAGTCTATATTATACACCTATGAAATGATTATGATTCTTAAGAATAAAAAAACCCTAGAGAAAGAAAACTCATAAAATAAAACACAAAAGGATGAAAATTATTAGATAGGACCATCACAATTTAAAGGAACATGGGTTTAAAACCTAAGGACTTAACCCTTAATAAGAAATACACTATATTACCCAAGGAAAAACCTAATCAAAGTAATCATTTACCACTCTCACATAAAACACCATAAACTCAAAAACTACACTAAAACACTAGAACTTATATTAAAAGGGACATCCTAAAATGTATTTAATTTTTATGATACCTCTCAAATAGATATTTTTATATCTAAAATATTCAGACATTATAGAGATGATGAATGACATAAATCATCTCATTCTATAACTCAAACCACTTAACAATGTTTCTCATTTTCATAATAGTAAGAAAAGTTCTGATTTATGATTTTACTTTTAAAATAGTTTATCCTAACAAAAGATTTCCTTAAATTTTAAAAATTCTATTCTACTTTTAAAACTATTTATAATATATTAAAACATAAAAAGGTTAATTTCTTCTATTAGGCTTATGAAAGTGACTAAAGATAAATCAACACACCCTTTCAAAATAGAAACTAAAATGTGAATTTTAAATCAATTTAGTAAAAAATGTCAACTCACATTAAAATATCAATTAAAATACCAAAATCATTAAACATGATTTATTATAATGGGATTAAATTAACTTAATAATGACACCCCTTTTATTCAAGACTAACCACATTCCAACATAATTGGCCACCCACTAAACACTCACCAACAGTCAAGGAACACTATAAATCATAGGAAAATCACACCTCAAGTTTCATACTATATGTTAAAAGAAAAAATGATCTACCCAGTTATATGAAACATCATTCCACCAATACATAAATCTAAATGTCATATTCTATCACAAAAGGGTTGTCTATCCCTTTATATTTTTCAACGATAAAGACTAAAATATTTATATTCACTTTAACACCCCCTGAAATCATGAAGTTGAATTTTATTTAATCTCTATACCCTAGAAAAGGATTTTTATATTTCTTTAATGATACCCCTCACTTATATCAATGTATTTATCCACACATAACTCATAAATTAATTTTTGGATTTAATATCCAAATGTTCATCTCTCATCCCCTAAGAGTCTAAGAAATTAACAAGCCCCTTGAAGTGAATTAAAAGTTCATAGACACTGGATCCTCCTTTTCTAAACCATTGAATCTCTTTCTCATATTCAACAATCGACACTTGGGAAATAAATTTCTCCTTAAATAATTCAAGAATAACACCCCAATAAACCTCATCTGGGTGACCATGATTCATTTTCCACCATGTTTGAGCTACATCTTGAGTAGACATACTACCAAGGAAAATCCAAATCAATCTTAAATTTTTATCAACTATATGGATACATTAACCTATTTTAACCATAAATAAATCTCATGGCCTATCACTCTACCAAAAAAGTTCTATATTCCTTATTGACGAATGATCAATATTACATCATCCCTTGAATTCTCCTCCGAATTCTCATGCATAACACCTTAATGATGAATTTTTAATTTTTATTTAATCCTAACATTAAAATCAATAATGTTAATTTCAAAAAATTAAAAAACCCATCCATGATAGGGAAAAAAATAACACCTAATAAGTATCTCAGTAATATTTATACTGCTATTTGTTTGAACCAACTCAACTTACACAACAAGACCTCATCAAAATTGAAAATAAATGTTATATCTTCCTCTAATAACACATATGCCTTATTTTTTCCAAACCACTAACCAAAAAATTATTCAAATGAAAAAAATAAGAATCACAACATGAATGATAATTAATTTTTTTTAGAAATATATTTAAAAGATACAAAAAAATTCTTCACGTCAATTTCAATATGTCATCATAGGATTTTTACACATTAGTTTCTTTAAATAACTTTACCTAGAACGAATTAATTCCAAAAACTAAAAATTTCCAAAAATCAATGTATTAAAATATTAAAATTTCAATCAAACACAATGATTTCTCTCCAAATCTATTTCCTAAAATCCATTTAAATAGAAAAAACTATTAAATGTTTATTTAAAATTATACACCAAACAAATAGACCATATTGAACATGATATCACATGTATTTAGATTAAAATATTTTATATATTAAACATATTTCAAGTTCAACTCAAACAATTCTATCACAATATTTGAATAATCAATACATATAAATTCATAAATCTATAAATTTAACTTATGCATAATACATTATAAAAATAATAAAACCTGAAGTTGACATAAATATCTTATTAAATTTTAATGTTACTTATGTTATTAACACATAATTAATAATTAATAACTCACCAAATAAAAAAAACCACATTTAATAAAATTACATGCAATTATTAAGTCACTTTCAATATTTGTAAATGTTCTCATTTATCATTAAGCATTCACCTTAAATGAAAGTTATTAATTCTTTGATTTATAATTTAACAATTGTTACATGACTTTTTTAATCAATATAAGTATATAATAATCATAAAAATAACAATTTAAATAGAGTATACATAAGTAGAAATCAATGTAGATACTAATTAATCAAACAACCAAGAGAAGAAAAATATTGTTAATATAAAATAATATGAACACTTTAGCAACATATCAAGAATAAAATAGGTAATATCAACATATTTTAGAATAATTAATCTTAATATTATTTTCATACTAATAAATAAACAAATTATATCATGGTCATGAAATAAATTTATTATATGTGGAAAATGATCTCATTTAAGGACATCTAATTTAATCTATGTTTAAATCTTAACACCTCCAAATTCAATAAACAGTGAAATTGTCATGATGCGTGATCACACCTAGGTATCTAGCCTATAATAAACATCATCTCACTAAGTATTTTCATCAATAAGAATAATCTTATGTTAAATTACAGGGTTCCTTAATTGCATGTGTTAGATATTGTAACATCCCAGGTAAATAAAGAATAAGTCATTTTCATATTTATTAATATTATTTTGAATTAAGTATTAATTTTACTTTAATGGAGTTGCTATGTTCGATGGTGAACCTATTTAAATATATTTTTGGTCACTCATTGACATTCTATTAGACCAAATAAAATTCCTCTTTAGAATCGGGACATTAAAATTTACTTTGTGTAATTTTTTGGAATTTTTCTGATAATGTTCATTTTTTAATGAAAAGTGAAAAATGTTGTATTTTAATTCAAAAACTATTTTAATATAATTTATTTATAAGGATATATTATTTTTATAATTGTTTTTAAATTGAAATTAGAATATATTTTTATCATTTAATCCAATGGTGGTCATTGGAATTAATTTCACTATGAAATTGGACATAAACAAGTGTCAGTATTTTGATAGATATTGTTTCTTAAAAACACGTTATTTGTTTTAACAACAGGAATTAATTATAAAATTAATTAATGAAACTTATATGTTTTTTAATTTTTCAAAATAGACATAATTTTTGAATTCGGAATATCAAATATAGCTTAGGGTGAATTTTTGGTATTTTTCTGAAGAACTTCAATTTTTGATGAATAATGAAACCACTAAGTGGTAGTTAAACAAACAGATTTTTCATTTAAATGAATGTTTACCGCTTCTATGTATTGAATTTAAAAACTCTGACATACATGGTTATCATTATTAAGTAAAATGTGGTTCAAATGGATTAAAACTTTTTTTTGGTGAATAATAACATTTGAGTTTTGTTAACCGCAATTAGAGGTAATTAGTGTAATTTAAGATAAAAATGATATTATAAAATATAAAAATATCTTGAAATATGTACTAACCTTATTGGATAGGTCATTTCCGACCAATAAAATACATGGGTCAATTTGTGGGACCCCATGGAGCCACTTGGGTAAGATAATGACATTAATAACTTTTATTTAAAGTAAAAATAAAAATGTCACAAACATGTATTGTTTTACTAAAAAAATATTACATGGGGTTTTATAAGTTATATTTTTGACTATAAATATTCATTAAAAATATAAAAATATTTCCTACATCATGGTAAATTTTTTATAATTTTTAGACATCAAAAAAAAAATTTATTTATGACACAATGATGATGCAGTGTTTACGTCATTAATGAATGATTTAGATAAATAATAAGATGATGTTTAAAATAATATCCAACACTTGTCCAATTCTTATTGGATGATTTTATTTCGAACATGGACCACCTTATCGTCAACTTTAATGATTTTTGGATCTTTAGAAACCGAATTTCATTTTATAATAAAATAATAGATTCCAGATTTCCAAAAGAGCCCCTCCTCTCCCTTATAAAAAGACCCCACTTCCTACCCATCCCTCACACTTCTCAAGCCCTTAGTCTCGTCCAAACACTACTTAAATAAGCTCCAAATATCCCTCTCTTCATCTTAGAAGCCTCACCTTAGGCATAAATCTTTTCAAGAAATCTTTTTGGTTCAAACGAAGAAAAATTACCCGATTTAAAGGTAATGTCTTCACATGTGTTCTTTTGTTTTTTTATGCTTCTCCAACCCCCCAAACTATTTTTATTAATTTAATTTGTAACAAAACCAGTATCTTAAATATAATAGGATGTTTTTATAAGAATGATTCGAGCTACACATTCACACACCTCCGTCTAATGGTTAAAGAACACACTGTTTCTCTAGATGGCGAATTACTACCTCACAAAACGATGATTGTTCAATATTCATTTAACACCTTAAAATGTGGCCATTAAGATGTAAATATATTTATATATGATATATAATATGTTTATGTTCTCCTTAAGCTTCTGTATTTTTCATTTATGTCCTAGCTTTATGGTTTCCATTATGGGTAAACGCGATATCTTCATTTTAGGAAGTGCGGACTACCGCCCCCTCAAAGTGATTTGATTCGTTAATGACATGTGTGAGACGTGTAAAGGAAGGAGTTAATAATATTATATTTTATCTTATACTAGAATTATAATTTACCTTTATATTATTATTATTTCATTCCATTAAATACGAAATATAAATGGAAGTAGCGTTCATGCGTACGTACGACTTACCGTCTCCATGAACGGTGCATTTCATTTCTTACCACTAAATTTTATGTAATTTTATAAATGCATGTATATATGGGATATATATGATATATACATCATGAATATAATTCTAGATATAATGGATATTTTTTCACATGAATAACTTGTAATTATAAGGTGTTTATTTTTGACTCAAGTACCAATGATCGACAAAATGACCATTATTAACTTAAATAATTACATAGTGTTCATAACATAGTAATAAGTGATATAAAAGGAATAATGAAATTGAAAACGGTTCTTAAGAAAGTAGAAATTAACTCAAGTTTATTATTCAGGAGATTAAAGAACAATTGAGTCAATTCAGACACGAGGTAAGGGACTTCGTCTCAATCTCCTTCTATTGAGGCATATTTTGTTTTATACACAACTTTCTTTTATATGGTGTATAAACCCCTATGACTTTTACTTTTATTCAAAAGGAATATTTTTATAACGAATCATTTTACTAAATGACAAAAGGAATGTTTTTGTCTTACGTATGCGGCGACAACAACTTCTCCACCGCCGTGACCATTATTTGAGTTTCGGCTTCCACTACAAGCCATAACTTTTTTTAATGAAAAAAATACCATGTTTTAGTTTTTTTTATTTTGGTATTGAAAATGGTTTTTATAATGTTTTTATATCAATGTGTTGTATTGATATCTTGTGATTGAAATGTGGAAATGCTATGTTTCCTTTATGCATGTTTTATGTGGTACGATTATGTTATGGTTCTTGGGCATTGTTTATGAAGACGGGTGGTTCCATGATAAACTAAGGGAAGGTGAGCCCGATATAGCTCTCCAATGCATTGGATAACATGAAGGGGTTAAATGATAAGGTTTCTCCGAAAAGATTTATGGAATATACTGTGATGGGTATTCTAAACGTAACCATGAGGGTTTCTCCCTACGTAAGAATGTTATGAATGCCTCAAGTTACCTTTATGTCTTATGATTTCTATGAGTTATTTATAAATATTATGATTTCCTGAGGTATGTTAAAGTGATTATGTTTTATGAGTGAAGTATTTTTTCAAATATTCTTATGTATACATGGACTAAAGTTTTCTTTCCATATTTTTATATCCCTTACTGAGCTTTTTTTTCTCATCCCAAGTTTTTGAAATGTTTTTCACAGGTCACGGGAAAAGTACATGATGTGATGATAGTGTTGAGGAAGTGTCAAGAAAGAATCCATGTTTTATTTTAAATATGTTTCCTTTAATGAGAAGAGTGAATATTGTTTTTTATGTAACCACCTTGTTACAAGTGGAATGTAATGCATGTTTTATGATCTAATTCTCTAAAACTCTAAACCTGAAAAGACCCTCAATGTGTATTCTTTAAATAACTCAAGATTAAGTAATGTTTAAGGCTGGGGACTTATAGAGATGGTATCTTTTCCCAACATCATGTACCAAGTTAGATTGAAGTTTTTGACCTAGAATACCCATGAAAAAATTACTAGTTTGTAACTCTAAACTCCATTCGAACTCTCAACCAAAGCTCAAGAACCAATTTTTCATGAACCATCACCATTAGAATCTCTCATGGTCTAGAATTTAGGTCATGTGTTACCCCGAATCCCACCTCCAATAGGAATTCATATTGAGACTATAACCAAGTGTATAAAAACACACCAAGGGGGGGAATAACCATATAATCCTAGGATCCACCCCAAAAAATCACATGAAAAATTGGATGAAGCATTCTAATACTTTAGTTAATAAACATAAAAACTAATTCATTACCTATACCAGGTCAACTAATTTTACAACATCAAAAGTGTTTAATCCCAAAAATCTACATGAATTTTTTGTGATATAATATTGAAAAATATATAAATGAAGTCACCCTATAACCACTTCCCCAAATAACATAATCACTTACTAACAAATGACTTACATCCTAACATTATCAACCCTTCCATAAACTAAATTACAATGTACCACGTAATTATTTATTCAAATCAAAATCACCACCATATATCTATAACTACATACCATATATCACATCCACATAACTACCATTTAAAAATACCACCTCAATATTTAAAAATAAACCATAGATAAGTGTACAATATTGGGGGGGGGGGTCACTAATTTAAATTACATTAATGTTTCCTTGTTGAAACAACTCTCTCCACATATCAAACTGAAACAAGATCACTAAAAAAATCTAGGTCATGAAGGTAAAAAATGATTCAAAAGGTTAACCATTCAAAATTAATGAATAATATTTATAATTATCTAGATTTCATTTAGACCATATGACATAATAATAACAACATGTAGGTACAAATGACAAGGGAATAACTTTTTTCTTTGGATACACATCTACGAAATGTGTTTGAGTGTTTACCATACTGATTCAAGGATAACTTATTTATTTTTTAAATAATGAATAATTATTAAACTTCCCTAGAATTATATTCATGTTTTTCTAGCCCGTATTCTTTCACTTCTTCTTCAACATGTATAGCTACAACATAATTATTCTCATTATATGATTTTCACAACCATTTTCCTTCTTATTTCACTTAAAAATATTCTCTATAATTCCTATAGATTGATATTTTTTTTTTAATTTTTCTATTTCAATTAAAACTATCATCATGAATTCACTACATACCATATATCATGATCCACCAAGAATAAATCTCATTTGATTTCAATAATAAAATTAAAATTCACTAAAGTAACTTCGTCCAACTATTTTCAAAACTCATCATATTTTCCAACTTCTTCTTCTACTTTTCAAACTAAGTTTCTTTTTTTTTGCAAAATATCATCATTTTCTATAGTTTATCAGAGTGAATACATTATAATTTATCACCCTTTATTCACAGTAATTATTTCTTACAAGTGTAAAACTTTTCTCCCTTTTATTGAATCAAAAATACCATTTTGGAATATTTATAACTTGATTAAATTTTTTTGGAATCATCCTAATTAATTATTTATTAAAAATAATTATTCTATAATTTTTATTTTCATTCTTCAAAACATTGAAAATTTTATTAACTATTGAACCTTATAAGGTATCTAGACGTCATAGAGGACTAGAACCAACCATATGGTGGAATTTTTTCCACCGTACGATGAAATGTATGGGCATTATGAGGAAATTTCTAAACCTAACACTATTGTTTCTTCAACCTTATGAAGATTGTATCATCTTCATGAATACATCTCTTAAATTTACAAAGACATGTCTCAACCAAACAGTCTAATTTTCCCAACCTCATGAAGTGCCTATTTGAATCTTACTACCACCAATTCAAACCTTATGAACTATGGTTGTCCCATCCTATTAAGGAATATATTTAAACCTTATGACCAAAAGTACCAACTTTATAATGATTAAAGTAATTATCCATATTTTCAAATTATAACTTTAAATTCTAGATTTTATTTTAACAAAATTAGAACCACTTCCAACAATTCCACAAAGCATTCAACTTGTATACATTCTTTAAATTATGTGAGTTTGAAAATTATTTGTTCATTGAAATAAAAATCCAACACAATCATCATATCCACTTTAAACTTGTCCAAAAATTTATTCTCATGAAAATTTCTACGTTCTAGAGGGACCTTCTTGTCACCAAAATCCCCCCAAGTATGTAAGAACTTCCAAAAAACTCTTGGTATTTATAATATACCCATTCTAATTTTGTTTCGAACCAAGGAACATAACTATCTTTGAAACAAAAACCTATTATCAATGAATCATAATTTAATAATTATAATACTACTCTAGTTAACATAGTGTAGAAAATAAGAACATTTAATAATAATTAAATTCTTTTTAAAAAATAGTGATTTATATTCATACAATCTCAATCGTGATCCTATTGATTAAACATGATGAATTTTTTACACATTAAATTTTATCCAAGAATAGATAAAATATTCTTTAATCAATACTTCATAATCACATTAAATCAAACCTGAACTTATCTGAGAATGGTACAATTATTCTGAATCGATACATCATCATCACATTATATCTTCCCTCAAATTAGTAAATACAGATTATTTATTTTTTAATAAATTCTTCATCATCGCATTAGATATACCCTTATACTGGAAAGTTTTTCCATGGAATCTGTAATACAAAAATTCCTACATGCATATAAAAAATCTATTAGAATAGTTCAAACATTCACAAGTACATTCAAATTATTTGCTTCACATATTTCCATTTTTAATAACTCTCTCAAAATATATTCTCTCGCTAAATAATAGATCTCTCCCTTGTTCAGAAAACATATATCGATGCTAGAGTTAGTGAAAAAGAACTAAATAATTTGTATAATAGATTCGAAGTATATTCATGAATTTGAATATTAATAAATACCTTATCACATATGTATTTTTCTTCTACAATAACATTAATATGATAATTTCCTAGAATATCGGTCACACTTAAAGGGTTATAACTCTTCCCCGCTATGATTAAAACCATGATGTTCTATAATAATATTCCTAAACATTATTCTACTATAAATAAAAATTAAATACTAGGAAGAATAGAATTTTTATTGTCATGTGTGAGTACTCATTAGTGGATGAGATTTCATCTCATGAAATTCATACTTGGTAATCTCCAAGATGAGAGATTATGATAGAATACCCACCAATAAGAATTCAAAATGTATATTATTCCTTGGATATTATAATATGTGAGTTTTTGTAATGATGCATATAATTTAATAATATTAGTAATATATATCCTGATTTGCATACTTTGATGAATTACTGTAAACCATGAATACATATGTTTATGGTGAATTTTGGTGTGTTGGGTGCATAAAAAATGATATATTATGAATGAATATGCTGAGAAAGGATTTTTTTCTCCAATCTTTATAAGTGTTGACATATAATCTATTTTTGTTGTAATGAAACCATCAAACTAAAAACCATGGACATATTTTATTGAATGGTTAATATTAAATTGATAAAGAAATATATATCATGCACTTATATTGATGACATTGGTGTACAACCTACTTAATTATATATAAAGAAATAGATATTATTTTTGAGTTGAAGGACCAAATTCCAAACTAAATTTTGAAAATAAAAATCCACTATTAAAATGATTACACGTTTCTTAATTTTATGTTTCCCAAGTTATCAAATTGTTTTGCATGAAACTATATAATTTTCTAGGATGGAAAATATTAGTTCTATCAGAGAGAATTTTACCAAGTATATCAAACGAATATGTACAATGTCCATCAGATATACATATACTAAGTTCATCAAATCGGAATGTTTGTGATGTCTATCTGATGAAGTAATAAAAATTTCCCCAGACGGAGTGATACTATGTCTACTAGAAAGACTAAATTAGATGAAAAACTAAAATTATACTAGGAAACATTTTATCTAGACTACTAGATTATGTATTATAAATTTTACCATATAAAGAATAATCATTGTACCAAATAGAAAATTATGTGAAATATAATGGTACATTACATGATTATAATTAGACACTAAGTTATTATGATGACATGTTAAGAAGTTTTTTTGATTCCATTGAAACCAATCCTAGGTAATATAGAATTTTACTATTGGATCTCATCTATAAATAGAGATGTAACCTGAAGGAGAATAATGTTTTTTTATAAATATGATCTAAAGTTTCTTATAATGTTTTTTAATGTCTTGTTACAGAGTTTCTTTCCCTTGTAACTTTTAGAGAGTTTTCTTATGGAATATCTTAAGAGGTGATCATTTTTGAATCATTAATATTTTTTTTTGTATTTTTTTATTTGGTGGATTGAGGGATCTTAAGGGTAGAGAGATAGAAGGTAATATTATTAGTGTGATGATTGTTTCCTAGGGATATGGAAATAGAGTGTGTATAATTTTATTGATCAAGGGATTATGAGGCTAGGAAGACATACCTTATGATGGTTTGAGTCGAGGATACCAAAATTTCTGTTTAGATATTTCCTTAACACATTTTTTTAAAGAGTAAAAAAATTAGGAATGTTTTTTTTTCATATGTTATAAATAAAAAATTTATTACTTTTTTTATATTTATTATTGCAATTTTTATATATTTTCGATGTGATTTTTTAATAAAATTTTTGTAGTTTTTTATAAACTATTTATAAGTACTTTTACAAAGTATATTAGTGTAAAAGTTTGTATGATAATCATTATTATAGAGGTTGTGAAAATTGTAAGTTTATTTTATGTAAACCAAAATCCCCCCACCCCACTTATAGTACATTTTATACTCTTATGATATTATATTTAGAATCAAATAGGACTAATATATATATATATATATATATTATTTTTAAAAAAATGTGTTTGCAGAAAATAGTATATTTTATTTGTAATGGTAGGTTAATCTATTGGAACTATTGAGAATGAAAATCATAATAGGACATAAATATTTTATGGTGTGGATTATGAATAATGGTGTGATCTAAATAAGAATTTATTTATCAATGTTGGTGTAGATAACTTTTTTATGATGAAAAGAGATTATAAGATTCTAGAGAAGGATGTTATAGCATTTACTGGAGAGTAAAAAGAAGAATACTGGTGTAATTATAATTTTTAAAATACTTTGTTATTCTCCATGAGTGAAATGTTTAGAGTCATATTTCATCTCATGAAATGACCATAAATATATGTAAAAAGTTGTAAGTTAATCGGTTTTGAGGTTCTAATGTTTTGGAACCATGAGATAAATGTTATATGCACATTAATAAGAATTTTATTTTTAACATGGAGAGTCACTAAATCAAATACATAAATAATTTATGACTATATATAACATCTTACAATATATGGGTGTAAAATAATTAATAGATGACCTGTTGATAGATAAGATTATCAATATTTTTCCAATGGATTTGGAATCCAAGCACATAATAATAAATGATAAAAAATTTATTACAAGTATTTGTTTGAACTATTTTATTGGAACTCTCATGAATTATTAGAGTACGGTAAAAAAATATGATGAAAATAAAAATAAGAATAATGGGGTTTATTTTACATCAACATCTACTAACATAGAGAAGGAAGTAAAATTGTTTGAAAAATATTCTAGATATTCAAATTAGAATAAAGCTAAGGTTGAGACATAAAGTAGTTCACTAGATGAATGTGAAAATGACGTTTCTAAACAATCTAATAGGATGAAAAAATTATAGGAACAAAATTTTTTCCTTACAAGTATATGAAAATTTAAAAAGAAAAAAATTGATAAGAAAATCACTTAAGAAATGATTTGTTATAAAGGTAATAAAATATGACATATAAGGCCAGATTTTACAAGGTTAAAGAAGACGGATAAATGTTTAAGGAAGTTTTATAAGAAGAAGGGTAAGAAAAGTTTGAAATAATTAGTTACATGGAGTACTATTGGAGGATATAGTTCTTAAAAATGTTCTTCAAATGAATGTAGTGATGATTAGAAAGTTATAGGTTTTTACACAATAATTTTGACAATTGACCAATGCTGTAAGGAAATGAAATATATTGGACCCCTTAAAAAATTAACATTGAATGATAATTATCATAAATATCATAAATAATATAGTTCCAATTATTTAAAATTAGTAAAATATTATTACACATGATTATGAGGACAATATACATAGTTTTTAATAAATAACATGATATGATACTTTTCTAGAGAAACATAATAAAAATCAATAAAAGAATATAAATATGGTATGTCAGAACATGATATAAAAATTCTATTATATCAAAACATACTTCAAATAAATCTAATATTAATTTATATTTAGATAAAATATAAAATTCTATTTCAACTCAAGATGATAAGAATATATTTGAAAATTAATTCTGAGATATTAAATTTGAATTTTTTTTAAAACAATTCATTCTATGAATAAATTTTTGATAACATTTATAGATAGTATAATAAATATCAAAATACTTCTAGGATTGGATTTTCCTCATAAAAAAATTCAATCTATTTTTTTTCTAAATAGTGTACCCTTCAATAAAACAGTTCAAAGTGGTGGTCATTAGAAAATATACTTTCTTTGAATAAGGTTGAATAATTTGGTTTTGATAAATCTTATATATCTAAATAACGAATAGCTATTTAACACAATAAAGTTATCTAGATGTGGATTCAAAAAGTTTTATTTTTTGATTATTCTAGACCCAAGAAAGCTTGGGTACCATAGTATTATAGTTTTTTATTTCTTGACGAAATGTTAGGTACCAATACCAAAAACATAAAGTACATTGATAGTGTTTTTAATATACTATTTATAGAAATAATAAGTTCTTGTGGAAAATTATAAAGATGAATGGTGGAAATGTAACTTTTTGAGGCAATAATGAAGGATAAATTTATAGTATTGATGATATCGATATTCTTGAAAAAAAGTTTAATTTAAAATGTTTTTATGTTGCATTACATAATCATAAACTCCTTAGTATAATCTAATTATATGTTTAAGGATAACTTGTGATCTTCATGAATGATAAATGTACAATTCAAAATATAGAAGTTAAATTTATTCATTCCATTGATAGGCATAAGAATATTTTAAAATTAAACCTAGATTACCGTAGAATCAAATATCTATCTTGCTTAAGTGAAATAAATAATCAATCCTTTTAATGTAATATATGGTTACTACACTATAATTCATGAAATTGTGCTAAAATTTCTAAGAAATGACTTTTTAGAGAACTACAAGAACTAAGGTTTAATTATTATAAAATTGTGATCCTTTTTAATTTGGTAAGTAACATAACTGAATATTTAAATTTATTAGTGAACTATCATCTTCCAGAGACTTTATGTTAGTTCAAATGAATTTATTTGGCCCAAAATAAAATGAAATTATTTGAGGAAAAGATTATATATATGTCTTGGTTGATAAATATACTAGATATATATGTGTCTATATTCTTTCTAAAATGTTGAAAGGTCTTTTTTGTTTTGAAATCTTCATAGACATTGTTAGAAATTAAAATATCCTATCATTGGTTATTATTCATAGTGATAATGGTGGATAATTTGTAAATATTGATTTTTAAATTTTTTGTAAAAGTAATGGAATTATAGAAAACTTTTAAGCTCCTAGAACACATTAGAAAAATTGTATAGTTGAACAAAGAAATTGAATTCCTCAAGATATTACTAGAATAATGTTGAATAAATTTTCAGTTTATATTTTTTCAGGATAAATCTATGAGTACGTATTTTGATATTATAAAATTATTTTTAATTATAAATTTTCTCAATAAAACCTTATGGGTTTTAGAAAAAAAGGAAGGGAAAACATTATTACCTTATATGTTTTAAATATATGTTATTCATCTTGAATAATAAATATAATTCACATAAATTCACCCCAAAAGACGAGGAGGGGATTTTTCATTATTATTCCACAAATAGTAAATTTTCTCATGTTTTTAACAAATATTCAAACACTATTGAGGATAAAGTTCCTATCAATTGTGATGAAACTGACCCTTTTGTTTTTAAACATCTTGAAACCATATCTTGAAAATATATTTCATAAATTATTTTCAAATCATGTTTTCAAATACTTCATAAAGAATAAAAACTAAAGAATTAATTTTTGATGTTGTACCTATCAAATAAATTCAATTTTTTCTGAATAATTCTATTTTACAAACCCAAGAAATCATAAGATCTTAAGGAATAATACCAATAATAATATCATGGGTTATTTAGATCAACTAGAAAATACTAGAAGATCAATAATAAGTGAATGTGAACATTTTGTATTCTTATCATTGTTTTAACCTAAACACCTGATGAGTTTTTAGGTGATGAAGTTTTCATAGGGGTAATATAGGATGAAGTCGTTCAATTTTAGAGGAATAATGTATGGAATTTTGGTATAACATCCCAAATATCTTATTATTATTGGAGAAAATGTGTATTCCACAAAAAATGGAAAAAATGGAATTATAGTAAGAAATATAGAACAAATTTTTTCAAAGGGATTTAATCACTAATAAATCCTTGATTATGAAGAAACATTCCCTTTAGTATCTAGAATTAAATCTATTCTCATAACTACACCCTTTATGACATTCTTAAATTTACCACTTTATCAAATGGATGTGAATTTTTCTTCTCCTAAGGGATATGTAAAAGATTAATTTTATATCTAATAACCACCTAGTTTTCAAAATAATAAATCCATAGGTCATGTTTTTAAATTTACTAAGTCACTATATGAACATAAACAATCCTGAAGATCCAGATATGATAGAATTTACTTAGTTTTACTTTAAAACAATTTTGTTAATGGAGTCGTTGATCTGTCTCTTTTCATTAAATATGTTTTTAAAGAAACATTAATTGTTCATTTTTTTGTTAATGGAATTATATTATGACCAACTTAAAAATATATTTTTGATTCATTTTGTGATCTCATGAAATCTTGGTTTGAAATGAGCATGATGTATAAAGTACCGTTTTTCCATAGTTTTCAAATTTCTCAAAAACTATAAGGAACATACTTATATTGAAAAAATTATAATATATAATTACTTAAAATTTTGGTTATGTACATGATAAAATTATATTCACTCCTATAAATACATCAATAAATTTAAATCTTGATGAATTTTGTAAACTTGTAGATCAAAAACATTTTAAATGAATTATGGGTAGTATACTATATCTTTTATCTAGTCGTCCAGACTTAATGATTTTTATATACTTATATATTATATTATAATAAAATAAAATATAATATCTTCATAAAGATGTAAAAAAATCATTACATTGATGGAACTCTAGATCATGTATTATTTTATTCTTCTATAAATGAGTTTAAACCAAAACTTTTTTCAGATGATTACTTTGGTGCATGGAAAATGGATAAGAAAAGAACTTATAGAGATTTTCATTTATTAGGATAAGGTTTAGTTTCTTTTTCATGTAAGAAACATCACTCAATAGAACAATCTGTAATCAAAGATGAATATATTTCAACATGATGTTTTTATGATTAGGTTTTGTTGATTCAACTCACACTCACTAATCTTGGAATGTGTTTTTTTGTAAAACTGTAATTTTATGTTACAACATAAGTGAAATAGATTTAAGAAACAACCCATCACATTACTTGAGAGGTAAAAACATAGATATAAGACACCACTACCTTTTGGGTCATTATAAAAAGTTGATAAATTATTTTAAAATTTATCAGAATGCAAGATGATCTTAGTGAGATTTTTACAATACCCCTCAATTCTGAAGGATTTAAATATATTAAGTAGAATATTTGTATGATTAGTATAAAGTGATAATTTATTTAAATATTTTTTACTTATCTTCTGATAGTTGAAAACTCCTAAAAAATGGGGGATTAAATTTTTCATTTTTTTCCTTAGCAAGTATAGATTTTTCTAAAGATTATGTTTTCCTCGCATTTCTTTCAAAAATATCTAAACTGAATTTTTATAAAACTTTCCATGTTCTATAGACTTAATTTTTTTCTGAAGATTAATCATCCATACTCCATCCTTTAGTGTTTACAATATTTCATTATAATAATATTTTATAAAACGTTTTACACATTTTATAAGTATCTTCAGATAAAATTGAAACTAACAAAACATAAATATTTCCAAAAAAATATTACAAACATTCAAGAGTTCAAATTTATATCTTTGTGAAATTCATTACATCATCATCATTTAAAGATAAATTCGTAGCCATTTTATTTTCTAAGATTGAATCCATACATTCAAACCTAAAGAAGTTGAGATGTCTCTCTCCTAGTACCTATATATAGCAGTAGTGGGTCACCCTTTTTTTCTATATTTGATTCTCAGTGCAGCTTTTGAAAATTAACCTTTCTTAATTTGGTTGGTTTTACGATACATTAAATTATCTTCATGTTTGATTAATAAATTCCCATGGATTCCTTGGATGATTTTTTCCCCAGGGAAGTTTTAAAGGAGATATTTATTTAGTGAAACAACATCTAAATATATGACATTCTTCTAAACATATCCATTTTGTTTCAAGGTTGGGAAACTATCTATGTTTAAAAAAAGATTTTTATTTTCATTATCAAGACATTTTTAGATAATTTAATATATATTCTGAGTTTAATGAAGTTGTAATTTAGAATAATGTATCTTTCACTCTTTTTATAAATCAATATAATATTAATATTAAAAATATTATTTAGTTTATAGAGGTTCCATTGAAGCCTAATCTCAGTTTGTTACTTAGAAGTTTCCTCAGAAGAATATATATTTTAAAAATACTTATGTAGGTAAGACTATTTTATTATTTTGGGAAATTAAGGAAAATTTCACACCCTTCACCCAAGGAAAAGATTGTATCTATATGAATCCAAAAAATTATTATCCTAAGAATGGTTGATGGGATAATTTGAATGTTAAACACACCCATGTTTTGGATTTTATTTGTAACAAGAAGATGATTAATTTTGTAAAATTTATATTGTGTTACATTGAATTCATCAGGACCAGATCTGTCATGCTAAATATTATTTTATACCCAATTTTTATTGACTATTTTTGGGTCAAATTTTCTAAAGAAAAGAATATTAAAAATGAAGTACAGCTGGTTAGAGATAAAACATCCCATTTCGTTGATGAGAAAATTGAAAAGATAAAGATTTTTTTGTTCCTACTATGAATAAGTTTATAAACAAGTCTATAAAATCGTTAAAAAATAATAAAGTAAAATTTCTTAAAGAAAAAATTCATAAAAATATAAAGTTTAGAGAAACTTCTTAAAAATAAATAGGCATACCAAGGAAGAGAACCAAAATTATGGCATACGAGGCTTTCTCTGAGTTTCTAAAAAATAAAGGGAAAATAAAGGTTGATGATCAAACTTTTGGTTTGGATGTTGTGGAATCCAAGGATTTTAATGATCATGCCATGACCCCCCCCATAAATAGTACCCCTCTTGGGTTTCTAATTAGAGAATGAGGATGGTGAATACATCAATCTTACAACCAATAGTCCCTAGGTTGGCGATAAACACTGGTGGTATAAACAAACACATAATTAGAGCCATCAACCCATTAGAAAAACATGTGGAAAAGTGATATAATATTGGTACACAAATAAAATCTTGATCATAAATATTTAGATACATAAGAAAAACCATGTACATACATGTAATTTCATATATAAAAAAACAACTAGAAAGGAAAAATATAAGTACAAAAAAGGTAAACATGGTAGTGACTATGAAGCACAAACAAATCCTAAAACAAATATGAGCTAGTAATATAGCTCCTGATCTTCAACCTTCTTTAATGACCTGAAAAATAGTTTATATATACATAGGTATAGAATAAGAGTATACTTAGTAAGATCCCCCCCAAAGCCTTGAATGAAAAAGATAATGAAAGAATACTAAATTCCAGTGAAAAAAAATTTATACTAACTTGTCACCTAAATAGGTATACAATGTTCCTAGCCTCACCATTACTATCTCCATCTATATAATGCATAAAAGAGATCATGTAATATAATTTTAAAAGGGTACCCCACTACCACATCCCCACTAGTTTTCTTCTCTACCCCAATGTCTCACGTCCTGATCCATCTCTCACAAAATGTAATCCATCTTATAAATACCTAGGCTATTAATCACAACATTCCCCTCGTGAATCACATCATATCATTATCTGATACCACGTCTACATATAATAACCACGTAGTTTCTAAGATCCTCCATAAACCATATGATGTGTATCTTACATTGGGTATTGTACCACATTCCATCATAACCCACACAAAGAGTAAATAAATCACAAATTATACATGCTATATCAAAAATAGACTTTTGGATAATATATTTTGAGATACATGTGTGTGAAAGAACCATAATCCATCACATCCCTCTATACACATAAATGTTAAACTAACCACCTTGCATACCAGCACTAAATACTACCAATATAAGAGAGTGGGGCTAGAGGGGGGGGGGGTAGTCAGACACCCATTCCTTGCTAACCTAGATACTGGGGAAAACACCCTCCCAGAGTCCACTAGGTGTTAATCAACCTAACTGACATAGGTGGAGTAGCATATAAAATCACAAAACATATAGAAAATAATATAAATCTCGACCACACTATGTGCATAACCTTTTCCTAATATCAACTACATCTACTGTCACCCGAGATACCCATCTTCCACTAATAAGGACTAGAACCTATAAGAACAAAATCATTAAAGAAGATAAATTAATTAACTAATTCCCATTTAAATTTTTTGTTATTGTTAATTAATTATGTAACCATTATTTAACGTTATAAATATTTGAAGTTAAATTTCACTATACAACAATGCAAATTCCATGCCCCCAAAAAAATCTAATTGAGTATAATGCATATAAATATTATAATATTTTCATTTTATTCTAGTAATAACATTCCCCATTTTTTAGAATTATTAAATATTATTAACTTTTCATAATTCCAGGTACTCTAGAAAACAATCTTAATATACCTCAAGAGAGATTCACCTAAGAACATATAACTTACTTACGTACCGGTGAAAGGAAATGTAGATTAAACAATCAACCTGACCATCCATCCTTTAAACTAATTCATTAATAGTAAACTTTCTAGATTTTATAACATTAATGGGTAATCCTTACTTTTACCATTACATCATCTTTGGTGCCATCCCCAATACACTTATGTATATCACAATGAAACTCACCATTACAGGCATCAATTTCAACCACATCATCTAGGTCTGTCTGCTTATATCATCAGCCACCCAAGCTTATCCATACCAGGGTCATATCCATAACACATCATAAGGAAGCCAAAAAACATAGTCTATAGAGAAACTTATCCTTAAACATAATACACTTTACCTTCATAAGAAAATAGGCTCTCTTAGCCCCAAAAGTTTATATTTTTTGTACTTATTTTTTTATTCCATTATGAATTAAATGATTCATTTATCACAATATCTAACTATAGGAAGCCTAAGGCATTAGATAAAAACAACTATCAAATTAATATAATACGATTCCTAGCATTAAACCAGTTTTATCAAACTATGAGAAGAGAAATTCTCAATTAACATGTTATTTGTTATTTTAATCATTTCCAAGAATTCACAGGTTAATGTTTGTTATCAATTCCATTAACACATGGAATAAAAATATTAAACAAACATGTATTTAATATCTACTTGATTACTATCAAATTATAAGAAACATTTGATTCATTAAACATGATTATTATGTTTCTTATCCAACCAAATTAATTTTGATTTTATATTATTTACAATTTTCCAATTCAATTATAAACTAGGCATAAACAAACATGATAACAATAATAAGTTACATATCACAATATCTAGAAAATGAAGAGGAAAACTGTTATCGTAGTGGAAAGTGGTGACATGCGATCACTGCGACCATAAAATACTTCCTTTTTATTTATTTGCGTTTAATATTTATTATGGTTAATTACAACACTATTTAAAGGTATAAACCATGGAAACCTTACAATTTCTTGTGAATAATGTAGAAGTAACAAATCCCCTACCAAGAAGGCTAGTTTCCACAAGCACTCCTAATATATAGTGTCAATTGGACTGTTGAAATGCCCATAAAAAGTCTGTAAGGGGGATCCTAGGGGCTGTAGCTGATTCTAAAATGATTAATAATAATTAAGGTTAATTCATACTATAAAAAATCAATCAAATATTCTAATAAAATAAAGGTTAAATAAAAATATGCAACGAATGGGATTTACAGATCGTTATTAAAATATTAATTGAAAATCCCATTAAATCCATGTGGAAGTTCCATTTAAAAGTTCATAACATTTAAGAAATAAATGATATAATTTTTTTCTTTTAAAATTGATATTAATCCCCTTAATTAAGTATTTACTACCTTTTTATATAAAAATTCAAATGGAATTTGTTTTTTGGAAAAATTGGAACTTGATATTATTGGATACTACTTCCAGTTGCTACCACTATCCACTACTACCAACTGATCTTTCCAAAAAAAGTATAATAATACTATATTCAACCATAAGATTATTTCATCTACCTCCAGATGCTACCACTATCTTCTACCACTAGCTATTACTTCCAGACTGTATTTTCTACTACTAAATGTTATCTCTAGGTTCAACACTGTCCTTAAAACACAATTTTAGCACCTATGAGATTAATAAAATGTAAGGAAAAATTTTCATATGAAAAAGGGAATTGCAGATCATGTATATAGAATTTTTAAAGAAGGGTAAAGAAATAAAAGGAAAGATATAAAATAAAAGAATGATAAATTTTATTGAATTTTTTTTAAATAGTTTGAAAATGAAAGTGTTGAAATAGATACAAATGGAAAATAATTTTTTCCATACAATAATGTTATGGAGAAATAGTTATGTCCTTTATTGGTTTATCTTTTATCTATTTCACCTTTATCTGATCCTAATTCAAGATCTTAAGTCATTCATTCTGAATTATGTCATGTGTCCATTAAGAAGGAAAATGTTAAATAAATTATTGTCAAAGGTCAAGTCAGTGTTGTTTAATATAGTCTAAAAGTTTTAGAATAAGAAGTTTAGAATGAAAAGGAAGTTGTTGAAGAAAATTCTCAACCCATATTATATTCATGAGTACCATGTAATATAATAATATAGTTAAAATTTCTCAATCAAAACTAGTTGAAAGAGAAGACCCTATGCTATAAAGAGTTATATAATTAATTCATCTTGATGTCGCTAGAGATTATAAAAATTCTTCCCAAAGTATTAAACTTAACCAGAATTAAATGAAGATGAATAATTTAAATGTGGTAATAAAAAGGATTAAATAAATTATGGGAATTTTCCTAATATACAATCATATTGTAATTACATTGTGGGTACATTTTTTGTGTTGATAAATTAATATTCTCTTAAAAAGTATACTTAGATTTTCATCAAAAAAATGATGAGTTCAACAATTTCAATGGTAAATCCAAAGTGGAGTCTGGAAATTTAATAATTATTATAATGTGGATGAAACATACTAAGAGAGGTATAATATTTTATAAATATAAAGTTGATAGAATCAAAATATAAATGATGTATATTTTGAAATATGATGATAGTATCAATATTAAATTTCAATAAATCAAAACATAAATCGTTGATCTAAAATATCTTTCTATGCAAGAGGATGAGAAAAATTCCAAGTAGAGTAAGAAAACTGAAATCCTGGAAGAAATTTTTGAAAATAATTAGTCATTAGAAAAAAATTTGAAAATACCCATGATTATCTTATAAATATTAAGACGATCATTAAGAATATATAAAAGAAATAATAATAATTTTTAGGAAATCTTAATAAATTTTTAATAATATAACCCATGAAATCTTTATGGATGATATTGACTGTTTTTAATTTCCCATATAACTTAGATAGATTTCATTTGTTCTCACATGAATATTATTTTATTTTTCTAGGATGATTTATTTCATACATTTTAAGGAATCAGTTTAACTTATCTCTTTTATTAATGTTTCTTTTCCAAAATCACAAAGGGGGGGTATGGGAGAAATTAATAGCACTTGAAACATTACAATGATATAAAAGGGACAAATAAAGAACTATCGAAAAATATTTGAATTGCATCATATTTTCACCTAACTACCATTGAAAGGTGTAATTCTATACTAATGTGTATAATGACACTTTGGTCAAATCCTCAGGGATGGTACTAATTTTTAGGGTTGATTGTTTTTTATGTTTATTTTGAATGGGGGTCTATTTTCATAGCTTAATTGAATTTATTTATGGTTTATGTTTGATTTAAAAAATTTGATAAATATTTGGGTGAGTTCATTATTATGGATTTCACATTATGATTTCTTTTATATTTTTGTTATATTGCATTACATTAACACTCACTTAACAATATTATTTTGATCATAATTCCCATGTGTTGAGCATTTTTTCAGAATTCCAAAGTATTTATGGTTCGAATAATTCATGGAATACACTTGTTAAACAAAATGTGTCATTAATCCATGAAATTTTATGTTTAACATATACAATGTTAAACTAAATAATATTTAATGAACAAAATCCCTTAATCACTTTACATCACAAAATTATAACTCACCCCAATGGATGATATAATTATAATTTTAGATATTTACTAATATGGTTGAAATTATTAGGATTATTTTATAAATTAAAAGTAAAAGGAATGGGATGAAAAAAATAATTGCACAATGAACACAAAAAATGAAGGCAGGTAAAAACCAACTTTTGATTGAATAAGAAAGTGAAAATAAGGAATTATTATAAAATTTATTTAACCATATTTTTAAAAAATAAATATTATAAAAAAGAGGGTGGATGGGGATAATGTATTATTAAGATGACACATGCATTAAATTTTAAAGGAAATTATAATCATACTTACACAAATACAATTTGAGACACATGAAGTACATGAAAATAAAGCAAGGAGGAATGGGATATAAAGATAAAAATCAGGTCTTAAAGGTCCTTATGTACTTTTTCAAGGCTATGGTAGTGCTAATATATCCTCCCAAGTGATGAATTCTCCCCCTCTTGGAAGGATAAAAGGGAGGGTATTTATAGCCCATGGTGGTGAACTATTTTTATTTCAAAACTCATATTCAATTTAGCTAACAAATTTTACTAGTTTGGTAGTTAAACCTTGATATATATTCTTAATAAAAGTTAAATATACATATTTTAATTTTTCACCCTCCAAATTTTGTATCCATTAGACCATTTATTCAAATGTTTTTTCTATTTTCCCAAACCATGTGCTACTGTTTGAAAATATCCATAATTTTTACATGGCATAAATGTGAATGGTTATTTTGAAAGGAATTTTCCATAAAATATGATCCATTTATTTGAAAAATATTGGAGCATAAATCTTGAATTTATCCCCACAAAATTTCATCTCAATTGGACTTCTAGATTGGGATAAAATTCAATAATAATGGGGGGTGATTCAAATCCGAGATAGAATTTTTTGGCTGGATTTTCATTAATTTATTGGTCAACACATAGGTTTAGTTGGGACTTAATATTTTTATCCAAGATTTATTTGTATATAATATAACATATTATGGAGTATCATAAAATCTAGTCTTTGTTTTTGAGCACATAAAAATAATATTCATTGATGTTCCATTTTTCTCCATAGATTTGATGGGCCATCTTGTGTGGTACATATGACCCTTTATATGGTCGAATTATTAAAATATACAACTAAATTATTTTTATTAAATTGAATTAGGAACCCTAAAAAATAAAAAACAGAAAATTTGGATAAGTCGAGTGAGAATTATGATTGAAATAGTAAAATTAATTATATCTGGATTAATTGAAGAAATGATTTCATATTATATTTAATTATAAAACATGGGAATTCCATATAATTTATACACTTTTCCAAGAAAATATGTAAGGGGAGTATATAAATTATTTATGAATAAATTAATTTCTTCAAATCCACTACACATAGCCTTGTTCATGTTCTCATTTATAAAAAAATAGAAAAACACAACTAAATTGTGCATTGCTTTTCCCATATTCGTATTTTACCCCACTTTTCCTATCTTTTGATCATTATATTCAAAAGATGCCTTATAAAATGAAAAATCCCTAAAAATACATCTTGAATCTTTTTTTACTTTCGTATAGGGAGGAGTACCAGAGAGAAATTAAAAACTTTATGATTTTACATTTTTTTGGTGAATTAGTGAACCTATATGAATAAATTTACATCATTTTGAGAGGAGTGATTTTGAGTGACTACATTTTCCATTTATAATTTTGAGAATGAAAATTGAATTGTTTTTGGAATATTATTATAATAATACTATTCTGAAAAATTCATTTTTAATGATCAATATTAGAAATGGTAACTATGGGCACTCAAAACTCACTCCTCTCGATATGATATAAATTTATTCAAGGAGGTTCACTCATTCACCCACCAAAAGTGAAATCATAATGTTTATAATATATCTTATCTTATATTCCCTATTGAAAGTTCATAAGACTTGAGAGGTATTTGTAAAAATTTTTTAGTGGCTATGGGATGGTAGGAATATAATGGCCAAAATATAGGAAATGTAAGGTAAAACACCATCATCGGAAAATAAATGAAAACCTTTTAAAATGAGACATGTAAGGAAATGGAAAAACATATTAAGAAGGGTGTGAATGTATCAATAAATAAAATAGAAAAAAAATAAAAGTTGAAATTTGTACAAAACACAAAACTTCCCCCATGTTTCAAGAAAACATGGCAGATGTGTTTTTTTCATTTATTTTTTTCATAAGTTTCAATTTGATAAAATCTCAAAATCATCTCCAAACCCTCGTTTTATCTTAAGATGACACTAATTTTATTATTTATAATACGATCAAAGCATTATGAAGAGTTATTTTTGACCTACCCAAGACACGAACCATAATTTTTTTCATTTTTTTCATTTTTTTTAATTTTTAGAACAATTTTCAATAACATTTGTACAAAATGACATAAACGTGAATCCATACTAAAATTCAATGAATGAAAACCGATCCCCCACACTTAAATAGATGCTTTCTATCAAGAATATTATAACACATTGAAAATCACGGAAATGATAGAAAAAATGAAATCCATTCTCCACCAATTAAATTATAATAAAATTTGGAATGAAAATCCATGTAGATATTGGGTGGGATAATGTTTTGGGCTTGTAATGTAGCTATGAAAAGAGGGTTTTCATATTCTCAAAGGGTATTTAAAAAGAAGGATAAATGTATTGGTAATTGGGAGGCTATTTGGATATTTTTATTTTTATGTGGTTCATAAAATTCTTCTATTATATTAATTTATGCTAAAGTAGGAAATTTATATAGAAAGAATACAAAACCAAGACTCTAAATCTATGGTGAAAAAAAATATAAAAAGATGTACATAGGTGACAATTTCATGAAATCTAGCAATTTTTCTCACAGTTGTGGAAAAATCATTTTCCAAATATAAAATTGAGTATTCCAAATTTATTATTCCATAAAATATTCATTATACGAATTTATGATGAAAATAAATAAATTATATGAAAAAAACATAGTGGACTCTGTAAAATGGTTGTAATTTTTTTTCAAAATAATGTGGTGATAATTTATGATTCTATTAGTTTTTGTTTTTGTTTTTGTCTTTTCTAAATTTGGATTAACATTCCCACAAAAAAGAAAATAAAATGATATGGTGGATAAATAAGGGGATAAAAAAATGAGAAAAATGGTGGCAATGAAAGAGGAATAATATCAAAGAGCAGGAAATGGATAGAGAATGAGAGATTGAGAGAGGAGGAGAAAGAAGAGAGAGAGAGGGAATTAAAGGGATAGAGGTTCCCCTTATTTTGAATTTGGAAGGTCACTGTCTCAACCTAGTGGTGGGTCAGCTACAATATTTGGGGATTTTTTGGAAGTCTATATGGTTACTAAGATGTGTGTCCTCTCATTGTGATGCTTTAACTAATTTCCAATAAATGAACCTTCACAATAACAATTAACCTTACTTGGGTGAAGCTAAACTAAAGTATTTTGGATCATTACATTTTAAAATTCATGAAATAACTTTTTCATGATGTTTTTTTCATGGAGTACCATATATTTTTATTTCTAAATATTATAATTATGATAATAATCATATCAAATCTCCTCGAGTACATTTAATTTTAGAAATCTCTAATTACAATATTTTTTAATAAAAAAATTTCATGTTTTCATAGCCAAAATGTCTTATGTTGGATTTAAACTAGTAAATGAAATGATTTACCAAAAACTAGGCTATATAGAGAGAACCCAATGGGTGTTTTATAAGAAATTCGATAATCCCAAAGCCCTTAAAAAAATATTTTATACCATCATTTTATTGTGGGCTTAAATTTTTTATCAAACACTCCTTTCACTTAAATAATGTAAGGTTTATGTATTACATATTTTTTGTGCGTGATATAAAATTTATTTTTTATATACAACCCCATATTTTCAGAATATATTACATGTTAAGAATACATAAATGGGTTCCTAAGTCACTTACCAAGGCACAAAAAGTTCCAAATCGATAAAAGATGTGGGTTTTCATAAACTCACTAATAGTATGTGCATCATCCTTTTTAGTGGACTTTTCCATGACCCACCTAAAAACATATTCAACTATAATAACTATATAGGATAATCCATTGGAATAGGGTAAGGATCCCATGAAATCAACACCTTAAAAATCAAAGATATCACAAAATATGAATGAATTTTGGTAAATTTCATTTATTTTAGAAATTATGAAAAACTTTTATCTAGTAGGCCATGATTGATAGAACTCATGTGAGCCCTTGAAGTGTGAAGGACAGAAGAATATAGAGTCAAGGACCTTTGGGGAGGTCCTTTGTGGTCCAAAGTTTCCACCTACTGCCACTGAGGGGATGAATTCCAAGATGGAGGAATGTTTATCTTCATTAACACATCTCATAATCACCATGTCAACCCCATTTTTCAATGTTTTTTTATCTTACCAAACATTGTATTTTGGATCACATTTTAGCTTCATTTTTTTCATTTTAAAAAATTTCAAGAGAATCCCCTACAACAAAGTAATTTACAATTGTGGTATTCCATGGTGACATTGGAGTGGGAGATGAGAGGTGTTATGTGTGAGATTCAAGATCAATGATTTTAGAATGAAAATAATTACAAATTATACACTCATGATCAAACACAAGGTTTTATTTTCTAGGTCGATCTTTAATATCATGGTTACACTCTTATTGCATTATGATACATCTTATTAGCCTTGGTATGGAATCATTTTCCTTTAATAATAACATTAAAGATAAATGGTTTGTAAAGATTATTATTTTGGAACCTAAGAGACAAGGATGAAATTTATCCAAGGTAAAAACCACATATAGTGGTTTATTTTTAGTGATAGTGTAGTGAGATTTAATTTCATCCATTATTTTAGGAATACTAGATAACATGAGGATTTTTTTATCTATTTTGATAGAGAAAAACCTGAATGGACCTATCATAAGAGTCACACCAGAATTCAAAGGGTATGAACCAATCGAGGTGTTGGATTATCAGGTAATATGAATGAACCGATTTGAGTTAATGAATTATCTCTTTCAAGACACATAAAACTAGAATGAAACAAAATTTTGGAGTATATGAGTGATTGAAGGGAAATACAACTAAAATTATAGATGAATCAATGATAGAATTTTCCCTGACCACGTAATGAATAGATTTGTCAAACTGATGGGGGTTTAGGAAGTGATTGGATCAACTCAATTTTAGATAGATCAACATGAATATCCTCTTGAGATATTTTTATGTCCAAGTAAAGTCCAATTTTCAACAATGATAATTTTTAAAAAACATTAATACAAGGTTTTATTTGACATAGTTCTATAGGAATAGATAGACTGAACACAATTAGGATTCCAATAACTCTCTATAAATGGGAAATTCATCCTTGAATCCTCCATTAAATTATTAATAAATCCTGAAAATTAACTCATCCTACACCTCTAGAATGTTGTAGGAGGATTAAAAAGGACAAAAATAATTATCCTATATAAATATGTTCCAATGGGGAAAGTGAATGTATTATTTTCTTGGTCCTGTGGTGTGATTGGGATTTAGATGTATCCAATGTACATATCAATAAATCAATAATGTGACTTTTTGGCTAATCATTCTAGAATTTGATCAAGGAAATTAAGTGTATAGTGATATTTTCATATTTCAACATTCAATTTTCTATAATTGATGCACACATTCCACTTATTGTTCAGTCAATTTGTGACCACCTCTCCATGTTCATTTGTGAAAATAGTTATCCCACACTTCTTAGGTACCACTTGAATTGGACTAACCCATTTACTTGAAAAAATTAGTTAGATGAATCCATCTTGAAGAATCTTTCTGAAATATTCCCTAAATACCTTAATTATGAGTAGATTGAGTATTATTTAAGGTTATATGATTGGTTTGGAAGATTCTTTTAAATGTATTTAGTTCATGTAAATGGTAGCATTGATTCCTTTTATATCATATAGTGTCTAACCTAAGGCCTTTTTGTTTTCCTCTAACACCTAAATAATTTTTTAATCATCTTTTTTAGTAAGTTCACTATTAAAAAATGACAAGATAAGAGTGATAATGAAAATGGAATACACACTTAATGTGTGTAGGAAGGTGTTTTAGATTATTTTCATCCTTCATTTGTGGGCCAAATAAATTAGTAAAAGAGTGAGATCTTTCAGTTGTTTTTTTTATATTCCTCATTACTATCCAAGGTATAACAGTAGAGATCATAGGTGATATGTGATGGAAAAGTTTTTTCATTATCCCTTTTATTTATGGAATCTAAAAATGAAAGGTCAACATCAAATTATACATTTTTTACTAGGTTAATCAAGGTGAAAATCTCATAAAATCCATTCTCATTAGAACAGGAAGATCATGATGGCATAGAATTCAATCCACTCTCAGAAGTTTCTTGAGAAGTATGGATTGAATGTGGAATGATTACTTGGTGGGTATCACATGGCTTGAAAATTATTAAACTTGACAATTTGGTCACAACATTCCATGGATATGATTCCTACATAGACACCAATTTTAGTTATAGCATCATGAGTGATCGTCTTCTTAGAATCAGAGGAGATCAAGAATAATATTTCTCACCTTCCATTTCTAGGACATAAAAATCTGATAGGAAGATAATATTATTAACTCAGATAAATAAATCCTTGATTATTCCCTTAGGAAAGGAAGTGTTTCGATCAACTAACTATATGACAACACATATTGAGTGCAAGGTAATTAGACTATGTTTGGGGAATATTGATTTGGGAATTACATTTATTGAGCCTCCTAGGTATATGAGTGCATCATTAAAATAGGAGATCTGTATTTGGCATGAAACAAAAAAGGTCCCTAGATATTTTCACTTCATGGGAATGGATTTTGGGTTTGAAAAATTTTCAATGGTTCTAATTTATCTCTTATGGGTTCATAATTTTTTTAGAATCATTTTACACTTAGAGATTTTATTGATGGAATCTAAAAGGGGAATGTTGACTTAAACACATCTAAACATGTCAATAATTTCATGATCACATTTGAAGGGATTCATTGTCATTGAGATGGATTTAAAAAAAAGAATTGGGTTCCTAATAGGGATATAAAAAGGTGAGAGAGTGTATTTGGGTTCATTTTCTAGTTTTTAATCTTTTATTTTTATGAATCAACATTTAAAGAAGTTTTTTTGTATTCACCATTAGTCATATAAATTTTATGTATAGAACAATGTGTCATTCCGCTTATATTACCCTTATGTTTTTCCAATGGTTGAGATGGGAGTTGGTAATAATTGTATTGTTGTTTCTTACTTAGGTGGTATGTAAGTTGATTTTTTTTCAATTTTTTAAGGCTATAATGGGTTGAGGAAGAAAGATCTTCCACAATGATTTCCCATTGATTATTAGATGAAGAGGAATGTGTTGTATTGGTATATCCTTGATTTGGATTCTTGGGAAAGAGAATATATTGGGTTGGGAATTGAGAAGGATCAATAGGATATTAGAATATAGTAGGAGCAAGAGGAGGATAATTTCTTTAATATTGAGGAGAAAAATGATTAGCTTGTTGGATGTTTAGAACAGCTTAACCATATTGGAATTATTTTTTATTTTGAGGAGGGAACTAAGGGGGATGAGATATGGGATTACATTACCTCAATAATAGGTTATAGGTAGAAGTTATGGTATCATAGTGGGGTTGGTTGGAGATTCTAATGAACTATCCTGATTATTGAGGGTCGGTGTTTTGCTCAGAATATTCTATGTTGAGATCCAATTGACCGTAATATATGATGGATAATACAGTATTTGGGGACATCTATCAGTTGGTTGAGCTAGTGAGTTGAAAATTCCATATTTTTTGGTAAGTCTAGTGAACTGAGATTATAGAGAAGTTGAGGTTAGGGATTTGGAGGCTATGTATAGTTAGAGAACAAGACTTGTAAGTTAACTCATCTCTTTGGTCATCTTGTTGGGATCTTTGGATTGATTCATATGAACTTATTTTACTTAAGAATAAACTTTTGTATGGAATCATATTGTGTTTTTAGACATGTTTCTTATGAGATATCATGAAACTGGAGGTGTTTTTCAACAAGTGAACCACCACTTGTAGCATCAATTATAGTTCTCTCCATAGAAAATAAACCCTAAAAAAGTATTAGATCAAGGGTTGGATAGATATTTGGTGGTGTGGGAATTTTTCCAAAATATTTTTTTACTTAACCTAGTATTCATGGAGTGATTCATTAGGGAATTTATGGATTCAACTTATTTCATTTCAGATATAAGTGGTTCAAGAAGCATGGATGAATTTACCGAAGAATATTCACTTCTTGTCATTACATTTGTTTACAAAACCATGAGGGAGGTAATAGATCCATAACATGGTTGTGCCATCTTGGGATAAATTGAATGCTTGAAGTTTGGTTTGTTCTTCAGAAACCCCTGGAGGCCACATGGTATAGCACACCACTTAGAACTCATTGAGGTAAAGATGTGGATCCTCACCAGATATCCCATGAAAATGAGGTAGAAGTTGAAAAAAAAACTGATTTGAGTATGAAATCAACCTCAATTATTGGATATTGAATACAAAGGGTTTTGTAATTCATATCAGGTAAGTGAGTTGTCTAAGTGCTTGTTCTATAGGATTGGCCATATCCATATCAATTGGATGTGAAATGATTTGATTATCCATAATGATTGTCCTATATCAGTGAATATTTCGATCTATTTTAGGGTCAAAAATAAAATGTATTTTTTGGGAGTCTATGATGTATTCAAATATATATTTAAAGGACGAGGAAGGAAAAAAATTTATTGTATTTTTCCATATTTTTTTTGTTTTTAGAATTTTTTAATAAAAATAAAAAATTCGACTACATGTTTTCCCATCCCTCGAAATTGATTCATTTAAAGCATGGAATATTTTTTACTAAAAATCATTAAATGATAGAGTTTTTTTAATGTGGATATTGACACTCGAGTCAAATCCTAGATGATGGTACTATTTTTAGAGTCGATTGTTTCTTATTTGTCTTTTGAATGGGGGGTCCATTTTCATAGATTGATTAAATTTATTAAAGGATGATATTTGATTTTTTTTTAAATATTTGGTTTATTTAATTATTGCAGAATTAATATTATGATAATATTAAGGTTTGTGTTATATTACATTAAATTAACACCCACTTCACAATATGATTTTGATCGGAATTCCCATGTGTTGAGGCTTTAATTAAAGAATAAAATTAACTAGGAATCTAATATCAATCAATAATTTTTATGGTAGTTTATTTATGGATCCATTAATTAATATAATCAAAATTCTAAACAAAACTTGTCATTAATCCATTACATTTTATTTTTAATATACACAATGTTAAACTAAATAATATTTAATGAACAAAACCTCTCAATCACTTAACATCCCAAAATTCTAACTCACACCAATGGATGATTTACTCATCCATTTATATGGATATTAATATGTTTAGGTTTATTATGATTATTTTATAAATTAAAAACAAAAATTAATGTGATGAGAAAAAGAATTTTTCACCCAACATGCACAAACAAAGTGAGTTAAAGAGAGTGTGATTGAATTATAAATCTAAAGAAGGGAATGTTTATCAACCTGATTTAAAAACATAAGAACATTAATATTATATATTGGATGGTGGATGTAGATAATATATTATGAAGATGAAATATACATTAAAATTCAAATGAAATTATAATCACACTTACACAATTACAATTCAAAACAATTAAATTACATAAAAATAATGAAAGGAGGAATTGTCTATAAAGTAGAAACTTCAGTTTGGAAGGTCCTTTTTGTAATTTTTTCAGGGTTTTGGTCTTTAAAATATATACAATTATGTTCTTATGTTCCAAAATCATTCAAGTATAAAAAGGGGAGTGTATTTTTATCTAAAGGTAGTGAATTTTTTTCATTCCATAACTTACGTTCTACTTGGATCACCAATTTGACTATTTATACATATTGATCTTGATATATCTTCTTCTTCAAAGTTGTAGATATGGATTTGGAAATTTCAACCTCCAAACTCAGCAGCCATTATACTTTTGAAGCCAATGTTATTGTTTTTTTCAAAAACACTATTTTTTTCATAAACATCCATAATATTTCTATAGCCTAAATTTGAAAGAGTTTTAGACTTGGAATATTCCCTCAAATATGAGCCATTTCTTCTATAAAGTTTGGAACCTATATATTGAAATTATCCCCAAAACATTAAAGCTCAATTGGTATAAATAAATAGCCATAAAAATTAAATAATATTTAGTTCTAAGTCAATAATTAATTCCATTACATTTGAGGATCTTTTCAAGATTAGAGTTTTAGAGAATTAGGTCATAAATCATATATAACAACACTATGAAAAACAAAGTGGAAACTTCGGATTAGTATCAACTTTTCCTATAATATAAATTTTTTAAAACAAATAATGATTCATTTTCAGGGACGATATCCATGGAATTCTACTTGAATTCATCACTTCTATTACCCATCATTAAACCCTGTGAAAAACATTTTTAAAACGTGGTATAAACATAAAAATCTTACTAAGACACATAAAAAGGAAGAAAAGAATTAGTCTAGTGAAAAAATAAAAACCCACATAACATTTTCTTGACCTGATTTGCGTTGTGACCCCTTTTTTGTGGGTGTAATGGTTCAACCGGGACTGGTCAATATATCCCTTCTTCTGTTATGAAGGAGGTACCAAAGTTGAGTAGTTACAGTGGGTGATTGTAGGGGGTTAAGTGTTTGTGCAGTCAGCCCACATTAGGTATGATGTCTTTAGATGGTATCCAATGAGTCTATTCACGGATCCAAAAACACCCAACGACCCTCATATCCAGGATTCATGGACCTGCTTTCCAAAGGCAGACACCCGTTGGATGATTTGACCAAAAACACTTAACGACTCAAATTGGTTGAGAGGATGGGAAGTTAGGATCATCACACCCTTCTGGGGGGAATTATTTCCTATATTAGGACTCACTTATATATTTAAGAAATGTTCATATGTTCATGAATAATTGGTTTATTCCTAGAAATGTGTTCACAGATTACCCATAAGTCCCAAGATCAATCAAAAATATGCATGGGTTCGGAATCATCTATATGCATATGAGGTTCTTCATTAATTTTACCCTTATGTGGAAACATTTGGGATGATCTGGTCTTTTTCCCAGATAATGATTAATTAATCCACATTATGAGGCACTATGTTGTTTATTTTCTTCCAGGGGGAAAGAGATAGTTTTGTTGTCGGGGTCGAAACCATAAGATGTGATTCCTACAAATCCCCATAAGAGGAATCAGAGCCTGCGTAGTTTGGTGGAAATTATCTGGAAAATTCACCTTTTAAGGTCATGTGATGTGGACCCATTCATTCAGGTTTAATGTCATGCGACAAGGATATCTAGGTGGAAGGTTCTTAGTGAATATTTGGGGTGGGACTTATGCCGAGGAATCCCAAGGTACCCAGAAGGGATATAGTCTTCAAGGTAAAGGATGAACCTACTAGGAATATGTCACAAAAAACATTAGTGAATGTTTTTTACATCAGGTTGGACATTGAGGAGGATTACTACATATCCCAGTTCATTAAGAATCAATTCCCTCGTAGTCTGGTATGATAGGGTTTATGCATAAAAGATCCCTGTAAAAGGGGAATGATGTGGGGATTATGTTGGTGGAGGAGGCACTTTTTGAGTAGGAGTTGGGACTTACACTGTAAAGGAGGACTTTATGAAGTTGTGTTAATGATTTGGGCCAATCTTTGAAGAGGATACCCTTTGAACTCAGGTCTTAGACTAGGATTCTATGTATACCAGTTATGGTGGGAATCAAAGGCCTCATAGTACATTTTCAGAATAGGATTGTGCGAGTGTTGTGATCATCAATAGCCTCAAAGATCATGTGATCCATTCTTGGTGTGAGAAACAAGAGGATTTAAAATATTCAACAAGCCACACACATTCTCTTCCCTATTGATGGAAAAGGAGGAGGGTGACAATGGAAGAGTCTATAGTGAGAGCAACACCTCCCACCCGAAATGGGGGATTCCTCCAAGATGAATTCCAATAAACTAGTTTGGTGGTATACTATAGTTTAAATTCATATATATTAGACAATGGATTCCTAGCTTAATTTTATGTTGTAGGGACTAATACCATACATTTTAACATCATCTGGTTAGGACGACTTGGGGTCTTACTGTTGAAGGTCATACGACGAGGAACACATGTTATAGAAACCATGATTAACTAAAGGATAATTTAATTATGATTTTATGATATTCCTTGAATATGAGAGGGAAGGAATGTGTAATCCATGATTATAGGGGTTCTTGGGTCATGATAAATGATACAGGGAATGGAATCCATTGTAGTGTACAAAGGTAGTAAAAGCCTCTCTTGAGGATGAATATGTCTCTAGTTAATAGGCCTTTTTTGTTGGAAACTTATGCATATCCTCCAAATCATTGTGTGCATAGTCAAGAAGAGGTGTCCTTAGGACACTGAACTTACCTTTCTAATGGATGGTAATGTTTATGAAGATCCAAAATCACCAAGTACATATATGTTGAGGAATGGAAATGATTTTTCTGGGCATGTAAGAAACTTTTAGATCATGATTTTCCATAGAGTTCTAGATCGACCTAGTATATGAGGTAGGTGATGGGGTTTCAGGACACTCATGAGGAGTAGATTGACTCATGGTATTTATGGGGAAGATATTGGGGTGGAATAAGGGCACAAAATAAAACGTCGATGACCCGACCGGAATGGGTTCATCCATGTACTATTCCATGAAAAGGTTCATCCGTGAACCATTCCCACAAAGGCCTTGAACCGTTTTCCGCCAAGGGTCATCCACGAACCGTTTCACTCAAAGGTTCATGCAAAAACTGTTTTCATCCAAGGGTAATTCAGGGATCGTTTTCTTCATAGGTTCTTCTGTGAACTATTCCTTTTACTCATTCTCCGGGTCATAAAAAGTTTCCTCAATTCTATAAATGACACTACCTCTGCATATTTTATTTTGTATAGGGTATTTTATATATTATTTGTAGGGTGGTGTTACATTATAGGTCACCCATATATAGTTTAGAAGATGGATTCCATGAACTTCTTCAAGAGTGGGTTGGATTTCTCCCACACCCTATATATTTTTATTCATGCTTCATCCCCTTTTCTATCTGAGTGAGCCATCCCTTTTCAATCCCCATCAAGGTTCAATTATAGAGGATCTGAGTGGGCCACATAGCATCCTTTCAGAATCCCATAGTGGAATTAGTCCTCAGGGGATTCATTTGAGGGGGCTGGTCATACCACCTCATGCCATGAACTAATAATATCATGGGGGATATTTTTTTCGGGAGCATAAATCACAGCCTTGACCCTGTGAATGTCATTGTTTCGTTTGTAAGGAACTATCCAATTCACCTTGTACTCATACAGTTTGAGTCTATAGAAAATGTAGTACAAGAGGTTAATTTCTCCACCTTGATCCCATAAATGATAACATTTTCGGAGATAGAACCTCAATCTTCCTCTTATGAACTTCTTAGTTCATGGATGCCTCATGAATTAGTGGATCTCCATGTGGAGCTGCGATCTATGAAGGAAATTATGCTTCGTGATATTTCTTCTTTATTTGAATATTTTCTTGAATATTATTTTGGATTTTATTTCTATTCGTTTTTCATGTTTGATGAAATTATCTTCATCATGAATGTGGAATTTTAAGTATCCTACATACATTTAAATTTAACTTCAATTTTCTTTTAGTGCATATAGAAAAATATTTTAATAAAAAAACACACAAGTTTTTCTCAATGAAATTTTTTTAAAACCCATAACTAGTAATTATAAGCCTTTTTAGAAACATATAGAATAATATTAATAAAATCATATCATAAAACATTTAATTAGAATAACCTTACAACTGAATTCTAATATAGTCATTACTAAACTCTTTGGGGAGATATAATGAGGCTCAACCTTTATATAATCTATATGAGATTCACTCATTTTTCATGAGATATAGTCGGGATAAACCCTTCATATAAGATATATCAGGATCACTATTCATTTATGTGAGATATAATGTGGCTTACCCTTCTTATAGTCTATATCAGGTTCACTCATCTGTAAACCATCTCCCACAAAGAGTTGTCTGTGAACCGTTTTCCACCATGGGTCATCCACGAACCATTTCCAAAAAAATGGTTGCATGTGAACAGTTTTTTTACAAGGGTCATATGAAAATAGTTTCCCACATAGGGTCGTCCATGAGCTATTCCTTTTACATGTTCATGGGGTCAAAAAAAGCCTCAATTCTGAAAATAACACTGCCTCTACATATATTCTTTTGTGGATGGTCTTCTACATATCGTTCATGGGGTGGTGTTCTGTGATGTTCCACTATCATATGGTTTTTGAGATGGATTCCAAGAACTGCTTAAAGTGTAGGAGTGATTTATCCCACACACTATATATATTTTCTCTTTGCTTCATACCATTTTCCCTCTGAGCAATCCAACCCTTTTCAATCCCCCTCAGGGTTTATTTATAGAGGAGATGAGCGTGCCCCATAACATCGTTTCAATCTCATGAATGATAGAATTTGTAGAGATTTCGTTGTTCTATTCCTCCCACGAACTTCTTAGTTTGCTGATGTCTAACGAAGTAGAGGATCTCCATGCAAAGCGACGATCCACAAAGGAACATGCACTTCATGGTGTTACTTATTTCTTTTAATATTTTCATCAATATTCATTTATGTTTTTATTTCTATCCATTTTCAAGGTTGATGAAATTTCCTTCATCTTGAATGTAGAATTTTTAGGACCCTATAAACATTTACCTTTAACTTTATTTTTTTAAGTGCATAAAGTAAAACATTTTCATATAAAAACAACACACCCATTTTTCTCAGTGAAATTTTTTAAAACCCATAACCTGTAATTAAAACCCTTTTCAAAAACATAGAGAATCATATTCATAAAATCCTACCAAAAAAATTTAATTGGAATAACCATATGATAGACTTCCAATATAGTCATTACCAAAGTCATTGGAGATATATAAAGAGGTTCACCCTTCATATAATCCATATCAGGTTTACTCATTTTTTATGAGATATAATGGGGATCAACTCATATTATAATGTATATTAGGATTACCCAAGAGATATATTGGGGATCGAACTTTCATATAAGATGTATTGAGATCACCCATATCGTATAATTCTCAAGTACCATATCATGAATATAAAATTTTCAACATAAATTCCTTTGAAACAATCTTTTAAACCCATATGAAAAACCCTTTTGAAAGAACACCACTTTCTTTTAAAAATCATTTCCAATACCAAAACACATTTTTATTTGAAAAATAATTTTCAATACTAAAACAAAAGAAAGGGGAAGGGGGTTTTTCTTTGAAGAAAACATGAAATATTTTAAATTTATATATCAAATAATGGTCAGAGTGGTAGAATTTTCTTTCACTGTGTAAAACATTCCATTTTTTATTTGTTAAAATGATGCGTATAAAACATGTAAGAAAGATTGATTTTTGAAAACCATTGAAATAAAGTAAAACTGAAGAAATATTCCCTTTAAAAATATGTTATTATGATAGAAAACTTTAATAAAATCTTCTAAAAAACATGGACATGGAACATGAATACTTTGAAGGAAAACATTAAAAGATGTTTTTTAAAATAAAATCCCTTATCACTTAAGAAACACTTGAATAGTAATCCCCATGAAAGAATAAGATTAATCAAAATATTAATTGTCATGATAACCGAAAAATTAATTATTTATTATGTCAAGGGTTTTTTATATACACCTTATAAAAGAAAAAAGGTGCATGACATAAAAATACTCTTCAAAGAAAGGAAATTAAAATTAAGTCCCCTACCTTGAGTTTGATTCAACACTTGTGTATTTATCTTCATGAATAATAAAATTATGTTATTTATTTACATTCTTGTGAAAATTTTCACATGTTTATTATTACTTTTTTTTTAACTTATTAAAATTTTCTATAGAATTATTTAATCAATTAAGTTTATGTTGAATATTTTGACCATATTTTGTTTATGTTTCAAAAACAACTTTGGGAGGTTGACTATGGTCAAATATGTCTTTTTTCAAACATATACATAATAATAATAATCATGAAATAATTATCACATATATACCTAATTTATAATTTTTAAAAATTTAATAAAAAATTGTTATGAAAAATTAACTATGTTACAATCATAGAGACGGTCAGCTGTACATAAACATGAGTAACATTTTCATTTTTCAATGATCATTATAGTAACATGTTAAGTAAAAATTATCCCTATAGAATGATCATAATACCATAAATACCATATTATTTAATTATATATATTTTCATATATCATTATTTTTATGTGGTGATGAAAAAAGAATCACATCGCTTCGAGGAGGCGGTAGTCCACACATCCACGAACGATGATTTCATTTTTTTCAATGAGTGAAAAATTAAGAAAGAAAATTATATATTATATTCAAATAATAATAAATATGTCATGAATAAAATAATTATTTAAGATATATATATATATATTTATATATATCATATAGTCATTGAATATATCCTTATAAACATCCATGTGAAGCATTAGTGAAAGTCTAATCACATCACTTCACGAGACGATAGTCCTCCATACACATGAGCGACATTATTGTATCTCCAATAGAATAGAATGTGAATATATATATATATATATAATGTTATAATGACTTGATAGGTATAAATATTCCATAATTGTCTAATATATGCTTTATGTCCATCATCATACCCAACCGTGGATGGTGGTGATGGAAGAAAGAATGACATCAAAACACGAGGTGGCTGTCCGAAATACACATGAACAATGATTTCATAAACCATTTGATGGAAGTGGAGATGGTTTTAGGTCATGAATTTAACATAATAACATCAAATAATAGGGAATATACTGATGTTATTATTTATATTTGTATAAAAATAATTTAATGAAGTGGAGAAAAAAATAATATAAAAACTCTCGTTGAAGAATGTTAACTCTTTTTTAGGTATCCTCATTAAGTTTGCATAGAAATTCTTCCTAGGTTGGATTAATGCCAAAAAAATAAGGACTATAGGATGAGAGGAGGGGATTTGGGAAGTAAATCGGGATGGTTTTTTTTGAACCAAAGTGGTTTTAATGTGTGAATAAGAGGGGGGGATTTTATAAGTGTGGGAGAGGAAAAACTTGGTATTTTTTAAAATAATTGAGTTCTCTCACGTTTTTATTATGTAAAAAGGGACCAAAATGGACCATTATAGAACCCTAGAGTATTGATTTTTATAATATTTCCATAAAATAGATTTTTTTCAAGTTTATAGGTCATTTGTACCCTTATCTTTTTAGTTTAACCCCAAGTAATCACATTTTTTACATTAACAACTGTATTAAATCTTTACTACATTCACTATTCATTTTGTTTAAAATTTAAATTGATCTCTATAGACTATATAAATTATGATGATTCACTACTAGAAACATTCCCTATTACAATGGTTTCAAACCGTGGTTATAGTTTATTAAATCGTGGGTATAGGCTATACCCATGGTTTGATGAACTATGGGCTCCCGCGGCGTCAGGATTTACCTATACCCATAGTTTTACATAAATCGTGGGTATATGCCATTGAAATTTCAACTTACCCACGGTTCACCAGAACCGTTGGTATAGATCTATGCCCACAGATTACAGAACTATGGGTATACATTTTTACAACAGAAATTAGATACCCACGGTTAAGTAAACCGTAGGTATAAAGGGTTCTATAGCAACATATTTACCCAGGGTTTCAAAACCGTGGGTATAGAGGGTTCTGCAGTACCATATTTACCCATGGTTCTCAAATTGTGGGTATATATTCTTTTCCCAGAAATAGCAGCTTCCCCACTAGACAGACCCCCTGCAATCCCTCCCTTCCCCCTTGGACAGACCCCAAGCACATCCGCTCACCCTTTGCACGCCCCCACTCTCCCCTCTAGAAAGAGCCCCATTCCACACCCCCCCCCCCTTGACACTCTTGGACACCCCCTGGACCCCCCTAGCCTGCACCCCCACTACCCCCCAGTACCACTTGCACCTAGAACCCCCTCCACCCTAAACACCGCCCCCGCACCCCCACTACCACCAACACCCCCCCATCCCCCCATCCCCCATCCCCCTGCACCCATCACCCCCTCACTACCCCACTACCCCCTGCACCCAGGTCCCCCTCCCCCACCTGCACCCCCAGCATCCCCCCACCCACCTGCACCCTCACTGCCCACCCCCCTGCACCCCAACTACCCCCTGGACACCCCATGCACCCCCAGTACCACCTGAACCCAGCCCTGCACCCCCCATCACCCCTTCATCCTGCCCCCATCTCCCTCACTACCCCCTACACCCAGGTCCCCCTCCTCCCCCCCACTACACCCTACTGTCCTCCCCCGACCCACCTACATCCCCACTACCCCCTACACCCAGGCCCCCACTACCCCTACATCTAGGTCCCCCTCCCCTCCACCTACACCCCCACTGTGCACCCCCCCCCCCCACCTGCACCCCCACTACCCCCTCCTGGACACCCCCAACACCCCCAGTACCACCTACACCCAGCCCTACACCCACCCCCAAACCCCCCACTAACCCCTGCACCCAGGTCCCCCTCCACCCACCTACACCCCCACTGTCCACCCCCCACCCCACCTACACCCCCACTACCCCCTCTTGGACACCCCCTACACCCCTAGTACCACCTACACCTAGCCCCTCTATCCCCCTGCACCTATCCCCCCATCCCCCTCACTACCCCCTACACCCAGGTCCCCCTCCTCCCAATACACCCCCACTCCCCCCTGCACCCCAACTTCCCCCATCCTCTTGGACACCCCCTCCACCCAGCCTTCCATTTCCCCTGCACCTAGCCCCCCTCCCTACACCAAGCCCCCACCCCTATGAAACCACTGTGAAACAATGCAAACCAGAATGCAAAAATAGTGGAACCACAATGCATTGTTTTCACCAGTTAAAAATTAAGTAGAGATAGAAAAAAGTGTTCAAAGAAGAAAAAAGTTCTTATAATAAATGTCCTAAATAAATTTTTAATGACAAAGCATCACAATCATTTACCTCTTATTGAAGCCAAAAAATGTCTGATAGAGGATGAAAAAAATATAGCCTTCTTGCACTGGAGTGTAGTCAATCGGATCGGGCTACACCAATCCAACAATCTCCCTTGTTGCATCCCTTGATGAGAAGGAGGTTAAGAGCGCCCTTTTTCTCTAAATCATTAGAGTGTGTAAGGTCCTTATGGGTTCACAAATAAATTATTTATGTTCTACTGAGACATAGTTCATGATGATCTCCTTAACGCTATGAGGGAGTTTTTTAACCATGCCTCAATGCCCTATGGAATCAAGTCCAATTTTTTTGCCCAAATCCCAAAGAAGGAAAATGTTGTGAATGTAAAGGATTTCAGACCTATTTCTATTGGGAATACCTCTCCAAAAATCATTAGAAAAATTATTTATAAGAGGTTAGGTCCCATTTCTTGTGGGTTTATCTCTTCAAATTAGTTTGGCATTGTCCCTGGTCAGAATATTCAGAACTACCTCTGAATATTTTAACATCATTAAACGAATGGTTAAAAATGGGACGTTTTATTTAAAGCTTGATATCTCAAAAGAATTTGATACAATAAAGAAGAGTTTTATTTTAGAAATTCTCAGAAGGTATGGACACCCCCCTGAACCCCCATGCCCCCCCTGGACAGCCCCCTTGAACACCCCCATTCCCCCCTAGACAACCCCCTTGCACTCCCACTGGACACCCCCTCCCCCTAGACACCCCCTGGACACCCCTCCTAGACTGTCACGAACCAGCCCGGGTCGACCCTGAACCGGTCACCCGATCCGGTCCGCGGCAAGTCCAGAGGGGTGTTCTCGATCCCCCCGGGATGGAAACTAGTGCCGGGCATTAAAAATTTAAAACGTTGGGAACGATTTCAGCCCAAACTAAAAACAGGATCGAAAGAACGAATATAACCTAAACAAACAGACAAACACTAAATACATAAACAAAACTGCTCCACGACATACCTCCACATGACCTCGCGGGTCACCACCCAACTACAACCAACGTCGCTCCCTCACTGAGCGACTCAAGACAGGAAAACCTGAACACTAGGAACCTGCAACTGAAATGGTAAAAGATAGGCGTGAGTACAAAAGTACTTAGTAAGTGAGCCCCACAACAAATCCAAAATCCCTGCCAGTAAATAAAGAATCTACATATTCCAGGTTTGAACTACAATGTATAAAAGTAAGCTTTCATAATGCTTTCCTTGAAAATCAAAACCAATACATTTCCCTTATTCTTTTTCGAAAGTTGGTTCCCTTTCATTAGTTTTAAACTCATTCTAAAAAGAAAAGTGTTACATTTTCAAATCTTACATAAGGAGAATAAAGTATTTTCATTTGAAAACCATTTTCCCAAAGTCTAACAGTATAGGCTGTGAAGGATGAATGAAAGTAAACAAGCAGGGAAAACAAGTGAAAGTATAGGTAAAAAAGCAAGGAAAAACCAAGTTCAAGTAAAAATAAACCAGAAGTTATCAGCAATAACCATGGGCGATCCTAAACATCCCTAGAAAACCCCTGGACGTACTCGGTTTCAGACTACCTGCCGGCGTGGTACTCCATAGTCAATAACCGACTGGCCTCCCTAATAGCCAACCAGTGGCACATCCGTCCTGGCTTGTCCACAACTCCAGGGGGTATTAACCCGTCTAATCAGGGTTATCAGGCAACCGTCACTCGATAATCTACAAGACTCCCAGGAACCCATGGTGGTTTAGGAACACTGTGTAAGTGGGAGACCCTCGCACGCGTGACTCATCTCACCGCACTTGCCAACCCCTTACACGAACATCGCTACACGACAACCCTCGAAGGGAAGTCCCCCTGTAGAGATGGCCTCAAAAGTACGTATATATATAGATATATATGTATAATCACTTCACATTTAATAAAGTGCCAACCGGGCCGTCATATCATTTACATTTAGTCCATTTAATACTAAAGCATTTCTAAAGGGATATGACACATGCCATATCATTGAAAACCAGAAACACACTTAGAACTTTATTTCAGAAACTCAAATCAGCATCTTAAACCTGGATAACATTTGTTTCACAGATAGAGTCACTTTCCAAAAACCAAACGCACCCCACTTTTATCAATATCCAAATGGGCCTTTAATCATTTTTTTTGAAGGAACACCATTTCCCAAATGAAATCCAAACTTTAGTTCACGCGACAAAGAAAAACATTTTTCAACAACCAAGAACCACACTCAATGTTTCCAAAAATCAAGTTTAAAGATCACATGACACTTCCTCTAATCAAGGTTCTAAGAAAAACACCATTTTCCATAAACAATTCACCTACCATTTTACACACACCAAAACCATTTCAAAACCCAATTCAAAGTGATCTTCACATTTCACAAAGAACTAATTTAGCAATATCACCAAGAAAGCACACACCATTAAACCAATAAAAATACTTCCACTGAAATGCTAGAGATAAGAAGAGCAGACCACCACATTATAAATTACTACTTAATAATACTTTTAAATTTACTGAAACCCAATAAAAGACAAGAAATAAATAAATTCTAAATTTAAAGGCGAGTGAAATGGGAGACCTACCTCAAGACGCAGCTCGGAACGAAAAACGACACGGCGCAAAACTCTCGTTGCATAAAAGGGCGCACCATACTGCGCCGTCAAACCGATCCTAAAACAAAAGACCGTTAAACAGGTTCAACGATAATAAAAACGTAATAGTAATAACAATCATAATAATAATAATGTGAAAATAATAATGGTGATAACAATAACATCATAATAATAATAACACAACATAATAATAATAATATTGATATAATAATAATAACAATCATAATATGGCATAGTTATAATATAATAATATAGTAATAATAATAACAATAATAATATAATGATAATAATAATATTAGCATAACCACAATGTAATGTTAATATCAAAAATATATTAAAAACAACATAATCATAATGATAATAGCATATTAATAATAATAATAATAATGTAATAATATTAACATAATAATAATAATAACATAATATAATAATAATAATAATAATAATTACAATAACATAATATAATGATAAAAATAATAACATAATATAATAATACTAATAATAATAATAATAGAAAAATATTAACATAATAATAATAATAATAATATAATAATAATAATAATGACATAACAATAATAAAATAATTATAATATTATTAATATGATAAAAATAATAAATGTTATATAAAAATAATATTAAGATAAAAATACAAATAAAAATAAATAAATAAATAAAACTCACCGCGCGGAGGGGGTTGCGGAGCAGCGGGGTGAGAGGGAGGAGGTGGAAGGCGGGGTCGCCATGGCGGTTCGTCGGAGGAGGCCGGGACGAGGGGAGAGGAGGTCGGGACGAGGGGAAAGGGAGCCGGGACAGCGGCGACAGGGAGCAGGGAGGGCGGCGCGGTGGTTGGGTTGTCGAAGGAGGGTGCGAGGCCGGTGGGGGTCACCGGAGATGCGGCAGCCGGAACGGGGGGTGTGCCGACAAAGGGGAGGGGAGCGGGAGGTGACAGAGGCTGGGTTTAGAGGGGGTGAGGCCGGCGGTGCGGGCCGCCGGAGAGGGAGCGCGCCAGGGCTGAGCGGGAGCGGGGTCGGACAGGGGGTCACGCGCAGGGGAGGGGTCGCCGGATGGAGGCCCGGGGTTCGGGGGTCACGCGGGCGCGGCGGTTGGCACGAGGGGAGCGGGGCGAAGCGCTGGAGGGATGGGACGGCGCGGCAGGCGGCGCGCAGGGGAGGCCGGGACGGCGCGGCGGGCGGCGCGCAGGGGAGCTGGGACGGCGGGAGGCCGTGATGCGGAAGGCAGGATGGCGAGAAAGTGAAGGTCGGGCGGGGGAGCCGGCGGCGGGAAGCGGGCTTGGCAGCGGTACGGTGAAGGAGAGGCGGAACGGGAGGGAGAGTAGGGGGGACGGGGCGCGGGGTACGTGAGAAGGAAGAGAGGAGAGAGCGGGAGAGAGAGAGAGAGAGAGAGCGCCGCCAGGGGGAAAACGGGATTAGGGTTAGGGGGTTTAGTTTTAGATTTATAATATATATATATATATATAAAAGAAAATAATGAAAATAATGAAAATAATAATAATATAATAAATTAATTAAATAAATCAAATCAAATCTTAATAGTAATAATAAAACTTTATAAAAATAGTAAAATTTTATAATAATAATAATAATAATAAAAATTAGATAATTATAATAATAATTATTATAACAAAAATATTTAAAATAATAAAACCACTTAAAAATAACACACACAAGTATATACATATATACATATATATCAATATATAGATACATAGATATATATATATATACCTATATATAAACACATAAACATAGATGCGACAAACATATATATATATATATATACTTATATAGACATAACACATATAAGCATATATATATATATATACCTATATAGACATATGTTTATATATACATACATATACACATATATAAAAAAATATACAATAAAATAACTACAATAATGATAACACAACTTAATTAGTAATAATAATAAAATGTCAATGCAAAAACTTTAGTATTTAAAACACCGGGTGAGAACATAGTCACCCGAGCGGAATGCACGATAACTTCTAGCGATGCGGTGACCGCGCACCAGAGCGAAACCACCAATCGCAATTAATCTTCAAAAAAATTTAAACCGGGACCAAGAAAGGAGAAAAATTACGGACGTCCGCGGTCGGGGTGTGACATAGACATCCCCCCTAGACACCCCCCATGAAAGATCTTGGACACCCCCTCATAGACACCCCACCTACACCCTACCCCCTTCCATGCAGACCCCCCAGACATCCCTTGGACACCCCCCTAGACAGCACCCTAGAAACACCACCTGCACCCTTCCCCCTACCCTACAGACCCCCCGAACCCCCCCCCCCCCCCCAGAAAACCCTTGGACACCCCCCTGGACAGCCCCTCCTAGACACCCCACCTGTAACCTATCCCCTGCTCCTGATAGTTTCTTTCATAGGAATACAATGGATATTGATCCACCAAACCGACAAGTTACATTTAATCGGGATTTCTTTACACCAGTACATATTTTCACCACCAGTGATACCATTTGGAATCTAATGTATAGACATATAATTCTTGGCCAGGAAAACCCCCATTGGATACTTCATGAATACTAAACATTACATTGAAGAATATATAATAATGTTATCAAAAAATTCACTTTAATGGGGGTTAAGAACAATCTATGTAAAATAGCGGTAACAACATGCCTTGGCAAACAAAATGTTGGGAGTCAGATAGCCTGGAAATCAAATAGGGGAACCTACCCAATTGTCGAACTAGATGTTTATGTTTCCTCACTATAGAATCCAACGAGACTGCTTCTTGAGAACCAGAATTTTGCCACGAAACTCGTTCCACATTCATGAGACATTCCCCCTGGATCCTCCAGTTCATATCAATACTTTGACAGATATCAAATTTCCTCATAGAGAACGACCTTCAAGAACCTCCCATGCAAACTTAGCTTGGATAATGTGCATTGATCCCTTGACACTGCATAAGTTGATACCACCATCTACCACTAGTATGGCCATCCTCATCCACACCGCCCTAAGAAAATATTCCCTCCCCATGAGAATACAATATGAAAGACTTCATTATCTTTTCAATATTCCCCAACACCACTTTCAAATCCATTAGGACTGATAAAACATGAATCGTAATGGAGCTATGGATGAAATTCACCAGCATAATTCTTCCACTGAAGGATAAAAATTAGTTCTGGAAGTTTTTAATACGACTTGTTATTTTATTATAAACCCCCTCACAATGACTGATATGTAATCTCCCTGGGGAAAAAGGATAACCATGGTACTCTAGTGAAAAATGCCTTTATATGCATGCTTTGGATCTTTTTTCTTCCTTGTTTGGATTGATTGTTAATCTTTCGAAGTCCCTACTGTTTGCAGCTGGTATCTCTCTCTTAATGTTTGTGATTCTGTTGAGGCTGTTATGGGGGTTAGGAAGGGGTCTCTTCCTCTTTGTTATATGGGAGTTCCCCTCATCACTCCCAAGCTTAGATCTTCTGATTGTGTGGTCTTGGAAGAGAAAATTGTTCTAAGAGTTAAAGTTTGAGCTAATAACTCTCTCTCATATGCCGGGAAGTTACATATTGTTCAATTAGTTCTAAATATATCAAATCTTATTGGTGTTTTCAATTGATTTTACCCAATATAGAGGTCAAATCTATTGAATCAAACCTTAGGAATTTTCTTTGGAAAGGTCATTCACTGGCTTCCTCTTAGGGTGGCCTAGTATTTTTTCTATGATGGAGGTGTGGCTTGGATGGCGGATGAAGTTATGGTTTTGCAGGCTGGTTGTTTTGGATGTATGTGGTGGCATTGGTTTTCTGGTGAATGGGGTGCTGGTTTGTTGTGGAGTTTGGTGTGAGCTGGTGATGTGCATAGGCTGTGGTTTTTGGTTGTTGTGGTTGGCTTCTGTGGCTGGTTTGGGCTGGAGTGGCTGGTTTAGGTTAGAATACAGGTGGCAGGGGGCTGGAAGGGGGCTGGTGTAGGTTGGAACAAGTGGTATGGGGTTGTTTTTTAGGTGTCATGGGGTTGGTGTGGGCTGGAATGCCAAAGGATGGGGGCTGGTGTGGTGGCTGGTGCGGTCTGGAGTGGCTGGTGCTGGTGGGAATGGAGGCGGTAGGGGGATGGCAGGGGGATGGTGCAGGCTGGAACTGGTGGATGGGGTTGTTTTTTAGGTGGCAGAGGGCTGGCATGAGTGTTTTGCAGGAGGCTGGGGTGGGGGTTGGTGTGGTGACCGGTGTGGGATGGATTGCAGGTGGCTGAGGCAAGGCAATGACATGACCACAACGTGACTGCGATGTGAACGCGACGTGAATGCGGCGTGAATGCAACGTGATGGCGGTGTGACCACGGCGTGACCATGGCATGTTGGCCCAGTCCAGTGACATCTACATGGCAGCATCTTCTGGCCGGGAGCGAAGGGATCAGGAGGAGGTGAGGAAACATTCCATTCGTCGCCCCACTGGAAAAAATTCTGATTAGTCAGTCTCAACATTGATCACAAGACTCATGGAATACTGTCCCAGAGCTCATCATCCAACAGATTCTCCATTGTTGTAGAAATATCCTACTACATTATATGAGGTGTGTGTTGTTTACTATTCTCACACAGAAAAAAAGATAATGTAAAAGCATTTTATCTACATGGGTCAAAACACTCATCCGATCATCAGGATCGTAAAAATATCAAACTATGTAAGACACTTTTCTAAATACAAATATCATTATAAAAGTATTATCATGTTTTATTATTGTCCAACATTTACTATGATGTCCCTTGAGCAGTTTGATGATATTTGTAGAATAAAAGTAGCAAGTTTCACCTTCATCTCCAATGTTGTCTATATGTGACTAAATAATTTCATGAGAGAATCAATCAAGAGATTTTCAACCCGAGGGCCTCCCTCCCCATTATCTATGGGGAGGTAATGTATATAAAACTCTATCTATGTATCATACATCTAATTTCAACAGGACTGCAAACTTCTGCAAGGTGTCGTCCTGTAACAGGGCCAAATCAGGGCATTACCACGGCGTGACCATGGTGTGACCATGGCGTGACCGCGGTGTGACCCCAGTCTGACTCCGAGGTGACTGCGATGTGACCACGGCATGACCGTGGCCTGTTGGACCGGTCCAGTGATATTCATGGGGTAGTATATTCCAGCTAGGAGTGGAGGGAGCTGGAGGAGGTGAGGCAACATTCCAGTCATTGCCCCTCCGACAGAAATTGTGATTAGTCAGTCTCAACATTGATCACAAGACTCATGGAATACTATCACAGAGCTGATCATCCATCAGATTCCCCATTTTTGTAGAAATATCCAACTACACTATATGAGGTGTTTTTAATGTTATCACACGAAAAAAAAGATAATACAGAAGCATTTTATCTACAAGGTTCAAAACACTCATCTGATCATCTGGATCATAAAAATATGAAACTCTAAAGGACACTTTTCCAAATAAAAATATCATTATAAAAGTATTCTCAAGTATTCATGTTTTCCAACATTTTCTATGATGTCCCTCGAGAACTTAGATGGTCCTTGTAGAATACAAGTAGCAAGTTTCACCCTCATCTCCAATGTTGTCTACAGGTGACTGAATATTTTCACGAGAGACTCAATCAAGAGATTTGCTACCCGAGAGACTCTGTCCCCATTAACTATGGGTAGGTAATGTATACAAAACTCTATCTAGTTATCATAAATCTAATTCCAACATGACTGTGAACCTCAATGGGGTGTCGTACTGGAGCAGGGCCAAATCACTGCATTACCGCAGCGTGACTACAGTGTGACCACCGCATGACTGTGGTCCAGCGATATCCGTGGGGCAGCATCTTCTGGACAGGAGTGATGGGAGCGAGGGTGAAGTTATGCATGAAGATCAATTCCATGAAGACATATTGAAAATTTATATATGAAGAGTTAATTTGATGTGTTAACATAATGAAGAAGTCTTGGAAGTGGACCGAGGGTGAAGGTATGAATGGTAGAATTTCATAATGAAATGAAATTCATGATTTAGAGATATTCATATGTGTTTGGTGTCTCGAACAAGGGATTGATCATGCCCACAAAAAATTAATTAAAACAGCAGCAGAAAATAATTAAAATTTCTATATGACCCATCCATATGTCAGAAATCCATGCCGAAGGAAAAGAAAATAAATAGAATCAAAACAGTAAAAGCAGACAAAAATGAAACACACTATCAATCCCTCAACTACCCCAATCTCCCTCCCCTACAAAGAAAACTACGTAGCCTCCTCCAGTTCCCATCTTGCCCCCTTTACATAATATAAGTACCCTCCATCTGTAGAAAGATGTAAAAGGCCTATGTGGCTGATACAATAAAGAAAATAAAATAAAAACTCAACTACAACATACATGTCTCCTCTTCCCTAGCACCAATGAGTGGGCTGCTCATGTCATTGCAAATAGAGATTCATCAGGATTCTTCCCATGTTTCTTAGATTTTTCACCCATGAATATCCCAGACATATGTATTATGAAAAGGTGTTTGTACAGGTAATGTTTCTAGGAACTGTTCTATTGTAATCATTGCTAGTCTAAGAACTAATAATGTAAGAACTGCTACTGTAATGATGTCAGTATAAACATTGATAGTGTGAATACTACTCCTCTAAGAAATGCTAGTGTAATGTTACTACTAATGAAGCCAAAAGTGTAAATATGTAAACTTCTCCAGTGTAAACATTGTTATTAGTATGGGTTTCTAGTGTAAGCACTCTTAATATAAAGGTTACAGTAGAAGTCTATTTTTTATGTGCTATTTGTTTCTTGATGTTCTCTTCTCTTTTTTGAAGTTGTATTTTGGGGACCCGGCCACCCTTAAACCGGCTCTTTAAAATGAAAAAAAATGATTAGCAGTGATGATAATGTAAGCAATGATACTTAACCATTCCTAGTCTCATTCTAGTGATAATAATGTAAATATGTATTCTAACCTGTTTTTGATGGTGTCAAATATTGGAATATTGGGATTAATCATCAATTTCCTTGCATTTAATGCTGCTTCTAAAAATAACTGAACCTGTATAATAGGATTGGGAAAATTATTAGATGTTTTATGTTATATAAATTCAAATATTAAATAATATAGGGGTAATAACTGCCTAATTTTTATGCTCTCGTAAAAAATTCACCTTAAACATCCATGTCATACAAGCATAATAATTACGAGAATGATTTCTTTAAATGAACTATTAGTAGAGATAAAGATAAAATTATCTGTACTCACTAGCTTATAAGCATCATCATCAAAGCTATCTATACCTGCTTCATCACTGGACTCCTCTTTTGTTTCAAAGAGACAAGATGGTTTAATTTTTATCACAGTTCCTAGTGATTTCATAGGTAATTTTTCCTTCACAAAAACATAAATGGCACAATTAGTGACCCGAATTGCAAAGATTATATAATATATATCAAACTATAAACCACTAGACCTACTTATATAATGAAAAAGAATTAATAATAAACCTCACATATTCATCATAATCACTTTAGATGAATCGATGGAATCACTCTCAGAAACCTTGGTGGCAGAAAAAATGACTTTTTTAGAGAGTAGACTTCCCATTCAAAGTAGGAGAAGCTTTAATAGGAGGCTCCAAAAATAGAACATAGTTTAATAATCATTAAAAAATAATGAAACAAAAAAATGAAGATTTTTATTGGTTTATTAGAAGCATACCATGCAATGAGAACAATATACCACTTCTCTTCATAGTTGATAAATGCTCACTCCTTTGGAATCACATTCAAAAGAGCTTGAAGAATCAGATTTGCTGTTGGGCTTCACTTTCTTATCATAAGAAACAATGATGTTTTAAGCACCAATGTGGGATAGCTTAGTTGAAATTGTAGACTTGACAATAGTATCCTATAGAAATGAATTCAAGGCCAATTAAAACATGAGAGCCTCATCCAGCCTTCCTTCATTGTAGTAAGTAGCAATCAATGGAGTAATCGAAAGAAAATTTAGTTTTTCGACCCACGAATAAAAGAATCAGAAGGAACTCTAACACCACTACAATTTGATTCAGTTTTTGTGAAATTTTATAATATTATTACAAGTAATACTACATAGGGTAAATCCACTTCTAGTAATCATTTTGTGGAAATTAAAGCAATGGTCTTATTTTCCTTTTCTAATAAAATCTTGCATGACATAGTCATATATGTTGATATCAACACACCCTTGTCTTCTTATTCCCCTTCACATGTACAGAATATAATTAATATGATTCGAATACAAATTGAAAGGTGTTTAAAATGTATGCATAATTCATTTCCACAATTTAAACTGGTTGTGGAGTTCATTATGCATACACGTTCATTTGAATACAAATTGAAATGTGTTTCTTTTATTGTTCTATGAGCAGTTGAAATGTAATAATCATTGTATTTTAAAAAATATACACACATAGATTACTAAATACAATCATATATAGAAAACAACCATGATAATTCTTTGAAAACGCATGTAAAAAAACACCTTAGTGAAACATACCTTCAAGAAAGACAAGATGCATAGAATCCCATACATGCAACCCAACTGAAAATAACGTCATAAAACCAAGCCAGCCCCCTACCCCCTACACCCAGCCCCCGCCCCTCCCGCCAAGCACCCAACCCCACCCCTAGAACCCATCCCCCCAATCACCCACCCCCCTCCCCCTGCACCCATCCCCCCCTCCCCACCCACCCCCTACACCCATCCCCACCCCCTGCACCAAGCCCCACCACCTGCACCTAGCCCCCCTCCCCCCTGTACTCATATTACAAAGCTACCTATATACCTAAAAAATCTCTAGCATTTACCATATCATTCAGGGACTTGGGATCTCAAAAAACCCAACCATTTTAATCAATAGAACAACTTCAGATTTTAAAAAATAAAAATTTTAGAAATAACAACTCAGGAATATATTCTTTTTTTACCGAAATTAATTTAGACTTGTTGATTCAATAATTTATGATAAATAAAGAGATAATAAATGGAATCCAATGTCACTATATGGGATATCATTTAGAGCTAAGTATTCTATGGTATTAATGGCATCGCTTACCCATATGCATGACTAATGATTCTAATCTTAGCTTTATGTAAATGCATGCAAAAATTTAGGCAAATCTTTTCAGAAGAAAACAAATTAACCATTCACATCCATATAAAAATTCAATTCAAGTTCTTAAAGTATATGCATAAGTCTCCCTACTAAGTCAAAAAATGGAGGGGATTAATATCCCCCCCATCACCAAGATCCCCATCCCCATGTCCATGACAATAATCATTAACATCATCATCATCAGCAGCAACATCGTCAGCAGCATCATCACCAACAGCAGTATCAACAACATCCTCACCACCAACAGCTCTATCACCACAACCTTCGTTGCCACTACAACCCTCATTGGCATCACTCGATACATCATTTAAAGAGATCATTGATGTTATATATAATTCAAAAGTAGAAATATCCTCTAATGGAAGACACTGACTCAAAAATGCCATAGCTTTCATGAAATGTTTGGTCATCAGCTTACTTATTTCATGGTCCTCCAAAACTATTTTCTTTTCCTCAGCAGCATCAGCATGAGCAATTTCCAGCTCAGAGGTCTGGGAGGCTTGATAGGAGCCCTATGAAGACCAATACTTTGAGGGGATGATGTTTTTCCCTGGTCAACATCGTACTCTCCCTCGGTGCTCCTCACCTAATACCTGACTTAAATGATCATGTGGCCGGAAGTTTCCATCTTCATTACCATAGAGTGCCTTCATGGAAGACTGTTGAAATTATAAACATATTAAATTATGAATTTCATATAAATTTTTACAATATAAATATAGAACCTTACAATTTTATCTTGTGTCTATGCATTTACTGCACTTCCATCCTTTTTCTTTCTACTGGAGCAAAATAATTTGGCACGAGGTACAAGACCGTCGATGCCCAATTTAGGTTGCTGAAAATGAGAAATGAAAAATCTAGATTAGTACCTTATATGAGAAATGTAAAAATCTGACCTATTTCTATTCAATAATATTTTCATTAGAACATCCTTTATGACATCACAATACTCGGTTATAGTACTTGATGCTTTTCATCATCGGGCATTGTAGTGCGCCCCAATGTGTGAAAATATTTCATTGAATCCTTATTATTTATGTTTTTCTTTGGCACTTATTAAAAAAAATTCCAACAAATGAAATAAGAGTTAAATTTTATATTTCAACCATTAAATATTGAGATTACCTTAAACTTAGTTGTATTCCAATGTGCAATCATTTTTTCATATTGAATTTTTGGAGAGTCATGGAATATGGGTACCCCCTCTAAGTCAATACCAACCCTGCTCTTGCAACCAACATACAACTCATTCTTGTATGACCGCTAGAACTCCCCAACATCCATCAGCCTTGCCGTCTTAGAAGCATATCCATCAGGAAAGTTAAACCGAATCCGCAATGAAAATGTTATTTCATTTAAATACACCAATAATATAGATATGACTTTATATAATTTTCTTACCAATATTTTCTCCCATTCTTTGAACTTAATCTCTTTACTGATACGTCTCCATGACACCGGTTCCACCGGAATGATATTGTGATACTTGGCTAAAGTGTCCATGAAACTTCTACACTGCGTTGCAGTTGGACCTACCATATGATTTTGTCTATTGTAATCCACCATTATCTATTTCTGGCGATTCCAAACTTCCTTCATCTGAGTTCTCCCATGTCACCTCGCATAATATCCCACTGAATAAGAAAAATAGGTGGCAAATAAGAATTAAGTCCCGACACAACTTGAAAAAAATAAAGTGATATAATTTGAAACAGTTATAGTATAAAAATTGTCTGGAGATTGCTCAATAGACTGTGATGGATCTGTGGGTTGTCCTGACTCAGCAACCTTTGTAGGATTTGTCTATTCTAGTGCATTCCTTGAGTGAAATTCATGCACTGGAGTGGAAGCTAATAGAACAGACTCATCAGATGTTGGCTGGAAGGTATGAATTTGAGGCGGTGTAGACACAACATCATATGGGTAGTAGGATGGGGGATACATCATCAGATATGGATATGGTAAAGGTGGAAACTTTTATGGAGGCGGTGTAGTCACGAAATGTGAATAAGAGGGTAGATGAGATGATGATGGAGGCATGGATAAAAACATCCCTGAAGACTCAAGAGGATGGAAAGGTGTAGTGGAAGGGGTGTCCGATGGTAGGTCAGTTTTTGAAACGGTTATGACGGGTGCTCCGTCTAGGTCTAGGAGCATCCCCACTCATACTCATGCTAACCGGATTTTGAGTCAAATCCGGTAGAACTGAATGTCCCTAAAAAATGATAAAGAATATTAACATGAAATTATATGTAATGTATTAAAAAACATTACAGTTATAATACTCACTGATGGAAGTGAAGGGAACACACACTCACACCCCGGTCGATCGGGATCAAATTTTCACTTCCTTCGACCTTCTTTAGTATTTGACATAATCTACCTAAGAATAAAATTTAATGTTTTTAGAAATATTTTTTACAAATCTTGCATACAACTTACATCTATCAGTAATTCATGAGAGGAACCAATTTGACTTCTTTTAATTGTACAAATGATTACAAGGAAATGACTAACGTAGTTTTTAAAATTACATTTCTAGGTTATACATTTTTTTAAAACAAGATTTAAACCATGTTTTGTACATTGAAATAAATCTGATTTAATGAAACGACACCAGAAAATACAAAAAAAAACATTTCATTCCAAACTGAAACACAATTAAAGCAATTATAGTAATAATAACTTGAGAAACTCATGTCAATATAAACTGAATAAACAATGAACATATATGGTTGATTCTATATGTTACTGACCACTACTTCAGGTTCAACATCAACTCTCACAATGGGACAATTTGATTCATCAAATGCAATATTTTGTCCAACACCAATGGGGATTTCAATGGTGGCAATTTCATCACCAGCATCATGAAAAATATATCTAAGGATTACGTCATTAATGACACCATAATCGGGTCTCAGATGAACTTTCACATAAAAAACCTATTTATCCATTGATTCCATAATGTATGGTTCATCGGTTCACAGGAATTGACTCATATCAATAACTCTGAATCCACAATCATCAATAAATGTACCAGGATGTATCATTGAATCAAACCATTTACATTTCATCATAGTGACTCTACCTTGAGAGTAGTAATCCAATAAATATATTTTATTAACCAGACCATAATAATACACATCTTCATATTGAGGCCGACTATTTGATACACTGGAATAACAATCAATTGTATTGGTTAACATAACACCATCATGTTGTATTGTCATTTTCACCACTCAATCCATTGTAACAAATTTATACACATTGATTATTAAAGATTTACATTCACAAACCAAAGAATTAGGACAAAAATCCAAAGCTCTCAATTCTTGAGAAATGGAGTCAATTGGTACACTCAGTACCTGAAATATATATGAATAATACAATTAATTGGATATATATTTTTTAGACTAATTAAAGTAATGGTAATACCTTTGATTTCAACCAAGCAGGAAACTCTAGGCTATGCAAAGCTTATCTCTTTCTCAAAGACAATGATCGATGAACTCAACTTATAATTTGTTTATGTTCCCTACATAAAATTATAATAAAATTGTAAGGTATATGTGAAATTTCATAATATGAGATAAAATATAAATATCCAAATTACTTACTTGATATAGTTATAGAACAAACCACAGTTAAAATGGACTGTGCGATGTGCCATCTACCGCTCTTCAAGGCTCAATGTAGCCAATGTATAAGACCGAACAATTCCTCCTATTTGGGGAAGAGATGGAAAATAGGGCTCAATTTCCCCATACTGGTCATCTTCATTTCTCATGGGCCGATTATGTCTTGTGGTGACATCAAACAAATACATTGAACAAATATCCATACATTCTTGAGCCAGATAACCCCTCACAATCAATCCTTTAGGATAATTCTTGTTTCGAACATATGATTTCATTGTGCACATATTTCTTTCAGTATGATACATCCATTGAAAAGAAACTGGTCCCCCAAGAAGTGTTTCGGTTGGAAGATGAACCGTTAAATGCAACATTCAAGTGAAAAAAGATGGAGGAAAAATATTTTCCATATCACATAAAATTAATGGCGCCTCCTGTTGCATTTTTATCAAGAATGACTTGGATAAACTTTTAGAAAAAAGGTCTCTAAAAAATGGCATAATAAAATCACTATCATCCTTACATTATTGGAATGAAAATTCCAAATTTCTATTGAAATCAATTCATGAAGAAGGATGTGATAATCATGAGTTTTCAAATATTTTAGTTTCACATCTATTTTGTTAAATCATTTAGATATGTTGCTAGAATAGCCATCGACAAACCTTAATATTCTCCAATACATCCATAAATTTATCTTTATCTGATGGTGTCATCATAGAAATAGCACAAGGAATATTTCATTTGTTTTCACCGATACACACATGATGCATTTCTGGTCGAATACCCCAATCCAACAAGTCTCGACGAGATCGGAATTCATCTTTGGTATTCCCCTTGATATTCAGATGAATTTCAAGAAATATTTCACATATATTTTTCTCAATATGCATTACGTCTAAACAATAACATAACAAATTGGTAGACCAATATGGAAATTCAAAAAAAATACTTATCTTTTTCCAATTTTAAGAGGTTTCAATGTAAACATTCTTCCTCTTTTTAGATTTAAAAAGAAATTTACCTAATAAAAAATAATATCTTTTAATTAATTAAGCACATAACATCCTAACATATGTTGAGGTTGTTGTTCAGTCTCAACAGTATTATCAAACCTCCAACGATTTGTCATGTGTTGATGATCCATTGGGAAGAATTGTCGATTCCACATGAAACTGAAACTACGATGATATTTAATCCTTATCGATCGTGTATTCTTCATACAAACATGACATGATAGTTTTCCCTTCATTATCCACCAAGAAATCATTGCATAAGTAGGGAAATATTTTATGGTCCATAGAAGGGCAGCACACATCTGAAACGTATTCTTTGAAAAAGCATTGAATGTCCGGAAACTGAAATACCAATGTTGTTTCAACTCTCTTATTAAAGGCTAAATGTATACATCTATATCATTACTGGTGTCAGAAGATCCAGATATCATTATACTCAATAAAGTGAATGGTTTTTTCATACACATCTACAGAGGAAGATTATAAACATGAATTAAAACTGGCCACGTGCTGTGACAAGTAAGCATCTAACCAAATGGATTAAAACCATCCCAGGATAGACCCAACCTAACATTAAGCACCTAAACTGAAAAATCTAGATGTTGTGCATCAAATGTCCACCATTCTAATCCATCTATAGGATGAACCAACTCATCATTACCTTTAATTCTCTCTGCATCATGCCATTTCATATTGGATGAGATTTATGCATACAAGAATAGATTTTGTAGTCGGGGAATCAATGGAAAGAGCCACATGACTATCTATGCTACAGGAGATGGTGTTCCATCTTCATTTGTCTTCCATCAAGATGTACCACAATCATTATAGTCATTACAGTCAGTTGTTTCCTCCTAAAATAAATTTCAATCTTTCATACAAGCATGAACTTTATTAGTATCAAATCCATGCTGCTTAATTAACATCCATTCCTTGTAATGATTTGAAGGAATATCTACACCATTAGTAAGTAAGTCCTTCAAAAATGTAATAATGTAATCAATAGATATATTAGAAATTCCATAAATGATTTTCCCATGATATAACCACATTAAAAATTCCATCTTGGTCATTTTAGTACATTCCTGATATACTGGAGTACTGGAATCATCCAATAAAATTTTCACTCTCTCATCATCATATTCAGCATTTTCCTCTTGTGTATTGATATCGTTGTCTTATTGCACTGGCATACTGTTTCTCTCTAGATGATGAAAAAATGGAAACCAATCGAATATCAAATACTCCATGCCACTTCTTTTATTTTGTTCATGACCAGTATAACATTGACTTGTCTCTCTATAGTGATACCAAACATAATAGTTTGATTGAAATCCAAATTTCATTATATGGTAGCTAACTTCTTCACAGTTTAACCATGGTCTACAAACAAATTCCTAGCATGGACACTATATACAACCTCCATCTGAATCATTGTCTAATGAAAAATCTTAAAAATTCTCCAAATTATTTTGAAACGTGGTTGAAATCCTATCGATACGATACATCTAGATTCTATTCATTCTATAACAAGAAAAATAAAAGTTATCTTCCAATCAACAATGTAAACCATAATTAAAAAAGGGATATGTACTATAGAAAATAAAACTATTAGAATATAAAAACTTAATAGTTAATTCACATTTGTATTGCAAGTGCCTTTATTTTTAGAACCAATTTCAACCCATTCAGTATCAAAGATAAAATTATTACCCTTATCCTATAAAGGGATGATCAAAATGGTAAACCATAATGGGCCATAAAAGGTTTCATGTCTATGATAGAGTGGTATGTGTCATTATTGTTGAACTAAGGGAGAGATAAAAAAGTTTGTCCACCCTTAGGTTTAACATAAAAAAATAAACTTTTAACATTAAAACACACCCTTAAACATGGGTTATTTCATTTAAAAAGTAAGGGAGTGATAAAAACATTCATCCATCATCATAAATATATTAAACAAGACCCATATTAATGTAATTAAATATTTTACATGGGTAAAATTATAATTAAAATATGGAAAAAACATAAAGAAAACCACTTAATCTCCCAGAATTAATGAAAACCATTTTGATAATTTATATAAAACAATAATGGGTATAAAATATTGTTACAAATATACTAGAATATAGATTTAATGAAATAAGTCACTTCATTAATTTTTTTAATAAAATAATTACCTTGAAACACCTACTTCATACAAAGTGAAACAAGTCACAACAAGACTCTTGAAAAAGAAAAGGTCATTTTGGTAATATAAATGAATTTAAAATCAATTGAAAAATCAAATACACGTTATTAGACTAATACCAAACACTAAATTTTAAACACACTGTGACTAGCATTCTCATAAGAAATGATAATGATGGAAATTGAAGTCAATGGACTAGGGAAATCTCCCATGGGATTTAGGTAATGTCTTATGTATCAAATATTATAGATTATTGTTTTGGATTCTTATGGTGTACCCTAATTTAATTTTGATTGATGAGTTAACTAGATTAGACTTGATCTATTTGGATGGAATACCTCCATCATAAGCTATGGGTTATAATACTACCATTCTTTTAAATTTCAAGGATGGTTTATTGAGTTTAGAATAGAATAATGGATTAGGAAGAATGGAAAGGCTCACTTATGAGTTTTATTGAGAGAGAATTCTATATTTAGCCTTCACATAAAGTTTTTAAAGTAACTCATAATTATTAACAAGTCATAATTCAAAATCATATATCCTTTTTCATCATTTTAATTTAATTAATATTTACCCATTTATTAAAGTCAAATATCAACATGGTAAATCAACTAAAATAATTTTATAAATAATGAACATCTTAAATAAAATAATAATAGTTTATAAAAATCTTTGAAATATCAAATTCTCTTTTTTATAACAATTTCATAAAACAAAACATTATTAATCAAATAATTTCATAATTCTCTAATATTTATCTTCTCATATTATTCCCCTTAATTCAACCATCAAGTAAATATTTTATTTATTTTTAGGAAGACCACATTTATGGGTATTGGTGTTAACCAACATAAAAAGATAAATACAGACATGAAATTAAATTATATAGGGAATCATTAGACCTGTCTTAAAAAATTAAAATATTAGAGTCTTTCACCCTATATAATCTATATGTAATATAACTTACCCAATTTTTTGGATCATCTTTAATGAGGTCCTCATAGAAATAGACCATCTTGTCGTAGTTATTGATAAAATATTTCATGTTAATATTCCCTTAATTAAATACTCATTGAAAAAAAATTGATATTGTTTCTTGATCTACTATTTTTATTCCCCATATGTATCAAATTCTATCATTTTATTTTATATTCAATCAATATCCTCTGGTGAAGGATTGATGTTCAATGTCTATATCTATTCTTTAGAGTATATAATAAGATCCAAAATATATTTTGGATGAGTTCCATCTTTTCATCAGTGGTCTAACTAAAACCCTTAAATGTTTTTATTATAGTAGAATGCTATACCTTAGAGAATATTTCAGGTTTAAGTTCATTGTATGTTATTGTCTTAAAAAATTAGAGTTAGGTAAACATGTATATTATCCTACCTACATATTATCCCTTTATTCTATGTTTGGATTTGATCTTCTAAGGCCATTGAATATTCCATAGGAACGTCACTTAGAATAGGGTGTCTAGGCTCAAGGGATTCTTTCCCTATCCCCTCAATGATAGTAAATGTTCCCATTAGTATTATTACTATAGGTTTTGGAAAATATAATAATCCTTACACCTCCATAACTTGTTCCCTTATTTATAAATTTTTTAACATTTGACGGTTTTTTATTCAAATTACATTTCTTCTTCAGAAAAGGGTAATTGAAAATATATATATTGAGGATATCACACCCCATAATGGTGGGGGGAATACCAGCCCTATATGATCTATATGTTGAGGATCTTATGCCCCAAACCCATGGGATAAATTTCTAACCCTTATTAGGAATAGTGAGATGAAATTATTCTCTAATGTAAATTTATCATCAAGGAGGGATTCTATTTACCAATAATTATTAATAGATAATCATGTTTACTATAATTCTGATACGATCGATCATGCTATATTTAGCACATTCCACATATCTATCTTCAGAATTATCTCCACCATCATGTCCAATGTGTAAGTTAACTTATAAATTATTGGTTATATATAAAAATATGATCCTGAATGAAGATTATAGGTCACCATATAGTCTTGATATAGGTATATGATGTGTTCCCAAGGTAGACATCATATATCCCTTAAAAAATTGATAGTCCATGTAAAAAACCTAAAAAAGGAAGTAGAAATATGACTATAATATGTGTGGAGAGGTTAACATGGTGTGTAGGATCCATAGGGATAGTTAGAAGGTTCTCCATCTTCACAGGTCAGTTCTATCAAGGAAAAATGGAATGTGGTATTAAACCTCATGGTTTGTGAGGCTACTCGGGCATCCTGGGGGTATATTCCCTATACACAAAAAAATATCTAGATAAGGGTAACATATTGTATGATTTAACCACACAATGTGGGGTATTTGACATATCCTATAATCCAAAGCTATTGTACCTACCAAAGTACATGATTTGTGTTTTTTTGAACAATATGCCATGTAGTTGGGTTATAAGATTTATACATTACTCTAGTCCTCTATTAATTTCTACTTCCTCTTATTTTTCTTCATATATCACTTGAATTTCCTTTTTCCATGCTAAACATGATAATTCCACCTATGTAAAGTGGTTTTTATCCTTCTATACCTAGATTGATGATTCGTATCACAATCTTGTCGATGTGCATATTGTTATTCATGAAGAAACCCCAAATCCAGACTCCCCTATCCCATTTTATCTTATCCTATAATCCATCATCATGCTATAATCCTATATAGAGAACACAAAATGTAAATATATGTAACCTATTTTAATTGTGCAACAAAATCAATCTGTGATATTAGTTGAATCATGAGCTAAAATCTAAAGTTAGTGATGACCATGTAATGAACGGTGGGAGAAATAGAAAAAACCACAAGAATGGAATTGACAATCCTGTAAGATTAGGAATAATCTAAATTTGCAAACAGTAAATAAACAAAGAAGTAATTTCTAGTCCCAATATCAGTTATACCAAAATCATAATTTCAACCAAATATCATAAGTTAAAAAGGGCATCTGCTACTTGAATATTGATTCAATTTAAAGAAAATTATTCCATGTTCAAATCAAGAAAAAAACGGGGATAAATACATAGATATAAATTACCTACCATGATGGTGAAATGATGTTTATTTGATTCTAATTCACAACCGAGGCACTTTTTATCGACATCACAAATAAAGTGATATTTCTTCTCTGATTTGTCATCATCACCAAGCCCTTAATCCATCTTCTTCTTCCTCTCCCTCTAAGGTTCATGTGGTCATAGAACCACTAACCCTAGGGAGATTTCATAATATGGATTAAATAATGAAATTAAAGGGTTTCTCAGTATAATAACCAATTAATTAAAGTATTACATTATTAAATTAATCATCTCATGAACGAAAACACCCAAGAGTCCCAATTAAAATCAATCTTAAGCCATGAATATGGTAAAATTCATATTTTGGATTGAATATATATCTTTGTTTTTCAATATTAGACTCTATTTAAGATATATATGAAACATTAAAAAACCGAAAATGCATGGACTAAAAATAATATAGTATATTTTTATATTATTTCTGAAGATCCTTGACAGTCTATTTTATATGAAAAAGAAGACATTGGGTAAACATCACAATATGGAACCAAAGAAACCTTCAATTTTTTTTGAAGTTTCATACTACAGTAAACTTATCTTTTCACCCCTAATAATTTCTTAATACTTTTTTTAAACATAAAATTCATCTAAGTATCATCTGATGAAAACATAGGTCAATACACCTCCCTACTTGTTTCCACTAATTGCATAACTACCCCTATCTTAATGTCTATTATAATGGATTTTTATAAAGATATTAGGTCACTCTATAAAAGTAATTATAGAAACTAGTGATCAAATTCCTACCCTATTTTTTGAATTACATGTAGACCCACTCCCACTAAAAAGAGTGGTACCATTAATACTAGGCAAATCTCAATATAGATGAGGCTAGTGAGATTCTCTCTCCCCTCACCCCACCCCATGAGGGAGAACTACCACCAAAAGATCCTTCCCCCTGAGTGAGGAAAAACATATCCTAGGATTTCCAAATGGATCCTCCATTACTCTATGTCATCATGGGATTCACAAAAAATAACGAATTTTCTTTTCTATATTAACTCCTACAACACATCTGAAGGAGGACTAATAGAGCCCCCATCCCAAAATTTTCTTCATCCACTCATCTAATAGAAATAGAGTGGGGAATAATTCTCCTAACCATAACCTTTTTACTCCAAACATCACTCTAGGTTCACTTGTTGATCAAACACATATTTTGAAGTCTGCTATAAGATTTATACTGAAAGAAGGATAAGTTTGAAAGATGATAGCTCAAAAAACCAACTCAATAGAAGAGATCTCAACCACTGGAAAAAAAAAGAGAAGAAACTTCATAGGTAGATGCCGGAGCTAGGGGCAGGAAGGTGGAGGCTGGGACTAGACGTTGACGGAGCTGGGGGAAGTTGAGGTGGAGGCCAAGGCTGGGAGGAGAGAGAGCTGAGATGGGGGACATCGCTAGAACTGGGAGAAAGGAGGCGAAGGTTGGGATGATGAGGCTGAGGAAAAGGCCGGGAGGGAGGTCACGAGCAGAGGTAGAGGCCAGGGAGGGGAGGAGAGGGCTGAGACTCAGTGGTCGAATGGCCGGGAGGCGGAGGTTGGTAAGGGGAGGAGAGGGCCAAGCGGCAGAGGTCAGACGGCTGAGAGGAAATGGTTGGGGAGAGGAGGAGAGGGCTGGGAGTCGGGGAAACGAGGAAGAAGAAGAGGGTGATGGAAGTGAGGGAAAGGAGGAGCGTGATAGAATAGGAGCATGATGGAAGGGGGAAGAGGATCATGATGGTATTCAGGGAATTGGTTATGGTTTCCCACGATTTTATTAAAACCGTGGGAATAGATAATAAAAAAGGAGATATCCCCATGGGTTTTCTAAACCATGGGGATAGATGTGTTGGAAAAAAATCCCCTATCCAGTAGTGATTATATATATGGAATCCAATTTTACAAATTAAATTCAATTCAATGTAAAAATTTATTTAAAATCAATCCCACAAAAATGACGATAAAGAGGATATTTAATGTTAAAAATGATTAAATGTTTCAAATATTTTTATAACTAAATAAAATAAAGATGATTCTAATGAACTAGATTTGATAAATTGATATAAAATTGAACCCTTTTTAATTTAAATCCAATTTAAAATAAAATTTACCATTATAAATTAGTTAAATGAAAATGCATTTTTCAATTAAAATTCATGAATTTTCATTATTGAACAAAAAATCAAACCTTCTAGAAAAATCCACAAAATTAACCAAACGATAATTTATGAATTCTGATTTTAAAAATGAAGTTTTCTTTCATATAAATTTCATAAAAGTGGTAAAAATTTGTTTTTTATGTGCATAAGGCCTGACTAATCTATCTTTTAGATAAAATATTGTTTTTTCAGAAAACATTTCTTTTTCCTCTAATGTTTTTTTATTGCTAATCAATAAATAACCATATATTTCATAATTTAGTGAGTACTATTAATAATATCAAATTTAAGTACTATTGTATAACTATTATATTAAATAATAATAATTTAATGATATTTCACATTTCATTTAAACTCAATGTTGCGTCTAATGCAAGCTAAAGCGAGTGGTGTGTGCAACATAATCTAAACATATTGTTGTGTAAAATTCAAGATAAACTCAGTGTTTTGTGTAATTTAATCTATTTAAGAGATTTATTTTTTAAAATAAATATATTGTAAAGTCTTGGGGTGTTATATTTTCTTCAACTACTACAAAACGTGCTATATATAGTTTTAGCCTTTATGAGTGCTAGAAAAAATGACGGCAAAGGAAGCCTTTATCAATGCTAAAAACATGCTGATAAAGGGTAACTTTTATAAGAATTGATAAAAGTTACCCTTCATTAGTGCTTTTTAGTGCTGATAAAGGGATACCTTTATTAGCGTTTTTAGCACTAATAAGTGGTAGCCTTTCTCAGCACTGATAAAGCTCTCAATCACACGAATGAGTCCCACATAGAAATAATGAAAGGGATGCCTCTTCATTATATATCATTCTGCCACATTCCAACTTCAGAAACCTATTGCAGGGATGGTCACCCACATACACTCCACAAATAAATGGGTTCTTTCATGGGCCCACACGGGCCTTGGCCCACCTTCTGCATCCCTTGGGTCTTGGCCCACTATTATACACCCAACCAGGTCTTACATGACCCGAACCACCTATATGAACAACTACCCGACCCAACCCGGTCCATTCCCCCTTTTTTAATATAACTATAAATATCCAAAAAAATAAAATAATTAAAAAAAATCAAAATTAAAAATTAATAAATTAAAAAAATATTAATTTTCTAAAATTAAATAATTATCAATGAAATTAATATAAAATTAATATATATATATATATATTAAAATATTATAAAATAATATATATTAAATATAGATATATAAGATGATTATATTTAAATAATTAAATAGATAAAAATTGAAAATGATTAAATTTATAAAATACTAAAAAATTATTTAATTAAAAAATTATTAATAAAAATGAAAAAATTAATATATATTTTTATATATAAATAAAATATAAATATTAATAAAAAGTATATATTAAATATAGATATATAAAAATGATTAGATTGTAATAATTACCAAAAAAATTAAAAAAGAATAAATTAAAAATTTATGAAATAAATTTAGTAATGAACAAGTATTAATAAAAATAAAATTTTAATATATATATATATATATATATTATAAATAGTCAATATAAATATATATTAAATATTAATATTTAAAATTAATAAAATGTATCAATTTAAAACATGTCTTGTTCATTTTTAATGGTTTTTATACATAATTATTCATTGATATAATTAATATTTTTATTATAGAAATATGTTAATATATATATATATATATATATTAATATACATATTATTCCCTAAAACATTATTTATATAATACACAATATTTATGGTTACATTGAATAAGACATATATATATAGTGAAATACATATGGTTTATAATTAAAAAATATTTCTAACTAAAAAAAATTGACTAATTATATTGAGTAATGAACATTCCATTGAATGTCGATTGATTTTTCATTTTAATGTATATAAAATAAGTTTTATGTTTATTTCAGACATATATATACGTAATTAATGCATTTTTACATAAAATGCACACACACATAATATTTTTGAAATTTATTCAATTTTTAATATTCATTTTAGAATCATATTTATTAATATATCATCTTTAATAAATACTATGTTTCTAATCGATATATTTTATCAATTTTTATATTTTTATTCAATATATACTATTTATTACTTTTTAATATTATTCACAATTTTCTTTATTTTTAATATTATTTATTCTTTAATAATTTTAATAGTTTTTAATATTTTTGTAATTTCTTCATTTTCAATTTCTCTATTGTTCAATATGTTTGTAATTGTATACATTTTCAATAGTTATTTACACATGTTTATTCATTGATATTTAATATTGTTAATGCGGTTTTATTTTATATAATTAGCATGTATTCATTAACATATATAAATATTATTTTTTAATTTTTTTCAAATTATCTATATAATTAATAACAATTATTTTTTAAATTTATTCATTCTTCTTATTTTTTATTTCATTAATGGATGCTATAGATTATATAATTTTATTATTCAATTTAACATATATCAAACTTTTATAGACACACACACATTCATTTCATCGAATCAAATATTTATGTAATTAATGAGATAATATATAGAAACACATACACCTAATATTTATTGAGTTTATTCAAATTTTAATTGTCAATTTATAATTTCATTTTGTAACACAATATACTTAATATTGTTTTTTAATCATTAAAAATTATTTATTATTTGTAATATTTTTATAGTTAGTATTATTTATTAATTTTTTATATTTTTTATATTTCATTTTTTTGGAATTTAATCATTTTATAATATTTATTTATATATATTAATTTACCATGTTTTCCTATTTTAAATTTGTATTCATCTTAATTTCAATCCAAATTAATACTTTTATTAATAATTAGTATAATTAATAAAACTTATACATTTTTTCAATATTATTAAAGTCTACTCATTTTTAATTATTAATTTCACTTATTCTTAACATTCATGACTTTATGATTATATTTTCATTAATAATGATAAAATATATTTGTAAATAAATAATTATAAATAAATGTATTTATAAATTTATATTCACAATACTTATAATATTATACATTTATAATTATAAATAAATATATATATTTTTGAAAAGTATTTGTATAATTATAAATAAATAATATTATATTTAAATAATTAAAAAATTATAAAATAAATATTTAAATTATGAATATATTCCATAAATTTATATTTATATTTATATATATTTATTAAATATACATATGATTATAAAAATATATTATGAGATACATACGTTAATAATTATAAACATTATAATAATTATATTTAAATAATGAATGTATTTATGAGATTTATATTTATATTTATTTATCTAATATATATAATTATATAAATATATTTATAATTTTAAATAAATAATTATAAATATAATCATAAAATTATATATTTATAAATGTAAATAAAGAAAAATAATTTTTTAAAAAAGTATTTATATAATTAAAAATAAATAACTCCAAATATAAATAATTTTAAAATTATAATAAATATATTTAAATAGTGAATATATTTAATAAATTTATATCTATAAAAATATTTATTTATTAAATACGTATATAATTATATAAATATATTTATAATTATAAAAAAATATTTATAAAAATATTTATTAATATATTTTTTATAATTTTAATTATAAATCATTATTTAATATCAATCTTTATCAGTGCTAATGGTTGAGCACAGATAAAGAAAGATTTTATGGGCTATTTTTTGTGTAGATAAATATATATTATTATCAGCACTTAAAAACACTGCTAAAATCCATGTTTATCAGTGCTTAATACCTTTTCATTGATAAAACCCTTATTTATCATCACATTTTTTTTAGCATAGATAAAACCATCCCTGATCCATTTAGAAGAACTCCAATCGAACATATTTTCATTATACCTTTCAAGATCTCATGGAAGTCCAGTGATGTCGTTACACCCTCTCGACTTTCCCTAGGACGAATCAAATCTTGAATCTATGTTATGTTATATTTTTCTCATCCTATATTATTTATTTATTGTTAGGGTTTCATGGTGTGTGTTAGTGTAGTTTTTTATTTTCTCGGTCCTCTTATGGGTTCTTTTGTTTCATTCTACTTCATTTTGTCCCCAATCCATGTTCTTCTTTCTCATACCTCACTATTTCACAATATTGTCCAAACCCTAGTTGGGATTAGGTTCTAAATTTTCCATTCCCTTATCCATATGGATTTTAGGTTCTATTTGTCATTGTTATTGACTATTAGTTGTTTCTACATAATTTTGTTGTTGGTATTTAGTGTGGTGACATGTTTATAGATTCTATAATTAGGTTGTATTTTAATGTGATAGTTATGGATGCCCAAATTTTGTGGTATTTAATGATTTGGGTCGGTTTTGGGGGATATGAATTAGAAACATAATGAATGATTTGTGGCATAATTCATGGTGGGTTTTTGAGTTATAAATTGAAAATATTGTTATGGGTTGATTATTTGGGATCTTGTTTCAACGGGTTTTTATCATTAATTATTGTGGTTTTTATGATTTGGTTTCTTTTGTTATGAAATTATACTTCCATGGTTTTAGGGTCTTTTGATGGTCATTTTGAATTTCTAAATATCACTAGTAGTAATGGTATGTGGTCTCAACTCACCATGTGATTCTCAGGCTATGCCTATAACGTGTTTCCCTATGTCTTCAAAATATTTTTAGAAAACACATATTATAGTTTAAAAATATCAATGGATGGTTTCCAATTATATTTTTATATAAACTATTAAATTTATTCAATGGTACTACATGATTGTATGTACATATCAACACTCTCGTAATTATTTAGGGTGTACCATACTTTGAAAGTTCAACTTTAGTGATCCCCTACAAACCTATATCATAATATTTCTGACTTTTTCATATAATTTAAATCTAGTACCCCATATTATATTTTTCACATTACCCAATACGCTTAAAGTGTCACACTATTTCTCTTGACATATACTTGGGTAGAAATGGAACCCTTGGGTATGTTTCTAAGTCATTATATTTTATAGAAAACCTATATCTATGGTCCTCTAATCGATTTATCAACATGGATAATTTTCTTATAACTAGTGTGAACTTCATTTAACCTCAACCAAATACTATAATTAGAGTCACTTATTCCAACGTGATCTTGAATAAGCTGACATTCAGAAAAACAACCTTGAATTATGGTAAAGACTGTTTCAATGGGGATTTGGAAACTAAGTTTAATAAGAGATGAGAATTGATTTAATATTAGAAACCCAAAAAAAACATATACCCAAACAATACACTTGATAGCTATAATTGTTTTATGAGAGTTAAATCGTGGAAATTTTTATAAAAACTTTATTCTAGAAATGGTTTCTCTTAGGATATGATTTATATTTTTTTCTCATTAACATCACTAATTCTTCTTCAATAGGTTATATATGATTTTTGTCATTTACTTTTTACATTTCCATTTTAAAACATTCCCATATAAATGAAATATTTTTATATCTAGTTTCTATTATAAATTTTTTGTAGAATGTTGAGTTTCAAAGTTTAACATTAAACATAAACACGCCTAAAACATTATCAACAATAGTCTATTATGAACTTATAACATTGTTTTTAATTTATGATTTATCATTTCACCATATGGACTACCACTAGAAGGCCTATGTTTATCTATTAAAACTATTTTACTCCATATTTTTGTTTTAATTGGTAGATATTTTTATTCTCACAACCTTTTTATTTAATCTTTTGAGAGACTATTATGGTTTTCCTATTATGTCTTTTTTCCTCAAACCCTACATGGACTCCTTGGTGGACATACAACCACCCTTCTACTAACATTCATATACATAGGGATAATAGTTACTGTAAGATCACCTGATTGGGTCTTTTATGTTGGGTATATAAGAAAGATCAATTCTTATATCAGAGTATGAGTTATCAGAGGTTATCTGTGATTTTGATTGGAACTTAATTATTTCCACATAGTTTTCATTAGTATTAGGCTTCATTATTTTGAGTTATATTCTAGAATTCCTTTATACTACATGTTTCTTTTTTTAATTGTGTATTCATTTATGTAGAGAGTTATGGGTTGTTTTCATTCTTTTTGTTTCATCATATGTCCTTTTTTGGTTGATGTTTTATTCTTGGAAGGTTTGACCTATTGATGTGTCATTATTAATATTATGTAAAGAATAATTATGAAATATATTTATAGAAAATGGGTAAATCATTACTTAATGGAATGTTGATATCCACAACACTATCCACCAGTTGTTTGGGACATAGGAGTGCTCTTGGGGTAGTCGTGAACATGAATCAAGTGTTATACAAATATTCAGGCCATGGATAATATATAAATATTCATTTTTTAATTCTTTTAATATTATTAATTTCATGGATTCATATTCAAAACAATTTAATTCTAAGGATAACTTTATTAATGTTAAAAAACTGAGTAAAGATTAAAATATTGTTAAAATTAAAATGGTTGAATAAAATTTCTCACTTTTTTAAAGCTTCAATCAGACAGTAATTGAAACACCACCTGAACCACCACATACTAAGTGAATAAATAAACAGACATATCCTCCCCCACTTGTTGGACTCCCACCTTTTACAGTTACAGAAATTGTTCTATAATTACTTCCCTTTTTTTATAATAAGCTAAGGGATATTAAAATTTTTCCTTCAATCCAAAGGACTTTTCCTTTTCATGGTTTAATTAAAGGCTTGATTGGAATGTTGAAACTACAACATCTGTATCAACATGAGTGTGTGTAAGAAAATACAGCAAACTCATCTTATGGTCAAACAAGTCGAGGATCCCATTGTAGGGATCAAATTATTGCTACTAATGATTTTTTTCATCATTAGTCAACAATCTATGAAATTTTGTTTGGTGCTTCTTAAACTCCCAGATTAGGGAAATTTAGATAAATGGAGAAAATTATCATCCTCACCAGCTTAATTTACTGAAAATTTATTATTGTATTTTTCTCTTGAGACTCATCTCCCATATATTTTGAACATACACCTATGTTTCTTGATCTAGTTTGAGAAGTAGTAATCCCATACTAGGTACCGATGATCATTTTGGATGAATTCATAGGAAAACACCTACCACAAATTGGTTAATTCTTTTCTTAAATTCAATTCTCCATTTATATCAAATAATACTAACATAATTTGACACAAATAAATGTTGGGTCCCCCTTATTATAATTATCCACAACTTTCTCCTTTGATTATAAATATCTTATTTGTATTTATGTATTTATTTGTAAATGATGAATATTTTAGAAACCTAATAGGATGGATTAGAATAAAAAATGGATGCACACTAATCATATGAAAAAAGAGTACGAATATAGAGTTAAGGAGTTTATCAAGATTTAAATATAGCATGCATATGACCCTTCTCAAATCCTTTTTTTGTTTACATTGTTGTTATTGAAGGAAAATTAATCCATAATAGTTGGAATAAATTTGATATTTAATGGAATTTATTAAAGCTATAAATGTTGGAATAAACATGAAAAAAAACTAAACACACACACCAATTGGGATGATATTGTGGTTTACAGATAATTTAATATGAATACCAGTGTAAATGATGATGAAGATCACATGAAAGAAATGAAAATCATTATTGAAGATGACCTTCATGATTGTACAGAGTTATTTGAGAAGTTAAATAGGTATTATATGAGACCGTTTCATACCTATTTTACTAAAAAAATAACATTTTTAGCTATATTAAAGTTATATAATTTGAAATCAGGTAGTAGATGGAGCAACACCATCATTATAAATCTACTTGGCCTCATAAATTATATTATACTAGAAGAAAATGATCTTATTTCAAGAAAAATATGATTATAAATTAATACTATGTTTAATGGGTATGGTCTCTAAAAAAATACCTTATTTTACAAATTATTTCATATTATTTAAAAATGACCATGAATCACTCATATAATTCAATAATTGTGGCATGGATTGATACAAGAATGATGAACCAAGTTCTTCAAAAATATGTATGGTAGCTTCCTATAATTACATAGATTATAACACTACATATATATGTTAGGAAACTATAATAAAATGGAAATGACTTGAAGATACAATAATTAAATATTTGAAAACATGTCATCTGGAAGATTCTCCTTAGTGGAAAAAATGTATTATGAATATCCTGAATTTAGAAATGAACTATGAAAATTAAATCCTGTGTTATCTATATATAGAATAAATCCTTTTGGTGTATTGAGTTATACTTAAAGTACATGGATCATCATGTTTGTATATTATAACTTCCCACCATGGTTATGCATGAATCCCAAATACATTATGTTGTCTCTTCCTTTATCTAAAATAATGAAACCTGGTAATGATATTAATGTCTATTTGGTTCCATTGATCAAATATCTAAAATTGATGTGGGATATATGTGTTATAATATATGGTTCTCAAAGTAGTGAAGAATTAATATTGAGGTCCGTATTGTGTGGGATGATAAATGAATTTATTTCTTTTGTAAATTTATCAAGATATAACATTAAAGGAATGTTGGGGTGTCCCATTTGTGAAGAATGAAAAGACTCAGTTTGGTTGAAACATTCCTTGAAGACTGTGTTTTTAGGACATCTGAAATTTTTACCTGAATGACATAAATTCCAATCATATAAGACCACATTCATTGGAAATACCAAATAAGGTACAACACCATCTTAACTAATGAGTGATCAACTATTCAATAAATTAAAAGACATTGACACTATTTTTTGTAAACCATTTTCTTAAAACCTTACAAAATTAAGTTGGAAAAAGAGATCAATTTTCATTGATTGTCATTTTAGAATTGTTTGTACATTATAAATTATCATTATTTCATGCATATAGAAAAAAATATACTTGATAGTATTATTGGAAAATTACTAAATTTTTCTAAGAAAAAATACAGAATCAAGGCTAGGTTGCACATGATTGACATGGGGATAAGGGAAGAGTTGGCACCGATGAAGTGTAAATTGAATTTTTTTCCTCCAACACCTTATACTCTATCCAGACATGAAAATTTTCAATTTTCATCTTACTTAATGGTGTAAAATTTCCATTGGAGGATTCATAAAATATCAAGAATGTCATGCCAATGACTAATTTTAAGTTAAAAGAACAAAAATGACATGATTTTCATGTTTTGATGCATGTTTTGATGCTCATTTCTTTATGCTTCATTCGACCTAAAAATGTATGACATGCATAAACCATACATTGATTCTTTTTTAAAGACATATGCATTAAAGTTATAGACTAATGATGATTCTAAACATAAATATGGATGTTTAATTATGATAATATGAATTAAAGATGTTCTCACCACCATTATTCTTTGATATAATGGTCCACATGTGGGTTAACTTAGTTAGAGATATTAAAATATGTGAATCTATCCATTAGACATGGATTTACCACAGTGAATGAAGTATAAAGACTTTGAAAGGGTATGTCAAGAATCAATGTTAGATAGAAGGTTGTATTGTGGAATGAGATACTGTTGAATAAGCTATTGAATTATATACCAATTACCTATTAAATTTTTATATAATTAGTCTCCAAAAGTCTAGACATAACATATGCCTTTTGGATGAAGGAATTTCTAAAAGATATGTTTTTACAATTACCATCACAGATTAGGAGAAATATTAACTTTACCTTTCTCATAATAATGAAGTTTTGATCTATACATCGAATCCCACAAACAAATTCTTAGAGATTTGAATCCATGAAGGGATGGAGGATGGATATCAAATACACATAATCAATAGTTTTTATGATGGTTCTAATATCATATTTATAAGGAGTTATCAAAAAATAAATATTAAATTTTTGAATGACTTCGATAGATAACAATGAGATCACATTAAAATGTTATATATTACATTGGATGATTCATAAAATATCAAGAATGCAGTACGATGCAACATATTAGAGTTAAACTTATAGAGTAAGTGATTCACATATCTAGTTCGAAGGATTGAAATCTAATTTATGTGAATATATCATAGTTTGATGCTATCAAATAGATATACAAGTTGGACTATACAATATTTAAAGTACTAATTTCCATTGAAAATGGGTTGAAAATAGGAGTGCAGTGAATGTTAATGAAATGGGATCTATGAAGGTGAATTTTAGTTTTCAAAGGGAAAATGGTGAGTTGTTCATAATGAAATTACAAGTAGTGCAAGTATTTTATGTCTTAGATGCAACAAAAAAGCATTGGTTGATTGTCCTTTAGGAGACTAAAAGAGCTATAATGTTAGATAAAAATAAAATCTATTATGAACCTTTTATTAAGAGATCACATTCAGTTAATGGTGATCATAATGTATATAATTATCTAAATTATACATGGGGCTATAAAAAGGGGACTTGGATTCTCGATAGAAGATCCAAATCCCTTTCCCTTTAAGAAAATTAAATAGAGTTCAATGAGATGATTTTTTTTAATATACTATGCTTTTACTAATAATATAATGTGTTATAGACTTTATTAGCACAATATGAATGAAATGTTTAAATACTCATGAAAATAATTTCTTCTATACATGATGAAGTTACTAATCCTAAGAAATAATAGATGATTTATGCTGAAACTGCAGCATTTTAATGGGACCAATAACATGTTGACGGAAAGAACAAGAAAAATGAAACATCATATTGTTGACTAAAATTATCAAGGCAATAAGTATGGTTATCAAATTTATGGCTGGAAGGAATCAATGCAGCCAATACGTTAACCCCAAAAAGTCATCGTTCATTAGTTATATTGGGGTCACAACGAGGATGAATGTTCTAACTGATATATTGTTATGCCTCTATGCCTAGATTATAATGAAGGAAACCCTTTGCGAATATATTAAAGTAATGTTACAAATTTTTTTTTCTATTTTACCAAAAAAATTATATAATTAAAAAATTATTTAATTTTCATTAGTCCTTGTAGAATTCATTTATTTTAGTGGATTATCATAAAAAATATTAATTAATGACCACTGGAAAATCCCATAGAGGATTCTAGACACTTATTACCATGTTTTAGCTTAGGGATCCTAAGGGAATGTAAATCACTACACACTAGTTACTTATGCACACATTATAAATAAATAAATATGGAATGGTTTCTTCATTCGTCATGATGAGAAATCATTTCAGGTGCATTGTAGCTAATAATATATTATTTGAAATTATTTATTTTTTTCTAATTGGATTCAAAATTGTTTAATTATGAAACAAAAAAGGTGTGATAAAAATAAAGAGCATGCATAAAAAGCAATTTACCCTTATCACAAAGAAAGGATGGGGTACACATCACTAGAGAATAAATTGGTTTGTATTTTAAATCAATAATAAAAGTTTTATGTGACATGAAACAACATATTTTTCTTTTTAATATGTATATTGATGAATCAAAATCTAAAGCCACTTCAATTCCACATCATGTGCTATGAAAGGAGACACACATATATAATGAGGGTAAACTAGTTGATGAAAACAAATAAAAGTATATGAAACTTGGGTAAGTTTGACATAATAGTAATTATTTATGATTTTTAATAGTATTACATAAAAATATCTAGTTATGTTCATATTTTTCAATATAGTTTATACAAAAGAATTTTAAGTGACCATATTAAAAGAAAAAATATACTTTCAGTGGACTTAATGTGGATAGAACAATATAGTTGCCTTAGAGGTATAAGTTTTGGAGTGTCTCCTTGAACATATTTTGAGAAGAAAAAACCACAAGAATATACATATAAAATGAAAAAATGGAATTTAGGAACAAATACATTCTTTGTAAGTTATTATTGTACGATTTGTATTGGAAGACCAATTTATGTGAAATGATCAAATCAAACTGGTGGTGGAATAGAGATAAACATATGAACAACCAAATGACCACTCAAGCTTTAAGGCTAGTCATTCCCCTCAACCATATACCTTACCCAAGGTGATCAGTTTTTTCATTACTCTTTATCATTAATGTTAATAAAACAAATTTTTATAACTTTATATTACTAAAATAATTCAAGGTAATGTTTTATGTTATTTCTATTTGTCTACACCCACACTCCACCGTGTTATGAGGTGTAGAGTGTATAATATCCTAGGAGACATGATAAAAAACAAATACCTCCAAAGATATCACATGAGAGAGAGTACTGAGGTATCTCAAGAGATTAAAACTGAGTTAAATGTTCCATTTGAGGATCCATATATTACAATAGTCAATAATTCTATTGAAACATTTGTAGCATGGACTTATAATATTATTAAAATAAGTTCGGTTTGACTAAAAAAACTTTCAAATAAAAAAACTATATTAATTTATGAAAAAAAATTTCAAGTAATATACCATATTATAGATGGTTAAAGTGTTGGAGAAAAATGTTTTGATCAGGACAATCAAATAAATTGACCAAGAACACAAAATTACCTTATGAGAGTACCTTCTCCCTACTAGTTCCATTGAAACATTTATTAACTTTACAACATCTTGAAGGAACCACATTTAAATATGAAGATATATCATACATTCCTTATGAAGAAGAATTATTCGAATATGTTACTACAACCATAGTTGGTTTCAAGAGTATAACTGAAATTATCATGTTTGAATTGCTAGGAGTCTTAGTTGTGAATACATAGAAAGGTATATTTTCATAATACATCTTTCCAAAAAATGAAATAATATGTTCATTAAAATTAATACCAATTCATATTTTATACAAAAATTTATATTACTACTACATAAAACGAAATTAATTCGAATCATGATTTGGATTTATTAATTCCTGTATCATTTCTATACAGAAGTCTAAATTAGAGTCAAAATAATTTGATAAAAAATGATATATTAATGAGGCTTTTGAGAAGAAAATAACATAGGTGAAACTCTTTTTGGTGACAATAATGTAGGGTTAAAACTCTAAAATATATTCATATAATTTTTTTTATTTTTTTCAATACTTATTTGTTTTTATTTTTTATTAATCACTCTATTCTAATGAAAATCAACCAAGAGACACCAAATATTTAATTTTTTTGGATCCAATTCCTTGTTATACATCAAACTGACCACACATGATGTGTATTATGAATTTGAAATGCTCTCCAATCAACATTTTATAGATATAATTCAAATTATAAATTTCATTCTATGTTTGAAAAGATTTTTTATAATTGGGTTGTCAATAAATATAGACTAAATCATGGTATGAAGTCGGTGACTAAATATAAGAATCATATGAATTATATTAAATGGAAATTTATTAAGGTATATATAGAATTATTTAACTATCAAAACATATTTCAAAAAAATTTAATTATTTTTGTCAGTGTTTCTATAGTGTGTGAGGGAAGATAACAACAGTGACTGTGGATATTATGTTTCCAAAATTATGAAATATATCTTAAACCACAGAAAGGCCAGAATCCATGAAAATATAATTTTTTAAGGTAATTATAATGTCATTAAAAATATTTATTATTCATTTTTTCTATATTTTCTCATTACTTCCAAGATTAAAAATAACTTTTATACTCAAAAGGAGAGGTAAATTTGTTTATAAATGAGTGGATAAATTACATGGTGTCAATTTTTTTCCAATATCTAATTTTGGTTATTATATACTATGTCTGTGATCTATTAGGAGCTATGACCATAGAAATATATTTGGGGTGTGAAGAGTTAGTATCAAAATGATTATATATTATTTTTGATCTGTTTATCGAGGATAAGTTTAACAGAGGAAAAAAATTTCTTCATATATAAATGGGAAGAATATATAGTGTTATAATGTATATAGACATCATTAAGAGGTGACTTCTTACTAATTATTTGGCTACATTTCTCATTATATTATCGATTTTTTTAGTCAATTTACTTATCATTTTTAAGTGATAATTATTTTTTAAAATTTAAACATTAGTTCAAAACACATGACACATGATGAGATTGATAAAATGAGGTCATATTATTTTAAAACATTAGGAAAATCATCCATAGTCAATTGTGAAATGTAGGAATTTAACACACATTAATCCAACACTGGATGTGGCCATTATGACTTCAAGTATGTGATTTCAATAAAAAAAGGTTCATTTTTGTTTAAAAAAATAAAATAGTGAAATTCACAAAAATGGACTTAGATTGTATTAAAAAATTAATAAAACAATATATAATTCATTTTTAACATATAGGAATCAAATTTACATCAATGTAAAACTCGATGTGGTTGGTATAACTCAAATTATGTGTTTTCAATATGAAAGTGTCATTTTTGTTTTAAAAATATACATCAAATAGTAAAAATTGGGAAAACAATCTCAGATTGTACACATATATCATGATGATGCGACAAACTATTACTTATTTAGTTGATTTTTTTGTCATTTTATCTACTTTTTTATATAATTTACTTGTTATTTTTTTTTCTGATACTTATTTTGTTAATTTTCCTAGAGATAAAAAAGAAATGAATCCTTCAACAAGGATGATTTAATCACAACAAGGATAACACACTCATGATGATTAAATTTTCTTTTTATTCTCTAGTGAATTAGGTATTCTTGGGTATCAAACAACAATATTGTTAGATAGCCCCAAATGTTGAATTCATTTTTGGAAAAAGACATTGTGGAATCAACTATACCATAATCCAAAACACAGTGTAACCAGTATGACTAAAATGGTGTGGTTTCTGTTTAAAATTGAAAATTCCTTAAATGTACTATTTCATATTTATATTTAATTTATTTATTTATAGTATCACTATAATAATAATTTTTTTAATATATGTGGATTCTTTTTGTTGATTTGGGGTGGTTTTTTTGAAGATTATCATGCTCCTAAGATGTTGGACTTTAAGGATGAAATTGAGATTATGATAATAAAATAATAGGTCCTGAATTTATATAGACACAATTAAAATCTGAATTCTTAGTACTATTTAGTTTATATTATCACCATTTTATCTATTATTATTAACATAGTTTTTCTCATTTTTAACTAATAATTATTTATTTTTTAATATATCTTTTAATAATTTAAAATTTTCTTTCAACTATATATAGTAAGCCATAACAGAGAGAAAATGTTCCTTTTAGATGGCTTTGGGAACCCCAAGACTCATAAAATGTGATGTGATTTTAGAATAAAGGGGCTTACTCTTGTATCTAAATGGAACATGTTCTCTATTTTATAGATTGTTATAGAAATTTGAAATCAAAACACACATGACTTACTCAATAATCCACAAATCAGTCTAATACACAGTGTTCTTTGTAAGTCTCAAACTATATATTTTTAGTTTAAAATTTACATTTTAGTTCAAAAAACACACATTACACACTCAAAACTAAGAAAAAACATTTAGAATGTTTTGATAATTTAGGAAAATGATCAATAAGTAATTTTTTATGTGTAGGAATCAGTTTCACCTCAATAATATGCATGGTTTTATTGGAATGACTCAAACTGTCTTAATTTAAAATTGACATTAATTTTATTAAAAATTGAAAGTGACATACTCAAAATAGGGAAATTTCATTCGTATTGTTTTGATACATTATAAAAATGATACATAATTCATTTTTATTTTTATTAATTAGCTGCATCTCAATATGATACATGGTGTGATTGGTATGACTCAAAGTGTTAGTTTTCTGTTTAAAATTTTCATTTTAGTTCCAAAAATGTTTCACTCACTAAGAACTAAGAAAAAATTCTCATACTATCCTGATAATTTAGGAAAACAATTCATAAGTCAATTTTGTCATTTAGAAATTAGTCTTATATTAAACTGACACATGATGTGACTAATATGACTCAAAGTGATTGTTCCTAGTTTAAAATGATATGTTTGTTAGAAATACAAGTAAAAAACTGAAATCTAAGAAAAAAAATCAAACTATTTTGATAATTTTGGAAAAATTCCGATAAGATATTTTTGATGTGTAGGAAACAACCTCACCTCAATCTGATGCACAGTGTAACCAGTATGACTCTGAGTGTGTATTTTTATTTAAAATTGACATTAATTTTAGTAAAAAATATAAGTTACATACTCAAAACCAAGAAAAAATATTCGGGTTATTTTGATACATTATAAAAAGGATCCTTAATTCATTATTTAATGTATTGGAATCGTCTGAACCTCAATATGATACAAGATGTTCTTGGTATGACTCAAAGTGTTCGATTTCAGTTTGAAATTGACATTTTAGTTCAGAACATGTGTCACTCACTAAAAACCAATAAAAAACATTTATATTGTCTTGCAATTTTAGGAAACTATTCATAAGTAATTTTTAACATGTAGGATTCAATCTTAGGTAAATGTAACATATCATGTGACTTGTATGACTCAAAGTACACGTTTTTAGTTTAAAATTATATTTTAGTAAAATAAGGGAAGTGACATACTCAAAATCAAGAAAATTTGTTAATATTTTTTGATACATTAGGAAAAATGATATATAAGTCATTTGTGACATGAGGAATTAGCTACAACTTAATCTGATGCATGGTGTGACTAGTATGACTCTATGTGAGTCTTTTTATTTAAAATTGACGTTAATTTCAGCCAAAAAGAGGAGTGCCATGCTCAAAACTGAGAAAATGAATTTTCATTGTTTGAATAATTTTGAAAAATTATCCATAAATCATTTTTATAATAAATGATTATCATTACCTCTATCTAATACACGGTGTGCCTGGTATGACTCAAAGTGTCTGTTAACAGTTAAAAATTAAAATTTTATTTAAAAATGCTTGTCACTCACTGTAAATTCAGAAAACTTGGTTTGATTTTGTTGATAATTTTGGAAAAATATTTTTAATTCATTTTTAACAAGTAAAAATTATTCTCACGTCAAACTGACATATAATGTGACCGGTATGACTCAAAGTGCATGTATCCAGTTTAAAATTAAATTTTAGTAAAAATTAAAAGTGACATACTCAAAACATGTCAAATTCATTATTATATTTTTAGAATTTATAAAAACAATCCATATGTCATTTTTTATGTGTAGGAATCATCGACACATTAATATGATGCACGGTGTGAATGGTATAACTCAATGTGTTTCTTATTATTTAAAACTGTCATTAATTTTAGTAAAAAAGACAAGTGACATACTCAAATCAAAGAAGACACATTATGATTTTTTTGATACTTCAGTAAAATAATCTAAAATTCATTTTTGATTTGTTGGAGTCATTATCGCATGAAAATGATACATGGTGTTCATGGTATGATTCAAAGTGTCTGTTATCAGTTAGAAATTTTCATTTTAGTCTAAAACAAGTGTCTTTAATTGAAAAATGAGAAAAAAAATCATGGATTGTATTTATAATTTAGGAAAAATATTCATAAGTTATGTTTTATGTTTAGGAATTAATTTCACATAAAACCAATACTCAATGTGACTAGTATGACTCAAATTTTGTGTTTCTAATTTAAAATTAAATTGTAGTAAAAAAAAACACAAGTGACATACTCAAAACTAATAAAAATTTTGTATTATTTTAATAATTTAGGAAAATGATACATTAATCATTTCTAAGAGGTAAGAATCAACTAAACCACAATCTGACATACGGTGTAACCATTGTGACTCTAAGAGTGTCTTTTATTTAAATTTGACATTAATTTTAGTAAAAAAGACAAGTGACATACTCAAAACTAAGAAGACATATTTGGATTGTTGTGATAATTTGGGAAAAACCGATAAGTCATTTGGGGCATTTAGGAATCATCCTCACCTCAATATGATTCATGGTGTGACTGATTTGACTTCAAATGTGTTTTATATTTAAAATTTACATTACTGTTAGTAAAAAAGAGAAAATAAATACTCAAAACAAAGAAAATATAGTCATATTTTTTTTTACTTTATGATAACAATCCATAAGTAGTTTTTTTATCGGAATCTATGTCACCTCAATCCGATACACAACATGTTCGGTATGACTCAATGTTTTTGTTATCATTTTAAAAATGACAATTTTGTTCAAAAAGTTTGTCACTCAATGAAAATAAGGAAAACATACTTGTATTTTCTTGATAATTTAGGGAAATTATTCATAAGTTATTTGTGAAGTGTATGAATTAGTCTCACATCAAACTGACACACGATGTAACTGGTGTGACTAAAAGTGCATGTTTTCTATTTGAAATTATTTTTTAGTAAAAAAGACAAGTGGCATACTCAAAACCACGAAAACACATTCAGATTATTTTTATACTTTAGAAAAAGGATCCACAAGTCATTTTTATGTGTAGGAATGAATCATACCTCAATTAAACGCACAATATGACAAGTATGACATGAAGTATATATTTTTATTTAAAACTGACATTAATTTTAGTGAAGAGTGAAGTTTAATAGTAAAAACCAATAAAACCCACTAATATTGTTATTATAATTTAGTAAAACAATTAAAAATTCATTTTTTACGTGAAGTAATCAAATTCACTTCAATTCAACACACGGTGTGCCTGTTATAACTCAAGGATTGCTTTATCATTTTAAAATTGAAATTTGAGTTCAAAAAACATGCCATTCACTTAAGACCAATAAAAAATTCTTGTATTTCCATTTTAGTTTAGAAAAATTATTCATAAGTAATTTTTGGTGTTTAGGATTCAGTCTCTTGTCAAACTGATACACATGTGATAGTTATGACTCAAAGTGCATGTTTCCATTTTAAAAATATATTTTAGTAAAAAAAACATAAATGGCATACTCAAAACTACATAAAAAATTTAGATTATTTTGATACTTTAGGAAAATTATCCATATGTCATTTGTGATGTGTAAGAATTAGATGCACCATAATATGGAACATAGTGTGAACAGTATGACTCATAGTGTGTCTTTTTATTTAAAATTGACATTAATTTTAGTAAAAAAGATAAGTGACATACTAAAAACCAATAAGACACATTTATAAAGTTTTTATACCTTATAAGAACTATCCATGAGTTATTTTTGAAGTGTTGGAATTAGAAACACCTCAATCTGATGTACAATGTGCCTAGTATGACTCAAAGCTTCTATTATCAGCTTAAAATTGACATTTTAGATCAAAACATCAATTACTCATATTGTGTAGATAATTAAATAAATTTTTCCATATTACATTTGTAATACATATGATTCAGTCTGGCATAAAATAGATACACGATGGTACTAGTATGACCCAAATTTTATGTTTCTCGTTTAAAATGACATTTTAGTAAAAAACACAAGTGAAATTCTCAAAATTGAGAAAATTCATTCAGATTGATTCAATACATTACAATAATAATAATCCATAAGTAATTTTTGATGTGTAGGAATCCTCAAAATCTCAATCTGATCCACAGTATGACCAGTATGAATCTTGGTGCTTATTTTTATTAAAAATATACATTAATTTCACTAAAAAAGACAAGTGACATACTCAAAACTGGGAAAATGAAGTCTAATTGTTTTTACACTTCATAAAACTAATTCAAAAGTCATTTTTTATGTTTTTTAATTAGCTACAACTCAATATAATATATGATTTTCCCAGTATGTCTCAATGTGTCCTTTTTCAGTTTAAAATTGAAATTTTATTTCAAAATGTGCATCAGTCATTGAAATTTGAGAGAACATGGTCATATTATCTTAATAATTTAGGAAAATGATTCCTAAGTCATTTGTGGCATGTACGAATTAGTCTCATATTAAAATGATACACATTGTGTTCTTTTTATTACTCAAGGTATATCTTTTTAGCATAAAACTGACACTTTTGGTTTAATATATTTATTTATATCATTACTAATATAAAAATTGTTTTCTAATACTAGTGAATTTTTTTTTTTGAAGATGGGGTGGTTTGTTTAAAAATTGCATGGCTACGGGTCAAGGGCCAATAAAAAAAGGAAAATTTGTGTTTTTTAATGTATGTGATTAATTTTACTAACCCATGTAATTTTACAAACTAATGTTTGAAATGTCTTTAATATAGTGTAAATTTCATGTATTTGTGTTTTAAATTTTATTTCAATTAAATTTTATATTTTCAAAAAAATTTATAGTAGCATGTTGTAATTTTCACACCACACTACAATAATATTCCCTTTTATCATCACTTTTTCTAGCACTGATAAAAGGAACCTTTATCAATGTTAGTAATAATGATGATAAATGACCCTTTATTAGTTCATTGAGTGGCATTGATAAAGGGAGAACTTTATCAGTGATTAAAAAGTGCTAATAAAGGGGGTGATTTATCATTGCTTAAATAATCACTGATAAATGTAAATTTTATCAACAATCTTCATAGCACTAATAAAGTATTCAATTATTAGTTCTTTTCTATTGTTGATAAAAGCTCAGGGCTTTTAATCTGACTCTGGTAGTCAATGTGTTTTTTCACTGATAGTTGACAATTTATCACTATTAATGTGTATATTTGTAGTAGTGTTATAAGCTCAATATTGTGTGACACATACACCAGAAAACATAATTTTCTTCTTTTAAAATTTTAGGGTGTTACATCCTCCAACCCCTTAAAAATAAATTTCATCCCCACAATTTGAACTTTATCTCACTAATCCATGGATATAAATTTGAAAATTATTTTTTTGAAAACCCACATCATAAAAATGGTTTATTAAACATCCTATTAATAAAGGAGAAAGTTAATTACATAAGACATACTGAATAACACATAACTAGTTTTGAAAATTAGAGAAGATAGGTGAGAAGTGAAGATTTGGTCATGGAATATATGCTTAAATAATCATCGAGAGTGATTGAGGTATTTGATCACAAGATGGCGAGTAATCAATGGAAACATAAGGGCCTCAAAACCATAAACATGTGATTGTCTAAAATACTATCTGATTCATTGGATATGAATTTCATGACCCGAACCATTGGGGCCGACTTGGACGGTAGAGCCACAACTACCCCATGTCCGCCTCTATAGGTATGGGGTTGAAGACTAGCACTGAAAGGCATAAGTAATATGGGAGACCTTTTCCTAACATACCTAGATAAACACACATGACCATCTCAATGTAGAAGTGTAGAGGAATAATAATAAAAGATGCAACATTTATAGAATAAACCACGCATGTAAAACCTCTAGGGAGTACAGGAGCACACAAGTGTAATATTTAAAGTAAAAAAAGGAAAAAAATAAATATCCACACCAAAATATATCCTAACCTGAAAAAAACTAGAAAAGTAATATTCTAAGAGATCATATCTATGGATATCCATTCCTCAACCACCATATTTTGTCTGATGCACCAAGGTATCCCTATGATTCTCTATAATCACTTCCTTCATGTCATTCATCTAAATAAGATACAACACCTAACAAAAATCCAATGTAGGGGTGAGTATATACATACCAAGTAGGAAACCACGAAATATTAAGGGGGTAGTAAGAGACATACTATAAATAGTTAAATAAACCCAAAAAAGAGAGTATGAATATCCAACAACATGGATATATATATACACAAGAAAATAATCCCAAATGAGAGAGAAAAGGGATATCCATATCATAGCCCATCCCAAGGAGGAGTGAAAACTATTCCAAGAAGTTTATCAATGTTTCCCAGTATCTCATATGTCTTTATGATAGACCATAAAAGTCAATACACACCTCTCAACTATTCCACATAGCTGAGGGTCCACAATATTTAAGAGGAGTACCCATGAGAAAGTACAACAGGACGGTGTCACTCAATAGATAGAGGAATCATTCCCTAACTCCGTAGGAGTGTTCCACTCTGACAGTCGATAGAGGACCCATACTCTGACCATTAAGAGGGTTCCACTCTTGAGGTTGAGGAACCATACGTTGATATTGAGGGATGGTGCCACTCATATTGCAGGTAAAGGACCTATGACCTTCCCAATAGGAGGGTTCCACTCTAATGTCTGATGACTAATGACCTATCTCTATAGGAGGGTGCTACACTGATTGAATATATATGAACTATTCCCTACACAGTAGGTGGATGCCGCTCTAATGGTTGATAGTGGAACCGCATCAAGAGGGTGAAAATCTAATGGTGTATATTGGACCCATTCCATGCCTATTAGGAGGGTTCCACTCTAATGGCCGATAGAGGACCCATGCCCTACCTAGATGGAGGGTACCACTCCAATCTATCTAATGATCCGAGCTGATCAATGCTATCGTTGAGCATCACCTAAAGAAGCATCACATAAAGTACATATCAAATCATATCTCAAAATCTACTATGAAGTACACCATCTAATTCTATGTAAAGAAACACTCTTGATAGGCTACTAATGGGAAAAAATCTGAGTCCAAACAAAGGATATATAAGATGAAGAATATTCCTCCAAAAATATTTGGGGTATATAACATGTAAGGGGACCCACACGACATGTGGTACCACCCTACATCCCAACCATGTCTTTATTAATACATGTTTCATGGGCTATGTAGTTATACAAGACATGCCTAGCCACCCTGGGTCCTTCCCGTCCTCCTGGCTATGCTGAGTAATCTTTCTTGTGCCTGTGTACTTCGGTACACAACATGTCGACCCTCTTGGGGTCCTATGCCTATGCTTCTACCATATGGATAGTCTACTTAGGGAGGTTCACACAACATGTGTCCTTGAAACACAGTGTGTGAACTGTAACCTATCATAAACCCTAGTGTCATATCCATTGGGGTACTACACAATGTTCGTTCATCCCAGTACACGTCATGTAGTCAGTATTCTCATAGAATTCAAAATCAATTACAGACATTTCTGTTCCATTAATTCCAATGATAATATCACCTCTAGACCACCCAAAATCATAGTGAAACTCTATTAATCATTTTTGGCTATCTAGTAGCCATAAATTAAACTTCCATTAATCTGTCAAATGCTCACAGATTCCTCCTACTACTCCCATGTTGCTTCATCTCCACTTCAGATATTAGATCCATGAATCAATCATCCTCTACCCATGAATTATCCCAAATTCATCCTTTATTTTTTTAATCCATTCATCATACATGAATCCAATGTGAATTTAGGGGTTCTATTGAGCTCTATCCCACCTAGTAATGTCGAACCGTGGGCCCATAGGCCAATGATTAAGAACACAAATAATGATTGGGCAAAACGAATAAGATAAAAGGTTTAAAAATCATTTCCCAAGGGTTCTTGGAAAATAAATAAAAATTTCAAAATATTGGGTGAGAAACATGCAACAATAAATATATAACCAACTTAAAATTGGTATGTGGGAGCATGCAAAGGTTCATAACACACACATATAACATACAAGGAGATAAACATGATCAATATTTAAATAAAATTTGGTTTAATCTCCAAATGATGAGTCCTAACTCTATTCGGACCATTCATCAATAAAGAATGTGCTTTCTAATTAAGGAGTTAAGTCATTGCATTCACTATGACTTGATTCATGTGGATCAGGATTCTCACTATCATTTGATCTCAATTCACCAATGGAGGGTGGAAGAAATATACCCTCAATAGTCCTAGGGATATGTGTCTATCCCAAGAGATCTACCATAATGGTGCATTTATATATTAGGCTTGGTTTAGGTCATTTAATAAAATAATTAAAATTATTTATTTATTATAATTAAATGCACACGTCAATGGAAACTTTATCCAAATGTCCCAAACTGACCCATTTTAGGTCACACCTAGGGTAAAATTCACATTACATATTCAACCGTGGTCTCATATTTTTGATATATGAATCTGTTTAGGAGATATCCCATTTTCTTTAAGAAATTGTTCATGAATGATATAAAATATATAAAATATATGAAATATTTTTATAAAATTAATTTTGGCCACATCAGGCCTCAAAGACGCACTCTGTATCTACTCCAAACTCCAAAAATATTTCTTTATAAATTTGACAGCCATATAAAGAAAAAATAGGGTCTCTAAAATATTATCTCCTTTGATATTTTTATCACCTAAAAGGAAAACAAAAAAAAATATCATGGGATACTGAGCTTGAATCTAGATATCCCACTCCCTAGAGCTTCTTTCATGCTCTCATGCGGCCACAACACATGAACCAAGGGGATGGTCTGCCCAAGTAGGCTCATCTCCAACTGATCATTGATCTACATCGGGTGCTCCACAATGGTGGCTCCATTCGTGATGTCTATCTCACCCCAATCATTAATTCATGTGGGGTCATGCATGTATATCCTTAGCTAAGACACGTCGGAGAATACATGCACCTTCTCCAACATTGGGGGTAGGGAGAGATAGAGAGAAACCTTGATAACCATATATAAGATACTGGATGACCCGAGGGAACTTGGGGAGAACTTCACCCCAAAAAAAATCTCTATAATCCTCATTGTGGGGAGAATATCAGGAAAATATGGTACCGCTTCTCAAAATCCAAGGGCCTAAAATTTTGATCTTCATATGATTTATTCCTACTTTGGTATGTTCTCATGTACACATGGATGACCTAGACCTTCTCTATTGTAGCTGACACCATCTATGGCCCAAAATGTGATGCCTCACCAATCTCAGACAAATATAAAGTTGACTTCAAGGGTCTCCCATTAAATGAATCAAAAATTTCCATACCGATAATAGAGTGGTAACAATTATTTTACACAAACTCCACTAAAGGCAACTGATCCTCCCAGTTCTGTCCTATGTCTCATACGAAATCCATCAGAATATCCTCTAGCACGTGGATAGTGCACTTGGTCTTCCCATCTTTTGGGGGTGGAAGGTTATACTCATCCTTATCCATGTCCAGAATTCCTCCTGATGCCCTATCCAAAACTAGGATGTGAACCGAACATCATATTCAAATACAATCATCAAGGTAACCCCATGAAGGTGACAGGTCTCTCATATGTACAACTTATCCAATCTCTCCACCAAAATCTACACCATGATAGGAAGTAAGTATTCTGATTCCATGAGATGATCAACTATCACACATATGGTGTTATTTCCTATTGATTCCCATGAAATCCATATCCTGATGTCCATATATATTTCATCCCACTTCCACTCTAGGATCTAAAGGGATGCAAAAAACTCTTCATAGACTGTTGCTCAACCTTCACAACCTGACAGGTGATCCATCGATTAGTGAACTCATCCATGCTCCATCTCAAGTGAGTCTAACAAAAATACCACTAAAGGACTCTATACATATTCCCCACACTAATATATATATCCAAATGATATGTGTGAGACTCTCACATCACCTCCTCCCACATCGTTAATGGGACCACCTTCAGTCCCTGGAAAATGATTACACAATTCCCTCCTTTAGAAAATTCATATGATGAATATACTAAGGATATATCACCACGTAAGACCTCATATTAGATGTATTCCAACTGAGAACATTTCACATTCTTGAGGAGTGGAGGAGTCAACACCATTGACTACAAAAATGTATCACCATCCTCCTTTACCAAGGATAGTTAAAAGGATGTTAACTACTACAATTTCTCCTACACCAAATGATCTTAGGGATTTCTGCTAACCGAATCTTCCAACACATTTCCCTTCCCATAACTATAAACTATCTCAATGTTATAATCCTAAAGTAACTCCAACCAGTGAATTCCTCAGGTTCAGTTCTATCTATGTGAAAACATACCTAAGAATATGATGATCAGGGTAAACAACAAACTAATATCCCAAAATATAGCGCCTCTACATCCTCAAAGATAAGACTACCACTTCTAGATATAGGTTTTGTGTCACATAAATCTTCACATGGGGTCTCAACTGCCACCACTAATATGAAAAGAACTTCTTGTATCTACATCAACACCCAGGTGAGCCTAGATCATGAGGAAACACAATACATTATGTACTCCATGCCCTCCTCTGGTAGTCTCAAAATAGGATAACTCATCATAATCATCATAAAATCCTCAAATACATTTTGGAACTACTCATTCTAGGTAAACAATGGTCCTTTCATCATTAGAGAGGTTAAAGGGGATGCAACCCTTAAGAATCATACCAAAAACCTCAGGTAGTACCCTTCCAAGCCAAGGAAAATCTACCCTTATAAAAGGATATTGTGTGAATCCCATGAAATCACTTCATCAATCTTAATTAGGTTAATAGATAATTCATTATCAGAAATTACATTCCTCAGTATGTGAACCTCATGGATCTAGAACTGGAACTTTGAGATCATACCATAATGTTAGTGATCTCAAAGAAAATATAGGACCATCTTAAAATGATATTCATGCCCACATCTGAAACAAAGTATATTATTAAATCACCAATGAAGACAAAAAAATTGTCTATGTATGGAAGAAATATTGATTTAATTAAATCCATAAACATACTAGATTTATTCATCACACCAAAAAGCATCACCAGGAACTCATGGTTTCTGTAGCAACAACAAAATTCCAGATTAAAATTATAAACCTTATGACTTCTCAAATATTGGTAATAGGACCTCAGATCAATCATCAGAACCATATTTATCCTTGAAATAGATCAAATAGGTCATCAATCATCTTCAATGGGTACTTGTTCTTTATTGTGGCACGGTTCATGTGATGATAGTCGACATGAATCCATAAGATCATGTCCAACTTTTTCATTAAAAACACTAGAGATTCGAAAAAGGACACACTAGTTCTAATAAAACCCTTCTCTCAAAGGTCATCTAATTACAATTGTAGCTTTAGAATCTTGGTAGGGTCTACCCTCTATGAAGAAAAAGATATTGGAGTGGTCCTAGGATGCAAGTCAATAAAAAACTCCATCTACCTTCTCATAAGTACTCTTAGAACATACTCAAGGAATATTTCTAAAAATCCTCCACGTCTGAAGGATTATCGATTCCTGAAGATCTTTATGCACCATGGGATACACTCTACAGTTGATGGGTAATGATATATACCCGAATTATTGAAAAACCCACTCACCCTTCCATGATATCTCTCTCACCCAGAAAAGAGAATCTCTTCCCCTTAGTATGAAAGAATCTGACTTGTCAATGGTGATAATAAATCTGGATCCTACCATGGACAACCAATCCATACCCAAGATGAAATCATATGTTTTCATCATGAATACATAAGGGTCCCATGAGAAACTATCTCCACCATGCGATAGTTCATATTGCCAGAAGATAAAATATATAGTAGATTCATTCCCCATATGAACCTCTAGACAAAGATTCTAGGCTAACACCTCAATGAGGATCTCTATATCTCACAATAGGAGTAAATAGATGAATTAATGACTCAAACATGTTTTTAATAATACTAATGTAAGATTATAATAACACATATCATACCTATAATCTTCTCATGTTCTACTAGGCCAAACACATCCATAGCCTACAGTTGTCCGTGAACCTGACTGCTAGCTCCCAGAGCCTGACATGAACCTCCCGGTGGTGGTGGTGGAAGGATATCATAGTGTCATCCACCACCAAAATATTCTAATACTAGATCCCTACCTACTCCTTTTCCATATCCACCTCCTAGGGGGCCACCCTACCCCCTCCTGGGAGATTTGTGATCATGGTTCTACCTCTTCCATGACAGTCCATCTACTATCTTTCAACCATCCCCAGTAGGATTGGTTAGAAAAACACATGCCATGTTAAATTTATCATCACATGCATATGCCCACCCCTCTACGAGATCCCATTGTCCATTATGATGTCCCTGATAATGTTCTAAAGTCTGATCTTGAGTAAATCTCCCTTGTTGATATCCTATCAACTGGCGCCTGCTAACTGTTGTAGATGACTCAGACCTATAACACCTATTACCATCTCCAAATACCTGGCGTCCCTCTGACAAAAATATCTTCATCACCAGCACCCAATTTACCATCCCGATATATGTGGTATTGCACCAGGGTACTACACTAGCACAAATATCTATGTCGATACCACACTCAATCTTCTGTTCTCATAAATATTCATCTTAAATAATATTTAGGGAGCATTGCATAAAGTCTTTAAACCCCATAACATAATTTGGAACTATCATCCTTCTCTGTTGTAGCTCAAAAATCTCTTGAATTTAAACCATGAAAAGGAATAAGGGGTAGTACCCCTCATGAAATAGTTTATGGATGTCAGACCATGATAGTGTTGACTCATCATGAATCTGTATAGTGAGAGTCCACTAGCACCCATATAATCTATGTAAAATTCTATCTTCCTTGAAAACCCACATGATCAGTTGGTGTTTAGATATTCCTGAAAACAAAAATCACCAACTCCACACAATCCTCCACCACATGGGATTTGGATCACCATGGAACCTCAATGGCCTTTGGTGCTCGAACATAAAATGTGTTTAAAGACTATTTTTATCCGTTGCCAGATCTACTGGTGTGATCTTCTACATGATAGGTTGGGATGATTATACCTATCCACATGGATGAAGAAACTTGAGTGATGGACTTTGAACTGATACCTCCTCAATAATTGGAACATTTTTAGGATCTGGAATCAGTAACCTGGATTGTTATCTTCTGAGAGTAATCCTGAAAATTTAATCAAGACATACCTTGGTCAGATGAATATATTTATACAAGAGTATACGATCCAATATGTAAATCCAAATCCTCAATCCTAAAGTATTCATGTACCATTGACCCCTACAAAAAATGTCATAGTATACCATGATGACATGAACATGGTCAGTGTCCTAGTTAATGGATATGTTGGCCACAACACAAACACTAGATTCCCTAGCATGAAAGCCTTACTCAATAAAATTTGAAACAATTTCCCTAAATCCCAAAAAAAACCTCATAAGAGGCCTGAATGGCCCGAAGGCCTTCTTTTTTATTTTAATATGGATAATCCCCCAGTTAAGGGTTGAAAGAAAACCTGTACATGACCCGTAGGCCCAAGGCCCAAGGTCCGACACACCCACAATACATGACCCAAAACGGATGGAAACAAGTGTAAAAAGGCATAACTAATATGGGAAGGATTTTCTTAATATACCACTATGCACACACCTACCCATATCTATGCAGAAGTGCTAAGAAATAATAATAAGAGATATAAAATCTAGAGAATAAACCATGCCTGTAAAACCTCTAGGGAGTACAAGAGTATGATTGTGTAGTTTTTAATGTAAAAAAGGGAAAAATACTACCCAACCAGAAAGATGTCCCAAACTAAAAAAACTGGAAAAGTAATATGCTGAGAGAGATCAGTTTTAGATCTCCACTCCTTGACCACCATATGTTGTCTAATGCACTAGGGTATCCCTACGATCCTCTTTAATTTTCCTTAACCTGCCTGTTATCTACATAAGACATGAAACATGTGGAAAATCCCATACAAGGGTGAGTATGTACAAATCTAGTAGAATTCCCTGAAATATGAAGGGGGATAAGTATGAGACATGATATAAATATACAACTCAATACAAATAGAGTAAAAAATCCTTAAAAATGGACACACACACATACTCAACAAAAGAATCCAAATTGAGATAAAAAGTGTTTCTCCATCTTACAACCCAACCCATGATAGAGTGCCAATAGTTTTAAGAAGTCCATAAATGATTCCTAATATCTCACACATATTCCCGAAGAAGCATCCAATTCATTCCACACCTACCACAATACCACACATCTTAAGGGATACAAAATTTAGTTATAGTAACCACTCCCTAGTACAAAATTAGGGTGAAACTAAATAGATAGAGGAACCATGTCCTGAATCCGTGGGAGGGTTCCACTTTAATAGTTTAATGAGGACCTATAATCTTCCCTGCATGAGGGTGCCACTCTAGTGATCAAGGACCCATGATCTAAATCCATATAGGGTGCCACTTTAATAGTATATAGAGGCCCCATAACATGCCTAGCAGGAGGGTTCCACTCAAGTGGTAAGGACCCATACCCTGATATAATGGGAGGGAGCCATTGGGATAGTAGATAGATGATCCATGCCCTACCAAGTAGGATGGTTCCACTCTAATGGTCGAGGAACCATTACCAGTATTTACATGAGGGTTACACTTTGATGGAAGATAAAGGACCCATGCCCATCCCAACAAGAGGGTTTCACTATAATTATTGATAGAGGGCATATGACATGCCCAGTAAGATAATTCCACTCTAATGGTAGATAGTGGAACCATGACCTTACTATAATGAGGGTTACACTCTAATGGATGATAGAGGACCCATGCCATGGCTAGTAGGAGATTTCCACTCTACTCTCTCCGATGAACCTGCCCAATCAATTCCATTATCGAGCATTCCCTAAAGACGTTTTATGCATGGAACATCTCTCATTGTATTTAAAAATCCACTATGAAGGTGAACATAGCATTATATGTGTAAAAGACCCTCGATAGACTATTCATGGTTCAAAATACGAGTCCAAATGAAGAATATATGATAGGTAATTTTTTTCTCAAAACAGAAGTAGGGGTACACATTGTGTTGGGGACTAATAAGATGCATGGGCTTTCCATGCTGCCTAGTTGTGTCCTTTCCAGAAGAAATATCACTACAAATATATCCATAAAAAGTGTATAAAGGTACTAAATGACATGCCTCATCCACCTAGGTTCTTAAACATGGACATAGATTGGTCTATAAAAACATGCTAGTACCCATGTACTCAAGTATCCAACATGTCCTCCCTCTCAAGGTCCTTCCCAGGTGCTTCTTCCACATGACATATCTATGTGGGGGGGGGAGGGGGGGGGGGTCACATACTGCATGTTTCCCAAACACATGGTGTGTGATTATTAACCTTTCCAAAATCCTAATACTATAGGCATAAGGTATCTACACGACATGTGTTCATCCCCGTTCATGTCATGTAGTTGTGATTTTCAAATAATTCAAGATATATCCTATGCATTCCTAACCTACAAATGTTGATTTTAAATATTGCCTCATGGATACACCAAATCATTGGTGAATTCTCTTTTTGTTGTTTCTATCCATCCAATGTCTAGAAATCAGAATTCTGTTGATCCGTCCAATGCACACATGCATTTTTTACACCACACATTCCATGAAATCTCTACATCGAATATCAGATCCATGAAGAAATCATCTGAAATCCAAAAAACACTCCAAATCCATCCCTAATTTATAAATCCATTCATCGAACATGGATCCTCCATGAATCATGGGGTTTGATTGCGATTGATCCCACCCGACAATGTCGAACCGTGGACCCATAAGACAACAACAAAGAACATGAATAATGATTGAGAGAAAGACAAAGGAACAAGGCTTCAAAAATCACTAGCTAAGAGTTCTTGTACAAATAATACAAATAAAGGGAATATTAGGAGATAAACATGGAACAAAAAATATATAACCAATTGAAAATTGGTATGTGGGTGCATTAAAAGGTTTATAACACATACAAATAAAGGATAGGGAGATTATCATGCTCAATATTTTAATTCATTGGGGGAAAAGCCACAAATTAATTGTCATAAATCGATTTGTATTATTCATCGATGAAAAACATGCCTTTCGATGAATAAGAGAAGTCGTTGTGTTCGGTGAAGCTTTATTTTCCTAGACATGGAGGCTCATTGTCATCTGATCTCAATTCAAAAACTAAGGGTGGAAAAATAAATTCTCTCAACAGTCCCAGGGTTATACGACTAACCCTATAAATCCACTATAATGGTTCTTTTCCAAAGGGAATATGTTTATGTAATTTTATAAAAAAAAATTAAAAAAATTATTTATTATAATGAAATTCACTCGCCAACATCCTCTTTATTCAAACGTCCTATACCGACCAATTTTAGGCAGTGCCTAGGGTAAACCTCACATTCCAAATTTAACCATCATCTCATATTTTCAATTCGAGACTCCATTTAGGATATATCCTATTTTCCTTATGAAATTATGCAATCATGATAAAAAATGTAATTAATATTTTTATAAAATTAATTGCAGTCCTACCGGGTCATAGAATTGCATGTCTTCTTAGCGCTTGGCTCTAGAAATATTTCTAGATATATTTCAAATTATTACAACTAAAAAAACAGGGTCCCTACAATGAAAGTAATAGGATAATTTTTTTTCAATATCATTTTCCTAAATTTAAGGAATTATTTAATATATAAGAATATAATGAAATATACATACTTGATAAGTTTTAATTTCATAAGTACAATTTCATCCTTATGGTATGATTTTATCAATTTAAAATTCATCCTTTACTCCAAAAAATTATTTTCATGATCAAAACACTAAAATTAGCTTTTAAGGGATGTTATGATCCATAGAAGAGTGAAAAGTCATTCCGTCAGTCTCTAACTGTTTTCTAAAACCAATATTGTTAGCATAAGTTACCAAATATAATAAATTAATCTATAAACCTCTAATGTTACACCCCTAGTTCATCATTAATATTTAATTTTGAAAACATTTATCTAAAAATAATTTTATATTAACCCAAAAATCTCATAGGCCAGTGATAGGTTTTAAACCCTTATTATCCTTCGATCATGGGTTCAAGCCCTGCAACCTTTCCATATGTGATGGGGTTTCACCAATCATGATAGTTTTTCTTTTTTTGAACTTTGTTAATATTATTCCTATAACATTCCCAACAAATATTTTGGGCATACTTAGAATTAAATTAATTATTTAATAACATTATTTCTAATTTTTTCAATACTACCTCTTTTTTTCAAAATGTCTAATAATATTATTTGATGATTATTAAAATTTATTAATGATCATATTAACCCTAATGGTTATCAATAACATTAAACTTATGTCTATAACATGTAAATGAATTATTCCTCAATTAAATTTTCTACTAAAAAATATATTTTAGATATCTATGAAAACTCAATAAATTTATTAGAAAGTACTTCCACCAATTAAGACATAAAATGTGGGGTTCTGAATTTACTGAGCTTATGATCAACCTTCAAAAAATACCAAACTCCTTGAATATGTCTCCACCTAACTAGATGGACCAAAATCAACTATAAAACTGTAAAATTATTTCTACAACCCTTTATTTCTTTTGATCATGATGAATTACACCAAGAGTGAGTAAAATTGGACCCATGTTATCATAATTTCCTAAATCACTGCAACTAAAACATCTCACTATTAACTGTCTATATGTTTTCTCACTCATGTTCTGTTCACGACTCTTTTCATTACTATCACAAACCTTGTGACTAGACTTACCACACCGATAACAGTTTCCAGATCCTAACATACTGTCCCAGAAAATGTATTTTACATTATATAGAACATGTTTGGGGCCTAAATATAGGATTATTAGTTGATTTCATCCCTATTTCCAACCAATTTGACAATTTATTACTCTTTTCATATTTTGGAACATAAGTGTCGGAAAAATCCATCTCAACATTCCCAGTATAATGATCAAATTTCTCATAACTTTTAAATTATCATACAATTAAATCTCTTTTAAATCTTGGTTTTAATCTCAAGTAAAATCTATTTATTTTATTATCAATTTCCCAAAAAAATCCAATACATATCGAGAAAACCGTGTAAAATTTTCTTTATATCCCGACACTGAATCTTCATCATGTAACCTCAATTACATGAATTGTTTCTCCATCCTATGATGAACAACCTTATAGAAATATTTATGAAGAAAATATTCCGAAATTGGTCCCACTACATAGAATAAATATCATCTTTAACTCAAGTATTCTCAACCAAAGACCACCATAGATTAGATTGACCTTGAAAATGATAAATGGAAAGAGTTATCATTTGATGTTTTGAAAATCCCATGACTAAAAATATATATTTATAATGGATTGATATATCCTTATGTTACCACAAGTTCATATGATCCACTAAATTATGGAGGGTGTTTCCTTGTTAAATGCTCTACTATAGACATGTTCCTTTGTGGTATATCAAGTTAATCTCTAGCATGGATACCACAAATATTTATAACTTGTTCCAACTGATCCATTTCTATCATAAACTGTTCTGTTCCAATTCTGTCTATCTCTAGATACTGATTTGAATAGATATTTTCCTATCACAACCTTTCCACTACAAATTTCATATTTTCTATATGGAAAACCATTCTGAAAAGACACATTTTCAATAAATCAACATTGTAATCTTAAAATGATATATCATTTAATATTAATCATAAAGGAAAATATTACAATGACTTCCTATTAACACTATCCAAACCTATAAATTTTTATAAAACATCATATAATACCAAATGTAAGGACCCAACATCAGACATTATATAATATCAAGTTTTAAGTCAAGAAGTAATTTTATTATATTTTAGTATCTTTTTAGGTTTAGAGTTTTATATAATTATTATATAACTCATAAATAAAAAAATCCTGAAAATAAAAGAGGTTACATCTGATATGTATACATTGATCAAATAATAAAAAACTTTTAAAATAAAGAATTATTCTTTTTTAGTGAAAATCTCTAGGAATTTCCATATGACTTCTTCCTTTACCTTACCCATCCTTAAAAACTATTAAAAACATTTTTATAAATTTTGATAAGCACAAATGGCTAAGTAAAAGATATAAGGATAAATAAAACCATTAGTTTAGTGAAAAAAGAAAAATCTTATAATGTTTAACATTAACTTCAATGTTCTTTGAGTGTATGAAGTAAAAACAATTCAAATAAAAAAACACACACAAATATTTCTCCATGAAATCATTTAAAACCCATAAAAATAAATTTAAACCATTTTTAGTGACATAGAGAATCATATTCATAAAACTCTTTCAAACCCCTTTTAATTGGTATAACCATATGGCCTAATTAAAATATAATAACTACCCAATTAATTAGAGAGATATAATGGGGATCATTATTTGTATAATCTATATCAGTATTACCTATTATTCATGACCTATAATAGGGATTAACCCTTTGTATAAGATATATCCTACTCACCCATAAGATATATTTACTGAAAACCCTTCGTATAAGTTGTATCAAGATCACCCATTTCATATAATTCTCAAGTACCATATTATTATTAAAAAATTATTTCATAAAACCCTTTTAGAAACTCTTTTAAACCCATATGAAAAATAGTTTCTAAAAAATACTTTTTTTTATTAAAAACCCATTTCTAATAGCAAAAAAAAATTTCATTGATGAACCATTTTCAATGGAAAAACACCCAAAAAGGGGGAATGAGTTTTTTCCTTGAATAAGACATCAAATTTTGAAAAGGAAGTTATGAAAAAATAATGGTCATAGTGGTAGAAATTTCATTATCACTTTATAGAACATTCATTTTGTCATTGGTCAAAACGTTCTGTATAAAAGAAATAAAAATAATCCTTTTTGAAAATCATTGAAATAAAGTAAAAGTTTAATAAAATGTAATTTATAAATATTTTATTCCATTTAATAATTTAATTAAATAATTTAAAAACATGAACATGGAACATGTTGAGTTTGAAGGAAAACTTTAAAATATGATTTAAAAAAAGTCCCTTATCTCTTGGGAAACACCTGAATCGTAAGCCCCATGAAATAATAACATTTAACAAAACATTAAATATCATTATATTAAGAAAATTATTTATCTAAAAAAGTTAAATGGATTGTATATACTCATTAAAAAATAATAAAGGCACATAACATCAAAATATGACTTAGCTAAAGGAAATTGATATGAAGTCCCTTACCTTGAGTCTAATTTTTCATGTGTCTTTATATTCTTGAATAATAAAATTATCTTAATTATTTAATTTATTTAGAAATTGTTTATTGTGTATTATTAATTTTATTTCACTTATTATAATTTTTTATTCAATTTCTTAAAAAATTTGTTTTATGTAAGATGTTTTTACCATATTTGGCCTCTGTGTCAAAATCGGTTTTGGTATGTTGACTATGGAAAATAGGTCATTATTTAAAAATTTAAATAATAATAATCATGATATAATTATCATATTTAATCTTAAAATTTATATTTAAAACCAATAATAACATATTGTTATTAAAAATGAACTATGATAAAATGATAGAGATGGTAGGACATACACACAGATGAGTAACATTTCCATTTTTCAATGATCATTTTGGAAAGAATATAAGTAACATTTAGCTATAAAAATTTATCTTAATATCAAAAATTAAATATTTTTTAATTATTTATAATTATATATATAATTCTTGTGATGTTGTGATGCTTAAAGGAATTAAATCACTTTGAGGAGGTGGTAGTCCACATGTTCACGAACAACATTATCATTTTTTTGTGAGTGAAAATTTTATAAAGAAAATGATATATTATATTTACAAAATCCTAAATATGACATTAATATAATATTTATATAATTTATATCACATATAGTCATTAAAATTCTATTTATAACATTCCATTTGAAGCGTTTGGGAAATATGAATCACATCTCTTCGTGAGGCGGTAGTCCACCATACACACGAGCGACGTTATCTTATCTCATACGAAATGGAAGATAAAATTGATATATATGATATAATGATTTAAGGGTTATAATTATGTTATAAATATAATATATAAAATTTATATACAAAACAATACCTAACCATGAAATGTGGTAATGATAGAATGAATGACACCAGTTTGCGAGATGGTAGTCCACCGTACACACGAATGATGATATTGAAAACCAAATTATAGAAGTGGAGATGGTTATATGTCTTGAAATTATCAAAAAATAATAAAATTATATTCAATATACTGATTTTATTATACAATAATGGTTTGATAAGAATTTTAGGAGATAAGGAAATAAATAAAATAAAAACTCTCATTGAGTAATGTTACCTCTTCTTTAGGTATCCTCCTTCGGTTTACACCAGAAGCCTTCCTATGAAAAATTTATTCCCAAAATAAGGATTGTAGGTTGATTGGAGGGGGGATGTTAATTTATTTTTGTATGTATTTACTAATCTAAATTGGTTTTCAGTTGTGAAGAATGGAGTATAGGGGTGGACTTTTATAAGTGGGGGGAGGACACACATGATATTTTTGAAATTAACTGTGTGATCCAACATTTTTTATATGTCATAGTGAAACAAACTGGACAATTATAAAACAATAGAGGTGTAAAAGTAAAAATATGGACAAAACATACTTTTCAGACAAGTTTATATGTCATTTGTTCCCCAATATTTTTAGTTTATACCCTGATAAACCGATTTTTACCTTAACAGTTACAGTGATTTTTTACTACATTCACTATTAATTTTTTTAAATAATTAATTTGATGTTAATATAAATTAAAAAGTTTTCTTATTAAAAATATGGAATAAATTTTCTCATATTAAATCCACATAACTGAAAAAATTTAATTTAAAATTAATCCCATAGACATGATGAGAAAGCATGTTTATAAAGTAAAAAATGTTCAAATGTTTACAAGGTTTTTATATTTAAATTCAACATGAAATTGATTCATTTGAAAAAAATTGTAATAATTAAATTATAATTGAACTAATTTTATTTTTAAACCAATTCAATAAATAATATAAACTTATAAATTATTTAAATGAAAAGGTAATTTTCAATTAAAATGAAGTATTTTTCACTATTCATCAAAATATGAATCCTTTTAGAAAAATAAAAAATCTCTCCCAATGAAAATATTAGTATTAAAATTTTAAAAATGCGGTTTATTTTTTCAAATAAAATCTCTAAAAATTGGTACATATTAGTTTTAAATTTTATGCACAAAGCACAACTAATCCATTTTTTAGATAAAATACAGTTTTTCAGAATATAATTTTTCTTATTCTAAATGATTCTTATTTAATTACAAATAAATGGACGGTTTTTTTCATAATTTAGTTAGTACTATTAATACACAAAAATTAAATAGATAGTGTATAAATATTATATAAAATAAATAATATGTTAATAATATTTCCCATTTTGTTTAAACTCGGTGTTACATATAACACAAGCTAAACATAGTGTTGTGTGTGAAAAATATAAACATAGTGTTACATGTAAATCAAGATTAAATTAGTGTTGTGTGTAATGGTATATATTAAATAGATTGAATTTATTTAAAAATAAATATATCCTATAGTCTCAAGGTTTTATATTTCCATCGAATCTTGGTATTGCATATCGAATATGATATTAAAAATAATTATATTATATTAAAATCTCACAGTGTTACCACAATAATTTTAGATTGGGAAACAAGTAAATATTTATGTGATATTTTCAAATCCCAGATAGAACTGTGGGATTGGATATAATCCATCAATTGGTCCACTTATTGGCTAATTTGGGCCTTAATTTTTTTATCTAATATGTATATGGATATCCTAAAACATATTATGGAGTTTCATAAAATTTGGGCCTCTAGATTGAGCCTCGAAATTTAATCTTCACATATGGTCTAGTTTTCTCCACTTATTCAGTGGGACTTATTATTTATTCTATATTACCCTTTATATGGAAGAATTATCCGAATATTTAGTTTAATATTTTTTATTAAAATAAATTAGGAACCCTACCAAACAATGATCACAAAATGTAGTTATGTGTAGTGAGAGTTATGATTAAAATCATAAAATAGATTTAATCTTTATTAATTCAAGAAATGCTCACAAATTAAATTTGATATTAAAACATGGTCATTCCATATTATTTATGACATTTTCCTTTAAATTTGCAAGGGGATTAGATAAATAAAGTTATGAATAAATTAATAACATCAATATATATGTTTGGGGGGTTAATTTACTAATATTACTATTTTAACTATTTCCATCAAATGATGTGTATTATTATTTTCTAAAGGGGGAATTTTTGAGTTGAAATACCACCTTCTAAAATAACTTTTGAAAATAATGTTAAATTCTTAAATTTTTTTACATGAGTATAACTTTTTCCAAAGTTATAAAATGGTTATTAAGGAAACAATACAGTTTTACCAGACAAACAATATCAGTTCCAACAGATGTAACATTACCAAGTATATCAGATGGAGAGGTATAATGTACATCAGATAGATATAAACTATGTTCATTAGATGATATGTTTTGTTACCTCCATCAGATTAATTATTGTGAAGTCAATCGGATGGTGTGATACAAATTTTACAAGAAAGAATTCATCAAATAGAGTGATACTAGTATAACAGACCAAATTTTATCAAGCATACTCAATGATGTATTATAATGTTTACCATATAAAGAAATACCATTCTACTAGACTGAAATTTATTTGAATTTTAATGGTGAATTACATGATTACCATCAGAAAAATATTTTTAATAATGTTTTTGGGATCAAGGGGGTAAAACCCATGATATTAACCATTTTGAATATCCCCCAATACCGAGAAATAGTGTATTTGATAGAATTTGGTCTCATCAGATTAATTGAGGATTCTTAAGTGTAGAAAAATAGAGTTTTCTAATTGTTCTAATTGAGGGGTTTGAAGAATTGGAAGACAGACATTTTGATGAGTTAATTTAAGGAAATGTAATGTCAGCTTTAGAGGAATTATTAACACTTGATGTTAAAGTGCATAAATTTAATAGGATTTTTTTAATGTTTAATTATTTTTTTAATTAAACTTTTACTACATTGTTATACATTCCATATCATATTATACATATTTCCATTGTGACCGTTTTTTTGAAATTTTATATAGTTTTGTATAATCTATTTAAAAATTTTCTTACAAAGTATATTGGTATAAAATATTACTCAAAAAACATTTTAAATTGGTCCGAAATATTTCATTTGTTGTTTCTATAAACATCAATTAACCACCATATGTTAGTACAATATACACTATTACGATTCTATATTTGGTATTAGAGCTGATTTCAACATATATACTTTTTTACAGTAAGAGTGTTTGAAGAAAAGATTATATTTTTCTTATAATGAATGTTTTGTTTATTGAAACTCTCGAGAATCCAAATCCTAGAAGGCCACCAATATTTTACGGTGATAATTATTAATACCAACTTGATTTAATAGAGAAATGATTTATCAATACTCATGGTGGTAACTTTTTTATGATGATTGGAGATTATAAAATTCTATAAAAATAAGTTATAACATTTACGAGGTGGGAAAAATTAAAATATGAGTTGAATTATAATGTTAAAAATAATTTGATATTAGCCATTAAAATAAATATATATAGTTATATTTCATGTTTTGAAAAATCCAACAATTTATGGGAGAATTTAGAAGTTACTAATTTTGGGAGTTCCATGTTTTTGGAAACCAATAGCACAATGCTAGATATAGATTTTCAATCATTTTATTTTCTAGCTGATGAGTAAGTAACTCAAATGAATTAAAACATTATGAATATTATTAACAACTTACAATCTTTGAGTGAGAAATAATTATCAAATTAATAGTTTATAGAAAATATTATCGATTTTAGGACTATGGTGTGGGAAGCCATGCATACAAAAATAGATGATACAAATCATCTTATAAAGTTAGTTTGGATGATATTATTGGAACTCTCAAGTAGTATGAGTGAAAAATTTTCCTCTAGGAATTGATGAACCATGATAGAAGTGGTTTCAGTTGTAATTTAATTAAATTTTTTGGGATGTTGATTATGATCATTTACATAATGATTTTTACTTCGATGTTGGGAATTTTATTAACTCTAACATTGAATATACTCTCTGGAATCTTCCATGAAATGATATAAGAGACATATTGTGGAAATGTAGGAGTTACACCTTTAGATCAATTATTAATGTGTGACATTGAATATTTATTTTATCTTCATCTAGGCAGGATATTGACAAATTTTCCTAGAATTATTTGCTTGAATATATGGGAACATCATTTTCTACTTGTCTTATATGAGTGAGGGTCCTTTACTAAGGTTTAATCAATCATCTTCCATGCACAATTCTTAATTTGGTTAGTTTTCATTCTGAGTTGTTAAATTGGTTAGTTGAAAGGTATTTTTTGTGTCTGAATTTTGGAATTTTCTATTTATTGTATGTTATTTTTGTACTGGGTTATTTTTGTGAGGGTTCCCACTAAACTAACTAAAAGTGGATCTTATTGAATATAAAAAACATTTATCTATTTATTTTTATTAAATATATACTACTATATCAAAGAAATTAATTTTTTTCCAATGTTTTAATAAATCTTTTGAGAAGAAGAAAGCTATGTTTGATATAGAAAGTAGTTCAATAGATGAAAGTGAGAATGAACTTTATAAAATTTCTAAGAGAATGATCATAGATTTTGGAAAGAAATATTTTAATTAAAATTATATTAAAAATAATAAGGAAATAAGTGAAAAGAAATATAATTTAAAAATTATTTGATTTAAATGTAAGATACTAGGAAATATAAGGCCATATTGTTTAAGGTTGAAGAAGAAGGATAAAAGTTTAACAAATTTTTATAAGAAAAGGGGTAATAAAATTTTGAAATCATTAGACACAGGAAGTTTTAGTGGAAGATATAGTTCTTTAGAAATTTCTTATAATGAATTTATTGATGATACTAATTTTTTGGGTTTCTATACTAGAATTATGAAAACTAACCAGTGCTACCTGGAAATGGTATCTTCTGAATCCTTTTCCAATTTAACATTGAATGAAAATTATATTGAATGGATGATGTATATAGTTGTACTTATTTAGAATAATAAAATTTCATTTCATATGATGATGATGATACTTTACAAAGTTTTTAAGAAGTAACTAGATATGATACTTTTATAGATAAAAAGTATAAAATGTGATGAAGAACTATGAATATGATACTGAATAACTTTCTAAAGAAAATTATATAATTTAAAATTTTACTTTTGATATTTATAATATTATTTTATATTTTTACAAAAAAATATGATTCTTTTTTAACTCAAGATTATAAGAATATAGTTGTAAAACTACATTATAATATATTAAGTACGAAAAAACATTTGTCAAATTTTACTGATTGGAATAAATATTATGATAAACTATACAGATGGTTGAAACCAAATTTAAATACTTATGGTATTGGATTTACAATAGAAAAACCGTATGTTCAATATAATTATTTTGTTTCAAAGAGTAAAACCTTTTGTAAATTTTTTTTGAGAGGTGGTCATTGGATGAATAAATATTCTTTTAATAAGGATTAATTCTATAGTGTTTGTAAATATTACATTTAAAACTAATTAATAGCTATTAAACACAAGAAATTAGTCCAAATGTGTATTCAAATTGTTTTATTTAATAATAATTCTAAACCTAATAATATATGGGTGCCAAATTTTTAGTGTTTTCTATTTATAGGAGAAAGTCTAGGTAATAATAACAAAAAAATTTGTTACATTTATAGTGGTTATTCCACTCATTTTTTTAGAGATAATAAAAAAAATTTAGAAAATTATAAATTTAAATGGTGGAAAAGAAACTTTAGAAAAAAATTCTAATGGGAAAATTTAAGGTATTGGTGATATTGAACTTATTGGTAATAAATTAATTTATAATATTTTTTATATTATAGGACTTAATAATAATATAATTATTATAATCTAAATATGTGAATATGTTTATCTTGTGAGCTTCAAAAATCATAAATTTACTATTTGAAGTTTAAAATGTAATTTTATTCTTTCTTTCGATAGTCATGATAATGTTTTCAACATAAACCTCTAAGACCTTATAATCCAATATCAACAATGTATAAGTTAAATGGAAAATAAATCCTGGTTATGGAATAGTATTTTAGGATACTATAATATAATAATTTTAGATAATCTTTATAAGAAATGTCTTGTTAAAGAACTACTGGTGGTAAGGTTTAATTCATCTAAAATTTGTGATCCTTATCAACATGGTATGAAACATAAGGAAATATTTAAATGTCTTATTGAAGTATAAACGTTTTAAGCTTTATAGTTTTTGAACATTAATTTATTTATCCCAACACAAACTGGATGTATTGGAAGAAAATACTTTGTATAGGAATTGGTTGATGAATACACTAGATATACATGGATCTATCTTCTTTCTAAATGTTTTGAAGATAATTTTTGTTTTGAAAACATCATATCCAATGTTATAAATGAGAAAAACCTACCATTATTTATGATTAATAGTTATCATTGTGAATAATTTTAATTTATTTATATTTTTGATATTTTTGAAGTAAGAAATTCATTATACATAACTTTATAGATCCTAGAATATTTAAAAAAATTATAGTTGAATAAAGAAATATAATTATTTAGAATATTATTATAAACATATTGATTGAATACCCAATTTCTAAAAAAATTTCAGCTGAATATTTTGTTGATTCTTTCTATACTATAAATCAAGTTTAAATTATTAATTTTATTAAAAAAAGATTTTATGAGTTTTACATAAGAAGAAAACCAAAATTTTCTTACTTTAGAGTTTTTTATATAAGGTATTCGTCTACAATACTAGATATAATTTACATAAATTTTCTCCAATATCTAATGATGGAATTTTTCTATTTAATTCCACAAATAGTAAGACTTATCATGTTTTAAAAAAAATGTACAAACACTATTGAGGTAATAGTGAATGTCAAATTTGATGAAACTAGAACTTTTGTTTTAAAACATAATAAAACAATATCTTTCAAAAGATATTTTCAAAAATAATTCACATACCTTGTTATAAAATTAAACATAATAAAGAATAACTAAAGATATAATTTCTTATGTTGAACCTATAGAAGAAATTTAAATTATTGTTGATGAATAACATTTCATAAACCCAATCAATCAGATGAAACTAAAGAATCATCTCATTGATGATATCATTAGTGATGTAGATCAACTAGGCAAAAATAGATGTTACATATGAAATGAATGTGAAAATTGTGCATGGTTATCATAATTAGAAACTAAAACACCTGATGAGGCTTTAGGTAATTAATATTAGATACGGAAAATACAGGATGAAATTAATGAATTTGAGAGGAATTTTTTTTGACTTTGATATAATGTCCCAAAGATCATTATTTTATTAGATTAAAATTGGTGTTCCATAAAAAATTGATGAAATTGGAATTATAGTGATAAATATGGAAAGACTTATTATTAAGGGGTACAATAAAAAAAATCATTGATTATGAAGAAACATTCACTCTTGTAAGTAGACATAAATCTATCCACATACTTCAAGCCTTTGAATCAGTCTTAATATTTAATATTTATCAAATGGTTGTAAAGTGATATTTTATTATTAGATATGTACAAGATAATGTTTATGTAGAAAAACAACATAATTTTTAAATTTTAAAAATAAATATATCATGCTTCAAAACATACTAAGGAATTATGGAATAATACTTTTGTAGTTCAGACAATACATCCTAATTATACTAAGGAATAGTCCTAGAGTGTTATACATAAATTATTTCCATTTAGCTTAGTTAAGTGTTATTTATTTTATACATTTATAGGAAATGTTTTTCTAAAAAATGAGAAGTAATTTTTTCAGTATTTTTTCGATTGAAAATATTTTAAAAAATATTATTTCCTAATGCAGTTTTTTTGAGAAAATAAATATATAATATCTATTTATCTCTTATTATTCACAAGGTAATAAATATAGATTTATTTATAAATAATTTTTTTAATTATGCAAATATTAAAATAAATTGTTTATTTTCCACATCCTGAATATAAAAAGTAATTATTTATTTATTTTTTGATTGTATGAAATTTTATTAAATATTTTTTCAGTAAATAAATAAATTTCTAGGAGTATGATCTGAACTAGTTATCGATCCAGTGATAAATATTTATTTACCAAATTGTAAAATAATATTTATCATTTCCCAATTTATCACACACAATGAAGTAAAATAATAATAATATTATTTTACATAACATGGGGTTCAATATGGGTTAAATACATTATTAAAGTCATTTTTAAAATTAAATAAATTTATTAAATCCTAATATTGAATCTATAAAAATATAGCTATGAGAATTTCGAGTTTCTGGTCATTGTGAAAAACATTCTCCTCCCTAAATAATCATCTCTCAGTGATATTGTATCTCAGGTTTTCCCTCAAGATCTATAGATTATCTCCTCCACCTTCCCAACCTATCAGTCTCGAGTGATTGTGAAATAATCCTTCCATGATAAAGTGATCATGGTATCTATTAATGGAGATACTCAAGTCGATCAATACCACTACGCTAGCACACACAGTACCATTAGAGACATTCCTAGATCAAAGAAACATGCATTGATCAGTACTAGAGGGGATCTACTTTGGGTCATCAACAACCAAACTAAATTCGAGTGTTTTTTTGTTCAGGTGATCAATAATTAAATCAAAGAAAAAAAAGACCATGCCATTTATTTTTTATATTAAATTATCTATACATTAATGTAAATATATAATATCTCTTAGTTTTAGTGAAAAAAAATCAATATTATTAAGAAAACTTTTAATGGTCTTGATGTCCATCATATTTAACATTTTACATTACCCATTAAATTTGAAAAAAACTGATTTGGCTATAGTGATGAGACCTGATCATCATCACACCCACACACATCATCATTTTAGAGTAATAGTCAAAAAATTTATTACACACTTGAGGATCAAAAATATTTAGTGTATTTGGAGATTAGATACATAATTAAATTATTTCATAAAAGATCTTCAACATTTCCCACATATTTCCTCTGTTATTGTACCCTTAATAGACATTTCATACTTAAATCCTTTCTTTATAACCTAGGAAAAATGGAATCATAATAATGGGTGATCTAATATGATTAGTAATGTCAAACATAAGATATTTCAATCTATGACCATAAAAAAGAATAAGATACACATAAGTGTATGTGATTGTAATTATAATATATATTTTTTATGCCCAATTAGTCATAGATCATAAATAACTTGTCATGTGTAGGTACCTGAGCATGAAATAGAAGCAGATGGGGTGGAGATTTAAAATTTTTCATCTCCAGATCGATGTAACCATGTTAAAACCAATGATTTGTAGCCCGATATGAAATCCTACGCTACTATGTGATGATTTTCAAACACAGAAAATAAATCTAATATTATCTCATCTGATTTGATGACACATTTGAAAAACCTTCATCACCGATGACCATTTCTTGAAGAAATCAAAGAAAGATATCTCTAGATCATCCACACACATTTTGGAAGTTTTATAAAGGATCAATTATAAAAATCCATGTTCTATTATAGAGATACAATGATTTATTCAATGTATTGATGATCACTTCTATACTAATCATTTGATCTAGGAATGATAACTTAGACCAGTTACTTGGATCAAGAGATTATCTCCCTATGAAGAAGGAGAGAGGACATAAGGGTACTCAAATTTGTATAACGAATAGTACTATGTATGATATCCTCCTCCCACTTATATATAGAGGCTCCAAATAACTAGAAACAACTTTTCAAACCTAAAATATTTATTTCTTCCTAAATAAGACATAAATGATGTGTTATGACCAACTAATTATGTAAAAAACGTCATTTATTTTTTTATCAGTTTCTTGTAATATATTAAATATATTACATGAAAAATGTGATTCAATAACATGACTCATAATTCCCATAAATATTAAATAAACCATTAATATTAAAATAATATCAATTCATATAATATTCTCCCTTCTATTCACTTTAGAATATTCTGAATAAATTAAATAATAAATTCAAGACCAATTATTCTAAACGTAAATAATATGAATTCATTTATTCTAAAAAATCATATATTCTTTGAAATCCTCGAACTTGGTGATAGGGACCACCAAGTATTAAACTCATATACATTATAATAGGACGAGATGATGGTTTATCAATTATGGCGTTGATGGATTCTATTCGGCGGTTTTCATCAGCAATCTAAATCTCTTAGTGGTGGTGTTCTACTGTGTTTTCATTCCCAAAAATTTTTTGTCTGGTTTTGGTGGTTCTGGAATGGTGGTCGATGGATCCTCATTGATGGTTCATTATGAGAGATGGGATCAAATTTTTTTCTACAACAGATGTTCAATGTCAATGATGCAGTGATACATAATAGGGAAGTTGATTTTCCACATTAGGTTGTGTGGCTCGTAGTGGTTTGTAGCCCCATGATTTGACATTTTCTATACTCTAATTTGAATTTATTTCTTTTGAATTTTGATTCCTTGGTGTTTCTTGACATTAGTTGGCTAGTGATTTATTTTTATTTTTCAATTGTGTTTTTTGATATTTTTGAGGTTCTCACTCAACCATAAAAGTGATTATTTGAAAATATAAAAATATGGAATTGGAAGATTAGAGTGTGACCATCTAGTCACTTATCAGGATAATAATGAATACAATTCATATACAATGAGAAAAGTATAGAAACCTAGCAGGGTATCTGAGGATAGAAGGAATAATCATATCAATGATAACCATTCCAATGAACACACACTGTGTAATACAATATTTTTGTCTCACAATATCTCATAAATCAAGACACACACTTTCTATCATCATCCTTTCTTACTTTATTATTCATTGACCTAACTAGATGTACTTACTTTCTTATACCAAGACTTTGGATTTAATAAGGGTATTTCCATCCAGATCAACTACGCTCGAGATATTACTTCTTTTTGGAAGTGAAAAATTATATCTTCATTATTCAATAAATTTAATATCTATAATAAATCACCCACAAAAATCTACCTTTCTATAAAATCAATTCTATTGTTTTTGTATTGAATCAAAATACATGATAAAATAGTATAAATTGATAATAATCTAAAGTTAGGGGACCATTACATGTGATTACATATAGAAACTACCAATAACACCTAAAACATGTGGTGTTCCTATTGGATGGTCAGTCCTAATGATCTCATATACCTGAGATCACCAAGTGAAAAACTCATGTGAAAAGTATAAATTCTTATGAGCCCCCAAAACATGAAGGTCACACATCATCTCTCTCATATTAGTATGATGTTCCTAGAAAATATGGAATATGTATAAGATTAATGTCATAGTATCTCGAGGTTATCATTATATCTTAGAAACAACAATAACATTTTGATGTGAAAAGTAATCAAATGAAATTACCATATAAATAATGGACATATAAGTATTAATTCTATTCTGGTAATTATAAACCGTGCATAACTCATTGAGCACACAATAGAATAATCAAAAAGTACTATTTAAGTTGGGTATAGGGAACCCAATGTTACTACACTCCCATTTTCATTAGATCCAACATCTTACCTATCTTTGTTATCACTTTAATGATAAGATCATCCATCTATTATGTTTTGTATTAAGTCATTGAGCCTTCTATATTTCCATTACACGGAAAATCTACTATCTGTGACTTCATTTCCTTGAGTAAGACTCCTCAAGAGTTGATATCCCTAAGTGTATTCATTTTTAAACATTAAAAACATGAAATCTTGGCTAGTAGTAGTATTCGAATTATCATAATTTAGGTTATGATAAAACATTACCTACTATGTATGATTGCATAAACAAGAAAAAATTATTTCTTTTTTTACACAACTTCTTTAACTACATCAAAATAATCTACACAGTTTGTATTTTTAGATATATCTACCACTATATTGAATGATATTATATTTCTCTTTATCTTATCTTGACTGAAATATTAGATCATATGAATCCATAGGAGGACTAGTTTTTTCCTTTTTAAACTAGTCTCCCTTCCTCTCTATGTGCTAGGAACATATATCTTGTACTCTATCAAGTAAAATTTGATATTTTTGACTACATCCCACATAGTTCTCCTGGATTTTTCTGATATTTTCCAAAAATAAGGTGTATGAGGGCAATATCATATCTAGTACATAACATGAAATAGGTGATTGATCCGTTTTTTAAGTTTAGGGAATTCCACTCACCACTTTAATCTATTCCTTTTTCTCATACATATCTTCTTGGAGTTATTTATACAATATGAACTTGGTAATATATATTTCTTGAATTATTCAAACATATATTTCTCAAACACATTTTTAGCATATGTACTTTGACTTGGTCTAAGAAATCCACCAGATTTACCTCAGTAGATCTCATTACCAAAATCCTAGGTTTACACCTTAAGTCTCTCTTTGGATTGTTTATGTCATTCAAGTCCTACATTATAATAAGACTAAATATTTATATTGTATATGTTATCATTATATTTTTTTATAAAAATGTGGTTCTCCAACTAACCTCTCATAGAAATATTGTAAAAATTTATTCTAAATGATTATTATTTGATCTGGTTTATTAATTTATTCAAATACTGGATTGTAGTAACTTGAACCCCATATTTTAATTCTATGGTTAAACCAAATATTTAAGGTTTTATCATATAGACACTTTCTAAGAATGGTGGTTGTAACACCCTAAGCTTCCATGGTACGCTTCTCTTTGAATAATGCGATAGCGTGTGTTGTACGCAACATCGAGTTCTAACACACACCACAACCGATCAAACTAGCTGTTATGAACAGTAATATCTACTTTTTGAAATTATATATATTTTATATTTCAAAATGGACTTCATTTTTGGATTCGGAATTCCGAAATTATCCTAAGTTGAATTTTTGGTATTTTTCTGAGAACTTCAAATTTTTATGACTAGTGAAAAATACTTAAAAAAAACTTTTTTAATAAAAATAATATATAGCAATAAATTATATTATAGAGTGGTTTTAAGGTATAATTAGAATATATTTTTACCATTTTATCCAATTGCGTTCATTAGAATTAATTTCAATTTGAAATTGGACATAAACAATTGTCAATCTTTTGATATATATTGTTTCTTAAAAACACGCTATTTGTTGTGACAGCGGGAATTAATTATAAAATTAATTAATGCAACTTATATGTTTGGAATTTTGTAAAATAGACATCATTTTTGAATTTGAAATATCAATTATAGCTTAGGGGGAAATTTTGGCATTGTTCTGAAAAACTTCAATTTTTGATGAATAGTGAAACTACTAAGTGGTAGTTAAAAAACTGAATTTTTCATAAAACTTAATTTTACCGCTTCTGTGATTGGAATTTTGAAAATCCAAGAGACATAGTTAATATCAAGGAGTAAAATGTGGTTCAGTGAGATGAAAATAATTTTTGATGAATAGTAACTTTTTACTTTTATTTACCACAGTTAAAAGTAAATAAGGTAATTAAGGGTAAAAATGATATTAATATTACCTTAACACATGTCCTAATTCTGTTGGACAACTGTATCTAGATAAAAAAAAAACCTTAGTGATAAAATATTATCATTTAGGTCCACTTGGATTAGATTAGGACATTTATTATTATTTAATTCAAAGAAGAGTTAAAAGAGTAAAAATCAAAGTTTATTTACTTAAACATTTTTAATATATGGTTATACATAAGATAAATTCGATTGTAAATATTCATTATAAAGATAAAGATATTTCCTACATAATTATATTTTATTTATAATTTTTAGACATTATATAATTTAATTTATTTATGACAGAATGATGATGCAATAATTACCATAATAGTGAAAAATTAAAATAATTGATATTGTAAATACCCAAATAAATATAATTTGAGACTTTTAATGAATTAAAATACTTTTCTAGGATAATATGAAAAATTATGATTGATTTAATTGACTTTGTTTGAACTAATCATTCTGTTATGATTTTCACAAAAATCAATTTTCCAAATAGTGTCAAAATTGACATAAAAGAGTTTTTAAAACAAATATTATATTATTAATTGATATTAAATTCTTAAAATCTAATGTTCGGCCAAGAGACTTATATCATGATATTTGTATCATTAATGGACCACTTTGGGGTATTTTGGAGGTATATAGTATGTTTATTAACCATATAATATAAAAATACAAAGAGACATTGTAAAAGCGAAACTAATTAACTAAGAGTTAATACTTAAAGATAAGGTTAGTATAATGACCCAAACCTCTCTAAATTCTATTGGTTGAGTGGTTTTCAACCTATACCCACCTTAAAATTTAAGTAATCTACTTTGGATCCATTATAAACCGAATATAAATTTACTATAAATTAATATTTCTAGCTTTTCCAAAGGTGCCCCTCACCCCTCTTATAAAAGGGAACTCCCCCTTCTCATTACTTCACACTTTCAAAGCCTTTTGGTTCGGCCAACCTCTGCCAAAATACTCTCTCAACTTCCCTAAATTCATCCTAGAAGCCTTACTTTAGTAAGAAATCTAACCTAAGAGCCCTTTTGATCAAATCAAAAGGAAGAACCCGAAGAAGATGTAATGATTTCACCACCCTTTTTCAAATTCATTTCTTCTTCCACATCTTCCTTCTTTTTTATTACAATTATAAAATAATAACTCCAGTATCTTATATATACTGTGATGTTATTATAAATATGGTACAACCATATTCAGTATTCTATCCATCCTTTGAACAAGATGTCACCATACGTGCGTACGTACTGCTTACCGTCTCCACGTCGTGGTGTAATTGTTATTCAATAAATTATTATTTGGATGGGTATAATAATGATGTGTAACTCATTTAAATAATAAATATAACATGATAATGATTCTTTATATATGATATACCATCCAATTATATATTATTTTAATATCAAAATAATGATATTGTCGCTCGTGCGTACGTACGGACTACCGTCTCCACGAACGCGATGAGATTCATTCTCCATCGTATCCATTCAAGTATAATTCTAATTTGATGATTAAAAATAATTTTTAAGGACATGATATCATTCTGGATATGAATAATATACATCCCATTAATAATAAATATGGCTCACATAACAAAGAATATAAAGTAAAATGAACCCATTAATACCCGAAATAACGATAATTCTAAGATATTATTAACAAATCAATGTTAAAAGATCATATATGATATCATATTAATTCATATGATTATTTTGTAATTCAAAAAAAATTATTTCATCATTATATATGAGGTTAACCTACCGTCGACCAAGGAAAAAGTACAAATTAAGGGGTTTCTTATCTCACTTTTAATTCAGTGAGATTTCTATTGTTCACCACTTATTTATTGCATGTGGTGTGTGTACTGTCCATGATTGTATTCATTTTGTAATATACTTTAATTTATGGGTATTTACATCATCATTTTATGATCCTTCTTTCATGGGTTCATGTTTCATAAGTTACCAAATCGATAAGGGAATTTGAAATTTCAATTTCCACTCATTTGGCTTTACGCATACTTCATTGATTATTTTACTCCAAGATTATGTGTGGAATCACTATTAATTTGATTATGTCATAATTTCCACTCCCATTTCTTTGGATATACTTTTTATACACATAATCACTCCATTGATAAAATCTCAAGTCATCGGTATGAACTTGATAAGAGTAATTTTTACTCAATCTCGATTTGTTGAGATAAACATCCAATTCATTGGTGTTGTTTTTACTAGAATATGTGTGAATGTCCTTTGATTGTTTTACAATGAATATCCAATCATATTTAGTGTATTTATATTTTTCACACATATTTATGTCGTTGATTTATCCTTAACCTAAGGATATGGCCTTTATGAGAGATTTCATCTCAATTTACATTCCATTGAGACTTGTTTGTTGTTATACACCAAATCACTTTTATGTTGTGTATATAATGTACTTTGACGAAGTATATCATGAATCCCTTTATTCTCATGATATTACAAAGTTTTTATTACCTCAATTATTTGTATTCAAGTGTCTCTCTTTTGGTTAGAAACTCTAAATAAAATACCATTTTTAAATGTTTTAAAGACTTGTTCTTCTAAATCTTGCTCATTATTGACCATGTTTTAAAAATGGTTTTAAGGATTTATTTATATGGACATTAATGTTTTAAAATTAAAAATCCTTTTAAAAGTTTCAAAGTGGTATGGGACAATTTGATTCAAAAATCTATTTTTAAATGGATCCTTGACAAATAGTGTGAATTTTAAATGATTTCTAGAAAAAGGGGGATATTTCTCTCAAATAGTTTTGATGATTATTTTCATCTATGTAAATATCCTTCATTATTCTCGATTGAGGTTAATATGATACAATACCATCTTCCATATTGTATCAAATGAGTTATGTTTGACTGTGGATGTGCTATTTTTATACCATTCATGGTTTGTGGATAATGTATTGACATTTCGTATGCTAGTTTTAATACGAATGTTTATGTTATGTTTAAAACTTTTCATATGTGGAATGAATTGGACATATTAAGTGATGGGTGGATCCCGCTATAGCTCCTCAATGCATCGGTAGGTCTCATGAGACAAACTAGTGTCTTGGAATAAGGCCTTGGAAAAATCTTATTTGTAGTCTTCGCACGAGGCCTTGGCTATGCGGTTATGATAGTCTAGCATTATGCATTCCATCATTATGAAAATGGTTATTGATATTGCATGTGATTGTTCGACTAGTAGAATATCCATGTGAATAAGTAAATGGAATTATTTCATTTTATCTTTGCCATATTATGCTGAAGTTCAAGTTTAAAAGGCTTTTGTTTTAGTTATAAATTTCCTTGAGTCTTTATGCTTATCTATGAAAGCTTCTACTATATTGTTATCCTTACTGAGCGTCTGATCTCACCCCTTTCAATGTTTTATTTTTCCCAGGATTATGAAGAAGTAATTTATGAATGACCTTCAGGGATATTATGAGGGGATATGAAGACAAGATGTTTTTTATGATATAATGTAAAACTTTATGAATGTATCTAGTTTTTCCAATGCTACTAAACTAATCGGTCTTTCGAGACTTGATTTTTCTTGTGATCATGCCAATGTTATGTAATAATGCACCAACTCTGGGTAATAGGGGTCGGGGAGTTACAGTTGGTATCATAGGAAGTTTAGTACAAACATTGGGAGATAGATTTAGATAAACTATGATTAGAGCATGTAGACCTAAGATGAACTTTGAGGATTAGTATAGAAGAAATTCCTATAATTTTGGTATTGTAGAGATTTTGTGAGTTTTCTAAGAAATACATACCTGTTTGGATACAAAAAGGTAGAGGCGGCTCTGACACAGATGTACCTAGGGGTAAAACCTGAAAACACCGCTTTGAGAAAGACTCGAACGGGAACTGGTGCATGATAATGGGCCTTGATGCACTCTTGGTTACGACAATCCCAGGGGATATTCTTTGGATAATTTACATTTTCTTTACTAACCGATTTGAAGTATTAAATATATAAGATTAGAGTAAATGACCTTGGTTAATCCTAATGTGTTTAAAATTGAGAATATGGCGACATGTTAATCTTTATATGATTTTATGACTACTGTTACTCACAAAATTCTTTATGGTTTTAGTCAATGGATGGATTCCAAGGAAGTCATAGTGACTTTGAGAATGATGTACAAGGTGGGAACACTGGTGGCAATGAGCAAAAAAATGGAATGTTGATAGGCATAAAAGATATCGTCTTTATGAAAAATCAATTTTCCAAAAATATGATCAACAATATATACATTAACCAATTCCCAGACTCAACAAATAAGAGAAAGGTGATGAATGATAAGAGCTCCAGCAGTGGAGACCATGGAGAAAGGAATCCTCAATTTCCATCATACAGGAAATGTGGAAGGAGACACCCAGGAAAGTGTCTCAATGGGACAAAGAAATTCTTTACGTGCGGGAAGGAAGGACATAAAGTAAAGAATTGCCGAAGAAAAATGAAGAGTACTATGGAAGAAGATAAAAAATTGTCCCAAGAGTCCATTTACAGTCATTTGCCGTAAATGTAGGGGACCTGACCATTACCCAAGTGAATGACCTATTCTATATAATATTTTCTTGGTCAAAGAAGAAGCTATGTGGAATTAAATGGTTGGAGAAATGTTTAAAAAGTATTAGTGCTCCTTGTTTATGGGTTTACTTTGGAATAATTTTCTCTTGTATTTGTAAGCCCGCAGTTTTCCATGTGAGAATGATATATGAGGAAGAATTATCTATTCTCTTATGGATATAGGTATAAATAACCATTTGGTTTTATATGATCATTGGGGTTTGAGAGAATTATATGTTATTATAATTTGGGATGAAAATGCAAGGTATGATATAACATTTGTGGTTAAATTATGTTATGGTATTTTGAGTAATTTATCTCATTTTGATAATGTTATAAAATAATGTTTTTGAAAAGGGACAACACGCAGACTGTGTGTCAACCCTTCGCGTCGGACAAAGCTGTGGGAATCGAACCCACAACCAAAGTACGATTGGGATTTATCACCTACCACTGGACTACGTGAAGTACCTAGTTAGTGTGACTATTATTTTTAGTTAAATGATTTTATTAATCAATAATAAGTTGATTTGGGTTCTTATGTCTTATAAAATGAATACCCTTAGTATAGGAAAATGATTTGGTGATTAAGTGATAAATGTTATTTTGGAAGATGTTCACTTTGTTGGGAACACTATATGTCCAAGGAAAATAGAATACTATGGGATTTCATTAGAGGAGTAATGGTGGATTTTTATCTATGTTTTTATTGTGGATTTATAGTGGTTTGGGTTATTTATGGAAATGATTATCCTATAATAAAGAATATGTGATTAGGTTAATTACTTTTATGTATGGGACTGTTAGAGTATATGATGTCATTTGGAGATACAATTTAACGTGGAAGACTACATTCTTATAAGTTTTGGGTTTCAATATTATTTTGGATTATATTGAAGTATTTTAAGGACAATTTATTATTGAATGGTATTTATTTAACTTTGGGGTATTGTTGGTTTAATTTTAGAAATTAAGATTAGTGTTTTTTTTCCAATGGAATATCCATTTGGGGGATCATCAGATATTATACTAACCATTTTGGTTTTGATTAATCTCTAAAGACAAGGTAAATATATAGTTTATCCTACGTAGATCATGTATTTCTATAGATGTTTATTCTATCTCTTCCAATGTGACCAAGTCATCTTGAATACTCATTTTTCAAAAAAAAAATGAGTTAGTGGTAAAAAGTTATTAAAGAATGAATCTCTACTTAAAATGTAAGTATATCTCTTTATGTTCTTAGTCAATATCATAAATGGATTCCTCATTCATATGTAATGTAACTTAAAACAAAAATAATGTTGTTTGTTTACTTTTCCTACTGGGAGACTAAGGACCGTTTGTCCCAACACAAGTTTGTGGTTTTATTATTGTAAACTTTCTATTGATCATGTTTTCTATCCCTCTCCATCAGAACTGAACACTTAGTTTATCATCCATATCCATGTTTTCCTACATGGAATCCTAGTATGAGTTATCTCGGGTGACCTTTGTTCTTCTCTTTCTTTCATTTAAAGTGATAGTTTTATTGAATCTTTTTCCGGTGTGGGACTTTCCATTATATTTCAATGCCCAATTATAAAAATTGTGAGGACGCAATTTATTGAAGGAGGGGAGAATGTAACACCCCAAGATTCTATGGTACACATCTCTTTGAATAATGCCATAGCGTGTGTTGTACGCAACATCGAGTTCTAACACACACCACAACCGATTAAACTAGCCGTTATGAATAGTAATACCTACTTTTTGAAATTATATATATTTTATATTTCAAAATGGACTTCATTTTTGGATTCAGAATATCTAAATTATCCTAAGTTGATTTTTTGGTATTTTTCTGAGAACTTCAAATTTTTATGAATAGTGAAAAATACTTAAAAACAACTTCTTTAATCAAAATAATTTATAGTGATAAATTATATTATAGAGTGGTTTTAAAGTATAATTAGAATATAATTTTACCATTTTATCCAATGGTGTTCATTAGAATTAATTTCACTTTGAAATTGGACATAAACAATTATCAATCATTTGATATATATTATTTCTTAAAAAGATGCTACATGTTGTGACAGTGGGAATTAATTATAAATTTAATTAATGAAACTTATATATTTGGAATTTTTTAAAATAGACATCATTTTTGAATTTGAAATATCAATTATAGCTTAGGGGAAAATTTTGGCATTTTTCTGAAACACTTCAATTTTTGATGAATAGTGAAACTACTAAGTGGTTGTTAAAAAACTAAATTTTTCATAAAACATATTTTTACTGCTTCTATGATTGGAATTTCGAAAATCCGAGAGACACATTCAATATCAAGGAGTAAAATGTGGTTCAATGAGATGAAAATAATTTTTGGTGAATAGTAACTTTTTACTTTTATTTACCACGGTTAAAAGTACATAGGGTAATTAAGGGTAAAAATGATATTAATATTACCCTAAAACATGTCATAATTCTACTGGAAAATTTTATTTCGACCAAAAACAACCTTAGGAATAAAATATTATCATTTAGTTCCACTTGGATTAGATTAGGACCTTTATTATTATTTAATTCAAAGAAGATTTAAAAGAGTTAAAATCAAAGTTTATTTACTAAACAATTTTTAATATAGGGTTATACATAAGATATATTCGATTGTAAATATTAATTAGAAAGATAAAAAGATTTCATACATAATTATATTTTATTTATAATTTTTAGACATTAAATAATTTAATGTATTTATGAAACAATAATGATGCAGTAATTACCATAATAGTGAAAAATTAAAATAATTGATATTGTAAATACCCAAATAAATATAATTTGAGACTTTTAATGAATTAAACTAATTTTATAGGATAATATGAAATATTAGGATTTATTTGATTGACTTTTTTTGAACTAATCATTCTGTTATGATTTTCACAAAAATCAATTTTCCAAATAGTGTCAAAATTGACATAAAAGAGTTTTTAAAACACATATTATATTATTAATTGATATTAAATTACTAAAAATCTAAGGTTAGGCCAAGAGACTTATATCATGATAGTTGTATCCTTAATGGACCACTTTGTGGTTTTTTGGAGGTCTATAGTAAGTTTATTTACCATATAATATAAAAATACAAAGAGACATTGTAAAAGTGAAACTAATTAACTAAGAGTTAATACTTAAAGATAAGTTTAGTATAATGACCCAAATCTGTATAAATTCTATTGGTTGAGTGGTTTTAGATCTATAACCACCTTAAAAATTAAAAAATCCACTTTGGAGCCATTATAAACCGAAAATGAATTTATTATAAACTAATATTTCTAGCTTTTCCAAAGGTGCCCCTCACCCCTCTTATAAAAGGGAACTCCCCCTTCACATTACTTCACACCTTCAAAGTCTTTTGGTTCGGCCAAAATCTGCCCAAATGCTCTCTAAACTTCCATAAATTCATCCTAGAATCCTTCCTTTAGTCATAAATCCAACCTAAGAGACCTTTTGATCAAATCAAAAGGAAGAACCGGAAGAAGAGGTAATGATTTCACCACCCTTTTTCAAATTCATTTCTTCTTCCACTTCTTCCTTCTTTGTTATTACCATTATAAAATAATAACTCCAGTATCTTATATATACTGTGATGTTATTATAAATATGGTACCACCATATTCAGTATTTTGTCCATCCGTTGAATAAGATGTCACCATACGTGCGTACGTACGGCTTACCGTCTCCACATCGTGGTGTAATTGTTATTCAATAAATTATTATTTGGATGGGTATAATAATGATGTGTAACAAATTTAAATAATAACTATAACATGATAATTATTCAGTATATAAGATATATCATCCAATTATATATTATTTTAATATCAAAATAATGATATTGTCGCTCGTGCGTACGTACGGACTACCGTCTCCACGAACGCGATGAGATTCATTATCCATCGTATCCATTCAAGTATAATTCTCATTTGATGATTAAAAATAATTTTTAAGGACTTGATATCATTCTGGATATGAATAATATATATCTCATTAATAACAAATATGGCTCACATAACAAAGAATATAAATTAAAATGAACCCTTTAACACCAGAAATGACGATAATTCTAAGATATTATTAACAAATCAATTTTAAAAGATCATATATGATATCATATTAATGTATATTATTCTTTTATAATTCAATAAAAAAAATTTCACCATTATACAGGAGGTTAACCTACCATCGACCAAGGAAAAAGTACAAAGTAAGGGGTTTCTTATCTGACTTTTAATTCAGTGAGATTTCCATTGTTCACCACTTATTTAGTGCATGTGGTGTGTGTACTGCACATGATTGTATTCATTGTGTAATATACTTTAATTTATGGGTATTTACATCATCATTGTATCATCCTTATTTCATGGGTGCAAGTTTCATAAGTTACCAAAGCGATAATGGAATTTGAAATTTCAATTTCCACTCATTCGGCTTTACACATACTTCATTGATTATTTTACACCAAGATTATGTGTGGAATAACTATTCATTTGATTATGTCATAATTTCCACTCCCCTCTCTATGGATATACTTTTTATACACATAATCACTCCATTGATAAATTCTCAAGTCATCGGTATGAACTTGATAAGAGTAATTTTTACTAAATCTCAATTTATTGAGATAAACATCCAATTCATTGGTGTTGTTTTTACTAGAATATGTGTGAATGTCCTTAGATTGTTTTACACTGAATATCCAATCATATTTAGTGTATTTATATTTGTCACACATAATTATGTCGTTTATTTATCCTTAACCTAAGGATACGGCCTTTATGAGAGATTTCATCTCAATTTACATTCCATTGAGACTTCTTTGTTATTATACACCCAATCACTTTTATGTGGTGAATATAATGTACTTTGACATAGTATATCTTGAATCCCTTTATTCTCATGATATTACAATGTTTTGATTACCTCAATTATTTGCATTCAAGTGTCTCTCTTTTGGTTAGAAACTCTAACTAAAATACCATTTTTAAATGTTTTAAAGACTTGTTCTTCTAAATCTTGATAATTAATGTCCATGTTTTAAAAATGGTTTTAAGGATTTATTTATATGGACATTAATGTTTTAAAATTAAAACTCCTTTTAAAAGTTTCAAAGTGGTATGAGACACTTTGATTCAAAAATCTATATTTAAATGGATCCTTGACAAATAGTGTGACTTTTAAATGATTTCAAGAAAAAGGGGGATATTTCTCTCAAATAGTTTTGATGATTATTTTCATCTATGTCAATATCCTTCATCATTCTCTATTTAGGTTAATATGATACAATAAAATCTTCCATATTGTATCGAATGAGTTATGTTTGACTGTGGATATGCTATTTTTATACCATTCATGGTTTGTGGATAATTTATTGACATTTCGTATGCTAGTTTTAATATGAATGTTTATGTTATGTTTTAAACTTTTCATATGAGGAATTCATTGGACATTGTAAGTGATGGGTGGAGCCCGCTATAGCTCCTCGATGCATCGGTAGGTCTCATGAGACAAACTAGTGTCTTGGCACAAGGCCTTGGCAAAATCTTATTTGTAGTCTTTGCATGAGGCCTTGGATATGTGGTTATGATAGTCTAGCATTATGCATTCCATCATTATGAAAGAGGTTATTGACATTGCATGTGATTGTTCGACTAGTAGAATATCCATGTGAATAAGTAAATTGAATTATTTCATTTTATCATTGCCATGTTATGCTGAAGTTCAAGTTTAAAAGGCTTTTGTTTTAGTTATAAATTGCCTTAAGTGTTTATACATATCAATGAAAGCTTTTTCTATATTGTTATCCTTACTGAGCATCTGAGCTCACCCCTTTCAATGATTTATTTTTCCCAGGATTATGAAGAAGTAATTTATGAATGACCTGCAGGGATAGTATGAGGGGATATGAAGACAAGATGTTTTATTATGATATAATGTAAAACTTTATGAATGTATCTAGTGTTTCCAAGGCTACTAAACTAATCAGTCTTTCGAGACTTGATCTTTCTTGTGATCATGCCAATGTTATGTAACAATGCACCGACTCTGGGTAACAGGGGTCGGGGCATTACAGTGTTATTGAAATCTAATGACCAATATAATGATCATAGAAAGTATCCATTACAAGTATAATTATAATGGATTTAGTGAAGAGGAATTGGTTTATCCAATCAAGCCTTATTTTTCCCACGCCTGTACCACTCATGAATTGCTTTTCTTGAATATAACTATAATATGAAGATTTTAAACATTCAAAATACTGAAATCTATTACTGAATTTTAAATAAACTTTTCAATATTATCTAGGTTTCATTTACTGCTTACTAGTAGGATTTATTATTCCCAATGAGAATTTTATCAACATCCATGGTGAATATAAAACCATTACCATTTTTTATTTTTCATATGAAGTATGTGTCTCTAGAGCATTCCTTTTCCTCAAGATTTTCTGGAAATTTTTCATATGCCAACAACTTGTGCATCTACTACCTTTACTTAACCTAAGTAAATATTTATTCCACTATCAAAAATTGAGATGTGAATCCTTTTATATATAGATATTTTATTACATGATTATAATATTAATTTTAGTAATATCATTAGAAACCATTAGGATAATTATTTAGATACACATTGTGTTTTTCTTGATATAAATTTGTTTATCTACTTAACACACTCTTTGAATCTAAACACATTATTTTATGAAATGATGGATTTATATCATATTGTAACTAATATGACATCCCTATGTCATTACAATAGGAATATAGTTATGGTACAACACATTTATTTGTAAATAATGTCTTAAAGAATAATAGAAGTATCTATAATTCATATGATACTTAACATTGATTGAACTTTTACTTATATAATGATATTGATGTGTGAAAAGAAATGTGAATTTAAGAATTAATGCAAGTAAAATATTTTTTATCAATGTTTTCATGTAATACTCATAATAAATCCTCCTTACTAACATCAAAACTTTTATGTGTATAAAAAAATGAGAATTTAGGAATGAATCCACACTATATTATTACAATAGATAAAAGCATGGTCAAGATATTCTTTAGAAAATGGTCTTAAAGAAACTCATATCTCCTCACCACGTAAATACCACACTTCAATTATTATTAAATAGAAACCATAAATGAATATTATGAGGTATATTAAACACTATATTAATGTTGGAAAATTTTACACTCTTTAGCTAAACTAATTCTAAATAAATTGTATCATACCTTTATTTCTGATGGATTCATTGTCCAAAACTAAATAATTAAATTGATAAGTAATACAAATGGTATTTACCTCCAAACAGTCTTCATTCCATACTAGGTACATCCTTGAAAACTACTTTTAGTTTAATAGATACAAAATTATCTCAATACATATATGTATAACTGAGTATTATATTTTTATATTGATCAGTTATTTCAAATGATTTATGAATTAATGAAATATTAGTTGTTTATTAGAAACCACAATTAACATTTATTTCTAATCAGGATTAATGTCTCCTTATGTCTAAAGGGAAGGTGAGTTAATATTTTTTGAGGTACTTAAAAAAGATCAATTAGAATAGAAAAAAATAGCAATTAGAAGTTGTTCACTTCTCACTACTGACTAAGGAATCACACTTTTGAAGCTGCTTGGAGAGTTAACATTACTTCTGGTAATATTTATATACTTACTATGTTACCTTAATTATACACACTTATGTGATATACATATTTTATTCAATACCAAAGATTTATGACTAAAATATTATATACCATTGATGAATACACCTGAATAATAAGTGAGTACTTACTTATTTAATTTGGTTAATTGAATGTAAACATTCATAGACTTATCTCATGACATGTTAATAAAATAACATGATGTATGATGATCAACTTACTTTACTTGATGGATGTTGTGAATGTGCCTTTGGTGCCACACTTTCCATCAACCTTTTCTCCCTTTCATTCAACTTATAAACTTCAAAAACCTAAGATTGAAATTTCATTTAAGTTCTTATCTCTTTAATTAACATTTCCCAAAATGGGAATGAAGCATTTTTTTCTATTGGTTCATTTTTTAATTGAAAAAATTGAGTAATTTGGTGGAAAGACATAATTAAGAGATGTATTTAAAGATCATGACCCTTCATTAAAGTTACATAGATTCATTATAATCTTCACCTCTTTCATATCTCACTTATCTTTAACCTCATTGACTTCTAAGAGATGATACAACATGTGATATAATCCCTTTCCTCATGATGAATCCATAACTCCTTATACATTGATTGTAACATTATGATGTAAGCATAAAATGCATCATACATGTGTCCCATGTATTTATCTTTCACACCCTCACCACCCGAGGTTGATTAACATGTACTGGGGACAATGGAATATAGAATTTATATTAATTTTATAGTACTATGTGCATGAACCAATATTTTACATAGAAATTGTTTATAGTGAGGAAATTCAATTTTCAAATATTAGACACAATGAATACGTGATATCACATTCCATTATCTAAAAAACCTCTATTGGAGTTGTTCTTCTATAATGGTTACTGATTAGACATTATTGATTTAATCATTAAATGTATCATACTAATTTATTGAATACTAGTATCTCTTACTACTAGATTCAGAATAATCATTAAAAATAGTATTATAGTGAAAATTATCCTTAAAAATTCTCCTTGTAGTCTAAATTATGGCTACGCCACTACTCATAGAGTTTCAAGGCAGGCGTTTGGATAGAAAACTATATCAACTAATGGAACCTTGAACTATTGAGTTATGTCCCAGCTTCTAGAAATCATAAAAATAATTTACCAAATTATTTTCCTATAATGATTCAACAAGATAGTAGTAGAATATTATTTAATTCCATAATTAGTTAATTCAATGCATCTCTTTTGTAATAATTTACTATTAGCAGGATGCACCCTAAAATAGGGCTAGAGAGCACCCTGTAAACCCATTTTGGTTCAAATTCAAATTATAGAAGTGTTGTGAGTGGTTTCGGGAGAACTAAATCCATTATTTACATTTATTACAATTACATCTATAAAGTTTTATATATACATGTGTTTATTCTTACCATAATAGTTTTGATATTTCTTCATCCACTATTTACATGGTTATGTCCTTAGATTATGTGTTGTATCAAAAGGTTATAATAGTTCCAACTGTACTGAGAACCTCTACATACTCTGAAAATAATCATAATTACATGTCATATGGTATAGATGCACTATACTGATAAGAAACAAATGATGTATAACTATCAGGTGTTGGGGATCATAATCATTGAGACTTATTCTCATTATGTTTTCACTTGGTGGTATGGAGTATATGAGATCTTGAGGGATGACCCACCAATTAGAAAACAACATGTTTTGAGTGTCATTGGATGTTCCTATCAATGAACATGTATATTCATATACGAGAAATAGATGATTATTATTATGTACCATTTGATCATGTACTTTATTGTAAAGAAAAAACCATGGAATTGAAGTCATGGTGAGGCAACTTTTGTTGGGTGCATGACTGGTGGTATGACATTGGATAATGATCAAGATAGAATTAGTCTGTTTAGAGTTGGGGAAGAGATATCTCATGGGACCAGGTGGGCCATAATGGTAACACCTTCGTTAAATACATGGTCTTAGTACAAGAAGGAATGTTCATCTAGTATGGTAAAAATATATAAAAATCATTGATAGGATAGAGACATGAGTTTTCATCCTTAATTATGTGATATCACAAAACAAATAGATTTTATTACATAAAATGTGTTCCTAGGTTGTAGTCATATCTATGCAATTATTTATACCCTTAGTGTTTATAATGGGTTTCTAGACTCTTCTCTTGTTATATAGCTTGGAATCACTATAATATAGATAAATACCTAGAGGGTCACACACAAAGTGTATACATAAGTTCCACGTATTTAATGGAATAAGAGTTTAGGATGAAGTGGGCCCCACATGTGGGGCTCGATGAATGTCTGAGTTTGATCAATCAAAAGTAATAATAATTCAATTATATTATTAGAGTTTATAATAATGATTATTTAATTTATTTCTCAAGGTATTCAAATGTTGTTTGATCATAAAAGTGAATATGAGAAAATATTGTTTTTTGAACAAACATAGTATGTTCAAGGTTCATTAATTTATTTAGGGTTATTATAGTCTAATTTAATGATTTATATTTTCTCACATAACATATTAAACTGATACATGTCGGTGGTAAAATATTTTTGACATTTATGAAATGTTTATTAAGTCATAAGTGTCTCAAAATTTCTAAAAGGAAGGTCATTACATTCTAGGGACTAAAGTCTGATTTTGGAAAGTATATCCTAGTTAGAAATTATCATTTTAGAATATTGAATTGTGAAATCCACCATTTGGATAAATTTATATAGATATAATATATCCTCTCCTCTTCTCTCATGATTTTAGAATGAGATTCTAAAGGATGAAAAAGTTCAGATCGATCATGTAATGTCGATCGAGTTCGCTTTCCCCACTCCATCGAAGGGAAATCATAATGCTCTTTAACATAAAATTATAGAAGCCATGATAACAAGATAATAGATCCAAGAGCTATAGTGATTCATTTTATGATATATACGGTTCCTATCTTGGAATATATTATCCATGACACACCGATGGTAGTAAAATAAAATCATTAATTTTAAATGAACAAGGTATTGTTTATTCATTGATTTGATTTGATTTTTCAAGTTTAAATTGAATTGTGCATGATCATTTAAGAAATTAGGGTATGGTTTTTTTGGATTTAGAGTTTTTTACATGAATCCAAACATTAAATTTTATATTGAATATTTTCCCCACTTTGGTTGCACCCCATGTTCCTTCAATTGGTTACAGAGGGAACATGTAATTATTTATGTTGTAATATTTTAAATTTCAATCAAATTTTCTATGATTCAGAAGGATTATTTTGATATGGTCCCAATGAAACTAAAGGTTTATCTATTTGAGTTCATATCACAAAAATATGGTCGATCAAAGATCAACGAGTTTTGTATAATTTTTTTGATTGAAATTTAATTTTTAATTTTTCCAACACTTTAATGGCTATTGATGTGATGAATTTTTATATAGAGTTTGATGAGAGTGCATTATTTTTTATAAAAAAATATGGGAATTTGATTAGGTAGAGATGGAGATTTTTGTGAAATCTTAATTCATTTCCCAAAAATAAAAAAATACAGATCTTACATTGGAAGCTTGTTATATATATATATAAGCGGACAAGATACACCCTAAACTTTTGTGATTGGAATTAAAATTACTCCTGAATTATGGGTAGGGTGATGGATTTTTCATTTATATATATATATTATATATTATAATATATATTATAATATATATATAGATATATATTATAATGTAATATATATATTGTGTGTATATATATTCTTTTCAATAGATTCCCAATTAGTCTCAGACCAAACCAGTATAGTCTAGGTATAACCTGCCTAACTAGTCACCTCCGTCACAAGACCTAAATTAATTTATAAGGTTATTATTTAAGTCGAAATTTATGCAAAAAATATGAAATGTTCCATTAAATAATTTAATTTATTTGGATTTAATAAAATTATTTTAGGTGATATGGGATGTAACAATAATTAATTGAAATTATTTTATTGAATGTTAATGTATTAAAAACACTCTCGAATTTAATTTTAAAAAATTCAAATTTTTTATGAAATATAATTTTACATTGAATGATCATGAGGTGAGACTAACTTAGGCATGTTTTTCATTATTTTTTTAATTTAGTTATTTCATTTAGTCTTCAAAATGTAATAATTATTTCATTTTGACAATCTACATATGATCCCTCTATATTTAATTTGTATAAGGGCTTGTGTGTCTACAGTTGAGTGATAAAATGTATTTTCTCACCCCGATTACCTCTCACCTGCAAGTTAGTATGAAATTTAAATATAAAATAAATTCATGGTAAAATGATTTGATTCAACAGACTGTGTAAACCATACAAGTGAAGTGTATAAGAGTTGCAGGTGTTGCAATTCAAAATAGGTGTTAACGTAAGGAATTCCCCTAGGGTCTCAGTTAATGTACTATTTGTTCAATAGATTAACAATTATATAATTAATCATGATTGTGTCATTATTTATTTATTTTATTTTATTCATGGATTATTATTTTGTGAATTTATATTTATTACACGCAATCCCATAGTATAATAATAAAAAATAGGCATGTATAGATAAAATTAATATGTGTGGTGAATGTTCTATATTTGAAACAAGGTTAAGTTGTGAGTGTGATCACATAAAATAATCATTTTAAATAAAAAATTATATCATTATAAAATATTAAATTACCAAATCCATCAAAGAATATATGAAGTCATTAAATGACTTCCATCAAATGAATTTGGACACAACAAATTGCTCAAGGATCTCTTCAACCATAGTTGCGGGTTCTTCTTACTATTGGGGAGTTCTTATGAGTGTGGTGGGTTGAATAAACTAAATTTGAGAAAATGAGTACTCATATATGTATTTTTCATCTTTATATGAAAATATTTTAGAAATTAAAAGGAATTATTTACAGGAGATGAGACTCCACTCAACAGATCAAGGAGTCACAAGTTAATGTGGTTGGATAGTCTAAACCCCACCTTAGACTCTCAGAGTACTAGTGATTCTATGTATCAGGCTATGAATATAGGTTTAAGGATCCATGCCACTATAATACTCATTAAATAGAGTTTTTTAGATCAATTAGTTGATGGATACTGTGATTTTTTGAAATAATGTGAGGCATTTAAAAATAATAACTTGAAAATGTCTACTGATAATCAAGATAAATTTATTCTTCTAGTTTTTTTATAGAGAAATATATTGTAACACCACATATAGACTGTGATTATGAAAAAGAACATGTCTGCACCGTCATTCATTTATATGAGTATTACAGGCACTTTCACAAAGTACTATGATATAGGAAATTAAATGTGATGGTGTCTCTGCTACATATTGAGCCACCTCAAGAATCAAGGGTGAAAAAAAAATTTATATAAGACAAAAAAAAACACACACACACACACCCATATATATATATATATATATATATAATTTTATGTTTCTATAATAATTCAATCATGAATGTACAATGATTTTTGGATACTTCATAAGTACATGGATAGTTTCACATGTTTTCTCATATGTAAGAAGATTTTGAGGAGAATGTAAAGTGAGATATGAATGAGTTATTATTACATTGAATGCGTTTAAATTGAATGATGGATCATGATATTTCAATACATCTATTTATAATATATTTATCACCAAGATTACACCAGTTTTTTTTAACATTACAAAATGAATAGTAATTATTAGAAATGCTTCATTACCTTTGGGTAAGGTCTAACAAGTTGATAATAACTTAAAGAAATATTATCCTTTTAATTATTTTGGTGAAAAAGTTAGAATACATGATGAAAAGGACAATGAAAATTGTGATGTAAAAGGAAAATTCACAAAAACCTTTATAAATGGAGGTATATAATTATGAACAATCCTTTTTACATCGCATGTCATTATATAAGTCTAAGGAAGATAAAATTCAATGAACTGATTTGAAAAATCAAGTAGCCGTGTCTTATTTAGGAATACTCATCAATTTTATTTACTATTTTCATTACACTTATTGGGTATTGAATATAATATTACTATGAAATCTGTCTATTAAAATAAAGTCACCATGTAAGAAAATAAAGGTCACAATAAGTAACATGAATTTTACAAGTGGATGAGAAAGAGTGATTCCTAAGTCAATGGTGATAAGTACATGAATTCTAATTTTCATGTTTAATGATTATATTTGAACTTTTATTACCAAAAAATTTATCTCACATTTAAATTGGATAAAATGATACATTATTATAGTTCTAAAATTATTTTTTGGCTTATAATACTCAATTAATTATTCATTAATGTTCGAATCATTGGTAATAAATAATGAATATATAACATGTAATAATTAGTTATACCTAGCTATTGAAAGATAATTATTTTTCTAGAAAAATATAATTATTTTTCAATGATATACCCATAATGGTGTTTAGAATATGTGGATCTAGACCCTTTGTTAATATCAAAACATATACTTATCTATTTTTTGGATGAAGAAAACATTATAAATAAAGGTAATCCAAAAACCCTTTAGAATTTATTTAGGAAGAGAGTGTAAAATATTACAAGGTTAAGGCAGAAATAAAAAAACTTCATAAGATTATTTTTTGTGTCATTATGGAATGTAAAATTGAATTATGATATATACATGGTTGGAATATATGATTTTATTTAGGCCCATGTTCCAAATCATATATTGACAAACCATTCATCAATCATAAATTATATAGTGGATTTATTCCTAAAGTCACATTTAATTATGCGTATCAAAGCTATGATATTAGAAAATAGGATAAAATATGAGTATTAAATGAATAAATAGATCAATAAAATTTTGTGTGGATTAATTCCTAAATTTACATTTCCTAATACACATTATATTCATGATTTATGTAAAATGAAAATCTCTGTTGAAACTTATTTTAATTATTGAAATGTTAATTATTTTTTGAGTGATGTTTCTCAAAATAGTAGTGTTATCCCATAACTATATTCCAACTATAATGAAAAATGGATGTAATATGATATATAGTATGCTATAAATAAATTAATTTATAACATGTGTTTAGATGAAAATTTGTTTTTAAAAACATAAAAAACTTGCAGGAAGAAAAATGAAATGAGAATTTGAAGTAATTATACTAATGGTTTCTATGTATATCATATAAATCCATGAGATAGAAAAAAGATAGTCCAATAAGAGGCTATTTTTAATAAAATAGGGAACTTGTCTATTTGAGATAGTGGGGGAAATATTGAATTGGATTTAGTTAATACCGCAAATGCACAAATAGTTGGTATTGGAACAAGTTCCTAAAGAGAACATGGGAAAAAAATATTCCAGAAACATATACTATATAGGAATGTTGAAACCAAATTGGTGTCTCTATATTCATTGTGGCTGGTGATACATTATTTAATGAGAATATTAATTTCCATGAAGTAATAAGTAAATGGAAAAACTATAATATTGAATAGTTCTATTAAAAATCATTAATAGATTTCATGTATCAAAGTACACGTTATTAGTATTTTAAATGTTTCAAATATTAATAATTTTGTTGTATTCAAGTGAAAACATTACATGGGTGGTACAAATGTGGTACTAATAATGAATTATTGGTCATACAAAGTTTTCATGCCCAAATACAATAGAATTTTACTTTTACTAGCTACTTTATATAGTAATTTGTTATTGGGAATAGGATATCAAGGCCTAAAATATTATATGGTGTCTATAAAACAAAACTTGAAAGTATAGGTGATATTATATAACTCCAATAAGGTTTGAAAATTACTAAAATACAGTTTTAGAATGAATTAAGAAACAAGATCCTGAAATATTAATTTGGAGTGATTTTTTTCATGCATATAGAAGACGCTAGTTAGAGAACCACACTTTTCCATGTAAAATATGTTTAATAATAAATTGAAAACAATCATTGGTAAAACAATTGGTTAAGACGTGAATAAAAGTATTCATCTAGAGATTAACATAAAGAAATAATAAAGGTTTTAGGGAAAAATATCTACTAAGGTATATTTAATGGGTTGCTTAAACCAAGTAAATGTAAATATAATGACATGGTATTGAAAAATAAAAGTTAGAACTATTTGAGAGAGAACTATTACCATTGTCACATGGAATAAATATCTCCATGAAGACATGTATGTGAAATAATAATAGAATAATGCGGTAAGTTGAATTCCATATGCTACTATGATTGATTAATCACACAATCCATGATATATAGGAAATTTTATATTTACAATATATATTTTATGGTAGAAAAATATCCATCTAATCCAGTAGAACTACATGGGAATAAGTTAGAACGTTCTTATTGTGCTTGAGAATGTATAAGGGATGAGTACCTTGTACTTGTAGAGGAATGAACAATTGTTTTAAGTGGACAAATATCGGTCTTCTTTTTGATAAATATGATCTAATATCACTGTTAGGATAAGTAAATGGTAAAGTGGATCTCATTTAGGCTAGTGGTATCTATTTATTCAAATTTTGAGTATAGTGTGACTTCTCAAGTAGTAAAGGAAGAAGTGTAAAAATGCAATAATTTCTTCATATTTGGAAATTTCACCATGAAATTAACGTTTTATCATAATTATGATAATAATTTTAATTGGATTATCTAATATGTAAAGTTATTGACATTATTTGAAAGGGATATACTTAGTGATATTCTATCTTGAGGGATTTTACTCAGATAAGTAAAGTATTGGTTAACAGATTCGCTAAAAAGGATAACGTGGTAGATCCCATTGCTAAATCCATATCTTAAAAAAATACTCATATGAGAGCTAAAAAGAAGAGAATTGTTACCAGTTGTCTCTAGTGGAAGTGAGAGTGTTGTGAGTGGGTTCCCTAGAACCGAATCCTTTATGTACTTTTATTACCATTACATGTATACAATTTGATATACACATGTTTTTATTCTAACCATAATAGTGTTGATAATTCTTCATCCACAATTTATAAGTTAATGTCCTAATATTATTTGTTTTATAAAAATTTTATTGTATTTAATAGATATAATGAGAACCTTGAGATACTATCATAGTAATCTTAAATATTTGTCTTATAGTTTAGATACATCATACTGACAATACATAGATGATGTTCGACTATCCGGTGTTAGGAGATCATAAGCATTGAGACTTCTTCTCAATAAGTTTTCACTTTGTGATCTCATCTAAATAAAATCTTGTGAAATAACCCTCTAATAGGAATGCTACATGTTTCGGGTGACATTAGTTGTTCATATCTAAAAACACATGTATTGGTCTTCAGAAATGAGATCATTATTGATGTGTACCATTTGATCACATACATTGATGTAAGGAAAAAATCAGGAAATTGAAGTCATGTAAATTTATATTATGTTTGGTTCATCATTGGTTGTATGGAATTTTTTGAATGATCAAAATAGAATTTATGGCTTCAGAGTTTAAGAAGATATATATCATGGGACCAGGTTGACCAGGATGGTAGTATCATCATTAAATCCATGGCAATGACATAAGAAAAAAATTACATAATGTATGGTCCTGAAATATATAAATAATAAAAATGATGATAATATGAGTTTGAATCATTATTTATGAGATTTCGTGAGACAAGGAGATAATATTATAGGGAACGTGTTCATAGGTGGTAGGCATAACTATGGAAGTTTTTATATCATTAAGAGACATGAAGGTTTTGTAGACTCTGTTATTATTATATGGGTAAGAACCACTGCTATCAAGATAAATACCTAGAGGTTGACACACTAAGTTTATCCAAAAGTTCCACCAATTTGGTTGAATAATAGTTTATGTTGAAGTGGGAACCACATCCGTGGGTTGGTGAACATCTGGGTGTGATCGATCACACTTAAAAAATAATTCAATTATATAATTAAATATTATAATAATGATGATTTAATGTATTTCCAAATTTATTCATAGGTCGTTTGGTCATAAAAGTGAATACAATAAAATATAAATTTTCAAACGAACCTAGGATATTCAATGGTCGTTAAATTACTTTGGGAGATTATCTGCCAAGTTAATGATTCATGTTTTATCAGGTAAAATGATAAATTTTTACAAGTGATATAAAAATTATTTTTAACATTTTAGAAATTTTTATTAAGTCTAAGTATTCATAAATGTCTAAAATGAAGGTTATTACTTTCTAGGGATCAAAGTGCAATTTTGGAATGTATAAACTAGGTATATAATCTCATTTTAGTCTCCTGAATTATGAGATCCACCATTTTGAAGAATTTAGAGAGAGAATATATTCTTTAATATTCATTCAATCTCTTAGATATAGATTATGAAGGAAGAACAAGGATGGATTGATCTCATCTTCTCAATCGATTCCAGATTCTTCATTTGGTCGATGGGACGTCTCAAGGACAATTAATTTCCCTTTCTAGTACCCAAGAATCATAAATCGAAGGTCCAAGAGATTTGGTGCATTTTCTGATGATCTAGAGGATGCCTATATTGGTGTCATTGAACTGAAAAACCCCAATGGTGAGTGAATCTAGTATTCAATTTCAAACAAACATGGTACTATTTATTCTTTCATTCAATTTTATTTTCCACTATTATATTTAATTACATGTAATCGTTTATGAAATCCGAGAAAGGGGTTTTTTGAATTTAGTTTTTTTCATGAATCTGAAACCCAAATTTTAAGTTACTTATTTTTTATTCTTCTATTGTTCCCCGTGTTCCTTCAGGATAGAATTATGATTTAATATTTCTTGGATGTATTTTATTATTTTTTGATGAATGAAATATTTTTCTATCTGATATGAATGTATTATGTGGTCATAGTCACAATTGGACAATGTAGTGAATATAAGATATCACTATGTCTTAATTTTATTTAATATATGAATTATTTGTTTATTATTTTATGCATTCATGTAAACATTCATATTCCCCTAAATAATATACAATACATTAATTAAAAAGTATATGTGACTGAACATGAGTAATTTGTATTGGTTGATCGATTTATACTAAATAGATCAATCATGAACCTAGGTATATAACACTGGAGTCGTGTATGAATAGTATTATAGCTTATACCCTAGTTGTAACATTCGAATATTTTATTACATTGTTGTCTATAATTTTTCTTCTTTGACAGTTTTTGTTTAATGAAACATCATGTTTAAACAAACTCTGATATACTATTAAAATATTACTATTTAATGTGACAATTATTGTCTAGCTAATGAGTTTATGGGTAAGAATAATAAAAAATAAATTGTGAAATCATATGGTTTACATATGTATAATTTGAATTAATTTTTTATTAGTCAAGTAGAAATGAAAATAATAATCATTCAAAAATAAACGATATGTTTTTCTAAAAAACTATTTTTATGCGGGAAATGTGTTTTTGTATTAATAAATAAAAAGAATCACTATTGGTCAATAATTTTAATGAAATATACTATAAGGCCCCAGCCTTAAACCTTACTTAATCTTGAGTTATTACAAGATTACACATTGAGGATCTTTTCGGGTTTAGAGTTTTAGAGAATTAGATCATAAAACTTGCATTACATTCCACATATAAACAAAGTGGTTACATAAAGATAGAATTCTTCATTCCCATCAATGGAAACACATTTAAAATAAAACATGGATTATTTCTTGACACATCCTTGACTCTATCATCTTATCACGTACCTTTCCCTTGACCTGTGAAAAACATTTCAAAAACTTGGGATGAGCATAAAAACTCAGTATGGGTTATAAAAAAAACATGGAAAGGAAACATGAGTTCATATATATATAAGAATGAAATCATACTTTACCCATAAAACATAGGCACTTTAACATACCTCATAAAATCATGAATAAATCATATAAATCATAAGACATAAAGGTAACTTGAGGCATTCATAACATTCTTACGTAGGGAGTAACCCTCTTGGTTACGTTTGGAATACCCATCACAGTATATTCCCTATAATCTCTTCGGAGAAACCTTAACGTTTCACTCCTTCGCGTTACCCAATGAATTGGAGAGCTATAACGGGCTCACCCACCCTTAGTTTATCACGGAACCACCCGTCTTCATAATAATTCCCAAGAACCATAACATAATCATATCACATAAAACATGCATAAAGGAAACATAAAATTTACACATTTCAATCACGAGATATCAATACAACACATTGATATAAAAACATTATGAAAACCATTTTCAATACTAAAATAAAAGAAAAGTAAAACATGGTATTTATTTTTCTTTTAAAAAGAAGGTATGGCTTGTAGAGGAAGCCGAAACTCAAATAACGGTCACAACGGCGGAGAAGTCGTTGTCGCCGCATACGTACGACAAAAACATTCCCTTTTGTCATTTAGTAAACTTTTCGTATAAAAAAGATTCCTTTTGAATAAATGTAAAAGTCAAAGGGGTTTATACACCGTATAAAAGAAAGTTGTGTATAAAATAAAATATGCCTCAATGAAAGGAGATTGAGACGAAGTCCCATACCTCGTATCCGACTTGACCCGACCGTTCTTTAATCTCCTGAATAATAAACTGCAGTTAATCTTTACTTTCTTATGAATCTTTTCAAGTTCATTATTCTTTTTATACCATGTTATGAACCTCATGTAATCAGTTAAGTTAATAATGTTCATTTTGTCGGTATTTGGTTCTTAAGTCAAAAATAGACTTCTTACACTTACATGTTGTTAATTTGGTCAAAGGTACATTATATCCAGAATGGTATTCATGATGTAGATATCATATATTTCATATATATCCAGTACATACATGCATTTATAGTATTACATAATCATTTAGAGGTAAGAAATGAAATGCACCGTTCATGGAGACGGTAAGCCGTACGTACGCATGAACGCTACTTTCATTTCTATTTCGTATTTTATAGAATGGAATCATAATGATATAAAGATATATTATAATTCCAGTATAATATCATATATAATATCATAGTTCCATCCTTTATATGTCCCACATATGGTATTTAACGAATCAAATCACTTTGAGGGGGCGGTAGTCCGCACTTCCTAAAATGAAGATATCGTGTTTACCCATAATGGAAACCATAAAGGTATGCCTAAAATGAAAAAAACAGAAGCTTAAGGAAAACATAAACATATTATATATCATATATAAAAATAGTGACATCATAATGGCCACCTTTGGAGGTGTTAAATGAGTATTGAACAATCATCGTTTCGGGAGGCAGAATTTCTCCATCCACAGAAACCATATGTTCTTCAACCATTTGATGTAGTTGTGTGAGAGTGTAGATCAAATAAATATTATAACAACATCCTAGTATATTTAAGATAATGTTTTTGTACAAAAGAAGTAAATAAAAAGAGTTTAGGGGGTTGGAGAAGCAAAATAAAACAAATGAACATAAGAGAATGAATTACCTTTAAAAGTGTAACTCCTTTTGATTTGATCCTAACGGCTTCCTTTGAAAGGATTATGCCCAAAGGGAATCCTCTAGGATGAGGATAGGGATGTGGAGAGAGTAAATGGGCAGGGTTTGGCCGAGCCAAAGGCTTGAGAAGTGTGTGAAATGAGGTAGAGGTGGGGGCCTTTTATAAGAGGAGAGGAGGGGCACTTTTGGCAAATAAAGAAATATTACTTTATTTGAAAATGTTATTCGGTTTCAAAAGGTCCCACATTGATTTAATTCTTGTATAAGGTGGTAAGGGTTCGAAATACACTCATCCAATTGGTTTTGGCCATGTGTAGTTCATAGATTTTACATTGTCTTTCCATTTTATTTAAATCGTCAAATAATGATGTCATCGCTGCATCATTATTATGTCATAAATAATTTAATTTATTTAATGTCTAAAAATCATAAAAAAAATACTATGATGTAGGAAATCTTTTTATATTTCCAATGAGTATTTATAATCAAAAATCTGATCTTTATAACCCCATTTAAAAATTGTTTTCGTAAAACATCTCTTGTTTGTGTCATTTTTACTTTAACATTTAATAAAAAGTTATTTATGTAATTTCCAAACCAAAGTGTCTCCATGGGGTCCCCAAGTTGACCCATGGCTTTTCTTGGTCGGCCATGACACAACCAATAAGGCTGGGACATGTGTCTAGGTCATTTCATATTATTAAAGCATTATTTATACCTTAAACTACACTAATTACCACTAATCGCGATTAAAAACTTAAAAAGTCACTATTCACCAAAAAAATTATTTTAATCTCATTGAACCACATTTTACTTCTTAATGACAACCATGTATGTCGGATTTTAAAAATTCAATACACATTAGTGGTAAACTTTCATTTAACTGAAAAATCAGTTTGCCTGATTACCACTTAGTGGTTTCACTATTCATCAAAAATTGAAGTTTTTCAGAAAATTACCAAAAATTCACCCTAAGCTATATTTGATATTACGAATTCAAAAATGAAGTCTATTTTACAAAATTCAAATCATATAAGTCACATTAATTAATTTAATAATAAATTCCCGCTGCCAGAGCAAATAGCGTGTTTTTACAAAACAATAAGTATCAAAAGATTGACACCAGTTTAAGTCTAATTTCAAAGTGAAATTGATTCCAATGACCACCATTGGATAAAATGGTAAAAATATATTCTAATTTCACTTCAAAACAAATTCAAAACATAATCTAAACATATAAATAAATTAGATTAAAAATCAGTTTTGATGTAAAATGCAGTATTTTTCACTATTCATTAAAAAATGAACATTGTCAGAAAAATACCAAAAATTCACACAAGGTAAATTTTGATGTCCCAATCATAAAGAATATGTTTATTTTGACAAACATAGTTTATAAAATTGTCAAAATATAGATTCAAAAATGGTTTGCCATCAAAAGGCAGTAAAACAATCCTTTAAGAATATTAGTGTATTCCATGCATAAGATTGTATTTATTTTCATTTTAAGCCTCTATAACACTATCTTAATCATTAATAAACATAGATAAAAATATCTATTATTAATTACTTACTTGGGATGTTACATCCTTCCCCCCTTTAGAAAAATGCGTCCCTGCAATTTATTTACTTATCGAATAAATGGGGGTATTTATCCCTCATTGCATTTTCAGATTCCCATGTTGCCTCTTCAATCATGTGGTTTTTACACAAAACCTTTACCTGGTGAATCACCTTATTCCGTAACACCTGCTCCCTGTGGTCAAGAATCTGGACCGGTTGTTCCTCATAAGATAGGTTCTCTTCCAGCTGAACTACCTCTGGACTCAAAACATGACATGGATCTGGCATATACTTTCTCAACATCGAAACGTGAAAAACATTGTGTACCTGAGATAAACTCGGAGGTAAAGCCACTCGGTATGAAACTGATCCAACTCTCTCCAGAATTTTGTATGGTCCAATGAACCTTGGACTCAACTTTCCTTTCTTACCAAATCTCATCACACTTTTCCAAGGAGAAACCTTGAGAAAAACATGATCACCTACCTCGAAAGATAGATCCTTCCTCCGGTTATCCGCATAACTCTTCTGCCTGCTCTGAGCTGTTCTCATGTGTTTCTGAATCAGCTTAACTTTTTCTGCCATCTCTTCTACCAATTCTGGTCCCATCAACTTTTTTTTCACCCACTTCATCCCAGAAAGCTGGAGTTCGACACCGCTTCCCATATAATGCCTGAAATGGTGCCATCTGTATACTGGAATGAAAACTGTTATTATATGAAAACTCAACCAAAGAAAGATGTTGGTACCAACTTCCCTGATAATCCATAGAACAAGCTCATAGCATATCCTCCAATGTCTGAATTGTTCGTTCTGACTGCCCATCTGATTGAGGATGAAAAGCTGTAATAAAATTCAATTCCGTACCCAACGACTTCTGAAGGCCTTTCCAAAAGTTAGAAGTAAACCTGGGATCACGATCTGATACAATGGAGAGAGGAACTCCATGTAACCTGACTATCTCTTTAAGATACAAACGGGAATGTTGATCAAGAGAGAAAGTATCTCGTATAGCAAGGAAATGAGCAGATTTGGTCAAGCGATCAACAATAACCCATATTGCATTATTACCTCGAGATGTCTTCGGTAATCCAACAACAAAGTCCATGGATATATTCTCCCATTTCCACTCTGGCACTGGTAAAGGCTGAAGCATCCATTTCGGTAACTGCCGCTCTGCTTTAACCTGCTGACAAGTCAAACACTTCACAGTAAAATCAGCAATATCTCTTTTCATTCCATCCCACCAGTAATACTCCCGCAGATCTCTATACATCTTAGTACTGCCCGGATGAACTGAAAACGGAGAACTATGAGCTTCACATAACAACTCTCTCTTCAACTGTGAATCACAAGGCACACACAATCTCTTCCCAAATCTCAAAACACAATCATTATCAATGTTGAATTCAGGCAACTTACCTTTCTGAACCAGCTCTACCTTTTTCTGCAACTCACTATCTTGCTTCTGTGCTTGCTTGATTCTATCTGATAGAGAAGATCTCACTGATACCTGAAACAAAACAGAAGGACTTCCTGCACCAACAACTTCAATACCAAATTTCATCAAATCCTTAACCAAAGGATCACGTTCCAAACGCAACATTGTTAATGAAGCATTATTTTTTCGACTCAATGCATCATCCACTTTATTTGCTTTTCCCGGATGGTAATGAATTGTACAATCATAATCCTTGATTAATTCCAGCCATCTCCTTTGTCTCATGTTTAACTCTTTCTGAGTGAATATATACTTTAAACTTTTGTGATCGGTATATATTTCACACTTTACTCCATACAAATGATGCCTCCAAATTTTTAAAGCAAAAACAACAGCAGCTAATTCCAAATCATGTGTAGGGTAATTTACCTCATGAGTTTTCAACTGTCGTGAAGAATAAGAAATTACCTGATCATTCTGCATTAGGACGCAACCAAGTCCTTTCAATGAAGCATCACTGTATATAACAAACTCACCATTCCTGGAAGGTAGTGCCAAAACTGGAGCATTCACCAATCTTCTTTTCAATTCCTAAAAACAATCATCACATTCTTTTGTCCAGATAAACTTAACACCCTTCCGAGTTAGCTTAGTCATTGGACTAGATAATAGTGAAAATTTTCTAACAAACCTTCGGTAATAGCCCGCCAAACCAAGGAAGCTACGAATCTCGGTTACATTTGTGGGTCTTGGCCATTCTTCCACAAATTTTGTTTTTGCAGGATCAACAGTTATTCCATCTTTAGAAGCAATGTGACCAAGGAAAGAGATTTTTTGCAACCAAAACTCACACTTGCTGAATTTCCCATACAGTTTATTTTCTTTGAAGGTTTGCAAGATAACCCTTAAATGTTTTTCATGCTCCTCTTTACTTTTAGAAAACACCAAAATATCATCAATGAAAACCACCACAAATTTATCCAAGAACTTATGGAAAATTCTATTCATTAATTCCATGAATACAGCAGGTTCATTGGTTAGCCCAAAAGGCATTACTACAAATTCATAATGGCCATATCTCGTACTGAACGCGGTCTTCAGAATATCTTCCTCCTTTACCTTCAGCTGATGGTACCCCGATCTTAGGTCAATCTTTGAAAAAAACTGAGCTCCCTGGAGATGATCAAACAAATCATCGATATGAGGCAAAGGATATTTGTTCTTAACAGTGATATTATTCAAGGCTCTATAATCAATGCAAAGTCTCATAGAACCATCTTTCTTTTTAACAAATAAAATAGGAGCACCCCATGGTGATGTGCTAGGTCTAATGAAACCTTTCTCTAATAAATCTTGCAATTGCTCCTTCGACTCTAAAAGTTCAATTTGTGCCATTCGATAAGGGGGTTTTGAAATTGGCTTAGCATCAGGAACTAAGTCAACAGTAAACTCAACTTCCCGATCTGGTATTATTCCAGGCAACTCATCAGGAAAAACATCAGGATACTCATTTACCACTGGCACATCATTAATCTGAACAGTTCCTTTATTTTCAACGATGTGTGCAAGGTAACATTCATTTCCATCTTTTACAAGTTTCTCGGCCTCTTGATATGTTATCAAAAGTAAGGGTTCATTCTTGTAAACAAACTGAAAGTCTTTCTGAAAAGAAACTTCTTTAGCTCTACAGTCAATCTTAGCATGGTAAATAGAGAGCCAATTCATACCCAGGATAACATCAAACTCTACTAGAGGTAGAACAATAAGGTTTGAAAGTAGGTTCTTTCCACAGATAAGGATATGAAGATTCTTATAAATTCTTTTTGCCTCGAAATTTCCCCCAGGTGTTTTTACCAAATGTTCAGGAGTCATTTCTTGAGATGGTATTCCCATTTTACTAGAAAAGGTTTCAGAGATGAAAGAATGTGTAGAACCCGAATCAAATAACACACTGGCATAATCTGAAAAAACAAACAAAGTACCTGATACAACTTCATTTGATGGCCCGACATCTGCTGAAGTAGTTGCAAAGGATTTCACCACCCCTTTCTGCTTGTAGTCTAACTGCTTCCCATCACTCAAGCTCCTTGTCGGACACTCGTTTGCATAGTGACCCATCTCATTGCACTTATAACATTTCACTAACTACAAATCAAATTTGTTCCTACCTTCACCTTGATCCTTTTCAGTGCAATCACGAGCCTTATGTCCCATCTTACCACATCAGTAGCACTTTCCATAATTCAGAAGACATTCCCCAGCATGCCTTTTGCCACATTTATCACAAAATGGAAACTTGGTTCTCTTACCATCAGACTTTTTTGAAGAATTCTTACCTTTCTCCTGCCACCTCGGTCTCTTCTTCTGCTGGTTGTTATAGAAAACTTGGTCATCAGCAAACTCCATTTCCACCTTATCAGCACATCGAACAAGCTTTTTATAACTTTTAAACTCATGAGAAGATAATGCCCTTCGATACTTTGGCTTTAATCCTGAGTAGAAACGATTGATTTTACTATCAAGGTCCCGGATAAAATTTGGAGCATACCTTGCCAATCGAGAGAACCTTTCTTCATAGGCAGCCACTGAGTCTTCCTCTTGCCTCAATTCCAAGAATTTCTTTTCCATCCTAAGTCGAACAGCCTTAGGAAAATACTTCTCAAGAAACATACCTTTGAATTCATCCCAGTCAAGAGCATCAATCTCATCGGCATCCCGGATATTTTTAACCATAGACCACCACTGATCTGCTTTACCCTCCAAACGGTAAATAGAAAGACTAACATTTTGATTGTCTGAACACCCCATGACATCAAAAATCTTCTCCAGTGCTTTAATCCACCCTTCAGCTACCAAAGGCTCAGATGATCCTCTGAATGATGGTGGATGTTGCCTCATGAAATGTTCCACCACTGACATGTTCCTCTGTGGTTGTTCTGGCTGATCTCGTGCATGGATACCACCGCCATTTATCGCTTGAGTCAACTGTGCCATTACTGCAACAAACTGTTCAGTTCCAATTTCGACCATTTCTGGATGCTGATTCGGAAGGTTATTTCCTTCTGTATGCCTTCCTAGCACTGCTTCCCTGTTTCCTTGGCAGAAAACCATTCTGACCAAACATGTCTTAGATGAAGCAACATGGTAATCTTTAAATGCTATATCATTTCGAAAAAAAATATTTTTGGATAATCATTTAATAGAATTCTAACTCCTAAAGTTATCTAAACCGACCTCTGATACCAACTATAAGGCCCCAGCCTTAAACCTTACTTAATCTTGAGTTATTACAAGATTACACATTGAAGATCTTTTTGGGTTTAGAGTTTTATAGAATTAGATCATAAAACTTGCATTACATTCCACATATAAACAAAGTGGTTACATAAAGATAGTATTCTTCATTCCCATCAATGGAAACACATTTAAAATAAAACATGGATTATTTCTTGACACATCCTTGACTCTATCATCTTATCATGTACCTTTCCCTTGACCTGTGAAAAACATTTCAAAAACTTGGGATGAGCATAAAAACTCAGTATGGGTTATAAAAAAAACATGGAAAGGAAACATGAGTTCATATATACATCAGAATGAAATCATACTTTACCCATAAAACATAGGCACTTTAACATACCTCATAAAATCATGAATAAATCATAGAAATCATAAGACATAAAGGTAACTTAAGGCATTCATAACATTCTTACGTAGGGAGTAACCCTCTTGGTTACGTTTGGAATACCCATCACAGTATATTCCCTATAATCTCTTCGGATAAACCTTAACGTTTCACTCCTTCGCGTTACCCAATGCATTGGAGAGCTATAACGGGCTCACCCGCCCTTAGTTTATCACGGAACCACCCGTCTTCATAATAATTCCCAAGAACCATAACATAATCATATCACATAAAACATGCATAAAGGAAACATAAAATTTCCACATTTCAATCATGAGATATCAATACAACATATTGATATAAAAACATTATGAAAACCATTTTCAATACTAAAATAAAAGAAAAGTAAAACATGGTATTTATTTTTCTTTTAAAAAGAAGGTATGGCTTGTAGAGGAAGCCGAAACTCAAATAACGGTCACGACGGCGGAGAAGTCGTTGTCGCCGCATATGTACGACAAAAACATTCCCTTTTTTCGTTTAGTAAACACTTCGTATAAAAAAGATTCCTTTTGAATAAATGTAAAATTCAAAGGGGTTTATACACCGTATAAAAGAAAGTTGTGTATAAAATAAAATATGCCTCAACGAAAGGAGATTGAGACGAAGTCCCATACCTCGTATCCGACTTGACCCGACCGTTCTTTAATCTCCTGAATAATAAACTTGAGTTAATCTCTACTTTCTTATGAATCTTTTTCAAGTTCATTATTCCTTTTATACCATGTTATGAACATCATGTAATCAGTTAAGTTAATAGTGTTCATTTTGTCAGTATTTGGTTCTTAAGTCAAAAATAGACTTATTACACTTACATGTTGTTAATTTGGTCAAAGGTTCATTATATACAGAATAATATTCATGATGTAGATATAATATATTTCATATATATCCAGTACATACATGCATTTATAATATTACATAATCATTTAGAGGTAAGAAATGAAATGCACCGTTCATGGAGACGGTAAGCCGTACGTACGCATGAACGCTACTTTCATTTCTATTTCTTATTTTATAGAATGGAATCATAATGATATAAAGGTATATTATAATTCCATTATAATATCATATATAATATCATAGTTCCATCCTTTATATGTCCCACATATGGTATTTAACGAATCAAATCACTTTGAGGGGGCAGTAGTCCGCACTTCCTAAAATGAAGATATCGTGTTTACCCATAATGGAAACCATAAAGGTATGCCCAAAATGAAAAAAACAGAAGTTTGAGGAAAACATAAACATATTATATATCATATATAAAAATAGTGACATCATAATGGCCACCTTTGAAGGTGTTAAATGAGTATTGAACAATCATCGTTTCGGGAGGCAGAATTTCGCCATCCACGGAAACCGTATGTTCTTTAACCATTTGATGTAGTTGTGTGAGAGTGTAGCTAAAATAAATATTATAACAAAATCCTAGTATATTTAAGATACTGTTGTTGTTACAAAAGAAGTAAATAAAAAGAGTTTAGGGGGTTGGAGAAGCAAAATAAAACAAATGAACATGAGAGAATGAATTACCTTTAAAAGTGTAACTCCTTTTGATTTGAGCCTAAAGGCTTCCTTTGAAAGGATTATTCCCAAAGGGAATCTTCTAGGATGAGGAGAGGGATGTGGAGAGAGTAAATGGGTAGGGGTTGGCCGAGTCAAAGGCTTGAGAAGTGTGTGAAATGAGGTAGAGGTGGGGGCCTTTTATAAGAGGAGAGGAGGGGCACTTTTGGAAAGTAAAGAAATATTACTTTATTGGAAAATGTGCTTCGGTTTCAAAAGGTCCCACATTGATATAATTCGTGTATAAGGTGGTAAGGGTTATATATACAATCATCCAATTGGTTTTTTCCATGTGTATTTCATAGATTTTACATTGTCTTTCCATTTTATTTAAATCGTCAAATAATGATGTCATCGCTGCATTATTATTATGTCATAAATAATTTAATTTATTTAATGTCTAAAAATCATAAACAAAATACTATGATGTAGGAAATCTTTTTATCTTTCCACTGACGATTTATAATCAAAAATATGATCTTTATAACCCCATGTAAAAATTGTTTTCGTAAAACATCTCTTGTTTGTGTCATTTTTACTTTAACATTTAATAAAAAGTTATTTATGTCATTTCCAAACCAAAGTGTCTCCATGGGGTCCCCAAGTTGGCCCATGGCTTGTCTTGGTCGGCCATGACACAAACAATAAGGTTGGGACATGTGTCTAGGTCATTTTATATTATTAAAGCATTATTTATACCTTAAACTACACTAATTACCACTAATCGCGATTAAAAACTTAATAAGTTACTATTCACCAAAAAATTATTTTAATCTCATTGAACCACATTTTACTTCTTAATGACAACCATGTATGTCGGATTTTCAAAATTCAATACACATTAGTGGTAAACTTTCATTTAACTGAAAAATCAGTTTGCTTGATTACCACTTAGTGGTTTCACTATTCATCAGAAATTGAAGTTTTTCAGAAAATTACCAAAAATTCACCCTAAGCTATATTTGATATTACGAATTCAAAAATGAAGTCTATTTTACAAAATTAAAATCATATAAGTCACATTAATTAATTTAATAATTAATTCCCCCTGCGAGAGCAAATAGCGTGTTTTTACAAAACAATAAGTATCAAAAGATTGACACCAGTTTAAGTCTAATTTCAAAGTGAAATTGATTCCAATGACCACCATTGGATAAAATGATAAAAATATATTCTAATTTCACTTAAAAACCAATTCAAAACATAATCTAATCATATAAATAAATTAGATTAAAAAGCAGTTTTGATGTAAAATGCAGTATTTTTAACTATTCATTAAAAAATGAACATTGTCAGAAAAATACCAAAAATTCACACAAGGTAAATTTTGATGTCCCAATAATAAAGAATAAGTTTATTTTGACAAACATATTTTATAAAATTGTCAAAATATAGATTCAAAAATGGTTTGCCATCAAAAGGCAGTAAAACAATCTTTTAAGAATATTAGTGTATTCCATGCATAAGATTGTATTTATTTTCATTTTAAGCCTCTATAACACTATCTTAATCATTAATAAACATAGATAAAAATATCTATTATTAATTACTTACTTGGGATGTTACATATACATATTATATGTTTAATAAAATATTTTAATATTCATCAAATGTTTTTCTAGGAATGGGATAGGAATAAGTTCGGTTTTAGGATTAAAATGATTTTTTCTAAAAAATGGATTTTTCTATGTTTTGTGAACATATATTAAATAAATTTTTTCCACTTATAGAAATGGAATTCTGAAAAATGGATTTCATATTTCGAATCTGTATGTCAGAAATTGGTAAACAAGTCTGTTTTTTAAACATTATGAATAGTAACTGTGGAAAGATTTATCACCTCGGTAATTGGAAAACTGAGATAACTTCTGTTAAAAATAAATGTTAAGGTCACAATTTTTAATATTAATTCTTATTTGATGAATGTAATTAGACCATTATCTCCAAAATCTCCAAATATAATATTTTAATGGAAGCATTTTCCTGAAATTATCCTATATAATGTTTAAATCATAGAAAAATGCAAAATGTGAATCTCTTACTTTTAAATATTTTTATGAGTTCAAATAAGAAAAAAATGAAGGTTGTGAATTAAAATTAATAGTTATTTTGAGCCTAAATAAATTATTTTAATGATGGTAATTTATTTATAATTTTTATAAATTATATAATTACATTAAATTCTTATTTAAATTTGTTAAAATATTTCTTCAAATAATAGAAAAATAAAATAAATGATTTTAAAAATATAAAAAGTAATATAATTTGACTGAGTAAAAGTTTTCAATTAATTTTACTATTTAATATAAGAAATTAGAGTTTTTATGAATGATTATATTCAAATTTCATCTTTGTGTTGATGTTTTTAAGTCCAAATAAATGAATAGTGCTAAAAATGACATTATTTAAATTTTTTTAAAATAAAATTTTAAAAAATAATTTAAATTAAAAAACATGAAATAAAAAATGTTGGATATTATGTGGTTTAAAATTACATATATTATCCATTACTGGTATAATTTTCTCCTTATAAGTAAAAATATATACTCTTAAGAGTGAATAATATGTTACTGTGATTAAAGATAAAATAGATTAACTAAGGGTTCAACCCAAAAAAGGTTTATAACACATATTAAACATGTAAAATTTGTATTCATTAATATGATTTAAAGAAACTACTAAATTAGATTCAAATATTTGGTGATTAGAAAGTATTTTTATAGAGAACTGATTTTTTTTATTTAAATATTTTTTCAAATTCCAAGAGTACCCCTCCCCTCATTTATAAAAGGGAGACCCTCCTTTATCATAATTACACCACATTTATCCTTATAGATCAAAAAAACCATGAGAAATTATCTTTTCAAAATCATTTTCCACATTCTATAGGTTCTGGTCTTTCTAAAATACCAACCCTAGGATTCTTAAGAGGTGATCTAATGGAGTTCTTTCAATGAAAAGTTAATCACCTTAACTGACCAATTTATTTATTTTACTTCTTCTTTGAACTCAAATATATATATGGTATTTTTAATAGAATGGAAACTTAATTATCCTGAATATATATAAATTTATCATGATTATGAATCTGCTATTGTCCATCCTCTTTATCATCAAATTTGAAGTGAGTGTATCATTCGTACGTATATACGATTTACCATTCCTATGTAGCGATACAATTCAATTTTCACCGCCATATTTTATGGATTAGTAATAAAAAGGGTTAAATGATTATATATTATATTTATGAAATAATTATTCTTCTAAAATGATAATATCATATATACATTCTTACCTTCCTATCAGTTGGAAAATTATAATGTCACTTGTGCGTATTGGTGAACTACCACCTCCATGAAGTGACTTGATTATTTTTGTTTATGTTTTTCATGGTTGGAAATAAGGATGGATTTGGTGAATATATATGAAATATATGATATAATAATTATTTTTAAAGTTAAATTATTATTTTCCTTTCTTTCATTCCATCCATCAAAAAGTAAAAATAGTGTTCATGCGTACATAAGTCGTACCCTCTCTATGAGTGGTGTAATTAATTTTTCTATCTATAACTTTAGTAGATGACTCTAAATATAAATATAAATATAAATATATATATATAATGAATATATATTTATATTTAATATATATATATATATGATATTTATATTAATATAAACATTATATATAGTATGTAACACTGATCAAAATCCAAGGACTAGAACTACCAAACCAAAATTTTTGTGAAAAATGAAATATTTAACACCCAAAAATGATGATTTTAGAAATGGATTATTAATAAATGGGTTTTAAAATGTTATAAAGGAATCATATATGATATTATATGAACTTATTTTATTATATTATATAATTATTATATTTTTAAATTATTATAAAAAAGCAGAGAACTTTCAAAGAAAGAGTAACTCAAGATAAGGGTTTTCTGTTACAAGCTCATTATTTACTGAGATTGGTTATGATTAAGTTATAGATGATGAAATTTCATGATATAACTCAAAATAATTTCAGTAATTTTATTCCCCTTTCATTATTATTGAATAATAAACATTTTTCTTTCCTATTCCTCTTTTTAAGAACTTAAGAGACCAAAAAACGTTTTAAGATCTACTTTATTTCTCTTTTTGATCGTATTTTTCTCCATGCCCATATTTCACAAAAAAATCAAGAATGTTTGTACTATTACCCTTTGATAATTTAAATTCAATTTTACCCATGTTTTATTTTTAAAATGTTCTAAAAGGAAACGTTTTGTCATTTTCTAAACAAGGTACTTTTTGAATTTTTTTACAAGTGAATAAAAGGAATATTTTCTTTTAAATTATTCAAAATGAATAAAATTTCCCACTACCATGATCACTCAATAATATGAAGATTCTATTTCATGATTACAAAGTTCTTTTCAATGAAAGTTTTTATTTATTATATGTTAAATTTATAGATTTTAAATAAGTGACTTCAATATGGAAAGGTTATTTTCCTCAAAAAATATTCAAAGTAATATTTTAAGGAATCTTTCATCTAATATGATATCCTTAGATGTTACTTTTGTTTTACTATAGATATGATACAATTAAATCATCCTTGTTATTTCAATGTACGGCTTATTATTATGATGGAAATATTTTTATTGTTAAAAACTATCCTCCATACCCTAGTACCCAGATACCTGAGCCTGAACTAATATATCCTAAAGGGAATTCTCAATTTCCATGGGTTGGTGAATTGAAACTAGAATAATAAAGGATAAAAAAGAACTTAATTTTCCACAACACAATGGAATATTGAAGATACAAGTCAGTATGATCAACACTCCAAAAAGAAAAAGTACAAAAAATACTCCATTATAAAAAATCAAAAGAAGAAAGATAAACATCCCAAAGGAAAATAAAATTTCAACCTGTAATAAGTGAAAAATAGCTCCACTAGCCACCATCCCCACTCCACTATCCAAAGGATAGAGAACATCCACCACATCTAAGTTGAACTTTCCGTTTTCTTGAACATCGCATAAGAAAGTCATGAAACACCCAATGGAAAAGGTAGGATGTGGATTATAAATCCAAACTGGGTCTCAAAAAGTGTTCCATAACCATTACCACAATAGTTAACCATTTATAAAATTAATTTAAATAAAAAATTCATGATATTTCATTATCATATTTTAAACAAAACAATATTTTCTTGAAATAGATGAAATATATGTAAAAAACATTAAAACTAGCTTAAAAATATTTTATGTTAAAACATTTATATAATTGAGTTATATTGAAAAAAATAGTTCACAAAATCAATGGAAAGTATAATAAATTAAACTATAGAAAGAACACGAAAAAATAGACCTATGGTATTTCCATTTATTTGGTAATAAGATCCTCACACTTTTTATTTATCAAAACAGATCTAAATAACTTTGCATACTCAAATAATCACCCCATTTGGGGATCCACTATGAGAAATAGATCTAAACCCCATTAGGGAATCCACTAGGGGAAATCAAGACAGTGGGTTTTTAGTTAGTGTCATAATCATAAGTATTTTATCAAGAAGATCAATATCTGAGCATGCCTATCCCAATTACCTACTAATTACCCAAGCATACATGTTCTTCAATAAGTAAATAAATCACTAAAACAATCAAATTGGTAATCAATAATTTTATATCATTTTAAAATAAAATTGATCAATTTTAGTTTCAAATAACCCTTTCTAATTTCAAAAACAAATCTTATATTATCATTATTTCATGCCATTTCAAATAATCCTTCAATTTAATCTATTTTATCATGATCAACAACAGATCATTTCTTTAAAGAAGATTTTAATATCAAGCCATAATTTTTCTAAAATTCACCCAATAACTTTAGTTCCTTTGAAATTGGGTTTTTTATCAAATCTCATGTCTATTTCAAATCAAACATCAAATCATAAAAAATTCATGTTTTCAAATCAATTTAAACCTCATTTAATTTTAGCCACGAAATTTAATTATTCAATCTTAGGGAAAATAATTTATGAACCACCTACCATTAGATCAAGGAATCTAAATGAAAACACTTGGAATGAGGAATGCCAATGAAGAACATGGAAAAGGAGATCTAGGAACCAAACCTAGAATTGATATTCACACAATGAAGTTTAGATTCATCAACTAAATTATGATCATTCAAACTCTATGGAAGAGAGAAAGAGATATTGGGAGAAACTACATGAGAGGTGATCCACTTAGTAGAGAGTGATATGTTCTTCCACTGACACATTGATTCACCAAAAGAGGAGGTTGGAGGATGAAAAATATCTTCTTTTGAGCCCCCAAGGACCAAAAAATCATATTAGTATTGAATGGGGGGATTAGTGATCTTAAAGAGGGGATTTTGGATTTTAAAAATAAATATTAGAAGAATTAAAAACCAAACACATGATTTTTTAGGGAGAATTAAAAACCACACAATTGGTGCAGGGAATTCATCTGTTTTGTTTCAAGTTTCAGTGCAGTATTAATTGTTAGAAAGAATTAAGTGAGTGCAGAATTAAGACTGTGAGCTATAGAAAAAGGTAGAATTGGTTCAAATTGTTAAGTTTCTAGAATTTAATTTTTAAAAAGATTTTGTTTTGAGTTTTGGAAAAAAGTTGTGCATGCCTAGTGATTCCTAGTTGAAGAAATATTTGTTGAGTGATGCTCATAGTTCTCCATTTCCAGTTCATCCTGGAAGTAATAAGATGTATAGAGACCTTTGGGAGTATTACTGGTGGGATGTAATGAAAAAGGATATTGCCGATTTTACCATGAAATGTTTGACAAGTTAGCATATTAAAGTAGACTGACAGTTACCAAAGTGGATGCTTCAGCCTTTGTCCGTGCCAGAGAGAAAGTGGGAGAATGTATCTATATAATTTGTGGTGGTACTACCAAATACTTCTTGAGGTAATAATGGGATTTGGGTTATTGGTGATCGGATGAAAAAATATGCACATTTTCTTTCTATTTGAGATGCAATGTCTTTGGATGAACTTTATCGACTGTAACTCAAGGAGATTTTCAGGTTACATGGAGTTACTCTTTCCATTATATCTGACCGAGATTCCAGGTTCACTTATAACGTTTCTAAGGGACTTCAAAAGTCGTTGGGAATAGAATTAAATTTTATTATAACTTTTCATCCTCAATCAGATGGGAAATCAGAACAATCGATTCAGACTTTGTAAGATATGATTAGAGCTTGTTTAATGAACTACCAGGGAAGTTGATATCAACATCTTTCTATAGTTGAGTTTTCTTATAATAACAGTTTTCATTCCATTATAAAAATGGAACCTTTTAAAGCTTTGTATGGAAAGTGGTGTTAGACTCTAGTATTTTGGGATGAAGATGGAAAAATACTGTTGATGGTGCCAGAATTAGTAGAAGAAGTGGCTATGAAAGTGAGGATGATTCAGTAGCACATGAGGATAGCTCAAAGCAGGGAGAAAAGTTATGCAGATAAGAGAGGGAAAGACTTCTATTTCGAGGTAGGTGACCATGTTTTCCATAAAATCTCTCCTTGGAAAAGTGTGATATATTTTGGTAAGAAAGGGAATATAAGTCCACGATTCATCAGTCCTTTTGAAATCTTGGAGAAATTTGGAATTGTTTCATACTACGTAGACTTTCCTTCAATTTTGTCTTAGGTATACAATGTTTTTCATGTTTCGATGTTGAGAAAGTATGTACCAGATTCATTACATGTCCTGAGCCCAGAAGAAGTTCAGCTGGAAGAGAACCTTTCATCTAAAGAGAAACCAGTTCAGATTCTAGATTTAAGTGAACAAGTATTGAGGAATAAGGTAATCCACCAGGTAAAGGTTTTGTGGAGAAACATCATTGTTGAAGAAGAAACATGGGAGTCTGAAAATACTATGAGGGAAAAGTACCCTCAGTTGATTAATAAGTAAATAAAAATGTGAGGATGAAATTTCATAAGGTGGGGATAATGTAACACCCCATGTTTTTCTAAAAATAAATTGAAATTCATGGAACTTTTATTTATGTAGAAATTTATAACTAGAATTTAAACATAATTTTCCACTTCTATGTTTTGAATTTCAAGAAACTGTCATCTACAATCGTGTTCAGTAATTTATTTGGAGTCTGATGAAACCAACTTATTTTTGTGAATAGTAACACACCCTTATGAATAGTAATATGACCCTAATGAATAGTAAATTTTATTATTATTTTATTTTATTAAATATTTTAGATAATAACATCTTGGTTAAATTTTCATCATGCTATAAAAGTAGTTATAGAATTAGAATTGTTAATTTTTGAATTAAGTATGATTTTATTTAAAAAATTAAATTAATTATATTTAGAAAATTATTTTCAAAAAAAGGACTTCATTTTTGAATTCTATATGTCAAAATATAGTTTGGGTAAATTTTTGGGATTTTTCTGAAATTTGTTAATGTTTGATGAATAGTGAAATACGATAAAATACCTTATAATCAAATTATCAGTAAAATTCACTATTTATAACATTATAAGTGATACAAGGCCACTTGGTTTGAAATCACATGAAATTATTACTATTTTATGTCACATTAACTAATAATACTCATAATATTGGGAAAAATATTATAATAATGATTAGAATAATGAAAAACTCTCCCTCTCCTCCACTATAAATACCACCCTCATTCCCCTCTTCTTCCCACACCTCTAAAGCCTTGTTCCATTCCTAATTTATGCCCAGTACTCTTACCAAGGCTCTTAACCACGTCCTAGAGCTGTTGGTATCACCAAAAGACCAAAAATGAAGCCTTTAAGAAGGATCTCAAGGAGAAGAGATCAAGAGGTAAACATACTCCTTTATTTTCATTCTTTTCTTTAATTTTATATTATTATATTCCTTTCCTTTGGATTATGTTGGGTTATTTCATTAAATATCGCCCTTATAGTCCATATTATGTAATAGTGATGAGATATACCCTTTCTCTCATCAAACTATTTTTATGAAATTTTAAGAGACGCCGTTAGGCTGCCAAATTTTCGTGAGAAATTTCTAAAGGTTTCTTTTATTTCAAGATTCCTTTATTTTATTCTTCTTTACTTACCTCCTCTTATAAAAGAGGCATGAAATCTCTAGAATATTTTATATTTAGTATTTTCCCATGTTCATGGTAAATTTTTCATCAATCTTCTTCTCTTCCCCCACTTGTTCAAAGAATTAAAATTATTGTCCGTGATGTGTTGAATTAACGACATCGTGGATGATGTGATTTCAATTGGATTTAATTCATACAAGTCTGGTCATGAAACCATTTTTATGATTAAACCAGGTTATAATATATTTATTATGCCTCATCAATGGTTCTGTAATTCTTTTGTACACATGGTTTTAATTTATAAAACAAAATGAGGTCATTATTATCAAAGAACCACTAAAATAATCTAAACGAAGATCATTAATGTTTTATCTTATGAATCATCCTCTTGTAAGAATTCAAAATGATAAATGGTATAATTTATTTTACTGGATATATTTAAATACTACTCCATTCAAATTATGGATTTTCACTTCCAATCAACAAGAACATCCACCGGGAACCAATCATGGAAATCATGTAAAGAACTCACCCAAAAACAGTGCAAGGAGAAAAATAGTAACAATTAAAGGGTAAAATGATGTTATGAAATGGTCATATAAGATGTTATAAACATGAAAATATTACTGTAAAATACTAATAACACTCTTTTAACCATTATACAGGAAGTATACACAGATTTTTAATTAAGAAAAACCATAGGTAATGGGAATTCATAACCCAATTTCCATTCATTGGGTTAACCATATTCTTAATTATTTATGTGGTATTTAAATTGTTGGTGTGATGAATTCTGATTATAATATGTCTAATTATTTATATTTACATAGTATATATATATTACATCCACTCTATTACATCTCCCTTCAATTATATGATATTTATAAGGGACTTTTCTTTTAAAATTCACTTTTAAAACATTGTTTTACAAAATTCAAAATCAATGTTTTATGCAAATATTCATGTTGTTTGATTATGTTCTAGATCTTGGGAATTGTTTATGAATAAGGGAGGTATATATATTTACCTCCAATGCATTGGGTATGTGTATATTGGAGGCCGGCCGTATGGTTACTCCAAGTGTAACTGTGATGGTTACACAAATTTTAAGGTAGTCGTGAGGGTTACAAATTATAAGGTATTTGAGATGGTTACAAGATTATGTATGTAATTCCCCAAGATAACTTTATGATTATATTTATGTTATCATATTTTTGCGGATCTTTTTTAAATCTCATGTTACACAAAGTAAGTATATATATATGGGTGACAAGCCTTTTTTTTTAAATGATTTCATACGTTACAAGTATTCATGGACTAATGTGCTATTTTCCTTATTTTTCATCCCTTACTGAGCTCTTGTGCTCATCCCAAGTTTGTAAATGATTTTTCACAGGTTAATAGATGTGTAAGACAAGGAATGAATCCATGTTAAATTTTGAATAATTTTCAAGGAGTCAAGTTTATGTTTTAATGTTTTATATTTTGAATAAAATGGAAACTGTTTTTAGGGTATCCACTATATAATAATGTGTAATGTTACAAATGTATTGTCCCAATTCTCTAAGGCTCTAAACATGAAAATATCCTTAATGTAAAATGACTTTTTTTCTTGAATAATTTGATATTATGTATGTTATAAGGCCGAGTCCTTATATTTATCATACAAAGTTATCTTCACCCCATTTCAAGTGAGAGTGGTCATTATAGAAGACAACAAAGAGAAATCATTAAAAAACTGGTAATAATACTCAGCTAAACCCGAGAAGCTTCAAATATTGAAAATATTTTGTTGTTGATCTCACGTTATAACAACTTCCACATTCATAGGATCAACTGAAATACCATGTTTAGAGACCACTTGTACCAATAACATCACTAAGGGAATCCATAAATTATATTTCGATGGATTTTCATAATGCTGGTGATTTCTCAACATTTATGAAAATGCTATCAGATTACCCATATAATCCTCCTCAGACTGAGATTAAACAAAGATGTCATCTATATATACAACCATGAACTTATCAAGATACTCATGGAATATTAAATTCCTAAAATTCATAAAGACATCAGGATAATTTGTTAGAACAAATGGAATGACAAGATACTTTTAATGACAACACCTTCTCTTGAAGGAAGTCTGATGAATAAAATTTTTTAGTGCACAACTTGGGATACCCATATCGAATATCAAAATTTTATAACCACCTTTACCCTATCAAATAAAAAATTCATCAATCCAATAACATATACTTGTTCTTTACCTTATGTTGATTGAGTTTCTAGTAGTCCACATAGAAGCGAAGTATTCTCTCAGCATTATTTGTAAATAAAATAGGTGTCAACCAAGGTGATGCACTCAAGAATATAAAAAAATTCATTAACATATCATCCAACTGATTCTTTGACTCGTTAAAATTTTCTAGTTCCATATGTTAATATGGAATAGAAACTAGTTGAGTTCCATGTACAAAATCATTGTAGAACTCCATGTCCATTACAGGTGGAAAACCAGAGAAATCATAAGGAAACACCTTAAAAAACATTTTGAAAACTAGATTTAGATCATCTTATCAATCTATTTCAAAAGAATAAATTGATATTACCATCCAAAAATATGGATAACATGGTTCGAATCTACTCATCCTTGGGTCCCATTTTCTATGAAAACCATGAAACACCCCATCATGAATAGTAAAGGAGACCCACCCAATATAAGAGAAAATTCGGGGTATATTACTAATTAGCAAATCAATAATAAGAATGAAATCAAGATATTTTATTTCAGGAAATATAAAATTATAGGTAAGATTAATCTATGATAAAGAGAAAACACAAGAAGGACAACATATACCCTACTCACTCTTCGTCTTAAGGGGCACATAAATATACAAAACATAAGATAAAATCTCCATAAGAAGATTTACTATGTTCACAACTCATGTCAATATAAATGAGTGTTATGAACCAATATCAAATAAATAATACACTAAATATTAAGATATAGTGATGGTACCTCTCACAACTGTAGGACCAATATTAGTTTCCTCTCGAGACTCTTCCACTTTGTGAAGAATATTTTCTCTAGATTCCTATGACTAGAACCCATTAGATATTAAATAATTGGATTACATGTAATTAATTTTATGTGTTGATGATCTCGTGCAACTACATGGAGAAAAAAATTAAGGGAAGAATTTTTGTAGGTCTGAATGACTACATGAACATATGATCATGGACACCTCAGTGAAAAACCATTATAAATGCCCAATCTTGTCACACTAGAAAAAAGTAAAAGGGACTCTTATAGAAATTACATGAGGTATGGAAGACTCCTTATATCTATAACCACAAATAAAATCATCACACTTCTTAATTACTTTAAAGGAACTCACATAATTTCCACTAGGAGAAAAAAGAACTCATGTTAACCATGACATACTAGATAGGTAAAGCTTAACCATCAACACCCTATCATATAAATCAGCACACTAAATTAGATTTAGTAAGATAACCTTTTAAGGGATCATTGGCCAGATACCTATATCAAACCATCGAAACTTCATTTTATCATTAGATACAATCTCAGATGAATACTACACAAGCTCAAAAAATTGGTTCACATACTATGTCATGGCCCTATAAGCTTGCTAGAGGTTAGGAAAATCTATATCCTTAGCTAGTAACGTAGATTCTAAATGTAATTGATCAGTGAAATGAACTCTAAAGTCATTCCACTCCAAAAAATCATGCTTCTTCATCTTTAGCATAAAATCCCATTATCTCCTTCTAATTATCCATTCCATCTTAAAGGTAACACACTTCACCTAGATATATTTGGGGATTTCTAGGAATTCAAAAGTCACTCTATATTGTTAAACCAATATGTATCCTCTTGACAATCATTAGTTACTTGGAAAGTAGGTGGTTTCCAGTGAAAAAAATATTGATTATGATTTCAAGATTCACCCCCTTGAATTTTCACAACTATAGCACACACAAGAATCGGTCCATGTGCCTACCCCAATGCTTAGTCAACACGAACAATATTCTAAATAAGATTATAGTCTAGGGGAGAATCTAATCACTAGGGTTCACCAACAACTTCTTCTTGGGGCCTATTATAACATCTTCTTAGAGGCCTTATGATACAAAAAATCAATAGACAACACCATAGACATCAAAATATAACTCAAATCAACAACTCAAACAAGATAAATGGGAATATAAATCCCATTAGATATGATTTAATGATTTGGATTTAAAAATACCAAAAATCAAATATAGGAAAAGGAATAGAATCATATAAAAACATTCCCCATTGTAATTTTCTCCAAACAACCATAGTGTCTTAAGGCTCATTATGGTAAGATTTACCTAGGAACTCACTTGTAACTACCTCATAATTCACATGAAGACAACCCAAACCACATTCTAACATTTTGGAAAGATATTAAACCAAGACCACTAATACCACATTGTCACAAACTGGCATGGATACCCTAGTATCTTGATACCCAATATGACTCTGATATATCCCAAATGGTGTTCTTGATCCCCAATGTTTATTGACTACCACCTGTCATCATAAAGATCAAAAAAGGAATTAATTCTCCACAATACCATGGAAGATTCAAGATACATGTCTTTATACTCAAGACTCCAAAATGAGAATATTCTAGAAACAAATAGGTATTAAAAAACCCCAAATAAAGAAGATAATCATCCCAAAGTAATGTACAAAGTCAACTATAAAACATTCATAGAAGCTCTTATATAACAAGTGTAATCAGCTCCATTGATCACCATCACCACTCTATAGTCTAGTGGACTATGAACATCCACTTCCTCGAAGTATCACTTTTCCTTTTCTCTGAACTGGAATAAGAAACACTAAAAATTCCCAAAGGAAAAGTTAGGCTATGATCTATAAAACCTAGTATGGTCTCACAAAGTGTTCCATAATCAATACCATAAAAATTAACTATCTATGCTATCAATTTAAATAGAAAAAAGGCATGGAATTAAATTTTCATATTTTAAACCAAAAAATTATTTCATTCAAATAGATTGAATATATGTTAAAAAAAGTTTCAAATAGGCTTAAATGAAAATTTTATGTCAAATAGTTTATATAAATCATTTAGCATGAATAAAATAGTTAAAAAAATGCATGATATGTATAATTAGATCAATTAAAGTAAACACCTTGAAAAATATATGATGTTGTATGTTATTTTATTTGGTAATAGGATCATCAACATTATCATTTGTTAAAATATCTATAAATATGTTTTAACACTCAAATAATCACCCCATTTTGGGAGCCATTATAGGAAGTCAATTTATAACCCATTGGGGGAGCCAATATCGGAAATAAAGACAATATTTTTTTTGTTAGTGTTGTCTTCATAAGTACTTTGGATAGGGGATTGGGAATATAACATAATTTTCCTAGTTACCTACTATCTAAAAATGAATAAATTTTCTTTAATAAATCAAATTAGAAATCACTCATTTTAAATGATTTCAAAATATAGTTTCACATATTTAGTTTTCAACATGACTTTCTCATCTCAAAACCCGACCACAGGTTTTCATCACTTTGTTTCATTTCAAATCACAATTCAATTTAATCCATTTTCTCTAGATCAACATCAAATAATTTTATCAAAATAATTTCTAACATAAGGTATAATTTTTCATAAACTCTCCCAACAATTTCACTTCCTTTGAAATTAGGTATTTTCCCAAATATCAAACCCATTTCAAATTAAAGATAAAATCATCATGAAACCTCAATTAAGAATCCATTTCAACTTAAAAAATAAAATAAAATTTTCAGTCATATGTAAACGAATTATGGGACCACATACCTTTAGATAAATTAATCATAATAAAAAAACGTTTACGGGCACACCAAAAAAGTATGAGGTGAAGGAGTACAAAGAACACAACCCCGAATCAAAATTAAACAAAAGGGATTTTAGAACCATAAATTACAAGAAAATCTATAAAATACTAAGGAGGATGGAAAGAGATATTGGGAGAAACTACATGAGAATATATCTACTTACCAGGGAGGGATCATATCTGCAACTGACACATTGATTTGCCAAAGGAAATAGTTGAGGAGGAAAATCTATTTTTGAGAGTCTCTAAGGACCAAAAAATAAGTTTAGGGTTGATTGTGGGTATTTGGTAGCTTAAAATGGGGGATTGGGTTTTTTAAAATAAATCATAGAGTAATTAAAAATTGCATGCAAAATTTTCTTGGGAGGGTTGCATGGTTAAAATAATTGTGCACCGCTACAAGACTTTTGGATGGGGTGAACAATTTGGCTTCATGGTTTGACTAAGAAGGCACCAACAATGAAAATAATCATTTTACAAGGTTTCACGATGTGTATGGACTGACCATGTGGTTTAAAATATTTGTTCTCCCCCTTCAAGTGGCCTTCAACAAGGTACATAGTTTTTTGGGAAAAGCCTCCCATTTTTACCTAACTGTGAAACAGCTATGCATAACCCAATGGATATCCAAAATTTTATAAATTTTCTAGGAATGGCCAAAAAACATGACCAGACTCAAAGGATATCAAAACAAGAGTTATGGAATACCTAAAAAATGTAATGAGATGTTAAATTTATGAAATTTATTCATTTCACATGAGTTATGCTATGATGGATTGAATAAATATCTATGAAACCCATTTAATTTCCATGGGTTTGGACTTGATAAAATTCTTATGAAACAAATTAATTTTTCACGGATCTAATTTAAACATAATTTTAATTAGATTAAAAAATTTCACATGATCCCTCAGTACCAATTGTAGGTATTAGGGAGCGTAGTGGAAGTAGATGGGCTAGGTATTTAAAAATTTTCATCACCAAATCGATATAAAAACATTGAAATAGGTGATTCATAACCTGATATGAAATATGAGGATCCCATATTAATATTTTTAGGAATTAAAAATAAATTGAATATTACCTCATTATATTTAATGACACTTTGGAAAAGCTTTCATCACCGACAACCATTGATCAAAAGAACCAAATTGGAATCCTATTAGAGAGTCTACATATGCTTATAAATTATTCGGGAGCATAAATAATTGAAATCCACGTGCTAGTATGGGGATCTAATGATTCCTTTGACATCCCAGTGGTCACTTCTATTCCAATCATTTGTTTTAAAATAAGGGGTGACTAACACTTCTTCCAATACTTTGATTCAAGGAGAACTCAAAAAAGTTTCTTGGATTAATTTATTCTCTATTTAGAAAGTAGGATAGAGGAGATAGAGACCCTCAAATTCTTATGATGAATAGTAAAAAAGAATGATATCCTACTCCCATGTATATAATAAGGCATAAAATACTTAAAAATGGCTACCTAATCCCCAAATACTTATTTTCTAATAAATAATCCATATGAGATGTGTTATAACCAAAAAACTATGTCATAAAAACATTTCTATTTTTATAACTTTATTTTTATAATATAAATATTTTTATGACAAAATAATGTCATTAACTTGACTCATAATTCACAAAATATCAATTGAACCTTTAATATAAAAATAATATTCATTCATATAATATTTTTCTGGGTATTCACTTTATAATCTTATTAATACATTAATAAAAAAAATCAATACCAATTATTCTAAACCTAAATAATAAGAATTTATTTATTTTTGGTGATCATGTATTCTCAAACATCCCCATAAACCTATGGTGGGTCTTACCATATCCTAAACATATATTCATTCAAATATTCTTGACTTTCGAATACAGTTAATGTGTGAGCCTTAAGACCCTTATCTCGATAGTAGTGAATATTATTCATAGACCAGGAGAAAAGTATAGAAACCCCTAAGGGCCCCTAAAGAGATAATGAAGTCATAGAAATGATAAAATTTCATAGGAACACACACTTTTTATTATAATCTCTTAGTCTCATGATATCTCATAATGCATGATACACACTTTATGTCATCATATTTTATTGCTTTATTATTCATTGAACTAACTGGATGAACATACTTTATTCTACATGGTTGTGGACTTAGTGAAGGTACTAAAATCTTAATGGACTAGGCCTAAGATATTATTTACTTTTATATGTGATAAATTCTATCCTAATTATTCAATTAGTTCCACACACCCAATGATGCACCTTACACAATCTACCTCGCTTCGAAATGAATTACATAGTTTTCATCTTGCATCATATTACATGATCAACTAGAATACGTTGATAATAATATCAATTCAAGATACCATTATATGTATTTATAGATAGGATCCACCAAGGTCACCTGAAACATATGGTGTTCCTGTTGGCAGGTCTGTCCTTATGATCTCATCTTCATGATATCACCAAGTGAGAGCATCAAGAGAAGATGTCTCAATAATTATGATCCCCCTACACCTGATGGTTACACATCCTCTATGTAATTTTCAAATTATGTTTCTATATTACATGACATATTATTAACATTACGGTCATAGTATATCTAGGTTATCAATATTTCTTGGAAACTACTGTAACCTTTTTATATGAAAAGTAATCTAAAGACATTACCATATAAAGAGTGGATGTAGAAATATCAACACTATTATGCATAGTGTACATTATGGACAACTCACTAGACACATGATATGGTAATTTATAAGTATTATTTAAGATGGTTCTTGGGAACCCAATATTACGTCATAATGGTATAAAGATTTATCATTTCAAAAGATCCAAGTCATAAGAGCTAGTAATCATCATTTTTCAATCATGATCCATGAGAGCATATCATAAGCATAAGAACATGTTATATAATGTTGTTTGGAACAATCATTATCAAAGAAAATCTTTTCATTATTCATAGATGACTACTAATACTATCATAGTTGAAAAATTCACAAATTTTATTAGGTTCACTCCATATTCCATTATTTCTTAAGTCAAGGATCAATATGAAGACTATCATTGTGGAAAGAGTCCCTTACTGAACTATGCTCACTCTCCATTATTTTCCAATTCTCTCATGAGATATCAACACTCACCCAATTCATTATATACATTTAACAAATACACATATCATATGATGAAAAACATACATATGTGTACAAAAATATTATAAAAACATTCATGAATTCATCATAGAATAACCCATGAAAATGAAATGGTTATTTTCAAGATTTCATCATCAAATAATCACAATCCATCGATGAAAGGAACATGGATGATATCACTAGATCATGACACTGATGAATCATAAGAAACATATATAGATGTTTACATAGATGAAAAATACCTTAAAATATGTATTTGAACATTTCTTTGAAAACATGGGAAAATATCCTTTCCCTTTAGTATCTTTAAAACTAAAAATTTCCCAAATATTCAGAAACAAAATTATTTAAAAAACCATGTAAGATTATAATTTATTTTTTAAATCAACAAACATTCATGATGGTGGGAAATTTTTTTCATGTGGTAAACATTAAAACAAATATTCCTTTCACCCTTTTGGTAAAAAGTCTAAAAGTACCACATTTGGGAGAAGAAAAAAGATTCATTTTATTTTTTTAAAATTGAATTGAAATAAGGATGAATATTAATTTAAATAATAATTTGATCATAAAAAAATACATTTTTTGGAACAATTTAAAGAACATTAATATCAAATAAAAATTTAGTCAACAAAAGAGTATGTAAAGTTGCCTTTTCTTAAAAAACATCTTCCTGATTGTTGTAAGTACCAAATAGATGACAGTGAAAAGGAAAAATTAAAACCCCATAAATTACCAGAGGATAATAAAATATTTGAGTTTTAAGAGATATATAGCCTAAAATTCACCCAATGTATATTAAAGCATAAACAATCCTAATTAAAAATTATATTGCAGCATAAACCCTTACCTCAAGTTCTGTATTTATTCATACACATTATTAAGATCCTTTGTAGTAAATTTATATTTATTATTATTATATAAATAACCTATATTCATAATTTTCATACAATATTAAATTCTATTATATTTTTCAATTACACATTTTTTAATAATTTTGTATTAAAATCAGTATTCAGGTGAAACCGATTCTATTTTAAATGCATGTTTCAGTTAGATGGTTCTGGTTCTTACACCAGGGTCATGGTTTAATTTTCTATATAATATTAATAATGTTATAAGTATCATATTTATTCATTATATACAATTTTATAACTATTAATATAATTTTTTGATACATCACTTAGTAGAGATGGTAGTCTAGATGTACAAATGAGTGTTGTTTCCACTTTTAATAGATGAAATGAGAAAAAGTCACATAATAATTTACCTTTATAGATTAATAATTGTATATAATATATAATATATATTCATTAAATATATCCTTATGACTATCCATGAAAAAAGGAAACGTAAAATGGATCACATCGCTTCAAGGAGGTGGTAGTCCGCTTGTACGCATGAACGATAATATCAATTTGTAATAAATGGGAAGGAGATATAAAATTGATATACCATAAAAATAACAAATTCTAAGTGTAAATATATTTATAACATCATTTTAACATAGTTAAATTAAATTTTAATGATTTTTAAGAATAAATAAACATGATATATTTCGGTAAGAACATATGCTTCTTCTTGGGTATCCTCCTTTGAGAAGAAACATAATACATTTTGGATCGGTATTTTAGGAAGACCAGTGTAACAATGTGAAATTAAAGTCTTTATGAAATGGATTTTATGTTTGATAACATTAATTAAATGAAACAACTAATGACAATAAGCCAAAACATATTAATATAAATTTGAAAATAATTCAATAATAAATACTAATATGGAACAACATTAAATTTTAAAAAGGTAAATAATTAATATCAGTTAATGTTGAAAAGACAATTTTTAATAAAATCTAGTTTCTTATTAATAATAATTTTTTCAAAATATATATTTTTTTAAAAAGTAGAATTTAAATTTTATAAAATAAATTTCATTTTTCCCTTTCACACATCAAAATTTACTTACTATGATTTTTTGAATTTTTTCTATGAATTTTGATATTCATCTGAGAAATATTGTTTTCGTGAAAGTTAAAAAAATTATGATTTTATCATTATATTAGCCTATTCTAGAAAATTAATAAATAATTCATGTAATTAAATATTTATTTAATGACATAAATTTTAAAATATTCTTTGAACTTATAACCCCATGCACAATATTTTTAAAAGATAATTAAAAACATTAATTAAATTTTTTTCAATATTTTCCTCTAATTAAGTGTAAAGATAGAGAAATTAATTTTTCCCTTTCCTTTAAAGACTCCAAACTTTTATTTAATTTATAATAAATCAATTTATTTCATTAAAATCATTATGCATGATGATTTTATCTTAAATTTAAATTTAAATCTTTAAAATGTTTTTTCATTCTAAAATCTGTATCTACATGATTTAGTTTGTTTATTTTAAAATAAAATTTTCACACCATTATAAATTTTATTTATCCATATGTTTTTAAAATATGAAATCAGAATGTTCAAATTAGGCTAAAGGGAGTAATTTTAATAATTTTCATTATTGTTAACTATTAAGGTTAAAAAATAATCACCACAATAAACCAAAATCAGGGCTTAATGGTGGTTATTTCGTGATAGTTTATCAAATTGATACTAAAAAATTTAAATATTTTAGTTGTTGTTTTTTTAACCCATCTAAAATTATTAACTAAAATTAAAAAAGAGCACTTTCTTCCCTCCCCTGAGCCCTCCCTTTTCCCTGCCTTTGAGCCCTTCCTCTCATCATCTCTACTCTTTCCATCATCACTACCACTCACACCCTCAACAATGACCTCATAGTCACCCTTTCTCCCCTTTTTCCCACCACAGTCCCCTTATACTACCATCGTGCCACTCCTTTGACCACATTTCCCCTGTTTTCATACCAATCACACCTCTTTTCCCCTATCAGTGTGCCTCTCACCTTCTTTCTCCCTATGAATACCTCACCCCTAATATCACACAATTTTTTCACCCACATTTTCTCCTATCAACATCGAGAGTCCCAAACAATTATTGTTATTGGTAACTTCTATTTCCCATCCATAATCACCGGTCAATTAAATTTATTTATAGTACCTTTCTAATAATGAATCTTCACTAACGTTTTTTTGGAAATTTTAGGTTTGTTTTGAAAATATACTCAATTAATTAATCATATATGGTATGTTAAGTATTTTATAAGAATTTTGAGTGTTTTTTTTAAACTAAGCATCAATTATTAACTAAATTATAATACATACTATTATTTTTTTCATAAATAAACATTATTAATTTGTTTTTATAGTTTGATGTGTGTTGTGAAAAATATAGAATTAACTCATCATATGTGATAATTGTTATAATAAAATTTCAATTACAGTTTTACAATTATGTTTACACAAAGATACTCTTATCAAATCAATTAAAAATTCATTCTTATTTTTAATATTAATATAAAAATGTAGCTATCACTAAGGAATTTTTTTTCTGAATAAAATCTATATTAGATTTATCAAATGTTTTAATATAGGTTTCTTTAATAATGTTTATAATTTTTTATAAGATAAGTTGGAATTATCAATAATGATATATAATTTATTGGAATTATATTGATTTTTAAGTAAATATAATTCATGGTTTAGAAAATAATACTTTATAAAACAATTTATATTAAACATCCCAATTTTTTCATGATTATTGAATTATAAGATATGAAAGATGAGTCGATCGACATTCATTTTCCACTAAATTGGTAATATTTCTTTTAAATGACCTATTATTTATTATGTGTTTTAGTTTTCTTTAATGAAGTGTAGGATCTTTTGGTATATAGATAAAATATTGATTAAATTGCTGTGAATGACATCTTATTATGCATAAAGATTAGAAGAGTTTTTAGTTTTTTTAAATTTCCAATCGACACTTTAATAGGAAAATAAGATTTTTATTCCCTAAATGTAATTTTAAAACATGGTCGATGGGACATGAATTTTATGAACACTTGATATTAAATAAATTACCTTCTCAATAATTGTGTTTTATTTTTCATGGTGAATCGAATGTTACAAAATGTTTGTACAGTGATGTAATTCATCAATATGAACACCCAACTTCGTAGAAAATGGAAAAGAAATTCCGAACCATATAAATGATGATTTTGGCATTGTAGGACAACATATTTAGTATAAAAAACATATCATTATAACTAGTTTTAGGTGATACAAATAGTAACATGACTAATGATGTTTTGGGACCATAGGAAAACCAGATCTATATTGTAATATTTCAATAGATCATAATCCTTCTGATGTAGATACTAATGTGATAGAGAACTTTAGTGAGAATAAAAATTCATTTTATGATTTAGTTGATGATGGAAATCAAGAGTTTTATGGTGGTTATTTTAAATTTTATAAACATTATTTTCTATTCATGTTTCACCACATAAAATGATTACGAATCATTTAAAATAAAGTGATGTTAATGATATTGGAACTTTTGTGTGACACATTTGTTAAATAAAAAATCTATGAGAATTTTTATGATATGAAGAAAATTAGTTAAAGTATGGTATGAAATTTAAAAAAATGAATTCTTGTCCCAATTATTATATGATTTATTAGGGATGGTATTCATGTAGATAGGGGTAAAAATTTTCCTATACATGATGGAATTAAATGGGTAATATTGAAAGTTTGATTCATCATCCTACCATGATGAAGAAGAAAAATAACACAATTGTAATGTTCTTTCATTATTTATACTTAAAACTTTGATTACAAAGATTATTCATGTCATAGAAGTTGCTGAGCACATCATGTGGCATTATATAGACAATAAAAATGAAGGGATAATGTAACATCAAAGTGACAAAAAATAATTAAATAAATTTGATCTATTATATCTATATTTCCCATAAAATCATAATAATGTGTGATTTGGGTTTGCTACCTATGGATTCAACCTATTCTGGACTTTTAGAACCAATCATAATATTTGGAAACTTGTTGTTATCCCTTATAATCATTCTCCATGGATGTATATTAAACAAATGAACATTATAATTTTTCTAATTATTCCTCAAAAAAATCTAGAAAATGATATTGAAGTATACTTTCATATTCCAATTTATGAATTGAAGGATTTATGGAACAATCACATTGAGATGTATAAGGAAACCTATAGAACCATTTCTAAAATTCATGACACTCCAATGTGTATAATAAGTAACTTATAAGGACTTGATAACTTATCCAGTTGTAAAACATACAAGGATTTGAATTTTCCTTTTTGAAATATTGAGTTTTAACTTGAATTACTACCTTATAATTCAAATGGCGTGTCTTATGTGATCATTGATTTATCGATGCATCTCCTAGATTTAATTTGAATGAGTAAAAATTAAATGGGTCCATTGATCAAAGAACACCTCTAAAATTGTTGATAGGTTCTAAAATATTTTCCCAACTATAAAATGTTGAAGAGTAATTTGGGAAGGTGCTTCATTTGAATGATACTAGGAAACGAGTTTGTAGATCATTATGAGTGGAAATTGAAACAATATAGTGGAAGATAAAGAGTATATTATTCAAAATTCTATATTGGAACTTTAATTTATTCTACCATAATCATTATATTATACATAATTTGAATAATTTTTGTAACAATTTGATTATCACATCACATAGAGAGAATGTAAAATTCAAAGAACATATTAATTATTGGAAGGAATTAAAAAATGAATATTAAGAATGCTTTATGGCAAGATGTGAACGGAAAGTATGATACAACAATATTTTCTATGAAAATTAGGGAGAAATATATACTCCTTAATATTTTAAAACATGTGAAACTGTCTAAAGGGTATTCATGTATCATATCACGGTGTGTGAACATAAATAATTATAGGTTACATGGATTGAGAATTTATTATTTTCATGTTATTTTATAGTAGTTACTAACATTGAATTATGAACATTGTTACCTAAAGAGATTAATGCAGTTATACTATAGTACTACACATAATTCAGATAACTATGTGAGAAAAATAAACAACCAGATGATCTTAATAAGCTTCTGGATATAATTGTAATGATACTTTGTGCAGTGGAGATATTTGTTCATCCATTATTTTTTACTATCATGCTTTTAACAGTGCATTTGGTCATGGAAACTAAATTTGGATATCTCGTATATTTTCAAGTGATGTATCTAATTTATAGGTACATTATTTATACTTTTTTATCTTTAGTAAACCATTCATGTTATTTTATTAAATACATAACTATGTATTATTCATTTTATTTTATAGATTCCTTGGTTACTTGAAATCATATATGAAAAATTAAGATCATCCTGAAGACTCTATTTCTAGTGTCTACATAGTATAGTGTCTTGATTATTTTTATAGATACTTAGATGATATTGAGATGAGATTAAATTGCGTTATATTTGTTGATGACAAATCAACTATATGTCAATTACATTGAAAATAAAAAATCATAACTAATATTGGTTGACTAGTTGGGAGGATCTAAAATATTACACTAATAGAAATGGAATTATTATGAGAACATATATATGTGAAACTAAATAGTGAAATTAAAAATCCATTTATTGAAAAAATTATGATACAAAAAAAGTGATGCATGAAAATCCAAGCATGAAATGAGAAAGATATATCAAAAGTTATTAATAAAGAGATTGTATAATGGTTTTCATGTTATGTAAGTTCATGAATACTGAAATCATCATGGATATTAGGTTGAAATATGTATATTTTAAATTTAATAATTTATATTAATTTTTATAAACCATTATTACAGAGACTCGGGGTGTGTGGTCAGAAGATTGGATGTTTTTTGGATGGAGGTCCTCTAAAACAGTTCATAAAGATCAATGCTTATAATTTGAATTAATTAAAATTTCATATAGTATATCAGGAATAGGGTTTAAAAGTATATAATAGTGGTATATTTATAGTTTTTTAATTGTTATATTATGGAAATTTCTCAAATACCATCGAATTAATCAACCACAATCATTTTTTAGTTGTTTTATTCAAATGAATGTGGGTTGATACAACTAGGGGTATTAAAAGAAATTTGTTCCAATTTACATAAGTGAACTTACATTGATTCATGGATGTTAGTGAATATGAATTACATTATCTATATATCTTCTCATTTAAAGTTAAAATTTTATATTATATGAAATTTTCTATGGATAATGTTTGGAGTGTAGTTGTTCCCATAAAACAAAGAGAGTAATATGATATGGGTGATGATGTGGAATGTCTGAACATTGACATTGAATCCCATCAATAAAAATAAATGGACTTATTTTTTCAGGATATTGAAAATGTTAGTCTTTTAAGGGTGGATACAGTAGAGTATGTAATTATAGAGCATGATAATGACAAGATTGAATGGAAATATGATTGTATGTGAAGTCATATATTAAATTATCAACAAACTATGTTATATGTTAGTAATTTATAGTACTGTGGATTATTTATCTTATTTAAATTGATTTTTACAGATGATTTATTTAATTTTGAGAAAGTAAATGTTATCTTTGTCTGTATGTGCATTCCTTAATTAACATACCTATGCATATTTTGTCTTTCAGTGCCATGAATATCCTATCCTTCAAACATTTCCTTTTTTTATGAATATTTTGAAATATATTTTCTAAAATTGCTTTTAACTATTTAAATTAAAGGAATTTCAAATATTAGGTGATTCAATAATCATAGTGGACTAGTAGTTGACATTTCTCAGACCATTAAAACATCGTCAGTGTTTCCTGATGATCCCACAAGCTCCATCCCTATAACATATAAGATGCCCTCAATCTCCCTCATATCAATGTCTCCTGCACCCTCCATATCCTTCCCATCAACATCTGGCACATTTCCTTCCAATTCAGTTGGTTTAGAACGTGATGACCTTGTAGTGAGGGAACATGGTTTCAATCCTTTTTATTCATGAGTATAATATAGGGTGAAATTATATTTATAAATTATAATGTGAATAATGTTATTGATCTTTTTTAATACTAATTACCACTTTTTAATAAAATATAGAAGTTGAGTTACTATTAATACAAACATTAACAATTTATATGTGTGAAAGCTAAATGTATTGAAGACAGTTATCCTTGTTGATTGTTATACGGTCCCCATAGACGATGTTGCAGGAATATTTAGCTAGATTTTAGGATATTTGGTAGCTGACCTGATGAAACTTCTGATTACATATTTTTATTGGACTAATATGCATTAATATGGGAATAATAAGTTGTTGTATTCACAGATGAAGGTAATTTTAATACATTATAGATTAATTGAATTTAATTATTTAATCTTGTTCTAATATTTTAAAATGAATCTCTTTGTTTATATGCTATTCCAATTTACCATCAATTATATTATAACACAAAACTGGATGTTGAAAATTTTTGTTAGAAAATAGAAATATTTAAAATGGATACTGTGGAATGAATTAAAAAATACAACATTGAATACTGAACAGCTATATGATAAAGTACCTAAATGGGGTATCTTGATAGTAGTAGAAAGTGTTTGTTGATAGCCATCACCATGAGAAGAATGTGGTATTGAAGAATCTATTATTATATTAATATCATTTTACATATATTCATCCATATAACAAGGATATGATATTTTATTAATTACAATTTAATTACCTATTATTTATTTCATAAAGCTTCAAGAAAAAATATATAAATGCTATCGAAACAAATAATCCCCCACACTATAATTCTAATGAGTTTTTTATGAAACAGATGCACTATGGTGATATTTATATGAAATAAAATATTTATTTTATAATATCAAATAATTTATATATTAAAATGATGATTTATCTTTGTTTAGTGTAGAAAATACTTTAGGGTACCAAGTATTTTAGATGAAAGTTTGGTTTGATGTTCATATGAAATATCTTAGAAGTTATGTGAATGATCATGTTAAAGAAGTTGTGGTATGAATTAATTTTTCATTATAATGATTCACAATAACATATTGAATACTAAAATTAATTATGAAACCAAATATATCAGCGTAATTTATCATCTATAATAATAAAAAAATAGTTAATAAAAAATGTGTTATATTTTATAAAAAACACATGTTGTAAAAAATTTAGATATCACTACTTAATGTAAACTTAGTTTGACAACTAGTGTTTTAAGTAATATATTCCCAGTCTCTTAGTCTGAAAATTTATAATCATTTATTAATTTTTTAATATGTATTAATTTGAATTTGACTGATAATTTATTTATAGGTAAAATAAAAAAACAATGGGATGTTGATCACGCACAGTTCTTCTTGATCTCTCTGGATGATCTAGTTGGTCAGGTCCTTGGGAAGGGTCATCATTGTCATGTGTAGAGGATGATTTTAGGATCATTATTTTATGAGGCCTTTGGTATGTCATCAGGGATTTCACCAATAACTTCAATAGGTTGTAGTTTCTCCCTACCTCTATATGATTCAAGGCTAATTCTTATAAAGAAAAGAACAATATATAAATAGGGGAATACAATCCAACAATAGGGGAATCATATACAGGTACAATATGGGCTGTTCATTTCTCAAAATAAATAATTTGTTAAATTATATCATATGATTACTAGATGTGTCCCCGGGGAAATTTTCTAGATGGATAGTCGATTCAAAAGAAAAATCACCAAATTCTATAATCATTTAATACAAAATATTTTATTTTTGTTTGTTGAAATTTTAATAAATATCACAGCTTAGTTTTCAAGGAAATTATCATACAGGTGCTGGTAAAAGGGAGTAGTGATGAAGAAAGAGATGATCTTAGTTCATTGGGTAACAATGAGGCTTGAATATGGATTAAGTAGTGTTTTTGGGTAAAAAAACTAGTATCCATAACTTAATGATTTTAATTAGATATACATGAATACAACTTAAAATTTATTTTGTTTCAATCATTATGTGACCATTGATATCCATTTTGGTATTTGTTTAATTTTCTTCTAATGTTTCTATTTTTTCATTCTTTATATTTTTTGTGGACTGTTACCTATTTATTTTTTTATTTTTTTGAACTCCTATATATAGTGGCAGTTTAAACCACATTCAATTTATCAACATTTTTGATAGCAAAAACCCACTGCTAAAAACTGAAATAACAACCACTAAATAATTCTTCATGATAGTTCCCAGAAACCTCCACTAAATGGGAAAAATTATGTGAGAATATTCTTGATTCGATTTTCAGTAAAATTTTACAAAAACCATTATGAAACCATTTAGAAGTAGTTTAAATAGCTTCGTAAAAAAATTATTGATTGTATCATTATTTTTCAAAGTTCCAGGGGAAAATTTTAATTTGGGTAAAAGTTTGAATGTAAACAAGAAATTAAATCACTTTTAACTCGTATAAAAATAATTGTATGGGGAGATTTTTTTACCCAGGATTTTCCCATAACCCCTATTTCTCTAGTTTTGATGCATTACCCTTGAACAATGTCATGTAATTATTAATAAATGATGTATATTTCCCAAAGGTCATTTTTCTACTCTTATAAAAGGATAAAACTTCATAACTTTAAAATTTACTCTTCACCTTCAAATTAATCCTTGAAACTATACCTTTTCTCTCCCTATAACCTTCTCCCAACTAGATAGTCTTTTGGTCACCTAATGTTTTTATTATAGCCTTCACATCCAAGGATTTTTTCAAGAGAAAAATAAATATTCCAACATTAATATAAAAAAATATGTATGATAAGTATAATTACATTTAATTATATAATTATAAAGAAATTATTAAATCCTTTCCATCCACTATGAAAATAAAATAGCACCGATTGTACGACCATGCCAACTACCACCTCCACGAAGTGATGCAGTTCGTTTAACATCACTACCACTCAATACAGACATCAAGAATGTATTTGGTGAATAATATGTTTTATAGGTCATATATATAATTCTTAATTTATCATTTTTCATATTTAATCATTCTATCCCCTCATCAGGGAATGGTAGTTTTAGTCATATATACATGCAATCTAACCACCTCCACGAAAATGAATTTCATTTTCCAAATACACACATATTGGATAGTTCTAACAATTAGTTTAATGAATATATATGATACTTATTAAATGTTCAAAATTCTAAAAAATTTATATTAACATTATATAATAACATTCTCTTACTTGTTCAATCATTATAACACTCTATTTTTAAGTCGTTGTTACCACATACATGAGTGATGTTTTAATGTTTATTTTGTATCTTATTAATGAATATTATATTATGGAAGAAAACATTTAATAATAATTTATTCAATAATTCTAAATTCCTTTGGATTCATAATATCAATATCTAATGATGTTATTAATATATCAAATTTTATTTGTTCAAAAAACTAAAACAATCTTTTCCTCTATTTCATCATAAAAAAATTTTACCACAAAATAATAAATGAAATTAGAAATTTATAAATTACATTAATCAAAATATAAATTATCTATTATGATATAGGAATGATGAACTTTATTAGAATAATGAATATCAAAACATCAATTACAAAACTTCCTTATAAAAATAAAGTTTTCTAATACCTGATTTGGAAAATATATGATAACTCACTCATAACCATATATTGAGTATTTATAAAGGAATTTTTTAAAATGTTATAAAATGAATAAAATTTTGACAATTATTATAAAATTATGTATTTTTGTGATACAAGAGGTTGAAGAGCATTTTACCAAGTAGGAGTATAGGTAACGAGGTTTTGTGATTGAAATCCTTCCCTTCGGTCATAATCACATCACTTTTTCTAAATACCATTCATGTACGATCATGTCTAAAATATTATAATTTTATTTCATATTTCCACCTTATATTTAGGGGAAATAAATTTTCACAATAAAGACTTCTTCCTTGTTGAATATACTATTTTGTGGAAATGAAATATTGAAGAAAATATTTTTTATTTATTTAAATGGATTTTCCTCTATATCCATGATTTCACTTCCCACAAATGATCTCATTTCACTAGTGAAGACTTAAATTATTTTCATCTCTAATGACCCTTCTATTCTCTTTTACTTTAAAACCATGTTTTTGATATAATTTTATCTCTCTAGGTTTTCAATAATGGAATTGTCAAAATATTTCAAAGGATTTTATTTTCAATGATCATATATCCTTCCCTTCTATAACACTTTTTGAAATGTGATTTATTTATGTTCAAAGCATCTTTATTGGAATTTTTTCAATGAAATTATTTAATATGTTTACTCTTCATCTAATTGTTTTTGAATATGACTAAAAAATAACATCTTTTAAAGAAAAAATTAAGAAATTATTTTTAAGAAAACTAATTTTGGGGATTTATCTGTCATTTTCAAAGTATAATTATCCTATAAAATAATGGTTTGAAAAAAACTTTATATATACTTTTTTGGGGTGATCGTGTTTTTGGTATTAAATGATCATATTTTTTATTTATGTGAAACCATCTAGAAAATTTATGAAACTCATTTTTATTTACTCGGATTATTTATGATAAGAAGAAGTATTTTGTAACACCCTAATATTTTTAGAAAGAAAGCTATTGTTAATAGCATATATTATATACAACACTGATCCTAAATTAACCAAGTAATATTATTATTTAAATATGACCATTATAACATAGTCATTAAATTTACTAATGTGAATAAGATCAAATGATTGATAATATATATATATATAGGTCATAAAATATAAATTCATTGATAACTACTTAGTAACTAATCTCTCATTTTTTTTGTAAATTCTTTTTAATCTTCAAAAAATAATTTTTTCATCAAAGATATTTTTTATTGAATATTGTGAGAAAATATTATAATTTATTTATACATATTTTAGAAATTTTATTTGATAAAAATTATATGATTTTTTAAATAATCATATCAACACTCTCTTATGGTGAAATATTTGAATTTTTTTGAAAAGATTGAATGTTTTATGAATAGTGAAAAATACATCTTTTTATTGAAAGATGTATTTTTTTTAAAGTATTTATAGAGTAAAATTTTATTTTGTATTATTTTTAAACTATAGTTATTTCATTTTGATTAAAAATAATCAAATTATTTTATTTTTGATGAATTTTATACAATAATTTTCTATAAAAACAATTTTATAAATAAAAATATATTTCTACAATTTACTTTTCATTGTGTTTTGAGGGTTTAAATTTAAATTAAATTCTATCACTCTTGTGAATTGAATGTTGAAAAATTAAATAAATATTTTTATATAGGGGGTACAGTTATTTTAAATAATACCCTTTTATTTTTTATCATTATAAATACTAACTATAGTAAATAATTATCTCCACAATAAGGGTAAATCAGGTAATATTGGTTAAAAATAATATTATATGGATTAAAAATTGACACAAAAAATTTCTTTTATCCTATTTTCTAAGTGGAGTTTGGCCATTTCAATCCATGATTTATATATATTGCAACTTGGTTCTATATTTCATTAATTCTGACCATTATAATATTTAAGTAAAAGATATGGTAAAAAATGTCACTTTCGTTCTTTTAATATCTATCATATTTTGTTACAGAAATAAAAATAACTTATTTTTAGTTATAAGTATTCATTTTAAATATCATTTATTTCCTATCATGGCAATTTATATGTAATTTTTAGTGATGAAATAATTTCCTTAAATTCTTAGGCAACACCGACAATATATTTATTCAATTAATAGAAAAATAATATAAATAATTTTTAAAATACAATATTTAATAGTATTTGAATATATATTCATTTTACAAATTTTTCTAGTTAAATAAAACATGTTATTTATTTTTCAAGGATTATAGTAGGATTCCTTTAATTTAATGATTTTTAGAATGTCAAATTAAATATGTAGTTACAAAAATGATGTCACTGATATTTTATAGTAAGTAATATTTTATTAGATTATTTAAAGTTAATAAACATAATTTATTCATATAGGAGATTTTTATGTGGTTGAAAATATCATACATTCTCCATTTATGGTCCAATTTTCATTTTATAGTAACAATGTTAACCCCTAAAGAGCAAATAAAATTTTTATCATGGTAATGGTTAATAGGGTTAATGGGCAATTAAAACAAAAAATAAGGATGAAAAAAATCACTTAAACTTAATGAAATTTTATTTTATGATTGTATGTAAACTGATTATAATATATGTTTCAAATTATTTGAACTTCATTACATTTTAATATTAAAATTAATTTATCTTAATTTTATTCTTTAAAAAATTCCAAGAGTTCCCCTCCCCTCACTTATAAAAGGATAACTCCTATCCACTTTCAATAACATTTCAAATACATTTTTTCCCAATTAATACCTAACCAAATATCTAACATACATCCCTACCTAAATCATAGAGGTGAATTTTTATCATAATATAATTATGGCATGGATTTACCTATAATCCTAAAGAGGTTGTCTGAAGAAGTTGTATAGTTCTTAACTAAGAATTTTTGTTTTATTTATTCTTCTACCTACTTAAAAATATTTTTCAAACATGATTAATTAATAAAAATAGTATCTTACATATAATTATATTTAGTTATTATAATTACATGACCTATATCCAAATTATCTTCTATCAAATGAGAAACAAAACTGTGGTTCGTGTGTACGGCAGACTAAAGCCTCACAAACTGATGAATATCATCTTCCAACACCACCTCTCACAGATGGAAATAATTTTGGACAAAATGTATATAAATTATATTAATGAAATATTTATAATTATATTAAACAATATATCATATAATTTTTCACTTATCCCTCTATTGAAAAATGATAATGTTGTTCGGGATTATGTGTGTGGTATACCATCTGCATGAGGTGATGTGAATCGTTTTTTCATGAACAAATCAAATTGATATTATATATAAGTTTATATAAAGAAATAATATGATATTTATTATATAGTTATCATTATATAAATATAAAATAATAATCAACTTCCTTCCATCATGATCATTAAAAAAGGAAATGTTACCCATGCATATGTACGACCTACCGTCTTCATGATTTTAACAGAGTTCATTTTTCCTAACAATATTTAATGGTTATTTTTAAAATTATTATTTATATATGATAATTATAATAATTTCAATACTATTATTTCAAATTTGAGGTAATAATGATATATTTTACCACAGTCAACCTACAAATGTCATCTTGGATATATTAGTCGAATATCATCAAATCATCCTACATGAACTTAATTGATTGAGTAATTGAATATCACATGGAATAAAATATAATAAAATGAATAAGGAAATTTAAAAAGGCTATAAATAAATTCAATAATTGACAAAATTATATTATTTAGGGAGATAAATAACATTTGTGATGAGTCAAACACGATGTAAGTGACACATTACTTTAAAAAACTTATTTTTAATTTTTTAATGATTTAATTTCTAAATATTTCCCTTCTATGTCCATATTATTAAAATTATTATATATATATTCATTTATAAATAAATAAATTATAAAGGACCCCATATGTCACATTTTACTTTACTATAAAGGTTTTCAAATTGGAATCTTTTTTATGTAACATTTTGAAAAATGGAAAAAGTAATGTTTTATTTGAACATATACATCATCAATATTTTTCCCATATGGGTAACCATTATATGATGTTTGGATTAATTTATAAAATTTCATGTTTTATTCAAATCAAAACCTTATTTTCATTTTCTTAATGTTATTTTAGTTTTGATGTTTTTTTTAAATGAATGTTTATTTTGATATTTGAAAGTTTTTTTCATATGGGTTTAAAAGCATTTTTCAAGGGTTTTATGATGAAAAAGTGCAAGAGAAAAAAAAATTCATGGTATGGTACTTGAGTATTATAAATGATGAATGTGGGAGAGTGATATATTGTATACAATGGGTGATCATGATACAGCTTATATGACAGGTGAGATCGATATATTTTATATGATGGGTTAGCCCGATACAGATTATATAAAGGGTGGACCCATTATAGAGCTTGAATTCATTTGTTAATGTTATTTTTATTTATAGGAAATAATTATGGAGTTAAAAGGTGGTGTTTATCATATAGATTTAACTAGGATCTATTTATTTTTTACTTTAGTTAGGAATATAATTCTTTATGTTTACTGGAAGAGTTTTTTTTGAGTGGGTATTAATGGTTTTTTTTGAGAAAAAAGCGTGTGTTTTCTTGTAAAAATTATTTATTTAATATGCTCAAAAAATATGTTGATAAATTTCAACATTTTATGGGTTTTCATATTTTTTACAGGGTATAATATATTTCTTTATTTTTATACCCACCACTTAACTTTTTTATCCTCATCCAAACGTTTAAAAAAATTTAGAGTCTTTAAGGATGGGTAATGCCTGAATGGCCAAAAGATCTTCATTTTTTATTTATTTTTGATAACCCTACTTTCAAGGGATTAGGGGGAACCCTTACAAGGCCCGTAGGCTCAGAGATTACATGGCCCACAGGCTTAGGAGATTACATGACCCGAAGGTCTTAGGGGATTCAACCAGACTATCTATAAGGAACTGCCCATCACCAGTATCTGTATTTGGATAGTAGCTCTCCACCTTTGAATGACCATTTGGCTAGGATTCCTGTGAAAGCACAGGATGGTACCGATGGCAGATTCATTCCCTCTCATTCTGACAATACATTTGGCTCTGCTCTGGTGAGTGCACCTGCTCTGAATCCTCTTCTGGGGTTTCTCCTTTTTTGTAGTGTGTCTGGGGTCTGCATTCATGTGTCTTGAAGGCCTTAGGGTGGACCTAAGGCCTTAAGGTGGCACGAAGGCCTTGAGAATCAACTGGACCGAAGGCCTTGGGTGTCCCAAAGCCTTGCAGGACTTGAGGACCAAACCGGTGGCCCGAAGGCCCAGATGGACGAATAGGTCTGGCTGTTATAGTACCGAACAATGCCTGCTACAGTATCTACTACAGTGCTTTCTACAGTACTACTACAGTACCAGAGATATTCCTGCACCCAGATTTGATCATGGGTCTCTTGGATGCACCTAGCGAGTCCTCACCAACTGGGTAATGGATAATACGAAGTCTAGTTAAAAGTTATAAAGATTTTTTATAAAAAGAAAACATGTTTTTTTGGGGTAAAATGGATATTTAGTAAAAGTTTCCACTTTTTTATATATGGGGTTTTTATATAATATTTGTTTCATAGTTCTCTAAATCTCAAAACTAAAAAGGTACTCCAAAATTTTGAAATATAATTCTAGCCTAAAGACACTATATTATGTAATATTTATGTTTGAGTCCTTATAGTTGGTATAAGATTAATTATTTAGATACCTTTGGATATTAGTATGTTTTCATGTGAGGTTAACTTAAGTGTTATGGATACCGTCATGGGTCTATAAGTTTAAGGTTGATCAAAAGTTTAATGGATTTGACACCCCAATTTTAGTTTTAAGTGTAGTTTAATATTATTTTGGGAGAAAGTTATGTAAATATAACACTGGTTTTTAGTATGGATTTAGTGAAAAACATATTTGAGGAAGAATTCATTTATATTTTGTGGATATAAGTTTAAAAGTATTGAAAACCTTAATGTTTTATTTGATCTTTTAAATTGACGTAATTATCCGTTATTAAAATTTCGAAACATATGTGTAATTGTATACATAATCCTAGAAGTGAAAGGTGATTTGGTGATTATGTGATTAATGATATTTCTGAGGATGTAAATAAATTTTTGAACCTTTTATTATTATTTTATACATAATTTGATGGTATTTTACTGGAGGAATAATGGTTGAATTATATTTTGGAAGAATATTTGATTTTAATGCGGCTTTATGGTGATACAAGTTATTTACAGAAATTTTTAGCATGTATTAGAGATTATATAATTATGGAATATGTATTTTTGGTTATATGAAATTATGAGTTAAAATTATTGAATTGAGATAAATGTTAAATTAATCTTGAAATAATATTTGATCAAATCATTTTTAATTTTTGGGTTTCTAACTTTTTTGAGAATATATTAGAGAGTTTTGTGGTTATTTATTTATCAAATGATCTAAGATGATCCTTGGGTGTTATTGATGAGGATATGTAGATTAATGTTATATTTAATTATATGATGTTATATTATTTTTGATAAATATCTTAACTTATTCTAACCATTTTGTTTTTGGATATTTTACAAAGAAATAATGAATATATTTTTATCCTTTAATAGAATTATGTGATCCATTAGAAGTTAATTTAGTGGTTTAGTCATGAAAAATTTCATCTTGAATAATCATATTTCAGATAAAAATATGAAATGGTTATAAAAATTAATTAAAAGATGAAATTATTCTCATCAATTAACTATATTTCCTTTTGTTATTATTATAGAGGATAAACATATTCCTCAACTTTGGTAAAAGGACTTGAAACAGAAATGTTATCATATTACCTTAATTTCTAATGAATCAATGGTCTTTTTACACATCTTTGGTATATGGTTTTTAGGTTCTTAACTTTATCAGGACCACTTACTTTATTTTGATCAATGACCTCCATCACTCTCCATAATTATTGGTCATTATGATTTTCTTTCATGCCCCTATTTTCACTTCCCACTAACATTCTCCAATTTGGAAACATAGTTATGCATAATTCTAGTGGAACATCATATTTCCTTTTCCCTCTTTCCAGGAAGAATTTTATTAACCCATTTTATGATGTGTTATTTAAAAAATGTACTTTAATATGTAAAACACCTAATTAATATGTTCATGTTTAAATTATGAGGTAATAATTTATTATATGGGGAATAATTCAGAACCATGATGTTTTTAAAAGAAAACTATGTTTGATAGCACCTACCACACACAACATTGAGCCTAAAAGAATCATGAAATATTATTATTTAAATATGATTGTTATAATCTAGCCATTAAATTTGAGGTTTTAAATAATATTATCTAATTTATAATACATACATACATATATTTATATATATATATATATATGTCATACTAAATCTAAATCTACTGATAAATACTTAATAAATTATCGATCAGTTTTAGTAATTCCATTTTATTCGTTAAAAAATATGTTTTCTAAAAAAATGGGTTTTATTTCTTTTTGGGGGAAAATAATATAATCAATTTTTGGAATTTTAAGAAATTATATTTGATAAAAATTATATCATTTTTGAAATAATCATATCCAAATTATATTATGGTGATGTTTTGAGTTTTTTTTAAAAACCTTTGATTTTTCAATGAATTGTTAAAAATAGTTATTTTTATTTAAAGATATGTTTTTGTTTAAAGTAATTTAAGAGTAAAATTATTTTTTTATTAGTTTTAAAATGTAGTTAGATACTTTTTATTAAAAATAATATAGTTATAGTCTTTCTAAATAATTTTATACATTAATTTGTTATGAAAACATTTTTATACTTAAAAGGTATTTTCTTAAAAACTACTTTACATCACCTTTCATGGGTTTAATTTTAAATGACATTATGCCACTTTTATGAATTGAAAATTAAAATATGAATTAAAATTTAAAATTAGGAGTTCCAAAATTTTTAAATACTCCCTTTTTATTATTTTTATTATGTAAAGTAACTATAATAAATAATTATAACCACAATAAGAGTAAATCTGGAAATTGAGGTTAAAAATAATACGATAAGGACTAAATATTGACCAAAAAATATTCCTTTTTTTCTATTGAATTAATTTAGTTTGGCGATTTCAATCCAATTTTGGAATATATGGAAACATGGTGAGAATTTATTTGATATTGACCGTCATCATATTTAAGTAAAATATAACATTTTTCTTTTTAATATTTAAAATAATTTGTGACCAGGATAAAAACAACTTATTATGACAATCATTTTCATTATTGCCCATTAATTCATGATTTAATACAAAAGGATTCACATAATACAACCTATAATATCATGAAGTCTAGTGTATTTGGGAATTAGGTATATAAAATATTCTCTTGAACCTAGGATACAACAATATTATTGAAAAATTCTATAAAATTCTCTTAGAAAACATCAATATTCTAAAACATCATGGGATAACCTTTGGATGGTCATAACAAACAGGTGATCTATAAAGCCCCGTAAGAGAATAAATAAGGAATAATATGAATAAATTATTACATTTTATAAAATAGGCATTTAAATGGGTCATAAAAGGGGTGATAATCATAATAATAAACAATAAGGGATGATATATCATGATAAAATAAATGAAACATGGGAATGGGAAACAATTTTAAACCTGACATCAAAAAAGTAGGTTAAGGATAACCACCAAGAAATCATAACATGGAGGAAAAAGTCCCATGATGTATTAGGCTCACTCGCTAATATTTTTAGTGAAGTCCCATGAGACTAAAACATTACCCAATGTATTGGAGAGCTATATATTTTCAGGGACACCCATCGCTTTCATATCATGTACATGAATTGGTGTGTAACATATATCATTCAACCTAGGATATTATTTCCTCAAAATTAATTCCATGATTAATTATTTTGGAATAAATAAATGGATATAATCAATCAAAGGAGTATAGGTACGTTTATGTTAATACGCTTGAGTAGAAATATTGATGTTATTCACAACACAAAGGTTTAGAATAGAAAAAATGATGTGAAATTTCGGCCGGAAAATGATTGTACTTAAAGATTCATAAAATGATTTAACAAGAGAAAAAGGGGTATCCAATCATTTTAACATAAAATGTAAAGTAATATTGGCGTTTAAATACATATCCCTATATTAGTAACTGTAAATAAAAGGCATAAAATGAAAAAGATACTTGAATAAAGAGGATAAGGAAATGATCCCCGACCTTGAGAGGGAGATTCCGAATGATTTTTAGTGAATTCTTGAGAGCAAGGTGGAATATTTTAATCACTATATATAGGTTAAGAATGATTAAGTATGTGATATATGTTTTTCTAGAAAATAGTATGGGGAGATTTGTTGGGGTTGTATAGGAAAAGATAGGGGAGTTTTTTATTATTTCCCAAGCATAGGTTTTGGAATCTACATAAAAAAGTAATAAAAACCAAAAAAATTCCCATTTTTGCAATGGTTTCTACCCAATATGAGTGGTTTTCATTATTCAATAAATCCAAGGTCCTAACTTATTAAAATTTCACCCTTGGTGATGTGTAAGTGAGTCGTGTTCTTAAAAAGTTATTTTAAAACCTTAAAATATAATATAGGTTTTAGAGGATTCATAAAGGATTTATAAAATTTATCAATTAAAAAATAATATTATATTAAATGGGAAATATATATTTGGTCTTGGTTACCATTTATATCATTAATTAAATCATTCTGGGTCATTATGATGTCATAATATACATGGTATATTTATAACATATTTAGTTTTTACCCAACAAATCGACTATCTTAGAAAATTATAAAAAAAATTACCATTGGATAATTTTGAGGTTCTGATTCCAAAAGAATATTTATTTTTTCAAAATAATTTTCAAGATATTGGAATTTTCACATTTAAAAATTAATATAAATTTATTGATAAATTCTACATTTTTTGATAAATACAATTTTCCATCCCTTATAAAAATTAAATTTGAAATCTTAAAATTTTTATTAAAATCTTTATTTAACAATAATTATTTAATAATAATATTTTATTAAATAATTTTCTATTTATAGAATCCATTAATTCATCAAAATATATATCTTAATTGAAATTTCAAATTACTCAAAAACACAGTTCGTGTTTTGTCGTTGAAAAATAAAAAACATTTATAAAGTAACAAAAATAAAAATAAAAAATATTAATTATTATATAAATTATTAATATTAATATTATTAGGATCTTGATATATATAACTTTATTACACCAATAAACTCCCTATGGGTAAGGTGAGTGACTGTGATATTTTCATGGGGTGGTTCGACATACATGGTTTGGGTTTTGATCTCAATGGGCTTGAAATTATATCATAAATACTTTCTATTATGATTTAGATGTTGGATCTCTAATTTAGATTGAGTAGGGGAAAATCCTAATGAGGCTATGTCCCTTAGAAGATCTGATAAATGGTCTTCATAAGGTATGCTTCTACTGGTTGGGGCCATCATTTCATTCATTTCTATCAATTGGATTTATCAAAAACCTATATTTACACTAATCATATAATCACTATTAGTTGACTATATTATTGAAAGTTATGATGATTAATGGCCTTTTAAATACAATGGGTTATATTAAAACTAAATTAGTGAATGCGTTTTTTATCATCTTAATATATAATAGATAATTTCCTTCAATTACAAATGGAATTTTATTGATAATTGTTTGGGTTGTGAGATTCTTCCCCCCATTAGAAATTTCACCCTGAAAAGTTTCATTTAACACCCTAAAATAGATGAGGGTAATTATGAATTATCACCTCATCAAGTTCCCATATATCTTCTTCATAATTGTGGTTCTCTATTGTACTTTCACTTGGTGTATATTCTTATTTTGTAGAACTTTGTCATTGTGATCTATGATCTTCACTGGATTCTCCTCATATAAAAGATCATTCTCTAAAGGTACCAACTCTTGATTTAGAACATGTATGGTGTATGGTATATAATTCATCAATAGGGATTCATGGAACACATAATATACTTGAGATAGCTCGGGTGGGAGTTCTAGTTGAGAGGCCACCACTCTGATGTGATAAAGGATCTCAAAGGAACTGATGTATCTTGGACTAAGCTTTCCCTTCTTCCCAAATCTCATGACTTTATTCCATAGATATATGTGGAGGAATAAGTTATCACCAACCTCAAAATCCATGTCTGATCGATTATTGTCATCATATCTATTCTATTGAATTTTAGCAACCTGGATGGATAGTAGAATGGTCTTGACCTTTTCAACCATTTCCTCGACCATTTCTGGAGAGAGTAATTTGTGTCTCCCAACATCATCCCAACATATAGTTATTCTGTACCTCTTACCATAAAGGGATTCATACTGATCTATTAGGATGCATGACTGTAATCTATTATTCTATGAGAACATGAAAATAGGAATATGTTGATCCTATCCTCCTTTGAAGTCTATTGAGAATTCACTCAACATGTCCTTAAGTGTATGGATAGTGTGGTTAGATTGTTCATTAGTTTGAGGCTGATAATTCTTGTTGATGTGTAACTGGATATTTAGAGCATGTTGGAGACTCATCCATAACATTGAGGTAATTATTAGATTTTGATCAAATATAATTGATATACATCCTTACCACTTCTCTAATGTATATCCTTGAAATTTGGCCAAGTGATAAGTCATATCAAATTGCAATGAAGTGAGTTGTCTTTATAAGGAAATCCATCAAACCCCAAATAACATGATTTGTTCTTGATTACTTTAGAATACTAATGATGATGTCCATGGTTATGTTTTACCAGTTTCTTGTAGGCATGGGTTATGATTGAATCATCCCCTTGGGCTTTTTCTGTCCAAACATCACTTGATGACATACAAGAAATATTTATGTATATTCTGTGATCTTATTCTTCATATTGTACCACCAATAATGCTTTCAGAGATCTCGATACATCATTTTTCTCCCTAGATAGATAGAGAAGTTAAAGTTATATGAATCATACAACAAATCCTTATTTAACTTGAGAACTAATGGTACACATAGTGTAACATCCCGAATCGGGTTACAAATACCAGCGACCCAATCTGGATAGGAACATGAACACAAGTGTGCCTCCCCATAAGCCATATGATTCTGACTATCATCGAGGGTTTCATAATTCGATCATGGGGATGATATACCCTCTTATTTCAGAGTAATACACCGTCAAAAAATAATAAACAATAGGATATGTAATATGAATCAACTAAAATACCAATATCTCAAGATTATCGAAAGTAAGATATTAAATTCCCAACTAAAATAGAAATAATGTCATTCTATGGTATGTGTCAAGTGTCTAAAATGAAAAAAATACACTAAATAATCCCAGTGGTTCTCCAACCACATCTGGTTCCCTCAACCATGCTCCATCCTAACATATCCATCTAACATGGGGACCTTTACTTTAAAATTCCATAAAACAATAATGTCTATTTGTGTACCAATCAGGCATTCTGTATAAGGGGTGAGTACAAATCAGTAGGATAACAAAAATGGTTCCTAAAGAAATATATTGAAATATAGTGTATGCAGTTGTATAAAAAAATAATTACAATTAATAAATAAAAAATTATCACATTACCAATTAATATTTGTTTACCTACATAAACCTACAAGTTCCCATGGACACCTGAAACCCAATACCTCCTTTGTACCTTGCTGGAGTATGATCCATATAACATAATCAATTCATATTTCATTATTTCTCCCACTTAGCCCAATATTCCAATTCCAAGGTTTTGGGTGTGGAATTACTTTTCTAATACCCCACTTACCAAATGTGAATATATCCATATATCGTTTATGGGCCAATAACATCATGTCTAGAATCCTAATTTTTTAAAAAATAAATTTATTCCATTGACATAGATCATCATGTTTAGCTCCCCAATTTCTACCAGTGAGCCCATGTCATTAGTTTATATCATAATGTCTTTCACCCCATTTATTAACGATACCTATAGATCTATTATTGGAATAATCATCATGTATATTCCACATTTAACAATTATGCATGTAAATCATCATTAGCCAAGATCATCATGTATTACACCCCATTTATCAATGATTATTTTATTAATAAATTAATTAATCCAAGTCCATTAATTAATTTGACAATTAATTAATCACATATCCTTTTTTTAATCTATTCAAAAATTATTTAACAAATCATATTATAAACAACAAATAATTAATTCACCAATTAATTATTATCAATTAAAATTCAATCAATTTAAAAATTAATTCAACAATTTATTATCCCTTCACATACTCATCATTTAATAATTAATTAACAAAATTAATATTCTCTATTAAAATCCAATCAATTTGATAATTAATTCAATATTTAAATATCCCTATATTCTCAATCCAATAGTGGATAATTAATTTTCAAATTAATTATCTCAACTCCAAAATTCCCAATATTCATTCAAATCCACAAATCCTCAATTCATACATTGATAATTAATTCAAAAATTAATTATCCCAATTCCACAATTTCCATAATCTCATTATTAATTCTCGTATTAATTATCTCATTCGTCAATCCAAAATCTCACAATTTCACCACCATCTCAATTCATTAATTTACCATAGTAATTATTTACATTATAGATTTTAATTTCTAAAAAACTTTATCAATTCAACAAATTTCATATAAAAAATCTAAATCATGTCTATAGTAATTTAATTTTAGATCACCTAACTTGATTTTTTAATGAATGACTACCTAGTGGAAGTCCCCAAAATTTAGTAGCACAACAACATTGAACAGGTTCTAGATCAATAACATATATCAAGTCTAAAAATATCAAGATCTCTCTAGTCTAGATAAGGATCTACAAGCATAGATATAGATTTTTCAAATCTAGATCTAGATCTTACAAAACAAAAGATAACTTCTCACCAAAAGAATAATAGAAGAAAAGGGGATGAATGATAAAGAATTTGGATAAGATCTACTTATTAGGAGGGATGAAGATATTCCATACAGTATTTGAATCGCAAAGAACAGAGGTCGTAAGACCTTGGAATTCCTTTAGAAAGATTGAAAAATGTGAAAGAGATCCTAGGTTTGAATGTGGAGAGCTGTAGAAAAAAATAAAGAATTTAGTAGCACAACCACTTTAAAAATATTTGTTGGGAATTTACATGGTTTGTAATTCAGATACACATCATGAAATACTTTTTAATGTTTTTTCCAAAAAAATTGTCACCTAAGACTTATTTTATTAAAACCCACAAACAATTATATGATTTTTAATCCCCTAAAACGATGTGTAAATATTCCGCAGTTGATCTTTTAACCCATTTTCCATTAAAAAAAACCTCTCTTAAAGATTCTTCTCTCTCTTGGAACCCATGAAACACTCAAACCATTTATACCCTGTTTAAAAACTCAAAGAGATATGTACATGAAAACATATGAGATCTTAAAATCTACCAACCTTATAAAAGCTCATCCTCAAGATGCAATCCCAAGCATCTCTAAGATTATAAGATAAAAAGATCACTCCACTCAGACATCTTATCTTCTTCCCCTTCCCATATTCCCTCATATTGTTGTCCATGTTTCCACAATACACAACCAACATCATGGTCTTTCCCCACAACACATTCTCACTACAATCCAATACACATATTAGATTCTCCTCACATGATGCATCTATCTCAAGATCAACATCATCCACATCGATCATATGAGAAGGATATGGGTGATACCATAATTATATTAACACATGGAAAACATTATTCATAGAATGGTGTTTCTATGGAAGAGAAAATCAGTATTCCACTGGTACAATTCTATCCAAAATATCCAATGGTCCATCAAACTTGGGTGCCAACTTTCCCAACCTCTGTATCCTGTGGTGACCCAACCTAGGATACACCTGAAGGAATACACGATCACCCTCTAAAAACTCTAGGGGTTGTCTTTGTCTTTCATCATATGGCTTATTCATAATCTGAGCTGTATCAATACATTTTTGAATTAGTTTTACCTGTTCTGATGTCTCTAGCATGAGACTCAGTCTCAGCAACTCTGGATCACCTACCTCTATCCAGTATAGCGATGATCTCCATATCCTACCATAAAGAACATCATATGTTCTAGATTTATATTTTCTTAATAACTATTGTTATAGGAAAACTCCAATAAATATATGTGCTTCTCCCAAGACCCACAAAAGTCCAGAACACATGTTCATATCTTATCCTCCAACACCTGTATAATACATTCCGATTTACAATCTGTATGTGGGATGAAAGTTGTACTCAATAAAACATGTGAACTGATTGCCTTCTGTAATCCCTAACAGAATTGTGTTGTGAAGCATGAATCACGATTTGAAACTATAGTCTATGGAACCTTATGTAGATAAACTATCTCTAGAACCTATACTTCTCCCAATAGATCTACTGATAAATTCTCTCAAATAGGAATGAAATGTGCTACTTTCATAAATCAATCCACAAGAAACCAAGTAGATTTATGCTTCATAAGAGTAATTAGAAGACCCACCACAATTTCCAAGGTCACATCATTCCACTTACACTCTAGAAAGGGTAATCACCGTATAAATACTCAATGTTATTGATGATATTCCTTCACGTACTGACTGGTGAAGCATCATGTCATGAACCCTTCTATCTCCTTCATCATTAATGGACACTGATACTATCATTATAGTTAAGGATACATTTCTTTCACCCCTGGATGTACCAACCATTTTATGGCATGTAATTCACTCATGATCTCCTCTCACATGCTCATAGGCACAACATCCCAATTCCAAAAAAATGTGATCTTATCCTCATCTACGCTGCAATCATAAGGTGACTCTCAACCTTAAAGGCTTTCCATTAAGGTAAAACACTATGGATCCTCATACTACATATCTCAGATCTTTCACAGAAGTGTACACTCCAATGAAACTTATACAAGAGTAATCTTCTCTCGACTCTCCTAAGTCATCACATGAATCATAGTAAGAAAGGTCATTATTTTGCACTCTGCACTAGACTCCTAAACCACATGTGTCTCGGTCTTCCTTCTCAATGTGTCAGGCACACTGTTTTTATTACCAGGAATATGTACTAGCTCAAAATAAATGGACTGCATATACTCAACCCATATTCACTGCCAAATATTCAATTATCTATGTGAAAAGATGTACCTAAAGCTCTTTTGTTTGTTAAACACGGTAAAATTTTCTCCCAAAAAATACATCTTCCAACACTTTAGAGAATAAACCACAACATCCAACTAGTGTTCATGAATATGGTAGTTCTGTTCATGTGGCCTAAATTTTTGAGACCCATATGCCAAAAATCGATCTTTTTACATCATCACTACTCTGATTTTGATCCCATATTCATCACAATACACCGTTCACTCCTCAGCTGGATCAGGTAGGAACAATATCGGTGCCAATTTCAGCTGCTTCTTCAACTCCTGGAAAACATTCTCATACGAATCCATCCATTAAAAATTTATCCCCTTTTTGGTGAAGCCTAAAAGAGACACTTCCAAATGTGGAATTTCTTGGATGAATCTCTGAAAATGTACTACTTACCCTATAAAGCTACTAATATCAAAACAATTCTTGGGTTGCTCCCAATATATCTCTACCTATACCTTCTATGGGTCCAATGACACATCGTCTTCCAAGATGACGTGTCTTAATAAGTGTACCGATTCAATCCAAAGACGACACTTAGATAGACTGACGTATAGTCAATGCTCTCTCAGTGTACTCAGAATGATGTCAAGATGATGAGCATCATCATCTTGAGTCTTGGATTGTACAAAGATATCATCCATGAATACTACCAAAAACTGATCCAGATACAAATGAAATATCATATTCATCAAGGCCATAAAAACCGTTAGTTAATTTTTTTATCCCAAATAGAATTATGAAAACCTCATATAGGCCATACATTGCTTCTACATGAAAACCTCAGTTTATCAAATATTATAAATCTCAGCTAATTTTACCCTTATCTCAATTGAATATTTGAAAAAATACAAGATCCTCTCAACTGATCAAATAGATTATCGATATGTGGAAGAGGATATCAATTATTCACAATAATCTTGTTCAATATTCAGTAATCGATGAACAAGTGCAATCTCTTGTATGACATCTTTGAAAAAAACACTGGTTAACCCCAAGGAAAAATTCTCATATTAATAAACCCTTTCTCTCCAACTCCTCTATCCCAGTATTGAGATTTTGAAGCTCTATTAGTTTCATTCTGTATGGTGGAATATATACTGTCTTAGTCCCCAAAATGAGCATAATGGTCAATTCAACATATCTCTAAGGTCGCAGCCTTGAAAAGTCTTCAAGAAACCTATATTGAAATTGTTCTACCACTGGTGGAAAGATATCATGCATTACTCCTTCTCCATCTAGAAAAATACTAGCAACCAGGGTTGTGATATCTCTCAGTTACTGAGTAATTAGCTCTTCTCACCCTTTAATGATATCCCTCTCTCCATGGTGAATGTACCAGTCCCCCTTAGGTTATGTAAAATTAACTATCCTTTGGTAATAATAAATCTGTGCTTGGTATTTGACTAGATATTCTATACCCATAATTAGGAAAAATCCTGAAATATCAATAATATTTAGATCCTAGAGAAAATGATAGTCCCAAATCTCAAGAGAACTTCCTTTTTACAAAAATATGTCACTAGACCGCACTCCAAACGGCGTATCTATAGTCATTAAACAACTCTCAAACTCCACCTCCAGGCTCAAAACATTAACATGTTTTGAAGATATAAATGAATGAGAAGCACTAGTATTAAACAAGGAATTATCTAAAGTAAAAGCTACTAGAATAGTACCTCTCACTGCTGATGGTTCAGCCTCGTTATCCACATGTGAAGGATACATTGCAATAAACTGTTCTTCCCCTATACTAAGTGATATTGTCTCACTCCCCTGAGTTGCATCACTCTGGTAATATGGGAAATCATTCCCTGAAGCACCATGTCCATTACCTGTACCACTTTAGCCAATAAAACTCCAACTATTAGTATGATATAAAGTAGAAGATCCCCTTCCCACACTCTGACTCCGTCTATCTATTCCATCACTAATTATCTATTTTGGATTCCTACAGAACCTCTGTAGATGTCCCATCTTGATGATGGATTCACAATCAACTAGTTGTTAGTAACTATATTTAAAATTGTGTCCTGACTTACCAAATAGGTGGTAAAGCACTTGGGTATGATCTTGATCAGTTGACCCTCCTAACTTCCCACCTTACTTTCCACTACTCTAGCTAAAGTTCTCGTAACGACGCTTCATACTCGCAAAAGCCATACCTTCTTCTCATATAGTAGAAACCACCTATATGCCACTAGAATAATCCATCGGGTTCCCCTTTGTAATGATATCCGGATTCGCCACATATAAAAACTTATTCAGCTTGAACATATTCACCTAGGACTTAATTTCACACCTAATTCCATCATGAAATCATTTTTATGACATATTATCATCTACTTACAAGGATTGAGAAATCCACTGAAAATATGTAAAGCATCCTGCATAGTCAATCACAAACATGTCCCCCCTGAGAAAATCACAGGAACATAGCTACTCTAGCCTGCAACGTCATCTCTTAGTATAAGTTCTCTAAGAACTTCTCTATGAATTCCTTCTATAAAAAACCATATGTCATTCCTGTCCATGCCTAAACATCCTACCAGTGCTTCAATGAGACTCATAACATACAAGATGAAAAATTGACCCTCCTATTGGTAGGAGTATCTAAATGTTCACTTATTTTATATAGGGAACAACCAACAACTAATTTTCTTTCAATCAACCCTCTCTAGTAAAAGTCCTAGGGTGATGCAACTGAAACTCCATCAATAGATCATACATACACATCACAAACCTCCTTGGTTTTTTTCTATAAATTTCATGAATTGTTCAATGTTCTCTTGAAACACCTCCCTTTCTTCACCACCCGACACTGTCGGTGCCTCAGGTTCGACTACTGGAGGGTCATCCATAGCCACGTTCTCTGATCATCCTCTCACCAAATTTCTTCAAGGAGTCATATCTCTAAAATGGAAAACACCCATATTTTTGACAAATATCACAATTTTATGAAATTAATATAAGAAGAATATCATAATAAGTCACAACTATAATTTCTCCCAAGTCTCACCACACAGTCAAAACTAAGTCTCTAATACTATCCTTAACTATCCTACACCTAGGTCCTTGTTGACAAGGTTAAATACATTCTCAGTATCAATGTTTCCCATTTATACACCCATTTATTCTCATTTAACATCATTTTTCCATTCTCAATTTCATATTATGCACCATTTTAAATTAAATTTTACGATCCAATAAAATAGTTTCACCTGAAAAACATACCCAAATCCAATTTTCCCACGAATTCTTAAAATTATGAATGTCACAATATAATCTTGAGTGGATAGAATGATATATATAGACTAAACTGTCATTCCATTCTGGGCTATGCATCAATTATTAGAAAAATAATCTGTAGAAATTATCACAACACACAAAAATTGCATCCCCCATGGTGAATTATTATTCAACTGTAACAAAAAAATCAACAACAACAATTACATACTGAGTACTTAGGTTTTCCCCCATAAATGGGTTTGAAAATCCCATGCACAAGCTCATTAACTTTCCCCATGACTCTTCATAGTATCAAGTCTACCTTTTCTCCTAAAAGTAAGATAAAAGAAGAAGAAAAGAATCTCCTTTGATTACACTTTTTAATGTCCTAACCTGGGTTCAACGTATTGGTACCCTAATCCATTTAGTCATATAACCTCAAGCGCACTTCCCCATTTTCCAGAGGCTTCCAACTAGTAGCGAGGGATTGATAAGTTGATCTTGGGGAGAATAAACCCTTTTTTATTAGAGTAATACACTAGTGTAAAATAAAAAACAATATCATCTGTAATATGAATCAACTAAAATACCAATATCTCAAGATGATCAAAATTCATTAATAAAATACTTAACTAAAATATGAGCATTTTATTATAAATTACATGTCAAATATCTAAAATGAGAAAAATAAAATAAAGACACTAACTACTCTCAGAGGGTCCTGAACCACGTATGGTTCCCTCAACCATGCTTCATCCCGACTCATCCATCTAACACGATGCCATTTCCTTTAACCAATAATTCTATAAAAATATATATTTGAGTACCAATCAGGAAGCCTGAGTTTTGTGTCAATACAACATAGTAGGCCACCAAAAACGATGTCAAAAACCAATATATTCAAATAATAGTGTATGTGGTTGTATAAATAAATAATTATAATTCATAAATAAAGAGTTTTCACATTACCCATTAATCATTTTTTAGCTACATAAACCCATGGGTTCCCATGGACACCCGAAACCCAATGCATTCTTCATCCCTTGCTAGAGTCTGATCCATAGAACACAATAAATTCATATTTCAGTATTTCTGCAACTGATCTTGGTATTCTATTTCTATGGTTTTGGGTGTATAACACCATGTATTATACCCAACTTACCAAACATGCATATATCTATACATCTATTATGGGCCTAGAACTCCATGACCAGCAACATAATTCTCAAACATGCATATATACCATTGGTTTAGATCATCATTTCTAGCACCCCAATTCCCACTTGTGAACAAATTTCATTGGTGTAGATCATCATATCTAGGACCCCATTTATTAACCAAATCGCTAGATCTATCATTGACATTGATCGTCATGTCTATCCCCCATTTAACAACTATGCATGTATATCATTATTGGACTAGATCATCATGTAAAGGACCCCATTTATCAAACATTAATAAATTCATAATTTAATTAATTCAAGCCCATTAATTAATTATACAATTAATTAATAATGTATTTTTTATTTAATCAAATAAGAAATTAAATGACAAATCTCATTCTCAATAACATATAATTAATTAATCAATTAATTATTCTCAATTACAATTTTATATATTCAATAATTTATTCAAAAATTAATTATCCATTCACATTCTCAACATTTAGTAATTAATTCACCAATTTATTATTCTCAATTACAATTCAATCAATTTGACAATTAATTCATCAATTAGTTATCTTTTAATTCTAAATTCAATACATGGATACATAATTTACAAATTAATAATCTCAACACCATAATTCCCAATATTCAATAAAATCCCTAAATCCTCAATTCATGCCTTGATAATTAATTAATCAATTAATTATCCTAATTCCACAATTTCATGAATCTCATTATTAATTCTCTAATTAATTATCTTGTTTATGGATCTAAAATCTTACACTTTCATAACCATATGAATTAATTAATTTACCACATTAATTAATTCAATTACATATTTCAATTGTGAAACAAATATAGTAATTCTACAACTTTCATATACATAATCAAAATCATGACTATATGAATTAAATTATAGAACACATGACTCAATTTATTGATGAATGATTTCCCAATAGAAATCCCCAAAATTGAGAAACATAATAATGTAGAATGGGTTCTGGATCTATATCATAAATCAGGAATAAAAAATCAAGACCACTCTAATATAGATATAGATCTACAATCATAGATCTAGATTCACCAAATCAAGATCTAGGTCAAGAGAAACAGGAGGTATCTTCTCACCAAAAGAATAAGAAAATAAAGGAGATGAACAAGAAAGAATCTGGATAAGATCCACTTACTAGGAGGGATGACGATCTTTGATTCAGGCATCAAATTGAAATGAACATAGGTCATACATCCTTGGAATCCATTTTTAAATCTCAAAATATGTTAAGGATATCCGTTGGTTGAAGGAGGAGAGATGTAGCCAAAAATAGTGGAGAATTCATCCTCACAAACTCTTTAAAACTGTTGGTCAGTCATTGAAAAAATGTGTAATTTCGTTACACATCATGTAATTATTTTTAATGGTTTTCTCCAAAAAATCTGTCACCATAGACTTAATTTATTAAAACCCAAGAACAATTACATGATGTTTATTTCCCTTACATGGTGTGTAACTACTCTAAATTTTATTTTTCATCCCACCTTCCTTTTAAAAAAACCAAAAACACTTTTAGTGTTTCTTCTCTCTCAGAGAACCCATGAAACAGTCAACCCATTTATACCCAAATTCAATACACAAAGAGAGATATACCCAGAAAAAATTTGAGATCTTACACATATTCATAACCTAAATCTTACAATTCCTTTTTCATTAATTTTATAATTATTATATTTCACTTTTCTTATAGATACCATCATTTTATGAATTTACATGTTATCTCTTTGATAATCCTTTATCTTCTCTATAAGGGATGGTTGAGAAATCAATTTTTAAAGGATTTATTATTTTCATTCCTTTTTTATTTCAATATCCATCAATTTCAAGTCAAATATGATCAAATCCTTTTAAATTATCATCAATTATAAAATTTTTAGATACTTTATACTTAGAGAAAACATCAAATTATTTTCATTCATAAGATGGTAGTGTATTTAACAATCAAAGTCCTTAATTTTCTTAAACCATTTTCTCTCATTCATATTAACCTATTTCCATTTAAATATATAAATGAGGTTTTTATGATCCGTAAATATTTTTCACTTCTACCCAAATAGATAATAACAATATATTTCAACTCAAATATCACTAAAGTCAAGTCCATATCATGAATTAGGTAGTTCTATTCCTGAATATTAAATTTCATATATTCATAGGCTATCCCAATTTCATTATTTTTAGTACATATCTTAATACCTTCTTCGAATCGCTATTGTATTCCATGAATAGTCCCCCACATATGGGTAACATAAATATATTTGTGATGATCATACTAATTTTCAAATCCATTAATAACTATTCACATTTATTATTCCAAAAAAACATGACTCCCTTTTAATTTTTCTTGGTTATAGGGTCTTTAAATTATGAGAAATTTCTCATAAATCATCTATTATACCCAGATAATCCTAGTAAACTATTGATTCCCATCATGGTGATTGTTCTTGTACTTTCATTAAGTTATCATGTCCTTTAAGTATCCATAGATACCCCATTTCTTGTGATAATATTCCCTAAAAACAATACTTCCTTCAAATACAACTCATATTTTTTGAACTTTTTATCAATCTTCTCCCTTCATAAGGTGTTTAGCATAGTGATCAAATGGTTCTCATACTCATCCTTGGTTTTAGAGTATATTAGAGTATTATCTATAAAGTTATACCACAAATATTTGATGTAATATCTATATAATATATTTAACAAGTCTATGAATATTTATAGAGAATTAGTGAGTCTGAATGTAATTACTATTAACTCATAGTGCCCGTACCTTATACAGAAAGATGTCATGTGAATATCCTCCTTCTTTAACCATACATGATAATAAAATTTCTGAAGATCCACATTATAGAAGTATAGGGATCCATTTATATGGTTGAATAATTCATCAATTTGTGGTTGGTGGTAAATTTTCTTTATCGTGATCTTATTTAGATCACGATAATCAATGAAATGGAACATTGACCCACCCTTCCTCTTAAGGAAGAGGATTAGTGAAACCCTTGGTGACGAACATAGCTATATAAACCCTATATAAAGATTCTCTTGTATTGGGTTCTTTATTTACTCAAGTTCCACCATAGTCATTCTATATAGAGTCTTGGATAATGCCAATTCCCCAGGTATAAGATCAATTGAAAATTAAACCTCTCAGATAAAAGGAAGTATAAAAAATTATTCAAGAAACACATCAATGCATCCCCTCATAATGAGAATGTCTTAAATGTTTATATATTCATTATAATTATACATCGGATCTAGATATATTTTCATGTAGGTAAATAATATCCATGGTTGAGATACAAGAGAAAAATAACAATCTTCTAACTCCTTGCACTTGTATAGAATTAGAGGATGATTTCTGATAGGGAGAGTGATTTCATTCTCAAGGTAATTTATGTTAGAAATATAAAATGAAATATAATCCATACCCAAAATTGTATAAAATTTCACTAAAGGGATTACCAAAAGGTTCATTGGAATGTTCATCCTAGAGAATTTGATAGGGGAGTAACTATATAATTTGAATTCCATAATTGTACCATTTTTTTTTCACTGACCGATCTAATTCTATGATTTATAGTGGTGTTTGAATAGTAATACTAAAAATGTGTGATTTAAAGGAATGTGTATAACCAGAATAAAATATTTATGTTCACATTTCTCGAATTAAAAACTAGAATACATGTCACCACTTTTTTGTCAAGATCCACCTTAGTGGTAGTAATTTAATAAGCTCTCCCATGCTTACTTGGAGTTTTTTGGTTCATATTTTCTCCGACCACCCCAGGATTAGTGCATTGGTCTGGAAAGTACCCTTGTTTCATATAGTTTAAACATTGGACGATATGATAAGGGTTGACTAGCACATTCATCTGTTCAATTACATTATTGGTTTTTTCATGTTGACAATTTGTATCTAGGTGTCCTCCCTTTCCACACCTAATACATTTCATCATCCTCCTTAGGAAAATTTAGGTGTGATTATTTCCCCACTTTTTTCAAGTGGGATGTTGAAATTTCTTACCACTACTGGATTTCTTCCTCACACCCCAAGAACTAAACTCAAAATTCAACTTCTTATCCCTATGAGACCCATAATGTATTCTGATCTCCATGTTAACTTTGATAGGATTCTATACCGTTTCATCATAGCTATTAAAGTATTAGGTCACCATGTATATTCATAGTATTTTCTTATCCCACCAAATATGTGTTAAAAGTTTCCATTGAGGAGTAATTAAAAATCCAAAGGCATATCATGAATGTCTTGTAATGTTTTTCTCATAACCCCCAATGGATCTATCATCTTATTTATTAGGGGAAATAAAATCACTCTCCATTTTAAGATGGAGTGTGTGAATAAAATATTGGTTTTTTTCAGAATTCCTTCTATACCATCACATTGATATCTTCCTCGGGCTTCATATTCTTGATCAATTTCCACCACTAATATTCTTCTCCATCCATATGCTAAACTGCCAGTGTGACTTTATCTTTCTCAGAACATTGAAGGATGGAGAAGATCTTCTTGATGGAATTGATCCATTATTCCATGATTAAGGGATCAGATGACCCATTGAAATTCATAGGTGTGTACCACATAAATGTATGAATTGAAGCTTATTATTTCTAAAGGGGGTTTAAGAGTTCCTCCTAATTCAATTTTTTTACTCATAACCTGATTCAACTGAGAGTTTATCATCACTAATTTCATGATTCCTACTTTCATTGGGTTGAGAGTCTCACTATGGAATTCACCAAATTTCCCTTCACATTTAATGTTTACAATGTTTCTCATATATTTAGAAATTTCATATAATAAATGAAATATTTGGGATAATTATCTTTAAACTATTAAACACATAAATGAGAATCCAATAACATTAAAGGGGTAATTTATAAATGATATTTATTCCTTACCTTATGAATTTTTAAGTGTTAACATAAGTTATCCAAGATCAGTTTCCTAACATAGAATCGTATGGGAATTTTGTGTTCCCTTAATAATGGATCAAAATAATATAGTGAATAAACCAATGCATATCCCCAAGGGTGTAAAATTAGTTGTGAAGTAAAGCCTGTATTTGTGAACTTATTCATTATTGAGGTAATCATAATGTAGTGTTTTTATGTGTTACCCCTAGGTATATCTATTCCAAAGCCAAATCCACTTATAATATCTAGAAAAATATGTATTTTCTTGGAAACAACATACTATATAATTTAAGGAAATTTAGGTATATATTATTATTTTTATTTTTATCCCTAATGACTTTTCTAGAGTTTTCTAATATAATCCAAAAAATAACTAAAGTTTCCTCTCATACCAAATATGAAAACCCTTCTCTTCATTACATATCAATTCAATATTTAATACATAAGGATACAAATAATAAAACCCATAATATTGTGAAGTCTAGTGTATTTTTAAATTAGGTACAAATCATAAAATACTAATCATGGGGTAAAACAACATTATTGAAAACATACTTAACATTATCTAAGGTAACATCAATCTTCTAAAACTATATGGGAAAACCTAGGGATGTACCAAACAAAAGTGTTGATCTATAAAGACTACTAAGGGAATAAAAATGGAAAAACATGAAAAAATTACTAAATATTAGAGAATAATAATTTTGAGGGAATATAAATGGGGTTAGAATCATAAACATGAACAATGAGGCATGATATATAATGATAACAAACAGGAAACAAGGGAATGCGATAATAACTTTATATATGACCTAGTTAACAAAGGTCAAGGATAACCACCAAGACATCATAACATGGTGGAAAAAGTTCCATGGTGGATTTGGTTCACTCCCTAATCCCTTGAATTACATCTCATAAGACTAAAAAATTACCCAATGCATTGGAGCACTATATAATTTTGGGCACACACATCACTTTAATATCATGTAAATAACTAAGTGTGCCACATAGATCATTTAATATAAGATCATATTTTATGATAATTAATTCCATGATCAAGGATTGTGGAATATATACATGTAATTCCAAAACAAAAGGAGTATAGTTATGTCTAGGTGAATACCACTGGGCAGAATTAGTGATGGTATTCACATTACAAAGGTTTGGCATGGAAAAATCACATTAAAATTTATACAGCATAACGATGGTACTTAAAGATTTATAAAATGGAATAATGAGAGAAAAAGGATTTTATCAAAATTTTAACAAATAATGGATAGTAATAGGTATTTGGAAAATCATATACCAATATTAGGAATTGTAAACAAAAGGCATAAAATGAAGAAGATTCTTGAATAAAGAGGATATATAACAAATCCTTTACCTTTAGAGGGTGATTCCATAAGCTTTTGATGGGTTTCTTGAGAGCATGGGGGAAACATTGGAGGACAATTGAGAAGAAAGGGAAGTATAAGGATGCGATTCAAGGCTTTTGGTGAAGAAGAAGGGGAACTTGGGTTTCTGTATATAGGGAAAGAGATGAGAGTTATTTATTATTTCCCAGTATTAGGTTTTGGACTATACATAATAATGTAATCAAAAACAAAAATGTTATCATGGATTTTCCAATTATTTCTTCCACAGAGGTGTTTTTTTCATTTTTTTACAAGTACATGGTCTGAAATTATTAAAATATTACCATCGGTGATGTGGAAGTGTGTCATGTTCTTTAAGAAGTGATTTTAAAACCATAAAATATAATATAGGTTTCATAGGATTCGTAAAGATATTTATAAAATTAATCAAATAGACTAAAAATCACATTATTTTAAATGGTAACCAATATTTGGTCATTTATACAACTTATAACATTTATTATATCAATTAGGATCATTATGATTTCATAATACACACCGTACATTTATACCATATTTAATTTTTACCCGAAGATTCCACTTTCTTAGAAAATTATGAAAAATTCACCATTGGATAATTTTAAATGTGCTAATTTAAAAAATATTATTTTTTTTCAATATAATTTTCTAAATATTTGAATTTTTACTTTTAAAATATAATTGAAATTTATTGAGAAATGATGGGTTTTCTTAATACTAACAGTTTTCGAGCCCTTATAAAAATTACATTTGAAATCATTAAAATTATATTATTATTTATATATAATAATTATTATTTAATAAAAATATATTATTGAAATATTATTTATTTAAAAAATCAATAAATTCATCCAAATAAATGTCTTTATTGAAATTTCATACTACCCAAAAATACAATTTGTGTTTTATCAAACCAAAATCAAAATTATTTATAATGTAACAAAAATAAGAATAAAATATATTCATTATTCTATAAAATGTAAATATTTATTTTATCAGGATATTCATACATAGCCTTTTATTATACTAGAAAATTACCTAAGGGTATGGTGTATGACAGAGATATTTTCATGGAGTGATTCGACATACATGGGTTGGGCCAAGATCTCAATTAAATTGAAATTTTCCCTTAAAAGGTTTCACTAATTCTTTATTTATTAGATATTTGAGTGGGATTGATAATGGAAAAATACCAGTTATTATATCTCCCTCAGAAGATCCGATAAATGGGCTTCCTTGGGTACGATCCTACTAGTTGAGGTCATCACTTCCTTCGTCCATGTCAATTGGATTTATTAAAACCCTATATTTATATTAATCATATGATCACTATTAAATAGATATATTATCAATGGTTATGATGAATAATGGTCTTTTAAATTATATATGATATTATAAAACCATTTAATTGAATGTGTTTTCTATAACCTCAATACATAATATAGAATTTAATTCAATGAGAAAGGGAATTTTATTTATAAAAGTTCATATCATTACACTTGTATTAAATTATAAATATTCATTGAAAATATAAGAGATTTTATATTATCAGATTGATTAATTTATATTTTTTGGTGATGAAATAATTTCCTTAAATACACTGGAAACACTGATGGAGTATTTACATTCTAAATAGAAAAATAAAATAATTGAATTTATAAATATGAAATTTTTTATAATTTAAGGAATTATTACGTTATAATAATTTTTTAGATAAATATAACATGTTATGTACGTGGTCACATATTATATTAAATTTAATTTTATGTAATTATGATTCAAATTCAAATTAAAATAGTCGTTCAAAAAATGAAAATAATGATATTTAATAATAAATATTATTTTATTAAATGATTCAAAATTCCTAAAAATACAATCATAATACATGTGATTAGGATATGGTATAAAATACTATCCAAGGTCTATTTTATCCAATTTTACTTTTATATTAATTTTCTTGACTCCTATAAATTAAAATACTTTGTTATCATGGTAATTATCGAAAGGGTTAACTAGGGATTAAAACTAAATAAAAAGGATAAACACATCACATAAAATTGTAAAAAATTAATTGTTTGATATTATTTAAAATAATAATTAAATTATATTATAATCATATCAATTTTTACTCATGTTAATATGAAAATTAATTTATCTTTCCTTAATACTTTATGAAATTCCAAGATTTCCCATCCCCTCACTTATAAAAGGGCACCTCCTCTACTCATTTATTCACATTTATAAAATATTTGATTTATCCAAGACTAAAAATAATAACATAATTACATCTATAAAAACATCCTATATTAATTTTTTATCATTAATACAATATATGATCGATTTAGGTATAATCCTAAAGTGGTTATCCGAGAAGAGGTATAATTCTTAATCGAGCATTTTTATTTCATTTTTTCTTCTACATTGATAAAATTTTATTCAAACATGTGGAAATAATAAAACCAATATATTACATAATATGATATGTTTTTATTTTTATGTAATGACCTATATTCATCTCCTCTTCCATACAATGAGAAATAGAACCATCATTTGTGTGTTCGGTGGACTATTGCCATGTGAACTTATGTACTTTTTTTTCATCACTACCTCTCATGGATGGTTATAATGATGGAATTAATTTATATAAATTATATTAATGACATATTTATCATTATATAAATATCATATATCATATATATTATAACCTATCCATTTATTAAAAAATGATAACGTCGTTCATGTGTACATATGGACTAACACCATCCTGAAGCGATGCGATCAAATTTTCATGAACAAATCACAAGGATGTCATAGATAAGTATATTTAAATAAATTATATTGTACATATGATATAATGATAATTATTTAAAATAAAACTCACATTCATTCCATTATGATCACGGGAAAATAGAAACGTTACTCATGCATACATATGACCTACTATCTCTATGATTGTAACATAGTTTATTTTTCATAACCATCATTAATTTTTGGGTAGAAAAGCTTAGTTTTTGAGTAAAAATATAATTGTTTCCTGATTATTAGTCTTTATATTCTATACTAATGACTTATTTTACAACATTCAACCTACAAAAGTCATTTTATACATATGAGTCAAATATCGTTAGAACACTTGACCTGAAATTAATTGATTAAGTAATTGAATATATTAAGGTATTAAATAAAATAAAAGTAATAATAAACCTAAAAAGGATATTAATAAAGAAAATAATTAATATATTTGTATTATCTAGAAATATAAAGAACATATGTGATCGGTCAGACACAATGTAATGGGAACTTTACATTTAAAACATCATTATAAATATTTTAAAGATTTATATTCTAAATATTTATCTTCAATGTACATATTCTTAACATTATTTTATAGATGTTTTTATATTGACATGAATTCATTATAATGTAAATTTTATCTTCTTTTTTACAATTATTCAATGGTTTTCAAAAGAAAAAATATTTTTATTTAATGTTTGGAAAAAAAGTCAAAAGGGATGTTTTATTTTCACATATATGGCATCAATGGTTTCTACCACCCCCATAACCATTATTCGTTGTGTATATTACTTTATAAGATTTATTGTTTTCTTAAAAAAAATACATATTTTCATTTTATTCTTGGTATTTTAGTTTTGAATTTTTTTTAGAAAGAAGTGTTATTTTGATATCGACTTTTTTTCATATGGGTTTAGATGAGTTTTTGAAGGGTTTATGAGGAAAATTTCTAGTGTAAAATGTTTTATTCATGATTTTTTAATTGAGGGTTATATATGAAGAACATGTGATCCCAATAAAGATTATACAATGGGTGATCATGATACATCCAATAAAATGGGTGATCTAGATATAGTTTATAAAATGGGTGAGTCTGATATAGATTATATGATGTGTGATCTCTATTAAAGATCTCTAATGCATTGGGAAATGTTCCTTGTATTCATAGGTAAGAAGGGTGGAGTTTACAAGTGATGTTTCTCCTATGGATTTAAGTTGGATCGGATTATTCCTGACATGGGTATATCATATAATTCTCTTCTTTTTTTTAAAGGCACAAAAAAATATAAAAATAAATCATACAAACGTTGAAAAGTGGGGGTTTTATTGCAATCATTCTGGTAAAGAGGGGTGAGATCAATCGGATGATTCTCCATGTATGTACTATTGTTATCAATAACCTTATTGGAGAGACCATCCACCACCTTGTTTGCCTCTCTATAGGTGTGAGTGATGATATTACTGAATCATGATAGGTATTGTAGGAAAACAATCAATTTAGATTTGAGGGTCCATGTCTGGTAAAATATTCAATGTCTAAGAGCCTGAACATTGGTAGTTGAATCAAATTCAATCAAAAAATAGTTCCATCCCTTTTTCCATATCAAATCATTTACATTAATAATTCTCTTAGTTTCTTGAAAGGGTTTTAATATTCTTTCCATTTGTTTTAATGGTTTTATTTAATAAAAAAAGTATGTTATTTATTTAGAAATGATTTATTTCATATGATTAATGAATATAGTGATAAATCTATAAATATTGTGGGTTTTCATATTTTTCACATGAATAATGGATTTATTTATTTTTATGTCTGTTTTAGACATTTTTATGTTCATCATATGTTTCAAAATGTTTTTAATAAGGTTTAAAGATGAGTAGGGAAAATAAATAAGTGAAGTTGAATGTTTTGAATATTTTTTCATGACGAAAAGAAATATTTTATTTTAAAATTTAAAATAGGTAATGATTAAAAGTTCTCACTATGTAATATATGTGGGTTTTAAGTAAGAGTTATGACCCAATTATCTAAAACTCTATACCATAAAGGTCCTCAAAAAATTAGAAAGTGAATTATATTTTAAATACATTATATTATGTAATGTTTAAGGTTGGTTCCTTATATATTTGATTTTATGTGTCTCAGAAATGAATGAATGATGATGCGTGTTGTTCTATATAACCCTATAGTACATTTGTTATGTTTTTATATCTCATGAGATAATTATGTGTGGATATAATTATATTTTTTCAAAAAACTAAACGGTGGACATACTTGGATTTTTTAAAAAATTTAAGGGAGGATATACATGGATTTATTCACAATGTTTTCCTGTGATTATAGTTGTGAAACTAAATATATAAAATGTGAATTTTTTTAAAACTATTCCAAAAGATTAAAATATTTAATATTTTAATCATATTTATCTTTGTAATATATTTATTTCATGTTCATTATATGTTTACAAGACATTTTATATGACCTTTATTTTGTATTGTGTTCCTATTTCATGATTCTTTTTTATCATTCATGGTTATTTACTTATGGTATCATGATATTCTTATTTAATATTACTAAATTAATCATTTTATCTATCTAATTTATGATCTAAAAATTATAATAGTTGATATTTTTACAGTAATAAGAATTAAAGTCCACTCCTTATGTTTCCACTACCGGGTTATGAAGATGATTCTGCCAAAAAATATTTGTAGATGAGGGTTTAGAGGAGAATTTTTTTGTATAAATGTTCATATGTGTTGTAAAATGACATGTTCATGTAGATAGTCTCAAAGACACAAAACTGTTTAGTCATTGGTTTGTGAAAATGTTTGTTGATTGTAGTAATTAAACCATGAAATCAATTTATTATTTATGTATCTTTATCTAGGGTATCCATATGGATATGGATTTCGGGATAGTATTTGGGTTGATCTTGGATGAGATAAAGGTATTAAGTGGTGTATAGTACAAAGAAATATAGGTTCCCTTTTATAAGTGAGGGTATTAGAACACTTGTTTATTTAAAGTTGGAGTCAATGCCATTTTTTATTATGAAATCAAAGGAATCTTTTTGACTAGGTAAAAGGAGTTCCATTTCATAGATCATAGGCCCAAGGAAAAGGTTCCTACTTTATTCCTACACCACCTAACTACGTCATGCCTACATCACCTCTCCAATGTCAGATCCTATATCATAAATCCATAATGAGAGTAACAAGTTGTAATTATTTAGAATATTAAAATATAATAAAGTCACTCTCATGGGAAAGTGGATCCAAATTGGCTCAAGTTCAAATATAGGATGATATGAGATAGATATACATTCATTAAGTAGGATTTCGAATATAAAATTAATACATTTAAAACCGCATGTCTTTAGTTTAACCCATCATTAAACCTTTTATGCTTTACTACAGTAAAGAATATTTACCACTATTTCTATTCATTGTAAAAAAATAAAAGTGGAATCACTACCAAATTTTGAAAATATAATTCCAAATGATGAATAACTTTAATTAAATTCACTATATGTGATATAAATGCTTCATAATGTAAGAGAAAAAGTAAAAATAAAAACCTTTTTTAGAGAAATTCATTTTAAGCATAAATCTGAATTTATTCTCATTAATTACATATTAATAAAAATTAAATTAATGATAACATATTTTTCTTAATATAATATCTGAATGTTTTATTAAAATAATTTATTAATATTTATTAATTTTATTTATTAAGATAAAAATGCATTTCATGAATAGAAACCTTTTTTAGAAAAACATCTCTTTATTAATTTCAAATACTTTAATTATAATTTATAACCAATTGATAACCAATGAATTCATTTTCTACATGTGTAAAAAATAACTTTTCATAATTTAGTTGGTCTTATTCATACCATCCATTATAATGAATAATTGATCACTGAAACATTTCATAACAATATTTACAGAGCATATTAAGATTAATTGAAACTACATATTGCATATAAACCACGATATCCAAGAAATAAAAGTTTTTTATATAGAAATATATCATAAATTATCAAGGTGTTACATTATGGATACCTTATAACAATTTATTCCTTAAAATTCCATCACTCTAACAAAAAAACTGGGAATACTTCTACCTCTTCACACTCATGTTTTCTAACTATATTCTTCAAAATATTGGTTTTCCATCAAAAATTGTACATGTTGAGTGGTATTTTTCTACGTCAATTTCTCTATTTAATAAATAATATCCACCATTTTTTCCTTATAAGATAGAAAAAGATTCAATGGTTTGACCTTTATGTTATTTACATTTCTAGGATAAGGTATGTACTTCCTTGAGAGAGATATATGGAATAAATAATGTTCCTGAGAGAGATTTAGTGTAGGTGTAAGGAAATAAGAACCCCCCTCATATGATCAAGAATTTTGAATGGAATTTTATATATAGGGATTATCTTTCCCTTTTTCCCAAATCTTATAATCCTCTTCTAGGGGGATATTCATCAAAATACCTTATCAACAACTTTAAATTATAGATCTCACTAATGATTTTTAACATAACATTTCAATCAACTCTGAGTTTCCCTGATGTAATAATGAATATATCTAACCCCATATACCATTTCCTTATATAGATCAGATCCCAATAGATATTTCCTATGGCTTCATCCCAGTATATTGTATTTCAACACTTCATTCTATTTAGGGATTCATAATGATCCAAATTAATTCTCAAGTGAAATCTATAAATGTTTGAATAGTCCTTTTAGAATAACCTTAAATCTAAGGATGATATACAATGTTGAAGTTTCACTCTATATTCAATGTTTATTGAATACCTCTACAAAAATATGAGGTAAATCTCAGATCATTATCAGATATGATTAAAATTGGTAATCCATGTAACCTTGACAATTCCATAACATAAAACCTGGAAATATTATCAAGATAGAAATATACTTTTATATTAATAAAATGTGTTTATTTTATAAGGTGATCGATTATTACCCTAATAGAATTTTTCCCTTTAGATGTATTGGTGAGTCCCACAATGAATTACATTATGCGGTTTTCCCATTTCTGATCTTGTTAGGGTAATTTCTATAACACCCCCTTAGACTTATGTCTCTTAGACTTAACTTTTTGGAATACCTGTTTCGAGATACATACTCTATAATATCCTTATTTTTGTTGTCCCCCCGAAAATATTCATTCTAATCTCTATAAATATTTTTACTTATTATATGGATAGATAATGATGAACTATAAGAATCATACAACTACTCATTCAAATTTTGTATTGATACAAAACATACTTAGTTTTTAAAACTTATCATTCTTTAACAATCATGGTTTAAATTAAAATCATTCCGCACCTTATTTGGAAATTATACGTTTTCTTTATGCACCTCTTCAATCCTCACATGTATGGATGATTGAAAATTCATCTGAGAATAATATAATCTATTATCATTTATCCTGATTTAAATATCATTCTTCTAAAAATCCATATGCATTAGATCTCTTTCAATCCTATTCATGTAAAAGTTATCATGGTCTCTCTAACTCGGGGAATCATCCAACTTTCCTTCCTTCCTATGGTGGTAATGTGTTGAGAAGCCATAATCTGTTTTCAACTCCAACAATATACTTTGAGGAATATTTTACTCTTTACATGTGAATATATAATTCATGATTTTATGGTCTTTATATATATATATATACATCACATTTTTACCATAAATTGAACACCACTATATTTTTAATGTGAAATATAAACTTTAAACTCAAAATCATGAGTTCGATAATTTCTCTCATGAATTTTCATTTGGTATAATACATAAGAACATACTATATCATTATATATGAGAATTCATCCCATTATAATATCTTATTAATCTCCATAGATCACAATCCCTTCTCTATTATAGGGCAGTGTGAGCATAGGTGAGCTGACAATCCTTTTCTTAAATTCCTTGAAATCTTCCTCCAATTCATCTACCCAAAGGAACATGTCTCCCTTATTTGTTAAGTTGGTTATTGGATTTTTTATCTAGGTGAAATATTTGAAAATGTATTGGTAGTATCCAACCAACCCAAGAAAACTCCTTTTTCTTGATCACCATGGTTTGTCTTGTCTGTCACTCAAAAAAAATTTATTTTTAACAGATCGACGATATACCCTATCCTGATATTTTATGACCCAAGAATGAAACTTTATGGTGCTATAATTCTTGATTTTTAAAATTTTCATACAGATTATCCTTTCTCATGGTTTTCAACACAGTCATCAAATGATATTTATTCTCTTTTTTATGGGAATATATAAGAATATCACCTATAAAGACTACCACAAACTAATTGAGTTAATCTCTAAAGACTCTATTCATTATATCCATAAAGATAATATGATAATTTCTAAGTAAAAATTGAATCACTATAAATTCATAATGAAAATACATCATATTGATCACATTCTTCTCTATATACTCCTTAACCACTAATGATAAAATCCAAAATGAAGGCCAATATTGAAAATGTATTGATCCTTTCATAGTTGATAAAAACAAGTCATCAATACAAGTACAAGATACTTGTTTGTGATAGTGATCTTGTTAAGTTATAGATAATCAATGCTTAGACACATTGACCCATATTTCGTATTAACAGAAATAATAGGTGCACCCCATGGTGTTTCACTAGGGTGTATGAAAAACTTATGAATATTATCGTGGTGTTACTTATTCAATTCCCACAACTCAATAAGAACTATTCTATATGGAGTCTATGAAATTGGTGTAGCACCATGTATGAGTTCTATTGATAACTCAAATTTATGATTTAGGAGAAGGCTAGAAAATTTATCAAGAAATAAATCATCTTACTCCTAGAAAATTGGCATATTTTCAATGTTGAATTTATCCCTATCCATTTGATGTAAATATACCCCCAAATATGTAGTAAGACCCATACAATAAATAAAATTTCCATTACAAGTTCATATTCATTCTAAGATAGAAATATGATCATAGATTGATTTAGAAAATAAAATTTGACTTCTCTTCCTTATAAATTGGTATGGGAAGTAGATAAATAAATCCAATATATGACTAAAATAGCATCAAATAAAAATATAGGGAGAATCACAAGATTTTATGGAAGCATATTCCCACACAATTCTATAAAGGATGATCTATAGACATGAGATGTGATAATCGTACCACTAAATATTTTGACCAATAATTCGACATCTAATCATTGTAGTGGTGATATGATACCCTTAGAAAATTATTTTGATATTGAAGAGTGGTTAGAACTGAAATCAAATAATAAATTTTCAATTATATATTGGTTGAAAAGTGTAACGCTTAACACATCATTCTCGGGACCCACTTTAGTGGTTTTGGTCACATGATCTTGACATTTACCTCTTCTCTTATGTGGTTTATGACACTAATTTTCATTATTAATAGTTAAATTCCGGAACTAGTTGATATAATGTTTATAATTCTTATATTTATTTCAAAGGAGAGTGGGTGGTGCATTAAATATATCTTTCTACCAATTTTTTTCATTATCATGACCCTTTCTATCTCTTCTCTATTAACTTTCATGATGACCTTAATTTCCACACTGGAGTCATTTACCAGTCCCATAGAGATAATTTCCCAAATTATTTTATCCACACTTATGGAATATAGTAAGTTGTTTTTTCATTCTTCCATGTGTTTTATTATTATAAGTTTATTAAATCTCCATCCTTCCATTCTTATCAAAACCATGAGAATGGTATAAATCTCTACTCACCATTTTTACCATGATATCACATTAAATTATTTCTTCATATATACTGATGTTTATTATGGATAAAACTTTTAGAGACTTGGTTTTAGGACACTATAGAACAAATAAATTTTTCTATCAAGGTTAATGATAAAACATGAAACAGACCTCATAATTCATGAATAATTTTCCTCATATGTACCAATAGATTCATTATCCTTATAATTTATCTCAAACAATACCCTTTCCATATTCATGAAAATAATTTAGGGAAATTACTTAATGAATTATAATATCATTAACTGAGAATATTCTACGAAGTCAATTTCTTTATCTTACCACATATTCTCAATAATATTCTACCATTGGTTTTCTTCACCTTCAAATGATACATTATTAGGACAAATTTTTCATGATATGAGCACTAGGGTATGATAGAATTTTTTTTGTGCGGTGTTGAATCATTACTCAAAAATTATTATATCAAAGTAACTATTGAAAAAAGGTTTATATTTCCTTCTAAAAGACTCAATGGTGTGTTGGTCCATCCTTTTCCCATTTGTAATCTCATCATGATTCATGGATTGAAATATTTGTGTGATCATAAAAACATGATTTTACATTCTAGATCCCTGGTTGACTTGTTTATCAAGAGGATAATTACTTAAATATCCACCACATTCATTTTTTACATGATTCCTATTAGTTCTATATATTGAATAAGGTTAGAAAAATAGATTAATAATCAAGATACAATAATTATAGTAATCAATAAAATAATCATGATGATAATTCATGATATTTCATAAATTATTAACCTTCTTATCATCCTATGAAACTTTTAGGTTCACCCTATATCAATTTATATTCTTCATAGGTTAATCATGATATTCTTAACTAAATCTCAAAAATATCATCGTCTGATACCAAATGAGGTGACTTTATCATAACATAAATAAATGTTAAATAATTTTAGATGAATATTCTATTAATTTAACAATAGTACATACCAAATGGCCATAAATATTTATAGTATTTTGACACTTTATAAAAAATCCACTTATTTTAAAAAAGATATTTAACATTCCCCACAAATTTCTAATCACATAATACCATTATTAAATATTTTATAATAAATTTGTTTTCATAACTTGGGGAAAATGGAAACATAAAAAAGGGTGAGTCCTAATACTCAGTAAGGTAAAATACGAGGCATATCAATCAATGGTCATATAAAAGAACAAGATACACCTATTGGTATGATATCGTGATTACTACTTAAAAAATTCATAACCAATTAGTCATATATCATAAATCATGAGTAATGGCATAAAGAATTAGCATTTCAAATGATGTGAGTTCAAAGAGTGCAGAATCATCAATAATAAATCATGAGTTCTGAGAGAATATCATAAATATAAGAACATGTCATAGAAATTTTATAGAATAATAATAAGCATAGAAAATCATTTCACTAGTAAAGGCTCGCTACCAAGATTATCATTGTCGAAAAGTCCCATAGTGGGTCAGATTCACTTCTTATTTTCTCATTACCTTAGTCAAGGTTCACTCTAAAGATGATCCTAGTAGAGAGAGGCTATTACTAAATTGAGCTCACTCTTAATTCCAATACATATTATCTCATGAAATAAAAAATCATTACCTAATTCATTGGAGGGATTTAATAGACCCACCCATCACATAATATATATATATATATATGTGTGTGTGTGTGTGTGTGTGTGTGTCTGTGTGAAAAATATGTTTATAAAAACATTCATCATTTCATCATAGAATAAACTGTGGAAAAGAAATGGGTTTTCTAAATATTTCATCACCACATAATCGTAATCCATCAAGGGAAAGAACATGGATGGTATCATTACATAATTTTCATATTTAAGTATAATAAACATCAAAAGATATTGAAATAGATGAAAAATACCTTAAAAAGCATATTGTGACAATTATTTGAAAACAAGTGAACTTATCCTTTTCTATCAATATCATTGAAACAAAAAATTTCAAAATTAATGAGAAAAACATTATTTTAAAATGAAAATGGAAAATTTTAATGGAATATTAAAATAAAATAATGTTCATTATGATGGGAAAATTTGTTCATGCGGTAAATTTTAAAATAAATATTCCTTTTACACTTTTAGTAAAAAGTCAAAAAGAACATCGTTCAAAAAGAAAAAAGATTCCATTTAGTTTTTTTAAATAACCATAAATAAGGTTGAAAATAACTTTATATAATCATTTGATCATAGAGAAAAATTGAAAACATTTTAAAAAACATTGATATGAAAGAAAAAGTTCATCAACCAAAGAGGAAGTAATTTCAGCTTTTCTTAAAAACAATCATGATCATTTTATGTAGGAAATAAATAAGAATGAAATAAAAACATGACAAACATATAAATAATGATATTAAAAGAAAATATTTTTATTTTAATAGATAAATATCATATAATTATCTTAATGTATATTAAATCATTAACAATATCAATTAAAAATGAGATTGTAACACAGAACCTTAACTCAGGTCCTGTCATCTTTACATGCATTGTTAATATCTTTTACAATAAATTTATATTAATTATAAAAATATAATGAAAATAATTCATAATTATTATACAATTTAAAATTAAATTATAATTTCTAATTTCACGTTTTTTTAACAATTTTTCATAAAATCAATATTTGGATGAAAATGGTTTGTTTTCCATGGATGTTTCAGTTTGATGTTACTAGTACATAGAACTTGGTTGTTGTTTAATTATCTTCAAAATATTAATAATATTATTAGTATCTTATTTTTTAATTATGAAATATTTTATATCCATTTATTTAAGGTGGTGATGAAAAATTAATTACATCACTTTGGGGAGATGGTAGTTCATACAAATGTAAACTGATATCTCCACTTTTCGATGGATGAAGCAAAAGAAATATAAATAAAAATTAAAATTTCTTGAAACAAAATTATACCTAAAATATCACACACACAAAAAGATATATATATATATATATATATTCATTAAATCTATCCTTATGACCATCCATGTAAAAAGTAAATGAAAAAAAAATCACATCGCTTCTTAGAGGTGGTAGTCCACAGGTACACAATAGCAAAATTATCCTTTTCTAAAAGATGGGATGAAGACAGAAAATGGATATACCATTAACATATAAATATTTTAGTATATTTAGTTTATCATTTAAACGACGTTAATATGGTTAAATAACATTTTCAGGAGGTTTATAAAGAAAGAAACATGAACAAAATTTGTAAGAACATCTAGCTCTCCTTTCAGTATCCTCCATTGAGAAGTTCTATAAGGAATATTTTATGGGTATTTAGGAAATAATAGAACATAAAGGAACTGTATAATGATATTGGGATATTATTTTTAGACATTGGTTAATATAAAGGGCTCATTTGGTTTGGATAATAGAGAAAAAGAGGTTTTGTTTTATAAGTAAGGAGATTTGAACACTTGTAATTATTATAAATATTAAAATATAGTATAGAAACTATAATGATAAATTGGATTCAAATTGGATAAATTTTAAATATAGTAAGATATTAGATCCAAATTTATTTATACAATAGGATTTACACATGTTTTTAGATAATTTAAACTCTTATCTCTTTAGTTTAACCCCTTGTTAACCCTTTTAACCTTTATTGTAGTGATGAATTTTTAGCTTGGTTAAATTAATAATGATTAAAGATGAAAGTTACCTCTTTAAAAAAAATTAAATTATTATTCGAAATATGAAAAATATTTTATAAAATTCAATTACTATAATTATTATAAATTCATTTTAAAACAAGCGCTCAAAACTCAAGGAAAACTTTTTTTAGAAAAAACCAATTTTAAGAACAATTCTAAATTTATTCTCATTAACTTCCAGGTTATAACTATTATATGAATTTAAAAATATTTAATTGAATATATTATCTAATTTTTTTGTTAACATAATTTATCAATATTGATAAATTTAATTTATTCAGATAAAATCACATTTCACATATTAAAACAGTTTTTAGAAAAAACAACAATTTATTACTTTCAATTGATTATATTTTCATTTATAACAAAATTATGAAAAATTAATTCATTTTAAAAAAATTTAAAAATAAATTTTCGTAATTTAATTGGTACTATTCATGCCTGGCAATCCAATGTGTTGGCGATAACTGGCACATTTAATAATAATATTTTAGCTGTTTATTATGTTTTATTTAAACTCAGTGTTGTGTGTAAAGAAATATATCATATACATAAAACATATTTAAAGAGAAATATATAATAAAATATTGGTGTGTTCAATATAGGCTTAATAGACACTTTCGTTGTGTCTATAACCTACATTTTCTATCAAAGAGGCCAGATTCAATTAATAATTTTCTATTGATTATTAATCATTTACATGTTTAAAATTTATTTAGATTTCAACATATTCATTCTTTTTACTCTTCATTTCTCACTCATGTAACAGATATTTTTTAATAATTGAAAAAACATCAAAATAAAGTATCTAGATGTGATGCTGATTTTAGTCGAACAGTATAAAAGTACACTACCTATTTCATGAATGTACGTACCATGTATCTCGGTACATTACACCAAGATGAACCACAAGATCAATGGATTTTAATGAAATAATGAAACACATATATATTCAATATACTATGCATGTTGACCAAAATAGGCTAGAACATGGCATGTAGGACTACACACCATGTTACTAGGTTACACACCATGTAGTCTATGTGTTTTCATAGTGGAAAAGACATTGTAAAATACATGTATGGTTTTAATTATAATATTTATAATGATAAAAAATAGTTTAACAAGGACTCATGGGGTGTATTGGCTGTACATGTAGTGCACCAAAAAAAATATCAATGAAAATAATACACACCCAGTCCCTATTCGGGTAAAATATATCAACAATAAGTAAGATACACAATGTGTATTGAGATATAAATGTCTTATATGTCATGACCCCCTACTATTACCCTTTCTAGGTTGATATTGAAGAGAATGTGTGACCCTCAAGTCCCACCTCTAGTAGTCTCGGAGTTAGAAACATCCATTGAGGGTATAAAACAAATTTATTTAAAGCATTATCCTCAATATAATGAAAGTGATCATCAAATAGGATAAAAACCACAAAAAATATTATCATATAATATATAAGAAACCAATCCATCCTACAATCCATTTATGAAATATATGTAATAGCCTAAAAAACCAAAAAAGAGAAACCTATTGTAGAAAATCCTCAGAATCTCCAACCTATAAGCTAGTAATGTCTAACAATATCTCTAAAACCCTAATGGAAACTTTAAAAATATATTATATTTTCATGGGGATGGCCTAAAATGTAAATTCATTAAGTCATACCAATGATCTCTTTTGAAAATGTGAATAGAACATATTAATTCCCCAATGAAAAAACATCAAAACCAATAACATCTAGAGAGTAAAAATATCCATCGCAACCTCACCAAGTCCTACACAAAAAATAATACATCCAATGTAGTTATATAATATCAAAATTAAATAGGTAAATATACCATTCATCTACTTCCCCATGAAGTTTTTTCTATAAAAACCCAACATCAAACATCATGTACTCACATCCCTTCCATATAGTCTAATTGTCATAAATAAAGTTGTATCTAATGTGGGTCAGGAAGAAACCCTCTCTAACCCAGCCTCCCACAGCGCCAAACAACCTATGCTAGCATCAATCAATATCCAAATTTCACAAGACAGTTCCACATCAACATTTATATCATTATATATAAGAAAATGGGATTTTATAGATTTTGGAAACCATATCTCTCTAAAACCCTCGAGATTTTAGGGCTTCCTCACCCGATACCTTCGATCCTTATTCACATGGAAGATTTTCTCACACCTAGGATATTTTATTCCCATCACTTCTTGACTTATCAGATGAATAAATCTCCTCATGTTCGTGATCCTATTGTCGAAATGCATAAATAAGATGCCCCTGAAGAAAAATTTCACACTCACTCTTTCTCTAGAATATCTCAAGGGTTATATTTACAGGATGCACTAAAAAGTATGGATCTGGGAAAATAAAACATGATGAAGCCTCCCCTTGTCAAGTGGCCTGATTATTATGGTTTCCATGGGGAAGCAGACCCGAAAGAACTTCAACAACCCATGATGATGTAAACATTTTCTGTCATGGGGCGTATCTCCTACCTCAAAGGTGACAACCATTGGCCTATACCTAAATTACATTCACGTATGGCACACTATTGGAGTGCATCAAACTGGACGTCGATAAAAATAGGTAAAGGATATTTTCACATTTTTTTTGAAATCACAAGATGATCTTGAGAAGGTTTTGGAAGGCAGGGAATATTAATCATAAACTAGGTTTCCTTAGAATATCTAATTGGTACACTACTTTCAACCCACACACATATAAGAACACTATGGAACAAGTATGGGTCAAACTAAATGGAATTAATTGGTTCTTTTGTCACCCAAAAATAATGAATGATATTGTTTCTTGTATTGGATCTCCTCTAAAAATTGATCAAATAACCTTAAATGCTGACTTATGGCTCTTTTCTAGTGTTCTGGTGGAAATTAACTTAGACTCAAAGCTACCCAATATAACTAATTTCACTACTAAAGACTAAAAAACTATAATTAGAATAGAATATGAGAGGAAACCTCCCATTTATGACCTATGTAAGATTATTGGTCATACAATCCCCAATTGTATGGTTGTTAGGAAGCATTTATCACAACCAATTGAAAATTATTGGAATGAAATAAGGAAAAATAGAAAAGATAAAGCTCCCATGATGGATACAAACAAACCCCCCAAAAGAAACCTTAAATTTGGGTGAAAAAATCACATAATTTGGCCCAAACTGGAGACCATTTAAGTATAATCTTTGTAGATGTTACTAAATAAGAAGAACAATCCATTGATGATCATAGTATACTAGAATAAATAAAAGACCTGGTTTTAGATACTATGAAATTATCCAAGCACGAATATGAGAAGAAAGATTCTAACTTCGGTCAATCTGAACTGATATCTAGCTCTTATCCCGTCCATAATGCTGAACATTCGATTGATAGGAGGGATAAAATTTATCCACTAGAAAAATTGAAATGAAATTAATGCAACACATGAACTGTAGCTTTCATTGATGGATGCCTTGGCTCAACTTCTGTTCAAACATTGGATGTTCCTTTGGGTACTAGATAGATTTAGGACCCTTCCCTCTTGAATGCCACTGCTACTTTAGGGAGAAAAATGGAAACCAGAAATAATGTAAATGAATTAGACTCTTTTACCTATGCCTACAACATAACTATTAATAACTCCAAAAATTTGGATTCAACTGAAAATACTATAAAATCTGGGAAAGTTGTTACTAGCCCAAAGGTTGTCCAGGACAAGGCACTATCCAATATTTCTATGGTTAATGTAACTATTTCCAAAGACCTGGAATTCGCTAAAACTTTAAAGGGTAATACAAATTCGGTACAATATCCTATGAAAATTAAGATAATAAAGGGCTACACTACTATCACAAATGATTTTGGTGAGGAGTAGACAAAAGATCCAACCTCAGTATAGGACACCAATAATTTAGAGGCTAATAATAAGTCCTTGGAGTAGATGCAATGTCATCCTCTTATTCTAGACACCGCCAAACAGCAGGACACAACTGCTGCAAAAGAACCAGGTACACCTATCCCTCTCTTTTAATTCCCATTTTGATGTTACTAAAAATATAGATAGTGATGACTATTCTAAGAATCCTAGAAACTTGATATCCAACCAAAATGTTAATTCTTTGTTGATTTATCCTAAAAATCCTACAGACCCAACTATGAATTCCCCTATAAATTAACCTACTAAGAAGAATCTTGTAATTTATAACAATGAATAGGAACATACCATTAATAGTACTCAAAAGGTTAGATGTTCTTCTAGAAATAATGGTTTTAGAAAAAAGAAAAATGGGAGTTTGAACTCGAAATTCAGGTTTAAATGAAGATCCTATTTTGTAATTGTCAGGGCATTGAAAACTCTGACACATTCATTATTCTAAAATGAATGGTTAACACTCAACATCCTATGTCATTTTCTATTTCTGAGCAAAAAAATTCCTTATCTTCTAAATACTCTCATTTGTTCTAGCATAATTATTTGTTTACTAGTGCAATAAAAAATACCTCCAATTCTTAATTTTTATGTATTTTTTCTCACCAGTCATTATAGAATGTTAGTGTATTTAATTTATCTGGTCATATTTTTACTTAAAACTTTAATATTGATGGCGCACATATTTTTTGCTCATTTTTATGGTAAGAATATATTCCAAGAAAGGAGAAATTAATGGAATTACCCTTCATATCAATGCACTAATGTCTATTCTCCCTAGTTTTTTATTTAAGAATTTAATTCCATTCTCAAATCAAGTGACAAAATTGGTCCATCACATGCTTCTATTTCCATGAGAGAATAAAAATCCGTAATCGAAGTGAATAGTCGTTTTGAAATTAGACAAACTGGTGCAAAATTCACTTGGTATAGAAGACATTATAATAAAGTTTTTTCCTCCAATATGTATAGATCCTTCATGAATGTCCTCGATTTAGATAAATGGGACACAATATCCAACACCACTCTTCACAGGCTGAACTCTGATCATCGCCTCATCCTGGTCAATGTCTCCACCAAAGACATGAAACACCGGTTTCCTTTCAGATTTAACAATGCATGGTTCTCTGATGATGAATTCTCTAATGGCATCAAAAAGTTTTGGTCTATAATGTCACATTAAAAAGACCCTATTTCCTAAATTGTAAAATTAAAACTTCTAAAATTGGCTCTAAAAACCTAGTGCAGCTCTAAAGAAAAAATAATTTGCAAGGACATCATGCTTCCTGAGGAAGAACTCAATGATATAAAAAAAACCAGCTATAACCTCAACATTGATCGTACTCATGAAATAAATATTGTTTTTGAACTCAATTATTTACTCACATTAAAATTATATATGAGAAACCAAGTGTTTAAAGTTAAATGGTTCTGATATAGTGATAGAAAATCATAAATTCTATAACTCTCTTCAAAGAATCAATAAATCCTAGAGAATGATAACCTTTCTATGGGATGGGGAAAAGATTCATGAAAATTTGTATGATATTAAAACCATATTGTATCCTACTATAAATCCATCTTCAATGGTACTCATATAAACAAAGACCTCCTTCCTGGGTTCATTCCATTAGTGATCACTAATGGGGAAAAAACTTACTTATAAACACTCCTCTAGATCATGAAATTGAAGACACTGTCTTTAGTCTGAACCCCGACAGTGGTCTGGGTCCCAATGGATTCAGTAATGGTTTCAACCAACATTATTGGGATGTGATTCACGTCGATGTTTGTAAACTTGTAAAATGATTTTTTCCAATGGTGTGCTTTCTCATTCTTTTAATGCCCAATTTTTCACCCTGATTCTAAAAGTGGACAATTCCTCTAAAATTCACCTGTTTAGGCCCAATTATCTTATTAAAACTCATTATAAAATCATCACCAAAATAATTTCTAAAATGCATTCAACTGCAACGGAAAAAAATGTTTCCTGGAACCAATTTAGTTTTATTAAGGGTAGATCCAATCAAGACTGCATCTATATTGACTCTGAGTGTGTCTATAAGTTGAATAAATCCAATAGAGGAGGCAACCTAGATATTAAACTTGACATCAGAAATCTTTTTGACACCATATACTATGGCTTTATCTTTAAATTTCTTCATGATTTTGGTTTTAGTATATCTTTTATCGCTGTAATCAGAACACTTTTCAACTCGGCGTCTATCTCAATTTTGATTAATTGATCTCAAAAGGGATATTTTAATTGAACCAAAGGTGTCATAAAAGTGAAACCCCTCTCTTAGATTCTCTTCTCGATATTAGAATACTACTTAAGTCGTCCAATCAATCGTCTGGTGGACAAGAATAAGTTTAAGCCCATCCGTGTCTCTAGGAACATGAATTCTCCTACCAACCTTTTTTAGCTAATGACATCATTTTTTCCCTTAAAGTTGACAAATGAAACATTGTTAACCTTAAAACTACACTCTCACACTATGAAGAGGTTTCTAGTCAAACCATTATTTGGAACAAATTCAACATCCACTTTGGGAAGAAATTTCCTCTGAGCAGAAAATGTAACATTATCATTAACATAGGTCTAAAAGAAGTTTTTTTCCCTTTCACTTATATTGGTGTCCCCATATTTTGGGGTAGGCCCATGTCTTTCCACATTGAATCTATAGTTGACCAATTTATAAACCATATCTCTTCTTGGAATGGTAAATCTCTTTTAAGGGAAGGTAGGACTTGCCTCGTAAAATCGACTGGTGACTTCAAGATGGTTTACTCCATGATGGTCTATAAATGGAATGTTTGCCTTATTAAAAAAATGAACACTACTATAAAGAATTTTATCTAGACCGGTAGTATCCTTGAATGAAAACTTGTGATGGTTCCCAAGTAAACTTGTTGCAAAACCATAGAGAATGGTGGTATTGGTATAAAAAATATAAAGTGCATTAATGAATCCCTTCCAGAAAGACTCACTTGTAACCTTTTTCATAATACTTCTGAAGCTATCACCTTTCCCAAAAATAGATTTTTTTAACAAACTTAAGATGGGAAGTTCCAATTTCAATAATTCTTCCATATTTCCTTCCATAAAATAATCCTTCACCGACATTATGAATAATTCTAAATGGATGGTCTCTAGAGACTCCACCATGAAATTCTAGTTGGATAACTGGACTGGCATGCCTTTAATATCACTGATATCTTCTAATCAAACCCCTGAGAGTACCAATTGCTCTGTGATATAAATTCTAAGATCTCAACATGATCATCTCCCTAATTATATTCAAAATTTCATTGAAAACAAATCGTTTTCCTGCATGAATGTTTTTTTTAATTTGGGAACCTCCTCACAATGGTATGATTAACTCAATGAATTTCTACAAACATTATTTTTGTAATGATAAAAGCGATTACAATTGGATAAACCATTTCAAAAAAACTTGGATAAAGCCTTAAAGATTCTATATCATATGGAGTATATCTCATAATAGAGTTCCGAGTGATATTTTCCTTCAATCATTGCAAATCTAGCTTTTCTCTAAGTGAAAAATCTATAATCAACAAAGAGAAGACGCTAACCACCTCTTACTTTATTTTTCTACTACTTCTGCTCTTTGGAACTATATTATTTACATGTTTTACTACAGATGGTTACTTATTGACTCCTTCAAAAACCATATAAAGAAATGTGCATAAATAGAAGGCTCATAGAAAATCAATAACCCTTTCCTTACTGTAGTTGTTGAGCTCTACCATGCGATCTGGTATAATCAAAATGATTTTATTCATAATAATTACTCACTCAATCATAATAAAAGTCCTATGTGGATACTTATTACTATACATGAATATAATTTGATGAAAAAGAAACATTTCCACAACACAGTGCATGACATTGGAATCTTGAGACATATACGAATTAGTGGAAATTTCTTTCAACCTCATCGCACTCTGGAGGTGTTCTCAAGGGCCCCTCTTTCTGGAGGGATCAAAAATAATATTGATGGTGCCTCCTAATGCAATTAGGGACCTACTGGGTATAGTGCTGTCTTCATAAATATGATCAGTCAGATCCTTATATGTTTCATGGGTTGTTGTTGTATTGACACCTCCCTTGAAACTGAAATGATGAGTTTGATACATGCCATTTCATTTTCCATGCTCTATGGTTGAGAAAACCTATGAATTTAAAGTGACTCAACAACCATTGTGCACGCGATTTGGAATGTCATAACACATGTCTCTTTTCATATTACTACCTGTTGGATGGAATTCACCCATTCTCTCATTGATATTAACTATATCATCAGATACATTTATCGAGAGGAAAACACAGTTACAGATGGACTGGCCAATATGGGTGTAAATCAAGACATCTTCTAGTTCTAATACCTCCCTAATTCTCTTATTTCCTTACACATAAAATTTTGAAATATAATACCATATTTTAAACTCCTGTAAACTTTATTTTATTAATAATTGTTCTTTGGTACTTTTGGGACAAGGAATAACCTTCTAAAAAACATTTATATCATCAACTATCAAACCATAACCCCATAACTAGGGTAGTTGGGTGTCATGGATGTGAATGAAATCAACCTCATGATCTCATCCTACCATCCAAGAACCCCACCAAAAATCACATCCAATCATATATAGGCATGGAAACTAAATGTTCCATCATTGGTTGGCACTTTCCACCAATTGGGCACTGCAACCTTGTATTGCTACCTTAGGAAGAGTAGAGAATATGGGGTAATCAGCCATATATTCCTCATTAACCTATAAATTAGGGAAAACAACCCCAAAAGTTTTTGGTGTGAATACATAGTACTCAAACTATGTGGGGTTTATATAAAAGTAACATGAAAATACAAGATTATATATATAAACACAACACACAAGGCTAACCTAAAGGTTTCACATTACCACTTCATTATCAATGTCTTACCGTCAACACGATACTATCAATTCTACATAGAGCCACTACTAAAGCAACTTCACTACACGAAATAGCCACACACAACCCATAATTCATTTTCTTACATTCCCTGATTCCTCTATTTTTATTATTAACATATTACAAACTACAATTCCTTTATGAATCTATTTAACCACATATTTAATAATAATCCACTTGAATAATTCTTCAATTTGTTTTGTTATGTTACATATAATACATTATCTTTCAATTTGTTAAGTCAATTATTATATATTTATTTATAGCCCACACCTTTTTAATCCCATCATTGAAATTTATTTTTCCATCATTACTAGGCTACTATGTCAAAATAGCCACCTAAGAACCCATTTTTCCTCCAATAGAAACTTACAGGAATAAAAAAAAATAATCTCATCACAACAACCACATGTCAATCACCAACCTTGAAGCCCGTAGCATGTATCAGTCACCACCATCACTGTACAACCTCCCATAAAGGCCACACAACCACAAGGCCAATAAAAATATAATAGTAGCACACAATAACATAATACAATTTACATAGTTCATAATAATTTATTTAATAGAGTATTTCTCATTATTTTATCATCTCATACACGTGTATTTTCACATAATTCTAGAGTAACATAGGATATATATTATTAAAAATATATATATATTATGTATTTTATGAAGGGTGAGTCAAAAAATATTTTAATGATCTGGTTTTTTCCTTGTAATACTTTGAAATATTTCAAGGAATATTTTTGGAGCCAGATGTTGGGACGATTTGAGATTCCAATGCTAAAAATTGATGTTTTAAAAATATTAAATAAATTAATATCAATAATGAATTATTTTTTGGGTTTAATGGAATAACTCATAAAAATAATATCAGCTTCGAAATCTGACACTACAGTTGATTCTGAAATTTAGTATATACCATTGTTGTGACCTAAGGTTGGTCATCTCCAAACATCCAATTGAGGCAGTCATTGGTGGTGTGTTAATTAAAATAAAAATTAAATCTGTTTATTTTATTTTAAAAAACCATGACCTAAAATCATTGATATATAACTCATTATAACAATTGTAATGGTTTATCCACTTAAACCCTTTGATAATTAAGAGGAGATCTGATGCTCTTTATTGGAAGATCAAAAATAGAGGATGGCGGTTGATCAGATCGAAGTGGATCGAGAGGTAGTGGACACAACATGTCTTCTCCTTCATTGGTGACATTGTTTTTCGCCAAAGATTGATCCATTTTCAAGGTAGGTCTCATAAATTGTGGATTTTATCCCCTTTTGATTAAAAATTTTGAGTAATGGTTTGTATCTACTATTCTTGATCTGTTTTTTTTTTCACCCTTTTCATGAGCATATTTATTGAATTAATTTATTTATTAAATTTATTATTATTATTCCAATTTATCAACAAAGGATACCGTCTTTATGATCTTATTACAAGAATTATTGACCAATTAAATTTTATCTTTTGTTATTAATCCTTTCCCTCGCCCATTTTTAACATTCTTCACCGTTCGACGATGGGGTTGTAGTTTGCTATTGTCGGGGTGGGTACAACCATTAGTGAAAACCCAAATTCATGGAAGTCTTTTGAATGGTAAATGGATCCGTGTATTGTGGGTAGATCCTGATGGGTTTTGGGTATTTCATCATGGATCACAGATATAGAGCGGCAAAGGATGATGATGTAAGGCTCTATGAGTGACAGAGGTGACAGAGTTTTTGAGTGGATCACAGAATTATGATTTCTAGGCACTAGAGGGTCAACACCAATGGATGGAGGAAAACCCCACCAGTTTTGGGTGGTCAATCAATCAGGTTTGCAGTGGAAGGTACAAATTTAGAAACTGCATGGAAGAACCTGAATTTATGTAAAAAAACTACATAGAATGCAGTGTAATAAATAGAATCTGTGTAGTACCCCTAGCTACGAAACTAAGGTGTCAAGGAATATAAATATGACACACTATATATATGGGACCACACTCAATGTGAAACTCTCTAGGTGGATGACCTGTGTGGTAGTTGCACATGGTCAGGACCCTGTACAGGAGGGCACGTTGTGTACTATGAGAGTACATGGGCATGTGTTGGTACCTAGTAATATCCTAATACATATCTAGGTATACAAACATGGATCAAAAAACATGGAAAAACTAGGAGAACATGATAAAGCCCTAAGTTTCAAGGAAATATTGTGTGGACCACTTAAATTACATGTAATTATGTAGGGTGTCTGATCCATGTCTATATGAGAATAGATACAGGTTGTAGATTGGGACACATGTTTTGTGGGACCCCTTACATGTTGTGTATCCCATTGACAAACTTTTACCCCTCACATATTCTTCATTCTGACTCATATTTTAGCTCGTGAGTACCCTATAATGAGTGTTTTTCTGTCTAAAAATGGATGGCGGCCTTCAATTGGATTTTTAGATATGATGTGAGTTTTTAAGAGCATGATTCTTATTCATTATCTGGTTAAAAATGGATATGATCAAGTGGGATCATAAGATAGATATTGGGATTAGTACTCCCTAATGACACCAAGGTACAGGTTCTCCACTCCGTCAAAGAGATGTGGGGCTCAGAACTCCCCAATGGCAAGAGGGCATGGGTTTTATATTCTATCAGATGTGTAATGGGTCCAGTAAATCACTGTTTCTCAAGGTCATGATTTAATCATTATATCGAAGTTTCCAAGGTTAGCACTCCTTTTTCAAACTAGGGTGTGGGTTCCACAGGATATCAGAGAGATATCAAGGTCAGTACTCACCTATCTCACCCAGGTGTGTGTACCTCAATTATTTATATAGGTAGATTAAGTACTCACATTTAAATAGGGAATGGGTTTTAAAATTATGTAGTGGTACTATATCGTCTTTGAGCTTTGAATGGGTGTGGTTCCTCCATAAGAGATGTGTGCTTCCACAAATGTGGAGTGTAGTTGCGAGGTGTGGGCCACTACAGTCATATTATGGTGAGGTTGTGTTTGATGTTGGGAATCAGTGATATAATTTTGTAGTTGTTATCTTACTCATCGACTTCGATTGGGTTGTGAGATAAATATCCTATTTGCCACTCATTTGGGTTTTTATGAGTATATATATGTGTATCTATTAGGTTTCATTTCCCACATTCTATGGGTTGAGTTGAATATTTTTGTATCTCTCTTTCACTCCATTTTTGTTTTATGGTGTCCTTAAAAGTATGTATATACCCACCCAAACATGGTATTTTCCCACATGTTTCTTATATTATATAGATGATGGAAATATCAGTGGTGATTATGGTGGAGCATAGTGATACCTAGGTGCATTGACCACATTTGGTGGCTAGGATTGGAAATGAAGTTCCAAGCATTCAAAACATTTTTTATTCCTATTATTTCCAATATGGGACATCAGTTCTAGTTGGGCATGTATTTTCTCCCATTTCATTTTAGATTTTCCATAAAAAAATTTATTCCCTAGAGGTTATTACATTCTTGGTTTTTCTCTAGATGCTATTTTCTTTTCTTTTTATTCTTCTACAGTTATGCATGGATATGGTTGATTTCATGGATACAAGTAAATTAGGAAAATGCCTACAATTTAGTTATTACTTATCAAAACATGTCTCCAACCCATGGAAAATGGAGGTGGTCTTGGGGTTGTGGTGGCCTTACCTACCACTTTCTAGGTGGGCCCAATTGGGTCAAGTTGTTACAGAGTGGTATCATATAAGGTCATTCTTCATGAAAGTGTTCAGAGTTTCCCCCATAAGAGGAATTGTTTTCAAATTAGATAAATAGTTATAAAGTTTCTCTAGTGTGTATTTTAGTCCATGAAAGCTAGTGTTGATGCATCGACCTATATATCAACACACTAAGACTCCAACTACCTGTTTATCATCTCAGAATACTGAGACATTGGTTTTAGAGAATAGTGGTACATGTGTTATTTAGGATTGATTCTTTTGGTTTTACATCATAAGTTAACTCTGCACACACACACACACACATATGTATATATGATCATCTTACCATGTTACATATTGATTAATTTTAGGATTCCTCTACAAAGATAGACAACTAGCTTACCGATTCAGGAACATGATAACGATCTAATGAGTGATGAGGCCTCAGTTTAGGGGGTCATACCATGATGTGTTTCCCCAAGGATGGAAGGTAGAAGAACAACAACCTATTGACTAGATTTTTATACTAGTAGTCCATGTTGAGGATTCATGTAGTATTATCTCACTCTACATTTTATAGTGCTAGAGGCCACTAAGGTTCCATGGTGATCTAGATCCCCATGAATCGTAAGATTGGATAGAGTCGGTGATCCAATTCTACTGGCTCGATCAGACCCTGAAATATCAAATTGTTACACTATAATATAGTATTTTCCATGGGGAATTTGGTCCTTAGTGTATTTTGGTTATATATATACCCATAAAGATATGAAACTCTCATAGTTCAAATTCTATTAGTAGTTTAATGAGGATTATTACCCATCATGCTTGCACTTATTTTAGATCCAGGAGCTTCTTGAGATGTATCATTATAGTATAAAAGTATCCAAGTATGATTCATGGTTCACTAACAATACATGGTACTCCATCAATTTTTTTGGAGATGTCTTCATTTGGGAGAAGAAGTTCAAATAGGGTATCTATAGAGAAAAGTGTAGTATCCTAATGAATACCCACTTATAATTGAGATATAAAGTGGGCTCTTGTGTTTGTAAGCTTCCTAAGAGAGGGGTGATGAGATATTTTAGTCAATGGTGAGAAGCATGTGGCTAATTCATCTGCTATAGGTTACATGTGTTAGACATCAAGATCATAGCAGAGGATGAATTCTCAAAATTATATGTGTAGATCTATGGATCAAGGATCACATTGAGGATCTATTTGACCTAGAGAGGGGAGATGTTATACTTGTGAGATACATAGTAATTTATATTGTGATTTCTAGACCTGTTATATATATAAAATGCATCATAATACATATGGACCTCCTTGGAAGAAGACACATTGTGATCATGGATCTCTCAGACCTGGCTAGGGTGGCCCTCATGGAGGTGGTGTTGGCCAAAGAGAAAGAGCATATTCGAAGGGAGGATCAGTTGGTCGAGAGAGATGTAATGATATCCAATGACCACCACCACCATGTGGCCCACATTAGGATTATAAAGCTGGATGTTGAGGTTATGTGCAGTTGTAGGCCATAAAGGGATACTACTAGGTTGTACATGAGATGATACAATATACGATCTATATTTATTATACTATTTCCTCGGTATTAGTAGACATAGCTGTGATTCATTCCTCCATCTCATTATTCATGGTGTAGGAGTTGGATATTCTAGTTGAGATTTTATCCCAACCGCTATGGATAGAGGTTCCTATAGGAAGTGATTATTTTATATTACTTATCTTCTGGAAGTTCAAGTTATCTCTTGGTGGTGAGAGCTTCACATGGGACCTATTGGACATAAAAATGAAAACATATTACCTTAACTTGGTATATAATGGTTATCCATAATTTGGTCCTTGATTGACTATCATCACAGATAGGTAATATGGCTTTAAAAAAATGGGATGAGATTCTACCTCATGGGAAAGAGGTATCTCATGATGGAATGAGTGGGCTTTATGAGCAGGAGGATGCATCCCATCACCCATCAGTTAGCAATTTTAGTCTTTGAACTGTAGACTCCAAAGGCATTTGGATTCCTTCCTTAGTGGGGGACATTATGGATAGATTCCCCAATGATGATATAGGACTACATCTAAGACATGAGATGGAATTATATATATACATTCACTCTAGGACCATACCAATATCTTCCATATAATATTGGATGGCTAATACCAAACTTTGTGAGAAAAGGGTGCAGTTGCAGGACCATTGAGATATGGGTTTTATCTGAAATATTATGCACCCTAGGAAGCTATAGATTTTTTCATGAAAATGGTAGATGTGATATTTATGATTTTTTTGGATTATAGTCCCCTAAACCAGGACAAGATAAAGAAAAAGCACCCCTTAATGAGGATTTAAGACCTCTTTGACCAGTTTTAAGGTGAGAGTTGGTTAATGAAGACTAATCTCAGGTCCAGCTACCACCATTTGAGGGTTTATAAGGATGATACTCTGATCTAGAATTCTATTATCTCTAAAGACACATTTAGTTCTCTATGATTCATTTTAGTGTGATAAATTGAAAAAATATGTTTATGTTTTTTGATAAAACAGATCTTCCATCCATACTTGGAAAAATTTGTGAATTTCTTAATTGATGATGTATTCATTTACTTTGTGTTAGGGGAGAAGCATGAAGTTCACTTAATAATTTTAATATACTTTCTTTGGGAACAATGAATTTATAGTAATATCTCAATGTGTTATTTCTAGATCCACGGGGTTCACTTCCTGGTGAAAGTCATTTTAAGGCATGAATTAGCTATCGACATAGTGAATATTAATAAAATTATTTCTTAGGAGCCACCTAAGAGATTGTCAGAGGTAAAATTATTTTTTAGCTTATTAGTGTACTATAAAGGGGTTCATGGAAGACTTTTACAGGATTGCAGCCACTTGGAACACTCTGATGTGGAAAGGGAAACTATTTACCGACACCAAGTAATGCCAGAGAGGCTTCAACATGATGAGGGTGAGTTTGACTAGTGATACTATGTTGAGACTAATAGAAGAGGATATGGAGTATCTTGGGTGTTTTGATGCCTCTAGAGATTGGATGAGCAGTATGTTGATACAAAGGTAGGAAGTGATCTCATATGGGTCGAGGCAGTTGACAACCCATGAGCAGAAATACGTGACACAAGACCTGGTGTTGGAAGTGGTATTCTTCACTATAAAGATGTGGATGCACTATATTTTTTGAGTGAACATTGTTTATTACATAGAACAAAAATGTATCATGAATATATTAATGAATACATATCTGAACCTAAGACATAGGTGTTTTTTGTATTTATTCCTGTACAATGACTTTGAGATAGTCTATAATTCTAGGAAGGGAAATGTTGTAGTATATTTCCTTAGTAAGAAGCCTTATTTTCATTTGGTGGAGAAGGTGTATGAGCAGTTGGATTCAACAAAACTGACCCTGCTGAAGGAGAGGGTTCATATTATCTTCATTTAATGCTGTTGACTCCTCCACTTCCTCACTGTGTGAGGTATGCTCAATTGGATGACATCGAATGTGAGGTTATCCAGGGACAAATATCTTTAAGAAATTAACCATTTGGATATTATGAAGGAGGGGAACATGTAATCCATTTCCTTGGATGGATGATGGTTCTAGTTGGGATGCGAGAAAAGGTGACAATAGAGTTTAACTCCTCTTCTTTGGTTGTATATCCCTATCTAAAAAATATGTACATGGGCCTTCATCATTATTTTAGGTGGGATGGCATGAGGTAGAGTGTTTTTGAATTCATCTATTAGTGTCTCAAATTTTAGTAGGTGAAGGATAAAGAAAAGTTTCTGGAATGCTTGAAAAATTCAATTGAGATCTTATAATGGAAAAGTGATAGTATATCCACAGAATTTGTGGTTGGATTTCGTGGTTAGTGTGATTCCACAATCTCATCTGGGTGCTAATTTAACAACTTATAATTTCATCACACTTAATTTCCACTAGGGAGTATAATTTTCTGGGGAGACTGGGATAGTGTTAATGCAAAGGATCCTCAATATCCATGGGTTAACCTCATTTAGTATCTCTTACTGAGATGAATGGCTTAAAAAATGGTTGTGGAGAGGCCTATTGGAGGCTTTCAAGACCTATTTTTTTGATGAGTATGATTTTTCACCCACCATACAGATGGTAAGACCGAGAAGACTATCTAGTTGTTGGAGGATATGCTGATATATTTTTTTTTGACTTCATTTAGAGTTAGGAGGATAAATTTACAATGGTAGAGTTTTTTATATTAAAATCGATCACTCTACGATTAGCATGGAACTTTTTGAGGGAATGGTAGACCCAACAGGTCACCCTTATATTGGACTAAGATTTGAGAGGCATATCTAGTTGGGATAGAGATTGTGTAGGAGATAACATAGAATATTCTGTTGATCTTCGAACATATGAGGATAGACTAGAGTCGACTAAAATCTTATAGCAATTGAAATCATAACTCCTTGGAGTTCGAGTAGGGAGACCATGTTTTCTTATTAGTATTCACATGATGTGTATTTTTGAGGTTTTTATAGGGAGAAAAGTTATCTCTAATTTTCATCAGGTCATTCAATATTCTATAGAGGGTTTGTGAGGTTTCTTACCACTAATCCATACTACTATAGTTTGAGGTGGTGAAAATGTCTTCCATGTGTTACAAAATAAGAAAATTCATGCATTATACTATGCATGTCATTGACTGGGATGTGTTGGAAAACGAGGATGGATACACCTTTATAGAGTACCAATTGGAGATCAAGTTTTGGCAGGAGATTATCCTATGATGATGGACCATTCCCTTGGTTCATGTTTTGTGGTAGCATGGGGGCATGCGGGAGTGCTCCTGGGAATGAGAGATCCAGATGAAGGCTTAGTATCCACACTTTTTTTGTTTACCATGTGATTTTAAAAGATATAATACATTTATGGGGGGGAATATTGTAGTTGGAATTGTTCCCTAGTAAGACTTTGAAATATTTTATTGAATATTTTCAGAACCATGGGTTGAGATGGAGTGAGATTCTGAGGCTCGGGGAGGCAACATTTTGTATTTGAAAATATTAAATATATTAATTTCATATGCATGTAGTTTTTTGGGTTTAATGGAATAAATCATAAACAGATTCTCAGATCATAAATCTAAGACCACTTTTGAGTTTAAAACATGAGATTTACCCCAAGTGCAACCTAAGGTTATTCAGCTCTAGAAGCCCAGTTATGGTAGTCATTAAAAGTGCGTTTAATTAAAATAAATAATTAAATATTTTTATTTTATTTTAAATAACCATGGCCTACAATTATATATATATACCTCATTAAAAAAATTATCTTGGCTTAACCATATAAACCCTTGGCGAATTGAGAGGATATTTGACTTTCTTCATTGGATGATTGAGAATTGAAGATGATAGTTGATTATATTGAGGTGGATTGAGAGGAAGTAGATGCAATAGGTCTTCTCCTTCATTAGAAAACATGTTCTTCACCTATGATCAATCCATTTTCATGATAGGGTTCATAAATTGTACACTTTATACCCTTTTTATAAAAATATTGATCATTGATTGGTTTTTCCTGTTCTTGATCTATATTTTCTGACCTTATATATAAGCTCATCTTATAAAATAAATTTTTTAATAAATTTATTCTTATTATTCCATGTTATCACTCGGGGTTCCCTGATTTATGATCATTATCCTAGAATTCTTGGAAATTTGTCTTTTAAATTTGTATCTTGTGTCTTTTCCCCACCCGTTCTTCTCATTCTTCATCATTATCCAATGTGGTCATATATTGAACATTTTAGGATGGTTCAAGAGAGATTGGACTCCCTAATTCACACGGGTTTGGGGAATGGTGAAGGGATCGCTGTATTGTGAGAAGATCAAGAAGGGTTTTGAGATACTCTTCAAGGATCTTGGATCTGGAGTGGTGAAGGATGGCGACACAAGACGCTATAGGCGACAAAGGCAATGCAGTCTTTGAAAGAATTATGAAATTCTGATTTCCATCCATCGGAGGGCCAGAATTGATAGTATAATGTAAACCCCTCTATATTTGTGTAGATAAATATCATTTTAGGGGAAATAAATATGGAAATTTTTTAGAAAAACTAATGTTCTATGGAAAACTCAACCACATGGAATATAGCCAATTGAAAACACACCATGCAGCACCACCTTGGTTGTGGTGCTAGTGTTTTTAGGAAGATTAGGGTCACACACCCTATGGATGGTCCCATACAGTTTGTGACCCTCCCTGCATGGATGATCTATTTTCCTACAATACATGGTTATGACCCCATGTTGGAGGGCACACCACGTACTCTAAGAATACATGAGAATGATCTAGTACCTGAGATTGGCCAGATGTATAGCTAGGTACATTGAAATGGCCTAAAGAATACATGCATATCCCAGAGGACATGAGAAGGAACTAGGTTGTTAGGATACACCATGTGAATGCCTTCCATGATGTGTACTCTTACATGGACTTCAGTCCATAACTAAAGGAGAACATGGCCATGATGTAGAGTGGGAAACACACAGTGTTGTCCCCTTTACATGTTGTGTATCCCTTTGAAATGGTTCTACATCTCGTATATCCTACATTATGACTCATATTTTAGTTTGTGAGTAGCATATTCAAAGTGTTTTTTCATTTAGAATGAGATATTTTTCATTCATAGTGGCTTTGAGATATGATATGAGATGTTCAGATCATGAGGATTATTCAAGAGATTCTTGATGATGGTGGTGATTAGGCGGGATCATTAGATAAATTTTGGGGGGTCACTACTCCCCTTTGTTAGTATGGCCTGGTTTATATATTCTATTAGAAAGATTATAGGTCTAGTAAACCCATGTGACATTGGGGCATGGGTCATCCATCATTTCAGAGAGTTGATGTGGTCATTACTTCCCTATCACACCAGGGAACAAGTTCTCCATACTATCAGATAGGCTGAGGTCAGTACTCACTAATCACACCAGGGTGTAGGTTCCTTAGGATACCAGAGAGATATTGGGAGTTAGTACTCCCTTATCACACTAGGGTATGAGTTCTACATTTCATTATATAGATTGGTTCATTCCTCCCATTACTATAGGCTACATGTTCTTTATCTATGGTGTGTTACTCCATAGTCTTCAAGCTCCGATGGGGTGTTAGACCTCCATAGAACAAGTGTGCTCCCTCTGATTTGGAGAGAAGTTAGGAGGTTTGATCCCATCCACTCAAATTCTGGTTAGTTTTTGTTTGATGATGGGCTCAGTGATAAACTTATGGAGTTGTAGTCTTACTCATCAACTTCAATAAGCCTATGAGATAGCGATCCCCTTTCTCTCTCATTTTGGTTTATTTATTAGTATATTTGTGTGTGTGTGTGTGTTATTTTAATTTCTCTATTGATTTGTAATGATATGGATATTTCAATATCACTCTATCAATCTCTTTTGGTTTCATTTTATCCTTATAGGTATGTTTATACTCTTCTCTACATGGGCTATGTTCACATGATTTGTGTCTTATGAAGACTAAGGACAAATCAACAAAGATTACAGTTGACTATAGGGATACCTAGTGAATTGACTGTGTATGTTGTTTGGTCATAGAGATTAGGGTATAATCACTTCCAAATTTATTCCAATTGTTGTTAGGTTGGGGCATCACTTCTAATTGGGAATGTATATTACCCCTTTAAATTTTGGATTTCACTGTCGTACTCATTTGTATTCCCTGAAGGTTATTACATGCATGGATTTTTACTCTAGATGTTAATATATTTTATTAGTATTCCTCTACACATCTGCATGGATATGGTTAGGGGTGTTTATAAAGGTATTTTTGGAAAAGGCCTCCAATTTTAGTTATTCCTTCTTACCGCTTTTCGCTATCCCCTGACCTATGCATGCAGGCTTAGGGTGTGACATCTCAACGTTTCACCTACCAAGAGGGCCCCATTGGGTCGGGTCATTACAAAAATTCAAAATAATAGGTTATCAATCAACATTGATGGTTTACAATTTCATAATATATATAAGATTCATATCATAATAGGTTATGTGTATTAAGAGAAAATAAATGGATATTACAAGGAAAAAACATAAACACAAGTGAATACACCCATTACCTCTCAATTAAATTTAATCTATTTCATTATCATCATTAGTAAATCCATAATACCCACCAACTAGAAAAAAAAATCATGCTAATTAAAATAATTCACATAAAAGAAATATAGAAACAGGATCCCTAATATGGATAGGATGTATGTCCACTATACAAAAATAAAGGAAAAAGGTAGGTTATTTCATGGCCTCAAACACCATATGGTGCTATATAAATAGAGGATTGAAGGTGTTATTGAACAATATTGGGACTTATAAGAAGGAAGGGATTGAGTCAATGGTACAATACTCTCAGACATAAGATCGATATTTTTAATTTTTTGGAATCAATTGAAACAAGAAAGGTTGAGATTATAGGAAATAATATAAATCATGATTCTAGATTCACAACTAATAATTCTATAAAATAATTTTGTGGTTAGGTTCCCTTTCATTCTCAAAAAAATTTGTTTCATTAATAATCAAAGGAATGACCCATTTAAAACCCCTAATAGTAAGATGAATCAATCAATTAAAAGGATTGCATTAAATCCTTGCTTAACAATTAAAAAAAATTTAATATTTTATTACAACTATTTTTGTTTAAATGTTTAAATTATAGCAAATTATGAAAATTGGGTATTTTAATTTTTTCTAATGTTTTCAAACTATTGAAGATACCATATGAAGGGACCAACTGGACAATGTCAAGAGACCACAATGAACAAACACATGAAAGAACCGAATAACCATATGACCAAATAAAATAGACCATAATAAGAATATAACCAATAGAATAATGGAATTGATCAACTACATAAAATAATCAATTAACTGTAAGAAGAAACCAACTAAACACATGAAAGAACCAATCAATGACATCAAGGAACTGATCGACTACATGTCCAAAATAATCAACCATAAGAAGAAACCAACCAATTTCATAAAATAATATATCTATACATGAAGTAATCAATCAAAATCATGATGAATTAAAATGACTTCATGAAGGTATTAATCAGTTTCATATTGTTTTTGATCTACCACATAAACAAATAGAATGATCACAATAAGAAACCAAGTGTCCGCAAGGGGGAACTCATAGACTATATGAACGAACCAATTACCATAAGAAGAAATAAGGGAGAACATAGTAAGTTACTTGACCTTTTGAAAAATCATGGAAACATTAAAGTAAAAAAATGACCCTGAACTCCTTCTTTACACCTACATCTATTCAGAAAACACAAAGGAAGGGAGGGTTTTTGAAATGATGTTATTATATGAAGAATTATTATTCTCCTTTAACATTTTCACAAGAGAACTTAGGTATGATCATATAGAGTATACATGTTATTATCACCCTACATATTTATAAAATTATTTCTTGGTTTCCAAGAATGTTTCAGAGACTGGGATGGGAATTACTAGCTGGAAGGTTTGAGTTTTTGAGTATTTATTGTTACAAGTTTCCCTTTTTGGTTTTATTTTCGAGTCTCTTACATGTATTGATTGTAAAATTTTTTGGAATGGTTTGGTTTCATGTATATTATATTGCGGAGTTTTTTTGTGTGATTTTATCTTATCTATCAATAATTTTCGTTATATTTTTTGAAATTTCACCATTATGTTTATTTTCTACCCTCGGTGCTATTCTTCATATCATATCCTACTAGCAGTAGGACTGAAGGGGTCACTCCATCACTGCATTACCATCCTAGGAGGGGTACCACTGGAGGGGGGGGGGGGGTGTAACAGATTTATATTTAATGTTTTGGTTGAGATATTGAATGGATTTTGGAGTTATGCACTTGTGTATATTTCATGAGAATAGTAGAACAAAAATGTTGGTAAGACTTAGTCTATGATTTGGTAAGAGAGACAAGATAAGTCAACGATATTTACATTCCCCTATGATATAATTCAAGGCACTTAAGCTTATTGAACACGATAGGTGATAAAATACTTAATTTTTTGTAGATATCTAAGAGAGGTAAATGTATCATTCTTGTTTTCATTTTGGATTGAACTTGGCATTTTTAAGAAATTAAAATGAGTAAAATTAAATTAATCTAAATAATTTCAATTCTATACACATAGGGTTCTCTCCCTTGTGTTTTTAGTGATGGATCCAAGTCATCATATGTGTGTAGTTTTGGGGGAATAAGTTTAGTAGTCTAATTCTATTAAGTCATCAGAGGATCAATCTGAGAGAGGATGATGAATCATTGTAGAAGGGTGTTTCATGATTTTAAATTTAAGGGTATAAAAATGAATGAGTAGAGTGTCTTTGATATTGATATGAATCAATGGATATAGGATCATCAGATATCTTTTATTATTATTTGGTACAATTATGGCTATTGGGTTCTATTGACCGTCAGTCAGATGCGATGAGTAATACATTAGTGGTGGAAGTTATAACATAGATAGTGGGAAGAGGAAGTTGTCTCTTAGGGTTAATTTTAATAGGAATTTATTTTTGGATTTGTTATCATCGATGATGATGATGGTAGTAAATATGTAATAGTTTCTCTCCCTTTGAATTGGATCCTAAGTGTGCAGAAGATAGAGATTGGGTTCGTGGACCTATTTCATTTTACTCTGACCTTTTTCCACATGATGAGTCTATAGAATGAAATATTGAGGTGGTGTTTCATCTAGTGATTTGATATGGAGTCACTGATTTTAAAATTCCAAATTATTATTGGTTTATAAGAAGGTGTAAGTGATCGAGTGGATGTAATCACTATGAGGAGTGCCTCAAGAGTAATGTTAGTATAGGTTCTCAAGGAGAATAGATTTAGTAAGGGGATCATGGATATCTAGCTAGTCAATGTTATGATCAGTATGGTGTTGTTCAAAACAATATGTTTCATGATTTCTTAGGGTTTATAGTTCTTAATTCTCTACTGGATGATTTTTCTTTACATGATATTTTTGTGGGGTTCATGGTCACTATCAGGTTTAATTCCCAATAACATTAGGTGTTCAAGAACTATTTTAGAAGAAGAGGAAACCAATATTTATTTAGTAACTGAGGGGAAATGGAGCTGGTGGAGGTTATCACCATGATGTTCTTCTTCCTATAGTACTTAGACTAAATCATGGTACTTGAAGCCATCAACAGTGAGGTAGAGGAGGTAGGAATGATCAGGTACATTCTACAGAGGTTATAGCATAAGTGGGACGAGATGTTGTTCAAGGTATGATCAATGTATCATGTACCCAAGTATCTTTTTTATTTTATTCTATAAATTTGAAATCATTTTCTTCACTCACATTGGTCTATGAATTATGTCTAGACATATAGATTCTTATAGTGTCTCTAGTTTAATCAATGCCAGTTTGAGGTTAGGATTTCTTATTTAAGGGGTGTTAGGGATGTAAATTAATTATGGGGCTACATCAATTGGTATTGAGTTTTTTCTAATTATAACTTAATTCATACAATGTCATCCTTGGAATGGATTGAATATAATATGTGTGTAAAGTTGTCAAATATTTCCAGTGGATAGTATAATTTTATAATGTGGAAGACCAAAATTTAGTGTTTATTGATGAGTAGAGTTATCATATGGTCTTTAGTCTTATATAACCTCTTATACCACATTTGGTGGAGTTTCTAGTGGAGGATTAGGCTATTGAGGTTCTAATATTTATTGTACAGTTCCTCAATGTATTTCATATGACATTGTGACACTACCCCCATGACATGATGTTGAGTTCAAGATAGATTTAAAATGCGGAATATCTCTTATATTGATGGACCCTTATCACATGACACCAATATAGCTACATGTGTTGACGATTCAAAATTATTTATTTTTAAGAGATGGGAATTATCCAACCTATCATGTCTCCTTGGGGTACTCTTGAGTTTTTCTCTTAGAAGAATGATTATAACTAATGGTCTTCATGGAATATCAGAAGTTAAATCAAGTGACATTCCAGAACCGTTACCCCTTCCAATGATAGATAATATGTTCAACCAACTAAGGGTGTCCATTTCATTTCTTAAGATAGATATGTGGTCTAGATATGACCTAATGAGGATAGAGGTGGTATATATCATTAATATTGCCTTCATGTATAGGCATAGTAACATAAATTTTTTTAGTTAGGTTTTTTGGTGTAATGATTGCACTAACTATCTTCATGGGACTCATTAACTCTTTAATTCATGTTTTTTTTGTTAATTTCCGTAGTTGTTTCCATTGATAACATCCTTTTATACTAAATATTTGAGGGGGATCGTTTCGAGCATCACAGAGTGGTCTTGTATGTTCTTCCACAAAATAAACTCTATAGAAAGATTCTCAAGTGTAATTTTTTTACATGGGAGCTACAATTCCTTGGAATTCTAGTGTCTCAGTTTATTTTGGTTTTATACCCATAAAGGATAGAGGTAGTTATTTATTAGGTGGTGTTAAAGAATATGGAATATTTTTACAACTTCCTTGGTCTTACTGGATATTACCAGAATTTTTTGTTTGATTTATCTCATATTATAACACCATTAACAACATTAACATTGAAGGAAATATCTTCTATATAGACTGATTTGTGTCATGTATATTTTTAATACATGAAGGATATATTTATCAGTTCCCCAGGTATTTGGTTTCCATAGAAAGGGGTGATGTCCGATGTCTTTTGTGACGATTCCCATATGTTCTTGGGATGTATCATGATACAACAAAGGGAATTGATCTCTTAAATATCAATATAGTTATATCCCTATGAGAGTAAATAATATATACTTGATCTATAGTTGGGGGCAGTGGGTTTTTCTTTAAATTCATAGAGGCATTACCTCATCTGTAAGTATTTTATAGTGTTCAAAAACCAAAAAAGTATGAGGTATGTTTTCTATTAGTGGGATATGAACATCCATCAGTGGAGATGGATTCAGTTTCTCAAGGATTATGATTTTTAGATATCCTACACCCCAAGAAATAAAAATGGGTTTGTTGATGTGATGAGTGGGAGACAAAGGGAGATGTTGTTTATGAGTCTTAGAAATTTTGCAAACAGATAGAAGAGCTTGGAACATTGATTATTAATGAATAAGAAGTTAGTGGAAGGAGTTTTCCCCATCAAATGATAGTGGAATCATATTTGATGTGTTATTTGGTGGAGTCTAAGTGAGGATAATTAAAGATTGATGTGATATAAGACCGTTCCAGTCATGATGATGCACTAGAGGGATGGTCAGAGGATGGATAGAATCAGATGTTCTTTTAGGGGAGTCTTCTTATTCCATTATCCAAGCATGAAGGAGTTATCAATGAGTTTTGAAACATATCCTAAGTGTAACATCTGAGGTTTTCCAATATGTATCATTCCTTTAGGAGTTAGATTTAGTGTCCTAGGATGAAGTGGTCATTAGTCGATATTGTGGTGCGGTGTTTTGTTTGTTAGAAAGTAAAGGTAGAGCACTGTGTTCCAAGAGGTTTTTTGTAACCCTTTGATGTTTCCAAAGGGATTTGAGAGGAAATTTTTAGGGAATTCATCCCATCTTACCCCAGGATCCATGAGATTTCGATATTATTTGGGAGACTATGGGCCAAATGAAAAATTTGTCCCATTTTATGGTGATCCGAGAGTCAAGTTACCTAGATTCTCTAGTAAGGCAGTATATGAATCTAGTGGTGAGTATACATGGGGTGTTGATGACCATTGTATTTATGCAAGAAATTAATTATACCTAATGATTTTAGTGAGGGGATATACAAGCCTTTGGATATCAACTACGCCTTAACTCTGCCTTATATTCCTAGATAGAAGGGTAGACATAGAGAACCATACAAACATTGAAGGACATGTTATGGGATATTGTCTTAGACTTCGGTAGGTCATGGATGAAACACATACCCTTTGACGACTTTTCCTATAATAATAGTTATCAATCATCCATTGGATTGGCATATTTCAAGGCATTTTTTGGGAGACCATTTCATTTTTCTTTGTGATTGATATAAGATGGGGAGTCAGTAGCCCTTGAAACATATATAGTGCTGATCACAATATATATGTTCTAGGTCATTTGAGAGTAGATGAACGTAGCATAGGACCATAAAATGGAAAATTTAGATCATAGGTGGAGGCCCCTGGAGTTTAAGGATAGAGACCTTGTGTTCTTAAGGGATTCCCCACATTGGGGAAATTTGAGGTTTAGTTTTGGGAGTATGATTTATTCCATGGTTTTCAGTCTTTTAGAAGTGTTATTGCATGTTGGTGATGCAAATTATTAGTTAGTTATTCCACCATGGTTGGATAGGATCTATGACCTCTTATATATATGTCCTAACAACATTTGCATCGTTATAATGACTCCCATTTCATTTAATGTGTAGAGTTAGACATTGAGGATGACTTGATGTTTATGGAGTGGCCAACTAAGATCTAGGATCATTATGAGATGGTGTTTCAAGGGAGATTATCCCCTTGGTTTTGGTGTTGTATAGGAATAGTGGGTTTGAGGAAAGAACATTGGAATGGGATTCACAAATGTGTTCAAATTATCCTAGGTTATTTTGATGAATATTTTTTTCCCATTATATTGAGATGATATTCTTGAACTTATCAAGTTTTAGGAGAATGACTATTTTCTTTTCTGATAATGTTTCCTTATTATGTGATATATTACTAAAATGTTATGATAAGTTATTGATATATCATTGTCCATGAGAGGTATCTCCCAGGGTTGTAGTTCATACCCCTTTCACATTATTTAGGTTGTTTTATGTTCTCAAGGATGATAATTATTTGAGTGGTATCGGACATAATGCCCAAATTTTGAAATATCCATTATTTTTTTCTGTAGGGAAGGATGCGTCAAGATAGTGTTCAGGTTCCTTTTTCATTTATAGTTTCCACATTTTTTCCCATGGTCACTTGAATAATGATATGATTGATTCTTTTTTCTTATGATTAATCAGTTACTTCATGTGGTTAGTTTTTTTCTTCTGGTGGTTGATTTGTTTGGTCTTCTGGCTATTCAATAATTTCATATATGTTATTACTTCCTTAAAAATTTTAGTTGGGTTATTCATATAATCTATTGGTTACTTCATGAAGTTGATTAGTTATTTTCTGTGGTCGGTTGGTTTTATCTTATAGTCAATCTGTTTGGTCATGAAGTTGATTGGTTCATTCATCTATTTGATCAGTTCCATCACGAAGCTAGTTTGTTTCTTCTTCAATTCAATTTGTTTGGCCATGGGGTCAATTAGTTCCTTCGATTAGTCAATCTATGTGGTCAGTTGACTCTTTATGGTTGATTCCATGATGTGGTAGATTCAATAATTCAAAAAAAATAAAAAATTAAAAATAACAAGTTTCCAAGATTGACATAATTGAATCTTTTTAACATAATAAGAGTAAATAGAGGATTAGATAAATATTTTTAAGCCATGAAATCATGATTTAATCAGTTTATTTGACTTCCTCATCTCACCTTAATGTTAGGGATTATAAATGGGACATTCTTTGGGTTATCAATAAAACAAAATAAAATGAACCCTAAAAGGAATTTTGTCCATATTTTATTTTCAAGTATATTTATGGATATGTATCTGGAATTTTATGGTTTAGTATTTCCTATGACCCCAATATTTCTTTTTTCTATGAAGTATGTATGATTTGTAACTTTAATCTTAAGTATTGATAGTAATTCTTCTTTGAAAATAACCCTTCATTATTGAGAGTTCGAGGAATTTTCAATATTCCATTGCAACCTTTGTTTCAAAAAAATGATGTGGAATTTTAAGATACGGCCTGATGTTCAACTTTCCACTATTTAGGTGTTACGTGACATACAAACTTTTCAATATGGTATCCTCATTCTATCTTATTTTGCATCTATGAAAATTGTATGTTTTTAGTGGGTGGGAAGTAAATATTGACTAATGAAGATAATGATAAGGGTAGAATTAATGTGGAATAGAATGGGAGTATTCATATGTGTTAATCTGTTTCCTTATTATTTCCACTTACTTTATCTTAATACTCATAACCTATTTTGATATGAATATTTGGGATGTTATAAAATTGTAAACCCTTACTATTAATTGATAACATATGATTGTGTATAATTTTTTACCTTACTCTTTATAGAAGGATTAATATGTATATTTGGATAAGAATATGTTTCCTATGTAAATCTAGAATGATGTGAAAATAATCATTCATGAGGAAAAATCCTTATTTAAGTAATTTATAGTGAATTACATGAACTGGTTTATGAGGTTTAATTTTGCAGGTCTATTTTTTGTTGGCCTTGTGCTCATGTAGTTTTTTTGGGGTTGTATAGGGGTCTTGGTCACCAAGGTATATTAAGGGTTAAAATTGTAGTGGGAGATATGTGGAAATTTTGGAGATATTATTTTTTCTTTTTTTAGTTTCTACTACAAATATACTGGGTTTCTGAATGGTCATTTACGCATAGTATCATGGAATTGATGGAAAATGAAATTGTAAATGATGGGATTTAAAAGGTATGGTCTAGAAATCAATGTACAATAATTGAATTAATCTATGGAAATATAATGAAAGAGAAGGACCTTAATGATAATACATATTTAGAATATCTATAGTAATTTTTCCTAAAATATTGTATTAAATGGATTGATAAATAAATGTTGGTTAACAATATGTTAATATAGAAATTATAGGATGTGGTTAATATAAGTAAGTGAACAATGGTCAATGTGTTGTTATTTCATCTTGTGAAACTATTTTAATAGTTATAGTGTGTGGAAATGTTCATATGGTATTGGTACTAAGATAAATATGATGAAGTATTGATGTGAAAATTTTAGGATGGGAATGTGTTCCATGTGTGTGTATGTGTGTTTGTGTGTATACATATATATTATTTTAATTACATATTACATCTATATGAACCTCACTCATATAGGGTACTATGTATTGGCACCCAAATATTTGGGGTTGAGGTTGTTTTTCCTAATATCTAGGATTTTATGGAGTTTATGGATGATAAACCAATTCCTCACACTCCTTTTGTGAGTAGTACATGGGAACGGTACCTAGAAAGTTGAAAATATCAACTGATGATGACATAATTGGTGGCGATTCCCATACAAAGAGGATGTGATATGTATAGATGTTGGAGGAGGGAATGCAGTTGATATCCTTCACATTTATGATAAGAGATTCCCATGTTTAGGGTTATCAAGTTGGATGTGGGATGATGCATATGATGATGCAGAAGAACCTTGTGGGATTCAGGTATTGATTGTTGCTGGCATAGGATGTTTGACCCTTTGGGAGGCCAGTGTAGGTTGGTTTGTGACCCAAACCACATCTGATATGGGTTGGTATATGAATACTTGCATAAATATAAGTGTTGGGAGAATAAGACATTTGCATTTGGGGTATGAGAGTGTAAACTGAGTGGTGTGGTGGATATCAGAGGATGTTATCTATCTTCTTTTAATATTATATTACTACTTTGGATGTGTTATTTGGATAGAGGGCCTTAGTGAGTTTGGGATAAATAGTTTACCTCTTTAGAAGTTGTTGTTTATTCTTTTTTTCAATGGGGAATTAGTATGCACTTTTCAAATTTTTATGGGAGACCTTGGGTATGAACTAAATGATTATACATGTTATTCTCAACCTATATAAATATAAACAACATTTTCGGTTCTCAGGAGTGTTTCAAAGACAATGAAATATATTAATAGCTTGAATGTTAAAGCTACTGAGGAGTTTCTATAGTAGGTTTCCCTTTTTTGTTTTATTTTGGTGGATTTTACTTGTATTTAAGGACATATATTGTCAGATAATTTGGTTTATTTTATATGATTTTATATATTTTTCTGTTGGTTGTATATGTTATATCTTAGTAATTTTCATTATATTGAGTGTAATAGCTCCCATATATATATATTTTACACCCCTGTACTAGTCTCTAACCCAAGTATTACTTGAGGTGAGAATATGGGGTTACTCCTTAACTTTACTATTGAACTTGGAAGTGTACCAGTGGAGGTGGGGTCATCCATTCTCTTCACTATTGATCCATTGGGGGGGTACCAGTAGAGGGAGGGTCATGATAGTGTACTGAATGGGTTTACCTAGAAAACTAAAAATTAATATATTACTCCATTAAACCTTGTAATTATGTGTTTTTTGTGGCATTTTTTAATATTAATTCCATATTATAGGTTTTATATGATACTAAATAATTAAATATAATTCCATGTAATGCAAAAAACAAAAATTCCAGCATGTTCATTTCATACTTCATATTCTATGTGAATTAAATTTTTACAAACAACATAACTTTATTACGTTCCATGTGTCATTTATTGACTATACACAATATAAAATTACAACACATTTGTACGAAATATGTCATGTTTATGGATTGTATGCAATAATGGATATAATGAGTAGTCTAAATAGGTATTCACTAAGTTACATTCAATTAAAAGTTTCATTATTATTCTATTAAATTATTTTAAAAATATATTTTATTTATTTTATTTAAAATCATAGTGGATGGGTATCTCCAAGATAGATTTGATAAAGATTAATAAAAAATGAATTAATTAATGAATGAGATAATTAATGAAATTAGTTATTGCACATTTTATCGTAAAAAAATAGTGAATCCAAATTAATGAAATCCATTTACATTAAATGCCAATTTATTCCACAAGTTTATGATATTGAGCTTATATAAATTTATGTATGTGTAAAAATTAATTAATTTCAATTAATTTATGGGGTTTTTCAATTATTATTAAATTTGATTGATGGATTATGATTCATCCCAATATCCATATTATATACAAGCCTATGTGACCACAAATTATTTTATTAAACCCCCTTCTAGTTCCCTTCAACTATATGTTAAGTAAAAGTATTGTAAGGAAGGATCTCCCATATACATTGAGTTAGTTCATGATATAGTTGGGGTGAAACTAAACTAATGAGATACACATGAAAAAGGCAGAATGTTGCAACTTCATCCTAAACTCGATCAAGGAGTTTTCCCCATATGGTAAATGTTTTGTTTATTTTCCACCTAATATTCAATACTCTAGTTAAAGATAACTATTTTTTTCCAATGCATGATATATTTTATGGGTGAAATACTACGATCTCGTAAATAAATAGATCAATATACTAAAAATAAAATTAATGTAAAAGGATTATGCATAAATATTTTATTGTTACATGGTTATTCCTATATGTAAAACCCACTTAATATTAATAATACATGTAAAATGAAAAAAATATGAAAAGTTTCGCATAACAAAAAAAATCCCTCCATCGTATATTAAGACCAAACCTCCTACTACTTTACTAATAATGAAAACAAAGAGCTAACTGTCTACATGGACATAGTATAAGATATTACATTTTTGGGGGAGTTCTTTTGATATTTTTGAGTCAACTAAACTAAACTTATGTTGAATTTAATAGACATAGTACGTTCAATAAAAATGTGGAGGAAAGTGTTCAATAAAATAGAGTAATGGTTTTTGGATTGCGGAGTCCACTAAAAAGAACAAGGAACTACAAGCCCACATTTGGTAAGACTTATTATCTAAACATCATATAATGTTTTTCATGGCCATACTTAAGATAATATGAAGAGAAATATGAATCCTTCTGACTATAATATCCTAATGGCATGACCTTATATGTTCAATGGAGAGGGTAATTAAGACTTGATCCAACTGTGGGATACTTAGTAAAATAAATTTATTATTTCATCTAACCCATTTTTGTAATCAGGTAAAGAAATATTATATATTTTTTGTAATTATTTTAATATAAAAATGGAAATAAAAATCATGAAAACAAATTACTTTATTCTTTAAACTAAGGGATTTTCCTTACAAGAAACAATTTCCCAAAGTGGAAAATATGTTTTATACCTATTTAAAGTCAAATAATTTAAACTATGTCAAAATCCTTTTTGATGGTCTTTTACCATAGTAATTGTGTGATGGTGATAAGGTTTCTTATGGGAGATTCAGGGAGGGTGAATCTTTGGTTCGATGAATCATACTATCAGTTATTTCAAGACTACTGATAATGAAACAAAATGACATGAATTCCTACTCCGTGAAGTCTCATATCCTTTATCTAAAAATATTTTAGTAGTGACAGTAGACAAATGATATTAGCACTACTCTTCATTAGTGTAAAATTTAAGAAGTCTAACTAACTACATATCATGTGTTCAAAAATGATAAAGTATGTTGATAAATTTTTAAGATAGGGACTCTATTTGGATAAGAAATTATAACATAATTTAATATCATCATCTTCACTTCCAAGGTTATACATTTTCATCCAAGACTGGATGAACAGTATGAATAAATCACCTATTAATATTTTTACTATAATTTATTTGATAAATATGGTTTCTATAGAACATGATTACACAGTCGTTATTAACTAAAGGAAAGGGTTTAAAATCTCATGAACATTTTAAAGAAAATGGTATCTTTATAATGTCCATCAATGTAAAATAATGTTAAATAAGAAAGTAACGAACAAAAGGATATTTTCTTCTTGTGTGGTAAGAAAGGTCATTGGAAGAAGAAATATGATAAATTTATGAAATATAAATAAATAGAATCTACTTCAAATATATTAATCAATAAATTTTTTTTTATGAGTAAAATATTGGATATATGTTTTTACATATATTTATTTAAAATATAGAAACCATGTAAGTATAGAATTACTATAATATGTAAGGTGCATTTTCAATGGATCTTAAAAGGGGTGATTCTTAGAACTGTAATCATAAGTGCATATATTTTAGATTTCAACATGGAATGATTCAAGTGAAATAATTATTTTTTCCTTAGTATTACAAAAAGAAATTATCTCAGTGTTTATTTAGACAAAATGATACATTATTTCATATTTGAAATAATTTTTGTTATGCTTTTTTATACTGGACTAATATTTTAGTAATTCTTGAATAAAAAAAATATATCTGGTAATAAATGATGAGTAATATAAGACATAATTACTTGATGGAGGAAAGATAATAATTTTTGTACATAAAATGATAGCAGTTGACTTTGTATATGTAGATATGTGTTTTAGTCTCTATTGAGAAAAGATACTATGTATAAAAATAAACTACATATCATTTTTTGAAAAAAAAATATTTTAGAAATAATGGTGTGCCACATAAATTTTAGAGTTAGTTTAGTAAGGAGATGATAACTATTATAATGTTTTAGGTACATTCATATAATTTATGATATTACTTTTAAGAATAATATGAATTCTTAGTGAAGTAAAAGAGTAAACTAAGTGATGATAATGTACACTCTAATATAGATTTTCAATAATCATATTATCCAGGTAATAATTATTCATATACATATGGTGTAAAGGTAGTCCCAGACACAAATTTCCTTATATATATCAATATAATGATGATTGTAAAAGGAAGATCAATGATGAGTCTTTTATGAATTATAAGTATTCCATAATTTCCTCCAAGACGTGTTAAAATTTTCATTAGATAGATTTTATTTATTATCAATGTGTCAATATGTACATTACACAGGGAGATAATTACTACAGGTGTATTTTTATATATTCCTCCTCAAAATAACACATATGAAACTATCTTAATGTTCAATACATGGTTCAATGATGTTCATTGATTTGTAAATTGTTCAAAATAAATAAATAAGTGAAGTTTGTTCATGTCTTTTGATGATTTTAAATTTATATAATTAATTGGATTGTGTCTTGAGAAGTAATGTTGTATCAAAATTAATAGTGAGAAAAGATATAATTATTTGATGTGTTATGATGTCTTAAAAAATTAATGCGGTGGTTCAAAAAAACTAGCATTTGAAATTGGTTTATCATTTTTATGATAATTTTGGCTAACTATTTTAATATTGGGTTCTTAAAACATAGGACAACTATTGTAGCATGGAATGTGAATAGGTCAAGAATAATCCTGAATGTGTGTGTGTTGGTGCAAAAATTTAAGGATGTTCTTAGCCTCTAACATAAAATTTGACATTGGAGGTAGAAGGTGAGTACAATCACTTGACTAACATTTCTTAGAGGTGAAAGGTGCATGGAGTATTATTAGGAGATGGTTATCCAAGAATAAAACAACGTGGGGATCTTTTTAAAATGAAATAACTATTCATCTACCTAAAAAGATAAAAATATTTCGAATAGGTGTGCAAATTTATCAGACATGATGATGTTTGATGTCATTGTCTTCAGTGCGAGACACGGTTACTCTACAATGAGTTTTGAACTCGGTAAGTTCATAATGAACATGAAAGACACTATATAATGATAGAGAAACCATGTGAGTTCAATCTGAGCTATAGTAGTTAGAAAATCAATAATGTCCGTAATACGATGTGGTCAGCAGGAATTGTCATGAGGTCAATATGAAAAAAAGGAGATTGTGATGATGTGTGGTTAGAAAGAGATGAAGAAATATCCCGATGAAACAAGAGACAAGAGGTGAAATAGATATGATTAAGTGGTGATGGTGTATTTTTCCAAGAGATCACCATATGAGATTGATCATTACATTTTTAGGTACTGATAATGCAATGAAATTTGAGGTTTTGTGAGGGTAGTACATGATAAGATAAATTCAGAAGCGTATAGGTAGTTTTTGAGTTCATTAATAGAGTTCAAGAGTTTCATCTATCATGTGGGATATGATCACCTGGTGAATGCATGATGAAGGCTTAATTGTGTGGATACTGAATGACATTGAAGTATATGAAGTGGAAGAGGCATTACTATCAGATCCATGAAGTGATGAATGATTAATCATTATTATTAGCATTATCATGGGATAAGAACTTGAAAGGTTTCTTATAAATACCAGTGAAAAACAATACAATTTCAGTTTAATATTTTAAAGATACTATTAAGGGAAAAATATCTTTCCTCTAGCTTGAATCATGTTCAATAAGTTCATGTAGTGAAGGTTCATGAGAAGTGAGTTCTGCATGAGGTGTAGTAAGATATGGTGAAGAGGGTTCATGGGATTTTTTAGTCACACAAACAGTATGAAAAATTAAGTACCTTGTGTGTGTAGTAGTGGTACATATCTTTTATATAATGTGATCCAAGTGCCTAATTCGTCCACTTACTCAATGTGTGAGTTGTAGGTTTTGTGAAATTACTTGGTGTGTGAGGTGGAGGTTCATATCATGTGGTCTGTGCATCATTTAGCAGTGTCATTATTAAAATTGTTTTCAGGGGAGTTTATAATGACTGGTATATTATGGATGCATGAAAACATTTTTCACAAGACACAAATTTGATAAGAGAATATTATAATTGATACATTATAGTATAAAGGATTGAAAAGAGACTAAGGATACCCAAATCATTCAAGTTCTTAAGTGAGTTTTGAGACAGGATCACTTGTTAAATATATTTTGGAAGTTATTGAAGACAACACACATGAAGAACTATTGATCCTCTCTATTTATGGAGGGAGATTAATTCACAAGTGGCACAGAATATGTTTGGAGTCTATATAAAAATTTATATAATAAGACCAAGTTAAAGAATGATCTTTTGATTGGTGTCTCTAACTATTCATTAGTGTATTTCAATTTGGGCATCAAAAAAATTGTTGAATAAGGGATTTTTGGCTTGGTTTTATAACCAGTTTTATGGAATTATAGTTTGGATTTCTAACCAATTACATTTTTATCTCTTTTGGATATAGTGAAGAATCCAAGTCAGTGCATTTAACCGACATGACAGAGAGGGATATTTAATACTCAACCAAGTAAATTGTAGTTTTTATCTCTCATTATTTGTGAAAATGTAGTGAGGTTTCAAGGAATTGTTGACCAGATTGATAACCTTAACAAGTTTATGAAATTGATTGAAAAGAAATGATATCATAAAACTAAACCACTTATTTACCCTCTCTTAGTTGTAAAACTGACATAGGGATCTACACATGTTTTATAAATAATAGTGAAAGAAAATAACTGAATAATAACCATATTGACTAATGGATATCATAATTGTGATATGATAATAATCAATCAGGTCACAACTATAAGTTTTTGATGAAAACTGAATGTTAAAAGATATGTTTTAGCAACAAGTGATTATGAAACACTTATTTCATGTTATTTAATAATCCTATATCCACTGTGGATATTAACATATAGTCAAGACTCTTTTTTTCGATAATGAAAATCTATTTATTGAAGGATGGTGGGAGAAAAATTAATTATACAGGTTAATTATCTTAATGAAAATGAGTTGGAATAGGAAATTTTGACTCCACTATGCTTAGTGGGAGGAGTATTTCCAAAGACACATACTACGTAGGAATCCATAACAAAATATGTGGTTTATATTCACCATGTTTTGTGATACATATATTATTATTATAGAATAATTATTCTTATACAGAATAAATAAATTTAATCATTAATTCTGGAAAAAAATATTTTAACATAATCTTTTTTTGATTTTTTACATTGTTTTTTAATCGATGTTGATCCAAGAAATGTTAAAAGTAATAGATTCGATGTTAGTTTTTTGAAAAACAACAATGAAACATCAATGAAATGTAAATTTAATCAACAATTAGCTATCGTATTTATTGTAAAACAATCATTGATAGATTATAATAGGAGATTTGAAATTTTTTGTTTTGGAAAATCTGACATAAAACATCATATTATTTTGATTAGGAAAGTTTCCCATATGACTTTTGACGTTATTTTTTCAAATAACCAACATATAAAGTCTAATGATAATATTTCCACATCAATTTATAAAAATACCAACATGTAAAGCTCTAATTTTATTTAAAAATAGGATATATTACATGACCCCAAAAAACATGAAACCCTATAAAAACAAACAGAATATACCAACATAAAGTAGACAATAACACTATGAAAAGAACATAATATACCAACTAAAAGAAAATGTTTTTTTTCTAAATACTCATTTTTCAACATTAATTAAAAGCAACATACATGAAACATCTGAAACATTATAAAAAAATATATAATATAACAAATTAAAGAACAAAATAACTTTCAAAATACTAATTTTTTAAACTATAATTAAATAGACATAATTGAAACACATAAAAACCTACAAAAATAAAAAATACCAACTTAAAGAATAAAAATAATATTATAATTACTCATTTTTTAAAATTTAATAGATATATATATACCTAAAAATTTATAATTGAACCATAATTAAAATTTATTCTACAAAAAACATTGAATATGGGTACATTCTTTATTCATATATGACTTGAAATCATAGAAAATCTATAATAAAAATGAATTTTATAAGATTAAAAAGAGAAATATTCTTATATAAATTCTTAAATAATTAATATAATTACACTTACTAAGTTCAACCGTCATCCTAGTTCTAATTATCTCAAACATGAATCTTTAAATATAATTACCACATTCCACCCAACCTTTTTTTATTGCGACATTACAGTTATGAAACATTAACTTGAAAAGTAAAAAACCAACACACACTGACACACACACACACACATATAAATATATATATAATAGAAAACAATTATTATCTAATGTAAAATCTATTTACCATTAATTTCACATAATTGAATTTATTTGTCTTGTTTATCGGCAAGTGGTCATTGTTATAATTTTTCCACAAATTGTATTTTCAAATATCAACTATCAAAACACGTTTAATTAATAATAATTAAGAATTAATATTTTATAAAAAATAATAAAATTTACTTGTTTGACAATTTTCAAAAAGATTGACGAAATCCTTATAATAAAGAGCCAATTGAATATAATGTGCATTCATTTGGGAAGAATACGTATAACATAAAATGACCAAAAAAATATAAAGTTCATAATTAATAACACTATAATGAATATTATATCATAATTATCTTAGTCATCACACCCATCAAGGAAAGGAAAAAACTAGCACCCAATATTCATATTTGATAAATTTTCACATATATATTTAACTCTAGAATCATTATTTAGATATTTCATATGTGTTGAAATGTATTCATAATCTATAAGACACTTCAAAATAAGTGGTATCATTTTGAATGAAAAATGTGTTTAGATACCTAATTAAATAATTGATATAGTAAGTCACTTGAATGAATCATTATTTAAAGAAATAAAAAATGAATCATCAATTTACTTACATGGAAAACAACTAAAATACATGCACTCTAAGCTCATCAAAATTTAAAAAAAATACTTGATATTTTTTTAAAATTCTCAATAGATAGTCCCTTACACATATATCAACCATCATCCAAAAATAATAAACATTATCCAAGGAATATGAAATATGGGATAATATTTTTAGCCAATATAAAATCTCAGATGTATCTAAAGTTATTGGTTCCCGAACCTTTGTTTATTTTATAATAAATATTTTGATATTAGACACTCTTATATAAATTAAATAAAAGAAAAAATTATAAGTATTTATATATCTGATATAAATAACACACAAAAATCATTTCATACATCCTAGTCAGATGATGAAGAAGGCCAGCAAGAAAAAGTAAAAAATGACCCACACAGTCTCCAATCCTCATAACCTTCTCTATGGGAAATGATAATAGAACATTTGGATCAATAATATCTTGTAATGATACTCCTACCTGACCCAACTGCATATGTTGTTGATGTAAAAAGTCCCCCAAAATACTTACAACTCTATATGATACAATAGGTACATGGGGATCTATAGAAGACAACTCATAGTGTAAGGTCGGGTCAGAAGGAGGTGGTGGAGAATCTGAGTAGGTATGGTGCACAAGAAGTCGTTCTATCATAAATTTTATAAACATAGAACACAAATATGATTGAATTTTATTTTTCATGGAGTATTTTCTTATTTTAACTTATATATTAAATTATTTGTTTTTGGTTTACTAGATTTCTCACTTTGATGACAATAAAATTTCCTAATACATACACCAATTTTATACCCACTTATGTGGTTTTGGTGTTCTAAATTTATTAAATCAGACATAAGGATATCCAACAAACCATTAGGGATAAAAGTCCCTTACATCACATGTTCTTGAAGGTCATCCTAAAATAAAAAATTAAAATTGTTTATTAGTGTTGTTAATTTAAAAAATAAAAACAATAATATAAAATATAAATTATTTTCGTACAATTATATCATCTACTTTTTTATATTTATCTATAAGATACGTTAAATTTTTTTCTTATCATTATTTTCCATTTTTCAAAGAGATTTGGGGGACACAGAGTACTGAAATAGTCCTATTCTGAACCACAACTATATTTATCACTTAATGAAACAAACTTCTAAAAAATCATTTGACCTCCAATAAATGATACCCTAAATATGATAAAGTACAAGGGTATACATTCTGTGATAAGATCTCTTGGTCATATTTCATAGAGTCCTATTATGTAAAAATACAATAATATATAATTAGATAATATATATGAAATTTTACAATTTAAAATAATTATCAATCCATAAATGCTTCATCATTTTGGCTGTGGAAAAATTAATCTAGGTATCTAAATTTAGAAACTAATGCATGAGGAATGAGCTTTCATTTTGAAAATCCCCCAAAATATAATTATTGGTCAGTTTTTTTAAAAAATCATCCATTGAACCACCACTAAAGATAGATTTTATTTCTAAATTTCATTCATTTATTGAATATTAATTGTAACCTATAATTGAATAAATGAAATACTAGTCATATAAATTATATAATATTAAAGAAATTAGATAAAAATAAACTATTTTACAAATTTTTCCAGTACACACTCCCACAACTTCTCATTAACTATATTATCGATGGAATTATAATTAGGATATAAAATTTTAATCCTAAAATTGATCCTTAAGGAAATATAACACATAAATTTTATTTCATTTTGTCTAGTATGGTTATTATTATCATCAAAATTACTAATTATCCTATACTCTCAATATTAATGTCAAATTTTTGGTAAACCTATAATCCCACAGTTACTAAACTCTAAGAATCATTTTCTTTGGAGAATAAGAAGAAGAGTCCACTTTTGTAGTCACACCTACTGAAAATATTTCTTGTAAATTAAAATTTTACTTTCATTTAATTATTTTATTGTTGAATATTTAATAATATGAAAAAAATAGACATATAAATATGTAATTGTTCCTTTGACTCTATGTATCTCATGGAAATATAATAATGTGATGATATTCTCTTTACCTGAATATTATTATAAAATTGAATGTTTTAAAATAATGACTATAAAACAATATAAGTAAAAAATATTTTTAGATTTCTATGTTTCTAATAAATAATGATTTCATTATTCTTAACAAAAAATTACGAAAGTTAAAATACTAAATATAAATATTAGTTCTAAAATGTTATAAATTATCAATATTTAAAAATATAAATATCGTAGATACAAAAAAAGTGTCTTTATATTAATAAATTTATGAAAAAAATAATGTATGTTAGGATTTTCAATTAAAAAATGTTTTAACATAAATGTTTAATAAAAAATGAAACAAAAAAACAATATAAATAAACAATATATATAATTAATCAATTTTTTTTTTAAATAATATTTTCACATGTAAATTATAAAATAAGATATAAGATATAAATATTTTAATGAATAATTGGGATATCAATATTGGGTTTTACCATATCCCTTCATCATAACCATTTCATGCAATATGGCTATGTATACATTATAATCATTCATATCATCCAAAAAGAATGAAATATATGATGAAAACTCATATAAATCAATAATAACATCAATATCCTCCTCACCAAAATGAATTATTTTCCATTTTAAAATGAAAGATCACTGATCATTGTATATATAAATGACATAAAATATTTTCTTTTCACATGTCTCAATGATAAATGGTTCTTATTTACAACTAAATATTTTCAAATCAATGATTGTAAATCCATAATCATCATGTTTCACACTGCTATTACGATCATCCTAGTTAAACATAAAAACATTCGCTCAAACGTTTGTATAATCAATTTTCTATATATCCTCAAGAACTCAAAAATACGTCATTGATGAAAAAATTATGTTTTTTTATATTTTTTCACTCAACAAATGAAGTAATTCAATGATTATCATTACCAAAATATTTTTAATTGTACTCTTATCATCCATATTTTTCTGTTTAAAATTTGTAACCATAAATATCAAATCTAGATCATGTAGTCACAGTAAGAGATGGTCCCCCGACCATCCATTTTAATGTTTTTTATGAAGATAAATCTATATTTAATTTCTATCTAAACCATGAAATATATATCTTTTTATGATTAATCATCAACCACTTTTCATTTATATTCAAATATCATTCCTTTATTCTAGAATATGTGATGATATATGTGGTTTAAACTCATCTTGGTTGCTCAAAATGTATAAATCTGCATGCATCACTTCATCACAATGAATGAAATTTACCATTGAGCCAGTAAGCCATCTACCTAAACTATAAATTATCAAATGTAGATATATAGGGAGAAAAATATGCTTTACATTATAAAAATAATCAGCACATAACTCAATCACCTCTTCCAATACATATTTTGAAAAAAATAAGCCTCTGGTTGATGATGATTATTAAACTATCCATTCAAAATTTTCATATATATTTCAAACGGATACATCCAATGTAAATAAATAGGACCTCTTATTGTTATCTTGTTCCCTAAATGAATAACTATATGAACCATTATATCAATAAACATTGGTGAGAAATACAATTATAGTTTACAAATTATGGGCACAACTTTATTCTCCAACACATTAAAAAACATTAGATCAACAAATTTTCTATAAATTGATTCGAAAAAAATTATATAACCTGATGAAAATATTTCTGATAGGTATTAGAAATATACTATTTAGTGCAACCGATAGTAGTTATTACATCAATAGAAGATAGTCATGATATTTCATACATATTAATTTTAAATCCTTTAATGAAGAAAAATTCTTTACATTTTTAGAATATCCATAGGGAACTTTAATACTCCCCTGGGACTAGTAAAAATTATTCTCCATACTCATTCCAAATGTGTGTCAAGATTGATGTAAATATGTTCTATTTCCTATTATAGTGGGAGATAATAGTAAATTTATTCCACGAAATGACATGTCTAATCTATCATGGAATCTAGATTTTGTATTTCCTTTTATGTATCGATAAATTCCAATCAAACTACAAAATATGTTTTTCTAAACATGCATAACATCAATGTTATGTTTTCTCTCTTAAAATATTCAATAAGGTAGTTTGAATAAGATTTTTTTATTATATATTTATGTCTTAAGGACTAGAACATTATTTCTATACAAATGTGAAATCAATATTTTTACCCTATTATAGTAGGCTTCAGTTGAAAATGATTATGGGGGGATATTATATTCCCAAAAACCATTAAAATATTTTTTTATTCTAAAATATGGATGATCAATTTGAAAAAATATTTGATGTCCTAATTATATTTTTGTTATTCCACTCTTTAATTGATAATATGAAGTCTCTTCCAAAAAAATTGGACACGATTTATGTCCCTCAACACTGTATATAGATAAGTTTCCATATACATGAAATTCATTTATAGTGAACATTTTCATAGAAGGAACAAGAAAATATTTTTTCTTATATGCATAAAAAATTGTAACACATGTCACCCATATAAGGTTGAAGTCATCAATCACTACCGAAAGATACACATCAATATCATTTCTCAACTGTTTAAGTCCTTAAATAATTAATCTCATTAAAACATTTTCTTTCTTCAAACATATTATTGAGGACAAGTTATAAACATAAAAAAAATATACATGAACTATATTAGATAATGAGGATCCAATATGGATTCATTCCATCTGTACATAATCTAATTTTGATATTTCTAACTTCACTTCAAAAATTAGGGGAATTTTTATCAAATATCTTCCATTTGTTGAATCAATAAGGTGATGTAAGTTACCATAAAATATGTACTTATCTATATACCAAATTATCATTTCTTCATCATTTTAATTTGAATATATATGATTCGGACAAGGAATTATTGGAATATACCAAATATATTTTTCATGAGGTTTGATATTAGTACCTATGACTAAATCATATGTGAATTTTTTTATCTATCTTATATCATGATGTCGATATTTAGGATATTTTGATTGACATTTTTATTTCATCCTATACAACACAAAATCATTGGAGAAATCATTTATCATATTATAACCCAATCCTATTATACATAATATTTTATTTTTCTCATAATTGTAATCTAGAATATTGTTGACTTCTAGAGGTATCTATTTTATAATTTCAACCAATTTAGGGAAACTTCTTCCCTATACCTATTTCTTTCTTTCAAGTTAACTAATCTCAGAACTATTAATAACACTATAAATTCAATGTAATATGATAATTTATGCTTTTTATAATATCTAAGAAATTCAGTCCAAAACAAAATTCGATGGTTTCAATTCCTACATCAATAATTAATTATTCAATATTATCGTTTTTCTCATTTAGAATATTTTCATCAGTATTAGATGTTAAATTTTCTAGTTCTTTCACGATCCAAGATCTTATATATAAAAATATGGTTAAAAACACAGAATATGAGATGACCCTTGAATTCATTGGAATTTAATTTTCTTATATTAGAACACTTCGCGCAGGGATAAAATATCAAATATTTGTTTTGAATATTTCATTTATATAATTCTATGAAATCATCAACTAATTTTTTATATTCATTAGTGGATATTTTTAAATTTATCCAATTATGATCCATTAATAACCCAAGATCACCATATAAAAGGTGAATACATTAGAACATTTAAAATATAAAAAAATTTATATAGAGATAAAAATTTTAAACAAAAAAACATATAATAAAAAAACAATTACTGATAACCATTTTATCATAACAAATTATTATAAATAACGATCAAAACATATCATTAGAAATTTTAAAAACAATTAATTAGAAATATTTAAAAATAAGTTATTTAAACATGCATAAATTTTTAATTAATAAAATTTGATAAAAAATAAAAATAAAACATGATACAAAAAAAAGAAATAAAATTAAAATTCATCATAGAAAAAAATTTATAAATGGAAAACTAAATAGAATAAAAAATATTATTTCAACTAAAAAAATTTATATTGGTAAAAAATTTATAAATATAGAAAAATTTCAATAAAATAGTTTCAAAATAATTAATGTGATAATAAATATATAATAAAAAATTATTTTAATCGTAAGAAAAGTTTAGCAAAAAAATAATAATTGATAATAAAATTTATACAAACGTATTAATGAATAAATCCAATTTATAACTAATAAAAAAATAAATTTATGTTTAAAAATATAATAATAAATTTCAATATATGGATGTATATAATGAAAAATATATCCTAAATTTTGATAAAATCACTTGAAGTCGATGGTAATAGGGTGAATGTAGCGAGATTGATGAAAAAAAAATACCAAAATCAATGTTGAACCCCCCCCCAACCTTGAGTTAGGCTTTCTGTTTGACTGGAATAGGGTTTATATAAACCAAATAATACCATGAATCATTAAAAAAGTATGAATGTAGGAATATCAAGGAGAAATGACATGAAAATATGATGAAAATTGATGGAAAATGTAAGATAGATCGTCATCAATGTATTGGGTGTCATTGGTGCTATCGAAGGTCAAGAGAAGATGAGGTTTTTATTGAAAATAAAATGAGGTTTTTAGGTGGTAGTATTTTTGAAAAATACATTTAACATTGTTTTAATTAAAAATATATGGTAAAAGTTCTTTTAGTGTCCTTTTAGCATTGGTTTCAAAGAAACTGATGTTAAAACTGTGATACCATCAACAAGTTCGTACTAAGATTGAGAAGTTTAAATTAATTTAGAAATGGATTCCATGTATTAATATTTGGGGACTCTACATTTTGATGTTTCTATGACGCGATAATGATGGTGAGTATTCAAGAGAAACTGAACATGGATGGTACAAGCCGATACTAATAAGGCATGATTGATTATTGAATAGTTTAGTGTATGAAAAAATATATTCACTAATCATCAGGACCAAAATATTTTTGATTTATAATTTTCAATGCATACTTTTATGATCATAATATTTGGTAATGGATTTTCAAAGCTACATAATTTAGAGGAAATATTATAAAAGTTTTCTATATGATGCGACCAAAAAGATCCCATCTCATATATTTCTATATGGAATAACTATAAAGGGTTAATGATAGAAATAAATTTCAATAAGATATGAAAATTAACTAAATTCATTTATAGATAAATAAAACATACTGGTAATAGAATATTCTCTTTTAAATGAATGAGTTCCATGTATCTCTAATAGGTTAGTGGGAGCACAATAATTTTCAGGATATATATGTTGATAAAAAATGGAAAACAAATATTATATATTATTCATTTGCTAAGATTTTGGAATGAATTTATACAATAATAACTTAAAAAATTAATAATGTTCTAGGGAACAAGGTATGAAAAATAGATTTATGGGTTTGGTAAATATAGTAATAAGACATGTATTTAAAAATAATTCAAAAATTAAAGTTGGAACAATTCAAGACTTAATTTTTGTGGTATATAATATTTTGAGTGGAATATGCATGGGAATAGGAATGGATTGTTGAGATAATAAAATTTCACAACCTTATGTGCTAGGATTTAATCTCAAATTCCATGATATGAACTAAAATTATATATTACTAATGCATGATCTATAGTATGTGAATATAAAATATATCAATGTAATTTAACACTTATACTCATTTAGATTAATTTTATCTAGTATCATATTTAGGGTAAGGTAGTTTGTAACAAAAACTTATTATAACCAATAGTTTCCATATATACATTATTCTAGTACATTGCGAATTTTGATGCCTCTTAAGAATAAATTTAGAAACATCATGTACCTATTTTTTTGTATAAAAAAATTGAGAGTTTTGTAATTATTATGATAAAATTTGATTATGGCCTTAATCAAGATGTTAGGTTTCTAAAAATGGAATGAGATGTGTATACCAGGTGATATCACTATATGAGGGATTTTCACAAGGATGTGAAGTCATAGTAAATATATTATCCATAATGACCTGTGGAAAACCAACTACTAGACATTGAATGACATGGTAGGATAGTAGTTGTAGAAATACTTAGTAGATGAAAGTATAACATGTGAAAACTAAAAGATTGAAAAGTTTTTAAAGTTGGATCTAGTAAAAGTGAAAGGTTGTTGAAGTTGTTTCAACAGAACAAACTATTTTACACTTTTAAATTCATGTATATTCAACAATCTAAATATTAATAAATATTGTGTCATATATTTATTATTATTCTACATAACAATAATGTGATATTGTCCTGAAAAATAATAAAACTAAAAAGGTCATAATCATTCTGTTATAAGATGAGAACCTTGAAGTGCTATGAAGGTATTATAAAATATCATTCTATGGTCAGATATCATTCTATTATGGTACATATAGCTTGTTGACTTCTAGTTGTGAGTATTTATAATTGGATGATACATCATCTAAATAAGTTCATAGTTGGTAATTTTTAAAATGGTAGATTAGGAGAATAGACCCACTAGAAATAATTCCACATGTTTACATGTCATTGGATATTCTTATCTATGAGTGTGTGCAATTATCCTTAGAATTTAATATTATAATTAATATATATCATGACTCATGTACTTTGATTCATTAGAATAAATCATGATCACATCTATTTATGGGAAAGTTGGGTGTGTTGGTTGTGTCACAAGGGATATGTTGTTAATGAATAAGTTGAGAAAGGATTTTTAATTTTCATATTTATGAGAGTTGATATCTTGGACCATTGATTAGAATTAAATTTTCAAACTATATTCTATTTTCATGGTTTATTGAAATGTTTATTTTTGATAGTCAAATAAAGACGAACTAGGCACATAGGTTGATAAGAACTGTGTGCAACCTTATATATAAGATATGAAGACCAATGGATTATATTACATAGTGAGCATTCATATGTGGTTGTCATCATTGTGACATATCTTCTTCCTATGTGGATTCCTCAACCCATTTATAGAAAATAATTATGTACATTAGGAAATACCACCTAATTTCACTGAGGAATATGCGCAGTGGGTTACAAACACAAAGTGATTTTGTTGGTCTTAATTATATATTATTTATATTTTTACATTAGATTTTATATTACTCTCCATAATAATAAGTAATATTTATTTTGAATTTATTGATAATAACTATTAAATAAATATATACCCTCCCTGTAAATGTTTAATAATATGAATATATAATATATATTTTTCACCTTTTATTTGAACGGTAATAAATTATTATTTATTTATAAATAATTTATTTAATTGCATAGATATTAAATTAAATATTTTATTTGCAATGTGTGAATATAATATTTATTTATTTATTTGTTGAATAATAATTAATTAAATATTTATTAAAAAAATAAATTTCATGGAGAACTTGTAGACCCAATTTTGGTTTGGTGATAAATAATTATTTACTAGATTGTAAAATAATATTTATCATTGTGCGGTTTAGAGAACAACATGAAATAAAATAATAATATATTTTTTTAATGTCATGTGGTTAATTTTGGGTTTATATGTTATTCATCAAAATTTTGAAATTGATTAAATTTATTAAACCAAAACCCTAGTTCTATCAGTATACTATTATGAGAATTGTGAGTTATTATTCATTTTGAGAAACATTATTCCCTCTAGATAAATGTCTCCCAAAATGAACATATCTTTGGTTTTCTCTCATGAACAAGGGATTCAATTTTTCTACTCACCCTCCCCTAAATCAAGGGAGATCAGGGGACGATCCTTATAGAATTAAGGGATTAGGGTATTAATCAAGGGATTAATGCACAAGGAATAATACCACCATGCTAAAACCTGAAGTACTATCAACGATGTTCTAAGACCAAAGGATCATGTGTGGATCGTCACTAGAGGGGGTCCAATTTGGGTCCTAATAAAAATAACAAAAATAAAAACAAATTGAATTAAGATGATCCCCACTTTCATCGAATAAAGAAACCAAGAACAAGGAATTCCTTATTTCTATTAAAATAAATATAAATTAACAGGAAAAATATCCCCTCTCTTTGTTTAAGTTATGAATATTATCTATATTATTTGGAAATATTTCATTACTCATGATGGTCATTGTTATAAACATTTCATATTATCTATTTATTCTACAAAATATCAATTAGACTTAGGCACAATAGGCACTTTTTCTTTATATGAAACCTAAAATTGATGGATTCATTTTAAAAACCATTTACATCCCTTTTGAAAGTAAAATTTTTAATTACATGTAGTAAAAAAATTATGTTTCCTTTTATATTTATCCTCTTTAACAATAGTATTTCAAATAAATAAATTTTATCAGGGACTAAATCAAAATAAATTATCCTTGAATTAGATGACTTTGAACACTATTTATCAACCTTGACCATTGACAAAACATCATTTGGTAATGGTTTAGTGTAAATATAATCCCCTTGCTCCTTGGTAGGAACAAATTATGGCTTCAACTCATTTATTTCCACTTAGTCTTTGATGAATTGATACATTATATCAAGTTTTTTGGAGCATGAATTTTGACCCATATTTATTAAAAGATCAATAACACTTTTATTATCACCTCTCATGATAAATGGTAACTTCACTTCCTATTTGAGATCTCCCAACGAATTTTTATCCACATAAGTTGAGTTTTAGATTAAATGGAATATGCATACACTACTTTAACAGTATATAGATTCTCATAAATCTACTTCTTAATGTTCCAATATAAAAACATATATCCTAGGAATAAAACTCAAGTAGATGTAGATCACATTTCATCCACATTTACTACTCAATTAGAATCTTAAAATACCAATAGATTATGTTTTACTTTGATTCTATATTTTATCAAGAAGTCAAATTTTCCTTTTATATACATGAGAATTATGTTTTCAAACTAAAGTGGGACACATTTAGTTCACTTTGATACCTGAAAAGAAATGTAACAACATATAAAATATCAATACATGAAGCTATCAAGTCTAATAGACTCCTAATAATATTCAATAATTATCATATGTACACTTTCATTCCTTACATATCATTAGACAAATTATTTCTTCCATAATTTGTTTTGGAAATTGACTTTGATTCCATGATGAAAAACTTATTTAAAATCCCTTTTGAATACTTCTCTTAAAAAATTAAATTTTGACCATTATCTTGAGAAATATTTAAACCTAGATAAAATCTCATCTCACTATGAATAAAAAATTAAATTAACTTCTATATCTCTTAAGAAAATCCATCATAAATTATTTCTTCATTTTAAATAAATACAATATTTTATAAATAAATAGTAACAATGAGAGATACCACATTTTCATCTTTAATGTACAAGTTAATGACCACTCTTCCTTTTTTGAATTTAAACATCTTCAATAAGGTGTGAAACATATAATGGTAAACCTTATGGGATTATTTAATTCCATATATGGCCTTCCATAACATAAAAAAAAATTCATATCTTCTCCAAGAAATGATCCATGATATTTCTCAATTTATACCTCCTCTTCAAACTCATCATTATGGAAGGAAGACATGATATCCATTTGGAATATCTTTTATCACCTTTGGGATGAAATATAATGAAATTTACTAATATTTTATAGCCTTTCCATTGGTGAAAATATCTCATAAAAAATTAATTACTTCCACTTGGGAATATCCTTTACACACATGTTTTTATTTATTTCTCACAACTTCACACTTTTCATTCAACTTGTTCCAGAATACAATTTTTTTTATTAATATTTTTTGTTATTAAAATTGGGTACCATCTAACATGTTTCATTATTAAATATATAATCAAAATATTCATTTATATAATCATACCTCTCTTGATACTCTAAATCTTCTTTCACGTCTCTTCGTTCAACTTGAGAAAATAATGATACATGTGATGATGCCCTTAAAGTTATTCTTATTTGTACCAGATGTTCCTATTATTCTATGATATTATATACTTAAACATGTTTTATAAGAATTTTATATGATGAATGAGTTTTTTATTCATCACTAGAAACAACTAAATCATCTTTTTTACCTTTAATTTCTTTTAAGTTTTCACATATTTTAAAAACAACACCATGGTTTTAAATAAAAATAGAATCATCTTCATCATTTATAGAAAATTATATTTCATGTTTGATTTATTAATTTTTGTGTTCCAACACATAAACGTTATTATAATTTTAAATCCAACCTTTTCTCTATTTTAACCATGGAATCCTCTTCTATTTCTAGGATAACATTGGAAGATTATTATTTACCCCACTTTAATCAAACTTTCCTTTATTTTCACCTTTACTTTGATAATACAAGAGATTTCAAACATTATAAAATATGTAAAATGTATATTTATTTATAATATATCTAATATAGTGAAATAAATAAAATTTATATTTTATAAGTATCAATTTTGAATATGGAATGTGAAGAACATCTTTGATGATTTTTTTTAACAAAGTTTTTATATTTTTGAAAACTATCCTTTTTGTAAGAGAATTTTTTTTTATTTAGGGTCAGACCCAGTCCATTAGAAAGATATTTTCTAAGAAATATGAAATTTGGTTAATTATAGAGTCCAAACAAAAATGGTGAGAATGGTTTGTATATCTGAGAAATTTGTTTTTTGGAAACTTGTTTTTGGACACGTGTTTTTAGACCAAGTAGTACCAAATGCTGAAGGTGTAAGGAATATTGTGTGTGTATGTTCTATAGATTTGTTGATCGGATGCACCATTCGACTGAGATTCACTAGTGTAAATAATGTTGATAGGATGAAGATTCTATTTTTTAGTGAGAATAATAAATCAAATATACAAATAATCAAATACAAAAGAATCGGAGGTACTAAGTATTGATTTCATGAAGTTTTTATTTACCATAAACATAAAAAGAAACAAGATTCTTAGTTAGAAAGTTATAATTTTACTGAAGAGGTTATATAAATATAGTGATGTTAGGAGTTATAAAGTTATTAAAAATTCTAACCTTGAGCAAGATGATTATTTTTTGTTTTTTAATTCTCAATTATCATAAGTTTTTTATTACACTTGTGATGCAAGACTTATGAAGAAAACAGTAGAAGATGTGTTTCTCATAATATTGAATCTTTGTTAGAATGAAAGGAGTATCCAAAAGTATAGAAATTCATAATACTTTCATACGTACATTAGAAAATGAATTTTCCAATCATGAATTTCCCTTAAATCATGAAATCTCTAATGATAAAACTTTTTAATAAATGTATGAATTTAAAAGAATGTTTTGGTTCTAAAATTCAATAAAATGTTTACATCAGATCCAAAAGTATTGGAATGAGAACATAAATCTTGTTAAGTTATAACTGATGTGTTTTGACTAATGTCAAAGTTTCATATTAAAGTTTCCATTAAAATGAAAATTTCATCGTTATGAGGATTCTATCAGACTAACTCTGAGAAATAAATCTAATCCGGTAGACTCTGAGAAGAACATAAAATTAGACTAACACTAAAGAGAAAATTAAATCAAAATGACTCTGAGGAATAAATCATATCTGATAGACTCTTAGGAGGAAAGTCAATTTGAATGAATCTGAGAATGAAAATGAATTAGACTAACTCTGATGAAGATAACTATATTCAATGAGTAATGGAATTTATTCAGATCGTAATGAGAATAGGAAGAAAGTCAAATCATAAAGTGATGAGGAAGCTCCATCATAATGAAGTTACATCAGACTAATTCTGAAGAAGTTAAATTATATTAAAGAAAAGTTCTTATATTCAAGAAGACTTATTTTAGAGATATATTTAGATAGGTTGAAGGAGTCAATTATTAAGTTTAAATGTGAGTTTTTTATGGTGACATGAAATTTTAGTAAGCGAGAAATATTTTCCAGTTTTCTACCTTTTATATCACGAGTCTCCTATAAATAGAAGCAGAGTTCATTGGTACTTTTCAATCATTTTTGACATCCAGAAACATTATAGCACTACAATGTTTAAAATCTATAGTTGATGTAGAGTTATTTCCAAACATATCTCATTATAAGCTATAACATCTATTTTTTGTTTATCAGACTGAGAGACATCATATTGAGTCAATCTCACTGAGTAATATATTACTGAGAAAGACTAGAGTGAATATTTTTGAGGAGTTTTAGAAGTTAATATTAATAAATGGGGCATCATATTGAGTTTATTAGACAGAGTCAATTGGATTGTGTTCATTACATTAAACGCCATCAGACTCACTGTCATCAGACCCAGGAACTTTTGTGGTGTAGAATGAACAAAGTATTTATACTTTTTTCTAGTTCATTTTTTTTGTAATAAAACATTATAAACTGATAAGATTCAGTACAATCATTAATATTAGGATATAGAAGTTGTCTAATTGGTATTGGAAAAAGTTTTACTCAAATCTCCTTAATAGTGAATTTCTATAGACCCACATGAGTAGCTTTGTAAAGGATTTGGGTTCTCAAATTATGGATAAACATTTCAAATTTCATGTTATTTACTTAATTTACTACTTTTTCATGTAGTATTATTTCATAAAATATGACAAGGATATGAACTTTAACAAGTTATTGGGGTTCTGTTTTAAAAGTATTGAAATATATATAAAGTGAACAACTGATTCACCCCCCCCCCCCCCTCAAATTCTTAGTTGTTATTTGATCCCTTGGAACATCAATTGGAATTGGATTGTTAGGTTCCCTCTTTGAATCCTTATCATGGTTTAGATCAATCCTCCCAATAACAGTGAAATGTCTATATTAGATGGTAAAAATTATCATGGATGGGAAAATTGGATGATTACGTATCTTTTATCACTTGTCCTAGAAGTTATTGATTAAAATAAAATTGGATTTCCAGCTATTGATAATGATTCCAAAATGTATTTTGTTAATAGGAGAAATATCAAAGTTGATGGAAAATATGGAAATACTATACTAATGTCTTTATCAAAAAAATGTATATGAATATTATGGGACTCAAAACATCAAAGAGTATATGTGACAAGAAGGAAAGTATTCTCAAATATAATTGAAAAGTTAAGTAACAAAATATAAAAACCTATAGTATTAATTATGATAACAATAGAATGAGAGATGAAGAGACTATTGATAAATAATTCACCAATGTAAATGAAATTGTTTTCAATATCAGAGAATTCAAATATGTCCTATAAGATTCAACAATTGTGAGGAAACTTATAAAAAAAATTCTAGATTGGTTTGATTCTAAAATTTATTCTTTTGAAGTTAAAGACTATTTTTCTCTTATTGATTTGTATAACTTTCTTTTTTCTTATGAAATAAAAAACTCAAATTTTTAAAAGGAAGATGAAAAATGAAATAGATTTTAAATCCATGAGAAAAATGGAAATACAATAATCGGAAGATATTGGTCATTATAACCCTAAAGATTAATATGATGTTGATTTGAATGAAAAATATCAAGCCTCTAATATTCAATAACTATTAAAGTGGAAGATTAATTTATGGAGGTTAAATTCTTCTCAATTTTTTTGAGTGTGGTTGAACCAGACCATTTGCTTTGAATTTACCCAAGAAGAAATTAGGTTAATATCAAGATGATTCTAATGAAAATCAACGTTGGAAGAGTTGGAACAAAAATGAAAAGGAATAAAATACATCCAACAAATATAAAAATATGTTTATAGGAAAAAAATGTATTTTGATTAAGAATTTTGAATCAGACTCAACTGAAAAAAATTATTCATTAGATGACAGTTCAGAAAAACATAGAACCATTATTTCAATAGTTGAGAAACAAATTTCCTCATATAGTGAACGAGGTGGTAAAGAATCATATAGAGAGTGTCAACTCAGAGATGAACTTGTTTCATGTATTGAGAAAAATAGATTTCTCTAGAATGTAATAAGAGTAATTAATAAATATTGTGAGGGAGTTTCTTATTGGATAAAAAAATTCATCAATTAGGAGGAATAATACATTAGGGAGATATTAATTTAAAAACTTATAATTTCTAAAAATGGAATGATGGTTAAAGATCTTAGGTCGAATTTGGATGCTAACAAAGAAAAATTAACAAGTTTCAATTCATACTTATTGAGTTCTAAAGTACCTTGTGTAAGATGAATGAATTTTTTTTTTAAAATACTTCATTAGTAAAAGATGATATGTCTAATGTTGCAGAGAAAGAATAGATCAAGAATCATGTGAATTCCTCACCATCCAAAAATAAAAATTCATATGATTTTTCTATTATTTCAAGTGGTGTAAAAAGTGCCAGGAAAGATTAGATTGAGAAGGTGCGTGAGAAACCTACCGGATCTAAAAATTACGAAAACATACTCAATATGAATGACAGTCCACTTCATGATTATGATAGATTATAAAGAAGTTACCAACCTCAACCAATGTTCAACAGAGAAAGATCTAACTTCAATAGATTATTGTGATCTGATGTCTATTGCTGGTGTTGTGGAATCCATTATCATGGAGCATAAATTTTTTGGCATAAATTTTCACTTCCCATAATATGTTTTGAAAAAAGAGAAATAAATGGTGGAATAATAATTCGTAACTTTTTTAACCCACGATAGGGTAGAAAAGATAAATATCAAGATGTTAGAAACTTCCCAAAAAAATCATTTTGAATGGATATAAGATGTTTGTGGAAGATGTGATCTGGCTGGTCATCATGTCAAAATATTTATGAAACATATTTTGGAATATGTTTCTTATTGAAGAAAATAAAAAGAATCTGGAATGAATAAAGTCAAGGAAATAAATATTTTTATTGATAAAACATTGAAATTAATAAAACGGAACAAACCATAGACACTTTATAGTGGGTTTTATTTATATATGATAGGTGATATTAAAATCTAGAAAAAAATTTAAGGTGATGATGGAGGAGTAGTTACCTTTGGTTGTGATAGTTCCTTAAATATAAGAGTAATCAAAATGACTAGGATTGAAGTAGAAAATTCAAAATCTACGGAAGTGATATTTTTTTATGGGCTAAAACATAACTTACGTAGTGTAAGTAAAATTCATGATGATGGAAAATAATTTATTTTGATAAAATATTCTTGTATCCCGAGATGTATGTAATATGGAAAAGTTATCACAAGATGATAAATAACTACGGGTAATCTATTACAACTTAGAGAGTTTAATAATTCATGTTACTTGAGTGCTGAAGATGAATTATTTTTGGCACTATAGACTTGGGAACCTTGGGCCGAAAAACATAAAATAATTCTTAAGCTTATGTTTTCTTTTATTTTTTATATTTGAAAAGAAGATATGAAGATGTTTTTGTTGCTTTTAAAAAAGAAAATATGACTAAAAAAAGTCAAAAGAGAGTTGAGATTCGGTCTACCATACATCTTGAACTTATTCATTCTAATTTATGAGGACCAATGATACATGAATCAACAAAATGAGATTTATAATTCATCACATTTACTGACTATTTCAATCAGATGATAAGCATAATGTTTATGAAACATAAGTCAGAGGTTGGGGAAATGTTCAGGTTTTTAAGAAAATAAGTTGAGAAATAAATCGGGGTTATATAAAGAAGTTGAGAATGCCCAAAGGTACCGAATTTACAAGAAATATTTTTGAAACTTATATGAGATACCATAGTATCATTTAAAGGTTGGAATTCTGCACATTTATTTGGTGTTTTCTCCCCATTCCCTCCCTCTCCTCTCTTATTTCATCCCTTATTTTGGCCGTCATAGGTAGTTTCTCTTTCCTTTCATCACATCAGTCATGTTCTTTTAATCCTGTACTTTTTTTATCTTGTATTTCTTTGATTTTTGGTCCCTCTAATCTAATAATTCCTGATAAATGGATTTGTACCATTAGAAATATATTTTATTTTCTACAGTTCTTGTAGAATGAAAATTTTTTATTGGTTGTTTATTATTTTAATGGTGAATATGATCAATGGTGGACAACCCATAAGAATATGATACATGTAGAATTGGTTGGAATTTTTACATTGGAAGAGTTTAAGTGGATTGTTTTCAATAACTAATTTCCTTAGAAGTTTAACAGAATAATGGAATGTAATTTATAAATCTTAAGTAGAAGGATGATGAATCCATTAGTACCTATAAGGAAAATTTCACCATACATGAAAGGTACTCATCTGGTTTTATGATTTTCCTTGAAATAAAGGTTGATTTATTCTTTAGTGGCTTCAAATCAAGTCTATTAAATGAGTCATCCATAAAGAAATTTAGTAGCTATGAAGAAATTATTCGACACAATCTCAAGTTATAAATTGATATTAGAGACTCCCATTTACTCATGGTTTTGGGGACAATAAAAAAATATTATTTTTCAATGAGATTCAAATAATGAAACCCATAGAGGATATAAAATTAATCTTTCTTTATGCCAAAATTGGGGAAAAAATAGTGGGAAAAAATTCTTTAATGGGACTATTAAATATTAGTAGTGTTTAAAATATGGAAATTGAGAAAATGAATTTCAAATTAATGTGAAGAGGTTGTTCAATGAAATTATATAAGTCTCATGTGAATTCACCCATTAGACACCAATTATATAATTGTAAATAATAGGTACATTATTCCAATTAGTTCCTGAATCTAGGGGTTAATGGTTATAATCAATGTCAATAAACTCCAAAGCTAAGGGGAAAAGGGAAAGATTATGAAATCATAAACACTGAAGTGGGTCCTGAGAATGAATTTATAAAAGGTGAACTTATCATCCACTCTAGAACTACAAATGTCTTACTTGATTTTAGTTCTACCCACTCTTTTATATTGGAATAATTTTCTATGTTTATCAAATCACCACCTCAATGAATATATTTTGAATTATCAATGAATACTCATAATGGTATGATTATCATATATAAATTCTATATCATTTCTTCAATTTTAGTTATTGGAAATTTTCTTCTTGAAATCATTGTTATTCTCCTTATAGTTAAATTTCGTGTGATTTTGGGAATTTGTTATATTAATTAATATAGATCACATATCAATTTTGGGGGTAGGTAAGTCATATTTGATATTCCAAATCAACCTATTATTTTATATCAATGTTAGGGTGAATATGAACATCCCATGGAAATTATTTCTATTATATAGGTCATAATACATATTCATGAATTCTACTTGTCTCAGATAGTTACAGACAAACACAACATCAAAGATATCCTTATTGTTCATGAATAGGTCAATGTATCTCATTAATATATTCCATTTATTCTGATAAATCATGAACTTATGTTTTAAATAAAATGCATACATAGTGTTATACCCATTTTTAAGGCCCTTTATATAATAGTACCAATTAAGTTATAGGAATTGATGAAGCAACTCAAAAAAAATATATAAAATGGTTTCATAAATTGGAGTAAATCACCATGGGGTAAACCTATTTTTTGTTAATAATAAATATAGGTCAATTAATCTTTTCATTGATTACAGAGAACTTAGAAATATCACTGTAAATAACAAGTATCCATTAACCCATATTGATGATGTTTTTGATCAACTGGGTGGAGCTAAATAATTTTCCATTATTGACCTCCATTATAGATATCATCAACTAGGGATTAATATATAGGATATACTCAGGACATTATTTTCATGAGTAATGATCATTATGAATTTAAATTAATTACATTTGGACTAACCAATTCTTCCACTATCTTCATGGATCTAATGAAAAGAGTCTTTAGAGAGTACCTTGATCAGTTTGTTGTGGTCTTTGTAGATGATATTATAATATATTCCAAGATACGTAAAGGTTGTAGAGATAATTTTAGGATGCTATTAAATACCTTAAGGGTGGATAAATTTTATTCCAAATTTTGTAAGTTTTAATTTTCCTTAAAGAAGGTATCATTCTTGGGTCATGGGATCATAAGAGAGGGTATATATATATCCTTATAAGATGGATATTATTGAACAATGGCCCAGAATAACCACTACAAACAATATTTTAATGATTATTATACTTGTTGGACAATCCCACCATTTTATAAAAAAAATCTATCAAATAAAAATTCCAATTACATAATTTATATTGAAGGGATCCACGTTCCTCTAGAAATAGGAATGTAAATAAAATTTCAAGGATGTTAAGAGATGGTTGGATAATGGACCCTCATTTACCCTACCCAATATTGGATACAAGTTCATAATATATAGTGATAAATCAATGAAAGGTCTTGGATTTATTCTTATGTATAATGAAATGGTGGTGAAGTATGCCTCATGAAAATTGAAGGTTCATGGGTATAATTACCCAGATCAATATTTGGATCTTATAGTGGTAATTTTTTCATTGAAAATATAGAGGCATTATCTATATGGTATAAGGGGTGGTATATATACTAATCATAAAATATTGAAGTATATATTCAAATATAAAGATATTAATATGTTCCAAAGGGGATGGTTGGAGCTAAATAAATATTATTACTTATCAATAACATTACCACCTTAGGAAGGCAGGCAAGGTGGATGATTATATGAGTCAAAAAGACCATTCTAGTTTTTTCATTATGTGGTTTTAGTGTGATCAAATACTTAGGTTTTTACAGGATTATCTTTGAATTCATGATGAAATGGGACTTTTATTATAAATTTTCATTCATCCATCTAGGTGAATATTAATGAGGTGTAGGAGGAAGATGTAGAGTTACAAATAAATGTAAGAATTATTTTAGAGTACAACCCTGACCATGATGCAATGATCAGATTCAAGAATAGGATATGTGTCCCTTTAATACATGAATTGAAAAAGGATCTATTGGATGATGAAAATATCTCATCGTTCACTAATAATATTTGACGCAATAATATGTATATAGATAGTAAATATTATTATTTATGGGATAATATGAAAAAGGATATTATAGAGTTTGTTTCATGTTTTATGTTTCTCAATGAATTTAAGATATATAGATACATGTCTATACGAATGTCATAACTATTACCCATACCAGGATGGAAATGAGAAAATATCACCATGAATTTAAACATATAACTTCCCAAGATATTTGAAGGTCATAACAACATTTGTTTTGTAGTCCATTTCCTTATGAATTAAATAGATTTTTTATATTATAGAACATTTATCTCTTGATCAGTTTATTTGGATATACATTAAGGAGGTGATAAGTTGTCATAGATTACCACAATCTAATTTTTCTGACCAATATAATATATTTAGCTCAATGTTCCAGATAACCCTATAGAAAAATTTGAATACAGAGTTTAGATTTGGCATGACATATCATACTCAGATAGATGTTTAGTTTGAGAGGGACATTAAAAACCTTGAATATATATTGAGATACTCAATTATGTATTTCAAAGGGGTTTGGGATTAACACCTTCCTATTGTTGAATTTTCTTGTAATAATAGATTTCACAGGAAAAATCAATTGTCTCATTATAGATCCCCTAAGTGAAATAATTGAAATAATCCAAAATATTGATATGAATTTAGAGAATGAAAGATATTGGGACTTGATGTAAATTATTAAATATAAATGAAAGTTAGTTATATTTAAAAACACATCAGGGTAGCCCAAAGTGAATAGAAAATTCATGATGACTGTCAATTGTGAGATCTAGAGTTAGAAGTTATTGTAAAGTTGTTCCGTTGAATATCTCATTATAATATGGTAATGAGATTTGGTATGAATGGAAACTTGAACTCATGATATATCGATCCTTTTGAGATCCTTCCTCATATCAGGATGGTATATTATCACTATTCACCTCCACCAAATCTTTATCATGTGCATGATGATTCCCTTTGTCACTTTTTTTGAAGTACATACCTGAACCTTCACATATAATAAACTCAAATGTTGTACCATTGGAACATGATAATTCATATGAGGAAAATCCAATGGAGATTTTTTATTCAATAAATGAAGTGTTATGAAATATAACACTCATTTGGTCAATGTTATGTGGGAAAACTATAAGATTAGTGAACTTATATAGGAACATGAGTACATGATAAGGAATAAGTATCCTCATTTTTTGTAAATTGGAATTTTGAGGGATAAATTCTTATAACAGGGTAGAATATAACACCCCCTTATTTTAGAATATATATAATAATACTTTGTAAATTTTAAGTTTAAGATAGATTTCCATACATGATACAGTGATCTTAGATGAAACACAACATAATATTGAAATATTATTATTAAATGTGATTATTATTGCACATTCGTTGGATTAGAGGGTATGAATGGTACTGACTAGAATATGAGAAATATATATATATATATATTTTTTACTTCATGGAAATGTTTTGAATAATTATTAGGAAATTAGTACACAATTTTAAACAATATGAATAAAATAATAAATTACTTAATTTTTTTAATAATTTTATTTTCTAATTATTATGTATTAATTGGTTATGGATAAAGATAAAAGTATTTGAAGGTAATAAATATATTTTTTTTTCTCGAAAACTACTTTTTCTATGTGCAATGTATTTTATAATAATAAATTGAATTAATCCCCATTTATCAATTATTTTAATGAAATCTATAAAAAAATAAATTAAGTAAAACATATTAACATTGATATAATGGTTGTTACTAGGAAGGTAATGATAATAAAATCATTTTTACTCTTAAATATACATTTTCTCTAAAAATGGGTTTATTAATTTTGTGTGTGGATGTTTGAATAAATTTATGCCACATAGAGGAATTAAATATTGTAATTTTGATTAAATATTATTTAATTATAATAATTTATATTAGTTAATAATTTCATCTAATTTTATCCATATTAAATAGTTACCATTGTAAAAATCATGTAACCATGGTAAGGGTTAAATGGGTTAAAATAGGGGGTTAACCTAAGAGATAAGGTAAGAGATAATACCAAAAGCATTCCAAAATCTCCTTGGTTCAGTGGATTTAGACCTGCCTCATATTATATTCAAATATTTTATTTTTTAGAGCCATTTTATTATGATATTTACTTTGTTATATTTTAATGTTATTGCCCCCAACTATAATTGTCTCTACAGATCAATTTTGAGTTTTTTTATTACTTAACCACCTGCAAATATCATATAAAAAATCAACATAATAGAGTAAATATCATTAATATACTTATATGTTATTATATTTATGGATCATCCACTACTTACCTTCTTTCCATCAAATATAAATTAAAAAAGCATCACTCAAGCATACTGATGGACTACCGTCTCCATGAAATGATGCATTATATTTTTTCATCAACACCTCAAACCATGAGTAACACATATGGATTAAATGTATATAAATTATGTTTATAAAACAAATATTATTCTATAAATATAAATTTTTTATACCTTCTTACACTCATCCATTTGAAAACCATAATTCTGCTCGTGCGTACATGTGATCTACTACCTCCATGAAGTGATGCGATTCGTTTTTTAATTTTTGATTAAAATGGTTGATCATATAGATATAATTAAGGAATATATTGTATATTTATGATGTTATTTTTATTCTATAAATATATATTATTATATATATTTCTTTATTTTTATTCATTGGAAATGAAAATGTCACTCATGTGTACATACAAACTACTATCTGTACGATGTAATGTAATAATTGTTCCATCAACATATTATATGAATGGTTATAAAAGTGTATATAATGAATAAATATTATATTTATTTCATGATTGAGAGTCTATATATGTTTAAACCATGACCAGGGTGCAAGGAATGGAACATTAAAACAAAAACATCCATGGGAACTGTAATATTTAGCACTCAAATATTGATTTCAATAAAGAATAATTAATAAATGGATAATTGTAAAATATATAAGAATGATATATTGTAAGATAATTATCTATACTATCCTTATAAGAACTCAGATTTTCACTCAGGTATGGATCCTTTAAATATCAGTCTAATTCTTTATTTTGGTATTAATATGGATGCCTAATGGGTTAGTGAAGGTCCCAAGGGTGTCCAAGGATTGTTCGGATCTCAAAACACACATTTTTGAGAAAATAGGTCTGGCACATGGTTTAGTGAAAAATGTGTTGGAAGGCCGCATGGTTATGAAAAACCATGTAGAAGGTGACTTTTTACAGATCCTTACCGCACAGGTGGCACAAGGTTTCCCTAACTATGTAACCTAACTATGCATGTTCTATTTCTTTCCAAGGTACCCATGCATGCTTAGTGCATGGTTTGGAAAATTGGGCATCCAAACTGTACAAAGGATAATTTGTGGGTAAAATGACCAGTTTCCCCTTAAAGATCAAATTAAGACTCCTCTTTCCTCCTAATCATAACTTATCATGGATTGACTTACTCTTCATCCATTTTGGATCTCTTTGAAAGATTATGGTTGGGATTGAAAGATCTCCCTTGTTTGGAATTCGATCAAGATTTCGTTCATCATGTTGGATGTGCAATGGTAAGTACTCGATTCCTTTTTATCCTTTCTCATAATCTCTTTCCCTCAACCTAGTTATCGATGTGTGATATTTTCCCACTTTTTCATGGATTTACAATGTCCAAAGACAAATTATAGGCCGATATCACAGGATAAGGATTTTACAACCCAAAGTTTGGAGGTCCATAACACATCATTTATGTTCATTGATTTTGGAATTGTCGTGTAGGGCACACCGATTTAATCAGGTGTCATTTATTAATTTTATATGTCATTCTAATAATCATTACAACAGTATGATTATGCTCTTTTCAAATATATGATTAATTTTTAGTGGTTACACCCACAACTCCATCCATCCCATGTAAGATGATATCCCATAATTGATTTTTTGTGTTTTGACACTTTTGAACCATTGTTTAATGTTCTCAAGATTGACCACACTAATGGTATGCCTCCTAATCATAAATGGTTATAGTATCATGTAATGGTGAATAGAAGGTACCATTTCACTTCCAATTGACCCGCCTGAGGTAAATGCTTCCAAATAATAATTAAACGTGAAATGGAGATTTGCAAGTATACTAAATATATGACTTGACCAGATTAAATGTGAATGATTAATAGGTTGCATGTCCATAGAACCCCTCACCATGAATTCTTATCAAGGAATACCTTGAGCACTCGGGAACCCCATTCTGATTCAAGGATATTTCTTTCATAGGTTGAGACCCACCTAGACCATGATTCTTTTATATACTTTGATTCTTGATATGACACTGCATGATCCCTCACATTGTATTAAAGGATTACATGGATAAACTCATTGGATCTGGCATTAATATGTAGGTTCTATGGTAACAGACCATAGGGCCCTACCTCTTCTTATCCCTATTTTACCTTGGATGATCACCTTGGGTTTATTAGGAATCTTATTGTTGAATGACTTGGAATATGATCCTTGAATTACACTCATAAACTTATCCAGGTAATAGTTATTACTGATTTGGAGACACTTGAGGTCTATAATTCCTTGGTTATTAACTTGTAATTTCATTATTAAATGTCATTGTAGGTTGAATTATCATAACATGGAACCTTCAATATTTTTAACATGTGACTTATTTATTAACTGGTAATAATGAATTAATGGACTGGTTATATTAATATTTTAACTGAGGGATGAAGTAGGTGGCTGGGTATTTAGATAAATTATTCATCTTTACTATATATATGCAAGCATTCACATGGTTACATTTCCATTAAATAGGACATATGTTACAGACACCATTGGTGGTGGCCTATTGATATTATTCTCACACCCTCTCTGGGTTCTATTTGGTAACCAAGGAAGATTACATGTATGGAGATGTTGAAAAACAGAATCATACGGCTTCGAACACTTGATTGCTTGCTGTTTAAGATGGAACTTGATAGGAGATGACTGAGCTGTATCTCAGGATGATTGGGCTAGTCTTTTATTTCCATTATACATTTGTGGAACATGTTATTCCTACTGTCTTTTATCCATGCTTTCTTGTTTTCTAAATACATGAGATATCATCATCAGTTATTATATGTTGTTCCTATTATTTTTGTTACTATTACTGTTCACTCTATTTTCCCCCATGTTTACTTGTATTTATTCCACTATTTACCTTATTTCATATTTAACCATTATGCTACACTTTTATAATGAGGGAATAATCTCCCCATGGACACACCCTAGGCCCTCACTACTAGTCACAAGCCTCTATCATTTGGGAATATGTGCTTGAGTCCAGGTGGCCCATCGGGTTTGGGGTACCTATTACGTGGAATACGGGTCTGGGATGTCTGAATGTTGTATCAAAGGAGGATCCTTTATTTCTTAACTATTTAAATACAATAGATTTAATATTAGGAATTTTGTGAACTTGTTCATAATCCATGCTTGGGATTCATGAACCCATGTTTAGGGTAAAAGCAGAGTTTCCTAAATTATAATTGTTTTTCTATTTTTCCTATTATAGTTGAAATTATTTCATCATAGGGTGACACACATGCTTTGTGGTGTTGATGATTATTATTCTTATTATGATTTTATCATATCTTATCCCTGATGAGATGAGGTAAAGGACATTGTTACATGTATCTTAAAAGAACCTATAATTCTCATGTCATACATATTGCCATGCCACATAAGAATATTCCTCTACATTTCATTTCTTAATATGATTATGATTATTGAGGGATGATATCATATTTAGATTATTATTTTATTATTGTGGGTTTTTATTGAGTGATTTTCTATCATAATCCATGAAGGGTATGGGCCCTCATGGTTTTGGAGGAGTAATTTACAGAGTCATGAAATTAAGATATAAATAAATGGGGGTCATTTCTTGTGACAAGGTGTTTGGGAAGATATTCACCAGAAAAGGATATCCATTTTAATGTGAAACATGAGTTCTAAAATGAAATGGTTGCACATCATTATCTTGCCTTATCATTTTTATGAAAGATAAAAGGGTAAACATGGTAATTAAATTTAAAACAAAATGAAACTTATACTAGGGAAAATATCAATACATGACCATCTAAGCAGCTTGTTGGGGTATTATGGATTGGGTAGTGAGTTTTGTTACATTATGATTCCACTAGTGATAATACGTTTATTATTAATCATATTTTGAGGTGTGTGATTGAAATTTTTAGACCAATTCGACTACGACCTCCTCATATTGTACACTGGGAGGGTGGAAAAAATCAATCTCTAGATGTGGTGGTCCTTGAGCCACCTATCTTACCTATAAGAGTGGAACTTGAGGCACTGTAGAGACCCGAAGCTTTCCGTACATGGACTTTACATTACTTTTGCGGAATAATTAGTACATAACAAAAACACACACACAAGGACAGTAATACTTTAGTGTCTTTGGAAACTTGGAACGTAATCTTCTAATCGTGGTGAAAGATCTTCAACACCTCCCATAAAGATCTTCCCCCATTTTTTCTTACCTAAAACCTTTCTTTATATCCTGGGGAAAAGAAAACATAAAAAGGGTGAGCTCAAATTCTCAGTAAGGGTAAGCATGGATAAAATAAAACATATCGTATACATTTGAACTTAAAAACATGAACATAATGTTTAAACATAAAAAGCTTGAGCAATGACATCAAACATGGAAGTACGTAAGGAATATATCATAAAGAAACATTAATAATGATAAAATATCATGGGAATAAAACATGTAATTGTGGCAACCATTCAGAACATGTCATGATTTCAATAGTAGCCAAGGCATTGCTGCCAAGACCATCTTGGTGGATAATGTCCCTTTCTGAATCGGGTTCACTCCTCATTTCAGTACTGTAACACTTAACCAGATTAACTTACCATTCTAGCCATGCCTATATCATGAGATATAAATCTTTACCCAATGAATTGGAGGGTGATATAGGTCCCACCCATCTCATAATGAAATCATTCTTACTTGTGCCACAAAATAAACATACCTCATTCATAATAACCCAACGAAGAAAATGTGTTTCATAAACATCATCCCATCATCACATAATCCATCTAAATGAAATGGATATCATTTCATAATAAGAAAATTGAAACCATGTCAATCATAGAGACATTACACTTGAAACATACACATATTAAATAATTTCATCATAGATGGAAAATGGTTTTGATAAAACACTTGAAATGAATTCTTGAGGAAAATATCCTTTCTTCTTCAAAATCAATTTCTTTTCACAAAACGTCGTGAAATTTTAACAGAAAGAGATTTTGTTGAATATTCATGAAATATTTTGGAGGAAGCTTCATGAAAATAAGTCTTTATAAAACCGTAAAAATCTGTTCGTTCCGTATAAGTTAAAAAAACATTCTTCTCATACTTTTTCCGGAAAAGTCAAAAAAGTAGCTTGTAACATAAACAAATGAAAGATTCCTTACATACCATGTAGTAAAAGTCAAAAAGTCAAAAATGGGTAAAAAGGACATTAAAAATTCATTAAAACACTTTTATAAAACATGGACATGGATGATATAACTAACCCCTGTAAATACTTACGAATAAGCAATCTCGGATAAAAATGAGATTTGCAAAATTACCCCTTACCTTAGGTGCAATAGGCTTCGTACGTATCCGAGCCACCTGTATAATGATTTAAATAATGTTATTGACTTATTACAGAATCATATTCATTGTTATTATATCATATGTGGTTCACTTATGACTTTATATTACCCGTTCTTTTGAAAATTCATGTTAAAGTAGTGTTTTGGGTAAAACCGTCTCATTTGTTGTTCATGTTTTAACTTGTAATTATTCATATGATTACTTAGATCATGATTAATTATATCCTGAATGTAAAACATGATTTATATATAATATATATTCAGAATATACATTTATATAATAGATCGATAAATGGAAAGAAATACATCGTTCATGGAGACGGTAGGCCGTACGTACGCATGCACGCTGTTTTCATTTCCTTATTGAATTGAATGGAATTAAGTAGATGACATACATATATATACACATAAATACAGTATAATTATTATTTCATATATTTCATGATTACTTATTATATATACTTTATAATCATTCATGAATGGTTAACGTGGAGAATGAATCTCATCGCGTCATGGAGACGATAGTCCGTACGTACGCACGTGTGATGATATCGTTCTCATGATTGTGGAATTGTATTGGAGTGTATGTATACTATTTCAGAATCAATATCACTTTACAATAATCATATATAGCTATTATTTACACCATTATACCCATCCAAGTAAGGTGGTGGTGGAAAATAGATTACACCACGACGTGGAGACGGTATTCCGTATGTACGCATGCGTGGTGATTTCTTTTTCCGTAGGATGGATATATGGTGAAATAGGGTTTTTTCACACTTATAATAACATATCCGTATATGAGTGATACTGATGTTATTACTTCATAATGAAAAAACCTAAAAAGAATAAGTGGAAGAAGAAATAAAGTTGAAAGAATCGGTAACAGACATTACCTTTTCTTTGAATCGCCTCTTTGAGTCCTCCTCTTAGGGTACTAAAATTGGTTTTTGAAGAAGACCAAGACTTCTAGGATGTTTCTAGGGAAGTTTAGAAGATAATTTTGCAGGGTTTGGCCGAGCTTGAAGGCTCAATGTGGTGTGAGGAAGAGAGGGAGGAGGTTCCCTTTTATAAGGCAGGAGAGGGGCACCTTTGGAATAACTAAAAATATTATTTTATTATACAGCCAAATTCGGTTTTAAATAGCTCAAAATTGATTTATTTAGAATCTAAGGTGGGGATGTGTCGAAATAATCTCATCCAATATAATTTAGACAATTTTAGGTTCCTATTTTAACCTTATCATTTAGATTTAACATTAAGTTAGATAATTTTACTTTTACCGTGTCTTTTTGTGTTCTTACAATATAAGGTTGATAAACTTACTATAAGAAGCCAAAAGAACCCCAAGTTGTTTATTATTAATATATATAACCTTATCTAAGTCATTTTTACGAACCATAGATTTTTAGGAATAAAATAACAATTAATAATATAATATTTGTTTTAAAAACTATTTTATGTCAATTTTGACACTATATTGTAATTGATTTTGGTGAAAATCATAACAGAATGATTAGTTCGAAAATATTTAATTAAATAAATAATAACATGTCATATTAACCTTGAAAATTAGTTTAATTCATAAAAAGTCTCAAATTACATTTATTTGGGTATTTATAACATCAATTATGTCAATATTTTATTAATAAGATAACTATTGCATCATCTTTGTGTCATTAATAAATTAAATTATTTAATGTCTAAAAATTAAAAATAAAATACCATTATGTATGAAATATGTTTAGATTTCTAATGAATATTTATAGTCGAAATTATCTTATGTATAACCCTATATTAAAAATGATTTACTTATTAAACATTGATTTTAACTATTTTAACCCTTCTTTAAATAAATTAATAATAAATGTTCTAATCTAATCCAAGTGGGCCTAAATGGTCATATTGTATTACTAATGTTGTTTTTGGTCGAATTACACTTATACAATAGAATTAGGACATGTTTTAGGATAATAATAATATCATTTTTATCCTTAATTACACTATTTACTTTTAATCGTGGTAAAAAAAGTAAAAAGTTACTATTCACCAAAAAATTATTTTCATCTCATTGAACCACATTTTACATACTGACATCAACCATGTCTCATGGATTTTTGAAATTCCACTCACAGAAGCGGTAAAATTAGGTTTTATGAAAAATTCAATTTTTTTAACTACCAGTTACTGGTTTCACTATTCATCAAAAATGAAAGTTTCCAGAAAAATACCAAAAATTAGGCCTAAGCTATATTTGATATTATGAACTCAAAAATGATGTCTATTTTACCAAATTCAAAACATATCAGTTGCATTAAATAATTTAAAAATTAATTCTCGTTGTCTAAACAAATAGCGTGTTCTTAAGAAATAATAACTATCAAAAGATTGACACTTGTTTATGTCTGGTTTAAATGTGAAATTACATCCAATGACCAACATTGTATTAAATTGTAAAAATATATTCTAAATATACTTTAAAACCACTCAAATTAATAATTTATCACTATTAATTATTTCGATTAAAAAGTTTGTTTTTAATTAAAATTTAGTAATTTTCACTATTCATCCGAAAATAAAAGTTATCCGAAAAGTACCAAAATTTCACCCTAAGATAATTTCGATATTCCGAATCCAAAAATGAATTCCATTTTGAAAAATAAAATTTACAAAATTTCAAAAATTGGTTATTACTATTCAGAACGGCTAGTTTTAATATTATTTTAATAGCATATCGTTGTTTAGTGAAACTCGGTATTGCGTACTACACACGCTATCGAGGAAGGTAGCGATTGCGTGTAATGCAACGCAAGTCAAGGATGCGTGTTTTGAAAGCTATTTTTGGTGTAGCGTATGACACAAGACATTAATGAAATTAAAAAGAATATTTTTCATAAAATCTCGGGGTGTTACATTCTACCCCCCTTAAAATGAATTTCGCCCTCGAAATTCATCGGTGTTATAAATGGTTTACTACTCAAAAGTTTCTTTAATAGAAACCCACATCGTAAAAAGGAATACCAAAACCAATCTTTAAAAACAAAAGTATGAAATGTAATGGTTACCCAAATAAACTAATCACTGGGTTTCCACATAGGTGAAAATATAGATATGGAAGAGAAATCTAACCATCATGTTCTGATGGAGAATGGTAGAGAAAATGGCTATGGAAAAGCCAGAAATCACAAAGCCATAAATTGGTGACGATCTAAGGTACCATCGGATTCATGAGATATAAGAGCACTAGGAAAACATTTTTGGTTTTCAAGATCATTTAACTAAAGTTGATGAAATTGGAATTAGAATAAATACTTTCGTGATTTTGGTATAGTCTCACCGTTAGTCATTCTTTGGACAATTTCCACTTCATCTCTTAAATAAATGAAGTTGAATTTATCATTTGCGATGTGTTAGCAGATCATGTGATGGAATGATGGGTCATTCCATCTGTCTCAAACAAACAGTTAGAAAAGTTATCAAAAAATACATAAGTCCATCTATAGTGAGATTAATCATATATGGTTCCTAAAATGGACTTATACATCATATATCATACAGATTAATATAATAAAACTAGTTTCTACTAAACAGGGACTTCCTGTAGGCCAGTGGTAGGTGATAAAGGCCAGTCGCACTTCGGTTGTGGGTTCGATTCCCACAGCCTTGTCCGACGCGATGGGTTGTCGCCCGTCCTGCATGTTGTCCTTTTTCTAAAACTACATTACTATAACATCCCATAAATAATATCAAAAAAAAGTTCTATCCTTAAACAATACTAACTTATGTCCAACATAATCCATTCCAATCATTAGGCTTATCTAAAATACTTCGGTCCAAGCTCATAGTATAAAGAATATGATTACTTGAAATGTCACATAACAATCATGTGAATGCCATCATTTATCCCCCACATATCATAAGATATATCTTGTTGGTCAAATTACAAACATGTGAATACCTTAATCATGTATTCTCTTGAAGAATGAATACCCATTGAACCTTAGTGAAAACATTAATTCTGTCAAAAGTTAACTCTTTCCACATACCAAAATCCAAAAATTCTATATACTCAAACCATGATATAACCTTCTCCTTATATCAGTCATGAGCTCATGAATACTATAAAACTTTTAATTTTCTCCTTATCCCTTAATTATTCCCATATCATCTATATTCCAAAAATATCTGAATAACCTTTAATGGATACTGGTACCATTAATCATACACTTTCAAAACTCAAAAAAAGACAATAGTGTAACAATCCTTAGATGTATCTTTATTCCATAGGACCATGAGATTACTTATACAACATTGCACTTGATAAACATGTAATCATCCCACTACCTTCTTAAACCATTGACCGAGCTTCAACAATTCTTTCATCTCACATATCATTTGTAGTCTCTTCATCATCATCAACATTAATACTACCCATACGGTCATACTAATTCTCTTCATGAGACTTTCCCTTAGGGCATTGGTTTCCATAATGCCCATACATTCCACATTTAAAACATTTAACCATTGTGGATGTCATAACAATACCATTATCCTCATCCATGGTGTTAACTGAACCTTTTCCTTTGCACTTACTGGCTTTGTGTCCTTATTTTCCACACCCAAAGAATCTTCCAGTTCCCTTGAAACAATCTCCTCGATGCCTCTTCCCACATGATTTACATGAGGTAAATTTAACTTTCTTTCCTCTATGATCATCATGAAACTCCATCTTTCTCTTATTATCTGAGTCGGGAAAATTACCAAAGTTGAGATTATTGATCATATTATGAGATTTATGATTAGGCATAATAATGATGTTTGGACTTCCAAATCCCGTTTCATTTGGTTTCTCATGAAGAATATCATTCCATTGTCCGTTATATCCTCCATTATCATGAATCTTATTGTTTCCAGCCATTTTCCAAAACCCAAAAAGAATAGTGTGAGAGGCAAAAATCATGCTAGGGAAAACAACATAGTAAAGGGGGAGTACCCTCAATATCTAACATCTTAGGTTAAATTCTAAGATCGTTAGCGCAATTCTATGACTATAACCTATACGTATACTTAACCTTAGGTACATCCTTAGATATACCTTAGACATATATCTAGGAATCTCACTAAAGTTCTCGCATCCTAGTTTCCAAAGGTTGACTAAACCTTTCCTATGATACCAACTGTAGAGACCCAAATCTTAACATACATGGACTTTACATTACTTTTGCGTAATACTTAGTACATAACAAAAACACACACATAAGGACCGTAATAGTTTAGTGTCTTTGGAAACTTGGAACGTAATCTTCTAATCGTGGTGAAAGATCTTCAACATCTCCCATAAAGATCTTCCCCCTTTTTTTCTTACCTAAAACCTTTCTTTATATCCTGGGGAAAAGAAAAAATAAAAAGGGTGAGCTCAAATGTCCAGTAAGGGTAAGCATGGATAAAATAAAACATACCAAATACATTTGAACTTAAAAACATGAACATAATGTTTAAACATCAAAAGCTTGAGCAATGAGATAAAACATGGAAGTACGTAAGGCATATATCATAAAGAAACATTAAGAATGATAAAATAGGATGGGAATAAAACATGTAACTGTGGAAACCATTTAGCACATGTCATGATTTCTATAGTAGCCAAGGCATTTCTGCCAAGACCATCTTGGTGGACAAAGTCCCTTTTTGAATCGAGTTCACTCCTCGTTTCAGTCCTGTAACACTGAACCGGATTAACTTACCATTCCAGCCATGTATATCTCATGAGATATAAATCTTTACCCAATGCATTGGAGGGTGATATAGGTCCCACCCATCTCATAATGAAATCATTCTTACTTGTTCCACAAAATAAACATACATCATTCATAATAACCCAACGAATAAAATGGGTTTCATAAACATCATCCCATCATCACATAGTCCATATAAAAAAATGGATATCATTTCATAATAATAAAAGTGAAACCATGTCAATCATAGAGACATTACACTTGAAACATACACATATGAAATAATTTCATCTTAGATGGAAAATGGTTTTGATAAAACACTTGAAATGAATTCTTGAGGAAAATATCCCTTCTTCTTCAAAATCAATTTCTTTTCAAAAAACGCCATGCAATTTTAAAAGAAAGAGATTTTGTTGAAAATAGTCAAGAAATATTTTGGAGTAAGATTCATGAAAATAAGGCTTTATAAAACCGTAAAAATCCGTTCATGCCGTATAAGTTAAAAAAACATTCTTCTCGTACTTTTGCCGGAAAATTCAAAAAAGTACCTTGTAACGTAAACAAATGAAAGATTCCTTACATACCATGTAGTAAAAGTCAAAAAGTCAAAAATGGGTAAAATGTAAATTAAACATTCATGAAAAAACTTTTATAAAACATGGACATGGATGATATAAATAACCCTAGTAAATACTTACGAATAAGCAATCTCGGATAAAAATGTGATTTGCAAAATTATCCCTTACCTTTGGACCGATATGCTTCGTACGTATCTGAACCCCCTATATAATGATTTAAATAATGTTATTGACTTATTACAGAATCATATTCATTGTTATTATATCATATATGGTTCACCTATGACTTTATATTACCCGTTCTTTTGTAAATTAATGTTAAAGTAGTGTTTTGGGTAAAATCGTCTCATTTTTCGTTTGTGTTTTAACTTGTAATTATTCATATGATTACTTAGATCATTATTAATTATATCCAGAATGTAAAACATTATTTATATATAATATATATTAATAATATACATATATATAATAGATCGATAAATGGAAAGAAATACACCGTTCATGGAGACGGTAGGCCGTATGTATGCATGAACGCTGTTTTCGTTTCCTTATTGAATTGAATGGAATTAAGTAGATTACATACATATATATACACATAAATACAGTATCATTATTATGTAATATATTTCATGATTACTTATTATATATACTTTATAATCATTCATGAATGGTTAACGTGGAGAATGAATCTCATCGCGTCGTGGAGACGGTAGTCCGTACGTACGCACGAGCGATGATATCATTCTCATGATCGTGGAATTGTATTGGAGTGTATGTATACTATTTCAGAATCAATATCACCTTACAATAATTATATATAATTATTATGTACACCATTATACCCATCCATTTAAGGTGGTGGTGGAAAATAGATTACACCACGGCGTGGAGACAGTATTTTGTACGTACGCACGCGCGGTGATGTCGTTTTCCGTAGGATGTATAGATGGTGAAATAGGGTTGTTTCATACTTATAATAACATATCTGTATATGAGTGATACTGATGTTATTACTTCATAATGAAACAACCTAAGAAGAAGAAGTGGAAGAAGAAATAAAGTTGAAAGAATCGGTAACAGACATTACCTTTTCTTTGAAGCGCCTCTTTGAGTCCTCCTCTTAGGGTACTAAAATTGGTCTTTAAAGAATACCAGGACTTCTAGGATGTTTATAGGGAAGTGTAGAAGAGAATTTGGCAGGGGTTGGCCGAGCATGAAGGTTCAAAGTGGTGTGAGAAAGAGAGGGAGGAGGTTCCCTTTTATAAGGGAGGAGAGGGGCACCTTTGGAATAACTAAAAATATTATTTTATTATAAAGCCAAATTCAGTTTTAAATAGCTCCAAATTGATTTATTTCGAAGCTAAGGTGGGGATGGGTCGAAAGCCTCTCATCCAATAGAATTTAGACAAGTTTAGGTTAATATTTTAAACATTATCATTTAGATTTAACATTAAGTTAGATAATTTTACTTTTACCGTGTCTTTTTGTGTTCTTACACTATAAGGTTAATAAACGTACTATAAGAAGCCAAATGAACCCAAAGTTGTTTATTATTAATATATATAACCTTATCTAAGTCATTTGGCCGAACCTTATATTTTTAGGAATAAAATAACAATTAATAATATAATATTTGTTTTAAAAACTATTTTATGTCAATTTTGACACTATTTTGTAATTGATTTTTGTGAAAATTATAACAGAATTATTAGTTCGAAAAAAGTTAATTAAATCAATAATAACATGTCATATTAACCTATAAAATTATTTTAATTCATAAAAAGTCTCAAATTACATATATTTGGGTATTTATAACATCAATTATGTCCATATTTCATTAATAAGATAATTACTGCATCATCTTTCTGTCATAAATAAATAAAAATATGTAATGTCTAAAAATTACAAATAAAATACCATTATGTAGGAAATATGTTTAGCTTTCTAATTAATATTTATAGTGGAATTTATCTTATGAATAACACTATATTAAACATTATTTACTTATAAACATTGATTTTAACTATTTTAACCCTTCTTTAAATAAATTAATAATAAATATCCTAATCTAATCCAAGTGGGCCTAAATGGTCATATTTTATTCTTAAGGTTGTTTTGAATCGAATTACACTTATCCAATAGAATTAGGACATGTGTTAGGGTAATAATAATATCATTTTTACCCTTAATTACACTATTTACTTTTAACTGTGGTAAAAAAAAGTAAAAAGTTACTATTCACAAAAAATTATTTTCATCTCAATGAACCACATTATACTTACTGAAATCAACCGTGTCTCTCGAATTTTTAAAATTCCACTCACAGAAGCGGTAAAATTAAGTTTTATGAAAAAATCATTTTTTTAACTACCACTTAGTGGTTTCACTATTCATCAAAAATGAAAGTTTCCAGAAAAATACCAAAAATTAGGCCTAAGCTATATTTGATATTATTAACTAAAAAATGATGTCTATTTTACAAAATTCAATACATATCAGTTGCATTAATTAATTTAAAAATTAATTCCCATCGTCTAAACAAATAGCGTGTTCTTAAGAGATAATAACTATCAAAAGATTGACACTTGTTTATGTCTGGTTTAAATGTGAAATTAAATCCGATGACCAACATTGTATTAAATTGTAAATATATATTATAAATAAACTTTAATACCACTAAAATTAATAATTTATCACTGTTAATTATTTTGATTAAAAAGGTTGTTTTTAATTAAAATTTAGTAATTTTCACTATTCATCAGAAAATGAAAGTTATCCGAAAAGTACCAAAATTTCACCCTAAGATAATTTCGTTATTTTGAATCCAAAAATGAATTCCATTTTGAAAAATAAAATTTACAAAATTTCAAAAAGTTGTTATTACTATTCATAATGGCTAGTTTTAAAAATATTTTAATAGCATATCATTGTTTAGTGAAACTCGGTATATTGTACTACACGCGCTATCGAGGAAGGTTGTGATTGCGTGTAATGCAAGGCAAGTCAAGGATATATGTTGTGAAAGCTCCTTTTGGTGTAGTGTACGACATAAGACATTAATGAAATTAAAAAGAATATTTTTCATAAAATCTCGGGGTGTTACAGGCACCACTTGTTGTACTTTATTTGGGCACTGATTCTATGTTTGTGGTGGTTTCCTACCTCTGATGAAATCCATCAATTGGGCTCCACTGCTTGCACCTATAGTGGATGATTAGACTTGTGAGGTCCAACAACAACATCCTCTTACTTTCTCAGGGAATTTCATTCCATAGGATACTGAGTCTTGTTAGAAGACACCCTATATCACTTTGATATTATATATATTTCTCTAAAAAGAGGGTCATGATTTCTACATACATGCTTTGGGATTTCTCCAAAAATTGGTGGGATGTGATTACCTAGACCGGTTGTCATCAATGCATGTTATGGGTCGATTTCCATAGTACCTTCTATGATCAGTTCATTCCTGAGTTTTTGAGATATGATAGAGACATAGATTTCATTCATCTTGAACATGTTTCTATGTTAGTCATGGAGTATTCAGAACATTTGATGATGTTGCAGTGTTTTGCACCACTTCTAGCTTGTGATGAGATTTCACAAGCTAGACATTTTGAGGATGGGCTCTAGTATTCAATATTCATGCAGGTGAATTTCTTTCGCCTACCTAACTTTTTTTTTAAATATTCAATCAGGTTATTATCACTAGGTGTAACTTGAGGGATTAAAATAGTACCAGTCATAGAGGACCAATGTCGCATCAAGACATTAGTTCTTATGGTATAAGGAAGTGTTCTATCAAGGTTTTTCATTAGGGAAGTGACAACCAAAGTGCATGTTTCAATAGCTCCAAAGTGTTTCCTCAAAGTGGATGATGAGGGAAACTAGGGACTCACTGTGATATAGACCCAATGGAATGCCAGGTTTGCATATATATGGGGTATCTCCATCATTTATGAAGGACTTATCCACTATCTTTGAGTGGAAAAGGATCTGTGCTAGTTCCACCTACATGAGTGGGTTATTTTGTGCCACGCAAGAAAGAATTTGGAATATCACCAACATGACTGGATGAGGAGGGGTTCTTGGATGTGGAAGCCATAAACCTAATCACCAATATCACTAATAGAGAGGTTATGATCATGGTATTCCATATATTTCATAGGTTCATGGATCGAGTAAATTGCATGCACTACATAAAATACCTGAGGATTTGGCTGTGGGACCATCTATAGTAGGAGGTAATATTATTGTAGAATCTACTATAGTATCTGCTTTATTTGATATAGGTTTTTTGAACTATATTATCTCTATATCTATTGTGGAAAGTCTCAGACTGAAGATAAAATATTACTATAGTGTATTGACCCTAGATATGACATTAGGGGTAAAAAAAGAGGGAATACCCCAATGAATGGAATTTCTCCATGAGGTAGGCGGTTACCTTTTCATATAGAGACTCTTTGTTCCTAAGATTTTGGGCTTGGATGTCATTCTCATGATGGATCATTTAGTTCAGTATCATGCTTTTGTAGACTGTAATCACTGTAGGGTATCGTTTACATCTCCAGAGGGAAGCAGTTATCTATATATGGGTGAGTCGGATGTCCAATCTAGTAGAGATGCACCAGAGCATCATGGTACATGGGGAGTGACTACCCATATTTCAAATCTCTTCATGGAGGACCGGGGTTTATGATAAGACAATTTCCCTCCAATAGTAGATCCATTCATGCATATGTTTCCTGATGATTTTTCTAGGTTACCTCATGAGAGATAGGTAGAGCTTACAATTGATATTGTTCTAGGAGTAGTTCCTTTTTCCATTACTCAATACAAGATAAATCCTAAAGAGATTCAATAGCTCTATCCATACATAGAGGATTTAGAGGCCATAGCTTTTATATAGCCCAATACATCCTCTTGGGTTTCACATGTTATTTTCGTCAAGAAGGTAGATAGAACCATACGTCTATGCATGTATTACAGAATGTTGAACCAACATATGGTTAAGGACAGATATCCACTACCTTGAATATATGATCTCTTTGACTATCTTTGGGGAGCTTGGTTCTTCTCTAAGATCGACTTGATATCGAGTTATCATCATATGTGAGTTAGGCTATCTGATATACTATGTACAACATTCCGTAGAAGGTATGGTATGTTTGAGTAACTTGTTATCCCATTCGGTCTTACGGACATGCTTTTCATTTTCATTGATCAAGTGAATAATATTTTTCACCACTATCTCAACACTTTTTTTAAGGTCTTTGTGGGTAGCTTCATGGTGTATTTTCATACTCTTAAGGATCATGCCAAACACCTTGAGATCATTTTGAGTACACTGAGAGGGAATCATATTTATGCCATGATTTCTAAGTACCTCTTCTAAATCAAAAATGTTTACTTCTTGGGACTTATTATCTTAGAATCAGGAGTATCTATTGACCCAGAAATGGTTAGTGATTTAGTTTCCAAGGAGCATCCTAAGAATGTGTTTACTATACATAGTTTCGTGGGGTCAACTAGAAATTATAGGAATTTCATACATTACTTATTACATGTTTCTTTACCTCTTACTATCCTTACAAAGAAGGGTGTCATGTTACTTTGTTCTAAAGTGTGTGAGGAAGCCTTTCAAGAGTTAAAAGGGAGGATTGTCTCAACACCAATTCTAATTCTACCCGATCTAGGTATAGGTAATAATTTCTTCTATGATGAATTAGGCATCAGCCTAGGAGTAGTTCTAATACAGGAAGATAGAGTCGTTTCCTATGGATGTCGACAGTTGAGGCCTCATGATAGAAATTACTGAATGCACAACTGTGATCTAGTACTAATTTTCCACGCCTTACATTGCTGGATACACTATCTATTAAGTGAGAGCTTTGTAGTGTACATGGACTACAAGAGCCTCAAATATATCTTTACTCAACATGAATTGAACCTCATACAATGAAGATGGGTTGAATATCTAAAATCCTTTGATTTTAATATTACCTACTAACAAGTAGTACGAGAAGCTGGTGATGAATGGAAGTTAATGGACATCTTATCTAAGATGCACCTAGAGTTTCATGATTATCACGAGAAGTATTATCTCTCATATTTGACAGTTACCTGTTCCCTTCTTGAGAATGTGAAGGATAGAAAATTTTCTGATCCTGAAGGCTTGGTAATCCATGACGGTATATTATAAGATAACCCATCTCTAGATTGGTCTGTAGATAGAGACCACATCCTACGTATCCATGGACATTTCTGGGTCCCTAAAGATATGAGAGAGGACTTGATCAAATAGTAACATTCCTCTCAGTTGGATGTTTATATAGGCATATAGAAGAAGTATCAAGACATGCGATCCTATTATTATTGGTCTCGGATGAAATGCCAGATAGAAGACTTTATAACTAGGTGTTCCACCAATCAGCAGGTGAACGAGGAGCACCGGAGACCTACGGGCCTGCTACAGTCATTTCCAGTTCCAAAATGGAAATGTTAAGATGTTGCTCAGGATTTTCTTGTTGGTTTACCTAGGATTCTTAAAGGAATGACATTGTATGAGTTTTCATTGATATAATGATGAATGTATCACAATTCATTCCTATTCAAGAGACTTTATTAGTTGATGAGATAGTAAAACTGCATGTACGTGGAATCATATGACCCCATGGGGTCCCTAGTACTATTTTTTCATATAGGGTTGATCATTTCACATCACGGTTCTGGCAGCGATTAGAGAAGGATATGGGAACACAATTGTTTATAAGAACAAAACCTCACCACCAGACTAGTGGATAATCCGAATGGAAAATAAATGTTCTAGAGGATATGATCAAAACTTGTGTCCTTGATTTCGTAGGTTCATGTAAAAACATATCCCTCTCATTGAGTTCATCTAAAATAACACCTTTAATGTGAAAATTAAGATGAATCCTTTAGAGGAATTATAAGTTATACTGTTCTATTAACCCTTATGCTAGATAGAGGGAAGTGGGGCAACCCGACAAGGTCATAGTCTCATTCAGGAGACTTCAGAATAGGTTTAGATGATCAAAATGTGTATGACTACTGCCTAGTCTAGATAGAAATATTATCCTAATCACTATCATTGACTGCTACAGTTCAATGTTTGGAATCATGTTTTCCTTCGAATATCTCCCAGGATTGGGTATAGATTCTTACAGATGAAAGGTAATTTTTCTCCTTATAACATAGGTATTTTGGAGATCCTTGAAAGAGTTGGGTCGGAAGCCGATCAGTTGCTACTACCTCAGAGGAACTATGCCATGCACAACGTCTTCCATGTTTCAAAGCTTCTCCAGTATCTTTACCTCACATATCAAACATTTGATCTTGAGGAAGATGAGTTATATACTATTTCTACCATTGATGAGTATCCAGTATGAACCATTGACGAGAGCACAAAGGTTCTCTTAGGCTAGTTTTTCCCTCTAGTATGGGTGTTATGGAAGCATGGCCACGTGCAGGATGAGACATGGGAGCAGGAGACTGACATACGTGTTTAGTGGCCAGAATTGTTCTCATATTGTGTTTATACACCATTGTAAGGGGAACTCAGCGATGAGTTCCTTTAAGGGGGATGACTGTGAGAACTCAATTTTTCACTCAGGTATGAATCCTTTAAATTTTAGTATAATTTGTTATTTTGGGCCAAATATGGATTCCTAATGGGTTTGTGAATATCTTAAGGGTGTACAAGGCTTGTTTAGAGCCTAGAATCCATCTTTTTGTGAAAACAAGCCTAGCACATAGTTTTGAGAAAAACGTACAGGAGGTCCCCATAGTTATGAAAAACAGTGTGGATGGAGACTTTTTGGACAGAGCCTTACCACACGATTTCCCTAACAGTGCGACCTAACTATGAAAGTGATCATCCTATCCATGATACCCATTAAAGGTTGGAATATGATTTTGAAAACCATGTATGAAAACTGTACATAGGCTAATTTATGGGGAAAATGACCATTTCCCTTAATGGTTTTATTAAGCCTCCTTCTTTATACTAATACAAACTTGTGTGGGATTGAAATATATTTCTTCCTTTTTTGATCTCTCTAAAGGCCTAAGGTAGGGATTCAAATATCTCCTTCATATTGTATATGATCGAGTGTTTGTTAATCATGTTATATGTGTAACGATATGTACTCGAGTCCTTTTTAATCGTTCTCCTCTCTTTCTCTCAACCTAGTTATTGTGGTGTGATCATTTTCCCCTTATTATCATATCTACTAAATTATAATCCAAATTAGAGGCTGATATTGGAGTATAAGGATTTTACAACCCTAAAGTGGGTTATATATAACTCATCACTCAAGTTCGTTGATTTTTGGAATTTAAGTGTGGGGCCCACCGATCTCATCTGGTGACTTTTATTGAATTTATATGTAATTCTATAATATTTATAACCATATTATTATTATATTTCTATATATATGATTAGTTGTTAGTTATTAAGCCCACAAATCCGTCTATCCCATGTAGGATGACATTCCATAATTGATTTTCTTAGTGTTTTGACTCTTTTGAGCCATTATTTGGATGTGCTCAAGCTTGAACACACTAATTGAAGGCCTTATTATCATAAATGTTTGTTGTATCATGTAATGGTGAATGAAATGTACCATTTTACTACAACTTGACCCACCTAAGTTATGTGATTCAAAAAAATAATTAAATGTGAAAGGGAAATTGGAAAGTATACTAAGTATATTTCTTAACCGGATTAAATATGAATGACTAATAGTTTTCATGTCTGTAGCACCCCTTACCACATTAATTTAATATAGAGTAATGAACATTAATTATCGAAAATTCCATATATCGAATCAATAAAGGCTTCATACTACTTGTCCTTGTCACACTAATTAAAGGAAAGGATTGAACCAGATGGACTTATTGATTAATTGTGAATTGATTAAAAGGTTGCATGCTACTTGACCTTATCATACTAATGAATGGAAAGGTTTTAACCAAATGAAATATTACATGAATTCATAATTAAAAAATAATGTCATGACTCAATCTATCGTGTGATTCTTATTAGGGAATTCCTTGAGCATAGGGGAACCTCATCTTGATTCAACGATACGACTTACATAGGCTAATACCCACCAAAATCTCGATCCTTGTCTATTCTTGGATGCCATGTATGACATAGTAGGATCCCTCAAATAGTATTAAAGTATTCCTTGGATATACTCCTTGGATAAAACATTGTTAAGTATGTTCCATGGTTACCGCCCATAGGGCCCTATTTCTGCATAGCCCCATTTTACTTTGGATGATCACCTATGATTTATTAGGAATATTATTGTGGAATGATGTGGAATATTCTCATTGTATGACACTCTTACACTTAGTCAAGATATTTTTATTAATGAGTTGGCAACCCTTGATGTCCAAGTTGCTTTGGTTATTACCTTAGAACTTCATTATTAAATGCCATTGCATGTTTCCTTGTTATAACATAGAACCATCACTATTGTTAACATGTGACATATTTATAAAGTGTTAATAATCAATTAATGGACCAGTTATGTTCATACGCGAGCTGAGGGATGAAGAATATACATGGGTATTTAGTTATATTGTGATTCTTTAATTTATATATGTATGCTTGCAAATAGTTTCATTTTGATTACATGGGCTGGATTTTATAGACATTGTTAATGGTATCCCACTGAGATTTATCTAACACCCTCTCTAGGCACTATTGGGTACCTGTGGTAGATTACATGTATTTTGGTGTTTACAAAGGGATCAAAATAGCGTCAAACCCTTGATTTGTTCCTATTTGGGATAAAACCTAATAGTGAATGATCAAGACAGATCTTGGGTTTCTTAGTATAGTCTATGGTTTCCATTTTCATTTTATGGAACATGTTATTCATATTGTCTTGTATCTATGTTTTCTAGTTTTCTGAAAACATGACATATCATGCTAAGTTGTTGTATGATGTTCTAATTTTTTTAGTTATTTTTATTATTGTCTCTATTTTTTTTGGGTGTGCCTCCTATTAACTTGTATTCCTTCAGATATTTACCTTAGTTCATATTTAACCTCTTTGCTACACATTGATAATGTGGGAATATTCTCCCCATGGACATACCCTAGACCCTCACTTCTTGTCGGCAGCCTTGGAAATTTAGGGAGATGTGCTTGGGGCCATGTGGCCCACCAGGATGGGGAACCTATTAAGTGGAATCTGGTTTCAAGACATCACATTTCTATTAAACATTTATAATAAATATAAGTGTTTTATATATAATTTTAAGATCTCACACATGGAAATTTAGGACATGTGGTAAGGGTTTATGTAACTATCTAATTTATTTTCGAGATTTTCAATTATAAATTTCCAATGAGGAAATTTTACAATCCTTATATTTCAAAACACATCTACATTCATCAAAGAAGGAAATAAATTCATCTTTCATTAAAAACATTTTATTGATTCATTTATGATTTTTCATTTTATTCCTTTAATTATCCTCTCATTGGTATGTAAATGGATCAATAAAATGTTTTTAATTAAAGATAAACTCATTTCATTCTTCTATCATGCATCTTTCTTTTCCACATCCATGTTATTCAAAAAAATTATAGAAGTATTTACCTATAATTAATTTTTTTTAAATGGTATCTTTCATTACCTTTGACATAATTTAGAATTTATCAAATGGAATTTTTCAATGATTTTTTAACGAATCACATTTTAATTTTAATGGAAGATTGAAAATAATGCTCTTTTTTAATATGTACATCATGAATGTATTTTAAACCCATCATGTATTTATTAAAAATGATAATTCAATTTCAATATTTAATGTCTTTAAAAATAAAACCATATTTCTAATTTTCTAAGATTTTTTTTTCAAAAGTACCAAAATAAAAGTGATGTTTTATCTTGATTTTCAATCCATATTTTAATTCCTTTTATAAAAGTGACTTTAATTGTAGTCAATATTCCTTAAGTATTGTTATGATTTAATGAGGATATTCCCTTATGATACCATCATCTTCATTTCTTTGAATGGATTATGATAATGTTGTTTAAAATATATTTTTAGGTAACCATTTTTTTACCATGGGTTAATTAAGATGTAATGAAATGATGAATGCCTTTTTTTCATGTGGAACACATGTGTATAGTTTTATTATGTGATTGGTGGGACCAAAATTATATAAAACTCAAAATCATTGGGTAATGATTTATATAAAATTCCTTAACTCTAACTCCTAGATCTTGTACTAATATCATAAAATTTATACCTCTAGCTTTGAAACTGATTACGGTGACCTAATTTTCACCATCCAAATCATACGAATTCAATAGGTGATATTGGATAACTTACATAACCAAGGACCTTATAGGATAATAGTTTTATATAATTAGTAAAGACAATTACATAAATAATACCCATGTATTTAAATGATAATTTATTTCAATTAACTAAAATTTTATTATTTTACATTAAGCCATTATCATCATCCATATGTAACCCTTCTAGAAATAATTCATTCAACACCATTCTTAATAACATGGGAAAGAGGGAACATAATAATGGTGATCTTCAATGATCATTGAGGTAAAATTAATCATTAACAATAGAATTTCTCCTGTGAGAATAATATTAGAATAATTTCATGATGACATAATCAATGTGAATGTGCATAACATTAGAGAACTCATACACATCAATACCTGGATCATCAAACATGAAAGCACAACATAATGATATAACAACTTAAAGAGTAATAAAAATAAATAATCATAATCCATATGATTTCAAACTTGATAAAGGGAATCATTAAAACCTATATGATGCATAAATAAAACATGTTGGTATCTTGGAACATTATCTTGACAACCCATTTTAAACCAATGTCATAAATAACTAGAGCCTAGTTAAATCCATAAGAGAAACACATTGGTAACTCCATCCTTCTTATCCACTAATACAAGAAACATTACACAATAAATTGTAGTTATATATTGATGAACCCATTTCATAATCTATATCAATCTCACACCCTTCATATAAGATATATTGAGCTCACCTGTAATGTCCAAATACCGTTCATGGATAAAAAATTTAGAAGACTACACTTATAGATCAAAAAAATAACTAGTGTTCTTTCAGAGCACAATTTTACTATGAAATATAAAGGGATTCCATAAAAATCTATTTTAGAAATTATTAATCCATGGTAAAGAAGTGGGTTTCATAACCCCCTATTTGAAACATAATTAACCCGTGGAAAAGAAATGGGCTCCATAAAAATCAATTTGCAGCAATATAAATCTATTGAGAGAAATAATGGGGATTATATCCTTATAAAAAATTTCCATTGTATAATAAGTAAAAAATAAGGTTTATTGATTTAGATGAATGAAAATAACATTAAAATATCATCAATACATTTTTTAGCAAAATAACCTTTTCATTTTGAAAGTAACTTTTAAAAACAAAAAATTCAAAAAATATTGAGAAAATAATTTTTTTTGAAAATAACGTAGGATGAATATAAAAGAAAAATTGAGGAAATTAATTGAAATGATGATTGTAAAATCCATTAATTAAATAAAATTTATAAATAAATATTCTTCACAAAACATTTTGAAAAGGGAGTCAAAAGTGAAAAATTTAGAAAACATTATGAATTTTTTTATTAAAATTTTTTAAAAGAAGGTAACGAATCATGTAAAATGGATTTTTTAAATCATTTATTTTTATTAAATATATTTTTTGAAAACATTTTATAAAATAATTTATATGGTAGGGAAAGATACCTAATCTAAAAGAACAATACAAGAAAAGTATCACTTAAAAATGACTTTCTTGACGTTTCATTATTTAATTAGAGGAAATGGATGTAAAACATGTTTACCAAATTAATAAAAAGTGTAGAAAAATGATATTTCATTCATGAAAATGAGATTATTTTATTTCATACAAGGTAACCTTGAACATAAACAATCCCTAAATAAATGAGATTTTAATATAATGCATCTTCAACTTTGGTAACTCTTCAATCCTAAGACCCATGAAAGATTAAATTCAAATGAAACAAAAAATATTAAGAACCTAATTATTTTCATGACATAACATGTAAAATAGGAATTAGATTGCCATCATAAAAGTAATTAGGTGTGTAACATTGTAATAGGCCTCAATTAAGGAAATTGAGACAATGTCTCTTATGTATTTGGTAATATATGGATTAAAACCCCATGAAAGAGATAATCTCATATGTATATATAAATCACGATGATATTTATGAAACTAATCATAACATAAATTTTTGGTCAGAATATAAACCAAAAAATATAAATAAGTAGTGAATATGTAATACGTCTCATAGAAGTAAAAGCGGTACAAGAAAAAAACTATTACCTAATGTCCATAATTTTATTGTGTGTCCTTTAGCTCTTTTATAATAAGATTACATAAATTACATTATTTATTATTAAAATATTACTATTTTAATACAATATAATTAAATCATTAATTTTAATTATTTAATTTTAACCTATTTAAATACTTAATCAGCTGAGCCCATGTGAGGTGTTCTGAGGACGTTTGGTTCATTATTATAAAATGGCTTTGGTGTGTTGACCATGGGAAAAAGTTCATTATTTTAACATCTATAGAATAATAATAAAGAAATATTTATCATATTTTTAGATAAATTATACTTTTAAAATGAATCATGAAGGATTATTATGGAAAATGAACAATGTTAGATTCATTGGGATGGAATGCCTTAAGTACGTAGGAGTAACATTTACATTTTTCAATGATCATTATGGAAAAAAGGTAGGTAATATTTTACTGTAAAAAATTATAATAATATCAAAAATACAATATTATTTATTATAATATACTTATATATATCAATATTGTTTTTGGTGATGACAAAATATTCACATCACTTCATGGAGGAGGTTGTCCACTCATACACAGGAACGATGTTATCATTTTTTAATGATTGGAAATGTAAAAAATAAAATTTTATGTTATATTTTAATACTGATAATTATTTCGGCAATATAATAATTATTTCATTAATATAACATATATTAATTACAATTATAATTTTTACATTTTATGTGAAATCATTAATGAAAAATGAATTGCATCACACCGTGAGGTGGTAGTCTTCCTTACACATGGGCAAAATTATCGTTTCCCCCATGGTATAGAATGTAAAATGGTATATGTGATATATTATTTATAGAAGAATAAATTTGTTAAAAATATCACATATATATATATATATCTCTATATATATAAATATATCTATATATATATACTTTTAATACATCATTATATGAAGATGTGAGAGGTGACTATGGAAAATGAATGTCATCGGTTTGAGAGGCTGTAGTCTTCCATACACATCAATGATGATTTTCATAACGAATTTAATGGAAGAGGAGATGGATTTTGGTAATGTAAATAAAATAATAACATCTATGTATATTTTAGATATTTGTTTATTATATAATCCTAATTTATGAATATTTTAAGGATATGTAAGATGAAATTAAATAAATATGCTTGGTAAAGCATGATGCCCCTTCTTTGGAAAAATGCCTTAGGTAAGCACCAAAAGGCTTGTTTGGATAGAAATATGATCAAAATAATGGATCTGGGTCATACGGATTGAATTTATGAAGATATGTTGTTAGGTTACGGGTGAGACAAAGTGTAACAACCTAGGTACTTATAAAATAATTTGTTTATCATTATAGAATTTAATATATTGTTTTGTTATAAATGTATAATAAAATAAGTGGTATTCATAGAAATTAAGAATCTACGCTAATAGAATAAAAACCTCACCTATAAAAGTATAAATATAATTTATGTATCTTCAAAGTGAAAATATGATATATTGATATCATGGGAGAAGTAAATCAATGTTTTGAAAGTGATAAATTAAGTGTAGGTATTTTTGTGAAACATACTTGTTTATTTATAATTTTATAATTTATTTAATGTTTTATAATTCAATTTTATCTTTATAAAATAGATCCATAAATTAATATTTTATTATTTTACGATAATAAGAAAATTTTATGAGACCTTAATTAATTTTTCAATATTTTATAAAATCAGTTATAGTTTTAAAATTGTTATTATCAAAATAAATGATGATTTTAATTAAAAATTAAAAACTTATTATTTAGAAAATTATTTTCCAAAAATGAAGTTAATTTCTAAATTCTAAACATAAATAAATGGTTAGTGTGAATGTAACATATCGTTAGAGTTTTATTAGGCAGACCCTTGACCACATAATGGTTTTCCCCTCCTTTGGGATTAGAAGGATACTTGTAATGGTGAAGTCAATGATTTGTTGGAATTTCACTTAGAACTGGTCATTTTTGTAGGCTAAAGAATGATTTTAAAACCGTGAAACTAGGTTTCACACCATTTAATAAGTTTTGGATGTTTGACATGATAGGAAAGATCACACTGTGAGCTGGTACACATCTTGAAAAGTGATTAGATGTCATGTACAGTTTAAAAAATAGATTTTTAATCTCAGGTGATGGGTTTTTTAGAATATGTGGGATGTAGAATATACACATAATGAACATGGGATATATACCATGTAACGACCTACATCTAATTTTTAAAACACATGTTCAACTATTTTTTTAGTTCTTTTTCCAGTTCTTCATGGCTCTCAACCTAAGGCTGTTCTGGTGCAATTTTGAGTGACTCAACAAATTCTAGATCAATCAATTTGATGTTTGATCTCTGTTGTGATCACAATGTATCTTTTTAGGATGTTTTACTTCCGTTTCATTATTGCTATTGATCATGGTAGCACCTTAGGGTTGTGTTATTGGATCATTTTGTTAATGTTGGTTATTATTCTTGGTTTCTTCTAGATCTATTGTGTGATCTCATTCTAGAGGCCTTTTCTTCTATTGGTTATGGTGAGGTGGGCATTATCCTTTAAGGTATGTGGGTTTCCTATCTTCCATCGACCCCTTTTCTTTAAATTGAATCAATATTGATGTGGATTTGATTCTAGGGGCTTCATTTATGTCGTTAGGTTTCACTTATATTGAATTCTATTGCGGGCATTTTCAGACCGAGTTTTGATGTAGGTGGTTCCATCTCTAGCCAAAGATAATAAACATGCATTTTTCTCTTTACAAATTGATTCAAAATGAATGATTGGCATGATTGTTTTTGGTTTGATGAAAAAAGGTTTTCATTGAAAAATGGTTTTTACCTAGTTATTGGTAAATGAAATGGATTTTAAAATGATTTTAATAGTTTTTCAAATCATTTAAAAGGGATTATGAAAAATAGAACATGTGTTACCTGGGGTTCTTAGGTGGATGTTTTAGCATGGGGCTATCATCCATTTTTTTATTATCAACGACATTTTCCTTGGTGTATTACTCTATTTCCTTGTCCTGTTGTTCTAGGGGATTGAAATTGACATTCTGGGGGGTTTACTCATGGGTTATTCCTCTTCTCCCTATGACTATTTTTCTTGGATAGGATTTGTTCACATGATTGTTATGGTACAAGTAGTCTATGACCTGGACCTATAGTATTCCTTAGTGTTGTGAAACATGTGCTTCTATTTTATATTACTTGGTTTTCTGAGTTATCCTTGATATTCGTCTTTATGCTTGTGAAAAATGATATGGAAAATATGCTTTGAAATTGATATACCATATTTTGTTTAAAACTATGGAAAAGAGAAATATTTACCATGTTTTACCTAAAACTGCTTTCATGCTGATCATTCCATGTTTTATTTAAAATGAGAATATAGTATTTTCTATATAGAGGCCTGTTATGAAACACATAGGTGGGATCTTACTAATCCTGATAGCTCACACCCTGCGCACCTCTTTGGTGGTGCATAGACCTTTGTTTGTCTTCCAATGCAGGGAAAGGCAAGGCACCATAGTGAGGTGGTGGGGTTTATGTCAGCTAGTTGGGTAGTTGGTGGTGATATAGTTGGAGTTTGTTCATACCTTCATTTGGAGTAGCTGTGTGGTTTTTAGTCCTTTAATGATGGACATGTCTGGGAGGTTTTGGATGTTTTCAATTGTTTTTTTCCACTATTTGCATACATTTATTTCATATATATTCATTAGTATCCCACTATTTATTTCTTTATTTTTATATATATATGACATGTGGTAGTTCATGTTGGGAAAAATTGTTCCCTATGTTGGGTTTTTTGATGCTCGGGTGCTTGTCGCCAACCTGTGGGAATCGAGAATGCCCTTCAGGTATGTGACAGAACAGGTTGGGTGTCGGGTTTAAGAACAACCCAGGTCAGTTCTTCACAGTTTAGTATCAGAGGAGGTCTTTCATGAATATTTTATGTCTTGGGACATCTGTTAGACTAGAGATAATATTGTCTGGACATGAGAGGTATGTTGTTATAATGTGTCTGGTTATCTTTTGTTGTAATGAGATTCAAGTTTCCATGGGGCATTGAAATGTGTGTCTTTAGTATTGGTTTTTGTTTTAAAAATCTCAATTTTTGGTTATGGGTTTTCTAGTGTGAACTGAGATTTATTCTATTTTCTGATCGTTCATATGTTATGGTGTTTATCAATATTCCTCTGACATGTCTTCCATGATTTCCTCATGAAGGTGTAACTAGTGCTCCCCAAGGGAACCCACCTATAGATCATATTCTCATTGAGACTATCATATGGGAAGTCAATGATATTGATAAGGGTATACCAAAAGTTTAGAACCCAGTGGTTGAGGTACAACCAGGAGATGGAGTATAGGGAGAGATCATGTGAGTTCTTACATTAGAGTCCACCATCCATTAAAGGAATGACAAAACCTCAAGAGATAGAGGATTAGATAAACATGATCAATTCCTAGAGACAACTGAGAATATCAGGGTGAAGTGAGAAGCATTCATACTCAATAGATTCAGCAATTGATTGGGGGATTCTATTTTCCAAGAAAATATACATGTTTTCTTAGATTAGAAGGGATTCAAAAAAATATTCTTTCAGTAGTTTTTTCCAGAGACATTGATGCTAGAAAAGTATCTGGAGTTCCTTCCATTATAATAGGGAGAGTGTTCTGTGTTGGAATAAATGAATCATTTTTCTGATCTTTTCTATTTTTCTCTATACGTGGTAAATAATAGTTATCTTAAGGTGTAAAATTACATACAGGGTTTGCAATTAGATAACAGATTTCAAGTGTTTATGCTGAAACTTTCTAGCAATGTGGAGGCGGTCGAGAGAGCTCGGTTGGAAGAAATGATTATGATAGTAAAGGTTGGATTTTCTACATATTCTCCTCCATCAGGTGGTAGCTTCAGTTGCACGCATGGGAAAAAGAGGATGTGGAAAGATCATCATAGGAGTAGTGGAGGTGGGTCTCAGTTGGGAGCCTCCTATGCACCATCTTTTTTAGTAGGTAAGATGCCTCTGACATTCTATCAGTGTGGAAAGGGAGGTCACACCATATGTTCTTGTACTACTCCCACCAAGATGTGAAATGGATTTGGACGGGTTAGTCACCTACATTTCTTTTGTCAGGCTATGACTACTCCTCATAATGGTAAAAGTTATTTGGCTCTAAAGGCTATTGTACTGCAATCAGACGCTTTAAACACTATAGGGCTCCAGCCATGATCCTCAAGACTAAATCATTTTCACATATTAGATGAGTGTCTATCTGAATTTGACATAGGTATGACAAAATTTAGAGTTAATATCATTATTTAATATTCATTAGAAGTCTATTTATTTGATATTGGTGCCTCCCACTTGTTTATATCTACACATTTTGTTGATGTTATTAAAAGTACAAAAGAACTTAGTTCTTTTAAGATAGAGTTAGAAACACATCTTGGTACAAGGAAAGAGCAGGGGTTTAGGTGTCCTTATTATTCTTTAACAATATCTGATACAGAGATGGTCATGGATTTTCCCTTTCATGATATGGATCTATTTGATCTCATCATTGGTATGTATTGGCTTGTTTCTCATCGAGATGAGGTTGAATATTTTCATTGGTGTGTCTCATTTATAACTTCCAATGGGAGCTCTTATATGTTTCTTAGGGAGTGAGACCCAAGGTCTGTTCATGCAGGGATTTCCCACACAAATATCATGAGTTTTATATATTTTGTTTTGTTTGAGCTTGATGGAATATTTCCTATCATTATTTTTCTCATTTTTTTTTCATGAATTTACAAATTTTTTCCCAGATGATTTCTATTGTCTTTATCTAGATAGATAGGTAGAGTTTATGATTGATCTGGTTCTAGGTATGCAGAAAATATTGATACCTTCTTATCATATGGAACCCGCGGAGCTGAAATATCTCAATATTTAGTTGGATGAACTATTATAAAATGGTTTCGTTCACCCTAGTATTTTACCTTGGTCATTCCTGGTGCTCTTTTCCATGAAATTAGACTGTTCACTCTAGTTGTGTGTGGACTGTCAGAAGTTGAACTAGGTAACAATTAATAAAAAACATCCATTTCCTCATGTGGATGATCTATTTGATCATTTAAATGGGGAAAAAGGTTTTTAAAGATAGATATATAGTCATTATATCATTAGCTTAGGGTTCGAGAGTCTAATATATCAAAGATGGCCTTAAAATGTAGTTATGGCCATTATGAATATCTTGTGATGCCTTTGGGTATAAAAAATACTCATACTATTTTTATGGATTTGAAGAATCTGATATTCTATCAATATCCTGACACTTTGGGGGTAGTGTTTGTGGATGATATTCTGATTTATTCTAAATTCAAGAGTAAGAACAAGCTCTATTTGTGTTTGGTTTTTGAAATTTTGAGAAGTCACCATTTGTATGAAAATATTTTTAATTGTAGTTTCTTGATTCAATAAGTGATGTTATTGGGGAACATAATTTCATATCATGGATTATAAGTTAATCAATATAAGTTGAAATTATTTTTTTCATGGATGGAGCCATGAAATTTATTTTAAATTAGGTGCTTCCCTGTTTTTACAAGATACTACCAATGATTTGTTATATAATTCTCTAAACTAGCATCACATTTGACTTCTCTTACTAGGAATGTGGTGAAATTCACCTTGGCTACAATGTGTCAGACTTATTTTGATGAATTGAAAAGTATTATAACATCGGATCATATTCTGATCTTACATGAGCCCAGTAAGGGATACATTCTATTTTGTGATGCTTATGGTGCTAGTTTGGAATGAGTGCCTCTGAAGGATGACCATGTGGTAGATTACTACTCTTGTCAAATTTGACCCCATGAAATGAATTACCCCACTCATGATATAGAGATATCTAGATTCATGAATTCACTTAAGTGTCAGTGGAACTATATTTTTGGGGAAAGGTTATTGGTCTTCTCTGATCACAAGAGTCTGAGTTATATAATTTCCCAGAAAGACATGAATCATAGGTAGAGGCTATGTGTATAATATCTCAATACGTTTGTTTTAGATATGGCCTATACACTAGGAAAGGGTAATGTTGTTGTATATGCTCTTATCAGGAATGTTCCATCACATGCTGTCCTATAATTGAAGGATTGGAACTGCTTGTGAATTTTCACTCAGTTGCATTTGGATTCTCAGGAGGCTGTTTTAGGAATGGTTCTGGCCGATGTTAATTTATCATCATCTCTATTGGAGTTTATTTTGTATATTCTGCAATAGGATGGTGAGTTTTAGAGGACTCAAGAAAGACTTTATGGTGGGGGGACCATTTCTGGTTGGTCTCCTTCTTCAGACGGTATGATTTCACTTTGGGAAAAGGATTTAATCCCATTATCTTTTAGGAGTTTAGTCTTTCTTGATTGTCACCGATCTTTATGTTCCATTCATCCATGGAATATGAAGATGTATTATAACATGAGGTGACGATTTTGGTGGCTTGGTATGAAGCGTGGAATCATGGAGTTTGTGTCCTGCTATTACACCTTCCAACAGATAAAGGTAGACCACTTAGAAACTTTTAGGTATCTTCATCATTATTTGGTGATGTTTTGGAAATGGGATGAGGTGTCCATGGATTTTTTTGTGGGATTTCCACAGACACCCCGAGGAAAGAATGTTGTTTAGGTGATTTTTAATCGGTTGACAAAGACTTCTCATTTCATTCCAATCAAGGATACAACTAGGGATGAAGATATCGGTAAGCAATATGTTTATGACATTGTGAGGTTATATGGGAGTCGTTATTCCCCTGTTTTGGATAGGGATCCTAGGTTTAATTCAATATTCTAGAGTAGTCTTCAAGAAGAAATGGGAACTCAGATCAAGTTGATCATAGCCTACCATCCTTAGATAAATGGTTAGATGGATCATGTAATTCATATCTTGGAGGATATGCTTCGTTCATGCATCGTGGATTTCAGAGGATCATGGGATAGCGATCTGGTACTGGTTGAGTTAGTTTGCACAAAATGTTGTCAGTTTTCAATATGAATGGATCCCTTGGAGGAATTTTATGGTCTCCCATATAGATCACCTCTTTGTTGGGATGAGGTAGGCAAAGTATATTTAATTGGACCAAGTTTGGTTTAAGAAAAATCCGTGAAGATTTAGTATGTACATCAATGTCTGGTTACATCCCAGAGGTGATAGAAATCGAATGCGGATGGACGACGTCAACCATTGGAGTTTTCTATAGCTGACTGACTTTTCTTGAAATTTTCTCCTTTTTTGGCTCACCATCTACTTGTAAAATAGGGAATGTGGGCCTAGAGATATGTTAGACCATTTCAGACCGTTTAATGGCTTGGAAAAGTTTCTTTTCAGTTTGCATTTTTGATTTAGTTGAGAGGCCTTGATGCTATTTTACACATATCTTAACTTAGGATGTATCACCTTGATCCGACTCATGTTCTGAGTTGGGAATAAATTGATTTGGAGCCAAATGATTTTGTTTTGGAGGATCTTTTTGAGATAATTGACTCTTAGATGAAATTATTTCATGGGAAGTTGATTATGTTGGTCATAGGTCTATGAAAACAAGGATTGGATTCTCATGATACTTAATAATGTGATTCATTAATGAGGGAGTAGTGGCCTTATCTATTTCAAGGAATTACATCTTCCACATGACATCCTAGGGACGGAAAGTATTTATGGTGGGGAGTTTATAACATCCCGTTTCCATTTTATCACGTACACCCTTGACCTTAGTGTGGTTTTCCCCCTCCTTTGGGATTGGGAGGATAACTATAATGGTGAATTCAAATATTTGTGGTACATTCACAAAGAAAATTTTGTTTTTTAGGCTTCATAATGATTTCACACCATTTAACTGGGTTACACAACATGTAATAAGTGTTGGATGTAAGCCGGGAATGGGAAGATCACATTGTGAATTGGTACACTTAGTGAATTGTGATTAAACATTGTGCATTGTTTAATTTATTGATTTTTAATCTTAGGTGATAGGTTTTTCATCATATGTTGGATGTGTCATTAACTTGTTGTGATCTGGGTTACACTTCATGTAACGGCCCGTGTCCAGTTTTTAAAACACACTCTCAGCTATTTTATTTTAGTTTATTCGCCATTTCATCATGGCTCTCAACCTAAGGAAGCTCTGATATGTTTTTGAGAGACTCAAACCCTTATAGATCAATCTATTTGGTGTCTGATCTCCATTGTGATCATGGTGAGTCTATTTAGGTTTTTTTACTTATTTTACTTCATTATTTTTTAATCGTGGTAGCACCTTAGGGTTGCATTATCAGATCCTTTGGTTTAAAGTAGTTAATTATTCATGGTTTCTTCTAGATCCATTGTGTGATCTCCTTCCAGAAGCATTTTCAATCATTGGTCATGGTGCGACAGGCATTTATCTTTAAGGTATTTGGGTGTCCTCTCTTTTTACGACCCCTTTCATCTAAATTTCATCAATATTGATGTAGATTTTATTCTAGGGCCTTCATTCATATTTTTGGGTTTCATTGATCTTGTATTCCATTGCGGGCATGTGCAACCTGGGTTTTGAAGTAGGTTGTTCTGTCCCTAGCCTATGATAATAAACCTTCTTGTTTTTCTTTAAAAAATGATTCAAAATGAACTATAGAAAATGAACCCTTTACCAATGGTTCCAAACCATTGGTAAAGGCCGGATAACCATTGGTATAATATATACCAATGGTTATCCAAATGGTAGGGAAGTAAGCCATAGGAAAAAACATATGCAAGCAGTTTCTGGAAAATTTTTTGTATATGTTAGAAAGTCTACAATATACAAATGGTTATGTCAAACCGTTGGTATAAATTTTCACCAACGGTTTGAAATAATTCATCAACATACTATTCCAATGGTTTCAAACCGTTGTTATATAGTTTTGTAAAGCTTTTTACCAATAGTTTCCACAAACCATTGGTATATCTTAACATTTCACCTATATCCCAACAGTTTGTCACTTGTTGGGAAAGTGGTTTTACCAACAGTTCTCTTAGAACCATTGGTTTAAAACACATTCACATCCCTATGCCAACAGTTGTAAACCATTGGAATAGGCTTTGCTATACAATTCAGGCAGCATCCTGCTGCTCTGTGCTACTCTGTGATTTCCATTAGCAGGTTACCCATTCTACATTTCCAGCTTCCCCAAATCCAATTACCTGCAATAAACAACTATAACACATACATATACACAATAAATTCATATATATTTAACACATAATTCACCCTACAACTATACCCATACAGAATTAAAACAGAATTCATAAGGTAATTATAAACATACATAATTGATTTAGAATTAAATTCATAATTGAGATGAAAATTACACGTGCAATCCGGAATTCAATTCATAATTGAATACTGAATTGAATATATACATAATTTAATTTTCAATTATGAATACAATACATAAAAAACTTCATACTTAATTATATGTGTTATACATAATTAAGAATACATACAAAATTGCAATTTGTATAACACATACACGATTGAATTCAGAAATTAGAATCTAATAACCCCCAAATAAGGAAATGGATAAATGTCTTCAAACAAACACAAATATAATTTTCCATGGTTTGGGGCAGGTGTCTTTAAACTTAGTGATGATGATATTGGGTGTGTATCAATGTGCATGTGTGACTTAGAGAATGCAGTTGTCCTAAGTGTATTAAATGTCATGTGTTTTAGAATAGGGGTAGGAGTTTCTCACATGGGAAGTGGATTATGTGAGGCTGGTCCATGGATCCTTGTGCTAAAGTATCAACCCAATATGAATATTGTTTGTCAGTTTTCTTTATGCCAGTTGTTTTTACTTAAAATTATGTCCATTTAAACAAAAGATAGATAGTTTGACTGATATCGGCCACACAATGCCTCATATTGAGGTGGGTTTTACTCATACATGTCACCTATGACCCGTGGATCATTGTCGTAAAGTATCAACACAATCTAGAATCGTTTGGTTGGTTTTCCGTATTCAAGTTGTTTTTTTCACATAAAATGTTGTTCATTTTCAAATAAAAATGAGACACGTTGAGTGGTACCGGTCACATCGTGCCTCGGATTATGGCAGAGTTGACTCGTACACATCACAAATGACCCATGGATTGTTGTACTAAATTATCAACACAATATGAATACGTTTGGATGGTTTTCTATATTCCAATTGTTTTTACATAAAATGATATCCATTTTAAACAAAAGAGAGACAATTAGATTGATATTGGCCACATTGTTCCTTGGATTGAGCTAGGGTTGACTCGTACATGTCAAAAATGACTCATGGATCATTGTCCTGGAAAGCGTTTGGTCGGTTTTCAATGTGCATGTTGTTTTTTTCAATTAAAATAATTTCCATTTCAAATAAAAGTGAGAGAGTTTGATTGGTACCAGCCACACCGTTCCTCGGATTGAGGTGGGGTTGACTCTTACACATCGCAAATATTCCATGGATCATTTTCCTAAAGCATCAACCGAATTCAAATGCATTTTATAAGTTTTCCGAATTCCAGTTGTTCTTTTCACTTAAAATGTGGTCCATTTTCAATAAATGTGAGACACTTTGAGTGGTACCGGCTACACTGTTCCTTGGATTGAGGCGGCGTTGACTCGTACACGTCACAAATGACCCATGGATCTTTGTACTAAAATACAAAATCCCAATACATTTGGTCGGTTTTCCGTAAGCTAGTTGTTTTTACATAAAAGGGTGTCCATTTTAAACAAAAGAAAGACACATCGAGTGATAACAGCCAAACCATGCCTCAGATTGAGGTGAGGTTGAATTTGACACATCACATTTTACCCATGGATTGTTGTCCAAAAGTATTAACAAAATGAAAATGTGTTTGGTCAGTTTTTCATAAGCCAGATGTTGTTTTCACTTAAAATTTTGTCCTTTTTGAATAAAATTGAGACACTTTTAGTTGTACCGGCCACACCATGCCTCATATTGAGGCAGGGTTGACTCGTACACATCAAAAATGACCCATGTATCCTTGTTATAAATTATCAACACAATCTAAATATGTTTGGTTGGTTTTTTATGCAAGTTGTTTTTACATAAAATGATGTCCATTTTAAACAAAAGATAGACACTTTGAGTGATATCAGCCCCACCATGCCTCAAATTGAGGTGGAGTTGACTTGTGCACATCAAAAATGACCCATGGATCCTTTCTCTAAAGTATCAACACAATCCGAATTTGTTTGGTCTGTTTTCCGTATACCTGTTGTTTTAACATAAAAGAGTGTCCATTTTAAACAAAAAAGATACTTCCAGTGATATCAGCCACACTGTGTCTCGGATTAAGGTGGGGTTGACTTGTACACATCACAAATGACCCATGGATCATTTTCCTAACGTATCAACAGAATCCGAATGCGTTCAGTTGGTTTTCCATATGCATGTTGTTGTTTTCACCTAAAATGTTGTCCATTTCAAATAAAAGTGAGACACTTTGAGTGGTACCGGACACACTATTCCTTGTATGGAGGCGGGGTTGACTTGTACACATGAAAAATGAACCATGGATCCTTGTGCTAAAGTATCAACACAATCAGAATAAATTTGGTTAGTTTTCTTTATGCTAATTTTTTTTACTTAAAAGGGTGTCCATTTTAAACAAAAGAAATACCCCTCGAGTGAAACCAGCCACACAGTTCCTCAGATTGAGGCAGGGTTGACTCGTACACATCAAATATTTCCCATGGACCTTTTTTTTAAAGTATCAAAACTATATGATTGTGTTTGGTCAGTTTTTCGTAGTCCAGTTGTTGTTTTCACTTAAAATTTTGTCCATTTCAAATAAAGGTGAGACACTTTGAGTGGTACCGGCCACACCGTGCCTCAGATGGAGGTGGGGTTGACTCTTAAACATCACTAATGACCCATGGATCGTTGTGCTAAAGTAACAACACAACCAAAATATATTTGGTCAGTTTTCTGTATGTTTGTTCTTTTTTACTTAAAACAGTGTCCATGTTAATCAAAAGAGAGACACTTTGAGTGATACTGGCCACACCGTGCCTCAGATTGAGAGGGGGTTGACTCGTACATATCAAAAATGACCCATGGATCATTTTACTGAAGTATCAATACCATCAGAAATCATTTAGTAATTTTTTTGTATGGATGTTTTTGTTTTCACATAAAATCCTGTCCATTTCAAATAAAAGTGAGACGGTTTGAGTGGTATTGGCCACACCGTGCCTCATATTGTGGGGGAGTTGACTCGTACACATCACATATCACCCATGGAAATTTATCCTAATGTATCAATATAATCTGATTGCATTTGGTTGGGTTTCCATATGGTAGGTTTTGTTTTCACTTAAAATGTTGTCCATTTCAAATAAAAGTGAGACACATTGAGTGATACTGACCACACCATGCCTTGAATTGAGGCGGGTTTTAATCCTACACATCACATATGACCATTGGATCCTTCTACTAAACCATCAACGCAATCAAAATCTCCCAAGAGTTTATAAGGGCGGATCTCCTTTGATCCTTGGGCGTTTTGAGTGTCGTCTAGTGCAAATTGACGACCCGGGTGAGTCTAATCCCCTCCTTTCTTACTCTTTTAGATTTGGGTTTTCACTCTTCTCTAATCTTATTCCGAATCTCTAAAACTCTCTTTTCTGATGGGATTTAGGGTGAGTCTTGAAGAGAGAATAGATTGGGATCTGAGACACTGAATTAAGAGTGTGATTGTATCAAGAATCAAGTTTGGTGGTTCATATCCTTTCATGAATTTTTTTGATGTTTTATATATGTTGAATCACTGCTCACCCAATGTCGGGGTATCGAGTCTAGGGGCTATCCAAGGTCCAGGGAGGAGGGGGGGCTGTCTGGGGGGCTGTCTGGGGTCCAGGAAGGATGGTGGGGGGACTGTTCGGTGTCCAGGGAGGTGGGGGGCTATCCAGGGTCAAGGAGGGGGGTGTCTAGGGAGTTCCCAAACACACAAAACTCTGCAAACATCTGCATGATACACCTGCATAAAAAACAAGCACATAAAAATAGACTTGCATAAAAAACATACACATAAAAAACAGCCTAGCCTACATAATGCATTGAATACACCTACATAAAAAACACACATAAAAAGATCACAAAAAACTGACACACTGTATACCACACTACATAACACACTACATAATACACTGCATACACCAGAATAAAAATAGCACAAAAAACATATAAAAATATACATCAAACACCACAAAACCCCCTTCAATAGCACAAAAAAACACATATGTCCAGAGGGGGGGGGGGGTTGTCCAGGGTGTTGTACCTCTCAAACCCCTCGAGGTTTAATTTTCATGATCACAATCACCCTCTTATGTTTCTAACATTGTTTCAAGTGTTTTTGATTGATAGGAAACAAATCAGGTGGCCAAGGAATTGGGCCAAGAAAGAAAGCTGGCAAATGGACTGAAATCCAGACCACCGGCCAGCCGGTGGAACACCACCGGCCAGCCGGTGGCACCTGCACTCAAGAGGGAGCCTCTGCCTCCCCACCGGCCAGCCGGTGGCCTCAGCACCGGCCAGCCGGTGGAACCCTCTCCAAATAGTGAAGGCTACTGCCTCACCACCGGCCAGCCGGTGGCTCTGGCACCGGTCGACCGGTGGCCCCTGGACAGGAATCCAATGCCATTTTGCAAACACCGGCCAACCGGTGGCCCTGCACCGGCCAGCCGGTGGACACAGTCAAACTAGCCGTTGGGCTGTTGACCAGCCTGTCCACTTGGCTCCCAACGGCTCCGAAGACCTCTCCAACGGCTCTGAAGCCTCCCCAAGGGTTCCTAGCCTATAAATAAAGGCCAAGGAAGCCCCGGACACTCACCGGATCATATACGAAGCCAACGAACATATTTTGGATCATTTGGCGTACCTCCGGCGGACTTCCTCAAAGGAACCCACCTAGCTCCATCCAATTCCACATCCAAGGAGCTCCTCCAAAGAAGCTTGGAAGCGGCCTTCAACATCTCCAATCATTCAAAGGCGCCCAAGGCTTCTCCATTACGGGTTTTATTGTTTATCTCTTTTTAAGCTTTAAAATTGGGTTTGTGCCTACAAACCCCAACTCTTTTCTCATCTCCCCTTCTTTGGGTTCTCACACCACCACTAAGGTGTGAAGAGGTTTTCTCAAGCTTTTCCTTTAAAAGGCTTGTGTCTCGGTGAGCTAGTCTTCACCCGTAAAAAGACTAGTGGGTTATTGCTTAACCATTAAAAGCATTGGGTTCTTGCTAAACCACTAAAAGCAAGCTGTAATAGGTCCTAGTGCTACCTCAAAGCCTAGTGGGTTTCTTGCTAAAACCATTGAAAAGCAAGCGGTAGGAATCTCTCAACGGTTGAGTTGGGAGCGGAGACGTAGGCCGGGTTTTTGGCCGAACTCCGTTATCAATTTGCGTGTCTTGCCTCTTTATTTCCGCTGCATTTATACTTTGATTTTTAAATTGTTAATCAATTTTTTAAAAGGCAATTCACCCCCCTCTTGCCATCATTCCCTCCTTGGGGTGTTCTTCCGACCCAACATTTGGTATCAGAGGAAGTATTTGAATAAATCCCTAACCCGGTTTCAAATTTAAGATCCATTTAGATGGCATCAACTTCTTTCGCCCCCGAGGGCTACTCTTTGGGTCGGGCTCCATTTTTTGATGGGACCGACTATAATTATTGGAAAACCCGCATGACCACTTTTTTAAGAAGCATAGGATATCCCATATTTAAAATTGTCATGCAAGGTTATACTTTGTCTACCCCCGACGAATCCAAATGGACCCCCGCCGATATTAGAAACTTTGAGCTTGATGGCAAAGCCATGAACGCTCTACATTGCGGCCTTGACCGAAATGAGTTCAACCGAGTTTCCACTTGCACCACTTCACATGAGATTTGGAAACTATTGGAAGTGACCCATGAGGGCACTAATAAAGTGAAGGATACTCGGTTAGACATGTATAGACAAGATTTTGAATCTTTTTCCATGCACCCAAATGAATCAATTTCTGAAATGTTTACTCGATTTACTGACGTGTGCAATGGTAGAAAGTCTCTTGGAGATAATATTTCTGCAGAAACTATGGTGAAGAAGATCCTATGGGTCCTTCCAAGCTCATGGGCACCAAAGGTGACGGCGATCCAAGAAGCTAAGGACGTCAAAAATATGCCGGTAGAGGAGCTCATCGGATCTCTCATGACCTACGAGATCACGATGAGAAGGCAAGCACAAAAGGAGGGCACCCCTATCAAAACTCCAAAGAACATTGCCCTCAAGGTACAAAAAGAAGTAAGCTCCTCATCATCCTCTTCCTCCTCATCCTCTTCATCATCAAGCGGCGACTCGGAAATGGAGAATCTCGCCCGCCAAATGCAAAAATTCATGAAGAAGCACAAGAAGAAGAAGAAATCCCGCAAGCACCGAAAGCAAGAACTCACCGCAAGATCCGAGCCCAAGGTGAAATGCTACGGGTGCGGCGAAAAGGGCCATTACAAGCCCGATTGCCCACTCAACAAGAAACGGGCCACGCACAAGGAGAAAGGAAAGAAAAAGGTCCTCAAGGCCACATGGAGTGACTCCTCATCATCCTCCTCCTCCTCCTCGAGCGACAACGGTAACAAATGCCTAATGGCATTCCATGAGGTAACTTCTTCCGATTCCTCTTCCTCATGTTCTTCAAATTCCAATTCTTTAAATCATTTATCTTATGAAGAACTCTCATTTGCTAGAGATCAATTGGAAAAAGGTTTTCATGAACTCTCTTCTAAATTTGTTGCTTTAAAAAAGTCTTTCAAAAAACTCTCCTCCGAAAAAGACCAACTTCTCAAAGAGAAGGAGGAACTCTCCCTCAAAATCCAAAATTTTCCAAATGTTGATTCTATGGAATCAACCATCAAAGACCTTAGAGAGACCCTAGCCAAGTTCACCCAAGGTGAACAAAATTTGAAAAATATTCTTGGTTCACAACGTATATCCCGAACCACCAATGGACTTGGCTATACCAACCGAGCCTCCTCCTCCCATGCTCAAACTGTTTTTGTAAGGTGGAGCTCCGATTACAAATTTTGTAATTATTGCAAGAAAACCGGGCATCTCATTTATGAGTGTAATTGTAAAAACGCCCGGTATGGCCAACCCAAGTCTATTTTCTATAGTGACGAGTTTTATAGGAGAAGACCCGCCATGAGGCAAGTGTGGATTGAAAAATCCCTCCTTGCGAGTCTCTCCGGGCCTAAAATTGTTTCTTTTCAAAATCCCACTCCCCGGTGATTCTTTATTTTTATTTAGGGGGAGAACTTTCTCATTTTTGATTCAAAACTTTCAATTCAAACTGTTATTCAAATTTTTCAATTCAATTTTTCATTTCAAAATTTCCAACAATTAGTATCATTTTCAATTGTTTTAAGATCTCGTTTTTCATCGATTTCCCTCAATCAAGTTTTATGCCCCATTCTATTTTGATAATCACAAAGGGGGAGAAATTCCTTGATTGATTGGGGGAGAGTCTTCTCTATCATGCTTTGATTTATTTTCAAATTATCCTTTAAGAATGTCTTTAATTTCAGTATTTTACTTTGATTGTTTTGGTGATTGTGATCATCAAAATAGGGGGAGATTGTTGTACCTCTCAAACCCCTCGAGGTTTAATTTTCATGATCACAATCACCCTCTTATGTTTCTAACATTGTTTCAAGTGTTTTTGATTGATAGGAAACAAATCAGGTGGCCAAGGAATTGGGCCAAGAAAGAAAGCTGGCAAATGGACTGAAATCCAGACCACCGGCCAGCCGGTGGAACACCACCGGCCAGCCGGTGGCACCTGCACTCAAGAGGGAGCCTCTGCCTCCCCACCGGCCAGCCGGTGGCCTCAGCACCGGCCAGCCGGTGGAACCCTCTCCAAATAGTGAAGGCTACTGCCTCACCACCGGCCAGCCGGTGGCTCTGGCACCGGTCGACCGGTGGCCCCTGGACAGGAATCCAATGCCATTTTGCAAACACCGGCCAACCGGTGGCCCTGCACCGGCCAGCCGGTGGACACAGTCAAACTAGCCGTTGGGCTGTTGACCAGCCTGTCCACTTGGCTCCCAACGGCTCCGAAGACCTCTCCAACGGCTCCGAAGCCTCCCCAAGGGTTCCTAGCCTATAAATAAAGGCCAAGGAAGCCCCGGACACTCACCGGATCATATACGAAGCCAACGAACATATTTTGGATCATTTGGCGTACCTCCGGCGGACTTCCTCAAAGGAACCCACCTAGCTCCATCCAATTCCACATCCAAGGAGCTCCTCCAAAGAAGCTTGGAAGCGGCCTTCAACATCTCCAATCATTCAAAGGCGCCCAAGGCTTCTCCATTACGGGTTTTATTGTTTATCTCTTTTTAAGCTTTAAAATTCGGTTTGTGCCTACAAACCCCAACTCTTTTCTCATCTCCCCTTCTTTGGGTTCTCACACCACCACTAAGGTGTGAAGAGGTTTTCTCAAGCTTTTCCTTTAAAAGGCTTGTGTCTCGGTGAGCTAGTCTTCACCCGTAAAAAGACTAGTGGGTTATTGCTTAACCATTAAAAGCATTGGGTTCTTGCTAAACCACTAAAAGCAAGCTGTAATAGGTCCTAGTGCTACCTCAAAGCCTAGTGGGTTTCTTGCTAAAACCATTGAAAAGCAAGCGGTAGGAATCTCTCAACGGTTGAGTTGGGAGCGGAGACGTAGGCCGGGTTTTTGGCCGAACTCCGTTATCAATTTGCGTGTCTTGCCTCTTTATTTCCGCTGCATTTATACTTTTGATTTTTAAATTGTTAATCAATTTTTTAAAAGGCAATTCACCCCCCTCTTGCCATCATTCCCTCCTTGGGGTGTTCTTCCAACCCAACACAGGGTCCAGGGAGGAGGGTGTGGGGCTGTTTGGGGTCCATGGAGGACGGTGGGGGTGCTATCTGAGGTTCAGGGAAGAGTGTGGGCGGCTATCTGGGGGGCTGTCTAAGGGGATGTCCGGGGTCCAGGAGGGAGGGTGCAGGGGGGTGTTTGGGGTCTAGAAAGGATGGTGAGGAGGTTGTCCGGGGGGCTGTCTGGAGTCCAGGGAGGAGGGTGGGGGGTGACCGGGGGGGTTGTCTAGGGTCCAGGGAGGTGGGTAGGGGGCTATCTGTAGGGATATCCGGGGGCTATCTGGGGTTCAGGGAGGAGGGTGGGGGTGGGGGCTATCCGGGGGGCTGTCTGGGGATCTATCCTGGGTTCATGGGATTATATTTACATATTTTCTAAGAAAATTCTTTCTTGGTTACAAAAATAATTTCATTATATCAACTTCTAATCTGGCCACCACTTTTCAAAATTCCACAAAAAATTACAATTTCATTAAAATAGAACATCCGTGCTTTTTAAAAATAAAACATTCATAATATATAAATAATCATTTAAATAATTTACAATCTCATTTCCTATCAATCATTAAAATTAAGGATTCATTTATGGAGAATAATATTATGGAACCACCGATGTTTTATCAATGTTCAAATAAACACCCAAAACTAGACAACCCATGAAAATAGGGTGGGGGCTATATAAGGGGGTGGGAGGGCTGTCCACAGGGGTGGAAGGGCTGTCCAGAGGGTACGGGTTGTCTAGGGGGTGGGGGGTGTCTAGGGGGTTGGGGTCGTCTAGGGGAGGGGTGAAATAGTCACAACAAATCATCAAGTCAAGATTTATTATTTATAGATAAAAAAATAAAGATAATGTGACATACATGATCTCACATATATTTAGGAACAACAAATCAATAAACATCAATGGTCGGTAATATCAGTCCAAAATGTAACAAAATCAATATTTTCCCCATCACCATCACAATCATCACCATCATCATCACCCTCACCCTTTTTATCATCGTCATCCCAATCATTGTCCCCACCCTCCTCCTCTCCCTCGTACTCTGCATCGGCCTCCAAATCGCCCTCCTCCTCCACCTCAGCCTCCTCCTCTCCCTCCTCCTCCACCTCAGCATCCTCCTCAGCCTCCTCCTCCTCCTCCGCCTTGGCCTCCTCCTCGCCATCGTCTCGAACACCACTAGAACTTCCACCTGGTGCAACATATATAGAACACATAGATGAAATATATTCATCATAGGCAGTTCGGGACTCTGGTTGAAGTGTTGGATGTGAAACCTCCATCGGTTTCATAAATGCAGTGCTTTCCCTAGAAGACTATTATGTCGTCTCTATGACCCCTTTTTTTAGCCAGTTCTGCCTATGCCTTAACCTGCTGCAAATCAATGGCACTATAATCTGTTGTGGCAGTAACCATAACACCATCATATTGTGTTATCATGTTCTTTGCTCATTCAATGACTATAAATTTGTACACATTGATAACAATTGATTTATAGTCACGAACCACGATATTAGGACAAAAAGCCAAAGCTATTATTTCCTCAGAGAAAGATTTAGTAGGAAAACTCAAAACCTGAAATATAAATGAATATTATACTTAATTAAATATTGATTTAATTATTTTAAACAGTAATATTGTTACCTTCAATTTTAACCAAGCAGAAAACACTTTTCTATGAAAAGTCTCCCTCTTTCTCAAAGATAAAGATCGATGATTTCTATTTATCATTGTTTTATGTTCCCTGTAGATAGAAAATATGACTAGTTTAACAGATATATATGTAATATATACATATTCTATTTAGTTACTTGATGTATTCATTGAACAAATCACATTTGAACAAAACTGTTCGATTTTCCATCTCCCGCTCTTCAAGGCTTAATGTCTTCAATGTATATGATCCAGGAATTCCTCATATTTGAGGAAGTGATGGAAAACTTGGTTCAATTTTCTCATATTATTCTTATTCATTTCTCATTGGTTTGTTCATTCTTGTAGTAAGATCATACTAATACATTGAGTAGAAATCCATACATTCTTGAGCCAAGTAACCATTCAAGATAGAAAATTCGGGATTATTATTGTTTTGGAGATAAGATATTAATGTGTACATATTTCATTCAGTTGGATACATCCAATGAAAATAAAAAGTTCCCCAAAGAAGTCCAACAGTGGGAATATGGACAGTCAGATTTAGTAAACATGTGAAAAATGACGGTGGAAATATTTTCTCCAACTCACACAAAATTAATGGGGCATCTTTCAACATTTTTTGCAAGAATGGCATAAAAATACTCTTAGCATAAAGATCTCCAAAAAAAATGAACAACTGAATAACAGTCACCCTTACATTATTGGAAAAAAGATAACAGATTGCTATTGGAATCAACTCATGCAGAAGAATGTGATAATCCTGAGTCTTCAAAGATTTTAGCTTCAACTCTTTTCTGTTGACCCATTTAAATATGTTGCTTGAATAGCCATCAAGAAACTAATAGTCTCTAGTACTTCCAGAATTTGATTTTTTTTTTCTGTAGGTTTCATCTCAAAATAAGTACATGGAAGTTGCCATTTATTTTCATAGATATGCACAGGATGTAATTCTGGTCTGATGCCCCAATCCACCAAGTCACACCGAGACCGTAAATCATCTTTTGTCTTTCCCTTAACATTTAGGAGTATAAAAAGAAAAATTTCACATATTTTTTTTTCAATGTGCATTATATCTATGCAATGACATAAAACATTGGTTGACCAATAAGGAAAATAAAAAAAGATAATCCTCTTCCTCCAATTATAAAAGGTTTCAGTGGAAACATTCTTTCTCTTTCTAGATTTCATTTGACCCTTCCCGAATGAAAAATTGAAATCTTTCAATTCATTAATCACATCAGTTCTAGACATATGCTGAGGTGGATCATCGGTCTTTATGGTATTATGAAATCTTCAATGATTATTTCTATATGGATGGTCCATTAGTAAGAATCGTCGATGTCTCATAAAACTAAAACTACAACGATGTTTCAGTCTTCTGGATCATGTATTTTTCATAAAATTAGCACATGATAGTTTTCCCTTCGTTCTATATCCAGACATCATTGCATATGCTAGAATATCATTGATCATCCACATAAGCGCAACACGCATCTGAAATACGTCTTTCGAATATTCATTGTATGTGCAAACACCCACATCCCAAAGAAGTTTCAATCCTTTATTAAAGGTTGCATGTATACGTCAAAATCAATGTCGGGATCAGAAGGGCTAGATACGAGTATACTCATGATAGTGAAAGGGGTTTTCATACAAAACCATGGGGGAAGATTAAAAATGTCTATAAAAATAGACTATGTGCTATGTGAAGTAAGCATTTTCCCAAACGAATTAAAATCATCGCATAAAGAACCCAGCCTCACATTACACACTTCAGCTGAAAAATCAAGATATCGAGAATCAAATCTTTTCCATGCAAATCCATATGTAGGGTGAACTAACTCATCATTATTCTTCTTTCTCTCGGTATCATGCCACCTCATTTTTATTGATATTTCATCATACATAAAACGATTCTGGAGTCTGGGGATCAATGGAAAGTGCCACATTACTTTTTATGGCACGTGAGATGGTGTTCCATTAGATTTTGACTTTCAGTGGGATGTACCACATTTAATACAATCATTTCGTTCAGCGGTTTCCTCCTACAATAAACTAAAATCTTTCGGGCAAGCATGAATTTTTTTTCTTGAAAATCCAAGTTCCTCAACTAACTTCCATGCCATATAGTGGTTTGAGGGATTATATGAATAATATAGAAGTAAATCCTTCAGGAAGGTAAGAATGTTATTGGTTGTTGTATTAGAAATCCCATATATAGTTTTCCTATGAAATAATCAGATTAAAAATTCCAGTTTTTTCATTTTATCGAATTATCGATATACTGGAGTCATGGAAACATCATTCAATTTTTTCACACTAAAAATATCATCATTTTTATTAGATGCATCATCTATCCTCATATCAAAGTCATCTTGAATCTAAATCCATTCTTTTTCATGATGAATAATAAACGGAAACCGGTCCTCTAACAAATTATCTAGTCTAGTCCTTTCATTTTGATCATCAACAATTTGAGATTTCATTTTCTCCCCATTGGGATACCAGACATAGTAGTTTTCTTGAAAACCATATTTTGTTATGTACACTACTAAAAATATGGATTATAATAGTGCTAAAAATCGACTTTAGCAACGCTAAAAAAGCGATGTTAATCTCGGCGAAGATAAAGGGGGTCCCCTTTTTCAGCGCTAAAACTAGCACTCAAAAAGTGTCACCTTTATCAGTGCTAAAAAAAGCGCTGATAAACGTGCTCCTTTATCAGCGCTATGCAAGCACTGATAAAGGTAGTCTTTATCAGTGCTATTTTCAGCGCTGATAAATGTATAATATATCAGCGCTAAAAATATTGCTGATAAACCATACATTTATCCGCGCTATTTTGAGCACTGATAAAAACTAAGTTTATCAGCACTCAAAATAGCGCTGATATATTATCCATTTAATAGCGCTTAACTAGCGCAGATAAAGGCCAAAGATCATGTACAAAACCAAAACCTACATAGAACTTGCACGGAACCTGGACAAATTACAGCACCTGCACACAACACAAACAACACCTGCACACAGCACAAACAACACCCACATACAAAGCACAGAAGAACAAAAATGCTACATACATTTACTTGAAATCATGAATACAGAACAACACACTACTATATATATTTCAAGAAATGTTTAATTTGGTTACAATTACAATTATCCAACACATTTAAAAAACAATGATGTTCCATCCTTTTTGCATCCATCTGCTCTAAAAAATGTCGTCCATGGCGGCGGTTTCTAAACAAAGAATTTGAACTGAGGAAAAATATTTCACCTACATAATAAAAAAAATATTATGTTAGTAATACAACAATGAAATTAATAATGGGGTTGCTAAATGTAATTATACTAGTGAGGCACAAAACATAAAATAACCAATTAACGAAGAGACACAATTAGGTCAATTCCCTTACCTCATCCAGAAGTCCAATAAACTATATTCAGTTAATACCAACGACAACTGAGTCCATGATCAAATGTATTAATGTCCAACAACATTAAATTACATAAATAGTTAATTTTAACCAAAAATCCAGCATGGTATAATAGGCGCCAAACTCATTGTGTAATCTAACAAAGCCAGAATGCTGAGAAAATAGGTGTGATCCACTCCTGATGCACCCCTAAGACTAGAAAACACTAAATCGCCAATCTATATTACTAAATTTATGGAAAATTAAGCCTAAATTTTTGAAAACCCATAAATAAATCTTCCACAAAATATAATCTGCATCAAATAATGATTGATTACTAGTTTATGATGTTTTGAGACATTCTGAAAGAGTCATATATAAAAGTCCCATGAAGAACAATGATTTATCCATACTATGGTATAATAATTACACCTAGAACCCTAAAAACTGAATGAAAATCTTTGAGTAAGAAGTTAGAGAATCAAGGAAGATGTAGGAGAATATACCACATTGATTCGAAATGATGACCAACCGATAATCCACTCAGGTTTAAGGGGAAGGAAGGAGTGGAATGGGGTTTGGCTGCCCCCTAAGAAATTGGTGCCCAAACGAAGAAACATGCGAAGGTTTATACTTTATAAACTCATAACCCACATAAAAATAAGTTTTAAATCATGTTACATGAAATAAACCAAGTGGTGACATTTATATAATTTGGGTCCAAACCCTTACTTGACCCCCTTTCCCCATTCACGACCATTATCACCCTATTAAATGAATTCATGTTGTGAATTACCCTTTCACACTTTGAGTAACCTAATGCTACTAAATTTCAATATAATGACTACCCAAATCATCCTTGATATCCTCCCAAAACCCAATGACATCCCTCTTGCCCCAATATATGTCTGAAACACCTATTCGAACTAGTATATTGTACCTTTTTCGATGATTTTTTTTGTTATTATGGAATTCCATAATTCCCCATTGGAAGTGTACCAATGTACTAATAAGATGTTATATGATATAACATGAAGATTCTAGTGTCCATGTATTATATGAGATATCAATGAAAATTTATCTCATTATTATACATACCAACACATAAAATCCGAGCATTGGAGACCTTCAGGTTTTCTTCAACTACTTCCAGTTCTGACATGTAAGTGGGACAAGGTTTCTTTGGGATATTAGGTTAGGATTTCTTGTAACTCTTGATGGAAGAATTAAATATGGTTTTTGATCAATTGGATGACCAAATAATCTCAATTTATATACATTTTATATGAAAAAAATTATAAGAAAATCAAAACTCAATTTTTAATTGAGATTATTTTTTACATGGATTTAATTCTACTATAGTCTTTTATAGGGAGCCTTATTTTACATCTTGTTTTTTGAGAGGTGCCTATGAGAAAATGGGATTCCATGTATGATTGAGCATGACATATGTTTCTGACACTTTCTGTAGGGGCACATTGCCTGGAGCATGTTGATGTTCGATGGTGGTGCATTGTACCACACATTAATTCATTACAAAGGTGAGTGACATTCATCACTTATAAAGAGATGTCTTCTCCTTGATTGAAATAGGGTGATGGGATGCCGATCATTCCATCCATGGATTCCTCCTCAGAATTCATTACCTTGTATGAGTCTTCCTTCTAGAATAAGACGATGTTCGTGAAACTTGTTCCTGGTTCCATCTCTTTATGGATGATGGTTAATTACAATGATTATATCTGGACATTCCAAAGGGTCATTCCAGGGCATAATAATTTGGTTAGGAAAGTATTCACATTGGGAATTAGTGGAATGTATGTACACAAGAACATTGGTCACAAGTATTCATCATTGTCAAAGGGATTCTCAATGAAATGGAAACCCATGTTTAACTTGTGGTATTCTATGAGTTTAACATCCCACAAGGATAAAGGGTCATGATTTAATGTCTTACAGAGATGTAATGGGTAGATCAAAACACTTATAAAGGTGAATTAGGTAGGTACATCTCTAGGAGGGAGCACCTGGAATGTTTAGCTGATAGATGGATCAAAACTCCCAATGAGTTCTGACCCAAGTGTGGTGCATCCCATAAAGGTAAGGTTTCTCATTTTGAAGACTTATTCAGACGCCACTAAGGAAAAAATATGAGGGAAAATAAGAGAAAATTTACCCCAGTGATGGGGTCACCATGGATTACCATTGGTTGGGATTTAACCTCATAGAGGATTCCTACATACCCTATTTAGAATACAAGGATCAAAACCCATATATTTAAAACATGTATGGTGTGGGTATTACCCATGGTTAGCTTCCCTTCACACTAGGAATACTCTTGTTGTATGAGTATGGGTTTTGTGGGGCTTATGCATTGTAAGATTCCCAGGTTCTTCCAAGAGTAGTAACGGGATGAATGGGACATACGTGCTAAGATGGACCATGTGAATGGCGTGATCCTTGTAAAGAGGCACGAGGCACAAAAAAATGTGGAGTTGTCTGTAAACATTATTTATGGTGTCCATGGGGCTCATCAGACTCCCCATACCTTCCATAAACACCTCAAAACATCATGAGGACCAGATTCTATATCATGGTTCACCATAGGCTTGATTCTTTTGATGATGTACTAGTCGTTTTAATCTTGGATTTCATCTCAACCAGCCTTTCCCTTACTTGAATTATCCCGGGACACATATTTTGGTTCCAAAAAATCCCTCAACGATACTGATTATCTCATGCATCTACCTAGAAATAATTTTTCAAGTCAAACAAAATCACATGTGCTCAAATACAAGTTCAAACAAACGAGATACATAACATTAAAATTTCTTAAAAATGAACCAAGGGGTACACATGTGCTCAAATACTATCTCTGCATGTTGAATCTGATCCCTCTACTTTAATTTCAGAAAACTTTATATTTAGGCCCTATATCGAACTGAAAATGTTGGATATAGACCATATTTTTTGTTTCCATCCATCGTTTGATAGAAAATGGATTTTGTTGATCCTCGGTGGTTTCATCATTCACCCCATAAGCACTGCACACCATCATGACTTACTTCAATATTGATTTGTTCAAAGATCAATAATATGAATCCGGGGATAGAAAACATGGAGTAATAAATTAATATTTCAATACATCGGAGCATTCTCAATTCACCAAAGAAGGTTAGAGGATAATCAATGATCATATATAGATATCATAAGTAGTAAGAATTCACCTTTATCCTATTTTTTTACAATCTTCCATCAGTTATGTTGCCCATTCATTTCTAAACACATGTATATCATCTTCTGAATATGAGTTTTTGCGACAATCATGGTTGTACTGAAAAAATATAAATACACAAAGGATTAATAAATATTTTAAATGAAATCGTAAGTATTTTTAAAAATACATCATCAGGGATGCTAGTTTGTTGATGAAATACGATCTCTTTCATAAATTTACAAACATAATAACCACAGTCCTTCCCGTTCGTTTGTTTTGTACACTGCAGAAACATTGACAACATAAGTAATTTGTTTTGATATGTGTTTGGATAGTGAAATTTTATTATATATACTCAGATACTTTTCCAGTTGTAGATATTATAGGCTTGCTCATCCTTATTCACTGGATTCATTCCACGCATTAGACGATATTGATGCACCACCCTATCATAACGGAATCCTCATTAAAACATAACATAAATTATATAACTACATGTTTAGTTTTAAAATTTTGGATCTACTGTATTACACATTAAAAAACGCCATCATGTGTGGTTGGTTTGTTGGATATCCATGCGTTGAATCCAGAAAATAAATCTTTGGAGTATCCAAATTGACTGCAATCAGCATCCAATGCTCTCTAAAAATACCAAAAAGAATAATTAAAGAAAGAAATGAAAATATAGTTGATATGATTAAATTGTAGAGTTTTACCCCTGCATCGTTGGTATTAAAAAGAGTATGTCATCCGTATTTTTGTTTTCAAGTGATTTGAGCATGGATGACATAACTGCAGCCTCTTTATCAAAATATATTTCGTCTTTTGAAGAGGTAGTGTGAGGACTAACGAGTCCAAAAAAAATTTCATGGGGAAATCCCTTCAATTGTTTTTCATATATACGTCTGCGACAAATATAAAATGTATTTAGTCAAAATTATCAGATTATATCAACGTTTCTAAAATCAAACCAGGAAAACTTACTTCATGTATACATTTACAACTAAGGCACCTAGCCATTCATACTTGAGGAGTTCATTTACATTTTCCTCACTAATGAAATATGATGTTTCCTCTCCATACATATCTTTTTCTAAATCAACTGTGTGATTATTTACTTCTTTCAACTTTGTATCCACATGAGCCAGTAATGATATTAACTGTGGATATAGAACGAGCGGGGTGAAGGGGCTATCAGTAGACTGTTTCAATCGGTTGGTTGTTCCTTGAGATATTTTTGAGCTGATATTTCATTTAACCTCATAGTATTTGTCATTCTATAACAACATTCATCGGTTTAGACCTTCTTTCATTAAATGTTAAAGGTCCATCTTGAAAAATAAATTGGAAATGGATACCTTTTGTTGACATGTTTTTTTAGAAGAACTGTCAGCCATGCAATGAATATTCTAATAGCTTGTTCAACCCTATAAATGTCGTCATTGTTATTTGGAACAGGTAGCTCGACACTCAGCTCATTAGCTACATTAATTTACACTCTAAGATGATATTTTGGAAGTCTTCTGTTGTGTAGCATGTCATTTTGCATATTGAACACCGTAGCCCTCGATATAAGGTGATTTATGGGAGTTGATAAATATAAATCACAGTCATTTTCACCCTGTGGAATATTAGTAAAAGAAAGGTATTAGTGTCTATGTAAATCACATTTCATAGAAACAATTATTAAAACATTGATTACCTCATCTAAGTCAGGTTTTTAGGGAAATGGCTCGCCTCAATGATGGTGGGGGGTGGGGTAGGATCATCATGCATGAGTTGTTGATGAGTTATATCTTCTCTTTGCCTCTCCCCCATCAATTTTACTATCATCTCTCTCTGGTATTGTAATTCTTCTTAAAAAATAGATAATTTTTCTTGTTTCTTTTCCATTTTTTCATTTTGATCCTCTGCTTGTTTTTGTTTTTGAAAATATGTTTGGGGTGTCACCCCAAAACCCGCACCTTTGATGCCGCCATACTGTTCTGGCTACTAAAAGTATGTCTGCATTTGGTGTGGTTGTTGTTGAATCTTATGATGATGTCAGATAGAAAATATATAAAAATAAGTACTTATTGTAATGTGATAGTGATTTAAAGCAAATCAAATTTATATTATGTCATACTAACACATGTTTCCGACACTTTTTGTGTGTTTTCATCTATCAGTATCCCCTCTTTATTTACACAAGCCTCCTTCCATAGCACATGGAGTGGGATGGATATGGATTTAAATTTCGATTCATCAATCTACATATAAATATATAAACATGGTTATGGTGTTGTTTTATGTCACATAATAGTAGTAGGGTAGATTTAAAAGGCATACCAATTTTTTCTCAAGTTCAGTGTACCCCATCCTTGCTTTACAGAAAGGGTACGCTGGTTTTGTTGTGTGTTTTTTATTTTCTGCACTCAGTAGCTGTTTCATAAATAAAAAACTATCAATTAGAGTGATGAAACGTCAAGCAACGTATTACCCCACACAATGTACCGGAAAAGTATGCTCCACACGATGGTTGCTAAACACATCCCACGCTCCTTGGGATATCAAGTGTGTGTAAAGAGGAGGTGGGTGCGGCTTGATTTTACCTTCTATATCTTTAAGATGATATTTTGTTAAAATTGTGTGGAAACCTCTATGAATCCTTCCTGCAACTATTAATACACATTCCTTGTGCGAGGCATCTACTATAAATGCACTCTGCAATGGATGAAGAAGAGTATGTCAATGTTTTGGTATTTTAATTTATTTTAATAAATTAAAAAAACTATATCATAATTTTACCGTAATCTATTCCCACATTAGTGTCTTTATCCCAGTGACAACATGGTGCCACGACTGTAAATGAATCGGCACGAGTTTCCGAGTGATGATTCCAATGTAGCTACTAAATATGGCTCTGTTGGGGTTAACATGTTGGCCTTGCTTATTCCATCCCTCCTCAAATTTTATGCCTTTTTCTTTTGCCTTAAGGATTTTGTCTAACACTATCAAACTACGACGCTCATTTTTTTTTTGCGCTTTCAGGGTTTCATTTACTTCCATTTCCTCAGAAGTAGCATCAATATATTCCCCCAGAGCACTAGAATAGGCAATGGGACCAGTAGCAACAGGTTGAGAAACCTGTTGTACCTCGGCACTGGGACCAGCAACAATAGGTTGAGAAACCTGTTGTAGCTTTGCATTAGGACCACCAGCATCTGGTTTAGAAACTTGTTGTTTCTCTGTAGTGGGACCACCAACTGCTGGTTGAGAGACCTTTTGTGCCTCGGGATTGGGCGCATCATCAGGTGCAGAAATCATTAACTACAGTAGTGGTTTAATATTTAATTTAGATTACATAAAAATTGTAACGAACAGATAATAACATAATGTAACACAATGTATGTTACAATAAACAAATAACCTGATTATTGTACTCTCTTTTTTTATTTAAAGGCTGAAGAGATTTGACTCCTCTATCGACTATGTAAATCCCTTCATTGTGGTATCCTCTGACATACAAAATCCTGTCTACATTGGGAATGCTGCGAAATGATTGTGATGTCCCTATAAAAGGGTCAACCTCCGTTGAACATTCATCTGACCCTTCAGTTGTTTTGGTCAATAACAGAACAATTGACCAATTTCGGTCTGCAGGGTCTGGAACATAAAATACTTGTACTACTTGTGATGCCATTATAAATGGTTCGTCTTTCTCCCCTTCCTTACTGAAATAAACTTTCACGAATCCTAATTCATATATTTTAATAGAAATCCTATTATCAACCCGCATGCATTGAAAAATTGGAACTTTGAATTTCTTATAATCCAACTCCCATATTCGTATGATGATTCCAAAGTATGACATATTCACATAAATTGGATTTTTTTCCTAAGCATTGGAAACATGCATCGTCTCATCCACAAGTTTAACCCCACTATTCTGAATGGTACTGTATTCATCATGTTCATTAGTATAGAATGTATAACCATTGATTGTGTAAGCATTGTAAGATAATACGTACACACTTGCTCCTCCATCTAGCCATCGAAGTCGTTCTGAAATTGATTCTGGATTATCATCTAACTACTTAAAAATATGGTCTCGAAACCATCCTATAAACTGTCGATTATGTGTATCTCATATCAATTTTCAGCCCTAGAAGGATTCAAATGCCTATGAATTTCTATGTGGGTTTGAACATATGGGTCAATGTTGAAACTGTTATGCAAAACATAAATGTGGGCCTGCTCCTGATCTGTAATATTGATTGTGACAACCTCTCTTCTAGAAATTACTTCACCATCAAGCCACTCAGTGTGATGAGATTTCAGTAGGCCATGTATTTACACACCAGACAGGTATTCAAAACAAAATTCAATAGCTTACTCAACAATATATTGCTCCGCAATACAACCCTCTGGACGACTCCAGTTTTTGAAATACCCTTTCAAAATCTTCATATACCGTTCAATGGGGTACATCAATCTATAATGTACAGGACCATATAGTCGAATATCTCTCACCAAAATAACCATCAAATGACCCATCATATCGAAAAATTTCAGCGGGAAAAACATTTCCAATTCACATAATATGACAACAATTTCTCTTTCCATAGTTGGAAATTTCGCCAGGTCTATAACTTTGCGGCATATAGCTTTGAAAAAGAAACAGAGCTTCGTTAATGTATGGCATACAATCCTGGGCAAAATGCAATGTAAAGTTATATGAATTAGATCCTGAATCAAAACATGGAAGTAAAGTGATTTCAGACCCTTTAATTTTAAATCACCTATTGACACGATGTTCTTGATATTTGAGGAATACCCCTCTCGAACCATTACATCATTCAAGAAGTTGCAAAACTGATATCTCTCCTACCTGGAAAGAGTGTAAGCAACACGAGGAAGAAATGTTCATTTTTCTCCCTTTACTGGTGCCAACTCTTCTCGTATTCCTTTCTCAACCATGTCCAATCTAGACTTAATTTCATACTTTGTTTTTCCTGGTGCATTTAGCAACGTGCATATGAAACTATCACTTACATTTTTTTCAACATGCATAACATTGAGAAAATGTCTGACATACAAACAATTCCACTATAGTAATTCAAAAAAAAACTGATCTCTTTTTCCAACAAGTTTTAATAAGGTTTTTAAAAAATGGTCTACCAAAAGAATTGTCCAAATATTTTACTTTCTCAAAAAATTGATCATCTGTTAGTGGAGATGGTGTTGTACGTTCTTCTGAACTTTCGTCGAATGATGTCATCCAAGAATGGCACATATGTCATTTGGGGTAGAAATATTCGATATCCTAGAAACACAGTTTTCGATGATTGTTTCAACCTAATTGACTGTGTACCTTGTTCGCAAATAGAAAATCCTTGAGTTCCTTTAATTCTATATCCTGAAAAATTTCTATAAGAAGGAAAGTGATTTATCATCCCGTACAACATGGCTTTTAAATTGAAATTTTCATATTTGTAAGCATCATACAATGTAACACCTGAATCCCACAATATTTTCAAATCCTCGATCAATGGGTCCAAATGAACATCAATATCACTACCCGGTTGTTTTGGTCTTGATATAAGCATAGATAACATGATGTATTTTTGTTTCATGCATAACCACGGTGGTAAGTAATAGTTTACCAACATAACCATCCATGTACTGTGACTGTTTCTTTGAAAACCAAAAGGATTCACCCCATCTGTAGATAATTCCAGATGAAGGTTTCTCAGCTCGTTCCCAATATCAGGATACTCGTGATCAATTCTCTTCCACCGAGGAGAGTGTTTCGGGTGATGTAGTTTCCCATCTTTAATTATTGTATCTACATTCCATGTCAATTGTCTTGAAGTATCCTCACTTACATATATGAATATAAACCTATGAATGATTGGAAAGTACCATAAAACTTTTGTAGGACTAGAATCATATTTCTTGTATCGGGAACCACCACACTTTGGGCATTCTTTAAGTGATTTGTGGTCCTTGAGAAACAATATATAGTCATTTGGGAAAGTATGTATTCTTTTAGAGACCATACCAATCGATCGTATCATTCTATTGCCATCGTATGTTCGGCTTGAGAGTTCATTATGTTTTGGGAGCATGTCATTCAGGAGAGAAAGTAGTTCCATAAAACTGATGTCACTCCACCCGTTGCTTGCTTTCAAATTATACAGCTTCAATACGGCTGAAAATGCTGTATATTTAGTGCAACCAGCATACAATGGTGTTTTTGCAGAACTCTTTAACTTCTCAAACAATTTTGGGCAAGCTGGGAGAGCATGGCAAGGATGTAGGCCTTTGGTGCCGAACCTTGTAAATCCTTGTGTCCTGTGCCTTTTCATTACTGCATTATCCGGGAAAGGTTGAGAGACATAAGAAGAGTGGATCGAGGCCTTAACAAGCCATAGAGGTTTAATTGATAAGAATCAATTAGTAAAAAGTTTTAAGGGATCACTGATTCACCCCCTCCCCCTCTCAGTGATTCACACTGATCTGGGCACTTCATGTATGAACATGTTCAATGGGCCTAGTAGTTATAATATCCACTCCTTTGGGAGAACTTTTGGTCAATTTTCCTTTCTGACATGTTTCATAGATTTTATCCCTTTATCTTTTCAATTTGGGAATATCTATCATAGTGTCATACTTCATGATTTTAAACATACTCCTTTGAAAATGGTGCCCCAGCCTTATGTGCCATAGGTTTTTATCATCCTTCGAACTCAAATAAGAGGAATTAATATAATCGCTAATTTAAAATTTATTTCTAGTGGTCCTCTTTTCATGAGTGATAATGTTTCCATCCTTTGATCTCTTTATGACACATAAACCCTTTTGGAACGACACCTCATGTCCAACATCAGATAGTTGGATCACAATAAGAAAATTTTGCTTTAACCCTTCAATAAATAACACATCATTATACTTCAAATTTGTAGCTTCAATCATTGATTTTCCAACATCCTCTATTTTTAGAGAACAATATTTTCCAATGATAATGACTCCTCCCTCATGATTTTTTATGTCCCTTAATATTTTTGAATAACTAGTCATGTGTGACGAACATCCACTATCGAGAATCCATGACATGTTTTACTACTACATTTCAAATAAACTTTAAAAAACATGAGTTTAATTTTTTTTAATTCATATTCAATTTAGACCATTGAGTGTTTGTTCAAGAAGAATAATCATTCACTTTTCAGCACTATGGCCTTTCTGATCACATCTACCAAAGACTTCTTCTAAGTAGTTAAATTTATTCTGAGTTTTCATATCATATGATTTTTTAAATATTTCTTTCTTGTTTTGTGTTACTCTTATGTTTTAAAAATAAACCCCCTTGGTTCATGCCTCACTTCTGGTAGAGATATTTTACACCAACACAAATATGCTTTGTCCCCAAACACTCTACAACACTTGTAGTATCCTCTAAACCTTGATATTCCCTACTAATAAAATCTGTGTCTTAACAATTATGGTTCTTTTTAGAGCCTGATTTTTTCTTTATTGTGGGGAAATAAATTTTCTTGGAGAATTTACCTCTTCTTTTAGATTAGAAGAATATTTCTCACTAGCCTTGTGTTCAAATAATGTCTCAGATTTTCCTTTGGACGTTCACTATTAGATATAGCAGAAGTATTTTGATATGTGATGAGTGTTGAATTGACTTGCTTCTTTGATCCCATAATTTCACTAGTGTTTGATTATTATGCCTTGACCATAACATCCTTTTTAAATATTCTATAATATTAATCAAGCTATTATGTGTTTCATGTAATTTAGACAGAGTAATTTACGATTCTTATTCTTTGAGGTGATGATTTTCCTCAAGGTGTTTGACAATCTTTTCCATTTTTTCTACCTTCTATTTGTGCATTTCGATTTCTTCAATATTAAAGGTTTATTTCATTGTATATTCTTTGTTTTCCTCAATTATCTTTTCAATTTATTATAATATAAATCTTGTATATTTCTTGAGATTTTTGTTTGGCTCAAGACAAGCTTCTAATTCATTTTTCAATGTGTGTTCTATATCTATCAGTTCACTTTTGTCATTTTCATAGTTGGAAGTATCAATCCATTTTTCCACATGGTCCATGAAATTAGTTTCATATTCTATTTGGATTCTTAATTTTGAGTCTACATATTATTATTTTCTTATATAGCTTCTCCAACCACCAATAAATAACATTTTATTTTTTCTAAAAAATATGACGGAATCCTTTGTGCATCTATCCCATTTCTTTTTCTGTGTTTTTCCTTCATCGATCTCAGGTGTAACAAACCATTTATTTAGAAATTTTTATAGAAATCCATCTAATGTCATTTCAGTTGTAACATCTTAGTGGTGATTTTATTTTAACCTTAAATTTTCCTTTCCTAAATCTATTTGATATAAGAGTTATGATTCTGTTATATTATTCATCTTTATCTTCACCATTAGGTTCACTTGATTCTAAAACTTTATCATTTATAAATTTAAGTTTTCTCATTGTCTCAAAATCCATCTCATATTTCATATTCTTCTTGACAATTGGGATCTTATACATTTCATATATAATGAGACTATTATGTAATTCATCAAGATAAAGATCATCTTTTTCTTCCAAATCTAATACTTTGGTATCAAACCTATTGGGAAAATTTCTCACAAGTTTTTTTGTTAATAGTTGAGTCATCCAAATTTTCTCCAAACCCAAGAATTTTACTAATAATTTCATTGAATATTTTGAAATAATCCCCAATGTTTTCATCATCACCCATCTTGTTATCTTCTAATTTGCACCTCTAAATTTTCAAATTGGCTTCCTCGATTTTCAGGTTGCCTTCATACCTGACTTCCAATTTGTCCAAAATTTAATTGGAATTTTAGAGTCCCATAAACATTTTTGTATTCTTTTTGATAAAATACTAATTAAAATATAATTTTGAGATTTTACATTGACTTCTATATTTCTTTTCTCAGTGAAATTCCTAGCAGCCTCATCATCAATAGGTGGGAATCCAAAAGTAGTTGCATCTCCGACTTCATGTCTAAGAGATAAGATATAGGGTAACATCTAATTATTCCAAATGTGGTAATTATTACCATCTAATTTAGGAACACCCATTATATTGAAATAATTTAGATTATCCATATTTTCAATATATTATATCAATACAGAGGGTGCATGGCTCTAATACCAATTGAAATACCCAGAATAATGAAAGATAATTGAGAGGAGATGGGTGAATCAGTGATCCCCTTTTAATTATTATTTTTATGAATTTAACCCTTTTTGTTTTCAATTAAACATTTGTGGCTAGTTAAGGCACAGATTCACTCTTAAAATGATGTTGTAAAACAAATTCATAGAATATAGGGATTTACATGGTTTGGTACAAGGACCTACTTCTTTCCATGTTGGGTATTCACCACAACACAGATTATTCACTTTATTAGAATATGACTACACATATTAATTGGTTAAACTCTCCAATTTCAAGCTGTTTAAGCCCCCCAACATCATTGCACCATCTTCTTATTCCAGAAACTAGTCATACCCCCGGCTTTAACTTCTTTATGTTGAATTGCTCGTGCACTCATTCATGTAGCTTAAATAAACTTTGGTTGAATCTGTTGGACTTGTTCAAATATTCTTAACACTAATAATAATTATTTGTCTCAATGTAACAAATTCTCAGGCTAATAATTATACCTTCTGAATAATGTCTTAGCCTTACATAGATGTGTGCAAGTGCTACACACACTTTATTCAAGATAATGAATTATGCAAGAATGATCTTTCACAATCTTTCCACTTTTTGTCTTCATGATCAATTTCACTTTCACACATAAATCATTCTCCACATGTGCATGTTCATGCACATGTTCATATATATATGTTTGGTTATGTGTTGAACAATATTTTTCTTCCTTTATACCTTTTACACTCCCTGATTATCAATTATTCATTGGCATGAATTAGGATATGATCACATAAGTGTCTTCTATACTCCATGTTAAGCGCACAAAGCTTGGATGGGTAAATTCTTGGTGTTTTCATGAGTTCTTCTTCACTGCCTCTTAAGGATTCTCTCCAGGAACTAGGAAGGCTTCAGGTTTTGGTGTGTAGCACAAACTAGGTAGGTGTACCAAATTTTCCAAGTAGGGGTTCACAAACCGTTCCTTCCGGAAGCAACTCAAGTGTGTAAAACACAGGTTGAATGCTCGTGAGATTCTTCTTCTACTCTCTATAAGTTTCTCACAAGGAGATAAGATATCCTCATCCATGTAAGTGTTGTGTGGTACTGGTTATTCAAAAAGATCCTTTGAGAGTGATATTTTACTTGTTAAATGGCCATGGGATCACCCTTCTTTATAGTGGATCTGTTTCTCTGGAGAAATGAGAATTATTAATTTTCTCACCATAAGACCATTGTTCGAGGGATATCCATTTATAGGCAATTATCACTACATTTCACTGTATCAAATTCTATAAAAATTATTATTCAAATCACTTCTTTCAAAATCTAAGAACCACAGATTTGAAATATTCAAACACATATGAGATATACCAAATCTCTTAGTTTATTTTCTGTTAAAAGAAGGATCTTAATTTCACATGAAACCATCACATGTATGCATTAGGAATCGCATGAAAATCATCTCCCTGAAATTACATGCCCTCTCGAAACATCGTTTTCCTCGGCCTACGTTTGTTCTTCGTGATCTATTTCATGCATGAACATGAAATTTCGTGAATGAGTTCATGAAATCTAGACGATCCTCATGTTGTAGGTTAGATCAAAAATAGTTGTTGGAGTTCTATCAAGGTGGCCTAACTCCATATTTTGTGTGATGTTTTGTGTCCGGTGATCCGAGGTTTAAGACAATGGTGTAACCTCTCATCAGCCATTGGATCAACTCAAATCGGATACAGATGGTGTGGATTGGATTGTGTGATGCAGGATGAGATGTGTATTTAATATTTTACATGTGATCAGATATATGAGTGATATTGAATCCATGTTTTTAAAAATCTACCCACCATAAAAACTACTTGTGGAATCTCCACACTTTATAATACTCGGTGCTCGGTACTCATCTCAAAATTATCCTTCCCCCTCCATGGTACCACCCCATACTGTGTTCTCAATGGGTGCGATTTTCCCCAACCCAATGCTTCCTTTCGCCATGCTGGACCGCATGGTAGGGCACTTCACTTGCTCATGCTCCCCTGTGAGCACTCTTGTGTGCCCCATTCATGCTTTATTGTGGCCTGTATGCTGGCTGGCTAGCCAGGTTCAATCTCAACCATCCAATCTATAGAGCCAGCCACCTTCTAGGTTAGTTGGCTGGGCAATGTGTATATATTTTTTTATTAACCCCACTGTAAAAATCAAAGTATACATATAATAGAATTCAACATTAAATGAATCACTCTTAGAATTCCAATCATCTTCATCCTCAACCATCATCCCTCTTCTTCTTCTATTATTTTTGGAACACCTCTTAAGCATTTAATATTATCAAAATCTTCTCAAACATGTCATCCAATCAAAAATAATTGGATGATTCTTCCAAACTCATCATACAATCATGTATTGTATGGGCTTCTTTAAATGTTTTAAAATAATGAAATTTTTTGACACTTGTCTAGAATATAAGATTAATTTAGTCAATCATCTGAATTACTTATGGAGACTCCAATCAACATTACCTCAACCTTCCACTCACAAAGCACTTATGGATATGTCATTAACAAAAAATTAAATCCTTGGGATCATCAAATACTAAGGTTTCATATATTTAAAATAATGTGTCTTGATTTAGAAATCCTATAATTAATTCTTTGTGATGATTTCTTATTATATTTCATCACACTAGGTTTTTTGGTTTTAGTCAATGGGTGGAACCCCGAAAAACTTCGTTAATGTTGAATGAAATATATAATTAAATAATTTTTAAAATTATAAACCAAATGTTATGGGGTCTTGAATGAATGTAACATCCCAAGAAATTAATTAATAATATATATTCTTATCTATGCCAATTTATGAATTAGATAGTGTTTTAGAGGCTTAAAATGAGAATAAATCCAATCTTAAGCATGGAATACACTAATATTTCTAAAAGATTGTTTTACTGCCTTTTGATGGAAAACCATTTTTAAATCAAACTTTTGACAATTTTATAAGCTCTATTTTTGAAAATAAACTTATTCTTTAATATTGGGATAGTGGAATTTACTTTGGTTAAATTTTGGTATTTTTCTGACAACGTTCATTTTTTAATGAATAGTGAAAATACTGCATTTTACATCAAAACTGATTTTTCATCTAATTTAATTATATGGCTAGATTATCTTTTTAATAGGTTTTAAAGTGTAATTAGAATATATTTTTACCATTTAATACAATGGTGGTCATTGGGATTAATTTCACTTTGTAATTGGGCATAAACAAGTGCCAAACTTTTCATAGATATTTTTTCAAAAAAAAACCCGCTATTTGTTTTGACAACGGGAATTATTTTTAAATTAATTATTGCAATTTATATGTTTATAATTAAGTAAAATGGATTACATATTTGGAATCATAAGGTCCAAATATTTAATCAAGACTCTTTTTTTGGACATTATGAATAGTAATGATGGTAATTGTCTTTAATTATCATGATTAATTAGATATCGAGTAGTTAGGGATAAAAAAATAATATCATAATAATAATAAATGACCCAAAAATGATTCCTAATGATACTGGTTGTCTCATGGACGACCATGGGATACATTGTTCCAATCTTGGGGACCCCATGGAATCACTTTTGTGTGAAAATGACTTTTTATCTTTTTATTTTTAAAGAAAAGTTAAATATAACAAAGAATGTATCACCTGAGTAAAACATTTTTAATTTTTTCTAAATAAATGATCTATTGGACTATAAATAGTCATTATAAAGATAAAAATATTTCCTACATCATATTAGTTTTTTTATAATTTTAGACATTAAATAAATTAAATTATTTATGACATCATGATGATGCAGTGACTACCTCATTAATGAATGATTTAAATAAAATGAAAAAATAATCTAAAATATAAGATTTTCACTTTGAAAAGACCTATTGGAATAGTATATTTCTAACCCTTATCACCTTATCCTCGAAATACATCAATGTGGGACCCTTAAAATCCGAGACTCATTTGAAAATAAAGAAACATTTTATTCCTTTCCAAGAGTGCCCCTCCTCTCCTCTTATAAAAGGCCCCCACATCTACCTCCTTACCCACACTTCTCAAGCCATTGGTTCGGCCATGCCCTGCTCATTTTGTCTCTCCACATATCTCTCCCAATCCTATAATCCTTACCTTAGGAAGGAAGCTCTTCAAGAAACCCTTTTGGTTCAAACCAAAGGGAGTTACCGATTAAAATGAAAAGTCTTCTCTAATGCTCTTTTGTTTTATTTTGCTTCTCCAACTCCCTAAACTCTTTTTATTCATTTCTTTTGTAAAAACATTATTATCTTACATATACTAGGATTTTGTTATAAGAAGTATTCAAGATACACTTACACACACCTACATCTAATGGTTAATGCGAATATTGTTTCCGTGGATGGCGAATTTCTGCCTCATTAAACGATGATTGTTCAATATTATTCTAACACCTGCAAAGGTGGCCATTAAGATGTCACTATATTTATATATGATATATAATATGTTTAAGTTTTCCTTAATCTTCTGTATTTCTCATTTATGTCATACCTTTATGGTTTCCATTATGGGTAAATGCGATATCTTCATTTTAGGAAGTGCAGACTACCACCCCCTCAAAGTGATTTTATTCGTTAATGCCATATGTGGGACATATAAAGGATAGAGTTAATTATATTATATATTATATTATACTGTAATTATAATATATCATTATGTAATTATTATTTCATTCCATTATATACGAGATAGAAATGAAAGGAGCGGTCATGCATACGCACGGCTTACCGTCTCCATGAACGGTGCATTTCATTTCTTACCTCTAAATGTTATGTAATATTATAAATTCATGTATATACTTAATATATATGATATATATGATATCTAAATCATGAATATAATTCTGGATATAATGGATAGTTTACCACATGAACAACTTGTAATTATAAAGAGTTTATTTTTGACTCAAGTACCAATAAACGACAAAACGACCATTATTAACATAAATAATTACCTAGTGTTCATGACATGGTAATAAGTGATATAAAAGGAATAATTAAATTGAAAAAGGTTCTTAAGCAAGTATAAAATAACTCAAGTTTATTATTCAGGAGGTTAAAGAACGATCGAGTCAAGTCGGACCCGAGGTATGGGACTTCGTCTCAATCTCCTTTCATTGAGTCGTATTTTGTTTTATACAAAACTTTCTTTTATACGGTGTATAAACCCCATTGAATTTTACATTTATTCAAAAGGAATTATTTTTATACTAAACTTTTACTAAATGAAAAGATAGAATGTTTATTTTTGTCGTATGTATGCGGTGACAATGGCTTCTCCGCCGTCGTGACCATTATTTGAGTTTCGTCTTCCTCTACAAGCCATAACCTAACTTTTTTTTAAAATGAAAAATAAATACCATGTATTACTTTTCTTTTATATTGGTATTGAAAATGGTTTTCATAATTTTTTTATTATATCAATGTGTTGTATTGATATGTTGTGATTGAAATGTGGAAATGTTATGTTTCCTTTATGCATGTTTTATGTGATACGATTATGTTATGGTTCTTGGGAATTATTATGAAGATGGGTGGTTCCATGATAAACTAAGTGTGGGTGAGCCCGATATAGCTCTCCAATGCATTGGGTAATGCAAAGGAGTTAAACATTAAGGTTTCTCTGAAGAGTTTTAGGGAATATACTGTGATGGGTATTCCAAACGTAACTATGAGGGTTACTCCCTACGTAATAATGTTATGAATGCCTCGAGTTACCTTATGATTCCTATGATTCCTATGATTTATTCATGATTTGATGATGCATGTTAAAATGCATATGTTTTATGGGTAAAGTATGATTTCATACATGGACTAATGTTTTCATTTCTTACTTTTAATCCCATACTGATTTTTTATGATCATCCCATGTTTTTGAAATGTTTTTCATAGGTCAAGAGAAAGGTACATGATATGATTATAGTGTCAAGAAAGTGTCAAGAAAGAATCCATGTTTTATTTTAAATATGTTTTCGTTGATGGGAAAAATTAATACTATCTTTTATGTAACCACTTTGTTTAAATGTGGAATGTAATTCATGATTTATGATCTAATTCTCTAAAACTCTAAACCTGAAAAGATCCTCAATGTGTATTCTTGAAATATCTCAATATTATGTAATGTTTAAGGCTGGGGCCTTATAGTTGGTATCAGAGGTCGGTTTAGATAACTTTAGGAGTTATAATTCTATTAAATGATTGTCCAAATATATTTTTTTATGGTCAAATTGAAATGATATAGCATTTGAAGATTACCATGTTGCTTAATCTAAGACATGTTTGTTCAGAATGGTTTTCCATAGAGGAAACAGGGAAGCAGTACTAGGAAGGCATATAGAAGGAAATGACCTTCCAAATCAGCATCCTGAGATGGTCAGAATTGGAACTGAACAGTTTGTTGCAGTAATGGCGCAGTTGACTCAAGCGATAAATGGTGGTGGTATCCATACATAAGATTATCCAGATCAACCGCACAGGAACATGTCAGTGGTGGAACATTTCATGAGGCAACATCCCCCATCATTCAGAGGATCATCTGACCCTGTGCTAGCTGAAGGGTGGATTAAAGCACTAGAGAAGATTTTCAATGTCATGGGGTGTTCATACAATCAAAATGTTAGTCTTTCTATTTACCGTTTGGAGGGTCATGAAGATCAGTGGTGGTCGATGGTTAAAAATATCAGGGACACTGATGAGATTGATGCTCTCGACTGGGATGAATTCAAAGGTTTGTTTCTTGAGAAGTATTTTCCAAAGGCTGTTCGACTTAGGATCAAAAAACAATTCTTTTAATTGAGCCAAGAGGATGAATCAGTGGCTACTTATGAAGAGTGGTTCACTCGATTGTCAAGGTATTCTCCAAATTTTATCCGATACCTTGATAGTAAAATCAATAGTTTTTACTCAGGATTAAATCCAAAATATCGAAGGGCTTTAGCTTCTCGCGAGTTCAAAAGATATGAAAAGCTTGTTCGATGTGATGAGAAGGTGGAAGTGGAGTTTTCTGATGATCAATTTTTCTACAATAACCAGAAAAAGAAGATGATGAGGTGGTAGGAGAAAGGAAATAATTCTTCAAAAAGGTCTGACGGTAAGAAAACTATGTTTCCAGTTTGTGATAAATGTGGTAAAAGGCATGTTGGGGAATGTATTCTGAATTCTAGAACGTGCTACCAATGTGTTAATATGGGACATAAGGCTCATGATTGCGCTGAAAAATATCAAGGTGATGGTAAGTCCAAATTTGATTTACAGTTAGTGAAATGTTTTAAGTGCAATGAGATGGGTCACTATGCAAACGAGTGTCCGACAAGGATCTCAAGTGATGAAAAGCAGTTAGACTACAAGCAGAAAGGGGCGATGAAATACTTTGCAACTACTTCAACAGATGTTGGGCCATCAAATGAAGTGGTATCAAGTACTTTTTTTTGTTTTTTCAGATTATGCGAGTGTGTTGTTTGATTCAGGGTCTACACATTAACTCATCTCTGAAAACTTTTCTAGTAAAATGGGAATACCATCTCAAGAAATGACTCCTGAACTTGTGGTAAAAACACCTGGGAGAAATGTTGAGGAAAAAATAATTTATAAGAATCTCCCTATCCTTATCCGTGGAAAGAACCTACTTCCAAATCTTATTGTTTTACCTCCAGTTGAGTTTGATGTTATCCTGGGTATGGATTGGCTCTCTATTTACCATGCTAAGATTGACTGTAGAGCTAAAGAAGTATCTTTTGAGAAAGACTTTAAGTTTGTGTACAAGAATGAACCCTTTTGGTTGATAAAATATCAAGAGGCTGAGAAACTTGTAAAATATGGTAATGAATGTTACCTTTCACATATTTTTGAAAACAAGGGAACTGTTCAGATTAATGATGTGCCAGTGGTAAATGGGTATCCTGATGTTTTTCCTGATGAGTTTCCTGGAATAATACCAGATCGGGAAGTTGAGTTTACTGTTGACTTAGTTCCTGATGCTAAGCCAATTTCAAAACCCCCCTTATTGAATGGCTCAAATTGAACTTTTAGAGTTGAAGGATCAATTGCAAGATTTATTAGAAAAATGTTTCATTCGAACAAGCACATCACCATGGGGTTCTCCTGTCTTGTATGTTAAAAAGAATGATGGTTCAATGAGACTTTACATTGATTATAGAGCCTTGAATAACATCACTGTTAAGAATAAATATCCTTTGCCTCATATCGATGATTTGTTTGATCAGCTCTAGGGAGCTCAGTATTTTTCAAAGATTGACCTGAGATCGGGGTACCATCATTTGAAGGTAAAGGAAGAAGATGTTCTGAAGACCGCGTTTCGTACAAGATATGACCATTATGAATTTTTAGTAATGTTTTTGGGCTAACCAATGGACCTTCTGTATTCATGGACCTTATGAATAGAATATTCCATGAGTTCATGGATAAGTTTTTGGTTGTTTTCATTGATGATATTTTTGTGTTTTCTAAAAGTAAAGAGGATCATGAAAGACATTTAAGGGTTATTTTGAAAACCTTAAAAGAAAATAAATTGTATGGGAAATTCAGAAAGTGTGAGTTTTGGTTGCAACAAATTTCTTTCCTTGGTCATATTGTTTCTAATGATGGGATAACTGTTGATCCTACAAAAACAAAGGTTGTTGAAGAATGTCCCAGACCCACAAATGTAACCGAGAATCATAGTTTTCTTGGTTGGTAGGATATTACCAAAGTTTTTTCATAAAGTTTTCACGGTAATCTAGTCCAATGACTAAGCTAAATCAGAAGGGTGTTAGGTTTATCTATACAAAAGAATGTGATTATTTTTTTCATGAATTGAAAAGAAGATTGGTGAATGATCTTGTTTTGGCATTACCTACCAGGAATGGGGAGTTTGTTATCTACAGTGATGCTTCATTGAAAGGACTTGTTTGCGTCCAAATGTAGAATGATCAGGTAATTTCTTATGCTTCACTTCAGTTGAAAACTGATGAGGTAAATTACCCTACACATGATTTGGAATTAGCTTCTGTTTTTTTCGCTTTAAAAATTTGGAGGCATCATTTGTGTGGAGTAAAGTGTGAATATATACCGATCACAAAAGTTTAAAGTATATATTCACTCAGAAAGAATTGAACATTAGATAGAGGAGATGGCTAGAATTAATCAAGGATTATGATTGTGCAATTCACTACCATCTGGGAAAAGCAAATAAAGTGGATGATGCTTTGAGTCAAAAAAAGTAATGCTTTATTAACAATGTTGTGTTTGGAACGTGACCCTTTGATAAGGATTTTATGAACTTTGGAATAGAAGTTGTTGGTGTAAGATTTCCTTCTCTTTTGTTTCAGGTATCAGTGAAATCTTCTCTATCAGACAGAATTAAGCAAGCACTAAAGAAAGACAACAAGTTGCAGAAAAAGGTAGATCTAGTTCAGAAGGATAAGTTTCCTGAATTCAAAATTGATAATGATTGTGTTTTGAGATTTGGGAAGAGATTGTGTGTACCGTGTGATTCACAGTTTAATAGAGAGTTTTTATGTGATGCTCATAATTATTTATTTTCAGTTCATCCTGGTAGTACTAAGATGTATAGAGATCTTCGGCAGTATTACTGGTGGGACGGAATGAAAAGGGATATTGCTGATTTTACTGTGAAGTGTTTGACTAGTCAACAGGTCAAAGGAGAGTGGCAGTTATCGAAATGGATGTTTCATCCTTTACCAGTGCCAGAGTGGTAATGGGAGAATATATCCATGGACTTCATTGTGGTATTGCCAAAGACACCTCGAGGTAATAATGAAATCTGAGTCATTATTGATCGCTTGAAAAAATCTACTCATTTACTTACTATACGAGATAATTTTTCCATAGATCAACTTTCTCATTTATATCTTAAATAGATAGTCAGGTTACATGGAGTTCCTCTCTCCATAGTATCTGACCGTGATCCCAGGATCACTTCTAACTTTTGGAAAGGCCTTCAGAAGTCGTTGGGTACTGAATTAAATTTTAGTACAGCTTTTCATCCTCAATCAGATGGGCAGTCAGAATGAACTATTCAGACGTTGGATGATATGCTACGTGCTTGTTCGATGGATTATGATGGAGGTTGGGACCAACATCTTTCTTTGGTTGAGTTTTCTTATAATAATATTTTTCATTCCAGTATACAGATGGAACTATTTGAGGCATTATATGGGAAGCGGTGTCGAACTCCAGCTTTATGGGATGAAGTGGGTGAAAGGAAGTTGATGGGACCGGAGTTGGTAGAAGAGTTGGCAGAAAACGTTCAGATGATATAGAAACACATGAGAATAGCTCATAGTAGGTAGAAGAGTTATGCGGACAATAGGAGGAAGGATCTCTCTTTTGAGGTAGGTGATCATGTTTTTCTCAAAGTTTCACCATGGAAAAGTGTGATGCGATTTGGTAAGAAAGGAAAGCTGAGTCCAAGTTTCATTGGACCATATGAAATTTTGGAAAGATTTGGATCAGTTGCATACTTAGTGGCTTTACCTCCGAGTTTATCTCAGGTACCCAATGGTTTTCATGTTTCAATGTTAAGGAAGTACATTCCAGATCCATTTCATGTTTTGAGTCCAGAGGTAGTTCAGCTGGAAGAGAACCTATGTTATGAGGAACAACAAGTCCAGATTCTTGACCATAGGGAGCAAGTGTTACGGAATAATTTGATTCAACAGGTAATGTTTTTTGGGAAAACCACATGATTGAAGAGGCAATATGGGAATCTGAAAATGCAATGAGGGATAAATACCCCCACTTATTCAATAAGTAAATAAATTATGGGGACGCAATTTTCTAAAGGGGGAAGGATGTAACATCCCATGAAATTAATGAATAATATATATTCTTATCTATGTCTATTTATGAATTATATAGTGTTTTAGAGGCTTAAAATAAGAATAAATCCAATCTTAAGAATGGAATACACTAATATTTTTAAAAGATTATTTTACTGCCTTTTGATGGAAAACCATTTTTAAATCAAACTTTTCATAATTTTATAAGATATATTTTTAAAAATAAACTTATTCTTTATTATTGGGATATTGAAATTTACTATGGTTAAATTTTTGGTATTTTTCTGACAATGTTCATTTTTTAATGAATAGTGAAAAATACTGCATTTTACATCAAAACTTCTTTTTCATCTAATTTAATTATATGGTTAGATTATCTTTTTAGTTGGTTTTAAAGTGTAAATAGAATATATTTTTACCATTTAATCTAATGGTGGTCATTGGGATTAATTTCACTTTGTAATTGGGCATAAACAAGTGCCAAACTTTTCATAGATATTGTTTCAAAAAAAAACCCGCTATTTTTTTGACAATGGGAATTATTTTTAAGTTAATTAATGAAATTTATATGTTTGGAATTTGGTAAAATTGATTACATATTTGGAATAAGAAGTTCCAAATTATGTAATCAAGGCTCTTTTGTATTTGGACATTATGAATAGTAATGACGGTAATTGTCTTTAATTATCTTGATTAATTAGTAATCGGGTAGTTAGGGATAATAAAATAATATCATAATAATAACAAATGACCCCAAAATGTGTCCTAATGCTACTGGTTTTCTCATTTCTGACCATGTTATGCCTTTTTCCAAACTTGGTCACCCCATGGAATCACTTTTGTGTGAAAATGACTTTTTATCTTTTTATTTTTAAAGAAAGTTAAATATAACAAAGAATGTATCACCTGAGTAAAACATTTTTAATTTTGTCTACATAAATGATATATTGGACTATAAATAGTCATTAGAAATATAAAATTATTTCCTACATCATAGTAGTTTTTTTATAATTTTTATATATTAAATAAATTAAATTATTTATGACATTATGATGATGCAACGATTACCTCATTAATGAATGATTTAAATAAAATGAAAAGATAATGTAAAATCTAATACATAAACTTGTCAAAGACCTATTTTATGGGTATATTTCGAACCCTTATCACCTTATCCTAAACATACATCAATGTGGGACCTTTAAAATCCGAAGCTCATTTGAAAATAAAGTGAAATTTTATACCTTTCCAAGATTGCCCCTCCTCTCCTCTTATAAAAGGCCCCCACCTCTACCTACTTACCCACACTTCTCAAGCCATTGGTTCGTCCAATACCTTCAAATTTTGTCTCTCTAAATCCCTCTCCTCATCCTAGAATCCTTACCTTAGGCAGGAAGCTCTTCAAGAAACCCTTTTGGTTCAAACCTAATGGAGTTACCCGATTAAAAGGTAAAGTCTTCTCTAATGCTCTTTTGTTTTATTTTGCTTCTCCAACCCCCTAAACTCTTTTTATTCATTTATTTTGTAACAAAGTCATTATCTTCCATATACTAAGATTTTTTTTATAATAATTATTCTAGATACACTTACACACACCTACATCTAATGGTTAATGAGCATACTATTTCCGTGGATGGTGAATTTCTGCCTCACGAAACGATGATTGTTCAATATTCTTCTAAAACCTTCAAAGGTGGACATTGAGATGTCGCTATATTTATATATGATATATAATAGGTTTATGTTTTCCTTAATCTTATGTACTTTTCATTTATGTCATACCTTTATGGTTTCCATTATGAGTAAACGTGATATCTTCATTTTAGGAAGTGCGGACTACCGCCCCCTCAAAGTGATTTGATTCGTTAATGCCATATGTGGGATGTATAAAGGATAGATTTAATTATATTATATATGATATTATATTGGAATTTTAATATATATTTATTTAATTATGATTTCATTCCATTAAATACGAGATAGAAATGAAAGTAGTGCTCATGCATACGTACGACTTACCGTCTCCATGAATGGTGCATTTCATTTCTTACCTCCAAATGTTATGTAATATTATAAAATCATGTATATACTGGATATATATGATATATATCATATATACATCATGAATATAATTCAGGATATAATTGATATTTTACCACATTAACAACCTGTAATTATAAATAGTTTATTTTTGACTCAAGTACCAATGAATGACAAAACGACCATTATTAACATAAATAATTACCTAGTGTTCATGACATGGTAATAAGTGATATAAAAGGAATAATGAACATGAAAAAGGTTCTTATGAAAGTAAAAAATAACTCAAGTTTATTATTCAGGAGGTTAAAGAATGATCGATTCAAGTCGGACCCGATGTATGGGACTTTGTCTCAATCTCTTTTCATTGAGGCATATTTTGTTTTATACACAACTTTCTTTTATACGGTGTATAATCCCCTTTTAATTTTATGTTTATTCAAAAGGAATATTTTTTATACGAAGCGTTTACTAAAAAAAAAAGGGAATGTTTTTTTGTCGTACGTATGCGGCGACAATGACTTCTCCGCTACTGTGACAATTATTTGAGTTTCGGCTTCTTATACAATCCATAACCTAACTCTTTTTTAAAATGAAAAATAAATACCATGTATTAATTTTCTTTTATTTTTGTATTGAAAATGGTTTTCATAATGTTATTATTATATAAATGTGTTGTATTGATATCTTGTGATTGAAATGTGGAAATGTTATGTTTCCTTTATGCATGTTTTATGTGATATGATTATGTTATGGTTCTTGGGCATTGTTATGAATATGGGTGGTTTTGTGATAAACTAAGGGCAGATGAGCCCGATATAGTTCTCCAATGCATTGGGTAATGCGATGGATTTAAACGTTAAGGTTTATCCGATGTGTTTTGGGGTATATACTGTGATGGGTATTCTAAATGTAACCATGAAGGTTACTCCCTACGTAATAATGTTATGAATGACTCAAGTTACCTTATGTCTTATGATTCCTATGATTTATTCATGATTTGATGAGGCATGTTAAAATGCTTATGTTTTATGGGTAAATTATGATTTCATAAATGAACTAATTTTTTCATTTTGTACTTTTATATCCCATACTGAGTTTTTATGCTCATCCCAAGTTTTTGAAATGTTTTTTCATAGGTTAAGGGAAAGTTACATGATATGATGATAGTGTCAGGGAAGTGTCAATAAAGAATCCTTGTTTTATTTTAAATATGTTTCCATTGATGGGTAAAATGAATAATATCTTTTATGTAACCACTTTGTTTAAATGAGGAATATAAATCATGATTTATGATATAATTCTCTGAAACTCTAAACCTAAAAAGATCCTCAATGTGTATTTTGAAATATCTCAAGATTAAGTAATGTTTAAGGCTGAGGCCTTACAATGAAAAATATTGTTTTTATACTCACACACCTTTCTCAAGCTGTAAATCATGCTGAACTTCAAAACAATCAAAGGAGGGAATGATTTTTTATTGATTCCTTCAAGAGGAAACACCCACCTACTTTTAGTGGTTCTATTAATCCACTAGTTTCCAAGAAATGGATAAATACAAATGAAAATATATTTTCCATTATACATTGTTTATATCCTAAAAAATTCATTTTTTTTATTTATCATTTGGAAAGTGAATCTAATCAGTGATGAACTCTTATCAAGAATATGTGGAAATAGGAAGAAATTGAATCCATGGTGTGGCATGGGTTTAAAAGAATATTTTTCAATAAGTACACTCCTTTTATTTTTAATATAAAAATAGAGAAGTAATTCCTCGATCTAAAATAGAATGATGATGAATATGTTGGTACCTATGAGGAAAATTTTACAACACATTCAAGGTACACATCTACTATTATCATCCAACCTGAATTTATGTGTGATAGATTCTTCAGTGTCCTAAAACCAATTATCCAAAGGAAGTTACCCATAATTTACTTTAGTATCTATGAAGAAATTTTTTGATATGATATCAAGGTACAATAGATATTTTATTTACACATCAATATCATTGTTTTGATCATAAAATAAATATGGAATTCAATGGAAGTTATAAAAACCATTGAGATAAGAAGATGATTTTTCCTTCATGCTTGAAATGTGGAAGGAAACATAGATGAAATTTTCTTATGAGGACTACTAGAACTTTTAAATGTGTAAAGGAAGTTCATCAAGATGATGAATTCAAAAATTAATGGAATATGTTAGATAATGATGCGAATACATAGAAATATCCACCAAATACACAACCAACACAATAGTTTTTTGAATGGAAAGAGTATAGAAATTATTTGATTCAATAACCCAATATAAGTGCTAATGGGGATGATAATCCAAAAAACAATTTATAACCAATGGAAAAAGGGAAATATTATTCAATCACAACATTTAAAGTGAATCATGATAATTAAAGAACACTTATCCATTACCCCTATTTTTGGAATTCCATGTTTTATTTTTTCTAAAGGTGGACAACAAAAATTATATTATTTATCCTTTAGTGTAAATTGATGTGATAATAAGAATTTATTATCTACCTCCACAATAATTATGGAATAAAAAAAATCATATTTTTTATTTTGAATAAAATTATGATCATCTAACATTTTTATACTGAACATAAGATTCTAATGGTTATATGTTTGGTCTATGATGTGAGATTATTTTAGAAATAAAGGGTAAATTTTATTTTGGAAGAATATATGTCTCCATGTAATATTAACATAATATTTATAGATACCATCAAGGGCATATGATTTTAATGTTGATCACAAATTCAAAGACATAGTCATCCCTTTAGAGTTTTTATATTATGGTATTTTATTTAGATTAATGATATTTTGAGAGAAAATTATGGAAATAAAACGATTTGGTTTTGTTTATGTTTTAGTGATAACATTATTTAAGGAGGAATGCCTTTACATTTTATGTACATATGATTAGAGGTATGAGTAACCATTATAATTTATCTTATTTTTAATTTTGAGGTAATTATGGGTGATTAAAATGTGGGAACATTAAAGTAATTATATTAATATTGTTTTGCAAAAAGGATAACTCACATTTTAGGAGACAACCAATCACATATGATAAGGATGTGGGGCTTACACCCACAACTAAAGGGTTACAAGGGTGTAATGCCTGTGATTGGCCTATGTGAAGGTGTATTTCATATGGGACAACATTTAAAGAGATATTTCTAAGTATATATCTTAGTTATTGGAATGTTACAAAGTTAAGGTTGAGAGAAAAATGTATAAGGGCATGTTAAAATCATTAAACTTAACCAAATAAAAATTGGAAAACATCACCATGGATTTTTTTGTTTGACTCTCCAAAAAATCTAAAGGGAATAATTCTATAAGGGTTGTAGTCAATCACCATATGAATTCAACACACTTCATAATTTTATGAGAATATTTCTATCTTGATAATAGTTATAGGATATAAATTTATGAAGTGGTAAGGTTTCATGGACTACAACATTATATTGTACCAAATCAGGATATGAGCTTTACCTCAATGTTCTGTTTAATTCTTTAGTAACATCTTGATACAGGGTTGAGTTTCATTACTACATATCGTCCTTATAAATATGGTGATTCTATGATAGAAATTGAAAACTTTGAGTATATTCATTGATTAATTTCTTCACATTTCAATGTTGTTTTGTATCAACACCTTCCTGTAGTCAAGTTTTCATACAATAATAGCATTCACTCAAGCATTCATAGGGATCCTTAAGAATCCATTTTTGGAAAGAGTTTTAGAACTCCAACATGTTGGGATTAAATTAAAGAAATAAAAAATTTGGTACCTAAAATAACTTAATAAATGTAAGGTATGGTTAGATCCATTCTAAAACACATAAGGGTAGTAAAAAGTTGGTAAAAACATTATAGTGAGAGTCACCCAAGTGATCTAGAATTTGATGTTTTTGAAAAGTTTTTTCAAATAATATCTCTATGGAAGAAGGTAATGATATTTTGAAAGAATGGAAAACTAGGACCATTGTATATTAGCCCCATTGAAATTATTTATCATATCAGGATGCTAAATTATCGATCAGAATTTAACCCCTCACAAGTTCGCAATTTGGTCCATTAAACTCTCATGTGAGAGTACATACTAGATAATTAAAATATAATGAACATAGTGGTCATACCACTAGAACATGAACTTTTCTTATGAATAGAAACCAAAGGATATTTTGGATCATAGGTAGAAGGTTCTATGAAATAAGACCACTAACCTTGTCATGAATTTGTGACAAACCCACCAAATTGAAGAAGCAACATGGTAACCTAAGGATATGATGGGGTAGAAGTATCCTTATTAATCTGTATCAGAGTGAGAGGTTTTAAGGGTTAACTTAATTTTATGGGGGTATAATGTAACACCCTAATATTTTATGAAATATTTTTTCCAAAAAAACTAATTTCTTCAGTATCTTGTATTACACAGAACACCAAGTTTTAAAAAACTATAATATTTTATTAATAATATTACTAAGACTTGACAATTATAACCTAGATATTAAGCTTGGCGGTGTGAATAATAATATTTTTTTAAAAAAATAGGTATAATGGTAATATATAAATATATCATATTAATAAAAAAGTAATTATTTTTTAGTAAATCATTTATATGTTTAAAAATTAAATTTTCTAAAAAAATGTTTTGATCACTTTTTCTGAAAAAATAAAATATTTAATTTTTTCAATTTTAGAAAATTTATTTCATAAAATAATATTTATTTTATTAATATAAATTTTAAAATTATATTTGGGTGGTTTTTTACACTTTCCAGCAAAGATTAGTTTTTTTATTAATAGTAAAAATTTCCGAGTTTTATTATTAAAATTTTCATTTCATTTAAATAATATATAAGATAGTTTTTTTTAAGATGGTTTAAAAATTAAAATTAGTTCAATTATATATTTTTTAATACAATTTATAGCATTTGAATCAATTTCATATTGAATTTTTATATTAAAATATTCTACACCTATGAATATTTTCCCTTTGGGAAACAAATTTTTCATCGTGTCTACATTTTTAATTTTATATTAAAATTCACCACTTATATGAATGAGATTAAGAAAAATGTATTCCATGTTATCAATTAAAATAATTAATATTATACAATAAAAACAACATAATTTTTTTCCAAATGAATAGTAAAAATAGTAACAATTAATTACTATGGTTAAGGATAAAAATGGTTTATTGGGGTTAAACTAAAAATATAGGGGTCAAAATGAACTATGAAATTTTCCAAATCCAACATTATGGAAATATTTTTACAATATATAATATATGTCTAAATAATGATATATTTCAGTAAATGTTTCATATTTAATACTTGGGTAGACATTTTTCTTCAAAAATTCCAAGTGTGTCATTTCACACACTTATAAAAGGGAAACCCCTATCATCTCCTATATACACATCCAAAATAATTTGCTTTAGAAACTTCCTACAAAAATACATTCCTTAATCCCCTAAAAATCATATTGGCCTGGATTTTATTACTAACCCTCCTAAAAATGATTTATGTGTAAACCTACAGCGGTTCTTCAAAAAATAGGTATAGTCTTTAACAATGCGTTTTCATCATATATATTTCTATAAAAACATAAAATATTATTAAATAATGATTATATAATATAATATCTTTATAACATATAAAAAAATTTCATTATGTTAATTTCATGATCTTCTTGTATCTTTTCTTCCATCTAATGGGAAATGAAATAATAGATCATTCGTACGGAAAACTACCGCCTTGCGAACTGATGTAATTAATTTTTCATCACCTCCAATCATGGGTGGATATTATGATTTATTCAAAAATTTAATATAATATTTATGAAATAATTATATTTATATAATAATAATATCTCATATTACTTCTCAATTTTGATTTTATGTGAATATGATAACGCCTCTCATGTGTATAGAAGACTAATACCTTACTAAGTGATGTGATTCATTTTTTCAATTATGCTTTAAATGGAAGGTAATAAGGATATTTTTAATTAAAATATGTGATATATATGACATAATAATGATTATTTAATTCTTATTTATTATTTATCTTTCTTTTATTCCATCCATCTTGAAAATGTAAACAACCTTCATGCATACATACAACCTACCATCTCCATGAATAGTGTAATTCATTTTTCTATGTTTATCTATAACGGATTACTCTAAATAAATTTATAATGAATTTATATGATATTTATATCTTTTTAAAAATTATTTAGATGATTTAACCATGATAAAATTAAAATTAATGAATATAACAAACCAAATAATACATGAAAATGATGAAATTATTACCCGAAACATGATTTTATCAAGGAATTATTAATAAATGGGTAATAAAAGGTCATAAGTAAATCATAAATGGTATGTTATATGTGGTCATAGTTTTGTAATATATTTACAATATAAATATATTTATTATAGTGGAGTTAAGAGCGTTTATAAAGAAAGTCGAGACTTATTGTAAGGGATTTTCCTCTCACTTTTATTTATATGGAACACATGCCTTATAAACCACTTGTTTATTTTGTGTCATGTATATAATTTACATTAATGAATTTTATTTATTATTTTCATGTAAATTTTGGGATATAGATATTCATCAAATTTTCATACTTTCATGGGGATTACAATTCAAAAGTTACCAAAAGTGGTAAGTGTTTTACATTATAATCCCATTTTTTTAATGTGACTGTTTATGGTTAAGTTTAAAATGAATAAATATTTTGATATATCTCTGAAGAAACACATGAATATTCTTATCCAATAGTTATTTCTTGAAATTAATTTTTTTTCATTTCGTTTTTATCTCTTTAGGTACTCAATATTACAAATTAATTTTATAAGTAAAAACAAAATTTATTTCTATCTTCGGTCAAAATCCATTTTTCTTCCATGTCTATGTGTTTTAAAAATGTTTTGAATAATGTTATCAACGTTATATAATGATTATTTATAGAATTTTTTACCCATGTTTTACTTTTTACAAAATGTTTTAAAATGAATCTTGTTTTCATTTTCTGAACAAGACTCTCTTGACTTTTTTCTGAAAATATGAAAGGAATATTTATTTTAATATTTATCTTCTTTTTTCCCTCCCTAGGTTATGAATACTGGTTTTAATTTGTTTATATATATTAATTGTACTATGTTGGAATATATTTATTGGATATGTTAAAGATATTTCATGAAATAAGAATATTTTATATCTACTATCCAAATAATCTTAACCTTAAGGGTCCTTGGGTGTGTATAATGTATTGAATATTCATTAATTAAGTTGTAATATCTTTGTATGAAAATCTTGGGTCACTACATGGAAAACTATATAGGGACATTTTGAAATGAATATTGGGGTAAATATTTACAAGGGAGGAATAACCAACATCTCATTGAGAATGTAGTCATTAATACAAATTCATCTACATGAGTCATGAAAGGAAAAGTCTCTTAAGGAATAATGATTAAAAAGGAATTCATGAAAAAGTATACAAAATATAATATCATTCTATTAGAATTCAAAAAATATAAAAAGTGTCTAATAAAAAGTGATATAATAAAAGACATAAATAATGTAAAATAATGTGGGGTTCACAATGGGGAATGATTATGGAAAAATATTATTTCTCCCAACGGTAGCGATGGTGGTACCCCCCTGAGGTTGGGATTCTATAACTTCTCGATCATGACAATGTTAACAATGTCAGTTGGGGAATAAGGATTGAAATCTAGTTAAGAAAATGGTTGCGAATTATCAATATGAAATTCCAAAACAGGATCATAGGAAGACATATGATAAGTATGGAATTGACCATGTGGGAAATGTATGGATTCATGATCAATAAAAGGAACCAAAAGTTGATTCTTGGGGATGGGACCCTTCCACAGATGAGAACGCTCTGAGGGGAATTCCAATAGTGTGTTTACATCAATGAAATCAAGAGGAATATCGAATGGGTGGGTATATGGATAGAGATTGGATGAACTAGGCATGGAACTAGAATCCAGCTGATCAGTAATGAGATGATCGGGGGGAGTCACTGGTGCTTGGATGTTATTTTTTCATGGGTGAAAAGTAAAAATTAAAATATTAAAGGATTAATAAAATTGATGTTTGGAAATTGATTATTGGGTGTTGATTCTTCAATAAAAAATAGAAAGATACCCCATAGTAAAAGGAAGAATTTCTCACTAGGAAGATGGGGAAACTATGGGCCTTGTTGGAGGTGGAGGAACCACCTATTCCACAAAGGCATCTAGAATTAGATACTCATATGAGTAGTCTACGTAATTAGTGGCCCACTCTGTAATGACCGAAAAATTCATTAATGATAATTCCTCTTGGCCTATTTAAATGCCTTATTATGGGTATGTAAAAAGAATTCACTTAATTGGTTTTATGTTTTCAATTTTAAAAAACCGTTATGAATTGTGAACATTGACAATATAGTCATTGAATAGTGATCACATGATTAGTATAAATATAGGACATTAAAAAAATCCAATTTTCCTAGAAAAAGGAAGCGATGGCCTCATCCAGTAAACTTTCCGCATATGAAGCCCATTTTTGGAGCTTGGAAAATAGGTGGCGTCATTGGGTTATTCTCTTGACCAAGACCAAGCTGAGCTTGAACACGTTAATCTTGAGAGGAACCGCCTACAGGAGAAGTGGATGTTGATATAGATTACCACCCGAGCAATGTTATCTGAGCCACCCCAAGAGTCTGTCACCATCACACACCTTACCCTTTGGTCTTATACGGGTGTTATAAGGGGTTATGTAACAAGACCTTATCACTATGATTATGTTCATTATTTTTTATATAATAAAGAATATTCATTCATATTATTATGGTTGTTACTTTGTAAATAGTTTGTAAAGCACAAATAGTATTTTTAGTTAATAGTCAGCTAAGAAATCTGTTTTGATAAATTAATGAATTTTTGTCTTAAATAATATTTTAATAAAATATTATTATTATTAAATTACTTTTTTAAGTATAAATGATCGTATAATTTTTATGAATACAGTTGTAATTTTTATTAAGGTTTGAAAGTTGTTTTTGTCAAAACCCATGAATTTTGGATAAATGTTGGTTTTTATTTTAAAAGTAAAAAATCACATATTTAGAAAATTATTTATATAAAATGAATATTATTTTTGGAATTAGGATGTCAAAATTATCCAATGGTGAATTTTTCATAATTTTCTGATACAGTCGAATTTTTGGGTAAAAATTAAATACCGTTTAATTATATAATGTGTTTTATGACATAATAATGACCCAATAGTGATTTAATAAAATACTATAAAAACTGTGTTCGGAAATTATATTTTTTACCATTAATATAATGTGATTTTATATTTATTTTATTTATTTTACAAATCCTTTGTGGTCCCTCCAAGACTTATAAAACATTTTAGCTTGTTAAATTTATTTCCTTGAGAGTGTGACTCACCTCCACATAAGCAACCCTATTATTTTAAGAATTTAGGACATTGGACTTATTAAATATTTTTTTACACTCCCCTTTGGGAAAAATCAAGGGCAAAAACCATGGGTTGGTTTGTGTTTTGGATTAGTTTAATGTGTGGTGACCCAAACCAAAATAATAAAGAATTACCTCTCCTTTACTATATAAACCCACCCATGCTCCCACTTTATCTTCACTAAAGGCCTTTTGAGCTCAACCAACCCCTGCCCTCATGTCTCTAGAATCCTCCCAAGGCACCCCATGATCTCAAGAATCCTCTATCAATTTCCTCCCAAGCCTTTGGGATCACACTTCCATGTAAGGGATTCCTTCCTTTCTCATTTTAGCAAAGATTCTTAATATTTTTATGTAATTTATTTCAATTATAAATTTTAGGTTATGATTTCTAACCTCCCCTATACTTCCCCCATTATTTTTTAATGATGATATACCCCTTTCTCACTCATTAATTCCTCTTATGTACACCCGTTACCATGCTGAAATTCTGTAAAGAATTTCTCTCTCCTCATTTACGTTCAAGTAATTATTTTTTATTATGAATCTAAATTACATTCCATATGTTGGTATATTTTTTACCATGTTCCCCTTATATAACATTTAATGTATAGATGATGAGATACCCCTTTCACTCTCATCAACCCATTTTACGAATTTCTATTTGACGTCGTTATGCTACCAAAATTACACCAAAATTTCTTTGCCAAAATCATTGTGCAGTGAATACCATACCCACTCTTCTATCACGAGTATTCACATTTATGGACATGTAATTGTTTATTGAGTATTTACATTTATTTATTCCACATACCTTATTCCTGGAATGAATTATGATGTTAAAGAATCCATATTGTATGATCTATGTGGCACATTTATGTATAAAATGAAATGATTATGAAGGGTGCACCCTAATAGTGCTCCAATGCATTAGGTAAAGTATAGTATCATGATACATCATGTGAAATGATTGTTGAATCATGCTAATTCAAGTGAAATGAGGTTTTACTAATTCTTCATGTGCAAATGGGGTTTACTAATGCTCTATGGGAAATGAGCCTTGGCTCAAGCTAATTCCATGTTAAGTGTTGAATCCACTTCTCCATGTTATGATTATCATGCTTTATCATTTATTTATATTCATGTTTCTCTTATTCCCCATTAATATGACTATTTTATAACATGCATTTTATTCCTCATGTTATTCCATGTTTATTCCCTTAATGGTATTAATAGCTCACCCTTTTTATACATGTCCTCGGGTTATCCCATGCAATGTTATGTTCGAGGGAATGCAATGGTCATGTAAAGAATGTTTTCAATAAAGATGTCGTGTTTCATTTTTTAAGTCGTTTTGTAATGTTCATATGCCCCAAAGACACTAGACCTCTTGATCTTTTATGTTGTATCAAGGGAAATTTCATGTAATAAATCATGATTAAGTGTGTAAAAAAGAGTAGGGTTGTTATACACTCATAATTAATTCCAATATTTGTGTTCAATAACATAATGTTAACCACAGTGAAGTCACTAATATTTATTGGTCTCAAGGATGGCAGGGTCATAGAATACGTAAAAACCCCCAAGGGTGGTTCGTCACATGCATGATGAAGCTTCAACCCCATGATAATTCAATGGGTCTTTCATACCTTCTCCTCATAGTAGAGTGTAAAATGTTGGTCCATATTAATAGTAGGCTCAACCATGATAGTGGTATGAAGGAGGACCTCCAACTGATATTCATTCACATGGGAATCACCTCATACCATGTAGACATAGACACTGGCATAATGGATAATCAACAAAGCTACACCCCTTAGATGGGTTATCTTTTTCATATTAGGACCATGAAATATGGCCTTGTCCCAATATTTTTTTCCCAGTTATTTATTATGTCCCCCTTATTAGGGTCTATACTTAAGGTGGAAAATGCAGAAGAAGTAATAAAATTGAATGAGTAAATTCTAAAGAAAATAAAAAATCCCTTCAGTTGAAGCTCCCAATGCATTCCCAATAATATTAATGATACTTGAATGAAATCCATATCGATGGTAGTGAGAAACTCCAAAGATAAATCACAAAATGTCTCCTCATTTACCTCTATGATGTGTGACAGATGCATCCTAGTATGGGCCTCCATGACATCATCAGTAACATAAATCTTTGGCAACCCCACCAGATCAAGTAGTTTGTTATTTCACAAGGGTTATCCTTATAGGTGTGAAAGTAGGAGTTGATGTTGTGTGTTAGAAAACTAGATATTTGGGTAAAGAGGTTGAGGTGAAAAATCTTATTGGGGTGTATTTTTTGTTTGGCATGTCGAGGTTGAATGTATAGCTGGTATTAAGGGTTGACTGATGGATTGGAGGGAACCTCAACCTATTGTTTGGAATAAGATAGAGTTATGATATTGAAAATATACATATTCATGTGTTTGGGAGGGTTCCAGTCAATGGATAATGATTAGACATGGGGATGTATAGAGGAGTGTGAAAGGTATAAATGACTGGGAGAAAAGGGTGTGAAAGATAAACAATGAAGAAAATGATACAAATTAGAAAGATGGATAGGATCTGTGACATTGGGGTTTATATCCTAGGATTAAAAGGCACTGGTCCATTCATGATGTGAATATCAAATCCATGATATGAAATTTTTGGTTTTCAAATTAGAACCTCGTGAAAATAGACAATGTGATTGTGAGGTTCATGTCATGAATTAGGCTTAATAGCTACTTTGTACACCTTGGATTTTTAGTGGATGTGAGACTATATTTTAATATTAAAAGATACTATCAAAAACTATTATAATATCAGTTAAAACCCATAGGTTTCCACCTACTTAGCTCTTTATTTAATGTCAAGAGTAGGACAATTAATTATCGATGGTCAGGTGAATTTTAATGAGAGGAGGAACCCCTATTAGAAAGGTTCCTAATAAATAATTAACCTCAGACCATTGACTTTGAATGTTGGTTCTTCTCTATATTAGATTTCAAATTATCCACGTATAAATACTCTATCCACATTGAATGTTCTACCCAACATGACTTTAATTCCCCATGGAATAATTTTATTCAAGGGTTAAAAAGTAACACCATGTCCCCTGGTGAAAATTTTCTTTGGGAAATACATTCTTCCTGCTAGTGTTTAGTATTTTCATTGTCAATTATTGTGTTTTTAATTCATGTATCGTCTTAATTATTATAACTCATCTAGTTAGACTGGTTTATGTTCTCCCACTTTTTGGGAATCCATTTTTACATTCTTGATATCCCAGAATGAATGGTTCATCCATTATTCTAGTATGTGTTAGGTCATTCCATTGACAATTTAGTAGGAAATGTTTCTAATGGGAATTTTAAATAATATCAAATATTCCCATAAATCATTTTACATCTTCTGAATATAATCTTTGTGAATTAAATTAATAGTTTTTTTTGAAAATATACATAATATCTCAATTGGAGAATTCCAAATTCCCATTGGTTTGTGGTTGATAAAGAGTGGTTGAATTGTATCAGATCTCATTCATGTCAAGAAATTTCCTCATTCAGTTAATGTTGAAGTGTGTTACTCAGTCTATGATGACCAAGTTTGGAATCCAAAATCAATAAAAGATACTATATTTATGAAATTTCACAACCAAATTTTAAGTATTGAGTGTTTGGGTTTTTTTTACAAATTTTGATTCATAGTACACACATGATAAAATATATGTTCTGTGAAATGAATTGGGAAATGGGATCATAAATTTGATTCCCCATATATTAAAAAACTTCAACACAAAGAATAGAATTATAAGGCATTTCATTCCTTTTAATAATATTTCCAACTCTTTTAAAATGGTCAGAAAGTTAAAAAGAGTTCATTACATCACATTAGAGTGTGAGAAAAAAGAATCAACTTTAAAGAATAATAGAAATAGTATAGTTGGTACAATTATTTCCTCTGGTAGGTGATGCATGGAAAAGAATAAAATTAATTTTACTTCATCTTTTTGAATACATCATAGAATTAACCCATCGCCACATTTCTTGAACAAAAATGGTTTGTCCTATTAATAATATGATGCATTGATGAAGAATTTTTTTCTTTGTTCATACAAAAAGTGAGGAAAAATGGAACTAGTGGCCAAATATTTTTCTATGTCAAAAAAATATTAATTGGATTTTAAATCTGTAAAGAAAATAGTTTCATTAAGAAATTCATCCAAAATTTTAGGCTCCTCTTCTTCTTCAAAAGTTTACAATCGTTTTCTTGAAAAATGGTTAGTGATGACACTTTTTGGGGACCTTTTGCATTTCATTATGATGTAAAACTCTTTTGGTAGTAGGATCAATCGTATTAATCCTTAATTTTCAACCTTTTTTTCAAAATCTAATTTAGGTTAGCATTGTTTGTATAAATAATGAATTTTTATAGAATGAGTTATGGATTGAATTTATCAAATGAGAAAAAAATTGAAAGAATGTTATTTTCTATGAAAATGAAATTAATTTGAGAATAATTAATAGTAAGGTTGGAATAGTGAATGGAATTGAAATTATGACCAATTATCTTTCCCAAAACATATCTAATAGTGAAGTTAGTCACATCACACATCTGCTTGAATTCTCTTTCTCAATTAGGTGATATGATAATTGGGGCTATAAGAAGATTATGATTTAATGTTTGGAAATATTTTTGGAAGTCTTCATTAAACACAAATTATATTTTATTGGATAACATGTGTTTTAATGGTTGATCCTTCATAGATAATTATTTTATAAATTGATTATAGAATCAATGTGGACAATGAAACTATGTATTCCATTCATGGTGGTGGGTCCTAGTAATTATTTAATTTTCGTTATTTTTATAGATAAACTATTATGCCATGTTTTGAAAAACAAATTAGAAAAATATGTCTCCTTGTACCATGAAATGTAATTTTTCATAGTTGAATTCTTGAAACATTTCTTCACATCGCTTTAGTATGAGATCCAAATTGTTCAAGTATATCTCAAACAATTTACCATATATTAGAAATCCACCCATTAAAATTTCTATAATTTATTCTTCCATGTCATCAAATATTTCTATAATGCTCTATTAGAATGTTTCCAGTTTATTACACCTTCCAAATGTCATATTTCAATAGAAAAACATTCTATGTGGACATGTGAACATGTTCTTAGAGTGATATTATAGATTAAATGGAATTTGATTACAGATTAAATAACCATCCATAAAATAATTAAACCCATTCCCAACTAGTGTTTACAAATTGTGATCCATATATGTCAATAGAATGTCATCCTTCTGGATATATGTGTTTAAATTTATATAGTTTACACAAAATCTCAATCTTATAATTTTTTGGGTTGGTATCTTCTCATCCTCATTGTTTTTTACCACCAAAAATACTTTTTATTAAGACTACATGAATCTGTCTCAAACATTCTCTATCTGAAATGGAGAAAATGATGGTGACATTAATAAAAATTAATAAATCCTTATTAACAACATATTTCATTGGTGGAGTGAGTTTTTCTTTTATTTTGTAACCTTGGTTTCATTCCGTCTTCAATAACAATTTTATGCATGTAGATTGTGGGGTTGATGCATTTTATGTCATCCATTCTCCATGATATAAAATGTTTTCTATTTTTTAAGACTTCCAATAGAATTTATTAATATTTATTAGTTAGTTTAGATTTTATGATGACTACACTACTATAATAACAGGGCTTTATCATTGCTCAAAACAGGCATTAACAGCACTAAAAAGGTGTTGTAAAGCTCTGTGCTGATAGGGGGTCCCCTTTATCAGTGATAAAAAAGAGCTGATAAAGGTATCCTTTATCAGTGCTAAAAAATCGATGATATAGGGATCCTTTATCAGTGCTAAAAATGCACTGATAAATGTCTCCTTTATCAACACTAAAAATGGGTTGATAAAGAGATCATTTATCAGTGCTTCTTTAGCATTGATAATGGATCCCTTTATCAGCGCAAAAAAAATGTTGATAAATGCCATGCCTACTGTAACATAAAATTCTGAAGTATCACACCAAAAAAAGACATGCAAAAAATATGCATACTAACAATTATACCCATACAAAATTAACACATAATTCATAAGGTAATTACAACAAGTATACTCATACAACAAGTATAACCATAAAAAAGTACACCCATACAACATTAACACATAATGTATAAGTTAATTAAATACATAAAGAATTCAATTGAAAATTTAGGGGGTTGGGGCTGTTAAGGGGTTTGGGGTGGCTATCCAAGGGGGTTAAGGGGTGTCTAGGGGGTGGGGGTGTCTGTGGAGAGGGGGTGTCCAAGGGGGTGGGGGTTGTCCAGGGTGGTGGGGGGGGGCTATCCAAGGTGGTGTCCTGGGGGTGGGGTGGTGTCTAGGGGGTTGGGGTGATTTCCAGGGGGTGGGGATGTCCAAGGGGTGGGGTGGTGGTTTCCAGGGGTGGGGTGGTGTATTGGGGGTGGGGGTTGGGGGTGTCTAGGGGGTGGGTGTGTCTAGGTGGGTGGGTGGTGTCTAGGAGGGGTGGGGGCATCCATGGGGTGGGGGCATCCAGGGGTTGGGGGGTTTCCAGGGGTGGGGTGGTGTCTAGTGGTGTGTGGTGGTGTCCAAGGGGTGGGGGTTTTAATGGTTTTAGTGGAATGAATTTCATGGATTTTAAGATCATTGGTATTTTTAAAAGGGTTTTGGAATAGTGTTTATTTCAATATAGTGTGTTCCCTTAAGAAAAAATTAATGCTTTTGGTGTGTTTGGTAGGAAGGGGATTTTTCGTACATCAGTTGTTGTTTTCACTTAAAATTCTATCCATTTTAAACAAAAGAGATACAATTTTAGAGATACCAGCCACACTATGCCTCTGATTGAGGATAGGTTGACTAATACATGTCACAAATGACCAATGGGTAATTATCCTAAATTATAAACACAATATGAATGCATTTGGTTGGATTTTCATACGTCAGTTGTTGTTTTCATTTAAAATTATGTCAATTTTAATAAAAAAAGAGACACATTGAGTGATACCGGCCACACCATGCCTCAGATTGAGGCGGGGTTGACTCTTACATATCACACATGAACCATGGATCATTATCCTAAACTATCAATAAAATACAAATGCGTTTGGTCAGTTTTCCGTATGTCAGTTGTTGTTTTAACTTAAAATCAAGTCCATTTTAAACAAAAGAGACACTCTTTGAGTGATACCGGCCACACCATGCCTCAGATCAAGGTGGGGTTGACTCTTACTCATCACAAATGATCCATGGTTCGATATTTTAAAATATCAACACATTCTGAATGCGTTTGGTTGGATTTCTATAGGCCGATTGTTGTTTTCACTTAAAATTATGTCCATTTTAAACAAAAGAGAGACACTTTGAGTGATACTGGCCAAACCATGCCTAGGATTATGGTGGGGTTGACATTTAAAAGTCACACATTAACCATGAAAAATTATCCTAAAGTATCAACACAATCGGAATGTGTTTGGTCAAATTTTCTTACGTCAGTTTTTGTTTTCGCTTAAAATTCTGTCCATTTTAAACAAAAGTGAGTCACTTTGAGTGATACCGGACACACTGTGCCTTGTATTGAGGAGGGGTTGACTCGTACACGTCACAAATGACTCATGGATCATTCTCCTAATGTATAAACACAATCCAAATGTGTTTGGTTGGATTTTCATACATCATTTGTTGTTTTCACTTAAACTTATGTCCCTTTTAAACAAAAGAGAGACCCTTTGAGTGATATCGGCCACACTGTGCCTCGTATTGAGGAAAGGATGACTCATACACATCACACATGTCCCATGGATTGTTCTCTTAAATTATCAACACAATATGAATGTATTTGGTTTGTTTTCTGTATGTCAGTTGTTGTTTTCACTTAAAATTCTTATCATTTTAAACAAAAGAAAGACACTTTGAGTGATACCAGCTTCCCCTAACTCAGATTGATGTGGGGTTGACTCATACAAGTCTAGAATTACCCATGGATCATTCTCTTAAATTATGAACACAATCTGAATGTGTTTGGTCAGATTTCTATTCGTCCGTTTTTGTTTTCACGTAAAAATCACTCCATTTTAAACAAAAGAGAGACACTTTGAGTGATACAGGCCACACGATGCCTCAGATTGAGGCATGGTTGACTTTAACACGTCAAAATTTACCCTTGTATCAATCTCCAAAAGTATCAACACAATATTAATGCATCTTTTCAAATATGAAGGTATTCTAGTGAATTTATTGGGTTCTCTTATCCAAAGCCCAAAGAAAAGTGGTTCGTCATTCTTTCATGTTGGTGGTAAATTTCATATATTAAAATGGAAAAATGGATCATTTTAGAAATGATGTTTTGTTTAATAACAATTAAAATTTTCCTACGAACATTTACATACATCAAAGTTTCATCTTTTGATCTCTTTAACCTCTCTCAAAAATGTCTGCCAATTGTACACGTCCCCATGTGAGATCTTCATGCTATTTGTGTACAATCTTTCATCAGGTATGTGGCCCACTCATTTTTGAACACATCTATATCATCTTGTGAATATAAAGATTTTTGACAGTGATAGTAGTACTTTAAAATATATAAATAAAGAATTACTAAAAAATTTATATGAAATAGTAGTTGTTTTTTAAAATACCTCTTTAGGGATGCTAGTTTGTTGATGGAAAGAAATCTCTCTAATAAATTTACAAACATTATAACCTAAATCATTATCATCTATAATGTACCTAAAACTTCTCATCCCCACGATGGCCAATAAATGTATTCCATGCTTTTTGGGATATCAGGTGATCGCAGACAAGGGGTGGGTGTGGGTTTATTTTACCATTGGAATCTTTCAGGTGAAATTTTTTTAAAATAGTGTGGAAACCTCCATGAATCCTTTATAAAAGCCTTAGTACATAATTATTGCATGAATAATCTACTATAAATGCACTATGAAAGAGATTGAGAAGAGTAATACATTGTTTCATTATTTTATTTTCTATCAAATTAAAGAAATAATATCATAATGTTACTACAATTTCTTCCTAGATCACAACCTTCAACTCGGACATAACATGGTGCCATGAATCTATGTCAATTGGCACATAATGCCGAGTGACAATTCAAATATAACTACTAAACATAACCATATTAGGATTCACATGTAGGCCTCATGCATTCCATCCGACATCAAATTTGATGCCTTTTCTTTCTGGCTTAAGAACTTTTGCTAACACCATCAAACTATGACACACCTATATTTTCTGCGACGTCGGTCTATCATTACCAATCATTTCATCAATATCAACGTCATCTATATGTTCATATAAAATGGTAGCAATGACATGCACTTATGGTTTTTGGACCTCAACACTAGGAGTAACAACAAGTTCAAAAATTTATTATTGCTCTGCACTGTGAGAAACAGCAGCAGCAACAACAATAGCTTCAGAGACTTGTTCAGCCTCGAGGTTAGGAACACTAGAACATGTAGAAGTCATTATCTGGAAAAGTTGTTGAACTGTCAATTTAGATTACATAAATTCAGTAATGATTAGATAATAACATGAGATAATGAGATCTATATTACAAACAAAATATAACATGTTTATTGAACTCTCTTTCTTTTTTTCAAAGGTTGAAGGGATTTGACACCTCTATCGATTATCCAAATCCCTTTATTTTGGTCTCTAACATAAAAAACATCATCTACATTGGGACTACTACAAAATTATTGTGACGTTCCACTGAAAGGATCATCCTCAACTAAATTTTCATCAGACCCTTTAGAAGTTTTGGACGTTAACAGAACAATCAACCAATTTCAATTTGCGGGATATGAAATATAAAATACTTGTACCACTTGTTATTCAATTATAAGTTTTTGGTCTTTGAACACTTAAATAATAAAATCAACTTTCACATATTCTGATTCATCTATTTTTACACCACTGTAGTTATCAACCCATTTGCATTGAAAAATTGGCAATTGTGATGTCGTATAATCCAACTCCCATATTTGTTTGATAATGCCATTGTATGCCATATTCACATAAATTGGATTTCTGTCCTAACTTCCAGAAATATGCATCTCTTCAACCACAAGTGTAAATCCACTATTTTGCATGGAACTATCTGTATCATGTTCATCTATATAGAATGTATAACCATTAATTACATAACCATTGTAAGATAAAACATACACACTTGGTCTGGAGGCTAACCGTCAAAGTCATTCTAAAATTGAATTTGGATTTTCAGCTAACTCTTTAAAAATATGTTCCTGAAACCATCCTATAAACTAGTGATTATGTGTATTTGATCTCCATTTTTTATCCATTGATGGATTCAACTGCCTATGAATTTCTTTGTGTGTTTTAATATATGGAGAAACCTCCCAACTGTTATGAAAAACATAAAGGTGGTCCTGCTCCAGATCTGTAATATTGATTGTCAAAACATCTCTTCCAGAAATTCCCTCACCCTCAATGCATCCACTGTGACAAGATTTCAGAAGACCAATGCTTTCTATATTAGATAATTATTTGGTATAGTAATCGATGGCTTCCTCAACAATATGTCGCTCTACAATACAACCATCTGGCCAACTTATATTTTTTACATACCATTTTAAAATCCACATATACCATTCAACGGGGTACATGCAGCTATAGTGCACAGGACCACTGAAGGACCCCAGGACACCCTGAGAGGGGAGGGGTGAATCAAGGTGACAACTTTTTCTTTTAATGTGGTGGATCTTGTTCCCACGTTGGTAGGAACTTGTTGAACCTTTATGATGAATATGATTAGAAAGCAAACATTCACATGCACAGAGAAGACACATCACTTTTTACTTGGTTCAACACTAAGGGCTACGTCCATGGAGCATACGTCGAAAATTTGTCGGTCATACCCAATTCCACTAATCTTCACTATCTGTGGGTAACAAAGGTTTGGGCACAAACACTATGTCCTAGGCTCACTGCCTTTACAAAGGTTCAGGGATAGCTCACTGCTTCCCTCGGGTCACTCCTGTTGACTCCCCCTGGCTCAATGCCCTTGGTGAAGTCACACACAGTTTATAGACATGAAGGTCTCTTCATAATTGCATAAGAATTCATCCTATGTTGTATGTATATGCTCTATTGAAGTCCAATACTTACCAGAAGATGAATCCCAATTTGCGATGAGGGTACCGGGCAATCTTCCAGCTTTTGTGAAGCTTCAAGTGGACAGATGTACTTTAACAACACTGGCGCGCTTCTCCAAGCCCAGCGTGCAAGTTTCAATCTCGGCATGCAAGTCAATTCCATGGTACAAATTCGGCGCGCAGGTGACACCAAAAAACTTGGGCGACACTACCTATTTCAACTCCGAACTTGCGCGACGTTGCGCCTTTAACTCCCCAACCGCCTTGGTCGCACTACCAACAATCGGCGTGCAGCCTCTACTTGCATGCCCCAATAACCACTTGCATGACTCCACTACATGCACGACGAGAGCTCGAAAAATCTCAAATTCTTGAACTCCGTTACAAATGAGGAGGGGTGGTCCAATATTTATAGGCAAACTGGACCCCCTGCGCGATGGCGCGCAAGTCTTCTCTCGGTGCGCAGGTTCCGGCACGCAGCTCATCCTCCCTAGCCTCTGTCGCACTACTCACTTATGTGACCACACAAATACTAGCGCGAACTTATTTCCTTTACCATATTTTGAAGTTATAATCTTGAAAAAAAATAGACGTGCAAGTTTCCAATCCTCCTAGGCATCGGCGCGCAAGTCTCTTCACGACGTGCAGGTCACTTGCGCAACCATCCCAAAACTTGTGGGAAGAACATTTCTAATTCACATAAATGATGAGAATTTCTTTTTCCATAGATGGAAATTTCACCGGGTCTAAAACTTTGCTGCATATAGCTTTGAAAAATAAACAAAGTTTGGTTAACGTATGATGACAAATCTTGTAAAAAATGCAACGTAAATCTATAGGAATTAAATCTTGCATCAAAACATGACAGTCGAGTGATTTAAAACCTTTTAACTTCAGATCATTCATTAACACAATATTCTTGATATTTGATGAATACCCCTTTGTAACCTTTACATCGTTGAAGAAGATGCAAATCATATATCTCTCTTTCTTGGAAAGAGTGTATGCAGCTGGAGGAAGAAACCTTCAATTTTCACACATCACGAAAGCCAACTCTACTCATATTCTCATGTCAACCATGTCCAACCTTGACTTAATTCCATCCTTTGTTTTTCTAGGGGAATTTAGAAACGTTCTGATAACACTGTCACAAATATTGTTTTTCCACATGCATCACATCAAGAAAATTTCTGACGTACAAACAATTCTGGCGCACAGCTCATCCTCCCTAGCCTCTGTCGCGCTACCCACTTGCGCGACCACACAAATACTAGCGTGACCTTATTTCCTTTTCCATATTTTGAAGTTATAGTCTTGAAAAACAATAGAAGCTCAAGTTTCCAATCCTCCTAGGCATCGGCACGCAAGTCTCTTCACGGCGTGCAGGTCACTTGCGCGACCAGCCCAAAACTTGTGCGACCCTTATCCCTTTTCCATTTTCACATGTTCTGATCTTGAAAAACATATAGTGCACAAGTTTCTTCTCCTTCAAGTACATGGAGCGCAAGTCTCTTTTCCAAAAACACTTTTCTCTATGTGTCGATTTTTCTGGCCCAAAAATTGGGCAAACACTGGGAAACGGTGCCACCTTCAATACTGTTGTCTGCTTGAACGGTATGATCTCTTTGCTGGTACACATTCTGAACTTCCACTGAGGATTGACAACAAACACAAACCACATTCCAAATTAAGCTTAGAATAACATGGTTCCAAAAATCTCCCCCTTTGGTTTTGTTGGCAATCAAAAAATAAATTCCATAGATCTCCATCCAAGTGCAAACCAAAAAATGCAAGAATCGACTCAGCCAACACTCTAAATCTACGTCAGCAATGCTCGGTGTAGAAAACAAGAGAGGAAGCTTGAATTGGGTTCCAGTGTTTTGGAATTCTGCATGACCCCGATGTTTTCCTTCTCATAATGCTAATCACAGAAGCATTACTTGCCTTGAATTTATTCCTTTCTCCCCCATTGATAATAAATCCAAAGACCGATATGTTTTTCAACGTTCAGCTCAAACCATACTCCCCCTGGATAATATCTCCCTCATAAACCTGTATCACAGCCATAAACAGATTAAAACAGTTATAACAAATGGGGAGATGGGAATTCCGGAGCCTCCTTATGCAGTAGGAGGTGGTTGAACACCGAGGTTCAACAGATGCTTCTCAAACAAAGCCGCTAACAGTGGCTTGGTCAGGATAGCAGCCACTTGCTCATCAGTTCCATCATGGCCCATTCTAATCATGCCTTGTTCAACTTTTTATTTGATAAAATGATACCGTATTTAAATATGTTTTGTACGATAATTCTGAACCGGATTCTTCATAAGATCAATTGCGCTTTTTTTATCACCGTAAATCACCATCGGTTGCTGCACCTTATCACCATTATCTGTCAGTTGTTGTTTCATCCAAAGTAGTTGAGTGCATGCCTTTGTGGCAGAGATATACTCAGCTTCAGCAGTACTAAGAGAAGTACTTTCTTAATTCTTTCTCAACCAGCCAACACATATCTACCCAATATAGAAAGCTCCAGCACTAGTGGACTTTCTGTCTACTACATCACCAGCCCAGTCAGCATCAGAAAATGCTGATAATTCACTGTCCCTACATGCATCAAAAAATAACCCAGAGTTATGTGTACCTTGAATGCACATCATGATTCTTTTTACTGCCGCCATATGTTCCTCCTTTGGATTACTCTAAAAGAGGGCCGCAATGCATGTGGAAAAGAAAATATCTGGCCTTGTCGCTATCAGGTAATGCAGACTTCCAATGATCCTCCTGTACATTGTGGGATCAACAGAGTCCCCATCCTCATGCTTTCCAATTTTAGTTCCAACTACAATCGGAGTTGACATTGGTTTGGAGTCTTCCATATTAAACTTCTTCAGCAGCTCTCTTGCATATTTTTCCTAAGAAATGAAAGTGTATTATTTCTATTGAATCACCTATAGCCCCAAGAAATATGTGAGCTCCCCAATCATAGACATTTCAAATTCTGATTTCATGTGGTTGGAAAATTCATCCACTAATTTCTGCCTGCTGCCACCAAATATGATATCATCAACATAGACTAGAACCATGAATTGATCTTTTGGATAATTCTTCACATAGAGATTGTGATCAACTCCACCTCTTTTGAATTACAACTTCTTGAGATACGAATCCATCCATGAGTACCACACCCGTGGTGGATGGTTCAAACCGTATAGAGCTTTCTTCAGTTTGCAGACCTTTATTTCATCAGTACCCAAAACAAAGCCCACTGGTTGTTCAATGTAGACTTCTTCTTCAAGTACACCATTCAATAATGTTGTCCTGACATCCATTTGATATAATTTATATCCTCTTTGGAGTGCCATGGAAAGGAAAAGCCTGATTGACTCTAGTCTAGCCACTGGAGCAAAGGTTTCTTCAACATAAATGCCTTCAATCTGGGAGTATCCTTTACATACCAGTCGTGCCTTGTTTCTAATGACACTTCCATGCTCATCAAAATTATTTTTGAAGATCCATTTGGTACCAATCACATTGTGACCTTTTGGTCTCTGGACAAGATCCCATGTCTGATTCTTTTCAATCTGATCTATTTCATCATTCATGTCTTTCACCCAAGATTCATCATTTGCAGCTTCTTCGAATGAGAATGGCTCTACAACTGATAGAAATGCAGATTACGTGTTATTACTCATCCTTCTTGTTTGAGTGGGTACACTCCTGTCCCCAATTATGTTGGATATATCAATCTCAGCTCTTCGATTTCTCCTGTGAGGTTCAGTAGCATTCTCTTCAGCCATAGTTTCTTCTTCAGATTCTTCTTCTGAGTCAACATCATGATGTGACTGCTGAATGTTTTGAACAAATTCCTCTATTTCTGCATTTGTATTTTCTTTACATTCACTTTATTCCTGAATTTATATCACTTCAGCATATGATGTCCTTGAAGAATTTGTGGTTTTCTCTTCAATTATCATAACATCACTGCTTTCTACACTCCTTCCCAAATGCTTGTTGAAACATTTGTCGGCTTTTCTGTTCATTGAGTAACTGAGGAAAATTCTTTCATCTGTATTGTCGCCATATTTCCCTTGATTTCCTTCTTTGTTTCTGATGAAGAATTTACTTCCAAAGACACGAAATTATTTTACAGAAGTCTTTCGTCCATACCAAAATTCATGTGATGTCTTCGTCTCACCCATATAAAGTTATGTTCGATTCTGAATGTACACGGCAGCTTGAAGAGCCTCTTTCCAGTAATGTCGTGGAATACAACTCTCAATCAGCATAGTTCGTGCCATGTTGTTCACCTGTTGATTCCTACGTTCAAAAAATCCATTTTTTGTGGAGTTCTCATAGCAGATACATCATGTTGTATCCCATGCTTCTCCAGATAATTTTCAAATTCAATGGATATGTATTCTCCTCCATTGTCAGATCGCAACACTTTGATTGTTCGTCCAGTATCATTCTCAGCGATTCGCCGATATGTTTTCATGTAGTCAAGGACTTGTTGTTTCCTATGAATGACCATCACATATTCCATTCTACTGTAATCATCTATGAAAAGGACAATGTACCTTTCTCCATGAGTTCTGGCAACATTTATGGGCCCACAAACATCTGTATGAATTAGATCAAGAAGGTGAGATGCCCTTTTCTTCTTTGACTGATATGAACTGCAGACTAGCTTCCCACGAATACAAGCATCACAAGATTTTTCACGCTCACGCTTCAGGTTGGGAATGTCTATGAAAATTCTCAATTTTGATATTTTCTCCATGTCTTGTTGATTTATGTGTCCCAGTCTCTGATGCCACAAATTATTTTCTTCTTCAACAGTAATGTAACATACATTTTCTTAACTATAAACCTTATACAAGTCAACTTCTGTTATGCATCCCTTCATAAGTGAATTGTCAGTCTTTCCATTATTACTACACCCTTTCTGATTAAAAGTAACTATAAGTCCTGAGTCACAGAGTTGACTCACGCTAAAGAGATTATGACGTAGTCCATCTACGTAAAGAACTTTAGTCTTTTTTAGTTCTCCATTAGCTAATTCGGTACTTCCACTCCCTTTTATTTTCATAGAACCATCATTACCAAATCTTACTGTACCATCAACCTTCCTTATGATATTCGTTAGTAGGCCGACATTACCTATCATATGAGATGAACAACCACTATCCAGAATCCAGGTACTGTTGTTATTTGTAGCTTTGAGGGCCACCTCTGTAAGGCTGGATTTCTCAATCTTCTTCCTTTCCTTACATGAGACATTAGATTGAGTATATAGTATAGATGTCCCTTCAATTATCTCTTCCGCATACCCAGGTTCTTCATGGTCGAAGTCTTCTTTGAGAGGTGAAAACCTGTTTGAAAGAGCAACATTGTCTTGCTGACGAGACTTGACTTGTCTTGAACTTCGGTATGAGGTGTCCATGTCCCTTCTCTGCCTGCAATTAGCGGCCTTATGACCAAAGTTTGAACAACGATAACAATATCCATTGAAACTATTTCTTCTATAAGAATCAGGATATGAAATTTTTCTCCTTTGTTGAACTTCTATATCTTCTCCATTCAGATATCATCTTGCCTCTTCACAATAAGACATGGTATGGCCCAGATAGCCACAGAACTGACACTTCATGAGAGGAAATGTCTTCTCACTTGAATTTATCCTCATACCTTCTTCCTTGGGAGAATAGTTAGACTGTCTGTCATTTCTGAATGTTTGAGGATAATTTTCAGTTCTCCTTTTAGTTTGGATTGAGGGTTCCTTTTTTGGAACTTTAGGTAATGTTTCAACATGTTCAACTTTCATCTTATCTTTCTTTTGGATCTTTTCACTTCCAGCAGTTGATGTCTCAGCCTCACAGCCAATTCCACTATTTCCCATGCAAGCCGTTCTTTGATCACTCAATATTTTTCCGACCCCATCTGAACCACACTTAGCTCTTGCTAGTAATTCTGCATCTAAGAATCTTCAAAACTGTATTTTCTTCCTTGATTCTTTTGGAATTGACTCAGTCTCCAGTTTACTCCTTAGAGTAACAACTTCCTCCTCAAGAACCTCAGCATTCGTGTATTTTTCATCCAGTCGGGTGATAAAGTCATTGAAGACCTTTGCCTACTCTTCAATTCTCAGCTTCAGATCTACTACATCATCATTCCTTTCAATTATTTTAGACTGTACCTTCACAAATTCTTCCAGTTGTTCAATTTCAGCTTCAATTTGATCAACGGATTCAGTTGATTCTTCTACAATTGATTTCCACTTATTGCAATTCTTACATTTATTCTTAAGCTTACAAACCGCATCGATCCTTAAGTTTCATCTCGGGATCTACACAAGTTCTCAGTTATTTTCCTCCATCAGTGTCTTCTAACTTTTCAACAGTGGCCATCATAGAATCATGGTTCCCAGTTTTGTATTCTGGTTCTTCTTCATCACAGAATTCAATATCATCGTCTTCCTCTTCACAGACAAAACTCTTCCTTTTCATTTTCTTACCAGATTTGAAGTCTCCCTTTTTGAAGAACCCTCTCTGAGGCTTCTCGAAGATTTAATCTCCACTATCTTCATCATTGATTTTTCTTAAGCACTGAAAGTCAATGTTCCCAAATTTTTCACAATGGAAACATGCGAGAGGTAACTTCCCTTTGAATTTACCTTTCCCCTTCTGGAAGTTCATTGCATTGAGAGAAAGAATTTATTTTTATTCGTCATCTTCCCCGCTACTATATTTTTATATTTTCAGTTTATCCATAGCCTTGAATGCCATTTCCTTTCTCACACGAGTCATAGCATCTTCTAGTTTGACTCTCATTTCATATGCTATCAAGTTGCTCAGTAGATCATCTAGAGAATGTTTGGAAATATCCTTTTCCTCAAGGGCTGACACCTTTGCATTATACAGAGGTGGAAATCTTCTTAATATTTTCTTTACAATATCAATGTCTTTGATTTCTTCACCTAGAACCCGAATTTCTCCAACAACTTCAGTAATTCGATTGAAGAAAGAGTCTGCATTCTTGTCTGGATGCATCTTCATATCATCAAACCAATTGTGCAGCACTTGTAGTTTCGCCTCCTTCACTTTTTTATCTCCTTCATGAATATTCTCAAGTTTATCCCACATAGATTTTTCTGAGGTGAAATTCATCACCTTTAGGTAGATCTGATCATAAAGGGCTGCAGTGAGTGCATTTTGTGCTTTAGCATCTGCATCAAGAATTTTCATGTATATTTCAGTCATAGCTAGGCCTGCTGGATTAGTGACTTGTATTCCTTGCATAGTAGAAAAGAGAAAATCCATTACAAGAGATCTTAGATGAGATCTCATTAAGTTCTTCGAGATCTGGAAATTACTTCCATTGAAGTGAGGGACTCCCCTGACATTGACTGCATTTTCCATGATGATAAAGGACAGATTCAACACCAAAAAACTTTACCCTCTGATACCACTTGAAGGACCCCGGGACAGCCTGAGAGGGAAAGGGAGAATCAGGGTGACAACTTTTTATTTTAATGTGATGGATCTTGTTCCCAAATTGGTAGGAACTTGTTGAACCTGTATGATGAATATGATTATAAAGAAAACATTCACATGCACAGAGAAGACACAACACTTTTTACTTGGTTTACCACTAAGGGCTACGTCCAAGGAGCATATGCCGACAAGTTTTCGGTCGTACCCAATTCCACTAATCTTCACTAGCTGTGGATTACAAAGGTTTGGGCATAGACACTCTGTCCCAGCTCACTACCTTTACAAATGTTCAGGTATAACTCAATGCTTCCCTTAGGTCACTCCCATTGACTCCCCCTAGCTCACTGCCCTTGGTGAAGTCACACTCAGTTTATAGATGTGAAGGTCTCTACATCATTGCATAAGAATGCATCCTCTATTGTATGTAGATGCTCTATTGAAGTCCAATTCTCACCAGAAGGTGAATCCCAATTCGCACTGAGGGTACCGGGAAATCTTCCAGATTTTGTGAAGCTTCAAGTGGACATATGTACTTTAAAAACACGGGCGTGCTTCTCCAAGATCGGCGTGAAAGTTTCAATCCCGGTGTGAAAGTCACTTCTGCGGTACAAATTCGGCGCGCAGGTGACACCAAACAACTTGCGTGACACTTCCATGCTCATAAAACTTATATTGGAAGATCTATTTGGTATCAATCACATTGTGACCTTTGGGTCTATGGACAACATCCCATGTCTGATTCTTGTCAATCTGATCTAATTCATCATTCATGGCTTTCACCCAAGATTCATCATTTGCAGCTTCTTCGAATGAGGATGGATCTACAACTGATAGAAATGTAGATTGCGTGTTATTCCTCATCCTTCTCGTTTGAGTGGGTGCACTCCTGTCCCCAGTTATGTTGGATGGATCAATCTCAGCTCTTCAATTTCTTCTGCGAGGTTCAGTATCATTCTTTTCAGCCATAGTTTCTTCTTTAGATTCTTTTTCTTAGTCAACATCATGATGTGACTACTGAATTTTTTGAAAAACTTCCTCTATTTCTGCATTTGTATTTTTTTTACGTTCACTTTCTTCCTGACATTCTATCACATCAGCATATGACTTCCCTGAAGCATTTTTGGTTTTCTCTTCAATTATCTTAACATAACTACTTTCCACAATCCTTACCTAATGCTTGTTGAAACATTTGTAGGCTTTGGTGTTCATTGAGTAACTGAGGAAAATTCCTTCATCTGCATTGTCTCCATATTTCCCTTGATTTCCTTCTTTTTTCTTGATGAAGCATTTACTTCCAAAGACACGAAAGTATTTTACAGAAGGCTTTCGTCCATGCCACAATTCATATGGTTTCTTCGTCTCACCCATATAAAGTCCTGTTCGATTCTGAATGTACACTGCAGCTTGAACAGCCTCTTTCCAGTAATGTCATGGAATACGACTCTCAATCAGCATAGTTCGTTCCATGTTGTTCACCTGTCGATTCCTATGTTCAACAACTCCATTTTGTTGTGGAGTTCTCACAGAAGATACCTCATGATATATCCCATGCTTCTCCAGATAATTTTTAAATTCAATGGACGTGTATTCTCCTCCATTGTCAGATCGCAACACATTTATTGTTCGTCCAGTATCATTCTTGGCGATTCACCGATATGTTTTCATGTAGTCAAGGACTTGTCGTTTCCTGTGAATGACCATCACACATGCCATTTTACTGTAATCATATATGAAAAGGACAAAGTACCTTTCTCCATGAGTTTCGGCAACATTTATTGTCCCACAAACATCTGTATGAATCAGATCAAGAAGGTGAGATGCCCTTTTCTTCTTTGGCTAATATGAACTGCAAACCAGCTTCCCACGAATACAAGAATCAAAAGATTTTTAATGATCACACTTCAGGTTGGGAATTTCCATGACAATTCTCAATTTTGATATTTTCTCCATGTCTTGTTGATTGATGTGTCCCAGTCTCCGATGCCACAAATTGTTTTCTTCTTCAACAGTCATGTAACATACATTTTCTTCAATATCAACCTCATACAAGTTGCCTTCTATTCTTCATCCCTTCATAAGTGAATTTCCAATCTTTCCCTTGATAGTGCAGCCATTCTAATTAAAAGTAACTATAAGTCCTGAGTCACAGAGTTGACTCATGCTGAGGAGATTATGACGTAGACCATCTACATAAAGGACTTCAGTCTTATTTAGTTCTCCATTAGATACTTCGGTACTTCCACTCCCTTTGATTTTCAGAGCCTCGTCATTTCCAAATCTTACTGTACCATCAACCTTCCTTATGATATTCGTTAGTAGGCCGACATTACCTATCATATGAGGTGAACAACCGTTATCCAGAATCCAGGTACTGTTGTTCATTGTATCTTTGAGGGCCACCTCTGCAAGGTTGGATTTCTCAATATTCTTTATTTCATTCCATGAGACATTAGATTAAGTATATAGTACTGATGGCCTTTCAATTATCTCTAACGCATACCCAGGTTCTTCATAGTCGAAGTCTTCTTTGAGATGTGAAAACCTGTTTGAAAGAGCAACACTGTCTTGGTGATGAGACTTGACTTGTCTTGAACTTCGGTATGAGGTGTCTATGTCCCTTCTCTGCCTGCAATTAGAGGCCTTATGACCAAAGTTTGAACAACGATAACAATATCCATAGAAACTATTTATTATAGAAGAATTAGGATATGAAATTGTTCTCCTTTGTTGAACTTCTATATCTTCTCCATTCATATAGCTTCTTGCCTCTTCACAATAAGACATGGTATGGCCCAGATAGCCACAGAACTGACACTTCATGAGAGTAAATGTCTTCTCACTTGAATTTTTCCTCATACCTTCTTCCTTGGGAGAATAGTTATACTGTCTGTCATTTCTGAATGCTTGAGGATAATTTTCAGTTCTCCTTTTATTTTGGATTGAGGGTTCCTTTTTCGGATCTTTAGGTAACGTTTCAACATGTTCAACTTTTATCTTATCTTTCTTTTGGATCTTTTCACTTCCAACTATTGATGTCTCATCCTCACAGCCAATTCCACTCTTTCCCATGCAAGAGGGTCTTTGATCACTCAAGATTTTTCCAACCCCATCTGAACCACACTTCGATCTGGCTAGTAATTCTGCATATGAGAATCTTCCAAACTGTATTTTCTTCCTCGATTCTTTTGGAATTGATTCAGTCTACTGTTTACTCTTTAGAGTAACAACTTCCTCCTCAAGACCCTCAACAGTCTTGGATTTTTCATCCAGTCTGGAGGTGAGGTCATTGATGAACTTTTCCTGCTCTTCAATTCTCAGCTTCAGATCTACTACATCATCATTGCTTGCAATTATTTTAGACTGTACCTTTAAAAATTATTCTAGTCATTCAATTTTAGCTTCAAGTTGATCAACGTATTCAGTTGATTCTTCTACAATTGATTTCCACTTATTGAAATTCTTATATTTAATATTAAGCTTACTAACCGCATCCTTAAGTTGCATCTTAGGATCTACAAAAGTTCTCAGTTTTTTTTCTCCATCAGTATCTTCTGACTTTTCAACAGTGGCCATCATAGAAGCATGGTTCCCAGTTTTGAATTCTGGTTCTTCTTCATCAAAGAATTTATTAGCCTCTTCTTCCTCTTCACAGACAAAACTCTTCCTTTTCATTTTATTACCTGATTTGAAGTCTCCCTTTTTGAAGAACCTTCTCTGAGGCTTCTAGAAGATTTCATCTTCACTATCTTCATCATTGATCTTTCATAAACACTGAGTGGCAATGTTACCAACTTTTCCACAATGGAAACATGCGAGAGGTAACTTTTCTTTGAATTTCCCTTTCCCCTTATGGAACTTATTTGTAATGGACAAACAATTTATTTTTCTTCGTCATCTTCACCGATACTATCTTTTGAAATTTTCAATTTATCCATGGCCTTGAATGCCATTTAATTACTTACAAGAGTCGTAGAATATTCTGGTTTGACTCTCATTTCATATGCTACCATGCTGCTTAGTAGATCATCTAGATAAAGTTTGGAAATATCTCTTTCCTCAAGGGCTGACACCTTTACATTATACAGAGGTGGAAGTCTTCTTAATATTTTCTTTACAATATCAATTTCTTTGATTTCTTCGCCTAGACCCTGAATTTCTCCAACCACTTCAATAATTTGATTGAAGAAAGAGTCTTCATTCTCGTCTGGATGCATCTTCAGATCATCAAACTGATTGTGCAGCACTTGTAGTTTTGCCTCTTCACTTTTCTATCTCCTTCATAAATATTCTCAATTTTATCCCACATGGATTTTTCTGAGGTTCAATTCATCACCTTTAGGTAGATTTTATTACAAAGGGCTGCGGTGAGTGCATTTTGTGCTTTAGCAACTGCATCAAGAATTTTCCTGTCTGTTTCAGTCATAGCCAGGCCTGTTGGATCAGTGACTTGTATTCCTTGCATAGTAGAAAAGAGAACTTCCATTCCAAGAGATCTTAGATGAGATCTCATTCTGTTCTTCCAGATCTGGAAATTACTTCCATCGAAGTGAGGGACTCCCCTCACATTGACTGCATTTTCCATGATGATAAAGGACAGATTCAACACCAACAACCTTTACCCTCTGATACCACTTGAAGGACCCCGGGACACCCTGAAAGGGGAGGGGTGAATCAGGGTGAAAACTTTTCCTTTTAATGTGATGGATCTTGTTCCCACGTTGGTAGGAACTTGTTGAACCTGTATGATAAATATGATTAGAAAGAAAACTTTCACATGCACAGAGAAGACACAACACTTTTAACATGGTTCACCACTAAGTGCTACGTCCAAGGAGCATACGCCGACGAGTTTTCAGTCGTACCCAATTCCACTAATCTTCACTAGCTGTGGATTACAAAGTTTTGGTCATAGACACTCTGTCCTAGGCTCACTCCCTTTACAAAGGTTCACGGATAGCTCACTGCTTCCCTCAGGTCAGTCTCGTTGAATCCCCCTTGCTCACTACCCTTGGTGAAGTCACACTCAGTTTATAGACGTGAACGTCTCTTCATCATTGCATAAGAATGCATCCTCTGTTGTATGTAGATGCTCTATTGAAGTCCAATTCTCACCTGAAGATGAATCCCAATTTGCGCTGAGGGTACCAGTTAATCGTCTAGCTTTTGTGAAGCTTCAAGTGGACAACTGTACTTTTACAACACTGGCGCGCTTCTACAAGACCGGCGCGCAAGTTTCAATCCCGGCGCGCAAGTCACTTCTGCAGTACAAATTCGGCATGCAGGTGACACCAAACAACTTGCGCGACACTGCCTCCTTCAACTTTGAACTTGCGCGACGTTGAGCCTTTAACTCCCCAACCGACTTGGTCGTGCAACCAACAATCGTCGTGCAGCCTCTACTTGCGCGCCCCAACAACCACTTGCGCGACGAGAGCTCGAAAAATATCAAATTCTTGAACTCTGTTACAAATGAGGAGGGGTGGTCTAGTATTTATAGGCAAACTGGACCCCCTGCATGATGGCTCACAAGTCTTCTCTCGGTGCGCAGGTTCCGGCGCGCAGCTCATCCTTCCTAGCCTCTGTCGCGCTACTCACTTGAGCGACCAAAAAAATACTAGCGTTCCCTTCTTTACTTTTCCATATTTTGAAGTTATAATCTTGAAAAAAAATAGACGAGCATGTTTCCAATCCTCCTAGGCATTGGCGCGCAAGTCTCTTCATGGCGCGCAGGTCACTTGCGCGACTAGCCCAAAACTTTTGCGGCCCTTATCCCTTTGAACGATATGATCTCTTTGCTGGTACACATTCTTAACTTCCACTGAGTATTGACAACAAACACAAACCATATGCGAAATCATTTTTAGAAGACCATGGTTCCAACAACCACAATGTCGAATCTCTATAACCAAGTAAACCATCAAATGAACCATCATATCAATGAATAATGGTGGGAAGAACATTTCTAATTCACATAAATGATGAGAATTTCTTTTTCCATAGTTTGAAATTTCACCGGGTCTAAAACTTTGCCACATATAGCTTTGAAAAATAAACAAATTTTGGTTAACGTATGATGAAAAATCTTGGAAAAAATGCAAAGTAAATCTATAGGAATTAAATCTAGCATCAAAACATGACAGTCGAGTGATTTAAAACCTTTTAACTTCAGATCATTCATTAACACAATGTTCTTGATATTTGATGAATACCCCTTTGTAACCTTTACATCGTTGAAGAAGATGCAAAGCAGATATCTCTCTTTCTTGGAAAGAGAGTATGCAGCTAGAGGAAGAAACCGTCAATTTTCACACTTCACGGAAGCCAACTCTTCTCATATTCTCATGTCAACCATGTCCAACCTTGACTTAATTCCATCATTTGTTTTTCTAGGTGCATTTAGCAACGTTCTGATAACACTGTCACAAATATTGTTTTTCCACTTGCATCACATCAAGAAAATTTCTGACGTACAAACAATTCCAGTATGGTAATTCAAAAAAACTGATCTCTTATTCCAACGGATTTTCATAAGTATTTTAGAAAATGGTTTACCAAAAATAGTGTTCACATCTTTTAATTTCTCAAACAATTGATCACCTGTTTGTGGAGATGGTGTTGTGCGTTGTTCTGGACTTACATTGAATGTTGTCGACCAAGATCGGTACTTATGCTGATGAGGTAGAAATCTACGATGCCCTAGATACACAAATTTCGATGAATGTTTCAACCTAATTGATTCGGTATCTTCTTCTCACATGGGACACCCCTGAGTTCCTTTAATTCTATAGCTTAACAAATTTCCATAAGCTGAGATATCATTTATTGTTCCATACAACAACACTCTAAATGTGAAGTATTCACTTTTATAAGAATCATACAACATAACACCCGAATCCCACAATAACTTCAAATACTCGATCCAAATATCCAAATAAACATCAATATCATTACCTGGATGTTTTGGTCCTGATATAAGCATAGATAACATGTTGAATTTCCATTTCATGCATTACTAGGGTGACAAGTTATAATTTACCAACATAACAGTACATGTCTATGAGTGCGGATTTGAAAACCAAAATGATTAACTCAATCTGTACATAACGCAAGAAGAAGGTTTCTCGACTCATTTCCAAATTCAGGATACTCATGATCTGTTCTCTTCCATTGAAGAGAGTCGGACGGGTGGTGTAATTTCCCATATTTATTTCTTTTTTTTTTCATGCCACGACAATTTTCTTATAGTTTCTTCACTTCCATATAGACACCTAATCCTTGTAATGATTGGAAATTACCATACAAATTTTGTAGGACTGAATTCATATTTCTTGTATCGAGAAGCACCACACTTTGGGCATTCTATAAGTGATTTTTTCTCCTTATGAAACAATATTCAGTATTTTGGGTAGACATGTATTCTTTCAGAAATCATACCTATCAAGCGTAGCATTAATTTATCTTCATATGTTTGGATTGGGAGCTCATTATCTTCTAGGATCTTGTCATTCAAGAGAGAAAGTAGTTCTGTAAAGCTGACATCACTCCATCTGTTGCCTACTTTAAATTTATACAATTTCAGTACAGCTGACAATAGTGTATATTTAGTGAAACCAGCATACAATGACATATTTTCACAACTCTTTAACTTCTCAAACAATTTTGGGAAATTGTAGAGTTCATACTAAATTTTCCTCATCATTTCCTCAATACTATATTCATCATCATTGACATCTGTAATCACATCATCTATATGGTCATCTTCATTATCCATATTTGTATTCATTGATGATCCATAAAACACAATTTTATCCCAGCCAGTTGCTACCTTTGCTTTTTCTCTATGTTTATTCCATCATTTATAACTCTAATCTATTCCATGACATTTCAAATGTTCTTCCAACTCCTCTAGAGTAATTAGTCGAGAATAACAACAATGTAAACATGGAAAAAAGATTTGAGAAGGATCCTTTGCGTGATCCTTTGCAAACTTGATGAACTATTTATCTCCATTCTCATACTCTATTAGCAAACGATTTTCATCTATCCAATATTTATTCAACTCCATCATATTTTAATCTAAACTATTATTATTTATTATTCAAATAAAAAAAAATACTTCCAAATACAGTAGAAGATAACCACTTATATAAATAGAGATTAATAGAGCCTAACCATTTCCAATAAATATTTGGAAATCAATAGAATCAGGATAGACCCCCCCCCCCCATCAAAATCAACACACTTTCCAGCCCTCTTACCAATAGTTCTACCACCCACCAACCTTGCAGTAAAAAATTAAATATCCCAAAACTAGTGACCAAACTCAAATAAAATTAAAACAAAGATACAATTTTGATAAGAAAACTAACATAGTATATACATTTCCAAACACAAAGGGGTTCGTGGGGAAGATAAATAACCTAGGTTTAACCAAAATTACTATGGAATATAATAGGATTTGTTAACTAAAATAACATAAGAAATATAAAATTGTGGTTAGTGAACATAAATTATATCATGAGCATCTAAAGGATATCTAATAAATCTTTCTCACCTACCCCAAACTTGTAACTAATATCCACAGACACATCTTACATCCATTCTATAAAAATGAACTTTCCCATACAAAGGGATAAACAACAATCCCTTATTGTTAAAAAAATCACATGAGGGAGAAGGACCACATCGACCATCCCTATCCAAAACTCAAACATCCTCTCAAAACTCATCTCACTAACTGTTAATAACATCTATAATATTAGTACCTACCACAAATAAATAATTTCCCAAGATCATTACCATTATATTAGAAAAATTCACATTCATTTAGGTAAAATAGAAATTTTCTTCATTTTCTTTTCTTATGAATCATAAAATTTGGACAAACACACTAACCAACTGAATAAACATCAACACCTCCTGCTATGAAATCCGAAAACACTCTATCCCATGTCTCTTTCTAATTCATGTACACTTTAACATGATAATTTTTCTACATGTATAAGTATCAATATTAGTAAATTTAATCCAAAAAATTAAATAACTTACCAACACCAAGGGATACTATTCCACACTAAAAGAATCACATATAACCCAACACATATAAACTAAAAAACCAATTCCTAATCCATTAAAAAATATTATATTCCTATGAAATCATCACCATCAGACCCTCCAATAACACAACCACCTCATCACCCCATTCCACCATTCTTAAATCCATATAAAAATCTAACAACCTATTTTCTCCTTCTCACTACTCACATCTAAAATAGACTTTTTAGAATAATATTAATCTTGAAAACAACTTAACAAAACCCTAAAAGTAATAAACAATTCACTTGGGAAAAATTTAATCACTTCCTGCATTTTTCAAAAAATGTGACCTAAAAACGTATCCCAAACACACAACACAACCAAAACCAAAACAAACCAAACCTCCATATTGAATATTACAATAATAAAAATGGAAATGAATGAGAATGAGTGGAGAAATCACTAAATATAAAATATGAGAATCCAGGAATCTAACCTCATTGAAAGGAATCCCAAACACTTGAAGTAGGGTTTGCGAGGAGTAGGGTCCAGCAGGGAGGAGGAGAAGTAGGGTTCGCATGAATGAGAATCCGCGGAAGGGGTTCTAGGGGGAGGATAAGAAGTAGGGATAAAAGAAGAGTAAGGCCAGTGGTGGAAGATAAGGGCTAGTGATGGAGTAGGGTAGCAGCGGTGGAGTAGGGCAGCGGCGGTGGAGAAGGGCTAGCGGCAGAGTAGGGAAGCAGTGGGGGAGTAGGGCAGCGGCGGTGGAGTAGCTTCCGACAATGAGAGGATCAGGAGAAGGGGTTTGAGGGGGAAGAGTTTTTATAGGGGTACAGTATCGCGAGAGCTTGAGGGCGCAATATATAAGGGGTACTGTGCACCCTATTTTATAAAATGGGACTATGGTTTTATCAATGCTAGAAAAGCACTGAAAAAGATCAACCTTTATCAGCGCTAGAGAAGCACTGATAAAGATTTACCTGTATCAGCACATTTTTCTTAGCTCTGAAAAAAGGTGGCGCTTCACATTCTTGTTATTGTAGTAGTGTCAGAAGAATTCCCTGAGCCTCTAAAAATGAATAATTAGGTTTACTCGGTTTCTCTTGTAGGTCTAATATTGGTGGCTTGATATTTAGGCGTGTAAACTCTAGGTATGAGTATCTTTTAAAGGTTTTAATGTATTAAATTTACCCATAATCAATTTTTTTCATTATTTTGAGACTATGTCTATCTGCTAGATACCATTTCATTAATTAGATCCATCATATAATTTTTTTTGTAATTGATGTATTATTATATCAATTAAAATTTATTTTTCCTCATCCAAAAAAATGGATTGACATTCGACCTCGTATAAATCATTTTTAATAGTTTTTACTATGTTATAAACCACTTGTTCATCTCTGAATGGATAACAATACTTCCTTGGTTGATTATAATTAAATCATTCCTTATTGCAAAAAAAATTTCTTTTCAAAATGATGGAAACATCACCATATTCTTTTATATCACGAATGAGGATGTTAACAGAAAAGATAAAATTATAGACATTAACTAAAACATACTCAATAATTCCAAGTGGGTATGTCACTGATCTATAAATACCCTTCAATGATAACCTTATAGTCTATCGTTCATCAATATATAATATCTAGAATACACTAATTGACATTAAGTTATCACTTGCACCATGATCACACAATGCCATTCCAAAATTGCTGGTACTAATGGTGTATGTGATTGAGAAATATAAAGGATCTCTCATATGCACTATAAGATTCAACTAAAAAGCTATTTAAAACTCTTCATTATGATAGATGACTCCCAAGTCTCCATATTCTTCTAATTAGAAATAAATTCCTTTAAAAAATAGCATACACTGAAAATTAAGAAATTTTCCAAAAGAAGTGAATATTAATATAATGTTTTGTAAACACATCTCAGAGATTTTTATATTTCACTTCCATATTTCATTGCCACTTTCTCTCTATAATTTAACGAGGGTTTCAAGAAGGTAATAGTGACACATATTTTTCTTCTTTTTATGGCTTTCTGTGGTGGTGATTGATATTTTTTTCATTACTATAATCATTTTAGAAAAAAATTATTTTTATTTTCATGTATATCATTGTATTACTCTTATTTAGATATTATTTCATTAAATGACTCTTATATATTTAAATACTTCTCCTACATTTGTTTCTCACATTTATGAGGTAGTTATTTTATAATCTCATGTTCATTTATTAAGACCATAACCTTTAACTCTTCTTTAGCATGAGTCACTATATTACTAGTAAATATACCTTGTAGTTAGTTTTAGAGTGTTTGAGAAATATTTTCTTATGTTATTTACTAGGTTTTAGAGAGAATATTTTTTATTTCTACATTGTTGTTTCATGTGTGGTCATCCATTTATCCACATTGTGAATGAATGTAGAAAGATAATTCATGAGATTTTATTTTTTAGGTTGGGTTGCTTGCTACTATCTTAGAGAGGGTGAATATTGGTACTATTATTGAGGACTAAATTATTTATCCCCAGGTAGTGGATATGGTTCATTTAATTGGGGACTTGTGGTTAAGTTGGATAACTAAGTGCTCCCAGAGCTCTTGGGGAGACTTTGCAGTTCATTATTGATAGTATCCTTAATTTGCTGGTTGATGATGTTGAATAGTTCCTTGTTGATAGTATTATTATTCATATTAATTATATTATTTATTATTACTCACATAGATAAAATAATAAGGGTGTTTTTTATCTAACCTAGAATGACACTCTTGATATGGGTGTGGTCTGGCTCACAATTCACATGACTTTACATCCATGATAAGAGTTGGTTGGGGTTCCTATTTTTGTGGGAACTGAAAATATTAAAACATCTTTGTAATAACTTCTACTTCAACTATGACGTAGTTAGTTGCTTCAACTTGATATGTACCTCAACATTGTGTTCCTAGATCAATTTTCTAAATATTACCATTCTGATAAATTTGGATTAAAATATCATGATCTAATTATTGTGTTTTCATCATTAGGACATCATTAGTTGAGGTATTGAACATTTCTCTCACCAAAGGTTGTACTCTAAAGTAAAACATATGTAGTTATAGACAAATGTAGAGCCCATGGTGTGATAAATTTATTAATGAATCCTTAAATCCTTCCCATGCCTCTTAAATATGTTCACCATCTATTTTTGTGAAACTTTGAAAATTATTTCTTAATTTCCATGTTCTTATGGGTGGAATATATTTATCTAAAACATTTTTATCCAGTTTATACCATGTATTAATGGATCCCAATGTTTCAATCTTTATCCAGTCCTTGGCTCAGTCCCTCATGGAAAATAGAAACACCTTTGGTTTGATAGTGTTAGTGGTTACCCCTTGGAATTTGAATGTATCACTGACTTTGAGTAAATTAAAGAGGATTTTATGTGGGACTTAACTCTAGAGTCTAATAAACTAAATTACATTTTGAATCATTTAAATAAATAAGTTTTTGATTTCAACAGTGTTTTCTAATATAAAAGGGTCATTGATTCTAGGTACATCACCTAAAATGGATAATAAGCCATAATCCATAACAATGCACTCTAGCCATAGCGATAATGCTTCACTTCATTCTTGTTGTGAAAAAAATGAACATTGTGGGAATTGTGAGTAGCATGTTTGTTGTTCTTAGACTTGTTTAAATAGATTCTTATAGATAAATAAATTTTGATATTTGCATCAATGTCATGTGATTCATGATATTCCAATCAATTAGAATGAGTCATAAGAGCTTCTATCATGCACTACTAAACTATCACAGTAGAAACATGTTAATCCTTGGAATAAAGAAGAAGGGAATGGATGTGAAGAAATCATAGGTTTTCTCTTGAGTTTCACCATTCCTCCCTATAAATGTTGTCAAAATTTTTTATACCCATGGAGTATAGTTACTTCCCCACATGAGTGACCAAATTATAAATTTATATTCTTCCCAAACCCCGATAACTATAAAGGCATAGAATAATGTAAGTACATGATCGATCCCATGACAAGAATGGAAGTTTTGCGACTAATTTCGACTAAATTTTTGTTTATCATAATTTAATTTAATTATTTAAACTATATATATAAATAAAAATTAGAAACAAATTGAGAAAAAACATAAAATAGAGAGAAATTAGTTTCCATGGGCAGTTGTACTAAATAAAAATTCCGACTTCACTTGTAAAATAATCATAACCATTATAAGCATAATCAATCAATTTTATTAATATGAAAAAAAACCACTAACAATATACCCTAAAATCACAATTCCTCATGTATAGATGAATTTAAATAACTACGATACATTAATATTAGATTGAAATTATTGAAGAATAATCCAATTTAGGGTTCATGAATCTATTACCATTATTATGCTGGGTTTCATTTTTTCCAAACAAACTATATCATAGATTTAATAAGAAATAAGATAAAAATTAATTTCATTATCCTACTAATTTAATAAAATCATCCCATAAGTAAAGAAATAAAATAAATCAAACTAGTATGTACCCCATGAGGTTACTCGATAGGTAGAAGAGGACTTGGTACATATGTTTTTTTTTTCATAGTAATATTCATAAGTACCTATACAACTCCTGTAAAGTTGAACTAGTAAGAATATTTTCCTTATCCAAAAATAGTAATAGTGATAAAAAATTATAGAGTTACTTTATATTTATTATCTAAAATAAAATAATTAAAGTATATTTGTAATTTATCATGATTACTAATTTATATTATTGATTGATGAATCATTTATATCTCCCACTGTTTTGTCAAATATCAATGTAAATCACTATTATATTTAAAATATTCAGTTTCTTAGATATACTATTAAAAAAATCACATTTCCCTTATTTTAGTATAGACTATTTACTTTAAACTACACAAAAGTTATTAAATTTTTCTTTAATTAGATCAACTATATTAACTCATATATCTTTTTATATTGAGTGGAATCCCAAATATTTAAATATTATAATCATATATACTCAATGATTTCATCCTATTTCACTATTTAATCTATGAAAACTTATATTTTATCTAATTTTGTCAACTCATCACTTTCATCAGAACTCCTCGATAGATAGAAATACTCTATCTATTAAAAACACGCATCTTGATCTATAGTTTAATTGAAATTCAAATAATTTTAGGTGGGTTATGAATTAATATGTTCTTTGATGTATATTTAAAATTTCATTTTCTTAGGAAATTACTTTATTATCTAAGAATTCATAATAACTATTCTAGGTTATCACTTACATAAATTATCAACCATGCATGATAAAACAAACCATACAAATAATAATATTATTTTATGTATACATGATATTCAATTATTCTAAATATATATGATCAAAAAAAATTATAATCAAATAGGAAAATATTAAAAAAAAATTGACATGATTATTATGTTTTCTAATAGTTGGTTAACAAAGGGGTGATAAAACATCTTAGACTACAGGAGGAAAAATCCTAGAGTTTGACTCAATTTGAGCATTCATATCCACCATTCTCTAGTGATTCCTATTTATTTGTCTTAACCTCACCTCTTTTCTTGAATTATCTCCTCTGTGTTGGAACTCCATCATTTATAATTCTACACACATACAAGTGAGACGTACCATGGGTAAATGGTTACACAAAATAAACCATCAAAATAGAGGTCCTTGCACTATAAAAGAATAAAGTATAATACACATGTAATATATTTTAATTTAAATATATTTATTACATATATAAATTTATTCAATGATTAAAAATTAAATAAACCAAATCTTAACATTCAGAAGTAGATTTATCTCATGATCATTCATCAGGAAACAATAGTTACATCAATTACAAATTTAAAAAAAATCATCTTGGTAAATTAAAATAAATAAATTAAACTTAATAAACTTATTTTAAAAATTTCACTTCTTCCATTTATGTTCCTTGAAATCTTATTTTAAATTTTTATAAATTTTTAATTAATTTTTTGTAATTTTTTAACTTTATTTTTATAAAAACAAAAATAAATAAATAAATAATCCACCCCAACCCATGCATGATTTGATTTATAAAAAATTGAAATGACCCATATTGGTGTTCAGTTAGGTAAATATCCCAACACAACCTATTAAATTCACCGAATCCATTTTATGTTGTAATTTTTTAATGTTTTTTAAAATTGATGTTAAATGGGAAGGTGAGGTCACACAGGTATGTGGCTAGCTTCTTTCTCATCTCTGGTGGCCTTTCAATCAATATTTATCATTTCATAATCTATTTTTACTCACTCATGGTTATGGAGAATCAAATTCATAAATAGTATCAACCTTTGGAACATAAAAGAAACTCTGAAAATTAATTTATTAAAATTGAATGAGAATAAAAATTATAAATTAAATCTAACTACTATAATTCCATGTGTTAATCCAATAGTAATGAAATCTTATGTTTGGTATATGTTTATAATTTTTACATCCAAAAATCAATTAAATATACATGAATCCTTAAATATGATCATAAAATTCATGTTATAATTATTTATTAATTAAATAATTATCCTAATTGATTTTTTTAATAAGATTCCAACAGTATCTAGATGTCACTAATTTGATAAAAAATCGTTTGATGATTTCATTGCTTCAAGAAACAAACCTGAGTTCTCTTGGCAATTTGTTTATGTGCTTCACAAAACTATGGTCATCAACATTTATATATTAAGTACTAGTGCATGCAATTAAAGTGCTTTATTATATCAAAATGATCATTTATAATCATCTCTATATAATTATCTATCTTGGTTATAATAAAAATTTAGAGCTGTATTTCTCTTAGGATAAATTGAAAAATAAATAGAATTCATACTATGTCAACTACCAATAAAATAATAAAGAACATAACACACAAGTTTGGGGAAATATTTTATTTATAAATTTAGGTTTATGTTAATGAAACTTCACAATGACCCTTTATTTTTATAAAAAAAGTATAACCCCAAATCAATTCTTAATATAATATATTTATTTTTCCATATATTTAAGTAACATTGAAATTTAATACAACTTTTTAAAATAATTAAATAATTACCTTAAGTGATATTAAAATATAGCCTTTACAACATTAACTCTCCTTATGCTCACACCATAAATTTATAAAACTCTAAAACATAAAAAATTATGATTGTTTGATAAAATAACCTTTATTTACTTGTCCAACCAAGGATTACATGTCAATGTGACAAGTGAAAAAATTCAACTCACTTATTTGTGTCGTGAATTAATTATGAATGGATAAAAATTAATTCAATTCGAATAAATGATATCCCATAACCTGCGAATGATTATATTCTAATACATATATTCAAATGACTTTATTGCGATTCTAAACACACCTACTATGTTTCCCTCCAAGAAATTTTTTGAATCAATGTAGGTCTACCCCAAAGACAAAAATTGGTATCAAGAATCATATCATAGTCCTTATAAAGAAAGGTATATGTCATGGAAAAAAAATTTGAAATATTTTTTATAAATTATTCCATGTAATATAATATATTTTTCAACTAATATCTCATTAAGTAGGATGCATAAATACATCATCACCCCTTAACACATAACACTTAATCTATATTTTTTTATTTTTCCTAGAATAAAATTTTCCACGATCACCATGATCAAGAAATTTATTTTGGTATCCAATCTCAATAAATGTTCTTGTGTAATGTTCATGATTTTAATAACTCTTATTAAACCTAGATCATGTGTGATAATACCCTAAAAGTGTGGCCTAATCCCTAGGGGATAAAGATTAGTTTAATAGATATCAATATAAAATTTTTGGAATGATTTACCGACATTGTTTGAAGATATTATTCATAGTTTCATTCTTTTAAAAATATACTATTACCCATTTTTATACTATAAATTTAATAGATAAAACAAAAAAATAAAATGAAGATAAATAGGGACAAAGGGATAACATAAATTAATAAACTTATAAAACTCTATATAGATGTACTAAAACAAACCCACATACAATACATTTCATATAGACCAACTCTAGGTATGATGCACGAGCTAAATGTGGAAAGATACAAAATCAAAAAAAGGTTAAAAGGTGAATAGACAATCTAAAACCTCGACCAACTCATATAGCTCCAATATATAAATTGTGAACCGATCTTACTTTTACAACTAGAAAAACTAGCTACAGCCAGAGACCTATAGCCATGGTTTTAAAACTGTGGCTATAGGTGGTTATGGCCACCATTTTAAAAATGTGGAAATAGGTCATTTTCCATGGAATATATCCATGGTTTTGAAAAACATGTCTATTGGACTTTTTTAAGGGCTATAGCCATAGTTTTTAAAACCATGGATATAGCTCTCTAGCCGTTGCACAGGAGAAAAAATATCCCACAAAAATAATGGTGGGAATAACTATTGCCACAGTTTTTAGGATATTTACATAGGTTTTCATAATATATATAACATAATATATATATATATATATATATATATACACACACACATGAAGCACTTGGTGTGTAGGGGTTAGGGAACTAAAATGTGTAGTGAAGGTGCAGGGATCAAATTCGGCTAGGTACAAAATATGTTTAGGCTATTGCCACGGTTAAAACTGTGTCCATAGGTCAACTACAATAGTTGACAATAGAGACACCTATTTCCATGGTTAAAACTGTGTCCATAGGTCAGACCCTACTTCCATGGTGATAGTGCCCATGGTTGGGTAAAACTGTGCCCATCACCTTCGGCCACAGTTTTGGGCCCTATTGCCACAGTTTTGAATCGCAAAAAATAGCCCATTTTTATAGTTGTGTTTCATAACAAACTAGAATGATTCGATAAGATGATCCAACAACAACTAGTTCCAATAAGTACCTAAAAATATAAAAAGGGATATTTCAAGTACACTAAAATGTATAATGGAATGTGGGAGCACAAAATACTGAGTAGCGTACCACTAATGGTGTATAAACATGGAATTTATATAATAGGTGTTTTCATAAACTTGTCCACACATCTACACATATACAATAAAACATCTTTATAAGAATCCATAGATAAAATGGAGTTTTAGTTGATAGTGAATCACTTTATAACCAATATAAGTTATTAATTAAAACTATCTATACTGGGATTATCTATACATTCCTTACTTTTATTTATCCTCAGCATGATATTTGAGATGAATCGGACTAGGAAATGTTACATTTTTTCATACTAAATATATGACAACCTTTACCATTAATACAATTTAATTCATTATTTATAAAGAAAATTATACTAAAAAAACCCAATATGTTGTGAATACTAATTTATTTTGGTGATTAGGTAAATAGCATAACAACATGAACATGGTATATAACAAAATTATAAGAAAACTCTGTGACATTCCCTTATATTCTATATATCTTCTAAAACTTCCCGGGATAACATAGGGATGTATATAATAAAGGGATTCCATATAAATCCTAGTAAGGGAATAAAAAAATAATAGAATAAGGTAAATCAATACATATAATCCAAGAGGAATATCATGTTAATATAAGAGGATTGATAGTCATAATCTTGAACAATGAAGCATTATATAACATGATAACACATAAGAAACTTAGGAATGTGGTGACATCATAAATGATGTCATAAAACATTGGTCAGGGATAAATACCAAGAAAAAATCACATGGTGGACATATGCCCATATTGTATTATGTTTACTCCCTAATTACATACATTATGTCTTATGAGACAAAAATAATATCCAATTCATTGAAGAGTTATCTAGGTGCACCCACCATAATATGTACATGCTCATGTGTTCCACATATATCCTTCATAATAAATAAAATTTTCATCATTTTTAATACCATGATCAAGGATATTGAGCTAAATACATGGAAGGCCCTAATAAATTAAGGACATGTACATATAGTTCAATACCCTTGAGCGGAAATGGAAATGGGTATTTATAATAAAAATATTGGCATGGAAAAAACACATGATACCATTTGTACCATAATGAGCGTATATAATGATTCATGGGAGGGATTAACGAGAATAAAATGGGTATATCATAACTTATAAATAATAATTTAATTAATATGATTGTGTGATAATATATCCCTACATGAAAAAATAAAAAACAAAAGGTATAACATAAATGAGGTTCTTGAATAAGGAGAAGAAGAAGAGGATATCTTACCTTGAGAGTGTGCTTATAAAATATTGGGAGGAGGTTTTTGAGATATTGGGGCACATTGGTATGGATCTATATGAGGAAGGTAAGAGTAATATAGTGTTCCAAGAGTTTCTAGTGAAGAGAAATAGGATGTTTGGTGTCTTTATATAGCAAAAGAGAGGAGAGTTATTTATTAATTTCCAATCTTAGGTTTTAGACTCTATATGATAACGGAATCAGAACTCAAAACCATCCCATGGTTTTTACAAATAGTTTCCTAAAAGTAGAGTGGTATTCATTATTTTATATTTTTTATAATCTATCTCATTAAAATAATAATTTTTTTAGTGAGTAAGTGTGTCATGTTTATAAAGAATTTATTTTAAAACCTTAAAATATAGTATAGATTTTGGGGGATTCATCAAGGCTTTATAAAATGAATCAAATACCCTTAAAATTAATTATTTTAAATGGGAAAAATAATTTTGATCATGGATCCCATTTATAGTATTTATTATATCACTTGTTTCTTTTATGGTGTCATAATACACACCGCATAATTACACCATATTTACTTTTTATCCACAAGTCTTACAATCCTGAAAAATTGTGAAAAATTCCCTGTTGGATAATTTTAACATGACGATTTCAAAAAATAATTTTTAGATTATTAAAATAATTATCTAAATATGAGATTTTATACAATTAAATCAAAATAACCATTTATTGAAAAATGCCATTTTTATAACAATAATAGTTTTTTACTCCAATAAAAATTACATTTCATATCATAAAATTACCTTTCCAATTATATTTAATAATAACTATTTAATAATTATTTTAAAATATCATTTAATTAAAAAAGTATCAAATTCTAAAAAATTGTGTCATTATGGAAACTATATATCACTCAAAAATTCATTTTTGGTTCCATCATACTAAAATCTAAAATTTTACCAAACTTATTTTTTAATAATTTTAATATAAATGTTAAAAAGGGTAAAATATAATCATTATTTTATAAATTTTTTATAAAATATACATGGTTGTGGTCTAGATAAATACCCCTTTATTACCACAATTAATTCCCAAAGGGAAATGTGTGTGATGGTGAGATTTCCATTGGGTGGTTCGGCGTACATGGTTTGGGTCATGATCACGATATTCTTGAATGTCTCCCATAAATTGTTTTGTTTGGGATTTAGTTTTCTAGTTTTTTATTTTTCTTGTTCAATAGAAAATCCTAGAGATTCAATCTCACTCAAAATCTCTGAAAAATGGTCGTTATAGGGTATGATTCTAGTGGATGAGGTCATTTACTTATATTCCCTTTTCAATTAGACTTTATCATAATCGATAATATATTTTCACATTAATGGTCACTATATAATGGATATACTATCAATGGCTATAATGGTGGTCTATTAAAACCTGACTAGTTATAACAGTCCATGTCAGTGCATGTGTTTTCTAAAACTACATTATATAACGAGATGTATATTCAAAGAAAATAATTTCATTTATAATAGTTCGGGGTCTTAAATTGTTCCCCATTTATAAATTTCACCCTCAAAATTATCATTTCAAATATTAAAATAGTTGAGGGTACTTATATTTCATCAAATCTTTTGATTCCCATGTCAGTTCCTCAATCTTTGGGTTCCTCCACAACAAATTGACTAGGAGAGTTTTCCTATTTTATAGAACATTGTCTCTATTTTCTACTATTTTATCTGCCTTCTCCTCATATGAAATGTCATTCTCCAAATGATCTGTTTTAGGATTTGGTACACCTGATGGGTCCGGTATGTACTTCCTCAAGAGGGATATACGGAACACAAAGATTACAAGAGATTCATTAGGTGGGAGTTCAAGTGGAAATCCAAAATCACTAATGGGATCAAATACCTAAATGGGGTTAATGTATCATGAACTAAGATTTCATTTACTCCAAAACCTCATGAATTTATTCCATGGTGATAAATGAAAGAATAATATGTCTCCAACCTTAAACTCCAAGTCTTATAGATGATTATTTTCATAGATTTTCATCTAAATTTTTGTCAATTTCATACAATGGTTAATGGTTTGAGACTTTTCATTTATTTCATAGACCATATCAGGTCCCATAAGATTCTTCTCTCTAAATTCATCCCATCATGTGATATCCAGCACCTCTTACCATACATAGCCTCATAAGGAGACATTTTAATGATATAATGGAAACTATTTTCATATTAGAACTCTACTAGGGGAGGGTTTTGATACTAAAATCTTGGAAAATCCCTTGAACATGATGTTATAATGTCCTATAGAGTTTAAATGATCATTTTTGATTATATAACCTTTACTGGGTGATAATAAGTACTGAAAGTTAACTCTGTATTAAATGCATTATGAAGGATTCTATAGATCATTGAGGTAAACCTCATATCTCAAATAGATACAATAGAGAGTGGAACTCCATGAAGTTTTACCACTTCCCTTATACATATCTTGGAAGGTTTGTCGAGAGATAAATTTTCCTTGATTACTATGAAAGTCATTGACAATGTATGGAGGTTGAATACCACCCAAATAAAATTCATACCATTAGGTGTCTTGGGGAGTCTTATGACAAAATACATGGTTATTTTTTCCATTTCCACACTTTTATGGCCAATGGTTATATAATACCCTTATACTTTTATCATTTATCCTTGACTTGTTGGAATACGAAGCATCAAGATACAAATTCTAGAATCTCCTTCTTCATGTTATCCAATCATAAGTTTTTCTTCAAAAATAAATACATATTAGGATTTTCTAAATGAATACAGAAGGATGATCTATACACATAATCCATAATTTCCCTCTTCATTTACTGTTTTTATAGTACACATTTCCAGGTTCTAAACATTATAACTCCATCTTTAACAATGTATAAAATTGAAATATTTGATACTTTGTTTTGTAAAACCTCATAAACGTTTTAGGATTCCATGATTCTTTAAAGAATAAATGTCTGAGAAGTTAGTTGAGAAAGGTTGTATAATAGATACTTTTATTATTCCGAAGTCTGCCCCTTTCATGTCAAAGATGATTGGATCCCTTAAAATCCTCATCCTTGATAGGGTTGACGAATCCTTTCTACTAAGAGAATATATCACATTTTTACCTTTCTAGGATACTAGTGGATTTAGAAATTATAATCCTTATTTAGCTCTAACCTCCTTTGTGGGATAATATTATCCTCCTTTTGTTTGAATATATACTTGAGTATTTTTTTATCAATATATATGTCACACTTATCCCTATAGATATAATGCAATAAAATATTTAATATGAAAATTATTGCAGCTAATTCAAGATCATGGGATCGGTAGTTCTAGTCACATGTCATTAATTGGTGGGAGGAATAGGAAATCAATTTTTTAATATTTCATGAGTACAAAACTCAATACCTTGTTAGAATCATCTCTTTAGATCAAAACTACTTCCATGCTGGTGAGTATTGTGAGAACATGTATAATTATTATCTTCTTCTTTATCTCCTTAATGATATCCTCTCATTTATCAATACATAAAAACTTGACTCCCTACCATGTAATTCTGATTAGTGTGCCTAAAAATTAGGATAAGTTACTCAAAAATATATGATAGTATCTAGATAATAAAAAAACTATAAATTTCCATCATAGATTTTGGTCTAGGACATTCTTAGATTTCTTATGTTTTTGAAAAGTCTACAGAAATTCCATTATTGGTGATAACATTCCCCTGGAATGACACCTTCTCTAACCAAAAATAAATTTTAATGTTCCTTTCATGAGTCTTTTCTATCCAAAAAGACATTAGTTTATATTTAAATCCTCTTCATATTCCTCCATTATCTTGGATTATATAAGAATATAACCTGTAAATACTACCCCAAATTTTCCATGGTAATCCTTAAAGACTCTATTCATTAAATCCATGAAGATTTTCGGAGCATCAATGAGTCAAAAAATAGTTACTCTAAACTCATAGATACTGTTCATTGTATTAAAAGCAGTCTTGGTGATGTCCTCCTTTTTTCAAATTTACTTGATAGTATCTTGACCGATGATCCTCCTTAGATAGAAATCGGGCTCCATGTAGCTGATCAAACAAGTCATTAATCCAACGTAGATGATACATGATCTTTTTTTCATCATGTTGAACTCATGGTAATCAATGTAGAGGTTCATTGATCCATCCTTATTCTTGATGGTGAGGATCAGTGCACACCAAGAAGAAACACTTAGGCATATAAGCTCATTATCTAGATTCCATTGGAGTTTGTTATTAAACACTTCATGTTCAGAAATATCCATTCTATATGGAGTATTGTAAATAGGAAAGGGTATGAGTATAATATTTCATGACAACTCAACCACATGACTTAGATGAAGGACAAAAAAAATTCAGGAAACACATTAACAAATTCCCTCACAATAGGAATGTCATCAAGGATTATTTAACTTTACTCTCAACCATTTTAGCTAGATATGATTTCTCATATGGTAACAATATACATTATTGAGATAATGATACCAAAGGAGATTCATACTCATCATGAACTTGTATAGAACTAGAGGTTTATTCCTGAAATGAACATTTAATTCCTTCTATTGGAAATTTATATTGGAACTATATAATTATGTCCAATCCATTACCATAATTACATAATATTTTTTCTAAATGGACTGTCACAATGTCTGTTGGGAAGTTCAATCCACATATTTTGATAGGGGATGAGGTATATACTACGGATGTGATAATTTCCCCATTTTCCATTTTAACTACTAGCTCTAATTCTATACTTTTTGGTGGTATTTGAATTGATCTACTAAAATTAAATGATAAAAAATAATGAATAGAACCAAAATCAAAACAATATAGGAAAAATGCAATTTTGCGATGGTTTAAACTATCGACATATGCTTCTATGGTGGTTTTCAAAAACAGCCTCTAAATTGCATGTCAGGAAACTATTTTCGGTAGCTAAATTAGTTTAGTAGCGGTTTATGGTAACCGTCATAGTTGGCACATTTTCAAGGTCGTTATATTGTTTTTCGCAGCGGTGTTTTGAGGTAGGGGATTACTTTTTTTTTTGCGGCGGTTAAAACCGCCTCTAAAAAAAGTAATGCCCTACCGAGACAAACCACCACGATAAACAATATAACCTCCGCGAAATTGCGCAGAAGATGGGACACTATAGAGGAGGTTAAAACAGCCACTAATAGAAAAATATAAACATATAGAGGTGGTTAATACCACCGGTAAATGTACCTATTACAGTTATCAGCGGTTAAAACTGCTGCTAAATAGCAGATTTAGAAAAAAAGCACTAGTTTTTGGAGCCCCTGTACTAGTGCCCTAAAAAAACCATTCCATGAATATGAAAACACCAACAGAATACATCCTACAATCAATATGAAAAGAGATGCTTAACTAAGAACAACCAAATGCATCATTCAGTGAGTAAAGAAATGCAAATAAACATATCAAATGGCATAATCCTAGCATCCAATAAAATGTTGTGGGGAATTTATGTATTTAAAATTGACCGACGAAGACTAATATTTACTACTTGATCCTTGATTGGATGTTCACTTGTTGTGTGAAAATTATATGGTCACCCATTGGGTGATCTAGGTGAAATGGGACAATATGATTTTTTTTCAAATGTCGGTACTACCACATATCTTTTGGAATTGTTAAAGAATGTAATATCCCTCTATATATGATTATTTGATAGAACCCAAGGCATCCCTTAGGTGTTTGGACCACTTATAGTTGTAATTTCTAATGTGGAAAATTTCCTAGATTAATGTGTCACCATCTAAGTGACTCCATTGAGGTGATATATGGGTTTTCCATGTTTTAATTAATTGAATGAGTTAAATGTAACTGATAATGAGAAATGGATAATTAATGATGGGTTTCCTTTCTTAAAATAAGTCAATTAGTTTTAAATGTAACAACCCCAAGTAATTTTAATATCATGCTCTTGATTTATGCTCTATAAAATGCTTCATACGAACTGTAAAATTTTAAATGGGAATTGGACATTGATAAAGACATGAATAAGAAGTTATTCCTTATCTATTATTTCACAAATTATTATGCCTTTATTATATATATGGTGTAGATAGAAGATATGGATTTAAGTTAATTCCACTTAATGGTTATATTTAATATAATCCTTTAAAGAGGTTGTGGTATGATGGTATGAGATTGTTGAGAAAGAAGATATCCCAATTCCTTACATCAGGTTTTGAGCATGGTGCATCACAAAAATGTTACTATATAAGTATTGTGAATTACTCACCATATTCCATAACTAGAATTTTGACCTGATGGTGCACTCAACATACCATGTGTTGTTTCATGGCGTCTCTCACTCAATTGGGATATAGGGCATGTACCCAATTACATGAGCACTTAGGATCGTTAGACTAGTTAGGGATCTCTAGGTTATGCCATGGTCTATTCATCAGTATTATTATAAGTATATGGATACATACATCTTCAAATAACTTGAAAATATAGGTGGATGAAATATATATAAACTATATGTATTACTACTATATACATAGTTACAATTTATATTTTTTATTCCATCTAGGTGTCGATAAATTTAAACGCTCTTACATTCCTTTAGGAACATGATTGGGTGGTTATTTATTTATTCTTTAGTTACTCAAAAGATGTGGGGTGTATTATATTGGTGGTAAACCCTTTATCATGGGAATAATGATGTGGTAATATTTTCTTGGGATTAATTTATGTTGGTGTTCCATGTGGAATTATTATAAATGAAACATAACATAGGAATTAGGTAAAATAATCTCTCGCTTAGGTTATTCCATGTGGAATTATTATACTTGAAACTATATATAATAAAAAGGTAAAATCATCTCTCCCATGGATAAGGGTTCTTAATATTTTAAGAGTGATGGATCAAGTTCAATTATCATATTTGTTTCACTCATGTTATTTCTTTGGAAAAGGAGTCTTTAGTGTGGTTTCCTTAGAAGGAATGGAATCTGGCTCCAAATATATTGAAACTCCCATTATTCATCCTAGATATTTTGATCTGTGGAATATAATAGAAGTGATCAGTAAAATTCATTAAAAGGGAAGAGTGTCTCAGGATAGGGGTTGATATATTCTATCAAGGAATATAGATGCTTATAATAAATTATTTCTGATAGGGTATTTGATGTTATAAATGGTAAGTAACTGATTATGTAGTTTATTTAACATTTTTCTAGGGTATTGGGTTCTACAGAATATACTGGGAGTTTCCCATCGGCATGTCATGCCTACTAAGATAATGGAAACTATTATTCACACTTCCTGACTATTCTTGGAGGACACTTTGTAAATGGTGGGAAAACCCCATTTCAGACAATGTAGCAAAATTTCCTCTAATCTCGTATCATTATCTATAGATTCTAACTATTTTCTGAAATTTTGGATACTAGGATTATGCCACACTAAAGGGTGATCTATCTTAAACATGTTAGCGAGACACACATTCTCATCCCTAGTGATTGATACAAGAGCATAACTAAGAAGTACTTCTTAAAAATGGAAATGTAGTGGTAAATGCATTGGGATATAAAATGTAAGATAAGTTATTATAATTGAAAAATTAATTTAGAAAAAATTAATCATCACAATAAAAAGTCTATATATATGGTGCATACCACACTCGAGAAATCAAGACATAAAAGGAAACAATAAGTATCAATAAAATACATAAAAGGAAACATGAGAAATAAAGAAAATGTTAGGTCCTGAAAATGTTTGGAGGAAAATATATGCCAAACATGATAAATATACAAACTGATTGTCAATATTTGTCTACATATCAACAATAATAATAATCATTGTATTATGATGAACAGATATCGTCACCCTCTCCACCACCATCTCCACTTCCTACTACCACCTGTAAGAACATTATATTGAAAATTAAATAGAGTTTCATATTTATATTTAAACATAAAACCATTAAAAGTTTTCAAACTAAATGATTTTAAATTTTTGTGGTTTATCTGCTCACCACCAATCGATGAAATACCAGCAGGGGGATATCTGCTCATCTTCTGATGTATATCAGTCAATGATTTCTGCAAAGCGGATATCAGAGCCCCTGGTCTTGAACTGTGTTTTGGAGGGAAACAATCTCTCTCTGAGCATCTCTAGGTATGGACTGACAATAACCAAGAGTAGATGTAGTTGTAATCCCTCATGGCCTGCCAAAGACCTCAGATGGTACGGGTCCCAAACCCATCCCGCGCACTCCACTAGGATGCTCTTTCTCAAGGACTTTAGCAACTGGGTCATCATGGGATACTGATTAGGATTGCCTAGGATTGGAATACCATATTTCTTTAATTTTTACCTATAAATCAAATATCAACATAGTTAAAACTGATAATAAGTTATTATAATGAAAAAATGAGTTCATACCCCAACTTCTATGGTAGGCTCATTAAAAAAACTTCTATAAAATTTTTTGTGAACATCCAAACACACTTCACTTTGGGATTCTTAGTGCCCTAAAATCAATAAATGCATTAAACAATGCTAAATCAACAGTTTAATATATTTATTAGATAATATTGTCTTATAAATATTTAAACTAATGAAAATATTACCAGAGTTGATCGGCTTCTTGAAATGCTTTTTTACCCCAGAGTGTGAGGAATGACTAATTTATCCTGGCTTGATGCATTCTTTCTTGAGATATCCTAAAATAAATAAAATGAAATTTTATAGTAATGTATCCAATTTCCTCTCCACTTCAAATACATTTATAAATTTAAAATTTGGTTAAAATAATAATATATATTTAAATACCATCTGCTTCTCATCACGATGTATGTCAACAAAAACATTCCACTACTCTTTGGATACCCCATTGGGTAGCTTAACATAAATTTGTTGGAAGTTTGATGAATTATCACTGAAATCGCTCCAAAATCTCCATTTTAAGTCTTTCAATTTCTTACCAAGATTTTTCTACATCCACTTTCATGCTATCACATCAACAACTGTAAAGTTTAAAAACATCTCTATACAGAAATTCATTTTGAACGTATTACAAACATGAAATTAAATTACACCATAATGTATTAAAATTACCTTTATTTGGGAATCAAAAACATCATTTTCCAACTTGGAGGCATATGTATCCAATCATCATAAGAAATATGAAGGGAAATGGGCTCCACTTCCAAGTGGCCTAGAATTTGGCCAAGTAATCTCGCGGCATCATCTGTAAAGACCCCATATGAATCAAATTGGACAACTATCTTCTCTCCATTCAAATTCCAAACATCTAAACTTTTTATATTTTTCTCCAAAGTCGCATTTTTTTCATCTTTAATGAACAAACTATTACTATAAAAAGTGTGATAAATTTATTTATATTAAAAATTTGTACCTATAACAGTGGCCATCCAGTATGCTTGTGATGAACTAAAAGTGGCTCGTCGCCGCCCCACTGCTGAGGCTGCTGAAGGGGGAGTCGACGACTCAGCTTCTAAAGGGTTCTCATAGAGGGTGTGAGAGATGGTGTAGGGGGCAGGCAACTAGTGGCTCGGATGACATAGGGAGGGAGATAGATGGATCGTCATCTGTCGCAGTAGTAGATGAAACAGTGTATCGCTTCCTCCATAGCATTCCTATCATTTAATCAAATAAAATTAATTTCATAACATATATTTCAAAAAAATATGCAGAAAAAAAATTAAAAATCATAATAGATTCCCAGTTCTAACAAACAAAATATACATAACAATTATAATGAATGGATACAAAAATGAAATAAGTGGTTGCTGAATGAATAATTAAATATACATACAATCATTTTACCCTTAAATTATGTCATTTTACTACTCCATTACTTTATCAAATTTATTAATACTTTCTATACTAATATTTTCAATATCATTATGGACAAATAATTATGCTTCCTGTTGTTGATGATATTTAATTTCAGAGGTAAAATCTTCCACTTCATCACCCATATCATACAAATCTCTTTGTATTACATGAGAAACTACACTCCACCCTTCATCCACAACATCATTCACATAATATACCACTTTTTATTGCAATGATAAGATATATGGATCATCCAGTTCATGATCACAAACATCCATCAAGGGAGAGAAGTTTGCATAAGTAAATTTCAAGGAATCTCTTTTAACACCTCTGATAATATCGACCCAATTGCATTTGAATAAAACAATTGAAAAATTCATGTGGTAGTTTAGTTAAATAATAGCAGTCATCTTTCTATAGTATCCCACTTTAGAAAATGTAAATATACCAATATTTTGTTTTTTCAAACCCCTTTCTCAATCAACTATACGAAATCTAAATCTATTCACATTGTAAGTGTCGAACTTTCTAACTTGTTTTAGAGGACCTCAAGCAAGAAACTTCAAATATTCTTACAACTCTGCTTGAGTATCGATATTCATGATCTAAAAAATATATATACTTTATTACATTTGTAAAATATATGCGTTTAACTAATATTCGTATTCATTTCAATATTTATGAACTTACATGTCGTGCAAACCATTTTATAGGCTCTTTATTAACAGCTTTCGTTATATCTTTCTCATTTCTTGTTTCGCCTCTCATTCATCTCTTTGTTTGTATCCTTAACTCTTCAATAAATGGATCTAAAATTTCACTATTCATCATCACATATCTATGTGCCTGTAATAATTCCAATTCTGTTAGTGTCGCATTTGAGTTCCTCCCAACTAATCGGCCAATAGCAGGAAATATTTTTGATTTCTGATTTATTTGAGATTGAGTCGATGTGTCGCCAACACGTAAAAATAGATTAAATCATGTCTCAATATAATCTAAGTATCTATAAAAAAAGTTATTTCCCTCCTTGTAACACCCCAAGCATCCACGATATGCTTCTATTTGAATAATACAACTGCATGTGTTGTATGCAACATCAAGTTCTAAAACACCACAACCAATCAAACTAGCCGTAATGAATAGTAATACCCACTTTTTGAAATTTTATAAATTTCATATTTCAAAATGGACTTCATTTTGGGATTCGGAGTATTGAATTTAGCATAGGGTGAATTTTTGGTATTTTTCTGAAAACTTTCAATTTTTGATGAATAGTGAAAAACACTGAGTTATAGTTTAAAACAGAATTTTTATTTAAATAATTATTTATATTATATAAATTTGTTTTAGGTAAAAATAGATATATAATACCTATATATGTTCAATTTAATTCATTGTATTCAGTTTATAATAATTTTAGATATATAAAATTTTTATTGAACTTTTTACAGTCTTTTAAACACATCCTAGGATCATTTGCAAATTTACATAAAACTTAATTTTTCTGCTTCTGTGAGTTGAATTTCAAAAATACTTGAGACATGGTTCATATCATTAGGTAAATTTTTGTTCAATAAGTTGAAAATAATTTTTGGTGAATAGTAACTTTTTACTTTTATTTACCACGGTTAAAAGTAAATAGGGTAATTAAGGGTAAAATGATATTATTACTACACTAACACATGTACTATTTCTATTAGATAATTGTAATTCGACCAAAAGAAACCTTATGAATAAAATATGATCCTTTAGATCCACTTGGATTAGATTAATAAATTTATTATTATTTAATTCAAAGAAGAGTTAAAAGTGTTAAATTCAAAGTTTAATAACTAAACCATTTTTAATATAGGGTTACAGATAATATAAATTCGACTATAAATATTAATTAGAAATATAAAACGATTTCCTACATAATGGTATTTTATTTATATTTTTTAGACATTAAGTAATTAAATTCAGTTATGACAAAATGATGATGCAGTAATTGTCGTATTAATGAAAAATTAAAATTATTGATATTAGAAATATGAAAATAAATGTAGTTTGAGACATTTTATGAATTACACTAATTTAATAGGTTAATAAAACATATTATGGTTGGTTATATGAATATATTTCTAAGTAATAATGTTTTTATGAATTTATCAAAAACAAAATACCAAATAGTGTTCAAATTGACATAAAAGAGTTTTTAAAACAAATATTATATTATTAATTTATATTATATTTCTAAAAATATAAGGTTCATCCAAAAGACTTATATAATGACAGGTGTATAATTAATGAACCACTTGGGGTTCTCTTGAATGTATATAGTAAGTTTATTAACCATATATTATAAAAATACAAAGAGACATGGTAAATGTCAATCTATTTAACTAAGAGTTAAATCTAAAAGATATGGCTAATATTCTAACCCAAACCTTTCTTAAACCTATTGGTTGAGTGGTTTTAGACCCATCCATGCCTTATCCGTTAATTAATTCATTTTGGAGCCATTAGAAACATAAACTTATTTTATTATGAAATAATATTTCTATATTTTCCTAAGATGCCCCTCACCCCTCTTATAAAAGGGCACTCCACCTTCTCTCTAATTAACACCATCAAATCCCTTTTTCTCGGCCATGACCTTCCCAAATACTGTCTAAAATGTCCTCCCTTCATCCTAGAGGACTTATTTTAGTTAGAAATCTAACTTAAAGTGCCCCTTTGATCAAATAAAAAGGAAGAACCCGAAGAAGAGGTAAATATTTCATCACCTCTTTCAAGTTCCTTTATTCTTCCACTTCCTTTTTCATTGTGGTTTCCATTATAAAATAAAAACTCAAGTATATTATATATACTATGATTTTATTATAAATATTGTACAACTATATTCATTATTCTATCCATACTTTGAATGACATGTCACCATACGTGTGCACGTACGGCTAACCGTTGCCACATCGTGGTATAGTTGTTATTCAATACGTTATTTTTTGGATGGGTATAATAATGATGTATAATTGATGTAAATAATAAATATAACATGATAATGATTCTTTATATAAGTTATAACATTGAATTATCAATTATTTTAGTATCAAAAGAATGATATTGTCCCACGTGCGAACGTATGGATTACCGTCTCCACGAACATGATCAGATTAATTCCTCATCGAATCCATTCCAGAATAATTTTCATTTTATGATTAAAAATAATGTTTAAAGACTTAATATCATCATGAATATTAATAAGATACATCATATCCATAACAAACATTACTTACGTAACAAATCATATAAAGGAAAACGAATAAGTTAACACCCGAAACGAAGATAATACTAAAATATTATTTACAATGAAATATTAAAAGATCACATATTATATCATATTAATGTATATAATTATCGTATAATTTAATAACATTTATTTTACCATTATACAGGAGCTTAACCTACCCTTTACCAAGGAACAGTACAAGGTGAGGGTTAATTTTACAATCTCGTCATTATCCAAGGTTATTTATACGTAATTATCTACTGGGACCTCTTTATCATCCACATCTATGCTTCTTAAAAAAATTAATTTTTTTTACTATTTACTAGAAAATAAGATAAATTCATTTATACCCTTATTTAACCTTATATGTTTTGAAAGAAATATTTCTGTCATTTTCCAAACAAGGTACTTTTTGACCTTTTCGACAAATTTAAGGTAAGAATGATTTTTTAACTTATACGGTGGGTGTGGAAATTTTTTGCCTTTATAAAATCGTCAAAGCCTCCCTTAAAATCTTATAAGAATATTTTCAAAATAAATTATTCCTTAAATGATTTCAAATTAGAAAGAGATATTTCTCTAAAAAAGGTTTTGATTTCCTTTATATCCACATCCGTTGAAGGATTTTAAGCTTATTTGAAGTTGATTTCTTATGATACAAAACTTACATATTGTATTGAAGGTTTTTTGATATGTTAGACTATGGATGTGTTATTTTTACACCATTCATGGTTTATAGATAAAGTATTTACATTTCGTCTGCTAGTTTTAATACGAATGTTTAAGTTATGTTTAAACCTTTTCATATGCGGAATGCATTAGACTTAGTAAGTGACAGGTGGAGACCACTATAGCTCCTTGATGCATCGGTTGATCTCATGAGACAAACTAGTGTCTTGGACCATGGAAATGAAAAAATATTATTTGTAGTCTCCACACAAGGCCTTGAATATGTGGTTATGAATGTCTGACATTATGCATTCCATCTTTATGGAAGCTGCTATTGATATTGCATGTGATTATTCGACTAGTAGAATATCAATGTGAGTAAGTAAATGGAATTATTTTGATTTATATTTTTCATATAATGTTGAATTTTATATTGAAAATGCTTTTGTTTTAGTTTTATAAATTTCCTTAAATGTTTATACTTATTTTTGAATGTTTCTACTATATTGCTATCCTTACTGAGCATTTGTGCTCACCCCTTTCTATGTTTTTTTCCAGGATGTGAATTAGTATATTATAATTGAATTGCAGGGATAGTATGTGGGATATATGTGTTGTCCATGGAAACAATTTTTTGGTAGTTTTCCATTTTATGATGTAATGTAAACCTTATGAATGTATCTAGTACTTCCAATGCTACTAAACTAATCAGTATTTAAAGACTTGATCTTTTTTTATCATGCCAATGATACATAATAATGCACCAACTCTGGGTAAATAGGTTTGGGGCATTACAGTTGGTATCAGAGGAATTTTAGTACAAACCATGAAAACTAGATTTAGATAAACTCCAATTAGAGAACATATCCCTTAGATAGAATTTTAGGATTATTATAGAAGAACATCCTAGAATTATGGTATTTTATAAATTTTGTGAGTTTTCCAAGAAATACATCCCTATCTAGATATGAGCAGGTAGAGGAAGCTCTGGCACAGATTTACCTAGGGGTAAAACCCGAAAACACCACTTTGAGCTAGACTCGAATGAGAACCGGTGCTTGACAACGGGCCTTTCTGCACTCTTGGTTACGACCCTCATGGGGAATATGCTTAAGATAATTATCAATTTCATTACAAGCCATTATGAATGTTTTATGAGTATATAATTACTCAAAGAAAAAATATTTATGATTATGGATTATATCCATAAACTGTTCAATTTATGTTAAGTGTTTTACAAGATTGGAATTTGTATTTCGATTCATAAACTAATCTAGTTTATGGAATTGTTTAGAAATGGTGCCTAGTGCAAGGAATGGAAACCGTATCAATGCACACACTCCGTGTAGGGATTTAACTCCTTCTTAAGATAATTATAGTGCACCTGGTGATACAACTGGTGCTGATCAGCTTATCTCCATACTAGGACAACTCACTCAGGTTATGAATAATAACCTTACCCATATGGAGCACCCTAATCCATAGCATGGAGGATTAATGTTAGATAAATTCATGATGAAACAAACACCAACATTAAATGGGAGTAAAAATCCATTAGTATCTTAGAAATGGATAAATTATTTAGAGAAAATATTCCACGCCTTAGAGTGTAGTGAAAGGGAAAAAGTTTTCATGGTAGTTTACTGCCTCACTAGAGATGTTGATCAATGGTGGAAATTGATTAAAACCCCAAAGGAAGATGACTATGTATTAAATATTTAATGGAGGGAGTTTAATGAGCTTTTCATAGAAAAATACTTTCCTCGTGACCATCGAGCAGATATGGAAAGGTAATTTCTGAGTCTAAGGCAAAAAGAGGATGAGAATGTCGCAAAGTATGAGGCTAACATTACAAGCTTATGAGGCATGCTGTAGATTATATAAGTAACCCAAGAAGTAAGATTGATAATTTCATTGATGGGTTAAAACTATTTACCCATCTAGCATTAGTCTCACAATCCTTCTCGTCGTATGAAGATATTTTCTCATGTGCTATCAAGATAGAAGAATAATTCTCTAAGTCTTACGATTTTAAAGTAAAGAAGAAGAAGAATAGATCTACTGAACACTCTAAAATGGAAATAAGGGGAAGGAAGGAAAAGTTGAATATCCATCCTGTTGTAAATTTGGGAAGAAACACCCCGGTACATACCTGAAGGGAATGGGAGTCTGTTACAAGTGTGGTGAAAATGGCTACGAAGCTCATGATTGCATGGGGAAGAAAGAGGTTGCCACTATTGAATGCTTCAATTGTAGAGAAAGGGGGAATTATAAAAATTAATTTCCTAAGTTCCATGGGAACTTACCTCAAAATAGGCCAAGGGATCAAGCCCAAGATTATGTTATCACTACTTTTGAGGTTGAAGCTTTGAAAGACGTGGTGACAGGTAATTTAATGGTTTCCTCAAGTTTAGAAAATGCTTTATTTGATTTTGGATCATCTCATTGTTTCATATCTTCCCAGTTTTCTAAAAATACCAGATATTTCCAATTTAATTTAACAAGGGAGTTTTCAGTCAAAACTCTTAAGGGAAGTATCTTTGCAACAATGTTTTTTGAATCATACCCTATTAGGGAATATAAATTTTTTTTATCTTCTGATCTCATTGTCATACCCATTATTGAATTTGATATAATTCTCAGTATGGATTGGCTTTCAGATCATGATGTGAAAGTTTACTGTAATAAGAAAGAGGTTAGAATTTTTAATAATGATAAGGAGTACCGTATCTTTAGAGCAGAAACGTCACCACCTAATGCTTATCTAGATCCACCCCTAGTAGCTCAAATAAATTCAATTATTGGGGAGGAAGAGAAGGAAATAATTGTGGGTGAGTAATTAAATGTTCAAATAGAGGATGTACCTATTGTGCAAGAATATGTTGATGTGTTTCTAGATGATTTACCTAGGTATCCTCCAGAATGATAAATTGGGTTTTCCATTGATTTAATTCCTGGTTCAAGGCCCATATCGAATACCCCTTATAGAGTAGACACTGTGGAATTTGTGGAACTAAAGAAACAACTAGAGTAATTGAGTAATAAAGTATTTAATCACCCTAGTTTTTCTCTAATGGGAGCCCCTGTCCTTTTTGTTAAGAAGAAAGATAGATCTATGAGGTTTTTCATTGACTATAGGAAGATCAATGCTATAACAATAAATAACAAGTATCCCCTACCTCGCATTAATAATTTATTTAACCAACTTCATGGAGCTCAATACTTTTCAAAGATTTACCTTCGATCTTGATATCATCAGTTGTGTTTGAAGAAGAAAGACATTCTGAAAACAACATTTTGAACCAGGTACGGGCATTATGAGTTTATAATAATGCCTTTTTGGCTGACTAATGCACCCTATGTTTTCATGGATCTAATGACCAGAGTTTTCAAGGAATATATTGATAGCATTGTAGTGGTATTTATTGATTATATTTTGGTATAATACAAAAGATATTAAGATCATGAAAATCACTTGCTCATTATCCTGAAGACTCTTAAAAGACATAAATTATATGGGAAGTTTAGCAAGTGTGAATTCTGGATTCAGGAGATTTCTTTTCTTGGCCATATCGTCCCTAAGGATGGAATCTCTGTCGATCCTTCTATGACAAGAGAAATCCATGAATGGCTATCACCGAAAAGTATAACTGAGGTACACAGTTTTATTGGTTTAGCAGGTTATAATCGGTGTTTCATCTAGAATTTTGCCTGATTGGCTAACCTAATAACCAAGCTCACACGTAAAGGGGTGAAATTTGTTTGGAAAAAATAATGTGAAGAATGTTTTGAAGAATTAATGATAAGATTAGTCAATGCTCCTATATCAACTCTACCATCAGGGAATGATGGGTTTGTTATTTATAGTGATGCATCAAATAAACGACTTAGTTGTGTCTTTATGTAGAATGATATGGCTATTGCCTATGCATCACGATAGCTCAAAATACATGATAAAAAATATCCTACTCATGATCTTGAGTTAGAATCTGTAATATTTTCTTTGAAGATTTGGAGACAATATCTCTATGGTGAAAATTTGTAGATTTATACTGATCAGAAGATTTTGAAGTCTATTTTCTACTAGAAAGAACTCAACATGAGGCAAAGGAGATGTCTTGAACAACTCAAGGATTATGATTGCAAGATACACTAACATCCATGGAAGGAAAATAATGTGGAAGATTCTTTGATTAGAAAAGATCATGGAGTTTTGAACAAGATGAGAGTTGAAAAGGATCCCATTTTCATGGATCTAGTAAAGATGTGTGTTGAAATAACCATGGATGGTGAATCATTAATGATTTATCAAATGGTTTCCAAACCATCTATACTAGAAAGGATAAAAATTTCTCCAGTTGATGATGAGGAGTTTCAAAAGACGATTAAAACTGTTAATGATGGGAGATTGAGTGACTTCATATATGAAGATGGAATTTTGAAATTTGGGAAGAAACATTGTGTTCCCCATATACCGGATCTAAAAAGAGAATTGTTGGATGATGCTCATTGTTCAAATTTCTCTATACACCATGGGAGCACCAAAATGTATAGAGATTTGATAGAACATTTTTGGTGGGATAACATGAAGAGGGAGATTGCTGATTTTGTGTGAAGATATATGGTCTGTCAATAAGTGATAGCTGGAAGGAAAAATCCAAGAGGAGTCTTGAAACATCTTCCAATACCTAAGTGGAAATTGGATAATATTACGATGGACTTTGTCATGGGACTACCAAAGACACCTAGAAGGAATGATGCAACATGGGACATTTTTTATCGTCTTACCAAGTCAGCACATTTTCTTGCTATAAGAGAAGATTTACCACTTGAATGTCTGGAAAAACTATATATTAATGAATTTTTTAGACTTCCTGGAGTACCCCTATCAATTTTTTCTGATCATGATCAAAGTTTTACATAAATATTTTGGAAAAGTCTACAGAAATCACTAGATACTGAACTTTTTTTGAGTAATGCATACCACCCCCAAACTGATGGACAATCATAACGGACTATTAAAACCTTAAAAGAAATTTTGAGACCATGCTCACTTAACATTAAAGGTATGCGGGATCAATATTAACCTATGGTAGAATTTTTTCAATATAAATTGCTTCCATTCAAGTATTCAGATGGCACCATATGAAGCGTTATACAGAAAGAGATATCACACACCAACCTGTTGGAATGATGTTGGTGAATGAAAACTCATAGGCCTAGAACTTGTGAAGGAAACAATAGAAAAGGTGAAGGTAATCCAAACCCACATCAAAGCATCTCAAAGTAGGTAGAAGAGCTATGCCGATAACCAAAGGAAGGATTTGGATTTTTCATGTAAGAGGTCATGTGTTCTTAATGGTATCTCCATGGAAGGGTGTTATACATTTTGGTAAGAATGGAAAATTAAGTCCCATGTACATCAGACCATTCGAAATTCTAGAACGAATTAGGGCTATAACTTACCATTTGGAAATGCCTCTAAGTCTCTCCAATGTTCATGATGTATTCCATGTATCACTGTTGAGAAAATACATGCCGGACCCAACACATTTTCTCACCTATGAGGAATTAGAACTGGAATCCAATCTTTCTTATTATGAAGATCCTATCAAGGTTCTTGATATAAGATAACAAGTGATGAGAAACTGGACGACTCGTCTGGTAAAAGTTCTGTGGAGAAACCATAAGATGGAAGAGGAAACGTGGGAACCTAAGGAACCCATGATGAAGAACCACCTGATTCTTTTTATGCAGTAATATTCTAGAAATTTCAAGGATGAAATTATTTGAAGGAGGGGAGCATGTAACACCCCAAGCTTCCACGATACGCGTCTCTTTGAATAATATAATAGCATGTGTTGTACACAACTTCGAGTTCTAACACACCACAACCAATCAATGTAACAGCCCGAGATTTTATGAAAAATATTCTTTTTAATTTTATTAATGTCTTGTGTTTTACGCTACATCAAAATGAGCTTGCACAACACACATCCTTGACTTTCCTTGCATTACACGCAATCGCGACCTTCCTCGATAGCGTGTGTAGTAAGCAATAATGAGTTTCATTGAACAACAATATGCTATTAAAATATTATTAAAACTAGCCGTTATGAATAGTAATAACCACTTTTTGAAATTTTGTATATTTTATTTTTCAAAATGGAATTAATTTCTGGATTCATAATATCGAAATTAGCATAGGGTGAAATTTTGGTACTTTTCGGATAACTTTCATATTCTGATGAATAGTGAAAATTACTAGATTATAATTAAAAACAACTTTTTTAATAGAAATAATTAATAGTGATAAATCATTAAATTTAGTGGTTTTAAAGTATATTTAGAATATATTTTTACAATTTAATACGATGTTGGTCATTGGATGTAATTTCACATTTAAACCAGACATAATCAAGTGTCAATCTTTTGGTAGATATTGTTTCTTAAAAACACGCTATTTGTTTTAACAGCGGGATTTAATTATAAAATTAATTAATGCAACTTCTATGTTATGAATTTGGTAAAATAGACTTCATTTTTGAATTCGGAATATGAAATATAGCTTAGGATGAAATTTTGGTATTTTTCTGAAAACATTCAATTTTTAATGAATAGTGAAACCACTAAGTGGTAGGTGAAAAACTGAATTTTGCATAAGACTTAATTTTACCGCTTCTGTGAATGGAATTTCGAAAATCCGACAGACACGGTTAATATCAAGGACTAAAATGTGGTTCAATGAGATGAAAATAATTTTTGGTGAATAGTAACTTTTTACTTTTTTTTACCACGGTTAATAGTAAATAGGGTAACTAAGGGTAAATATGATATTACTATTACCCTAACACATGTCCTAATTCAATTGGATAAGTGTAATTATACCAAAAACAACATTATGAATATAATATGACCATTTAGGTCCACTTGGATTAGATTATGACATTTAATATTATTTTATTTAATGAATAGTTAAAATAGTTAAAATCAAAGTTTAATAACTAAAACATTTTTAATATGGGGTTATACATAAGATAAATTCGACTATAAATATTCATTAGAAATCTAAAAAGATTTCCTACATAATGATATTTTATTTATAATTTTTAGACTTTAAATAAATTAATTTATTTATGACACAACGATGATGCAGTAATTAACCTTTTAAGGAAATATTAACATAATTGATGTTATAAATGCTCAAATGAATGTAATTTGAGACTTTTTATGAATTACACTAATTTTATAGGTTACTATGATATATTAGTGTTGATTTAATCAACTTGGTTTGAACATATAATTCTGTTATGACTTTCACAAAAATCATATATCAAATATTGTCAAAATTGACACAAAATAGTTTTTAAATCAAATATTATATTATTAATTGTTATTTTATTCCTAAAAATCTAAGGTTCGGCCAAATGACTTAGATAAGGATATATGTATTAATAATAAACAATTTGGGGTTCGTTTGGCATGTTATAGTAAGTGTATTAACCATATAGTGAAAGAAAACAAAAAGTCACGGTAAAAGTTAAATTTTTTAACTTAGAGTTAAATATAATTGATAAGGTTAAAATAATACCCTAAACTTGTCTAAATCTTATTGTTTGATATGATTTCGACCCATCCCCACTTTAGCTTCTAAATAAGACCCTTTGGAACCATTATAAACCGATTTTTACATTAATATAAAATAATATTTTGAGGTATTCCTAAGGTGCCCCTCTCCTCCCTTATAAAAGGACACCTCCCCCCCCTCCTCCTCACACCAATTTGAGCACTCAAGCTCGGCCAACCCCTGCCAAAATCTCTTCTCCACTTCCCTAGAAACATCCTAGAGGTTCTGGTCTTCCTCAAAGACCAATTTTCGTGCCCTAAGAGGAGGTCTCAAATAGGCGCTTCAAAGAAGAGGTAATTACCGTTACCAAGTCTTTCATCTTTATTTCTTCTTCCACTTCTTCTTCTTAGGTTGTTTCATTATGAAGTAATAACATAAGTATCACTAATATACTGATATGTTATTTTAAGTATGAAACAACCCTATTTCACCATCTATCCATCCTATGGAAAAAGAAATCACCGCGCGTGCGTACGTACGGAATACCGTCTCCACGCCGTGGTGTAATCTATTTTCCACCACCACCTTACATGGATGGGTATAATGGTGTAAAGAATAACTATACATAGTTATTAAAACATAATATTGATTCTGATATATTGTATAATACAATCCAATTCAATTCAATAATTATGGAAATGATATCATCGCTCGTGCGTACGTACGGACTACCGTCTCCACGACGCGATGAGATTCATTCTTAATGATTAACCATTCATGAATGATTATAAAGTATATATAATAAGTACTAATGAAATATATGACATAATAATGATACTGGATTTATGTATATATATATATGTATGTCATCTACTTACTTCCATTCAAGACAATAAGGAAAGAAAAACGGTGTTCATGCGTACGTACGGACTACCGTCTCCATGAACAGTGTTTTTCATTTCATTTATCTATCTATTATATATATATATATACTGAATATATATGATATATAAATCATATTTTATATTATGGAAGTAAGTAAATCATGATATAAGTTATAATAATGTCAAGAACAACAAGTCAAAACACCCACGATAAATGAAACGATTTTACCCAAAACGCTTCTTTAACATGGAATTTACAAAAGAACGGGTAATATAATGTCATAAGTGAACCATATATGATATCATAACAATTAATATTATTCTGTAATAAGTCAATGACATTATTTAAATCATTATACAGGAGGTTCGGACACATACGAAGCAAATCGGACCTAAGGTAAGGGAAATATCACAATCTCACTTTTATCCGAGATTGTTTTTACTTTGGTAATTACTGGGTTGTATTTTATCATCCACATCCATGTTCCCTCAATATGCAATATTGTTTCCATCCACTTACACTAGTTTAAATCCAATTTTACCCTTCGGTGAGTTTTTAGTAAAGAATATGAATGGAATCTTTTGTCGTTTTTTTCGTACGAGGTACTTTTTGACTTTTCTGACAAAAGTACGAGAAGAATGTTTTTTTAACTTATACGGAATGAATGGATTTTTAAAACATTATTTCCAAGAAACTTACTTTACAAGTTTTCAAGTTCATTTTTAATCAACTTCTTTTATTTTAAAGTCGTATGACATGTTATGAAAGGAAAAATGTTTTTGAAGTAGAAAGGATATTTTCCTCAAGAATGGAGTTCAAGTATTTTATCAAAAATTATTTTCCATCTAAGATAATAAAAGGGTTCTGTTTTTATCCCTATTATTACATGGATTTGATTATGTTGTGATGGAATTATTTTTTTTCTTTATCTTATATGAATTGTTTTATGATGTCATGTTGTTTAAAAATCCCATTTTTATTACATGGGTTACGCTATGATGTATGGTTTATGATTATGTGGCACACATAATAAAGGATTCATTATAAGAAGGGTGGGACCTATATATCCCTCCAATGCATTGGGAAAAGATTTTATATCTCATGAGATAGACATGGCTGAAATGGTAGGTTATACCGATTCAGTGAAACAGGACTGAAACGAGGGTTACTCGATTCAGAAAGGGACTTTTCCCACTAAGATAGTCTTGGCAATGAGTCTTGACTAACAAGAAATGATTCTCTATGATTATGTGTGAATGCCAAAAAGTTTCATGTTTTAAGTTATGATTATTGGGATTACATTTCACTTCTATGATTTATCCCATGTTATGATATTATGAGCTCTTTTGCAGGTTAATATTTCCAAAAGATATGTGCTTATGTATATGATGTGATTTATATTTCTTTTGTTTACCCTTACTGAGCATTTGAGATCAACCTTTTATGTTTTCTTTTCCTCAGGATATAAAGAAAGGTTTTAGGTAAAAAAAAGAAGATCTTTATGGGAGATTTTGAAGATCTTTCACCACGATTAGAAGACTATATTCCGAGTTTCCAAAGACACTAAACTATTACGATCCTTGTGTGTGTATTTTTTTTATGTACTAAGTATTCAGAAAAAGTAATGTAAATTCCATGTACGTCAAGCTTCGGGTCTCTACATTTGGTATCAGAGGAAAGGTTTAGTCAACCTTTGGAAACTAGGATGCGAAAACGTTAGTGAGATCCCTAGAGATATTTCTAAGGTATGTCTAGGGATGTCCCTAAGGTTAAGTATACGTATAGGTTATAGTACTAGAACTACGCTAACGATCATAGAATTAAACCTAAGATGTTAGATATTGAAGGTACTTCCCTTTATTATGTTGTTTTCCCTAGCATGATTTTTGCCTCTCACACTATTCTTTTTGGGTTTTAGACGATAGCTGGAACCCGAAGGAACCGTGTTGATCAATGCAATGGACAATGAAATGATTGTCCTCCTGAACAAACAAATGTTATGGGAGATGGAGTGCAAAATCTTATTGCTATACTTACACAAGCTATGAATCATTTTGGACTTCCAAATGAGCAGAGAAAGGAACAGTATTCTATTGAGTCCTTCATGAGGCAGCGTCCGCCTTCTTTCAGTGGGTCTACTGATCCATTAGTTGCTGAACAATGGATTAGTACTACTGAAAAGATATTTTCATTTCTTCAATGTTCTGAACATGATAAAGTCATCCTAGCAGTGTATCGTTTGGAAGGAGATGCTGATCAATGGTGGAATCTTATCAAGAATACGAGGCAATGAGATGAAATTGAGTCCATGGAATGGGACGAGTTCAAGAACTTATTTTTCAATAAGTACTTCCCTCGTATTCTTCGAACAAAGATGGAGAAGGAGTTTCTTGAACTAAAGCAAAAGGATGATGAATCTTTTGGTATATACGAAGCGAATTTTACAAGACTTGCAAGGTATGCATATGGCATTATCATCCAACCTGAAAGTAAAGTTGATCGATTTTTCAGTGCCTTAAAACCAAGTCTTCGAAGGGAATTAGCTATAAGAGACTTCAGTAGCTATGAAGAAATTGTGCGTTGTGCTATCAAGATAGAAATGGAAGTTGGTGTTACATATCCATCTCATGGTTTTGACAAGAAACGAAAGATGGAGTTCAAGGAGAAATCTCAGAATAATGGTGAAAAGAAGATGAATGTTTCCTTATGCACAAAGTGTGGAAAGAAGCATGGTGGAGATTGTCTTAAAGGGACTAGAAAATGTTTTAAGTGTGGAAAAGAAGGTCATCGAGCAGCTGAGTGTCGAAGTAATGGAAAAAGGGTTTCTAGTGATGTGAATAAAGAAAACACTGCAGAGAACGCACCACCAACACTTCAATGCTTCAAGTGCAAGGAAATGGGGCATTATGCTAATAAATGCCCTAATCCAAGGGTTAGTGATGATCGACATGAGCAACCGCTTAAGGAAAAGGATAAAGGGAAGTCACATGCGATCACTATTGGCGATGTTGAATATGACAACGATGTGGTGGAATGATTAAGTGTTTATGTAATGGGATTCCAAAATAATGTTGTATCATGGAGTATTGGAATATTTATGTGTTGGTCTAATGTGGTATTCAAAGTGATTGATATATTTTTGGAAATAAGACGATATGCGCATAATGAAGGGAAAATGAGAAAATGAAATGTTTAACAGTATTCATGAGCTCATGATTGATATAAGGACTAAGTGATATCATGGTTTGAGTATATAGAATTTTGAGGATTTTGGTATGTGGAAAGTGTTAACTTTAAACTGCATTCATGTTTTCACTAAGGTGTTCAAGAGAATACATGATTAAGGACTTTGAATGTTTGGAATGTGACCAACAAAACATATCTTATGATGTATGGGGATCAACGATGGTATTAAATCTCTGGTAATCGTTTTCACTATGTTATGAGAGTGGACTGCAGTATTATGGATAAGCCTAAAGATTGAAATGGATTATGTTGGACATAAGTGAGTATTGTTTAAGGATATAAGTTTTTTTTATTCGATATTATTGATGGGATGTTATAGTAATGTAGTTTTAGAAAAAGGACAACCTGCAGGACGGGCGACAGCCCATCGCGTCGGACAATGCTGTGGGAATCGAACCCACAACCGAAGTGCGACTGGCCTTTATCGCCTACCACTGGTCTACAGGAAGTCCCTGTTTAGTAGAAACTAGTTTTATTATATTAAGCAGTATGATATATGATGTATAAGTCCATTTTAGGAACCATATATGATTAATCTCACTATAGATCGACATATGTATATAATTTTTTTTGCTAACCTTTTGTTTGAGACAGATGGAATGACCCGTCATTCTATCACATGATCTGCTAACACTTCACGAATAACAAATTCAACTTCATTTATTTAAGAGATGGAGTGGAAATTGTTAAAGGCACGAAAAACAGTGAGATTGTACCAAAATAAAGTAAGTATTTATTCTAATTCAAATTCTTTAACATTAGGGAAATGATCTTGAAAACCAAAAATGTTGTCCTAGTGATCTTATATCAGATGAATCAGATGGTACCTTAGATCGTCACAAATTTATGGCTTTGTGATTGCTGGCTTTTCCATAGCCATGTTCTCTAGCACTCTCCATCAGAACATGATGGTTAGATTTCTCTTCCATATCCATATTTTCACCTATGTGGAAACCCAGTGACTAGTTTATTTGGGTAACCGTTACGTTTCATACTTTTGTTTTTAAAGATTGGTTTTGATATTCCTTTTTACGATGTGGGTTTCTATTAAAGAAACTTTCAAATAATAAACCATTTATAACCCCGACGAATTTCGAGGGCGAAATTCATTTTAAGGGGGGTAGAATGTAACAGCCCGAGATTTTATGAAAAATATTCTCTTCAATTTTATTAATGTCTTGTGTTTTACGCTACATCAAAATGAGCTTGCACAACACACATCCTTGACTTGCCTTGAATTACACGCAATCGCGACCTTCCTCGATAGCGTGTGTAGTACGCAATAACGAGTTTCATTAAACAACAATATGCTATTAAAATATTATTAAAACTAGCCGATATGAATAGTAATAACCAATTTTTGAAATTTTGTATATTATATTTTTCAAAATGGAATTAATTTCTGGATTCATAATATCAAAATTAGCATAGGGTGAAATCTTGGTACTTTTCGGATAACTTTCATATTCTGATGAATAGTGAAAATTACTAGATTATAATTAAAAACCACTTTTTTAATCGAAATAATTAATAGTGATAAATCATTAAATTTAGTGGTTTTAAAGTATATTTAGAATATATTTTTACAATTCAATACGATGTTGGTCATTGGATGTAATTTCACATTTAAACCAGACATAATCAAGTGTCAATCTTTTGGTAGATATTGTTTCTTAAAAACACGCTATTTGTTTTAATAGCGGGATTTAATTATAAAATAAATTAATGCAACTTCTATGTTATGAATTTGGTAAAATAGACTTCATTTTTGAATTCTGAATATGAAATATAGCTTAGGATGAAATTTTGGTATTTTTCTGAAAACATTCAATTTTTAATGAATAGTGAAACCACTAAGTGGTAGGTTAAAAACTGAATTTTGCATAAAACATAATTTTACCGCTTCTGTGAATGGAATTTCGAAAATCCGACAGACACGGTTAATATCAAGGACTAAAATGTGGTTCAATGAGATGAAAATAATTTTTGGTGAATAGTAACTTTTTACTTTTTTTTACCACGGTTAATAGTAAATAGGGTAACTAAGGGTAAATATGATATTACTATTACCCTAACACATGTCCTAATTCTATTGGATAAGTGTAATTCGACCAAAAACAACATTATGAATATAATATGACCATTTAGGTCCACTTGGATTAGATTATGACATTTAATATTATTTTATTTAATGAATAGTTAAAATAGTTAAAATCAAAGTTTAATAACTAAAACATTTTTAATATGGGGTTATAAATAAGATAAATTCGACTATAAATATTCATTATAAAGCTAAAAAGATTTCCTACATAATGATATTTTATTTATAATTTTTAGACTTTAAATAAATTAATTTATTTATGACACAACGATGAGGCAGTAATTACCCTTTTAAGGAAATATTAACATAATTGATGTTATAAATGCTCAAATGAATGTAATTTGAGACTTTTTATGAATTCCAATAATTTTCTAGGTTACTATGATATATTAGTGTTGATTTAATCAACTTGTTTCGAACATATAATTCTGTTATGACTTTCACAAAAATCATATATCAAATAGTGTCAAAATTGACACAAAATAGTTTTTAAATCAAATATTATATTATTAATTGTTATTTTATTCTTAAAAATCTAAGGTTCGGCCAAATGAATTAGATAAGGATATATGTATTAATAATAAACAATTTGGGGTTTTTTTGGCATGTTATAGTAAGTGTATTAACCATATAGTGAAAGAAAACAAAAAGACACGGTAAAAGTTAAATTATTTAACTTAGAGTTAAATATAATTGATAAGGTTAAAATAATACCTTAAACTTGTCTAAATCTTATTGGTTGATAGTATTTAGACCCATACCCACTTTATCTTCGAAATAAGACCCTTTTAAACCATTATAAACCGATTTTGACATTAATATAAAATAATATTTTGATGTATTCCTAAGGTGCCCCTCTCCTCCCTTATAAAAGGACACCTCCTCCCCCTCCTCCTCATACCAATTTGAGCACTCAAGCTCGGCCAACACCTGCCAAAATCTATTCTCCACTTCCCTAGAAACATCCTAGAGGTTCTGTTCTTCCTCAAAGACCAATTTTATTGCCCTAAGAGGAGTTCTCAAAGAGGCGCTTCAAAGAAGAGGTAATTACCGTTACCAAGTCTTTCATCTTTATTTCTTCTTCCACTTCTTCTTCATAGGTTGTTTCATTATGAAGTAATAAAATCAGTATCAATCATATACTGATATGTTATTTTAAGTATGAAACAACCCTATTTCACCATCTATCCATCCTACGGAAAAAGAAATCACCGCGCGTGCGTACGTACGGAATACCGTCTCCACGCTGTGGTGTAATCTATTTTCCACCACCACCTTACATGGATGGGTATAATGGGGTAAAGAATAACTATACATAGTTATTACAACATAATATTGATTCTGATATATTGTATAATCCACTCCAATTCAATTCAATAATTATGGAAATGATATCATCGCTCGTGCGTACGTACGGACTACCGTCTCCACGACGCGATGAGATTCATTCTTAATGATTAACCATTCATGAATGATTATAAAGTATATATAATAAGTACTAATGAAATATATGACAAAATAATGATACTGGATTTATGTATATATATATATATATGTATGTCATCTACTTACTTCCATTCAAGACAATAAGGAAAGAAAAACAGCGTTCATGCGTACGTACGGACTACCGTCTCCATGAACGGTGTTTTTCATTTCATTTATCTATCTATTATATATATATATATATACTGAATATATATGATATATAAATCATATTTTATATTATGGAAGTAAGTAAATCATGATATAAGTAATAATAATGTCATGAACAACAAGTCAAAACACCTACGATAAATGAAATGATTTTACCCAAAACGCTTCTTTAACATGGAATTTACAAAAGAACGGGTAATATAATGTCATAAGTGAACTATATATGATATCATAACAATGAATATGATTCTTTAATAAGTCAATGAAATTATTTAAATCATTATACAGGAGGTTCGGACACATACGAAGAAAATCGGACCTAAGGTAAGGGAAATATCACAATCTCACTTTTATCCGAGATTGTTTTTACTTTGGTAATTACTGGGTTGTATTTTATCATCCACATCCATGTTCCCTCAATATGTAATATTGTTTCCATCCACTTACACTACTTTAAATCCAATTTTACCCTTCGATGAGTTTTTAGTAAAGAATATGAAAGGAATCTTTTGTCCTTTTTTTCGTACGAGGTACTTTTTGACTTTTCCGACAAAAGTACGAGAAGAATGTTTTTTTAACTTATACGGCATGAATGGATTTTTAAAACATTATTTCCAAGAAACTTCCTTTACAAGTTTTCAAGTTTATTTTTAATCAAATTCTTTTATTCTAAAGTCGTATGACATGTTATGAAAGGAAAAAAAAAATTGAAGTAGAAAGGATATTTTCCTCAAGAATGGAGTTCAAGTATTTTATCAAAATTATTTTCCATCTAAGATAATAAAAGGGTTCTGTTTTTATCCCTATTATTACATGGATTGGATTATGTTGTGATGGAAATATTTTTTTTATTTATCTTATATGAATTGTTTTATGATGTCATGTTGTTTAAAAATCCCATTTTTATTACATGGGTTACGCTATGATGTATGGTTTATGATTATGTGGCACACATAAGAAAGGATTCATTATAAGATGGGTGGGACCTATATATCCCTCCAATGCATTGGGTAAAGATTTTATATCTCATGAGATAGACATGGCTGAAATGGTAGGTTATACCGGTTCAGTGAAATAAGACTGAAACGAGGGTTACTCGATTCAGAAAGGGACTTTGTCCACTAAGATAGTCTTGGCAATGAGTCTTGACTAACAAGAAATGATTCTCTATGATTATGTGTGAATGCCAAAAAGTTTCATGTTTTAAGTTATGATTATTGGGATTACATTTCACTTCTATGATTTATCCCATGTTATGATATTATGAGCTCTTTTGCAGGTTAATATTTCCAAAAGTTATATGCTTATGTATATGATGTGATTTATATTTCTTTTGTTTACCCTTACTGAGCATTTGAGCTCACCCTTTTATGTTTTCTTTTCCCCAGGATATAAAGAAAGGTTTTAGGTATAAAAAAAGAAGATCTTTATGGGAGATTTTGAAGATATTTCACCACGATTAGAAGACTATATTATGAGTTTCCAAAGACACTAAACTATTACTATCCTTGTGTGTGTATTTTTTGTTATGTACTAAGTATTCCGCAAAAGTAATGTAAAGTCCATGTACGTCAAGCTTCGGGTCTCTACAATCAAACTAGCCGTTATGAATAGTAATACCAACTTTTTGAAATTTTATAAATTTTATCATTAAAAATGGACTTCATTTTTGGATTCTTAGTATTGAAATTAGCTTAGGGTGAATTTTTTGTATTTTTCTGAAAACTTTCAATTTTTGATGAATAGTGAAAAACACTGAGTTATAGTTTAAAGTAGAATTTTTATTTAAATAATTATTTATTTTATATAAATTTTTTAGGTCAAAATAGATACATAATACCTATATAATCTCAATTTAATTCATTAGAGTCATTTTATATTAATCTTATATATATATATATATATATATATATACATATATATTTTTTTTATTGAACTTTTTACCGTGTTTTACCAACCTCTTAGGAGCATTTGAAAATTTACATAAAACATAATTTTACCACATTTTTTAGTTGAATTTCAAAAATCCGAGAGACACAATTGATCTCAAAAAATAAAATGTGGTTCAATAAGATGAAAATAATTTCTGGTGAATAGTAACTTTTTACTTTTGTTTACCACGGTTATAAGTAAATAGGGTAATTATGGGTAAAAATGATATTATTAATACCCTAACACATGTACTAATTCTATTGGATAAGTTTAATTCGACCAAAAACAACCTTAGGAAAGAAATATGATACTTTAGGTCCACTTGGATTAGATTAATACATTTATTATTATTTAATTCAAAGAAGAGTTAAAAGTGGTAAATTCAAAGTTTAATAACTAAAACATTTTTAATATAGGGTTACAAATAATATAAATTCGACTATATTAATTAATTATAAATATAAAAATATTTCCTACATAATGGTATTTTATTTATATTTTTTATACATTAAATAATTAAATTTATTTATGACACAATGATGATGCAGTAATTACCGTATTAATGAATGATATTATAAATATACAAATGAATGTAATTTGATACTTTTTATGAGTTACACTACTTTTATTGTATAATATGACATATTATGGTTGCTTAGATGAATTTTTTTTGAAGTAATAATACTGTTATGAATTTATCAAAAACAAAATACCAAAGAGTGTCAAAATTGACAAAAAAAAGTTTTTAAAACAAATATTATATTATTAATTGATATTCTATTCTTAAGAAGATAAGATTTGGCCAAAAGAATTATATAATGATAGGTGTCTCATTAATTAACCACTTGGGGTTTTCTTGGAAGTATATAGTAAATTTATTAACCATATAATATAAAAATACAAAGAGTCATGGTAAATGTCAAACTATTTAACTAAGAGTTAAATCTAGATGATAAGGTTAATATAGTGACCCAAACATATCTAAAACCTATTGGTTGAGTGGTAGTCGACCCATACCCAACATAGACTTTAAATAATTCAATTTGGATCCATTATAAACTGAAAATTATTTTATTATAAAATAATATTTCTAGCTTTTCCTAAGGTGCCCCTCACCCCTCTTATAAAAGGGAACTCCCCCTTCTCTCTAATTAACACCATCAAAGCCATTGGGCTCAGCCAAACCCTACCCAAATATCTTCTAAACTGTACCCCCTTCGTCATAGAGGCATTACTTTTCTTATAAATCCAACCTAAGGAGCCCTTTTGATCAAATCAAAAGGAAGAACCCGAAGAAGAGGTAAATATTTCATCACCTCTTTCAAGTTCTTTTCTTCTTCCACTTACTATTTCATTGTTGTTTCCATTCTAAAATATTAACTCTAGTGTATTCTATATACTATGATGTTATTATAAATATGTTTCAACCATATTCATTATTCTATCCATCCTTTGAATGACATGTCACCATACATGCGTACGTACGGCTTACCGTCTCCATATGGTGGTGTAGTTGTTATTCAATACATTATTATTTGGATGGGTATAATAATGATGTATAATTGATGTAAATAACCAATATAACATGATAATTATTCTGTATATATGATATACCATCCAATTATATATTATTTTAATATCAAAAGTATGATATTCTTGCTCGTGCTTAAGTACGAATTACCGCCTCCATGAACGCGATGAGATTCATTCTCTGTCGTATCCATTCAAGAAAAATTTTAATTTTATGATTAAAAATAATGTTTGAAGACTTAATATAATTCTGAATATGGATATGATACATCATATCCATAACAAACGTTACTTATGTAACAAAGTATATAATGGAAAATGAATCAATTAACACCTGAAATGACGATAATACTATAATATTATTAACAAAGAAATATTAAAAGATCATATATGATATCATATTAATTTATATGATTCTTTTATAATTTAATAACAATTATTTCACCATTATACTAGAGTTTATCCTACCCTCAACCAAGGAAAAGTACAAGGTAAGAGTTAATTTCATAATCTCTTCATTATCGGAGGTTGTCTATACGTAATTATCTACAGGGACCTCTTTAACATCCACATCCATGCTTCTTAAAAATGTATTTCAAAATATTTTTACTATTTACTAGACAATGGGTTAAATTCAATTATACCCTTATTTGTACTTATATGTTTTTAAAGTAATCTTTCTGTCATTTCCCAAAAAATGTACTTTTTGACCTTTTCAACAAATTTAATTTAAGAATGTTTTTTTAACTTATACTACGGGTGTGGCTATTTTCGGCCATTATAAAATCGTCGAAGCTTCCCTTACAAGATTATAAGATTATTTCAAAATATTTTTTTTCATAAATTATTTCAAAATAGAAAGAGATTTTTCTTTAAAAAAGGATCTGATTTCATCTATGTCAACATCCTTTGATGGATTTTATGCTTATTTGAAGTTGATTTATTATGATACAAAACTTCCATATTGTATTGAAGGTTTTGTGATATGTTTGACTATGGATGTGTTAATTTTACACCATGCATGGTTTATAGATAAGGTATTGACATTTCATAAGGTAGTTTTAATATGAATATTTATGTTATGTTTAAAAATTTTCATATGAGGAATGCATTGGACTTAGTAAGTGACGGGTGGAGCCCGCTATAGCTCCTCGATGCATCGGTAGGTCTCATGAGACAAACTAGTGTCTTGGAAAAATGCCTTGACAAAATATTATTTGTAGTCTTGGCACAAGGCATTGACTATGTGGTTATGAAAGTCTGTCATTATGCATTCCATCATTATGAAAGTGGCTGTTGATATTCCATGTGATTATTCGACTATTATAATATCCATGTGAGTAAGTAATTGGAATTATTCTGATTTATATTTTCCATATTATGTTGAAGTGTATGTTGAAAAGTCTTTTGATTTAGTTTTATACATTGCCTTAAATGTTTATACTTATTTATAAAAGTCTCTTCTATATTGATATCCTTACTAAGCATTTAAGCTCACCCCTTTCTATGTTTTATTTTTCCCAGGATACGAAGAAGTATATTATGACAGACCTGCAGGGATAGTTTGTGGGATATCAGCGTTGTCCATGGAAACAATGTTTTTGTATTTTTCCATTTTAGAATCTAATGTAAACCATATGAATGTATCTAGTACTTCCAAGGCTACTAAACTAATCGGTCTTTCGAGACTTGATCTTTTGTGATCATGCTAATGATATGTAATAATGCATCGACTCTGGGTAACTAGGATCGGGGTGTTACACTCCTCATCAAAATAGCCTTTAGCAATAGATCCTTCTGGTTGAGCTTTATTTCTCACGTATGATTTCAGATTTCCAAGATCTCTGTGAAATAAAATAAACATAATTATGCATTTAATTAAGTTCTAAAAATTGTTTACTTAATTGAAAATCATATAAATAAAGTACCTCTCAATTGGATACATCCATCGATAATGAATAGGGCCTCTTAATTTAGATTTCTCAACCAAATGCACAGTTAAATGCATCATCAAAGTAAAAAATAATGGAGGAAAGATCATCTTCATTGCACAAAGGGTCAATAAAAACCTATCATGGAGGTTTTCAAGCTAAAATGGATGTAGATATTTCTCATATAGTTGTGTGAAAAATGTGTAGAATTGGAGTACAACAGTAGTAATTTTTTTAGGTAATAATGTACACAATGCCAATGGTAGTAACTGTAGTAACAAAATATGTGAATCATGGATTTTCAATCCATGTAACTTATGATGCTTCAAGTCAACACACATCGAGATGTTACTTGAATACACATTAGATACCTTCACATTCATTAAAAATCGAAGTAATGTATCTTTTCCCTATTTTTCATTGCAAAAATTGTCAAAGCATACTTTTCATCCTCATCTGAACATAGACCACGTTTTATGTTCATTACATGAAAGTCTTGGCGAGCATTGAGATGATCCTTCAACTTTCCATGCTCATTATGCAATATGAAAATCAAATTTCCACATACGTTCTTCTTAATATGAATCACATCAAGATTATGCCAAAAAAAATTAAATTCCCAATACTGAAGTTTTAAAAATATACTTTTTTTCTTCCATTGTTGAGTTCTAATTTCACTTAACGATGCACTTCAAACCTGTTTCCCACTATCATCAAAATGATGAACCTTCCCAAATTCTTTTTTAACATTTTCATGTCGTGTAAATATTTCAGAATCAGTTAAGAACTTCATAGGTGTTCTATGATCAATGACACTGTTAAATTTTGATCTGTTTAGCCGAAATCTATGAGATACATTGATAAATCTTTGATGGCACAAGAAGCACCATTTTAGTCTCTGAGGTAGCCATTTTGGATCAAAATCAAAGTTACAAATAAGACAAGAAAAACTCATGTAAATGTTCCAACTAGAAAAATTCTCAAGCCCAAGGAGGTCACTAATGGTCCACATTAAAATATCATGCATTTTTAACATTGTTTTAGAAGAAACATCAAATGTCTCAACACCGTTGCTCCAAAAATCCTGTAATTCTTCAATCAAAGGCTTCAAGTATACATAAATATCATTTCTCGGAATTTTTTTCTTGTAATAATCATAGAAATGATAAAAAAAATGTGTGGTTCATACACATCCACAGAGGCAGATTGTAAGGGATCAAAACAACAAGACAAATGCTATAACTGGTACTCAAAGACCCAAATGGGTTGAATCCATCGGAATCCAATCCCAATTGAACATTCCTAGGTTCAGCTGAGAAATATAGATATAATGAATCAAATTTCTTCCATGATTGTGAATCTTGTGGATGTCTCATTAAACCATCATTGTTATTATCTACATAATTCAACTTCATGTGTTCATCGTTTTTCAATGACATGAATAATCTTTGCAATCGAGGATTTAAATGAAAGTAATGAAAAACCTTTGTAGGTGTGTTATCTTGCTTACTCTTCATGAAGTTATGTTGATTCAGACTTCCAACATAACCCATTAACTTACATCAAGAAGATGATCATTTTTTAAAATTCTATCCACTTTAATCCTATTTCCAATAAAGCATACAATCATTGGGATACACATGTATTTTTTCATAATTCAGACCAAGCCTGTTAACAACTTTTTTCATATCATAAAATGACTCGGGGATTTTTTCTTCAGGAAATGCATCACACAACAATTCCAATATCATAGACATTGCCTTATTTTTAATTCCACATAGACATTTGATATGGTACAATTTTAGTAGAAAATAAAGCTTTGAATATTTCAAACATCCACTATACAACTCTATATTTCCATCGTCAACTAAACCATGAAACATATTTTCCTCAGTGACGTTTTCTCTTACATTGGTCTCCACATAATCAAGAGTAGGAACCAATGATATGTTACAATCTTCATCTATTTTTATTATAGTCTCGAAAACATCACTTTTCATGTTGCAATTTGTATAACCCTCATCTGGTTGTTCTTTTATGTTTTGATGTTGATAGGGGTGTCTTGTTGTGAAAAATGCATCATTTATGAGGTTTTTCATTTCATTTTACATTGTTGATGTAATTGGGAGCTCATTATTTAGATTAATATCAGTGTTGAACCTTTCTGTAACATTTTATTCTCCATTCCAAATCCAACAAAAATATTGATCAGGTAATTGCTTCAGTAATAAATGTTCCTAAACTTCATCTCTCTATAACCATATTCTAAATTTAAATTCAGGACATGGACATGTTATTCTCCCTTCAACGGATCGATTGGAAATTAAAAAATCTAAATACTTCTTCAAACCCTAAAGGTACATAGGTGTGTTCCTCGGTAATGTGATCCAGCTTTTATCCATATATATCACAATGTGCCTACAAAATATTAAAAAAATTAAAACACATAGTTACTACTAAATAGGGAAATAGATTCATATATACTAGTTGAAAAAATATATAAATATATTACATAAGGTTTTCCTGTATAAATACATATGGTAAAACACCCACTAGAAAACCAAATCATGCAAAATTAAAAAGATCCATAAAAGAAGATGAGAACAAGGATCCCATCCTTGTAGTTTTTTGTATGTCGTGCTCCACCAAAATAGATGGACAAACTAATAATTCCATAACGTTGATATCACTAAGGTAATGGATTGATAAATCATATAATAATTGAATATAAGTTTGGAATATCAAATGGAACAAAACTATTACCTTAAAGTGGAACTTTATTTAAGTAGATAGGTAAATATACAGTGTATATTTGACCCATTTTTGGGTAGGTATAAGTGGAATAACAATGATATGAAAAATCTATGTCTTCTGTGAAATATAAAGGTTGGGTTGTATTATTTGTTTCTCTTGATCCTAGTTTGGACTATCTCGGCATGGTAGTGAAGACAATAATGAGATATTTTGGGCGATGAAATTATTGTTAATGTTATAATACAATTTAAATATATACCTTTCTCATTGCGTACATCATAGTGATTCTAGTGGATCATATAGGGTTAGGTGATTCTGGATCTTACCAAGGGTTAAATTATTAATTTTGGTGGTGAAACATATATATCAAGTGGCTTTTTCTATTTGGTTTCCATAGTGTGAGTGAGTTAAGTAGTGATGTTTCTCACTATAATAGGTAAATTAGGATTATTTTTCAAGAAATCATAAAAAGGGAAATGAATTACTATTCACTGGTTCAAAGCCATCTCACCTAAACAACTCTATACCAGGGTCCATCACATGATGGTCTTGAGCATATTTTATTCTCTCATTGAAAAACTACACCTTCTTTATCATTTTTTTCACGAAATATTGTCTAAGTTTAATTAACTCTCTAACCTCTTTTTAACACAATTTAGATATATAAGAACACTCATACGATTATTTAAATAGAGTTTTACAAATGGTTAATAAATAGTTATTATCATAGTAAAACTCAACCAAAGGGAAATGATTCACCCAAGAAACTATAAAATCAATAATAAACATCTTCAATACATCCTTTGTAATTTGTAACCTTCTCTCTATCTGACCTTACATACAAGGATGCAAAGTACTACTTAGAAAAAATAATGGAAAAAGCATGATACAAAATTTTCTACAATTGGGAGGTAAATTAAGATCATGATCATTGATGACCATTATTGAAACCACATGAATCTGCACCACAATGGGAACCTATAAATGGAATAACATACCACAACAATCAAGGTTGAAAATAAAGTATTAAGATTCAACAGACTTTAAAGTTCTATAATGAGGTGTTTAAGGATAAAGTTTTATTGTTTATGGAGTTACAATAATTAATCCAGTTGATTGTGATTAAAATAGAGATTAATAAGATAATTATATTTATAGAATTATTTTTATATGGAGGTTTATATCGTTTTTGTTTTCATTATGTGGAGTTAAATTAATCAACTTTCTCATCAATAAGATGATATCATCTGACCTTGAATAAGAAGTGCACAAAAACATCGATTTCGACACCACATAAAACTTGGGATTAAATAAGTAAAATAATTTATCTTTCTACACTAATCTGGAAGAGAAATTCAATTTTATAAACCAATTTTTCCCTTGAATTAGTGTGTGTACAATGATACAAATAGTGTTTCACTTGGGTTACCATTGATCAAAAACCAAATAATTATAATGGAAGTGTTCCTTGGAATGTAGTGTCCACAACTAAAAAATTAATATCTAATAGAAAAATTATTTAATAGGGAATTTTTTATATTGAAACTTCATCATGTTTTTTCCATTTAGATGAAACCTAGTGCATGTGAAAAAAGTAAATAAAAACTTCTATTTTTTCTATGCATTAAGGTCTATATTTTTTTGGAAATTCAATGTCAATGAAAAAAAAGAGCTAGATTAATCATGATCTTGATCAAAAAAGAATAATATTTTATGATTTGTGAGGGTTAAATATTTAATGTAATGAAAAAATTAATTTGGAATGAACCTTGATTCCCCACCCCACCTTGCAAACAATAACACACTATTCCATAACACTCTTGTCAAAACCAACTAGTCCAAACTACTTTTCACACACTATTTGAAGTTCATAAACTACTATATTAGTCATCCATGATTATTTTCACATCCCAAGATTTAGAATATTATATTATTTTTATGTTCTCATTTTTATATCATGTTATAAACAATTTTCAAGCTCATCAGGGATGTTATTGTGTTTATAATAACAATTTATTATCATAAAACACAAAAATGTGTATGATTAAATACTTTTTCATAATCATATATCCTATGATACCTGAATTTTTTAATTTTTCTAATTACCATTATAATTGCACTTAAAATTATTTTTAATGGAATAGATAATGTGTTTTATCGTTTCCTTATACAATACATGTATCATTTGTAGTGGTGGAACAAACACTCCCTCTATTCTATAAAATAGAATACTTGTACGTAATAGGTCATCTCCATTGGGATGAGATAAAATGACATGTGTAATTTATTAAGAGTTAAAAAAATATTATATGGTGGAAACCATCCCTGGAAGGCGAGCTAGGGCTTCGGCGGGTCGGTGGCGACGAGCGGTGAGGCGCGCGGATGGGCGGCGGGGCGCGCTTATGGGCGGTGAGGTCACTGGCGGTCGATCTGGGATTTGGTTCTGGGGGAGAAGATGGCGTCGCATGGGTTAGGGTCGGGTGCGTGGGGGGGGGGGAGGGAGCGTCGTTGCTGTAAAAAATGATGGGTTTAGCGGTGGTATACAAAATCGCCGCTAAAAGACCACGGATAAAGTAGATTTATGTTGTACTGAAAAGAATGTTCATTATACTCTAATAAATACCTAGTATACATGACATGAGTTCATTATCAGGATCCACCTTAGATGTTGTGATAGAATAATCTCACACTTTCACTCTAGGAATTTGAGATTGATTCCATTGGTTATCATTGACAACCCATATCATAGGGAAAAGATTTTCATAGTTTCCCCATTCAATGTAGTTGATATATTTTATAGAAGATAGAGAGTTTACTAAAATATTCCTTTCTTACATCCCATTGGTGGGTTTGTCCCATTATCATTCATTATCTTGGTGTCCGTCCTTCCCAGAACTAACTCATTTCTTGTCACCCTTAGGTAATTTCTAGGATACTTCTTCTATCAATTTTGATAATTGAGATTTTGGGATTTCATTACACCATTATATTTATCCATCATACCACCATAATTAAAGTAAATTATAACTATTATTCCCATGATAACATTGATATTAAATTATCTCCATTTGAACATCAAGGGAACTTTGGACAATTTCCACAGATATTTAAATGTCTAAAATTCCCAATTTTTTTCATATACTTGGATTCATCTATCCAAAGAGGTGATAAACATTACATTCGGGGGTAATGGAAAAGTGGAAGTAATATTGTGAAAGTCTTGTGAATTTTTCCTCACACACCCTAATGGATTCATCACCCTTTTTCATGAGGCTGAGGAAGTCGCTCCCCATTTTTAGTAAAATAGTGGGAGGAAAATATTTATCAAAATTCATTTTCTATAATTCCTTCCACTTCATCGCTTCGATATCCTCTTTGAGATTCATATTTTTTACCAACATCCCCCATTGATCTGATTCTCCTTCCATATGATAAATATCTATCTTGACCATTACATTCATAGTTAATTTAAATATGGAGAAGATATTCTCAATGGTGTAGATCCATTTCACTGTGATTAAGGGGTTATAAGATCCATTAAAAGTCAGATGCTTTCAATGCATAATGGTCTCAATCCCAACATGTTATTACTTAAGGGGATTTGAGTGGTCCTCATAATTCATGTTTCCATTAAAAACTTGAGTCAATTGACAATGTATTGTCACAATGTTCATGATTCCTTCTCCCATCGGGTTTGGAATCTCATTTGGGACGTCATTACATTGTCCCTCACATTGGTTGTTGGTTGTGTCTCCAATTTCCATCTATTTAATATAATAAATGGAAAATTTAAGGAGGATCCTTTTAAAAATATTAAACACATAAATATAAAACCAGGAACATTAAATGTGTCACTCATAATTGATATGTATTCTTTAACCGATAAATTTATAGGTTTCAATTTGTAAATGCCCTAACCTGTGTAGCCCAAAGATGGTGATTATATTATTATATTGGGATAATTTATAAGAAATCACACCCCAGAGGACTGAATAATTTATTTTCCTTGGTAAAATAGTTATACACATGAGTCTCATATTACAATTTAAAACAAATGATACAACATAGAATTTTCTTTGAGTACAACGTTATTACCTTTACCATATTCGTGCATATCAATCACAAAACACATCTTGGTGTCCTAGGGAAAATAATACATACAAAAGGGTTTAGTTAATATATTTAGTATGGGTATGTGTATAACATAAGTTATCATGAAAAAATAATAATAATCAATATGTAATGTTAAATAAATGAAACACATGCCATTTAAATAATAACATGATAATGATATAGAATGAATAAATGATGATAAAATAATTCCATATAAATAATCTCATGAGGTTGAAACTTAAACATTAATATTATAATTAATGGAATAATTACGAGGAACGTAAAAAATAAATCTCATAAAGAGGAAATTCATATTATAAACAAAATAAACTTAGCATCAAGACCTTATGCCAAGACATTTTATATAAATGGTTAAGGCCTCGGCCAAAATCCCAATGTAGTTTATATTATAATACCTATTGATGCATCATGGGGCTGTAATGAGACCCGACCATCATATACTACATATAATGCATTAATAATATGAAAGGGGTGAAGCATAATCAATAAAAATATCTTATCAAAAAACTAGCATATGAAAGGGGTGTAACATAATCAAGAAAAAACATCGTATTAAAATTTTGCATACAATATGTTATTATTTTCCCCAATAAACAAACATAATCATAGACCATTCAGAGTAATATAAAGAATGGTATCCAAATAGTACATCCTGGTCAAAATGATCATAAACCATCTAGAGAAATAATAGGTGTGTTATTTTTACAATATATTCCAAATAGAGGATAATATAAAAGGAGGTTGTTTTGTTGATGATTATAAACACTATAAAATTATTATTAAAATCGTTTTTGATGAAATTTTTCATTCTCAATTTGAAAATAACATAAAAAAACAAAATAATTACAAAATATTATGGTTTTTTTAAAATATCCTTGTAAAATTTCAAAGGAAGATCCAAATAAATGAGTGTCCATGATGGTGAGAAATTATATACATTTTAATTAAGTTAATAGAATTAATCCTTTCACATTTTTGGTAAAAAGTAAAAAAGTTATATGTTTAAAAAATGATAGAAAGATTCATTTAAAAAAATAAAAAATCCAATCATTGATAAAATTTATTCAAAAAATTGTGTGCAAAAGTTTTTAAAACATTTTTCATAAATGTTTTTATAAAATATAGATATGGAATAGAAAAGAATATTTGACTAAAAAGAGAAATAATGTCATATTTTATTAAAATAATAATATAAATAATTATATATTCGAAAGAATGAAAAATGATAATGTTACCAAACAATTTCATGATTAATTGTAGTATAATAAAATTGAAGAGTTTATTGAGTGAAAGATCATATTATTTAATCATTTTAAATTGAATCATAAATAATCTTGATAAATGATTAGATTGTAAAGTAAATCATGACCACTTTAGTAAATTTTTAATCATAATAGACATAAAATAAATAAATTCAAATGAAAAATTAAATACCATAAATATAAAGGTACTCATGATATAAAATATCAGAGATAATGTATATACACCACACATAATAACTAAGTCATGAATATGGAATACATTTCATGGAAGTAAAGGTGAGACGAGAAACCATTACCTTAGGATTGATTTATGTCATACATATGTGTACCTCATGTATAATAAGTATATATTTATTATAAATTTTTTATATAATCATACTCATATATCTAATACCATATATTATTTACTTATAGTCTTTTATGGTCCGTTTATTAACAATTCATTGTTAAAATAACTATTTTAGGATATAATTTCTTTGTTTATCATGCATGTTTTGATTTTATATTTTCAGTTCTTTTAATTTTATCATGGTTACATAATATTCATAATTTAAAACATGATATAAATATATTATATTTTAATTATATATGTATCTATAATAATCCAAAAAAAATTATCAAAGAAGATGCATTACACTATTCATGGAGATGGTAGGTCATACATATGCATGAATGTTGATTCTATTTTCTGAAAGGATGGAATAAAAGAAAAATAAATATTAAATCAAGTTTCTAGAATAAATATTATTTTATATATATAATTTATTTTAATAAAATACATCCTTATTCCCTTCCACATAAAAATTAAATGAAAAAGATTTCACTTCGCTATGTGGAGGCAGTAGTCCATACGTACGTATGAGCAATGTAATTGTTTTCTAATGGATTGGAAGGTAATAATTTATATGTAAACTTATTTTAAAAAAAATTGGTTTTTTCAAAAATATATCATATATTAATTAAACTTATTCTAAATACATTTCATGTAAATAGGTAGTGAAAAGTGAATCACATCTCTTTGTGAGGTAGTAGTCCACCATAAACACAAGCGATGTTATTGTACCCTATCATAAAATGGAAAGAAAGAAGGTATATGTGACATAATAATTCAATAGGTATAAAAACATCATAAATATCATACTATGATGTTAAATCCATCCTTACATACATCTTTTAAAGGTGTATATGAAAAATTATTTACATTAGTCTGTAAGGCTGTAGTATGCCATACACACAATCAATAATTTCTTTTTCTATTTAATGGAGTAGGACATGGAAATAATTTATTCCACTAAAATAATAAAATATCAGTATATATTATATACTGGACTTATTATGTTATAATATTTTAATAATATTTTAAAGAGGTATTAGAATAAATTAAACAAATACACATGTTAAAAAATTTACCTCTTCTACAGAGAACCCCTTTAGGTTTATACATATAACCTTCAAAGAAGGTTTTAATAATAAAAATATGCCAATAAAATTTTTGGATGGAATTAAGGATTATATATTTTTAATTATTGGCTGAACCAAATGGAATTTGAAGTGGGAAGAGGAGTGGCGAGGTGGTAGCCTTTTATAAGTGGGGGAGAGGACACCCTTGGAATTTTTTAAAAGAAAAACCGACACCCACATTTTTCACATGAATGAAGGATCAAAAATGGATATTTCTTAAACATTATATGTTATAGTGTAAAAATATTACCATAAAATAGTAATTTTAAATGTTTTTGGTCATTGTTAACCCTTATGTTTTTATTTTAACACATGATAAACCCTTTTTTACCTTAACCATGGTAATTAATTTTTACTATTTTCACTATTCAATGTGGTAAAAAATTAAGATGATATTGTTAAACAATATTTATTATGATGAATATATTGAATCCATTTTTACGTATTCCAATGAAATAAAGAGAAAATTAATTTAAAATTAAACCCGCAAATGTGAGGAAAAAGACGGTTTTCCAAAGTGAATCTATCAAAGGATTAAAATGTTTTTATATCATAACTCAAAATAAAAATGATTCCAATGACCTAAATATGATAAATTATAATATAATTTTACCAATTTTACTTTAAAACAAATATAAAATATAATTTAACTTTGTAAATAATTTAAATTAAAAGGTTGTTTTCATTGAAAATTGGTATTTTTCAATATTCATTTAACAAATAATCTTTTCAGAAAATACTCAAAAATTAACCTATAAGAAATTTGACATGTTCATTTTAAAAATGAAGATTTAATTTCATAAACTTTGAAAAAATTATTTTTTAATTATGCGTGTAAAGATTGACTGAACCACCTTTTAGAAAATTACATTTTCCTCAAATCATTTCATTTTCTTTCAAATCGTTATCATTTTATTTATATTAAATAGATAACTATAGATTTTATTTTATACTTGTGTAAAACATATAATTTTAATAATTTAATTATACCTATTCATACTATCCAACTTAATAGATAGGTTATAGTTTTCATGTTTAATATCACTATTTTAATAGAGTGTTGTGTTGGATTTAAACCTTGTTTTTTGTAAATAAAAAAATCAAAGAGATTGAATTTATATAAAAGTAATGATATCATAAAGTATCAGGGTGTTAAATTATCTTCTAAGATTTGTGATTCGTGTCATATATTATATCGAACATTATGTTCCTCCTAAAATCTCAGGGTGTTGCATTCTATGCACCTTTAATAAATTATGCCCTCGCAATTATATTTTGGATATCATTGGTCTAAAATTTTTGAAAACATACACCATAAAGAGGGATAATAAATTTTTTTCTTTATAATAGAGATATTAATGTATGAAATTCATCTATAATGTAACATAACAAGGTTTTCAAATTGGTAAACATTAATGGGAAGTGAAAATGGGTACATGGTGGAAAAGTCTTAATACATATGGGTAGTGACAGTGATCATTGATCATAACAAATTAAACGATCAAGAGCAAGTTAAAAATATAAATTCCTAAATATATGATTTAAATGAATGTAATAGGGTTCTATTTTCATTTCAAGGTCATTTTCTAAAATTTGAGGTATTAGTTTACTATCTAGAATACGAATACATTGATATATAATTACTTTATATCTTTCAATTTCATTGGCACAATTTCATCTTTTGGTTGTTCTTCGATAAATTTATACTTAATTTATTACTCCGGTAAATAAATATAAAAGATGAATTTTTTTTTCATGATGAACTAAAATTAACTTTTATGGGATCATGGTATCCATAAATGAGTGAGAAGTATTTTTATATGCATCTAAATATTTTCCAAAAATAAAATATTCAGCATGAGTCATCAAATATTATACATTAATCTATAAACCTCAATTGTAACACCCAAAGATCAGATAAATCAATTCCATAATAATTTATCCAGTAAATAATTTAATTAAAAAATAATTTAATATTAATATAAATATAAACTAGGATAATGGTAGGTGATACAACATTGTTAACCTTCAGTTGTGGGTTCAACGCTCGTGTCCTTATTAGATGTGACAAGTTTTCACTAGACATGTGATTTATCCTCTTTCTAAATTTTTATATATATATATATATATAATTACTATAATGTTCCAAAATATATTATGAATATACTCAAAAATAATGTTGGTCATCTAATCACTTTTCTTTTCCATCAGTAACATTCAATATATTCTTTCAGATCCTTAAAGAAAAACTAATTTAGTAAAATATATATATTTTTCATGATTCTTATAAAAAATACTAATGTATAAAACATATATCTATGAAAACATTATTTAATTAAAATAAATAATATCTTTAATCATTCCACATTGGATGTATTATTAACAAAATCATAACCTTGAACCCTTTGAAAATTCTGGGGTATATTTCTTTAATACTTGGGAAATTCGTTTTTAGAGTTCCTTATCTCAATACAGTTGAAACACTGAACATTAAAGGATTCTATATTACCCATGAATTCACATTCCTAATTTCATTTATCTCCACACTTTTAACAAATCTACCATTCCCTTCAAGAAAGTACTAAGGTTTTTTTTTTCCAAAAAATTTTCATTTGGGAAAATCCTTCTTTCCCTTCTTATGTTTATACATTTTTTACTGCATCATTATTATTTTTTCTTACTTCTTTTCAAATCCATAAGAATCAGAGAATTATTTTTCTATCTTGATAGCACATGATACAATATCTTTATATGATGAGAATTTTTGGGATACTAGTTTCCTTTGAAGTATTAGATTAATCCCATAAAAATGATCAATTTTTATCTTTGGATTACATACATGGTTCGTAACATGCCTTTATAACCTCATAACATTGGATTTATACTTAGCAACATTTTCATCTTTATTTTGTCTTAGACATTGTAACTTTATCTCCAAATTCTCTAGTTTCTCAAGAGGGAAATATTCATCCAAAAAAAGTATTTTAAAATACATCCATTTCATGATTGTTATTTCCTCCTCGTCATTAGTGTTTCTAATCAATGACCACTATTGATCACTATCTCCTGAGAGGTAACAAACTTCCATAACAGTCCTACCCCTTTCATTACAACCCTAACAAATAAATACCTTCTCTACGGAACATATCCAGTTCCATTGAATGATGTGGGTTGCTGATAAATGAAGTTGTATAGCATGATTACATGACATGGTGTATTATCAAGCTTCTCCATAAGGAAAAGGTTATTACCAATAACCCGAGTCAGCTTCCCTAATATTAATATGATTTTATCAGTTCCATCTATAGATATATTTCCAACTTTATTAGGTTTCCCATGAGGTAAATACCTTCATGGAGTATGTGCTATGATATAGTTTACATTTATTCTTCTAGGATTAATTTATAAATAATGAAATACATTATATTAGATCATAATATTATGAAACATAATGTATAATCTCAAAACTAGTGAAATACTTAATATAAATTGGAAAATATTGGCATGTGTAATCTCATAATCATAAACATGGTTTCTTTGGGAAATTTTTTAAATAATGAAAATATCTTCAAATACTTTATAATGGTCTATATGGAAAATTTTAATTAATCCAATAATATCCCATGGGAATTTCAATCTAGATAGGGATGTATTTCAAGGAAAATCACATAATATTATTCTCACCAAAATGTTAGGATGACCTTTTATACTAATACTCAAATTTTATAATTGGTTTTTGTTCCTTGAACTATGTTTTCCTACATTTAGTTGCCAAGGATTATACTAAATATTCCTTGATACCAATTATAAATACCCTAATCCTTTGTGCCCAGAGTCACTAGTCACTTTATTACATTGGCATAAGATACAAGGAATCACATCCTTAAAAAAATATAGTTTACTAGTCTGGTTTAACTAGATAAATATTTGATTCTATAATTAAAAGTGATAACATAAAATATTAAATATTATTTTCTTTTGCTACACCATTATTCTACTTATAATATCTATTCATATCAATCAAAAAACACTTTCAGGTGTCATGGGAAAAATAAAACATAAGAAATTAGTGACCTCAAATTCTAATTATGGGTATTATTACTTTGGAATATATCATGAATATATAAGAATAATCAATATGTGAGAGTAAATAACTTAAAAACATTTCATTTAAACAATAACGTGAGAATATTATGGCAGGAATAAATGATGATCAAATAATAACACATAAATTAACACGTTATCTTGATACATAACCATGGATATTCTAAATTATTTAATAACAACATGCAATATGAATAAATAATATCATAATGATGGAATGGATAATGTGGACATAATAATGATAACATCAAGGCATTATGGGAAGACATATTATATAAACGTGCAAGGCCTCAACCCAAAACCCAAGCTAGTTTGTCTCATTAGACCTATTGATGCATTGAGGGGCTGTAGAGGTCCCTACCAATCACTTAATTTTCCCAATGAATTACTCATAGAATGAGGCTAGGCATAATCAACAAAAACATTTTTATTGTTAAATTAGCACATAAAATGTTAATAATTTCCCAAATCAATTTACATAATCATAAACTATTCAGAGTAATATGGATAATGATAGAAAAATAGTACATCCAAATCAAACTTATCATAAAACATCTATAGATATAATAATTATGGTATCATTATAACATATTCCTAGTGGAGAATAAGGTAAAATGATATTTTTTAATTTATGATTAGAAATTCTATAAAATAACCATTAAAAAATTCTGGAAGAAAATATCCTTTTCACTTTGAAAATCAGTTCTAAAAAATAATAGAATAATATAATATTATTAAAAAAACTCATTAAAAAGAAACTTATAAGCTTTTAAATAAATCTTCAAAGAAATGTTTGGTAATAATAGATAGAATTTCTATACATTTTGAGTAGGTGAAAATAATGATTCCTTTCACATTATTTGTAAAAAGTCAAAAATATTCCTTGTTGGGAGAATGATAAGGATAATACATTTAATTTATTTTTGTAAAAAACCATTCATACAAAAAATTTATTTAAAAAAATTTCTGGATTATTTTTGAAAACATTTTCATAAAACATAAAAATGTAATAGAAATGTATTTTTGACTGAAAAGAGAAATAAAGTTGGATTTTATTAAAATCACATTACTAATTATTTTAAGTAAAAAATAGTGTAAAATGGTGTTCTTACTTGAAATGTTCAATAACCCTAGACAAATAAAATTCAAGAGTTTATTCAGTCACTGATCATAATAAGTCACCATTGGAAATATATTTATAAACAATACTAATAAATTATTAGATTATAAAATAAACCATTACCACTTTATTAACATTTTTATCATAAGCCCCGTGATATAAAAAACTTAAAAAGAAAAATTAAATACCATTATGATAAATTTATTCATGATATAACATATAAAATGGGTATTATATACATCACAAAAATGAACTAGGTCATGAATATGGAATACGTCTCACGAAAGTAAAAGTGAGATGAGAAACCATTACCTTAGGTATGATTCCCTTCATATGTGTCCATAACTACTCTATAATTAATATATATATATTAAAAATCTGTTAAATAACTATTATAAAATATTTCATACAATTTATGATTTTCTTATACTCTTTATGACCCCATTTATTAACAGTTCATTGTTAGAATCACTGTTTTGAGTGATAATTGCATCATTTTTCATGTAAGTTTTGATTTGGTATTTTTGGTCCTTTTAAATTAATCATGAAAAAAATCATATAAGTAATTTAAAACACGATATAAATGTAATATATATTCATTATATATAAATATTTATAATAATCCATAAAATTTAATGATAGAAAATGTATTACATCGTTTATGGAGAAAGTAGGTCGTACATACACATGAACATTTATTCCCATTTTATTGATGGATGGAATGAAAGAAAAATAAAAATTAATTCACATTTATAAATAAATAATAATTATATATATAATTTATGTTAATAAAATCCATCCTTATTACCATCCATGAAAAAAAATGAAAAAACATTTCACATTGCTACGTGGAGGCGGTACTCCATATGTAAACACGAGCGACATTATTGTTTTCCAACAAATTCAATGGTATGAAGTTATATGTGATATTATATTTCTATAGGTATGGTTACATGATAAATATTCCATATATTAATTATGTCTTTACTTACTACCTTTCATGTAAAGAGTAATCAAAAAAAGAATCACATCGCTTTGTGAGGTCGTAGTCCGTCGTACACATGATCGACATTACAGTATCCCCCACTGAATGGAATGTAAGAAATTATATGTGATATCATAACTAAATAATTATAAAAATTTGACAGATATCATATACATAAGTTAAATCTCTCATTATATGGAGCCTTGAATGGTGGTGATGTAAAATAAATTACATCGGTTCGCGAGGCGGTAGTCTTCCACAAACATGATTGATGGATTATTTTTTCCATTTTATGTAATTAGAGATGTATATAGGTTATTAAAGTAAAATAATAACATATAATTATATGGGAAATATTTTTATTGTTATATTATCATAGTTTAAGAATATTTGAAATATGTGGAAGAAGAAATAAAACAAATACACACGTTAATAATTTTACCTCTTCTTCAAAGAACCCCCTTAGATATATAGATAAATCCATCATAGGATGGTTTCATAATAAAAAAATTTATTATAGTATGTGGGGAGTTAATTAATTAATATATTTGTTTTATTATTCATCAAAATTAATAGAATTCGAAGTGTTAAGAGGGGTGGAGAGTAGGTGGACTTTTATATTTAAGAGAGACGAGACACTTAGATTTTTTAAAATTAAATGTTACACCAATGTTTTTGTAAGATCATGAAAATTTATGGAGATGTATCAATCTCTATATTAGGTATAAATTTATCTTATTTTTTTATATCATATTTTTATTTTACATTGGGAATATTATGGATAAATTTAGATATTTTTTGAAGGGTTTTGGGTTTGAATTATTGGTACATGGTTTCCCAAACCATGCACCCTATCCCAGGAAATGATAAAGCCCCATAAAGAGGGAGATATCATTGTTGGTACAAGGTTTAAAAAATATTGTTCCCTCTTAGTTGTAACTATGTGAACTTAAGTGAAGTGCATAGTTTGTGTGCGTGGTTTGGAAAATCGTTCACCCCATCCCAGGAAACTATGCAAGCAGAAATTAATCCACTACAAAATATTATTACAATTACCAAACCCTCAGTTTTTACCCTAATTCGACCCCACTTCACCCAAATATTTTACCATCAATTTTGGAGTCTCCCAAACATATTTTATGGCCTTTTTAACTCCGTTCTTGGTGAATAGAATATTGGGTTGAAGAATTTGCACCTCTCTAGTAAGAGATTATCATACTGGCCAGTTTCTTCAATCTATCTCATACTTCTCTCATCTATTAAATGGATAATTTATCCATTTATTGATGAATTAGATCTTGGTTTCCATTTATATAATTATTTTGATATTTGATCTAGGTTTTGGATCTATATATCATTCGTCATTGATCAATTAAATGTTCGGCATTAATTTTGGGATTTTTGTTGGAGAGCGTCCATAAGAGATCATGAGTTAGGTGGTATAAATTGAAGATACCAGAGTCTTGATTTAAATACATGTATGTAATTTTTTATTTCAATTTATAATAATGGTAAATTACATCATATATTTAATTAGTTAAATTCAATTTCCATGTGATAATGATGTTAGTCAAACTTAGGGAAATTGGAATTGGTAGATTTTTATCATGAAATTTATGGGTTAATGGGATTTTTTAATTAGGTTAATTAATGTAATATTTAATTTGTTTAGAATGTTAATTGAGGGGTGTTTGGACTAAACATGAAGAGTTAATGTGTTTTGATTAAATGTTAATAGATGGTTTAATGGTGAATTATTAGAATTATTCAATGTCATTAGAGTGATGAATTGTAATTTATTTGATAGTTGAAGTGGTATACCATGATATGAAATGTTGATCTAAGGGTTAATGTTGATTAACCTTGTGGAATGTGATATATGTAATACATGTGAATGATTAATAAATGGGGTGTGGGACACAGATTGATGCTCCAAATACCCATGGGGTTTTATCCATGATGTTCTAGACCCAAATTCATGAATTCAAATATTATTATATCGGATAGGGACGGATGATCTAAATAACCATGTGGTGTGGGACACAAATTGATTCTCTAAAATACCAATGGGTTGCTAGACACGACAATGTATGTCCATGAGATTGGCATTAGAATATAGTTCCAAATGTAAATGATATGAATTGAATAGAAATGATAAATGATAACCATGGTATTGTGATATGTGATGTCCATTGAAAAAAGTTTAGACTCCAACATGGGCCAAAGAAGTTATTTAATGGGTGGATTTCTTCGTGAACCTGTGAAAATTATGTGGTTATCTAAAGAATAATTACATTTTTTAACTTTTTATTTTTTGCATTGTACTTTATCCTTTATTTAACTACATACACTATTATTGACTAGATATTTTTTTAGATTCCATTAGTGGTGTCCAAGTGAGTTTTTCTCACACCCTACTCAGTCTTCATGATCGGTACCCAAATAGACATCATGTTTGAAGGAAATGATAAGGGAAATATCCCAATGTTAGATATTTGACATTGGATGAAGCATGGATGAGGGAACCAGACATGTTATTGAGAACCACATGAGGGAGTTTTTAGTGTCTCTATTTTGGGATTTTATTTTGAAAACTGATACTTATTTATCAGGGCATATCTATTTTTTATTTATGGATGTTTTTTTAAATTTTGGTTCATCAGGTGATACTAGTTTTTTCTGGTTATGGTAGTCTTCAGGTTGTTGGTTATTGACTTTTTGTTATTGCTTGGTTATTTACGATCTTTTTTTTCTTTGATAAAGAGGGTATAGTCTCCCCATGATAGATATATTAGACCCTCACTACTAGCCAGTAACCTCTGGCATATAGTGGCATGTCTATGGCCATGTAAATGATTCACCCGTGTAACGAGTATGTGTCACCCATATCAAGACGTTTCAAAGTGGTATTAAATGGATTTTTCTTTTCATCCATTTGCCTTGATATTTGGGAAATTTAGACATCTTACTAGTAATATTTTGGCCCTATACATGAGCTCAAACATGGGAGTAGCTAAAACAGGTATGGGTAAAAACAAAAGTACCCAAGGTGGGATTGTTTTTATTGATGTGTGTTTTTATAGTTGGATGTTATTTGATCTCTAATAATGAAAATTTTATGTGATGTGATTTTTGTTTCTGAGATTTTATAACATTTTAATCATGGCCTTGTATAGAATGAAAGTTGATTAAGAATAAATCATTCTAGACACTTAATAATTATTATTCCATACATCATTTTAGGCACGCATGGGGTAATCAGGTTTTGGGATGATTATTTTGTATGAATGTGATCTTTTACAGGTGTAAATTTGAACTGAAAAAAGTAACAAATTTGAATGAAAGTTTGTAAATTGGGTGAAATATGTGGATAATGGGTGTCTAATGTAAAACTGTAATATGATAATGTGCTTTCCCTTTTCGAACCATGACCTAAATGTATGATGGTTAAGGGTAATGATAGTGCCTCAGTTTTAACAATGTTGAGGGATTTGAGGGGAATGAATTGATATAGATTATTGTGAATCCATCACATGTAAATGTTTTAATGTTTTGAAATATGTTCTGATACATGTTTTTGGAATTACAAAGATATTACTCCTTAATGAGTCATGTTGAGAGAATGACATGAGGTTATGGACGGAGATGATCCACAAGAAGTGTAACCTGAGACACCAATAGTTCCTGGTGGGGAATTTTTAGGGCTTTTTCTCAGGAGAACATTGATTGTTTTATGTTGTTTATGGAAAGAGACTCATGGAGTTTTGTAAAGATTATGTGTGACTTGAAGTGGATGTTTTATTTGTAGCACCCTCCAACTTTAACTAGAGAGGGTGGAACTGAGGAAGCTATGTTTTGGATTGAATCTATTAATATTATTCTTGACCCCTTAGATTCTAATTTTGAAAGAGTGTCAAAATTGAATCTTATATGTTTCAAGGATTAGCCAAGTGATGGTGGTATAACGAGACTCGGGGTGGATAGCTAGAAAACATGCTATGGAAGGAGTTATAAGATAATTTCATTTAGAACTTATATCCAGATACTCTGAGATATCAGATTTCAATAGAGTTTATGAGGCTGACCCAGGGGAGTATGTCCATGATGGACAATGATGGTAACTTTACTGACTTACAACACCTTTCTCTAGTGCTGGAAGAGGATGAGGTTTGCTACAAAAAGTTGTTTTTAGGAATGGATTAAATATGAGTTTAATTACTAGGTTAACATTTTTCAATTAAATAATTTTCCTAAGGTACTGGATAAGGATATAATATCTATGGAAAACATGAAGTAAGCTTCCAATGTAGGATAGGTTGTATCTTGTGGATGATCTGGAGGTACGTCTTTGAAGAGTAATAAGTGTCACTATGAAAATTTTGACTAGAGAAGTGGAAAATATAGTGTCCATGGTGGAAATATCAGTTACCTAGGATCCTAATAGAGTGATCTTCCACAAGTGTGGTAGGTTGGGTCACCTTCATAGGCATTTCTCCAGATCACTGGTAGAGTTCCAAGCATCAAATAGGTTGATAAATCTATAGAGATTAAGTTGGAACCTAAAAAAATTGAAATTATGGAGAATCTATGTAGAACCAAAGTACAATAAGGGGGTCCTCTACACTGTATCATTCTAGTAGTTGTATTTCTACTGGTCATGGATGTGGAGGTGGTGGATAAGGTGATTCTAAGTAAGAGCGCTCATATCAGCATAATGGTGTAGCTCAGGGGACTCAAACTACATCACAGGAGGAGGGGTAGTACAGTTTCTTGTATTTCATACTACATTTGTGGATAGAGGGGCCATATAAAATTGATGTTTAGAGGCAAAATATTTGTAGTTTCTATTTTACTTGGTGCTTTATTTGACACAGGTTCCTCTTATTCTAATTTATTTTCACAAATTATGAATGGTTTGAGACTGAAAGTGGAGTTTGTGAGAAGTTTCATAATAATTAATGCACCATTCAAAGTATAGTCGAGATATATATTCTTATGAAAGGGATGTTCTCTTGGGGTTGAAGAGTATCATTTCTGTTAGGATATATATATACTTGAAATGTCAAGATTTGAACTAATTATTTTTATGGACTAGTTAGTGGTCTACCAATCCCACATAGAGGGTTACCATAAGAGAGTGAATTGTATGCCTCTTGAGGGTGAAAAATTATATCATAGTGGAGAGAGGGAAATCTAGAAGATGATGTATTTCCATCCTTATAGGATAAGTTCCATGATGTGTTTCTTGACTATTTCTCTGGGATTCCACTTGAGTGACACATGAAGTTTACGATTGATCTTATGCTTGGGGCTTAGCCAGTTTCTATTCCACCATATAGAATAGAACCAATAGAGATTCAAGAGATACATACTCAAGTAGAAGAGTTTTTGGATAATAGATTTATCCAATTGAGTTTGTCAACATGGTGGTCTCTAGTTTTTTTTAAAGATGGCTGGCAGGATGTAGCATTTATGTGTTAACTAATGGAATTTGAACCATATGATAGTGAAAATCAATATCCTCTTATGCACATCGAATATCTCTTTGACTAGTTAAGTGGATCTTGGGCCTTTTTAAATATTTACATGAGACCGGGGTATCATTAGATGATAGTTTTCCCTTTTGATATACCTCATACTTCTTTCAAAAGAAAGTAAGGCCATTATTTGTTCAATGTGATGCCATTTTGGTTGATAAATTATACTACAGTGTTTATGGACTAGATGAAATGAATCATTCACTTGTACCTGAATATGTTTTTGGTTGTGTTTTTTGGACATATTCGTGTACTCCATGACACATGACAGTCATTCCCAACATCCTGAAATCATTATGAGTACACTGAGAGAGCATCGGCTATATGAAAAGCTCTCTAAGTGTAAATTCTATATTTATTAGGTAAATTTATTAAGTAACATCATCTTATAGACAAGTGTGTTAGTGGACCCAGATATGGTTTAGGAAGTGGCTTATTGAGAACAACCCAATACTCTTTTTGATAGCGGTAGTTTTCGGGTTTTGGATGGTTATTATTAGAGGTTCATCCATAAATTTTCCTAATTGGGAGCACCTATATCAGGCTTTAAAAAGAAGGGAATAAAGTTGAATGGTCATGATCACATGGTAATTCATTCCATTAGTTGAATAAGATCTTGAAAATAGAACCAATATTTGTCCTACCGGAGCCATGAGAGGAGTATATTGTGTTTTGTGATGCTTTTAGGATTGGAGTTGGAGAAGTGTTGATGCACAGAGATCTATTTGTGGTGTATGGACTATAGAATTTAAGGCCACATGGACATAATTACCTTACACAAAACATCGAGTTATCTTATACTGTTTATTCCTCAATGTGTTGGGAAAATTATCTCTTTGTAATAAAATTGATATGTATACTGATCACAAGAGCTTAATATATATCATTTCATATAGATATTTTAATCTACAAAAAGAAATATAGTATAGTGTTGTAAGTTGTTGGAATTTTCTCTTTATTTTTTGCCCAATAATGGAAATAGTGTTTCTAACTCTTTGAGTTGGAAGATGTAGACTTAGGAAGTTTAGGAGTCCATCTCGAAGTGGAAAATAATGACCTTTTTGGCTGAGATGTATGTTATGGTTATGGAGGTCTAGGAGATGATAACTCTCATATCAGTAGTAGTTGATTCCATGCTATTTATATGGATCATGTAGAAGTTGTATGATGATTCAGAGTGTTTTCCCTTGAGGGAAATCCTCGAAGCTGGGGATTCACCTTTCATATGGGCAACAGATGAGGATAATATCATGTATGTATGGGGATTTGTAGTTGTGTCTATGGGTAAGGGAGAGGTGATGATGTGTGAATTTCATGTCTCAAATTGGATGGGGAATCTAGGGGTTACCAAAATCAATCATGACCTACATTGATAGTATTTGTGGATAGGAATTAAAAATAAGATTTCAGTGTTCGTGACATGATGTTATACTTTTTAATCAGTGGAGGATAAGCATCAATGACCTGGTGGTTTAATATAACCATTTCCCATTCCATAATGTAAGAGTCATGAAATTACCATGGGATTCATGGTGGTTACCACAAGGATTCTTTAGAAGAATGATTATATTTAGGTGTTTATGGACCAATGGAAAAAAGTATCACATTTCATTCCTACACAAGTTACTTTCTTAGTGGATCTATTGGGAGACTTTAATATTCATAATATATTATGTCTTTATGGGGTGCCACAAAGTTTTGTTTCAGACTATGACTCAAATTTTACATAATAATTATGACAGTTATTTCATAATAAACTTGGTATATTGGATTTATTGAGAATGAAATTCCATCCAATGATTGATTGGAATTCGGAACATACTATATATGTGATTTGGGGAATTCTATAGGAATGTGTCCTAGACTTTGGTGGGTGTTGGTATAAGTACATAGAATTGGTGGAGCTCAACTATAATGATATTTATCATGAAAATATATAGATGGAATCATGTTAGCCTCTTTTTAGTCGACCATGTAGATCAGCTATATGTTGGATGGAGGATGATTTGTTAGAGTTGTTGGGACTGAGTCTTGTGCAAGAGATGTTGGATCAAGTTCAGATAAGTATGAAACTTATGACTATAGCTTAGTGTAGGGATAATTTGTCTGTTAATAGACATCAATGAAACTATTATTTTTAGTCGCTGATCATGTTTTCCTTTAGGTTTCCCCTCAATTGGGTCATTGTAGGATTGTGAGGTGGAGTATGTTCGTGCCCATGTTTGTTGGACATTTTGAGGTTGTGGATAGAATTGTAAGGGTGGTGTATTGATTGGCTATCTCAGATTGGTATAATTCTATGAATGAATTCTTTCATGTGTCACAAATTTGGTTCTATCACCCTAACACTTCTCATGTGATTAATGTGGATGATGATGAGCTTGAGACTGATGCACCCTTTGATGAGAATTTTATGTGTGTGTTGGATCACCGTGAAAAAGTGTTGAGGGGAAAGATCACGCTGATAGTTAAAGTATTGTGGAAACCTAGGCGTGTTTAGGAGGAAACATTGGAGAGTGTAGCAGATTTTTGAGCATAGTGTCCTGAACTTTTTGCCTTAGAATATTAGAGATTATTGGGGGTATAGTGTGAGGAAAAGATAATATAATATAGAGATATTGTAAAAACCTAACCTTATTTTGGATATGTCTCATGCTCTCTTACAGGTACTCTATTACTTTTTTTGGTAACTCTTTTTTGGGGTTTAATTTGGAGAGATTTTTGGTGAATTTGGATATTTTTAGAGGGGTTTAGTCTATTCATGGTTGGCACATTGTATTCCCTTATAGTGTTCCTTGTCCCATGAAACCCTACAACTCCAGATATTGGTGGATTTAAAAGTTGGGGAAAGGTTTAGTAAATTGTGTTACCTCTTAGAAGTAATAGTGAAAATCCAAAGTGAGACTCCCTAATGGATTCTATGTCCTTCGAAAATCTGTTCTTGATAAATTGAATACCATATTAAAGAATCCTCACCTATCCTAGAAATATATTCTCATCTAGATTGGTTTACTCCCTCTCTCTCAACCAGATATCATATTTTTAAGGGATGATTTCCTATATTTGTGATGGTGTAGATCTTGGTTTTTTGGATCTAATCTATTTGATCGTGGATCATGGTTTTGGACCTAGATCTCATTATCCATTGTTTAATTTAACATTTAGCTTAAATTTGGGGATTTATGTTGGAAAGATTCCATAAATTATCTTGAGGTAGGATGTCTAAATTAAAAATAATTTAGTCTTGATTTAAATACATGTATGTAATTTTTAAATTGAAATTGAAATTATTGGGAAATTTCATCATTGATTTAATTGAATAAATTTAATTACCATACGATAAGTAATTGGATCAAACTTGGGGAAATTGAAATTGGTTGATTTGTGATAATGAAATTGAAGGGTTAATGGGATTTTTAATGTATTTAATTGATTGAATATTGAACTGTTTGATAATTGGAATTGATGGGTTGTTGGAATAACTTTGAATAGTTAATTAGTTTTGATTAAATTTTGATAGATGGTTTAATGGATAATTCTTCATATTATTCCATGTGATTAATGTATATAATTGTGATTGATTTGATACTTGAAATGGTATAACATGATATAAAATATTTATTGGAGGGTTAATGTTTATTAATATTATTGAATGTGATATATGTGGTAAATTTTAATGATTGAGAAATAGGGTGTGGGACATAGACTAATGCTCAAAATACCCATGGGGTTCTATCCATGGTGTTTTAGACACAAATTAATGCATGTTATTTTTTATGGGATAGGTACTATTTCTCAAAATACCCATGGGGTGTGGGGAACTGGTTGATTGTCCAATTACCCATGGGGTGCTAGAAACAACATTCTATTCCCATGATATTGACATTTGACTATGGTTTTAAATGATAATTTTATGAATTGAATTGAAATGATAAATGATAAACACGGAATTTTGATATGTGATATCCCTTGGGGATAGTTCATACTCAATCATGGAATGAAGATGTTATTGATGGGTTGGTTTCTTTAGTAACCTGGGGAAATTATGTGGTTAATTAATGAATATGTAAATGTGAGAAATGTTTAATTTATGCATTATATATTATTAATTATAAAAATGCATATATTTTTATTGACTGGATATTGTTTTTGATACCATTGGTGGTGGCTTACTATGTTATACTCAAACCCTACTAAGGCTGCCTGATCGGTACCTGAATAAACTTAATATCTACTGGACAGGATAAGGGATATATCCTAAGTTATATGGATGAGTTGGGAAAGAGCATTGATTAGGGAACCAAACTTGGTTTCGGGACTCGTTTGATGGAGTTTTCAGTTTTTTATTTTGTGTTTGAATTTTGACAATTGAATCTTATTTGGCACGACATATCTAATGTTTAGTTATGGATGTTGTTTCTAGTTTTTCTCCATCATGTGATACAAGATTGTTTTGGTTATTGTAGTATTTTTGTTTTTGGTTATTGTCCATTATTTATTTCTAGGTTAATTTAATTGTTGAAATTCTTTGTAAAGAGGTTATATTTCCCAAATGATATATATCTTAGACCCACACTATAATTTAGAAACTTATTTCATACATGGAGGCATGATAGTGGTCATATAACTGATCGGCTTTAGAAATGAGTAGGTGGAACCCAGGTCAGGACGCTACAGTTTTTCATTTATAAAAAGGAACCAAAATGGATAATTATTGAAAATTAGATTATATATAGTCTATATATGACTAGAAAAATTGAAGTAGACAAGAGTCGATTCATTTTTAACCCTTATTTTTTTAACACCATGATAAACACGTTTTTACCTTAACCAAGATAATTAATTTTCATTATTATCACTATTCATAATGGTAAAAATGTAAGTTAACCTTATTATATAATATTGATTATGAAGATTAAAAATATTTACTAAAATTTCAAAAATTACATTCACACGAAATTTAAAATTTATTTTAAAATATAACCCATAGGCGAGAAAAAAATGTGGGTTTCAAAAGAGAACTTTTCGAATTTTAAAAAAGTAATTTCATCAAAATTTAATAATAAATTGATTCCAATGATGTAAACTAAGGAAATTATAACATCATTTAATAATTTTTATTAAAACCCAATTTAAAAAATAATTTAACTCTATAAATAATTTTTTAAAATAGGAAGTTTTCAATAAAAATCCGTATTTTTTACTATTCATAAAAAAAATAGTATTCATAGAAAATTAACAAAAAATAACCCAATGATAATTTTGACATGTAGATTTAAATAAATTAATTTTATTTTTCAAAAATTTTCTTCTATAATTGGTAAAAATTAATTTGAAATTACATGTGAAAAGTGCAACTAAACAACCTTTTAGAAAAATACAAATTTTCACTATTTTCTTTCAAATGGTTCTTATTTTTTTCCTAATCAATATATAACTATTGAATCTATTTTATACATCTGTAAATAATATAATTTTAAAACCTTAGTTATTCCTTTTCTTATCCTCTATATTAATTGAATGGGTATAGTGGTCATGTTAAAATAATAATATTTTAATATAGTATCATATATCGTTTAAACCTATTGATGTGTTCATCATGAGCTATCGAAGTGATTGAATTTTAAAAAAAATATATTATAAAGTATTAGGATTTCACAATCTCTTCTAATCTTGGTGTTTTGTTCCATATATGCTATCAAATATTTTTGGTTGGAGTAGGACACTCAGGGGGGTGAATTGAGTTCCTAAAAAATTTCATCTTAAAAACCCTTATTTAAAAAATCCCCCAATTATATTATAAATATCACAAGTTAACCAAAGTAGCATCTTTATAATAATATTTAATTTTCAATTAATTTCTCAAAACATTGATTAATTTTTAGTCACACAAATTTGAAAGGTTTATATAACGTTTGAAAGAAATTTACTAAATCTAAAACAGTTGTAAACACTAACTATTATTTACTATGAAAGTTGGGGGGTCAAACCTTTTTATTAAAAAAGAGAAAAACACACAAGCCCATTTTTTGGGATAGAGGGGAAACCCATGGAAAAAGATGTCCCAAGATCCTATAAACCCAAGCACTACAGCTTAACAGAGTCCCAAACCCCATAAAACCTATTACAGATTAGTGCAAATAACCCATTACAGTGGCCCAAAAACCTAGAGGGGCAAAGCCCATTAAAAATCCAACATAAACCCAATTAATTCCATCCTCAATCAATGATCTGATCCATGGTGCCTCAATGAACGCCAAGAAACCCCACTGACACCACTGACTAATGCGCACACCCTGATCACCACTACGCCAAGAGCTAGGGATGCTGGAGAACGAATCCTTCAACAAAGTAATATTTTGTTTTATAAAATCTATGTGAAAAAAGAGAAAAGTAAATTGTAAAACACAATGGATAAAAAAAGATGTTTATTCTCAAGTAGAGACCTAATCTTCTTCACTTGGTGATCACCTACCACCAAGAAGTTTAAATTAAAAAACATGAGCCACACCCTAGATCGGGGATCACAATAGCACTCAAGGATTTCTAGGTTAACTAATCCTCCACCATAGTTATTATTGGAAAAAAGTACAATCAAGTCACACAGAGACCTATTCCACAGTTATACCTATGTGAAAATGGTGTAGAAAGATGAGTGGGTGAGGATATCTAGTATCCTCCAGTGTAGCTCAGAAGACAGTGCATGTTTGTCATACAGACACACACAATACTTAGAAAGTAATAAGAATGTGCACAATAGAGAATAAATAATCAGAAGAGGTATAGAATTACCTATGTGATGTGATTAAAGATTTTAGACTCCTTAGGTGTCGAAGAGGTCAAGCTCGATTCAACTTCTAGAAATAGACACCAAAACAGTGTTTCATGGAGGCTATGTGTTCTATTTTCCATTGAGGTGATATGCTCTTTGAAGGTTCTATTCTCTAGGGTTTTTCGCTACAAGAATGTTTAGACATTGGTTCTAAAAAAATCTTTCTTATTCACAGTGAGAATGAATGAGTGTTCTTTGTGTATTCCTCTTGCTTTACATCACATGTTATCTCTATACCACACACTTCTAAATTTTTCTCAGGTGATTTCATTTTATACTATAATGGTTGAAAATAGGTATGTTTGGTAGATGTTTTGTGCCTCATACCTCTGACATCCATGTTAATGATGTCTGTAAAAAGTCATACAAGTAAATTTGTAGCATTAAATAACCCAATATGACCATTTAGTAAAAGTTCAAATTCTGAGAGTGTAGAAATTTTCTAAGTATTGAATGGTGGGTCATTCTATATGTATTTTACTGCATCGGTGACTCCTTCTATCAGTGACACCTTCTATTAGTGACTCAATGCATTGGTATTCCATTTCATTAGTGCCACATACTATCATTTCCTTGTTCTGTCAGTGACTCAGACTATCGGTGACTCATTCTTGTACCTATAGGTGAGTTGTTTGTTCTGTTGGTTACTCATTGTTTCTATTATTGAGTCATTATTTCAGTAATTTATTCTACCAGGGACTCATTTCCTCTGTCATTGATTCATTCTATTGATTAGTTTCCCTATCAGTGACTCATTTTTTCTATCGGTGAGTCATTCTGTCATTGAATCATTTGTTCTTTCAGTGAGCCATTCTATTGGTGAGTCATGACTATTGGTGACTGAGAGTCTATGACTTAAACTATCGACGACTCATACTTGGCCATGTCTGTCTTCTTGTCTTATAGTATAAACAGAAAGCAAAATGTTTTAATCTTAGGATTGAACTTACAGAATCATAATTAACCATATTTGAATTCAATAAGTAATACATGAATAAACATGTTTTGTCATGATTTCAAATCAATAAATATGTTTTCTCCCCCTATTGGGATTATCTAAAAGAATAAATGCATTCATTATGAAAGATCCAGAAATAAAATAAATAACCAGATCATGAAAATATGATATATTTTATTATGAATGAAAATTAAATTTTATATTAAAGTTAAAAAGTACAAAAAAGAAGCCCTATCGACTAAGTGATCCAAAATACATCTTATTCAATGAAGAATACAACAAGGACTTTCCCTTATCAGCAACAACAATGGTAGGAGTAGATGTAGTAGTAGTCATTGGAGGTTCAGAATTAATTCTAAGAGAGGGAAATGAACTCCAGTAAGGACTGAAGGGTCCATGCTGGGACTACTGGATGAAGAATGGCCAATAAGTGGTTTAAAAATGACGGGATGAATCTGCTTAGAAGCATTAGTAGGAGAGAGTGTCAAAGATGTTATGCTGATAGAAGTAGAGCTATCAGGATCCAGAGGTAGTCTGATAAGAGTGGCAGGAGGGGAAATAAACACAGTACTCTAGACATGTAGATAATGATTAATAAGGTTGATGAAATCCATGATTATCTCCCCATCATAATTCATATATTTTATGAAATCTACTTTATTTTCAATGAAATTTTCATTTTTAGGAGTAAACTCCTTATGAAACATTACCCGATCTATGAAGGGTTGGGTCACTGGATGAATTCTCATGTTATCAAGTAAAATCTTGAAGTGGCTATCCAGATGACACTTTATGTATATCCTCTTGAAATAAAAATCCATTTTTAGTGATTTATTCTTTAGAAGTTGTAGAATTGTTGGAATAAAATTAGACTATTTCATTGATATCATCACTATTTTGCCTAATCTTTGATTGAATTTTCTGATCAATGCCACCCATCATGTTTCTAAACACTTCTATAATGACAGTTCGAACTATCTCTATGTCTGGTGGGTGAGATACAAGAGTTACTGAGCTAGATGCCCCTTGCAAAATTTCCCTCAAATATTTCCTTAACTAGATCAAGCTTTCACTATCTAAATGTCCTAATATTGACTGAATTTCTTCCCTTACCATTGTTCCAATCACCTCACTATCTAAAGACTGAGCATGGAGAACATAGTGAGGTGGAGCCATAGATGTTGAGTCACTATTGACTGCATCCTTGACTACCGACTTCAAAAGGGACAAATCCAGAGTTGGGGTAGCATCCTAAACAGGGTATTCAAGAGTGGTATTAAGAAATTGCAGAGATTGGTCTACGGTGACTTTGTATTCACGGAGAAATTGGCTAACAACAGCTATAAGATTGACCATTTAATCAGATGCCATCTGACTAGCTATCTCAATAGCTTCCAGAACTGATACCAACTAAGATTTGATATTGGAAAAAAAACTCCTTCCATAAACAAGTCTACATCATTATATCTATGTTGTGCTATAGGTGTAGGTTGATCTTCAAGGAATAATCTCATAGCAACTAACATTTATTCCATAAAACATTCAAAATCTTATTTTGTGACATAGTAACCTAGCACTGAAATCACAAAGGGTGCATAAGTAGAAGAAGATGCAACTGTTAGAGATTTATCAACAACTGTTCCAATTGAATCTTCTATCCTATCCTCATCATCTGAATCTGGATAATCCAGACTGAGAGAAATATAACTAGGGGATTTTTCCCACTCAAATAACACATAAGCATTTAGGGAAGTGAGTGTATCAACTCAAACTTGTCTATCTTGAGGCTCCCCATCAATTTGATCTCTCCTCACCTATTCCCCACCCTCAACTTTAGGTATCCTTATAACATACATATACTGAATTACTAGGCCTACGAATGTTATGTCTACATTACCAAGGTCAGGTACTTCTTCTTCCTTAGTACCAACTTCTTTAGGAATAGGAGAATCAACAAACAATTCTTGATTCTCATGACCATCCAATTCTAAATTGGCACATTAATCATCACTAGGATGATCGAAATCACTATCACTTTTACCAATGTCATCACTATATTATTGATCCTATTATTCCTCATGTTCAAAGCCACTTCCACTACCATGTTCTTCTTCTTCTCTATCTACTTATTCTTCTCATCTATAGTACTCTTCAAAATCATTTTATTTGATTTCATATTCAATAATATCTGACTCCTCAGTCTCATCATCGACATCATCATCATGAACCAAAATAAGTTCCTTGGATGGTAGAGCTAAAGGTGGACTAGGAGGTCAAAAATACATCCCCTTAGGACTTTCACAAATATCAGGATCACTCTTGTCATTAGTAGGAGACTCAGCTTCTCTAGTTGATTCAAGTTCCTCTTCATAAAAAAAACCTCAACATCTGGTCCTTGACCAAGATCAGCCACATCTCTCTTCCTAGTATGATTCACTAATGGGTTGGAATCTTTATACAGATTCTCATTATCTTCAACCAACTCCCTCTTCTAAGGATTCCAATTTATCTTCATTATCTTGAAAATTTATTTATTTAAGAAAACTACAGTACAAGATGAAATGGTTTCTTAATTATCAACTACAAATCCCATTTACTTTAGAATAACAGATAGCATTCTTAGATATAACAAATAATTAGCTTTTTAATAAGTATTTATCATCTCATTGATATGGAATATAAAATACCTATATAGGTTTACCGTATGTCCTTTCATTATAAAATATAACGGATATACATCATGATATTTTCATGAGAAAAATTTCCATTTCCAGGGACATAACAGGTGTTTGATAAACATAAATAAAAGTGTACTTTCACTTCCCAAATCTAAAGCTATAAGCCTTCTATGGACCAAATTATTATCCAACTCACTAAACGTTGTCTCATAGAAAAACAACTCCCTGTTTGGTGGAGTACTTCCCAGGAAGTCATGAAATAATATTTCATGTGGTAAATTGAGGAATTCTACCCAATTCCATTACGAAAAAAGAAAATATCCTTCAATTTAATACTTATTTGATCCAATAAACCTCACTACCTTCTTGGATAAAATAAGTATAATGATAAAACATGTGCATAAGATTAGGATAATAAAAACATTCATTACTTGAAAACCAATATAGCCACCCTGTAGTTTTATACACTCTTAACAGAGGATAATTACTAGGTAATAACCATTTGGAAAACACTTATTTATTAGGAATTACAACACGGTTTAGAAGACATGAATTTATATTCTTAGATCATCTTGATTATCCTTTCCACCTCTTGGTGGATTGCGATTTGTAATCAGATCCTTTGAAGATGGGATTTACCCAAACCATTCTGTAGGTGTGGATGAAGGTATAATGGTTAAATGTTTGAGGGTAAATAGACAAAGGGTATGAGTGTAAGAGTATAGGTCTGTGAGAAAGAAATAGGATGGATCGATTCAATTTTATCATTTTGGGCTTTATAAGTCATAAATAAAGTAAAATGGGTTAAAATAAAATGAAATAAAAGAACTATGTTGTTTTGAAAAAGTAAAACAAATACACACAATGGGTTCCATCAGTGAGTGGCCAACGATGAGACATTAGTGTTGGTGTCAGCAAGTCACTGTCAGAGTAATTGAGAGAAGAGTGTCAGTGAGACACTTGTGTTAGTGTCTGTGAGACAGCAGTGGTAGTGTCGGTGATACATCACTAGTTGGTCCTATCAACAGGACATCCATACATAGTTTTATCATAGAGTTATTGAAAGCAGGTCCTTAAAAATTAATCATCCCTAATTTATATATAATGTAATTCATACTCTAAGAGTTCAATGGATTAGTGAATATATCATCAAACTGATGTTCTATACTAATAAATTTCTGGATTATATCACTTTTTTTATAATGATTTCTCAAAAAATGATGTTTTACATCAATATGTTTTTTTAAGATTGAGAAACCAGATTCATTGATATGTTAGTAGAACTTTTATTATAAAAATTTATATGGATATGTCTAAATTGGTATGCCTAATCTAGCAAGGTGAGTTCCATCCACAAAATTAGAGCAAAAAACACTGCCAACATCTATGTATTAAACCTTAGTAGTAGATAACGAAATTGAATTTTTATTTTCAGTACACCATGACACTAGATACATGCCTATAAAGTGACATGTTCTAGAGGTTCTCTTTCTATCTAACTTAAAACCACAAAAATCAGCATCTGAATAATTGAATAAATCAAATTATTTTCCTCTAGGGTAGAACAATCCTAAGTTGGTAGTATACTATATGTATTTGAAAATTATTTTAAAAACATTTAAAAGGGATTATTTTGGGCTTTCGTGAAAACTAGCACACATACAAACACTAAACAGAATATTAGGCCAACTAGTAGTCAAGTAACGTTGACTTCCAATCATTCCTCTATAAGTGGTGTGATCAGCTGATTTAGAATTTTCATCAAGATCAAACTTACAGGTGGTACTCAATAAAGTATCACTAATTTTTGTACCATCAAAGACAAACTTTTTTAAATTATCTTTAGTATATTTACTGTGATTTAAAATAATACATTCTTCATTTTGAAAATTTTGAAATCCAAGAAAGAATTTGAGTTATCTAATTAACACACTTTAAATTCTCCTTGCATCATTTCTAAAAAATCAATCCATAAAGAATTAATTGAAGACTCAAAAATAATTTCATAACAATATATTTAAACTATGAAAACATATTTATAAATTATTTTTATAAAGAGAGTAGGAGCATCTATAAATTGTGTAAAACCTGTAAAAATAACAAATATACTTAGGCTATCATAGCAAGAACTTGGATCTAATTTCAAACCGTATAAATCCATTTTTAACTTAAAAACATTGTTTTTAAAATGAGGGTTTTTAAACCAAGTGGTTGTTCGACAAAAACATCCTCCACTATACACCCATTTAAGGATTCATTTTTGAAATCCACTAGATTTAGTTTGAAATTTAGATGAGCTGCATATGTTAGTAGGATTATAATGGATTCATGTGAAGAAATTGGTGAAAATGTTTATTTATAGTCAATACCTTCTTCTTGACTATATCCTTGTGCAACCAATCTAGCCTTATTTCTCATAGTGGTGCCTACTTCATCTAATTGTTTTCTAAAGACCCATTTAGTGCCTATGTTCAAGGTATATTTTGGTCTATCCAATAGCTTCCAAACATTATTTCTTTCAAATTTATTCAACTCTTCATGCATATCCATAAACCAAAATTCATCATTGATTGCATCATTAATGTTTATAGGTTCAATATTTGATAAGAAGGCTTTATGTTTAACCTGTTTCCTAAGAGAATCTCTAGTCTAAGTTCCTTTATCTAAGTCTCTAACTGCATAATCTAAGGGGTGATTCTTAAGGGTTGTAATAGATCTAGAAATAGAAGGACTAGTTATTTCACATTCAGTAGTTGGTTCAGGTTCACTATGGCCAGAGTATAGAGATTTTCTAGAACTAGAGTATTTAATATATTTCTTTACAGTAGAATCTAATGGTCTCATATTTATGTCCATATTAGATAGATCATCCTCAATATTTTTAAGAGGGGTTTTAGGTTCAAGAAGACATGTTTCATCAAATTTAACAGGTATAGATTATTCCAAGAATTTTTTTTTAAAACTCTATTGGATTTACTAGAGGTTTTTTAACCTATGAAATTTCATTCATAACTTTTGGATGATAATTTTTCTAGATTTTCCTTTTTATTAATGATGTAAACATTTCAATCAAATACTTTTAAGTAGCTATCTTTGGGTTTTATATTATTCCAAATCTCATAGGAAGTTTTCATAAGAATTGGTTTGATTAAGACTCTATTAATTATATAACAAGTAGTAATTATAGTTTAATCGAAAAAATAAATAGTTAATTCATACTCATTATTCACTGTTTGAGAAATTTCTTGTAAGGTTCTTTTTCTTCTTTCAATAATTCCATTATGTTGGGCTATCCTAGGAGCAGGGAAGTTATGATTGTAACCATTTTTTTAGAAAACATATTCAAACTCTTTGTTTTAAAACTCAAGACCTTCTTCACTCATTATGGCTTTTATCTTAACACCACTTCCGTTCTCGAAAGATCAATCATACATGGTGAAGTAAGAACAAGATTCAATGTTGTGAACTAAAAATAAGGTCCAAGTATACCTCGGGAAGTCATATACAAGAACATAGAAATAATGTTTCCCATTAAGACATGAACATCTACTCTCAATGTAACATATGTTTTATAGGATCTCATCAATCATGCTTCCAAATAAGACAATTCAAACAAGAAATGATTTTGGTACCCAGAATTTTTTGGGTCTAGTAATATTAGTAATTAATTCTTTGAGAACCCGTACTTGCTTTATGGGTTTCCTCTAAATAGTTTCAAGAGTATTGGAAATATAAACTCTATTTGGATTAGAAAATCTATAATCAGTAAAATATTGTCCACTTTAAGAACTTGAAGTAGATTTTTCAAATCTCGGTACAAATCCGAATTTTCCATATTTTGATATATAATTATTTTTTACAAAGTTTCTTTGTCCAAGTTGATATCCTATAACAGTAGCATATTTTGGTGCAATCTATTTATCGAGAATTTTAGTAAGATTGTTTTTTCAATTGGGAAACTTTTCTATGTCCATTTTAAGATTCTAATTTGATAGTTTGAGCTCATTATTTTCTTTAAGAAATTAGGAATTTTTCTCTTTCTCCATAGTGTGCTCGTAGTTAATGGTATAATTGAGAGCATAGTGTTTCTTTAAAACATTATATCTGTCCTTTAATTCATTTCAGGAGTATTAAATAATTTTTTAGAACTCAAAATTTTTCTCATTGGTCATGTTTTCAGAATTAGATTCATCTTCAGAATATAAATAATTATGTACCGGAGATTCTAGTGTTAACTCAAAAGTGTTTTTTCATGAAGAACATGTTATCTTTTTCACCATTCTCTTTGTGCGAAGACTTTGACTCACTAGAGCTATCCTAAAAAAAACTCCATGTGGAATTCATTTCCTTTTTGTATCTTTTTTATTTGTCTTCATATTTCTTCTTATACTTTATATTAGGATTGTCAACCTTTACTTGTACTCTTCTCTAACATTCATAATAGACTATATTGATTGAGTTGTCACCTCTTTTCCAATCCTTTTTACAGTTTCCCTTGTTGTCATATTTTCCGTTATAGTTGGGATTCCTAAATAACTTCTTTCTTTTTTCGAACATCTTAAATCTCATGGTCAACTAATCCATCTACTCTTCATTATCGCATGGGGATTCTTTATTTCTTGAATAGTTAGAATGAGTTTGTTCCTTCTCCTTCTCTTTATGTTTATAAGCAGTGGTCATGAAATCCTATGACTTTCTATTTGGTTCAGAACCCCCTTTTTTTGGACATTTAATTATTCCTCATACATCATCAGCTTACCTATCATCTCATTTATTGGCCACTTAATAATATAATAGGATTCTCTAATTGGTATTGAGGTTCCCCTCCATCTGTCTCATAGACATTAGAGAATTCACATGATTTCCTATTTGATTGTATCCTCCTTTCCTGGAGAGATCATAGTCTTTACAATCTCATTAAACCTGAGATACATGTCAGAGATATGTTCATTAGGATTCATTTTTATGTTTTCAATTTTAATAGGATAAGTGTTAAGTCTCATATCCTTAACATCAGTGGTTCCTTCATGTGAAATAGTTAAGGTATCCCAAATTTCATAGTTTGTTTCACATGCAGAAGTCCTATCGGATAATTTATATCCTAGATAATAATATAAGGAATTGATTGATTTGAATTTACTATTATAATTTTCCTTATTTGGGTCATCCCATTTATTTTTGGCATTAGCAGGTATCTTATATTCATCAACAATGCAATACCAAATTTCAAAACCCATACATTATAAATGCATTTCCATCTTAATTTTCCACTGGCCATAATTATTTCTATTGAAAAATGGAGGTCTATTTGTAGTGTAACCTTATAATATATTATCCATAATAAAGAATAGAGATTAGATTTTTAAAGATCATAAAATTGAGAACATACATAATTTTAGAGATCTTGAAAACACAACTAAAATCACAGTTGAAAATATTTGAAAAGTCTTCGAAAACATTGAAAATAGAAGATGAAAATATTCCTTTGATACTGAATGTTGTTCAGAGTAGGAAAATCAACAGGGGTGAATTAAGTTTCTATAAAAATTATTCTTCAAATTTTTTTTTAATAAATTCCATAATTAATGTATGAACATCCCCATTAACCAAAGTAGCGGATTTATAATAGTTTTGAATGTTCAATTAATTTTCAAAATATTGATGAATTCTCAGTTACAAAAATTTGAAATATTGATATAACTTTTGAAAGTAATTTACTAAATTAAAAATAGTTTTAAACACTAAGATTAACCATCAATGTAATATTTATTTTTCGGAAATATGTGTCAAAATAAAGATATCTAAATATGAAAAACACATCAGATAAAAACAAGAGGTTTAGTATCAAGCAGAGACCTAATCCTTCCACTTGGTGATCACCGACCACCTTTTAGTATATGTTAATAAAATTTTTCCACACCCTAGACCGGGGTTCAAAATAGCACACAAGTATATATAGGTCAACTAGACATTTACAACAGTTATTTCTAAAAGACAAAGTACAATCTGGTCACATAGATAGCTCTTCCATAGTTATACATGGGTGAAAAATGCTGTAGAAAGATTAGTGAATGAGGATATCTTTTATCCCCTATATTAGCTTATGAGACATTATGTGATTGTGATATAGAGACACACACTACTCGAAAAGTAATTAGAATGTTAAAAATAGGGAATAAATAAAAAAAATAGGATTATATTTCTCTATGTGATGTGATAAAATCTTCTAGACTCCATAAGTTTAGGAGATAGGAATCTTGAGTCCATTTATAGAAATTGACACTAAAACAGAGTGTCATGAAAGCTTTATGTTCTGGTTTCTAGTAAAGTGAGATGCTCTTCAAAGGTTCTCTTCACTATGGGTTGTTGGTGCAAGAATGTTGAGACTTTGGTTCTCAGGAAATCCTTATTGTTCTCAGTTAACCAGAATGTATTTTCTTAGTGTATTTCTCTTTCATTAATTCACTTGTTGTCTCTATATCATGCACTTCTACTTTTTTCGTAGGTGATTTCATTTTATACTACAGAGGTTGACAGTATGCATGTTTGAGACATGTGTTGTACCTCATACCTCAGAAATCCAAGTTAATGTTATCTAAAAATAATCATAAAAGTAAATTAGTAGAATTAAATAACCAGATATGGATGTTAGGAAAAAGATCAAATTTGGAGAGTAAAGATATAATCTATGTATTAAATGGTAGGTCATTCTGTTGGTAATTCAATGTGTTAGTCACTCCTTCTATCGATGACTCAATGCATTGGTGTATCAATGCATCAGTGTCACATACTATCAGTGAATTTTTCTGGCAGTGACTCATACTATTGGTGACTCACTCTTGTATCTATTGGTGATTCATTCATTCTATCAGTAACTAATTTGTTCTGTCATTAAGTCATTCTAGTGGTGATTTTTTTATCAGTGACTCATTTTTTCTATAGGTGAGTCATTATGTCGGTGAGTCATTTTTTCAATTCCTCATTTGTTTTGTTAGTGAGTGGTTCTATCAGTGAATCATTTGTTTTTTTGTGAGTCATTATGTTGGTGTGTCATGAATATCAATGACTCATAGTTTGTGACTTAAACTATCTTTGACTGATGCTTTTCCATGTCTGTCTTCCTACCTTATAGAACAAGTAGCAATAGAATGTGTTAACCTTAGGATTTAACATAAAGAATCATAATTAAACATATTTGCATTTAATAATTAATACATCACTAAACGTTTTTCTACATTATTTGAGATCATTAAATATGTTTTTCCCCTTTTGGGATTATCAAAAAGAGTAAATGCATTAATGAATAAAGATCAATGAATATAATAAATAAGCCAAGAATGAAAGGATAATAGATTTCGTTAGCCTTGAAAACTACCTTGGATACTAAAGATCAAAAGTAGAAGCAATAAACCATATCAAACAAGTGATCCAAACTAGTTTTTCTTCAAAGAGGAATCCTATGTGGACTTTACCATATCAAAAGAAATATTGGTAGGAGTGGATGTAGAAGTTGTGGCTAGAGGTTCATAATGAATTCTGAGAGAGGGAAAAGGAACTCCATAAATGATTGAAGGGGACAAGTTTGGGTTGGTGGAGGAATGAGGGCTAGTAAGTTCCCTCAAAATTATAGGATGGATCTGTATGAAATCTTGATATGGAGAGAGTGTCAAAGAAGAAAAGTGGGCAGAAGTAGAGCTAACAGGTTCTAGAGGATGTCTGATAGGAGTGGAAGGATGGTAAAATCGTATTACTTTGGATGTGAAGATAAATAGAAATAAGTTTAATGAAATCCATGATTCTCTCCCCACCATACTAAATAGATTTTGTGAAATCTTCCTTATTTTCAATGAACTGTGAAATTGTATGAGTAAACACCTTATGAAAATAAACCTGATCTATGAAGGCTTGGGTCACTGGAATAATTATCTGTTTCTCAAGTAAAATTTAGAAGTGGATATATTTCTGATGCTTTGTGTATATCCTTTATAAATAAAAATAAACTTTTTTGTTGATTTATTATTGATCATTTGTAGCCTTGTTGGAATAAAATGTTACCATTTCATAGATAGGATCACTATTTTGTCTGATATTTTATAGACATTACTGATCTATTCCACCCATCACACTTCTCATCTCATCACCAATGATAGTCTAAAACATCTCTATGTATGGTGGGTGAGATACATGAGCTACTGAGATATATTCCCATTGCAAAATGCTTCCCATATATTTCATTAACTGGATTAAGCTTTCACTATATGAATGGCCTAATACTGACTGATGTTTTTTCATTAACACTATTCTAATCACATCACTGTGTGTATACTGAACAGGAGGAACATAGTGTGGTAGAGCCATAGATGTTGAGTCACTATTCACTGCATCCTTGAATACAAACTTCTGAAGGTCCAAATCAAGAGTTGGAGTAGAATCCTCAATAGGGGATTCATGAGAGGTTTCATGAAATTATAGAGCATGGTCTGTAGTGTCTTTGTATTCAATCATTCAATGTTTCATTTGTTATTTTCTAAAAAAATCCCATAACAAAAAAATAACATGGGAAAGGCCAAATAGTACAAGCCTAAGGAGGATGAAAATAATGAATACTGAGTTCATATCCTCTAATAAGTTCTATCCCCTCTGGTTTCAGTTGAAGAATGCTAGAAAAACAAGTAACGTTTCTCCCTTGGTCTGCCACCACCATGGAATCTTGATGATCTTTAACATTATTTCCCTCAAAAAAATTATGAAAAACCAGTGTGTTGTGGTTTATGATGGCCTTAAATTTTATGATTGTATAGTAAATTGACCAAGGAGTGGGTATATTACCACGCATAGAGTCATGAATAATTATGGAATCAGATTCAAAGAGCTGAATATTAAAACATTCATGGGAATACAATTTAAGACCATTGAACATGGCCTTTATGTCTTCATGAATGGGGTTCCACTTTCTATAATAGGTGGTTAAAGAAATAAGAACACTCACTTTTTAATCCTAGACCACCCCTCCACCATGCATAATCCTCAATATACAAGAAACTTCAAAATTAAATTCGTAACACACTGTTGGAGGAGACCAACAAACCTAGTTTCCTCTTAAATAAGAACTAGGATAATAGATTAAAGGCATATTCCCCTGTATGCTTCTCAGAGAGGGGGAATGAGGCCAATCATTGGAACTACTAACCAAATCAATTAGGTGGTACTTGGTTCCTATGAAAACATATCTTTTCGTAGAAACAAGGCCTTCAAATATGGCTTAATTTATCACTTTCTAGATACACTAGCAACCCAAATTATGAATCAGCTCCCTAGCTATTTTTTCGTGGATTTAACTATTCATATCATAAGACCATATTTCCAAGAATGATGAACCAATGAGTCCTGTGGAAAAAATCTCATTAAACTCTCAAATACATGCCCATAAATTCATTACACATACCCCTTTAAAAAATAGACGATTGTAATCCTCTTCCTTGTGAAATTTGAAATAATGACATTTAGAGACTCGGTTAATACCCATCATTATCACATTATCATCTATAGTTATGGAATGGTTCTTAATCCTCCATATTAAGAATCTTAATTTAGAAGGAATTTTGTTCCACCATAACAAATTATTCCTAGTGTCTTTTTCTCTTGTTAATGGATGACCTGAAAAAATTCCTTTGCAAAAAACAAACCATAATTAGAAGTAGTGAAAAAAATTTGTTTGGATCCAAATTTATTTCAATACTATCCAATACCCCCTTTTGATCTTTTTTGAAAACATAATTACTGGAACTAGGATATATAAATGCCTCTCTAAAATATATAGATAGACCTGGACAGTTTCAAAAACCAACACTAGATTTTTCCCATTTATTATGCAAAAAAATATCCCCCTTTTCAATAATCCCCCTTGAGTGCTGCTGAATGGTAGGAATAATATTACAGATCAATGAATAGAATAGAGAATAAGCACTGATATCTTCTAAAGAACCCCTTCCTTGAAATGAAATAATTTTACCCTAGAGGGTATGCTCCTCCACAACCTCCCATGCATGTTTTTCATGCATGTAGTGCACAACAGCTGTTATATTTCTAACATTAATGCCACCCTCATGAACAAGTCTTTCTAATATTTCTCATGATGTCCAATGGAGTTTCCCCTCTAAAAGTGAATCCCATATGAAATCATCCTAGATTCTTCCAATATTATTCAGAACCCCCTTAGGCACCGTGATGGCCAAGAGAAATATAGTGGATTTGTATTCACTGAGCAGTTGGCTAACAATAACTGCAATCTTGACTATTTCATTATACAAAATCTAACTAGTTGTCTCAAGAGATTCCAAAACTAATACCCACTAAGGATAAAGCTTGGAAAAAAATCTTTCCATAAACAATCTTGAATCATTCTCACTAAATGGTGGTATAGGTTTTGGTTGATATTGAGGGATTGATCTTATAACAGCTAACATTTCTTCAATAAAACATTCAAAATCTGATTTGGTGACATAGTCACATGGAAATGAAATAAATAAGGGTGTAGAAGTAGAAGAAGATGAAACTACTAGAGGTTCCCCAGCTACTAATCCTCTTAAAACTACTATCCTCTCTTCGTCTTCTAGATCTAGATAATTCATACTGAGAGAAATATAACCAGGTTCTTTTTTCCACTTATATAACACATAAGAATTCAGAGGGGTGATTGTATCAACTCTCACATGTTTATCTTGAGGTTCCCCCTCAATTTGATCTCTCCTCACCTGTTTCTCCCCCTAAACGTGAGGTCTCATAATATACACCAACTAAGTTATTGGGCCTACCAGTGCTCTTTCTACATTACCATCCTCAACTACTTATTAGGACTCGACACCAACTTCTTCATAGAAAAATAGGTTCAGCAAATTGCACCAGATTCTCAAAACCATCCAGTTCTAAATTGGAACCTTAATCATCTCTAGTATGATTAGAATCACTATTACTTCTACCGCTTTCATCACTAGATTCTTCATCCCCTTCTACCTCACTCTTAGAGCCACTACCAAATCCAATTTCTTCTTCTTCTCTATCTTCTTCTTCTTCTTCTCTATATTCGTCTTCTAAATCATTTAATCTTCTTTCATATTCTGCACTATCTAACACCTCAATATCATCATCATCATCATCAACCAAAATAGGTTCCTTGGATGATAGAGCTAAAGGTGGACTAGGAGGTAAAAAACATCTCCTTTGGACTTTCACAAATATTAGTGTCACCCCTATCATCTATAGAAGAATCAAATTCTATAGAAGATTTAGCTTTCTCATCATTAGAATAAAAAACCTCATCATTTTGTTCTAGACTAGGATTAGTCGCATCTCTCGGCCTAGTAGGATTCTCAATAGTATATGAATATTCATATATATTATCATTATCTTCAACCCACTCCCTATTCTAGGGTTTCCAAGTTATCTTCATTCTCTTAAAAAAATTATTTAACAAAAATATAATACAAGAATAAATTGTTTCTTCATTATCACCTACAAAACATCCTTCATGTAGCATAGAAGATATCATTATTGGATAGAACAAAGAATTTGTCTTACAATATGGATTTATCATCCCACGGATATGGATTATCAAATACCTACATAGGTTTACCTAATGTCCTTTCTCCATAAAATAAAAGAGATATACATACAAATATTTTAGTGGGGGAAAGTCCCCTTTCTGAGGATATAACTAGTGTTAGATAAACATAAATAAAATTCTACTTTCTTCATCCAACTCTGAAGATATAGGACTTCTATGCTCCTCATTACTAGAAAGCTCCCTCAAAGCTGAATCCTAGCAAAACAACTCATTGGTGGTTAAAATACTTCCCTAGTAATAATCAAAGACTCATTTATGTGGTACATTTAGGCATTCCTCCCAATGCCCTGAAGAAAAATATAGTATCCTTACATTTTATATAGATTTCATCCAATAAACCCCACTTCCTTCTAGGATAAACTCAACATGAAGATAAATATCATGCACAAGATTAAGATAATACAAAAATTCATTATTTGAAAACCAATATATCCACCCTTGAGTTTTCAACACTCTTAATAGATGAGACATACTAGATAATAACCATTCAGAAAACACATCCTTCTTAGTTGTTACCACATGGTTCGAAAGACATGAATTAAGATTTTTAGATCTACTTGAGTCTCTTTTATACCTCTTTAAGGGTAGTTATTCATCCCTTAATCCTTTAAAGATGTGCTTTACTCTAACCATTATGAAGGTTCAGCTGAAGGTAGGAAGGTTAATGGTCTGAGGGTAAAGATAAAATGTATAGGAGTGTAAGAGTGTAGTTATGAGAGTGTGAAATAGGATGCATCGAGTCAATATTATCATTTATGGAATTAAAAGTCATAAATTAAGTAAGTTGGGTTAAAATATTATAAAATAAACAAAACTGTGTCATTTTGGAAAAATAAAACAGATACAGACAGTTGGATTCATTAGTGAGTGGCCAATAGTGAGACATTAGTGTCAGATTTGGCAAGACACAATCGGTGTCACTGAGACAATGGGGTTGGTGAGAAATTAGTGTTAGTGTCTGTGAGACATCAGTTTCAGTTTCGGTGAGACATCACCAGTGTCTCCTATTAGTGTGAAATCCATACATAGTTTTATCAAAGAGTAATTGAAATTAGGTCCTTATAAATTACTCATCCTTAATTAATGTGTGATGTAACTCATACTCTCAAATATTACTCTCTTTGTGAATATATCAGCAAACTTATGTTTTGTGCCAATAAATTCTAGGGTTATATCACATTTTTGATAATGATGTCTCAAAAAGTGATGTCTTACATCAATGTGTTTTGTTTGAGATTGATAAATTGGATTATTTGTTTTATTAATAGCACTTGTATTATCATAATTTATAGGGATATGTGTAAATTGGAATCTATAATCTAGTAAGGTGTGTTTCAACCACAAAATCTAAGCACAAAAATAACCAGTAACTATGTATTTAGCCACATCCGTAGATAATGCAATATGATTTTTCTCTTTACTAGACCATGAGGAGACCTCCCAAAAAGGGACATGTTCTAGAGGTTCTCTTTCTATCGAACTTATTACCACCAAAATCAGCATACGAATAACTTACTAAATCAAATGTTTTTCCTCTATGGTAGAAAAATCCTAATTTGGTAGTATACATGATGTATTTCAACATTCTTTAGTAGAATTTAAATTAGATTATTTGGTTTTTTATTGAAAATGAGCACACATAAATACACTAAACGTAATATCAAGGAGTCTAGTAGTCATGTAAAGTAGACTTATGATCATTCCTCTGTAAGTGGTTTGATCAATAGATTTTCCATTTTCATTAAGACACAACTTACAGGTTGTACTCAATAGAGTATCACTTATTTTTTCTCAATCAAATCCAAACAGTTTTAAAATATATTTTGTATATTTACTTTTATTTTAAATAATACCTACTTTATTTTGAAAATTTGGAAACCCAAGAATGAATTTGAGTTCTCCCATTAAACTCATTTCAAATTCACTTTGTATCATTTTTTTAAAACCAATACATAAATAATTCTTTGAAGATTAAAAAATAATATCATCCACATATATTTGAACTGGGATAACATCTTTAGAAATTGATTTTATAAAGATATTAGGATCATCTATACATTTTTTAAAAACATTCAAAATAAGAAAAGTACTGATCCTTTCAGACCAAGCTCTTGGAGGATGTTTTAAACCATTTAAAGTGTTTATTCAAGTAAAAACATGATTTGAAAAATTTAGGTTTGTAAGGATGTTCAAATAAAACTTCCTCAACTTCATATCCATATTATAATGAACTTTTGGCATCTATTTTATATAGTTTGAAATGTAAATGATCTACATATTCTAGGAACATTATAATGGATTAGATTCTAGCAACTGATGAAAAGGATTCTTCATAGTCAATACCTTCTTCTTTACTATTTACTTGTGTAACCAATCCATTATTATTTCTCACAATAGTTCTTTATTCATATAATATGTTTCTAAAGACCCATTTAGTTTCTATGGTCTAGGTGTTTTTTGGTATATCCACTAATTTCAAAACATTATTTCTTTAAAACTTAATCAACTATTCTTGCATATCCATCACCAAAAAATAATCATTGATTGAATCATTGATTTCATTAGGTTCAAGATGTGATAGGAAATATTGATGTTCTAATTGGTTCCTAAGAGAAGCTCTAGTCTGTGTTCATTTATCTATGTATCAAACAATAGCAACTACAATATAATTCTTAAGGGTTCTAACAGATCATGAAAAGGAAGGACTAGTTATATCAGGTACATCAATAGGTTCATGTTCGCTAAGGTCAAAGTCTATAGACGTTCTAGAACTAGAGGATTTAATAGATTTCTTAACAAAAGAATTATGGGGTCTCACATTTAAATCCAGATTACATAGATCATCCTCAATATTTTCAAGAGGGGATTTAGGTTCTTATGAATCTATTCCAACTAATTTTACATGTACAAATTCCTCCACAAATTGTATTCTTTTATTAAAAACTCTTCATGGTTTACTAGAGCTCGATTAACCTAAGAAAATACCTTTATCACTTTTAGAATAAAGTTTTTCAAGATTTCCCTTTGTATTTAGGATGTAAACTTTACAAACAAGCTAACTTTGTGTTACTAATTGTTCTAAATCTCGTTGGGATTTTTCATAAGAATTGGTATGATTAAGACTAAATTAATTACGTAACACATTGTATTTAAAAACTTCAGCACAAAAATAAATAGGTAATTATTACTCATAAGAATTATCCAAGATCTTTTTTATATGGTTCTATTTCTTCTTTCAACAAATCAATTCTATTGGGGTGTTCTAGGAGTATTGATTTTTTTTCTATAACTATCTTGGGAGAAAAAAGATTCAAACTCTAGGCCTTGAAACTCAAGACTACGGTCGCTCCTGAATTTTTTTATCTTAAGACCACTTAGGTTATCTAGAGATCAAGAATACATGGAGAAGTAAGAACAATATTCACAATTTTGAGAGAAAAAGAAGGTCAATGTATACCAAGAGAAGTCATCTATAAGAACATTGGAATAATGATTCCCATTAAGACTTGTAACTCTATATGTTCTAAGAAAATCCATGTGAACAAAATCAAGTGTTCGATAAGTTGAAACTTATTTCTTTGGATTGAATGATAATTTGTGTTGTTTTCCCTTTTTACAATGATTTCATACTTTATTGTTTGGAAATTCTAGTCTTGGTAGATCCTTGACTGAATCTTTCTTTGTAAGCTTTCTAAGTGAGTGAGTGTCACAGTTTCCTAATATCATACTCCAAATCCAATATTATTTATGAAAGACACTTAATAATGAAACATTTTGAGAAACTAAAGCATCCAAGTTTATATTATAAACATTCACCTTTATAAAATTAGTAAACACTAACTCATTTTTAGAATTACACACCTTATATGAATCATTTTCAAATTTAACATTGAAACCATCCTCACATAACTAATAGATACATGGTATATTGTACAATAATCCATCAACAAAAAGTACTTTGGAAATTAAAATTTAATTAGGGTTACTGATTTGTGTTAGAACAATTATTTTTCCTTTATCATTATCACCAAAAGTGACATTCCCAGAATAAATATTTATAAGATTCTTGTAGCATGAGTAGTCCCATGTTCTATGTCTTGAACATCCATTGTCCAAGTACTATAATATTTTATAGGATATCTTCAAGCATTCTTCCTACAAATAAAATTCAAACAAGAAAAGATTTTGGTACCTAGACTTTCTTGGGTCCAATAATATTAATAATTAATACACTGGGAACCCATAATTGTTTCATGGATTTCCTATAAATTGTTTGTAGAGTTTTGGAAAAATAATCTCTATTTGGTCTAGAAAAAATATAATATGTAAAATATTGTCCATTTCTTGAACTTGAACATATTTTTAAAATCTAGGTACAAACTCTAAATTTCCATATTTTTCACAAAATTATTTTTACCAAAGTTTATTTGTCCTGGTTTATATCCTATATAGGTATCATATTTTGGTGTAATCTATTAACCAAGAATTTCATTAAGAGTTCTCTTTACATTTGTAAATTTTTTCCCATTTTTAGTTATTTATTTGATATTTTAAGATCATTATTATTTTTAATCAATTGAGACTTTTTTTCACTCTCCATAGTAAGCTCATATTTAACAATAGAAGTGAGAGCATGTTGTTTCTTTAAGACATTATATATATCTTTTAATTCATTTCATGCATCTTCAAGAATTTTGAATTACTCAAACATTTCTTCATTGGTCATATTTTAAGAATTAGATTCATCTTTACAATAGAAATAATTATGTATAGAATATTCTAGTGTTACCTCAAAATTGTTTATCATGAAGCACATGTTATCTTTTCATCTTTTTTATCATGTGAAGACTATAAACCACTAGAGATATCCTTAAAATCACTCCTTGTGGCCTTCATTAATTTTCAGTATCTTTTATATTTGTCTTCATATTTCATCTTATACATTATCTTAGGATAATAATCCTTTACATGTCATCTTCTCTTACATTAATAATAGAATATATCATTTTAGTTGTCATCTCATTTACAATACATTATCTAGTTTCTATTGTTATCAAATTTTTCTTTGTAGATGGGATTCCTAAAGAACTTCTTCATTTTTTAGAACATCTTAAATATCTGGGCCAACTGATCCATATCCTCATCACTGTCCCTTGGTGATTCTTCATTGCATGAACTGTCAGAATGAGTTTGGGCCTTCTCCTTTTCTATGTGTTTATAGGCAATGGACTTGAAATCCACTAACTTTATCTTGAATTCATCATAATCTTCTTTTTTGACCTTTAATTATTCCTCATACATCATCGGCTTACCTATCATCTCCTTTACATGAAACTTACTGATTTCACAAGATTCTCTAATTGACACTGAGGTTCCCCTCTATCTGTCTGTTTGACATATAATTATTTTCATGATTTGTTCTTTGGTTGTGACCTCCTTTCCCAAAGATTTAATAGTGATTAAAATCTCATTAAACATGAGATACATGTCAGAGAGATGTTCATCAAGATTCATTTCGAAGTTATCATATTTAATAGTATAATTGTTAAGTCTCATTTCCTTAACATTACTGGTTCTTTCGTGGGAAACAATTAAGGTATCCCAAATTTCAGAGGCAGTTTTACATGTAGGAATCCAATTGAATTCTTCCTATCCTAGAGAAAATAATAGGGAACTCATAGTATTGTAGTTATTATTATAAGCTACCTTAGTTTTTTTAACCCATGTATTTTTATTAGTAGTAGGTATCTTATATTCATCAATAATGGAAGTCCAAATTTCAAAACCCATACTTTTTAAAGGCATTTTCATCTTAATTTTCCACTATGAATAATTAGTTCAATTGAAAAAGGAAGGTCTGTGGGTTGCATCTCCTTCCAATATATTATCCCAAACAAAGAATAGGGAATAGGTTTTTAAAGAGAAAAAAATTTAAAACGAACAAAAATTTAGAGAACATTTAAACACAAGTAAAATCGTAGAAAAAAATATTTAAGAAAACATCGGAAAATTTAAAACTTGATGATTAAAACAATCCTTTGATACCAAATATTGGTTGTAGTAGGAAAGTCAAGTGGGGGGGGGGGATTGAGTTCCTATAAATATTTCTGTTTTAAAAACCTCATTTAAAAAATATTTCAATTAAAGTAAAAAATTATAGTTATCAAAAGTAGTATATTTATAATAGTTTTAATATTTTAATTAATTCCTTTAAAGATTTATTAATTCCAAATTATACAAATTTTAAGGATTGACATAACTTTTTAAAGTAATTTACTAAATAAAAATTAGTTATAAACATTGACTATGATTAACTATCAAATTAATATTTTGTTTGATGAAATATGTTTGAAAACAGAGAAAACTAAGTCTCAAACTCATTATAGATAGATGGAACGCATGGTATGGAAGGACTTCCAAGAGAATTTCATGTAGAACATATATCTCGATACTTTGTGAGAGGAGATGGAAGTAGAGTTTATGAGGCTGACCTAAGGGTGAATGTCCATGATGGACTATAATGGTCACTTTACAAACTTACAACACCTTTCTCCAGTAGTGGTAGAGGATGAGATATCTACAGAAAGTCGTTTTGAGGAAGGGATTAAATCTGAGATGAAGTCCTTGGTTAAAATCTTTCAGTTAAATAATTTTTCTAAGGTACTGGATAAGGATAAAATATCTGAAGTAAACTTGAAGGAAGCATCCAATGGAGGACAAGTGGTTTCTTGTGGATGTTATGGAGGTACGTCTTCAAAGAGTAGTAAGTGTCACTATGAAAATTTTCACTAGATTAGTGGAAAATAGAGTGTCCAAGGGGGGGAAGTATCAGTTACCCAAGATCTTAACGAAGTGATCTTCCACTAGTGTTGTAGGTTGGGTCACCTTTATAAGAATTTCTCTTGATCACCAGTATAGTGTCGAGCGTGAAATAGGATGGTACATCTATAGAGGATATTTAGGAACCCAAAAAAAAATTGGTAATGATGTAGAATCTAGGTAGAACCAAAGTACGATAAGGGGGTCTTCTACACTGTATCATTCTGGCAGTTGTATTTCTATGAGTCGTGGAGTTGGAGGTGGTGGATGAGGTGATTTTGGGTAAGATTAAAAAAATTAGAACAGTTTTGTAGCTCAAGGGACTCAAACTACATCATAAGAAGAGGGGTATTACATTTTCTTATAGTTCAGAATACACTTGAGGATAGAGAGGCTATATACAATTGAAATTTAGAGGTACTATTTTTGTATCTTATATTCTACTTAGTGCCTTATTTGATACTGGCTCCTCTTAGTCTATTATACTTTCACAAATTATAAATGGGTTGAGTCTAGAAGTGTATTTTTTGAGTAGGTTCATAATTATTAATACAACATTGGGAGTACAGTCGATATATATATATGCTTATGAAATGGATGTTCTCTAGAGGTTGAGTAGTATCATTTCCGTTATGATATTTACATACTTGAAATTATTGGATTTGACCTAATTATGTGTATGAACTGGTTAGTGGTGTACCAAGACCGCATAGAGTGCTACCATAGGATAGTTAATTTTGTTCCTCCAAAGGGTGAAAATTATATTCCCTATGGAGAGTGGGATATCTAGACGGTTCAGGTATGGTTATTTCTTCCAAAACTAGGGGAGAAGATTTCCTAGGTTTCTGGTGTATAACTATATTATAGGGTTGTAAAGTATGAGGTATTTCCATCCATAGTTGATAGGTTCCATGATGAGTTTCTTGAGTATTTCTTAGGGATTCCACTTGAGATATACATGAAGTTTATGATTGAGCTCATGCTTTTGGTTTATTAAGTTTATATTCCACCATATATAATGGAACAAATAGAGATTCAAGAGCTCAATACTCAACTATAAGAGTTTATCAATAATGGATTTATCCATATGAGTATTTCACCTTGGGGTTCACTAGTTTTTTTTAAATAAGGCTGGTGGGATTTTTCACTTATGTGTTAACTAATAAATGTTGAACCAGATGAAAGTGAAAATCAGTATCCTCTTCCACACATCGATGATCTCTTTGACCTGTTGAGGGGATCTTGGGTATTTTCAAATATTTATATGTGATCAGGGTATCACTAGTTGATAGTTTTACATTCTGATAAAACTCAGACTTCTTTCAAAAGCAATTATGGCATTTATGAGTTCACAATGATGAAATTTGTGTTGATGAATTATCCTACAGTGTTTATGGACTTGATGAACCAAATCATGCACATGTACTTGGATATGTTTTTTGTTGTGTTTTTTGATGATATATTGGTGTTCTTAAAGACCCATAAATATCATTTCCAACATCTTAACATAATTCTGAGCACACTAATAGAGCATTATCTATATGAAAATCAATCTAAGTGTCAATTATAGATTTGTTAGGTAAATTTATTAAGTCACATCATCTCAAAGATAGGTGTGTCAGTGGACCCAGAGAAGGTCCAGGATGTGGTTTATTGGTTACAACCGGAGAATATTTTTGATAGCGGTAGTTTTGGGGGTTTGGAGGGTTATTATTAGAGGTTTATCCATAAATTTTCCTAGTTGGAAGCACCTATTTCAGGCTTCAAAAAAAGAAGCTAATAAAGTTTGAATGTTCGGGTTCACATGATAATTCCTTCCATTAGTTGAAAAAGATCTTGAAAATAGAACAAATCTTGGTCCTAATCAAGCCATGAAAAGAGTATATGATGTTTTTGGTGCATTTTGTATTAGACTTGGAGTGGTTTTGATGTATGGAGATCGAGTTGCGGTGTATGTGCCACAAAATTTAAGGCCACATGCACGTAATTACCCCACACACAACCTCAAGTTATCTTCAATTTTTTAATCCTTGATGTGTTGGGAAAATTATCTATTTGAAGAAAAACTATTTATACCGATCACAAGAGATTAAATTATATCTTTTCATAGTTTGATTTGAATTACCAGCAACAAAGATAGTTGAGTATTGTATGTTTTTTGATTTTTCCCCAGATTTTTTCCCAAGAATGGAATGAGTGTTGTTGACTCTCTGAGTATGATGATACATTCTCAGGGAGTTTGGGAGTCTATATTAGAGTTGAAATGATGATGTTTTTGGCTGAGATGCATTTTATGGTTTAGGAGGTCCAGGAGAAGATGACTCTCATATCAGTAGCAGTTGAGTCCACTCTATTTAACTGGATCAAGGATAAGTAGTATGAGCATTCGGAGTGTTTTCCCTAGAGGGAAAGCCTTGAAGGTTTGGATTTACCTTTCAGCTGGGCAATAGATGAGGATAAGATCATCTATATATGGGGATTTGTAGTTGTCTAAATGGGTATGGAAGAGGTGATGATGCATGAATTTTATGATTTAAAGTGTGTGGTGAATCTAGGTGTGACCAAAATCTACCATGATCAACATTGATAGTATTGGTGTATAGGCATGAAAAATAATATTTTAGTGTTCATGACATGATGGTATACTTTTCAATAGGTGGAGGCTGAGCATTAATGACTTGGTGGTTTACTATAACGTTTTCCAATTCTAGAATGGAAGAGGCATGAAATTACCTGGGAATTCGTGGTGGGTCTCCGAAGGATTCCTTGGAAGAAAGATTATATTTTTTTGGTTATGGAAAAAATAAATATAGTATCACATTTCTTTCCTATAGAAGATACTTTCTCAGTGGATCTATTGGGAGACTTGTATGTTCATGCGATATTCTGTCAATATGGGGTGCCACAAAGTATTCTTTTAGACTATGAAAAAAATATTACTTCATCATTATGATAAGTATTTCATAAAGAGCTTGTTACATAGGTTTTATTGAGTATAAAATTACACCCAATGATAGATGGGAATTAAGAACCTACAATATATGTGATTTAGGATCTTTGAGAATGTGTCCTAGACTTTGGTGGGTTTTGGTAGAAGCACATAGAATTTGTGGAGTTCAACTAAAAAATTGTTATCATGGAACTATATAGATGGAAAAATATGAGGCTCTTTCTGGTTTACCATTTATATCATCTATATGTTGGATATAGGCAAATGTGTCAGAGTTGTAGGGACCAAGTCTTGTGCAAGAGATGTTAGATCATATTATGCTAATTATAAAACACATGCCTATGGCTCAGAGTAGGCCTGAGTCATATACTAATAGAATTCAATGACCCCATTATGTTTTAGTGGGTGATAATTTTTTCCTTCAGGTTTCACCTCATTTTGGTCACTATAGGATTCATATGTGGGGCAGGTTGGGGCCCAGGTTTGTTGACCATTTCAAGGTTGTAGAGATAATAAGACTGGTGGTTTACTCATTGGCTATCTCATAGAGGTATAGTGTTTTTAATGATGTTTTTTATGTGTCACAACTTTAGTGGTATCACCCTAACCCTTCTGGTGTGATCAATGTGGATGATTATGAGCTTGTGACTAATGTGTCCTTTTAAGATCAGCTGATGTGTGTGTTGTATCATAGTGAAAAAGTATTTAGGGGAAATATCATGCCAATAGTTCATGTATTATGGAAACATAGGAATGTTTTAGAGGAAACATTGTGGAGTGAAGCTGATATCCAGGCTCAATGTCCTAATCTTTTTTCCTCAGAATCGTAGAGATTCTTGGGAGTATAGCTTAAGGAATAGCTAATATAAGGTTAAGAGAATGTAAAATCATGACCCTATTTTGGATATGTCTTAATCTATCTTATAGGTACTCTTTTACTTTATTTTTGGTATATCTTATTTGGGGTTTACTTTGGGGATATTTTTGGTGAATTCGGATATTTTTATAGGGGTTTCGTATATGAATGGTTGGCGCACGGTTTTCCCTTACAGTGTGCCTTGCAACAACAAACCATGAAAGTCCAGATATTGGTGGATTTCAAAGTTGGGGTAGGGTTTGGAAAATTTTGATCCCTCTTAGTAAAAATAGTGAAAATACTAAGTGATGTGTTTAGTTTGTAAAACTATTCACCCATTCCTAGAAAACCATGCATATAGAAATTAATCCCCTGAAATTATTATTTTAAAATTTCTAAACCTCCTTATTTTTACCCCAATTAGACCCCACTAAACCCTAACATGTTTACTTTAATATTAGAGATTCCCTAATCAATTTAATGGCCTTCCAAACTCTATTATTGATAAATTAATGATCATATTGAAGAATATTCACCTCTCTTGGCAATTTATTCTCATCTAGATTGGTTTACTCCCTCTCTCTCATCCTTCATATTCTGAAGGGATGATTTCCTCTATTTTTGATGGTTTAAATTTCTATTTTTATGGATCTAATATCTTTTTTCATGGATCTATTTTTTGGTCCTATATCACTTTCTTCATTGTTAAATTTAACTTTCAACTTCAATTTGTGGATTTATATTGGCAGGTGTCCATAAATGATCTTGAGGTAGGTTGTCTAAATTCAAAATCATTTAGTCTTGATTTTAATACAAATATGTAATTTTGAAATCAAAATTGAAGTGATTGGGAAATTTCATTAGTGATTAAATTTATTAAATTAAATTACCATGTGATAATGAATAGGGTCAAACTTTGGGAAATTGAAACTGGTAGATTTGTGATAATGAAATTGATAGGATAATGGGATTTTTAATGTAATTAATTGATGTAATATTTAATTGGTTAATAACAGGAGTTGATGGGTGGATGGAATAACTTTGAATAGTTATTTAGTTTTGATTAAATATTGAGAGATGGTTTAATGGTGAATTGTTCATATTATTCCATGTGATTAAATTATAGAATTGTGATTGATTTGATAGCTGAAATGGTATACCATGATATGAAATATTTATTGGAGTGTTAATGTTCTTTCATTTTATTGAATGTGATGTATATGGTAAATTTTAATGATTAAGAAATAGGGTGTGGGACACTGACTATTGCTCAAAATATCCATGGGGTTTTATCCAGGTTTTTGAGACCCAAATGTGTCCTTGTGTTATTTTTTTTATTGGATAGGTAGAAATGCTCCAAATACCCATGGGGTGTGGGGAACTGGTTGATGGTCTAACTACCCACAAGGTGCTATAAACAACATTCTACACCCATGAGATTGGCATTTTACTATGGTTTCAAATGGTCATTTTGTGAATTAAATTGAAATGATAGATGATAAACATGGAATTTTGATATGTGATATCCCTTGGCGATTTTTCCTAATCTGTCATGGGATGAAGAAGTTATTAATTGGTTGGTGTCTTCGTGAACCTTGGGAAATTATTTGGTAAATTAATGAATAAGTAAATGTGAAAATTTTTTACTTTATGGGTTATACTTTATTCATTATACAACTGCATATATTTTTGTTGACTGCATATTGTTTTAGATACCATTGGTGGTGGCATACTAAGTTATACTCACACCCTACTTAGGATGCCTAATCGGTACCTGAATACACTTCATGTCTACTATATAGGATAAGGGAATGAGCCTATGTTATATGTTTGAGTTGGGATAGAGCATAGATGACAGAACCATACTTGGTTTTTGGACCCAGTTGACAAAGTTTTCATATTTTTATTTCAGGATTCAATTTTGAAAATTGAATCTTATTTGGAATGACTTAATTAATTTTTATTTATGGATTTTGTTTCCAGTTTTGGTTCATCATGTGATACTAGATTTTTCTAGTCATTGTAGTATTCTGGTTGTTGGTTATTGTGTTTTTTTTATTTCTTGGTTAATTTTATTATTGTGATTCTTTGATAAATAGGTTATAGTTTACCAATATTATATATATTAGACCCTCACTACTATTCAACAACCTCTTGCCTATGGGGAGGCATGATAGAAGTCATATAACTGATCGGCTTTGGGAACCATTATGTGTAACCTAGGTCAAGACATTATAGTTTTTCACTTTTTAAAAGGAACCAAAATGGCCAATTATTGAGAATTAGATGATATATATTCTATATATAACTGGAAAAATTGAATTATACAAGTTTTACTTCATTTTACACTTTTATTTTATTTTAACCCCATGGTAAACTCATTTTTACCTTAATCAGGATAGTTAATTTTTATTATTTTCACTATTCATTACTGTAAAAAATTAAGTTAACCTTAGTAGATAATATTACTTATAGAGATTAAAAATAATTAATAAAATTTTCAAAATTACATTCACACTAAATTCAAAATTTAATTTATAATATAACCCGTAGACGAGAAAAAAAGTGGGTTTCCAAAGAGAACTTTTTTAAATATTTAAATGTCATTTAATAAAAATTCAATAAGAAATTAATTCCAATGACCTAAATTAGATAAATTATAATACAATTTAAATAATTTTATTTAAAACTAATTAATAAAATAATTTAACTCTTCAAATAATTTAAACAAAAGGGCGGTTTTCAATATAAATTAGCATTTGTCACTATTCATCAAAAAATTAGTATTAATAAAAAAATTAGCAAAAATTAACCCAAATGTAATTTTTACATGTATATTTTAAGAAATTAATTTTATTTTTTAAAATTTATCTTCTATAATTGGTAAAAATTAATTTGAAATTATGTGTGAAAAGCACAACTAAACCACCCTTTCAAAAAATACAGCTTTTCATTATTTTCTTTCAAATGTTTTTTTTCTAATCAAAATATACCTATTGAATATATTTTATACATGTGTAAACCATATAATTTTAAAACTGTTGTTATAACTTTTCATACCTACCAACTTAATGGAGATGATATAATTTTCATGCTTAAATAATAATATTTTAATAGAGTATCACGTTTTGTTTAAACCTTGTGTTGTGTTCATCATGAACTATCAAAGAGATTTATTTTTTTAAAAAATAAATATATTATAAAGTATTATGATTTCATATTCTCTTTTAATCTTGGTGTTGTGATCCATATATGCTCTCAAATATTGTTGGTTGGAGTAGGACACTCAGGGGGGTGAATTTAGTTCCTATAAATATATGTGCCTGAAAAACCTTATTTAAAAAAGATTGATTAATTCTCAGTAACACAAACTTGAAAGATTGATATAAAGTTTTAAACTAATTTACTAAATCAAAAGTAGTTATACACACTAATTATGATTTACTATCAAAGTAATATTTTGTTTTCTAAAATATGTGTGACAGAAGAGAAAACCAAATTTGAAAACACAATGGACAAAAAAAGTGGTTCATTCTCAATCAGAGACCTAATATCCTCCACTTGGTGATCACCTGCCACCAAGAATATTTTTTTTAAAAAAATTATCAACATCGTGGATCAGGGTTTACAATAGTATGAAAGGATTTCTAGGTCAACTAGACCTCTACCATAATTATTCGTGGGGAAAAAGTACAAGAGGTTCATACAGAGACCTCTTCCACAGTTATACATGGGTGAAAATGGTGTCGAAGGATGAGTGGGTGAGGATATCTTGTATCCTCTAGCGTAACTCTGGAGACAGTGTGTGTTTGTGATAAAGACACACACACTACTCAAAAATTAATAGGATTGTTCATAATAAAACATAAATAATAATAAGAGGTTTAGAATTCTATCTGGTATGGGATTGAAGCTTCATGACACCTTAGGTATAGCATATGTGAAGCTTGAGTCCACTTCTGGAAACAGACACTAAAACAGAGTTTCATAGAGTATCTGTTATTTATTTTCAGTGAGGTGAGATGCTCTTCGAAGGTTCCCTTTTCTAGGGTTTTTTTCTACAAGAATGTTGAGACATTGGTTCTCAGCATATCCTTCTTATTCACAGTGAGCAAGAATGAGTTTTCATCATTTATGACTCATACTTTACTTCATAGGTTATCTCTATATTGTATACTTCTACATTTTTCTCAGATGATTTCTTTTTATACTGCAGAGGTCGACAATAGAATTTTTTTTACAAGTTTTTTCCTCATACCTCTAAAATCCATGTTAATGATGTCTATAAAAAGTAATACATGTAAATTCGGAGCATTAAATAACCCAATATGACCATTATGTAAAAGTTATAATTTTTAGAGTACAGAAATTTTCTAAGTATTAAATGGTGGTTAATTCCGTCTATAGGTAAGTGCATTGGTGACTCCTTCTTTCAGTAACTCCTTCTATCAGCGATTCAATGAATTAGTATGTCATTTCATCGGTGTCACATACTATCAGTGACCTGTTCTCTCAGTGACATAGACTATCGGTCACTCAGTCCATCATCTATTGGTGATTCCTTCCTTCTGTCAGTTAATCATTTGTTCTGTCAGTGAGTCATTCAGTTGATGACCCATTTATTTTGTTGGTGTGTCATTCTATCAGTGAGTTATCCTATATTTGACTCAATTTTTCTATCGGTTAGTCGTTCAGTCTGTGGCTCATTTGTTCTGTTAGTGATTCATTTTGTCGATGAGTCATAACTATCAGTGACTCAGATTCTGTGAATTAAACTATCGGAAACTCATACATGGCAATGTATTACTACTTGTATTATAGTATAAACAACAAAAAAATGTGTTAATATTAGGATTGAACATAAAGAATCATAATTAGTCATATTTTAGTTTAATAATTAATACCAGAATAATCATTATTTGACATGACTTGATGTTGTTAAATATTTTTTCTCACCCTTTTGGGATTATAAAAAAGATTAAATGAATTAAAGAATAAATATAAAGAAATAAAATAAATAATAATATCATGAAATGATGATTGATTTCATTATAAAAGAAAATTACATTGGATATTAAGGTTTAAAAGTACAAAATTAAGCCCTATAAAATAGATTATCCAAACTACTTCTTATTCTTCAAAGATGAATCCAGCATGGCCTTTCTCTCATCAGAAGCAGCAATGGTAGGAGTAGATGTAGTAGTATTAGTAGTCAGAGGTTCAGATTGAATTCTGATAGAGGAAAACGAACTCCAGTAATGACTGAAGGGTCAAACCTGGGACAAGTGGAGGAAGGAGGTCTAGTGAGTTCCTTAAAAATGACAAGATGAATTTGCCTGAAAGCTTGATCATGGGAGAGTTTCAAATAAGGAATTCTGGAAGAAGCATAACTATCAAGTTCCATATGTAGTATAATTGGAGTGTAAAGAGGGTAAACAATCATAATACTATGTACATGTAGATAAGGCTTAAGAAGGTTGATGAAATCTATGATTATCTCTCCACTATACTGCATGTATTTTATGAAATATTCCTTATTTTTAGTTAACTTTTCATTTTTAGGATTAAAATCTATATGCAACTTTACCTGATCTCTGAATACTTGGGTCACTGGGGGAATTATCATGTTCTCAAGAAAAATCATGAGCATGCTATCTAGCTGACACTTTGTGTATATCCTTTGAAATAAAATCCACTTTTTTGGTGATTTATTCTTGAGTAGATATAGCCTTGTTGTAATAAAATATGACCATGTCATAGATATGATCACTATTCTTCCTAATAATTGATAGATGTTTCTTATCAGTTCCACCCATCATATTTCTCAACTCTTCTTTAATGACAATCTTGGACATCTCTATGTCTGGGGAGTGAGATATAAGAGCTGCTAAGATAGATGCCCCTTGAATAATATCCCTAACATATTTCATTAACTGGAACAGACATTCACTATCTAAATGTACTAATACTGATTGATGTTCATCCCTTACCACTATACTAATCACCTCACTATCTGAAGACAAAACATGGGGATAATAGGGAGGTGGAGCCATAGATGATGGGGTACTGTTCACTGCATCATTTACTACTAACTTCAAAAGGGAAAAATCAAGTGTTGGAATATCATCCTGAATAAGGGATTTAAGATATCTGTCATGAAAATTCAATTCTTGGTCTACAGTGGCTTTGTATTCACTGATAAGTTGGAAAATAATATATGGAAGCTTGATCATTTCATCAGACTCCTTCTGACTAGCTATCTCAATAGATTCCAAAACAAATACCAACTAGGGTTCGAGCTTGAAAAAAAAACTCTTTCCATAAACAATCTTGCATCATTCTCAGTATGTGGTGATACAGGTGTAAGTTGAACTTCAGGGATTAATCTCACAAAAACTAAAATTTATTCCTTAAAACTTTCAAAATCTAATTTGGTGACATAGTCACCTGGTGCTGAAATCACTAAGGGTGCTTAAATAGAAGAAGATGAAACTATTTTAGGTTTATCAACTTCTAATCCACTTGAATTAGCGATCTTATCATCATCATCTGAATTTGGATAATCCATACTAAGAGAAATATAACCAGGGAATTTTTCCCACTCAGATAATCCATAAACATTTATAGGACTGATTGTATCAACTCTCTATTGTCTATCTTGAGTCTCCCCCTCAATTTGATCTCTCTTAACCAGTTTATCACCATCAACTTTAGGTCTCATTATAATATACACTAAAAAAATTACTAGTCCTACCAGTGTTCTGTCTACATTAACAACCTCAGCTTCTTCTTCTGCCTCATTACCAACTTCTTTATGACCCGGAGGTTCAAAAACCTATTCTTGATTCTTAGGACCATCCAGTTCTAAATTGGCACATTGATCAAAATCAGGATTATTAGAATCACTATCAATTTTACCAATAACATCACTAGATTCTTCAACCCCTTATTCCTCACTTTCAGATCCACTTCCAATTTCTTCTTCTTCTCTATCTGCTTCTTCTTATTCTCAAGATTCCTCTTCAGATTCATTTTCTTGACTTTCAGATTCCACACTGGCTAACTCCTCAGTCTCATAATCATCATCAAGAACCAAGTTATTTTCTTGGGATGGTAGAGCTAAAAGTGGTATAGGATGTCCAAAATACATCCCCTTAGGACTTTCATAAATTTTAGGGTCACTCCTATCATCTAGAGAAGACTCAGCTTCTCTTGAAGATTCAGGTTCCTCTTCATCAGAGTAAACAACCTCATCATCTCGTCTTAGACCAAGATCAGTCAAATCTATCATCCTTTTTGAATTATCAATAGGATTGAAATCTTCATACAACTTATCATTATCTTAAACCCACTCCCACTTCCATGTATTCCAATTTATCTTCATTATATTGAAAATTTCCTTATTGATGCAAACTCCAATATAATCAAAAATGGTTTCTTTATTCTCAACTATAAATCCTCTATACCTTAGCATAACAGATATCATTCTTAGATAGAAAAAATAATTAGTCTTATAATATGGTTGTATCATCTCAATGATATGGACTATCAAATACCTACACTATTTTACCTTATTCCCTTTCTTCCGGAAATATAAGAGATATACATCTTGATATTTTAGTGAGGAAAATTACCCTTTTAAGGACATAACTAGTGTGGGATAAACATAAATAATAGTCTACTTTCTCCTACCAACTCTAAAGCTATGTTCCTTCTATGCTCCTCATTACTAACATCCTCATTAAAAGTGGTATCATAAAAAACCAACTCACTGGTTGGTGGACTACTTCTCTGGTAGTCGTGAAATACTTGTTTATGTGGTACATTGAGGTATTCTACCAAATTACTTGAACAAAAAAGTAAATATCCTTCCATTCACTACTGGTTTGATCTAATAAACCTCACTACCTTCCAGGATAAAGTCAGCATAAAGATAAAACTCATGCACAAGATTAGGGAAATACAACCTTTCATTATTTGAAAAACAATCTAGCCAACGTTGAGTTTACAACACTCTTAACAGAAGAAACGTACTATATTAAAACAATTCAGGAAACACATCTTTCTCAAGCATTACCACATGGTTAAAAAGTTCGGAATTAACATTATTGGATCTTCTTGATTCTCATTTCTTCCTCTTAGTGGGTTGCAATTCATCTTTAGGTCTTTCAAATATGTGCTTTACCCAAACTATTCTGATGATTTGGTTGAAGGTATGAAGGTTAAATGTCTAAGGGTAAAGAGAGAAAGGGTAAGTGTGTAAGAGTTCTGGTATGAGAGAAATAAATAGGATTCATCGACTTAATTTTATCATTTATGGCTTCATAAGTCGTAAATCAAGTAAAATGGGTTAAAAATAAATGAAATAAGAAAAACTACATCATCTTGATAAAATAAAACAGATACAGATGTTGGGTTCCATTGGTGAGTGGATAATGAAAATACATTAGTGTCAGTGTCAGAAAAACACAATCAGTGTTAGTGTGACAACATTGTTAGTGAGACATTAGTGTCAATGTCGGTGAGACATTAGTGTTAGTGTTAGGGAGACATCACTAGTTGGTCGTATCAACATGACATCCATACATAGTTTTATCATAGAGTTATTGATAGTAGGTCCTTAAAAATCAATCATCCCTAATTTATATATGACATAACTCATCCTCTTAGAGATCAATGGATTAGTGAATATATTAGCAAGATGATGTTCTATGCCAATAAATTTCCAGTTTTATATCACTTTGTTGATAATTATCACTCAGAAAATGATTTCTTAGATAAATCTGTTTTTCTAGAATGAGAAATAATATTATTTGATATGTTAATATAAATTTTATTATAAAACTTTATAGGGATATGTCTAAATTGGTATTCATAATCTAGTAAGTTGTGTTTCATCCACAAAATCAGAGCACAACAACTACCAGAAACTATGTATAAAAACTCAGTAGTAGATAATGCAATAGAATTTTTATTTTTACTACACCATGAAACTAGAGACTTTCCCAAAAAGTGACATGTTCTAAAGGTACTATTTCTATCTGACTTTCTACCACCAAAATCAATATCTGAATAACTAAATAAATCAAATTCTTGTCCTCTAGGGTAGAACAATCCTAAGTTGGTAGTATACTTCAGTTATTTAAAAATTCTTTTAAAATCATTTAAATGAGATTCTTTTGGGTTTTCTTGAAAACGGGCACACGTACAAACACTAAACATAATATGAGGCCGAATTGCAGTCAGGTAAAGTATACTTCCAATCATTCTTCTATAAGTGGTTTAATCAATAGATTTACCATTTTCATCAATATCAAACTTACATGTGGTACTCATTGGAGTATCACTACTTTTTTTAACAAATCAAGGACAAATATTTTTAAATGACTATTAATATATTTAAATTTTTTTAAAATAAGACATTCTTTGTTTTGAAAATTCAGAAATCCAAGAAAGAATTCGAGTTCTCCCATTAAACTAATTTCAAATTCTCCTTGCATCATTTTTGAAAAATCAACACATAGAGAATTCATTGAATATTCAAAAATAATTTCATCCAAATATATTTGAACTGTGAGAAAATATTATTAAATTATTTTTATAAAGAGTGTATGATCAAATATACCTTTTGTAAAACTATTAGATATAATAAAAGTACATACGATATTATACCAAGCTCTTGGAGCCAATTTTAAACCATATAAATATTTTATTTAACATAATTACATGATTTTGAAAATGATGGTTTTTAAAACCATGGGGTTGTTCAAAAAAATCCTCAACTATATTCCCATTTAAGAATTAACTTTTGACATCCATTTGATATTGATTGAAATTTAGATGAGCTGCATATGCTAGCAGGATTCTAATGGCTTCAAGTCTAGAAATTAGGTACAAGTTTTCTTCATAGTAAATACCTTCTTCTTGACTATATCCTTATGCAAAAAATCAAGAATAATTTATCACAATGGTGAAAACTTTAATGACACTGTTTTTAATGGACCATTTAGTTTCTATGGTCAAGGTGTATTAAGGTATATCCACTAGCTTTAAAATTTTATTTATTTCAAATTGATTCAACTCTTCATGCATATACATCACCCTAAATTCATCATTGGTTTCATCATTAATGTTTCTAGGTTCAATTTCTGATAAGGAAGAATCATGTTCATCCTAGTTCCTAAGAGAATCTCTAGTATGTCTTCATTTATATAAGTCTCCAACTACATAATCTAAGGGGTGGTTCTTAAGGGTTATAATAGATCTCAAAACCGAAGGACTAGTTTTCTCAGGTTCATTAGTAGGTTCAGATTCTCTATGGCCAGAGTCTAGAGATATTCCAAAACTAGAGGATTTAATAGATTTCTTAACTGTAGAATATGGGGGTCTTGAATTTATATCCATATTAGACAGATCATCCTCAATATTTTGAAGATGTGTTTTAGGTTCATGTAGATATGTTTCATCAAATTTATCTTGTATAGATTCTTCCAAACACTTTTTTCTTTTATTAAAAACTCTATAGGCTTTACTAGAGGTTTTTTAACCTTTGAAAATTCTTTCATAACTTTTGGATGAAATTTTTTCATGATTCTCCATTGTATTAATGATTTAAAAAATTCAACCAAATACTTTAAAGTAGCTAAGGTTGGGTTTTATATTGTTCCACACATCATAGGGAGTTTTCATAAGAATTATTCTAATTAAGAATATATTAATTATATAACATGCAGTATTCATAGTTCCAAAAAAAAAATTAGATAATTAATAATCATTAAACATTGACCAAGATATTTATTGTCAGGTTCTATTTCGTATTTCAATAACACCATTCTGTTGGGGTGTCTTAGAAGCAGTGAAGTTATGATTGTAACCATTTTGTGAGAAAAAAAGATACAAAATCTTGGTTTTTGAACTCACATCTATGGTCACTCTTTATTGTTTTTATCTTTTGACCACTTATTTTATCTATAGATCTAGCATACTTGGTGAAGTAAGAACAAGCATCACTCTTGTGAGATAAAAACAAGGTCCAAGTATACATATAGAATTCATCTACAAGTACATAGAAATAGTGATTCCTATTAAGAATTGAACATCCACTACCCATGTACCATAAGATTTTATAGTATCTCTTTAAAAATGATTCTTACAATGGAAATTAAAACAATACAATATTTTGGTACCCAAACATTCTTATGACCAGTAATATTAGTAATTAATTCTTTGAGAACCCATACTTGATTTATGGGTTTCCTTTAAATATTTTGAAGAGTATTGGAAATATAAACCTTATTCGGTCTGGAAAAGATAGAATCAGTAGATGATTTTCAACTGTAGGAACTTGTAGTAGATTTTTCAAATCTAGGTAAAAAGCCTAATTTTCCATATTTTTATACAAAATTATTTTTACAAAAGATTCTTTGTCCTGGTTGATATCCTATACCAGTAGCATATTTTGGTGCAATATGTTTACCAAGAATTTGTGTAAGAGTGTTCTTGCCATTGGGAATCTTTTCAATGTCCATTTTACCATCTCATTTGATATTTTAAGCTCATTATTTTCTTTAAAAAATTGATAATTTTTCCCTTTCTTTATAGTACACTCGGAGTTAATAGTAGAAGTAAGAGCATGTTTTTTCTTTAAAAATTTATATCTATCTTTTAATTAATTTCTTGTGTATTCAATATTTTTGTAGTACTCAAAAATTTTCTCATTGGTCATGCCTTCAGAATCAGATTCATCTTTATAATAGAAATAATTATTTAGAGAATATTCTTCTTTGACATAAAAAGTGTTTGTCATGAATCACATGTTAGGTTTTTTACCATTCTTTTCATGTGAATACTCTGACTCACTAACACTAACCATAGAAAAACACCATGTGATATTCATTTAATTTTTTTATATTTTATCCTTGTATTCATATTTTATTTTATACTTTAACTTAGTAAAACCAAACTTTAAATGCCATCTTCTCTTACATTAAAAAGAGACTGTCTCTTTTGAGTTGTCACCTATTTTCCAATCATTTTTTCAGTTTCCCTTGTTGTCATATTTTTCTTTATAATGGGGCATCCTAAAGAACATGTTTTTTTAGAACATTTTAAATCTCCTGGTCAACTAAACCATCTATTCATCTCTCTCACAAGGTGATTCTTTATTACTTGAACTGTCATAATGGGTTTGTTCCTTCTCCTTTTCTTAATGTTTAGAAGCAGTGGTCATGAAATCCACTGACTTTCTCTTTGGTTCAGTATCCTATTCTTTGTTGACCTTTAATTCATCCTCATACATCATTAGCTTACCTATCAACTCCTTTACTAGCCACTTACTAATATCATAGGTTTCTTTAATTAACACTGATGTTCCCCTCCATCTGTCTAATATACATCAGAGAATTTTATTGATTTTTTATTTGGTTGTAACCTACTTTCCTAGAGAGATCAATGTGTTTAAAATATCATTAAACCTGAGATACATTTCATAGATAGGTTCAACATGATTAATTTTTATATTTTCATTTTTAGTAGTAAATGTTTTAAGTCTCATTTCCTTAACATTCATGGTTTCATCATGTGAAATAGAAAAGGTATCCCAAATTTTATAGGATGTTTCACATGCATAAATCCTATTGAATTATTCTTCTCATAGGGAACAATATATGAAATTCATATTTTTTAGTTACTATTATAAGCTGCCTTAGTTGGGTCATCCCGGGTATTTCTGGCAGTAGCAGGTATCTTATATTAATCATCCATGGAAGACAAAATTTCAAAACCCATGTTTTCTAAATGCATTTTCATCATAATTTTCCACTAGGAATAATTATTTCCATTGAAAAATGTATGTTTATTAGTTTCATCACCATCCTATCAATTATCCATAACAAATAATAGAGAAAATGTTTTTCAATATCTTAAAATTCATAACGAAGATAAATTTATAGGTCTTTAAAAAAAACTAAAATCACAGTTGAAAATATTTGAAAAACCATTGAAATCATTAAAAATAATAGATTAAAACAATCCTTTGATACGAAATGTTGGTCAGAGTGAAAAAAAGAGGGAATGAATTTAGATTCTATAATAATTTATGTAAAAAAAACCTTATTTAATAAATCCCCCAATTGAAGTATGAATATCCCAGTTAACCAAAGTAGTGGATTTATAATAGTTTTGAATGTTCAAATAATTTCTCAAAATATGGATTAATTTCCAGTTACAAAAATTTGAAATATTGATATAACTTTTGAATTTAATTTAATAAATCAAAAATATTTATAAACACTATGATTAAATATCAATGTCATATTTAGTTTTTTGAAATATGTGTTAAAATGGAGATAAATAAATTTGAAAAACACAACAAATAAAAACATAAAGTTCAGTATCAAGTGAAGACCTAATTCTCTCCACTTGGTGATCACCTGCCACCATGAATTATATATTAATAAACTTGATACACACCCTAGATCAAGGTTAACAATAGGACACAACGATTTTTAGTACAACTAGACCTCTACCACAGTTATTTATAGAAAACAAAGTACAATCAGGTCACACAAAGACCTCTTCCATAGTAATACGTGGCTGAAAAATAGTGTAGAAACATGAGGGGTGAGGATATATTTTATCCTCCATATTAGCTCATGAGTCTTTGTGTGTTTGTGATATAGACACACACATTGCTCAAAAATTAATAAGAATGTGCACAATAGAGAATAAGTAATAAAAAGATATTCAAAATTCCTTATGTGATGCAATTAAATCTTCTAGACTCTTTAGGTGTAGAAATATAAATATTGAGTCAACTTCTAGAAATTGACACAAAAAAAGAGTGTTGTGTAAGTTCTATGTTCTGGTTTCCTATGAGGTGAGATGCTCTACAAATGTACTCTTCAACAGGGTCTATTACTGGAAGAATGTTGAGATATTGGTTCTCCAGAAATCCTTCTTGTTAATAGTTAGAAACAAGGAGTGTTCTTCATGTATGTCTCTTTCTTTAATTTATAGGTTATCTCTATATCTTGCACTTCTAATTTTTTATTAAGTGATTTCTTTTTATACTGAATTGGTTCACAATATGCATGTTTGGGACATGTGTTATACCTCGTACCTCTGAAATCCAAGTTAATGTTGTCTGAAAATAGTCATATAACAAAATTAATAGCATTAAATAACCCAATATGATTGTTAGGTAAATGTTCAAATTTTGGGAGTAAATAAATTTTATAAGTATTGAATGCTAGGTCATTCTATCGATAAATCATTCTATTCGTAGTTCAGTGCATCAGTGACTCCTTCTATCAATGACACCTTTTATCAGTGACTCAATCAGTCGGTATATTAGTGAATCAGTGTCACATACTATTGGTTAATTATTCTGTCAATGACTCAAACTATCAGCGACGTAGCCTTGTATCTATTGGTCAGTTATTTATTCTATTAGTGACACATTTTTTAAGTCAATGATTTGTTTTTTCGGTGAGTCGTTTGTTCTGTCAGTGATGAATCATAACTATTAGTGACTCAGATTCTATAATTTAATCTATATATGACTCATACATGGACATGTATGTCTTCTTGTCTTATAGTAAAAATATCAACAGAATGTGTACAACTTAGGATTGAACATAAAGAATCATAATTGAACATATTTGACTATAATAATTAAGAAATGACTAAACACTATTTGACATGATTTTAGATCATAAATGTGGATAGGGCCAACACATATGACATTCCTTTTTTAAAATCTTAGAAATTTATATAATCTAATTTATCCATGATCAATTTACTCACATAAAATATTTTGTCTATTTGTGTTCCCTTAATAATATTTCATATAGAGATTTAGTATTTATTGAAGAATATATCCAAAGAATTTCAAAATAAGTGTGTAAAAAGGACCATTTTTGTGCATCGGGTAATGATCGAGTTCAGATAAGGCACCCTTCTGGGGTTAATACCCCAAGGTACCTCTGTGCTAGAGACAAATCTAATTATAGAAACCAAATGGGGATTTATTTCCTTGAAATATACTTAATCTATATTTACCAAAATTATGGGATTTGTTTTATGTTTATAATTATCCCTATGTATTTCAATAGATTTTTTAAATTCTAACCGCAAAAATATATATACATTCCATTAATACCAACTATAAAAAACCATTTTCTTTAATACACATTAATTAATTATTTATTACATAAAATCATACTTAATACAACTTGAGATATCATGAATCATAGTGTCTTCATATAAGGCCTTGTGTTTTTATGATTTTTTTTCAAATAAATTAAATTTATTTGATATAATTCATTACATTCAACACTAATTTAATCATTCAATACATGGAACACTAGGTTAGATTTCATTACACATGACATATATTTTTATCAAAGCCACAAAATATTATTATTTAAATGTGAATATAACTACCAAAACATTAAAAGTTATGACATGAGCCGTAATAACTATTTTTAAAATATTAATTATAATTATTCTGTATAAATGAAACATATTGATAAAAAGGTAATTAATTCTCAATAAACCCTTTATATGGTTTGAAAATACTATTTTCTCAAAAAATAAAAGAAATATCTTTTTTAAAAATTAATTAAATTAATTTTCTACACTTTAAGAAAATTTATCTGATAAAATAAAACTAATTTTATAAGTCACTATGTCAAAGTTATCTTAGAGTGAATTTTGGGGATTTTTCTAAAAAAATTTCTTTTTTGATGAATAGTAAAAAAATACAGGATTTTAATTAAAAGATGTCTTTTTGATTAATTTATTTCAATGTTATACTATATTTTAAAATGATTTTAAAGTAAAATTATTCCAATTAAATATCCATTAATCAAATATAGATCATTTGAATCAATTTCATATTGAATTTCGACATAAAAACTTCGTAAACTTTTAAACATTTTCTCTTTAATAATCTACTTTCTTGTTGATGTCTATGGGATTAATTTAAAATTTATTTTTTCTACTTATTCGAATTGAACATGAAAAAACTGGTTTCATATTTTTAATTATAATAATTTATATTTTCTAATAATTTTAACTTAAGGTTTGTCCTAATTTAATAGAAAAGATAGTAAAAATTATTTTTCATGATTATGGTAAAAATGGACTTACTAGGGGTAAAAAAATTTGATATTGGTTAAAAATAACACAAAACATATCCTGAACACATTTTATATCCATATATAGACCATTAATCTTCTACTCTCAATAATAGTTCATTATTGGGTCCTTTTTAAATGAAAAAATATGGGTATAATTTTCTCTTTCAAAAAATTACAAGTGTGTTAGTCACCACACTTATAAATGGCCACCCATTATTATTTTGTATTAAATCCCTATAAACATTTTATTTCTACCAATAGCTAACCAAATAACTTTAAAAAATCCCTATTATCATACTATAATTCTTATTTTGTACATAAATCCAATATATGAATTATTTTGGTGTGAACCAAAGGATGAGAATCAAAGAAGAGGTATCGTTCATCAACGAGTGTTTTTTATTTTATTTATTCTTCCACATTGTTCAATTTTTATTATTCCATTGTAATATAACAACATAATTATATTAAATATAGTGAGATGTTTTTTATGTAATTTTACTGACCTATACACATCTCCCCTTCCATCAAATGGGTTATAAAATATTCATTTGTGGGTACAATGGACTACCACCTCACGAAATGTTGTCATTCATTTTCCCATTACCACCTCTCAGGGATGAAAATAGAGATGAAATTTTTGTTTATATATGATATTTATTATATTATTATTATTATTTAATAATTATACAACACATACATTAATGTTTTTCATTTTGTGGGAATATGATAATGTCGCTCATGTGTATGGTGGACTACCTCCTCATGAAGCGATATGACTTATTCATGCTTAACATGGAAGGTATTAATGATATTTTTAATTAAACTATGTTATATATATGAAACAAAAATGATACTATAATGATAATATATTATTTACCTTTATTTATTCCAATCTGAAAATAATATGGAATAAATGTTCATGCATACGTATGGATTAATGTCTCTATGAATGGTGTATTTCATTTTATATCACTAAAATTTATGGGTTAATCTAAATACATATATAATGAATATATATGATATTTAAATTATTTTTAACATTCCATGTATTATGAAATAATGATCAACGAAGTGGGAATGAAAATAACAAATCAAAACATATATGAAAAACAAAGCGGTTATTACCTAAAATGTAACTTTAACATGGAATTGTTAATAAACGGGTCATAAAAGTTCATAATAAAATATAATACGGAATTATATATATATATATATAATATTTGTATAATACATTTATATTTATTATACAATAGTTTTTAATGTGTACCATGGAAGTCAAAACTCAAGGTAAGCGATTGGTGTCTCACTTTTTTATTTTGTGATACACATGCCATAATAACCACCTATTTCATTTACGTGGTTTATATATTTCACATGAAGTTATTTTTTAATGATTCTACTAATTTTTTTTGAGTTTTAATATCCATTTTAGTATCTCTCTTTCATGGGATCTATAGTTTAAAAGATACCAAAGGGGAAAGGTAATTTTGTCTGAATTTTCCTTCTTTGAGAGGTATTCCATGTTATGAACCAATATTATTTTAAGAGGTGTATATAATTATCATTTGAAATTTAATATCATGAATTTATATATACTAATGATATTTTAAGTTATATTTTATGTTATTCCTTTATGGGGTTTACGATTAAATGTTACCAAAGTTATAATTATTTGTTGTTACAACCACATTGTTTGTAGAGATTGTTTATGATTTTATTTCATATGGTAAAATATAATGATAAATCTCTCAATAAACTAATAAATTTTCTTCACCTATGTTTATACATGATATTTTCATGTAATAATTCCATTTCTCTAATCTTTGGTAATTAAAAAAATTGAGATTTTTTTAAGAAAATATGGACTTATTTCTCTCTTGAGTTAGAAATATTTTTTCTTCCAAAACCATGTTTATTTAAAAAAAATATTATTTTTTTAATATTCTATTTTTTAAAAGAAATTTTTCCCAATTTTGAATATTGTTACATTTTTTTAAAGGAATATTCATGTCATTATTCAAAAAATTCACATTTGGATTTTAACAAAAATGTGATAGGAATTATTGTTTTAACATGTATGGGATGAAAAAAACTTATTATCATCCTAGAAAGTAAATTAATCAAAGCATAATTTATATTTATTTATATTATATATTCAAATAAAAAATTTTTCAAAAATTTTTATGTTTTAAATAGTGTTTTTCAAAGTGGAAATGATATTTCATTCAATAAATTTTTTAAATGATCAATCAAAATCATTTTCTATTGAAGATGATATCTTTTTATGTTACTTATGCCTTACTCATGATATAATCCAAGGATAACATTCTAAATATTTCTCATAATAGTTTATTTTTAGGATGTAATGATTTTTATGAAACCCATTTCAATTCCAATGGTTATACCATGATAAAATTATTATGAAACCTATATCTTTTTCCATGAGTTATGCTACGATGAAACGATGAAATGATTATGAAAATCATCTCTTTTCCATTGGTTATGGTATGATGAAATTCTTATGAAACACATTACATTTTATGAGTTATGATATCATGAATATTTTATGTTCTTTTAGAAGATATAAATATAGTTTTCATTATGATATGGGGGCACATATATCTCCCTCCAATGAATTGGGTAATGATTTATATCTCATAAGATAAACATGACTATAATGGTGGGAGAACCCAGTTCGGTAAGGGAATTTTCTTACTATGATTGTCTTGGGAGTTAACCTTAACTAGTATGATGGTTGGGGAGTGATCCCATTCTATTATGATAGTTATTGAAATGATACTTGACTAATATGAAAATTATTTTACATTCATATGTGTATAACACAAATCTATGTCTAATTTTAATTTTAGACACTCATGGATCCTGTTACTTGATTATATTATGATTCATATTTCATGAAATCCCAATCTGTATTACATTACTCAATATTATGATCTTTGATATGCAGTATATTTTTTTCAAATGTTATGATCATTTTATCATACCCTTAAATTCGTGTTATGATTATGTATCTCCCTTGTTTACCCTTATTAGGCATCTAAGATAATTCTTTCATATGTTTCATTTCCCTAGGTTATGAAAAAATTTATTACCTTTGATTTTTCTAAAAAGGGTTCTAATTATGAATATTATAGTGGGTGATGATGTAGTTTTCCTATAGACAAGTTTTTTGTGTTTCTAGGATTCCAAAGGAACTAAACTATTAAGGTCCTTAGTCATGTGTTTATGTAATGTAATAAATATTCATAAAAAAATTGGTAATATATACGTATGATAAGCATGGGTCTCTAGAGTTTGTATAATAGGAATATTTTGTTATCCTTTGGATACTAGGATGAGAAAAAAAAATTAGTGAAACCCCTAGATATATTTATGAGGATATGTCTTGGGATGTCTCTATTGCTAAGTCTAAGTATGAGTAAAAGATAAGTAAAATTTTCTAGAATTATTGTAAATATTAGAGAATGTTGTTTCCATAAAATTCCATCCCTATCAAGATACTAAAAGTGGATGTGGCTGTGAAATAGAGGTAACTAGAGGTAATAAATCCAAAAATTGTGAATTGAGCTAGACTCGATTATCACCTGGGGTATACTAGCAGGCCTTGATACACACTGAGTTTGACACTCTTGGGGAATACACTTTGGAAATTCACAAACTCTTTACAAACCATCATAAAGGATATAAATATATGATGAACATGAATGACATATTATTAAACTAAGGTTTCATATATTAAAAAGATATCCTGATTTATACATGCTATAAATTATTTTTCATGATTCTGTTTTCCCCATCATGATTATTGTTTCATAAAATATGTTTTTTATTTTTATTCAATTAATAGAACCCAAAGAAAACATGTTAATGGGAAGTTTGATAGAAAATAAAATTATTTTACTCGTGAGAATCCAAACATTTTGGGATATGTAATGAAAATTATAATTTCTATTATCACAAAAAATTCCAAAGCTATGAATCATACTGTATTTCCAAACAAAAAAAGGATGGAAAAACATTCTACTGAGTCCTTTATGAGTAAAACCACCTTATTTTACTAGATCTTTTGATCCACTAGTTTCTGAATAATGGATCAGCAACATTGAAATGATACTTTCCATTATCCAATATTCAGAACATGAAATAGTCATTTTAGCTATCTTCTATTTGGAAGTTGAAGTATATTAAAGGTGTAATCTTATCATTAATATAAGGAAAAAGGATGAAATTGACTCCATATATTAGTATAGGTTCAAGAACTTATTTTTCAAAAATTATTTTCCTTGTATTCTTCATATGAATATGGAGAAGGGGATCCTTGAGAGAAATCAAAATTATTATGAATCCATTGGTACCTATGAAGAAATTTTTTCAAGACTTATGGGGTACAGTTCTGGTATTATCATCCAACCAAAAAGTAAGGTTGATCGATTCTTTAGTGGCTTAAAAAAATCTCTAAAGGGTGTTGTCTAAAAGAGACTTCTGTATCCATGAATAGATTTTTTTTTATTCTATGAAGGTTGAACTGGTGGTTGGAATTACATATCAATCTCATAGTTTTTATAATAAGAGAAAAATAAAATTGAAATTAAAATCTATGTTTTATGGAGAGAAAAATATGAGCTTTATTTTATGATAAAAGAGTTGGAATAATTGTGGAGTAAATTATTTTAAGATGGATAGAAAATTATTTCACTATGGAAGGAAATTTCATTGGGTAATTGAATACTAAAGTGATGGTAGAAGTTGGGATAATGATATGAATAATGAGAACCCTCCATAGAATTCACCACCCAAATTCAAGTGTTTTAAATACAAGGATTTTTGTAAATTATGATAACAAGTGCCCAAGTCTTATTGTTAATGGAAATGATCAATTATAAATCCTTTTAAGGTGAGGGACATGGGTAAATCTCACGTGATCTTGTTTTCTTAGGAAGTATGTCATAACAATGTGGTGAAAGGTATAATTACCATCCACTCTAAAATTGCTAATGTATTATTTGACTCTAGATCTACCCATTAATTCATATTTAAGTAATTTTATAAGGGTATAAAGGTGTCACCCAAACTATTATATATACAATTATAATTGAAAACCACTAATGTTATGATGATCACAACTAAATTATATGATTCTTCTCTATTTTTAGTATGTGGGAGGGTGGTTTTTGCAAATCTTTTCATTATTTATCATGTTAAATTTGATGTTATCTTAGGAATGGATTGGATTTCTCTATATAAATACCAAATCAATTTTCAAGTATGGGATGTCACATTTTATATTTCAAACCAACTTATGATCTTATATTAATGTGAAGATAAGTTTGAACTTGTGATGGATATTGCATCCATTATATGGGTCCTAATTCCCATTTAGAATGTGTTTCTATCTATAATGGTTGTGGAGAAACATGACATCAATAATATTCTAATTATGTGTGAATTGTATGATATATTTCTAGAAGAGTTACCTTACATTCCACCAAAATGTAAAGTTCAATTATCAATAGAACTCGTATCTGGTGACATACCAATTTCAATGACTCCCTATAGAATGGACCCAATTAAGTTGTAGGTATTAAAGAAGAAACACTAGGAAAACCTTGATAGGGGATTCATTCATCCAAGTGTGCCACCTTGGGTTTCACCTATTCTTTTTATTAAAAAAATATGGGTCAATACGACTCTTTATTGATTATGATGACACTTATGAGATCACAATTAAGAACATGTATCCTATTCCCCATATTGATAACTTCTCTAATCAACAATGTAGGACTCAATACTATTCCAAGATTGACCTTCATTTTTGATATCATCAATTGAGGGTCAAGAAGGAGGTAATAACCTAGAAAAAATTATATACAAGGTATGGACAATATGAATATATATTTTTGTCATTTAGTGTTATAAATTACCCTATATCATCATGGATTTGAGGACTATAGTCTTTAGATTTTACCTTGGTTAGTTTTTTTAGTATTTATATATGATATTAATATCTTTTCAAATAGAACGGATGAGCATGAAGAACAATTGATAATTGTACTAAAGACACTAATAAAGTTGAAACTATATTCAAAATTTACAAGCTGTGAGTTTTATCTAAAAAATGTTTCATTTTTTGGGTCATATAATCTCAATAGAGGGTAAATCAATAGATCCATTAAATATGGAGGCTATTTAATTATGGCACATACCAACCATGGTGACTGAGATATATATTTCTCTTGGTTTTTCTAGATATTATCAATAGATTTTTGATAATTTCTCATAATTATCTAATCCTATGACCATGTTAACTTAGAATGGAGATAATTTCCTCTAGAAAGATGAATGTGAGGAAAAATTCACGGAACTAATGAGAATATTAGTTAGCACACTAGTTCTTATATTACCCTATAGTGGAGAAGGGTTTTTAATTTATAGAGATGATCCCAAAAAGGGATTTGGATATTTTATTATTCTGAATGAAATGGTGATAGATTATGCCTCATGACAATTCAAGATTCATGAGAAAATGTAACCAACTCATGATTTGGAGTTAGAAATGGTAATTTTTTCATTAATGATGTATAGGTATTATCTTTATGTAGAAAATTTTTATATACATACTAATCACAAAAATTTTAAAGTATATATTCACACCAAAGGAGTTAATTATGTTTTGAAAAATATGGTTATATTTGATTAATAATTATGACTTCTCAATACATTACAACCCTCATAAAGAGAAAAAGTTAGCCAATTATTTGAGTTGAGAGAATCATGCATGCTTATCCCTTACTAGGATTAAAAAATATCTAATATTTATATATTTGAAAAGGACTAACATGGAAATATTGAAGGAAGTTAAAAATCATATCTTATTCAATTGAATTTTCAACCATCTATCCAAGTAAATATTAAAGTGATATAAAAGGAAGATATAGAGGTGTAAAAGAAGGTAAGAAATGTTCCAGCATTTAACCTTGACCATTATTTAATGATATGTTTTAGGAACCATGTATGTATTTTGTACATACCAATTTTTAAGGAGTTGTCATAGGAAGCTCATAGTTATTCATTATCTATTCATCCGGGATGTATGAATATCTATAGGGATTTGAAATAGTATTTATGGTAGGTCAGAATGAATATATATATCACAAAATTTATATCTTGGTGATTAGTATAACAAAAAGTTAATTTTGATAGAAAAAATTCTATGGGGAAGGTACATCGATTACTCATACAAAAATGGAAATGAAAAAAATCACCATTTCTTTTGTTGTTGGACTCCTAAAATGTTTAAAGGGCATAATGTTGTATGGGTTGTAATCGATTACCATAAAAATTAATCACACTTAAATCCTATCATAGAAGACTTCTCTCTTTATCAGCTTTCCAAAATATACATTAAGAAAGTGGAATGATTTCATGAAGTACCACATTCCATTGGGATAGATCCATATTTGAGTTTTACCTCAAAGTTCAGGGGATGTCTTCAAAAATATCTTGATTCAAAGTCGAGATTAAGCATTATGCATCCCCCAAACATATGTTAAGTCTATAAGAATAATTATAAATCTAGAGGTTATGTTGAGATCTGTTTCTTTGTATTTTATAGGTGGTTTGGATCAACACCATCCTCTAGTTTTGTTTTCTTACAACAATAGTTCTCACTCAAGAATTCAGATGGCTCATTATGAATCCATCTATAGAAAGAAATTTAAGGATAAAATTTATTGGGGTGAAGTTGGATAATGAGATCTATTGGGACCAGAAATACCTGATGAAATTGTAGAGAATTTGAGAGTCATTCAGAAAAAAATCAAGGAAACTCAGAGTCAACAGAAATATTATACTTCTAATCACTCGCATGATCTAGAATTAGATGTTGGTGATAGTATTTTTTTAAGAATTTCACTATGGAAGAAGGTTATGAGATTCAGGAAGAAAGGGAAACTAATCCCTAGGTATATTAGTCGCTTTGAAGTTCTTGATCATATCTGTACCATAACATATCATTTTTCATTTCCAAAAAACCTCTTTCAAATATAAAATTGGTCTATTTTTCTCACCTGATAATGTACATACCTGACCCTTAACATTTATTTAACTCAAAGGTTATACCACTGGAGGAATATCTTTCTTATTAAGAACAACTAGTGGATATTCTGGATCTTAGATAGAAAGTTCTAAAAAATAAGACCACTCACCCGGTAAAAGATTTTTCGTCAAATTACTAGTTTTAGAAAGCTAAATGGTAACTTGAGGATAGTATTAGGGAGAATTATCCTAATTTAATTGTATTATAGTGAATAATATTGAGGGAGAAATTCATTTTAAGGGGGTGGAATGTAACACCCCTAGATTTTATGATTTTTTTTAATAAATTAAATTTCATTGATATCTTGTATTACACAAAACATGTTACTATTATGATATATGCAACACTGGGTTATCTTACATTACAAACAACACTAATTTTTAACAAAATAATAATATATTATTTTTTAAACATGATCAGTATTATCTAACCCTTAAAATTAGTTGTATGAATAGTAATAACTACTTTTTAAATATTAATTATAATGTTTTTAAATAAAGGAAACATATTAATAAAAAGATTAATTAATTTTGGTAAAGGATATTATAAGATTCAGAAATAGTATTTTCTAAAAAAAAGTCTTTTTATTTCATTTTGTGAACATTAATAAAATCAATTTTTCAAAAATTAAGAAAATTAATTTTTTTATAAAAATTATTTAGATAAAATGAAATTAATTTTTTAAATCATCATGTCAAAGTTATCTTAGGTTGTACTTTTGGGATTTTTTTGAAAAGTTTCTTTTTCTGGATTAATAGTAAAAATACTAAATTTTAATCGAAAAGATTATTTTTGTTTAATTTATTTATAAAGTTATATTGTATTATAAATTGGTTTTAAAGTAAATTTAATTCAATTATACATCCATTAATTTAATTTAAGTCATTGTAATTAATTTAATATTAATTTTTTATATAAAAACATTTAATGTTTTGAACATTTTCTCTTTAAAAACAAGCTTTCTCCTAGAGTCTCTGAGATTAATTTTATTTTCTATTTTCCCACTAATATTAATTTAATTTGAAAAATGTAATATATATTTTAAATCATCATAATTTATATTATCTAATAAGAAAAAAATAATTTTTTTCCTAAATTAATATTAAAAAAAGAAAAAATTATTTAGCATAGTTTAGTTAAAAATGGGTTTATTAGGGGTTAAACTAAAACAATAAGGTTTAAAAATAATGAGAAACTTGTGTAAAACCAATTATCTAGCCATATTTACACATTATATCTTCTATTATAGAGAAAATTTTATTATTGGTTTCTTGTGACCTAAAAAATATGGGTAGAATTCTCTCTTTCCAAAAAATTACAAGTCCGCCACTCACCTGACTTATAAAAGGACACCCCTTCTCCTCTACAATTTACACATTAAAAAACTTGTTTCATAAAATACCTACCCAAATTTACTCATACCCTCCTATAAGACTTATTTTGTACAAAAATCCAACCAATGAAGGATTTTGGTACAAACCTTAGGATGATACCCGAAGAAGAGGTAACATTCATCAATGAGTGTTTTTTGTTTTATTTATTCCTCCACCTCATTAAATTATCATTATAACAAGATGATATAATAACCATAGTATATTTCATATACATAAATATTTTTATGTTATGTTGATAACCTAAAACCATCTACACATCCATCAAATGTGTTGTGAAATTATTATTCGTGTGTACGACGGACTACCGCCTCGCAACACGATGTCATTCAGTTTTTATTACCACCTATAAAGGCTGAATATAATGATAGATTTGTTATTTATATATTATATTTACAATATTAATATTATTATATTTTCATTATATCATACATACCTACATTTTTTTATTTTATGAGAATATAAAAACATCGACCGTGTTTACGGCGGGCTACAGCCTCTTGAAGCAATGTGATTCGTTCATTATTTACATGAAAGGTAATCAGTAAGTTTTTAGTGATAATATCTTATATAAAAGACATAAAAATTATTATTTAATTATAATATATCAGTTACCTTACTTTCTTTCAATCAGACAAGAATATGGAAAGAGCGTTCATGCATACATATGACTTACTATCTCCATGAATAGTGTATTTCATTTTCTATCAATAGGTTTTATAAATTACAATAAATGAATATATAATGAATAAATATAAAATTTATATCATGGATAAAATTATATATGAGATTAAAAAAAGATTAAATTAAGAGTATAAAAAATAATAAATCATAACATATACAAAAAACAAAGTGGTTATCACCTGAAACATAACTTTAATAGGGAATTATTAATAAACGGGCAATAAAAGGTCACAATTATAGAGACCCTACCTTTTTCACATTACTAATATATCTTTAATAAGATAAAAAAAAATAGTATTACACCATAATGATCCATAGGATTAGTGTCTTGGGAAAACTGGGACCAAACATTACATTTACAACGTCAAGCATAAACATTAATTTAATTCCTTCTTCTCGAGATTCTTATTGGAACATGACCTATCCTTAGTACATTTAGTCACCTAAGGATATACATAAAAAATTGGTGACATAAAATCTCAGTAAGAGGGATTATAATAACAACACACCAATGATTTATCATAATCAAAACATGGGTAAATGATCATGAACATGAGAGGAATCATTAGTAAAAGACATGAAATGTGGAAATGCATAAAAAGTGAAACAACATGTCTTAGTGTTTAACTACCAAAAAAAGTTTTTGAAAAAGCTATAATCTTGTTCACACACCATTCTACATTAATTCATGATATTCATCACTTTACCAATTCATTTGAGCACTGTATAATTCCAGGCACACCCATCACATCATAACATTCATTTTGCGCTATATAATTCCGGGTGCACCCATCACTCCCTAACATTACAATTATCATGCATGCCACATAGAACATATATAAAAAAAGAATATAACAAACCCATGTAAAGGAATTTGTTTCATCTCATAATAACACATTCATAAACTTTGGGTTCCCAAAATAAAGTGGGAATAACATACATGATACAATAACCATCAACATTGAGTGGGAAATAAAATGTATGTTTATAAAAGAAGAGTACTTTTGGAAAATATTTTTTTGAAATAAAATATATTGGAAAAAATTAATATCTCATAAGAGGTAATATAATGATGAAATTTTTTTAAGGAGTGACCATACTAAAAATGGAGTGAAAGAGGGAGAACCCATAGAAAGAATGTTGGGTTCGATAATTTCCCTTACCTTGTATCTAAATGCTTCCTTCACTTTAATGTCATGTATTACCACATTATATTAATTAAATAACAATTATAGAACCTTTTGTACATTAATATGGTTCATTATGGTTTCATTATGTTATTTTATGGGCTTTTTTATGAGTTATAGAGTTTAAATCCATTGTTCGTGAATGCTCAATTTTATGGTTTTCTTGAACGATTCACTTGTATTCATGAATGGAACTTTGTGTAGAACATGGATAAACATGCAGAACTAATATTAAATGTTATTAATGAAATTATATGAGATTAAGTGATCTTATAATGAATTATGTTATATAAAATGTGGATGAATCATTAGGTATGATTTAATGATGATTGTTTTAGGTAAATTTGGGCAATTTTTGGATCACAACGAACATGTTTTGATTTATCATTTTGTAATATGTACATAAGTTAGATAAAGAGAATTAAAAAGGATAAAATACATATAAAATATTCTTCTTCAACAATAAAAATGGTTTCATGACCAGATCTTAAGGTGAAAATTGAAAAAAAGAAAACATGTCGTTCTTGAAGGTGATAAATTAACACATCACAAACAATGTTTTCTATTATAAAATAAAAAGTAGAGGATAAGGGGGTTGGATGATATATTATCTGATTAGATTCATAAAATTACATTATATGTGATATTATAGATTTAACATACCATGTGGATGAGGATAGGTGGGGAGATATTAGGAAATGTACTTGAAATTGAAAGGGATTTAAATGAAAAAGAGAGAGAGGAATTACCTCTTGAATCTTCCTCTTGAGATCCTCCTTAAGAAAGATAGGCTTAGTATTTTAATGATACCAAGAGACCTTGGACATGGGGAGGGACAAGAAAGATATTTGGGCAGATTTTAGACATGTCATGAATCTTTATAGATGTGAGAAAATAAGGGTCGGAAGGGTGGTATTTATAGTGGAGGGGAGAGGGGTTTTCTTAATATAATATCCATTAATTTATTATTTCTCCACAAGATATGTAATAGTGAGTCTTCCAAGACTAATTACAGTAATTTTATCATGTTAATCTTAAACAATTGGGATTACATCAACATAACATCATACATGACTCAATAATTAGTTTATTTAACTCATTTTTTAAATTATGGAATTTCACTATTCATAAAAAATAAAGTTTTTCAGAAAAATCCCAAAAAATAACACAAACAATTTTCTGATGTGTAGAATCCAAAAATTAAGTCCATTTATCATAAAATAATTTTCTAAATATGGTTAATTTAATTTTTATTTAAAATCACAATTCATTTGAAAAATACGGTTTTAAAATTAAAACTGATTTTATAATGCTTTCAAAAATTACTAATGTTTTATAAAATTATCTTAAATCTAGAATACATAAAATTGTAAATTTATGAACACATTTTATGAAAATAAATTTTATTTTAAGTTAATTAATTAATTATAATTATTTATTTATGGCTTACAAAAATACCAATACTTTTAGTGTGGTCAAATTGTCACTTATAAGATGCCTAAATTTTATTTAATCATTCATGGGTGAGGTTACTATTATTTTAGATGATTTACTATTCATAAGAGTTATATTACTATTCCTAAGGGCAGAATACTATTCATAAGGTTATGTTACTATTCAAAAAACAATTATTATTTTTTCTATTATTCTCCAAAGATCATCCCGAACACAACCGTGTATGTCATATTATTGAAATTAAAAACATAGAAGTAAAAAAATTTGGTTTAATGGCCACATAATATTATATTTCATTGTTATTCCTAATGTGATTATACTATAAGGAATAATTATAATAAGGGAATTTTATTAGTAAAACATTGGTTCATTACCATAATAAAATAATATATGTAATGGTATATCAAAATAATTTTTTAATATATTTATAATAAACTTATATTTTTTACATAGATGTTTCTAATGTTTATGATTTAAGTCAAGACTCGATGTTAGGGATTTCCATCTCACTTTTTACTTCACTGAGATATATTCCATATTCAGAACCTATTTATTATATTTGATGTGTATAATTAAAATGATTGTATTTTGTGATTATTATTATGATAATTATTTGTATTTACATATCCATTTTACAAAAAAATTGTAACAAAAAGTAAAGCATGGGAGAAAATTTATTTTAAAAATTATAGGATAAAAATTTGAAACATTTTTAGAAACCATGGTTTCAGAAGAAAACAAATTTCTGACCGAAGAGATAAATAATGTCAGATTTTCATAAAACATTTTTTCAACTATTTCAAGTACCAAAATAGTAAAAATTATACTATTACTTGAAAATATATTTAATAAATATAGTAGAAGAAAATTCGTGATCTTCATTATAGATGAATAAAAAAATTATACTATTAGAAACATAATCATAAAAAATCCCGATAAATAATGAGATGGTAACATAAAATAATTACCACTTTGGCAACATTTAATTATAAACCTCATGAAGTAATATAATAAAAATAAACATAAAATATCATTAAGATAAGTAAATTCATGATATTATAAGTGAACGAGGTTGTATATGATCCTCATGAAATAATATTGCTGTATAAAATAACGTATGTCTAAAGGAAGGAAAATAGAGACAAAAATCCATTACCCCTTTTGGAACTATTAAACTATAAAACCCATAAAAGATAGATCCTAAATGAATCTTCATGTCATTTTACAAACAATGAATTTTTTTATTTTACTAAAAATGTGAAAGGAATAATTCTTGTAACATGTGTGGAATAAAAATAACACCATATCGTCATGAAAATTATTTTCATTAAATTTTATTTTATATTTTTTATGTTTATTCTCATATTAAATTATTTTTAAATGTTTTTATTTTTAAAATGTTTTTTCAATGAGGAGATGATGTATTCCACAGTAAATATTTTAAATGATAGATCAAAATCATTTTCTATCTAAGATGACTTCTGTTGATGTTACCTATGTCTTAATGGGTATATAATCCAAGGATTACATTCATATTCATTCACTAAATGATTTACGTTTATGATTAAATGGTGATTATGAAACCCATTTCTCTTTCATGGGTTATACCGTGACAAAATTCTGATGAAACCCACTTCTTTTTTCCATCAGTTATGTTATGATGAAAGGATAAAATGAGTATGAAGCCCATATCATTTCCATGGGTAATGATATGATAAAATGTTTATGAAACACATTTCATTTCATGTGTTATGATATCATTAGTTTTTTTTTTGATCTTTTGGTAAATAAAAATATGGTTTTCATTATGAGATAGGTGGGACTTATATCCCCCTATAATGCATTGAGTAAATATTTATTTCTCATAAGATAGATAGTACCATAATAGGGAGAGTAACCAGTTGTGTATGGGAATTTTTCTGATACGGTGGAATTTTAGGTGATCCTTTACTACTATTATTGTTAATAAGTGAACCCATTCCACAATTATGGCCATGGAAATGATCCTTGACTAACATGGAAATTATTTTTTATGCTTATGTGTTTTCCATAAATATATGACTTATGTTAATGTTATGATATCATGGCTCATTTTATTTAATTCCATTATTATTCATGTCTTATAAACTTCAAATATTAATTCCATGACTTAATACTACAATATCTGGTATGCGGGTATAGTTTTCAAATGCTATGATCGTGTTCTCATACACTTGTGTTCATGTTATGTTGACATATCTTCCTTTTTTACTATTACTGAGCATATCAAATCACCATTTCTTATATTTCCTTTCCCCAAGTTATGATTAAATGTATTGTGTATGATATTTAAAATAAGGGTGTGAGTTTTGAAGACAATTTTCGGAGATTAGGTCCTTTGCCTATGGACCAATTTTTTGTGTTTCCATGTTTCCAAGGACACTAAAAAATTATTATCATCGGGTGTGTGTTTATGTAATGTAATGAAAATTCATAAAACAAATGATGTAATATCTATGTATGCTAAACTTGGTATAATATAATTTAGTTTATTAGTTATATATCATAATAATTTTATCATGCAATATAATAACATTATAAGAAAAACACTATAACATGCACTTATATTCCATGTATATTCTAATACTACATGGGTTAAACTGGGGATGTGCACAAGATAAGATTAATCTATCAATCCAATTAAAGGAATAAAAAATAATATAAAAATTCAAATAAGTATATTTTATCCAAGAGTAATATAAAGGTAACATAATTAGGTGAGAATCATAGTATTTAACAATAAATCATGATATAACATTATTTCATAAAGGTAATACAGGAATGTGGTGACAACATAAATCATTTCATAAACCTAAGTCAAGTATAACCACCAAGACAAAATCATATGGTGGACATAATCCCATAAACAATTAGGTTTACTCAATAATCCCATTAATGAATACTCATGAGATTAAAACATTACCCAATTCATTAGAGCACTATCTGGGTGCACCCTTCATAATATGTACATGCTCATGTGTGCCACATATATCATTCAAGATGAAGAAATTTTTCATAAAATTTAATCACATAATAAAGGAGTGTGGGTTATATATACTTAATTATCCAATAAATTAATTTCTGGTACATCTAGGAGAATACCATTTAGATGAAATGGTGATGAGTATTTATAATACAAGAGTTTGGAATGGAAATATTGCAAGAAAATTTTTGCAACACAACGAGGGTAAATAATGATTCATGGGAGGTATTTATGAGAGATATTGGGGTATCTAATCACATAGAAATATTATGGGATGCAAGTGGGATATGATATAACATATCCTAACATGAAAAAATGGAAAAAAAATAATAACCTAAAGACGGTTCTTGAATAAATAAGATAAGGAGAGGATCTTATTCCTTTAGAGGATGATTCTAAAATCGTGGGTGGAGCTAATTATAATATTGGGGGGGGGGCTTAAGAGGGATATATAGAGCAAATTTCATAGTAATTTAATGCTCCAATAGTTTTTACTGAAGGGAAATGGTAGGTTTTGTGGGTTTATATAGAAAATGGGAGTATAGTGATTTATTAATTTCCAAACATATGTTTTGGATTCAATATGATAAAGTTATCAAAACTAAAAACCATAGCATGGGTTTTTACCATGGTTTCTAAAAAATTGTATTGGTTTTAATTATTATATATTTTTAGGAATTTTTATCATTAAAATAATACCCATGGTGAGGTGAATGTGAGTCCTTTTTATAAGGAATTGATTTTAAAACATTAAAATATAATATTAATTTAGGAGGATTCACTAAGGATTTATAAAATTACTGAAATAACATAAACAAATATTCTAAAACTAAAACATAATTTCATTTTTGGATAGCATTTATAGTATTTATTACATCACTTTTGTGCTTTTATAATGTCATAGTACATGCTGTATAATTATACCGTATTTAATTTTTACCCCCAAATTTTACTGTCTTGGAAAATTATGAAACATTCATAATTTGATCACATATACTTGATGATTTCAAAAATAATATTTATTCTATAAAAAGACTCTATAAATATTATAATTTACACTTTTAAATCAAAAATCCCCATTTATTGAAAAATACATGTTTTTTAATAATCATTTTTCCCCTTATAAAGGTTACATTATACATCATTAAACTAGTTTTTTCATTTATATTTAATAAATATTAGTTTTTTTATAAAATATAATTTAATTTAATAATTATTAATTTCATAAAAAGTGTGTCTTGATCAAAACCTTATCTCTAAAAATTACAATTTGTGTTTTGTGGTATCAAAATATACATTTTTATTAAAATCATTATTTAATCTTTTAAAGAGTAATATTAAAAAGGGGAAATATAATAATTGTTTTATGAAAATAAAAAATAAAGATAAATACACTATTATGGTATAGATAAATAAATCATTACTAAACTAGTGAATTACCTAAGAGTAAGTTGTGTAATACTGAGATTTTCTAAGGACGGTTCAGTATACATGGTTTGGGTTGTAATCTCGACCAGCTTAAATTTCACCCATTGTTTCATTTGTGTTTTATTTGGTTAATAATGAATTATAATAGGTTAATGTTAAATTCTAGAGATTATATCTCCCTTAAAAGCTCTGATAAAGGTAATTCATTGGGTACAGTCCTACTGGTTGAGTTCATCACTTCTTTTATCTATGTAAATTAGAATTTATAATAATCCTTAATATATACTCACCTTAACGATTAATGTAAAGTTGATATATGAAAAAAGGATATGTTTTTAATGGTATTTCAATTTCTTAATGGTTATAATAGTCTAATTTAGTGTAATTATTTTCTATAACTACATTAATTAACAAATCATTTCTTCAAAGAAGGGAGTTTCATTTATAAAATTTTGGTTTCGAACATTCTTCCCCCTTCAGAAATTTCACCCTCAAAATTTTCATTTTACAAACTAAAGTTGATGAGGGTACTTTTGTTTCATCACCTCTCTATGTTACCACATATCTTTCTCTAACTTTTGGTTCCATCACATAATTTTGACCAGGTGTGTTATATTGTTTCATAGAACTTTTTCTCAACAATCTAATTTTTTCAATAATTTCTCTTTTTATGAAGTATCATTATCCAAAGGTTCCACCTTAAAATTTAATAAATGTGAGGGGTATAAAATTTCCTTCCTATAGAGGGATACATGGAACACATTATGTAATTAACATAGGTCAGTTGGGTGTGATAGTCAATAAGCCATAGATATTATGTGATCAATGATCTAAAAGGGGTGGATGTATCTTGGACTAAGAATTCCATTCCTCCCAAAACTCATGAATTTCTTCCTTTGAAATATTTTAAGGAACAAATTGTCTCTAAACATAAACTCTAAGAGCTATTTGATGATGATATACATATGTTTTCTTTTTATTTTGTGCATATTTTATAAGAAAATGAATATTTTGAACCCTTTATATCATGTCAAAGACATGATCATGCCCCACAATCTTCTTCTCTCTAACTTCATCACATCATCATGGAGTCTAAAACATCTTCTATAAAGTGCATCCTAAGGAGCCATTTGAATGCTACAATGGAAAATGTAGTTTTATTCTAACACCAATAGGGAAAGGTATTTATCCCAACACCCATGTAAATCCACTGAACATTATCTCAATATATCCCCTATAATTTGAATAGTCCTTTCTTACTATCCATCTATCTAAGGGTGATAAAAAGTACTGAAAATAATCTCTATATTCAACTCTCATTTATGGATTCTCCAGAGCCTTGAGTTAAACCTTATATCTCAATTACATACAATAGCGAGTTTCACCCAATGATGTCTTACCAATTCCCTTATGTATACATTCATGAGTTGGTTGAGAGATAAATATTACTTGATATAAATGAAATGTGCTTAATTTGTAAAGATATTGACTACCACCCATATGGAATTGTTTCCTTTCAGTGTCTTGGGTATTCCTATGACAAAATACATGGTAATTTTATCCATTTTCATAATTATATGGGAAATAGTTCTATCATCCCCCTAGATTTTTTTAACCATAAAATTTTGAAATAATAAGTTACGAGATACAAGCTCTATAATATCCTTATACAAGTTATCCTAGTATATGTTTTTCTTCAAATATCTATACATATTTGTGGTTCTCTGGTGAATAGATAAGGATGATCAATACACAACATCCAAAGGCTCCCTATTCAATACTCATTTTTAGGGGACCAATATTCATGTTCCCAACCATATAAGTGGGTCTTTAGATATATTAAACTCTAAAATATTCACTATTTTATTTCATATAAAATATTCATATTTTTTGGGATTCCTTGATTATTTAAATAATTAATGGTTGAGATGTTAATTAAGAAAGTAATTATAAATATCATTTTATTATTCCCATGTCTATCCTTTGCATGTCCAATAAAATTATATCTATTTTAATAATTATCATAGATAGGGTTTAAAGAACCTTTCTACTCAAAGCATCTGCAACTTTGTTTCCTTTATATGATGGAAGTAGTTTGAATAATAATAATCCTTTATTAGATTTAACCACCTTGATTAGAACATATTAAGATCCTTTCTGTGAATATATACTTGAGTATTTTTTTTTATCTGTTTATATTTCAGACTACTTGTAGAGATAATATCACCAAATATTTAATGTAAATATTACTACCACAAATTCTGTTCATGTGTTCTCTAGTTATTATCATGGATTTTTAATTGGTGGAAGGTATAGCCTATCACCTTTTCATCTTGTAAGAGTACACAACCCAAGCCCTTTTCGATGCATCACAATTGATCACAAATCCTTCCCTATTGTTGGGTAATGTGAGAAAAAGTGTTGTGATTATCCTATTTATTATCTCGTTAAGGATATCCTTTCACTCATCAGTCTAGATAAACGTAACAACCTTATGAGTAAGATTGAATATTTGTCTTGAAAATCAGGATAATTTTCTCATAAATTAACAATAATACCAATATAATCCAAGGAGACTATAGATTTCCATAATAGATGTTGTTCTGGGCCATCTTTCAATTGCATATGGTTTTTACGGGTCTATAAATATAACTTTATTGATGATAACAATACATAGGAATGAAACTTTCTCTAACCAAAAATTACGTTTAATGTGCTTTTCATACATCTTTTATCACATAAAAGTATTCAGTACAATACTCCAATTCTCCCAATGTACAAACTTTTACTTGGAGTATATAAGAATATCATATATAAGGATTACCACAATTTTTTTGAGTTAATCCCAAAATACTATATTCATTGGATCCATATATATTGTTGTGGAATTAGTGAGTCCAAATTGAATCACTATGAACTCATAGTTCCATTACCTTGTACGAAAATAAGTATTGGGGATATCCTACATCTTCACTATTACATGATAGTATCCCATTTGAATATCCAACTTAGATAAATACTAGTGTCGACATTTCTAGTCGAATATTTAATCAATCTGTGAATGCGGAAATTATTTCTCTTTCGTGATCCTATTTTCTCATGGTAATCAATGAAGAGGTGTATTGAACCACCATTCTTCTTGATGAAGAGGATTAGCTCACCCCATGATGAAGGAATTGAGATTATAATCCCTGAATATAGATTCTCTTGTAGTTTATTATTTACCTCCATATGTTCATCAACATCCATTCTATATGGAGTGTTGGATATTGAAAATATCTTGGTATAATCTCAATTCTGAACTCAACCACATGACTTGGAGGAAGACTATATAGTTATTTGAGAAACACAATAGTGAATTCCTACACAATGGTTATATCATAAAAGATTATTTTTTCTTTAGTATCAATCATTGGATCAAGAAATTCTTACTTGTATGTAAATAATATCAATCTTTGATATGATGATACTAAAGGTGGTTCATCCTCCTCGTTTAAAATATATATAATTGGAGTAATATTTTCAATATAAAGGTTTATTTCCTTCTCTCGACAATTTATGTTTCCCCTATATAAGGAAAAACAATCCATAAACCCGAATTGAATTAAATTATTCTAAAGGGAGTATCACAGGGTTCACTAAGAATTTCATGTTACATATTTTAATAGGAGAGGATATATGTACTTGTGATATGATAATTTTTCCCTTTTCCATTTGCACTAATAGATCTACTTCCATGTTTATTGGTGGTGTTTTAATAGTTCTACTAAAATTTTTTGATATAAAAGAAAACATAAAACCAAAATTTAAATATATTCTTGGAATCCATAAATGAATATCCAGAGTACCTTTCACCACATCCTTATTGGAATCCAACTCAGCAGCTTAAATGGCATAAACTCACCAATTTATCTATTTACTTGGAGGTTTTTTTACTCATTTAGCATTGCTAACCTTTTTCTTAGGTCATAGATTAGAATAGATTACATGTTCTTTATATTTGAAACATTGGACAGTAGGTTGAAGGTTGATTAGGGAATTCTATTCTTCTATACAATTAGCCGGTTTCTCCTATCAGCAATTATTAACAAGGTTCCCTTCATTCTAAGACCTAAATCATTTCTTCATACCCTTTAGTAAATTTCTAGGATTCTTCTTCCAAAATATTTTATAAGTGGGATGTTGGGATTTATTTCCAATGATATATTTCCCTATCATACCTCCAAAATGAAACTCCATTTTCCACATATTATCCCTATGATAACCTTGAGATTCACTGATCTCTATTTTTACCTTGAGGGAATATGGGATAATTTTCTAATAGATATAAAAGTCCAAAATTTCCAAGAATTTCTGTATAATCATCTTCATCCCACAAAAGAAATAGTCAACATTACTTCTGAGGGTAATGAAAAATTTGGAGTAATAACTCTAGTGCTTTTTTCTTCATACTCCTCGATGGATTCATCATCATTTTTCTAGATTCTAAGGAAGTACCTATCCATTTTCATTCAAATAGTGAAATGAAAATATTTATTGGAAAACATTTAAGGGAATTCCTTCAACTTCAACACTTTTATCACCTCCTCAAGAATTTTATTTTTGAAGAACTTCCATCATTAATTACATTATTCTTCTGTATGATAAACATCCATCACAACTATCTCTTGCTCAGAGTATTTAAAAAAAATTGAAGTTATTCTCAATAGAGTTGATCCATTTTCCGTTATTAAGGGGTAAACAATATTTATTAAATTTTTTAGGCCTTTTTAAAAAAATAGTACTAATTAGAACAAGTTCTTTATTAGGGGGATTCATTAATTCCCATTAATTCATGTTTTTATTCTAAATATGATCCCATTGATGAAGTATCATCATAGAGTTAATGATTTCTGTCACTATTGGGTTGGATATCTCATTTGGGAGTCATCACATTGACCTCACATTTGTTGTCAGTTCAGTTTATCCAATTTACAACCATTGACTAGAATAAAAGGATACTTTAGGGATGATTATTTTTCAACTTTTAAAAAATAGGAAACCATGAAACTTAAAATGGGTAACTCATAAATGACATATATTCTTTAACCTATGAATTTATAGGTTTTAAATTAATTTATCCATGTTCTATTTCCTAACATAAAATATTATGGGTGTTTTTATTCCTTTAATAATGGTTTCCAAGGAGATTTTCAATTTACCAAAGTATATCCCCAAGGAGTGTCATATCTAGTGTGCAACAAGGAATATTTTTAGGAAACAGGTGATGATCATGTCAAACTCAATGTTCCCATTTTTTAGGTTATTTTGCCTAGGGACCTTTGTTCTCGAGCCACATCCACTAGTAGTATCTAAAAAGGATATATTTCCTTGGAAATCACTTACTCCATATTTTACAATAATTTAAGGATATTTTATTATTCATAGACTTATCCCTAAGTCTTTTTATAGAGTTTATAATCCTCATCCCAAAAATAACTAGACTTCCATTTCATACCAACTATGAAAATATTTATCTTAAATACATTTTAGTTGTTTATTTGTTGCATAAATTCACACATAATAAAACCTAGAAGATCGATAATAAAAGTTTATTTTGGTGAAGAGAAAAATATAATAACAAATTAAACATGGGATCAACAACATTATAATAATAAATCCATAACATGTGTATATATTCCATGGATCTTCTATAACTGCATGGGATATCATGGGGATATATATAGGAATGGTGTGATAAATAAATCCCAGCAAGTTAATAAATAAATAATAACCTATGTTAATAAAGTACATGTGATCCAAGAGTCATAACAAGGAACCATAAGATTTTTGAGAATAATAATCTTGAACAATGAAGCATGATATAACATGATATCCTAAAGGAAACAAAGGAATGTGGTGAAACCATAAATCATTTAATAAACAAAAGTCAATGATAACTTCCAAGAAAACATCACATTGTGGAAAAAGTAAAATAATGTATTTGGTTTACTCCCGAATCACATACATGACGTTTCATGAGACAAAAACATTACCCAATTCATTGAATCACTATCTAGGTGCACTGATCATAATACGTACATGCTCATGTGTGCCACATACATCATTAAACATAAGGAAAATTTTCATCACATTTAATCCCATGATCAATTATTGTGGGTTATATACATGGAAATATAAAATTTATGAATGATAGCTACATCTATATGAATACCATTAATTTTAAATAGTGATGGGTATTCACAATACAAAACATTGGCATAGAAAAACTATAGAATAATTTTTGACAGCATAACGTGGGTACATAATGATTCATGGAAGGGATTAATGAGATAAAATGGGTCCCTAATCACTTGTAAATAATAAGGTAATTAATAGGGTTGTGTGAGAACATATCCTAACATGAATAAATGAAAAACAGAAGGCATAACATAATATAGGATCTTGAATAAATAGGATAAGGAGAGGGTCTCTTTCTTTGAGAGGGTACCTCTAAAAGATTGGGAGGAGATTCTTGAGAGGTTGGAGAAACACTAAAAAGGCTATACAGAGGTAAGGGTAGAGTAATATCTTTCTCCAAGCGTTTTTAGTGAATAGATATGGGTGTTTGGGTGGGTTTATATAGTATAATATAGGATTTTTCTTTATTAATTTCTAAACATAGGTACGATAATTTATATATGATAAAGTTTTCAAAAACACAAACCATCCCATCATTTTTGAAATGAACCATAATTTTATCAATTGAAATCCCCTTATTATAATTAAATTATACAAAGAAATAATTAAAACAATATCCTCATAAATTAAGAGTGATACATTAGTCATCAAATAAACCAATAATCATTCTAAATATTACAGTGGTATAATAAATGTAAAATAAGATAATATGAATGGGAAAATTTTGATCTGCTCGATCAACTAGAATGAACGGACACAAATAAAATCAGTAGAAATAAAGAAACAATTTTAAAAATTAAATATTCATTTTTAAGATTAATTTATATATAAAATTAACAAAAAATTAAATCAAATGATGTATGAATGAAATAAGTGGTATGTATAGAAATTAAAGAACCTATATGACCATTATAAATATGACCATTGGAATAGTAATCTAACCATTTGGAGTAGAAATCTATATGTTATAATAGTATACTTTCCTATGAAAGTATAAAATAAAATTTAGGTATCTTATAAATAAAAAAATTAAATATTTTTATAATTGTATAAGAAAATTAATGTTTTAAAAATGATAAATTATGTGTTGGTATTTTTGTAAAATGAAAATATTTAGTTATAACTTTATAATTAATATAATTATTTAAAAGAAAAATTATTTTCATAAAATAGACTCATATGATAATATTATGTTGTATTATAAATATATGATAATTTTATGTTACCTAAATTAAACTTTCAAATGGTCAAAAAATCATTTATAATATTAAAATCTTTAATTTTCAAATAAATTAAGATTTTATTAAAAAATTAAATATAATATATTTAGAAAATTATTTTCACAAAATTTATTCAATTTTATAAATCTAAATTTTGAAAAATGGTTAGGGTTATTTTTCTGCATTTTTCGAAAATAGTTGTATTTTTCATGAATAATGAAATATGAAAATTTACGATATTTGACATTATAAGCTAAATACATGTTTTTTGAGTCATGGATGATGTAAGAACCCATTTTTTATAACTCTACTAAACCATTTACTCTGTTTTTTCATTATAAAAAAATACTATTGATAATCTTGAACATAAATAATAAACTAATGAATATAATAATAAAAAACACCCCCTCCCCCTATAAATCTTGCCCCTTCTCCTCACGCATTCTATGCCTTATATCTTGTAAATATTCTCCCCAATTTTCTTACCAAGCCTCTTCCCCATGTCCAAGAGATTTTGGTCCCAACAAAATTCCAATTCCAAAAATCTTTGATTGGTGTTTCAAGGATATGATACCTAGGAGGGAACTTTCTCAATGTATCTCTTTTAATTTAATTTATTTGTTCAACCTTCTACTCACCTAATTAATCCATAAATGAATAAAATCTCCAATATCAGGTATATACAAGAATGTTATATTTCTAATGGAAAATCTTATATCCACCCATTTTCTCATCTTCTCTTATTTAATGAAACAAAACTGTTGTCCAAATTATGGCGGTTTACCATCACAATGGATAATGAGTGGTTTTTTTCCATTAACTCATTCATTATTATTCATAAAACCATTATTAAGTGTTAAAAATATTATAATATAAATATAATAATGTGATTCATGTTTTTTGACGAATATATATATAAATAATATTAAATAAAACAAAACCTAGTTCATGATAATTTAAAGTCCACCAAAATAAACTAAACATTTATCATTAATGTTTTATAAGATGAATTATAATCAAAAAAGAAAGAAAAATTATATTTGTGTTACATTACCAGACCCAGGTGCCACTCAATGGTCCCCTATGCTCGGTCGGACACATGGCATTAAGTGCAACTCCCCGAACACCATAGACTACCAACTAGTATCTAGGGCCTAGGGTGTGTTCATAGGGATACTATGACCTCATTACCAGAGTATAGCATGATGGATAAATATAATGATAGTTAAAAACTATAAGAAGTCTGATAAACATAGAACCCAATAGAAGAATACTCTCTAGACACTAGACGTGTAACCTGCCATAGTGGAACAAGTCTAGAATAATAAATAATATAAGCAATTGATTGCAATAGTCAGAAGTTGATGATAAATTATTTCATGTGTCTAAAAAACTATAAAACAGATATACAAAGCAGCAAAAAATACATTATATTCAAAATAAGAAAAAAGAATCCAAAAAAATCCATACATCATGAGCTGTATCTTGGTGGTCCTCTAGATATCTACATCCTAATGTGATCAATAAATATTAAGTATACAAAGTAGGATGCTTCCCCTTTTCAACACCTGAATACATATAATCTACTTGGGTACCAATGGAATCCGGGATAGGGTGTGAGATAAATCTCAATTGGATACCACCAAAAACATTTTTAACATCTAGTCTATGTAATACATACTGAAATAGTGTGCAATAAGTCATTATTAAAAGTATATAAGTATTGTAAATACACAGTACCTGCATCTTCCTATTCTGGTGTCTGAACATGTAACCATTTCATTTATTAATATGTTTCAGTTTATATGGTAATTCATGTGTAGCCTAAATATCATTAACTTCATATCATTATAGTAATAATAAAGGATCCATGATATAACAAGGATTCTTTCCATGATGATAATAGTGAATAGGATCCAGGGTAATAACCAAGGAATCCTTGACCTTATGGGTCAAGAAAACTCAGTAAAAAATCCACAGCCTGGATAAAGGGTTCTTATTGTAATACAAGGGGAATCTCCAATGGAATTCCACAATAAAATGATTCTAACTGAGTTCAAGGAATTCATACAAGGTAAAATACGATAAGAAGTGACTAGACCCAATGAGTGTATTCATTACGCCATATGTATGTATACATCACACAATATCGAAAGAGTGTATCCAAGGAATCTTGTAATAATAATGTAGGTATCCTATGACATCATGTTGATCATTCAATAGTATATAAATATTTGGTTCTGAGGTGGGTCTTACCCTTGGAAAACAACATCCATGAATTCGAATGGTGTCCATGAGTGCTCAAGGAATTCCCCATAAATCCGTGGAAGGATTGATTCTGACCACTCCTATAAATATATACAATAGTACCCTTATACATGATTCATTAATTATTTAAGGCCATGTAATAGTCACGCCATTTAATAAGTCATTTGGTTCTAGTCGCTTCCTTTCATTGGTGTTACAAGGAATAACTAGGAGTGAAACCATTTAGTACTTAAGTTACATAATACTTAATTAGGTTCACTCTAATGTATTCCATAAGCATGGAAATGTATGCTCCGAAAAAGGAACCAAATCATTCATTTACATTTAAATAGGACAAGTGATATATATATATATATATATATATATATATTCTAATTACAATTGAGATTCATCAAATAATTGAACCAATTACCTTGGAAGTGTAAAGTGACATTATCATATTCAATGGCTAACCATTACATTTCATAATTTATTTTTAATAAGGAAGTGGCTAAAATTAAAAGGTTCAATCCATAGCACACCTGATCAGTTGTGTGGATAAACATAACATACCACTAAAGGAATATTTATGGAAACATCCTACTTTTTCTATAAAGAATTGTGGTATCATCCTCCAAAATTTTGATCATACTATATAGAGAGAGATCTAGAATGAGATCATGATGATTATAATAAAGACATGTGAATTTAATAGGCCAAACCCAATTAAATTGGCATGAAAAAATGATAGAAATTTATAAAAACAACTAGACATGATGGATGAGTCATAAAACCCCTACCTTAGGGTATTTTATGACCCCTCATCTGATAGAGGCCTCAGATTTAAACTAGATTAGATGAAAATGAATAAATGGTACAACACCCTCAAAATAGGAAAACAATATTACACATAAATATCATAGAATATATGAAGATACACTTAGAATTGAAGGAATAGAACATGATATAATACCTATAGCTATCCAAAACATACTTAGGAACTCGACAAAGGCTTTAAATCAAAGAGATATCTCAATACCTTCGGGGAGAATCATGGGAGCTCACAGAAGAAGAAAAAGCTACTACATGATGGAAATTGGAGAGGAAAATAAAGGATGATTTATTTAGGATCATTAACAGAGAAATAGTAATCTCACCCTCAAATATAGGGCTGAACAGTTTGGCCAAACCATGCACAATTGTTCTAAACCTACCATCCAAGGAGATACCCCACATGGTTAAGGTGAACAGTTTCCCTAACAATGCAAACAATATTCAAAATATTATATCAAAAATTAAAAATGGCCCACATTTTCATGTTCTGTGGGTCACACGATTGCCAAAAAACCATGTGGCCACTACTACTCAAAATGTGTTCCACATGGTTAGCATGCACAAATAGTACTAACCTTGTGGTAACCATGAGGCCTAACCTTTTTCCCATATTGAAGAATATAAGGATCCTAACAATACCCAAATTATTTTGGGACCTTCCTTAGGTCATAACCTATGTTTACTAATATTAAATAAGGGATTAAAATTTAAAAACAAAAGATCTTTACCTTTATGAAAAGACTGGTATATTCTTTAGTGTTTGTTTATATAAAGCTTTTATTTTTGTATTATTGTTTTAGTAATTCATTGTGCCGCTCTGATATGTTGATAGAGTCTCCTTGTACCACCTTTACACCCACACTTCTAGTCGACTTACTCTGTCATATGTGGAGGCTTACTTGAGGCCATGTGACCCACCATCTTGGGCCCTAGTTTATTGGACAGTGGGTCAGGACATTACAATATGCGACAATTTAAACATATGGAAGTTAATTAATACTATATAATTTCACCTATATATAATTATTCCAATTTTCCATGAACACAAATAATTTTACACAAGTGAATTGGCCAGGAAAACAAGTAAAAGACTCTCTGAGAATAATGAAATTGAACTTTATAACTCATTGAAATGGTCCCAAATGAACATAATTAAATTATAATAATTAAAATACATTTATAAGAGGCTGGGAATTCATTAATTAATGAATCTAATTTTATTATCTTGGATATTAATTGAATGTGAATAATGCATTCGAACATAAGGTAAGTGATCTTTCCAAACTACCATATTTCATTTAAGTCACATTATCTCTCTATCTACTTCAATTTTTCACATAATTCTTATTATATACTTCTTCTATATTCTGTATATATGTCTTACACAAATATACCATTTTATTTAAACCTTATTTTATGGGGATGTAAATTTATTAAAACTTACATTCTTAATTCCAATATAAAAGTCGATTAAAGGGAACTGCCCTATTGTTTTATCTCTTTTCAAGTACCAAAAAAGAGGAAAGTGATGTTTTATATGGGATGATAACAGATAAATCCCTTGAGGGAAAGAAAACCCAGCATTCCACATGTCAAAAGTATGGGAAAAGATCCTTGTAACTATCTAATAGGAACCCATAGATGCTACAAATGTTGACGAAAGGGGCATCGGGAAAATTATTGCTGAAGGGATTTGAAGAAGACAACTAATGTAGAAGATCAATGGAAGGTTCATATTAACAATAAACCTATAGAGTAGTGTTTCAACTATAAAGAACATGATCCTTATGTGATCCAATTACCTAATCTATGGGTTGTTAAAGACAATCATTAAAAAAAACCTGTAAGGAAACAAGGGCATATACTATAAATACTGCTGAGGTGGAGCCCTAAAATTATATAGTGATAGATATGCTGGTTATTTATTCAAGAGTGGTGAACATAATAATTTATTCCGATTCAATGCATTCCTTCATATCTTACATGTTTAGTACAATAATTCAAACACCACCTAAAAATATGAAGGTTGAGTAATCTGTGAGCACACGAAATGGGGAAATTATTGTATCAAAAGTATATAGCTTTTCCTTGGACATTTTTTGTGGACTAAACCTCCTATAAAATATCATCTCACTTTGGTGGATTTTTTATGCTATATTAGTCATGTATTGGTTATCTTTATATAAAACCAACATCGACTATTCGAAAATGGAGATCACACTACACATCCTGAGGCATCCTCCAATTCTATAAAAGTATAAGGCGTAGGATGAATCTATTTAAGAATCATTGTATAAATTTTTGACATTATATCTTTATGGTAAATCATATCTAGATAAAATTATTTAGAAAAATTATAGGATCATTCTCTAAGACATTCCCATTGTTACAGACTGCAATGATGTGTTCCCTAAAGAATTGTTTGTTCTTCTTGATCGATAGATTGAGTTTTTAATGGATCTTATACCTAGATCTCAACCCTTATCAAAGAATATTTAAAGAATGGCCACAATTAAGTTATAAGAACTGAATAGGCTACTATAAGAGAATATAAAAATGGTTTTATATTCCTGAGGGCATCACCATGGGGTGTGACAGTCCTCTTCATCAAGAAGAATGATGGATCAATACACCTCTAAAGTGATTAATTTGAACTCAAAAAAAATTCCTGATTGAGAATAAGTATCCCCTAAAATTGATTTATTACTTTTTCAATCATATATGTGGGGCCAAGTATTTCTATAAGGTTGAACTTTAGTTGTAATATCACCAATTAAAGGTGAGGAAGAAAGATACTCCTAGGACTACCTATAAAAAAAGGCATGGACACTATGAGTTCATAGTGATTCCCTTAAGACTCACTAATTCTCCATTAATTTTTATATAATTAATTAATATATTATTTATAGATTACCTCTAAAATTTTTTGGTAGTCTTTATATATAAAGTTTTCATATACTCCAATAGTAAGGATATGAATGAGGAGAATTTGAATACTCTCTAAAATAATTTCAAAATGATACACTATTTGAAATGAACATTAAATGTGAGTTCGGGGAAGAGAAAGTGTTATTATTGGGGAATGTTATCGCTAGAAAAGGAATATATATGGACCCTTCCAAAGCAATGGAAATTTGAGAGTATCCTGACCAATATATATAATAGAGATCTGTAGATTACTTTGTTTAGTTGGGTATTACAAAGGATTTGTGATGAGATTATCAGGATTTTTAAACACACTAACCAAGTTGACTCAGAAGAGAGTAATGTTTTCCTAGACTAGTGAATGTGAAGACTTCTTTGAAGCATTGAAAAAGAGGCCTCTCACATTACATGTAATTACACTACTGATAAGTGGGGAAGTCTTTGTGGTATACAGTGATTCTTCAAATATGGGCTTGGGCTGTGTACTGATGAAATTTTTTAATGTTATACCCTACGCCTCATAGAAACTAAAATATTATTAGAAAAACTATCCCAAATATGATTTGGAGATGGTAGCTATTATCCTTTCATTGAAAATATAGTGTAATTATTAATATGGGTATATGTATGAGATATATACTGATCATAAGAGCATAAAATATATATTCACACAAAATAAGATTAATATGCTCCAATGAAGATGGATATATCTCATCATGGATTATGAATGATCAATCCACTACCATCATGGTAAAGAAAATAAAGTGATAGATTCTATAAGTAGAAAGGATCCTGCAAATTTATTAATTATGATTCTTGAGAATGATCCAATATTTGTAGACTTGTAATGAATGGACAAGATAGTCCAAAAAGAATGTACATAATCAACCCCTTTTAAATATAGTACTCAACTATCCCTTTTAGAGAAGTTGGAGGATGATCAAAGAGTTGATGTTGAAATTCAGAATAAGGTGTAAGCTATCAAAAATGGTAAATACATTGAGTTCAAAATTGATGGGGAATGATTTGTAATATTTGGTTCATGACTATGTGCACCATAAAATTATAAGATAAAGAAAGATATTTTGACTGATTCACACAGATCAGCATTCCCTATCAACCTAGGGATCACAATGATGTATCAATATATTTGAGAGCACTATTAGTAGAACAATATAATTAAGGTGATCACTGAATATACATCAATGTGCCTGGTATGTTAGAATGTGAAGGCTCAAAGGCAAAAGTAAAAGAAAATGATGAAAATTACCCATACCAATATGAAAATTGGAAAAAATCATTATGGGATTTTTCACTAGACTTATGTATAACTATAGAAGAAATAATTAAATATGTGTTTTTTTTGTCCTCATACAAATACTATTGGGATTCAATAGGATATCACACTTTACCAACTTGCATGAATATACATCATAGAAGTGGTGAGACTGCATGAAGTTCCATTAATGATTATATTATATCATGACATCATATTTACCTCCAAGATATAGAAATTATCTAAAACACTCTAAATACTGAGTTGAAATTTAGTGTGGATTATCACCCCAACTGATGGACAATCTGAGTGGACTATAAATACATAGGAAGCCATATTGAGATCATGCTCAATGGACTTTAAAGGAATATGGATTCAAGATCTTCAATTAGTTGAGTTCTTTTAAAATAATAGTTTCTACTAAAGTATACAAATGGATAAATATGAATCCCTTTATGAGATATGATGTACAATACATTCATGTTGGGATGATGTTGGTGAATATAAGCTTTTGGGAATTGTAATATTCGAAGAAATGGAAGAAAAGTTAAAGACCATACAAAAAAATATCTGGGCTGTGGAAATTTGAAAAAAGATATTTCTATATAATCATCAATGATACTTATATTTTGAGTTTTGTGAAAATTTATTCCTCTATATATCTCTATAGAGCAGGTTTATGAGATTTGGGATGAAAGGAAATATAATTCCCATGTACATAATCCCCTTCAAGATTTGTGATCGTGTTAGAGGTGTGGCCTGTCGAATAGAACATAAACAAACCATGTTCCAAGTACATGATGTATTAAATGTATCCTTATTGATTAATTACATAAAAAATCCCACTCATGTACTAAATTCATAGGTGGTACAACTAGAAAATGATCTCTCTTATGAGAAGCATCCAGTAAAGATTTTAGACTATATAGACAAGGTTCTATGTAACAAACCCACTCACCAGGTCAAGGTACTATAGAGAAACCATATATATGAAGAGGCGACATGGGAACTGGAGAAAGATAATAAGGATAAATACCCTCACCTATTTTCACTATAGTATGTGAAACAAAATTTCAAGGGATAAATTTTACCATGGGGGAAGAATTTAACGACCCGGAATTTTATCAATAGAAATTACCTTCTTATAATTATGTCAAATAAAGAAGTTAATAAAAAATTATTATCATAAATTCATAATGATACATTATTCAAAAAATAAACTAATAATAACTCCAAATATTATAGAGGGAAAATAAATCCAAAATCAGATAACAAGAATTAGAAAATTTAGATATACATGATCCAATAGAATGACTATCTCATGAAAAAACATGTAGAAATAAAAATAATTTTAATAATAAAATATTAATTTTTAAGATTAAAGTATATATAACCTTAATATAAAATTGATATGAATGAAAAAATGAGGTATTTATAGAAATTAAGGGACTTATATGGCCGTTATAAATCTGGCTATTAGAATTGAAATATGATCATTAGGAATGGTAATATGTTCATTAGTATAGTAACCTCACCTATGAAAGTATAAAATTAAATATTGGTATCTTATAAATATAAAATGATATACTTATATCATACAATAATTAAATAAATGTTTGGAAAATGACAAATTTTATGCTTGTATTTTTTTAATTGAAATGTTTATTTACAACATTATAATTTTTATAATGATTTAAAGAAAAATTATTTTCATAAATTATTTATAAATTTAATATTATGTTTTATTATAAATATAAAATTATTTTATGTGACCTTAATTAATTTTTAAACGGGTCAAAAAATTGATTATTACATTAAAATAGGTATTTTTCAAATAGATGATGATTTTATTTAAAAATTAAATTTATCATAGTTAAAAAATTATTTTTATAAAATGGATTCCATTTTTTAAATCTAGATTTAATAAAATGGTCAGAGTGAATATTTTGGGTTTTTCTAAAATAATCTATTTCTTTGTGAATAGTTAAATACGATAAATTGTGGTATTTAACATTATAAGGTAAATACATGAATTTTTAGTAAAGAATCCAGTATTTCATACTATAAGGAACCATTTACTCAATTTATTTTATATTAATCAACACTATTTATAGTCTTGATCAAAAATAATAAACTAATGAATATAATAATCAAAAACACCCCCTATAAATACTACCCTTTATCCTCACACCTTATAAGCCTTGTGGATTGTAAATATTGTTACCAATTACTTTACTAAGACTCTTACAAAAATACAATAAATTATAATCTCAATAAAATACCAATTCCATGTTCTTTAATGGGTCCTTTAAGGTGGTGATATTCAAGAGGTAACTTTCTCAACTGTTTCTTTTAATTTTATTACCTTTTTCTACTTTATCATTACCTTTTTAATCCATAAAAACATAATAGGTCCATTATAATGTACATAATATAAATTTATATTTCTAAATTAATTTTTTTTCACCCCTTTTCTCATATCCTCTTATTCAAATAAAGGAAATCATTGTCCAAATCATGGCGATTTATTATCTCTGTGGATAATGAGTTTTTGTTTTACATTACCACCTTTAAGGCTGGCCATAAAACAATTATTATGGTCACACCATGTTGTGATATGTATCTAATTTTATTTTCATGTTCTATAACTAATATATATACATTATATTAAATAAAATGAAAACTAGTTCGGGATGATCAAAAGACCACCAAAATGAACTAAACATTTAGCATTTACATTTTATAAAATAAATCATCCTCAAAGTAGTAAATAAAATGATATAAAGGTACATTTAAAATTATATAAGTAATTTAATACTCTAAGATTTTACTTCTAGATAACTATTCCCATTCTATAATATCATCCATATTTTTACTGAAATGAACCGAGCCTGAAACCATGAAACGAATGCTCCCAAAATGATGAAATTGAACTTTATACCTCATTGAAATGTTACTAAAAAAACTTATTGAAATTATAATTAATCATTTACATATATGAGAGGTAATTAATTAATTAATTAATTAATTTTATTTTATTATCTAGTATATTAATTGAATGTGTAGAATGCATTCGGTGAAAAGGTAAGAGATCTTTCTGAACCTCCTTATTTATTTTACATTATGTTATCTCTCTTTCTACCTCAATTTATCACTTATTTATTATTATATACTTATTATATATTATGTATATATTTCTCAAACATATATACCATGTTTATTTAATCTTTATTTTATGTTGATATACATGAATTAAGGGTTGCATTCTTAATTCCTTTCAAAAAGCTGATTAAAGGGAACACCTCAATTTTATTTATATTTTAAAGTACCACTCAATTAAATGTTTGAAAACATATATGATTTATCAAAATAGTCCTTATTATTTCTAAAACCATTTTATTTCTCTTCTGGTTTTATTTAAATTATTATTCTCCTGTCACTTTTAAAAACCCTTTAACTATTCTCTTAAAACCCTACTTAAGCGACACATTTCCAAGGATACATAAGCACTCTTTACATTTTTCCATTTATTTGGATATAATTTACCATGATATATTTTTATTTTTTCTTCATTAATATCTAATAATGATTTTTAATCCCTTCTTTCATTTATTCCATCTTTTTTTATGCCATATGACTTGATTATGATGCATGTTTCATTCTATAAGAAACTCTTATGTTTATTCCTTATGTTTCATTCTTTATGTGGCACACATATTCATGAACATGTTATGATGGGTTCACCTAGATAGCTCTTTAATTCATTGGGTAATTTTTTAGTCTCATGAGACATCATATATGTGATTTGGGTGTAAACCTAATCCATTATGGTAAATTGTCTACCAGGTGATATAGTCATGATAGTTAGCTTTGACTTATGTTTATGTGATGTTATATACTGAGTACACATTCCAATATTTAATTGATCATATGATTCAATGTAATATATGTCATTGTTACACATGTTTTTTCATGATCCATGAATTTCATGTTATCATGTTATGCCTTCTAACACATGTGTTATGCTTTATTCCTATTATTATTCCCTTACTATGTTTTTTAGCTCATCCCTTTTGTCTATGTATTTCCCATGTTATCCCATATATTTATAAGAGCAATAAAAAAGTTTAGAAATTATTACAGATTTTAATAAAATGATATTTCATTCTAGCCTCATGTTTTCAAATAAGGTACCTAATCTTCCAAAGGCACTAGAATTTTTGACCCTTGGTTTCTATTTCATGGATAATTATTCTTAAAATAAAGTAATAATATTATTAAAAGGATTGTCCTTTATATTTTTTCCCATGGATTCTTAAAAATGTGAGTTTTTTATTTATATTATATGTTTAAGGACCTAGATCTTTAAAATAATACCCTTTGTGATATGAAAGTGAGTCTTATTTAAAAATAAATGGTTTTAAAGCCTTAAAATATAATATAGATTTTGGAGAATTCATTATGGATTTATTAAATTAATAAAATAACATAAAAAACAAATTATTTGAAAGGAAAAAAATAATTTCGGTTTTGGATACCTTTTATAGTATTTATTACATAGTTTTGTGCTTTTATGATTTCATAATAAATACCTCATAATTATACCATAAATACTTTTTACCCAAAAATTAGACTCTCTTAAGAAATTATGATAAATTCACCATTGGATAATTTTGGCCTTATTATTTCAAATATAAATTTATCAAAATAATTCACTAAATATGACAATCTACAATTTTAAATAAAAAATCCTTATTTATTGAAAAATTCTGGTTTTTTTACAATAATTGTTTTCTGATCCTTATAAAAATGAAATTTGACATCATAAAAGTATATTTTCATTTATATTTTATAAATATTATTTAATAAATTTATTAAAATATCATTCAATTCAACAAAAAAAATCTAGTTGGTAAAAATAGTTTCTTAAGAAACCCAATATATCTCTCAATAATACAATATGAGTTTCGTTGTATCAAAATCAAAAAATTTATGAACCATAATATTTAATTATTTAAAGAGTAATATTAAAAACTAAAAAAGATCATTATTTTTTTATAAAAATAAAATATAAAAATTCATACTCTTATGGCCTAGATATATATCCCTTTATTACACTAGTGAAAGACATAAGAGTAAGGTATAAGATTGTGATATTTTCTTAGGGTTGTTCAATATATATGGTTTGGGATGTGATCTTGATGAGATTAAACTTATCCTATAAATTGTTTTAATCATGACTTAGTTGTTTATTTTGAGCTTGGTATTGATAAATAGAAAATCCTAGAGATGTTATCTCCTTAAAAATACATAATAAATGGGCTTCATATATAGTGTACAATTCTTTTGGTTGAGACCATAACTTCTTCCATCATTGTCAATTAAACATTATCATAAACCATAATATATACTCACATTAATAGTAATTGTAAAATATATATATCTTCAATGGATATGATTTATAATGGTATTTTAAAACATAATAGGTTATAATAGGAAAATTTAGTTCATTTTTTTCGATAACTACATACCTTAATTAATAATGAATTTATTCAAATATGGGAATTTCGTTTATAAAAGTTTAGTTCGTTACAAAATAAGCAAAAATCCATCCAGGTGAAATAACCATTCCATTAGGAATTGGGTTTCATGTATACTTGATTCATGGAAATCTTATAGACTATCCATTTGGGATTAGGGGAAAGGTTATAATAGATTCAAGAAATATTGAAGCTAGTTACATATGACCAACATTAACACCACTAAGTGGGTACTTGTATACAGTTAATATAATAGAAATGTTGAAATAATTTATACATGGAACCACTTTATACAATTATATGACATATCCCTTTGTATTTATAACTATAATTTTATGATATTAAATTATTGTCAATACTTGAGAAACATTACTTGTTACAAAACTAAATATGATCATTAAAATAAAGTAGAAATTACATTAGAAAATCAAAAAAAACTAAATGTTTAACGTAGAAATGAATTAAGATACATGATTAAAAACGTGAAAACATGATTTTGAACATATATATGCTTGATACACCCAAATAACCAGATCATATAATAATGAAAGAAACCAGCATATTTTATGATCATAAAAAAAGTAATAAATTAGCCCATGAATATGAACTAATAAGAATGCATGTAATAACATGCTTGTGTTAGGACAATAGAACAACATGGTCATAACAAGTTAATCTTACAAAACACACTATGATGATTCCAAATAGCTGGTATCTTATTCATTTTATTATTTCCTAACATGTGTTTATTAACCAAATGTAGTTCTACACTAAAGAGTACTGGGGTTAGTTCTCAGATAGCATGGAAAGGCATAGCCCAGAACTAGGGTATAAAGTTAATTGGGGTTATTTAATATTATAAAATAGGATAAATCTACCTTATAAATACCTATCCTATACCTAATAAATGAAACTAACAATTTACACTACTAGAATATATTTAAATAACCATGTTTCAAATAAGAATATGGTTCCATATAAAACAAATATTTGGTAATCATTTAAGAGCATCGAGAGGAAGAATGAGTAACCAATTTAGAATAGATTTCCCAAAAGGACCATTTTCAAGAAAAACATTTCATTAAAATTGTTAAAACATTATAAAACCCTTGTTTTTTAAAGTTTCAAGTTTGTATAAATACGACATCCATTAGGTTTTTCATGTTGAATCACTTAATCTCACCTCACAGACCAAGTCAACACATGGCCACTACAAAACCACTTTAACAATAGGTTAAGTGTTATTATTTTGATTATACTCATTTACATTTAGGTGAGAATATATTTTCCTTCTTATATAGTACATTTAAGACATAAGTAACTATACACTATTTTTTTAGTTAACAACCAAGAGGTTTTGGGTAATAAGGAATGCCTAGTTTACCAGCTATCTATAACTTGGTTTAGAACTAACAACACACCAAGGGTCCCCATTTTAGACCATGTTTAATATTAATGGAAAAATTAAAAATCCCTTGTACAATTGTGATTAGGGTAAATGAATAATTATAGGTTTTAAAACTCTATAAATAATAAATACCCAACCTTAGAGATAGAGTCTTGAAAAGAGTCTATAAAACACGGGCTAGTTAAATTCAAATTTATGACACAATAAAATTGGAGTGGGATTTTATTTTATTGATCCAAAAAATCACCTAGAAAAAATGTAATCTATCATATAAAAAAATTGGTTCAAAATCATTAATTCATTACCCTTAAACATACATGAATTTCTTTATTATTTTAGGGAAACTAAACACAAACCTGTTATAAGCATAGCCCAAGAATCACTCAGTGAATCATGTCCACCTTACATTTCAATAACACGATTTAACAACTCGAAAAAACCATAGTAAGACCCAAAAATAATTAAAACACAATTCGATCATCAAATAGAACCAACTACATAATAACTATAACTAAAATATAACCAAAATGCTATGAAAACCCGTGAAATCAACAACCAAAATTATCCCAAGAATATATAATCCCAAATACATAAACATTCCCCAAAAAACAACCTCAAATTCCACCCTAGAAATAAAATCACTCTTGTTCAAGAAGAAACTTAATCACTTCCCACTAAAACAATGATTCTCATAAAGAAAACCAACTCATAAAAGCTTCCATGAAGCAATAGAAAACAAATCCCTATGATTTTGAATGAATTCTGCAATAATTTGGTGTAATTAAATATATATATCTATACTAGTGGAGTTGAAATTATAGAATATATAAAATGAGAGGATAAATATAGTAAGATATTTTACCTCATATTCATAATGATAAACACAATTAGGTTCTCCTTGATTCAATTTTTAATAAAAGGGGGGAAGAGAGGTCCCAGAGAGGCCTTTGAAGAGGCATCCTTATGGCTAGAGTGAAGTGGGATCAATGGATCCCCTCTAGGGGATTAAAATTTAGGTAAAATGACTAAAATTCATTATCTTAAATGAAATATAGGTCTAGTCAATCAGGAACCCATTTTTTGGCAATGGGGTACTTGGTTAGTACCCCCATAATACATGAGGTTCTGTTCAAGCCATTGGGTACCCGGTACCCTCCACTAGATGTCAAGCACCACCTGTAGTCCTTGAACTACATGTGGTTCCACCCCTTTCCACCCAAACTCTTTATAAACCTTATTAATACCAAACTAAATCTAGAAACATCCATGAATCCATCCTCAAATACCTAAGATTATATTTTAATCCTTTAATGGAATTAAACCCTTAATTGAAACCAAAAAATTAAATAGTTTAATGATTTAACCTTCAAAAATTCCTATCTACGATTTTAATAGTGTATTTACCACTATATCCATGACAAGAGTCCTTAAAACTAGATATATCCTCTTCTAACACTCTAAAATTTAAAAAATATATTTATCATTCAGTTAATGTTATTCCACTCATGTCATACCTGGTGTAAACTAATTCTCTATGAGAATTATTATTCAAAGGTTATCACAACACATTTATATGTGTTATTCAAGAAATAAATTTATAATGATATCATGTGGAAGAACCAATGTCTATCCTCCCATATAGGAACAATTAATTATGATAAAATATATGGATTTTCTATAGTAATAATTCTTCTCATGATCCTTTATCTTAAATATTGAAAAGTTTAAATTTTTTGTGACTAAGTATTAATTTATTTATTATCACCAAAAAAATGTACAATAAAATTTTACATTATAATAATTATATAACTCTCGCTATAATTAAATTTGTGTTTTTTAATATAAAGGAGTATCAAAATCTATGAGGAATATTCAAAAGGGATCTTCATGTGTTTCATGCATTCTCATACACCAAGGGGTGGAGATCTTTCCAAAAGGTTTCCCAATTCAATGATATGGTGGTTTGAATAACCAAATAGAAGTGGGTAATGGATTTCATTAATTATTGGAGAAAAGGTTCCCCGGTATTTAAATTATTTTTTGGATACTTTTCAATCCACTTTTATCCTCAGAAAACATTTTCTTTGGGTAAAACCAATATCCAAAGGCATAATTCAATTTTTAGGATTTTATTTGACAGATCATGGAGGAAAAAAGAGTTATAAATAAAATGTTATGGATATTTAAATTGGTACTTTTACTATATTAGTTTTTGCAAAGTTTATACCCATGCCCATCAGTCACACACTTCTTAAATCATACTTATATGCCTAGATACCCCACCCTACTCAAATTCATGTGTATACCCACCCAAACTCCCTATGTGTTACCTGAATCTCTTTATGTGTGTGGATAGATAATAATTTCAAATGAACTCGTAATCATATTATTATTCTAGGGTGGTTACAAGGAGTTACTTCCCAAAGATGGGAACCCAGGCTAGGGTTTAACTATAAAAGGTCCCCCTACCATCCATTTTGGAACTAAGTGTAGTTAATAAGACAATAAAATAGGGCCAAAGAGAACACTTACTTTCTAATTACTTCTATAAACCTCCCTTAGGTGATATATGAATAAAATATTTAGGGGAATGTAGGGAAAGGTAATTTCATATAACCTTAGATGTGGGATATAGAGAAGGACCCATATCAAGAATATCACACCCATGGTCCTTTCATGTAAATTCAAATTCAACCCTCCAAGGGCCTTATTAGAGAACATATGGATCAATCCCCCATCATTAGAGTCACTCCTAGCCAAACAAAACTTTTTTTTACTATAAGTACTCCACCCCTGAACCCTTAGTTAGGATTAGTAATGGGTTGTAGTCTTGGGACTTCAACCTAATATCTTCAATTAGATCACTATCCCCTAGAAAATTTCATGATTCAAACAATGAATTTTTTTTTCATTCAAATATGATTATTTTCATGTTACCAATAGTCTCTTACACTATTCTAAAAATAAATTAAGCAGAGTTACTCAACTTGGTTTCCTAAAATACATAGAGTTGATATTTTCTTCTTGGTTTCCACAAATACTTTATTTTCAAATTCTCTTACTAGTTTTTTCAAATTCCTTGTGTCAATATTATCCTCATTGTTTCCCAAAATTCCTTGATTCAATATTTTCATCATGATTACCTAAAATTCCTTGAGTCAGGATTCTCGTATTTGTTTCCTCAAATTCCTAGATTTTATATTATCCTCTTGGTTTCCTAATTTTATTTTGTGGATATTGTCCTACTCATTTCCCAAAATTCCGTGGGTTGAGATTCTCATTGTTTTTCCCTAAAATTACTTGATTCAAAAGGAGAATAAATCGTATTAAATGTAGAATTAAACCCTTATATTTGGGATTGAAAACTTTTTTGACCTTGTAAGAGTAAATTTATGTACACCTTTTTATGTTATGTTTTGGTTTTATTGATTTGTATGTATTTCTCCATGTATATACTCTATTTTGGGGTATGGATCTAGAAACATGGAAAGTGATCCCAAACTCTTGACTTTATCTGTTTTAATAAGTCAAATCACATGGAAATATGATAGATCAATAAATTCCTAAAAAATGACCATTCCTCAAATTTTTAGTTGTAGGATCCTCTTATCATCATGGATGATGGAAAATTATAGGAAGATAAGTATTTTGTTTGGAAAGGATTGAGTGAATATTCTAGTTTCTTCATTCTATAGGGATTTCAGGGGTAGATTTTCAAATATACATGCTCGAGGGAGATGCTTGTATATAGTGGGATATGACTGGACATGAGAATATCTATAAGTGTCTAATATATGTCGGATTATGTAATATTTATAGAAAATAGTTTTATTTAGTGGAATTAAATCCAAGGAAATCTCAAATGCTCTTGGATATAGAGCAGGGGAACATGATTGTGGTGGAGTATAATGATTTTTTTGTGGGGAATGTTTTTTTTCTAGATATATTCACTAATGAATATATTAAGTCATTATGTTTTGAAATAATATTTGAGTTGGGATCAATCCGAACATATATTTTTTTTATATACCCACCTATTTGGAAGTGGTAAACAAGGAATCTATGATGAAAATGGATATGATATGGATTAAATGGATGATTTTTTTTCTTACATGAGCAGAAGGAGGCAAGAATTATTATGGTCAGTATAAAAGAAAGTGGGTTGACCCCCCATGGGGGGTTGTTATAAGTAAACCACAATCTCAATATTATCTCATGGGAGGAGATAGTTCGGGTGTTACTAGTGTGTCAATACTATATATATAAAGTGTTACTATCCTAATAAACCCATTACATGTCATCAATATTGGAATATATTGTTTGTAAATAAGTTTTAAAGTAACATTCTCTATATTATAATATTGGAGGTTCTAACCAAATTTACCGGTTGGGTATGCTCATAGACAAGTCAAAGAAATATATAGCTAATTCATAACCAAGGTCTTAGAAAAGTACTTGGTCAGGTTTGTATTAAATGGTCCAAGGTATTTTTTTAACAATATATCATATTTTGGAGGAGAATAAGGTAGGACATGTGATAGTGAGAGGTTATATACTTATTGCTTATACTATGGTTAGATATATGGTTTATAGTAGTGCATATAATTCATTAATATTATCTAGAGTGGTAAACTAGTAGAATTTTTATGTTAAGTTGATGTCTTATTGAGTAAAATTTTAGAAACCTATTTTAGGAATGGTATAATAAGGAATTATGTCTCCATCTAATTTCATTATGATCAATTTTATGAATATATCATTTTATTTCTTAGTTCTATTTAAGATCACATACGACCTCATAATTATAATGGAGTTGATGGTAAATTTTAGTGGTTAAATTAATAATAATGAATGTATATTTTTCATTACTTAACATAGTGGATTTTTTTTTGAAATTTTTATGGTGAGTATGAAATTCTTGAGTTTCAAGTTGGAATAGTTATTAAATACCTTCAGAATTTAATGTGATAATTGGTATGATGTTTTCGTGGATCAGTGAGAAAGGTTTCTATTATTAACAATGGTAAGTGATTTTTGAGATGTTTTTTCCAAAGGGTTCTCTTAAAATAAACAAAATAGAAACATAGGGTTCTATATTGACTCATTTACTAATAGGAGTCTGATATCATTTCTTTAATGTCAGATTAAACTTTTAAATTTCTAATAATTGAATATTTAGTTAGAATATTTGAAATAAAGTAGATTTATTTAACCAAGAGTTTCTCCTTAGGTTTCACTAACTCTATTTGCTAACTTTTTCAACGGTAGATTTTAGTTATGAGTTGACTAATTGATATTAACTAGGTGGTATTGAAAAATAAATAGCCTCTAACTCAAATTGAGGATTTTTTTGATCAATTTAAGGGGGATAAGTTATTTTTAAATAAACAGTTTGAGATAAGTACATCACCATATAAGGGTGAAGATGATAGATATTTCAAATACTACTTTTAGGAATAGGTAAATATATTATGAGTTCATGGTTATGTTTTTTGGGTCCCCGAATAGTCTTCCTATTTCTATATCTGTGATTAATTATATCCTCATCAAATACCTTGACTTGATTATCATGTCATTTATTTATTATATTCTGGTTTACTCAGGATAAAAAGAGTTGAGGAATCTAATAAAGATGGTACAATACAATATTTTATATAAAAATTTATCAAAATGATAATTTTGAATTCATGTGGTAAGGATCTAGGGACGTGTTATCTCAAAGAAAGTTGTTTCAATTGAATCAGAGAATGTTGAAGTGATGATGTATTTGGAGAGGCCTAATAATTTTGTTTTTCATATTTTTATTCTATTATGAATAGAAGGATATTACCAATGCTTCATTTTATACTTTTAAAATTCGTTTTCATCACTGAAAACATTGGAATACAAGGGTGTGAAGATCTATTGGGATGTGAAATCGTTGAAATATTTTAATGATCTAAATTGAATATTGGAATCTATGAAAATATTAATTTTACCTGAATCTAATTCAATATTTTTAGTATACGGTAATACATCAGGAGCTGTATTGGGATTTTTCCTATGAAAGGGGATAAAGTGGTAAAATTATAATAGATGTAATTGTGGAAACATGAGATGAATTATCCAAACATTATTTATAAATAATAATGGGTTTTCATTCCATGAATTTTTGAATACATTATCTATTTAGTGATGGATTCAAAATGTATTTAGAATTAAAATGTTTGACTAATATATTCTATGAGTTTGATTTTAATTTGAGGCCATATCAATGGTTTTAATGTCATTTTTTTCACCCACAACCTATCATATGCAATAGACAAGGGAAATGTTATTGGTAATGCCTTGAGTTTTGAGACCTGGGTGGTGAAGGAGTCATAGAGTCAATGGAAGATGATGGGATTGATGGTGGATTTACATCTAAAGGATAGTGGGAGGGGTTCAGTATAGTTTTAGATCATATTAATGTACCATAAAATATTGTAGATAAATTAACAGAGAGATATGTAATAGATTCCAAATATGTAAAGTGTTGTGAGACATTAAATGGTTGGATGAATATTTGTGGTTTCTCAATAATTTATAACTAGATATATTATTTCTATGATAGGATGGTGGTCCTTTCGATTTTGAATAAACAATTTATAAATGCATTTCATAACTCTATCTAGGTTGTTCATTAAATTCCGATTAAGATATATCATGACATTAAATTGATATTCTGGCTGATAGGAATAAATATTGATATACATAATTATATATCTAAAAGTTTGAATTTTTAATAGCTAAAGGTAGAGCTTCAGGGAACTATATGAATTTTAAAAACATTTATAGTGCTGACTCAAATGTTAGAGGATATATTGATGGATTTCATTGTTGTTTTACCTAGATCTCCATGGAATCATGATGTTACCTAATTAATTATGGATTGTAATGTTAAATCAACTCAATTACTTATCATTTGGTAGATTGTCTTGGTGGAATATTACTATAAGATATATATGTATATATATAAGTGTTTAGGATTTTTGGGGTTCCTTTTTCTAGATTTCATATTAAGATCCATAAGTCAATTTAATATTTTTTTAAATATTTCAAACAGTCAAAAGTACTCATTTGAAGAAAATTACATCATGTATTACCCAAATAGAATGAAAATAAAAATGAACTATAAAAACATTTAAGGACATGCACTACGATTATATGATGGATTTTAGAAAGTGTTGGTATAATCATGACATGTTAATGGAGTTTTATTAACAATAATATTTAACAATATTAAACATTAATGGATATATTGGAATCCATCAATGGAAGAAATTTTCAACGTGCATTTTACTAGGTTGAAGTAATAGAACATTCTTTCTTGGTAATTAATTTTGTGCAGGAGATGAAAACCCAAGTTTATTTTATCATTAAAATATTGATAAAATCTCAAACTAATGAAATTTCATATTTTTATAATCAATTATTTACATTGGAGTTTATTATTGTATATTGAGTATTTTATAGAGTAAATTTGTGACTAAATCATCGATTTGTTGAGAAGAAAGGCATGTTGACACCTTGAGATGTTAGTCCACTTGATATTTTCATGTTGGGTGGAGTCATAACTAATCATTTTGAATTCACACTAAGGCATGCAACATTAAACAACATTATTTAAGTTTCATGACTATGTAAGTACCAATATGATCCACCATACATTATTCTATAAAATATATTAGATTTAGAATAGGATGTATACTTTGTTGAAGGATTGATAATAATTTTTGATAGGAAAGAGAATATCACGAGAGGATGAAGTATTTCTTTAATGAAAGTGTTATGGAAGCGTAGAATAGTTAAAGATAAGACTATTGAGAGTATATACCACATTAATTTATAATGGATGAAGTTTTTCATGGGGAACATATCCCAATGACTTTGTTAGGAAAAATGTCCTATTGTGGAGAGGATTGTAACACCTCTAACTTAGTAGGTAATTCATCTGTCATTTTTAATTATTTTCTAATGAAATTTGGAGTTTTTGGTGGGATAGGGATGCATTCAAGATTTGGCTCACAATCTCTCAAACTTTTGAGGTTGAATATGCATGAAATTATTTTGGATAGAGAGAAATAAAAAATTTCGTAAACTATCCCAGAGATCATTCAATTATATCATGCATTGCATATTTCCTAAGAAAAAAGGAATTCACAATAAATTTCATTATTCTAGAGACTTTGAAACAAAATCATGAAATTAGGTGTATGATTTTTTTCACTTTTTAAATTCCCTTTATCCTCGTAAATTATTATTATCCCATTATTAACATTCTGAAAAAACCATGGGTTCCTTCAGTATGATTTTAGTGATCCTTCATCATTGGACAGTGAGATTTACATTATAATTGATCAAGTAATCATTGAATTTAAGGTTAGATATTTTAAATCTCTTCGATTCAATAATCTATCACTTTCTATGATTTTACCATTCTCACTCTCTATAAAATTTTAACTATTACCCTAGGTGGATATAAAGTGGTTATAATATTTTTTAGATATACTTATGAATGGTATATTCATGATGATGTTGTTGTGTTTCTAGGTTTTGATAGATCAAATCATTATCAATGAAATTAGTTCTTATGTTGCATAGATATTTATATATTCATCATCTAAGGTAAGTGACTCTTATTGATTAATCAATGGATTATGATTACTTATTACATAATTTATATTATTTTTGTCCATTTAGCTGATGAGGTTTTTAATAAATAATTCTTTTAAAATTCATTATATAAAAATCTGGTTTTCTATATTTAAAAACATAGATTTTGGGAAAATCAATGCGATTTAGTATAAATATTTATTCATTTTATAAATCACATTTTAATTATATTAAATTTAATTTAATTTAAGATAATGGGTTTTAATAGATTTATTATAGAAAACTATTTTCTGGAAGAGAAACCGTTTTTAAAATTAAATGAATTTTTATATGAGCATTGAACAAGACCCTTCATGAATGCAATGATGGGATGAGTATTTCAATTGAGTGGAATGTTCCAATATATATGATAAAAATGGGGTGGTTCATGGTTTAGGGAAACATGTGGGAGAGTGATAATACACAAAAAGTGTATGGTATGATCAATGTCATGTTTCATTGGTATATTATTATTGTTTCTCTTGTCTCATGGAATTGTTGTGATTAATAACAGTTTCATGTTTGAGGTTATCTAGGAATGGATACTCTTAAATGTGTGAAAATATTAGTATGAGTTTTTTTATATAATTGTTTTTTTATATAATTTTGTGTTAATGTGTTTGGTTTTGAAATATATTGAGTACTTTTCTACAGAATTTATTACATGGATGGGAATAGAAAATACGTAGGAATACATGGTTTCAATATGGATAATTCCTAAAAGGTATTTGCATATTTACACTTACCTGAACATCTTGGTGTGTTTTTAAATATATTTTTTCACAATACAGGAAAAGAAAGTTCTTTGATGTGCATTAGAGATAGATTTTAGTAGTTTTGTTTATATTATGAATGTGACAGTGTTATATAATATTTTATTAGAGGTTATATATTAACCAAGATGGATAGGAGTCATTGTTTATCTAGTTTTCTAATTCCATACATGTTATTTTTTATATCCACTATACTTTCATTGAACTTTTCGTCATTTTAAATTGTTTGTTTCTAAAAAAATTATTTTTATTTTAAATAAAGAAATGAATATACATTGAATGAAGTTAGTTATTTTAATTTATAGTAAAATAATTTCCCATTATTTTTTTGAAATCCTTATTACTAGTTTCCAACCTATGATGACCAAGAAATTTTCTTCAGGCTATGTGGTGATCCAAGTCAGGCCCCATGTTTTTGGTCTTTCTGATTGGCTCATTACAAAATGGTATGAAAGTATGGTTTTGAATGTTGAGTTATAAGAAGTTCAGTGGGTTTAAAGATAAGGATAGTTATAACTCTAGAGTTACTCATAAAAATATTATAATTATACTAGTTAGGGGGATACTTGAGTTTCCAGGTATTTCAAGTAATATAAGTTATCTTAGGATTCTTTATAGGATATTGTTTGTTTATACAAGGTAGGTTTTAATACACATGATTATTTTACATGGTAATTGTGTTCCTATATCATGGTATGCATGTGTAAATATTAAATACATATACATTAGATTATGAAAATGATTTAATTATCTATAATTGGTTTTGATATTAATTTAAAATGGTTTTAAAAACTATTTGTCTTTGATAAAAATTTATTCAAAATTATCTTTTATTTCTTATATGAAGATTGAATTTTAGAAGGATAAATATTAATAAGGTGAGTAAAGTAACATATATGTCTAATCGAAATCCTATTTTTCAATTTCAGAAGATTTCATAAAAAGAACATGGAATTTATAAATATTACCTTACGTGATTTTTAGATTTATGGTATTTTAGAGATTCCTCCATGTAAAGATCTGGTTTAGAGGAAGGAGTAAAGAATGTTTTTATAAACTCTGGAGTTCATTGATCTATGAAAAATGAGAATGTGTAAAGAAAATATATCAAGAGAAAACTAATAAAACACATCGAGCCTTAAATATTTAATGATATGATCCTATTATCTTTAGGAGTGATGGTTGAATTCAAGAAGTTTAGTATTGTTTAGAAAGGATAAATTGAATATTCTAGTTTCTTCATATGTTAGAGTTTTCAAAGGTGTAATTTACTACATATATTATCGAGGGAATAAATTATATGTAGTGAGAGACACCCATAAAAGTAATACTTTATGAGTATTGACAAGGGTAATATTCATAAATATATTTAGTTTATAGTTTTATTTTAAGTCTTTGAAGTGAAGTATGGATCAAGGGTTCTTGGAACATGAGTAGGGTAATATGATGGTGCAAGTGCATGCTTCTCATTTTATATAATTGGTTCGTTTTTTATCCTAGATAATCTCTAAAACATCACATGGTGAAATGGTTTGAGATTATTATTTGACCATGGATTGAGTCTATGATAATTTTACTAAATTTATGCACCTATGTGGTAGTGGTGATCAATGAAGTTATAAAAATAGCTTTTATGATTTGTAGTAACGTTTAAATTGATTTGGTTCCATGAATAGTTAGGGAAAAAATTTATAGAATTCAGAAAAATAATTTGGATAAATCTTACCAACGAGGTATTTAGAAGAAATTAGTGACCTCATGATCAAATTAAGGGAGAAGGTAACTTGGTTGTTACTAATCTGGTAGCACAATGAACCTAAATTAGGAATGATTTAAACGTTATGTGGAAATTTATATGTTTAGGAACCTTTATAATTTGAAATATTCCTATAGTTACAAATCTCAGGATTCTTGTATATAAGGTTTCTACTAGAATCAAATATAAAATCTTTCCATAGAGAAGTTAAAGGAAGCTAGAGCTAATTCATGTGAGAAGATTGATATAACTACATGGTTGGGCTGGGCTTAAAATATGCAAGGAAAATTATTACAAACTATAATATTATAACATATTATAAGGTAATACTTTCTATAGTAAGAGGTACTCTACTTATTTCTACTAGTATAGTATTTTCTATGGTATTGGTACATTTCATTCATTTGTATTGGCATGAGTGGTGGACCAAAAGAATTGTAAATTAGTTTAAATTTATGATTCATTTAAAATTATAATGACTTTTGGAGAAAGGTAAGAATGGATATTTAGGTTTTAATATTGTTCAATTATGATTAGTGATGTAGACATCTCACAATACCTCTTAGTTTCCTTATATGAACACATACAACCACACAATTTGAATGGATAATGGAGTTTAAATATTTCTTTGATTTATGTGGATACATCACCTGATGAGAGTGTTTTTATTATTATTGATGAGGGAATCATTCATTTAATTTGAGAAAGACTATTTATTAAAGGCCTTTTATATTTAAAATTTCAATTGGATGGACTTCTTATTGGGTCAATGAAATTAGTTGACCAGTTTTAGTTGTCGGTGGTGGTAAGATGTTTCCAAGGTTTTTTTCCTAAATAATTATATGGAATTCAACTACAGAGGGATATGGATATCTTTATTTTCTTTTTTTTCATAGGGGAAGTATTATAACATTTCCATATATAAGGAGGTTCATAGTTTCAAAAAGTACTTGGGTGGGTAATGATCCATAGTGGCAATATGTTATAATCATAGGTAGGTATTATTCAAATTTTATTATAATTTATCATGAATCTTTGAATTGTTATATATAATAATGGTTGATGCTTGGGGTTAATCGGGAAGGGTTTCTCTTGCTTTTTGGAAACCACTGGTGTGAGATTTTTTCTTTTATTGACTTTGTTTTATATGAAATTTCATGATAAATTTTTTTTAATATACCATATTTTATTTAATTATGTTGATTACATGGAAGAGAATATATCTTTCATTGGAATAAATAATCAACATATAGATAATTCATGTTCGGTATTCATGTACTCATCCTTAACCATACATATCATTTTATGTGTAGATGTATTTTTTGATGTAGGAAAATGAAGGGCTCAAATGTTTTCTGGTGAAATATCATTAGATTTATTTTCAAGGTGGATGTAGAGATATTCAATCACACATTACTGAAGGTACTGAACTATCCATGGTAAATATACATTTTTTATTAAGATTTATTATATCATATAAATTTTTATTTATTTACACTTTATTTAGTTTGGTTTTTATTTTCGTTCAAATAGTTTATGTGTAAATGTTTTATTTTTGGATTTTGAATGGAAAACATATTACATTTTATATAGTTTGTTCCTTTACATTGAGGGAAAATCATTCCCCAAAAATAATATTGTAACCCTTGAACTATGTTACAATATTATTATAATGAAATAAAAATTTTGAGGCCATGTGATAATAAAACATAGGCCATTGGTTTCTGGTATTCGGGTATGGTTGTTATATCATAAGTCAAGATAGAATATTAAGATATGGTACCTTGAATGACCTCAAGTACTTTTAGTTTTAGGAACTCTGTTCCATTCATCTATTCAAATATTGTACCAAAACTATACTGATCTCCACTCAAGTACTTCTAGTAAGGATACAATCCATCTCATGGTGAGTCCTCTACCTCCCTCTCCTTCATATATCTGATTTTCTTCTTCTTATTTCCTTATTTCATTCGACCAAAACCCTGGGCTAGGGTTTAACTAATATTTTGATGTTTTCATTCCTTTTTAGGGATTACAATAGGTCTCTTGGGTCCCCTCCATTGCATTTCGACATCAGTTACTAAAGAAAAATTAGATTTAGTCTATTTCTAACTCATCAGTCATCTTTTGGGGTGAGGTTTCTCTTTTATCCTTATTAAATTTAGTTTTAATTAGAGACATTGGTAATTTTTATACTCTCTTTCTTCATTATGGTGTGTTTTTCTCATTGCAGTGTGAGTTTGAGTCATCAGTGACAAAGACAAATATGTATATACATAGGTAAATAGGTATATATATGTATCATCATTGTGCATATTCCTTCATGTAATGGGGAATATGTATTTGGGTAAAGGATATATATATATGTGTGTGTGTGTGTGTGAAAATGTATATGCATGTTAGGTGAAGCGGTCTAAGGCTTCCTTTGTCAAAAGTTTTGGGTTTTGAGGATTGGACTTTTATGTCGCTAGTTGGTTTCACACTTGGTTTATAGTGTTATATTGGTGTTTTATGGTTCGTTCTAATTTTTGTGTAGTGTGATGGACTGTTCTCAATGGTCTCAAGTTACCGGTCCAAGGGAGACTCACCTGCGTGTCCATATGTAAGTAAATATATACATGTAGGTTCCCCTGTTATATGTATATTCATCCATGGCATTGAATATACATATATAGTGCTAGGTGTTCCTATGAATATATATAAAAATGCATACAGAGGTGATTTTATACTGGAATTTGTGTATAATCAAACCTGTATAGATCCACTTGCACATTTTCATGGGCCATGTGAATGTGTTCATGGGGGAAAGGTGTCATTTCATGTGTGTGAAGGCACAAATGCTTAGTGGGAGAGCAACCGCTTTTAGTTAGAAAGCGCCAAGAGCCAATGTGGATGACTTGGTTCCACTTGAGTTAGGTTCCCTATGACTTGGTCTTTATTTAGAATTTCCATTATTTCATATTGTTCTTTTGAAATTCGGTTTTCTACTTTAATATAAAATGCATATACTATATATATATGTGTGTGTGTATATAAATGGTTCTAGTTCTAGAAAAGTTTTTCTCTCAATGTTTTGAATGTGAAATGGGTATTTCCAAAGATGTGTGATATTTTGGCCAATTTTTTTTAAAATGGAAATGAACTGTTTAGTTTCTAAAGAGTTCCAGAGTGATTTTGAAAATGGGTTTTGGATGAACATTTTTTCAAAATATAAGTCATTATTGAGGAGTAATGAGGCTCGTTTGGAATCTTGAAAATAATATATGAATGTGAAAATCCCATATTAAGGAATTACCCATTGTTTTGGAAACATGATGTGTATGTTAAATGTATGATTTGTTATATTTACCTAATGAATACGCTTAGGTAATATTATGTGAGATAAAAAGTGGAATATGCTTAAAGAGGGAGAAAGTTGGTGAGAGGTTGAACGGGTTTTGGATAATGAAAGTGTTGTGTTCATTTATTTTCTTTTGATAAAATCAAACCACCAGTTGAAACAGAACACATTGGTAACCCCAGGTTTCTAGGGGGTGGACTAGAACTAGTGCACTAGTGATCCGGAGTGTCATAATCCCTATTTTACATAGAAATTTTGATGCTTAGAACACTAACTAAAATATATGATAATTTTTGGGACCACTAGGATCTGGGTATGTTCCCTACTAGTGGCTCATGAATGATAAGGGATAATTTTTGTGGTTTCTTTTCACCAATATGTGAGCTTCTATGGTCCCACGTTTGCATGTTACCTATAGGGATTTCCCATGGTTCTCGTTTGCAACATGATGCTTATGATGTGATTTTCATTTCAGTTATTTCAAGTGCTCTCTCTCACTTTTTGGAAAACCATATTTTAATTTAAAATTTCTTACCTATCATTTTGAAGATATTATTGTGATTTATTTTGGAAATATATTAGTAGAGAAATGATTTCATTAACAATTTAAACTTCTTAATTTATTTTTAGAAGAATAAAAAAGATTATTTTAATATGTATTTTTTTCAAACTAGAAAGATTGGGTTTCTTCTTAAAGTAAAAGGAAAAGGGTGTTGTTATTCCATGGATTTCCTACTAAGCATCTCGGTGCTCACAGCTACTTTACTTTTCGGTTTTAGGTTCTATTCTTGGAATGGTCTTAGAGAGAGCGTGGTTCTATGTTCAGTGGTTACCCATGGGGTCACTTGGAGGTATGTATAGCAAGGTAACTTTATTTAAGTTTTTGGCATTTTGGTTTACCTATTTTGTCCAGTTTATTTCTATTTATCTGTATTTTGTTTTCTGAGCTAAATCATTCCCTACAACTTGTTTTGATTCCCGACATTAGTTGCTAGCCTGTGGGGATCAAGATTTCCCTTCCGAACATGCTGCAAACCAGATTGGGTGACTGGATCAAGGTTGACCTGGTTTGGTTCCTGACAATAGTAGTTAGTGAAATTTTGGCACTAGAGAAATGAGAGAATGATGGTTGATTATGACCCGTCAATTTACATAACATCGAATGATTTCCTAAAAAAGACCCATTTGCATTGATCCAATCCTCATAATGTTTTAATGACTCCCATTCTGAAGTTAACCCATATGCACATAGATATTATCAATCACCTCGAATTTCATAAGCACCTAAATATAAGTTTACAAGGTGAAGAGGATAACATCAAATTAGATGTAAAGACAAAAATATTCCTCAAAATTTTACACAATCTCTTCCTCATCTAGTATGATATTCGAATAATAGTTTAAGAGGCTCATAAATTTAATCTTAAACTCTCATACACTTAAAATTTGATATTATATAGAATATTTATTATTACCTCACTTCCCTAAGTGTCAATAATAATAAATACATCCTAAATTGTCTTCATAAATTATCTCATGTGACCTATGAAATTTTATGGAGACTAAGATATATAATAAACCATCATTGAGTTGACCCTCATAATAGACAAATTACCTATTGAATCTAATTCTCTATATATCCTTGAATAATACTCTATAAACAATTCTCTCAATATTAAATCTACCTATGAACTTCTAGAGAATCAAAAATAACCTCTCCCACTTAAACTCTATGAGGTTTTTTCCCACCAGTCATTTCTATAATAATAAAATGAAAACTCATATGCCACGTGATATGGAATAAATTTAAATAATTTATGTTTAATTAATTTTAAATTAATGAAAAACATTAAATTAAAATATATTTTTAATCAATGATGGTACATGTATCACACCTAACGTTTTACCCCATAATTTTTACACTCTTGCTAAGTTATGTTCAGTACACTAACAAGGTCCTTGATTTAGATCATAGGTTCACTTATATGTATTTATATATTCTTTTTTGACTATATCACATACTATGATCAAAGGATATTATTTCTCTATCAAGTTAATAAAATAATTTGGAGTTCCTACTCAAAAATAAATCCTAAAATAAACATTATCTCAAATATCTATATATCACGACCTAAACCAACTAAGATCCCTCTCGAGTTGGAAATGGGATTATGAGGGACCCATGAATCCCACATCAAATAGACCATGGGTTGGATACCTACACCAAGTTTTTAAAAAACACAACATAAAGAGGAATACCCTTTTAAGACCAAGAATGAAAAAATTCAATCGTTAAACATGAAACATAGTTGGAAATAAAAAACAACCCAAGAATTAAAAAATCACACAACTTCATACATCTTCCAAAATAAACAAATACTAAGAAACTAAATAGCACATAATAAAAAATGAAACCTTTAATGTCTATCAATAACTAATTTCTTGAGTTGGTACGGTCTATCCTAATCTCTGATATCATCCTACAAATCGAAAAACATTATATAAAACTAAGAGTGACTATAATATATAATAAGTAGGTTATAACTCAAGAAATATCTAGAATATATGGAAGTTTCATACTAAATATTCATTGAATATGAAATAAAAATGACACATTACCCTCTCCAGGTTACCTGTGAAACCATCTTACTACAAGCACACACTTTAAAATACAATTATAGAATGGCTTTCACAAATCATGAAAATTTATAAATATAGGTACCCATACCCACTTCCCATTCTATATAGTCACCTCACATCCTAAAATCTTTTTTACTCTAACTCACATCCCATCCCATGTCTATATACCACATCATACCGCAACAACTTCCTCATCATACAAAAACTACATTGATATACTCTTCATACAATAACTGTAACCACAACCAAGACACACTTCCATATGGGAGATAAGGTTAAGGAGAGTAATCAAAAATCTATTTCAACAATATCCTGGATAGTGGGGGTTAATTTTTCAGCCTTATAAACATTTTAGTTATTCAGACTATCGAAATTATGTGATGGTGAATCATAATTAAAAATGTCACATTATCCACTACAGAAATAATGAAATATAAAATGATATATATATACATAAATATCCAATCCTAAGTTTCAAATCCTACAAAGGTCATATATAGCTAGTACCATCATGCACATCATCTTGGTTTCATAATTCCACCACTAAATCTAATCAAAAAACAATGTTTCATAAAAAAGTTGATAAATCTAGTTCCAAAAACAAACATTATTTATACAACCCCATATTGATTACCTCATATCTTAATATATCAATTTACATATTTATATCTATTTTTTTATTTTTTTCATTCACATTTCATATCCCATAAAATTATTATTACTTAATTAATTAAATTTCTAGGAAAAAAATAATCACATTAGTCTTACCTAATCTAATTTACTATAAATATAGACCAATATCACCTTATTAAATATTAAACATTAATTAATAACTATTATATTTGCATAATATATAACAACATAAGAATAAAAATAATTCATATATTAGACAAAACTCATATTTGTCTTATGATTCGAAATTATTTTAGACAATTAAATACATTTCTACTACATTATAGAAGAGTCTAAGATATGAAAATTACAAATAAATAATTACAAATTTGTGAGGACCCAAATCACTTTTCTCAAAAACTATTTCTTTAATTTATATGTTTTTTAAGAATGACACTCAGAAATTTAATATATTCATTCTCACAAAAAAATATAAATAATTCAATATTTTATCATCTCATATAAAACCTTCATTATAATTATTCATAAAAAACCATATATAGGTCCTACAAAGGGAATAATCGATGAAAGGTAGGATAATTAAGAGGAAGTGTACCATAACACTCAATGATTTGATCTTATGAGGCAATAAACTCAAAATATTACAAAGGTAAAATAACATACCCTTGAAGACTCTCTCTTCCCTTGAGAATCATTAAAGGGGAAGAAGAACTAAAAAGGATGGGGGAGATGCATTTAAATATATAAATAAAATAAGGTGAATTAAACTATGACATGGTGGCCTAAAACATGACATGGTTTGGGTTTGATAGCCTGGATCTAAAAAAATAAGGCCCAAATCATAGTCTATAAAATATTTCACTAGGCATTTCCTTTTAAAATTCACAAGTTCTCTAAATCCATTAAAGAGTTTAATACACAATGTCAAGGTTTTACAAATATATTTTAACTAAAAAATAAAACTTATATATCCTATTTTCGTTCCATGTCTGATGCGCAACCTATCCTGGGGTCTCCGGTAAATGAATTTTGAACCCAATTTTTAAATGTAGTTATTGTGAGTGTCATGTTTTATCAAGAGTGGATAGTGTTTTATGTTTTTTCTATTATTGTTTATTGGGATCAGTTTTTGATTTAAACGGGGTGAATTGGATTGGATGAAATTGATTTGGTTTTGAAATCAATATAATAGAAAGTGGTATAACCTCAAATATCACCTTATGATTCCTAGTAAATAATTATTTTCTATTTTTAATCTCTAATTTTTTTCTTGAATCAAGTGAAATATCCCTTGATTAACCTCACATGGATGTTTTGGTTTTATTAGAGGAATGATCTAGTGACCCCATATTTTTATACATAAATATTAAATCATTAAAGATAAATATTCCATATATTTCACAAATGTATTATCAGGTATCATAAATCTTTAGTGTCTTTGGATACTAGATACCCAATATTGTTATTTTATAAAATATCATAACACCTTGTTATGTTCCTTCATGTATTACTTGTCTTTCATTGTATGTTTCCTTTTTTGTGCATGAAGGGTTCTCAAGAATGGAGATCCTTTGTTGGGGAAAATGATCTATTGTTTAAGGTTTATTTTTTTAAAATTAATAGAATATGGGTATAAATGTTTCAAAGTCCTTATAGGGTTACCCCTTGAGTATTGGAGAATATTGAAGGTGGTTTTTGGTTTTTGTGTTGAACTGGTGTATTTAGTATCTTTTGGGTGATTACATGTCATGTAAATAGATTTTAGGACATGTAATGGTAAGTGGGTAGATTTCATGAATCTAGTTTAGTGTGTGAATAAATACATGTTGTGAAAATAGTTCAGGTCATGTAATTTCTAAAATAATATTTTTATAAAATATGTCATGATTTTTTCAGTGTTCTCAACCTTTGTAGAATTAAATTCATATATTGGGATAACTCGATATGTAATTATAATAAGTTGTGGTTTTTAGATATATATAAAAGAGATTTTCATTTCATTAAACCATTAAGCCTCTCTATCATGACCCATATCTATCACTATAAGATTTTTTGTGATTTGGGAAATATCTTATCCTTTTTTATCAATCATTTAGGGATTGATCATTAGTGTTGTTCTTGTGTTCCTATCCATGTAAGTGTTCCTTATTTATTTCCTTGATGTTGGTCATAGAAGTATCATTAGTCATGGTTATGTGACAGATTCTTGATCGGATTGTTTTTCTATCAATACTATTCAGTTTTATACTGTGCCTTGTCTTTCAAAGGCTGATCTCTTGATTTCCAATCACCACTGTCCAAGGACGCTTGGTTTATACTATTTTGAGGTATGAATTTCTATAAAATGGTTTAATTCAATGAATTTATTTTCATTGTTGATAAAATACAATAGTTTATTAATTTAATTGAGTTGATTTATGGTTTCGAGGAATTTTTTGGAAAGATTGATGTCTTTAAAGGGGTTTTCTTTGAAAATAATTTTTTTTAATTTAAAATTGGTTTTACAAACATGGAATCAATTTTTCATTTCATGTAAAAAAATTATAAATTATTATCATGGTTTTAAAATTTATTTTGACAATCTAGGATCTTTGGGAACACCAAGTGCATCGAGAAATAAACATCGGCAACTGTAGTGTGTGTGGAACCACCATTGGTTGTTTTTTTTATATTTAAAACCGTTCTAGGACTCTATATCAGTTGGATACATCATTTGGCCTATTTTTTGTATCTTTTTTTCCTAGTATATATTGTATAATATAATAGATCCAATAATGATTATTCTCTTTGTCATTTACATATTTTTTCTTCATGATTGTTTTTTTATCATTGATAGTATCTCACATGTTTTACAAGATGTTGTATCACATGGATTCACATGATGTTATCTCATGGATATGTGTTTTCTTTCTAACCTATTTTGTATGGTTATGATTTATTAATTTATAACTTCTACTTGTAATATCAATGGCTTTGAGAATATAATATTATTTTATGAAAACCAAGGGAAAATGATTTACAAATGGATTTGGATTTATGATAATTATATATAAAATTATTTTTGTTTTAAAATCTATAAGTTTTGAATTCTTGATATTGGAACATCTGTAGAATCTATACGGGTATCCTCTCGGGCATTGTGTTCAAACCATAATTTTTCTTTGGTGTGGTTGTAGATGTTTTATTGCATGATATAAGAATATAGAATGTCATATTTTAGAATTTTGGCTTTTCTTATTGTAACTACCTTCAGTACAGGATGGTCTAGAGGTGATGGTTGGTCACATGGAGACATTTCAATCTTGTTTGATTCATACATTTATTTTGGATTAGCCTGTATGGATTAGTTTCTATGAATATGGTTATATCTATTTTGTTCTGTGTTGTACTCTAGTTGTCTGTCTTGTTTGTGTAACATCCCAGGTAAATAAAGAATACAAAATTTTTCATATTTATTATTATTTTGGAACTAAATATTAATTCTACTTTAAATGGGACACTATGTTCGATGGTATACCGGATACGCAACAATGAGTTTCTTTGAAATCTTACGTTGCACACTAATAATATAATATTATTATTTTAAATGGTAGTTAACACCTAGCCATCGTAATGGAAGGAAATGAAAAGATCTAACTACAAAATAATTATATATGTTTGTTATATATTTTTACATTTATCCAATAAATGTTAGAGGCTTAAAATGAGAATGAATCTAATTTTAAACATAATTTACTTTAAAGGGTCGATTTACCACCTTTTAAAGGTGAACCCTCTTTAAATCTAGTTTTGGTCACTTTTATATGTTCCATTTGAAAAAATAAAATTCTACTTCAAAATTGGGACATCAAAATTTACATTGGGTAAATTTTTGGTATTTTTCTAATAATATTCATTTTTTTTTATGAATAATGAGAAATAATGTATTTTAATTCAAAACTACATTTTAATCTAATTTATTTATATGGTTATATTATATTTTAAAATAGTTTTGAGGTTTAATTTTATTATATTTTAACCCTTTAGTCCAATGTTGGTCATTGGAATTAATTTCACTTTGAAATTTTACATAAACAAGTGTCAATCATTTGATAGTAATTGTTTCATAAAAACACGCTATTTGTTTTTACAACGTGAAATAATTTTAAATCAATTAGTCCAAATTCTACGTTTTGAATTTGGTAAAATATATATCATTTTTTAATTCATAATATCAAATATATCTTAGGCTGAATTTTTGGTATTTTTCTAAAAAAACATCAATTTTTGATAAATAGTGAAACCCCTTTGTAGTAGTTAAAAATCCGACTTTTTCATTTAAATGAAATTTTTCCACTTATGTGAATTGAATTTTGAAAATCTTAGATACATAGTTGACATTAGTATGTAAAATGTTGTTCAATAATATGAAAATATTTTTTGATGAATAGTAACTTTTGACTTTTATTTACCGCGTTTAAAGGTAAATAGGGTAATTCAAGGTAAAAGGAATATTATAATAATACAAAATTACCTTAACACTTGTCCTAACCTTATTGGATGTGTCATGGCCGACCATGGGCATCCTTGGGTCAATTTTGGGACCCCATGGAGAAAATTAATAATGATAATGACACTTTAATTTTTTTAACTTAAAGTAAAGACAAAAATGACATTAAGAAATATCTTTTGGTATAACAATTTTTACATGGGGTTATATAAGTAATATTTTCAACTATAAATAATAATTTTAAATCTAATAATATTTCCTACATTATGGTAATTTTTTTATAATTTTTATACTTCAAATAAAGTTAATTATTTTTGACATTAATGATGTAGTATTTACCTCATTAATAAATGATTTAAATAAATTTGATTATTAATTTTAAAATAATATCTAAAACCTATCAAATTCTTATTATATGATTTTATTTCGACCATTAGTCATATTATATTTGACTTTAATTAGTTTTGGACCTTTAAAAACCGAATATCACTATATAATAAAATCATATTTTCACACTTTCTTATGGATCCCCCCCTTATAAAGGACACCACTTCTAACCCATTCCACACAGCTCTCAAGCCCCGTGGCTCATCCAACCCCTGCCAAAAAAATATCTCAAGATCCCCCTATTCCTCCTAGAAGCCTCACCATAGGCATAAGGCACATTAAGAAGTCCTTTTGGTTCAAACCAAAAGAAGTTACCCAAATTAAAGGTAAAGATTCCTTTTAAATTCTTTTGTTTTATTTTGCTTTATTTTACTTCTCCAACACCCTAAACACTTTTTATTACATTCACTCATAACAACACTATTATCATAAATATACTATGATGTTTTTATGTAGAGGATTCGAACTACACTTACACACACCGCCATCTAATGGGTGAAAAACATATTGTTTCTGTGGATGGAAAACTAACGCCTCACGAAACGATGATTGTTCGATTATCTCCAACCGCCTCTCATGGTGACCATTAAGATGGAACTGTATTTATATATAATATATATATATATATATATATATTATGTTTATTTTTTTATTATGCTTCTTTATTTTCCATTTATATCCATATTTTATGGTTTCCATTATGGGTAAAACGCGATAATTTCATTTGAGGAAGTGCGGACTACCACCCCATCAAAATGATATGACTCGTTAATTCATTATGTGGGATGTATAAAGGATAGAATTAATTATATTATATTTGATATTATACTGGAATTATAGTATACCTATGTATCATTATGTTTTAATTCCATTAAAATATAAAATATAAATGAAAGTAGTGTTCATGTGTACGTACGACTTACCATCTCCATGAACGGTACATTTCATTTCTTATCTCCAAATGTTATGTACTGTCATAAATAGATATATATAATTGAAATATAATATATATATATATATATATGATATCTAATTCATGTATATCATTCTGGAGATAATGGAATTTTGACCGCATGGAAAAATAGTAATTATAACAAGTTCATTTTTGACTCAAGTTCCGAACATCGATAAAATATCCAATATGAAATAAAATAAATAACTAATTATTATATCATGGTAATAAGTGATATAAAAGCAAAAATAAAATTGAAAAATGTTCTTAATCATGTATTAATTAACTTAGGATTATTATTCAGGAAGAACAAGGAACATACAAGACAAGTTGGACTTGAGATAAGGGGTTTTGTTATGTCACTTATAATTCCATGAGATTCCCATTGTTTGACACTTATTTATTGCATGGGGTGTATTTTGTTCTTACTTTTGATATATATTATCATGATTATATTTATATTCATGGTATTATATGATTCATTTGGTGGTTATTAACTTTTGGTCATACGACTCAATTGATTACAACAAAGTAAGGGTTTTTTCATCTCACTTTTTATTCCCTTGAAATTCTTGTTATATTGGCCACTATTTTCTTTTGTGTGGAATATGTACTATCCATGATTGTATTCTTATTGTAATATACTTTAATTTATGGGTATTTAAATATTCATTGTATGATCCTTCTTTCATGGGTTTTATGTTTCATAAGTTACAAAATCGGTAAGAGAATTTCAAATTTCAGTTTCTAATCAGTGGGTTTTACTCATAATTCATTGATTATTTAACTCCAAGATTATGTGTGGAATCACTATTTTTTATTTATATAGTAATTTCCACTCCCCTTTGTGTGGATATACTTTTTATACACATAATCACTCCACTGATAATTTCTCAAGTCATTGATAAAAACTTGATATTAACTCAATTTCCATTCATTGAGTTAAACATACAAGTCATTGGTATTGTTTTTACAAAATTTGTGTGAATGTACTCCAATTTATTTACACTTAATATCAAATAATATTGAGTGTATTTATATTTTTCACACATAATTTATGTCATTGATTTATCCTTTACCTAAGAATATTGTTTTTATAACGGATTTCATCTCAATTTACATTCCTTTGAGACTTCTTTGTTGTAATGCACCAATTCAATTTTATATGTTGTATATAATGTACTTTGACATAGTATATCATGAATTACGTTATTCTCATGATATTATAATGTCTTTATTACCTCAATTATTTGTATTAATGTGCCTCTATTTTGGTTAGGAACTCTAACTAAAATATCATTTTAAATATTTTAAAGATTTGTTATTCTAAATCTTTGTCATTAATTTCCATGTTTTAAAAATGGTTATAAGGATTTATTTATATGGAAATTAAATTTTTAAAATTAAAATTCCTTTTAAAAGTTTCAAAGTGGTATGGGACACTTTGATTCAAAAATCTATTTCTAAACGGCTTCTGGACAAATAGTGTGACTTTTGAATGTTTTCACGAAAAAGTGGGATATTTATATCAAATGGTTTTGATGATTATATTCGTCAATGTCAATATCCTTCATTATTCTCGATTGAGGTTAATTTGTTATAGTAAAACCTTACATATTGTGTTGAATGAGTTACATTTGACAGTGGATGTTCTATTTTTATACCATTGATGGTTTATGGATAAAGTATTGACATTTCATATGCTAGTTTTAATATGAATGTTTATATTATGTTTAAACCTTTTCATTTGAGGAATGCCTTGGACATAGTAAGTGACGGGTAGAGCCTACTATAGCTCTTCGATGCATCGGTAGGTCTCATGAGACAAACTAGTGTCTTGCCACACGGCCTTGACAAAATCTCATTAGTAGTCTTGGAACGAGGCCTTGACTATGTGGTTATGATGTCTAGCATTATGCATTCCACCATTATGAGATCATCTATTTATATGTTATGTGGTTATTCGACTAGTATAATACCCATTATTATGTTTTATTATGGAATTATTTACTCAACTCATATTCCTGCCATAAAGTGTTCAGGCTTATTATTTTTAAAGGCATGTGTTTTCAATTATTCATTGTTCCTAATGTTTATGTTATTTTCCGCTATATTTCTTACTCATACTGAGTGTTTGAGCCCACCCCTTCCTCATGTTTCACTTTCCCATGATATAATGAAGTTAATTATGAGTGACATGCAGGAATAATCTTGGAATCTTGGATGTTTTTAATGGAATAAATTAGTGTTTTTTTCTTTTCAAGTTGCAATGTTGAACTTATGTATGTATCTTATTTCCAAGAATAGGGTCATGATTCCTTGTAATCATGACAATGTATTAAAATAAGACACAGGCTCTTGGATTCTGGGGTTGGGGTGTTATATTTTGGGTCACAATCTTGATTTTTTCCTTTTTTTGTTATACAACATTGTGATGGGCCGGCTCAGGTGGAATGTCTAGTAGACCCGAGTTTTTCTATTATTATTTTGTATCATAGGGAAACCTCATCCTGAAGTTTGTTAACACTGCCTATGTTTGGTTCTATTTCATTGGTAGGTAGGAATTAGGACCATCAAAATTTAGATATTAAGTGATAAAAATGGCCTGACCATATCACGTTAATCAATGAACCAAAGTTATCATGGATGGTTATGTACTTTTACCAGGCTTGATACTTAGGGTTTCATGCCATTTGAATGAATTTAATGGGATTTTTATATAAATTTAACTATTTTATTTTAGTTAATGTATTTAATTAGAAGAATTTATAATTGCTTTAAATTATTGTTTTTTAAGCATTGGTTTGAATATTACAGTGGTCTTAATATTTTGGAATATTAACATGCTCTAATTGGTTTCTATATTGTTTTTATTAGACAATTAATCTAATAAGATCTCTTCTAAATTCGAGATTGGAAGTTGTTTAATAGGATCTGTATGCGAATCCTCTAGTGGAACCTTCTTTGGTATATTTTTTAATATAAACTATTCAAACATTGTGTTAAGTGGGTTTTGGGATCCTAGGATGTGTAGTGCATCATCTCTCTAAATTTTCTAAGTATAAACCACTCATATTCCACTGTGAAAAGGAATCACAAGAATCTATGGAGAGAATTGAGTGGATTGAGAGGATCTTGAACTTCTTGAAGACTGATGAAGACTCTAAGGTGGGGTTTTCCATGTACTTGCTCAAGGTATTGGGAAGGATATGGTGGGAATATATTGTGAAATATAACTTACATTAAGATCTTACATGGGATTCTTTCAAGAAAATATTTAATTAGTAGTTTTACCCAGAAACATTACATGAAGTGTTGAACCAGGAGTTTTTAACCTGGGTGATGGGGGAGAATAATTTTTAGGAGTATTCCACCAATTTTCATAACTTGGTTCATCTGGCATCGAAACTTATCACTAATTATTACATAATGGCTTGAAAGTTTGAGTTTGGACTAATAATTTCTATTTAGTCGATATTTGATTGTCATGTACCTTTAGACCTTTAGGGAGGTGGTTGAAAAGAATATTTTGGATGAGTCAGATATAGCTAGGAATACTGGATTGGGGAGATCTTTAGTTGGTGCAGTTATTAGAAAATTTGTATCTTCGGGCTAGAAAAGAAAGAGAAACGGTAGCCAGTTTTCTTCAAAATTAGTTTGAAGGGAATTTTCAGGATAACAGCAGATTATTTTCTATCGGTGTGTGTAGCATGGTCATACTAAGACAAATTATTTGGAGACTCTCAAGACTTATCATCATTATGGGAAAACTAGCCAACTAAAACGTAATTATTAATGGATATATTAGTGTAATAAGGTAGGATCCACTCCCACTAAGGATTCGAAGGTTCGTACTAATACATCCAAGGAGGGTGTTGGGAATCCGTAGTCCAAGGGGTATGTTCATGTGGATAACACTGGATGAATTTATGTGGAAGAGTATAAATTATAGGAATCTGAAATAGGTCTAGCTACAATTAGAGGCATGTTCTTTATTCCTTCTTTTATGGTGTTTTATTTATTTGATAAAGGTGATACTCATTGTTTTATATCATCAAATCTAGTCAAAATGTTGGGATTACATTATTAATTTATATCATACTTGTTGGATCTTTCCAATCCTTTAGGAAATAGGTACAAACAAGGTTTTAAATCCCCCATGTGTTGGGTGATGATAACTCACTTCGAGGTGGAAGGGTTCTTTTTAGTTATAGATATTGAAGTATATGACTTGATTATCAGTTTGGATTGGATTATCAGTGTTAATTTCTAGATAAAATATTATCACCATCAATTTCAATTCTTATCATATGATGGGTTCACTCTTGTTTTTTAGGGTGACTGGGACTATAGACTGGCAAGGGAATGTCATGTTGTTCCTTATGATGGGATAATATCGTGATAATTGTTAGAGGTGATTCTTAATAAAATTAACCCTTGTTTGGGTAGTCGACTTCCTACAGTGGTGTGTTCATACCCAGTGGACTTTGCATATGATTTTTCTTGTTAACCACTATAGAGAGGATATAATTTTACAATTTACCTACTCCTTGGTACAACACAAATTTTTAGGTCATCTTATCAAATGGAACGTACAGAATTATTGGAACTTCAAGTCCATATTAAGGACCTAATGGCTAATGGATTCATTCATCCTATTATTTCATTGTGAGCATCACCTATCCACTTTTCTAAAAAGTAAGATTGAATACTCAAGCATTTTATCGACTATCATAATTTGATTCGGGTTACTATTATGAAAAAATATCATTTCCAAAGGATATATGACATTTGACCATCTTTGAGGGTCATTTTGGTTTTAAAAGGCTGATAATCATTCAGGTTACCACTTTTTAAGGGTGAAACAAGAGGATATACATCAGAGAGAATTTATGAGGTAGTATATGATTTTTGAGTTTCATATTATGAAATTTGGTGTAACTAAACCTCCAACAATATTTATGGATTTGATGAACCATATCTTTTATTGGTACATAGTATTTTTTATTTTGAGTATATGGATGATATTTTGGTTTACTCCAAGTTAGAGGTGGTGCATAGTGACTATTTGGGAATCATTCTCCAAACATTCAAAAAAAATCATCTAAATGGTAATCTATGAAAATGAGATATTTGGATCTGGAAAGTAAAATTTATATGATATGTGATATCTGAGAGGGGTGTCTTAGTGGATCCTAAAAAGTAATGGGTTTTAATGTCCTATTAGAAGAAAAAATGTGTTTAAGATTCGAGGCTTCTTGGTTTTGGATTGTTACTATAGATAGTTTGTTCATGATTTCTCCTAGCACTCATCTTCAGTGATAACTTTAACCTTTAAGTATGTAATGTTTGAATGGAATGAAAAATTTCAGATATTATTCAAGTAAATGAGGGTGATGTTGAATTCAACACCATTTTATATTATTCTAGAACTAGGTTCAGGTTATGATGTTCTCTATGATTCTTTTAATGTGTGTTTGGGATGTTCCTTAATTTTGAGGAAACTAGGGGTGTCCTATGGCTCCCACAATATTTTCCCACATGAGAAGAACTACCCTATCAATGATATTGAAATGGAATCAATTATTTATGAACCCAAAACATGGTTACACTACCTATTTGGGGAGTGGTTTTCTATTTATTCTGATCATAAGATCCTAAAATATATTTTTACGCATATGGATATGAATATGTGATAGAGATTCTAGGTGAAGTATCCTCAATATTTTGATTTTGATATTTTGTACAGCCCAATGAAAGGAAATTTTTTTGTTGATTCATTGAGTATAAAATTACCAACACAAGAAATGAAGGAATCATTAAAGAGTGGTATCTAAAGATTTTTTTTGTTGAGATGATCCAGGAAGTAGAAGAGGTTGATAGAAAGGTGTTCTTGGATTGAATGAAAGAAGACTCATATTTGGATGAGTGAGTTCATCTCAAGAAGATGATATATATTGAGTGAAAATTATTGGGTAAAATACTTTATGGAGTAGAGACCTCAGTTGAGTGATATCAGTCTTTTAGTGGCACTTTGTGCATCTATAGTAGGTTGGTTATTTCATTTACCTTGAAGAAGGAGTTTATGGATAGTGGACCCTGGTCTTGTTGGTTGATAAACCCTGGGTATACCAAGATTAATCACAACTTGTTATGTTATTATTGGTTTCTATGGTTGAATAATTCTATTTATGAATTTGTATTGTGGTGTCTTACTTGTCTGAGGATTAAGGTGGAACACTAGAGGATTGTGGTTTTGTTGAATCCCTTACCTATTCTATAATGGAAATGGTATGATATTTCCATGGATGTTTTTTCTCGTTTATCATTATCTAATAGTGGTAATTATACTATTTAGCTGATCATTGATCATCTCAAGAAATTAACACATTTCATACCTATCAAGGAGATGATGAAAGTGGAATAGCTTAGGGACTTGAATGTCTATGTGATTATGAGGCTTCACCGGGTTCCATATATGGTTGTATCTAAAAGGGACTTGAGGTTCACATTCAGGTTCTGTAAATATTTTTAGCAGATGTTACATTTCAAAGTAAAATTTGGCATGGATTATCATCCACAGACGGATTGATAGACAGAGAGGGTTATATATGTTTTTAAAGATATGCTTCATTCTTGTGTGCATTATTTTGGTGGATCTGGGTAAAATCATTTTCCTTTGGTGAAATTTACCTATAAAAATAGTTATATGGATTGGATAAAGAAGGAACCATTTTAGGATTTTTATGGGTGTCCATATAGATCTCTGTTTTTATGGGGCAGAGTTGGGAGAGTGGTCAATAATTGGTTTGGGTCATGTCCAAGATATGACAGAGATAGTGGAGTTGATCCATTAGAGATTGGTCACTACATAGAGTGATCAAAAATCTTAAGCAGACTATCATTATCAGCCTATGGAGTTTGAGGCCAGTGATCCATGTTTTTTTAGAGATTAAAAATGCTTCAAAAATAATCAGTTGGGTAGGTAGGGTAAGATGGAAATGAGGTTTTTGGGCCCATTTGAGATCGTTGGATAAATATAAAAAGTGTGATATCAAATTGGAATTGTCTTCTAGTTTGAATTTTAGGCACAATTTGTTTCTTGTTTCCTAATTAAGGATTAATATAATAGATCCTTCCCATGTGATCGGATGGGAGGATATTGAACTTGTGCTAGACACCATTGTGGTTGAGTATCCAGTTCAGATTATGGATCACCAGGACAAGGTAATTCAAGGTAAAATGATTCCTCCGGTTAGGGTAGTGTGGTAGTGAATATGGGATAGCCATGAGATGTGGGAGTGAGAATAATTAATGAGATAGTAGGGGAATTATCTTTTTTGTGGTTTTAAGAATATGAGGAAATTCTGGGGATAGAATTTTTTATGGTTGGTAGATTGTATCCCCCCATTATCTTCTTTTAGGTATGTCTTTTATTTAGTTTTTAGTTTCCTTTTTTTGGGTTCATAATAGAATTATCAAGAATGATGATATTTTTCTTGTTAAAATGACATAATTTTCAGTGATGTGTGATTGTTTGAATTAATGGATTATATGTATAAATGTTTCAAACACCAAATAGGGTTCTCCCTAAATATCGATAAAGGTGAAGGTGGTTTTGGTCTTTTGTGAAAAACTAGCATATTTTCCATCTACAAAGTGATTAAAGACCATTTAATGGGATTTCATGTCATTTAATATTCATAGAAAATATTATTTGAATTTGGTAAAAATTACAAAAATACTACAGTCCATTAAAATATTTCACATTATGTAATGGATATAAGTCAGTTTTTTATTAAAATGTGTCATGTTTTTTGGAATTTTCATCTTTCATGGAATTCATGTCATGTAATGGGAGTACACGATGGGTAATTATAATGAGTTGTGGTTTCTTAGGTAAATATGTGTCATTTTAATTTCATTCAACTATGAAGCTTTCCTCTCACAACCCATAGCTCTCCTTAGGTGATTTTAGGGGATTTTAGAGATCACTTCCCCATCCATATTTCTTGTTCAATGATCAATAATCAATGTTGTTGCGGTGTACCTCTTAGGGTAAGTGTTCCTTTTTTTTAATTTCCAATGGTCATGGATATGATATTTTCCATGTTTATGTTTCAAATTTGTATTCAGACAGTTTTTTCTATCAATCCTTTGTAGATTTTTTATGTGTCTTGTATTTCCAAGGTTCATATCATAAATTTCAATCATCATTGTCGAAGTATGCTAATATTATATCATTTTCTGGTTGGAGTTTATATAAAATGGGTTAATTTGATGAATTTATTATCACTTTTGATAAATTATTTTGGATTGTTCATTGAATTTAACAAATTTATGATTTCAAGGGATTTATTTGAAAAAAATATTTTTTAAAGCGGTTTTCTTTAAATATGGATTTTTTATTTCGAAATGGGGTTTTCAAACACCAATGTAGTTTGACTTGGCTATGAAAAATGTTTTATAAATGGTGATCATGGTATTGAAATAAATTTTTATAATCATGGAACTTGAGAAATGTTGGTTGCATCAGGAAATAAACGTAGGAAACCTTAGTGCGTGTGGAACCACTAGTGGTTGTTTTTTTTGATATCGACAGACTATAGTAGGACTTAATATTAGTTAGATCCAATGTTTAACCTAGTTTAGGCCTCCTTTTATCTCTAGTATGTATTTTCCAATAGTATAGATCCCAAATGAGTGTGATATTTTTCATTTAATGATTTTAATCACATGATGTTTTTTTTTCATGGATAGTTTCTCACATGTTTTATAAGTGGTTGTATCCCATGGCATTGAGTGATTTTATTTCATGGATATGTGTTTACTTACTTAATTCCTAGTGTATGGACATGACTTCCAATTTTACCACGTATACTTTTCATATTCATGGCTTTGAAAATATGATAATATTTTATGAAAACCCAAATGTAAATGATTTACAAACGTGTTTGGATTTATGATAATTATTTATAAAACTTTTTTAAAATATAGAACTATAATATTCTTGATATTAGACTTTGTATAGACTCTCTGGGGGTATATTACAAGTATTTTTTCAAAAAATACTTTTGAATTTGGGTAGTTATATATATTTTATTATAGGATAAATGTAAAGGAAATGGAATCCTATAGCACGTTGGATTATCTTACAATTGATGTCTTTAGTATGATATGGTTTGGAGGTGAAAGATGGTCACATGGATACTTTTTTGAATTATTTGATTCATAATTTTTTCCCTGTATAGCTTGATTTGTATGTACCTAGTTGAATCTATATTATTTCACATTTTACTTTGGTTTTATCTCTTATTTTGGTTATTTTCAATAATTGTTTCCTTTATCATTTTTATACCTCCTTGTGATGTGCCATCTTAGGTAACTTGTCTAGTTAAACCGGGTTGGTCTGTTATAGAGATTTTCAATATCTCCCAAAAATATCTTCTAATATAGTACTCTACATAGGAATACAGTAGTGTCCCCTGATTCATCACTCTCTCACATGGCCAAAAGGGATTGGTTACAATACCTCAAGTGCACCTCCTTATACAGCAGAGGCTGCTGACTAGTATTAGGGTGTGATAAGTATAGTGGGGAGACTATACCCCGTAGTTACGACGTTACAACAAATAAGAAAAAAAATAATTACAAAAATTATAATATAAATATATGAGTTAGGAAGTTATTGAAATATAATTATACAACAGAATATCAACAATCAAATCCATATGAATAATCCAATTAATAATAACATAATAATGTAATGAATATCTAAAATTTATCAAAATTTCATGCCAGATGTAATAAAAAGTAATAGAATAGTAGACTCAACAAAGACTAAAAATTCATGATAGATGTAATACAAAATAATATACTAGTAGACTTAATAAAAGGATTAAAATTCCCCAGTTTCAAACCCCATTTCGGTCCCACCTCCAAACTCCAACCCATCTAGCAAGAAAAAAATCCATATCAAGGTCATTTTCCCTTGTCCCAAAGTACATCCATGTATTCATATTGGGTTAAAAATAGTTTCCCAAATAGTGTGTGAGCATAACTCAGTAGGTTAACACCACCATGTCTATGCCATATCCGCATGATAATAAGTTTATATGATAATAAAATAAAAAGTGTATTAATTAATTAAACAATTAAATTAATACCACATCAACCTGCTTCAGCACCATGCCAAAATGCCTCTAAGACTGAATCACAACCATTCCAACCATAAACCTATAACTATGGTAAAAAAAATAACCTACCCCTATTCCATGTTGGGATTCCTCTGAGAATGTCTTACAACCATGTCAACCATAACCTTATAACCAAGGTATAAATCACGCAAATCTGGGTAAAACCTTTTATATAATAATTTCAACATTTAATTAGGTACAATCCTTTTATATAATCATTTTAGTATGTGTCACTGGGCATAGCCCACTATATAATCATTTAAAAATGTATCACTTGACATACACCATTAGATAAGTATGTCATCATGATTCACCAGGCCAAGCCCACTATATAAGCATTTCAGCAAGAGTAACTGGGCCAAGCTCTCTAAATAAGAATTTTTGCATGAGTCAGTTGTCCAACACCCTATATAATAATTACAACAATTAATAACAACATAAGGACGTCACAATATCAAATCATATGTCCGAATGGTTAATTTTAAAAATTACCTTTTATCTTCCAATTACACATTTCATATACCAATTGTTCGTAACTAATAACATGTCAGTTATCTCAATAAATATTCAAATTCATAATGAATATATATAAATCAATAGCCCACAATCCATGTCATTATAAACATACTTTAATCCATTAATATATTCATTCATACTAATGTTTTTTCTCACTCGAACTGAAACCACTAACCAGTTCAATAATCAATTGTATCCAAATGGACACTATGGAATAATTAAATTCATTATTTAAATTTATTCAAAAATCAATATGATGGTTTAATTTGAGTACTACATATACTTTACAATTGTAAAACCATAGGGTAATGTTTTAGACCCCCTACCTTTAACTATTAATCAAACAATGCTTCTAATTGAAAACACTGACAATAAAGAAGGTACATATGATCACAATAAGGATTTGGGGATTGATAGTACATGAATGAATTCTAAAAGGGAGGTTGTGACTCCAATATATCATAGATGGTTCCCTTGGTTTAGAGGATAAAAATTACATGTGGATGAATGAAAAAATCATCCACATGAATCTTTCTAAAAATACTGGTTGGGGAATTACAAGGAGTGTAATATAGTTAAACATAGTAAAACTATTTTTAATGAGATATGCTGAAAAACCCATCACCTTGGATTATTATTTATTCCAATTAAATACAACACAACATGTATTATAATTACACGATGTGTATTATTTTGATGTTTTGAATTAGTTCATAGCTAGTATCCATTCACAACATGTGTCGGGAAATAATTACATGGCATGCATTATAAGTACAAGATGTGCAGCTATTTTGTATATAGTTTTTCAATCAAATTTTATTCTTTGAAGAAACTACTTTAGATATCATATTGAGGACCCTAGGGATTTTATTTTTGGTAAACCAGATCCTATATATTGTTTTTGAGTATATAATATAATTTGGTTGGATTGTTTCAATCTATATGGATCAAATTAGTTTAAAGAAGATAAAGGAGGGGTTCCCATTTATAATTGAGTGGATGTGCACTCTGGGGATTTTCATGAAATATTAAAATTGATTAAAGTTATTTTCTAGAAAAATGCATCAAAATTTATAGGGATTCTATCATAATGTGGTATTGGGTTTAAATGACATTAACCATTAAAATTTTTACAGTTTCATGTGATTTTTTGATCCTTATATTTTTTTGACCTCTTAGTTAACATACATTATCTTTAATCTCAATGAGGTTTTTTAAAAGTTTATAATTTTACATATAAGTTGACAATTGCATCATTAATGGGTAATAAATGAAATTTTCAACCAAATATTTTCCTTATTTATATATTTCATGATTTTTATGATTTTTAAATAATTTAATAAATTATTATTTTGGATAAAATATCATTAATTTCAATTTTGGAACTGTTCGTTTAATTCGACTCAAAAGATAAAAATAAAAAGTTGTAATTAAAATACAATACTTTAACAAAAACACTAAAATTTCATAATCAAATATAAATTTTTTTAACACTATAAATAAACCAAATTATTTAACTTTTAATATTTTTAAAATTATTTATTTTATTTTTCTATTAATTGAATAAATATTTTATTAGCATTTTGATAGAATTTATGGTAATTATTTAATTAATAAAAATTTAAAATAATTTCATTATTAGAAATATATACATTTATATTCATTCATAAAATTATTTTTCCCCATATAGACAAATAATAGTTATTTAGAAGTAAGAGAATGACATTTTAAATTTTTCCTTGCATTAAATATTATATAAGTCATTTTCATGGAAACTTACCCATTAAAAATATACATTTAGATAATATGGAGATAGGGATCAAATTACCTTCATCTAATAAGAATTAAGACAAACAATTGTGGTCTTAACACTTAGTTTTAACCAAGATTAACTATATTTACACTTTACTAGGGGGATTTATTTTACCACAGTTACTATTTATATTTACCAAAAATAAAAGGGGGATATTTTCCAAATTTTATCATTGTGATTAAATTTTTTTTATAAATTTTATCAAATTTAATACCTTTATTTTGTTGAAATTAATTTTAAAATAAAATAAAATAACTTAACATAAACGGATTTTTAAAAAAAATACAATTTTAAGCATAAAACATGGTTTATTCTTATCCCATACATATAAAATATTAAATAAATAGAAAAAAATTTGACTGAATATATAATATAAATTTTCGATAAAATCATTCACCAATAGTGTTTAATTTTATTTATTAATATAAAAAACATTATGCACTTAAAAATAATTTTTTTTAGAAAAACATCATATTTATTCTAAAAATATTTTTATTTTCATTTATAATTAATTGACAACCAATGAATTAAATCTTTTCATATATAAAGAATAATTTTTTTCATAATTTATTTATTTATATTCATACTCAAAAATCAAATGTTCAAGAAATCATTTTCACACTATGAAATAGTATTTTAATAGTATATCATGATTTTTGAAACTTAGTGTTATGTGTAATGCATGATATCAATGAAATAAAATTTATTTATAGATAACTAATTTATAAAATATCAAGGTGTTAAAGATGAAATAACCACTTAAACCTCTAATTTACCCTTTCCTAGAAATTGAATATCCCTAAATACCCTTAAGTCAACCCACTACTCTTAATCATAAGCATTGGAGAGGACCTAAGTGGAATGGGTTTGTGATCTAGTGAACAAGGAAAAATTAATTCCAAATGTAAACAAATAAGTATATATACTAGTGTCCAGATATCTTCAATGAATCTAGAGAGATTAAAATAAGATAATAAATTAATAAATCCTGGAATTCATTAACATTACGTTAGAATAATCCCCTTAACTCAGTAACTAATGGTTTATTATTCTATCACCAAAGTTATTACAAAAAAATAAGAATGGAAGAAAGTATTAAAAATAGTGCATCTCTTGATTGGGTGATAGAGGAGGTGTCGGCCAAAATAATAGAACAATTACTTATTTATATAATGATTAGAGGTCCTTTATGAATTTCATAGTTTCTTATATGTGAGTAATACAAGAATTGTATCCCATTATCCTAATATTTTAAAATTATTCCTAAAATTTCCAGCCTAATTACCACTCTTTAAATTTTTACACTTGAACAACTCGATGTTCAGGATTTCTCTATATAAATATTTCGAATAAATTTTTTAAAAAATTCTCCATCCACAACTCATCTCCATACTTTTTCTAAATTACATGAAGAACAATTCAATTTCTATTTCATGGATTCAACAGATGTCTAATTATGATTTTCATGCACATTTACCGAATATAATTCACATGCTAGTAAGTGGGTAATATTAATTACGCCTCATCATCATTTCATTTAATCATGTACTAGTATTTAATCCCATATTTCAATGCATTTCTTTAAACATGAATTATTTATGGCTTCTTATACTATAGGTGTAGGCTTGTAGTAAAAGAATAATGACCTTGAAATGGGATTTGAATGGTGATCCTTCAACATGGCTAGTCTAACCTAGGTGTCATGGGATGTATGTAATCATCCTAGAATATGGATAGCTATCCATTTTTGGAAAAATAAATTCCCCACATGTCTTCAAACATAATCCTACGAATAGAAATAATTAGGATAAATTAATTTAAAATATCAATGAAATATCAAGTGGTGATGTAAAGAGGGATCAAGTTGGTTGCAATATTCATTAGCATGGATCATCTTGATCCAAACAACATTATAATTTCACTTAATCTTTATTTCATTTTCAATATTGGATTCCCAGTCAAACCATATCTTGGACCCACTTTCAATCACCATTGATTTGATGATATGTTGAAAATCATCATATTTTGACAACATTCCAAATTTCTGAATATTTTTAGTGGTTCATAGTTAGTTCCATATTTTTTGTTTGAAATTTTATCCCTTTCTCAAAACTTGTTCCCCTCTAGATAAACTTGAATAATGTTATTCCTTGGTTAGATTCTAGGATTTGATTAAATCCTCTTCATTGATTGAAAAAAATATCAGTTAATGGTCAAATATTATTTAAAGAAAACCATCAATCACCTTTCAAATATTTCTCTCCATCATCATGGCCGATGAATTGGATCCCACAAAGGACACACCTTCTTATAAATATAGTACATAATAATAGAAAAATAATTGATAAATAACCATAATTTCACCTTCATAATGGATTTGAATCATCTTCTTATACAAGACTCATTACTCAAGCTCAAAATATATGATATCAACTTTATCGTGGCCCTGAGTTCATCAAGAATTTTATTCATGTTCACTCTTCATTCACAATCGGTTCTCAACATTGATATGTAGTATTAGTTTTGTTTCATATATTTAAAAATCCTGGAATACATATGATAGAAGAAACCAGAGAGTGTTGGGTATGTTTGTATCAAGTGTGAAGGCTGCTTGGGTTTTTGTAAGGAAAAAATGTTAATGCTTGGTGGATTTTTGGGAATTCCATGGTCAATTGATCAACCATAGATGTAGGATCACATAAAATCCATTATCACACTCCAATAAAAGGATGACATATTTCTCTTGAAGTATATTATCCTAAATCTCATAGTGGATTATTAAATCATAATCAATTAGCACACTACTTGTAGTTGATTTTAGGGTAGAGGGATTAATTCACAGAAGGGTGGAAGGGGTCATGAAATATTTTAATTATTCATGATGAATTAAATTTATTCTGTAGATGGAGATAAATTATCATGGATGATTAAGGTTTCCTTGCCTTAGGATATGTGGGAACAACATACATGTGGTAGATTGAAGTTTCTATTTGTGAAAGCTTAGTCTCCAATGTATGATATATTTCATTTGTCAAATTTTTAGTGCAGTCATTACATTAATCAAGATGTTGATTTCTATGGTCAATCAATCGACTATGGGGTGTGTGTAAGTTGAACATTCAGTTTACCATGTGTACTTATTTTTGTTGATACAAAACATTCCTATTTATTTTTATCTTATAAAATTAAAAATTGAATTTAGTGAAGGCTATATCCATATTAATTACAAGATAAATTAAACTTTGATAAATCAAAATTTAAATTCCCTTTAGCAATTAAAAAAATCATTTAAAAAATTAATTTCCATAAATTCCAGTAAGAATAAAATTAAATCATTTCATACTAGATATGATTTAAGAAAATAATAATCAAAATAAATAATATAATTTCAAATATTCAAATATCAATTTATGGAATAAAATTACTTGAAAATGAATTATCAAATAAAATTCCTAAATTCGATACATTTAGAAATTCAATTTCCAAAATTTTCAGTGAAAGATCAATTTTAGATACATTTTATGAGTTTAATTACAAATGTATTTCTTGTTAAATTATATAAAAAATGTATAATTAAATTAAAAATCATTAGTTAATCCATTAAAAAAATAAAGTGAAAAATAAACAAAGTATCCAAAATTTAATTAATTAACAACCTTTCAAATGGTTTGAGGGGATTTTAAAATTAAATTGTAAAGATATTTTTTAGTGAAATATCATTTTATGATTCCCCCACACTTGAATTATTTCATTCCTAGGAAATACAATTAATTTTATTTTTCAAATATAAATATATTTTCTAGACCTAATTATAAAATCTATTAAAAAAATCAAAGGCTCCTCTATTTTTCTATTTATCATGAATACTCTTGTAATTTGCGCCTCTATAACATTTATATTGAAAAAAGTGTTTCCATTCCTAGAATAGAACTAATTATATTTAATTGGAATAAAAAATTTAATAATAATCACATTCATTTGTCACTGTGTCATATTTTTCTCAAACCAGAGTTCTAATTTCAACTCTATTGATACAACTCAAATGAAATTTTTATAAGTTAATTTTCCACATGGTCACTAAGTTCATTATTCACCTCACCTAAATGAATTAATTTTTGACTATTAGACACTTTATATTTATTTTTTTGAATTTTTATAATCCATGTATATGCAAATCAATTTTTTAAGGTAGTTTGTGAATATTCAAAAACAGATTTTACTCGTATAATCAATGTCGAATATCACAACAATTCATTATGGTATGCCAATTTCCTATTTTACTCCAATTTTAATGGAATTATATCAAGTTTATTTTATCTTATATCTCTAAGGTGTTCTTTTTCATAGAATCCAAGTTAATTTGGATTATGTTTAAAGAAATAGTGAACTCTTTTTATATTCTGATTCTGTAAATATATTTTCACTCAGAATCATTTCTCTAGTCATAAAACCAAATTTCTAAGAAATCAGTGAAAAAATAACGTAGAAATCATTTTTAACTCTCACATTTTCAAAACCAATTATTTATATACATTCTAAAATGGTAATAAGACTATTTAGGGTAGTAATTATCTAAAATGATATTGGAAAAATTAAACCAAAACATATAAATAAATTAAAATATTTACAAATAGTGCACTTCTTTGTTTTTAGTTTTTTTATTTAAGGCTAAAAATACAAAAAATAATAAAGTGAATAGAAAGACTATTTGAATTATAAGATACTTATACTCTCTCCCTCATACTTAGTTTTTATAGAATTATATAAAATCTTTTTATTAATTTACCTAGTTTTATATATTGAAAATAAAAAACATCATAACTTGTGTGAAGGAAAGATAAAACCGAGTAGTTCCTTTTTCAATGGAACTAAAAAAGAGTTTATACTCCTCTATTTTACATTTAAAAAATAACATTTGGTAATTATTTACTTATTATCGATTCACATTAAATGGATTCTATGTTTCATCTTCTTTGATCTCAATTTAACCAAATGTAAAAGTGTTAGTCACTATATATGGTCCAATATACTTATAATAGAATTTTCCATGCATGAGTTTCATCTTTGAGTAGAAAATAAAATATTTATCTCCATTTTTAAAATATATTTTCTATATCTGTGTATCATGAATAGATATATATTTATCTTTGTATATTAAGGAATTATTAAATGCTTCTCTTCTTATTTCCTCGATCTCTATCATCTACAGCTTCACATAACCTTTATCTTTTAGTAACTCTTGGTTAAGTCTCTTAAAAGACCATTAGGCATTGTGATGCTTCTCAACTAGAATGTGATAGTGTTTTCCATAAATAATTATTTATTAAAACATGAATAAATATGTTTTGAATGTAGTCATGTATTCTCAAAGTGCATCCTCCAGCTTCATACTGCAATCTTGACAATTGGGATGCACTGTCTTTTCTATAATCCTTTGTAACTCTCTAATAGAAACCTCATCCATACCATTTTATTTTGGGTGATTGGAAGTGTTAGTCTTATGGTGAACTCTATATTTTTTCATCATAGTATCTGTGTTCTCATAGAAAAATTACATACCATGGTTACTGATTAATACTTGATTAATTTTAAAAACACAAAAAAACTGATTTTATAAATTCAATTATAACCTTGGTATCGTATATTCAAGTGTCTTTTCCATCCATACACATAGATACATAATCCATATCTAATATGATATAGAAAAATCTAAATGGAATAAGAAATGGTAATATAAAATCCTATCTCCATGCACCAAAATTTTCATATAAAATCAGTGGTTTTGTGGAATTTCATGTCTTTTTGGAAATTACACTAGAAAGTTGATGGTTTAAATTTTTTTTTGAAAAACTAATGAGAATCATTAAAAAGTGAGGGAAAAATTAAACCATCTTTTTAAAAACTCCTTGTTGTTCTTTGATCTCCAAAATATCCTCCAAATTAAAATTTATGTCAAAATATAAGCGTATAACCAACCTCTACTTCAAGGATACACCTCCTTATTACTAGATCACTATAGAACTTATATAAATATAGATCTTCCTAGAGATAGTAGATTTAATAAAATTTTAATTTAAAATTATGTTACTTTTTAAAGAAGGTAGGGACCTTTGATGCGATTATAAAATTCAATAAATCAACAAAAAAAATATGTTTGAGTGGTTTCATACAACTTCTCACTTGGGAAGAAATTATCCAAATTTTATTTAATAGGTGGGTTTACCCAAGTAGTGTAATGAAATTTGCTAATGTAGTATACAAATATATTATTAGTAACTATTTTTTCTTTTTTCATCATATTTAATTCTAGTATTATTAACATACATATCACTATCCTTGGATTGTCTTCATTAGTTTTTCTCAAATACTTGAATTCTACATGATTAAAAAAAGATACTTTACTTCATAAAAAGTACGATTTAAATTTTTCTATAGAAATTGCAAGAGAAAAAAAATTTCCCTACTATTATATAAATTATTTTATTTGTATCTAGGGAATGTGAAGAAAGGGATATTTATTTTGGGTGTTCATTAATCTTCTAGGAATAAAAAACTCTTATAGCCTTTTTCAATGAATTACAGTGAATTTTAAAGGGTTGTTTCTTTTCAAAGGGGTGGATTATGGGGTTTTTGTTAAATCTTTCTAAAAAATTATTAATGTATTCATATTATTATTCATCAAATAAAATGTTACATTTTCACTTGAGTAGAATAGTTGTAACATCCCACCCATCCCCATTGTCTTGAGAAGTGACAGAGGTGATAATATCCTTAAGTGACATCCCCAAGACACTGAAGTCTGGAAATAAATTCCAAGGGATAAGGAAAATGTTGGGAGATTATTTTCCCATTAAAATAAAATAATATTTCCACAACTAAACCATAAACATCCAAGATAATATATATTATGAATAAACAAAGAGATATAACCTAAAATTCAAACAAAACAATGAATAATATTAGTGTGCAAATGGAAATATAAAAAAAATCAAGACAAAATGGATAATAATACTAAAACCAATAAAATACCCCATCCATCTAGATACAAGAACCAACACCACTTATCAATCCCAAAGTATCAAGATGCATTACTAGAGAAATATCATACCTTCCCCCATCCCGAGTCTTGATATATGAAATATGTATATGCACCAAAGATACCAAGAATGAGTGAGTATATAATCAATAGGATTTCCCTAAATACCTCCAAAATCATGACACTAAGAAAAGATCTGGTCATAAAACTTTATAATAAATAGTTTATAAGAAACTAATTATGATTATAACTAAAGAATAATTAATTTCAATATAAAATAATAAAAAAATGGTAAATCATCTCACATTATTTGGAATAAACATTTCTGTGTTTCTGTACACATGAAAAAAATACACACACATTCATTCAAGGTTATAGTACCATAATCATGAGTGGACTCTCATTGATCAGCTAAGATTTCACAAGGTGACCAATATCCAGGTTCCAAAATGTCACATGCCCCTTTCTTAGGGTTATATATGAAAATGAACTCACACCAACAAAATATTCAAAATTCAATGTCAAACCATTTAAATGATAAAAATTATACCTTGAAAAAAGTTCTTTAAAAACATTTCATGCATCAATCCATCCGATAATTTTAAAACCATCACTTTTAAAATTAAAAATAAAGGGGTATTCCAAAATCCATCTATTTTACCACAATTTTAAAAGACATAACAAAAAAATATTTTTTTATCGAGAATCACTCATGGTTTGTACAAAAAATAAAATAAATAAATTTAATTAAAACCATTACTTTAAGTTCAATAATGATGTATATGAGAGAGAATCCACCTACAACACAATGGATGAAAAAAAATAATGGTACTAAGATATTCTAGTTCTAGCCTTGGATATTATTTCATTCAAAATATTCAATCATATCTCAACAATATTACTATAATATAACATAGAACTATTCATAGTGGACTATATTTACTATTTTGGGATAGAGGAGAAGTGTTGATCTAAGAAGTATGAGAAAGAACAAAGGCATTCCAGTGAATCTATATTTCCAACACACATTGATTTAACTCAATTTGTCTCCTAATAAAAAAATCACTAAAGGATCCTTGGGAGAAGTGGTAAATCATGATACTTGGATATTAGGTGTCTATTGAGGGTTTTGGGTATTAAATAAGAAAGAAAATAAAAAAATTGGGCGTTAACTATATGCCACATAGTTAGGTAACATGGTTTGTCAAAATGTGTTTCAACCATGGGGTGATACTATCTTAATAACACACATAATTTGGTTGGATCACATAGTTATAAAACCATATGTGAACCATGATTTTCTCACTATTACACATTTCATAGTTTCCCCAAGTCGCTCGTACAGTTTGGCCAAATCATTCACTAACTATGCTCCTTCCTAGTCACTCCCAAAATAAGTTTCACTATTTCCTAGAGATCGTATATTGTTTCTACTAACCATGAAACTATAATAACACTAACAAAAAATGTCAAAATCTCCATTAAAATCCTGGAACCTAACCCAAGAATTATATAAGTTAAAAATACATATAGCAATGGTAAATTACCTAAAACTGATTGTGCTAAATTCTTCCCAACATTAGTCTTTATATCCTTGAAAAGTTGAAATTTTTTGTTTTCTAAGAAGAGATTGGGCCACTATTCCATCATTTCCTTTTCAGTCTCCTATATTTAATCTTAAATCTATCTGTTTTTTCCACAAAATCCACACTAAAGTAACTCTTTCCCATGAAAAATATTCTCTTACCTATCCACAATTCATAGAAACACTAGAATAAGTGTAGAATTTGGTTCAATATAAGCATGGTCACATAAAATCACATGGTTAGCATTAGTTTTTTCATTTTTCAAATCATATTCATGAAATAAATTATCCACTTAACTGAACATTATAGGTAAATCTAACCAATATTCAACCTTTCCAACCATTTATAGTATCTCATAAGGGCTAATGTATCGTGCAGTCAATATTCCCTCCTAACAAAAACAATGTTTCCCTAGTCATGGAGACATTATCAAGAAAATATAATCAGATACTTCAAATGATAATAGTCCCCAGTGGTAGTCCTCATATGATTTATGATTAATTTAAGCTATCTCCATTCTCTTTCTGATCATCTAAATCTTCTCAGTTGTTTCAAGCACAAGGCTAGGTTTGATGAGAGAAGTCTCACATTTTTCCACCCAAAAAAGTGGAGAATGGAAAGGATATCCATAAAATGCTTCAAAAGGGTCCATACGTATCAATTCATGATAACTTTTATTATATTAACACTCTTTTAATGATATATTCTCTTCCCATGAGCCTCAAAAATCTATCACACAAGATTTAATCATCTCTTACAATATTTGAAGATGACAATCTATGTTCACGATAAACTATATTCCAAGTGTTTTTTATAAGAATTTTGAAAAATAATATTTGAACTTGGGGACTCTATCAATCCAAATTGACACTGGTTTTTTAGGAGATTTTATAAATTCATAGATTTAGAGTTTGGAAATTACTTCCACCATATTTGAATCATGAATAGGGATAAAGGGGGATGACTCCATGAGCTGATCCGTAATCACCCATATAAAGTCATGTTTCCTAACTATTATTGGTAGACCTATCACAAGATCAATTATTATTTTCTCCTATATCAAAATGGGAATTAGTAAAAAATGCAGCCTACCAACTGGCTGTTGGTGCTCCACCATGACCTGATAATAAGTGAGACATCTCAAGAAAAACTCGGCCACTTTCCTCTTCATTAGAACCCCATAAAATTGTTTTCTCAACTCCTTGTACATTTTTTAAATACCATGACGGAAAACTCATTTCGAATGAAGTTAGGAAATTAGTAGATATTCCATATAACTTTGAGAAACCATAATCTGATCTCTAAACTATAACATCAAACTCCCATATAGCATTCATCCCTTAATGGTCTCCCCAATGTTGAGTATAGACCTCATGTATAGAAATTATTTATCATCTCTCTAAACATCATCTACTTTTGTAACAAAATAAGGATGATAATATATGATAAATAAAAACACATCATTATATTTCTCTTCAAAATCCAAATACATGTCGGTTATAACTAATATTAGCTTCCATTGATCTGAATCCATTTTATCCAAATGGTTATAAGACTTCATGATCAATGCATCAACAATAGAGTTAGCTTTACTTTGTATATGCATCAAGTTTAATTCAAACATTTGAAGATATTAATTCCATATTATTTTATTTAAGTTAAAGTCTCTTGGTGATAAAATAGGTTTCAAGATCTTATGTTTGGTAAACAGTTTAAATTTCATAAAAAAAGATAATTATGATAAGTCTTTAATCATAGACTATAGAGTCTAATTTCAAATCCTATTTCGAGTAGTTTTCCTCATGTAACTATAATTTTTTTCAACTATAAGAAACAACATCATATCTCTACATGATAAAAAAACCTAAAAAATACTCTAATGAATCACAATATACAACATAGCCTTTTCCTAACCCAAGAAAAATAAAGATATGTTATATTATGCGGTGAATCTAGTGTTCTTGGATGGATTTCTAGAATTCAATACTCTATTGGAATGGACTACCTTTAATTCTAAAATATTTCATCAGTGGGGATAGTAAAGAAAAAGGAGGAACACAACATTTGTAGTATCATTCTAATCCGTGAAAACTGCATTTCTCAAAAAAAAAATTACTAGTTATCATGAGATAACAACCTATATATTTGTAGGATATAATGAAAATACTTTTTGATTGATGAAGTGGCCAAGGAAACATACCTCATTTGTCCAGAAATCTCATTTTGAAAGCATTTTATAAAGGATACATTCTTGAAATATTCCTAACATTAATTTCATGTATTCCTTGTGATCCACTTTAGTCCTAGAATACACAATAATATCATCAATGAACACAACCAAAAAATATTTTATAAACCTATGAAATATCTGATTCATTATTTCCATAAATATTTTATATTCATTCGTAATACCAAATGGCATAACTACTTAATATTATTGGACCTAACGACTCTGAAAAGTTGTTTTTGAAATATCCTTCTTCCAAACTCAAATTTAACGATTCCACTGATCATAAATTTGTTTTCAAGAATGTTGTGTACCCCTAAATTGATCCAAGAGAACATAAATTTGGGTAATAGGATATTGATTATTTTTTGTAACATGATTGAGCTAATGATAATCAACACATATCCTAAGAGTTTAATCTATAGTATTTTAAAAAAAAGACCAGCGATACCCACAGAGACATTCTCAGCCAAATGAACCATTTTTTTTCCAAATATTAAAGTTTTACATTCAATTCCTTAAATTTCATAGGATCCATCTTATAATACAGAATGGAAATAAGAATGATCCCCAATATGAGATCAATTATAAACTCCATTGGGTGGAAACCTGAGAAATTATTAGGAAACACATAAGGAACCTAGTCAACTATGGTAGGAAAATATGTATTTTTAATTTCATCAATATATGCTAATGTAACCATTTCCAATTTATAGGATATAGTTGCAAACATTGGTACCAAATTTCCTACTCTTCTTGCATTAATTGTCCAATATTCCTTAAAGAGATGTTTAACACCATTCAAATATATGAATCTCATATGTCAAGAATAATAGTTGAAGATCCTTTTTTGAAATTTTTTAGGGTATTGCCAACCCAGACACTTTTATTATTTTAAAAAAGACTGGTTAACACTCATTTCCCTATTTCGTTTTCTATTTCTGAACACAAAATTAATTTCTCTTCCAAGTAGCACTATCTGTGTCCATATCATTATTCTTTTATAGACGCAACAAAAAATTCCTCCTAAGTTGAATCTCTCTAGCTTTTTTCATACTCTTTATTCCAAAATGTTAACATTTTTAACATCTTAGAGAAAGCATTCACATGTGATTTTTTTTTATAACACTATTGTTTTTTTCTTTTTTATGGGAAAATAGATACCAAGATAAGAGGCCCCTCTAGGAAGATATTACCTATTTAGGTTCAATTATTAACACACTTTGGTTTGTAATGGGGGAATTCAATGTTATACTCAATTCAGGTGACAAAATTAGTCCCTCGCATGCTACGATCTCCATGAGAGAATTTAAAACCTCTATTGATGACAAAAATATTATTGAAATAAATCTTACAGGTGCCAAATAAACATTGTATAGAAATATCTACAATAGGGTGGCTTCCTTCAAACTGGATAGAGCCTTCACGAATGTACCTACTTTAGATAAATGGGACACCATATCCAGCACCACCCTTTACAAGATCCACTCTAATCATCACCATATTTTGGTCAATGTATCTACTAAAACTATGAAACTTTATATTCCTTTTAGATTTAACAATTCTTGGTTTTCTAACACAAAATGTGTGACATCATCACACTTTTTTGTAATTCCATCACACACTATAATGATGCCTTTTCTTATTCTTTAAAATTAAATTCTCTTAAATAGATGCTCAAACGTTTTTATAGATCACATGCCAAACAAATTAACAACTACATCCTTCTTCTTGAGAATGAGCTTAATCAAATTAAAAACAATAATACCTACTCTGATTTTAGCACTAATCTAAATCATGAAATTAATATTTCAGTAAAGATTAACTCTTTTCTCACCTTTAATGACAAAACGAGGAAAAAAGCCTTCAATGTTAAATGGTTATTTGACAGTGATAGAAACACTAAGATTTAGAACTCTATTCAATGATCCAGAAAAGATTATAGGATGTTATCCTCTTTAAAAGATGGTGAAAAATGTTTAGACAATAAAGATGATATTGATAATCATATTGTATATTACGTCGAATCTATATTTAATGGTCCTGATAATAACAAGGACCTATAACCTAATATCATACTTATGGTGGTCAGTGATGAAGATAACACCTTTCTCCTTAACATTCCTCTTGATCATGAAATTGAGGACACTGTATTTATTTTAAATCCTGATTGATCTCTTAGTCCTAATGGAATTAATAATGGTTTCTTTCAGAATTATTGGGATATTATTAAATTTGATGTTTGCAATCTTGTCAAATCCTTCTTCTCTAATGGTGTTCTCGCTCATGGCCTAAATGCTCAATTTCGCTACCTAATTCCAAAAGTAGACATTGCTTCTTAGATTCACTAGTTTATGCCCATTTCTCTCATTAATAGACTTTATAAAATCATCAGGAAAATCATTGCTAATAGGCTTTCATCTGTCTCTCACAAAATTTTCTCCTTGAATCAATTTGGGTTTATTAAGGGTAGATCCATTCAGAACTGAATTTTTCTTGCTTCAGAGTGTATTAACACGTTAAATAGATCTAATAGAGGAGGTAACATTTCCATTGAACTTGACATTAAAAAATATTTTAATACCATGTATTGGAGTTTCATTTTCAATCACTGCTGGAAATGGGGACTTTCCCAACGGTTCAAAAACGTTGGTAAAGGGGGTAGAACCATTGGTATAACATATACCAATGGTTCTGCAAACCATGGAAAAGTAAGCCGTTGAGAAAACATATCCCAATAGTTTACAAAGAATCTTTGTTATAGGTTAGTAAAATTAACCTATGCCAAAGGTTTAACCAAACCGTTGGCAAATGTTTTACCAATAGTTTACACTAAACTGTTGGTAAAAGTGGTCAAAATAAACACTTTCCCAATGGTTTAGAACAGTTGGGAATGGGTTTTTCCAACAGTTCCCTTTGAACCGTTGGAAAAAAAATCCATATTAATCATTCCTAAAATTTTGTACACCATTGGGAAAGGCTTATTACAAGCCTATTCCAACGGTTTCAAACCGTTGGCATAGGCTTGTTGTGCAAATTGCAGAGCAGCCTGCAATTTGCACAGCAGACTCCAATTTTGCACACCAACCTCCAATTTTGCACACCAACCTCCATTCTTCTCCTTTGCAATTACTATGCCTGCAATAACAAACTAATACATACATATAGAGAACAAATTCATGCATATTTAACATATAATGAATTCTTGAAATATACACATCCATAATTAAATCAAAATTCATAACGTAATTATAAACATACATAATTGATTAAGAATTCAATTTAAAATTTAGATGACAATTGTATGTGGAATCCAGAATTCAATTCATAATTGAAAAAATACATAATTTAATTATCAATTATCAATAAAATACATAAAAAACTGAATAACTATCAACAGAATCTGAATACTTTTTTTCGTATTTTTGTTTACCAGTTGTTTTTAATAAAACTGATGTCCATTTTAAAAAAAATACATAAACTTGGAGTAATACCGGCCACACCGTGGCTCGAATTGAGGCGGGGTTGACTTGTACATGTTATATATTACCCATGGATCGTTTTCCTAAATTATCAACATATCCTGAAAGAATGTGGTTGGTTTTTTGTATGCCAGTTATTGTTTTCACTTAAAATGTTGTTCATTTCAAAAAAAATGATACACTTTGAGTAGTGCAGCCCACACCAGGACTTGGATTGAGGTGGGGTTTACTTTTACACGTCACATATGACCCAAGGATCGTTTTCCTAAAGTTTCAATAAAATACGAATGCATTTTGTCGGTTTTCCGTATGTCATTTATTGTTTTCACTTAAAATGAAGTCTATTTTAAAAGAAAGAGAGAAAATTTCAGTGGTTCCGGTCAAACCATGCCTCGGATTGAGGTGGATTTGACTCATAAACATCCAAAATGACCCATGGATCGTTTTAATAAAGGTTTAAAAGAATCTGAATGCATTTAGTTAGTTTTCCATATGTAAGTTGTTGTTTTCACTTAAAATGAAGTCCATTTTAAACTAAAGAGAGACACTTTGAGTGGTTCCAGCCACACCGCACCTCGGATTGCGGTGGGTTTGATTCATGCACATCATATATTACCCATGGATCATTGTGCTAAGTATCAACACAATCAGAATCCATTTGATCGGTTTTCCGTACGTACTTAAAATGTTGTCCATTTTAAACAAAAGAGAGACACTTAGAGTGATCCCGGCCACACTGCGACTTGGATTGATGCATAGTTGACTTTTAAACATCACATATGACCCATGGATCGTTTCCCTAAAGTTTCAATAGAATCCGAATGTGTTTGGTCAGTTTACCGTATACTAGTGGTTGTTTTCACTTAAAATGAAGTCAATTTTAAACAAAAGAGAGACACTTTGGGTGGTGTTGGCCACACTGCACCTCATATTGAGGCGAGGTTGATTCTTAAACATCAAATATGACCCATGTATTGTTCTCCTAATGTTTCAACCAAAACTGAATGTGTTTGGTCAGTTCTTCGTATGTACTTAAAATATTCTCCATTTTAAACAAAAGAGAGACACTTGGCTAATCCCGGCCACACCGCGACTCGGATTGAGCCCTGGTTTTCTCATACATGTCACATATGACCCATGGATCGTTGTTATAAATTATCAATAGCTTTCAAATGTGTTTGTTCATTTTTCTATATGCCATTTGTTCTTTTCACTTATAATATTGTCCGTTTAAAACAAAAGAGACACAGTTAGAGTGGTGTCAGCCACATCGTTCCTTGTATTGAGGTGGGGTTTACTCTTACACGTCACACATGATCCATGGATTGTTGTGATAAAATATCGACACATTCCGAATGCGTTTGGTCGGTTTTTTGTATGCCAGTTGATGTTTTTCACTTAAAATGTTGTCCATTTGTAACAAAAGACAGACACTTTGAGTGTTTTTGGCCACACCGCGTCTCTGATTGAGGTGGGGTTGATTCTTACACGTCACATATGACCTATGGATTGTTCTCCAACAGTTTCAATAGAAAACAAATGTGTTTGATCGGTTTTCTGTATGTACTTAAAATGTTGGTCATTTTAAACAAAAGGAAGACACTTAGACTGATCGTGGCAATCCCGTAACTCGGATTGAGCCCAAGATAGCTCATAAACATCATATATGACCCATGGATCATTTTCCTAAAGTATCAACACAATCAGGATCCGTTTGGTTGGTTTTCTATATGCCAGTTGTTCTTTTCACTTATAATCATGTTCATTTTAAACAAAAGAGACACAGTTAGAGTTGTGTCGGCCACACCGCGCCTCATATTGAGGCGAGGTTGTTTCGTACACGTCACATATGACTCTTGGATCATTGTGCTAATGTATCGCCACATTCTAAATGTGTTTAGTCAGTTTTTCATATGCCATTTGATGTTTTTCACATAAAATGTTGTCCATTTTAAACAAAAGAAAGACACTTAGACTGATCTCGGCCACACCGCGACTCGGATTGAGCCCTGGTTGGCTTGTACACGTCAAATATGACCCATGGATCATTGTGATAAATTATCAACAGATTCGGAATGCGTTTGGTCAGTTTTCCGTATACCAGTAGTTCTTTTCACTTATAATCCTATCCGTTTTAAACAAAAGAGACACAGTTAGAGTGGTGTTGGCCATACCACTCCTCGTATTGAGGTGGGGCTGACTCGTACAGGTGACATATGACTCATGGATCTTTGTGTTAAAGTATCTACACACTCCGAATGCATTTGGTCAGTTTTTCATATGCCAGTTGATGTTTTTCACTTATAATGTTCTCCATTTGAAACAAAAGACAGACACTTTGGGTGTTGTCAGCCACACTGCGTTACATATTTGGGAGGGGATGATTTGTACACGTCACATATGACCCATGTATCGTTCTCCTAATGTTTCAACGGAAACCGAATGCTTTTGGTCGGTTTTCTGTATGTACTTAAAATGTTGGCCATTTTAAACAAAAGAGAGACACTTTGACTAATCTTGGCTATACCGCGACTCATATTGAGCTCCGGTTGGCTCGTACACGTCACATATGACCCATGGATCGTTGTGCTAAAGTATCAACACAATCCGAATCTGTTTGGTCGGTTTTCTGTATGCTAGTTGTTCTTTTCACTTATAATCATGTTCGTTTTAAACAAAAGAGAAACAATTAGAGTAATGTTAGCCACACCACGCCTCGTATTGAGGCGGGGTTGACGCGTACAAATCACATATGACTCATGGATCTTTGTGCTAAAATATCTACACATTCCGAATGTGTTTGGTCGGTTTTTCGTAAGCTAGTTGATGTTTTTTACTTAAAATGTTGTCCAGATTAAACAAAAGACAGACACTTTGAGTGGGTTCGGCCACACCGTGTCTCAAATTGAGGCGGGGTTGATTGTCATATGTCACATATGCCCCATGGATTGTTCTCCTAAAGTTTCAATGGAAACCGAATGCGTTTGGTCAGTTTTCTGTATGTACTTAAAATGTTGGTCATTTTAGACAAAAGAGAGACACTTAGACCGATACCGGCCATACCGTGACTCGGATTGAGCTCAGGTTGTCTTGTACATGTCATATATGACCCATTGATCATTTTTCTAAAGTATCAACACAATCAAAATCTATTTAGTCAGTTTTCCGTATGCCAGTTGTTCTTTTCACTTATAATCCTATCCATTTTAAACAAAAGAGACATAGTTAGAGTGGTGTTGGCCACACCGCGCCTCTTATTGAGAAGGGGTTGACTCGTACATGTCACATATGACTCATGGATAATTTTTCGAAAGTATCGACATATTCCAAATGCGTTTGGTCAGTTTTTCGTATTCCAGTTTATGTATTTCACTTAAAATGTTGGCCATTTTAAACAAAAGAGAGATACTTTGATTGATCCCGGCCATACCGTGACACGTATTGAGCCTATTTTGGCTCATACATGTCACATATGACTCATGGATCTTTGTTCTAAAGTATCAACATAATCAGAATCCGTTTGGTCAGTTTTCCGTATGCCAGTTGTTCTTTTCACTTATAATCCTGTCCGTTTTAAACAAAAGAGACACAGTTAGAGTGGTGGCGGCCACACCGCACATCTTATTGAGGTGGGGTTGACTTGTACACATCAAATATTACTCATGGATCATTTTAATAAAGTATCGACACATTCCGAATGCGTTTGGTCTATTTTTCATATGCGAGTTGATGTTTTTCACTTAAAATGTTGTCCATTTTAAACAAATGACAGACACTTTTAGTGGTGTCAGCCACACAATGTCTTAGATTGAGGCGAGGTTGATTCGTACACGTCACATATGACCCATGGATTATTCCCCTAAAGTTTCAATGGAAACCAAATACGTTTGGTCAGTTTTCCTTATGTACTTAAAATATTGGCCATTTAAAACAAAAGAGAGACACTTAGACTGATCTCATCCATACCGTGACTCGGATTGAGCTCGGGTTGGCTCATCCACGTCACATATGACCCATGGTTTTTTGTGCTAAATTATCAACACAATCAGAATTTGTTTGGTCCGTTTTTCGTATGCCAGTTGTTCTTTTCACTTATAATCCTGTCCATTTTAAATAAATGAGACACAATTAAAGTGGTGTCAGCCACACTACACCTCGTATTGAGGTGGGGTTGACTTGTACACATCACATATGACTCATGGATGATTGTTCTAATGTATAGAAACATTCCGAATGTTTTTGATCAGTTTTCCGTATGCTAGTTGATGTTTTTCACTTAAAATGTTGTCCATTTTAAACAAATGAGGGACACTTAGACTGATCCTGGCCACACCGTGACTCGGATTGAGCCCTGGTTGGCTCATACACATCACATATAAACCATGGATCGTTGTGATAAATTATCAATAGATTCCGAATGCATTTGGTCAGGTTTCCATATGCCAGTTGTTCTTTTCACTTAAAATCCTATCTGTTTTAAACAAAAGGGACAGAGTTAGAGTGGTTTTGGCCACGCCACGCCTCGTATTGATGTGGGGTTGACTCTTACACATCACATATGACTCATGGATCATTTTGATAAAGTATTGACACATTTCAAATGCGTTTGGTCAGTTTTTCGTATGCCAGTTGATGTTTTTCACTTAAAATGTTGTCCATTTTAAACAAAAGACAGACACTTTGAGTGGTGTCATCCACACCACATCTCAGATTGAGGCAGGATTGATTTTTACACGTCACATATGACCCATGGATCGTTCTCCTAAAGTTTCAATAGAAACTGAATGTGTTTGGTGTGTTTTCTATATGTACTTAAAATGTTGGCCATTTCAAACAAAAGAGAGACACATAGACTGATCTCGGCCATACCATGACTCATATTGAACCCAGATTGGCTTTTACACATCACATATGACCCATGGATCATTGCGATAATGTATCAACACAATCAGAATCCATTTGGTCAGTTTTCCATATTCTGGTTGTTCTTTTCACTTATAATCTTGTCCATTTTAAACAAAAGAGACACAGTTAGAGTGGTGTCGGCCACACTTCGCCTCTTATTGATGTGGGGTTGACTCGTACACGTCATATATGACTCATGGATCATTGTGCTAAAGTATCGACACATTCCGAATGCATTTAGTTGGTTTTTTGTATGCCAGTAGATGTTTTTCACTTAAAATGTTGTCCATTTTAAACAAAAGACAAACACTTTGAGTGGTGTCAGCCACACTGCATCTCAGATTGAGGCGGGTTTGATTCATACACGTCACATATGACCCATGGATTGTTCTCCTAAAGTTTCAACGGAAACCAAATGTGTTTGGTCAGTTTTCCAAATGTACTTAAAATGTTGGCCATTTTAAACAAAAAAGAGACACTTAGACTAATCCTGGCCATACCGTGACTCAGATTGAGCCAGGGTTGGCTCATACACGTCACATATGACCCATAGATCATTGTGCTAATGTATAAACACAATTATAATCCATTTGGTTGGTTTTCCGTATTCCAGTTGTTCTTTTCACTTATAATCTTGTCCATTTTAAACAAAAGAGGCATAGTTAGAGTGGTGTCGGCCATACTGTGCCTCGTATTGGGGAAGGGTTGACTCATACACGTCACATATGACTCATGGATCGTTTTACTAAAGTATCGACACATTCCTAATGCTTTTGGTCGGTTTATCGTATGCCAGTTGATTTTTTTCACTTAAAATGTTTTGCATTTTAAACAAAAGAGATACACTTAGGATGATCTTGGCCACACCGCGACTCGGATTGAGCCCAGGTTGGCACATACATGTCACATATGACCCATGGATTGTTGTGATAAATTATCAATAGATTCCGAATTCTTTTGGTCGGTTTTTCGTATGCTAGATGTTCTTTTCACTTATAATCATGTCTGTTTTAAACAAAAGAGAGACACTATGAATGGTGTCGGCCACACCGTGCCTCATATTGAGGCGGTGTTGACTCATACACGTCACATATGACCCATGGATCTTTTTCCTAAAGCATCAACATATTTCAAATGCATTTGGTCGGATTTCCGTATGTACTTAAAATGTTGTCCATTTTAAACAAAAGAGAGACACTCAGACTGATCCCGGCCACATCGTGACTCGGATTGGGCCCAAGTTGGCTCGTACATGTCACATATCACCCATGGATCGTTGTGATAAATTATGAAAATAATCCTAATGCGTTTGGTCAGTTTTCCATATGTAAGTTGTTCTTTTCACTTATAATCCTGTCCATTTTAAACAAAAGAGACACAGTTAGAGTGGTATGTTAGTTGTTTATTCACATTATTCAAATACACTATTTGACTATGGGTCATTAAATTAATTAATTTATGAAAAATTTACATTTAAAATGAGAATATAATAAAATTAATAGAATATAAAACTTTTACTAAAAATCCTTGTGGAAATATTAAGGTAAACATGATTTTTGAGAATCCTCGTGTGTCTATTAGTGGAATGGTATTTACTTAAAATCTTATGGAAATTCATATATAATATTTTTATATCATTATTAGTATGGATTAGATTTTAGTTTATCATGCTATGAAACATTTCAGAGCTAAAAATTCCATGCCTAATGAATACATCAACATCCATGAAAACAGGAAATATATAAAAATAACTCAACTGCAATACTATACTACAGGTCTGGATAAAACCAACAACTAGAATAGATTAAACATCAAATATCAGTAATATTAGTCAAAAATGTAATGGATCAACATTTCCCACATCACCATCACCATCACCATCATCATCACCCTCGTCCTCGTCCCCATCATCATCCTCGCCCTCCTCGCCCTCGCCCTCCTCACCCTCGCCCTCCTCCTCATCCTCGTCCCCATCATCGTCAGCCTGGACATCGTCTTTACCACCACTAGAACTGCCTCCTGGTGCTCCAAAAATAGAACGTATCGACGACATATATTCATCAAAAGCTGGGCTGGTCTCTGGTGGAAGTGTCGAACGTAGAACTTCAATAAATTTCATAAATGAACTATTTTTCCTAGCAGATTGTTCTTCCGTCTCTTTGGCCCTTTTGTCGGCCTGTTCTGCATGTGTTCTAACTTGCTGCAACTCGGTGGCAATACAACTCGTACCTGAGGAGGGCCAATACCTCATCGGGGCTATCTTAGGTCGGCAGCGTACTCTACCTGGATGCTCCTCTCCCAAAACCTGATGTAAGTAATCAGTTGGCCCAAAATTGTCTGGTTATCTGGGCATCGAGGGCCTCTAAGGAATCCTGTTTCAAATATAAATAAATTATTAAGTTACAAAATACATATTAAAATATAAAATCAACATATTAAAACTTACAATCTGCTGCTGAGTCGCTTCATTGATGGCACTTCCATCCTTTTTCCGTCTACTTGAGCAAAACAGTTTTGCTCGAGGCACACGTCCTTCAATATATTTTACTTGCCTCTACAATGACATTGAAAATTAAAGTTATATGAAAACTTTAGAAAACTATTAAATAATTTAGGAAACAAAAGAAAGTGTAAGTCGTAAAGAAACCTTATAAACAATTGTCATACCTGCTTCCTCTCATGATCAGGCATTATAGTGCGTCCCAGTGTGTGGAGGTATTTTTTGCATCAATGTTATTTTTATTATTACCAGATGATTCCTAAATAAAATTTGAAAATGAAACAGATAGTATTAATGAAAAACATGAATGTTATTATTTAAATACCTCAAATGTAATTAATACCTTAAACTGGGTACTCGTCCAATGAGTAATCATCTGACGATACTGCTCTATAGGACAATCATCCACCACTGGTACCGCCTCTAACTCAGTGCCAACTCTAGAAACCAATCCAATATACAACTCATGTTTGTAGTCTCTCCAAATCTTGCCTAAATCCTTTATACGTTCCGATCATGCACCCTCACCATCAGGAAAATTAAATCGAAGCTGAAATCAAAATATTAATTCATATAAATACAAAAAAAATTCATGGCATTAAAAAGAACAAATTTTTCTACCCATATCTCTGCCCAAGATCTATATTTGACCTCATATGGAAAATGTCTCCACGATAGGGGGCTGGCGGGAATTATGTCAGAGTATTTGTAAAGAATCAACAAAAAACTCCGACATTGCTGCCCTATTTTCTCAACCATTTGGTTGTCTTCATTATAATCCACCATAACCTGTGTGCAGCGGTTCCACACTGAAAGCATGCGTGTATGCCCCCGCCCATGCCTCCTGTCAGTAGATGTATCTGTCATGAAAGAAAAACAAATATTTTATCAAAACATTTTAGAATGAAAATAAATATTTCTATAAAAATGTTTTAGGGTTCTATAAATATACCTGCGCCGGTCTGATCGCTGAGCTCCGCTGGATCCACAGAAACTGATGGAACACCCTGTGGTGGAACAGGAGTCGAATACGATGGAATATAGAAGCTCAAAGAGACAGAAGTAGAAGGAAAAGAATATGGGACTGTTGTCAAACTGGATTCTAATTGGGGAGTGGGAATCATCATGGGATGTGATAATGATGGGCCAGAAGATGCAGAAGGTAGCGAAAACATGGGAGGCCTAAATATCCCGTGTGTCCCAAATGACACACCGGGATCAGAATGTGGGAAGGAATACATGTTAGTGGGAGGGGCAGGGTCTAGTCCGGTACGCACAGCTGCTCGTCCACCTCTGGTACAAACCATCCTCGTACCACTGGCCTGAGTACTAGGACCAGTACTAGGATCCTCGTCGAATAACTATCGACATATAGGTGGATCCTACAAAAATGTTTACAAAAAAAATAATCACATGGCATTATATATTCTTTAAATATATCAATTTTAAATAAAGTACTCTCTACAGGCACTAATGATGGAATTCCCAACTCCGTCATTCGACGATTGTTCTCTATCATTTTTTTCCTTCGTCTCTCTTCAATTGGTTTCATTTCCTGCTTTTGAAAACAATTATGTAATTAATTAGAAAAAGGAAACTAATGTGTAACCCAAAAAACTAAATATATGAGGGAATAGGGGGATTCATTGGTAATTTAGCCTTATCACATCGCACCTCACTTGAAAACACTAGGGAAATCATAGTACATCTCACCTGAAGACACATGGACAATCACATCGCATCTTGCCTAAAAACACATGGTCAATCACTTATGAAGGAAGATTAGGGAAGACATAGTAGCTATCCAACCATATAACCACCATCCTAGATATTAGAAAAAATACCCATAACTCAAAACCTCTAATCGTTGGTAAGTTTATCCAACTCTGATTGGGAATGTGTAGAAATAACATAAAATACATGATATATAGATAGCACAAAATACTCAACCTATGGGTTCACATTAACTACATAATCACACAATTCACTACTACCATACAACACATAAACCATCACAACCACTTTCACCACTATATGCAACACACCACACCACCACCATAGAAGACACATAGAATTTTCCACTTTCATTTATAAGCCACTTCATTCACACTTACATTGTCCATTCATTTAATGTTAAATTAATTAAATCCATTTACCACACATCCATTTCTATTCCATATCATTTATTTACTATCTTGTTTTTTTGTTTTAATAGCATAATTTATTCCATAGATAACCAGGAAACTAATAAAACCACCGCACAACAACTCCCCATCTCACAATAACCATTTTAACCATGTTACATTGGCCAACCATCTCACCAAAACAACCACATATCACATCAAAAATATTGCACATCACAAACCACCGCACAACAAAAACCACCTCACCACATCATACACCACAACATCATCACACAACACCTCCACACGGTACAACACCACCACACGTCATCACTATCACACAACTTCACATGTCACATCCATGCCCAATAACCATAACATTATAACCCCAGATATAACAAAGCCCAACTGGTCACCTCAATCAACATACAATAGCCTACAACATACAATGAAACAAAACAAAAAACCTCTCATAGAAGCAACATACCCCAAATTCCATAATTTATTCAAGGACTTTTATTACATTACCCCTTTATTTAGCATGGACATTATAACACAAATGATATTCCATGGGAAACTAATTAATTAACAAAATATTTGTTCATTTCCCAATTTTTCATGGTGAAATCACATCAAATCCAAACTTAAAAATAAAATATTAGATCAATAACAATAAAAAAGGTAGAATATGTGTATAAAGAATAAAATACCTGATTTGATTTGATTCAGATGGTTTTTCACCTGTTCAGATGGGGGAGTTCGCAAGAGGATCAGAGTGCCAGATTGATTTTAGGGTTCTTTTGTGAATGGGGGAGAGTAGTGGCCCGATTGTATTTTGGGAAACGATTTACCAACGGTTTTTAAAAACCATTGGCAAAGGGGTGTTCTGGGTACCCTTTTCCAATGCTTCAATAGAACCGTTGGAAAAGGGGTACCCTTTCCCAACAGTTTTATGAAACCATTGGGAATGGGTAACTTAAACACCCAATTGCCAACTGTTTAAGCAAACCGTGGGTAAAGAACCATTGGTAAAACCCACATTTCTAGTAGTAGGTGCCTCAATATTTTGGTTGTAGTGATACCTTTATCAATACTATCAAAACATTTTTCTATTTGGCCACCATTTCTATTCTGATTAATGGCTCCCCCATGGGCTATTTCAAATCCACCAAAGGCATTAGACAAGGTTAAACCCTTTCATTCATCATTTTCTCTATTTGATAGGACTATCATATCCGTTTTCTCACTTGTTTATTGATCAAAACAAACTCAAGCCCATTCATGTCTCGCGGAATGTGAATTCTACCACCCACCTATTGTATGCTTATGATATCACAGTTTTTCTTCAAGGTGATAAAAGAAATATTCAAAAACTAAAAAGTGACCTTACTAACTATGAGGAGATTTTTGGGAAAGAAACTAGTTAGAACAAGTCTTCAATATTATTTGTAAAAAATTTTACCCCTAATAAGAAATGAAATATTTTAAGTAACCTAGGTATAAAAGAGGGTTCTCTTTCTTTTACGTACCTAGAAGTCCCCAACTATTAGGTTAGACCCAAATCTTGTCATTTCTATACAATTTTTGACTATGTTCTTAACCAGCTATCTTCTTAGAATGTAAAATCCCTCTCCATGGTGGGTAGAATATTCCTTGTCAAATCTACTATTTTTTCTAAAATGGTTTACTCTCTGATGGTCTAAAAATGGCCTGTGAGTATTATAAAAAAATATCTCAATAAAAAATTTTATTTGGACACATAGCACTGAAGAAAGGAACCTTGTGACCATTCCCTAGTTGACTTGTTGGAAACCTATTGGTAAAGGTGGTATTAGTATGAAAAATATTAACTACTTTATTGAGGTGCTTCAAGCCAGACTCAATCGAAATCTTCTCTATAATAAATCAGACTCGATTTCTTTTCTAAAAAATATACTTCTTGAAAAACATAAGAAAGGAAAGTCAAATTTGGTTAATTACTATATATGGACATCCATAAAAAATGTTTTTCCTCTATTATGAACAACTCTGGGTGGATGGTCTCTAGATACTCTTCCATGAACTTCTAGTTGGATAACTAGACTGGAACTCCCTTAATTTCGATGGTTTCTCCAGGCCATAGTCCTAAAAATACCATCCTTTCTATTAGAGATTTTATGAATTCCCAAAATTATCATCTCCCTAACACTATTATGAATGTAATTGACCACTATCCTTTCTCTACCATAGATTGTTTCTTAATTTGGGAACCTGAACATAATGGTATTCTCAATTCAAAAAAAATTACAATCATTATTTTGTAACTCTAAAAGCAATTTTTGTTGGATAAATTGTTTTGACAAACAATGGATAAAACCTTCAAAATTCACTCTTATTGGGCGCCTTTCTAAAAACAAGATCCCCATAGATATACATCTTCAATCGTATGGTACTAAACTATGTTATAAATGTAGATTCTTTAATCAAAATAGAGAAGATACTAATCATCTATTTCTTCTTTTTATACTACTTATGCTATTTGTAACCATATTTTGGAATGTTTTTACTATATATGGTTGACTCATGATTATTTAAAATCTCAACTAAAGATATTTGTGGATGTGCATAGTTCTCAGAAAATTAAGAACCTTTTTCTTAGTGTTGTTTCTGAGATTCACAATGTGATATGGTATGAATTAAAAGCTCTTATTCACAAAAAGTGGTCATTTATCTACAATATAGGTCGAATTCATATCATAATTTCCATATGTGAAGCTAATACGATCTAAAAGGACCATTAAAACAACACTATGAATGACTTTGGAATTTTTCAACATCTTTATATTGATGGAAACTTCTGCCAACCTCACCTCCTTTTTGATGTTTTATGGCATGCTCTTTTCTCTATCTAGGTTAAATATAATGTGTATGGTGCCTCCAAATGCAATCTAGGTCCCACGGGTTGTGGTTCCATCTCAGGAACCGTCTTGGTCAGATCCTCAGGTGATTTTTTGGTAGTTGTGCCATTTCTTACTCATTGGAGGCTCAAATGATGAGTATGATACATGTCGTTTCCTTTTCCAAGAAATATGGTTGGAACAACTTCTAGATGGAGAGTGACTTGACCACCATTGTGCAAGTGATATGGAAGGGTGTGACACATTTTTCATTGGTGATCACCACCCATTTGATGGACTGCACCCACTATCTTCTTGATATTAACTACATAATCACTCATATTTATCATGAATCTAATATGGTTGTTGATGGCCTTGCTAATAAGGGAGTCAACTAAGATATTACCTGGATTGATGTTCTTTCTTCTAATTTACTCCCCTTTCATAATAAGGATTTTAATATGTTTCCATATTTTAGACACTTGTATCCTCTTTCTTTTATTATAATAATTATGCTTTGGTTTTTTGGACAAGGCACAATCCTCTTCAAAAAAATCACAAAATCAAGTCATAGATGTCCATCTAAAGGTAATTTATGTCACATAAAAATTCATCCCCATTAATAGTCATCATACATGATTCCCACATAAAATATCAAAACAGTCATTATCTCAGTGGAGTTTCAATTTTCAAAATATAAGGCATAATCTCCACATACAAACCCGTAAGATTAACAAAATGATAAGTGATAAAATATTGGGACACTCCCATGTCAAAAAATGAATGTATAAGGGTATAATTAAAAATAATTATACCACATTCTATCTAAGGATCAAATTGATCATATGTGATCACTCTATCCACACCATTAAATTATGTTTCCATTTTCCCTTTCTCTTAATTTTCCTATTTATATTTCATTTTATAAGGAGTCATGGTTTACTAAGAATCAACTTGAATTTCGTGGTTCCGAGGAAGGGATTATTTTAAGAAAATATCCCTATTTAAACATAATGTGTCTGAGAAACTATATGCCTAACACTAGTTCTTGGAGAGCTTTGGTAAGAATGATAAATATGTCCCACCTTGTTACAGTTATGTCATGATCTAGGTGGTTTCATGAAATCTCTATTTATTTCATCAAAATAAAAATATTTGAAACATCTTGGCTTAATCTTGGTTCGTGGTGGAAAATTAACTGATCCAATGGTCTGTAGATGAGACACTCTACAAATTTGGAAGTAGGGGTCCCTATTTTTCTTATTTCAAGATTTGGAGGTCGCACCTGTTCTTATGGTGATAAACACACTTCCTATAGCTGGATTCCTAGAAATATACCTTTCTGTCAAAATATCTCTATTTACTATTTTTGAATTGTACATAATAAAGTGTACAACAATCAATAAGCGAATATTTGATCATAGTATCGACTCATAAATGTGAGCCTTCAAGTATTTACTTGCATCAACTTCTAGGGAAATGTGATATGAGTTCATAGAGTTATTTATATACTCTTTCATTGAAAGATTCACTTGTTTTAAGCTAATGAAATCAATTTTCTCCTAATATAAAAGGTGTCAGAATATAATTTTTGGTTGTACAATTCTTCAAAATCATCTCATTTAATGGTTTGGTCTACTTTAGCTTGAACTAATAAATCCCACGATTGGCTTTTCAGATCCTTGAGCATGTATGTTTCCAACTTAACATTCATCTTAGTTGGTGTTTTAAGGAAATCTAAGATTCAATTAATATTATTCATCCATACATATGATTTTTAATGTTCCAAACCCCCCCAAATATGGGTGGATTATTTTTTGAAACTCGACCAAATGTTCCACCTGTTTAGTTTCTTTATTTGGATTACCATTTTAAAGCTTGAAAATCTGGAATGATTCTTTGGACCAACTCTTGGTTCACCTATTTATCAGGTGTAGCCACATTTTCACATATGTATTTTTTTATTCCTATAAAGTGTACAGAGATCCATTTATATGACTAGGAAAAATCATCACATATTCTATACTCACAAACAAATTAACCCTTATTATATTTAATATCACTGTATTAAAAAAATTACAATTTCCCTTTTCAAAATCTAACCATTATGACATGTTTTCTATTTTTCCGTAAATCATAATAGAAAATATAATAAAGAAAGTTTGAGTGGAAATCCTTTCCACCAGTGAATGATATGAAATCTATATCTGATAAACCCATGATTTTGAGATGAAAACTCACCTAAAACTCTATAAAACACTTTTTTACCACAACATCATGGTATTTTGAAGTTAAGAATAAAAAGGTTATCTATTCCTATTTAAGATCTACATTTCATGTTCTGAAATTCATATATCCTTAATAAAATCCCAAGGAAGAGATGAATCAACCATGATTGACATAATTTACAACTCAAGGACTAAATAAAACTGATATAATTTTCATCTTAAGGACTGGAAACAAAACTAACATCATTTGAAACATCTCTCCACTCGTCATTGGATTGAGAATTAACATAGGTGATACTAGCCTAAATGGTATCCCCAAGACACCAATGGCTCGAAATAAACTCCACATAGTTGATAAAATTTTAGGAGATTATTTTCCCATCAAAATAAACCAACTTTTAAATAATTAAACCATAAACATCCAAGATAATATATATGATGCCTGAAAAAAAATCATGTAACCTCAAATACAACCCAAATAACCAATAATATCATGGTGAAAATAGAAAATTTTCAAATTAATAATCAAGACTAAAGGGATAACAGGACTAAAACCAATAAAATTCCCCATTCATTCAACTCCAAGCTCTAATTCCACCTACCATGCCCAACGTATCAATATAAATCACTAGAGAAATATAATACCTTCCCATTTTCCGAGGCCTAGTAGATGAAATATAAAAACACACTAAAGTTCCCAAGAAGGGGATGAGTATAAACTCAGTGGTATTTCCTCAAAGACTTCCCAACTTAATCCACTAGATAGGAACTAGTTACCAAATTTTCAGTAAAATAGTTTTCAAGCAGCTAAAACAGTTTATATTAAAACCATAATCAGTTTCCATTGGAAATAATAAACAATTATAGTAAATAATTTTTCATTATTTTTCATACATACTTATGTGTTTCCACATAGAAAAACATACACTTCCATGTGTGCTATGTAATATAACCACACTCATGAGCATACTCTCATCGCTCAACCAAGTCATCACAAGGTGACCAATATCATCTTTATGGTGGAACTTCCTTAATCTAACATCTCGCATGGTTGGCTCACATAGTTAGAAAATCCATGAAACAAATATGTTTTCCCTCTATTTCACTTTTCAAATATTCCATTATGAACTCAGAGGGTTTTTATTATCTGGTTCTCAACCTTCTTCCTACCTTGTGACCCCCAAAACATGTTACATGGTTTCCTAGAGGTGGTGAATGGTTTCTACAAACTGTACACTAATCGTGCACCTCTAGAAACACCTCGAAAACATGTTAAAACCACTCTTAACTTATTAAAACATAACCCAATAATTATATAATATCTTAATACATAAATCAAGGGTTATTTAACATAATTCAAGGGTGCTACATTAGTTATGGTAAAATCAATTTAGCTAACGTCACTAAAAAACCTTCTATAAAATTCATTATTTCAAAAAATGATCTAATTTTTCTCACAATATTGGGGTATGGAAGGGTATAAATAAAATAAAAATTGGCCTTGTTCACTTCAATTAAATATTTTTAAATTATATTTCCTAAATCGTTTCATTTTTCTACCATGAAATATAAGTTTTAAAAAATTAACACCATGTTTATCTCAATATGTCTTATTAATTATTGTTCCAGACTTTTCAATAAATACCTCTAAGAATCTATCAATAATGTTTGAGAAGATACTTACCATGAAGAATTAAAAGATACATGGACAAAATGAATCCTTAAATAGGAAAATGAGCTAAAGGGACCTATGAAGGTGGTGTTTTCTTAGTCCTCTAGAGTAATTATAAACTAAAATTACCTAAAAGCTGTTCAGTTAGAAAAATTAAAAGATAACACAAGAGGGTGGTGAGTTATGAATTTTTATAAAATTCACCAATTCTGGATTTTGAATTACTTTTTATTTATATAGATATCTAGCTTTTCTTCTATATGAAATATGAGAATTGGATTAAAAAATAACCAACACAACAATTTTATAGCTTTTCATGGCATAAATATCCCCTAGTCCACTCCACCAATGCTCTCTCTGCGAGCTTAGTGAATTTCACTAGAAAGGCCCTCTTATCAATAGACCATCAAATTTGTAACTAATTGTGGGTAATTGACAGCTTTACAATAAAGAAAAAAATAGTGCCTTCCAGTAATTTTATAGAGAAACCAGTTATCTATAACTTGGATCTAGAAGATGATACTTCACCATGACTAATTCTAAGTAGTCAAAACTCTAATAAATCAAAATAATTTTATTTGGTGATGTTTTGGGTTGAACTTATCAACTAAATCAATAATTGATAGTATGTTGATTTTCTTCTTTATAAAATGAATATCTTCAAGAAGTTATAACTCTATAGTGATCCAAGTTGCAAATGATCTTCAATTTGAATATCAATAAATATGAACAATACTCTAACAACCTTATAAGTTTGAAATATGTAAAACATTCAAAGTGTACCCTCTTAAAAAAATAACAAAGATGATTTCATAATGTAGCATCACTATAAAATATATTCATAGTAATACAATTGATCATGGGAATGTGGATCCTTATTTTTTAAAAGAAATTATAATATAATATATAGAGTAGACCACTTGTTTTGGTTTTTCAGATCCAAGAAAATCACCTAAAATTACACGGATATTCAAGTACAAAAATAAATTGGGAGTGATAAATTCCCCTAAGAATAAAAGTGATTTTCTACAATGAATATGGCTCTCTAAATCAATCCTAATGATCTTTTAATTGATTGAAAAGTTGATTTTATCAAATATCTAAATTTTTCAGGACTGTTATAAAAATCTCAGATAAAATTATGGATTTAAACTTTCAGCCTTGAAATTTCAAACATATGGTTCCCTCATAAAACAAAAAAAATACCAAATGCAGGGTTCAGCTACATGGAATTCATTCTCCCAATGTAAGTATGAAAATGTAAGGTTGATCATAAAAGTAATCTTGATGAACCATATGTTTGTGTCTCAAATGTATGTTTCTTATCTTGCACAGGGTTTCTTATCCATACTCTAAAAAACGAAAGGTTACATATGAACATAAAGATCTTTATCCATGCTTGATAATGTAGTGTTGATGATCCATACATACTCTACTAGACAAAGGGTTCATTCTTTGTGTATTGTTTTATGAATAGTGTTTATTCCTTATGTGTTGTTTAACAACATAGAGTATGATAAAATTTTTTAGAAAACATAAAATCACATTCTAAATGCTTTAATGAATATTCCTTGTGAAATAATATTGAATATAATTCTAGAATAAATATTGAAATGAATATTAATTTCCTAAAATACACTTTAAGTAATATCATTAGTAAAATAAGAAAGGTTATTTATGAGCATAAAAAATAGATAATACTTATAGAGTATTTTTGAGACAATACATGCACAAAAATATCTCCATTTTTTATAACAACACCCATAAAATAATATATAAAATTTTTTAAACCCTAAATAAATAATATTTAATTTTATCAAGGAAATATTTCAGTTTTATATAACTATTTAAAAAAATATATTGTTGAATTTGAATGTTATGTTTAACCAATTTTCTCCCCTTTCTTGTGATATCAAAAATAATATATATGAAAATGGATTAAAAACATTTAATGTTGAAAAAAATTAGAAATTAATGTTTACATTGCACTATTTTGATAAATAAGACATGGGTTTTGGAAATATAGATAAACATATAAAAATATAGAAAATAATATCATTATATAAAAGGGAAAACATATATTTTATTATAAAAAATGTACAAATACATGAGTGGTTTAGATTTTATAAAAGGTATTAAATAGTAGGAATGATAGAAGGTTAAAGGTTTTGGTCATGAGAGGATTCTAGTGCTGCTTCTGGTGAAGCCAGAGTCGGTTGAAAAATTCCCCCCAATTTTTCCATCTCATATTGTAACATTTATGAAAGATTTTTGTTGACTTCTTTATTAATATTTTTTTATATTGAATTACATTCAAGTTTTCAACCAAATTGACTTTCAATAAGTCATGTAGATTCTCCTATATCTGTAAAAATTGAGATATCTTGTCATTGATCTTATTAAGAATCAGCCTGACGCTTGGTTCACATGATGTAATTTTCTCAAAAAGATATCTCTAATTATATAATAGAACTGATAGGTGTCCACTATTACAATGAGTATTCTGAATCCTTTAATTCATATCAACCATTACTGATGTGATGTATTTAAAAATCCTTATCAGATCAGGTGATGTTGGATGTGCAGGGACATAAGATGTTGACTAATTGATATCTCCTTTAATTGAAGCAAATTTGCATACCAAGTACCATTCAAAATCTATAAAATATATTTTAGAAAAAGATTTGAATTTTATCTTCCCAAACCGGTCTAACATCTCTATGTTAAACACATAAAAATGCAATTTTTGGCAAATAATTTTCTCTTAAATCATGATGCTCATTCAGAACAGACTCTAATTCTATCCTTGAAATAGATAAATTTTTAAATCATATAGATAATTACTTCATGATTCCAAATCCTGTGTAATACTAGAGTTATTCTCTTGATCCTTGTTAAACTTAATTACAATGTCTTCAATATAAATTTTTAGGGGATTAGATGTTCCTTAGTCGACAATATTTTATGGAACAACTACTTCCACAACACCTAAAGAGATATCAACAAAATTATCACATGAAAAAGACATACCATCAAGGACCACTTTTCTTTTTCTAGAAACAGATTCATTTCTTTCTAAGGATTTACCAATGTTAGAGACATCCTAAATTTCAATGATCTTAGTGGTTTTATTTATTGATTTCATAACTTTCTGATCATCTTGAGTAGTTTCTTTCTCTTGATCATGATGAGTATCAAACTAAAGATCATTAGATTGACTTTCATCATATTAATCCATAGCATGATCTACTTCTTCCAAATATACTAAATGAGTTTCATATTCATATCCTAACACTGGATCCTCATGTGGGGGTTCTTCTCTATTCCTTGTTCTTAAGATAGTTTCCTCATGATTTCATTCTTTTGATTCTTCTTCAGCAAGATCAGTATCATTATATTGAAGATTTATTTTGGTTTGATGAGTGATACCTTCAATTATGGATTCTATAACTTCTTCATTTCGTAAATACATGATATTTCCTTAATCCCCCTAAGAAAAAGATCTATATTTTTCTTGGTTATCCACACATACAGGCATTAGATTACTTTTTTACTATACTCTAAAATAAACCAAATTTTTATAAATTAACATCATTCAAGACATTTCTGGGATGAAATCTGACTTAAGAATCAGAAATAAGAATCAAGTTGTTCCAAAAAATGAGAGAATGTGTTCATCTATGAGGATAGAATGACATCTTTTCCTTTGAATGCAAATAAAAACTTAGATATCTCATCATATATCTGGGAAGGTTCTACATGATGTCTCTAATGAACACAAACATGATATACATGTCTGAGTATAAAATCTTTTAAATTTCAACAAACCTTGTAGCAATAACAGTTTGAATAACATTTACCAAAACCTTTTGGTCTACCTCAAAATCATTTAACAATATTTTATGATCCAGAAAAATGACATAATATTTTTAGATTTATGATCATGATGTGTAATTGAATTAATATCAAAATAGAATACTCCATTATGAGGTCATTTCAAAATCTGAGAAATTTATATTGAGGAGATCGAAAAATCCTCATCTTCTATATTAGAAGATATCGTATCTTCTGTTTCACCAAAAAAAATTGAAAATTTATATAAAACAGCTCTAGTTCTATCTCATAAAGAAAATCATTTTTCACCTCATTAAATTGAAATTCCAAATCTTGAAATAAAAGATCTTTCTTGAGATAAAGTTTTGTCTCATAAACCCATTCAGAATCTATAACTTTTCCTTGCAGAATATTTATGAAGGGGACATTTTGATGCTTCAGAACTCATGGTTCACCTTCATATGTTCACTTGTTCTTCATAATTTTTGAGAATTTAAAGGATGAATATTTTTGAATTCTAGGGTTTGGAATAAATATGAGGGATATGTGAGGGAAATTAGATTGAAAATAAAGGGTAAATAAAGTTGAATGGTTTTCTGAAATATGATTTCATGGTCTTATTTTTCATAATTATTATGTAGGGTAATAAGTGTATTTTTTTTAAAATAGACGATTTAAAACTAAAAATGAGAAAATTTTATTTAATAAAATAAATGAAATATTATTTTGACAGAAAAATTAAAATAAATTTTAAAAAATAAAGACAACATATAAATTTATACAAAATAAATTGACAAATGCTTATTTAAAATTAAATAAACCTAACTCCCCCTTAATAAAATAAAAACATGCCATGTGAAGTGGTTTACTAAAAATATAAGTTAATTGATGTTCATTATTTAAAAATTCTATAGATATATCCTTTTTAAGAACATAATCCCTTAGAAAATGATTTCTTACATGAATATGCTTTATCCTTGATTGAGATATAAGATTTTTTTGAAATATTAATTTGACAAGTATTATCACATAAAATAGGAATATTATCAATATTTAATAAAAAGTATAGTAGAGTGTGTTCCATCCACAATACTTGTGCACAACAACTACTTACAGATACGTATTCTTCCTTGGTTGTTGATAGAGAAATTTGGTGTTGTTTCTTACTAGACCATGATAATAAGGATTTTTCTAAAAAGTGACATGTTCTTGAGGTGTTTTTTTATCTAATATAAAACTTCCTAAATCAAAATCTGAATATGAAATTAAATTAAAATCAAATGTTTTGGGTTAAAGAAGAGATTGAAAAACATTTCCTTATAAATATCTAGAAATTATTTTAAAAGGAGTAAGATGGAATTATTTTGGATTTGACTAAAATATATGACATAAAAATATATAAAACATAATTTTTGATATTCTGGTATTAATATATAATAAACTACAAATCATACCACTATATAACTTATTGTCAACTATTTTTCTATCTTCATCAAAATCATGTTTTATATTGGTACACATAGGAGTTGTATAAGTCTTACTATTTTCATGTCCAAAACATTCTAATAAATCAATAATATATTTACTTTGATTTAGATCATCTCCATAATCCTTTTGATAAATATGAAATCCTAAGAAAATCAAGTCTCCCATCATACTAATTTCAAATTCTTTTTTCATTAGATTTTAAAAATCATTAAAAAACATTTTATTTGTTGAACTAAAAACAACATCATAAATATAAATTTTTACTGATAAAATAATAGAACAAATAGTTTTCTTAAAAATTATAGGATCTACTAGTCCTACATAAATTATATTTCCCAAAAAAATGAGATTAATTTTTCATACCAAGCTATAAGTTCTTGTTTAACCAATATAGAGATTTGGTAGGCTTAAAAACGAATTTGGTTTTTTAGGGTTTTCAAAATCTTGGGGTTGTTCAACATAAACTTCCATCATTAAATATCCATTTAAAAGGGAAAATTTCACATCCATCTGATATATTTTAAAATTCATATTATATGCATAAGATAAAAGGATTATAATGGATTCTAGTCTAGTTATAGTGGAAAAGTTATCATTATAATCTATAAACTTCTTTCTGATTATATCCTTTTGCTACAAATCTAGCCTTTTCTGGTTATGTTCCCTTGATCATCCTATTTGTTTCTAAAGATCCACTTATTCCTTATTACTAGACAATCTTATGGTCTTTCTAATAAATTACAAACTTCATTTATTCAAAATTGGTTGAGTTTTTCTTTAATAGATAACATATAACTCTTATCTTATAAATCTTCTTTAGTAGATTTATGTTCTTATAGAGATATAAAGGCATAAAATTCAACTAGGTTTCCTATATTTCTTAAATTTTAAATACATGTATGTAGGTATCCTATAAATGTTTCTAAATGATGGTTCTTTAATATTATAGATCGCGTAGTAAGACACTTATAGGTTTAATAGTTTCTTGTTCTGCTGAATTGGACTGAATTTTATTTATATCATTTTCAAAATAGTCTTTTGAAGATTTAAGTCTCATGTTGTCAAATGAATCAGTAATTTCATATGTTTGATCTTTGTATTTAATTAGAGGTTTAGTTTCATCAAAATTCACATGAACTGATTATTCATCAATCCTTGAATTTTTATTAAACACTCTATATTCTTTATAAGTTGTATAATATCCCAAAAATATTCCTTTATCATCTTTTGGATCGAACGTACCAATGTTTTCCTTATTATTCAAGATATAAACCTTTCATCCAAATAACATAAAATACTTTACATTAGGTTTTTCATTATTCAAAAGTTTATAGGGTTTCTTTTTAATTATTGGTATTCTTAATACTATATTCATGAAATAAAAAGATATGCTTACAGCTTCTATCCAAAAATAGGTAGGAAGACTATATGAAATCTGTTTATTCCTTTCTATTTCTTGAATAGTTCTATTTCTTCATTAAATAATTCCATTTTTAGGAGTTATTGATGCTGAGAATGTATGTTTAATATCTAGTATTGAGAAAAAATAATTAAAAATTTTATTCTTAAATTCTACACCATGATAACTTCTCAAAGAAATTATTTTTAAATATTTCTTATTTGGAAATTTTTTTAAAAGCTTTCAAAAATACTGAATACTTAACTTCTTATTTTTAGAAAATAAACCCATTTAAATCTATAAAAATTATCAACTAAAACATAAATATATAGTTTACCATCAAAACTTTTCACTCTTTATGGTCCAAAAAGTCTATATAGAGATATTATAAAGGTTTAGATATATGAATTTTGTTAATAGATTTGAAAAAATATTTGTATTGCTTTCCTATTTGACATGCATCATACAACATATCATTTTCAAAATTAAGACTATGAAAATCAGAAATTGACTCTTTATTATATATTCTATGTAAATCATATATATATATATATATTGCAATGTCCAAGTATTGTATGCCAGATCCAGGACTCATTTGTCTTAGTAGATAAAAAATTCACTTTTTGTTTATATAAGGAATTAATATCCAGAGTGTAAACATTGTTAGTTCATGGTGATCTAAATTTAACGATTTTAACATTGAAAACTGAGTAGGAGTTTTTAGAAAAATCAACATAAAATCCATCATCAAAAAGTTGATAAATCCTTATCAGGTTGTGATTTAACTATTTTACATACAATGCTATTTTGATTGAGATAGTCTTTGTATCTCCAACAACTCAAACTCCAATCGTCATTAATTTTTCACTGTCACAAAAATTAACTAGACATCCATCTATTTGATTCAATGTATGTAAATTTTATGAGTCTCCACTCATGTTTCTAGAATATCCAATTTCTATATAAAATATATCCTTTTTCATGTCCATTTTCGAGTAAAAGAAAATAATTTTTTTTATTACCAATATTTTCCTTGGACTAGTGGTATTAGCGAAAAATGATCTTGGAATCTAAATCTTCCATATGTTTCCAAAATTTGAATTAACAGTTTCTTCAGACATACTTTTACAAATAATTTTTTTTTAATATCAGTGATTCGAGGGTCTCTCAAATAACAGTTGTTAGTGTAATGACTTTTACTCCTCAAAAAAAATTGGTATCATTTTTTGAATTAGTCGAAAAATAATTTTTATATAATTTTGGTTCTTCCCCCTTGATTCCTGTTAAAAAAATTTGTCTTTTAATTACATTATTTCCAAGAATCTCATTGAGAGTATTTTATCCTTTAGTAAAAATAAGAGAAGAACTTTTATATGACACTAATTCATCCTATAATTATTTTATTATTTTTTCATGATCAATATAGTGTGATGTGGATGAGTTGATTTCATTCAATTAAATATTGATGATGTATTAGAATATTGCCTTATTAACCTAAAAGAAAATTAAGTATATTTTTTTAATGATTTATGTTTCTTTATTAAAGGGCCATATTTCTATTCTAGCATAGAATAATAAGCATCCAATTTATTATGAGAACAACAACTAGAGTCAGGGGAAGAAGAATAATAAGTTTGTACATATTATTCTACCTTACCCATAAAGAACATATTGGATTTATTTTTTTTCAATATTTCTCCGAATCAGAATCTGAGGAGCTTCTAGAGTCTTTAGGTACACTGCATATAGCCTTCCTAGATATTTTTTCATTTATTATCATAATCAAAATTCTTCTAATATTTCTTTTCTATCCTTTTTCTTTCATATTTCAATTGAGGAAAATTAAGTCTAATATGATCCAATTTTTTCATTCATAGAATCTTACTTCATTAGGTTCTCTTTCATCTTTCTTGAAGGATTTTCTGATGCCTCTTTTATTTTTGTATAGTTTTCTAAACATTTTTGCAAGTTGATCCAGTTCCATTTCAAAATATGAGGAGCTTGAATCTTTGTTTGGTTGACATCTTTTTTTATTTTCTCTCATTCTTAAGGGATTTCACCTTAAGGGTAGTATTTTCCCTCTTTAATACAATCTTGTGATATTTAGTTTCATCTTGAATTTATGCTTCCTACATCATCAATGTTACAATTAGTTCTTTTATATTCAAGTTATTGATCAGTGATGATTGTCAAATATTCATAGTTATTTCATTCCATTTTCAGGGCAGTACTCAAAGTACATTTAGTGCTTGATATGATTGACTGATGGGATCTCCAAAGAAGAAATACTTTTGAAAAATATGTTAAGAATTAATTAATTTTTCTGATTCTTTCACCATAAAACATAGTGAAGTGTAAAAATTTAGTTCGTAAGTATAACACATCATCACTCTGATGTGGTTTGTTCTTTCATATGCATCAACTATTGTATTCCACACTTCATAATTAGTAGGGAACTGTGATACTTGATTGAATTCATCATATTTAAGACCACAAATGAAAGAAATAATTCATTTTGAGTTGATGTCATATTCAGCCTCTGTTTCAGCAGTCCAAGTCTCTGGTTTTTTAGGAATCACATAAGGAGTGATGATTTTTTAATAAACATGGAATCGTTGATTCTTCATATAAATGATCACATGAGATTTAGAGCATCAATAGTTGTCACCAGTAAAGTACGGAGCACGAACCAGTGACATTACTTCTTCTCTATTATACATTTTCATCCTATTTTTATAGATTATATTCTCTTTAATATTGTTATATATTTATCATAAAAGATCACATTTGATACCAATTGTTAGGTTGGAATAATACGAATATTACACATAAGGGGGTCAATTGTATCTTTTTGATAAACATCACCAATGATGGATTTTAAATCCCTTTTCAATTTATATAGATATCCAGTGGTTTCTTCTATATGAAATATGAGAAGTGGATAATAATAAATAATGAACACAATAATTTTATAGTGGTCCAGGGCATAAAGACATCATTGTACACACCACCAACTCTCTCTCTCTACTAGCTTTGTTAATTTAAATAAAAAGGTACTCTTATCACTAGACCATCAATTCCACAACTAAGTGAATACAGTTGACACCTTTACAATGAGGATAAAAATAGAGCCTTTTGGTATTTTTATAGGGAACCAGTTATCCACAGATTATATCGAGAAGATGATACTTCACTGTGACTTAAATGAGTAGTCAAAACTCCAATAAATCAATAGAATTTGATTTGTTGATCGTTAGGGTTTAACTACACAATTGTAGAAGCAATTGGAAGAATAGGGATTTTTTTTCCAAAATTAATATCTTCTAGAAATAATAACTATGAAGTGATCCACATTACAAATGATTTTTAATTTGAATAGAAACAAACAACTGCAGTACTCTAATAGTAGCTTGAGGGTGAAATATGTATAACTTTCAAAGTGTAACCTCTTCAGAAAATAATAGAGTTGATCGCATGATGCAACATGATTATAAAAGATATTCACAAGAATACAACTAAATATGTGAGGTATATCCATATTTTTTAAGGAAATTGGGAAATAATACACAAAGTAGATGGCTTTCTTTGGTATTCTAAATCCAAGAAAATTGTCTGATAGAACACGAATATTATAATATGAAAATAAACAGGTGAGTTGTAACTTCCCTTAAGAATAGGAGTAATTTTCTATAATGAATATATTTCTTTCAATCAATAATAATGAGATTTGAATCAGTCATAAATGATCTTTTACCATATCATTAAATCTATGAAGACCATTACAGAAATATTACATAAAATTTTGGATTGAAACTTCCAATGTTGAATAGTGAAATATGGGGTTCCTTAATAAAATTACAAAATAACAAATGTGGGGTTCATCTACATAGCTTTCATTAATAGGTTGAAAACATATGGTTGATCATAAAATTATATTTTATGAACCATACTTTTTTTATCAATCGTAGGGTTCCTGAATTACGTATAGTTTCTTAACCATAATTTCTTCTATTAAAAAATTATGGTTCCATATAAACATAAGTTTCTTGAACCATACTTTTCTAATGATTTAGGTTTGATGATCTATATATAATATTCTTAATGTAGGGTTTATTGTGTGTTGTTCCAAGTGTGGGGTTTATTCCAGACATTAATTTTAACAATGTACTGTATGAAAAATGTTTTCAGAAAAAATAAAAATGTGTTCCAAATTCTTTAAAAAATATTTCATGTGAAAAAAAGTGAATATAATTCTGGAATAAAGACTTTAATGAATATTAATTTCCTGAAATAAACATAAAGTTATATCATTTGTAAAACAAACAAGCATATTTGTGAGCATTAAAATTAATAAGATTTATAGAGAATGATAGAGGAAATACATGACCAACAAAAACATCTTCAAGTAAAAAATAGTGACCCTTATCAATTATCCTTTTAAACCTTTGGTCTAAAATGGGAATAGGGAAGTAGACATTGAGGGTTACATGGATCAGTTTCCTATACAAAATAAAAACACTTTAATTATTCTGAATTCTTATAGAAATTTGTTCATTGTTCTCATTTTATATGATGTTGTATCTATTTTCCTTTGGAATGCCTTGAATGAGACTCACCCATTGGGATTCTAATATGGGGTAAATTATTCTATCTTCCAATAGTCTTTATACTTCATTTTTTACAACTTTCAAAAGGGTTAGTTTGGATCTTATTTGGGGTTGTTACAGTTGTTTGGACTCATTTTCAAGAGAGATATAATGAATACAACTGGTAGAGAAAATCTATTTAATGTTTTTGAGTGTATAACCTAATTCCTTGGAATTTTGTTTCATAATTTCCATCAATTGATACTTTTGACTGGGATTTAAATTATTTAAAATCATAATTGGATGTTTCTCATTTTTCTTAAGAAATAAAAATTTCACATTTAAAGAGAGGATATTTAGTTATAGTTTAGAGAGTTTTTATGAAGATGATTTTACATTGGTATTGTCCGGGTTGGTCAACTACACATGTAATGAAAAATTATTAGTGTTAGTTTTTAGTAAACCATCAAAGTTGTTTTCATCAATTTCTTATAAATTTCCAATACAGAATAATATTTTTGGACTAAGATCAATTTCAAAAATATATTCCTCAATAAGATCATGTATTTATATATCTTCTCTTATTTGAATTATGTCATCAAACATTTCAATTTCTTCCTCAAAGAAATAAGTTTGTTCAAAATGGTTCAAAGTAAAAACATATTTCTCTTCATGGTGGTATTTTATTGAATTAGAAATGATAAAATTGTTAATGAATTTATAAAAAAACAATGAAAGTGTTCATTCATTAATATTTATTATTATCTTGAAAATAATTATGAATAGACTACCTAATATTATAGGGGAGTGATCCTTACCATTTTCTTCCTTCATGTTCAAAATGTTGAAGTCAATAGGGAATGAAAATATTTTTACACTAAGTAAAACAGCTTCCAGAAAACCTACTAGGTAGTAAATGGATCAGTTGTCATGTTGTACAATTACTCTAGTGGGTCTGAGCTCTCCAATCTTCGAGGAATCATAATCTGAGTAAGGAATTACAATAATTGATTCTCCTAAATAACATTTTCATTAGAAAATTAAGATCCCCAATAGTTAAAGGGGTAGTGAATGTACTTAGACCTTGATATTTTTGGGGAATTTTTCTTTTTACCAGTGAGTAAACATTTTTATCTAAACAAGCATTTCTACTACCATAAATTATTCTACTTATAGTGATTATATCCTTGACGGATTTTTTATAATTTGGGAATCAAATTACAGACTCTATCAAAGGCATGTTGATCTCCACTTTTTTTAATATCTTAAGAATCTTATGTTGCAGTGTGTATTTATTAGTTCTCACAAATTATTTTAATATATATTAGATGGGATGTTGGGGAATATTTAGTTCTTTTAACTTTTCCTTCTCTATATCTTTATTTTCTAATATTTTCTCTACAAATTCTTCATATTCATTTTCTTAGGTAGATTCTTCAGGTGCATGTGTTTCTTCACTTTCAACTCTCTCTACAGATGGTGATTCTTTACTACCTCTCAACTCATTTACACACATTAATTAAATATAACATAAATTTACCTTAGTTTTAGGAATTTACTATGCATGAATCATATATGATCCTTGATTTTGTAATTCATTAATGGAAGTCATAATATGGTTGCACTATCCTTGAATCTCCATTACTATTGATCATTGAGTGTTGAGGGTAGTTTTCTAAGTAATGTGATATTCACAATGTTTTTTTAAAAATTATTTCAGGGTGGTTTCTTGATTCTACAGTTGGTGGTAGATTTTAATGGGTTGTGAAACTATCCTTGAGAAATGTGGAGGTTTTAATGGCTGGTGGTAGGTTTATTATAAGGCTAGCCTTTGCTATTATTGTTGTTTCCCAGCTCCAGACTAAATATTAGAATACTCATTTTATTCATAGTTTCATGTTGATTGTTGTTGGTATGGACTCTATAACATATCATCATAACATTATATTACTTAAACTTAAAGATATACATTCATGTAGTTATCCTAAGAGAAAAAAAGTTAATAGACCAATATAGATGCAGAATATGGGTTCCTTATACCTTGTTCAAAGTTAATTCTTTTAAAAGATGTTTTTTTTTGTTTTTTTTGTATTTTAATGTATAGGGGAGTTAGAAATTTTTACCTTCTATACACTTTTAATTTTTGATCTTATATCGAATTTCTCATTATTTTTTGAGATCCTTTTAAATAGAACTCTATCTTAAGTAGGTGACTTATCAATTAGTGCTCCTCCAAAGGAAGAAACTAACACATTCTATCCATCATTTATCAATATTTGGTAAAAAATACTTTGAAATGGTGATATTCAAGGGGATGGTGTGTTCAAGAAGTTTTTAGGTTCTTGAATCTCTACCAAACCTCATAAATTGTTTATATACTAGAATTTTTATCCTATAAATTTTTTTTATTGGCTGGGTACTCCTTAAAGTATCAATGATTTTTTTTGGGAATAATATAAAAATTTCATCCTATGTGGTAACTTATCCAATTTGAATGATATATAGGAATTCCTTAGTAGATAACTTTATTGAGAACGGGAAAGATTTCCATATCATCTATTTCATATAGACTCATCTAGGCTTTATGCTAGTGAAAACATCCCCAAGTTATTTTAAATTAATATTGGGATATTCGCATAGCATGACATAAAATATGGGTAATAGTTTGATAATTCTTGTTTTTAGTTCTCATTCCTATTAGTAAATTTATTGTATTTCTTGGTAAATGTTACTAAAATTTGTTTCTTGGAGTTCTATAAAATTATAATTCATTTGATTGAAGTTATATTCTATGTTTTCTCCCTATAAAGTAACTCTAGTTGAATATGTAGAAGAGTTTTGGGAGTTAATTAATGGGATAGTGACAAACCCCCTTTCCACTTCCTATATGATTCTTATGTTTTGAAATATTTATATAATAGTTATTTCAACATCCAGCTCAAAACTTTTAATGTGGTAAGAACTAAATATAATCCTTTGTTGAAATAATTTTATAAAAAATTTATAATACTAACACTGGCCTCCTTAGAAATGATTTAAGGTCAATGGAGGGCTTGTGATAGGGCTGCCAAGATATGAATCCTGAACCCAAGTTTCAAAATAATTTATTTTGCGACATGGGTTGTATCGAAAGAAGAAATTTTTTTAGGTGTGTTCTAGTTTTGTTTAATGGGTTTGTTGTGTGATTGGAAATAAGGTATAATTTGATTGAATTCAATTAATTTGGTTTGGAAATCTATTTAAAATTAAGTCTCCTAACCTATGATGCCTCATTTCCTTTACTATCAAATAATTATATCATTTTTACTTATCTATTTCTCTATGATTATGTGAAATTAAATTTGATTACCCTAACCTGGAACAATTAGTTTAATTGGAGGGATGCAATAAACAATGTAACCTCTAATCTCCCCTATCATAGTAATTAAATATTTGTGGCTAACCTTAAGTCAAATCACTACTTATGATCACATTAAATGGAGATAATTTTAGTTTTCTATGTGTGAAATCTAATGAAAAAGGGAAAAGGAATTCCAATTGTAAAGAAAGAAGTATATCTCTTTATGTAAACATAGTTTGAATTAATCTAGATAGAATATCATAAGATACAGAATTATTAACACATAGAATTACATAATAGGATTTTATAAGAATCTTCTCAACTCATCCATTACTGGACTATTATTCAATAATTGGAGTTATTACAAAAAATATAAAGGGAAGAAAGTAGTAAAGAAAATATGAAATCTTGATTGCGTGATTGAAGAGGTGGACCCCATTAGTAATTAACAATTTTGTATTTATAGAATGATTGGAGGTCCTTTAGGGACTTTGGAATTCCTTCCATGTTAGTGGTATGAGATTCCTATCCCATGATCCTAATATTTCTTAATTATTCTGCAAATTATGAGCCCAATTACCTCTTTTAGTATTTATACCATTTTTACAGCTCAATAGTCATATTTCTCCTTTTCAATATTACTCAAATATTTATCATTAACGAAATATCCTCTCATGATGTAGATCTATTCCTAGTCTAGAATAATTGACGCATAAGTTATTTTTTTCTCTACATAGTCATAGGAAATTGAATTCTATATACAATTTTTATATTAGGAATATTAAATACATGCTAGTATGTTGGCCAAACAAATTAAGCATCATCATCATTGCATTTAGGTTTTCACTAATACGTAGGCCCATAAGTAACCATATTCATCAAAATGTACATTATTTAGTAGATACTTAGACCAGTGGTGTAGGATTAGACTTAAAAAAAGTGGGCTTGAAAATAGGCCTTGAAAAATAAACTTCAAATGTGGTTGGTCTAAGATGAATTCCATGGTTTACATAGAATTATTTTGGAATATAGCTAGGTGTCCATGATGGGAAGAATCAAGGACTTTGTTTCATAAAACATGGACCTTCAAATAGAAAAAATTATAAAAAATTACTTAAAAAGATTAATGAAAATTTAATTGGTGTTTTAAAGAGGAATAGAGTATATTGTAATCTTTTTTATCATGGACTATATTTATCTAAAAAAATTAGTCCAACACTTCAACTTCAAATAATTTTAAATGGTGTATTTCTATTCAAACCATAGATATAACCCTTATTTCATCTTCATTCATTTCATAATAAAACTCAAATCATCATATTTCAGAAAAAATAAAATTCCCATAATTTTATTTGGCTTGGGGTTTCTTCTTTATTTTTAGTTTGACATTTCATCATCTTCCTAAGGCTAGTTTCCTTACATTCATGCTTGAATCCACCTTTTCATCCATCAGATTTAGTTAAATCGTCTGTTTTTATTGGAAAAAAATGATAGTGTGAGGTTAGAACTTCTCTGAACAAAACCCTCAACCACCTTTCATTTAGTGCTCTTATTTTTATAAACCAAAAAATTGGAACCAATTTAGGACCTTCCTTCACAAAAATTCAGCACCTACACATATAAAAATATCCAAGAAATCATGTTACTTTAAGATTCATAGTATATTTGTAATATATTTTTTAAAGAATAATCTTTAGTCAATCTCATGAGATTTGATATCAACTTCACCACAGAATTTGGTTTATCAGGTATTTTCATCATCTGTAACCCTGAGTCAAAATAATTTATTAAGTTTGATATTAAATTTCATTATTTTTTCTTTGATCTAATAAGCTCAGACTACCTATGATTGAATAAAAAGGGAGTGGTTGGGTCATTGAACATTGTAGTGATTTTTAGTAGTAGAAGTTCATTGTCGGTTCAAATTATATGATCGATGGAGTTGTGATCTCATGGGATGTTGAGGTTTCATTGTCCTATGATGGGTTAGTAGAGGATACATACATTATATTGAAGTGTCTATTTATGGAATATAAAGTTCCAACATATGGTATAATTTTTATTCACTTTTAGTGTGACTGTTGGACTAGCCATGAGGTTGATTTCCATGATTGATCAGTCTATTATGGAATGTGTGGTAGGTGAACCTTTGGTCGACCATGGGTGATTCATATGGTTAATCCCAAACATTGGCATTTTGTCAACCTGTAATATTTAATATTTAATTCAATGTAGTATATGTCCATATAAATTATAGTATGAATTATATAATGAAAAATAAAAATTTGAATCTTTTTTATCAATTAAACCAAGTCATTAAATATTAAATTTCCATAGTTTCCAAAAATAATCATGTTAAATAATTTAATTCAATATATGATTTACAAAATACAAATAAAATTCAAAAATAACATTCCAAATCATCAAATTTCAATTTACTATTTTCAATTAATAAAAAATGAATAAATAATAAAAAATAAAAAATAAATAAATTTGATAATTTAGCTACCAAAATGTTTCAAAAATTGAAAGAAAAATTTCAGAAAAATATTTATTAAACAAATTCAAAAAATATGGATTTTTAAATCCAATACAAATAAAGAATAGTTCAATTGAATATCATGATTTTATTACATTAAACAAATAAAATTCTTGATTAAATAAAGTATCCAAAGTTGAATTAATTTCTCAAATTTTAAATGGATTGATATAATTTTAATATTAAATTAAAAAAATCAATAAATTATCATTTTATGAACTTCATTGTGAAAAATAAAAATAAAACTATGACATGGTTTACATCATTATTTGATATGTTCTTCACCAAAATACATCTTAATATCACATTATCAACCCCGAATATTTTCACATACCTTGATGTGGAATGTAAAACCAAAATGTAATTATACTCCCCGTGATGCTCAGTAGTAGCCTCAACATTCTTCTTCCATACCATGCCTTTACAACTTGTTGAAATCCTAAACACATAATTTTGTATGATGAATTAACAAAAACAGAGTAGGGTAATGAATTTACTGAAAATATAGTTTTCCCTAAAAATCAAATCTCTATATTTTAATCTATAAAATAACCTCAAACATTCTTATACCTCCTCCAACATCTTCAAAATTTGAAAAATAAATAATTTTAAATCTTGGGCACCAATATTATGAAGCTTTTACATATATAAGGATTTTATTTGTATTAATTTTACCTCTAACAACATTCCATAAGTTCATGATGGCCATCTTATCTTATTTGGTTGAGAAAATATTCTAAATTTTCAGGAAAAAAATCCTCAATGCAAGTATTTTTATTTATGGAATGATTTCTTAATTTTACATTGGTTTTGATGATATGTGAAGATGTTAACATACTTATTAATTTGGAATATTTATATTTCTAGGTAATGGAATACGTAATTTTGGAGATAAACATTCAAAGGAAAAAATTAAGGTAACCAAAGATAATTTTAAGATAAAAAATAAAGTGACTCCAACAAACATTGTTATGGTAGTTGCATTTTTTTAACTGATAAAGTGGAATAAAAATTATCATAGAGACTATAATTTGAACCTTACTAATATGGCATGATTTGAGTTGAATATGAAAGAGTATCAAAATAGTAGAAGAATATACAAATAGTATCTCTATGTGTTGTGTGATTTCTCACATTTTGAGCTATAAAGTTCTTATAAAAAAATATAATAAGGTGATGTGGTGGCGGATCCTCTCATTGAGAGTAGGTTTTGAATTTCATCTATTATTTGAGAAAATGATTCTCTAGTATTCATATACATTTTAGATCTATTTTAGACAAATTTTGTCTTATAAATACATGTTCTATAGGTAAAATCTGTATCCATTGGCATATACATATTCATAGGATTTTATTTGATATATCATAGCACCAAAAAAACTTACAGATAAAATGTTATATCTATTTTATGTTGTACTTGTTATGAAAGTGTTTTTCTAAATTCTAGTTAGTGTCTTCACATAAAATGTCTTTCATTACCTATTGGTTCATGCCCATATGAAATACTATATTCTATAATACCACATACCTATATGAAGTCCCATGAACCCTATTTCTACATACCCAGTTGAACATTTTATACAAACAGATGAAATCCCATGAGCCTTGCTACCATGCTTCTATATGAAAATCCCACCCTCTCAAATTCTGTATTCCTATATGAAGTAACGAATGATCATCCATACTTATGTCAAGATGAAGTCACAAATGTTCCCATAAAAACCCATGTATTCACTTATGAAGAACCTTGGTGCCCAGGTGTTTATTGAAAGTTACTTCCCAATGTTGGGTTCCTAAGAAAGGATTCACCTATAAAAGGAACCCTTAGCCTCCCATTTTGAGATGAATTGAAAACATAGAGATACTCAGAGCACCCTAGTGCACATTAATACTCCCAATCCTTCCAAAAATATCCCTTAAAGGATTTTAGAATCAAAATATATAGATAATGGGGATAAAATTCATTTCACCCAGCCCTCCATTTTGGCTAGGGAGAATAACCCCTCTTAAGAATATTGTTTCCATGATCCTTCCAAGTAGAGTATTTTCCAATCCTAAAAGTACTTCATCATCACCTAATTCCTAAAATCCATATTAATTTTAGAAAAAAAAGGTTATCAACCATGGAACTCAATCTATTAAGTATTGGAAAAATTCACCCAATACTTCCTTTTAGAGTCACATCCAATAAAATAAAACTTGTCTATATTTTGTGGACTCCTCCCCTAACCCCCCCCCCCCCCATTGAGATCAGTGGTGGGATGTAGACTCAGAATATCATCCTGATCCATTCAATTCTATCACTAACCCCTATGATATTTTATGAGTCACATCAGGAAGTTTTCTAAAAAAGTAAAATTAGATTCTAGTTAGGATGCCATTACTCTCCACCTTGATTCCAAAAATACCTTGAGTCGATATACTCCTCTTAGTTCCTAAAATAACATTATTTGATATTCTTCTCTTAGTTTACTCAAATACCTTGAGCCTATATTCTCCATTTGGTTTAACAAAATGCATTGATTTGGGATTCTCCTCCTAGATTCCAAAAATAAATTAAGTTAAGACATTCTTCTTGGTTTCCTCAAATTCTTTATTCAATATTCTAATCTTCGTTTCTAGAAATTCCATAAGTAAATATCCTCATTTTAGTTTATGAAAATACCTAAGTCAATATTATTTTATTGTATTCCTAAGATAACTTGATTTTTGATTCTCCTCTTTGTTATCGTAAATTCCATTAGTCAATATTTTCCACTTTCTTACCCAAAATATATTGAATGAATATTCCTTTTTTTGGTTTTCAAAAATTATTTGGGTTGATATTTTCGTTTTCTCCCTCAAATTCCATAGGTTAATATTATTCACTTATTATCCCAAAATTATTTAAGTTTATATTTTTCTCTTGGTTTCCTCAAATTCGATGAGTTTAGATTCAATTCTTGGTTTCCAAAAATTCTTTGAGTTGAGATTTGCCTATTGGTTTCCCAAAACGCCTTAAGTCAGTATTCTCAGTTTGGATTCTTTAAATGAATAATGTTGATACTATCCTCTCAGTTTCTTAAAATTACATGATTTAAGATACTTCTCTTGGTTCTAAATATAAATTTAGTAGATATAATCCTCTTTGTGGCCAAAAATCCCTTCCCCTGACTCATCTCTTTGAGTAAACAAGGAAGGGTATTCTCAAACCTAAGTCTTAAAATAAACCATTTCTAGGTAACTTTCCCCTATAAGTACACTCTATTGGAATTTAAAATTCCAAGAAAAAATCATGGGTGAAAAAATATAAAATGAAACATTATGTTAATTTTTTCATCACCATAAATGGTATGGTATGCCTCATTAATTAGAACTAAATGGGTTACTAATATGCATTTTTTCAGCCAATCATATTCACTAAAAGGGTTACCAATATTATTACTATGAAGGATTTCATGAACATGGATTAAATATATATGATTCTCATACAAAATAACAGGACACATCATAATATAATTCAACCATGTATCCACATTAATGATAAAATGGTTGTCATTACCACTTGATTTCACCAACCTTTGAAAAACACGAGACTTTTGTAAGACCAAAAATTAAAAAAATGGGACCAAGAAAATAAAAATAGTTAAATAATATTATAATCCCCCAGAAACTGATAGTAAAATATAGTATGTATCTTATCATACTAATGATTATAGAATATTTAAAATAGTTTAGGAATATTTTAATGGCATATATAGGTCCTCCTTAGAGGGAGGAACTTTTTTAAGATATTAATGTGAAAAATTATCTTAGTAATTCATCATCTATTTCATCTATAATAAAATGGAATATGTGACAAATTAATCCAAACTTCATAACAATGTTGGTTATAAGGTTAAATGTATAACATCAAAAACCAAAAAACTTGGTCGCAGTCAAATTATAATAATCTCTAATGATCTTTAAAATATTTTTAATATAAACAAGATTTGAGAAATTTGAAAATTACTTATTGAGTAATCCTCCTTGAATAGAAAATTTAAAAATGTAAAATCACATTACATTATTTATTAAGAAGAAAATATATTTATATTCCACATAAACCATTTTCATACCAATGTGTGTGATAAGTCAAATGATTATGAGATATATGTTTTGAGGGAACATTTAGGCTATTTATTTAGTAACTATATCATTTAATTTAATAAAATAAATTTATATTGATTAAATACCCCGATTATCATCACCTTATCTTCAGATAAATCTTCTTTATATGAATTTATATTTTATATAGATCCCTTCACTGAATTCAAAATCCTTAACCTATTCCACTTATTCTTCAGTTTTGAGTAACTTTTCTGATCCACCTCATACATCTTTACTTGTAATGAGTAACTTCATAATTCTTAACCATGGGTATTATATACATCAAGTATATTATCCATTACGTATTAATTTATTGATTATAAATAACATTTCATACTTATTATTCTTTTTTCTTTTTTTAACATGTCAATTAACTTCTAAAATTTTTATTTCAAATTTGTTAAAAATATGTCATTTGAATTTAGTATACTTTCATGACTATTCTACACAACACTTCTATGAAAATAATGTCATCACACCATTTAAATGTATCTCAATGTTATGAGTAAATTTATATACTACATTGAGTAAATATTCATATATAAATAACGTAACACCCCAAGATATCTTGAAAAAATCTAATAAATTTAATTTCTTTGATAGTTTTTGTTACACACAACACTAAGTTTTTACGATCGACAATATACTATTAATATTATTAGTTAAATATGGTAATTATAACCTAGCTATTAAACTTGTTGGTAAGAATATAAAAAATAAAATATAAAAATTAGGTTTTGATGGTTATATATATATAAATCATATTTATAAATAATGACTTTATTTTTAATAAAGCCCTTATATGTTTCGAAAATAGTATTTTATCAAAAAAAATGTTTTTTATTGATTTTTTGTGAAAAATAATAAAAGAAATTTTTCCAATTTTAAAAAATTTATTTAAAAAATCAAATTAATTTTTTAAAAATATATTTCAATATTATCTTTGGGTTAATTAATCATAATTTTTAGAAAAGAATAATTTTTTTATCAATAGTAAAAAATAAGGGTTTTTATTTAAAATGGACATTTCATAAAAGAATTTACTAGCTATAATTTATTTTAATATGATTTTAAAAGTAAAATTATTTCAAATATATATTTATTAATTAAATTTATTTTATTTTAATCAAATTCATACTGAATTTTTATATTAAAAAAATCTAATCTAATGAAACTTTTCTCTTTGAAAAACTGTTTTTTCATCACGTTAGCTGGATTAATTTTAATTTAATTTTTTTTTCAATTTTATGAATTGAAGTTAGAAAAATTGATTCCATATTTAGAATCATAATAATAATATTATATAAAAAAATTAGTTAATTTTGGGACAAATGAATTGTAAAAATAGTAAAAATTAATTGTCACAGTTAAAGTTAAAAAAGGTTTTTTAGGGGTTAAATTAAAAATATATTAGGTAAAACGACCTCTAAAATTGTCTAAAATACCTTATCGATAAATATATCATATTTATATCATATAATGTGCAATAATTATCCCCTTTGGAGCCTTATGGAATGTTTGAAACAAGGGTACAACTTTTTCTTTTAAAAAATTCCAAGTGTGTCCCCTCCCCTGCTTATAAAAGTGGATACCCTCTCCTATCTTCTTAAAACTTCCAAAAAAATTAGTTTTGAAAATACCATTCTAAATATGTTACTTAATTACCTCCCCAAATATCATATTTCTTTGTTTTATTGTTAAAACCTCCTAAAAATCGGTATGTGTAGACCTAAAGGATTTCTCTAAAGAAGATGTGTAGTATTTAACCATGCGATTTCATGTTATTTATACCTACTTAAAATATTATTCAACCATGCTGATATAATAAAATCATTATATATCATATTACGAGATATTATTATGTTATTTTAATAATCTACATCTATCCCATATTACATCAAATGGGAAATGAAATTGTCGATTGTGTGGATGCGCGGACTACCACCCCACGAACCAATATAATTAGTTTTCTATCATCACATCTTGATAAATGATATAATGGTTGAATTAAATTTTATATATTATATTAATAACATATTTATTCTTTTAGAATTATAATATCACATACACATTATTAATTATTATGTATTTTATATAAAATATAATTCAATCATTATAAATTTGATAAATAATTTACTTTCCTTTAATTTCATCCTTCGGGAAAATGGAAACAACATTCATGTGTTTGTAGGACCAACTGTCTCCATGAATAATGTAATTCATTTTTTATCACTATGTTTTATGGATTAATATATATAAATATATAAGGAATATATATGATATTTATATAATTTTTAAAAATTTTGAGAATACGGAACCGTGATTAATGTAAAAGGAGTCATACCAGAATATACATGAAAAATGAATCTGTTATTACCAAAAATGTGATCTTAATAAGAAATTAAAAATAAATTTGTAATAAAATGTCATTAGTTAGTCTTATGTTTTTATATATATAATTATGTTTAAATAATATTTTTTAATAAACCTACATTTTTCACATATGAGGTATGAATGTATATAAAGGAAGTCAAGACATGAGGTCAAGGAAATCTAGTCTCTCTTTTATTTCTGAGAGGCATATATCATATTCTTCAATCATTTATATTTTTGTGGTTTATATAATTCTTCTTTGATATTTTATATCATAAATATAATTATTTACATGATATTTATAGTTTCATTAGATTTTATTCCTTAATATGTCTTACAATTAAAATGTTATCAAATCGGTAAGGGATTTTTGTCACACATTTATTTTTGTGGGGTGCCTTCCTTATAATGTAACACCCCAGGTAAATAAAGAATATGACATTTTCATATTTATCCATATTTGTGAATAAAATATTAATATTACTTTAAAGGGGATGTAATGCTCGATGGCGTACCCAATACGCAACAACGAGTTTCTTGGGAATCTTATGTTGCACTCTAATAATAAAATAATATTATTTTAAATGGTAGTTAACATGTAGCCATTTTATTTGTGGGAATGGATAGAAATAACTAAAATATGATTATATTTTTTTTAAAATGTTTTTAAATTTATCTAATAAAAGATAAAGGCTTAAAATACGGAAAGAATTCAATTTTAGGCGTTTATGCCCTAGTTTTCACTAAAGGTTCACTTATCGCCTTTTGATGGAGAACTGTCATTAAATATAGTTTTTCTCACTCTTATACATTATATTGGACAAAATAAAACTCTTCTTAAGAACCGGGATATCAAAATTTACTTTGTGTAAATTTTTGGTATCTTTCCGAAAAAGTTCATTTTTTTTAATGAATAGTGTAAAATGTTGTATTTTAATTCAAAACCTCTTTTTAATCTAATTTATTTATATGATTAGATTATATTTTGAATTAGTTTTAAAGTGAAATTATAATATATTTTTACCATTAAATCCAATAGTGGTGGTTGGAATTAATTTCACTTTGAAATCAGACTTAAACTAGTGTCAATCTTTTGATACTTATTGTTTCATAAAAACACGCTATTTGTCATGACAGTGGAAATTAATTATTAAATTAATTATTGTGACTTATATGTTTTTAATTTTGTAAAATAGACTTCATTTTTTAATTTGGAATATCAAATATATCTTAGGGTGAATTTTTGGTAATTTTCTGAAAAACATCAATTTTTGATGAATAGTGAAACCACTAAGTGGTACTTATAAAAACTGATTTTCCATTTAAATGAAATTTTTCCACCTTTGTGTTTTGAATTTAAAAAAATCCGACATACATGGTTGTCATTAAGAAGTAAAATGTGGTTCAATGGGATTAAAATAATTTTTTGGTGAATAGTAACTTATTAAGTTTTTAATCGTGATTAGAGGTAATTAGTGTAGTTTAAGGTAAAAATAATATTTTAATAATATGAAATGAACTTGAAACATGTCATAACCTCATTGGATGTGTCATGGACGACCAATAAAAGCCATGGGTAAACTTGGGGACCCCATGAAGCCACTTTGGTTGGGAAATGACATAAATAACTTTTTATTTAATGTTAAAGTAAAAATGACACACACATGAAATGTTTTACTAAAACAATTTTTACATGGGGTTAAACAAGTAATATTTTTGACTATAAATATTAATTGTAAATATAAAAATATTTCCTAAATCATAGTATTTGTTTTATAATTTTTAGACGTTAAATAAATTAAATTATCAATGACATCATGATGATGCAGCGATGACCTCATTATTTAAAGATTTAAATAAAATGGAAATATAATGTAATATCTAATATCTACACATGTAAAAAACATATTTGATGAGTGGATTTCGAAACCTTATCACCTTATCCTTGAATTATATCAATGTGGTACCCTTTAAATCCGAAACTCATTTTCAAATATAGTAATATTTCTTTACTTTCCAAAAGTGCCCATCCTCTCCTCTTATAAAAGGCCCCCACCTCTACCTCCTTACCCACACTCCCAAAGCCTTTGGCTCGGCCAACCCCTGCCCATTTTGCCTCTCCAATTCCCTCTCTTACTCCTTGAAGCCTCACTTTTGGAATAAGTCTTCCCAAGGAAGCCTTTAAGCTCAAACCAAAGGGAGTTACCCGATTTTAAGGTAATGTCTTCTTTTGAGTCCTTTTGTTTTATTTTGCTTCTCCAACCCCCTTAACTCTTTTTATTCTGTTCTTTTGTAACAACTCCAGTATCCTAAATATACTAGGATGTTGTTATAAGAATTATTCGAGCTACACTTACACACACATACATCTAATGGTTAAAGAACATACTGTTTTCGTGGATGGCGAATTTCTGCCTCATGAAACGATGATTGTTCAACACTCATATAACACCTTAAAAGGTGGCCATTAAGATGTCACTATATTTATATATGATATATAATATGTTTATGTTTTACTTAAGCTTCTGTATTTTTCATTTTTTGGCTTACCTTTATTGCTTCCATTATGGGTATACGCGATATCTTCATTTTAGGAAGTGCGGACTACTGCCCCCTCAAAGTGATGTGATTCGTTAATGCCATACGTGGGACGTATAAAGGATGGATTTAATGTTATTATATTTGATGATATACTGGAATTATTATATACCTATATATCATTATTATTTCTTTCCATTAAAGTATGAGATAGAAATAAAAGTAGCATTCATGCGTACGTACGGCTTACCGTCTCCATGAACGGTGCATTTCATTTCTTATCCTCAAATGTAATGTACTATTATAAGTACATGTATATAATAGATATATATGATGAATGATACATCTAAATGATGAATATAATTATGTAATTAAAATATACATACCTCTCATTTAGTTTTAATTCCATTAATATGACAAAGAAATGAAAGTAGCGTTCATGCATACGTACGGATTACCGTCTCCATGAACGGTGCATTTCATTTCTTACCTCTAAATGATTATGTGATATTATAAATACATTTATATACTAGATATATATGATATATATGATATACAAATCAGGAATTTTATTCTGGATATAAATAACCTTTGACCAAACGAACAACATGTAATTGTAAGAAGTCCACTTTCGACTTAAGAACCAAATATCGACAAAACAAACATTATTAACTTAAATGGTTACATAATGTTTATAACATGGAAATAAGTGATATAAGAGGAATAATTAACTTTAAAAAGGTTCTAAATCAAGTATAAATTAACTCAAGTTTATTATTCAGGACGCTAAAGAACGAACAAGACAAGTTGGACCCGAGGTAAGGGATCTTACTCCTCTCATTCTTTTTAAGTACACTCTTTTATGTCATTCCCTATAAAGCTCATCATTCTTGTTATTGGAATGTTATTTTATATTACACTTACAGTAATTTGTATGTTAATGTTATAAGAGACCCTATTCTCTCTCATCAATCCATTTTGGAGGTTTTGAGTGGCGTCGTTAGGCTGCCGAATTTTCGTAAGAGATCTAACCTCTCTCTTTCTTTTTAAGTACTCCCCTTTATGTCACTTCTTTTAAGCTCCTATTTGTCATGATGGGGGATTTTATTTAATATTAATCTTTCTGTACATTTTGTTGTAATGTGATGGGATACCCTATTTGATCTCATCAATCCATTTTGGAAGTTTTGAGTGGCGCCGTTAGGCTGCCTAATTTTCATAAGAGATCTAACCTCTCTCTTTCTTTTTAAGTACTCCCCTTTATGTCACTTATTTTAAGCTCCTATTTGTTATGATGGGGGTTGTTATTTCATATTCCTATTTCTGTACATTTTTTTTGTAATGTGATGAGATACCCTATTTGATCTCATCAATCCATTTTTGGAAGTTTTAAGTGGCGCTGTTAGGCTGCCGAGTTTCGTAAAGTGATTTTTCATCTCACTTTTATTCCCATGAGATTTATGCTACATTTTCCACAATTGTCTTTGAGTGGTTTATGTACTGACCATTATTTTACTCATTGTGTAATATTCTTTCATTTATGAAGTATTTACATCAATGATGTATTGTCCTTCTTTCACGGGGCGTATGTTTCGAAAGATACCCAAGTCGGTAAGGGAACCTTTCACCCTCCTTTTTTTTAAAAGACTTCTTTTGTTGGGTATTTTAATTTACATATTGATATGTTGGGATATGTTCTCATATATCCTTATTGATGTAAATTTTATGTCCAAGTGATGAGATACACTTTTTATCTCTCATCAACTCATTTTGATGTGACATCGTTAGGCTGTCAAGGGAACTTCCTAACCCAATTTCGATTTCTTTGGGTTCGACATGTAGTTATTGAATATGTCATCCTTTAAATATGTGTGAATGACCTTTGATTATTTTACACTTAATATCCACTTATATTTGGTGTATTTGTTTGTCACACATAATTATGTAATTTATTTATCCTTAATCCAAGGGTACCGTCTTTGTAAGGGACTTCATCTCAATCTCCTTTCATTGAGGAATATTTCGTTTTATACAAAACTTTATTTTATACGGTGTATAAACCCCTTTGACCTTTACTTTTATAAAAAAGGAATATTTTTCTACGAAGCGTTTTACTAAACGACAAAAGGGAATGTTTTTTTAACGTATGCAGTGACAACGAACTTTTCCGCCGCCGCGAGTATTATTCGGTCTTTGGCTTCCTCAACAAGCCGTAATGTTTTTAAAATAAAATAAATACCATATACTCTTTTATGTATTTTGGTATTGAAAATTGTTTTGATAAAGGATTCTATTATGTCAATATATTTATGATATATTGTGATTGGAATGTGGAAATGTTATCATTCCTTTATATTGGTTTTATGTTTTATGATTTTATATTGGTACTTGGACATTTTAACGGGTGGTTACGTTATAAACCATATGACGGGTGGTGCCATGAATACCAGGACGGGTGGTTACGTTATAACCTCCAATGCATTGAGTATGGAAGTCGGCCGTATGGATATTTCATTATGTATGTATGGAAATTGGCCGTATGGCTATTCCATTAAGTGATATGTGTGGAAGTCGACCATATGTTTATTCCACTTAAGTATGTTTATGTCCCAAGTTACCTTTATATATGTTATGTGTTATTTTTATGGGTTTTATGGTAATACTTAGGTTACAAAAAGGTAAGTAATGATATTTTATTCAGTGAAGAGTTTTTACTACTTCATAAAGGTGAAAAGTATTACTTTGATAAAGTATACATGGTTTACTTTTTGTTTTGATAAACTAACAGTTTTTATTCTTTGTGTATCCCTTACTGAGTTTTTATGCTCATCCCATGTTTTTGAAATTCTTTTCACAGGACTTAGCATGGAATAGGGTCAAGGATGGGATCAAGGGAAATTCATGCTACCTAAAACATGAAACTAGACATGTTTCTTTTTAAGAGTTTTTATTTTATGGAAATTTAGTAGAAGAGACTACTTTGTAATCTTTTGAGATGTAATAGTTATGTCCTAATTCTCTAAAACTCTAAACCTGAAAAGATCCTCAATGTGAATTATTCATTTAATTAAATTTTAAGTAAGGTTTAAGGCTGGGGCCTTATAGTTGGTATCAAAGGTCAGTTTAGATAACTTTAGAGGTTAGGCTATTCTCTAAGCATAAGTGACATTACCATAATGGCTTGGATTTTAGAAAGAGTCCTAGTTTTAGATAAAGTGAATGAGTAAGTATATCTTAGTGTTTATCTTCCTCATTAGTACATGATGGTTTTGTTGATATACTCACACTGACCTTTTTTGTTTTAGTAAATGGCTGGATCTAGCAGGAACCAGAGAGACAACAGGTTTGAAGGAAATTGTGGTGGTTCTCTGATTAAGATACAAGATAAAATGGGGGATTCAATGAGGAATCTCATGGTTGTTCTAAACCAACTATCAAGGAGTCATGATCAACCACTTGAACCTTGGTATGTTCTGTGATGCATCATGTATGAGATGACCAATCAATGTGGAAGTTCAGGTAATAATTATAAAGGTAACCATTAGAGTTTATATGATCCTTACTTTTGAGGTAATTATGGGTTATTATATGATATGATGGAAAATGAAAGGAATGAGATAAACTTGAGGTTAAAATATGTTATGATTATTCTTGAAGATTTTATCTCATTTTGGAGAATGTTTTAAGAATTATATAGTTTTGGAAAAAGGACAACACGCAGACCGTGTGAAAACCCGTCCTGTCGGACAAAGCCGCGGAAATCGAACCCACAACCAAAGTGTGACTTGTATTTATCGCCTACCACTGGACTACGTGAAGTCCCTGGTTAGGTTGACTGATTCTTTATAGTTATATGATTTTATGAATTAAGAGTAAGTTGATTTTGGGTTATTTATGAAAATGATTAACCTATCATGGAGGATATGTGATTAGGTTAATTACTTTTCAATACAAGGCTTTAGGAGCAACAGATGTTGTTTGGAGATAAATGTTATGATTTAACTTGGAAGACTATGTGACTAAATCCTTCAAATATTTGGGTTTCAAACTTATTTTGGTTTAATTTGAAGAATTTTATGGACAAATTGTTTATCTAATGGCCCTCGTTGAACTTTGGGTTTTGTTGGACAAATTTTGGAGATTAAGCATAGATTTTCTTTTTATAAAGGGTTATCCATTTCTGGATTATCTGATCTTGTACTAACCTTTTGGTTTTGGTTTTGGTTAAAGCCTAAAGAAATGGGAAGTATATAGTTCTCTTTGGTGGATTAGGTGATTCTCTAGAAGTTGATTATAGTACTCTTAATGTGAACAAGTCTTCCTAAATACTCGTCTTTTGGAGAAAATATGAGTTTGTGTAAGGAATCTAATAAAAGTTGAAAGTCAACATGATAAGTGATTATGTTTCCTTATGAATAAATTCCTCAACAAAAGGTAACTTAAAACAAAAATGTTGTCTAATAACTTTTCCTACTGGGGAATCGAATACCGTTTAACCCATCACAAGTTTGTGATTTTCGCATGGTTAGCTTTCTCCTAAACATGTTTTCTATCACTCTACATCAGAACATGACCATTTTCTTTTTCTTCCATGTCCATGTTTTCCTACATGGAATCCTATTATGGTTTAACTTGGGTGACCTTTGTACTTATCTTTCCTTATTTTAATGTGATTGTTTTACCGACTCTTGTTCCGATGTGGGACTTTCAATGATGTTTCCAAGCCCAATTTTAAAATTGCGAGGACGCAATTTCCAAAAGGGAGAAAGGATGTAACACCCTAGGTAAATAAAGAATATGAAATTTTCATATTTATCCATATTTGTGAATAAAATATTAATATTACTTTAAAGGGGATGTAATTCTCGATGGCGTACCCAATACGCAACAACGAGTTTCTTGGGAATCTTATGTTGCACTCTAATAATAAAATAATATTATTTTAAATGGTAGTTAACATGTAGCCGTTTTATTGGTGGGAATGGATAGAAATAACTAAAATATGATTATATATGTTTTTTAAATGTTTTTACATTTATCCAATAAAAGATAAAGGCTTAAAATACGGAAAGAATTCAATTTTAAGCGTGTATGCCCTAGTTTTCACTAAAGGTTCACTTATCGCCTTTTGATTGTGAACCGTCATTAAATATAGTTTTGTTCACACTTATAAATTATATTGGACCAAATAAAACTCTTCTTAAGAATCGGGACATCAAAATTTACTTTGTGTAAATTTTTGGTATCTTTCCGATAAAGTTCATTTTTTAATGAATAGTGTAAAATGTTGTATTTTAATTCAAAACCTCTTTTTAATATAATTTATTTATATGAATAGATTATATTTTGAATTAGTTTTAAAGTTAACTTAGAATATATTTTTACCATTAAATCCAATAGTGGTGGTTGGAATTAATTTCACTTTGAAATCAGACTTAAACTAGTGTCAATCTTTTGATACTTATTGTTTCATAAAAACACGTTATTTTTCATGACAGCGGGAATTAATTATTAAATTAATTAATGTGACTTATATGTTTTGAGTTTTTTAAAATAGACTTCATTTTTGAATTTGTAATATCAAATATAGCTTAGGGTGAATTTTTGGTACTTTTCTGAAAAACTTCAATTTTTGATGAATAGTGAAACCACTAAGTGGTACTTATAAAAACGGATTTTCCGTTTAAATGAAATTTTGCCACCTTTGTGTTTTCAATTTCAAAAAATCCGACATACATGGTTGTAATTAAGAAGTAAAATGTGGTTCAATGGGATTAAAATAATTTTTTGGTGAATAGTAACTTATTAAGTTTTTAATCGTGATTAGAGGTAATTAGTGTAGTTTAAGGTAAAAATAATGTTTTAATAATATGAAATGAACTTGAAACATGTCCTAACCTCATTGGATGTGTCATGGCCGACCAAGGCAAGCCATGGGTAAACTTGGGGACCCCATGGAGCCACTTTGGTTGGGAAATGACATAAATAACTTTTTATTTAATGTTAAAGTAAAAATGACACACACATGAGATGTTTTACTAAAACAATTTTTACATGGGGTTAAACAAGTCAGATTGTTGACTATAAATATTCATTGGAAAGATAAAAATATTTCCTAAATCATATTATTTGTTTTATAATTTTTAGACGTTAAATAAATTAAATTATTAATGACATCATGATGATGCAGCAATGACCTCATTATTTAACGATTTAAATAAAATGGAAATATAATGTAATATCTAATATCTACACATGTACAAAACCTATTGGATGAGTGGATTTAGAAACCTTATCACCTTATCCTCGAATTATATCAATGTGGGACCCTTTAAATCCGAAACTCATTTTCAAATAATGTAATATTTCTTTACTTCCCAAAAGTGCCCCTCCTCTCCTCTTATAAAAGGCCCCAACCTCTACCTCCTTACCAACACTCCCAAAGCCTTTGGCTCGGCCAAACCCTTCCCATTTTGCCTCTCCACTTCCCTCTATTACTCCTTGAAGCCTCACTTTTGGCAGAAGTCTTCCCAAGGAAGCCTTTGAGCTCAAACCAAAGGGAGTTACCCGATTTTAAGGTAATGTCTTCTTTTGATTCCTTTTGTTTTATTTTGCTTCTCCAACCCCCTAAACTCTTTTTATTCTGTTATTTTGTAACAAATCCAGTATCCTCAATATTCTAGGATATTGTTATAAGAATTATTTGAGCTAAACTTACACAAACCTACATCTAATGGTTAAAGAACATACTATTTCCGTGGATGGCGAATTTCTGCCTCACGAAACGATGATTGTTCAACACTCATATAACACCTTAAAAGGTGGCCATTAATATGTCACTATATTTATATATGATATATAATATGTTTATGTTTTACTTAATCTTCTATATTTTTCATTTTTTGGCTTACCTTTATGGCTTCCATTATGGGTATACGCGATATCTTCATTTTAGGAAGTGCGGACTACCGCCCCCTCAAAGTGATGTGATTCGTTAATGCCATACGTGGGACGTATAAATGATGGATTTAATGTTATTATATATGATGATATACTGGAATTATTATATACCTATATATCATTATTATTTCTTTCCATTAATGTATGAGATAGAAATAAAAGTAGCGTTCATGCATACGTACGGCTTACCGTCTCCATGAACGGTGCATTTCATTTCTTATCCCCAAATGTAATGTACTATTATAAGTACATGAATGTAATGGATATATATGATGAATGATACATATAAATGATGAATATAATTCTGGAATTAAAATATACATACCTCTCATTTAGTTTTAATTCCATTAATATGAAAAAGAAATGAAAGTAGCGTTCATGCGTACGTACGGCTTACCGTCTCCATGAACGGTGCATTTCATTTCTTACCTCTAAATGATTATGTGTTATTATAAATACATGTATATACTAGATATATATGATATATATGATATAAAAATCAGTAATTTCATTCTGGATATAAAGAACCTTTGACCAAACGAACAACATGTAATTGTAAGAAGTCCACTTTCGACTTAAGAACCAAATATCGACAAAACAAACATTATTAACTTAAATGGTTACATAATGGTTATAACATGGAAATAAGTGATATAAAAGGAATAATGAACTTTAAAAAGGTTCTAAATCAAGTAGAAATTAACTCAAGTTTATTATTCAGGACGCTAAAGAACGAACAAGACAAGTTGGACCTGAGGTAAGGGATCTTACTCCTCTCTTTCTTTTTAAGTACACTCTTTTATGTCATTCCCTATAAAGCTCATCATTCTTGTTATTGGAATGTTATTTTATATTAAACATAATGTAATTTGTATGTTCATGTGATGAGAGACCATATTCTCTCTCATAAATCCATTTTGGAAATTTTGAGTGGCGCCGTTAGGCTGCCGAATTTTCGTAAGAGATCTAACCTCTCTCTTTCTTTTTAAGTACTCCCCTTTATGTCAATTATTTTAAGCTCCTATTTGTTATGATGGGGGATTTTATTTCATATTACTCTTTCTGTACATTTTTTTGTAATGTGATGAGATACCCTATTTGATCTCATCAATCCATTTTGGAAGATTTGAGTGGCGCCGTTAGGCTGCTGAATTTTCGTAAGAGATCTAACCTCTCTCTTTCTTTTTAAGTACTCCCTTTTATGTCACTTCTTTTAATCTCCTATTTGTTATGATTGGGGATGTTATTTCATATTCCTATTTCTTTACATTTTGTTGTAATGTGATGAGATACCCTATTTTATCTCATCAATCCATTTTTGGAAGTTTTAAGTGGCGCCATTAGGCTGCCGAGTTTTCGTAAAGTGATTTTTTATCTCACTTTTATTCCCGTGAGATTTATGCTACATTTGCCACAATTTCCTTTGATTGGTGTATTTACTGACCATTATTTTACTCATTGTGTAATATTCTATCATTTATGAAGTATTTACATCAATGATGTATTGTCCTTCTTTCACGGGGCGTATGTTTCGAAAGATACCCAAGTCGGTAAGGGAAACTTTCACCCACCTTTTTTTTAAAAGACTTCTTTTGTTGGGTCTTTTAATTTACATATTTATATGTTGGGATATGTTCTCATATATCCTTATTGATGTAAATTTTATGTCCAAGTAATGAGATACACTTTTTATCTCTCATCAACTCATTTTGATGTGACGCCGTTAGGCTGTCAAGGGAACTTCCTAACCCAATTTCGATTTCTTTGGGTTCGACATGTAGTTATTGAATATGTCATCCTTTGAATATGTGTGAATGACCTTTGATTATTTTACACTTAATATCCACTTATATTTGGTGTATTTTTTTGTCACACATAATTATGTAATTGATTTATCCTTAAACCAAGGGTACCGTCTTTGTAATGGACTTCGTCTCAATCTCCTTTCATTGAGGCATATTTCGTTTTATACACAACTTTATTTTATATGGTGTATAAACACCTTTGACCTTTACTTTTATACAAAAGTAATATTTTTTTATGAAGCGTTTTACTAAACGACAAAAAGAAATGTTTTTTTAACGTACTCGGTGACAACGACCTTTTCCGCCGCCGCGAGTATTATTTGGTCTTTGGCTTCCTCAACAAGTCGTAATGTTTTTAAAATAAAATAAATACCATATACTCTTTTATGTATTTTGGTATTGAAAATGGTTTTGATAAAGGATTCTATTATGTCAATATATTTATGATATATTGTGATTGAAATGTGGAAATGTTATCATTCCTTTATATTGGTTTTATGTTTTATGATTTTATATTGGTACTTGGACATTTTAACGGGTGGTTACATTATAAACCATATGACGGGTGGTGCCGTGAATACCAGGACGGGTGGTTATGTTATAACCTCCAATGCATTGGGTATGGAAGTCGGTCGTATGGCTATTCCATTATGTATGTATGGAAATTGTCTGTATGGCTATTCCATAAGTGATATGTGTGGAAGTCGATCGTATGGTTATTCCACTTAAGTATGTTTATGTCCCAAGTTACCTTTATATATGTTATGTGTTCTTTTATGGGTTTTATGGTAATCCTTTGGTTACAAAAAGGTAAGTAATGATATTTTATTCAGTGAAGAGTTTTACCACTTCATAAAGGTGAAAAGTATTACTTTGATAAAGTATACATGGTTTACTTTTTGTTTTGATAAACTAACAGTTTTTATTCTTTGTTTATCCCTTACTGAGTTTTTATGCTCATCCCAAGTTTTTGAAATGTTTTTCACAGGACTTAGCGTGGAATAGGGTCAAGGATGGGATCAAGGGAAAGTCATGCTACCTAAAACATGAAACTAGACATGTTTCTTTTTAAGAGTTTTTATTTTATGGAAATTTAGTAGAAGAGACTACTTTGTAATCTTTTGAGATGTAATAGTTATGTCCTAATTCTCTAAAACTCTAAACCTAAAAAGATCCTCAATGTTAATTATTCATTTAATTCAATTTTAAGTAAGGTTTAAGGCTGGGGCCTTATATATAAACCTATTGTTTCTTTTGTGTGGTGTATATACAAAACCTGAATTTATTTTCTGATGATTATTTTGAATTTTATATGTATTTAAATTTCCAAAAAAAAATTATTTATTTCATTAATATTATGAGTAAAAATTTACCAAAGTGGTAGAAGTTTTATGTTATAATCATATTGTAACACCCCAAGCTTCCACGGTACACTTCTCTTTGAATAATACAGTAGCATGTTTTGTACGCAACTTCGAGTTCTAACACACACCACAACCAATCAAACTAGCCGTTATGAATAGTAATACTCAATTTTTGAAATTTTATAAATTTTATATTTCAAAGTGGACATCATTTTTGGATTCGGAATATCGAAATTATCTTAGGGTGAGTTTTTTGTATATTTTAGAAAACATTCAATTTTTAATGAATAGTGAAAAAAACACTGAGTTATAGTTTAAAACTGAATTTTTTTTAAATAATTATTTATTTTATTTAAAATTAATTAAGGTCAAAATAGATACATAATACCTATATAAGTTAAATTTAATTAATTGGAGTTGGTTTAGAATAATTTTAGATATATAATAATTTTATTGAACTTTTCACCGTCTTTTACCCACCTCCTAGAAGAAATTGAAAATTCACATAAAACATAATTTTACCGCTTCTGTGATTGGAATTTCGATGCTCCGGGAGACACGGTTAATATCAAGGAGTAAAATGTGGTTCAATAAGATTAAAATAATTTTTGGTGAATAGTAACGTTTTACTTTTATTTACCATGGTTAAAAGTAAATATGGTAATTAAGGGTAAAAATGATATTAATATTACCCTAACACATGTCCTAATTCTATTGGAAAAGTGTATAGCCACCAAAAACAACCTTAGGAATAAAATATGAACCTCTTTGGTCCACTTGGATTAGATTAGGACATTTATTATTATTTAATTCAAAGAAGAGTTAAAAGAGATAAAATAAAAGTTATATAAATTAAAAAAATTAATATTGGGTTATACAGAAGATAAATTCGATTGTAAATATTCATTAAAAATATAATAATATTTCATAAATGATTATATTTTATTTATAATTTTTAGACATTAAATAATTTAATTTATTTATGACACAATGGTGATGCAGTAATTACCTAATTAATGAAATATTAAAATAATTGATATTATAAATATCAAAATAAATGCAATATGAGACTTTTTATGAATTAAACTAATTTTCTAAGTTAATAGAACATATTAGGGTTGGTTAGATGAATTTTATTTGAAGTAATAATGCTGTTATGAATTTAGAAAAAACAAAATACCAAATAGTGTCAAAATTGACATAAAAGAGTTTTAAAAACAAATATTATATTATTAATTAATATTCTATTCCTAAAAATCTAATATTCGGAAAATTGACTTATATAATGATATTTTTATCATTAATTAACCACTTGGGGTTCTCTTGGAAGTATGTAGTAAGTTTATTAACCATATAATATAAAAATACAAAGAGACATGGTAAATGTCAAACTATTTAACTAAGAGTTAAATATAAATGATAAAGTTATTATAGTGACCCAAACCTTACTAAAATCTATTGGTTGAAAGGATTTAGACCCATACCAACCTTAGCCTCTAAATAAGTCACTTTGGATCCATTATAAATAGAATAATAATTTATTATAGAATAATATTTCTAGATTTTTGAAATGTGCCCCTCACCCCTCTTATAAAAGGGCACCCCCCCCCCCTTCTCTCTAATTCACACCTTAAAATGCATTTGGCTCGGCCACCCCCTACCCAAATATTCTATCAACATCCCTCACTTCATCATAGAGGCCTTAGTTTGATCAGAAATACAAACTAAGAATCCCTTTTGATCAAATCAAAAGGAAGAACCCGAAGAAGAGGTAATGTTTTCACCACCCTCTTTCAAGTTCCTTTCTTATTCAACTTATTATTTCTTTTTTATTTAAATTCTAAAAACCAACTACAATATATTCTATATAATATGATGTTTTTATAAATATGGTACAACCAAATTCAATATTCTGTCCACCAATTGAATGACATGTCACCATATGTGCGTACTTACGACTTACCGTCTCCACATCGTGGTGTAATTGTTATTCAAAACATTTTTATTTGGATGGGTATGATAATGATGTGTAGTTAAATTAAATAATAAATATAACATTATAATGATTCTTTATATATGATATAACATCCAGTTATATATTATTTTAATATCAAAAGAATGATATTGTCCCTTGTGTGTACGTATGGACTACCGCCTCCACGAACGCGATGAGATTCATTCCCCATCGTATCCATTCAAGTCTAATTCTCATTTGATGATTTAAAATAATTTTTAAGGACTTGATATCATTCTGGATATGAATAAGATAAAACCTATCCATAAAAATCATGGCTTATGTAACAAAACATATAAAAGAAAACGAGTAAGTTAACACCCAAAACGACGATAATACTAAGATATTATTAACAAAGAAATGTTAAATTTTAATAACAATTATTTCACCATTATAAAGGAGGTTAACCTACCCTCAACCAAGGAAAAGTATAAGGTAAGAGTTTATTTCACAATCTATTCATTATATGACGTTGTTTATATGCAATTATCTACTTGGTCCTCTTTATCATCCACATCCATGTTTCTTAAAAATGTATTTCAAATCATTCATACTATTTTACAGACTATGGGTTAAAGTAATTTATACCCTTGTTGACTTTTTATAAGAAATTTTTAAATGAATCTTTATGTCATTTTCCAAACAATGTCTTTTTAACCTTTTCAACAGAATTAAGGTAAGAATGTCTTTTTTAACTTCTACGGAGGGTGCGACTATTTTCCACCGTTATAAAATCGTCGAATCTTCCCTTACAATCTTATAAGAATATTTTCAAAGTAAATGTTTTCTTTTATAATTATGTGAATTTTAAATGATTTCAAAAAAAGAGATATTTCTCTCAAATAGTTCTGATTTCATCAATGTCAACTTCATTTGATGGATTTTAAGCTTATTTGAAGTTGATTTATTATGATACAAAACTTCCTTATTGTATTGAAGGTTTTGTGATATGTTTGAATATGGATGTGTTATTTTTATACCATTCATGGTTTATGGAGATAGTATTGACATTTTGTATGCTAGTATTAATACGATTGTTTATGTTATGTTTAAACCTATTCATATGAGGAATGCATTGTACTTAATAAGTGACGGGTAGAGCCCGCTATAGCTCTTAGATGCATCGGTAGGTCTCCTGAGACAAACTAGTGTCTTGGCACAAGGCCTTAACAAAATCTTATTTGTAGTCTTGGCACAAGGCCTTGACTATGTGGTATGATAGTCTGACATTATGCAATCCATCATTATGAAAGTGGTTATTGATATTTCATGTGATTATATGATTAGTAAAATATCCATGTGAATAAGTAAATGGAATTATTTCCTTTTATTTCTTCCATATAATGCTGAAGTTCAAGTTTAAAAGGATTTTGTTTTAGTAATATGTTGCCTTAAATGTTTATGTTTATTTATATAAGTTTATTCTATATTGTTATCCTTAATAGGCATCTGAGCTCACCCCTTTCTATGTTTTATTTTTTCCCAGGATGTGAAAATGTATTTTATGAATGACCTACAGGGATATTATGAGAAGATATGAGTGTGGACTATGGAGACAAGATGTTGTTGTAGTTTTTCAATTTATGATGTAATGTAAACATTATGAATGTATCTAGTGATTCTAAGGCTACTAAACTAATCGGTATTTCGAGACTTGATCTTTTGTGATCATGCCAATGTTATGTAATAATGCACCAACTCTGGGTAACTGGGGTCGGGGTATTACAGTTGTTATCAGAGATAGTTTAATACAGACCTTGGGATCTAGATTTAGATAAACACTTTTTAGAGAACATAGCCCTAAGATAGACCTTGAGGATTAGTATAGAAGAACTTCCTAGAATTTTGGTATTGTAGAGATTTTGTGAGTTTTCTGAGAAATACATCCATGTTTGGATATGAGCAGGTAGAGGCGGCTCTGGCACAGATGTAACTAGGGGTAAAAACCCAAAAACACCACATTGAGCGATACTCAAACTAGAACTAGTGCACAATAACGGGCCTTTCTGCACTCTTGGATATAACACTCTCAAGGGATATGCTTAGGAAAATCCCCATTTTATTTATAAACCATTATGAATAGTTTGTGAGTAAATAATTCCGCAAAGAAAACCTTTTTATGATTATGGATTATATCCATAAAATGTTCAATTTATGTTAAGTGTTTTACAAGTTTGGCATTATGTATTTCAATTCATATACTTATTTAGTTTATTCTATTTTTTAGAAATGGCGCCTAGTGGATGGAATGGAAACTGTATCAATGAACACACTCCATGTAGGTATTGACCTCCTGCTCAAGATAATTATAGTGGAGCTGGTGATGCAACTGGTTCTGATCAGCTAATCACCACACTGGGACAACTCACTTGGGTTATGAATAATAACTTTACCCGTATGGAGCACCCAGATCTATAGTGTGGAGGATCAATGGTAGACCGCTTCATGGGGAAACAACCACCAACATTCAATGGGAGTACAAATCCCTTAGTAGCTAAGCAATGGATAAATTCCTTAGTGATAATATTCCATTCCTTAGGGAGTAGTGAAAGGGAAAAATTTATCATGGCAGTTTACCGCCTCACTGGAGATGTTGATCAATGGTGGTCATTGAATCAAAACACGAAGGAAGATGATGAAGTATCAAATATGGAATGGAGGTATTTCAAAGAGGTTTTCTTAGAAAAATAATTTCCTCATGACAATTGAGCATTTATGGAAAGGCAATTTCTGGGTCTTATACAAAAGGAGTATGAGAATGTCGCAAAGTATGAAGCAAACTTTACAAGGTTAGTGAGGCATGCAACTGATTATATACGTAACCCGATGAGTAATATTGATCATTTATTTGATGGGTAAAAACCATTTCTTCGTCAATTATTAGTCTCACAATCCTTCAAGTCGTACGAAGACATTGTCTCATATGCTATCAAGACAGAAAAGGAATTATCTATGTCTTGAGACTTTAAAGCAAAGAAAGAGAAGAAGAGATCTGTCGATCACTCTAGAAATGGAATTAAGGGGAAGAAGGGAAAATTTTAATATCAATCCTATAGTAAATGTGGGAAGAAACACCCTGGTACTTGCTTGAAGGGAATGGGTGTCTATTACAAGTATGGTGAAAAAGTCCACCAAGTTCGTGATTGCAAAGCGAAGAAAGAAGCTACCGATGTTCAGTGCTACAATTGCAGGGAGATGGGACATTATGCAAATGAATGTCCTAATAATCAGGGGAACTTACCTCAGAAAATTCCAAGGGATCAAGGCCAATCTTATATCATTACTACTACTAAGGTTGAAGCTCCAAAAGACGTGGTGGCAGTTAATTTAATGGTTTCCTCAAGTTTATCCAATGATTTATTTGATTCTGGATCATCACATTGTTTCATATCTTCCCAATTTTCTATGAAAATTAGATATTCCTAATTTGATTTAACAAGAGAATTGTCAGTTAAAACTCCTAAGGGAAGTATCATTGCTACAATGTTCTTTGGATCTGTCCCCATTAGGGAATATAAATGTTCTTTATCTACTGATCTCATCATCATACCCATGATTGAATTCGATATAATACTTGGTATGGATTGTATTTAGGACCATGAGGTGACGATTTATTGTAAGAAGAATGAGGTTAAGATTTTTAATGATGATGATAAGGAACACCTTATCTTTAGAGCAGAATTGTCACCACCAGATTCTTATCTAGATCCACCCCCAGTAGCTCAACTAAATTCAATTATCAGGGAGGAAGAGAATGAGATAACTGTGGGAGAGGAAAGGAATGTTTAGATAGAGGATGTACCTATTGTGAATGAATATGTAGATGTGTTTTCATAAGATTTACCTGGACATCCTCTAGAATGAGAAATTGAGTTTTCCATTTATTTAATTCCTACATCAAGGACTATATCAAAGCCCCCTTATAGAATGGCCATTTTGGAATTAGTGGAACTAAAGAAAAAACTATAATAATTAAGTAATAAAGGATTTATTCACCCTAGTGTTTCTCCATGGGGATCCCCTGTCCTTTTTGCTAACAAGAAAGATAGATTTATGAGGTTATGTATCGACTACAGGGAGATCAATGCTATAACCATAAAGAATAAGTATCCCCTACCTCACATTGATGATTTATTTGACCAACTGCATGGAGATCAATACTTTTCAAAGATTAACGTTTGATCTAGATTCTATCATTTGTGTGTGAAGAAGGAAGAAATTCTGAAAACAGCATTTTGAACTAGGTACGGGCATTACGAGTTTATAGTAATGCCTTTTGGGATGACTAATACACCCTTTGTTTTCATGGAACTAATGAATAGAGTTTTCAAGGAATATCTTGATGAATTTGTAGTGGTATTTATTGATGATATCTTGGTATACTCCCAAAGCTACGAAGAACATTAAAATCACTTGCGCATTATATTTAAGTCTCTGAGAAGACATGAATTATATGGGAAGTTTAGAAAGTGTGAATTCTGGCTTCAGAAGATTTTTTTTTCTTGGAAATATTGTCTCTAAGGATATAATTTCTTTTGATCCTTCAAAAACCAAGGCAATCCAAGAATGTCCAGCACCAACGAGTATAACCGAGGTACGCAGTTTTATTGGTTTAGCAAGTTATTATCGGCGTTTCATCCATAATTTTGCCCGATTGGCTAACCCATTAACGAAGATCACTCGTAAAGGCATTAAATTTGTTTGGAAAAAAGAGTGTGAAGAATGTTTTGAAGAACTGAGGAGAATATTGGTCAATTCCCCTATATTGACTCTACCATCGGGGAATGATGGGTTAATTTTTTATAGTGATTCATCAAAGAAAAGAATTTGTTGTGTCCTTATGTATAATGATAGAGTTATTGCCTATGCATCATGAAAACTAGAAATTCATGAGCAAAACTATCCTACTCATGGTCTTGAGTTATCTGCTGTAATATTTTCTTTGAAAATATGAAGACATTATCTCTATGGTGAAAAATTTGAGATTTATACTGATCACAAGAGTTTGAAGTATATTTTCTCACAGAAAGAACTCAACATGAGGCAAAGGAGATGGCTTGAACTACTAAAGTATTATGATTGCACGATATGCTACCACACGGGGAAGGAAAATAAGGTGGAAGATGCTTTGAGTAGAAAGTATCATGGAGTTTTGAACAAGATGAAAGTTGAAAAGGATCATATGTACATGGATCTAGTATATATGGATATGGGAATCACCATGGAAGGTGAAACATAAATGATTTTTCAAATGGTTTCCAAACCATATTTACTAGAAAGGATAAAGAGTTCTCATACCGATGATAAAGAGTTTCAAAAAAAAAAGATTAAAGCTGTGAATGATGGGAGATTGAGTGACTTTGTGTATGAAGATGGAATTTTGAAATTCGAGAGGAGAATTTGTGTTCCCGATATACCTAATCTAAAAAGGGAATTGTTGGATGATGCTCATAGTTCCAATTTCTCTATACACCTTGGGAGAACCAAAATGTATAGGGATTTGAAGGAACATTTTTGGTGGGACAACATGAAGAGGGAGATTGATGATTTTGTGTCAATATGTATGGTTTTTCAACAAGTGAAAGATGGAAGGCAACAGCCTGGATGAGTCAAGAAACCTCTTCCCATACCTGAGTGTAAATGGGATAATATCATGATGAACTTTGTCCTAGGACTACCAAATACTCCTATAGGGAACGATGCAATATGGGTCATTGTTGATCGTCTTACCAAGTCAGCACATTTTCTTGCTATAAGGGAAGATTTACCACTTGAACGTCTAGAAAGGATATATATTAATGAAGTTGTGAGACTTCATGGAGTAACCCTATCGATTGTTTCTGATCATGATCCCCATTTTACTTCAAGATTCTGCAAGAGTCTTCAGAAGGCCTTGGATACTGAACTTCGTTTGAGCACTGCCTACCACCCTCAAACTGATGGACAATCAGAATGGACTATTCAAACCTTAGAAGACATGTTGAGATCCTGCTAACATGACTTTCAGGGTATGTGGGATCAATATTTACCTCTAATAGAATTTTCCTATAACAATATCTTCCATTCAAGTATTCAGATGGCACCATATAAAGCGTTATACAGAAAGAGATGTCGCACACCAGCCTATTGGGATGATGTTGGGAAAAGAAAACTCATAGGCCCAGAACTGGTGGAGGAAATGGTGAAAAAGGTAAAGGTAATCCAAAACCACATCAAAGCAGCTCAAAGTAGGCAGAAGAGCTATGCTGACAACATAAGGTAGGATTTTGAATTTCAGGTAGGAGATCATGTTTTCTTGAAGGCATCTCCATGGAAGGGTGTTATATGTTTCGGTAAGAAAGGAAAATTGAGTCCCATGTACATCGGACCATTCGAAACTCGGGAACTAATTGGGGATGTAGCTTACAGTTCGGCAATGCCGCCGAGTCTCTCCAAAGTTCACGATGTGGTCCATGTATCACTATTGAGAAAATACATGCCTGACCCAACGCTTGTACTCACCTATGAGGAATTAGAACTGAAACTCGATCTCTTTTATTGAGAAGAGCCTATCAAGATTCTTGATACGAGAGAACAAGTGTTGAGAAACCGTATGACTTGTCTGGTAAAAGTTCTACGGAGAAACCAAAAGATGGAAGAGGCAACGTGGGAACTCGAGGAACTTATGATGAAGAACCACCAAATTATTTTCATGCGGTAGTATTCTAGAAATTTTGAAGATGAAATTATTTGAATGAGGGGAGAATGTAACACCCCAAGCTTCCACAGTATGCTTCTCTTTGAATAATACTGTAGTGTGTGTTGTATGCAACTTCGAGTTCTAACACACACCACAACCAATCAAACGAGCCATTATGAATAGTAATACCCACTTTTTAAAATTTTAAAAATTTTATCTTTCATTTTTGGATTCAGAATATCGAAATTAGCTTATGGTGAATTTTTGGTATTTTTCTGAAAAAAATGAATTTTTAATGAATAGTGTAAAAACACTGAGTTATAGTTTAAAACCGAATTTTTATTAAAATAATTATTTATTTTATTAAAATTTAATTAAGGTCAAAATAGATACATAATACCTATATAAGTTCAATTTTATTCATTGTAATTAGTTTTGAATAATTTTAGATATATAAAAATTTTAAAGAACTTTTCACCGTCTTTTACCCACCTCCTAGAATAAATTGGAAATTCACATAAAACATAATTTTACCGCTTCTATGAGAGGAATTTCGAAAATCAGATAGACACAGTTAATATCAAGGAGTAAAATTTGGTTCAATAAGATAAAAATAATTTTTGGTGAATAGTAACTTTTTACTTTTATTTACCACGGTTAAAAGTAAATAGGGTAATTAAGGGTAAAAATGAAATTAATATTACCATAACACATGTCCTAATTATATTGGACAAGTTTATATCGACCAAAAACAACCTTAATAATAAAATATGAACCTCCTTGGTCCACATGGATTAGATTAGAACATTTATTATTATTTAATTCAAAGAAGAGTTAAAAGAGATAAAATCAAAGATAAATAACTAAAACATTTTTTATTTTGGGTTATACATAAGATAAATTCAATTATAAAAATCCATTAGAAATATAAAAATATTTCCTAAATAATGATATTTTATTTATAATTTTTATACATTAAATAATTTAATTTATTTATGACACAATGGTGATGCAGTAATTACCTAATTGAGGAAATATTAAAATAATTGATATTATAAATATCAAAATAAATGTAATATGAGACTTTTTATGAATTAAAATTATTTTATAGGTTAATATAACATATTATGGATGGTTAGATTAATTTTATTTAAGTAATAATGCTCTTATGAATTTCGAAAAAACAAAATACCAAATAGTGTCAAAATTGACATAAAAGAGTTTTTAAAAAATATATTATATTATTAATTCATATTCTATTACTAAAAATTTAAGGATAGTAAAAAGGACTTATATAATGATAGGTGTATCATTAATTAACCACTTGGGGTTCTCTTGGAATTATTTAGTAATTTTATCAACCATATAATATAAAAATACAAAGAGACATGGTAATTGTCAAACTATTTAACTAAGAGTAAATATAAATGATAAGGTTAATATAGTGACCCAAACCTTTCTAAAATCTATTGTATGAAATTATTTCGACCCATCCCCACCTTAGTCTCGAAATAAGTCACTTAGGAGCCATTATAAAATGAATAAGAATTTATTATAAAATAATATTTCTAGATTTTCCAAATGTGCCCCTCACCCCTCTTATAAAAGGGAACTCCCCATTTTCTATAATTCACACCTTAAAAGCCTTTTGGATCGGCCAAACCCTGCTCAAATATTCTCTCAACTTCCCTCACTTAAACCTAGAGGCATTAGTTTGATCATAAAGCCAACCTAAGAATCCCTTTTGATCAAATCAAAAGGAAGAACCCGAATGAGGTAATGTTTTCACCACCCTTTTTCAAGTTCCTTTCTTCTTCAACTTCTTCTTTATTTGTTATTTCTGTTATAAAATAATAAATCTAGTATATTCTATATACTGTGATGTTATTATAAATATGGTACAACCATATTCAGAATTCAATCAATCATTTGAATGACATGTCATCATATGTGCGTATGTACGGCCTACCGTCTCCACGTCATGGTGTAATTGTTATTCAAAACATTACTATTTGGATGGGTATGATAATGATGTATAATTAAAGTAAATAATAAATATAACATTATAATAATTCTTTATATATGATATACCATCCAATTATATATTATTTTAATATCAAAAAAATGATATTGTCGCTCGTGCGAATGTACGGACTACCGTCTCCACGAACGCGATTAGATTCATTCCCCATCGTATCCATTCAAGTCTAATTCTCATTTGATGATTTCAAATAATGTTTATGGACTTGATATCATTCTGGATATCAATAAGATACATCCTATACATAACAAACATGACTTATTTATCAAAACATATAAAAGAAAATGAGTAAGTTAACACCCAAAAAGACGATAATACTAAGATATTATTAACAAAGTAATGTTAAAAGATCATATATGATATCATATTAATGTATATAATTCTTGTGTAATTTAATGAAAATTATTTCACCATTATACAGGAGGATATCCTACCCTCAACCAAGGAAAAGTACAAGGTAAGGGTTTATTTCACAATCATTTCTTTATCTGATGTTGTTTATACGTAATTATCTACTTGGACCTCTTTATCATCCACATCCATGTTTCTTAAAAATGTATTTCAAATCATTCTTAATATTTTATAGACTATAGGTTAAAGTCATTTATACCCTTGTTGACTTTTTATATGAAATTTATAAAGGAATATTTCTGTCATTTTCTAAACAAGGTCCCTTTTATCCTTTTTGACAGAATTAAGGTAAGAATGTCATTTTTAACTTATACGGCGGGTGCAGATATTTTCTGCCATTATAAAATTTTCGAAACATCCCTTATAAGCTTATATGAATATTTTCAAAGTAAATTTTTTCATTTATAATTATGTGACTTTTAAATGATTTCAAAAAAAGATATATTTCTCTTAAATAGTTTTGATTTCATCTATGTCAACATCTATTGAATGATTTTAAGATTATTTGAAGTTGATATATTATGATACAAAAGTTCCATATTGTATTAAATGTTTTGTGATATGTTTGACTGTGGATGTGTTATTTTTATACCATTCATGGTTTATGGATAAAGTATTGAAATTTATTATGCTAGTTTTAATACAAATGTTGATGTTATGTTTAAAACTATTGATATGTGGAATTCATTGGACTTAATAAGTGACGGGTGGAGCCTGCTATAGCTCCTCGATGCCTCGGTAGGTCTCATGAAACAAACTAGTGTCTTGGAACAAGGCCTTGACAAAATCTTATTTGTAGTCTTGGCATAAGGCCTTGACTATGTGGTATGATAGTCTTTCATTATGCATTCCATCATTATGAAGGTGGTTATTGATATTACATGTGATTATTATATTAGTAGAATAACCATGTGAATTAGTAACTTGCATTATTTCATTTTATTTATTCCATATTATTCTGAAGTTCAAGTTTAAAAGGATTTTGTTTTAGTTATACATTACCTTAAATGTTTATGCTTATTTATGAAAGTTTCCGCTACATTGTTATCCTTACTGGGAATTTACGCTCACCCCTTTCTATGTTTTATTTTTTCCCCAGGATGTGAATAAGTATTTTATGAATGACCTATAGGGATAGTATGTGGGTATATGAGTGTGGTATATGGAGACAAGATGTTGTTGTAGTTTTTCACTTTATGATGTAATGTAAACTTTATGAATTTATCTAGTGATTTCAAGGCTAATAAACTAATCGGTCATTAAAGACTTGATCTTTTGTGATCATGCCAATGTTATGTAATAATGCACCGACTCTGGGTAACAGGGTTTAGTGCATTACACTAATTTTTTATTGCTGCTACTTACGATTATGTTCTTGATGATCAAAAATTATGATATACATCTAAAGAAAATCATATATTTTTACCATCTAGTTATTTATTTATAATATGTTTTTTCCTTTAATTTTTCACAATTTAGGTAATAAATATTCAAAAATAATGTTTTTATGGAAAACCTGAATTAATTTCTTTCTTCAAGGTAAAAAATATTTTTCTTTCATGTACATGTTTTCAAAAAAAAATTAAATAAAATTTGAATATTCTCCAATTATTTATTGAAGAAAATTTTACCCATATTTTACTTAAAAAAAATGATTTCAAAATAATATTCTTGTCATTTTCTGAATAAATATTTGATCTTTTTTTTCAAAAATGTGAAAGAAGTCATTGTATTAACATGTACGACATGAAAAAAAAATTACGCTGTTATGACCACTCAATTATTTGAAGATTACTTTAAAATTTGTAAAGCTTCTTTTCAAAGATAAAATTTTCCAAAAAAATTGGGAAATTTTTAGATTTTAAATAAGTAATTTCAAATAGAAATGATGTTTTTATCAATAATGTTTTAATGGTATTTTGAGGTAATTTCTATTGATAAACAACACCATCCTTTGGTGTTTCTTATGCTTTACCAAAGATATGATCTAATGGTACCATCCATATTCATTCATTGGATGGTTTATTTTTATTATTATTATGAAAATATGTTTATTAAACTCATTCCTTTTTCATAGGTTATGATATGATGATTTTGATAAAATATTTAAGGAACCTATTTGTTTCTATAGGTTATTTCATGAATAGATTTTTATCACATCCACATATTATTCGTGGGTAATGATATAATAAATGTTTTATGATATTTTTAAACAAAAATTTAATGATTATGTGATGGTTGGGACCCATATCACCCCCTAATTCATTGGGTAACTTTTTATATCACATGAGATAATGATGGGAAACAAGATGATGTACTTGATCCACTGTAAAAAATAGGCTAATTTGTTTGATCCATTATGGGAAACATGTGATGATGTCTAATCCATTACGAAATGGTAAACATGTGATTATTTTTAATCTGTTATTAAATGGGAAACATGTGATGATACATGATCCATTATAAAATAGGAAACAAGTTTTGATGCTTAATCTATTATGATTAGGTGGTATTAGATATTAACCTTTAAACATGAAATGGTTTATAAAATTATGAGGTCACAAAATTTTGTGACATGAACTCATGATTCCTGATTTATTTATGATTTGTTCACACTCTCATGTTTTATGTATTTTTAAATGGTAATGTTATAAACTATGTATAATTATAATGATCCAGGATAGATTGGGTATGAACTTTGTAAGTTGTATTTATAATCTCATACACTTATGTTAATCATATGATTTAATACGATCATCAATTGATATATTTAATATTTACCCTTACTGAGCATCTCAGGTCACCCTTTCAAATGATTCCTCTCACCATGTTATGAATAGTTCATTATGTATGGTATGTTTATGAAGTGGACTAAATTGGAAGATCTTTATGACAGATGTTTAAGTTCTTTTAGGAAATAAGAAGATTGTGTAACTAGTCTCCAAAGACACTAAACCTTTACAATCCTTGGGCATGTATCTGTGAAATATATTTAATATTCATCTAAAAATATATAATACTTATGTTATAAAATCATGGGTATCCATATTTTATATAAAATAAAAGGTTTAGTTATCCTTTGGAAACAAGGATGAGAAAAACATTAGTGAGATCCCAAGAGACATGTCTTAGTATATGTCTAATGTTATGTCTAAGAATAAGTTAAGCTATATTAAAATGTCTTAAAATTATGGTGAAGGATAGAGAGAGTGTTTTATAAGAAATTACACATCGTTCTAGATACTACTAGTGTATTTGGATCTTGAATAGTTATACCTATTGGTAATAAATCCAAAAAGTGTGCATTAAGTTGGACTCAATCATCACCTAGTGCACGACAACATGCCTTGATATACACCTGTTTTGAGACTCTCGGGGTATATAAATTGGAAATTAAAAAACTATTTACATACCCTCATAATGGATTTGAATAATGAACCTGAATTGAATAGTTAAATCCGAAGGTTTCATAGAATAAAAACAAGCTTTCATGATTTAATAAATCCTATATTTTTTTTTTATTATGTGGTTTTCTAGTATTATTATAGTTTCTCACACTATTTCATTTTGTTTTATTCAATGTCTAGAACCAAAATGAACTTCTTTAATGATGAATGTGATAGAAAACGAAATGATTGGTCCCAATAGTAACCAAATTTTATTATAATTTGAATAAAAACATAACATTTCTATGCTCACACAGCTTTATCATGTTATGAATCATGTTGAACATAAAAATGTGAAAATGAGGGAACTATATTATCTTGAGTCATTTATAAGGTAACTAACAACTTCTTTAGTGGTTTTGATGATTCACCAATTTTTAAGCAATGTTTCAGAACCATTGGAATGATATTTTCCATTATCTAATATTCAGAGAATGAAAACCTCATTTTGGTTGTTTATCATTTGGATGGTGAAGCAGACCGATGGTAGACACTTATCAAGAGCATAACGGAACATGAATAAAATTAATATATAGAGTGTGATGGGCTTAAGAGATTATTTTTCAATAAGTACTTTTCTCATATTGTTTATAAAAATATAGAGAATTAATTTTTTGAGTTGAAACTGAAGGATGATAAAACTATTGGTGCCTATGAGGAAATTTTCAGAAGACTTGTGAGGTCTGCCTCAGGTATTATCATCCAACATGAAAATAAGGTATAATAATTCTTCAGTGTCTTAAAACCAACCCTATAAAGGGTGTTTTCCATAAGGTACTTTAGTAGCTATGAAGAAATCATTCAATATTTTATCAAGGTGGAAATAAATATTGTCAATGACCATCAATCTCATGGTTTTGATATGAAAATTAAGATAAAATATAAAGGAAACTCTAAAAACCATATAGAGAATAATATGAGCATTCATTCATGTATAAATCATGGAAGGGAACATGTATAAAATTGTATTAATATTATTACTAAATTTTTTAAGTGTGAAAAGGAAGATCTTTGTGAATTTGAATGCCTATGTTATGGGAATAAGTTAGAAAATGATGAGAATAAATATAAAGCTTCAAAAAATGAACCCCCCACACTCTAGTGTTTCAAATTAAAGTTTTATAAGAATTATGTGAATTAATTCCCCAATATAAGAGTTAATAATGATGATAATACACAATAACCTCTAAAGAAAATTTAAAATGGGAAATCTTATGAAATCACAGAAATTGATGTGAATCATTTTATTTAGGTAGTACTTATCCTCCTCTCATTAGTTGGGAATTTTTTGTTTGATTCTATATTAAGGAGCCCTATGAAAATCAATTTTTTTACCCTTTAATGGAATTATATTTGATTCTAACCATTAATTACCTCTATCTACATGGATTCAATAATATTTAAATCACATTTTATATTCTATCAATGTAAGGATGATCCTGTACTTTTAATAGAATTGTTTTTGGTTTATGATTGAATCATATTTATTGAATAAATTGTGAATTTTCTTTTTGAATCATATATTTATCTATGTAATATTAACATAAGTGTTTTGGATACTATAATAGGTTGATGTTTTTAAGGATGATCATAATGTTAAAGTATTATTTACTCCTTTTTAGGTTTTATTTGATGGTAGATTATCAGGATTAAGGTTCTTTTGTGAGACATTTATGGTAATACAACCCTTTTGTTTTATATATGTTTTAGTGAAAAAAATATTTTAGGAGGAATGCGTATACATTTTATAGTCATAAGATTAAAGGAATTGGTAACCTTTAGGGTTTACCTTATCTTCTATGTTTATGTAATTATGGGTTATTTCAATGTGGTAATATTATAGGCATTATAATAATACAATTTTATAAAAAGGATAACCCGTGTGTCGAGCAAGAACCCATCACATCCAGAAAGATCATGGGGATTGAACCCACAACTGAAGGAAAACAAGGGTATAGTGCCTACCACTGGACTATGGGAAAGAATATTTATTGTGGTATAATATTAAGAGAGATATTATCGAGTATGTATCTTAGATCTTGGGATGTTAACATATTAATTCCAAGAGAAAAAATTATAAGGGAATTTTACAACTATTAATCATACAATAATGGAAATGGGAAAATGTCACCATGGATTTTGTCATCGAAATCCCCAAAGAATCTAAAGGGAATAATGCTATATGTTTTTTTATTGATCACCTTACAAAGTCAGAAAAAATAGTTTATATCTGATAAGATTTATCTTTGGACCAGATTTTTAAGATATACATTAAGTGGTAAGGTTTTTTGGATTGCCACATTCCACTGTATTTGATTTGGATCCAAGGTTCTCTTAAAAGTTATGGAGATGTCTTCAGCAAGATTATTATACATAGTAGAGTTTCATCATTGAAAATAATCACAATATATATCGATAGTATCATAGAACAATTAGAACCCTAGAGGATATATTTAGATATTATTATATTGATTTCAATGGATTTTGTTATCAACACCATTCTCTGGTTGAGTTTTCATACAACAATAGTGTTCACTCAAGCCTTTAGATGGATCCTTATGAATCTCTACATGGAAAGAAGGTAAAAAATTCCAGTTTAATTGGATGTAGTTGTAGAAAGAAAGATATTGGGACTAGATATATTTGAATAAATGGTAGATAATGTTAGGGTCATTTATAAACACATAAGGGAATCACAAAGTCGGTAGAGAAGTTATGTTGATAATCAATAGAATGATCTATAATTTGAAGTTGGTGATAAGTTTTTCTAGGAATCTATCTATGTAAAAAGGTAATGGGATTTGTAAATAAAGGAAAACTAAGACCTATGTATATTATTCCGTTTTACATTCTTGATTGTGTCGGGAAGATATCTTATCGATTGGTACTTCCACCAAACTCTCTCAAGTCGAAGATGTGTTCCATGTATCTCTATAAAGAAGTAAATACTTCATCCTTAAAATGTACTGAACTCAGAGAACAAATTATTGAAACATGATCATTAATATTAATAATATCCAGTAGAGATTCCAGATCATAGAGTGATAGTGCTATGAAAAAATGCCACTCACCTGGTCAAAGTTTGGCAGCCAAACCCCCAATTTGAAAAAGATATGTGGAACCTAAAGATCTGATGAGGCAGAATTATCCCCATTTTTTTATTTTAGGGTGATAAATTTTGAGGGTGAAATTCATTTTAATGGGGTTATGATGTAACTCCCCTAGGTTACATGAATATTCTTCGAATAAATTTAATTTCTTCGATAACACTCATTAGACACAACACTGAGTTTTAAAAAACCTCAATATACTATTAATATTATTATTTAAACATGACCATTATAAACAAGTGTTTAAAATTCGATGTCAAAGTAGAAATAACAAAATTTTAAAAATGAGGAATAATAGAATAAAATAAATAAATAAAATTGATAAAAAATTACTTAATTTTTAGTAAAGTCTATATGTTTTGAAAATACTATTTTCTCAAAAAAATTGTTTTTATTTATTTATTGTGAAATAATATTAAATGTAATTTTTTATAATTTTATAAAATTTATTTGAAAAAAATAACCTTATTTTTTGAAATCTACAAGTCAATTTTATCTTTTAGTTATTTTTTATAGTGTCTATAATGATTATTTTTTCAATGAATAGTAAAAAATACAGATTTCTATTAAATAATGACTTTTCATTTAATGAATATGAAAGATAATTTTTATTTTAATATGGGTTCAAAAATTAGAATTAATTCCAATATATATTTATTAATCTAATATAATTCATTTTATCTAATTTTACATTGAATTTGGATATTACCACTATTTATACCTATGAAAATTTTCTCATTGGAAAACATCTTTTTCATTAGGTTTGCATGTTTAATTTTAAATTAAAATTTTCCAATTATATGAATAGAAATTTTATAAATGTTTTATAAATTTTTAATAAGAATAATTAATATTATATAATAAGTTCATCTTAATTTTTGTTCATAATTTATATTAAAAATAGTAAAAATTGATTACCATAGTTACGGTTAAAACGAGTTTATTAGGTGGAAAAGTAAAGATAAGAGGGGTAAAATGACCTATAAATTGGTCAAAATTCCAATTTATGGACATATATCGACCTTAAAACTTCTACGGTTTGATGTTTATCCATTTTGATTCAGTTTCGCTTGTTTATAATGTGGTTACACCTTTTATTTCCAAAATTTCCAAGTGTGTCCTCTCACCCACTTATAAAATGGCACCCCCACATTGATCCTATTCTCAATTAAAAAACACTTTGATTCAAAAACTCCCCAACCAAATAAATTTATTAATTACCTATCCACATCATAGATTTTTTTTTTATTAAATCCTCCAAATAATTATTTAGGAATAAACATAAAGGAGTTCTCTAAAGAAGAGGTATAGTACTTAACCATGCGATTTCATTTTATCTCTAACTATAAATCCTTAAAATTATCTTCAAAAATGATTATATAATAAGATAATTATATAAAATTATATTATATTTTATTATGTTAATTTCATAACCTAAATTTAACTCCCCTTCCATCAAATGCTAAATGAAATTTTTGATCATGTGTAAGGTAGACTATCGCATCACAAACAAATGTAATTAGATTTATAGCCCTGGCTCTCATGAAAGGATGTAGTGATGAATTTAAATAGTATATATAATATTAATAAAATTATTATACCTTTTTAATTATAGTATCACATATACCATATTACTTGCCATTATATAGGAATATGATAACATCGCTCGTGTGTACAACAGACTACCGCCATACGAAGCGATGTGAATCATTTTTCACTTATGATTTACGTATAAGGTACTAAGGTTATATTAAATAAATATATGTAATATATATGAAATTATAATTAATATTCAAAGGTTATATATTATTTATCTTCATTTTTTCCATCCATCTATAAAAAAGAAACAGTGTTCATGTGTACATACGACCTATCATCTCCATTAATGATGTAATTCATTTTCTGCCTCAAAATTTTATGGATCACTATAAATACATATATAATTGATATATATGATATTTATATTATTTTTAGAATTATTGATAATATAAAATCATGATCAATGTAAAGGTAATTAAAATACCAAACCAAAACATACATGAAAAGAGAGAAATTATTACCGGAAACGTGATTTTAACAAGTATTTTTAAATCAAAGGGTAATAAATAGTCATAAGTAAATTATATATGAATGATATATTTAATTATGTTTACTTAATATATTTTTAATAATAATTTGTTTATTATAAAGTTTTTTTGAATGTGTATGAAGGTAGTTAAGACTTCAGGTAAGGGTTTTTTAGTCTCTCTTTTATTTCTGGGAGACATATGCCATATTCACCACTCATTTCATTTTTTTGTGTATATAATAACAATTTTAAATTTTATATCATAAATATAATTATTTAAATAATATTTAATGTTTCATTTTTTTTATTCTTTAATGGATCTTATGATTCAAAAGTTACCAATATTGTAAGGGATTTTTGTCTAAGTGTTTTTGTGGGACACATGTCTTATACACAACTTGATTATTTTTTATAGTCTATATACTACCCATGAATGAATTTTATTATTATTCATATGAATTTTATGCAGATTTAAATTTATATATAATATAATTTATTTCATGGGGGTTATAATTAAAATCTTACCAAAGCTGTAAAAGTTGTATGTTATAATCTCATTGTTTATCAAGTTTATTTTGAATTATGTTTATAATAATGAAATATAATGGTATACCTATCAACAAATTCATTTATTCTCTTATACTCTGGTTATCTCTAGATAATACATGTTTTCTTTTCATTTCCTCTCTTTATATATAGAAGATACCAAAATAATTTTTTAAGGAAAAACTAAATTTCTTTCTATCTTCGGTCGAAAACCCTTTTTCGTCCATGCCCGTGTTTTCTAAAAAAATTAAAGAAAGTTTTAATATTATACAATTATTATCTAAAAAGGTTCTTACCCATGTTTTAATTTTTAAAAAGTAGTTTTAATATGAATATTATTGTCATTTTTTGACCAATTATCTTTTTAATTTACAGAAAATGTGAAAGGAATATTTTATTTAATGTGTATGAAATGAAGAGAATTTTATGACATTGAAACCAATCAATTATTTAAATATTTTTTAAAATTTTTTCATGGTTCTTTTAAAATAATTTTTTTACTTAATATTTGGTAATTATTTATATTTTAAATATGTTATTTCAAATATAAATTATATTTTCCTCAAAAATGTTTTAATGGTTTTTTTCGGAATTTTTATTTATCAATGACAACAACCTTTGATTTTTTTATGTTATAATAAGGATATGATCTAATGGTACATTTCATATTGTTTTTTGGATGGTTTATTTTTCTGATTAAGATGAAAATATTTTTATGAAACTCTTTCCATTCCCTTGGGTTATGATATGATGGATTATTGAAATGTTTATGAAACCTGTTTCATTCCACGAGTTATGCCTTGATGAAATTTTTATGACACATGAATCATTTTGATGGGTTATTATATAATCAATAGCATATTATATTTTGGGGGAAAATTTATGGATTATTTTATAGTTAGGACCTACATCTCTCTCTAATGAATTGGGTAATGTTTTTCATCTTATGAGATAATGATGAGAAAAAATTCGATGTTCTTGATCCACTATGGGAAATAGGCTGATGTGCTTCATCCACTATGGGAAATTGGTGACAATGTATGATTAGTTATGAAATGTGAAATAGGTTAAAATATCTAATATATTATGAAATTGGAAATAGGTTTTTTATTATTGATATTTCATGAAATGGGAAATAGGTTTTGATGCATGATCTGTTGTTATTAGATTGTCTCAGATTTTAACCTTGACATATGAAATGGTTTCTAAACCTAATATGGTTCCACACTTTAATGACATGAACTTATGGTTCATGATTGATTTATTATTATTTATCAATATCATGATTCATGAATTATTAAATGATAATGTTTTATTCCATACATCAAGCTTATAATCCATGATATATTAGGTATGAACTTTATAAGTTATATTTATAATCTCATATCCTTATTATTATCTTATTATTTTTTATGATCATTGATTGATATATTTTATGTTTACACTTACTGGTAAAATAAGGTAATAAATTATTAGGTTTCCAATACCCAAGTTTGGATTAAATGTTTTAGTAGGGTATGTTTATGAAGAGTAATAAATATGAAGATATTTATTGGAGATGTTCAATATATTTCAAGAAATAAGAAGACTGTGTAATTAGACTCCTAAGACAATAATCCTTTACAATCCTTAGGAGTGTATTTTAGAATTTTTTTGAATATTCATCTAATGAAATGTAAAATTTATGTATGAAAATATTAATTCACAACAATTTAGACAAATCATATGTGTTGATTAACATAATGTAATATATTCTATGTATATCCTTTACATTGATTACTTTCAATATAATAATTCAAGTATATCCATAATTTACTATTATTTGAAACTTCTTAATTTAATCATTAACTATTAAATTCTTCGAAACATCATTTTAACTTTTAAAATACATTGAAAACATTATAACGTCAAATATAAATGAGTGCTTACAAATGATGTGGTATTCATAATGTCAAAATTGAGAACAAAATTATACGGGTTCTTAAAGAAGCAAAATTTATCTAATTTAAACACCTTGTAGTTTGTATTCACTCAATCATAGAATAAATAATCATTATTAAATTGATACTAATAAATCTGCATTCTCTTTATCTGTTTTTTAACATGAATAAAGATATGTTTTTTGATATTTTACAACTTTATTTTTTAAACAAGAATCTCATTTTTTCATCGGAATATTCTCATGGTCATTCATAGTTATCATTCACCTATTCCCATTATCCTCCAATCCATATTTTTTTAATTTCAAATGACACTTTTAAGGGAAAGTGTGAACCCAAATACAACTAGATGATCCCGCATATTCCACACTCACAAGGAGACTAATACAAACACTTTCAAAGACCACTATTCATAATTCAAAATTTGAAATCCAAAACAACCGCCATCCATCGGCTCGAACCTTGGGTCACACGCCCCCCAAAATTCTAAGTGATAAAAAACCTAAGTAAAAATAGAGCATGTGAGGATATTATAAAATGAAATAAAAAATAAACATTGTGTAACAAACTATTATGTTTATAGTTTTTTTAAATGGTGAGGTTAATGGAGACCTCTTGGTTACAATAATGATTCATTCACCTCTGCAGATATCTGTTGATAAAACAAAATCTACAAATGCTATAGTAGGATCTACTTTATTTTAAATAACATGCTAACATCACCACAAATGTTGATGATGATAATAGAATGAGAGAGAGAGAGAGAGTAAACTTGTATGTGATTGATCAACTATATCAAAATGAGTTCTTTAAAATCCATTTAAAGAGAACTACATTATTTAATGAAGTATTCCATTCAAAATCAATATGTTTTTATTTTACAAAAGAATAAAATTTTTGGATTTTCTCTCTTATAAAATTTAAGATGGTCACCCTATCCATTAATTAATTTTTAAAGTCCTTTAGAATTCACTTAATCATAAAAACATTATCACCTGATGGGTTTTAAATCTCAAACAACTTGATAATCATTGTTTGAAAAGTGTTTGAATGATATCTAATATCATCCATGACGAACGGCGTGACATGGAACAAAAATCATACCATAACATATGATATGGTCACTTTCAACATATCATTTTTATACTTTATTGAATATATATAATATACTCACACATTCACTAAATCCCCATAAAATTTATATAAAACGTTAAAAATGTTTTTGAATCCATCAAAACTCAATTAATATATGATTATCATCCAAACTCTCTCAAATTTTGAACAAAAATTTTTCCCAAAATTAATCCTAATTCCATATCCTACGTTGTAACTTTTGGGAATTCATATTGTGGAAAATAATTATGAATTAATTAATCTATAATTTCATGAAAATTGAATACTCTAGAAAAATTCCATTTCCACTAAAGAAACAATGGTTCCAAGTGTGACCTCCATCAAGCACACTCATATCTCCATATGACTATGTCCACCACTTGTTTTAAATTTATACATTATACATATACTTATATAATATATTTATCCAATACATTAATCTCAACTAATGGAAATGTAATATATAAATATAGTATTGGAAAACTCTTACATTCTATAATAATTTAATTGGATTGACCAAATTAAATGAATACATTACATGTGATTCAACCAAGTTGATGAGAACACTATATTTTACTCAATTAAACAAATAAATAAATTTACTCAGTTAAATTTAATTGAGTTCCTAGAAGTCATACCTATCATATATGAGTAAAAATATTATCTTGGATAAAAAATAATCACAAAATAATCAATCACTTACCCAACCACCCCTAAATTAGCTCAACCTTAACGCTATAATTAAAAAGATATCAAATTATAATGGTTCATATGTGATATTACTTATTAACTATATGTAATAGGGAATATTATAATAATACACCCCCTAATTATAACAATAATAATGCATATAATATTTCATTTAAAATAATTTGGTGGGTCAATCCGGATAATTACTCAGGTTTATTGTCTTATGATTATACTATGGGGAGTGTTATCTCACCTTTTAACCCTAGGTTAAAAAATATTCATGCAAGATTCAAATAATGAGGGTCCACCTCCTTGAATTTTCTATTATGATATGATATATTAGTTTACATCATCTCTTTGAATCATAGTTCCCCTAGTTTGTTCCTTTAGTGAAAACATTTCCCCCATCGTTGATAGTGGTGATGATTACATAATAATTCTATTTTTCCTACATCATTGACATAGTCCCTCCTCTATTAATGGAACTATTTCCCCACATCAACCCTTTAGTGGTGGCATTTTCCACTTCATTGATCCTTCTTTTCCTTTGTTCTCTCATGTTATTTCACTTTTAAAGTTCTTATATCATTTCTTTGACAATACATCTCTCCTTCTTTATTTGAAATCATTCGTTATCTTAAAAGACCATTTAGAGTGGATATTTTTTCTCTTAAGGATTTTTCTAATGTTATGCCCTCATTTTAGGAGTTATCCTTTAAAGAGGTGATGCTCCTCTCACATTGGCTTCATTTCTACCCTTCCTCATCCCAATACTATTTAGTCCACTTGATTTCGTTTTATGGAATCTTTTTTCCCCACGTCATTAGTCATTGAATCTACCCATTTCTCCATATCTCGTATCTAACAATGTAGATTTCTAAAACTAGTAGTATTCAATTCTTCATCGGACTACCAAATATCCTATTTTGGGGTCGGTCTCGAAATGCCCAACGGTTCTGTATCCGATGACACATGGACCTGCTTTCCAAAGGCAGGCGTTCGCTGGATGGTCTGCCCAGCAACGCTTAAGAACTCACATTGGTTGAGAGGATGGGATGTCGGGCTCATCGTACCCTTTTGGGGGGAATTATTTCCTCTTCCGAGACTCTCTTTTAGATTTAAGATGTATTCATAGTTTCGTGAATCATTGGTTTATACCCAAGCATAGTATACATGGATTTCTTCTGGTTGTAAATGGTTAGCTGAACGCAGGGGTTCGGAATCATTTATGCCTGAGGTTTACCATCCCTCATTGAATTAATGACCCCAAGGAGTCAGGACTCATTGAGGCAGTACTAGGAGTGGTGAGGTGAACCGATGTGAAGATAGTCGGATCGACCGGTTGTTGGGCTTGAACCTCATGGATGCTTCCTATGTACCCTTACTAGGAGATAGGGATCAAAGTCCACATAGTTAGAATGGCAGTGTCGGAGAACCGATTTGAAGGTGGACTCGGGGGTCCACTGGTGATTGGGATTAAACCTCCTGGGAGGATTCCTACGTACCCTACCTAGGAGACAGGGATCAAAGTACACGTAGTTCAGATGAGTGGGTCTTACGCTCTGAGGCAACCCATGAGAGGATGTCATGGTCGATGCTTACTCTAAGCCTACGTGAGTCATTCTCAGTGTGAGAAATAAGAGGCGGTAGGGACCAGACAATCACGTCACGAAAGGTGTGTCCGTGAGAAGTGGAGTGGGGCTTACGCATGGAGTGGCCCATAAGGTTGGGTCTTACTCCGAGATGGACGCCCATGGCGACAAAGCGCAGTGGGAGAGGGAAAGAGGTGCACATGTTCCCATCACATCTCTTGTTCCTGGGGGAAATACCGAAGTGCATGAGGGATTCCTTCGGATGGGTATTTTACTACCCTCCGGGGAAGGGAGAACTACCCCATCCCCAACATGTGGAGGGTCAGAAAGGGGACTCCCGAGCTCAGACTCCACATTACTGTGGGAATGTGAACCTTGGAATTCTTCTAGAATCTTCTCAAGGGTCGGGGAAACCCCTTCACCCCTGCTTACCACGGGTATGTGAACTAAAAATAGCACGTTGATGCGCCTGAGGGTTACACCACATGGATCTGGTGGCTCTGGTGGAGGCCTCAGCTTGGGGCCGATGAGTAGGCCAGTGAGGGAGTCAAGGAGGATCAGGTGGGATCGGAAGGATTTTATGTGGATCGGGGAACGAAAACTCCGAAGGATTCGGTGTGCCACATAGGGGTATGGGTGGTGATGCCCTTCGTATAGGGATGTGCTACGTGGTTGGAGAAGCCGTCCGCGAACCAGGGTTGTCTGCGGACTGATGGGCATCCCGCGAACCAAGGTGGTCCGCGGAGAGTTCCACGAGTGTAGCGGCGACCAAGGGCGGTGCTGGTCAGAGGCTCATTGGTCGGGGCTTCTCTCACGTAGGAGGGTGCTACACAGTGCGGCGGATCGGAAAAGAGGTATAAATTCCCTGGTCCGCGGGGAGTGCATCCACGGAGGGACAATGGTTCACGTTTTTCTCTTCTTTGTTATTGTAGGTTCACGGTTCACCAAGTTATTATGCATTTTTGGTTCCTTATTATTTTGTTCCCAGGTTCATACCTGCTCTGGTTTGCGAACTAGAACTTCCAAAATCCTAATCCTTCCTTTGAAACCCTTCCACCCGAATCTGATTGATCTTCTCCGAGTTCTCATTCTTCTTTTTTTCTCTTCCCCTCGATCTCCTTTTATAGAGTGGGGAAAAGGATGTATCTATGGTCATGCAGCACCTTTTGCGGAGGCCAATGACCAAAAACCCGATTCACGGATGACTCGGTCAATTAGCAACATGCAGGGGGAATTGAACACATCTCCCCTGCGAACCAAATGATCTCCCCCGCGAACCAAACGAGCTCGAAGAGTGCTTCCCGACCACAGAGTGTTCTGCCTCCATTCATTGAACGACAGCAGATACGGCTTGGGCCGGTCGACATGGTTCGTGGTTGGGGTGGTTCGTGACAGTGGACATGCTCGACACCTGTTTTGCTTCACGCCCGTGGAGGATCTCCTCCTCCATCTTGTGAATGAGGCTGGTCCGCATAGGGGAACGGTTTGCTGAATCGGCCACGCAGCACTCGGTTCGGTTCACGGACCGGATGGACCTTTGCCAATTTTGAGTATTGGACTCCTTCCTTTGCCCAATTTTTTGAAGGGAATTGGGTAAAAATCCTCTCTTGAATGAAGTGGATTATTATCTTCATTTGTAGATTTTTCAGGACCCTACAGATTCCCCCATCGGAATGGGGTCTGATCGGAACGAAGAGGAGGCTATTCCGATGTAGAGTGGTCCTAAAACATGGATGGTTTGCTTTAGAGAGGTGAAACCAATAGGGGATCTTGCCTATAAATACGGGGGCCCTTCATTTTTCCTTTACAAGATTCTTTGCGAAATCATAGTTTCTTGCGTTTCTGTCTGCGCATGCTCATTCCTTCACGAGATTATTTTTCTGCGAACCAGCTTCCATCTTCCGTGAACCATTCCTCCTTCGCTGTCGCCTTCACCCAAGAACCAATCTCCCAACCGCGAACCAATACTTTTAATTAATTAAAAAGTAAGTCACGATAGGTCGTGGAGGAACTCGCTTCGTAGTTTTAAAATTTTTGCGGACCAGAGTGATCCAAACATTGAAAAACAAACATTAAGTCTGAAATTAAACGCTTAATGCTCGAAGTTGAGGTTTTGTGAGGCATCCTGGTTCGTTGTTTTCTGGCCAACGCTCCGTGGGCCGAGGTACCGCAGATGCATTCTGTGTAAGGTTGGTTTGTGGGATGTTTTCATCGCGAACCAACCCATGAGGCCACCTTGTGGATTTCATTATGAGGATTTGATGGAATCCTTTGAAAATAATTGGTATTTTGTCCATGTTTTATTATTTTTGGACTAACAACCTACATGATTTTCATGGTGCAGGGAGAAGATAAATATGGTTCCTCCACGTCCTGCGACTAGGCCCACTATTGGGCCTCTTCCGGTAGGCGATCAACATTTGAAGAATCTGGCCAGCTCCATTCAGGATGGAGTCTGCCAAACCCCACTATACCCCCCTCTTGTATGTTTACTCTCGGAGTCATAGCAGGAGTATCATTTTTACAATAGCCTTCCCACTTACGGGTTCGGTCTATTATCCGAAACCCCAATTCTGGTGCCCTCTCATGAAAACAACCCTACGACATGGATTTTTACCACCACTATTCCTCGAGCTGTGATAAACACCAGGGGGGCCTTCCCCAAGGGAGACAGCTACCGGATTCGTCCTGAATCACCTTCTTGTGTCCCCGACAGGGGAACATCATTAGTAGGAAGGGGTGATTCACTGTTACCAAAGTATTTCCTACAAGGCCATGGTAAACGACCAATGTGATTGGTTAGCCAGCTGGGACCTCTAGTCCGGAGGGGCATCCAAGTCATTGGATTGGGGGTGGCCCTTCTGGGTGCACCAGAGCTGTGCAGAGTCCGATGAGGAGTTGTGGGCTGTGGGCCTATATGATGTCGCCTGGGTTTCCCAGACCTATACCCATCGACCCATGCCCTCTCTAGGAAGCTCATGATCTGTTGGATTCCAGACACCAACATATTCCACCTGGTTCATGGGGAGGTGGGTGTCGGCCTCTGGGACGTCTTCTAAATTTCGGGGGTCCCAATTGTCAAAGGTATGTATGATGAATTCTTACCTCCTCCTTATGTGTGGGATGATGACTAAAGGACCCTCCCCCCCTTGGTAAGGCATCTCATCAACCAGGTCTAGGAGTGTTTTAAGGAAACGTCTTCAGAACTGAATAAATTTCTAAAATAGGATATCTCTTTGAAACAGCTTATCCCTTATCGTGACTAGATCAGAGCTTTTGCCAGAGAGAGCGAGCATGTGGCTCTTCCACACAGGCCCACAAACTATCCTTCAATAGAATCCCAAAGGTAGAGTGTTAGCTACTGGCTGATCCTGGAGGAAGGCCAATTCAACAGCTGGGGTTGGGAGCTTGTGTCAGACGTTGAACGAATGCTTCGCCTGGTAGCGTTTCTAGCCAAGTTCCTGAGTGGCTGGCTATTTTCCTTACATGAGACAGGAGGCGTGCGGGTTTCCACTTTCCTTATAGTGGCCCAGTTGACCACTGGCAACGTTATCAACCTGGCCGTCCAAGTTCTGGCTAGGATCTATCCGTTTCTTAGCAAAATCACCAAGGGGAGTTAGCCATTCCAAGTAGCTGGCCCTTTCCAAGTCCTCTGGGGATGGTTGGGAGTGCATGTTAAGAACTTCTATACTTTCATCATCCCCCTTCAGATTTTGGGTACCACATTCTGATCGTATTTGCAGTTGACCAGCGGGGTCATGTCCGAGGAGTGGGTGGCCCAGGAGAAGGAAGGATAACAGACAGTTCAGAACAGGCATCTACTGCCAAGTCAGATCTCAAACTATGATCACTTAAATTTCCTCCAATACCCCTCCCCTACCGGTGCAATCACAAACACTTCATAAGAGGAATTTACAAAGTGGGGATACCTCTTCTCCACCCGAGAGGGTATCTTGGTAGCTCGTATCAGCGGGGAGCTGATCTATGATGGGTACGCACCTTGCTGATTTGGGCATCATTTTGGCTGCGTCTAGGCACTATGTCCTCCCTCTCTTAATGGTTCCCGGGGCAACTTCCATCTTCTGGTGGCTAAGAAATTATGGCTGATGTTCACCTGAGAGGACACTAGTTGTGAGGTTATGACCCCCGCTCTTACAGATCCCATGCCTTTCTTATCAAAGCAATATATCGATGCTTGGGTACAGTCGTACCCGAATGGTCAGCTGGGGATGTGGGTGCCCACTATCTCAAGCCCTAATCCACTGAAGGGAAAGAGGAAGCTGAAGGGGGGATGTACCCGAACCAGATCGGGAAAGGTCTTTCACAACCCTGCTAGCCTCGTGCTTCCGAGAAAGGTATTAACGGACAGAGGTGTCTCCTCGCATGCTCTCGAAGCTTCCCGGAGAGAGTCATCCATTCCTGATGATGCTGCCTTCCCGATGGCCTGGGGCCAATGGGATGTCTTTAAGGGTCAATCAGCCTTTCGCAGCCAATACCCTGCTTCTTTGTGGTAGTATCTCTAAGAATCGGAAGTGGCGTTCGACATGATGGGCTACCTATCAGATCCCGCTAACATCTTTTATGATGTGGACCCAGAGAGGGTTGATTGGCATCTCCATGACCTCGAGGCATATATTTACACTCACCCGGGTCATGCGGTGTTGACTCACCCGGTCCAAGCCCTACTGCGGTCAGTGACTAACGAGGAGGAGGAAGGGAGAGATCACTTCTCAGGGGGAAACAATCATGTTGGTTCCCCTACCGTGGCTGAGGCAAGGGAATTCCCTCCGCCGCCTGCAAGATTCCGCCCACCGGTAGCGCTCAAGAGTTCTAGGACGACGATGAGGCCTAGAAACCCATTTCGTCCATTGGTGCCTTCGTCAACTTCTACTGATGCTCAGCCCTCCCTGGCCGCTCCTCCCAAGCTAGATATTCTTATTACAGCTTCATTCCCAGATGCGTGGAGGATTTGGGATGATCTGAGGGTCAGCGTCTCAGATGAAGAAGTTTGGGCGTTGCTCCAGGTGAGCTCTCTCTAGCTTCCGGGCATTGGGACTATCTTCACCCCACCCCACTTACTATTGGAGGAGGACCTGGATGAAATAGTCACCTCTTTGAAGTAGATGGAAAACTATGTTCATTCGCTCCAGAACCGGCTTTATGGGTCTTTCTGGGTGTCCATGATGATAAGACCTCCTGAATCGTCTGATGTCGAAGAAGAGGTCGTCATGTTCGTCCATTCCGGCTTTCCCTCCTCCTTTACTGAGAAGGTCTTAAAGTTTCTTCCCATTATGCAGGGTACTGAGGAACCCCAGGTGGAAATTCCTTCCCTGGAGTATACCCCCCATGGTACTGCAATAGGAAAACATGCGCTTTTGGTTACGGGGATCATTGAGGAGGGATCTCTCAGCGCAACTGAGCTCATGGAAATGACCATTGCGGAACCATCTAGGGTCTTTCCTCCTCTAGATCCTCCTAGTGCCCTGAGTGAAGAACTGACCCCTTGGAAGATCCAAAAACAGCAAAAGGTATCCTGTTTATCGGAACAACTCAGACAGGCGACGTTGGGTAATTATGACTTCATGTTTCTTCAATTTCCAACTTGTATATTCTGATTCTGCAAGTTATTAATTTTTTTGGCACAAGGTACAACGCCACTCAGGGATCTGGCTATGGCTACCCACACGGTTGTTCCTTCTATCCTCTTATCACTTGAGGGATCACCTACAGCCACCCCTGAGTGTGATGAAATGGCGGGCCCTGCTAGAGGGGCCAGTGATATGGATGCTTTAATTATGCCTTCATTAGCAAGAGATATGTCATAGGAGGAATAGCTGGAGTTAGAAACTCCTGCTGATCAGACAGACCCTTCAATTGCGGGGGAAAATGGGGCGCCTATAATTGCTGAGGGGTCTCCAGGTCCGACAGGGCCAGGTGCCTCAGACCCAATGGATCTCGTGGTATGGAGGAAGACCCTGCCGCCAGACCAGTCGTTGAAAACCCAGAGCGGGCCATTATTTTATACACCAGGGGAGTGATTTACCCGGGATTCATCTCCGTAGACAACTACTTAGAGGAAGCTTTGGGAGCTGTTGGCCTCGGGCATAGCCTTAGGCCTTGGGCACCTCTGGGGGCTCTAAGGAATCTGTTTCCCATTGAGGATGTATTGTCTTCCTCCAGTGGCGGCGGTGGTGTAGATCTTCAGAACATCAATGCCTTGATGACTAGAGGCAAGTTTCTCATTCTCTTGCCACTAAATTGATTATTTTCCATTTTCTGATTAGGGATAATCATCTGTATTACCATCTTTTGGGATTTTAGGGCCACATCTTTCGGCACTGGTGATCGTGCCTTTGGATCAAAGTACACTCTCGACTATAATCGCAGGGGGGGAGTTGTTGCGGTGTTGGAGCCCACGGTTGAAGCCATATTGGGTCCCTCCCTGGTGACATTTATCTGAGAATATGTGTCTTTTTTCAGGAGCGAATCCGAGCCCGGTCAATAGATCATTTCCAGTCTCTGTCTTGCTCGCCAAAGGGCATGGGAGAAAATCTGGAAGTAGATTTCCCAAACGCCATTGGCCGAGATGCTGGCCAGATTACCAAAGCTGCGCGATCTGTTCAGGCTGCTGGGATTTGACGGCTTTGACTACCATGGAATTTATGATCTGGTCAAGTAGGTGGTTGCCAATTGGGAGAGGCTTGGCAGCTTTGAGTCTCGCCTTTTTGCTGCCCGATCTGAAGATTAACTTTCCACAACCCTCCAAATTCACCTAACAGAAGCTTATGATCAAGCTGGAGTAGTCGCGAGACTCCATGAAGAAATCCATAAGCATCACTCTCAACTGGAGGTGCTAAGAAGTGATATACAGCGATTGCAGTGGGAGGAGGCCAATGTCATATCCATAATTGAAAATGGGGAGCAGAGGGTGGAGGAGGAGATGAGCGTGAGGTTAAAGGCGACAGAGGCGGCAGAAGCACTTCGGGATGGTGCAGAAGTTGAGACATCCTTGCTTTTAAATCTCTACCAAGTAATCGAAGATTCTCACCAGTGCCTGTTACAACTTCGTGAATCTACAGAAAATCTCTTGTAATGGCCTTTAATGCCAGAGCAGGCTCCAGATTGTGGAATCCCTCCTCACCAATTTTGTCATGGAATGAAAAGATGTTTCTCTTTTAGCACTCTTAATGTCTCCTCCTGTGATAGAGATCATCTGTCAGGATTACTGCATATAACAATTCACTGAAACGAGAATGATATGAGTTCAAGACAATTGATATAATACAGACAAGCTCTAACTTTTTCCTAGGCCATGGGATCTAGTGATCATAGTTTGACTATTTCTAGGGTTCTGTAAACCCCCCCCCCCCACACAAAAATTTGGTCTCTTATTTTAATGCCATAATTTTTCCTGGGCCCATTTACTTTGGGCTCAGCGGTTATGGCCTGACTTTTTCTTAGGTCTCCCTTTTCAGGTTTTCAGCCTAACAGGCTTTGTGCCTCTTTTGTGAGTGGTTTAAAGTCATGCCGTCTAGACTATCATTACTGATGTTTAAGGTCTAAAAACTTTAACCAAATATAGTGGGTAAAGGGCCCCAATTAGGTTTGGTTGATTAAAATATTTCTCAATATCCTTTAGATTCATGTAGAGGGAGCATGTTTAGATTTCAAGGACACACAGGGCATGTATCAAGGAATGGGAGATGTATCGACATGCAGAGGTGGGAGAAGCATAGCCTAAGGAAATCTTCCCTTTGGTAGATAGGCCAGGGGTGACCAATATGCAGAGCCACATAGGACATGGTATGCATAGTCGTGAAAAGGTGTCCTTAAGTCAATGACTCTCCATTTTTTATGGTCATAGGACTTCATGAAAGTCCAGCTTATGGAAACCACCATGGGTGGCTTGGAGGATTATAAAAACCACAGGGGGTGGCTTGGAAAGGGTATGTGACGTCTGAAAGGTTTTGAGAACACTATATCAATCAGGATTGTGGAAGCAAGGTTCTTTTCCTATGCATTTATCTAGTGTAAAGGACAGTTGGGGCTTGGCGCAGTTTAATGTCTTGCTGCTGGGACATCATCTAAAATGGAATGGCTTCTCCTGGTCCTCAGTAATCTTTTCAAAGACATTCCACTATATTTAGGTAGGGTTTTGAAAAGGGATATTAAACTGCATCTCAGAGGGTTTCCGAATGGATATGGGGGCTCGGAGGCCAGTGAGCGTACGGAGAGAGGCATTGCCTAAAGAAATATTTCCTTTGGTAGATGGGCCAGGGGAGATCAATATGCAGAGACGCTGAGGGCATGGTATGCATAGTAGTGCAATGGTGTCCTTAGGTCAGTGATTTTATTCTTCCGATAGCCGAGCAACTTTAGGGAAGTTGAGATTCGGGACCACCAGGGGTGGCTTACAAGGGTTCGGCTCCCTCTGGGTGCAGAGTATAGTTTATGAAAAGAGGATTCCTAGACATGGGAGAAACGTCCCGGCTAAATTTCTGAGAACGGTTAAATTCATCCCATCTCATGATGATGTGAGGTGATAGTTTGTGCAGGTCTAGCCCTTACCCTGAGGAGGGGGGAAAACCCCTATCCCTAGCTAAACTTGTGAAGATTTTGACTGTGCAGTTTGACGTCATGTGGTAAAGACAGAGTCCGTGCATTTTAACGTCATGCGGTAAGGATGATGGGCATTTTTACATTCCGTGCAGTTTAACGTCATGCGGTAAGAAAGAAGTACTCTTAGTTTAACGGTCATAGAACTCAGACCATTGGGTGACTATTGCTACAAACCCTCAGAGGGCAATTGAGTTTAGGATGCTCTTGCATTCTCTGAACAAGTGTGTTGGAATGAAGGTGAAAACTGTAACTCTGGGGTCTCCTAGATCAGGAAAGATGATATGGGGGCTCTGAGGCCGGTAAGAATATGGGGCTAGGAAGAGTATCACCTGAGGAAATATTTCATTTGATGGACGATCCAGGGGATATCATTATGTAGAGCTGCTGAGGGAATGGTATGCATGGTCGTACAAAGGTGTCCACGGGTTGAAAACATTCCAATCCCGATGGCCATGAATGATTATTAAAATCCGGGATTTCCCATAGAACAGAGTTAGGCACATGGGGATAATGTTGTCCCGAGCACAGAAGAGACATCTTTACGGTAGTTGCCCGCTGAGTCAGAGTAGCCCAGTTCTGGATTGATGCTTGTAGATGAAAATTGTCATCTGAACCGCAGGCGGATATATAGGCCCATCAGGCAGGGGTTCCCCAGTAACACTTGGATGCTGGTGAGGAATTAACTTGTAAACCACTGCTCCGTAAATTTTTGGATCGGGAGATAAGACATGGGGGAACTGGGGCCAGTGAGCGTATGGAGATAGTAAGATTATCTCCTGGTGAAATCTTTCCTTTTATGGACGAACCAGGGGCTATCATTATACAGAGCCACTGAGGGAATGGTATGCATAGTCGTACAAATGTGTCCATGGGTCGATGGCCTTCCATATTCGATGGAAATGAGTGGTTATGGAGGTCCGAAGTTATCCGGGTTGTGGAGTCTGGTGTATGAAGAGGATGCATCCAAATGAGCTAGAAGTATTCCTTTCCCATTTCATCGTATATCTTGGTTGGGTCCCGACGAAGCCTGTGCAGTTTAACGTCATGAGTTAAGGACGAACTCCATGTAGTTTAACGTCATGCGGTGAGGAAGAAGGTGACCCGACGTGAAGGGAAAGGGGGGTCTTCGCAATTTAACATCGTGCGGTAAAGACAAACTCCCATGAAGTTTAACGTCATGCGGTAATGATGGAGATCATTTTTAAAGGATGTTGTGCAGTTTTATGTCATGAAGTGAGGACGAGGGAATTTTTAAACTAGTGAAAATTCTTGTAGTTACAGGTATTTCCCAAGATGGTTAACGCTTGGTCTCTGTAGTTTTATTCCAACCGGCCAAGATGTTCCGTGCAGTTTAACGTCATGTGGTAAGGACGTAGTGGAAAAGGTCTCTCTTCATCAGAATGCAACTAGGCTCGAACATATCGGCATGCCCAGACATCAAGAGGGGTTTATTGGTATTAATCGTGGTTCAGGGGCTTCTTGGATCATGAGAAATGATATGGGGCTCCTGAGGCCGGTAAGCATACGGAGCTAGGAAGAGTGTCGCTTGTGGAAATATTGCCTTTGGTAGATGGGACAGGGGCTATCAATATGAAGAGACGTTGAGGGAATGGTATGCATAGTCATGAAAAGGTGTCCATGGGTTGATAACTTTCCACTTCTGATGGCCATGAGTGGTTATGAGGATCCGAAATTATCTGGTCCACGAAGTCTGTCATTTGTGAAGGAAATGTCTGGACATGTCGGGCATACTCAGCCCTGGTTTCTATTAAAGCTCAGAGAGCTCCCCGTGCTGATTTATTCTGCATGCGGGGGGTGTAATTTCACTCCATTCAGTTTAACTTCGTTTGGAAAGGATTAAGTACTCCTAATTTAGTGTTCATAGGGCTCGGACCATAGGGTGACTATTGCTGCAGTCACTCGAAGGATAACTGAGTTACCATGCTCTAATATGCTCTGAACAGGGTAGGGGATGAAGGTTGTAAACTGAAACTCTGAGGTTTCTCGGATCAGGAGATGTGGTGTGAGGGATCTGAGGTCGGTAAGCGTACATAGTTAGGAAGAGTACCGCTCAAGGAAATCATGCCTCTGGTAGACAGGACAGGGGCTATCGATATGCAGAGCCGCTGAGGGAATGGTATGCATAGTCAAACAAAGGTGTCCTCGGGTCGATAACTTTCCACTTCCGATGGCCATGAATGATTTTGAAAATATGAGATTTCTCAAAGTATAGAGTTCGGCGTGTGGGGATAATGGTGTCTGAGCATACAAGAAACATCTTCACTGCAATTGTCCATTGAGTCACTGTAGCCTAGTCCTGGCTTGATCTTTGTAGATGCAGGTCTTCATGTGAAACACGAGCGGATACAAAGGATAACCAGGTAGGGATACACTGGAGAATTTGGATGTGAACAGGGAATGAACTTGTAAACCACTACGCCATAAAGTTCTGGATCAGGAGGAATGGTATGGGGCTCTGAGGCCAGTAAGCATACGGAGCTATGAAGAGTGTCGCCTATGGAAATCTTGCCTTTGATAGATGGGCCAGGGGCTATCAATATAAAGAGCCTCTATGGTCATGGTATTCATAGTCATGAAAAGGTGTCCATGGGTCGATGACTTTACACTTTCGATGGCCATGAATGGTTATGAATATCCATAATTATCTGGGGTCGTGGAGTCTGATGTATGGGGAGGATGCATCCAAATGCACAAGGCGTATTTCCACCTCTTTTCTCCATATATCTTAGGTGTTTCATTATGAAATCCGTGCAGTTTAACGTCATGTGGTGAGGATGAAAAACACACCCCGTGCAGGTCCGGTCCATACACGGGGGAAAGGGGAATTTCTAACATTCATTATCCAGCAGTTTAACTTCGTGTGGAGAGCACGAAAAAATACACCCCGTGCAGGTCTAGCCCATACACAAGAGAAATGGGGCATTTTAAACCATGCTATCTGTGCAGTTTAACATCGTGTGGTAAGGATGAGGAGTACAACCCATGCCGGTATGGTCCGTACATTGGGGGAAAAGTAATTTTTATCTTTTATTTGGGGGGCTGGTCTAGGACGTGGAACCCTGGAATCACTACGTATCCTGCGAGGGAAAGAATCAAGACATACGTAATTATCTGGAAGAAGTACACCTCGTGGAGGGATGGTCGATACATGGGGGAAGGGTACATTGTTTAACTTTAATTTTATTTCATTTGGGAGTGGTTGGTCCAGGACGGGATCCTAGCGTCGCTACGTATCTTGTGAAGGTAAGAATCAATCCGAACGTAGTTCTCTGCCAAATACACCCCGTGCAGGTCTGTGGTTCGTACACGGGGGCAGGGGGTATTTTTTTTATTTGAGAGGTGGCTGGGCCAGGATGAGGAACCCTGGCAACGCTACATATCCTGCAATGGCAAGAATCAATCCGTACGTAGTTCTCTGAAAGACAATACACCCCATGTAGGTCAGGTCCATACACTGGGGGAGGGGGCATTTTTAACACTAATTCAGGAGTGGTTGGGTCAGGAATGGGAACCCTAGCGTCGCTACATATCCAAAGAGGGTAAGAATCAAGCCATACGTAGTTTTCTGAAATCCGTATAGTTTAACGTCATGCGGTAAGGAAAAAGGATACACCCCATGCAGGTCTCGTCCGTACACGGGGGGAAAAGGACATTTTAAAACCCCCTTTTTTTGGGATGGCTGGGCCAGGATTGGGGACCCTAGCATCGCTACATATCCTGTGAGGGAAAGAATCAAGCCAGACATAGTTATCTGAAATGAGTACACCCCGTGCAGGTCTGGTCCATACACTGGGGGAGAGGGCATTTTTAAAACTTCTTGTCCATGCAATTTAACGTCGTGTGGTGAGGAAGAAATGATCTTAGTTTAAGGTCCTAGAGTTTGGACCGTTGGGTGCTTGGCAGTTTAACATCATGCTGGTCAGATGAAGAATACACCTCATGCAGGTCTGGTCCATACACTAGGGGAAGGGGGGCATTCTTAACTCTTATTATCCCTTATTATCTGTGTAGTTTAACATTGTGCGGTACAGATGATAAATATACTTGGTCTCTATGCGAAATACTTCTTCAGGAATCTCGCATTGGTAGGAGCCATGGTGAATTTCCCATCCATGGAGATCAGGGTATATGCTCCATTGGAGTAGACCTTATGTACCACATATGGTCCCTCCCACTTGGGCTCCAACTTTGGAGGTTTCTTTCCAGGTATCATTGGGGTCTGGAAGGACCAATACCAATTCTCTTTCAAAGAAAGACCGAAGACAGACCTTTTTACTGAAGGCTCGTGCAATCCAATTCTGGTAGACTTCCAGATGGTGCAAGGTGTGCAACCGCTTCTCGTCCAGCTATTTCAATTCACCCAGCTGCTTTTTTGATTGATCGTCGTCGGATAATTGATCCCAGATGGAAACACGGAGTGAGGGGAGTTAGAGTTCAATGGGTAGGACCGCCTCTGTGTTGTACACCAATGTGTACCGGGTGGCCTGAGTAGTGGTGTGGATTATGGTTTGATAATCCCAAAATGCATGGAGGAGTTTATCTGGCCATGAAATCTTGTCTTTTTCCACCATTTTCTGGATAATTATGGAAAGGTTCTTGTTGAAAGCCTCTATCTGTCTGTTGGCTGCCGCATGGTAGCAGGATGAGTGGTTAGCCTTGATACCATACTCTTGGTATAGTTTCTCCAATTCAGCAGAGCAGGAGTTTGTGTCATTATCCGTCAGTATGGTATGGGGGAAACCAAATCTAGTGATGATATTGGTTTTCAAGAAGTTTACAATGCTTCTTACCCCACCTTCCTTAAGGGGTACGGCTTCTGCCCATTTGGAAAAGAAGTTGGTTTCCGTGAGGATATACTTCAGCTGTTTGGTTGTGGCGGGGGGATATGGTCCCACAACGTCCATTCCCCAGACGGAAAATGGCCAAGAGTACTTGGCCTGATGAAGTAACTCTGTGGTTTGGGGTATGAAGTTGGCATGTATTTGGCACGAGTGGCATTTTTCGGTAAAGCGATCGCAATCTCGTGCCATTATGGGCCAATAGTACCCGAGTCTTCAAACCTGATTGGAATGCGTGGTCCCCGGCTGATGTTCCCCACACACTCCGGCATGCACTTCAGTCATGATGGTAGCAGTTTCTTCTCCATCAATGTACCTGAGGAGGATTTCGTAGAGTCCTCATTTGTAGAGGACTTCTTGCTGTCCCGTGCCGCCATATAGGACAAATTGGATTCCCCTTCTCTGTATTTTCTCTCATTCAGCCCTTTCTGATGGAAGTTCTCCCTGTTGAAGGTAATTTACCATGGGGGTCATCCAACTTGTGGTGGGAGCATATGGCTCAGAGATAGGACTGACTTCATGGATTTCCTCTATCTTGGTCTGAACATATTGCAAGACTGTTTGGTGGTGAGAAATACTGATGACTATTTTATCCCGGTCTGGGTCATCCAAGGCTGAGGCTGCATTGGCCAATGCATCAGCATGAGCATTCTGGGATCGAGGAATATAGGTCAATGTTGGTTCCGTGGGAAATTCCGCCATTAACCCTCAGACATGGTCAAATAGGGGAATCATCTCCTCCTTTTTAATAGCATAGTCACCATTGAATTACTTGATGACTAGTTCTGAGTCACCTTTTACCTTAAGGTGTTGTACTTATGCCTGGAGTGCGAGTTCCAGGCCTTCAATGAGGGATTGATACTTCGCTTCATTGTTCATACATACTTCTGAAGGGAAAAAGGAATATGGAAAACTGCCTTCTATGGGGACATGAGTATTATCCCTAAACCCACCTTTTTGAATTTGGGATCTTCCATCCTTTTCCTGGTTGGGATCTGGGATGCGCCGTCGATGTACATTTACCAAGTTGGGAGCTCCCCTTGAACCGAGAAGATGTCTTCATCCGGTAGCTCGATGTCCAGTGCGGTGGTTCCCACTATGGAGTGATCCGCCAGAAATTCTGATAATACCTGACCCTTAATGGCCTTCTGAGGCAAAAACCAGATATGAAACTGTTGCAGGATGACTAACCATCGGGATAGGTGCCTGGTTAGCATTGGGTGGCTGAGGATGAACTTGAGCGGGTTATTACGCGAGACCAAATGGACATCATGATGCTGCAGATAATGTTGCAACTTTTGAACCGTGAAGAACAAGGCTAAATAGCTCTTCTCAATGTTTGAGTATCGAATATCAGCATCAATAATTGTTCGACTAAGGTAATAGAGACTGTTTTCACAATCAGTGTCGTTCTTTTGTGTAAGTAAGGCTCCCAGCGACCGCTCTAGGGCCGTTACATATAAGAGGAGAGGTCTTCCTTCAACCGGGGGCATGAGAACCAGTGGGATTAAGAGGTACCTCTTTAGGCTGTCAAACACCTCTTGGTTTTCATCTGTCCAACGGTACGTGACTCCCATTTTCATTAACCTAGTGAAGGGAAAACATTTGCCTGCCAAGTTGGATATGAATTGCCTGATATAGGATAGGTGTCCTTGGAATCCTCTCAACTCAATGAGATTGTGGGGAGGAGGAAATTCAAGGATAGCCTTTGTCTTTTCAGGGTCGACTTTGATGATGCGATGGCATACAACGAAGCCAAGGAATTTCTCTGAGGTAACTCCGAAGGCGTACTTCAAGGGGTTCATCATTAGGTTATTTTGTCAAAGTTTGTTGAAGATAGTCTCAAGGTCTAACAAGTGATCTGAGTGCTGTCTTGATTTAACCACCAAGTCGTCTACATAACATTTGACGAATCTCCCCAGGAATGGTTTAAATATATGATGCAAGGCACGTTGATATGTGGTGCCAGTGTTCTTGAGACAAAAGGGCATAACCCTGTCACAAAATACTCCTTGGGGGGATCTGAAGGCAGTGGTTTCTTCATCTTCCCGGGCCATTCGGATTTGATTATACCCAGAATAAACCTCCATGAAGGATAGAGACTCATTCCTAGCCGTTGCATCAATTAATAACTCGGTGATCGGGACCAGGAAGTCATCTTTCGAGCAATGCTGATTAAGATCCCTGAAATCGTTGCAGACACAGATTTGCCCGTTCTTTTTCTTTACAGGGACGACATTGGCCAACCAAATGGGGTACTGGACATCCCAAATGAAGCCTTCTTTAATGATCTTATTGACTTCAGCCTCTATTTTGACAGCATGTGAGGGATGTGTCCTTCTGGCGGTCTGTTTATAGCCCTGGTGGTCTTCTGGAAGACTCAGGTGATGCGTCGCCACTTCAGGATCGAGTCCCTGCATTTCTGTATAATTACAGGAAAAAACATCCCGATGTTGCTTCAGGAATGAGGTATATATCTCGTACTCCTCATCGGACATGGCTGCACTAATGAGAGTAGGCCTCAAATCTTCCTCGGTACCCAGGTTTATTTCCCTGAGCTTGTCCACCGTGGTGGAGATACCTTCCTCAAATGCGGGAGGTACATCACTGAGATCTTCTTCCTCTTCTTCTCCCAAATCCTCATCTTCTGGATCTGACGAGGGGTGAGCTCTTGACTCAAGATCCTGGGAGTCCAGAGGTGAGGCATTGTTAGTTTCCTCGCTCAAGTACTCGCCCCCAAATTGAGGGTTGGTAGATGTCCCTGCATCGTCATGCTCGGCCGTCGTGGCTAAAGTCATGAAGACAACTAAGTGTGTGTTTGAACTTGAACCTCTGCTCTCAATATGGTCGATGGGCAGTACGTAGTCTCTGCCAAGCTGCCTAAGGGGGTTTTCCGAAACCACTTCCAGACCATTCAGAGCGGGGATCCAGTCAACAACATCGACCAAAGGCTTCTTCCTCTTTTTCTCATAGAACCCGGTGTCAATGTAGTGTGACTCGGAGAGCTATAAAGGGGCCTTGTCGGCATGCAGTGTCCCACTTTGCCCATTGACGCAGTACTTAATACACTGGTGGTAGGATGGAGGATCGGCCATGTTCTTTTGGAGCCACAGCCTTCCCAGCAGGGCATTGAAAAATGTGCTCTGCCAGACCACCAGGAATTACGAGTAGGCCACAAGGTCACCAAAATGGGTCTTTAGCTTGATTTTTCAAATCGGCTTGTGCTCACTCTTTTCGTAACCTAGAAGAGTTGTGGATGAGGGTATTAAATCACCCTCACTGTAGCCCAACTTATGAAGTGTCCGTAGGGGAAGAAGGATAACTCCAAATACATTGTCAATAAAGACTTTGTGAATCTCAACATCATCTAGTGTTCCAGACACATACAATGGTTTGATGTGTCCTTGCATGATGGCATCTTCATCCTCATTAGTGAAGGAAATCACCGCATTGTATTTAGTCGGGCCAGTCTCTGTCCGGTAAACCTCAGTGGCAGCTACCTCAGCTTGAAACTCCTAAGGGCTGAGCAAGGCTTCAATAAGCGCCTCTCGGAGGTCGGATGACAAGCTCAGGGCATCCAGGATTTACTGCTTAGATGGTATTGACGCCAGCTACTTAAGGATGTCGTATTTTTTCTCCAGTAGTTGACGCTTCTCTACTGGTGGGAGGGTTCTAGCAGGTAGCTTGGGAGTTGGAGTATGTGACGAGGAGGGACCCACTGTGGGGTTGAATGCCGACGATGTTCCCACGTTCTAGGGACTCGTCCCGGCCAGTCTGTTTGTGCACACTAGGTGGATAGGCACTTGTTCCCCCTCTGATGGGTATCGTATAATAACGGGGCCAGGGTGGCCGCTTGTGGATGTGGAGGGATGTTCTTTCTCCTTCTGAGTCTGTTGAAGGGCTCTCCCATAGGTTTCTGAGATATTAATGGTTCGGGTCGGGTTCCAACCATAGGGTTGGTTTCAGTCGTGACTGTGTCTCCCCTGGTATCCCCTACATCTTTGATTACTACCCCTAGCCTCTTGTGTCTGGAACTCAGGTTCATAATTGTACCCTTCGTCAGGGGACAATTCCATAAGATGGATGATGTTAATGGAACCAAATATTGGCTCTTCATCCTATAACAGGTCAACCTGGTCGGTTGTCCCTGATGGTGTCGTTTGGTGGGTCAGTTCCCGTGGCACCAAATTTGAGGGCATATAATCTGCCAGGGTCGGGACTAACTTTGGTCCCATTGCAGACTTCTCCACTTGAGAATGTTTCTTCCTTATTCGATTATGCCCGGATGACCAGCTCGTAGAGGGTTTTGAGGCTGATACTGTCGGTTCTGCAGCTTCAGAGGCTATCGCCAGCAACACTGGCTGCATTAGTTGAGATCGTAGTATGCCCTGGGATCGATTGATAGTCTTCCGAGTCATCTAGTTATTAAACTTCTGCCCCTTCATGCTGGTGACTTCCTGCCACCCCTCCCCTTTGTTGGAGTTTGTGGTAGAAATATATGTCACATGCGCTGGGGGTGGTCCTAGCTCGACCTTCCCGGAGTCTACCATCCTTTGCAGGAGGTCTTTAAAGACGAAGCATTCCTGAATATTGTTTCCCAACATCCGATGGTAGGGACAGTAGTATGTCCTATCATCGCGGCCAACTTCTTCGGGTTTCCTCAGCTCCGGGAGGCGGAGCAAGTTGCAGTTCATGGCGGTGATGAAGTAGTTGTGGACTTGGTCCTCTTTGAATGATTAAACTTTGTCCCTTCATTCCTCAAACTGGTTCCGCTTCGATTCTCTCTGATCGTCCCACCTGGGTGGGGGTGGTCGTTGATGTACAGGGGGCCCTTGAGGATTTGGTCGAGGCCTGAGTGGTGGAACAGGTACATGGGCTGGCTTGAGCGTGACAGAGGACGCTTTAGCTCTGGCTGTTCTCTTTGAAGGATCCTGTGAGGCTATTCGGGACTTCAAATTGGTCCGCTATAGGGAGTCCTCAATTATTTGGGCAATGGACGAGAGATATAGGAAGCCAGCGGTGCACTCCAATGGTATGAGTGGTGTTCGTAGCTCATATTGAAGACTGTCGATGCATATAGCAAGCAACTCATCATGAGGCATTGGCATGTTCAAAGAGTAGGTCAGACCTTTCCATCTAGCGATGAAATCTGAGACCCTCTCGTTCTCACTCTTCTTGCAGTTCATGAGGTTGCTGACCATTATCTTAGGCAACATTGAGATGAAGTGGAATAGGAACTGATGTTGAGGGTCTTCCCAACTTTTTATTGACTGGGCTGGTAGAATCGTATAGCATACAAAGGCGGATCCTTGCAAGGTCTGCACGAAGCATCTGAGTTTCACTGCTTCTTGTTGTTCTGAAGTTCCCATCATAGGGTCGCAATAGGATTCATAGTGCATCAAATGCTGCTCCAAATCACCTAATACATTGAAGATAGGGAATACAGGGCTCCCAAAATTGGGTGGGGGAGGCGTGTTGCTTACCCAATCTTGGTAGGGCTTCCGCTCTGGCTTTATCGGAGCGCATCAGCCCTCCATCGCCTCCAATCGAGCTGTCAGTGCCTCGATGGTATTGGCGAGACCCTGGTTTACATCCTGTTGGGTCTAGTCTTGGGAAGGTGCAGTGTGAGGCATTTCATGAGGATCAGTCTTATCCAGTACCAAGGGTGTATATTCCGTTTAGGGTACCCTATGAGGGTTTGGGCATACTTGCTCTGGTTGCTTCCTATGTGGGGGGAAGTCTTTGTATTCATCCGGATCCGCATTTAAGTAGTTGGACAGACCGGGCTTATCATTGGGCAGGGTAAGCCTGAGTATTTGATGTGCACTAACTGGGAGTGCAAGATGTGGCTCCTCTTTGGACGCGTTTTCAATAAGATGGTTCCTCTGGTGTAGCTCGGAATTAAGCCCCTCAATTTTTTCATTTCTTCTTCCTGTCGAGCGAACCTCTCTTCGAGCGTGAGTGGCTCATTTTTGTCTAAAGAAGGAGGCGGGTTAAAGGTAACCAGTCCTTTGTTCTTATCCTTGTTGGAAGCTCACAGGGTAAGCGGAGTGGGGTTGGGTGAAGGGGCGGCCATATTTAGGGCGGCCCTCTAGTTCCATATGTGCACACCTTGTGGTTCATTGTGAGTCACAACCTGACCGGAACTATTGTCTCATGATCCATCATGATTTGCATCATCCCTGGTGTCACCCATGGGTTTAACCTCTATGATGTTGATAAATGCATATCAAGGGGCAGAGAAGATTTCATCTTCCAAATAGGAAGAGGATCTCCCGCATCTTCTTTTGGCCTTCCCTTTCATGACTTGGGATTGCCTTCGGACTTCTTGATGAAGGGTGACATGGAGAGTTCATTGATGCGACCTTATAGTGCACCTTCCTCTTAGAGGGGATGATGATTCAATTGACAGGATGGGATGGGAACCCCCTCTTCTAGTTGTCCTCCCTAGACGATAGAATACTGACTCTCGTGGGGGGGGGGGGTTGTTGTTGAGGGGGTAATAATTCCCCCAGCCTAATGGGCTAGGGTTAGATTCTTTCCTTGGAAATCGAGTCTCTTCCTATTTTTATTGGTATTACGGAGGAATTTGTTATTAAAAATGCCTCCAGTCGTGCAGGTTGGGGTTGACCCTAGATTGCGGCAGTGGATGCTGCTATTACTACCTGCCTGATCTTGCGTTCCCCCATTCAGGGGTGAACTGGGTTTGGTGCTGATTTCTTCTGTGAATCAATCCCTTCTAGGGAGGCAGGCAAAGATCACTGATTGGCCTTTCTTAGGCGAGAGGCCTGTTGTATGCTCTTGGTGGCCGGATTTAGGAGTTCTTGAATAGCTTGTTCTCGTTGGACCTAATGCTTCTGGGAGTTACTCAAGTCCCAGCTCTGTTGGGTGTGTCGCCTTTCCTGAACAGAGAGACCACTCGATTACCGTATTGATGTGATGACGTTGCAAGACACCACGCCAAATAGGTTTTTCTTGGCAGGGAGAGGAGTGAAATGCAGAGCTCCATGTTCTCCCCATCCCCTGATATGGACTTTTATCAGGGCGTCAATGATGTGGCGACACAACTGGTGCAGCGCACGGAGGCAAGCTATCTCCATGTTCCCTTTACGCCTCTCAGGTTGTCATTGCCATGCCGATGGAAGAGCTTCCAGGTTGATGTGATGCAAGAGGTCTGCTATTGTCTTGACATGGTCTACATACCCGTCGTAGGGTAGGAAGCTTGATTTCAGCCGGCGGAGGGTTGTCCATATATTATGGCGGATGTCGTGCATGCATTATTCCGACAACTCTCTGGGTATGTCGAACTGAGAGGTGGTTGTGGGCCAAAACATAACTGGTATATCAACCCCAGCCAGTCGTTTCCTCAGGCACAATATGTTGGATTACTCATCTGCTAGTGACTCTTCTACCTTTTTGGCCCAACTGAGACGCTCGCTGTTAGTGTGGTTGGAGGCAGTGGGACCGGTAGGTATTGAATCATTATGTGGGCGATTCTGAGGAAGTTCAGAAGATGAATGTGACCCCAGAACGTCTCCCGATTGAATAAGGATGTCATTGGTGACTAACTGGAAATCTGACATGTTTGATCCCATCCTTCTGAGTGCCTCAGCATAAGAGGGCTTTTCTATGCTTGATTTGGCAGGGGGAGGGCCTTCCCGTCGATACGATATGTCATTGCAGGGAGTACCTTTGCAATGGCGGCAGAAATGGCAAGGAATACCATCACAGCTTGATTCCTCACTGCATGGAGGACTTTTGCAGTGCATACCTTGGGGAGAATATCTACGGGGCACACCCTGGGGGGGGGCTTCAGAATGTACAGCAACGAGAGGAGGGCCTTCTCGATTCTTGACGTCTCTACGGGGAGGACCTCCGTTATAAGGGCGGAAAGGACAACCGTCGTGATCTGATACCTGGCTGCGTAGATTTTTATTGCACATAACCCCTGGGGAGGACCTTCAGGTTAGGCCACAACAAGGGGAGGACCTTCTTGTCGTGATGAGACATCACTGCAGGGAGGGCCTCCACAGTTGCAACTCTGATAGCGAGGACTACTATCATAATCAGTGGTCCCACTGCATGGAGAGTGTTTGTAGCGTATACCCCGGGGAGGACCTTCAGGGTGGACCGTAGTAAGTGTAGGACCTTCTTACTGCTTGATCTTCTGGTCACGTGGAGGGTTTCTGTGACTCGCATCAAAAGAGGAGCTCTCGTGATCGATCATTATATTCCCATGGGGGAGGCCACCACGGGTGCTTTAGGGAGGACCTTCAGAGCTACTGGTAGCAACATTGTAGGGAGGACCTTCACAACTGCTACTTCCGCTCCCATAATATGGTGATGGGTGGGCAGGGTTCGGAGCCTGCGATGTGTGCTTAGAGGCCTTTGGAAACCCAGCTTCGAGAAGAGCAGAGTCATGAACCCGCTCTTTATTTTCCGGCTACCTTCGGTGCGTTCGGGGTGCTTTCTTGTGGGCAGTGGGGACCGTCTACTATTGACAACGGCCTTCACATTTGGGTCCCTATCTAATTGTGTCTTGTGATGCTGTCGGGATATACTGACGAACATCTTGACTTTTAGTAGGGATATATGCCTACTCTAGAGCATACACTGTGATGGACGGGTGTCCCCCAATTGAAACAAGTGAAGATGCTCGATCCGTCTACCCTTGCGTCGCAGAATATAGCCGGTGACCCTTCTGGGCGGGATCAGGGATGCAGATCTACTCCAACGCAACTATCTCATCTCTTAGATGAGTCGCCTCAATTGGGGAGATGGGCTCACGGGCCCGAATCCATGTTGTTTCCGCTGATACAATTACATTCTGACAAGTCTACAAGATATGATCTAGGATCGATACCTACTCCTCCATCATTTCCAGGATATGTAGAGAGACATATTTTGCTGGAATGGGGATGAAGGCCCATTCCTGTATCAGAGTAGGAATATCCTGCTCTAGTCCTCCTATGGTCATTGAGTACTGACAATTCTTGTATGTCGGGGCCGGTTAACGAATCTTTCCCTGTACCAGGATATACCGCTTTATCTCTCTGTTTTCCGCCACATCATTATGACGGACTTTACTTGCATCTGCATGGATCTAGACTTGCATATATTGGTTTCCCTTCGTATCGATCGGTGGCCTTTATTGGCGGAGAGACGTGCCCGCCTATGATTTTCCGCCACATTTGGGTGGCGGGATTTGTTGATCGCTACCATATCAGGATGGCAGGAATCAGGAGAATTAGCTAGGAGCTGGTCCTGCAAGTGTTGGGTCGCCACCATGTCAGTTTGGTGGGCTTCACGACCCTGGGTAGGGAGAGGTGCCTACCCTGTAAATTCTGTCCTGTGCGAGCGACATGCTTAATAGAGCTTGGCAGGGATGTGCGCCAGCTCAAATGATTCCGCCATGTCTGGATGGCAGGCCTCCATGTCTGGATGGTGGTCTTTGGAGGGTTGAACAGGCGTATGTTCTAGTTCGTGATGCGTCTCTATGACTGGGTAGCGAAGCTCCTCCTCAGGGACAAGGGTGATGACCAGTCCCCGGTTGTAAGTTTGCCACCCTCGTCGGGTGGTCTGAGGGGCCAGAGCTTGGGGAGCGTGGGCCTGAATCCTTGAGGCCACATCCTCCTGAGCGTGAGGATGTTGGGTTGCGATGTGATCGCGACAATGTCTTTCGGTAGGGGCCTTGGAGCGGAACCCCCGTTCGGTGGGGATGAAGTCCTCAATGTCGACCTCATCTGCCTCCCTCAGATAATGGAGGTACACAATTTCCCGTTCCAGGGATAGACTCCCTAAATGGTTGGAGACATCAATAGGGGATGTCTGGATCTGCCTTTGTGGCCGCTGCTGGGCAGGTGACTAGCGAATCTTGATAGATTGGAGGGTGTGCATGGCCGCCTCCACCGTTAGGAGAGTACCGTTCACGTGGTACTCTCGGATCAGCGCGTCCAAGACCCAGCGTTGAAGACGCAGGGTGGGTGACGGGGTCCTCCATTAGTGAGGATGCCCAGTCGTCACGTAGCCTGAAGTGTGCACTTGTGAGTTCCTTCGTGACGCTATTGGATCGAAGGAAGTTCTGTGTAGTACCTGTAAAAAATTTTAACAAATACAAATAGAAAACTCGTCAAAGCAGCATCTCATGACCCCATGCGTAATTAATGACCTTTTTTGGACCTCCTTGAGAGTATACGGGGAGATATGGGGGGATTAGGTTAAATCCATCATGCATGGTTAAAGATTCACATCGGGTTCGCCATTTTTGTTTCGGGGTCGGTCTCAAAACGCCCAAAGGTTCCGTATCTGATGGCATGTGGACCTGCTTTCCAAAGTCAGGGATTCGCCAGATGGTCTATCCAACGACACTTAAGAACTCGCATTGGTAGAGAGGATGGGAAGTCGGGCTCATCGTACCCTTTTGGGGGGAATTATTGCTTGTTTCGGGACTCTATTATAGATTTAAGATGTATTCATATGTTTGAGAATCTTTGGTTTATATCCAAGCATAATATCCACAGATTTCTCCTGGTTGGAAATGGTCAGCTGAACGCAGGGATTAAGAATCATTTATGCATGAGGATTACCATCTCTCGTTGGATTAATGACCCCGAGGAGTCGGGATTCATTGAGGAAATACTAGGAGTGGCGCGGTGAACTGATGTGAAGATAGTCGGATTGCCGGTTGTTGGTCTTGAACCTCATGGATGCTTCCTACATACCCTGCATAGGAGACATGGATCAAAGTCCACGTAGTTCAAATGGGAGCGTCAGAGAACTGACGTAAAGGTGAACCCGGGGGTCTGTTGGTGACCGGGCTTGAACCTCTTGGGAGGCTTCCTACGTACCCTTCCTAGGAGACAGGGATCAAATTCCACATAGTTCAGATGAGTAGGGTTTACGCTCTGAGGTAGCCCATGAAGGATTTCATGGTCGATGCTTACTCTAAGCCCATGTGAGTCATGCTCGGTGTGAGAAACAAGAGGCGGTAGGGACCAGACGACCACGTCGCGAAAGGTGCGTCCATGAGAAGTGGAGTGGGTCTTATGCATGGAGCGGCCCATAAGGTCAGGGCTTACTCTGAGATGGACACCCATGGTAACAAAGCGCAGCGGGAGAGGGAAAGAGGTGACCATGTGCCCGTCACATCTCTTGTTCCTGGGGGAAGTACCGAAGTGCATGGGGGAATCCTTCTGATGGGTATTTTACTACCCTCTGGAGAAGGTAGAAGTACCATAGCTCCAACAAGTGGAGGGTCAGAAATGGGACTCCCGAGCTCAGATTCCACATTACCGTGGGAATGTGAACCCAAGAATGCTTCGGAAAACTGCTCAAGGGTCGGGAAAACCCCTTCACCCCTACTTACCATGGGTATGTGAACTCAAAATGGTGCACTGATGCGCCTGAGGGTTACACCAAATGGACTTGGTGGCTCTGGTGGAGGCCTCGGCTCGGGGCCGATGAGTAGCCCGGTGAGGGAGTCGTAGAGGATCAGGCCAGATCGGAAGGATTTTATGTGGCTCGGGGAATGGGAACACTGAAGGATTCGGCAGGCCACACAGGGGTATGGGTGGTGACGCCCTTTGCGTAGGGAAGTGATACACGGTTGGAGAAGCCATCCGTGAACCAGGGTGGTCCACGGACTGATGGGAATCCCGTGAATCAAGGTGGTTCACGGCTTCGAGTTCGATCCACGAACTAGGGTGGCCCAAAGAGGGTTCTATGAAGGAAGAGGCGGCCAAGGGCGGTGCTGATCGGAGGTTTGTCGGTCGGGGCTTCACCCGCGTAGGAGGGTGTGCTACGCGGTGCGGTGGATCGGAAAAGAGGCATAAATTCCCTGGTCCGTGGGAAGTGCATCCGCGGAGGGACCATGGTTTGCGGTTTTCTCTTCTTTGTTATTTTATGTTCATGTTTCACCAAGTTATATGCATTTTTGGTTCCTTATTAGTTCATTCCTAGGTTCATACCTTCTCTGGTTCACGAACTGGAACTTCCGAAATCCTAAGACTTCCTTTGAAACCCTTCCAATCGAATATGATTGATCTTCTCCAAGTTATCCTTCTTCTTTTCTCTTCCCATCGATCTCCTTTTATATAGTGGGGAAAATGATGTATCAATGGTCATGCGGCACCTTTTGTAGAGGCCCATGACTGAAAACCTGATTCATGGATGACTCGGTCAATTCGCTACATGTGGGGGGCATTGAGCACATATCCCCCGTGAACCAAATGATCTCCCCCATGAACCAAAAGAGCTCAGACAGTGCTTTGCTTCCGCGGAGGGTTCTGCCTCCATTCTGGGAACGACAACAGATGCGGCTTGGGTCGGTCGATGCGGTCGGCGACAGGGGATGTTCGTGATGGTGGACCGGCTCGGCGCCAGTTCTGCTTCGTGCCCACGGAGGATCTTCACCTCCATCTCGCGAACGAGGCTAGTCTGCAGAGGGTAATAGTTCTCTAAACTGGCCGCGTAACACTCGGGCCGATTCACGGACGGGTTGGTCCTTTTCTAATTTTGAGTATTGGCCTCCTTCCTTTTCCAAATTCGTTGAAGGGAATTGGGTGAAAATCCTCTCTCGAATGAAGGGGATTATTATCTTCATTTGCTGATTTTTCAGGACCCAACATATCCCCTAGGAAAGTATTTGTCTATGATATCCCCATATATTTTTGCACAATTTCATCCGTTTTTTGGTGGATCAATCCTTCAATAATATACTATATCTAGTGTTTAAATATTTTTAATTATCCCCTGATTAGAAAATTATCATTTTCTCTAAGGAACTATATTAGTGATGCCTCATAGTAAATATCCATCAGTGTAATCACATCATGATACTAGTGATGGTGCTCCCATTTCCTACTCAAATAGTGTTGATTCAACCCAGAGTTCTAACCATGAACTTGGTGGGCAAAGAACAGACACCCAGTGGCATGGAACAAGTTTTTCATTTAAAATAGGGTAAATTCGTCCTTTTCGCCATAATTATTTTATACCTATTGGGTAATCATTCAAGAAAAATTCATTACCAACTATTTGGATATCCCCTTTAAAGTAACCATGTACTTATCTTTCCAACCACTCCATTATACTTGTTTAAGGATGATACATACGGTTTTTCATGATGAATTAAAATGCGAGTTTCCTTTATTCTATTATCTTGCCTCTTATTTCAAGACTATTTTAATATCATACTAGAATTACGGATTTCGTGATGGATTCTAATACATCATGGTGTAATTCATCTAAAATATTAGGTATTCCAATTCTTTTTTTCCAAAGAGGCTCTATTGATGTATGTATAGACTAGGGTTATTTAATTTCTAGGGTGTATATTTAAGGATATTTTATTAAAGATATTTAGGGATTTATGTTATTCTATTCTTGGATAGATTCCAAGAGCTTATTTTTTCAATTTTATTTGAATTTTTATTATTATGGATTTATGTTCTTTTATGATTTAGTTCTTTTAGTTATGAAATTGTGGTTTAATGGTTTTAGGGGTTTTCGATGATCATATAGAGTCAGTAAATTCCTCTATTGAATAAGGTAGGTGGTATCAACTCATGGAGTTATTCAAAAGCTATGTATGTGACCTTCCTACATTTGGTTTCACTAAGTTATCAATCGATCTCACCCCATATTTTCCAATATATAAATAAATTTTTTACCAATGATATTTTGAATTGATAATATAAAATTTTTCCAATGGGATCTATTTAGAACAATGTAATTGAAAACTTTACCTATTAACTATCTTGCAAACTTCAATAATTTTGGTATACTTGAACACTTATATCAATTATTTAACCATATTAATGATGTTTCCTTGATAATTAATTTGGTAACCCATTCTAATATTATATTACAAAACACAATTACCTAATTGTGTTGGGATTTTCCATTGAAATTAGTCTTGGGATAAAATGAAACTCTTGGAGTATTTTTTCTTTTAATTCGTCTTGAGGAAAAATTTTGAATTAAAATCCTGACCTTGGTCTAAGTATCCTTAGATTATTAGATACTCAACTAAATTGTACCTTAATGAGTCCCAATTATATTCTAGAATGTATATCTCATATTTCCAACTAATTTTGAGAAAATTATTATATAAAAAATCACCCTTAACCTATAATTAGGATATATCTTTGATGGAAATGTAGTTATTGGGTTTATGAGTAGGTAAGAGGTGGTTCCTCATAAAAATCGTAAAATATTTAGTATTTATATGAATTTTAAACATAACAAATACTAATTTTTATAAAAAGGTCTACAAAGTTTTATGAAAATATTAACTTTGAAATGGTTCTTTAATGAAATTTATTTTAAATTGGTTTCCACTTCTTCCTCTTAATTATTATTCAAAAATTTTCAAAAATTATTTTTTCTATAAAAAACACAGTCCACTTTTGAAACTTATTTACCTACATAAATTCTAGTTGTTTCATGTGTCAATATAACATCTTTAGTTTGTAACTACTTATTAGAAAGGGATTATGAACCAATGTCACTATATTAAATAATATTTTGTCAATCTATGACCCTAGTAGTAGGTTATACCATGATCATATTATTCCAAGTACTTACATTTGTATTCATAAGTAGAGAATCATTTTTTGTTCTTGTACAGTTGATTGAAACTAATATAGTGGACTAATTACTTCCTAAACTAATATCATCCCAGTCTATCAAATAATCCGGGTAAGTTGTTCCCAAGTGGTTTCTTGGGATTTAAAATAGTGAAATTCTCCTGTTATTATTAATGTGACATATTTTATGTCTATTCTATCAATTTTTATGTTCTTGTAAACCATGTTAGTTACTATAATGTTTATATTATCTGATTATTGGGTGTGTTGAGAATGGTTATGAGTGTTTTTTTCTTTATATCATGTATTTATTTTACTTATTTTTAGGAGCCTATTTTTTTTAATATAGGTGTGATAATTCTTTAAGGATTTTATTTTCATAGTTATTTTATATCATGGAATTTCATGTTATATTCTTTGGTTTCAACTCTGTATTACAAATCATTTAAATAAGTGAAACTGATAATGCTCCTTAAGAATGGCTAAAAATTTGATAATGAAAAATGATAATATATAAATATAAAAGAATGTTTCATGGAATTGTATAAAAACGTTACTAGGATAACCTTATATTTGTATTGTTATTATATAAACTATATGTTTACCCCCTTAGTGGTTTCTATATTGGAAATATCAAACAAAATTCATTATTTCCCTAACTCTATTACGCCCATTCCCCTATTCCAAAAGTGGATTTCTAGAAGATCTACTTAATTTAAGTATACACAATACTATTTCCCTTTATATCATACTTATTTCACTTAAACTTGTTTAAACCTATTTCATAGGAATGATTAAAACATTTCCTAGTCTTTCTCATATTAGATACCGAGTTGAGGATCAATGCATGTATGATTGGTATGGAATCTCATGATATATAGAGTTATAATTCATAGTTATTACAAGTTATAAAAGTCCTTCACTATCTAGTATTTCTCTATATTATCCATGATTCTTTATAAAAATATGTATTCATATATATATATTTAAAAGTCTATCCATAAACCTTTTATATCAAGAATGTGTTGAGACACTATTGGTGGAACCCTACTATAATGTTTATACTCACACCGTTTATGGATATCTTAGTGGACATGAAGCCAATATTATTCTAATTTTTAGGTATATGTGGTGAGTAGTAGTTATTTCAATACAATATTGAGTTGTTAATGTCTTTTGAGGAAGCATGGTAGGTTTCTAGCTTGGGTTTTGAGCTATTAGAGACAGTCAAAGGTTTAGGTTTGGTCTTCGCTTATTATTAATTTTGTGTCTTTACCTTATATCATATTTGTATTTCACATTCACCATGAACTAGTTGTCTTAGATAGTTTTTATGTGATTGTATTATATGTATTCATATAGTGAATGGTCTTTTCTCTTTTCATGATTATCTTGTTATTCCATGTTTGGTTTTGTTTATATTTTCATGTTTATTTTGGGGCATCTGACATACAGATGCATTATGTAGGATTTTCAATAGAATCCAAGCATGACTCTAAATTATAATAAATGTGGTAAAATTATTCCAAAATGTCTTACTTATACCCATGTCACTATTTTTGATACATTGGGGATTGGGAATCACTCCTGGGGAAGTAGAGTAAGTAATTTAGGTGTCGGATGGGTATTAAGATAATATAAATTACAATGTGGTACAAGAGGATACCTAGGATTAGGTATCTCGAGGTTTATAGAAGATCTAGGGAAGTTAGGACTTGAGAATTAACCCATAAATAGTAAACATGAACCTATTTATAGTGGAATCTCATGTATCCATGGGATGATCAAATACTTAGTAGGCAGCATATGATAACTGAGGTTATATTTGTTTTTCTTGAGTATGACGGATTAAAACTCGATATTTGTCTTTAGGACTCAACAAAGAGTATAAATATACTTTGGGTCATGCATCCCGTACGAAATCATTAGATAATCACACATGTTATGTCAATCCATATTGCATGATTGCCTATTATTTTAATATTTTAGTTTTAACCAACTATGTTTTGTGTTAACTAACTTTTTTTAATGTATATATATATAACGAGAGATATTATATATATGTTTATATGTTGGTGAAGAATTGGTTAATATGAATCAAAATTGAATAAAATGATTGAGATAGACATACTGTTAATATTACTAGCCATCCATGTTTAATACATTATATATTGAATCATTCCTTTATTATCATCTTTTTTTCATCGGTCATGAAATTTAAATTTTTATTAGTGTTACCCACTAAATATGATTTATATTTTTTATCCGCATTTAATTGGAAGGAATGTACCCTATATATTTATTAATGATATCTAGATGAGCTTGTTTACACTTATTGTCTATATTTTTATATCAAGCATAATTTTTTTTATCTATATTAAATGTTTTCGTACTATGAATGTTGTTTATTTATAGGTTCTATTATATTTATTTGAACTTGGTACTATATTAGATATAATAACTAATATTCTTTGTGTATTTATGTGTTTCTAGAATTACTTTTTAAAAATAATCTATCAAACATTTTTGTAATTCTTTCTATATTATGTCCAATTAGAACCTAGGTCATATTGTATGGGTATCTGAGAGGGAGTTTTAATTTTATTAGGTAATGGTATTTCCTTACAATATTATATTTTATAAATTTTAGGAAATTATTTAATATAAATGTGTATTAAATTGTTCTATTTCAAAAAATTAATTATGTTTCCCTTAAAATTGGTTTCTCTTATTCATTGGTTTTGGGAAGAAATTAGTTTTCAAACAAAAATATATTTTTTGTGTTTTTAAGTGGAATGGATGTGTATGAACATTGTTTAACATTATTGGTATTTTAATTTGGGTAAAGAGGTTTGAAAAATGTAATGATTTATTTTAAAATTTTAATAGAAATATGATTTTAAAATGTAATCAAGTTTTGGTTTGAAATGAAATGAAAATTTTATATTTATTTGACTTATAATAAACCTTCTTAAAATTCATAAGTCTATCTTTTAAAATAAAGGATGATTAGTTATTTTTCTCAAAATGAATTTCATAATGGCTTCTGTCATATAAAATGTGGTATTTTAGTTAATAATCTTGTAGTTTGTTTTTGAAATAAAGAGTACAATTTTTTAATATGTTTGATAAATGAATCTATTTTACAAATAAGTAATTTTATAATGAGATAGGCATGATTTTCCCAGTGGTATTCCATGGTAGAGATTATCTTATTATTTCTTTTAATTGATTTATGGAACATGGATAGTCATCATGATGATATTATATCCTTTATTAAGGATGTTACATTGATTTTTAGTATCTTTCTTTGGTTTTAGGGGTCACATAGAGGAAGAAAAATGGGGAATTTAGGGATCTGATAGACTGTTTGATGTTGGAATCTTTTAGGATTCTTAATTTGATAAATGTTATGGTTATAGATATAGAATTTTTTATATTCTTATTATTAAAATCATATTTCAGACTATGAATTTGACACTAAATTCTTATTGGTAATGTTCTTCATTGATTATGTTATGTGTTCTCAACTTAAGTTAGAGATAAAAGGAACTATTCTTAACCTATGGTTAAGAGATTTATTAAATAGAGATGAGGATATTGGGTGTACAAGGTGAGAAGAGGTTGTTTAACATGAAAATACTAATGTATTTAGTATATATATAACTTTGAAACATAAAAATAACCAAGGTTTATAAAATGGTTGATGAATTTTCATGAAAATAATATCTTGGAAATGTTATTTTGGAAAATTTTAATTAAAATTAATTTCCTAATTTTCCTCTATCTTATTTTTTCAAATGTTTCGAAAAAAATGATTTGAATGAAAATACATTTTCTCTTTTGAAACTTAGTTACTTAAACAAATTTTGGTTTTTTTTTCAGGTTATAGTTTCAAATCCTTAATTTAGGCATGATTATTAGAATGGGATATCAAAACTATATCATTATATTGAATAATCCCTTGTCAACCAATCCCCCTGTTTGTTGGATATACATTTATCATGTTATTCAAGGTACGTTCATTTATATTCCTTAGTGGAGAACCATGTTAGGTTCTTAAAAACTTAGTTGAAAATAATATAGTGGAATAACTATTTATTCAATTGATATCTTCTAGTAAGTATTTTATATTGTACCAATACGATTCTCTTGGATAGATGATATAATTTTTTGACATTACTTGTTATAATATACTCTTGTACTACTATATCCCATTTTCAATGCTTGTAATTCATGTTGTTTACTCCCATATTTATATTATACAATTATAGGGTGTGTTGATAATGGATATTTTTTTAATATATTTTCATATTTATATCAACCATGTATTTTTTTCTTATAATTATTATTTTTGTTAATATATATGTGAAATTTCTTTAAGCATGTTATTTTCTTTATTATGTTAAGTAATATCATTGATTGTTTTCTTTATATTGGTAACAACTTTGTATTATTAAGAACATTGATCTATGAAACTCATAATGTGACCAAATATAATAACTCAATACCATAAAATGATAGTTTAAACATATAAGGGAATATGACATGAGATTGTATAAATAGGTTCACATGTACACCTTATATCTTTATTTTTGTTACATCAATTATATGTAGGTTCTCACTTAGTGGTTTTTGAATTGTATATATTGGATAAGATATAATATTTATTTGAATCAATTATACTCATAACCCTATTCCTAGAGGTATGTTCTACAAGATCTCATTGAATTGAGATTACATAACCCCATATCCCCTATCGAATGACTATTCCACCAAGACTGTTTAATATATATTTAGTAAGAAAAGTTTTAATATTTCATAGTACTACTCATCTCATATAACACGATAATCCTCAAATCATTTATGATAGGTATAAACCTTCCCAATATATGAATTTATCATTCATATTTAATACCTTTTAAGAAATTGATTTGTTATATATTAATACTCTGTTTTATTCCCGATTGATTATTGTTTTTTCTTATCATATATATAAATGTGTCAGAATGTTTAGGGAAACAGCTATCATATCACTATTATGTTGGCACATTGTTGGTGGTTCCAAAAAAAGTATTCTATTCTCACTCCATACATGGAATCATGGGTAGACATGTATCGTCTCTTTTATTTTTTTTAGGTACGTGAACGTACCAGTAGATGATGGATTACCTTAGTAACTTATGCATTCATGTTATGGAAGCATGATTTATTCCCACCATAGAGTTAGAGTTATTTGAGGAGTTCAATGTTCTACGTTTACTATTTGGCTATTATTCATTTGGTAGAATCATATTATGCCGCATTTTTATTTTACATTCATCTTGTACTGGTTTTTTTGAGATAGTTTTCATGTGATGGCCTTGAATACATTTATTTGGTGAGTTTTTGTTTGTTCTCTTTTTTGTTCATCATGTTATTCCATATTTGGTATTGTTTATATTTTCTTGTTTATTTTAGATCATTTTACATAAATAAAATTTATGTCATATTTCTAGTAAAATTTATGCATTACTAAAAATTTTAATCAAAAATGTAACATCATTCACCAACATGTAACTTAGACATGTGAATCTAGTCAATAGCCCTTAGGGATCAGAGAGCTGTCCTAGTACATTAGCACTTGTGATTCAGGTGTCATACCAGTATTTAGGTCACCAATAATGCAATAAGATATTCTAGGATGAGTACCAAATATGGAATACATAATGGATCCAATTAATGATATATATAGAATCTCATTATCATTTTTCTTCTCAAACTCATTAGAAGGACATCGAGCCTTCATAAGACACACTACGTAGCACTTTTAAACTTCCCATATTATATCTATATATGCTAAATTTATTAATTGATATACCAATGGTTCAATTATGACTCGAAGAAAGAAACATTTCCATTATAAATCTATAGATATTCATAAAAATTATATAGGTTACTTCAGCACTTCCTTTCATTGGGAATATTTTCCCTACTATTCCTATATAGAATATAATGTTAGGATTTCATTTCTATCGATTAGTATGTCATCTATATGCAACACCAAAAACAATACCACACTCTTAATAACTGATATGTATATAAAACACTCATACATGATCTTAATGAGAACAAAATCTTTTATTAAATCCAATAAACTATATTTTATACTTATGGAATATATCTCCAATTCATAGATGAATTATTTCTTCTTTTATACATTAGATGCACTATTTTAATTATCAAAACCTTTAATTTATTTTATATACATTGCCTCATCCAATTTCATATTAAGTAAATTGGTTTTTACATCCATTTGATATATATCATTATCATAATGAGTTTATATTAAAAGTAATAACTGGTAGATTTTTTCAATGTTATTAGTTAAAATTTTTTACTTCCAGTAAAATGAATTTGATCATTCCCCTTTACCACCAAAAGATCTTTATAGTTAAACAATAAACTATATAATCAATTTTTCTTATGTAAATCCCACTTGAATCCTAAAATGATCACCAATCCAAATGTATCTACCAAGTTACAATCTTAGTTAGTGAATATAAAATCTAAATTTGAGTTTATAAACTCTAACAATTTCTCCGAATAATAACCCTAAATGTATCCATGATTGGTAGTCGGTATATCTTCTAATAATTTTATATCATTATTATATTACATAAAAAAATATATTTATTTCTCTTCATATGTTTCATACCAAACCTTTGATGTTTTTTATAATAAAATTTTCACGTGTTTGTATAAACTCTAATTTAATGAACGAAATTTCCATCTTCATAACTATTCTTATTTTTTGGTATTTAACTATTCTATGTTCAATTTTTCTCCCACTAAAGCCATGATTGATATGTTACTTTTTAATTAAAATATTAGTATTTTCCATATATATTTTTTGTTTATAAGTACATAAAAAATATCTCTTACTTTCCTTGGGATACAAAATAAATAATCATTGTTTTGATTTGGGGTTAAGTTTATCTTAAAAAATAATCATATAAAATATTACCTACCCTAAATTATAATAAAATACAAATTGGGATGCCACACATTCCATATATTATATATTGTCTCAATGACTATTTTAGATAAATGTGGATAATAAGGAATGTTTTTTGATTCTATAACATGCCTACATAATGTTATAGGAAGGTCACACTGACTCCTCAATGATCAAACCATAACAAAAAAATATATGATTCCTCCCATCATGCATATATTTACATTATGGTTTTCTAATATGAGGGGGCTATTAATCTATTCCAAAATCTACTTGATGATCAGTAAATTACTAACTCTTGTATTCACCACCCAGATCTGATCAAAGAATCATAATACTTTTTCCTAATTTATTTTGTACTTATTTTCTAAACTCTTTATAATTTTAAATGGTTCCAAATTTTTTCATCATAGGAAACACATAACCATATAAAATAATAAAAAATATTTTATTTTATATAATGGTTAATAATTAAATTATTACAAAAATCCATATTTGATGAGTTTTGGAATTTGTTTCTCATTTATATGCCCATCGAGACAACTATAATGATATATATGAATGGAAACAACTAAATTGACCTTATTATATTTAATATTATATATTTTATTATCCATATCTAGAATTTATAAACCATTCACTATATTCCCAATGTCAAATTTTTTTTATTAATGCATATAGAACAACTATTGTTTTAATCTTGACCGAAAATAATTTCATGTATAATAAAGACATAGAAATCAAATTTCGTTTTATGTCTAAAACATAGTAATAGTTTTATATAATATCCTTATTTTTAATGATAACAAAAACCCTCGTTGATAATAATTTATGATTATTTTTATGTAAAAATGTAAATTTTCAATATAAATCATTTAATAGATGATTTAAATGGAATTGAGTTACGGTAAAAGCCTAGTTAATACCTTCGAATATTCAATATAATATTTTCTATGTTATGTGATATTGTATCATGGGATTGTCAGACCTATAGAGTCTCGACACAAAAATAAATAAATATATTAAATATATAATTTTACACGCACATGATTTTTTTCCAAAATAATTGAATATATCTCAAGTGGTGTCTCATATAATAAATTAGATACCACTATAAGTTTCAAGATGAGGGGTTTACCCTATGCATCATATAAAATTTGGGCATGTCATATGTTTGGTAACATCACATACAAAGATAACTTATTTAATATTTGTATTTATATATATTTTTTAAAAAAAAGAAATATCTCTCAAATGGTACATCGTATGAGAAATATGAGACCACCCTTTGGTAAATGATGTAGGGTTTACCCTAGGTGAAATATAAAATTATGGCGCTTTGGGTTTTCGGTTAGATCACTTGTTACATTTAGTTCTTTAATATATCTATTATTAATTTAATTATTAAAAAATTAATTTATTGTTCATCTTCCTCATAAAATGAAACACCCCCATTTCTCATACACCATAGTTTTCAAACCCTTGATTTTTTCCTCAATTTTGACCATTTTAATAACCAAAGCATTAATGAAGTGTTTTTAAACACTATTTTGGATTAAATAGGATTTGAATTGATGTTCCAAAAATAGATAAAAATAGATGGCATGAGTATTTAATTACATGAACCTTTCCACCTTAATTCTTGGCTGGCCCCATTGAAATGGAAGAGGTCCTAAATCTCATCTATGCATGGACAGTGAAGATTCTTCCATCTCCCTCCAGTTTTATCCTCTTCATAGGCATGACGGCATCAGGTGTGTGGTGCCTATGTAGAAGGAGGTAAGTTCCTATATTTTTTTAATTTTATAATATCCTTTTATTTAATTTATTCCAATTATCCTTTAATTATAAAATTATGAAAAAATTATTGAATAAAAATAAATGATGATAAAACCTAAATTACCAAGAAATAATTTCTTTATTTTTTGCAGATAATTTTTACCATGGATTATTAAAATTATAAACTGATAATTATGATATTCGGAAAGGATAATTACTAAAATAATAAAATGATAATTATAAGATTATATAAGGATAATTATTAATATTATTGAAATATAATTATGATATTTTCAAAGGATAATTATTAAAATTATAAAATTATAATGGAAATATTATCAACGAATAATTATTGAAGTTATCAAATGATAATTGCTAGATTATCAAAAAGTAATTTATTTATTAAAAACTATAAAAGGATAATCACTTGGATTTTTCAAGGTATAGATTATCAGATTTTCTAGATGATAACTAAATTGAATTATAAATGTATAATTATTAATATTATCATATGATAATTTTGAGATTATCAAATGATAAATTATTAAAAAAAATTATCAAAAGAAAATTATAAAAGAAAATTTATGATAAATTATTAAAAGATAATTATAAATTTATAATTTATAATAAATTATAAAATATTAATTATGAAAGGATAATTTGTGATAAATTATCAAAGAGATAATTATAAAGTGATAATTTAAGATAAATTATAAAAAAATATAAAAGGATAATTTATGAGAAATTATCAAAGAATAATTATAAAAGGATAATTTATTGTAAATTAACAATGATATAATTATAAAATGGTACTTTAAGAAAAATTATCAAAGAATAATTATAAATGGATGATTTATGGTAAATTATGAAGGAGATAGTTATAAAGGGATAATATATAATAAATTATCAAAAGATAAATATTTTCAAGGAAAATATTGTGAGCACATGAATTGGCCTAAAATGATAATTTATAAATTGTCAATGAGAGATAGAATATTATCACATGTGATATTTTATTTCTTTTTGAACTAAAATATATGGTTTTGGTTCTAGGAACCCTTGACAAACTACGATCATTGACAGGTCAAAATTTATAATAATAAGGTCATGAAGAGGTGTTCTTGAATATTGAGATTTCCAATCCATCAATTGAACCACAAAGGGTGGTTCATCCTTACTATTGACGTCGATAAATTTTCAGGATGGAGGTTCCTTACCTTTTTGGTCTTTTTTTGCACATGTTTCCTTAATGTGATTTATGTGTAGACATATTTAATGACTATGTTAGATTATGATCATATGAGGGTGTGTGTGTGTGTAGCCCTGAGAGCCTTATGTGACACATGTTTACATGATTACTTTGTTGATTATTATTCAATTTCAATGTTTTCCACATGTATTATTGTGCTAAATTACTTATAATAGTGTTATATGTGTTCTCATGTTCCCACCAAGTTATGTGTGCATTCATGGTATTGTTGATGGATCCCAAGGCTAATTGAATATTGTGACATGTTTATCCCTTAGAGGGTGAGAATACATGAATTTAGACGATAACAACAAGGGATCCGTTCATAGGGTAAGGATGTGATGATGCCTCTTGGATGTTGTGTGATTCACTTGATGCCTATATAATTTCAAGGGGTGTTTTCTTGATTCCAAGTGAAATTCGATTAGCTCTCGATGCCTAGAGATTTCCAAGAACATGAATTCCTTGATTCCTACTATATGTCAAGTTTCAAAATCACATGATTCCAAGAAGAATGATTCATGAGCCTCCTGGATAGTCCTTGATTCTTATGACACCTTGATTATCCTTCTGGTATATAGTTGAAGTAGGTATTGTCATGGGTTTTTGTTATCTTGGTTAGCACATGACTTCTAGATTTCAGATTGCAGGTTCCTAGGATTTTTTCTCATTCATTATTATTATTATTATTATTATTATTATTATTATGGAATAGAAATTTTTACTTGAGCACATCTAGTTAAGGAAGCATTGGTGGTGTCTTATCGAGTCTTAAACTCACAACCTACTTGGGAATTTTGTTGTACTTTTAGATTTCATGATAGATCTGGTGATGGGAAAGAGACCTATAGAGGAATAATGAGATGAGGAGTGTAGAGATAGTGGTGGTATAAGATGAAGACTAGCATGACCCATAGTTTATCATTTATTTTTTTATCTTCTTTATTTACCCTATATATGATTTTAAATTTTTGTATATTATTTTATTTACTTGTCATGTATTCCATTTATTTATTTATTAAATAGGTTTACTCTGATGATTTATTATGTTAGTAATTCATTATTACTGATCATATGACATGATACTGTGGGTATATCCTCCCCACTGTTAGACTCATACCCTCACTACTAGTCAAAAGCCTCTTGCATGTGGGGTGTGAACATGAGGACATGTGGTATTCTAGCTCAGACTTAGTGGTTAGGGTTGTTATTTTATAAAATAGTGAAAATTATCAAGATTCACTAACTTGTTCATCACTTTTACTCAAGATGGGATAGGATAGATAAGAGATAATACTATTGGGACTCGGGTAGGTGAACTATGATAGTTCCTAGCCATCACTATATAGTGGACCCCCCGAGTTCCCATAAAATAAGAAATTATTCTTTTCTGTTACTATTTGTTAAATTCACCATGGGTGATTCATATGATGTTTATATTTAATTTATGAGATTTTGGGTGTGTTCATGAATCATGACAAGGAATTCAGGTTCACATTCTAGATATATACTTATAATTGTGTGTAATTTTAGTCCGTTAATTAAATACCTGGTTTTTGTGCTATCTGTTCGATATAGTTTCTCTTATGTGATATATTTTTGTTTACATGTTGGGTGATATATCATTATTGTCTTTAATTAGTTGAACTGAAAATGTTATTATGATACAACATATATATATATATATAATTACTTTGACTAGATTTTAGGGATGTAAAGTAGGGGTAATTATAGGAGGGTTATATTGTTGGTTAAGGGTAGACTCTTAGGATAACCTTGCATGATTCCACAGACTAGATACGGTCTGTAAATGTTTCTAATGTTATTATTATTTCATAGATTCTACCATAGATACATTCAATGGGAAAGAAAACTTTGTTGGCCCGGGATACTCTTGTATCACCCCCTGTGGTATAGGGGGTATATCCCAACATGGTCATATACCATCACAAGTGATTTTGGTTATAGATCCCATTTAGTAGAGACTCATTCAAATAGTGAATTTATAAGTTTTAGCTACAAAAAGGAAAATGACCTATCATACTTTGGATTTATATCTCATGAACCCTATGGAATTCTAGGGTATTGGTGGCCTGCAAAATGTTGAGGATTGGTTGGAATTTATTTAGGGAATTTTTAAGATGCACTAGAATCTTTATGAGTGGTGCATGAGGAGTGCTGCAGAAACTTGTTTAAAGACTTATCTTTCTTGAGGCAGTAGAAAATATATAGTAACCTTCCTAAACCTCTTGGTACTCTAGAGGATTTCAAGTCCCCCCCCCCCTTCATTGGATGGATAAAGTGCAATTCTAATGGGGCTTTAAGGTGTAATTTGGGACCATTAGGTTATGGTTCATGTTCAAATATCATAAAAGTGATGTTATGGAATGCATTAATGGTCAATGTGGTCCTATCACTACTATAACGTAAGAAGGGATGGTATTTATCAATGTTGTATCCGTTAAAAGTCAATGAAATTGGAAACATATCTGGTCTAAATGTGATTCCTCTACCATCATTCAGGCTATTAGGCTGGGACAGATCCACCTATCATGGATGTTGACAAGTAAATGGGATAAATGACTTGACATTATTACTTCAATAAACTACATAATCATGCATATATTTTATGAATTCAACCATGTTACTGAAATCCTTATAATCAAAGGAGTTTTTGATGTGGTTGGAACCAAATCGAACAATTTTCATTGTGACATGCTTCCTATTTTTCAATGGGACAAATGTAAAATTCCTTTTTCTAGACTCTTATAACCTTGATTTTATATATTAAAATACTTGGATATAACCTTTCTAAAAAATCCTTTGTTAGCTGGTAACAGGGCACAGAATGCTCAAAATTTTAAAATCCACCATTGAATGGAGCTCAAAAGTTAGGTTTGGGATTTTGAACATATAACCTATATATTGGTGCTTCGCAAAGCCCTAGTCATTGAGAAGGGACTAGAGGATGAAAGGGCGGTAAACCAACTACCATCCCATGGTGGGCTAGTGACTGAGCATCCTCTCACTACTATAAGATTCTATTCTATATATAAGAAGATGAATACTAGATACATGAAACAACACACAAGCATGCAGGTAGAATGGAGTGAAGATTTATGAACCCCACAATAAGAGTTTCACAGTTTTTCAATAGTATAAATACTAGGCATCATCGTAGATTTTCTGTGACACCTTAGAGAATGTTTTGATAATACAGAAACAAGGGAAATCTTAAATAATTCTCCTCTGGAAATGTGAGGACAGGTTTCTATATAGGTAAGGCTTGGACATGGGGATATGGTCGAGGTTCTCAGTGGTAGACTCAAAATGGTCATACACCTCAGGGATAGGGAAGAAAAGATGAAGTTGTTCATATGTATGTTGTGGATAAACATATAGAAGATTGTGTAGAGTGACCATCCAACATTTGAGGTACAATTCTGATCGCATATACTTTATCTACTTTCTTATTCGATACTAGTTCTTCCCATTTTTTGATACCAACACAATTAGTTTCTAGACTTGAATTACAATTCAAGTTATCCTCTAAGTTATTATCCCTTGATAACCCATTGGTATTGAAAGTGGAGCATATTCACATATGCCTAGAGTGTCCAATAGTTGTCCACACCTATGGAAATATATAGGAATTCATGATTTTGGAGGTGACAACTTTCATTGTGATTCTCACCAGGGATGGGCTGACCAATGTCCAACCTCACATTTACTACTTTCATAGATGTTTTTATTTTATCTAAACAAAGGGAGAATACTTCATGATGACTGGATAGTGGGAACTTTGAGAAGGCAGAGTTAGACCAGACTTGAGTCGGCTCAAGGTTATCATAGAACAAATGGAAGGCTTGGCTCTTTCAGTGGGATAAGTGGAAACCACATCATATTTTCCTCTAGTAGTGTCTCTTTAGCAGGAAATATTTCTTGATTACTTCACTAGACTCCCTCTTGAGGGGGGGGGGTTGACTTTGAGTTAATGCTCATACTAAGTGCACAACACATTTCAATACCCCCTTACCATATGGATCCAACTAAGCTAAAGGATATCAAGTTAAAACATGATGACTTAGAGAGGAAGGGATTTATTATAATTTATACTTCACCAGGGGTTGAACCTATTTTTACACCACGAAGGTGGATGATAGTCTTCATATATCTATTGATTACGGGAAGTTGAACTAGGTGATGGTGAAGAATCAATATTCACTACCCATGATCGATTATCTTTTCGATCAACAATGGGGAGACTGGTGGTTTCTCAAGATTCATATTCAATTAGGATATCACTAGTTGTGAGTTAGGGAGTTGGAAATTATGAATATGGTATTTTAGAGCAGGTGTGGATAGTGTGGGAACTTTTTGATTATTTTCATGATGAGGAATGAATCGTTGGTATTCATGTACCTCTCGAAGAAGATCTTTCATCCATACTTGGACTCATTTTTCTTAGTATTCATCGAGGATATCTTCATTTACTTGTCAACACTAGAGAATCATTCAAGGCATCTAGAGATAGTCCTACATACACATTTAGAACATTGTAATTATACCAAGATAATGAAGTACGAATTTTGGATTCAAGAGGTGAATTTATAAGAAAATATGTGGTCTTAGATGGGTATATTTATAGACCCATAGAAATTTGATGCAGGCATGTCCTAGAAACATCCCTAAAATGTGTTTGGGATTATGAGTTTTTTTGGTTTAGTTGGATATTATATACTATCTATCAAAGACTTATCCAAAATATCAGAAACCATAACAGCACTAAAAAGGAAGGTAGTGAAATTATAGTAGTTCTACTAGTGTGAATAGGATTTCCTTGATATAAATAAAGTGTTGATGATGGATCCATTAATGAAACTCCCTAAGCCTGTGATTGGTTAAGTAGTATACATTGATGCATGAGATGTTTGTCTGGGAGAAGTGTCAATCCAAAGAGAGAAGGTAGTAGCATATGGGTCTCATCAGATAAGACCCCATGAGTAGAACTAAACTATACATGAATTGGTTCTGGGATCCTTAGTCCATGCTCTGATCTTTTGTAGAAACTATCTCTTTGCGGGGACATTTATTATTTAAACAAAACATAAGATCCATTTCTATATCTTAATATAGATGGACATAAACTTGAGAAAAATGTGTTGGGATAATTATCTACATACATTCAACTTTGAGATGTCATATACACCTTGGAAGGTTAATGTTATTTCATATTTTCTTAACCATAAGACACAAGCTGGTCAGAAGCTTTATGAGAGGCCCTCAGAGGAGCAGTGGCACATAATGATCTTATTGTATTATTAGAGAATGGATGTATTAGAGGACCAAGGTACTGTGACTTGTTCTCTCTTGGTAGTAACATATTCACTTGTAGACCAAGTAAAGGCTAAATAGAATTTTAACTCAAATTATGTTGTAATGAGGGAACAAATTACTGGTGGTGGCATAAGGCCTGGATGTTCTATGGATGATGATGATGTGATCTAGATACATGGAAGAGTAGTGATACCTACTTCCATCATAGAGGAGCAGATGAGGAATTACCATACCTCTATAAATTTAGTACATCCTATTGATACCAAGACGTATCATGGATTCACGAGGGAGATCTAGTTGATAGGGATGAAGAGATACATTGTTGGTTTCATCTATTGATGTCTTACCTGTTAGAGGGTGAAGGTCGAGTACTAGTGTCCTGGTGGGTTTTTGTAGTCACTCTTGATACCTTTGTGAATGTGGTAGTATTTTGTGATAGAATTTTTCATGGGGTTTCCTAAGAACATGAGGATTCATTATGTTGTTTTAGTGATTGTTGATTGGCTAACAAACTCTTCTCACTTCTTATCAATCAGAGAGACACACTTAGTAGAGAATCTGGGAGAGCTCTATGTCCGAGAGATTAGATGTCTGTATTGAGTTCCCTTGTGAATGGTTTCAAACAAATACACACAATTTATGTTCCACTTTTGGAAAGGCTTGAAAAAAGACCTTTCGATTCAACTGAGATTGGGCATGTAAAACCATCTTCAGACTGACTAATAGTCCCAGAGTAATATTCACATATTTGAGGATATGATTTGGTCTTGGTTGATAGAATTAATTGGAGGAAGGTATGGTCACCTATCCTTGATTGAGTTCACATAAAATAACAGTTAACATTTTTTTATTTCGATTCTACCTTATGTGTGACTTTATGGAAGGTCATTTCACTCACTTCTCTATAGGAATGAGGTAGGTGAGACAACAGTTATAGGACCTATCAAAGTTTAGGAGACCTAACATATAGTGTAGCTGATACATAGGAGATTTATCACTACTCATGGTAGAAATAGATCTTATACTAACCTTATAAGGACACCCTTGGAGTTTGTTGGGGGGGGATTAGGGTTTCTTGAGGGAGACTCATCGGTTAGGGAACAAATGTTTGGGGAAGCAAGAAATTCTAACGCCTCATTTTGCTTGACCCTTTTGGAACATTGAACGGATAAAGGTAGTGGCATATTGTTTGGACCTCCATTCTCACTATCAGGGTATACATGTTGTGTTCCATGTGTTACAGATTTAAAGGTAAATACCCATACCAACACATGTTTTTAATTGCGAGGACATTGATATAGAGATTGATGAAACATAGGAGGAGTATCGAGTGTGGATCATAGACTAAAATTAGAATGTGTTTCGAGGAAAGAAGGTACCACTAGTCAAGATTTGGTGGTAGCATAGATGCATATAGGGGAAACGTGGTAGTGAGATTCTAATGTTTGAGATCAGTGGATAGATGTTTTTGAGAAAGGACACTAGAGATAAATATCAGGGATGAGAAGTCGATAGTGGGGTAGAATTCTAATATATTAAATTTTTAAAGATTATAAAAACCCATTTTTGATAATAATTTTTTATTATTTTTATGTGAAAATGTAATTTCTCAATAATAATCATTTAATATATGTTTTAAATGACTTTGATTAAGTGTAAAATCGCAATTAAAAACTTATAATATTCTATAAAAAATTTTAGAGTTATGCGCAAAGATAGCATGGGATTATAATGCCTCTAGGGCCTCAGTGTATATGTAATTAAAATACTAAATATTTGATATTACATGCACATCGTTTTTTTCCAAAATAATTGAATATATCCCAAATAGTGTCTCATATTAGAAATCTAAGACCACCATTGGTTACAGGATGAGGGGTTTTCCCTAGTCCTAGTATACCATTTTTATGCATCATGCATATGGAAACATCACACAAGGGATAATTTATTTAATAATTTTATTTATATATTTTTTAACAAAGAACTAAATATATCCCAAATAGTGTGGCGTATGAGAAATATGAGAACACAATTAGGTCTTAGATATGATTTTTACTCTAGATGTGTTATAAGATTTATGTGTGTTGGGAATTTGGTTAGATATCTCATTATAATAATTTATTTAATATTTTTTTTACTAATTTAATTATTATAAAAATTATTGGTCATCTTCCTAATCAAATGCAACACCTCTATTTCTCACACACAGAAGGTTTCAAAACATTAATTTTTCACCCATTTTTCACTATTTTAAACTCCAATGCATTGATGAGGTGTTTTTAAACACTCCATTTGATATTAAATAGGATTTAAATTGATGTTATTAAAATAGGGGAAAATATTAGGTGTGGGTATTGAAATACTAGAACGTTTTCACCATCATTCTTGGTTGGATCCATTGAAATCTAAGAAATACTAAATATAATCTATGTGTGACCAGTTAATGTTCTCCCATCTCCCTCTAGATAGCCCCATTTATTAGGAATGACAATGTCTGGTGCATTGGAACCATGTCAAAGGACAAAAATTCCACTCTATTTTTACATGACTATCTCATTTTATTTACCTTATTCAATTTATCCATTAATTATGATATTATGGAAAATATTTATTAATTTTAAAGGATACTAAATCTTGAATTATTAATGGATAATTTGATGAATTTTTCAAGATAATTATTACCATGAATTATTACAATTTTCAAACAATGATTGAGAGGTTATCAAAGGATAATTATTAATATTATCAAATGATACTTGCAAGAATGTAAAAGAATCATTATTAAAATTATAAAACAATAATTATGATAATATCAAAGGATAGTTATTAAAATTATAAAATGATTATTCAAATATTACAAAAGTATAATTATTAAAATTATCAAATGATAATTTCCAGATTATCAAAGGTTAATTTATAGAAGAAAAATTATCAAAGGATAATCATGTGAATTTATCAAGGTATAAATTGTTGGAATTATTATATTATAACATTGAATTATCAAAGGATAATTATTAAAATTATCAAATGATAGTTATGAGTTTATCAAAGGATAAATTATTTAAAAAAAATATCAAAAAATACTTATAAAGGATAATTTATGATATATTATCAAGATATATTTATAAATGGGTAGTTCATGATAAATTATCAAAGAATATTTATAAAAAGATAATTTTTAATAAATTATCAAAGATATAATTAAAAAAAGATCATTTACGATAAATAAATAGAGAATAATTACAAAAAAATAATTTATCTGAAATTTACAATGAATAATTATAAAAGGATAATTTTTGATAAATTATCAAGGAGATAATTATAAATAGATAATTTATGAGAAATTACAGAAGAATAATTATAAAAAGATAATTTATGATGAATTTTGAAAATCAAAATTATAAGAGGATGTTTGTAATAAATTATCAAAAGATAATTATTATCAATGATAATATTATGAGAGCATGTGTTTCCCTAAAATTAAAATTTATAAATTATCTAGGATAGAGAGTATTATCACATGTGATATTTTATTTCTTATTAAAATAAATTTGGTGTTTTCATTCTAGGAACCATTAAAAGCCTTAAGAATTTATATTTCCAAGTTTATGATAATATGTCAATGAATATGTTTTCTTGACTTTTGTGGTTTTCACTCAAACTATCGAACCACATAGGGTGGCTTATCCTTTCCTTTGAAATTGAAAAAATTTGTCGTAGGAAGTTACTTACTTTTTTTGGATTTCATTAATTATGTTTCATTAATATGATTTATGTATAGACATATTTGATGATCATGCTAGATTCTTATCACATATTGGTGTGTGTATCCATGAGAACATTATGTGACCCTTATTTCTATGAGTACATTCTATCTTATTATTCATGTTCAATTTTGATCACATGTATTGTTGTTCTACCTTAATTTTGATGATTTTCTATGATTTGTCACATATCCCACCATGCTATGTGTAATGTTATGCTATTGTTTTGGATCCCAAGGCTATTTGAAGATCATTACATGTTTATCCCTTCAATGGGGAGTGTGCACTACATGCGATGATGGTGATGAGGGACCTATGTATAGAGGAGGGATATATTGATGCCTCATGGATGTTGTGTGAGGCACTCTATTCCTTGCATATTCCAAGGGGTACATTCTTGATGCTGAGTGAATATTTATTAACTCTTGATACTTAGAGAATATTGATAACATGAATTCCTTAATGCCTAGTGTATGCTGAGTTTAATGATCACATGATGTTGAGCATCATGATTCATGACCCTCTTGGATAGTCCTTGATTATTCTAACACTTTGATTGTCCCTCTATAATAGATTTTAAGTAGGTACAGTTAGGGTTTTTAGAGGCTTGGTAAGCACATGACCATTTGGTTTTGGATTTTTTGCAACTGTATTTGTCATGAATTTATTATCCTTATGGAATACACTTTTATACTTGAGAACTTCATGTTAAGGAGACATTGGTGTCATCCTTGGGAGTAATTTACTCATATCCTATACAATCATTTCTATGTGCTTGTATATTTCATAAGAGATCTGGAAAAGGGAAAGGTCCATGTGGTGGACTTCTGAGTTCAGGAGTGAGGAGATGGTGGTGGGATAGTATATACACTATTATGTTAATTATTTTTTATTATAGATACTATGACATGATACTAAATGTATTTTCTCTCCACTTTTGAACTCAGAACCTTCCTGTTATTCGGCAGCATCTTGTGTACAGGGAGGCATACATAAGGTCATGTGGAACTCTGTCTTGGACTCAGTGGTTCGGATAGGGATCTCACACTATCCAATTCTTGAATTAATCCACTATATAGATGTAGATCATATGTGCCTACCTCGAATATAGAAAATCCTTCCACATTACTAACATGTTTATCTACTTCTATTTTCTTCAATTATATATTTTCATTTTTATGATCTTTTAAATCACCATAAATGTGTGATTCATATTCGATATCTGATACACATTAATCAAAATTAGAGAGATTGTTTTATGTAACATTCATATCAATATTATATGAATGATTATCCTTCAAAACACTTCTCATACATAAATACGAATCAGTTAATCTATATCCCCAACCAATAAAATATATAAAAATTATATTCATGTTAAATTCCATAATCTATATCAATATATGTTTATTTGATGACTATCATGTCTTATATCAATTCAATAAGGACTTTTATTGAACATACTATAATAAAAATGATAAACATATAAATCATTAGTGTCCAAGACCCATATTTCATGAAAAATTATGTAACAATTTCATATCTCTCCAAATTTATCAGTCTATGTATAATATCATTTCAATAATATCAAATATTACTCTTAGATAATTAGGTGAAAACACCTTACCCAATTCATCATATAAATTATCCAAACTCTATACCTCTAGAAAACTAATACTATTAGGGTCACCCAACCAAGTGTAACCCAAATATTCCAATTTAATATAATCATCTAAAATGATTGGAGTTTCATATACCCGATATTTATTTTACAAGATAATCCATGGGTACTCGGTTTTTTCATAACCAACCATTTTGAATAATCATGGTATTGACATGTGCACACTTTTTAAGGAATCTAAAACTTATCTATGTCTCAACATTTCTATATGAATCACATTCATATCATTTCATAACATTCTATCATCATATATTTCATGAATTTAATGATTTATCATATAATAATATGCTTTCACCAAAATTAATATGTTCTAAAAATATTAATATATAACACTTTATATAATTAATTATTTTTGTTACTTACCCAAATATAAAAGCTAATTGTGTCATGCATTTACATATTCATCTTATGAATAAGGTATGTCAAACCCATTAATTTAAAGGTTTTTAATCATATTAAACCAAAATCAACTCATGAGAATGTATGCTATGACATGTAGAAAAACCCTACATTTCTAGAATAGAGACTAATCTATTAGGAAAATGAGAAGTTTAGTCCAAATCCATATAATCAATTTATTAATACATAAGTGAGACCCTAATTTCAATAGAAACCTAATACCTAATATGTATAAATAATGATAAACTATTATAATTAAGTTTGTAAATAAATAAAAATTCATGGTATTAGTTGAATAGAACTAAATCATATGTCATAAATATCATGCAACATCCTAAATGCAAGGTACGACAATTATAAAAATCAGTTTAAATAATATATATTTAATCATACCAACATTAATAATATAAATTATCTATATAAATGAATATATTAAAAAGTAATTTAAATTAATAAAAAAAATTAAAATAATGATGTTGTTATATTATAAATCTAGGTATTAATAAATTCAATTAAAATAACTTTTGATGTGATATAAAGTCATATAGATTCTGTACAGTCCCTTTGAGTTCGTATCAATAATTTTTTTAAAAATAATTTCACTCAATAACCAATTCATGTGATTGTTAAATGTTTTCACTATAGAATAAATTTTAGGTATTGATTTACTCAAAGGTCACAGCTTTCACCAATACGTGGTTCCCATTTACCATGCCATGTTTTTTCATATGAAAATTTAATTCTGATGAGAATAGGGTATTTTTGGTTGGAACCACAACAAGTAAGACATAGTTACGTGATATAATAACTTTTTTAAGAAAATGCATGATTTTTTAATAAACATAATGTTTTAAGGAAAATTAAAAAAACATTGTGTTTTTATGTGTACCATATCATGGATATAGATAAATTTTACTAATATTTTATTATATTAATCTTCATCATTCTAATTCCTTAATAGTACTCACTATAACAACCCTAAAGGGTTTTATCATAAATATTTATAAAAAAAATGAAGTGAAAAAAAACATAAATCCCAAACAGATGTCCTATTAATAGTTAAATTAGTAAAATGAAATAGAAATTTAACCATATATAACATAATATTTATTTTTATCCTTTTGTAATTATGGAGGTTTATATTTACTTATTAGTAACTACAATGATATAATATTCTCATGTAGAACCTTGATTTTTTGGGTAATATTCCATATAATATTTTGTAGTTTTAAGACTAAAATTTAAAAGTTATATAAATGATTTTACTAGTTTCATAGTTAGGTTCATGACCTACCACACTATGAAAATTAGTCATGAATTATGGTTTTAGAGGTATAGGTAAATGCATTTTTAGGTCCATGGTTATCCAAACCATGAAACATAAGAATCCATGATTAAAAATTTTGAAGAGGGGTAAACACAATAAGAGAAACCATGCACCTAAACCATGTTTTTGGAAAAAAGTACCATGATTTGACTTTTCATAACCCAATTTGACATTCTTTACCAACATAACACCCTAGTAAAACCTTTCCTAGTCTTGGGAATTATTTGGAGTAGTTTTGGGGGTTCTTCACTAGAGAACAATAGAATTATATCTAGTATCATGTAAATTGATGATATATTATAGGTAAGAGATACTAGATCATGTTATTTTTCAATTATCCCTCTTCATATAGATTTATCATAATAGGTTATATATAAATAGAAAAATTATATATCTTGAATCATTAATAGATGAATCGAGATATCATTTTCTTGTTTAATGGTTTTCATAAATTTCAATGTGATCTTCGATATTGGATCATGGGTTTTTAGATTTCTATATTTCACTATATAATGTGGATGGTTATTATTCCTTCCTCATTTTATTATGATTCCCTATTAGGATATTTAATTTATTTTCAATTACCTATTCTTAACATGGAATTTATCAAATAATTATATTAAATTAATTTTATATAATGGAATATTTTTATGATTTTTTTGATAAATAGGAATATAGATATCTAGATGAAAACAATATAATTTAGGGTTTTTAAATCATAGGTTTTGATTTTTCAAAATTAATATTTTTAAGAAAATTATAATTAGTTAAAAAAATTATTTTTTGGTTTCATACTAATTATAATAAATTTATAATAATGAAATTTTATAGATTTTTCATGGAAATCATTTCAATAAGAAAATGGTTTTTCAAAAATTAGCAATCCTTGGATATGTACAATGATCTAGAAGTGTCTTAAAATTTATGTAAGGTATGGGTAATGATTATTAGTATTAGGAACTGACATGGATGGAAAATACTATGGTATATAATATGGATGGGGGAGGGTCATTATTGGAAAATAAATAGATGGATACAAATCCATGGATGGTAATGTTATGATCGTATGTAAGTATTATTTTGTATATTAATTTATATTTCTTTTAAATAAATTAACTAGAATGATTAATAATCAATTTTTATTATGGTTGAATTGGGTGATATTACCCCTACATTGAGAATACTCTAGTGTGACTTACTTTGTCATGGTCAGCTTATGTGAATTGACTGATAAATAACTGTTTAAAATTAATTTAATGGTCTTCCAAAGGAAATTAGTTGCATTTTTATTAATATATCATACATGTGAATTCATTGAAGTGATTATTCTCTACCCTTATATCTTGGTGTGTGTTTGTGGGTATCTATAAACCTCATTTATTTCAATGTATGGAAAGAGAAATATAACTTGTTAATTGATTATGTATCATAAGATCTTCTTTTGTGTGGGGATATTAGTGTTTGGTTGAATGTCATTGGAGGAGTAATACTATTAATCATTGATAAGTATTTTTCATTTTAGTTTGACAATGTTGTGTCAGACATCCAGTACTTTCATTTCTATTGTACTTTGATTTGGTTACTTAGTCCACTTTGGTTTTCTATTTTATGAAAAAATTTACATTGATTTAATATAGATATACTTCACTTTGGGAGAAAACTATTCCCCAATATTTATTCATTATCATTCAACACTATATATAAGACTCTAGTAATTAGGGAATGTGTTTTAGTTTATGTGATGGCTCAATATAGGTCTTGAGGACAAGGTATCAAGATCATATTATTATAAAATTATCAAGGTATGGTTTAAAAGTTTTTTCTTTGGGTGTTTTTTAATAATAAGTAATACAGTTGTTAACACTCACTAGTTGTCCATAAAATGTTATATCTAACATATTTATGGTAGAAATGAGTTATCCGAGAGTTCATGTCTGAAACAAATCATAGAATCACTTATAATATTTTTTCTTCTATGACCCATATGTGTTTGTAATCATGATTGGTTTGGATGAATAATCTGTTCATGAATCATTATATAATTTTATAGAGATGACACATATGTTTACTATTTTTAAAAAATATTTCATTTCTATGAATTGGTTTTGAAAGTTGTTTCCACTGATTTTGAAAACTATTTTATTTTAAAAGTAATTAGATTTAAATTAATTGATTTTTTTTAAAATGATTATGAATGGGATTAGTAAATGAAACATTATTAGAGATACATAGACAAATATTTGAATTCCATGTTTTGAGATCTTATAACTCTTTCTATCTATACTAATGGAATTTTATTGTGGTGATCTTTTTATTTATAGATTTTTTGAATTCAAGAAATACCTATATAATGTGAGATTAATCATGATAAATGATATATGAACATGGAGAGTGTTTTTGAAATAATTAGTTTATTATTACAAGAAATTTAAATTCTTATTAATGTAATGAATCAAGAGTGATTGAAGGAATTGGATCAAGCCTTAAAGATCTAGAGTCACAATCCTATAATCCTTACAGGTGAGGGAGTAGTTTAGTAAGTTGAAGATGGGTAATATTGGATAAGGTGTCGTAACTTTCAAGTATGCATATGTATTGGGAAATATTATAGATAAATTGGGATAATAGAGAGAAAGTCATTAGATTGGATTGTTGAAATTCCTTGATAAGAATTGTATGAGAAGAACTAGGGATAGATTTTTGTTGTAAAGGATCCACCAAAACAATCTTATGAAGATCCTATGTTAGTGTAAGGTACCTTACTTATATCCTTTATTATGATATCTGCAATGTTTTATAAAAGTGTATCTTATTAATTCATGTCTATATTAGAATTAGATTTGATGAATTTTCATATTTAATTGATTCCTTATTCTATAAATATTTATAATTTTATTTGAGAATGTATTGAATAAAGGAAACATATTCTTATTATTCCATTTTTATCAATGGTTTGAAAATATTTTGGGTCATATTTTTTCAAGATATAAACAAAAAAATCTTTTAATTATAATGGATTTTATAATGAAGTTTAAGGATCATATAAACTATTATGGTTATTCAGTTTATTTTAATTCACCTGATTTATGTTCTTGTATAATCAAGGAAGAATAATATATTTATGTGATTTGAGAAGGAACTATTTTTTAGACCTTATAGTTGTGATGTTCTAGTTATCTTAATTGGTTCTTGGATCTGTAATATCAATTGATAAACATTAGTTACTAATGTTATTGAAGTAATTATTAAAAATGTTTCTTAAATAATTATTTAGACAACCAAAAAATGGGGATGTTAAATTCAATATAAAATTGTTTCATGGAATGAGTCTAGTATTTATTCTTTCATATCACATGTCACATATACAGTTATAAGATTTTAATATTTAGTTGTAATATTTTAAGGGAAATTGGTTTTTTGATTTAGTGTTTCATATTAGGTGGAGCTTATTCTAGTTTTCAAGAAATTTGATGGAATCATATGGATATGCATTGACTTCCAAAAGTTCAATTAGGTGACACTGAAGAATAATACACTTTATCAAGAATTAATTATTTTATCAATTGATTGAAAGTATTAAATTAGATTTCAATAATCGACTTTAGATTGGGATATCACTAGATGATGTAATGGCACTGACTCTAGTAAACCAGATTTGGTGTTTACATAGAACATTAGTACAAGATATAAGTAATATTAATAAGAAATATTGATCGGTTTAAAAGTATTGGAATACTAAATAGACACTAGATTCCCATATTAAATTATAAAAATAAAAATATATCAAAATAAACATTCTTGTATCCTTGAAATCATTCCAAAAAATAATTCTTTCTATATTGAAGATAGAAAAACAATGAAATTTTGTTTTTATATGCTCATTAAGGGTTATGTGCAGTGGAATAAGTCACGAGTAAATAAGGAATAATCAATATGGTAGAGTGGATAATCAAAACACATGTAATTTGAGTTCGAAGTTAAACTATGGTTATTATCAACATATTAATCACATGGATAATGGAAACCAAATTAATAATAAAGGGAATTCACAAATCCATACATTCATTGTCTTAAAATAAAAAAATTGGTTAAGGTATCTTGAATCATTCCATCATGGCCTTGTCCATTACATTATTAATAAATGGGTATGTGTAAACTAAAAACCCATCTAATCTAGAATTCCTATTGTTTTGTCTCATGAGACCTGTCAATACATCGAGGAGCAATCTATAACAGGGAACTACCTATCACTTCAAAATATTTTTCACCACCCATATATTTAATGATCAGTAAAATTAATTCACAAAACTTCTTATAAATAAAAATTATGTATATGGAATTGAGAATTGGAACATCAATATTTTCTAATAAATGAAATAAATTTATTAATAAACTTCTGTCAAATGATACCATATATATAAATATTATACCACTTATAAAACTTCAATGTGGTGGAAATTATGAAATATAAATCTATGATACCTAAAATATGGACATAGAGAAGAAAATAATGACCATTTAAAAAATGGAGAGTGATATGTAATGTGATTATGAGAAATTTAATGAACGCAAAACCATAAATCAGTCTAGGTTAAAAAAACCGTAATTTCATCCTAAATGATGATTTTTTATTAAACCCAATAAATTGAAATAAATATAAAATATAATAAAATAATTAAAAGTAAAATCATTATAAATTAATGTTTTAATGATGTTATAAGTTACTTTCAAAAAAATGTCATTACTTCAAGAAAATAATACCCTTTTCTATTGATAACATTTTAAAAATTCCAAGAATATTGAGAATAATGTTTTCTTTTAATATAACCATGGAAAAATATATCTTAATATTTATAATTAATAATAACTATGATAAATGGAAGGGGTTGTTAATCCATATACATTAAAAAAAATTCTTTTTGTACTTCTATACAAATATGAAAATAACACAAAGATAAAATGTTGGAAATATTACATTTAATACTTATTAAATATATTCAAAAATAATTTATAAGTAACTTTATAAAAAAATTAATTATAATTAATAACATTCTTGAAACATTTAAAATAATCATGACATGGAAGAAAATGAGCTAGAAGGAAATCATTTAAATAATATTTTTATAATAATGTTTTTTATATGTAACTTTCTTATTAATTCATAATAAAAATAATAATAAATGTAGTATATGATTGAAAATATTAAACATAACCATAGTATAATCAAATATATGTGGTTTAAGATATTAGGATCTTATAATTTGTATAAAGAAAATCGGAACATAAACAATCCCAAAATAAAATGACATTATAACAGGAATCCCTTGCCTTGGGTCTATTCTTAGTTGTATGTGTTTAATCCTCCTTTATTATGAATTTAAAATTTTTAATAATTTGATAATAAAATTTTTCATCTATATTCTATTTTTAAGGTCCTTTTATTTTAATTTTTTATCTACTTATTGAATAGATGTTTCTTATGTGGGCCATTTTTGACTATTCAATTAATTTACTAAAAATAACATTGATATATTATTCATGGATAAAGGTTTTATAAAATGGTTCCATAATTTAATGAATTTTAATAATTTCATTAATATAATATTAATTCAATATATATAATTTTATAATCACAAATTTATAGTTTTAACAGAAAAAATAATCTTATCGCTTTTCTATGGTGGTGGTCCACACGTATAGATGAGTGATATTATAATTTTTCAATGGATTAAAGGGTAAAAAGGGAGATGATATATTATATATAAAAAATAATTATTATTCCATAAATATAATTTATATTCATTAATTTTATTTTTATAACCATCCAAGTAACGGTGATGAAAAATGAATTACACTTCTATGTGGAGATGGTAGGTCGTATATACGTGTGAGCGATTTTTTTCGATAGGATATAAATGAGATATAAAATGTAAATTGTATTAACATAAAAACATATTATTATTGTTAATACACTAATTTTATTATATTAATATGGTTATAAAATATTTTCATGTGGTTTAAGAATAATGTAACTAGAAAAAACTACATAAAAACACATACCTATTATTTTTGTAACCTTCTTTGGATTACACGTTAAGAATTATTAACATGGTCTTTTGGTGTGACCAGGACCTATAGAATGTGGGGGCGGATTATAGAAAGATATTTCTGAAGGTATTGGTTTATATATGTGGCTCAATTAGTGTGTTTATATATGTAAGGGGGGTCCCTTTTATAAGTGAGGTGGATGGAAAACTTGTAAATACTTGAAATTTTAGTATATAATATTTTTATTTCTCAAATAAAGGGGCCCAAAATTATAATATATTCAAATATGATAAGATTAAGGTCAATATAAAATCAATAATTGATATTTAATATTTTCTTTGTTATCTTGAATACTTATCCCATTATTTTTAACCCTTTTAACTCATTTTACACTTAACCAAAGTTATAAATATTTAGCATGGTTATCATTCATTATGATCAGAAATTATGTTATGATTATTACAAAATTTAAATTACAATGATGTAAAATCAGTAATACTTAATAAATATTTAATTACCATAAGTGATGAATTTTACATTTAATATATTTTTATAAAATGTAATGAAAACTATTTTTAGAAAAATTATTGTTTTGAGCATAAAAAGAATTTTACCAAAAAATAAAGTGTAATTTTGATTAAAATTGAATTAATTTGATAATTTTAAATAAAATTATTTTTATTTTTATTCTAAAATAAACCAAAAATAAAATTAACCTAGTAAATACATGATTATGATAGAAGAACTAAAAACATTTTTTTTATTTGAATAAAAACATTACTTAGATTTCCCAAAAGTTCAACAGATATTTTTAATTTTATAATTATATTTTTATATGAACTATATTAATTATTAAATATATATTTTTTATATCTAAAATATTTATTAAACATTATATTTATTATTATATCATTATAATTTCATAAAAGTGGCATTTTTTGTAGAATTTGTATTTTCACTATTCATCAAAAAAATCAACTATTTCTGAAAAAATCTCAATAATTTACTCTAAGATATTTTTAACATCATGAATTAAAAAAAAATTAAATTCTTCAAATAAAATTTAATTTTTTTTGAATATTAGTTCTAATCACATTCTTGAATAAAGTTATGTGCATTATGTTATAGTTTCTTTAGAAAGAAAAACTAACTTACTATAATTGACATTTGAGTGTTATTATTGAGATTTATGGAATTGGATATTATAAAGGTGTCCTTTTTAAATAACTATCAAAACTATGAATATTTTTAAATTTATTTTGGGGTTATTAATTCTACGATAATTTCTATATCCTTGATGTGTTGTAATTTTCATAAATACTATTTCAAGTTCTTTAATAAAGCTTATAAATGATATTTTGATTTACATGGGATAATAAGATAAAATTTAGAGGAATTAATAGAATTTTGGATACCTTACTACATAACATGATGCATGATATTTTTTTCCTCATTCCATTTTTGGATTCAATATGTAAAGTTCTTTGGATATGTTGGATGGGTTTCTTATGATCAAATAATACTTATTGGAGAAGTGAAATACTTTAAGATACCATAATCTAATATACACCATGTGTTGAAATTAAAAACATTTATAATAAAAAATAAATAACATACCTTACATAGAATATACCCAATATTTATTTCTTCACTACCATGATTAATTAAGATCACTTATAAGTAACTAAATGAATCCATCCTCCTAGGGTATCCATGGTTTAACAAATTACAAAATTCTTAGGAAGGAACTTGTGTTCAACCATGGTATGTTAGTGGCTCAAATTTAATTGAATAAATAGAATTTATCATTATATAAGAATATTATATGATAATTCTACACCAAATCACATGGATTTATCAAATATATATTGAAATTGAGTATACTCCCCTTTCCTTCATGAATTTACTAAAAATTTATAAAATGTTTTAGTAATTAATATACATTGTAACAAAGTTATTTAAATGGAAAATTGTCAAATTTATTAGAAAACATTATAAAATTTCTTCAAATGTTTTATTAGTATTTTATATAATTTTAGTTAATATTATAATTTGATTTTATAGAATTTTATTTAACTTGGTATTTGGATTGGAAAATATAATTGATGAATTTGAACAATTTAAATTTATTTTCTTTGATGGTCGGTCTCGCTATGCCATTATGTTGTTTTCTTTATTGTCTTGGGGTTGTCCATAATGAGATATAGAGTTGGAAATGGGGGTAATGTTCATTTTTGTCAAAAAAAATCCTTTTTTGAAATGGGTTGTGAATCATTTCAAGGGTATTGATCATGGTGGTAGGAAATTTTTGGTTTTAGAATATGCTCAATGCATAAAAGTGTGGAGAATTAGTGGTCAATTTCATGTTGGTTGGAATAAAATAGGTTATAAAGATCCCCCATGTTAAATAAAAATCCTAGTATATTTGTGAAGAACTAAAATAAGTTAAATTGTATGGATACTATGGTATAATGTTCAATCAAGATCATATCCTTGAATTTTAAAATTAAAATAGTGAGTTTGTGTGACCTAAGTCGTAGAAAAAGTTGTGGGGTCTTGAAAATTACTTTGAGGAATATGATATTGAAATATGGGAATGAAAGAGGTCATAGAGGCCCTTATATATAACTAAATAAAATATGAAATAGGGGTTATACTATTTTATGGTATAGTAAATTTTGAGTATCAAGTTTTCAGATTTGAATTGGAAATGATAAAGTTGTCATAAATAAAATCATGGAGAATGTTGTTTCACATAGATATAAATTATATCATGTCCATGAGATTTTTTTCATGGATATTTAACATATGATTAAATGTGAATTTCAAAAAAATTAGATTTAATAAGATGTGATTTCATAGAAATTGTGGTTCTTAGGAGTTGAAGTATTGACTTTGACACCACCCCACCATGGCCAGTGAAGTTCATGCTATGGTGGAGAGTTTCCTAGAAAAATAAAATATTCAATATTATCTGTATAAAAGAATTCAAAATTAATTTACTGGTGAGTTTAATTAATTTAAAATGGATTAATTTAATATCCAATTAGTGGTTGAAACATGTAATTTTAAGATGGATAGATTTGGTAGTTATAATTAATTGTATTTAAAGAATAAAAATAGACTTTTGAAAAAACATAGTACATAGAAAAAGAAATATAGAGAACATATTCATCATTGTTTCTCAAAGAAAGAAGGTTGTGATGTAATAAATTGAAATTTTATACTTTTTCATTGGAAATAAGGTAACAACAAAGACACCCTCATTGTCTAGTTAAGATTATTTCTTATGATTCTTTTGTAAGAAATATGTTTATAATCATTTCATGTATTAAATGTCTTAAATAAGTGAATGGAGAAATAATTAGGGGTATTTCCCCTAGTATCAACAATGGACCCTTTATATACATTTTATTCACATATAGTTCATATTGATATCCCATGGGACATCAAAAAATCATTGATGTATGTTACTTGGGGTATCCCTTAGTGGTGAACCAAGTATAATATCCATGCCAATATATCCTATTTTCAATACTTGGTTTCTTTATTAATATGTATGATAATGAAAATTTTATATCATTATTTCCAACATAAGAACATTAACTAATTGAAAATGAGAAGAAATATATTTTATGTTGAAAAAATAATAGTATTCACTAAAATTCACCCCCCTTGCTTTGTAAGGGTTTAATATGTTTTGGATAAAATAAATGGTATCAAATCCACATATTATTTTTTTAAATATGTTACTGTATGTTTATTATGATAAATAACTTTTCTAATGAAAAATATGTTCCATTGTTTGATTGTTGTAACTACCATATTTGGATGAATTGAATGAGATCATATTTATGGTCTCATATAATAAATGTTTTCACTATTTTCATACATGGGTTTCAAATCAGTAATATTATAGAGTTATCCATGAAAAATATGGATAAGAAGTTACTGAATACATATTCAAAGGAACATAATACATTATTTAAAGCTCTATCAAAAAATACAATTATTATTTGTTTCATGATGACTAAATATGTGAGAGAGAAATTATATAATATCTACAAATGAGACAAAAAAGAGAAGGAATCAAGGTTGTAAATTATTTATAAAATTCTTGATGATTTAAATATGTACTCTAAAAAACTTTTTCATGGGTTCTTTAACTAAATCATCATGTTTTTTTGGATTTTTTTTGTTGACTCGGTGATGAGATAGAAGATGTTAATATAGTAAAGAAAGTTGATAAAATATTTCCACCTTTATGAAATCTAAAGTTATCAACCCTTGAAGAAGAAAATATTATAGATCTATCACTTCATGATCAACATATAAATCTTTTCACATATTTTATGTTTCTCAATCCATAATAAATGATAATCCATTAAAATAATGAGATGAGATTAAAAACTATAGGTAAACTTCATATAGATGAAGTAATAGATAAATAGGAGGATATAGGTGATGAATTTCTATCACATATGGAAAGAATATTCATGTTAGTAAAATTAATATTTGATGGAAAATTTTTATTAGATTTATTTAAAGAGGAAATTTTATAATATATTATAGAAATATATCCATGGAGACAAGAAATTATTGAGGGTGAGTTTGATTACTCAAAAAATAGTGAAATAAATTTCCCCTAAAACAAAAATTCAAATATTGACACATATTTTGAAAGATGTTTTAGTAGAATAAATTATTGAGTAAGGAAGAGGATGATGAAGAATTTTGATTTTCTGAATGTTAAACCAAAATCATATTAATTTTGTAGGATATTATGATGGAAATATTTGTGAAGTATCAAAAAGAAACTAAGGATCAAAATCAATCAGAAATAGTTGTTGATATCAAGGTATAACTTAAAGCACTTCTTTTGGAACATAAAATATAATAGAAGATGAATATAAAGATTGATGGAATAGTAATAGAATATTATAATTATGTTGAACAACTCAAAGATAAAATCACTTGGTTAAAGAATGTTTTGAAGGATCAAGGGGTATATCAATAAACATCTAATGAGGTTATGGAATATAAGTTAAAGTTGAATTAAATACATATGGTAATAAATTTCCCTTGTTACTATATTAAAAAAAACAAATAATATTAAATCTGTTAATGAATAATTAATAACATAGATAAAGTAGTTAGTTCATGAAACGAAAATATATAATTTAAAGGAGAAGTTATGGTTTTCAAAGTTATAAGATTGAGAACAAAAGAAAAGGGTTTAAAGAGATATGAAGAGTGTAAAGAAAGTGTGGAATGATCAGAGACCCAACTATATGGGTAAAAGTGTACTTATCATTGAAACTAAAATATATAAATTAGATATAGTGTGTGAAAAGGATAAAGGTAATAAAAATATTTTAGATAACTCTTAACCATTGAAAGATTATCAAAGACTAACAGAGTGATTAGAGGGGAAAACATGTTCTGAGATGGTGAAAATATATTTCCACTAATTAAGTGTTAATTATTTGGTCACATAGGCCACATGATAACTTATTATAAAGGGGTATAAATCCATTTGAAAGTAGAAGAACTTTATTGTCCAAAAAAGAAGGATAATAACATAACATAAACCATGGACAAAAGACTCTTATTGTGGATATTATTTTTAGTATTCTAACATTAGTCACAAAGTCATATATTTTAGGTAATAAAGGAGTAAAAATATCCAATACTTAGGAATAATAACAATGGATATAAAAAATATTAACACTATTCCTCTAAGAAAAAAATCCACCTCAGAAGAAAAAGAATATTACTATGCTTCCTACATAGAAGAAAATAATGAGATATTATATTATTTCCCAACTCAACTAAGTATTTCACAAAAATAAAAAAGAAGGATAAGGAAATCCTCACCAAAATTTATCTTATGAAAAGAAATAATTTCATCATATAGATCCTTGATAATGGGTTCTCATACCATATAAAAACATGATTTTTTAAATAATATAAAAGTTAATGATGATGGAATGATTTTGTTTGGAAATGATAGGGAATTAAATATCAATATAATTAAAAAATTCATAACATATATTAATTGAAAACATGTATGTTCCTTATATAGATATATTTTGACACAATCTCTTGAGTATCAGTCAACTTTGTGACTTTTGACTCGAATTCACATTCAATTGGACTTTTTTCTGATAAAAGTCATGGATATAAATCCCTTGATAAAGGGATATATAATGAGTTTTAATTTATATCATGTGGACAGAAAAGAGAACATTTGTCTCTTTATAGTAAAAGACAGAAACAATTTATTGAATCAGAGGATTAGTCACATGCATCAACAAATCATAGATATTTTTTAAAAGTTTAAGGATTCTATTGAAAAATTAAATTATAATTTTTATGAAGAGAATTATTATGGTGCTTTTATGATTTGGAGTATATTTTGAAATACCTATTGAAAAAAGAGGAACGAGGCATCAAATTTTTGAGGCATAATTCATGCCAATGTGTTTCATATAGTGCTAGAACTTGGAACATGATGTGATATTGTGTTTATCTTTTTCACTGATTTTTATTGTTATATTTATTTCATTATATTCATGTAGGAGTAGAAGGAAATCATGGATCAGATAAACTTTTTTTAGAGGATATTTGAAAATGAAACCTAAAGAGCGGTAAAAATTTCACAATTAGATTACCACATGAATTACACTTCCAATGAAGTGCATAATTATCTATAGAATTATGAAATCAAGAACAAATTTTCATTTATGAGAAAACCTTAACAAATTTGTATCATGGGGAGGTGGAAATAGATAGTGAAAAAAATTAAAAAAAAATTTCTCACTAAAAGTTGAATCTCTATATATTATTGTAAAGAAGTTGTATAAGTAGTTGTATAAACAAATTAGGGCATTGATAAGTCTCACAGTAGATAATTTACCATAGAAAATTTTTCATTGATGTAATAAGACATTGAAACACTTTAGAGTGTGTGTAAGTAAAAAATATATTTAAAACAAAGAAGTAAATCAAGGAAATTATGAATATGTAGTGTATAATGGAATGTTTTTAGGATACTAAACCAAGACTAAGTGTTATAAATTCCTTAATAAGATATTAAAAATATTTTTGGATGTAAAAAATGTGAAATTTAACTAAGTGGAGATTAGAAATAACACTATAAGTCTATATTTGAGATTAATTTGTTATGAAGAAGATAGGTTCTACACAAATTATTAATGTTTAAATCATCTGTCACATTAATAGTATTTTCAGATTCTATTAGAGGAAGAAGAAATAATTGAATACAATAAATCATTTACTTAGAGTATATATTAGTGATATTAGGTTAATTAATCAAACATAATTAGTGAAAAATATTTTCTAAAAAATATATATATAATGATAGGTTTTAATCATATAGCTCTGTTATCTCAAATAGATCCAACATTATTTGAAAAAGTAGTGAAATAAGATTATAGTTCAAGGATATAAATGAGGAATTTGATAAAATAGAGAAAAAAACAAACTTGAGATCTTATGAAAAGGTTATAGAATCACAATTCCATTTGAATAAAGTGTGTTTTTAAGAATAAATATGGTGAGCATCAAAAATTGATCTATACTAAGGTGGGATTAGTGTACAAGGGATGTGCACAAATTGAAGGCATGTATAAGGATGATTCTTTTTCACAACTAGAGATTCTTGAGTTAATAAGACTCTTATTGGTTATATTACTCAAATAGGATTAAAAGTTTATCAAATATATTTGAAGATAGAATTTTTAAATGGATTTATCAAGGAGTAAGAAAAAAAATTATAGATTGAAATAGGAACCATGATATTTTTATGCATGAATTGGTAATTATTTTAGAAAGATGAAATTTAAGATATGTTGATATAATCAAAAACTCTTGGTGAAATCAACCATGGTATATCATTTCAAAATACTCGTCAATGTTAACAATATTATATTTAGTGTAAGTAATCTAAAATTTTTATAGAGACTTGTAAATTAATTAGTTTTAGAGTTTGAAATGTCTGTGATCGGTGAGATTATATAATTGTTTGTGATATAATTGATTTAGTTGAAGTAATATACATATATTTATAAGTAAAAATATAGGAGTAAGTTTCAAAATAATTTTTATATAAGTTAAAGAAAATGAGCCTCAAAACCAATAGTAGTTGGAACAAAACTCATAAAACATGAATATATAAGGATTTATTATTCATCATTATACTATAAAATGATTTAAAGTAAATTTTAATTTATATTAACTATGTATAATATTTTCTATATAACTTTTATGGTGGCTCAGTTTCAAATTATTACAAAGTAGGAACATATCACCACTTTGGGAAACAATATTGAGGTATATTCAAAGTAAACTCAATTGTATTTTGGTGCTTGATTCATGCAAAGACAAAGAATTGATTTCATATTCAAATATATAGTGATAGAGAAAATATGGGATGAAAATCCATGAGTGAAGGGATTTTTTATCTAGTCAAATTCATTTAATGGATTGGAATTTATCAAGAGAGAATATATATTAGAATGACTAAATCCTTATATATTTAAAATGCAATTAAATTTATTTAGTTTCTATGGATGAATAAAAAAATTTTGATCTCGGTGAAACTTTTAAGGTGAATATGTTTATATATTGTAAAATCATGAGTTTAATTGAGTAGATGTAGAATATAGTGTAACATTCTCATATAAAGAACATCAAATTTTGATACCATTTCAATATAGAAATTTTTTATCATGGAATATTCAATATGGAATATATTGGATCAAATGTATAGTTTTTTGATACTCACAATACCATTATCCATATTGGTAATTGAAAATAATTATTTGAACTTGGATTTTCAACCACTTCCCTCAGTTTTAGTAGTTTTCGAGAGATCCCCTCTCCAACTATGAATTTATGGTATAATTTGGATACTCATATTTATAAATAACTTCCCGTTAGGGTTTTTTTAATGGGGTTTAAATTGAGGAGTGGACTCTTGTAAATAGGAAAAAAATTAGGGAAATCAAGAAATTAAATAAGTGTATTTGGAGTATATTTCCCAACTTACAAGAGAGTTTGGTATACATTATAAGATATATATATTAAATGCTGATATGATTGAATAATTTCGAGACAGATGGATTTAGGGGGATTTAGAAGAATTTTTATAGACATTAAATAAGTGGTTCTTAGAGATAATGTTAAGAGGAAATTTGGTAGGCATAGAATTCTATATTTATCACTTTTTTTCTAAAAAAATTATTACTCACATAGACCTAGGGTTATAAAAAATTATTCCACTATTATTTACCCTTTTCTAGAGTATGGATGTCTTGAATTTTATTCATTTATTCAATAAAACCAAATGACGAGAATAATGGAATCAATGTTATCTAAATATGAGAATGATGGATTTGTTCGATAAAATACAAACCATTATTTAAAGGTTAAAGTGGTATTTTTTTTATGAATCCAAGCTATAATTTGATATTAGGTAGTTTTATCTATCTTAGAATGAGGTTTAGCGTAACACCCTAAGATTTTATATGTATTTTCTTTGAGAAAAAATTGTTTTCTTAATTTTTTTTCTTTACGTGCAACTTATAGTATAAATGAACCATGATATAATAATCCTTTATAACAAAGAAACTAAATTGGCTAGTTTGAATAGTGCCAATGAGCCGGTACCTGAGCGGTAGAGGCTCATTTTTAGCATCCAAGAGACCCGTGATCAAATCTAGAGGAGGGTGAATTTCCAAGTTATTATAGAAGTAATGTAGAAGGAACTATTTTTTACTATAGTAGCTGACATTATTCACCTAATTTGGGCCTTTGGGCCACCAGTTTGGGATTATGGGTATCAAGGCCTTTAAGCCACTAATTTCCTTCGAGCCATAGGGCCTTCGGGATATAGGCCCTTCAAGACACCAATATCCTTTGGCCCATAGGGAGTTTGGACCACCGAAAATACCAAAGAAGGGTAGAGAACATAGGAGAAGGCACATACACGGGTTCAAGGGAAAAAAATATAAACCACCATTGCAGAGCTAACTGAATTCTAAGAATTAGAGGTTATGGAAACTATCATTAAGACCAAGCACTATACAGTTCTGCATCGGTCAATGCTAATCGATCATCCATGTGAGGAGGGGAGATAGGTGCCTTCAAGATTCATATGATGGGGGATTGTTTAAGTGTGTCAGTTCTTGGGCCTTTAAGATAATTTATTAGGTCATATATGGGCCTTATGCCATGGACATATGGGTCATGTAAGGGTACCCCTTTAGCCCTTAAAAGGGGGATTATCCAAAATAAAATAAAAATAAGGCCTTTGGGCCATTCAGGCTAGTATGAATAGTAATAATTAAATTATGAAAAAAAATTGTAAAGAATTTACATAATTAAATGTATTTATTAATTCAAAATAAATAAGTTCTCATATTTTTGTAAATCCATTTTACGCTTTAAAAATATTTTTTCTTTAAAATGGGATTTATTTCACTTTGTTATTGAATATTATAATTAATTTATTCTATTTTTATAAATTTTAAATGATATAGTCGATAAAATTTTTGAAAATATCATTTCAATATTGGTATATGGTAAATTACTGGGAATATTCTAAAAAGATTTATTTTTCAGTGAATAGTGAAAAAATAATTATTTTTGTAAAAACTGTCATTTTTTCAACTAAAATTATCATTATGATTTCAATTTTATCTTAAATTAACCAAAATGTCTTTTAATTGTAAATTATATAATTAATTACCTAGAAATATACATTATGCATGATTTTGGTATAAGTTCATTTTTGTCTTCAAAAATATATTTTTTCTAAAATACTATTTTTAAAAGAATTTTTTTTATATTGAAGAATTAAATTAATATCTATTGATTAATTTTTTAAGGAAATTTAAGGATTATATATTCAATAAAAAAAATTAACATTCGTTTATTGGTTTTAAAATGCATGGAATGGAAGTAAATTCAGTGGTATTCTTAGAAAATTCATTATTCTAAAACACATTTTCATTATAATATGCATGATTATATAAAATTAAATTATTCCACATAATGAAATTAAGTCTTTTAAAATGCATTCTCTATTTTTAATAATATTAATTAATATAATTAAATAGGTTTAAAGTATTTTTTATACATAATTAATGGTAAATACAATAATAAAAAATTTCATTGTTAAAGGTACAATGTCTTTGCCTGGAGTTAAAGCAAGAGATGATGGTGTGAATTCCACACAAAGTGGTATAGTTATTATTTTTTGAAGATATTTAAAAATTATAATATCTTAAATTACAATTAATTTCCCTTTTTTCCAATATTACTTGAAACTAACCTTATATCATTGACATATTTTATGAAATTCAATGTGTCCCTCCCCTCACATATAAAAGTGGAGATCTTATCCTCCCTTATTCACACACCTTAAGCCTTATATATAGGCCAATACCTACTCCAAAATTTTCTTATATTCCTTAAATTAATCTTGGAACATCTTTCATTCACCTAATTTCAATCTTTCAAGTCTTAATATATAAGCTAAAGGAGGTCTCTTAAAGAAATGGTATAAATCTTAACCGAGTTTTTTCAATTTTATATCTTCCATAATCATCTATAAACATGTTTTGACCATAAAAAAACTTATTTATATAGTATAATAAATACAATTAAATTTTATTGTGTTGTTTTCACAACCATTTACCATCTCTTATCCAACAAATGGGGGATTAAAGTATCGCTCATGCATAACTGTAGACTACAACATCTATGTAGCAATACGATTCATTTTCCCCGATATATTTCATAGATAGTTATTATAAAATATTTAATGTATATATATTATATTTATGATATAATAATTATTTTTAAAGGTGAATTATTATTTAACTTTATTTATTTTTATCCATCAAAAAATAAAAACATCACATGTGTGTACATACCGACTACCATCTTCACATAGTTATGTAATTCATTTTTCATTACTTCTTAATATGAATGGTTATAAATATTTATATAATTAATATATGTGATATTTATATCATTATTAAAATTATGTAGATTAAGTTACCATGATCTAAGTGAAAGGACCATAACTATTGAACAAAAACATATATGAAAAATTAAGCAGTTAATGCCCAAAATGATGATGATAATGAAATATGATTAATAAACGGTTGATAAAATGTTATAAGTAAACCATGTATTGTATTATATTTATTAATATGTTTATTTATTATAATTATAATAAATATATATTTAATATACCGATGTTTAATGTGATTATGAAGTAAGAAAGACTTGAGGTAAGGGTTTTATGTTACAATCTCATTTTTATCTGGATTGTTCTTGATTATATTTAGGATATTGAAATTATATGATATATCTCAAAAAAATATTATGTATTTTATTATCATGATTTTATTTATATATATTACAATAATTAATTTCATCTACCTCTCTTTATGTACTCAAGAGACCAAAATAATTTTTTAAAAGGAAAAAATCTTTATTTCTCTCTTTAACTGGGAATCATTTTAATCCATATCTATATTTTAGTTAAAAAAATTTAAAAATGATTTTTTCATTTAATAATTACTGTATATGTTCATTTTTACCCATGTTTTAATTTTTATATAAATTTTAAATTGGAATCATCTTTTCATTTTCTGGATGAACAACTTTTTATTTTTTATAAAAAATGTGAAATGAATTTTTGTTTTAACACACACTACATGAACAACTTTCCTTGCCTTCAGGAATACTATTTTATTTAAATATTACTCTATAATTTTTCTATTTATTTTAATAGAAAATTGTGTACTTAATATTTTGTAAATTTTTTGATTTTAAATAACTGATATCAAAATGAAAAGGGCATTAGAAATTTTCAAATTAACTTTTAAAGGTATTTTCATCTATAAAACCATATTTTGATGTTTCTTATGTGTTAATGCGGATATGATCAAATGTTAATGTCTTTATTATTTATATAGGTTGTATATTATTGTGATGATAAAATTTTTATTAGATCTTTTTTCTTTTCTATATATGGTAATTTGATGTAATGATAAAATTTTTCATGATCTTATAACATGTATATGAATTAATTATAAATATGTGATTGGTGGGTCTATTAAATATATCCAATTCATTGGGTAGATATTTCTATTTTATAATCTCAAAAGTTACATGGGTGGATATCAAAATCCTAAAAGAGTTTAAATGGTAGGTAATCCCCAGCCTAAAATGGGGTTCAAGGGAAGTTATCCCAATCCCAAAAGTGGGATCATGGGAGGTTATACCAATATTAAAATATGGTATATGGGAGGTTTTCTCAAGCCTAAAGATGTTACATGAGATGTTATTCCAAGAAAAAATAAGTTAAAAATTGGTATAACCCAAGCCTAACACGTGATTAATGTCTTAGTAGATATACTAGATAAAATATTTCTAGTATTATGATTATGTCAAATTTTATGCCACTATTCAATGACATAATCTTATGAAAATGTCATGATCTCATGGATCAAGCTATTTAATTCCATTATTTTTCATGTATTATGAACATCCAAAATTTATACCTTGAATCATGGTTATAAAAATTATTAGGTATGAACTTTAAATATTATATTCATGTTCTCATACCCTTATTCTTACGATACACCTATATATGATCATTAATTGATATACTCCTTATTTACCATTACTGGGTATTTGATCTCACCCTCTCTTATGTTTATTTTTTCATAACATATGAAAAAATATTTTATATATGATATGTCTATAAAGGGTTTTAGTTATAAATAACTAAGTGGGATATGATTTAGATCTTCTATATACCTATTTTTTATGTAACTAAATTTTTAGAGACACTAAAGCTTTACTGTTATAGTGTCGGTTGTAATGATATGTAATGAATATTCATCTAATATAATTTAATATTTAATTATGAAAAGTTTTGTTTGATATAGGGTTTATAAGAGAAAGGTTTAGTTTTTTTGGAAATTGGGATGAGAATAATCTATTGATGACCCTTAGGTTTATCCTAAGTATAAGATAACATCCTAAAGTTTTGGCAAGGTAGAGATTATTTGGTTTTTCAAACAATACATCTTTGTATAGATATAATAAGTGGATGTACTTTTAGAATAAATTCATATATGGGTAATAACCTAAAAATAGTCAGTCGGGTAATTCTCAACCATCATTCTTATACATGGTTAATGGTCCCTTACAAAAAATATTATTTGACACTATCTGGTGATATTACTGGGTTAATTCAAATTTTATTTATAAACCATTATGAAGGCTTTGAATAGTGGATATCCAAGAGTGGCTCATGTTAAAAAAAAGGAGTCATAAATTGTAAATAATGTGTCATGATAAGAAATCATATGAATTATTTTTCAAAACTATATAGATTATCATTGTGATTATGGTTTCTCACACTATGATTTTTTATTTTTTCCAATAGATGCAACCCAAAAGAACCCTGTTAATTTTGAATGCGATGGAAAATTCAATCATTTTCCTCCTAAGAAACCAAATTTTTTGGGATATGTAATGAAAAATATTGTTATTATACTTATGAAAATTTTTCAATCTAGGAATCATACTGAGCATACAAATTGGGAAAGAAGAAAACAACATACTATTGAGTGATTCCTAAGGTAACATATACATTCATTTAGTGGGTCCACTGATCAAAAAATTATTGTGGAATGGATATTTTCTATTGAAAATATATTTTCTTCTCCAATGATCAAAATATTAAAAAATTATATTAGATTTTTTTATTTTTAAATAGAATCATATCAATGGTGGAATATAATCAATAATATGAGGAAACAAGAAGAAATTAAATCCATAGTGTGGGGTGTGTTTAGGTTATTATTTTTAAATAAGTGCATTCCCGATATTATTTATGTGAACAATAAATAATAAATTATTTGTGCTAAATTAGAATGATGATGAATCCATTGGTAGCTATGAGGTAAATTTTACTTGACATGCAAGGAATTCTTCTAGTATTATCACTTAATTGTACAGTGATATTGATCAATTATTTAGTGGCTTAAAACCAAGTCTCTGAAGGGTGTAAGGAATAAGATAATTTGGAATATATAAATAAATAATTTGATGTACTATCATGGTAGCAATGGATATTGGATGGACCATCAATATAATTGTTTTTATAAGAAAATAATTATGGTATTAAAAGGAAATTATAATAAAAAACTATGGGGGTGAGAAGATGAGCCTTCCTTTATACTAGAAGTGTGGAAATAATCAGTGTAAATTTTCTTAATAATGTTAGTACATTATTTAAGTGTGTAAAGGAATTTCATCAATAAATTGGATTTCTAAGTAATAATAATAAGTTAGATAATGATGGGAATGTATATAAAGCTCCACATAATGCACCACCTAAAATCCAATATTTCAAATGCAATGAGGATGGGAATTATTGTAACCAATGATTTAACCAAGGTTTGAAGATTATGATCAATATCAGTAACCTATTAAGCCTAGAGAAAATATGAAATATCATGTTATCACTATTTTTAATGTAAGGTATGATAACAAATTGGTGAAAGGTACACTTACCATCCACCCTATAAATAATTATGTCTTATTTGATTTTGGTTCTACCTTCTCTTTTATATCAAAATAATTTTCTAATTGTTTCACATTACCACCTCAATTATTATATGATTAATCAGTAGTAAAAACATCTAGTGGTACTATAATATCATCTAAAGTATATTATTATTCCCCAATTGAAGTTTTTGAGAATGTGATTCCTTTAAATCTCATTATTCTCCCTCTAGTTAAATTTTATGTTATTTTGGGCATGAATTTTATTTTTTATATAAATCACATATCAATAGTCATGTAGGGGAAGTCACATATGATATTCTAAATAAAAATATAATTATATATTATTGTGATGATAATTATGAAATTTTAATGGAATTCACATCCTATGAATGGGTCATGATTCATATCCAAAAGGGGAATTTATCTTAGAAGGTTGGGGAGAAACTCAACATCAAATATATGTATATGTTATGGGAGTTTATTTATGTTTTTAAATAAGAGTTTACTAGTATTACTAAAAATCATGAAGTCCTTTTTTTAATATAATTCATAACCAACGCTACACCTTTTTCAAATACTCCATATTGAATGGATTAGATTAAGTTTCAAGAATTGAAGAAGAAAATCTAGGAGAACATTGATAAAAGATTAATCTGGACAAGTGTAACACAATGATGTTCACCTATTATTTTATTTATAATATTGATGGATTAATGTGACTCTATATTTATTATTATGAATTTAACAATATCGAAATCCAGAATAATAATTATTTTACCCATATTGATTATTTTTTGATCAATTTCAAGGAACTCAATATTTTTCCATGATTGATCTTCAATAAGGATACGGTAAAATGAGGGTAAAATGTGAATAAATATACAAGAAAACCTTACATATTGGGTATGGAAAATATGAATTTATAGTGATTACATTTAGTCTTACTAATTCCCCTGATATGTGCATGGATATAATGAATAGAGACTTTAGATATTAGCTTGATCAGTTTCTGGTAGTCTTTATAAAAAATATTCTCATATATTCTAAGAGAAATAAATATCATAAATATAACTTTAGGATAGTATTAAAGACCCTAGGGAGAATTTTTAGGAAAAAAAATCAAGTGTTAATTTTTGGTACTGAATGTTTCATTTTGTGGGTTATATAATATCATGTAATGTTATATCGGTGGATCCATCAAAGAAGAAAGTTATTAAACATTGGCCCAAACTAACCACTATGAATTAGATATGTAGTTTTATTGAATTTATAGGATGATATCAATGATTTATTAAGGATTTATTATGTGTATATAATGCTCTTACCAATTTAACTTAGAAGGGAGTTAATTTTCATTAGACTTATGAATGTGAAAAAAATACCAAGGAACTAAAAATAATGTTTTTTGGTGCACCTATTATTACAAAACCTTTAATTGGATAGGGGTTTGTAATATATAGTGATGATTTTAAAAAATTTCTAGGATGTTTTCTTATGTATAATAATATGGTGATTGTTTTTTCCTCATGCCAATTGAATATTCATTAGAAATTTTACCTAATTCGTGTTTTGGACTTAGAAGTGGATATCCTTTCATTAAAGATATAGAGGAATTATCTTTATAGGGAAATTTGTGACATTTATAATTATCATAATTGTATTAATTATAAAATTAAATATAAATAGTTGAATATGTTCCAAATTAGAGGGATTGAGTTTGTTAAAGATTATGAATGTTTAATAAATTACTACCATAGGAATGTAAATAAGGGGGATGATGCTTTGAGTTGAACGGATCATCATAGCTTATCTATGATGAGGATCAAAAAAGATCCAATATTTTTTTATTTTAAACATACTTACCTTGAAATCATAATGGAAGGTTATAAATATTATCTTACTCTAATGGGTGGTCAACCATCTATCTATGTGGAGATTAAAGTGGTGTAGAAAGAGGATGTGGAACTTCAAAAAAGGCGATAAATTTTTCTAGTTCAACGTTGATTATGATTGAATGATAATGTTTAGGAACAAAGTATGTGAACTATAATTAATAAACTTGAAGAAATATCTTTTGTAAGAAGATCATATCTCATTATTCTCTACTCATCCTAGAAGTAAGTAGATGTATATAGATATGAAAAATTACTTCTCATGGGACAACACAAAGAGAGATATTATAGAGTATATATCTCAGTTATTGGTATGTAAAAAATATATAGATGATATATATAATTTTAATGGTATTTTAATACCATTACCCATTCTATAATGGAAGTGGCAAATTTCTTTAATTATGTTTTTCATTGGAATCTCCAAAACATCTAAATTTCATGATGTTATTTGGGTTGTAGTTGATTTCCTTTAAAAGTAAACACACTTCATTTCTATTAGAGAATATTTCACTATTAATTATTTTTATAGGTAATATATTGTGGAAGTGGTATGTTTTCATGGTGTACCACATTTTTTTATCTAATCAATACATATGGTTTACCTCAATGTTTTGGATAAGTATTTAGAAAGATTTGGATACATTGTTGTGTTTTAGTACTTCTTATCATCTTCAAGAGGATGGTTAGTCTGAAAGGAATATTCAAACATTATAGGATATATTTAGATCATTTTTTCTATATTTCAAAGGTTTTTTGGATCAACACCTTCATTTATTTATGTTTTATTATAATAATAGATTTTAGTTGATCATTTATTTGGATCCATATAAATCCATATATAGAATTAAGTGTAGAACTCTAACATATTTAGATGGAGTTAGATAAGGAAATTTATTGGGACCAATGATTTTTATAAAAATGGAAGACAAGGTTAGATCCATTTATCATCACATCAAGGAATTTCATAGTTGACAAAAGAGTTATGTTGATAATAATTAGCGAAATCTAGAATTCATGTTTTGTGAGAAGGTATTCTTAAAAATTTCTACATATAATAAGGTTATGATATTCAAAAAATAAATAAAATCTAATCTTTAGGTATATTGGTCCCTTATAGAGTCTTTATTGAGTGGGGATTTTATGTTATAACTTGGAACTAACACTGAATCTCAATTAAGATCCAGATGACTTCTATATATCTCTTTTAATGAAGTACATACCAAATCTATCACATGTAAAAAACTCAATGGTTTTATTGTGGGGAATTGATATTTTCTATCAATAACATCATCATAAATCCTAGATCATAGAGATAAAGTGTTAAAAAAAGATTACTCACCTCGTTAAATTTTTTGGAGGAATTGTAAACTTGAGGAAGCAATATGGGAACCTTATGATGTGATGAAGTAGATATTTCTTCATTTCTTATATCCGAGTGATAAAATTTCAAGTTCCAAATTCATTTTAAGTGGGTAAAATATAACACCCTAAAATTTAATATGTATTTCCTTGAAAACAATATGAGGTATCTATAGCTTTCTATAAATGAAACCTTGAGTCTAAATGGACTGTGATATAGTAATACATTATAAACTATCCATTAAATGATAAGGTATCATAGTAATAACCAAATTATTAAAAAATAGGTATAAATTTTTTAAATAATTCAAATGTATTGATTAATGGATAATAAATATGTACTCAACTTTTAGTAATGTTATTTTATGCTTAAAAAATATTTTATACAAAAATGGTTTTATTTCATTTTTCGCACATTTACTGTAACTAATTTTATAAATACAATTTATTATGTCATCATGATTATATTATCTTAAGGTTATTTTGTACTACTTTTCTAAATAGATTGTGAAAAATACATATTTTTGTAATAACTGCATTTCATTTCAAGTTAATGTAACATTAAAATTTATATATTTATATCAAAGTAACATAATTATAATCTATTTATAAATAATATAATTAATTACATAGTAATCATCTAATAATTTAATTTTTTATACATTCATTTTTTGGATAAATTTTTTCTCAAAACTATTTTAAGTGCACAATATGTTTTTGTCTTGATGGATTAAATTAATATCTATTTATTATGGAATTAATGAAATGATTATATTATATGTTAAATAAAAAATGTAACATTCATTAAATGGTTTTTATATGGAATGAAATGGAATTAAATTCAATTTCATGTTCAAAAAATGAAGTATTCTAAAATGGGTTTTCGTTAAAGATTGCATGATTTTTTAAAATTAAATTACAGAATTTATAGAAATTTAATCTGGTAGAATATATTTCATATTTATAATCATAATAATAAAATTATTTAATAGGTTCGATTTATGTTTTCTTCATAATTAATAGTAATAGTTGAAAAAAAAAATTATCATGGTTATGGTTAAAACAAGATTACTTGGGGTTGAACCAAGATATAAGGGTATTAATTCCACAGAAAATTGTATAATTATAATTTATTAGTGATTTTTAAACATTATATTATCCTACCTTTTAATTAATTTTCATTTGGATCCACTTTCACATGAATTTTACCTTAAATAGTTGAAATCTTTTAAGAAATTTCATGTGTTCCCCTCCCCTAACATATAAAAGGGTTCCTCATCTAATCTATTATTCACAAAACTTAAGACATATAGATCAAAAAATACCTACTAAAAAATCTTCATATCTTCTTACCCTTCATCTTTGATCTTCTATTCTTCTTCTAATACCAATATCTCAAGGCTTAACTTGTAATCCATAGGTGGTCCCTCAAATAAAAGGTACAAATCTTAACCAAGGTATTTCAATTTTACATCTTCATCCACATTTTTATGATGATATAACAACTATTTAATACATCTCCTCCATCATTTAGGAGATGAACATATAGCTCATGCATACATGTGAACTACCTCCTCCACATAAGGACACGATACATTTTCCACAACCATATTTCATGGTTGGTTATTATGATATATTTAATTATTATTTATGATATTTATGGTATAATAATTATTATATAAAGTTTAATTATTCATTCCATTCATCAAAAAATTGAAACGTCACTCATAAGTATATATGGAATACTGCTCCACGTAGTGGTGTAATTAATTTGTCATCACCTCATTATATGAATGGTTTTAAATATATATATAATTATTATATATGATAATTATGTCATTATTATAACTATGTATATGAATTAACCATGATTAAAATGAAATTATCATAACTTATGAACCACAACATACATGAAAAATGAAGTAGTTAACACCTAAAATGATGATCATAATGAAATATTGTAAATTAAAGGGTGATACGAAGTTTTAATTAAACATTATATGGTATTATAAGTCTGAATATTATTATGCTATAGAATTATAATAAATCAAAATTTATTATATAGTAGTTTATACAACTTTTAAAGCAAGATAGACTTGAGGTATGGTTTTTTTTCATAATATCAATTTTTCTCAGATTATTTATGATTAAATTTATGATGATGAAATTATCTGATATATATCTATAAGATATTTTCTATTTTCTTATAATATGTTTATTTTTGGAGACTAAATTTTTTTCCTTTCATTCTTTTCTCTTTAAATACACAAGATACAGAAATAATGTTTTTAATGAAAACTGACTTTACTTCTCTCTTCAGTCAGAAATAATTTTCTTCCTTATCAAAATTTCTTTTAATGTCTTTTCAAAAATGTTTTTACCATTCCCTAATGATTTTTAATGTCATTTTTAGACAATTTTATATTTTTTTATAAAATTTTAAAATTAATCCTCTTTTGGTTTTTGGAATGAGGTACTTTTGAAATTTTAATGAAAATGTGAAAGGAATTTTTATTTTACCATACACTATATGAACATATTTTACCACCATTATGAAAACTATTTTCTTTGGAGAATAATGTATAATTTTTCTTGGTTTATTTAAAATAAAATAAATTCCATAATATTTTGTAAATTTTTATAATTAATATAATTTGCATCAAAATGAAAATAGTATTTTTCTCAAGAAATGTTCTAGTGATATTTAAAATTTATTTTCATCTATAATAATAAATTTGGACGTTTCTTATGATTTAATGAGTATGTTATCCAATATTACCATTGTTATTTTTTTATTAGGATGGTTTATGATTATGATGTGAAATATTGATGAGACGTGTTTTCTTTTCCATAAGTTAATCTTGGATGCAATGGTAGAAGATTTCATGATCTTGTCGAATAAATATGAATGGATTATGATTATAAAATGGGTGGTTTATTTATATCCCTCTAATAAATTAGATTAAGATTAATGTTTTGTGATAAAAAAATGTATATTAAAGGTTATCCCAAGCCCAAAAAGGGTACAGAGGAACTTATCCCAAGCCCAAAATAGGGTATATTAGAGGTTATCCCATGTCAAAAAAGGGTACAATGGAGGTTATCTTAAGCCAAAGAGGGTACAAGAGAGGTTAACGCAAGACCAAAGATGGTACATGGGTGGTAAGCGCATGCCAAACATGTGATTAATGTCTTGGTCGATATAAATGGAACAATTTCTATGATTATGATTAATCTGTATTTTATTCCACAATTTTATGGAATTATATACTACCAATGTTCTGATCTCATGGCTCATGTTAATTAATTCCTTTATGATTCATGTCTTATGACCTACTAATAATTATTATATGAATCATGATTATATGAATTTTTGGGTATGAACTTCAAATGACATGCTCATGTTCTCATACCATTATGTTTATTATATTCGTACATATGATTGTTGGATGATATCTCTCTTATTTACCCTTACAATGAAAATTAACTCACCCATTATTTTGTTTCCTTTTCCCCAAGATATGAATAAATATTTTAATTATAATCAGTATAAGAATTAATACAAAGAACTAAATGAGATATGATGTAGGTATTTTATGTATCTTTTGTTTATGTATCCATGTTTCTAAATACACTAAAATTTTATAGTTTTTTTAAGGTTATTTTAATGATATGAAATTTATATTGTTCTAATAATATGTAATATTTGTGTATGAATATTTTGGGTTGATATAGATAGAGAACCTCATAGATGAACTAGTATGATTTGATGATATTTTTGATGAAGGGAGGTCTCAAACGACTATAGTTGTGTTGAATATTACATGAAAATGTTAATCATAATGATAGTTGGATATTTTGATCATGTTGGTAGTAATTTTAGTCTAACACAATCCTTTTTGTTCATTGGTTGTTATTTATAACATAGTGGCTGATGATATTTCCTAGAATATTTTTTTCATAGTTTATATATGGGGCTTGGAAATGGTGAACACTATGGATCTACTATATATTGGTTTGAATAAAATAGTATTTATATATCCACTATGGAATAAAGAAATACATGGTGTAGTTTTGAAGTACTATAGAAAGTGAAATGGTGACGAGGACATGGTAGGAGTAATGGAGATCAGGGCCTTGAAGTTTGAACAAAAAATGGGGATGTGTTAACTATGTCATATCAAATTTTGTGGTCTCTTGAAAAAATATTTTGAGAAACTGGATATGGAATTATAGGGAGAGAGAAGGCCATGATATTATACACATATGATTAAATAAAATTGGGTCCATGAGTTATACTATGTTCTGGTATAGTCCATTTTTAGTATTAAGATTTCTAATTTAAACTAGAAACTAGTTGAAAATCATAGAGGAAGTCATGAAGTAAGTCAATTCACTATGAGATGGGTTACTTGATGGACCTGATATGTTTATACCATAGAGAGTTAAGATATTAATAATTTTTAATTTCAAAATTGATGGATTTATCAAGATGTGATGTTATAAAATTCATGGTTCTTAGGAGTCAAAGTGATGAACTGGACACCACCATTCCATGGAAATGAAGTTTATTATTTAGTGAATAATTTTTATGAAAAATAAATGATTCAAAATGACATGGATAATATATATCAAATGGAATTTCTTTATGAATTTAATTCATTCTAAATAGATTAATTTAATGTCTAATTATAGGGTGACACACTGAACTCAAATGTGGATGGATTCAAAAGTTTGAATGGAAGGTGTTTGATGAAAAAAATAGATAATTTTCAAAAATAATTGAGTTTAGATAAAAAATAGAGAGGAAGGAAGACTAAATCGTTGTTTCTCATAGAAATAAGGTTGTGAAGAAATATATTTAAAATCCACACTTTGTTAGGTGAATTCTTATAACAAATATGTTACCCTCTATATTTGTTACTGATTATTTCTTAATAGTTAATTATAAGGGATCTTTATGTTATCATTTCTTGTATTCCATATCTCAAAGTGGTATATGGAGAGATAATTTGAGGTAATGACCATAGGATTATAAATGATCCCTTCCTAAACCTTGTAATCACATACAATGCACTATAAGAAAAAATATGACCTTTTAGGTTTTATTAACAATAGTTTCAAAATTAATCTCTACTAATTAAAAAAACCCAGTCTCCAGCCCATTATCCCACTTTATTATTGTTTATTATATTAAATTTCCACGTAATGAAATATTAGTGATAGTTTCTTAAATAATCATCGCTAATATTCATATTATAGGCAGTTATTTAAAAACCACCTCTAATTAAACATTATTTTCATAGTTTTTTTCCCTTTTCTCCTCCTACCTTTATCAGCAGAACCACTCATCCCCTTATTTTTTTATTTTATCATGGGAACCTACCCTCACCTTATCATTTTTTCTCTATCATGTGAACCTCCCATCTCCTTATTCCTCCATCACATGAACCACCCCTTCTACTTCTTGATCTCTCATTCTCCTGCCTTTGTCACCTGAACCTCTTATTATTCTTCTTAATCTCCCATTCCCCTTATTTATAGTGGCTTCCACTTCTCTTTCATGATATCCGTCTTTAATTATCTATCATGTGAACCTCTTCCCCTTCTCCATCCATTTCTTCTGGTTATAAGGTAAGTTCCAAAAATATCTACTTTAATCTTCTATTTATCATTCTATAATTTAAATAACATCCATGAGATTTATGTAGAGATTTATAATTGGGAATTTAGGGTTTTATCTTATTTGGGTACAAAAGATTGATTTTAACATGTTATTGGATCATCCTATTAAACTAAATTTTTGAGAAATTTATAGGGGCCTAAGGTCTAACATCCAGTCTTACTATTCCTCTTCTCCCCATGTAGTCTCACTCCAGTGATCTAAAAATGTGTTTAAAATTTTAATTTATTTTTAATTTTCTTTATTATATAATACATATTTAATTTTTAGTTGATTATTGGGATATATTTTTTGTGTTAGTTGCTTTTTAATTGTTTTCTTTTGATGCATTCATAAATTTTATTTTTATTTTCATTTTCATATTTTATTTGTTAATAGGTTATACATTAAACATTATTTAATTATTTCATATATATTTTTCAATATGTTATATGATATATTTATATCATAAAATATGAAATCATAATATCAATCGATTATAATTAAATTGTATTTGGTGATTTACACTAATTAAAATTTATATATTATTATATGTTTATTCATGTTATCTTTTTTTAATGATTTTATTTAAATAATTTGATATATGTTTTTATATAGATATTTATTAATAGGGTATAAATGGATAAAATATGGATTATTTCACCTCATAATCACCTCAATATGTTTAGGATTTGGGTTCATTTTTTAGATTTTTAAATTTCAATGTGATTTATAGATGAAATAATAGAATTCCTATGTTCTAATTGTGATTTTAGTCAATGAATAAAAAGATGTATATTTTTTGAGCACTTGAGATTGAAATAATTTCCTAATTGATATATGAGAATTATTTGTCATGGATAATTGGATGTTGTAGAAAGTTACATGTGTGACCATCATCAAAATGAACAACCTACCACTTTGACATTGGAGAATAAAATCAAGAACATGATTAATGATGTTTTTGGAACTCTAGAATAGAATGATGAATATTATTACATATGAGTGGGGTATCATTCTTATTTTTTCAAGATTAATACAATAGCAAGGCTACCTAAAAAATCAAAATTAGTTTTAAAATTACCAAACAATGAAAATCATAAGTTTTATGAAGGGTGTAGAAAATATATATAATTGAAATTTCTATTAAATTTATAACATTTAAAGTTATTATAATTAAATATAATGAAATGTTGATGATATTAGAGTTATTTCATGATGAATTTTATGAATCTATGGATACTGAATCATTTTATGAGATGATTAAATATATTAAAAATCTTGTTATAGATACTTGAATTCCTTAAGGACTACATGTTGCATCTGGGAGAACATTCAAAGAGTGTAAAATATGTTATACTTATAGATAGAAATAAATAAATCATGAAAAAAAATTGATGAACATACAATGAATAAGAATAAAAATAAAAAAATTGAAGTTTTTATTTTACTTTTTATGAAAACCAAAATTGAAAGGAGATTTCATTTGTTCTAAAATGGAGAAAGAAATAAAGTGTCACTCCATGAGATATAATAATAAAAATTTAATATGATATCAAATAGATTCATAATCATTGAAATAATTTGATTATTTGTATCCTAATTTATATTTACCAATAAATAATGTGAATTTAATATTTTCCAGAAATGGATTTAATCAATTCGGGAAACTATGTACAACATAGAGTATATGGATAATAATTTTAATACCTTCCAGTCTACCTTTTTGGATGTCTATGTAAAAAAAATTATCTCATTATTTGAATGATCATTTCGGGAAAGATAATTCCTAGAAATGTAATTATTGTATACTTTCAACCTCTTATAAAATAATTGAATGAGTTTTGGGATAATTGTATTGATGTATATGATACATTGGAAATTGAAATTTCTATTATGATAGTGATGCTCAAATGGGGATAATTATTTATTTACCTATATTGGGAAATGTGTCTAGTTAAAACACTCACACTGGCTAAGCATGTCCATTTTAAAATTTTAACTTCGATCCTAGAATAATACTAGACATAAAAACATAGTGTTTCATGTGTAATTTTCAATTCTCATATTCATCTTATAGATATCAGTTTACTATGTCATGATTTTATAGATGAAATAATTTGAGTACACCAACAAAATTTTTGTAAGGTACAAAAATCATGCCACAATTATCAACTGTTGATGCACAATTTTGAAGGAATATCTGTAGAATTTTTTTGGAAAAGGGTTCAAACCTAATCTGATATAGTTTATACACACCAATAGAAGAAATGGAGTATTTTTTTTCAAACATCCTTATTGGTAAATTCAATTATAACATCATAATATTTATGTTATACATATTCAAAGTATTGTATGTGGTATTTTTTTTAAAATATTAAATGAGAAATGTAAATAAAAATATCATCTTATTGATCATATGTACTTAAAAGATATGAATATAAAGAATAATTTGTGGGGAAATGATAATAGAAATTAACCTATAGTATATTGTTAATTTAAAAATAAATAAAAAGATGTTTTCCTTAGAATAATGAAAATTTTGAAAGTACCTAATGGATTTTTAAGTATCATTTCCCGATGACATGGATTAAAAAATAATTAGTTATATGGTATTAAAATTCATGACTCGAAAATTTTAATGGAGAAATTTCTACCTTCAGAATTTCATAAATTAATATCTAATGCAATAATAGAAATTTTAATTTATTTTTTCACATTACTCAGATAGATTTTATAGAAAAAAATTCAACCCCATTAAGTGTGAAAAATATTAACAATTTGTTTTAATTATACTCTGTAATTTAGAGATGATATTTCCCCCATCATTATTCACTATGATGGTATATCTAACTATGTATTTGACAAAGGATTTTAATTTTGGAGGAACCATACATTATCTATGGATATATCCCATTGAAAGGTATAGTTACCTTACTTTTTAATCACTACAACTTTAAAATTTTCAAAATCATTACATATATGGTTTATTTATCTATGTTACATTTTAAAATTTGGTATCTTGTTTATTTTAAATGTTTTTTGAGAAGAAAATAACAATTAGAAGGATATATTGTTGAATTTTATATGGTCAAATATTTTCTTGACTTTTTTTGATGTATTTGTATAATATTGAGACCTGATTCAATCAAGTTAGAAAAAATTATGATAATAAAAATCAATTTTAGTCCTACAGTAAATTAGTAAAATTTGTAATTTTTGGTCCCCAAGTTAGGAAAATATCATTAGTTTCATTAACATAGATAGTATTTATATTAGAACACAGTTATGTTCTTCACAATACTGATATTGTATATCCATTTATTAAAGAATTGATGATGCAAACAAAGAGATGACTTCCGATTCAAACATGAAATGAGAAACATATAACAAAATTCACTAAAAATATATTATTTATTGTATTTCAAATCCAATAAGTTTATAATCAATTTTATATTCATTATATATTAATATAATTATCTTATGTAACAAATAATATTTTATATTTATAAATGTAAATAAAGAATATTGATAATAAAGAAATAGTTTTGGTTGATTTGAACTATATTTCTCAAGAACCATTGAAGTTTTCTAGAATATTTTAAGCTAATAATATTAATGAGTTCATGTTATATAATTTTTTCCATGTGGAATTTTTGAGAAATAAAATAATTTCATATTAGAGAAATCATAGAGTTAAGATACTATGGAATGTTGGTCAACATTATTGAAATAAATTATCATGGAAAATTATTAGTTATGTTATTAAAATTCCTGTGTGACCATATTTATCAGGTAATAAGGAAAATATCACTAAAATTTACTTATGTTGACTTATCTCAGTTGATTAAAATTGGTGATCATGAAGAATAAAATCCACTTAATTTTCATTCATGATCTATAATAGTCTATTATGTGGATATGGGAGTTAATGAAGGGTATAATATTATAATCTATTTAAACCCAAGATACTTTTATGGTATGGTTGATGAAGTTGAATATTTTTTGTGTGGAAATAAACCCCAACAATAAGAATAGAATGATCTATCTATCTATGATGATATTGAAATAGTTGGTCTAAAAAGGGGGGTAATGATGATAAAATCATGTTAATGGTATATTGTTATAATAATATGAACAATAATGAATTAATTTTTTTCATTCAGAGTTATCCTTTAACTTCATTATTATTTTCTTATTTATAATATGGGAATTCAACTAATCTATATAATTAATTTTCAAAAACAATATATTTTTATGTTTTATATCAACATATAACTTGTTTTATATTCTTTATATAAGTAAAAATATAAAAAAATAAATTTAATGATATGAGTACATATTCTAAAAATCTTATGTTATCAAACCCATATGACACACTCCCACCTTCATCAGTTATTCTCCTTACTTTTGATATACCCCTTTTCTTACATTTAATTCCATCTGATATTATTTCATATTCATTAGTTATTCTCCATACATTTAGTCCATCAATATCTACTTCAAGTGTATAGGGGGTCATATGGAGAAACTAAAGAGTGGTTATTGACTAGGTATATGGTGTCATAGTTAACATCATGAGGGTATTAGAGGGAAAATGTTATTAGAATATAATTATTAATGTGTAAACATAATTAATTACATATTTAAACTATTTTTTTAATATAATTATTGAATAGATTTATATAATAATATCAAATAAATAAAAATTAATACATCATATGTTTGGAGGCTGAAAAAAATTAATGTAGTTGTTACAATTGAAATGTATGGGGTGCCTAAAGATAATTTCATAGATTTATGCATAAAAATATTAGGGTAATAATAATGTGAGATGACATCTCTTTCAATTATGTATTTTGATTATAGGCACACTCTCATTCATTAAAGGAATGATATTTTTGATAAACAAGTGAATGTAATTCAAAATAAATATTTCTTGTTTATTTTATATGATATTCATGTCAAATATTAGTCGAATATTTTTAAATATCTAATATATATATAATGTTTCATTTTTAGGTACATGACACTATTATGTGTTTATGGACATTAAAAAAATTTGCGAAAAGTATAATGACCTTATGTATAGTTTGTGGTGTGAGTTCATTGAAAACTAATTCAGCCTTTATAAATTATAAGAAAAGGTACATAAAGGCATACCATGGGATCAGTGGAAGACCTTTTTGGGCATGAATTATTCTGATTCATATAATTTATTTTATATTATCTTAGTATATAGATATTTATCTGTTAAAAATATTGAAATTTTTATTATTATTAACCTTTTTTATTAGGTATCTTCTTAAAAACTTATCAAGAAAAGATATACAAGTTATCCCATATACATTTGGTTACAAAATAATTTTGAGTGGGATATTGAACAAGGTATTCTAATATATAAGATTAAATATACTTTTCTTGCATCTTAAGTGCTAAAATCTTTATAGTTATTAATTTTCTCCCTTAATGATATTGGTGAAAGAAATTTCTCATGAGGTTCCTCAAATCAAGTTGGGGCTCAATGTGTACAAGAAAGAAATTTTAAATTATATAAATGAACCAACTATAAACATTGGATTAAAAAATTTAAATCATAATTTAATTTTTTTAATAATTAGGTGCAGTTATATTTTTTCCTATTTGTTGTAAAGAAAATTAAAGATGCATGGAATGAAAATCTCTTATAGTCATTATCAGTCTCATATGGTGATGTTATTACCCAATTTGTGGGAAAATAGCATATTGGTCATGTGTGAGGGCTGGGTATTGGACCATTCCTCTCATGTTTCTTTGGGAGGAGTTCATCTTCATTTACTACAATAGATACCCATATAGGCCCAAATAATGTAAGCTAAATCAATTTTATTATATTTCTCAAAAAATCCCAATTTTAAAATTAGTTGAAGGGAACAAAACATGAACCCCCATTATAAAAATAGGGATGAGGGAGAAACCATAAAAAATACACAACCAATAATTTAATACTCAAGTAAAACATAATCTATGTGTGGGGACGCACTGGGATAGGGTATCAAATTGTGTCCAGTGAGGAGCCAGGTCTATGTATTGTTAATATTATCAGTCAATTAGAAACACAAAAGAAAAATTGTGATACTTAATAAATAGAATACATGATCATTAGTTACAATGGATAGCTCATTATTATCAACTTTTAACTATAGGGAGTATAGTGGTTACACTATTTCAGAGCATGAATTGGATCATTCCTCCATAAATATCATCTAAATATAAGTGGTGTTGAATATGTAATATTTATTTTAATATGATTATATTATATGATGATTTTTATAAATATTTTCCAAATTCATGATATGTAATTAAAAATAATTTATATTCTAAATTCCATTTAATATAGGAATTATATTCCCCATAGGTTGTTAGTCGATAAGAATATTAGGAATGTGGATCATTTGGGAGAATCCAAACTGACTTAGGGGGTAGATTTAATGTTGGATCCCCCTATTAATGTGTTGTGTATGTTTAATTATAACTTATATATGTTACCTTTTTATGATATGAATGAAACAAACATTTTTGTGTATTTATAATATATCGCGGTATATTTTTTATAATTATTGTCACTTTTTTATTTTTTATAACCATTAAAAGTATTAAATTTTATATTCCGGGGATATATTTTTATTTTAAATTATTGGTAATAGAATAACCCAATTACCCTTGTTTCATGTAAATGTTTTTCAATTATTGGAGGAAGTTTAAACTACAAATAAATTAAAAAACCTCTAAGCACATAATGGTAGTTTTATGTGTCGTTATTTACTACGAAATCACTACTATATACTGCTAAATCCACATTAATTAATTTCAAAAATTAGTAAACACCATTAATTTATACATAAATATATAATTGAACTAACTACTACTAAATATGATAACAATGTCATATTTTAAACCACTATATTCATTTTAGTGGCAGCTTTGAAAATTCAACTAATTATGGATTTTTAGCCGTTCTATAAGGCCACGATTAAAAAATTGCCTCTATTTAATGGATAACTCAATAAAACTTGGATGTTTAGATAAACATTTTTAATTAATTATTGGTGTTATTAAGCTACTTTTAATTAAAAAATCACCTCTATAATCATTTTCCCTTGTATTTGAGTAGTGATATCCCTTATTACATGGATACGCCATTAGTGTATGCTCCTTGATGTATCCCTTAGTGGTGAACCAAGTAAAATATACATGTTAGTATTTTTTTTTCAAAATTTGGATGATTTGGTTGTTTTGATCATCATGAAATGTTCATATCATTCATTATTATATAAGAAATATATCCTGTGGAATATGTGAAAAAATTTATCTTCTTGGATCCATGTTTTTTCAGACTGTAATTTGAGTGGAAATTTTAATTTTTGGATTAAAATTATTATAAGGGGTACAATGGTAATTTTAATCTATCATATGATATTGGATAATTTTTTCTTACCACTCTTCTGGTCTCATAATATGGTGTTTACCATTGGGGTAAGATTGATTTTTCAAAGTACAATTCATGTGCTGGTGATTGGGCATGTATCCAAGCACCTATCTAAACAACCCGTGTGGGGGAACTTGGCCGTGTGGAGTACACAAATAGACCCCGAGTGTCATGGATGCTATGAATGAGTACATGACTAGAAAGAGTTACATGGTGATGCCATTTGAGGTTCATGGGAAGTTATCCCATTTAGGGTACACGTAGTATACATTTTATATATGTAATTTACTTGGTTTTTATATTCCATGTTAGGGTAGAGTACATGCTCAGGTGGGGATTTTAGAGAAAAAGCCATATACAAGGGTATACATGAAATGTAATTATCCTCCTCTACCATATTGTGGGTTTTTGTGTTTTGATTCCATAGAGTAATAATTGGAAACATGATAATTCCATTTTGAGATTTTTTTCACATATATTGTGATGGTGGAAACCTTGGTACATTTTGAGGACTTCTAATTGCTAATTCATGTGAGGGAAATATATTAGAAAGGTTCTTCCACCGATAATAGTTTAATTATATAATAAGTGAGACATTGAAGTGAGATGGTCCATGAGACATATCTTATACCAATTATTAAGTATATTTTCACTTGGGGATGTCTCCATTGAAAGATTTTCTCTTCTATCCTAGGATTTTGAGATATTAGTTGTTCTTTAGGATCCCTTATAGGATGCCTCCACTAAAATTTCAGGTTAGAGGATCCTGTGTAGGGTGCCTTCCCTTAGGATCCTATGGATTCCTCTTCTTACCTATTATTTCCAAATATCCCTTATAGAACTTCTCTTCACATGTTGATTCAGAGTATGCCATGTAGGAAGCCTCCACCTTTTCAAGGATCCCATGTAGGATGCCTCTGCTTACACTTTTGAGGATCTCATGTTGGATGCCTCCACTGGTTTACTATTATTGGGGATACCAAGAGGGATTAATTTTTTAATAAGATTGATTAGAGGATCATAGAGGTATTTATTTTATTAAATTCTAACTTATGGGATCCCTAGATGAATTCCTTCATGTAAATATAATATTTAAGAATCCCAAGTAGAATTACTCTCCAGTGTTTTGACTAGAGGTACCCAGTGGGTTCCCTAGTTCTTGACCACCCTAAGCTATTTTGTTACGGGTTTGTGTCGAGATGGTAGTGGGTGTCACTTTAGAACACATACTATACATTTAATCTCAACAGGCTATGGAAGTAGTGACAGGTTTAGGCCTTCGACCACCCACACTTTTTTATTTTTTTCATTCCCATGACTACTATTGATGAAATGGTGATTCATAGAGGTGATTCCTAGTTTGTGGTCTATGAGCCCGACATGATGCAAGATACAGAATAGATTCATAGAGGTAATTCCTAGGATCTATATTTTAATCCTTTTATTTGATTGATTTTTTTGAAAACACATGTTTACTTCATAGGATCTGGATTTTGTGCCTTCTTGTGTGATTATTAGTTAATCATAATGCCCAAACAAACTTATCGAGGTCCTTCTTATGATCCTTACTTGTCCAAATTGTTCTAAATTTAGATCCTCATCATTGATATGATATATACTTGGGGATTATTACACTCTCTTGAGTGACGCCTAAGATGCTCTCTAGGGTCGAGTGGATGCGCCATTACTGAATCACCCATATGTAATTCCTAGGGAGGGATTTGTTGATTAATTCATTTTAATGGATGTTGATAACATACATAGATCCAAAGAAAAAAAATTAGATAGTCTATGGTTGATCCCCCTTATAGAGTATCAGATTCATCATGTTGTGAGAACCTATTGACTATGACCTATGGCTCAGAAGTCATACTAGATTTAGATGGCTTGAGTGGCATGATGTCTAGCTTCAGAGACCATTTACAGGATGTCCTGATATTAACTAGATTCCTTAATTATAGTGAATTTAGGTTATTACTAGTTATCCTAGGGTAAGGACATGTATCCCCCAACCATGGTATTGCTTTCATAGAGATAATTTCATTGCTGGCCAAATTTGGTATTGTGAATCGGGATTTTGAACCCAACGATTGACTAATTATACACATCTTGAGTGGTACAACATCTAGATCAATTACTTTTTCACAAGATGTCTAGATGATCAGTAATACAGACCCAAAGACCTAATTCCATTGATTTATGTTATTTTCCACCTTACTCATATATATATATAGGTGTGTGTGTGTGTTTATAGGAATATATATATAAATATATATATATATACATGATGGACCATTGTTCAGTGATAGCTCAACTTTGGATGAAGTAGGTATCTTCAATATGGATCACGAACCCAAGGATTGACTATAATTTATTTCATTTTTCAATTCTATTTATGTTGCATATGGGCTAGTCATATTGCATGAGAATTCATTTATGATAGCAGATTATATGTTCAATTTTGGGGTTGGCCTACTAAGATTATTCCTCACCTCTATAAATAAACCTTGGTGTTCATACAAACCTTATATCTACTTTCAGGTCGAGTATGGATACATGATGCATATGTTTGAGGCCTAGGGTTTTCTGGTTGAATGGAGTCACTTTTGTGGATTATTATGATTGGGATGGAGAAGCTCAGTATTGTCTTAGAGACTGGGTAAGTGGTGTGTCGCAGAGTTAGTCATATATCTTTTACATTTATTCAGATCCTTTATGTACTCCTGCATGTATATTCAGGCCAGTGGTTAATCAATGTTTTATACATGACATGGGTTTTTGGGATTTTATAGAATTTAATTTATTATTATAGCATGATTCTACATTAGTTTATTTATTTCTTACACACTCTATTTATTTTTTGTCTTGGATGATATCTAGTTATTTATGATATTATTTAATCTTATATTGGGGAATGGTCTCTCCATGGGAACACCTTAGTCCCTCACTACTATTTGGTTTCCATTTTCATATGGAAAGGCATGCTTGAGGCCTTCTACTAAACAAGATCAGAGCATCATTTTAGTGGAATCTAGGTCATGATGTTACAAAGTGGTATAAAATATGTTCATTTCCTTATTTATTACTATTTGGGATATGGTAGACAAAAGTATTAGGAATGTGTTAGAGACTATGATGGACATCAGACTAGTGCATTGAGAACACTTGATCATATGAGAAGTAATGGTTGTAAGGGATATGGGATTGTTGTTCTTGATATGAAATGTTTTATGTTGTATGTGATTTTAACTTTGAGTAACACACATGTGATGTGAATTTTATGATTTATTAAGTATTTATGGATATTATCACGTTTTAAAGAGGCTGGTGTCACATTTTGAATCTTGGAAAGAAAATTAAACAGGTGTTTTATGCATCATATTTTGTGTGTTTGGTTGATATGTTATAGGCCTACTAGGTTGTGATTTTTTACCCATAAAGGTTCTTTATAGAATTGTACTAAATTATACTAACTTGCATATTTATTTCCTTTTGATGAATGGTCATGTGGATTTATGGTGAGACATTTGGTAGTGAGGTTGAAAACTCAGTACTCATACATGGGTGCTGTTGTGAACCTAGTTGGTTGAGAGGGCACATCATTCCCAAACACTAGGGCCTTTTGGGATGTTTTTTCTTAGGTTTTTTTATTAAAAGTGTTAGTAACAACATATAAGGGGTTTTATCATATAAATTGGAATGTAATTCTATGTAACCAAACCACGTTCTTATGATATGACACATAATGTTGAGATGATTTTGTGTGCATACTATTGACCCTTGTAGATTAGTTTGGGTAGTTTATACCTTTGTTTTATTTGATCTATTCAGGTCTCATTGTATGATTTCATATGTACCTAAATGTTTAAATTAAACTAGGCTTATATTGGGTATTCCCATAAGCAATTCATGGTCGTTTTCAATTTGTTATCTTTTTTATGTTCAAATCATAATACTCTAGAGGGAAATCCCTTATGAGGATTCTCAGTGAGAATTAGAGCCCTGGTAGGCTAATTCTTGATAGTTCTTACGCTTTTAGTTTGATTTTATCCTTACATTCCTTAGAGAGTTTTGATGAGCATGTTAATCACCTAGTATTGAGACAGATATGTGGATGACATCATGTGTGGTGTGACGTTGGTGATAGGTCTACATTTATGCTTGTTGGTTAGACCTAGTGACCCTAATATGAGACTTAATCATTATGGCTAGGTTGGAGACCTAGATTCCCATAGTTATAACTCATACCATTGTAGTTTGTCATTTGGTTTGATTAAGAGAAATCTATGAGAGGGGTTGGACCATGTTTATGGTTTCCTTATAAGGTAGTTAGCTTAGTTGTATATTTCTTTTGAGACTGATTCATGGTAGGTTCTCTAGTTTTTCAGGTATATTCAGGTTGATGCCTTTGATTTTTGAGGAACCACCTTGGGTGATTATGTATTGAGACTATGTTCAATGGGTAACATTGTTTAGGTTATTGAACTTATTGACCATTGGATGTTTTTTATCAGTTTTTTAGTGTGTGGGTAGATGTCGATTATAAGAATGATTCCATGTGATCAGTAGTTGTGGAATAAATCATGTCACAGGTATGGTGAATATTTTTTAATAAGAGTTCCAAGGTAGCATCTAGATTAATGGGAATGATATTCTGAGTAGCATTGTTAGCTTGGTCTTGTAATGAATGACTCACAAGAGCATGAGTAGGGTGAAAATGGTATGTGTCAGTTTCATATGGTTCAATTTTAATCTTAAATCAATAATTGGTATAGTGTGAGTCGATAAACGATGGTTTCAAATAAATGTTGAGTTCATGGTTTCTTGAGAGTTGTGATAAAGTGATAAATTACTATCCATTGTGTAGGAGAAATTGATAATGGATTAGGTTCCATGAGGCACTTTACCCATGGTTATACATGGACCTGAATTATTGTGAGATGTGGTGATACGAGTTGGTTAAATTCAAGTGTATCCTATTTGACGAGAGCATGGCCTGAGAGGGAGAAACACATTTCGATCAGTAGACTCTTTTCAAACTCCACATTATATATGATCATTCAATTTATATTGAAATCATTCTGTGTATTTTGAGAGAGCATCATCTATATCCCAATATTTTTAAATATCATTCATGGTTGGATGAAGGAACATAATGAGGTTACACTCAAGGAGAATTATAAGGTAATCCATATGGTGGGTATTACACCATTGGTTATTTGAGGGTGATGGCCCTCATGATGTGTTAAAATTCAGATTCTGTGATGGAAAATATTCTTTAAAAGTAGGTACAGGTGTTGTTTTTATGTTTCCACATTGGTTCTTGGGATGATCAGTTATGGACACTCTATAAATTGTATTTGGTGATGGATAAATGGTGGAACTTTAAGAATTTTCATAGTTGTGAGTTGACAATAAGTGTGTTCCAATAGTGGGGAGTATGTATCATAGATACACATCTTCCTTGGTGGAAGAGTTGGTTACATTTTGCGGTCGGTCTTTGGATGGTCAAGAGATAATGGTTTTGAAATATCATGGGATGATATCATGGATTTTTTTCAACAAGGCTTCTTGGGGATACGAAGGGTTATGGGGGGTAGATTTTAAGGACTCATGTTTTTTTGGAATGGAATTTGAGCAGAAATTTGAATTTTTTCTTTTAGATACTTTTAACGAGTAAAATGGTCATTTACCCTAGTAGATGATCTGAAATAATTTTTCATACCACAATTTTTCTCCCAAAATATATTTTTTACCCTAGGATAGGAGTTTTTCAGAAATTTGATCTATTTTAATCTCATTGAATAATGAATATATCTTTTTAAATAGTAATTTATTAACACATCATTCAGTTATATCTTTTAAACAGATTGTCAGATTGAGATTTCAACTCCTTTGTTTAGTCTATAATTTTTAGTTTATCCTAAGTGATGCATACACTCATGACAAGCATCATGGACAGACCTGATCCCCTTTTCATTTTTTTATTTTTTATTTTTTCATTTTTTCATCCATTTCTTCTTTTCTTTTTTATTTATCCTTTTCCCCCTAGATTCTCACATACACCCCCATATGGGATTCCTTCATTGTGACTGAGAGAGGAGAGGTATAGGGAGAGAGATAAATAGTGAGATAATAAGTTCGGTGCCACCATAAATCTCAAGAGGTTAAGAATCACCGTTTGGTAGCTATATAATGTAAATAAAAGTGAAGCTTCAACAAATTCCACCAAAAATTAATTTCTTTTAAAGGTCATGTTGAATTTTTTTGTATTTTTACCAATTTCTAGTTTTGAGGACCTTTTATGACTTCTAAGGACCCCATGAGGGTCAATCTATATTTTTTTTAAAATAAAATTGTCGTTTTGGTCTATTTGTAAGGGTTTCCTATTCAGATATCCTCAACACAAATCATATAGTTCATAAACACATGCCATGTGTTCTTCCCATTCAGGGAAGAGGACTTTTTCAATGTACATTCCATGTTATGATAGTACACTCCATGTACTAGTTCTTGGCCATGTATCCAAGAACCTGTCCAAACGAACCGTGTGGGGGAACATGTCCTGACCATGAGTGGGATACACGCCTTTTATGAGTACACGACCAAGCAACATTACATGGGCAGTCCAGGTGAGGTACACGGGTAGGTACCCCATGTAGGGTAAATTTTATGTAAATATTATATAGGTTATGTAATGTTGATTTACACACCAATTCTAGAAATATTACATTCCTAGGTTTGGATTTGATAATACATGTCATGTAATAGGGTATACACATCAAGTACTTCTTCTTCATCTCTACCCTTTTAATGTTTATTCATGTTTTGATGTAACCGAGTCAGAATTGAACTAATTAGTAGTTTATTTTGAGTGATTTTCTATGTAGATCATATAGGTGGAAACTTGGTGATGTTTCGAGGACTCTTAATAGGTGTTTGGTGTGACCAAACTATAATGGAGAGGTGTGTACTCTCTTAGTAGTTTTAGTTATCTCTTAAGAGTGAGACCTTGATCTGAGATGGGCCATGATCTGTCTCCTATGACTGATGAATGAGTTGTTTTTCCATTGAGAATGACCCCCTTGTGAGATGTTCCCTTCTAGCCTAGGAGGCTGAGAGATTAGTAATTTATTAGGATCATTTATAGGATGCCTCGACTTACAATTGAACATGGAGGATCCTGTACAGGGAATCTTCCATTAAATAATCTTATGAGGATCCCTTTTATGATGACTCTTATTATATATTCCTTATAAGGACCACTTTTAGGATTCCACTGCTCATTTTGATTGTGAGGATCCCATGTAGGATGCCTCCTTTTACTATTTTGAGGATGTCATTTATTATTTATGTGCTTACTTTTTCAAGGATCCTGTGTAGGTTCCCTCCACTAGTTTATTATATCCAAAAATCCCAAGAAGTAATCTTTTTCTTAAAAGTGTTTATAGAGGATCCAAAGAGGGATTCCATTTCATATAATCTGAATTAGAGGATCCCAATAGGCATTCCTTCTCTTATGTGTAAACTTTGAAGATCCAAAGTAGGGTGACTCTCTAGTGTTTTAACATGAGGGGCCCAGTGGAGGCTCATTGCATAACCTATCCTGAGATAGTGCATTATGGATTTGGGTTGAGATGGTAGAGGGTTTTACCTTAGAACCGATACCAAACATGTGAGCCAAAGTGCATATGCTAGTAGTCATAGGATTAGGTATTTGTCTACCCCCTATCTTTATTTATGCATTCACATGACTATTGTTGATTCATTTGTGATTACCCAAGGTTCTTCTTGGTTTGTGGGTGATCAAACTGACATGATTAGACATATGGTATTTTTTCCCATAGGTACTTTCTCATGTCTATCTTCTGATCCTTTTATTTGATTGATTGTTTTATTTGGATTCCTAGATGTACTTCCTGGGATATGATTTTTTATCCTACTTATTATTTGGGATACCTATAAATACTTCTTGGGATCTATATATTGAGACTACTAATTATTTGGGATGCCCAAACATACTTCCTGGGAACTGGATTTTGAGCCTTCTTATGTGACTTATTTTTTAATAGGATGCTCAAATGTACTTTCTGTGGTCCTTTTTATGATCCTTACTTGAATTTGGTGTTGGATATAGAACTAATCATCATTGATATGAGATATAATTAAGTCTAGTTATTATCTCCTAATAGATTATTAGGATTATCCTTAGGGTATGGAGGATGCACCTTTACTGAATCTCCTAGATGTACTTCCTAGAGATAAAGCTATTAAGTTGCATGTTTTAATGGATATCAAGAATATACATGGATCTAAAGAGAATTCATTTTACATATCACATAAGGGTCATCCCCTTTACAAATTAACTAAGTTGCAATGTTTCGACCACCTATGGAATGAGACCTAGGGATCATAAATCAAACATGAGTGTCATGATTTCCATCTCAGAGATCATTTTCATAATTTCAAGATACTACCTATAATCCTTCGTTATTGTGATTGCAAGTGTGTATGGGTGATACTATTGCTATGAAATGTATCCTTCTATGGTTACATTGCTTGCAAAGAAAAAAATTTAGTGCTATCCAAGTATTTTCGGCCAGGATTATAGACCAAATGATCAACTAATTATACACTTATTATGTTTTATGACATCCAACTCAATTCCATTTTCACATGATGTCTATATGATCAAGATTAAGGACCCAAGGATTGAATGTTATTGATTAATGTTATTTTTCACCTCACTCATATAAATATAAATTTATGTGTGTGTGTATATATATATATTTATGGGAAAACACACACACACACACACACACATATATATATATACATGATTCTACATTATTTAGTGTCTCATCATCTTAGGCCAAAGAAAGTACCATAGATCAAGATCATAAGCCCAAGGATTTACTATGTATTTATAATATTTTTCACTTCAATTTGTGTGTCTGATAGGATGGGCATATTGAATAAGTGTTCACTTATAAAAATAGATTATATGATCACTGTTGGGGGTGTCTTACTATGATTTTTTCTCACCCATTTTATATGAACCTCAGTGTGTGTTCAGACCTTATTTTTTCTTTCCGGATGATCTCAGATACATCATATATAGGGTTTATTCCCAATGTGTAATGATCAAGAGTAATTGATCATATGGATTATTATGATCAAGCTGGATAAACATAGTAGTTTCTTGTATACTAGGTATGTGGTTTGGATCATAGTTGGAAGTAGAGAATTGTACTTTTATTTATCTTCTTTATGTACTATTTCATGTATGGTAATCTCAGAGGGTGACTAGTGTTATATGTATGACATGGATGTTTGAGATTTTATAGGATTTCATTTATTATTATGGAAAGCTTCAACATTTGTTTATTTATTTCTTCTGTATAATGATTATTTACTATCTTAGATGATATATGGTTATTTCTGATGTTTTTTTAATCTGATATGGGGTCATAGTCTCTTCATGGACACACTTTCGGCCCTCACTTCTAGTTAGTAGCCTCTAACATATGTAGAGGCATGCTTGAGGGCTCTTGGAGAACTAGCTCAGAGCACCATGTTAGTGGAATATAGTTTGGGATGTTACATTGTCACAAGTGGAAGAAAAATAATATTCACCCAAATTCATCCTTCCCTCTTAGGGTGTGTTTGGGAAATTGTGTCTACAAGACTTTAGTTGGAAACACTATGTGACCTTTAGTCATTTTAAATGAATTCAACTAATTCTCCCAAACATTTCATCATAAGAAATATTTACAATTAATGATAGATTATATAGAAGATGAATTAAATGATACCATTTAATATTTGACTACCTCAATTAATCTTAGAATACAATTAACATGTGTCACAACATTTTTTATAAAAAGATATTTTATAATATGATATAACTTAAGGTAGTGATATAATATCACTATATCAAGAATTATGATATGCCACTCCAAGGCATATGATATGATTTGTATTCATTGATATTAAACTATATAATATATCTATAACATATAATATGATATATGATAATATATATCATATATACATTATACTTTATGGAGTATTTTAAACAATCTCCCACTTGAAATAAAGCCTTATAGACTTTGTGCCATTTCATATTATATTGTATCTAAACCCAAAATTTTGAAACCATATCCCAAAATACTTTTACATATTTACAAAATAATTTTTCAAATATATCATAAATATTATTATAATGTATCACCTCATATGAAATAATTTTTTAATAACCATAAAAAACTATTTTTGGATGAACTATAAAACTCTTTAGAGAGGCTCTCTACGTTTTGAAAAACATAATAACAATTAAGTCAACCAAATAGTGGGACCCCATAGGCCATTATATCTTCTAAAAAATGAATTTTAAAATCCATAAATGAAATCAGAGTGTGGAATCACTACTACAAATATTCCCTTTAACAGCAGGCAAAAAGGCTTTTAACACCGCTAAAAAATGTGGTTAATATTTGTGCAGTTAAAGGGGGTCCACTTTATCTATGCTAAAAAATGATGATAAAGGGGGTAATTTATCATTTATACAAAAAGTGTGGATAAATTGTGGCCTTTTTCATCACTGGAAATAGCACTAATAAAGGCCTCATATGCTGCGTTGTATTATTTGTATAACAGCACACAAAGGTAACCTTTTTACATTAAAAGAGCATGTTGAAACCTCCTGTACACAAAATATATAATTTAATTGAAATAAATGTTACATCATGAATAAAAAACAATACTATATAAATTTCAAACAATTTTTTGTATAATTACATTTACAATTAAAATCTAAAAAAAATTAAAACATTAATTTTTGTCTTTGTTACCCTTGATCCCCTCTCAAAAATGTCCACAAATGGTATTTGTTGTCAAAACAATCAGCACAACATGAGAAAAATAATCCACATATATAAGAAAATAATCCCATTTTAGTAATATTTTAGAGAAATAAATTAAATTGTAATATGAAGAATAAATTAAAAATGTCAACTTTAAATAAAAAATACACACATGGAGTAATAATGGTCACAATGTTCATTTTATTAAGGTGTGGTTGATTCTAACACTTCATAAATGAGGTATGGATAATTTTACAAAATTATTAAAACAATTCAAATGTGTTTTCTCAGTTTTGAGTATGTCACTTGTTCATTTTAATGAAATTAATGTCAATTTTAAATAAAGAAATGTCTGGAGTTATACTGGTCGCACCATGCGTGGGATTGAGGTGTGGCTCATTCCTATAAGTCAACAATTACATAAGTATCATTTTCCTAAAGTATCATAAAAATCCAAATTCATTTCCTTGGTTTTCAGTATGTCACTTGTGTTTTATACTAAAATTTATTTTCAAACCTAAAAAATGAACTTTGAGTCATATGGGTCATGTCATGTGTCAGTATGATGTGAGACTACTTCATACAAGCAACGAATGAATTATGAATTTATTTCCTAAATTATCAACATAATCATATCATATTTTCTTGGTTTTCAGTGAGTGACACATGTTTTGAACTAAAATGTCAATTTTAAACTAATAGTAGGTACTTTGAGTCATACCGGTCACACTATGCATCGTATTTAAGTGTGGGTGATTACTATATGTCAAAAATGACTCATTGAATGTTTACTTAAATTATCAAAACAATTTGAATGTGTTTTCTTAGTTTCCAGTATATCAATTGTTTCTCTTGCTAAAATTAATGTCAATTTAAAAAAAAGATGCACCTAGAGTCATACCAATCACACTGTGAGTCGGATTGAGGTGAGGTTTATTACTACACATAAAAATGATTTATGGATGATTTTACTAATGTATGAAAACAATAAAAATTCCTTTGATCACTTTTGAGTAGGTTTTTTGTCCTTTTTACTAAAATCGATGTAAATTTTAAATAAAAAAGGTGCACTTTGAGCCATATCGGTCACACCATGCATCAGATTGAGATGTGGAAGATTCCTACACATCCCAAATGGATCATGGATCATTTTTATAAAGTGTAAAAACAATAAAAATGTGTTTCCTCATTTTTTATTATGTCACTAGTTCCTTTTGGTAAAATAAATGTCAGTTTTAAATAAAAAGACACACTTTGAGTCATACCGATCACATCGTACATCAGATTGATATTTTTTTATTCCTACACATCACAAATGAATTATGGATCATTTTACTAAATTATAAGAACAAAATGGATTCATTTTCTCAGTTTTAAGTAAATTAGTTGACCTTTTTACTAAAATTTATGCCAACATTAAATAAAAAAGACGCACTTGGAGTCATATCGATCCCACAGTGCCTCATGTTGAAATTAGGCTGACTCCTACACATACCAAATGACTCATGGATCATTTTCCTAAACTATAAATACAATAAATTTGTTTTTTCTTAGTTTTCAGTAGGTAACTTGTTCCTTTTTCTAAAATTGATGTCAATTTTAAATAAAAGAAATGCCCTTTGTTTCATACCGGTCACACCGAGCATCAGATTGAGGTGAGGATGATTTTTACACATCTCAAATGACTCAAGGATCATTTTAATAAAGTATAACAATAATATTAATGTTTTTTATTATTTTTGAGTAGCTCAATTTTCCTATTTACTAAAATTTATGTAAATTTTAATTAAAAAAGATGCACTTGGAGTCATACTGATCACATTATGACTTGATTTGAGGTGTGGCTAATTCTTACGCATCCCAACTGACTCATGGATCATTTCCCTAAATTATCAAAACCATATTAATTTTTTTATCATTTTTTAATACGTCACTGGTTCCTTTTTACAAAAATTGATGGAAATTTAAATCAAAAACATGCACTTGGAGTCATACCGATCACACCATGCCTAATATTGAGGTGCAGTTGATTCCTACACATCCCAAATGACTCAAGGATCGTTTCCCTAAAGTATCAAAACAATACGCCTGAGTTTTATCATTTTTTAGTACATCACATGTTCCCTTTGACTAAAATTGATGTTAATTTTAAATCAAAAGACACACTTTGTGACATACCAGTCACACCATCAATTTGATTGAGGTGAGGTAGATTCCTACATGTCCCAAATGACTCATGGATTATTTTCATAAAGTATAAAATCAATATAAATATATTCCATCAATTTTCAGTATGGCACGTGTCCTTTATACTAAAATTTCATTTTAAATGAGAAAGACGCACTTTGACACATACCAGTGACATCGTGTATTGGTTTAATATGAGACCAATTATTATAAATAAAAAATGATTTATGAAATGATTTCCTAAATGATCAGGACAATCTATGAATGTTTTCTTAGTTTTCATTGAGTGACACATTTTGAAGTAAAATGTCAATTTTAAACTGATAGTGGACACTTTGATTCGCACTGGTCAAAATGTGTGTCATATTGATGTGTGGCTGATTAAAACACATCCAAAATTTCTTATGCATCATTTTCTTAAAGAATCAAAATAATATGAATGTTTTTATCCAGTTTTGAGTATGTCAGTTGTATATTTTACAAAAAATAAGGACAATTTTTTTTGAAAATAGACGAACTAGGAGTAATACCAGTCACACTATGTGTTAGATTGAGGTGTCGTTGATTTCTACACATCCAAAAGTATCAAAAAAATCTAACTTCTAATGTTAACATAATTAATAGTTTCTTTATTTTTCTAACTTCCACCACTATATTTTGATTCAATAAATGTTTTTCAACTAAGAACATCGATTTAATATGTATCATTAGTAGTTTTATAAAGAAAATTGATGGAATGTGTGGTAAAATTGGTATAAAGGAACATGTTATATCTTCCAAAAATATCTATGAAAACAACAAAATAATTACTAGATAAATATGATAGGGAAAATAAATTAAGAATGGTAGGTAAAATGATGACAAAATTAATTAAATATATAGTATGAATTTACATTTTCATGATGGTTGTATACATTCTTGACCTATAAATATTAAATGAATCCACCAATATAAGAAAAAAAATATTATTTGAGTAATATTAAAAACAAATAAATTAAAAATAAATATGAATCAATTTTTTTCTTATATATAAGTCACATATTTATTCTATTTGTGTACATTATTACATTAGGTATATTTCCCATTAATTTCTATGAAAATATATTTCAAACTAGGAATATGAGTCCTTTCGATATTCATAATAGTACTATAAAATTATAAATACAAAATGTATTCAAAAATATTTTAAATGAAGTAGTAATTAAATTTTAAAGTACCTCTTCAAGGATACTTGTTTTTTGATGGAATATGACCTCTCTCATAAATTTACAAACATAATAACCATAATATTTTCTATTTTTTGTTTTAGAAACTATTGAAACATTGAGAAAAATAAGTTATTTGTTTTGATATGTGTTTATGCAGTGAAATATTATTATATATACCCTCGTACTTGTCCAGTTGTAAAACTTTTTAGGATCCTTATGCTTCGTTCTGGTCCTCATTCCTTTCTTTCCATGATATTGATACATGACCCTATGATAACAAAAACATCATTAAAGCATAATATAAATCATAAAACTTGAAATTTAATTTTAAAATATTTGATATAGTTTATTAATTATTGAAAAATATCATCATGTGTGGTTGGTTTGTTGGGTATCCATGTGGTGAATAAAAGAAATAAGTCTTCAGAGTATTCAAATTGACCACAATGAGGATCAATTGTTTCCTAAAATAAGAAAAAAATAATGTTTAATGAAATAAATTATAATAAATTCGATATGATTAAATTATAGATTTTTACCCCTGCAATGTTGTTATTAAGAAGGTTCTATCATCCAAAAGTTTTCTTTCAAATGATTTGACCCATTCTTCAATTGTTTCCTCTAATTTTTGGATTCCATTTTTGTTTGTTCTATAGTGGTGGTGTGAGGACTAATGAGTCCAAATGTTTTTCATTAGGAAATCCCTTCAATTGGTTTTGATATATATGTATGCCAGAAATATGAAATGTATTTAGTTATAATTAACATAGTATATTAGATTTTGAGAAAAATCATAAAAACATACCTCATGTATACATTTAAAACTGAGGGTCCTAACTATTCCTAGTTGAGATTTTAATTTACATTCTCAACACCAATGTAGTATTCACGTTCCTCCCTATACATATTTTCTTCAAAATCAACTATGTGACTACTACCATTTTGTAATGTTGTGACCACATGAACCATCAATGTTTGTAAATGTGGATATTGAACGGATGGGGTAAAATTGATTTCAGAAGATCTTCTCAATTAGTTAGTTGATCCTTTATATGGTTTTGAGTGAAATTTTTATTTCACCCCTTTCTTTTTTCTGTTTATAATAACATTCACCAATATTGAATTTTATTTTCATTAATTGTTAAACATTTATCTTAAAAAATAAATTTGAAATTAATACCTCCTTATCGAAATGTTTTTTTACAATATGTGATGACCATGCAGTGAATACTAAAATAGCTTGGTCAACCATATTAATGTCATCATCATTAAGTAGAATAGGTAGCTCAGTTCTCAGCTCATGAGCTATGATAATTGCCACTCTCATATGACCTGTTGGAAATGGTCTGTTGTATAGACTATCATCTTGGGTATTGAACATCGTAGCCCTCATTGCAAGGCATTGGGTGGGTGTAGATGGATATAAATCAGAGTTGTTTCCACCCTATAGAATATCAATATAAAAAAGGTATCGGTGTTTTTCTAATTCTCATTTCATAGAAAAAATTATTAGAACATTGATTACCTCAACTAAGATGGATCTTTTAGGGGAATGGCTCACCTTAAAGCTAGTGGGGGGTCTTCATGAAATGGTTGTTTTTGAGTTGTTTCTTATCTTTACTATCTCCACAAAACAGTTTCTAGAAACTCAATATTACATTGGCATTTTTCTTCAAGGTAAGCTAATATTTCTCTCATATCTTTTATTTCATCACCTTTATCCTCCTCTTATTTCTTTTCTCAAAATAAGTTTGAAGCGTCACCCCAAAACTGGAAACATTGATGCGGTCATATTGTTCTCACCGCTTCAAGGACACTGATAGTAGGTGTTCATCTGGTACAGGTGTTATTGATTTTTGTGACTATATTGGATAGAAAATATTGGAAAATAAGAAATCATTATTATGTAATAGCAATTTAAATCAAAAAAATAGTATTCTATACTTACACATATTTCCCATAATTTTGGTGTGTTTTAATCTATTAGAAACCCATATTAAATTACACATGCCTCCTTTTTTAGAACATGGAATGGGATATAAGTGGCTTTGGATTTAGATTTATCAATATTTATATAGACATAGTAACATAATTATATTGTTGTTTCATGTCACATAAAAGTATTAAAGTATATTTAAAACACGTACCGATTTTTTTCAAGTAAATCATATCTCATCCTTTCTTTATAGTAGGGGTATATTTTTTTTTCTACCCATTAATTATTTTTATCACTTTGTTGTTGTTTCATAAATAATAAATTGTCAATTAAAGTGATTAATACATGTATTTTCAAAAAATGTATTATCATCCAGAATGTACTTGAAAAGACACATTCTTACAATGACCAATAAATATATCCCATGCTTCTTGGGTTATCAGGTGTTCGTACATAAGTGGTGGTGTGGGTTTATTTTCCCATAAATATCTTTAAGATGATATCTTGTTAGAATTGTGTAAAAGCCTCTATGAATCCTTCCAGTAATCTTTAATACATATTTCTTAAGGGATTCATCAAGTATAAATTCACTCTATAATGGATAATGAAGAGTAATTAAATGTGTCATTGTTTTATTTTTTAGTAAAGTAAATAAGTGATATCATAATGTTACTGTAATCTCTTACCACATCAGTGTCTTAATAATGGGGACAACATGGTGCCATGAATATATATCAATCTTCTTGCATTGTTAAGTGATGATTCCAATGTAACAGCTAAAAACTTCTTTATTGGGGTTACCATGCTGGTTGCGCACATTCCATATGAGCACATATTTTATACCTTTTCTTTCTACCTTAATTATTTTTTGCTAACAGCATTAAACTATTTTTCTCCTTTTTTATGCATCATTGGTCCTTCAACTCCTAACATTACCTTGGATTAAACATTATCAATATGTTGTTCCTCTATATTGGTAGCATCAAAATGTGAAGATGGTCTTTGTACATCTGCACTTGGAGAAAAAATATGATGAGAAACCTATTATTCCATAGTATTGGTAGCACCATCACGTGAAGAAGGATGGTTTTTCCTTTAAACTATGAGCAGTAGCAGGTTGAGTGACATGTTGTTCCTTGTGATTTTGATCATCATCCCATATAGAATTCATTATCTATATAAGTGGTTTTATATTTAATTTTGATTACATAAAAGCAATATAAAATAGATAACATGAGGTAACCTAATGTATATTACAAAAAAAATATATAATATGATTATTGAACTCACTTTTTTTAAGGATGAAGGGATTTGAAACCTCTATCAACTATCAAAATCCCTTCTTTCTAGTATTATCTGACATAAAAAACTTCTTCTACATTAGGACTACTGAGAAATGATTATGAATTACCAATTAAAGGGTCATCCTCAATTGAATTTCATCTAACCTTTTAGTGGTTTTGAATGATAACAAAACAATTGACCACTTTCATTTTTTCAGGATATAGAACATAAAATACTTTCACTTCCTGTGATCCCATTATAAACAGTTCATCTTTTTACCCTTCCTTATGTAAATCCACTTTCACTAATCCCAATTCATATAATTTTCCAAAACTCTAGTTATCAACCAACTTTCCTTGAAAAATAATCAATTTTAATGTTGTATAATCCAAATCCCATAATTTTTTGATGATTCCAAAGTATGAAATATTCATGTAAATTGGATTTTTTCTTTAATACTAGAAAGATGCATCTCTCCAACCACAATTATAACCCCACTATTTATCATAGTAATATCTTAATCATGTTCATCCATATAGAATTTATAACTATTAATTATATAACCATTATAAGATAATACATATACAATTCATTTTCTAGCTAGCCATTGAAGTCGTTCTGAAATTGAATAAGGATTTTTCATTGGACTCTTTAAAAACATGGTCTCAAAACCATCCTATAAACTATTGATTATGTGTATTCTATATCAATATTTCATCCCTTGATAGATTCAAATTCTTAATAATTTTTTGTTGGGTTTCAACATACGGTCAGACCTCCAAAATGTTATGTAAAATATAAAGGTGGGCCTACTCATGATATGTAATATTGATTGTGACAATATCTCTTCCAGAAATTCCTTCACCTAAAATCCTCCCAGTGTGATGAGATTTCGGTAAACCAATGATTTCTTCCCCAGATAGGTATTTGGTGAAAAATTCAATGTCTTATTCAATAATATATCACTCCACAATACAACCCTCTGTCCAAATTTTATTTTTAACATAACCTTTAAAAATATTCAGATACCATTCAGTGGGGTACATTCATCTAGACTGTACAAGACCACATAGTAGAATCACTCTCACCAAGTGAACCATCATATAAACTATCATATCAATGAATTGTAGAAGGAATAACATTTCTAATTCACATAATATGACATCATTTTCTCTTTATATAGTAACGAATTTCTCTAAGTCTATAATTTTTTCGAATATAGATTTGAAAAAGAAATAAATCTTGATTAATGTATGATGAATATTTTTGAAAAAAAAATCAATGAAAATCTATAGCAATTATATCTTGAATAAAAATATGACATTCATGTGATTTCAGACCCTTTTCTATAAATTGTTCATTAACACAATATTCTTTATATTTGATGAATATCCTTCTACAATCATTACATCATTCAAGAGGTTGAAAAAATAATATCTCTCCTTCCTAGAAAATGTGTAAGCATATGTAGAAAGAAAAGTTCATTTTTCACCCTTCACTATTGCATGCTCTTCTCATATTCCCATGTCAACCATGTCCAACCTAGCCTTAATTCAATCCTTTTTTTCCTAGGTGCATTTAGCAACATGTCGATGACACTATCACATACATTTTTTTCAACATGTATAGCATCAAGAAAATTTCTGATGTACAGACAATTCCAGTATAGTAATTCAAAAAAATATGTCACTTTTTTCAAATTTTTTTTAATAAGGTTTTTCAAAAATGGTTTACCAAAATTACTTTACACATATTTTACTTTCTCAAAAATTTTATCACTTATTAGTGGATATGATTGTTTAAATTCTTCCGAACTTCCATCGAATAGTGTCGTCTAAGATCAGTACTTATGTCATTGGGGTAGAAATTTTTTATGTCCTAGAAACACATTTTTGATGAATGTTTCAACCCAATTGAATGTTTAACTTGTTTAAAAATGATACACCCTTGAGTTCAATTAATTATATATCCTGAAAATTTTCTATAAGTAGGAAACTCAACTATTATACCATATAACCTAGATTTTAATTTGAAATCTTATTTTCTAGAAGAATCATACAACGTAACACCTGAATCCCATAATAATTTTAAATCCATAAATCTATAGAGCCAAATAAACACCAATATCATTACCATATTGTTTTGGTCTTCATATAATCATATATAACATGATGTTTTTTTATTTCATACATAACCATGGGGGAAAGTTATAATTTACTAACATAACCGATCATGTACCATGATTTTTTCTTTGAAAACCAAAAGGATTCACTCCATCTATAGATAACACAACATGATAAATTCTTGGCTCATTTCCAAATTTTGGATACTCAAGATCAATTCTCTTCCATTGAGGAGAGTCTATCATGTGGTATAGTTTCTCATCATTATTTCTTGTATCTACATTCCATGTCAATTTACCTAGAGTCTCCTCACTTCCATATAGTCACCTAAACCAAGGAATGATTTAAAAGTGCGATAAAAATTTCATTGGACTGAATTCTTATTTATTTTATTGAGGAGAATCACACTTTGTAAAATCTATAAGTGATTTGTGTTCCTTGAGAAATATTATACAGTAATTCATAATGGAGTTTATTCTTTCAGAGATCATACCCATCGAGTGTAGCATTTGTTTGGAGTTGTACATTCATCTAGGGAGATTATACTCTTCTAAGATCATGTCATTCAAGAGAGAAAGTAGTTATGTAAAACTTTAATCACCCCATATGTTGCCTAATTTCAAATTATATAGCTTCTTTATTACTGATAATGTTGTATATTTAGTATGACCAGTATAAAATGTCATCTTTTCATAACTAATTAACTTATCAAACAAATCTGGGAAATCAAAAAGTTTATCTTCAACTATCTTTTTCATTTCCACAATACTATATTAATCATTATTCACATCTATAATCACATCCTTGTAATGGAAATATTCATTGTACAAACTTGTAGTCATATTAGATGATCCATAAAATGCAGTAATATCCCAGCCATAAGCTACATTAACTTTTTACCTATCTTTATTCAAAGATTTATAACTTTGATCTATTCTGTGATAGATCAAGTATTATTATAACTACTCTGGACTAATAACTATAGAATAAAAATGGCATAAACTTGGACAATGTATTTTAGAAGGGTCATATGCATGATCTCTTTTAAACTCGATGAACTCTTTCACTCCATCTTCATACTATTTTACTATACGGTTGGCATCCATCCATTCTTTATTCATACCCATCCTATTTGATTATGTTCTATTAATATTTAACAAAATAAATACACAAAATATGTTCAACTAGGGTAACCATCCAACCATATATCCCCCTAAAAAGAAACAAATGAATAGAAAAAATCTAGAACAAACCAGAACATATAAAATATATGCATGAACTAAAAGTCCAGCATGTCACTACAACCACCCAAATATAAGAGATACCTTTTTTATTATATCCTAAAAAATATAGATAAAAATATATTAGAAAAATAACCCTTTTCTATTATTCTTTACCAAAAAATTAGTAACATATAAACGTTTATTAAAACTCTTTTTCTAAGATTTTCTTTTAATGAAAAAAATCACTAGGAAAATATTTTTCCTCAAACAATACCACTTGGTCAAATCACCTTTTTAAAATCTGACATTAAACTATTTCATAACCACCCATTTTCTAAATACACATTTCAAAACACAATGAGGTTTCTAACAATCATATATTTTTCTAAAACATGTTTGAAAACCAACCATTTCCATAAAAACAAGGCATGGTAACCCAAAATCCATTTTCAAAACTCATGCATTCTTGGAGTTTCAAATACAATCCATTCTAACTTTTCTTACTTGAGAACACTTCTCAAAATCATTGTTAAAATAGTTTGAAAATAGTTCAGAATCACGGATTCCATTTTTTATTTCTTTAAAAACCATTCACAATACCTTTTTAAAAATCGAAAAACAAAACCATGCAAAAAATGAAGAAAGAACACTAAACCTATCCACACCCCTAGAATCCACTAGGTTGTATTAATAAAATGAATCTAACTAGAGATAAGAAGACTAGGTCATCACTATTAAACTTATCCACACCCCCAAAAGTCTCCTCAAATTAGGTCATCATTAATAGACATCCCCACATGGGATCACAAGCTATAATGGTCACACAAGAATCAAAGGGGCTTAAGTTATGAAAACTCGTTTTTTATAAAATTTGAAATGGGCCTTATCTTTTCAAAATATAACTAGAATTCAAATACATTTTATAATTTATAAAATTCATCCTAATCTACTCTTTATACCAATTTTATCAAATCACATTTGAAATTTAAATCAGAATTCACACTACCCTCTAAATAGACAGTGAAAAACATTCAAAGACACAATAATTTTCATAATCCAATCAACATGGGAAAGCACACCCTTTTGAAAAAACCCATCTCATTTGGAATCATAAAAAAATTGAACACCCCTAAAAAGTTGATATAAAAATTAACCAAGGATAAAAATGTGGTTTTAAATATAGATTGTAAGGGTTAACTCACCACTTTAAAAATAAAACAACCTTTTCCAACATTTTTAGCACTTTGAAGTCACCAAAACTATTGGTTTGAGATATAATTAACACAATAATAATTTTTAAAAAATAAATATGGTTATTACCAATAATTTTTAAATGAAAAGAATTATTTTAAAATTCTATTTAGGTATTTTCCCAAACACTTTTCATCGAATATCATTCCATAACAAGGGATAAACCCAGTTGGAAAACACCATTTATCCCTCACGAGCACTCATATGTTATAAAAGATTAAATAATTAATATAACTATATATTTTTACAAATTTATAAAAGTATAAAATTAATATATAAAAGTAAAATTTATCAACGTATAAAAATGTACAATTATTCTATTCTAGTCTGTTGATGAAACGATAGATCTTGATTTTATAATTAACAAAAAAACTATAGAAGTACTAAAATCCTAAAAAATTAAAATCATCCCTAGACTATAGTAGTTTTATTTGTTGCAGTACCCATACCACATGAACCTAATAATTTAATAAGATAGTTCCTTCCGAGGAATTAGTGATGAGGCAAGTCAATGAACATGAACATGTTACTTGAAGAAGATTAAATGGTGAATCGTAAAACAAGGAATAGAATTTGATGTTGATGATTGATGTTGAATTAATGAAACCATGGATGATGTCTAACACTCAATCACTATGTTTGTTCACTCTCAAGGTCAAATATATGGTGTGTCCTCAACACTAACCAATCCACTGGTTCTGATCAAGAAGATAACTTCATGACATTTTTTTAATGGATTGTCTAAAACAATTCTCATCCAAATATTACTAAGGCTGCAACTAGCATAAAAAATTATAGATCCTTAACTCAATTCCCTAGAAATGACTAATCAATACATGCAATTATTAAAATCTAGGCTCTGTGAACACTGATGTTTTTTCTGATGCTTTTAGTTATCTATTGAAGGATCAAGCATATACTCCCCACTCATGATTGTAGCATCATAATGAGGGAACTCAAAACGATCACCACAATGACCAACCAAACCTTCATATAAATAGAGAATTATATAATATAATCATGATGCAATCATACGTGAGATGATGTCCATGGTCAGACCAATACTTCCAAAACTGAATTCAAAATTAGTATAATACAATCAATACATTCACAAACACTGCCCAATATACGTGATAAAAAAACACCCAAAACACAATCCATATACAGAAGCCATGAATTTTAATTTTTTATCCTAATAAATCGAGGATACCCTAACTCAAAATTCCCTCTACACAAACTAAACCTTTAAAACCAATGACTAACAATATTCGAATAACATGCCATTAGTTTTGAGGGTCTTGATCTGTTGAAAATGTTTAGAAACATAGATATGTCTGTAGTGGGGTTCAGCGAGGTGGGAGTGGTGTTCAACAAGGATGCAGGGTGTGGTGGTAGTGGGGTTCTACAAGGTGGCATGTGGGTTTAGAAAGATGGGGGGTGAGGCGGCAGTGGTTTTTAGTAAGGCGGTGGAGTGAGGCGGTGGTGGTTTTCGGTGACATGAAAATGGGGTTTGCCGAGAGCAATAGTGGAAGCACTAGTGCGGCTCTGTGAGAGTAGTAGAGTGGTGGTGGGGTAGTAGTAGGGTTTGAAAAAAGCAGTGGCGTGAGGGAAATCGAATTCCATAAGATCTTGAAGGTGTTTGAAGAAGACATCTGATTAGGGTTTCTTTTAAAAAGGGGATAAGGCTTTTATCAATGCTAAAATAAAAAGTGCTGATAAAACAACAATTAATCAACTCTTTTTTAGCACTAGTAAAGATACCCCTTTATCAGCACTAATAAAATATGTGTTTATCAGTGCTAAAATTATAATGATGCAAAAGACTTGTAAGTGCTAAAAAAGCACTGATAAAGATCTAATATTAATAATTTTTTTATATTACTATAAATATTTATAAAATTATATATATAATAAATATATATTTATATATATTTATATTTATTTAATTATTTATTTACTTACTTATTTATAATTACAACTATAAATAAATTTTTATTTACTTATAATTATATATATATAATAAATATATTTATAAATATATATATATAATTATATATATTTGTACAATTATAAATATTATATATTTATTTACTTATTTATTTATAATTAGAAAATTATAATAATTTTATTTATTATAATTAGAAAATTATAATAAATATATTTATTATAATTATAATTACAACTATAAATAATTAAATATATATTTATTCATTTTTATATGTATAATAAATATATTTAAAAATATTTATATATTTTTATAAAATTATATGTATTTATATAATTATATATATTTATAAAATTATAAATATTATAAATAAATATTTATTTATTTTAATTAGAAAATTATCATAATAAATTAATTATATTTATACTTATAATTGTAATTAAATATTGATATAGAGGATGGATTTTGAGAAAGATCTAGGTCAAAGTGGAGCCATAGTGAACGCGATCGGATATCTCATTTGCAATTCTAAGAATATTGGTGAGGCTATGGGTCGTGCAATGGGTGTTGATCATCAAAATCTAGAATTTGTTCCTAATGTAGTCAGAGCTATTGGTGGAAGGCCTGATCTAGGGTCTCGGCCATTCGAAGATTTGGCAAATGGTTGTGGATCAGGGAAGTTCATGGTGGAAGGGGAAGGGGCTTCACACCCTAGAGTTGGCTCTAGCCAGTCTTTTTACCTCTTTAAAAACTCTGTTGAAGGGATTCGGAATAGGTTAAGTGTTGATCATGTGGAGTAATATCCTTTTATGATCATGGAGAGGGTTTAGATGGGAAATCATTCTTTAATTTCCCATCTCAATCTTCCAAAGGGTTCTTCACCATGGGGAAACGTTGATCTTATGTCACATCGTTTAGTAGTTTGGGGATTCTCTATTTCGACCTGTATCTCATTAGGCAATATCTTTTTCCATATTTTTTTTACCATCCAAGGAGCTAAAGATATGTTCATGGGGCCTCTGTCTAGTTATGCTCATTTCATGATCTCTTCATCTCTGAGAATGGGATCGCTGTGTTAATCCCTTGTAGTTACGCAATTCATCTTTTAAAAATGTGGGTCAAGGTTCATTACCTAAACATGAATCTTTGGCATCCATAGATTCTTCATGACATAGCATTGTCCATTGGCATCCCTATTAATATGGGTACAGGGATGGAATTATCATGGTATAGTAATTATGCACATATCCTTGTTGAAGTTGATATGAGCTCCACACTCATTGAAAAAAAAAATTGGTCTGCTAATGATGAATATTATAAGTAGAGTATTGAGAATGAGAGGTTTCCTAGATAATTTTTTAGTTTTAGATATATTGGTCATGACTTTGTGCATCGTGGGAAACTGCAGTTTGCTCCATCTGCTCAATCAAAGGGCATGAGGACGGTAAGTTCTTTAAGAAGCAGAAGAATCAAAATGTTTTTTGTATTGATGATAAGGGAAGGAATGGGACTACCATTGAGAATACTATCCTTATGGGGAAACCTTAAAAACAAGTGAATGGGAGTGATCTTGATGTTCATGTTGGAAGAGCCTCTTCCTTTGCAGATATGGTTAAGAACGAACCTACATCTAAGGTGGTCATAGCTCCTCATTGGGGTCCTACTTGGGTATTTCTTACTTTTAAGGAGGATAAACAGTCTGCTCTTGAGGCTACTATATAAGATGATGTTGATCTTGACTTGAGGCATGCTTTACTTGTTTCAACTAATTGGAATGGAAAAGCTATGGTTGTTGATGATGAGGGATTCTAGTTGGTCTTATCCAAAAAGTAGATTGCACTTCTACAATAGGGGCATACTCCCTAGATTGTGTTACTAGTAGGGGTTGTGCAGGACTCCCCACTGATTGAGACTCTGTGTAGGAATACCGATTGATATACAGATGGATGGACTGAGGTTGATCCACAAGACCTAATTGTAACTCTTCAACTGGAGGGTGATGATCAACTTATTGTCGTTTCCATGTTCATTGAGAATGAGGTCATAGGAGGGGTTGTTACATATCCAGTTCATGACATGACGCAGCGTGTTGACATTTTCAACATAATGGAAAATATAATAGAATTGGCATTAACTCAAAACTTGGAGACGAGGTCATCACCTTAAAATTAAAGGTCGAGGGCATGGTCGAGATCGGAATTGTGCTTCCACTCAGAAGCTCGCTATAGAAAAGAAAAGTCTTGAGGGGAAATATTTGGATCTCTTTAATCAACCATCAAATTGGGAAACGGGTGATGACATTGTCACTAATCATGAATATGGTAATATGGCTCATTTTCTTGATATGTAGCTTCATTCAGGGATGAGTGTTTTCCTTTGTTTGACCCCTTCATCCTTTCTGTTGTACTTTTCCTTTTTCTAACAAAATTTGTTGGTATGTGATGGATTTCCAACCTATACTTGGACTCATTTCATAAATAAATATAGATATTTAAATAATTATAAATATAATAAAAATATTAATTATAATTACATATTTATTTAAATAAATATAATGTTATCTATAGTTATAAATATAATAAATATATTTATTATAATGTTTTGATTATTTCAATAAATATATATTTGTTTATAGTTATAATTATAAATATATTTATATTTATATATTTATTTATTATACATGTATTTTTATAAATATATATTTAAATATATATATATATAGTTATAATTTTATAAATATATATAATAAATATATTTATTATAATTTTATAATTATTTAAATAAATATATATTTATTTATAATTATAACTATAAATAAACATATATTTATTAATAAATATATTCATTTTATTTATAAATTTATAAATATATATTATTAATATATTTATTATAATCTTATAAATATTTAAATATAGATATAATTATTTATAATTATAATTATATATATTTTCATATATATTTAAATCATTGAATATATTTACAAATATATTTATATAATTATATATATTTATAAAATTATAAATGTAATAAATATATTTATTATAATTTTTTATTGATTTGAGTATATATATATTTATAATTATAAGTACAGGTAAATATTTTTATAAATGTTTTTATATAATTATAAATAAATTATTAATATATAAATATATATTTGTTAAAATATAATTAATGTATTTATTTTTATTTTATTTTTTATTTAAATATATATATAAATATTAATAATTATAATTATAAATAAATATATTTAAAAAGTATTTATATATAATTAATAAATTATAATTATAAATATAATAAATATATTTTTTTTTAAATATATTTATTGAAATTTTCTAACTAGTTACGAGATCATAATAAGATTATGGGTATACAATGAATGAATCATATATACCTAAGATTGTATAGATTGTAAAAACAACATATAAGGAAAACAAGAATAATAAGGGTGTCAATTTGTATAAATGATCATTTTGATTAATACATAACGTATGCATGTGTCATCATAATATAAGTAATATTAACATTTAGCAACCCACAGTCATGTCCACAAATAAACTTATGATCATACACAATCAATTATACTCATGCATCATATGAACATAAATAACAGCAACATCCTCATGGTATATATATATATATATTGACCATATTCATTGAAGATATATATTTTTTAATAATTATAATTATAAAAAAATTTCATTAAAAAGTATTTATATATAATTATAAATATAAAAATATATTTATTATTCAATAAAATTTATTAAAATTTTATAATTAATTAAATATATATTTAATTAATTATAATCTTAAAAATATTTTTTAAAAACATTATATTTTTATATTAGGTTCTTGAGGCTACAATTACCTTTAAACACACTCACCTCACACATAGGAAGGAAAGCAGGTCGTTGCCCCCCCAAGTGATAACCAACCCATCAAGCCTTATTTATTCAACACATGGCCCATAGGCCTAGTGGGAATGAAGCCCATTACATGGCACGTTGGCCCAGTGAGCACTAAATCCCATTACATGGCCCTAAAGACCCATTTTTTTACCCAAAGGCCCTCCAGTGAATAGTGTTGCTATAGTGCATGGGTTGTTATAGTGTTGTCACAGCTATAGTTCATGTTATAGTTACCACCACCGCTATAGTGTCAACAGTCAACAGTTCCCCCCGTTGCTATTGTAATGCTACAGTAACTGTGGCTTATGGGTTTTGAACCCCCATTTTTTATGTCGTATTATGGGATGCTTACCACCAAGCTATGCCCCAACTATGAAAACATTATATATATATATGTGTGTGTGTGTGAATTATTAAATATATATATTTATATATCATATTTATATTAATTATAGCCCTGAATTTTTTAATTAATGTATATAAATAAACATTATTTTTGAATATAAATATAATAATTTCATATAAATTAAAAAAATATTTAAAACTTTTATCAGTGCTAAGAATAGCACTGAGAAATCTACCCTTTATTAGCGCTAAAAAACAACTGATAAAAATTACCTTTATCAACACTTCCCTTTCCTCGATCTATGGTAGTGCCTATATAAAAGCATCATGATTACTCAAGCTATAAGAGGATCTATCATGGTATCCATCCAATATATATACCTTTATTCCTATTTCCTCCAACCAGATCATATACAAGTACGTATAAATTTATAATCCCTTTTTCTAAGACATTAACTAACCAAGAGAAACATAGTATATCAATCCCATACAACCACTCTTACATTATTGATTCCATAATTATAGACTTAATAGATGGATGAAAACACCACATGGTCATTTACCCTAATATATTATCACAACACAATCCATTCATCCAATTAATACATACATAATGTGTTAATTATCTTATTATGAAAATACACTTTTTAGACTGTCTCAATTAAAGGGTGAGATTCCATACCCATCATTGAAGATAACAAATACTATCTTGGAAAACATCAACCAATGAAATGATCAACAACATAACTAACCACCCCATGATTATCTCATCTTCAAGGATGTCTTATGAAATGTAGATTAGAAAAAAGATCTCATTTTAGGTATCTTTTCTAACCTTGGGTACTAGGGTTCAATATGAAACATGAACCCCTAGCATACTAAATACGTATTGTATGGTAATCTATATAAATATACTTGGCAGGTCATCTAACACACAATTTTTTTTTCACTTGAGCATATTACATATCTCTATATGAAATCATTCTCATGATAACCTTTACATTTTTTCACCCACTATAATACTTCATAAATAGAATCAGTTAGAAATAATACAAAATCATACTTTCAGAGGTTAATTATAATTTCACTTCTTGAATATATGTATATGACGTGAAATAATGATAAAGTGGAGACTGTGTTTATATAAAATGATATAATTTATATTCCTAAAATCCTTTAAAAATACTAAAAAACTAAACATGAGTGCTCATATAATCAAATCCTATATGATAGAGTACCAAAGAAAATTTATTTGTGTATCACTTTCATGGATTTTTAAAAATCATTTCCTCTTTATATAATTCTTGTCACTTTTTTATCTGATAATCTATTAAAACTTCCCACTAAACTTCTTTAGTGAGTAACATCTATAAAGAAAACATTTTTGAGTAATGGTTAGAATATGAATCATATTCTTAATGTTCAACTCTTTGAACAACTATTCAAAATTACGGACATCACAATATCCAATGTTAAAATGTTAATAACTTCGGTTTTCAACATTGAACATTTCTAAGTTCATCATCTTATGGTAACTTTACCATTTAAAATTTTCGTTGGGATTATTTTTGGAAAAAATGTAACCTTTGACAATATTTTTCTTTATCAGCATGCCATAAATGGTTTTAGGATATATCATAACTTCCACTTTGAATTTTTCTGTTTTAATATTTTATTTCTTTCAATTTAAACTTAATTAACTCTGAACATACTCCCATGGTAATCCTATAAAATTAACTTTCTCCATAATATCATTCTAAGAAATAATAAATCTTTTGAATTAGGCATTAACATATATTTATTTTGTGGGAATATTTAACAAATAAACTATTAGAAATAATATATCATAAGGTATTTTGATTATTTAGATAAATATTACAAATGGAAGAATATTTCCTAAAAAATGTTCCACCAATGAATAGTGGTAACTTTTCCATCATATCTTTATAAATATCTTAGATAAAACACTTTGATCTAGGATAAATCATTTTTTATCCTTTCCATGTTTTCAAACATGTTATATAATTGGATAAAATCATAAATATGGGTATTAGATCAATAAAATTGTATTACTCATAATATAACCAATGTTTACAGATAGATCTTATCATATAATAGAAAACTAAATTAAAATAAATAATCTTTGTTCTAATGAATAAAAGTTTTAAATTAATCAGCTATATCCAAATATTTAATGTAGCTACCCCTTTATCCATCACTTAAATAGAATCTTTAAGCTTTAACCATCAACTATACGTCAATTTTTATCTCCCATGCATATTCACAATAATTATTTAATTTATATTCGATATCATATACCTTTAAAAATCTACGGATTTAATTCTATAGTATTAATACATGATGTGTAGGTTTAATTGTACTTTTTGAAACAATTCATGAATTTTGAAAATTTCTACCTCTATTTAATGGGATTCCTATAATAAAATAACGAAACCTCCTTCTTGACTACTCCCTTAGGTTTCAATGACTTTGAATTGATAACGCAAAGTACATTATCGAACATTACAATAGACTTTTTATTCGTCTATTTTGAACTTTTACCCTAATTTAGTATCAATAAAACACTTGATATTGGACCTCCCATTTACTTTTAATTAATCCTCAAAACATTGAATAATCAAAAAAAATTATTGACCAAATTTATATTTCAGTTTATAACAAAATATCAAAACCTTTTGTAAAATATTACAAAACTAACTACGTATCCAAAAAATGATTAAAGTAAATATCAACCTACCTAATTCATTATCATACCCAATCATATTTAGTATGTTATTAGAGACTAAAATCCCTTTATACGTCTTTCATCTAAAAGATCCATTTGAAACGTCATACCTCTTATTCCTATCTTGTCCTTGATATAACCTTTTCAGGTTATCTATCATCTTGAATGCATCAATATTATCATTTTTATTTTGAATCATAGATTAAATGGATATAATAATGATATTTTATGAAAAAAATTAATCCTTCAAATGATTTCATAAGAATAGATTTTTTTTGAATAGATTCAATAGTCAACTACTCAAGAAGGGATTTCTCTAACTCATTAAATTTTCTTTCTTAGATAATAATTATTCTTAAATTTTTGTAAAAGTCTAAAATGTTTCTTCTATTAAGATTATACTTTCTAAATATTTATTCTAATGTCATGTTTGATGATTTTTATTACATTTAATCAATAACTTGATCTTTTATTATATTAGTAACTTGTTTTATATTCATTTAATAAAGAATTTTATTAAATGTAATTCCACTAAAATAATGACCCCTATAAATTTCATCATATCTAATAGTGATTAAATATCCATATTTCAATAATATTTCAATCCAATTTAGTATTTCTTTCAAATAGTAACTATTTAGGTAGACCATCATGTTAATCATATAATATATAAATCTTTGATAGTTGAGTGGGAAACACATTTACCAATCCATCATATGGATTATCATAACTCTATTAATATAATATCCTAACTCTTAGTGTTTATTGTATAAGTGTAACCCAAATATCATAGTTTATTTTAGTTACAATACTCTAAATTTTATCCATTAACACGATTCCTTAAACAAAATTAATCTATAGGAACCTAGATTTAACATGAACATTCCCCGTTGGATGATCGTGGTCTTAAAATTTCATTGTTTTAAAAGGAATCTAACATTTAGTATTTTAAAGGGGTTTCAAAATATCACCATATTTTCTCATATATTCCTTTTTCATATATGCAAGATTTTAATGTTTAGTTTTTGAATCACTATTCCTTTTACTAAATCAACATTTTCAAACCATGTTGATGTGTGCCTCTTTAAATAACTCATAGATTATGTTACTAATAAAATTAAAATACAATTATATTGACACACATACAAATGGATAAAAATCAAAATTAGGAATAAGGTGTGTCAAAATCATTTCATGTATCTTATGAATTCAAAACTCCCACAAGAGTATGCATGGTATAAAATGTATCCACCCACTTTTTTCTTATAAAAGGAATAAGACACCAAGCTAATGAGTAATCCAAACCAAAGTGCCAATTCCCATGGTTCAGTACTCAAGAGATACTAAAACTCTATCATATTTCTATCACCAAATATTTATAAACTATACTTGGCCTTTAAATCCAATATCATAACTTATAAATAATCCAAAATAAATATTTAAGAAAAGTGAATCAATTATTATACCCATCATGAAACTCATTAAATGATTGTATGGTAATTTAAACTAGTAGTTTATACACATTTAAACTAGTAGTTTTAACACACATAAACTAAATTATATATCAATTAATAATATGAAAAATTTATATCTATGAATATATCAGGTAATTACACTAAATAAAATATCATTTCATAAATTTAGAGATAAGATAAACATTTATGAACAATTTATAAATGAACAATTATAAAAACTTTATAATTGAACACTATATAATTAAAAAACTATAATTAAGGATCTTCTATATATATTCCATAAATAAAAAAACAATTTATATTTATTTCAAATATAATCTTCATTATATTATCATTATATATGTAATTTATTTATATATATTAATTTTAAATGAAAATAAATATTTTTATATAGAATATGAACAATTCAAACATATTATGTAATCATTTCATACATATTTTATAAGCATGTTCATCTTCCATATTCAGTTAACTGGAAGAAGAAAAATTGGAATACACTTTGGAATTTTTAAGTTAGTGGTATCAGATCATCAGTGGTTAGTATTGTAATGTTCAAATGATGACATCATTCGATGGATGTTAGTTCATATTTATCAGTCCCCAAATTCTGGTTAATTTATCTAGAAGGTGTGATTTGGTGGAATCTAGTCACCTGAATGAGGATATTTTAATCATTTAAATCACTCCTAGTAAGGTTTTTCTACAAAGAAGAAAGGTGATGGTGTGATTTTCATCTATCAGTGTTTTGTGGTCATGCTAGGGAATTATATAGGACTACATCAGTTACTACTATAAATATATGGTACCCTATAAAATTCAGAGGTCGAAGAAACTAATTTATAGGCTAGGACCTGCTATATATAGGTATATGGGACCACATGTTGATGTGTCCTGAAATCATTGAGTTGAGTGATCTACATGGATTCAAGTCATAGTGATTGTAAACTTAGAACTTACATTGAAATAAAAATATTAAATGTTTATCCCATATATGTAAGATGAAATTCTAAAACATGTAACACCCTATTGCATCCATAACTTATTTCATTTATTCTTTTTTTGAATTTATGTATGAGTTTTTATTAAGCACGATAGAGTAAATGGAACCCATTATGATTATTAGGGTGGGGTGATTCTTCATAGTTTTGGTATATTGATGCTTATAGGATTCTTATAGAGTCTTTTAAGGCCAAATTTATTGTTATGATTTAAGTTTGGTACATTATTCTCAACAATAGGTATCAGATAATAGGTTTTCAATAGAGGCTCAATAGTTTACATAGAAATATATTATGTAATATTTATCTTGCTTAAAAATTTATTATTTTCTTTGGAAATGTCTTTATTTGTAAGGATGATTCCACAAGATATCCATGTTTGAATATAAATATTCAATGGAATTTTATTTAGCTTATATAGGATGAAATTAGAAGAATACCTTATCCAAAATCACTTTTATGTTTTTTTAATGGATTCAAGATGGAAGAAATAGAGAAAGGATAATAGAAATGGTTAGACAGAAAGGATTTTTATTTGGTGAGAATTTCATTATCCCAAAATTTGACTCTAAACATATGGGAGAAGAAAACTATAGTGGAGTTAATGGAGGTTTTTTAATATACATATGAGAGGAAAAATACACTAAATAAAGTGTATTTGATATGACAGTTTTTTTTGTATGAACCTATTGGAATGGCGGTCTACAAAAGATCATGTGAATGATTTCAAAATGATCAATAGTTCTTTTAAGTCTGTGAAGGTGACTTTTATGGATGGTGTTTTTGATATAATGTTGTTTTAATTTTTATAGGAATCATGGATGTAATGGTAACATTAGTGAGGAAAAATCTTGTAAACACTAACATTATAATCAAGGATGTTTGAAACATGATTCATAATGAAGAGATCCAAATAAATTACAATCATGAAATATCAAAAAAATAATTTAATGCATAGGAAATATGGTGCTCAACTCAACGAATAAGTTGAAGAGAATAATAAGAAAATCAAGAGAAAGGAGTAGAGGAAGATCTATCAGACCTGGGATTTCATATTGGGATTATGGTAAAAGGGTTCATCTCAAGATATATTTTAATTAAATCGAAGTAAAGTTTTGAATAATAACTTCTATGGTATTATTTTTAGTAAACTCTATTGATGAGGTTAGTGTTAATATGCTCTTGAATAACACTCTGATGGAATCATAGATTATATATTATGGGGTATATTTCCACTCCATTGATGAAAAGGAAAGAATGTCAAATTATGTTTCCTGGATATTTTTAAGAGTGCATCTTGTGGATAATGAAGCTCTTGGAATATTTGGGAAGGTAGATGTTACAGTTCAGAAGAAGAATATAATTTTCCTTATATTGAAGAATGGTCATCATATACTCGGCTTAAAAAAGAATATAACATAAATTAGATAGTTTTATGAACAAAGTTATTGGAAAAATTTAAAAATAGAATGTGGAAAATAAACATTAGTTCTTTGTTTATAGATATAGGTGTTAAGTATGTCACACATTATCTAAATAGAAGGAAAGTGGGCATAAATATTATGGGTTCTTCATCTTATGGAAGATCAGAATTGTGGAACTGTGGACTTAGGAACCTCGGTATGTATATAATAAAAGTATTATAAAAAAGGGCAGAATAAATCTAGATCATATAGACATAAAAAATATCAATATTTTTATTCTTGGTAATAAATATTATTTCTATTTTAACTTTAATGGAAGAACACTAAAATTCTGGAAGCTGGAGATTGTACATATAGAATTCTAGGAGCATGCCTCAATCAAATATCATTAAGGATCACAATAGTTTTTGAAATTCATTAATGACTTGATGAGGAAATTATGGGGGTACTTATTGGAAAAAATCAAAAGTACTTGGAGTATTTATTCAGTGGAAATATATGGTTGAAATGGAAATTGGAGTTAAGTTTAAGAGCTTGAGGTTATAACATAATGGTGATTTTATTGTAATATGTTTCAAAAATATTTACAGAAATATGGGTATCAAGTATGAGAAGACTATACCTATGGAACATGAAACAAATGGCATGGCTAAGTAGAAGAATTTATCATTGATGGAAATGGTGTGGATCATGTCACTTATTTTAGAATTCCAAAGGAATTTTGCAAGAATTACTGAACACTTAAGAGTACATAATCTACAAGATCCCTATAGCACCAATGGGACAAGAGCTTTCAAAAACACTATGGAATGCTAAAACAAAAAAATTATCTCACATTAAGATATTCAAAATTTTAGCCTATGTACCTAAAGATGAAAAATATAGATATAATCATGAGTAAAAGTCTTATATATGTTTCTTCATGGGTAGTAAATATGAATATCTTGGATTTTAACTTTGGGATGGTAACAAAAGACAGGTCATCAGAAGAAAAAATGTTCCCTTTAATGAAAAATTCCTTTGGATGGATATGAATTTGGTGACAAAAAGATGTTGGAGGCAAAGGGTTAAATTTAATCCTAGTATATATTAGTGGTGGTTCTATAATATTTCATGTTATATATAATACATATGGATCTAAATATTTTGGATGTTCAAAAATTCTAGATAAAATTTTAGAGGAAAGAAAAGTGATTTCAAAAACTCAACAAAAAAAAAGATATACGTAAAATCTTGGGAACTTGTTAGGATCAATTTAGAGTTATAAATGATTAAATTCATTATGATTTATTTCTAGAAAGAATATAATCATAAGTATAGTTTTAGAGATCAAATAGATTTGGACGGTTGGTATAGAGGTATGGATTTGACCTACACTCCTTACTTTTAATAGATGGTGCAGAACTAGAGAGCCTCAAAGAATTTTCTTCCCCTGGTGATTACAATAATTTATAGTTTTATATAAATAATTATTTGGATTCACTTCATGTGAAAAAAAACCTAGTATCTAGGGAAACAACCAATCAGGGAAAGGGTATTTGAAAAAAAGTGGATTTTCTAATTAAAAGATGATGATGAAAGAAGGAGAAGTTATAAATCATGGATGGTGGTCCAAGGGTTTTACCATAAAGATGGAGTCAATTTCTATGAAATATTTTCTCTATTATTAATTTCTACTACCATTCAAACCATGATAATCGTGGTGTATTTTTAAGAATTTCATCTAGAAAAAATGGATGTGAAGATGGATTTTTTAAGGGGGGTTGGAGGATGAAAGCTATATGAATAAACATGTTGGTCTCATAGATCAATGAAATAAAGGATTGGTGTGAAAATTAATGTTATGTTTTTATGGTTTGAAATAAGAACCATGTTAGTGGAATCGGAATTTCAAATCAATCAAGAAGGATAGTGGGTGTAAGTTGAGAAGATTTGGATATTGTTGTCACTGTAAAGAGTACATTAATGGGGGAATTATCATTTTTTGTTTTATGTGGATGATATGTTACTTGTGTGTCTATAAATTCAATGTATGTAGGATATAAAATATAGACTCTTATGGAAATTTTAAAATAAATGATCTTGGTGAAGAAAATAAGAACACATACATGAAAATTAATAGAGATATAAAGAATATAATTTTGGTTATATCATTGAAAGACTACATACAAAATATTTTTGAATGATTTAAAATAATTATATGTAAGTTAGTCAAAACACCTCTTTCCTAGAACTTTATATTTTTAAAGGAACATGCACTGTGAATGGAGGAAGAGGTGAAGCACATATTGAGACTATTATATGCATTAATGGTAGGAATTATCATGTATTTCATGGAGTAAACTCATTTGTACATAGCTTATGTAGTTGGATTGGTCATACAGTACATGGATTATATGAGAAAAGATCATCTGGAAGATATGGATTGGATTACTTGGCATCTCAAAGGTTGAGAATATATTTATCATTATTTCATAGAGGATGATCTATTATAGGGATACATTGATGTGGACTTTGGAGGTGACTCTATTTCATGGAAGAGTATAACCATATATGTTATCAACTTTAGCAAAACTAAAATAATTTTTATCATGGTTGAAACTAGTGATTACATAATGAAACTAGAGTATGTATATGAAATGGAATAAAGTGAGGAAATGATATGGTTTATGAATCTGATTGAGGATACTAGATGTATCTTATAAAGTGGAATTATTTACTACGATACTCAAAGTTCAATACACTTGGATAAAAATATTTTGTCATATGTGTGGAAAAAGAACAATGAAACAAGTTCCATTTTTTTCAGAAGACACTGGAGGATGTAGAGTTATTGTTTTGAATGATTTATGGAAGAAAAAATCTAGTAGATATGATCACTAAGAGTTTATTCCAGGATATTTTGAGGTAGAATTGGTCCTCTATTGGACTTAGTTGAATGTAGGGGAGGAAGGATCATTTCATATAGTTGAAGTGGAAGGATGATGTTTGCTAATGTGTTGTAGGATTTCATGGGAAGTTTTTAAAGAAGACATAAAGTGTGATATTATTGTGATTTTTGAATCCTATTCAAAAATATAAGATATACTATGGTCTTGTGAGGAAATCATTGGAATATCTTTAGAAATTAGTGACGATGTGGTTGAAAGATACCACCTTCTATTGGATGAAAGTGTATAATTCACATTTACTGAATGAAGGTTTTTAGTTCATTGGAAGTTGTGATGTGTTGGATTCAGGTCCCCCAAAGTAGGATATGATAGTCATTTGATTCACTCAAGGAATATTTTTATACCAATATAGTGTGATGACTATGTGGTATTCATATATAGATTCTTAGTTTACAAGACACGTAATGATATAGGACATCAGTGGTTCCAATTTTAAAGGGATAAACCCCCACAAAATTCAAAGGTTAGTGCATTAGAGTGACTAGCTAGGACTAGTGTATATTGGTGGAGAGACCACATGATGAGGTGTCATGTGATCATTGAGTATCATGATCTACTTGGATCCAATTCATAGTGATTGTAAAATTTTAACTTCCATTGAAATGAAATGTTCCAATATTACTACCATGGATATAAGGAAAAATTAAGAACCACATAAAACACCCTTGTGTACTTACACGCATTTATTTAATCTTTAGATTTGAATGTATGTATTATTTGAAAGTGATTAAGGTAAATTATGTTGAACTTGGTTTGGTAATTAGGGTGAGGTGATTCTACCTAGTTCCAATACACTAACAATTGGAAGATTCTATTCAGAGTATTCTTCCACCAAATTGACTCTAGTGTCCTAACTTCCAATTATCAAAGTGTGGTGTAGGATTCTCAACAAATTTTACACAATCAAAATATCATATATTTAATATTACTTAAACTTTTATTACATTTATTATCAAAAATACATTTTATATGGTTTAAAAAATTAACTAAATAAGTCATTCAATTTGAATATTTCAATTTAATAAATATTAATAATCCATAATTTATTATAGATTCCTTTATATTTTAAATTATGTTATAATTTATAAACACATTATAAATTATATTATAATTTTTATATAAACCATTTTATAAAAATATAAGGAATTGTATATATATTAAATTTATTTAATATTAATAATCAATAATAAAGGTCTTTATTTTTTAAATGTTTCCTAAACATTTAAAACTTAGTTATAAAAAATTATAATTCATCTATTTATAAAAATAATATAAATTAATTAAATATTCCCAAATACATTTTTATATAATTTATAAAAAAATTATAAAACATAAAAAACATTTCATTAGTTAAAATTAGAAAAATCATATTTCTCTTCATATCATATTTAAAGATATTCATATATCATAACCCATGATTCAGTTCGAAACTTGTATTGTGGATTGTGATAGATGTACTACAACTTGTGATATCATTCCCTAGTGTCCCCTATCATATTTTATGTTATCATCTATATCATAAAGATGATATGATTCTCTTTTTTAGGTATTGTAAATAGTTTCATTCAGTGTTATCACCTATTACAATTCCCTCAATTATAATCTATGATACTGAAAAAATTCCATATCAGAACCTATGATATAAAATAACATACATTATGATATGTTAAAACTAATATATTTACACTTTTTCATAATCCATGATATATTATATCATATTGTATGCTCATATTGTAGCTTATGATATCCCATATCATAAAATCAGACATGATATAAAATCTATATCATATTTTATAATTGAGAATACGAAATCCATTTTTATTCATTTTCAACATGATTTCATGACTCAATTCAAGCATGGAATCGCTCGGATACCGTTGATGGGTGTCCTAGGGTAAAATAACACTTATTCAAAAAGTGTAATACATTAAAAAACTATACTAAAAGATCATATATGATTAAAAACAAAAACAATGTATAATATAACTTGACTAACATGCCTTACATTGAATATGTTCTGGCTTCCCTTCTTCTGTCATGTGTTTGATGAGGATCAATTAGAATCATTCAAGAGACTTCTATCTCTTACGCCATACTTAGGTTAATGAATAAACCATTTCATGGGTTAGATCCTCTTTTCAAACATGGTATAATGGAACCCCAAATGTAAAAAAGGATAAAAGATATCCATCTATAATGAATCAATAGGATGTATACACTCATTCTCATGTATTTGGACTCTTTATATAGGCCATGAGGTCACTCCCCAATCATTTATACGTTTACTTGAACATTAATAAATGTTCTAGAAATTCCTTAATTTTAAAACATTTTGTGACCTTTTGTTGTATTCATGCATTTAACATTCAAATTCATTCAAAAAAATCTCAAAAAAATTTCAACATATGAAATGTTAATGAATATTGATAGCTTACATAGAAGATGAATCAAAAATTAATATTTAACTTTTCACATCCTTTATTAATCCTATAATTTTATTAATGTATAACCCAAAACTTTTGATATTGAAATATTATATAATATAATATTGATTAAGGAAATGGTATGATATCACTATATCAGGACTTATAATATACCAATCCAAAGAATATTATATATATTAGATCCATTGATATTATACCATATGATATCCCTATATCATTCAATATAACATAAACTAATTTATATGATATAAATATTATTCTTTATGGAATATATCCAACAATTTCATCTTCAAAAAGGATTTTTAGTGGACATAAATAAAGTGGAAGTGGTGATGCATTGAGAGTTACCCAATAATTTCTTCGATATTTAGATTTTTCATTTATTATATATATATTAAAATATTTTTCCATTATTTCTCAAAGTTGGTTTAAATAATGATAGTATTGAATCTAAAAGTTAATTCTAAATAAATTTTAATAAACAGAAGAGAAGATTTAATTTGGATATACTGTTGATCTTTCCCAAATTCTATAATGGGGTTTAAGTATTTTGTTATATATTTGAATCTAGTGTAGTATGCATTCTTATGTAAGGGTATAATGTGGTGGCATATGTATTGAGAATGGTATGACCACATAAAACAACTAACCAATGTGTGAATTTGAGCTGGTGGTAGTTTTTTATTCTTGAAATAGTTAGACACATTACCAACTTAGTGATAGTTTCATGGTGTATTCAGATCATAAAAGTTTAAATTATTTCACATCTTGGTGATATTTTAATTTTAGATAATGGGTATGGGTTTTATATATTTCTAATGTCTTATTTAAGATATATCAAACAATTGGCAAAGATAATTTCAGAACTTATTCATTAAATAGGAATACTCGAGAGGTGAAAGAATCAGAAAGTTAGGGGAAACTGGTGATATCAATAGAAAAATTATATCTAAAAACATTTAAGGAGAGATACCTTGGGTAATTACATCATATTAATTCAACTTTTATGATTTTATTTGATGTTAAGGAGAGAAAAACATTTCATATTGATTGTTAAAAGGTCGGTGAAACTTTAAATGTAGAGGATACCATTAATGGGAAGTTTATTGTCTGAAAATCAATCCTATATTTCAAAAATAGATTGGTGATTCCCTCACATTTGAAGGAAACAACTATGATGTTTCTTCATAAATCTAGTTAATTAGTACAATATCAATTGATAAAGATGTAATATGAAATATTATAATTGTTATGGGGGTGGGGATAAAGATCGAGATAGTTAATTATATATCTTCATGCTTAATTTATCAATATCAAAATTATAATCATCAACAACTTACATAACATTTGTAACTTTTGTCTATTCTGACTTGGAACTGAGAAGATATTACGATAGATTTCAAAATTGGTTTACAATGATCACTATGGAAGAGTGGTTTTGTTTGGTTCATTGAGATCATATTATAAATAAATCACACTTATTACCCATTTGGGATATATTTTTTTGAATGATCTAGGTATGTTTTATGTAAAGAAAGTGGTGGGACTTTATGAAGTTCCTTCATCTATTGTGTCAAATTGAGATTCATGGATTACTTAAAAATATTAGAGTGGTATTCAGAATGTGATGATTATTTGGTTGAATATACTTTTATATTAGTAGCCCTGAATAGATGAGAAATTGGAATGGATCTTATAAACTTTGGATGGTATGTGTTGAGATTGTTTTCATGGTTTTAAGAGATCATTGTAGGATTGTGTCTATTTGGAAGATTTCATTTACAATAATAGTTACCAAGAACTAATTTGGATGGTTCCTTTCAAAGAACATCATAAAAGGCCATGTTGATCAGTATTGTGTTGGGAGGAAGCTCGGTAAGGGTCTCTTTTGGGTCCTAGTTTTGTGTAAGTGATATTATATTTTGTTTACATAATCTGGAAGAGACTGATGATCATTAAAACTCAAGTCTTATATTAATCATCAATAATTATCATTGTAGTTTTTGGTTGCAGATTAAATATTTTCATGGGTTATAGCTTGTCTGGGATATCGATGAATCAATAATTAAAGGAGTTTTCACCCATAATGTGGGTCTTTTTGAACACATTGAGTGGATTAGAGGCATAAAATATCATTTAAATTTTACATTTATGTGTGTTGTGGTGAATGATGTGTTCTATGTTCCTCAATTATAAAAATACCATTCAAATACATATCATATTATTCACTATGATACTTTTCTATTTAGATTCATATGCATCCTTTAAAAAAATCCAAAATTTTTACTGTTAAAATACAATCTTGAGAGGATGGAGTATTCCTATATTGAGTATTATGCTATAATGAAACAGTCGATGAGGTTACTTCGAAAGGAAAAGAGAATATCTGATAGATATGGATGAATTTATTATTGTAATTTGAATTCCAATGTCTTTTCATGGACAAAAATTCGTATTATGGGGAGTTTTAAAACACCATATATTTGGATTACAAGTTTAAATTTGAGTTTTTGTGTATTTTAGACTAGAATTTTATGTTTTTTGGTTGTTTTTTATAAGTTTCATATTTATGTTCACAACTTTTCTAACTATATATCTCTACCATGCATTGTGGTTTTATACACATATGAACATAGTTAGATGGATGGTCAGTCAAAATATTTGCGCTCAAAAATTAGGTTGATGGAATGGAGATCTATGTCCATGTTCGTAGGAATTGTGAACAAAATATTTGTAGTTAGGTAAAGTAATGTGACTTAAATTTTAATTCCCTAATTTAACACCTTTGGACATCATTTATTACTAAATATGACCTTGATAAAACTTGGGGAACATTTAGAGCATCATGGGGGATTTATACCACTGATCATTGAAATTTTATTTAAGGTAAAGCAAATTAATGACGGAATGATGGTAAAAGATCTAATATCTCATTGATTTATTAATATCTATCTAAATATTTAGATCTATCATGTTTAATTAAATATAGATAAATTTAGACATATATCTAAAATCATGGATATAAAAATAATGATATTGTTCCTTGTATCTAGTTTTTAATAGGGTAGATTCTGATCTTAAACATCAAATCAAAGATTTCATAGATTTCCAAATTCTGTTATTGAAGTATCAAAAGGATTGTATTAGTTGTATTTTTTATCAACAATATATTCAATAAGTATGTAAATAAGTATTCCATATAATTTTTAGTGATAAAGGAAGATCCTAATAAATAAGATGAAGATACAACCCAAACATTATTGGGTAAAGAAGAGTGAAGCCGATGCTTAGTGATAATCCTATAAATATGATTATTGTAGTGATGAGCTTCATGAAAATCAAATAAAAGTGTTTATAATAGGATAATTTCGCTCTAAAATATTTTATTACTAAATTTATGTTTTATCTATTGTACAACCTCTGATGATTTGGGATTAATGAATTATATGTTTTTAATAATATTAAAGAATCCTTTTACAGATAATTATGCATGATGAATACTATATTAGTTAATAATATGTATTTGGGTGTTATTGTGGATAATATATGTTTAGACTAGAATTAGTGTAATTATTAATATTAAATAACAATTTGGAAGTTGATATAAAAACATTCTAGTAATTTAAAAAGTTATTTGAAGTGTTTTGGAGTGATTGAAAAGACCTTATGATGAATTAAAGTGACACTGAGCCTATTTAAAGTATTATAAAATTTTAGAGTTGGAGATAAAAAATGTCTAATTATTGATGATTTCATAAGAGTTTTATGTAAAATTATAAGGCTTATTTGATAAGTTCATAAGGGCTGGATGATTATATAAGAGTCCTATGAAAATTTGTATGGTTTATTGACCAATTCATAAGATTAGTTCACTATATTCATAAGGATAACTCTAGATAAGAACATAATATTTGATAAAGAGATATAGAACTCACTCTATCGCATATGATTCAGCAGTCATCCATATAAGATTGATCTAGATATTTTATATGAGTCATTTACTCTTATGAAAAAAAAAAGATTTATTAAAAAATTGTGTGACAACCGGGTCCTGGTGACAGCACAACCACCCCGCCTTAACATGGCCGTCGGGTCCTGGCCCACCAGGTACCACCAGTTGCCCCGTAGACAAGTGGGGCCCACCCCAAGGTCCACCCACATGCCTGAATGAGTTATCTGACTAATGAAAATCCCTACATGCTAACACATGTCCTTTCTAGTGTGTTTTTTCCTCACTCACACACACCCTGAAAAAACATTCCAGAAGGTCACCCATCCTGATCACTACTCCAAGCTAAGCACGCTTAACTATGGAGTTCTAATCAGATAGGCTCCCTAAAAGGTAGGTGCACCTTGTTGACATGAGTCATATCATTTAGTCATTTAACCCTTTATCATTTGGGGATGTTACAATCACCCCCCCCCCCCCTTAGAGCACAACACCCCCGTTGTGGGCCCTATATATCAACCCAGGCAGTGCACCGTGCACATAAGGCTGGGTTCCTCCTCTGATACCAACTGTATCAACCCCCAAACCCATGGTGCCTAATGAGACATGATATACTAACATTTCATTACATCATTTTACAAATTAAATACCATGTCCCATTACAACAGAAGATCGTGAGGCTCAGGATTCTGGGAAAACAGCTGCTTCTGATAAACATCAGTAACACAAAAAATGCCGGGAAAATTTTAAACAAAAAACGTAGGGTGAGCAAATATGCCCAGTAAGGGGTTTTAAAAACGTTTTAAGAAAACTCTTTCTCAAAGCAATCTTTTTGAAGAGAATAAAACACTTTTCTAAAAACGAAGCATTATCTTTTCTTAAAAAAATTGAAATCTAACATTTTTTAAAACCACTTACACAGGGAAGAAGAAAATACTTAAAGTAAAATTTAAAGTAAACATGATCAGAGAGAGCAACACATAGATAATGCATAATTTACCACCAAGATTTCTTCAGTTCTGTAAAATCTGTGTGTAAGCAAGGAAAACATTCATAACATGATTCATGAGCATATACAGTTATTCTAACAACTTACCACAGGAAATTAATTTCTTAACACATAATTACATTTTCATAGTCATGGGAATTTTCAACTAGGGGATGTCATGTTAGATGAACTAACCCCTAGTTGACGATTTATCATCACATGCAGAGGGAATGTATAATGTCGGACTTTGTCAAGACCTTTCGTCAAGACCGTATAACATACTTAACGGGTCAAGGCTAACTGCCAATCCTGTTTCCATGGTAGCACAAGCCAAGGCTAATTGCCAAGACCGTCACATATAACGTCTCATGAGACGTATACTTTACCCAATGCATTGGAGCGCTGTATAATTCCGGGCGCACCCGTCACATCATTCATATTGCGCTATATAATTCTGGGTGCACCCGTCACATGTAATGTCACATAAAAGACATATTTTAAAGGTATTTTTCATTTAATTTACATCATTTCTTTGTTTTTTGGTTTTCCCTAGGTTTTAGGGAGGAATAGATGGGTATTCATGAATTGGGCCAAACCGTGAGCCCAATTCCAGATTAAAAAAATAAATTTTGTATCTTTTATAACTTTTTCATTTTTCAACATTTTTCATCCATTAAAATTCATAATTGACCTCCCCTAACCTATTAACACCACCAAGGTAATTTGGAGCTTTTAGAAATCCATAACCAGGGTTTATTTGGGTTTTTATCTAAGGGGTTGGTCCAGCCCGAAATCCCAATTCCTGTTTTAAGAATAAAATTTTCTTTTGTTATAACATATTCAATATTTGGGATTTTTCGGTGATTCCAAGTCTCACCCAATCCCAAGTAACCCAGACGCACGTCTGAACTCTCTCCCACCTCTTTAAAGATCTGGATAATCACAATTTGGTGCCGAACTTCATAGGGTTCCTCAAATCTCCCAGATTTGAAGAGGTAAATTATTTCTTTCATAAATCTCTCAATTATCAATATTTTTCTTCCATTACAGTTCCTAAATGAGATAATACATCTTGTTCGAACATACCCTAAATTTTGTCTCTTTTAAATTTCAGATACTATATTTTTGGAGTGATTACTTCAAGATACTTCAAGTAAATGAGCCCTTTTCTTTCCTCTTTCAAATTACTTTGGATTTAACTCATTGTTCTTAGGGTTTCTTCAGTTATAATTGAGTTTACTAATGTCCAGAAACTATTATTTCGAACCTAGGGTTTAACTTTGGGCTTTCTTGGCCAATTTGTGTGGTTTTAAGTTTGATCTAGTTCTCTCTTGGTGCGGCGGGGGTGCGATTTGATTTTCGCACGGAGATTCAAGGGTTTTTGTTAATTTGGTAGGTGATTCCATTGTGTGTGAAATTTTTGTGAATTATCTTTATTTTTTCATGGTACCTTAATTTTTATTTCACTTGAATGTTTCTGTAAAAATTGGTTTTATTTTCATTTATAATGCAAATGAATTTTAAGTTCCAATTTTTGGTGAAATTGGGGGTTTTTCATTCAAAACTTTTATTGGTTCATTTTGGGATGCCCCATAACTAAATTGTTGGTTTCATTAAAGGGTTTTGAACTGAAATTTTGTTTTAATAACTTACAAGTGTTAACATAGTGTGAAAGGTGGATATCTTAAAGAGCTTTGGGTGCAAAACAATGTGATGTTTTGAGAGGTTGTTTTATTGGAAATAAAATTATTTTATTGTGTGTTTTAAATGGTATAAAATGTGTGTAGCTAATGTACAATTTGATTGTTAACAGTAGTGATATTTTATATGAAAAAGGATTTTTGTTGTTTTCTTAAATTGTTTGAGCACAAAAAGGGGAAGATCGGGTACCTAAGTGGGGTGGATTTGTACTAGTACGGCTAGTGGATCGGATGGGTTTTGTCCCTGTTCCACTTAGCATTTAGATAAAGACAACTCTAACTAAACTATTTGGATGATGATTGGGGACCACTAGGTTATGGGTATGTTCCCTAATAGTGTCTCATGCATGAGAACAGATTTTTCTATGGTTACTCTACACCGAGGTACGAGGTACATAGGGCCCGAGACAACCTAGTGCTTAGGGGTGTTCCCGATTTTGATGCTCATTGGATTTGTGGTATTTACCCTTGTTGTGGGTTGTTTTTTGCAGTACTTTACAGTATCTCACATGTCTATTTAATGTGCTAACATTCTTAAATTCTCGGATTGAAAACTGTTTTCATTTGAAAGTTGCATTTCTTTGAATTTTAACACTATTTCACCTTGTGTATTAAAATTGCTTGTTTTGTTCACATTGTATTGCATGATCATTGGAATCATCTGGTGGTATCCTATTGCTCTTAGGCTCACACCCTACTTACACCCCTTGGGTGTAATTAGACATGCTTATGCTTGACTCAGGTAAAGGGAAGGCTAAGGGTGATGGCGGTTCGGGATGTTAGTCCCCATCGTTGGGGCGGAGTTGTGGGGACGACTTGCGGGTGATGATCCCCTTGTCATGTGGAGTCCATGGGAAATGTATTTATGTTGTCATTATTTGTTTTTAGACCACTTTTAGTGTCTTTAAACATATGTATTCAGATCTGGTTTTGTTAAGAATTGTTTAGAATGAAAATTTCAGATTCTAATAATTGATTGTTTTTTTTATGATTTATTCTTTCATACTCAGGTAAATCGTTCCCAAACCAGATTTTTTTGATACCCGGGAACTTGTGCCAGCCCGTGGGGATAGGGAACGCCCTTCGGGCCTTTCCAAGGGCCGGGTATGGTGCCGTTAATGGTGGAGACCAGATCCGGTTCGTGAAAAAATGGTATCAAAGGAGGTTAATGTTTTTGGGTTATATTGTTATTTTGAGATGAGTCAGGATAGACAAGAGTTAGGACTGTCGGGGCTCGGGGTATTGGTTGTGAGTAGGGTGTCTGGCCCGCACCTCTCATGGCAGACCTTGAGTCACCAGAGGATGTTGGAATTTACTGATTGAATTCACTTCTAGGTGAGACGTGTGGGCTACAGACCACATGTGTACATCAGGCAGATGTGGAGTAGTTGTTTCATTTATTACAGGAATGTGTTTAGTTTATTTATATTTGATGTATTTGGTTAAAATTTTCAGAATTGTGGTATTGACTATTGTTTTGTGACTGTTGCATTTTGTAGCAACATGCCTCCCCGGAAGGCTCCCACACACCCACAGGAGGAAGTTGTAGAGAATTCTCCCACGCTGATTGATCACAGGCTCGTGGAGGTTGTTGTTCGGGTTATCCAACTTTGGGGCAGGGACCAGCTCATGCTCCTATTTCTGTTAGGGTAGAGGAGACATTTTCTAGAAAAGATAAAGCACAAGAGTTTCTGAAAAACAAGCCTCCTACCTTCCGAGGTAGCACAGAACCCCAGGAAGCAGAAGAATGGATCGAGAAGATCGAGTGTATGTTTGAGTTTCTGGAAACACCCAAGGAGCTCAGGGTGAAGTGTACCTCCTTTCTGTTGGAGGGTCCCAGCCGTAAATGGTGGGAGTCAGTGCTTTAGGCTGGGAAGAATGAGCAGATGCACTGGGTAGATTTCAAGGATGTCTTCAATGAACAGTATTTCCCTGAGGTGTTGGCTTATGCCAGGTCTAGAGAGTTCATGGAACTTGTTCAGGGGAATCTATCTATGATGGAGTATGCCAACCGTTTCACTGAGTTGGTTGGGTATGCTCCAGAAATTGTCTCTAATGATCAAGTGAAAGCCCAGAGGTTTGAGAAAGGCTTGCGACTAGAGATATACTCCCAGGAGTTCTTGTTTAAGCCGAGGACCTATGCTGAGGTTGTTTATTGGGCGTGCATGGTGGAGATTGATAGGAAAGACAGGGCAGGTTTCTATGGTTCAGTATCATAAGTGGGCAGTGGCAGCTCCTCAGAGAAGAAAAGGAAGCGGGAGGATCATGTGAAGAAAGGAGGGGGCAGTTCAGGCCACTCTTCCAGGCAGTTTTCTTCTGCGGCTTCTGATGCGAGATCAGTCGTGTGCCACCAATGTGGGAGGCCTGGGCATATCCGACCAGCATTCCCTCTTCATCTGAAGCCTTGTTACTAGTGTGGAGGTATAGGGCATTTTCAGCACTTCTGCGGTGTGGCACGTCCACTCCCAAGTGGGGCAGGGTCAGTGGCTTCAAGAGGAGTGCCAGCAGAGTCCAAGCCATCGAGGACTGGGGGATCTCGATTTGGTGGTCATGGTGGTAGGGCTGGATCATCTTTTGGGCAGAGCCAGTTCAGGGCACAACCACAGACTAGCAGTCATCCTCAGGCAGATACTGGACATCTCCATGCAGTGGATCAGTCACCAGCAGGATCAAAGGTGGGACTGTCGACAGTTCGAGGTACTGTTCTGATCACATATTCTATAGGTACTGCTCTTTTTGATACTGGTGCCTCTGTTTCATTCATTTCTGAACATTTTGTGGACATGCTGAATTTTCCAACTGAGTTGATGTATTTTGCGATGGAGTTGGTGACACCGTTGGGAAAGAAGAAGGAGCAGGGCCTCAGGTGCCCCTCGTGTGCACTTTCTGTGTCAGGGGTCGAGATGGAGTGGGACCTCTTGGTCTTAGATATATACCTTTTTGATGTCATACTTGGGATGGATTGTCTAGTACACTTCCAGGAACACATCGATTGCTACAGACGGTGTGTGAGTTTCACGGCACCTGATGGGAGTCGTCAGGTTTTTCATGGAGAATGGGATCCACGATCAAGTCGCGCATGGCCTCTACTCCCAGAGTTGGGAAGTGTTATCTTTCAGTTGTGTTTTCTTGTTCTAGAGGATGGTCTTTCCCCTGAAGGTGCACTACCATGTGTAGTGAATGAGTTTCCCAAGGTATTCCCAGATGATTTTTCTGGTTTTCCCCCAGAGCGGGATGTGGATTTTTCGATTGATCTGGTGCCGAGAACACAGCCGATATCTCTTCCCTCTTATCGCATGGCCCCCACCGAGTTGTGGGAATTAAAGATACAGCTGGAAGACATAGAATCCAAAGGATTCATTCTCTTGAGCATCTCTCCTTGGGCCGCTCCTATGTTGTTTGCAAAAAAGGCTGATGGATCCCTCCGGTTGTGCATTGACTACCGGAAGATGAATAAGGTAACAATTAAAAACAAATAAACTTTTCCCAGAATAGATGATTTGTTTGATCAGTTGAAGGGGGAAAATTGGTTCTCAAATATAGACTTGCGTTCAGAGTATCATCAACTCAGGGTTAAGGAGTCAGATATCCCTAAGACAGCCTTCCGAAGCAGGTACGGCCACTTTTAGTATTTGGTCATGCCCTTCGGATTGACCAATGCTCCAGCAGTATTTATGGAACTTATGAATAGGGTGTTCCATCAGTATCTTGATTCATTTTTTGTGCTTTTCATGGATGAAATTCTGGTATACTCTTGCTTTGAGGAGGAACACGAACATCACTTGAAGATCATTTTGGGTACATTACGAGATCACTGCCTCTATGCAAAGTTCTCAAAGTGCACTTTCTGGATCAGAGAGGTGAGATTTCTGGGGCATGTGATCTCAGAGCATGGAGTTTCAGTGGACCCTGAGAAAATTATTGTAGTCATGTCGTGGGAGAAACCGAAGAATGTGTTCGAGATCAAAAGTTTTCTTGGTTTGGCTGGTTATTACAGGCGATTCGTTCGGGATTTCTCTCGGCTTGCTTCACCGATGACTTCCCTCACCCGGAAAGGGGTGAAGTTTGTATAGGGTCCAGAATGTCAGGCATCGTTCGTGGAGCTGAAGAGGAAGCTGACTACCGCCCCCGTGCTGATTTTTCCAGAGGCTGGAAAGGGATATGTGGTCTATTGTGATGCTTCAGGTATGGGTCTTGGGTGCGTGATTATGCAGAATGATCATGTGGTCGTGTATGGCTCTCGCCAACTTCGACCACATGAAAATAAATACCCAACCCATGAATTGGAGTTGGTAGTGGTAATGAATGATTTGAAGACTTGGTGTCACTACCTCTTTGGGGAGAAGTTTGTTGTATACTCTGATCACAAAAGCTTGGCTTATATCTTCTCGCAGAAGGACCTCAACTTGAGGCAACGTCGCTGGATCGAGTACTTGCAGGGGTTTGACTTTGACATTGTCTATACCCCAGGCAAGGGTAATGTAGTGGCCGACGCTTTGAGCAGAAGAGTTCTAGTGCAGGCTTTTAGGAAGTCTAGTGATGAGTGGACATTGATGGGTCTCTTTTCTCAGATGCATGTGGAGACCAGGGAATACAGTGGAGGGGCATTCTTGGCAAGTGTCAAGTTGACTCCTTCTCTATTGGAGTTGATACAGCAGGAACAGCCCAGTGATGATCTTTTTCAGTGGTCTAAGCAGTTCCTTCATGGTGGGGAGACATCCTCTGATTGGGCGTTGTCTCCCGAGGGCATCTTGTGCTTCAAGGGCCGTTCAGTAGTGCCATTATCTTTGCAGAAGGTGGTGATGCAAGATAGCCACTAGTCTCAGTGGGCTGTCCATCCGGGTGCCACTAAGATATATTATGATGTTCGTCGGCAGTTTTGGTGGCCTGGTATGAGACAAGACATAGAAGACTTTGTTTCGAGATGCTACACATGTCAGCAGGTGAAAGCAGAGCACTAAAGGCCATCCGGTTTGCTCCAACCACTACCCATTCCTACCTGGAAGTGGGAAGAGGTCGCCATGGACTTCATTGTTGGCTTACCTCGTACACCTCGGGGTAAGAATGCTATTTGGTTGGTGATTGATCGTCTCACCAAATCAGCCCACTTCATTCCGATAAAAGATACAACTAAAGTAGATGAGTTGGGCCATTTGTATCTTCAGGAAGTGGTGAGACTCCATGGTGTACCATTAGCTGTTGTCTCAGATAGAGACCCCCACTTTACTTCTCGATTTTGGGAAGGCCTTCAGAAGGCCTTGGGGTCTCAGATTAAGATGAGCACAACATACCACCCACAGACGGATGGTCAGACAGAGCGGGCGAATCAGATATTGGAGGACATGCTTCGTGCATGTGTCATGGACTTTGGAGGTTCTTGGGATATCCATTTGGGATTGGTAGAGTTTTCTTATAATAATAGTTACCAATCCACGATTCGAATGTTCCCTTTTGAGGCGCTCTATGGTCGGCCTTGTCGGTCCCCCCTATGTTGGGCTGAGGTAGGAGAGACATCACTGTTGGCGCCGATACTTGTGCGAGAGACTTTTGAGAAGGTCAACTTGATCAGTCAGCGCTTATTTACAGCTCAGAGTCGTCATAAATCTTATGCTGACTGGAGGTGTTGAGACCTAATGTTTTCTGTGGGTGACAGGGTATTCTTAAAAGTGGCCCCTCGTCTGGGCCATCGTCGATTGGGGAAGCAAGGTAAGCTGATGCCACGGTATGTTGGACCCTTTGAGATCATCGAGCATATTGGCAAGGTGGTATACAGGTTGGATTTACCTTATTAGTTGATTTCTATCCACGATGTCTTCCACGTCTCTCAGTTGAAGAAATACAATCCAGATCCATCCCATGTGTTGAGTTGGGAAGAACTGAAGATAGAGCCTGACTTGTCTATCATTGAGAGGCCGGTGAAAATAGTGGACTCCCAAGAGAAGATACTTCGAGGAAAGTTTATTTCTTTAGTCCGGGTTTTATGGTAGCATGTGAATGATACACATGAGACATGGGAGCGAAAGTCATGGGTCGAGGAAGAGTACCCATTCTTGTTTTCCAACCGAGATTCATGTTGACTTTCCGGGGCGGAAAGTCCTTCATGGTGGGATGAATTGTCACATACAAGACATATTTTAAAAGTTATTTTTAATTTAATTTACATCCTTTCTTTGTTTTGGGGGTTTCCCTAGGTTTTAGGGAGGAATAGATGAGTATTCATGAATTGGGCCAAACCGTGAGCCCAATTCCAGATTAAAAAAATAAATTTTGTATCTTTTATAATGCTTTCATTTTTCAACATTTTTCATACATTAAAATTCATAATTGACCTCCCCTAACCTATTAACACCACCAAGGTAATTTGGAGCTTTTAGAAATCCATAACCAGGATTTATTTGGGTTTTTATCTAAGGGGTTGGGCCTGCCCGAAAGCCGAATTCCTATTTTAAAAATAAATATTGATTTTCTTATAACTTATTCAATATTTAGGATTTTTCGGTGATTCCAAGTCTCACCCAAGACCAAGTAACCCAGCTGCGCGTATGAACTCTCTCCCACCTCTTTGGAGCTCTGGATAATCGCGATTTGGTGCCAAACTTCATAGGGTTCCTCAAATCGCCCATATTTGAAGAGGTAAAGTATTTCTTTCATACCTCTCTCAATTATCAATCTTTTTCACCCATTCCAGTTCCTAAATGATATAATACATCTTTTTCGAACGTACCCTAAATTTTGGATCTTTTAAATTTCAGAAACTGGAGTTTTGGAGTGATTACTTCAAGATACTTCAAGTAAATGAGCCCTTTTCTTTCCTCTTTCAAATTACTTTGGGTTTAACTCATTGTTCTTAGGGTTTCATTGGTTATAATTGAGTTTACTAATGTACCAAAACTAGGATTTCTAACCTAGGGTTTAACGTTGTGCTTTCTTGGCCAATTTGTGGGGTTTTAGGTTTGATCTAGTTCTCTCTTGGTGCAGCGGGGGTGCGATTTTATTTTCGCACGGAGATTCAAGGGTTTTTGTTAATTTGGTAGGTGATTCCATTGTGTGTGAAATTTTTGTGAATTAGCTTGATGTTTTCATGGTATATTAATGTTTATTTCACTTTAATGTTTCTGTAAAAATTGGTTTTAGTTGCATTTATAATGAAAATGAATTTTAAGTTCCAATTTTTGGTGAAATTGGGGGTTTTTCATTCAAACCTTTTATTGGTTCATTTTGGGATGCCCCATAACTGAATTGTTGGTTTCATTAAAGGGTGTTGAACTGAAATTTTGTTTTAATAACTTACGAGTGTTATCATAGTGTGAAATGTGGATATCTTAAAGAGATTTGGGTGCAAAACAATGTGATATTTTGAGAGGTTGTTTTATTGGAAATATAATTATTTTATTGTGTGTTTTAAATGGTATAAAATGTGTGTAGCTACTTTACAATTTGTTTGTGATCAGTAGTGATATTTTATATGAAAAATGATGTGTGTTGTTTTCTTAAATTGTTTGAGCACAAAAAGGGGAAGCCCGGGTACCTTGGTGGGGTGGATTTGTACTAGTACGACTAGTGGATTGGATGGGTTTTGTCCCTGTTCCACTTAGCATCTGGATAACGACAACTCTAACTAAACTATTTGGATGATGATTGGGGACCACTAGGTTATGGGTATGTTCTGTACTAGTGGCTCGTGCACGATAACGGATTTTTCTATGGTTACTCTACACCGAGGTACGAGGTACATAGGGCCCGAGAAAACCTAGTGCTTATGGGTGTTCCCGATTTTGATACTCATTGGATTTGTGGTATTTACCCTTGTTGTGGGTTGTTTTTTGAAGTACTTTAAATTATATCACATGTATATTTAATGTGCTAACATTCTGAAATTCTCGGATTGAAAACTGTTTCATTTGAAAGTTGCATTTCTTTGAATTTTAACACTGTTTCACCTTGTGTATTAAAATTGCTTGTTTTGTTCACATTGTATTGCATGCTCTTTGGAATCATCTGGTGGTATCCTATTGGGATTAGTCTCACACACTACTTACACCCCTTGGGTGTAAGTATACCTGCTTATGCTTGACTCAGGTAAAGGGAAGTCTAAGGGTGATGGCGGTTCAAGATGTTAGTCCCCATCGTTGGGGCGGAGTTGTGGGGACAGCTTGCGGGTGATGATCCCCATGTCGTGTGGAGTCCATGGGGATGTCTTTATGTTGTCATTATTTGTTTTTAGACCACTTTTAGTGTCTTTAAACATATGTATTCAGATCTGGTTTTGTTAATAATTGTTTAGCATGAAAATTTCAGATTCTAATAATTGATTGTTTTTTTATGATTTATGCTTTCATACTCGGGTAAATCATTCCCAAACCAGATTTGTTTGATACCCAGGCACTTGTGCCAGCCCGTGGGGATAGGGAACGCCCTTCGGGCCTTACCACGGGCCGGGTATGGTGTCGTTAATGGTGGATACCAGATCCGGTTCGTGACATGTAAGTCCAATACATCCCTCACATATCTTGACATGGTCTTTCATTCAAAGGGTTTTATTCATACAATCTTAATCAAACCCCTTTTTCACATACATATTCATAACTTGAAGACATTTCAATCATAAATAAAGCTAAGACATGCATGCTAAAAATCCATATACATAAGAAATTCACTTAACAATTGAAAACATGTGTTTTAAGTAAATGAACATAAACACTTAACATTCCAAAACATCATAATACCCAGTTAAAAACAAGGTCATTCATAATTAACACATATGCTGATAAATGGGTATTGTTTAATCAAAAATGGGTGAATATACATGCAGTTAGGGATACAATGTGTGTAATTAGGTCCATCATGGGAAATCATGTGTACATGTAATCAAACTGCATGAATATATACAATTGTGTAAAAACTCATTTTCACTTTAAATATCATGACCATTCCTTTGAAAAGTTTGCAAACATAAAAAAACATGTATTTGAGGACGACATATTGATACAAGGTTATATATATATACCTATATTCATATATAAATTTAGGTGCGCATACACATGTGCATCAACTTAAACGATATTATTCCTCATGTTATACACTAGGAAAAAATTAATGTTTAGTAAAACCGAATGGGGTTCTTTTACATAAAAGAAATGACCTTAATTTTCATAAAACCCTTTATTGGCATAAAATCAATCTTGCATGAAACATGGTCGATCCGTAAACATGATCACATATATATGAATACATATATATACACTGGTAATCGTTTAAATAATTTCACACTACCCATCTTCACAAAAGAAAAATCATAATTTATCAAGAATGATGATAAATGAAAATTTTCAATTGAAAAGACTATTTTGACATCAAACTAACCCTTAACATTCATCATACATGTATACAAATAGTTTTGGGACTTTACTTGAAATAATAATCTTAAAGGGGTACATATAATTTGTGATAAATCTTTATGTGATAATGTGGTAAATTTTAAAAGAATTAAATGGGCTTGTCCTCATATTCTCACATAGATGTACATGTACATATTATATAATCACATGTACATATATATCTATATGCTTTATATATTTTCATCATCTTATATGTTGATAAAATTACCCGCAAACTCCATTTTTTCATAGGGCAGAATAAAATCCGGGTTGTAGACATTGAGAAATGGTTTCTATATTTTCATACATCGTTTTATACATGTATGTATATAAATGAATACATATACACAAAGTGTATATGCAAAAAAACCGAACCCAAATAAAATACATCCTCTGAATTCCCTTACCCTGGTTTTGGAGTCCCACTCAGAAGCGGACAAGTATGGTCCTCAAGCCAAGATTTAGTGTATAAACAGGGGGTGTATTCTTATGGGTTATATATATATAATCCTATATAAATATATAACATACAAACTGAAGTGTTTTTAAAAAAAATGAAGCAGGATCTGTTCCCTTACCTGATCGGAGGGGAGGAGTAGACAAGGAAAATGAAACCGGATGTATAAACTCGGAAAATATATATATACATATAACACGTATATATGTATATATATATATATAAATCGAAGCTCAAACAAAACCAAAACAGAACTTTTCCCTTACCTTTCCTCAGAGAGGAGGAGGGGAAAACGAAGCAGCGACGAGGACCGGTGGTCGGAAAGATCAAAGAAGCCGGGTGAAAAACGTCTCCGGCCATCGGTGCAAACCAGGGTGTTTAAAAAAAAGAAAGCGAAGACCCACTTGCATAAAGGGTATATTGAGGGGGGGTGGGTGTCGACTCGTGGAAATTAGGAGACAGTCGGGTCTACTAGCCGGCCTATGAGAAGAAAATGATCCACCCTAACATACTGGTTCGATGACGCGATGAAGAAGAAGAAGCAGAATGCGGGGGAGAAGGAAAAACCGGAAAAACAGCGGACGTTCGGGATTAAACCAGGGAAGATCGTGCGGCTCAGATGCAGAGTGGCATTAAAACCATGGACGACTATAATTTGGAGATGCTGGATCGAACGGTCCAGCGGGGATGCGGAGTAGAAAAAAATGCGGGTCTCCCACGGTTTTATATGTATATATATAATTAATTTTATTTAAAATAATAATAATTTTATTATCCTTAATTTATTATTAATAAACCACAATTATTGACAATTTATTATTATATTTTGAAAAGTCAATGGTTCATTTAATTAATTAAATCAACCTTATCAAAACATATTATTATCTATTTATTTATTTATATAATTTTTTATGTTGAATTACATATTAATTATCTTAATCTATAATTACATGAAAATATTTTAATGCACCCTTTTAAAAAAAATGGTTTCTTAATCCCATGTTCAACATAATTTCAAAAACATAAAATTCATATAACATTATCAATTATATATTTTTTTCTTAAGTTTTTTACAATCAAACAATTCTCTTCATTGTTTTTAAATTAAAAAGAGTATTTGTGTGAGCACTAACATAAAGGTGAAAAATTTGTAATGTAAATAATACCATAATTTGACAAAGATTCAAAACAGTTAATAAAAGGTCAAAATTATAAATATTTCCATTATTTTTATTACTTATATTTAATTTCGAGACAAAAATAATTCATTTAATTTAAATTTTGATGCAACATATAGAACTCAAGAGTTTGAGTTCATATTTTCAAAACCCATCAGATTTAATTTAATTACAACATAAAAGTTTAATTTCTCAAATTAAGAAAATATTAATAGTGAATAGTGTAAAAAATAATAATATTAATTTTCACCGTTTTGGAAACATAAAATATAATTTGAATTTTGGGAAAACAAGAAATTAATTAATTAAATTATCATTGATGTCATTCTTTAAATATTAAGGTAAATTACATAATTAACTTTTTTTTGAACTTATCGGGGGTAAACCATTCAAAATAAAACATTAGTGGATAGGAAAATCCAACGTTCATTTTTATAGTTGTTTGGGTTCAAAGGTCGAACTAGTGTGTTTATAAATAGTCTGGTCTCGAGGGGTCCCTCACTCTAGGTGACTGAAGGAGAAAGGAAGAGATGGTTCGTGTGATTTCCTTGGTGCTCAGCACGGTTGTAGTGGATTCGGCCATCCTCATTTCATTCTGATGGATGCCAGAAACTCTTACCGCCTTCTTGGGGTCCTGGTGGTTTTAAGTGGTCTCCCAATTATTGTAATTGGGTTTTTAATTGGTATTTTTGGTTAGCTTATCTTTTTCTTTGATCAGTGTGAGTTGTAGCCACCGTGATGTTACTCATTTGAATAAAAGGATCTTTCATTCATTTGATACGTTTTTCTATTTTATTATTATTATTATCTTATAAGTTGATTGTTTGTTCACTTAACGGGTGGCATTGTAAAATGACCTTGTCATAACTCAAAACACGGTTTTCTCGGGTCGTTACAAATTGTCTTAGGAAAGGCTTTGTAGAAATGATTTTAAAAATTGTAATAGTGATTTGATGAATCCATATGAGTCATTTAAGGATTCTATGTGATTTATTTTATATTTTTTAAAAGTATTTTTATTCTTATATAATTTCACTTAAAGAAAAACAACAACAATGATAGGGAATTTTATCAGAAATCATAAGAGTCATTTTACTCTTATTAAATGGACTTTATAGGGAGTTTTGTAAGTGTCAACTCATTAGCCAAATTTTCTGATATTTCAAGAAATAAAATTATTTAATGGTGTAACAGAACATTAGTGCATTAAATATCACAAATGTGATTTTTATTCAAGTTAAATGATTGAAAAATATTATATTTAGTCTAATATTAAATATTATAATTAAATATTCAAGATGAATCATGTTCTGGCATTTGAGATGCACTCATGATGAAAGAAAAATATACATACCATGATTGAAAAAATAATATATATTTTTATATAGAAAATAATATTGTTTGACTATGGATATTATTGGATACTTTAATAAATAAAATCCTAATGTGTTTTACTAAATTGAATATAGATTTATTTGATTTTGATTAAGTGAGTTTAAATGGGAAATAAATGAGAAAAGTGTAATCTTGTAATACTAGTGAGGATAAGAAGTTAAGAAAAATATTATAATGATATTTTGGGAGCACACCCATTGTGTGTTATTGAGTAATAACATAGAGAATAATTGATTAACATGAAAAATACCCATGTGATTCAGTTAGAAAAATATTTGAGGGATTATTGGACCAATTTTTATAGAGATTATATAAATTATTAAAATATAATATATATTCTCATGATCCTGATATAAAATATGAGAAGAATAAATAGACCAAAAACGGATCTTAAGGAAGAGAATTGAGAACTCAATATTGTTCTAAATAAGAACTTTTTTGGTATCAATAAAGACAAATAAATCAATGATAAACTAAGATCTGATCATGTTCATTAAATGAGAAGAAGGAGGAGAAGGAGAAGCATATGCTATAAATTATCCTATGATATCCATATCACGATGGTGATTTAGAAAAAACAATAATAAGAGTTAAGTGTTAGGATGAAACTACAACTATATTTCATGATCTATGTGTCGTATCACTTAAGGATGGTTATGGGGATAGTAGATTTTTAAAATCCTATTTGGCTCATGATTTGAGAGTATGCATCGAGAAGATTCTATACTTGATCTAAGAGATTATTTTTATACATATATTGAGTTTTCTATAGCTTCATTTTGCATCTTTAGGTTGTCTAAGACTCTATTCAGGAAAGATGTCATATTATGTAAATGTAATGAAATCTCAGGTAGATTAATGATCTACTTCAATATGTTTGAAGAAAGTTTATGTAATACTACAGGGATCATTATAGTCTAATGGGGCACTAGGAACCATTATGGGAATATATATTAGTATTGGATTCACTATTGATAGTGTAAAATAACCTACCCTATTGTAGACACATTTAATATATACTGGAAAATAGGTTACTCATGATAATAAGTAATGTAGCATGGACTCTATTTTATACATTTAGGTAAAACCATGAAAAACACCATGTTCTTCTCTTTACTTTACATTATGTATTTCATATTGATGTTTTTTATTGGGTAAGACATAAATATATTCATTTATATCCAAACTCGTAAAAATGTTAATATATTAAGAGGGTTCTTTTAAAAGGGTAGAAGTTTATGTGGTTAAAATTTAGTAAATGTAAATCATGCATGATTCACCCCCAGGTGACTATATAGTTTTTTAGGTATCTCAATTGGTATCAAATCACATGGTTTCCTCTAGTTGGATATAAATTTTATGTTCCTATTTTTTTCTCCAAATAAAATGAAGTGTTGATTTTAAGAAAGTCTATAATTGATTTATAGGGAAAAGTTATTTTTTATTATTGTTACATTAAATGTGCAGGTTTTGGCCAAGTCGCTAAAATATAAAATGAAAAGATAGGTAAATAAGTAATAAAAGTGATCAAAGGGGAAATATCTTCAACTATTAGATGAACTTAATTAGAGTGGTAATTATTCTATTAAATCAATTGAAAATATTTCATCTAAAGGATAAAGTTCACTTTTTGACGGTAATGGTTATATTAAATATATTAAAGACCTCCACTAAGAGGTTTGGGAATATTTGTAGAAACTTTTTGATGAGGCTGTCACATATATATATATGAATTAATTTGGGAATTATATAATGAAAAATCAGTCAGTGTATAATGTAGAAGTTTTGAAAAAATAATTTTCATGAAAGTTACAAAAATACAACTCTCACATCAATGAAATAAAATATAATAAAAAATCCTTATAAATTAGTTAGGAAAAATTTTCAATAGTTGAGGATACATTAAAATATAGTATAAGAGATAAATTAAAATTTAACAAACTTTTGAAGAGAAATCCATTCTTTAAAAGAATCCCATAAATATAATTGTGGTATCAAGGATATCCATTCAATTGTTAAATCCATAAGAATCAATAACCTTAATATTTATTTATATTTATATAGAAAAATACATGTGGATAAAATTCATAATTTGAAAAGATCATAGAAAGGTAGGTTGACATCTTTTGGGGATGAGAAGAACACTCTCAACATGAAGTGTCCTAAGCTTAAAATTAAATTGAGAAACAAGAAACTGACACAAGCATAATATTCTCTAATTGTTCTGAAGATAAGTGCTACTATAGAAACTTATATAAATATTATTTATTTAAATATGACTCTATTAGGTGGAAAATTGTCTTTATATCATCTAATGATACATTAATTATAATCTCATGATAGTAGGTAACCTATACTGTAATTAATTTTGTTTTCACTACTAATGTTCAATATATTAGGGAAATTTTAATGTCAAAATCTGAAGAAAAAAAATTGAGTAGATTAAAGTGATAATAAATACACCACCATATCAAGAGTTTATGTAATAAAAATAAATAACAGAATATCCAAAAAATAATCTCAAAATAAGAGTAAAATTTTCTAGAAATTTCAAGTTGTACAAGATGATCAATCTTGGATAGACTAATGCTACTAGAAAGAGAATTAGATTTGTTGGTATTTTTTGGTATTTTTAGAGGTTTTTATATAAGTACATTAAATTATGTAATATAATTTCAACATATAAACAATATATAAGTCTTGAACTTAGAGGGATAAATCTAAAGTAAAGAAGATTTATTTTATATAGATGCAAGTTTCATAGAAGATGTAGAATGTATCATATAAGAACATATTTAATTGTATTGAAATTTCTATGAGACATATAAAAGTAATAATGTTTAGTAATGAAAAATTATATTATTTACCAACCACACACTACTCTTAAACTTTGTTAAATAGAATACCATAGTATATTAATAAAAAAATAAATGAAAACAAGTATTCCTTGGGGGAAAAACAAATGAAGAACGATGAGTCAACTACACCCCAGACAAAAGTAGTGAAGTATGTCTCATAAAAAAGGAAAATATGAATCTAATAAGGTATGAAAGGACACATCATTTATGAATTTATGAAATCAAAGAATTTTAATTATAAAGGAATAAATTTATAATAAAAAGGGAAAACAATCAAAGAGAGGGACATTAGGATTGGATTGGAGCAAGACATCCAAGATGAAGAATATATATTTCATGAGAAGTTATCTAAAAAGAATAAAACAAATGCTATTGAAAAGTTGACTAGAAATTTAAAACTATATAGAAATATACCTAAAATTTATGACTGTTTTTATAAGAAAAAAGGTTTCATTGAAAAATAAAGGAAAAGAACTAGTGACTATGTGTACCATTACTAATGTTATAAAAAGGGAGTCCTCACACAAGAATAATGGTTTGTATACTTTGAAAGAGTGATTGAAAATATATATAGTATAGTTATAATTTTATATGAATATATAAAGATTAGAAAAATAATAATTTAAATTTCTAACTTAAGTAATACAAGGTTTTTTGCATGTAAAAAAATACTAAAAATAAGAAGTCCATACTTACTAAAACTGAAAAATAATATAAGATTAGATAAATTTATAACATAAAAATTCCTTTCCATTTTATAGCTATGAAGAAAGGATATTTTAGGTTGATAAATGAGTATCAACCCTACTGTTCTCATTAGGGGGATATAGAAACTAACCATATTCCCACATTTGTTTTTTTATACTTATTGTGTAGGGAATTTAATGTGATGGAATTTAGGAGGAGAAATAAAGGAGAACTGATTTAATGTTTTTATATTTATATAGTATGAAAAAATAAACCATCATGGATGAATTTAATTTTGGTTCCCTAGAGACACATTAATTTTAATATATCAATTAGCATTAGGCTTAAACTGGTATCATTGATGCTTGCAACTTATTTTTGAAGAAAAAAATCCATGAAGAAGTTTATTTAAATACATCCCTTGATGGAATGTTATCAAAAAAGTGGATCTTATAGAATATTATCATTGTATGTGAATCTATAATTATAGATAATATTGGAAAAGGGTGAAAAAAATGTATGATGATCATTTTTTCCATCCTTTTTTTAATTATGTTAAAATGGTTATTAAGAGGGAGTGACTTTTAATGTAGAATTAATTTGAAAGGGGGAAGAAAAATTCTTGAACTTGAATATTTGTAATGTATTTTTTCAATAATATTTAAATTATTGAAACAGAAATAGAAATAAATTTGATCATCTACTGAATATATAATTAAGAGTTAATGTAACATGTTGGATAGTTTATAGATTACATTACTGTGAACAATATTCACTCTTATTTTCTATACCAAGAATTTATCACATAGACTTAGAGTTGATTATTTGATCGACTATTACTGAAACAAATGTGATGTTTCCCTAAATTTACGAAAATAAATTGATATTTCTATCAATGTGGTATCTCTCATGAAAGGGGGAGAACAATTAAAAGGATATAACAAGAGTGAGAAGATGATTTTTCCAATCAAGGAAGTTGAAAATGTGAAAAGAATATTCCCCAACACTACACCTTTGTATTTATTGTCAATAATATAGAAATAAACTATGAACTGAAGACGATATATTGACATGAATTTATGTGTTGAATTTAAATATATTGACTAAAAGTCTAAAGGGGGGTATTGTAGTATTAAAATGTTTGAGTTGGTTGTATTTGTTTCCAATAAGAAAGTTAATATGCATGTTAATAATTATGTCTTAGATATTTTGGTGATGAAAGAATATCCCAATGAAGAAAAGGAATATTCTAATATTACATTATTTGGTAAATAAGAGTGAAACTACTACTTAGTGAGCATCCAATAAATTTTGTGATTATAGATGAGGTCTTCAAAGAAGAAAATACAAGTGTTGATTTTGTGAGAATTATTGTTTATAATATTTTGTTATGAAATTGAAATTCTAACTACTATACAACCTATGAATAGATATGATTAATGAATTAAAAGACGATTGGAATATTGAATAATTCATTCAAGGATAATCATTCATAATGACTGATGTATCAGTAAAGAATATATTTTTGGATGATATTTTGGATAATCTGAGTTTAGACTAGAATTAAAGTGGCATTAAATATTTATTTAAATACTACAAATATATTATTTATATTCTATAAAAATTTATAAATTGAGATAAAATATTTTGTTAATTTAAAAATTTATTTAATGTTTTTTGGATAGATTAAGAATTCCCTAAGATAAATTAAATTTAATATAATCCTATATAAATAATTACATAATTTTTGGTGGGAGAGGAAAAATTGACGAGTCTTATTTATTTCATAAGATTAATCTTGAATATAATAAGGATATTTTGAAATTGTCTTAATAGTCTGACTATTTTTTAATATTCATCTGTAAAATTGTAAGGGTCATTGATCAATTTATATGAGTTATTTTTTGGTAATAATAACACTAGAACATGACAAAAGATTTGAAGAAGTACTAGAGATCACACTTTCTCACATAATTGTCATTATTCTACAATATAAGAGTCATATAGAGGCTTCATAAAAGTAATTTACTCTCATAGAAATATTATTTATTGAAACTTTGGAAAAGGGAAGACTTTATAAAGGTCATTTGAAAAACTATAAGAGTAATTTGGTGAATCTGTAAGAGTTAATCGATGATTTCATAAGAGTCATTTCATAATTTTAAGGATCCATTTTACCCATAAAAATTTTCAATTTAAGCAAGGTAATAGAAAAGTAATGGAACTACATAAGAAATTTAAAGAGTTAATTTAATCTTATGAAATGTTATATATGGAGAGTTTTGTAAGTGTTAACTCTTTAGTACTTTTTTTGATATTTATTGAAATAAAACCAGTCATTGATGGAAATGAACTTTAGTGGGTTAAATATCACAAATGAGACTATAATTAAAGTTAACTGAGAGAGAAATATATTCTTTAATATGAGATGAAAATTTAGAATTAAATATTCAATCTAAAGAATGTATGGGTATTTCATATCTTATCACACAGTAAGAAAAAGTTCCATGTCATGATCAAAAAATTACTGTATTTTTCATTAAATTATGAAGATTATTTAACTATGGATATTATTGGATTTTTTGAGAAATATAATCCTGAGGTTTTTGTTATAATTGAATGGAAATTTATTTTGATAATATTAAGTGGTTTTAAATAATAAATAAATGATAAAAGGTTAATCTTGTAACGCAAGTGAGGAAAATTAGATAAGGAAAATGGAAGAATGAGATCACGGGAGCACATCCACTTGTTTTGAATGAATAATAATTGAGTGAATATTATAAGATCATGGGAATATACCCACATGATTCAGTTGGGGAAATATTTGAGGAAATACTAGACTTAGTTTAATAGAGATTTTCTATATTCTTAATATAGAAAATATTTTCTGGTGTTCCTGATAGAAAATCTAATAATAAAGAAGAGAAAACAAATTAGGGAGCTCAAAATAGAGATGGGTGTGATGACACCCATCATTTAGCCATCTGTCCTCATGTCTTGATGAATGGATGGGTACCCTTCCACTGACCATTTTCAATATGTTTTCATTCCGCCTTTGTGTTTCATTAGGTTAATAGTGCAATGAGTTACTTGCAAGAATTGTTAGGTGGGAGGCTCAAAAGAGAGATAGGTGTGTTGAGAACCTATCATCTAGTCTTCCCTCTACATGTTAGTGTGGGTTTGGGGTTTGCTTCCATGCTATGTTTTATAGTATAGTTAAATTTCTTGGTAGGGGGAAAAGAATTATCATCGACTTATTTCACTATTTCATTTTCTAGTAGGGGTGAAAACACTTTTTATGGTTCTTTTTTGTATTTTTTATTCCCTTTGTACACTTGAGACCATTTTAAGACCTTCAAGTCATGTTTCATTAAGGAATTTATATCTCTATGACATATAATGGTTTCTATGTTCTCTCATTTCTCAAAAGGGGTTTTCTTTTTATGTTCAATAAAGGGGGCTTGACCCTATACCTATTAAAGAAAATAGATACTACTATGAAGAAGAATAATTTTCTCATTATCAAGGAAAAAAAGAATAAATTTATAATAAACATAGACCAAATATTATGAATTAAGGGAGAAGAGGTAGGGGATATGTATCCACTAAAACTTTCTCAATGATATTCATATCATATAATATTATTTGATAAAAAGAAGAAAAAGAGTTGTTATTCAGTATGAAACTACTATTTGTTTCATGATCCATGTGTTAAAGAATTTTTTTGATGATTGAGGAGCTACTAGGTTTTGAAGATAAAAATTGTATCATGATCTGAGTGTAACCAGTGAACAACTTTTGTACAAGATCTAAGAGGTAGGTTATTTATAGAAACTAATTTCAATATAGATTTATTGAACATATATAGGTTTTTGATACTCCATTGAGGAAGAATATTAAAACATGTTAATGTCGTGATATACTAATCATATTGGTGGTCTACTTTAAGTGGTTTAAAGGAAATTGTTGTAATAATGGAGGGAGTCAATATAATATAGAGGAATGTTGGTAAGAACATTAGGATAATATTAAAGTACAATATTCACTATGATTAGTGGAAAATATATTTTCTTATTGTATATATTTGTGTTATATAGTAAAAAATCTATGAATTGGGATAATAAACAACATAGGAAGGAGTCTGTTTCCCATGTTGGGTTCAAACGATATATGACATTGTGTACTGATCTTTCATTAAATTCTTCATTGCAAGTGGATTTTGAGTGTTGGGAAAGAAATAAATAGATTCATTTATATCATAATATATAACATGGTATCAAATATTGATAGTGGTCATTTAAAATTATAAAATTTTAATTTGATAGAATTCAATTTAATTTGGTCACATCTAATTCACCCCCCCCCCCCCATGTGACTGCACAATCCTTTGGAAATCTTCATTATCTAATATAGGTTGATCATATTTCATCTTGGTTGATTATGATTATATGAAGATATATTTTTGTTATTTTTGACTACTTGATGTTGATATTGATTTTATCAAATAATTGTGAAAAATATTTTTGATAAAATGGTCATTTTTTCAAATTTATAAAAACAATAATTCATGGATTTATCAAATAAGCATTGATCTTGGGATTTCTGAATTCATGAAATGTGATTTATATAATGGTAACATTTTATGAGACCATTGAATTTAGATTAAACTATTTTTTATGAATATTAATTGATTTATCTTAAATTATATTAAATTCATGGTATGTGATTTTTATAAATTTGAATATAAAAATCCTCTCTAGTTGAAAATGATTTTTAGTAAATTTTTAAACCATTGATATGAGAAGTTAGGGGGATGTTTTGTGGAACTAATGAAGCATTTCATAATGCTCAATAGTGTTTGGAGTTGATATAGATGGGAATTAACATGGTATTTTATATATATAGTGGAGGATCATTATTTCAAAACACATAGATAGATGAAAATACATGGTAGTTGTTATTTTGATCTTAATTAGTTATTTATTTAGTAGAGTGACTTATATGGTTCATGATTCTGGTAATTAGCATGCCTAATAGACTATTTTGATTATGGGTGAACTGGGTGAGGTTTCAACTATTTTGGGAATACTTTTTCAAACTTAGATTATGTAAACTATTTCATAAACTAGTTTTCGAAATGTGTTTAGATATTTTACATAAGAAATTGGTTACATGGTTTAGAATAGATCATACATAAAAAATCATGAGACTAATTTTTGGAAATAATATTGATTATTGTGTTATGCACCCCTACTTGCACATCTATCCATGATAGATAAGTTTTATCCATTTTATTTTGGTTATGTTGTTTTAAACATCTAGTTGTTTATTTTTTGTGATCTTTTATTTAGATACTATTTTCACTATAATGATTTAAGAAAAATTAGTTTTTATGAAAATATATATTTTCATTATGTGTATATATATATATATATTTACTTTGAGAAAATATAGATCCTTGATATTTTCATGTTATCCCTCAGTACTAGTTTTTAGTCTCTAATAATAGGGTTATGTACTTGATTCCATGTGGTGGTTAAATTTGGGTCTTGGGTTTTGGGACACCGTGTTGGGTTGTTACACATCCCTTAATTTTTATGGGCCAAATGAAATCATTGAACACTTTAGTGGAAAATTTTATCCTTTAAATAGTGTATGAATTCCACCTCTAATGTTAATTATGAGAAGATAATGAGAGGGATATTTTTTATATATGAGATCAATCTACTATATTGAAATAACTTCCTTTAACTCCCTTTAAATAAAAATTCTTCATTGAAGATGGTAGTACATTTAAAATATACATGTTTTTTACAGTCAAAAACATTATAACATTTAGATTACCTTCATTATAATATTAACAAAGGGTTTCTATTTCATTAAGTGATTTTTAAACTTCTTTATAATTCACTTAATCATCAACACATCATATCATGATGTATTTTAAATCTTAAACAACATGATAGTCATCATAGGATAATTGTTCATGTTATATCTCATATCATTCATGATTAACACCTTGGCATGGAACAAAATCCGTGACATAACACAAATCACAACATGGTGACATTCACTACATCGTGGTTTTATGTATAAGTGAATTTATCAATCACTACTTACATTTTTATGATGTTTTTATGACACTTTAATAAAAAAACTGTTTTATGTCTTCATTAAACATAATTATTTTATTATAAAAAATAATATATTTGGGAAGAACATGATATATTTTTGGAATATATTTTCATACAAAATTTTTTATATTCACATAATTTAATATCATAAAACATAACATATATAGAATTGAAAAAATATTTACCTATACTCTATGTAAAAAATTATAATAAATATGGATAAAATATAATAAGTTGATGTGACTTTTATGCTTAATTCACGATTTATCATCAAAGAAGATATTCCTTTTTCATAAATAATAGAATTTATATTCATAATATAATATATTTTTTATAATTTTTAAAACCATTTTTTTTATTCCTAAAAAAACATAAGATAATACATTTAAACTAATCATGTTATATTTAAATCCCATTTTTTACAAAAAAATTAAATATTCTCCCAATTTAATCTCATACTAAATAAGATATAAGACATATGGACAACACATAATATATAATTTTATACCAAGCACAAATGATAATAATTATAGAAAAGAAATTTTTTTTTATGACATGTTTTATGGAAAGATAATGATAGATCTTCACAAAAAATAATCTTTTTCAAAGAATATATTATATTCTCATATAATGTAATATGTTTATAAAAAATTTACATACATAAAAATATTTATCTTCAGATTTCAAATTTATTTTATGATATAAATTTATTTTTTTAAACCAAACATACTATATTTGCACAAAACATGATATATTTATGGCATATATTTACCAAAAAAATTATATCTTTAAATGATTTAATATTATTAAAAATTATATAAAAAATATGTAAAAACACAATTTATTTATGTCATTGTAATCAATTTAAAAAAATTAATTCACATAACATACATTTTTCTCAAAAAAACATAAGATGTTCATGACATTTATATATAAAAACATGATATAACAATATATGATATAATATTTTTATCATAGAACATATCATAAATAATTTTTTTATTTAAAATAATTATTTTTAAACAAAAAGAAGAAGTTTTTTTCAAAAATATAATATAATTTCAAATGATATTTTATATTTAAGGACATGTTTTGACATAAATTTCTATAAAGTAATGTTTTTTAGGTTTAAAATTTAACAAAAATGTTTCCTCATTTTAAATACAAAACTAAAAATAGTAAACATATAATCATAACATAATTAATAAAAAAATTAAATTTGAAAAAAATCATTTTGTGACCATATTGAATAATATTTTATGTCTTTTTTCTCCATAATTAGCTTCAGTTTGATATTTGTAATAAAAAAAGTAATGTTTATGAATAAAATTCACAAATAAATATTGAAATTTATTATAATTGATATGTTTAAAATAAATTTAAAGTGTGAACATTATTTTGAATGTGTTTTTATCTCTATATTTTTTATCTATCCGGTTTTTTTAAAAAAAATTATGTTGAATTTTGAATTTTGAATTATTAATGTTAACTTTTCTTCAAATTTTTTGTTGCTGCCTTCAAATGGATTTCATAGTTTTCAAGAGTTACTATTGATTGATGATTTTTCAATAATAGAAAATAACCTTAAAATGATTTAATCAAGACCATATAAAGAAACCCCAAAATAATTGGTGAAATAGAAACACTCACATGAGAAATCAATGAAGAAAAAAGGGAAATAACTTAAAAAATAATTGTAGAGAATAAGAAAAGGTAGACATGTATCATGGGATTTGGGGTTGGGGTTGGCTATCCCACATAAAAAAATTAGATAGAGATATGTAAAGATATTCCTAACCTAAGAGAGAATATGAAATCATGAAGGAGATAAGAGACTGAACATTAGGGTAGATATAATGTGTGAAGAGAGATAAAAAAAATTAAATCACCTATTTTAATTCATTATGAAATTATTTATAAAAAACTTTGTGAAGTAATCTTTATAAATTATATATATAATTAAATTATTATATTTTGTGTAACCTTAAAAAAACATTCACAAAATAATTATCACATATCTATAATTTTCTTATAATGTAATGTATTCTTTATAATAATCATCATACATATAATGATATACAAGCACATTGGTTGATAAAGAAATTCAACACATAATTATTTAGTGGTTTTAATAACCAACACATTTCCTTATTTACAATGAAACTGAAATTATGTTTTTTTATAATTCAAATTCATTATTTAATTGTATTTAACTTATAAATCAAGAAGATTTCACCTCAATTTTTATAACATCTTTTTTTAGTACTTGTTGGTGGGATTAAAGGAATACCAGACTCGAGTGGAACTTGTGTTAGGTTGATTTTAAATTTTTTAACATGGATCGGATAAGAGACCTTGTATACATGTTAGGAATGTAGAAATAAGGGTATTTATTGTATAATTATGGGTGAAAAATACCTTGATTCAAATATTCGATGTTGTGTATTTAAAAGGATTTTGGAAGGTGGCTAAAAAATCCACTAGTTACCTGAGATGATGTTAATGGGTACCTGATGAAGCAACCAAGAGGATTGTCCCACTAGTTTTCAAATTGGGTATGCAGGTTTTGTTCACTAGGTACCTAGTGGTACCCAGACTCATTTTTTAAGTAGGGAAAAATGGGTTTTTGATTTTTTTAATAGGAACCCCAATAAAAAATTCTTTTCTATTTAAGTGTACAGTATGGGGATTTAGACTCCTCCTATTACTCTTCTTCTTCACTGTATTAAATGGTTGATCATGAATTTTTTCTTCATATTGATTTGAGGTAAGATCCTTATTCTCTCTTCCTTCCACTTTCCTCCTTATTTACTACTAATTTCTTCATAATTTTATTAGGGATTTTAATTTTTGATATCAATAATTCATTGTGGAAACTAAATTGTAATTCTAGGGATTTTATAAATAGTATCTAAAAGAGGATTAAGAGGGTGATTTCTCATTATTGGTCACTATTTTTAAGGTAATTCACTTAGTGTATTTACTTATATATTTTATCAAATTTTTATTTAATTTTTGGGTGTTTTAGGTTTATAACTCAAGTGTGTATAATGATTCATTTTCACCATGTTACGTAGTATTATGACATTTGAACACCTCATGGGAATAATTTATAACATTATAAAAATTATATAATTTTATATAAAATGGTTTAGTGATTAATAAATTGGTATTTTGTGTGATATCGGTTCTCATTGATATTTTTAAGGGTCAGTAAATTCTTGGATAATTAATTTTATAGAGAATTTTGTTAGGTTTTCATGAAATATTGAGTGCATTTATCGTTATACCTTGTATTGCCATGAAATTTACATATTCTATGCTCGTGCGACTATTATTATTATCATTATCATGATTATGTGAGATGAAATAAATTCATTAATTTATTGGGATTTTATGAGCCTAATAGTTACCAAAAGACCATATAAATGCTTAATTATTGGTTTAGTAGTTCATTTTCCCTAGTTTTATAAGAGTAAATGGGATAAATTTAAAATCATACTTTAATATAATATGATTTTTAAATTTAAATTCAAAATAAAAAATGTAACATGTGAGATTCAATTAAAATAAGTAAGATTTTCTTCTAAAGAAACATTTACATAATGCATGTATTTTTATTCGAGAATGTGATTATAAAAATAATTGTTGATATTTATAAATTTAATTTTATTAAATGAATTTAATTTTTTGATTAATCATTTAAAAATTATCATAGGCTAAATTTTTGAGATTTTTCTAACATATATGATTTTTAGGTAAATGGTGAAAAATATTATTTTTACCAAAACTATCATGTTTGTGAAATTATAATGATATAAGAATATCTTGAAATTTTATGAAACCTTTTTTATATAAAAATATATATTAATTAAATTATATAATTTTTATTAATATATAATGTTGAACTTATAAATATATGATTAACATTTTGGAAATCTAAGTAATGTTTTTTCAAATAAAAATTGTTCTTAGTTATTTTATTTTTATAATGTATTTACATGGTACCTTTATGTTTTTTAGTTTTAAAGTAAAATATTCTCATTTGTTTTAACATAATCCAATTAATTCCATTGTAATCAAAATTAGACTTTCTTTTTCTATAAAATCATATTTAGGTTTAAAATAAACACTTTTCTAAAAATGGTTTCCATTACGTTTTGAAATATTATATTAAAAGTAATTTGTTCCACATCAAGTAGTAAAATAATTTAAAATGGATTAAATATTTTCAATCATAATAACTAATATTATGTAATGTGGTAACCTTAATTTTTTTATAATGAATAGTAACCATGATAAATATTTATCACCTCGGTTAAGGATAAAATTGTTTAAAAGGGTACAAAATAAAGGTAAAGTTTTAAAGATAACACAAAAAAACACAAAACTAAATTTTTGGGTTTAATTTAGACCATAAACTTATCACTTGTGAGTCTAGGTCGTTTTTATCCATTTTTATTGAGTATTAAATTTATATATTTTAATCTTTTAAAAAGCGTCCATGTGTTTCTTCTCCCTCACTTAGAAAATTACACCACTTATCCTTTCTTATATACACTTTAAGAGACTAAGATATCAACCAATACCTACCCAAATCCATTAAAAAATACCCCACCATGATCTTCAGTTCTTTTTTTGATCAAAATACCAATCTTATAAGGCTCAAGGTTCTAGCCAAAAGAGGTTTCCCAAAGAATAGGTATAGATCATAATCAAGTGTTTTAATTTTATTTATTAGTATACCTCCTTAAAATATATGATAAAAAATATTATATACTTGAATTATTATATACCATATATTAATATCTTATTATTTTAATTGCTCAAATGTTATTCGTCTCCTACTATATCAAATGGGTAATGAAAACATCATTTGTGAGTTTGTGAGGACTACCACCAAACGAAGCGATGTATTTCATTTTTAATCACCACTATTCATGGATATTTATTATGATAAATATAATTATTATATAAGATATTTATAATTTAATTATGATTTGAGAAATATAATAATAGCATTTATCTTCTTACCTGTATGTTTGTTAATAAATGACAGTGCCACTTGGGCGTACGTGTGGACTACCAGCTCCACAAATCAATGTGATTAATTTTTCATGTATCACTTTCATATATGGTAATATATATTTATATAATAAATATATATATGATATTTATATCAACATTAAAAAAATTATATGATAGAAACATTACATAACTCTTTTAACTACAAACATTATATCAAAGTAATTTTGGAGAAATTAACTGAATAACAATAAGTTTTCAATGTAATAAATAACTATTCAATGAATAAATTTTAAATGATAATAAAAAGAAAATTAAAATTTAATAAACATGAAAAAGGTTCTTAAAATGTATTTAATACATTTAAATCCATTATACATGAGGATCAAATATGTACAACTAAGTAGAGACCCAATATAAGGGATTTATGTTACAATTTCATTTTATTCCAAGATTGTTTATATTAAAATCCTATTGAGGAAAATTATATGATATTCATCTTACTAAACCCGTAAATTTTATTCCCCTCTATTTATTCCAATAATTTTCAACTAATAGTTCATTTTTCCTATATTTGGTACTTAAATTGAATAAAAAATGTTTTTTAGAAAAAATGAATTCATTTTTTCTTTGGTCAAGAAAATTATTCTTCCATGTCCATATTTTATTTAAAATGTTTTCAATAATGATTTTACCATTCTATAAATATTTATCAAATAATTTTTACCCATTTTTAATTTATATAAAAATATTAAAAAAATGATTCTTCTTGTTATTTTTTGAATGAGGTACATTTAACAAAGGTGTGAATATAATATTTATTTTAACATATACCACACAAATGGTTTCCCATACATAATTACTAGTATTTAATTTCAAGCTTCCTTTACAATTTTTCATGGTTTTCTTAAATAAAATTATTTTCCAAATATTCTTGTAATTGTTTAGATTTTAAATAAGTACATTCAAAAATAAAAAAGGTAGTTTCCTCACGAAATGTTTTAATGATATATTAACATAATTTTCATCTATGAAAACATCCATTGATGTTACTATGGATATGACCCAATGATGCCATATTTATTCTTTATTTGGATGGTTTATTAATATGATGATGAATTATTTATGTTTTTTATTCTTGATGAAATGTGGATAATTATTGACATAAAATGAATTTTGAGAATGAATTGATCATTAAAAATATAAGGAATGCATAGGAAATGCATGTGGTGGGAGCAAACCAGTTATAGATGACACCACAATGCATAATAAATCTCATGAGAGAAAATATAAGTAATTCAATATTAGAAGGGTATTTGGTTGAATTCTTCCCATTTATTAAGAATGATTTCTTGGTTGAGATACATTTATCGTAATATTAATGATATATTAGATGAGTGGATTGATCATGATTGTCTATAATTATGAATTTACTTTTTTAATAATTTAGTTTTCATTATCTATTTGTTTTTTATATTTATATTAGTGATGGATTTTAATTAAACTGATGTTTTTTATTTAACGGTATGTATTTTGATTATCCACTTATCTTTATTGATAATTCTTTATTTACTCATGATAACATCCACTATATATAACCCTTATTCTGAATATGAACTCACCTTTTATTTTCTTTCTTTCCTTAAAATATGGATAAGGATATTATAAATGATATTAGGGGTAAAATAAGGTTTCTAATACAATAGTATTGTATTTACAATGTAATATGGGAATCATTTATGTATATAATGTACAAAGAGTTCTAATCGATGGATCCTATATGGTGTGATATCATATATATTATACCAATATAATATAGTAAACACCATCTCTATTTTACTGGATTCATGGTTTTGTAGTCAGTATCAGATAAAGTTTAGTCAGGACTTTGAGAACAAGATTTTAAATGAACATAGGTAACATGAGAATTATGATAATCCCCTATGGTATTTCATAAATTTATCAATTATAGGGATTTTGATTTTATGTCTCAATATTAATTATGATTATGAGATAACTCATTTTGTGTAACTTTTTAGGGACATAATCTACTATAATAAAGGGAATAAACACCCATATTCAATGTATGCATTTTTCTACATATCAATTCAATAAAGTAGGTGTTGTAACTGAGTGGATCATGGTCATATTATGGAATCTAATTCGGGTTTTGACGAATAACTATTCTCATATGGAGTAAAAAATTATTCCATTATGTGATTCACCTATCTTGGATCATTTCATATGATATAATTCTCTATTTTTATTGTATCTATTAATCCATTCATAGTTAAATAATGTATTAAGTACCTAAAAATATATTTCTATCTTTGGGAAGTAATGAAAGGAAAAGATGTTATTTTGTTAGTGTATTTTCTGAAGGTAGATACCGATAAGTAGTTTTTGTTGATCCAAAATACTGAAGTGGTTGATGAAATAGAAATTATGGATTGGATAAATTTTAAAGTGATATTATTTGAGAAATAATTCCCTTGGGAATAGGGATATAAAATAGAGGGGAATTTTCAAAATTTAAAGTGAGGGGATGAAAAAGGTATAGTTATATTTGAGGATAACTTTAAAACATTTTTTGGTCATGTAAAATATACACAATATATACAGAAATATTGATTGTTTCATTGATGGAATTAAGTTAGGACTCTAAAGGGAACTAGTTTCTATAACATTTTTATCATATGATGATATATAATCATGTTCCATCAAGATAAAGAAATAATTTTCAAGGTATTATATCATCAAGGGAATCAAATAAAATAAGATATCAGTTTAGCTTCAAGAAAAAATAATGTGTCAACGAATAAGAAATGAAGGTTTGGATTTACAACATGTGATAATTAGAGAAAGAAACACCTAGGTACTTACATAATGGGAACAAGATATTATTTAAATTATGGATAAAGGGGTAAAAATCTATTAAAATTAAGAAAAATAAAGAACCCATAATTATCTTGGGTTTTAGATGGAAATATATGGGGAATTATTCAAACCAATGTCCTAATCATCATGGTAACCTCCTGCAAAAGTGACCATGTGTATAATTACAGGCTTAAGCGGTTACTACTATGAAGTTTGGGTTTTTCAAATATTCTGTGGAATGTAATTTGATCATAACCTTAAATTTATATATAACTCTTTATTTTATAATGGGTCCTTACACTCTTTTGTTTCTTCTATGTTTTCTAATAAAATTAGATATTTCTTTATAACCCTAAAATGGGAGTTCTCAATCAAGAATCCAAGTAGAAATATTATTGCAACAATGATTTGATAGTCAGTTCCTTTTATGACACCTAGAAATACCCTATTTTAATACATTATTATCATTACTAGGATTGACTTCTATATAATCATCATTATGGATAGGATTTAAAATTATAATACAAAAAAAATATTCCCAGTAAAAAGTGAATATGATTTGTGATGAAGATGTGGAATCCATTATCTTTATAGGGGAAACTATGTCATCTAAATCATTTCTAGATCCTCCTCTAGTAGTTATTCTTAATGAAATTATCTGAGAATAAGATAATACACAAACTATGAATGGGAAATGTATCCTTATAATAGAGGATTCACCTATTATGAAAGAATATATTGATGTGTTTTCTAAAAACCTACTTGTACATCCACCAGAGAGTGAAGGTGAGTCTTCAATTGATCTCATCCTTGGTTAAAACCCCATATCTGAGACTCCCTATAATATTTCTAGTGTAATTCGTGGAACTAAAGAAACAACTAAAGGAGTTACGGGATAAGGGATTTATACACCCTAGTGTTTCACTATGGGGATCCCCAATTCTTTTTATTAATATGGAAGATGGGGTTGTGAGGTTGTTCATAAATTATAGGGAAATGAATGCCATTATCCTAAATAACAAGTATCTTTTCCCCACACTGATGACTTGTTCAATCAACAAGAAGGATCTCAATATTTTTCAAAGACTAATCATTTATATAGGAATCACCAACTATGAGTAAAGAAGGATGATATTCCAAACATGGAATTTCAATTGAGGTATAGACATTACCAATTAATATTAATTCCACTTGGATGACTAATTAACCCTCTATATTTTTTCATCTAATGAATGAGTATTCAATTATTTTCTTTATAATTTCATTTTAGTATTTATGGATGATATCACAATATAATCTAAAATATATGATTATCATAACATTCATTTTCAAATCATTCTTAAGACTCTTAAAGAAAATAAGTTATATAAAAAATTTAGAAAATATGAATTATTGATTCAATAAATTTCTTTTCTTGGCTATATTTTATCTCTAGATGGAATATCAATTGATCCTTCAAAGAAAAAAATAGTTATGGAATGGGATATTCCAATGAATATAACTGAGGTATGTAGTTTCTTTATATTATCAAGTTACTATCAATGATTTGTTGAAAATATTTATAGATTAGTTAACCCTTTAACCAAGTTTACATCGAAATGGGTTATTTTCATATGGTCAAAATAATGTAAAAATGTTTTGAATAATTAAATAGGATATTGGTTAATGAACAAGTATTAACTTTACCATTATAAAGGGATTAATTTTTGATATATAGTGATGCATCAAATAAATGACTTGGATGTGTCTTTATATAGAATTATATACTTGTTTCCTTTGCATCAAGGTGGTTAAAGATCCATGAATAGAATCATCCAAACCATGATCTTAAGTTGTAATTTACTATCTTTACATTGAAAATATAGTGATATTATCATTATAATGAAAATATGATATATATATATATATATATATAAATTTTATAATACATCTTCTCATATAAATATATAAACATGAGGTGAATCTAATGGTTAGAAATACTAATGGACTATGATTTATCTATACTCTACAACCCTTGGGAGAAAAATAAGGTGGAAGGTCTATTAAGTATGAAATATAATGGAATTTTGACTAAAATAACTATTAACAAATATCCATTATTAATGGATTTAGTAAAGTTGGAAATAGGAATCAATAAGTAAGGGGATACCACACATCAATTTCAAATGATTCCAAACCCATCCTTATTGGAGAAAATAAAAATTCTCTAGCTTGATGATAAGAATATTCAAAAGAAAATTAAGGTTTTGAATGATGTGAAGTTGGAAGATATAAGATCCTGGGGTTTTCTTGGGGTATGGATCTCCTTTTTTTGGTTAATGTTGTTTCTTTCATTCTTGGATTATACCCTAATCCAAGTCATGGTCTGGTTAGGTTGTTTTTTGTAAATAAGGTAAAAATATACTAAAATATGGCTGAAAGCCATGTACACATCATGTACTTGACTTAGACATTGTGTCCTTTCAGTACATGTCGTGTATTGGACCGTTATGATGTGTAGCCTTTCTGGTTTAGAAAAATAAAATTGGGAAGTACAAGTCAAGTACTTTTCCTACACTTCACGTACATTCCCAGTGGGTTTTTTTACAAAACAGGTAGTAGTATCATTTTTATGGACAAATATTTTTCCTCTCATTTTGGAACCCAAAACCCCTTTAAACTAGACTTTAAATTTCAGAAGCCATTCAGAATTTGATTCAAGTTTCATCAATCTCATTAGAACCAAATCGTTATGTACTCGATTCCTTTTTAGTAGTTCTTGATTCTTCATAAAAATGACTGTGCTATTTGGATTTAGGATCATATACCCTAAAATCCCGTTCTTTGTCAGTTCTTCAATTTTCTTCCAAACAAGGAAAGATCAAGACTTGATACTGGATGAGATCTCTACTACTGAGTTGAGTTTGGTGGTCTATAATTTCTTTCATCTTTTTGAGTGCTTCTTGGGAATTCAGCCTTTTTTCTGCACGTCGGACTTCCTGGTGAGGCCTCATTTTTGAGTGAGTTTCTTGACGTACTCTTAGTCAGACCTAGTGAGAATTTCTGTTGGTTTCGTTTAGGTGTGTTGAAACTCGTTACATGATTAAAGGTCACCCAAGGGGTGAGAATTAAGTAAATATGATGTTTATTCATGTTTAAACCACTAAAATGGCGTGTTCTTGTGCTTTTATAGTTGGATGAATCCCTTAGGTACCTTGATAGCTTGAGTAGATAGCTTAGGAGATGTACTGCCTCCTTGCTCAATGAATATCATGTTATACCTTTTCTATTTTGATAGTTGGTATTTTAAATGAATAATATGGGTGGGTATACCTATATAAAATGATTAGGTCATATTAAATGGTTTATATCAAAGGTTTGTCCCATATTATTGTAGTTAATAAATGGGTTTCATGAGTGGGTTTAATCATGGATTGTGCAGGTTAATGTGAGTGGGTATACTCATAGGGAATGTTTGTTTAAATTCAATGCTTGAATGAATGGATCTGTATCATGGTATTGGATTCCTTGTGTAAGACACTACCCCTTGGGTCTTGATTTAATGGGATACCTTAGGCCTTGCAACCCAGTGGATCCATCTTTCTTAGGATCACATAGGATATTCTATTTCCAAGCTCCTAGGACCCCAACTAGTGCCTAATCGAGTTTCCACAAGGGACACTCATGGGACTTGATGGGATGCCTGGGACATGATCTTTGGATATGGACCTCTTTGGTATAGATATATTACAAGGATTCCTTGGCCTCTTAACACCTTGGATGCAGCCCTTGTGGTCTACACTTCATTATATAGTGTGTCCATGGAATACCTGACTTCTTTATATAGCATTATTGTGGGTTTCATAATATATATGGATGTACAAAATGGTTGTGTGACTTTCTTGTTTACTTGGTTATAGATTCCTTGTTATGATATGACTCTATTTTGAAGGTATCCTTGAGGTAATGTTGGTTTTACTTACTACTATAGACTTATGCCATGGGAATACGCACTTTACTTTACTACTTGTTTACACTTGCTAGCACTTTTGTATATTTCTATTAGATTTGTATAGACCTAGATGGTTGACTATTGGGATATTTATCTCAACCCCTATTTGGTCCTCCTCAGGGACCCAAACATATTATATGGTTGCAGGTGATGATAGTGGAAAGCTCCCAAGTACAGGTTGTTGATTGTGGATTTGGAGTAGAGGAGCATAGGATCAAGTTGAGGCTTGTGATGCTGGGATACCTTTCTGGTCTTATGTTATTTTTAGGACTTGTATTGTATTATATTTAAATGTACGTACATTAGCCTCTTTCTAGATACATGTATCATCCACATCATTTTGTATATGATAAACTTCTTGTTATTGTTATGTATTCATGTCTTTCTTTCCTTACTTTCAGTTGACTACTGTTTATTTCGCTTCAGCTGTATATTGTATGTTTCAAATTCTGATGTGATACTCTAGTAATCAATTCATAGTCTATAATTCACCAATCCTAGTTAACTAGAGTAGGTGAATTATTAAATAACATTGGCATGATCACAGGATTACAAGTCCGTAAGACCGATCAGTTTATTAGTCTTGGAAGTACTTGATACACCCTTAAGTTTTACATTACATTATGATATAAAAAACAACAACATTGTGTCCACTTTGAACACACACATATCCCTTAGAGTATTCTTGCAGGTAAATCATTATATAATTATTCACATCTTGGGAGAAATAAAACAAAATAAAGGGGTGATATTAGATGCTTAGTAAGGATAACAATATAACAGAAACTATCATAAATAAGCATAAACATTTAAGGAAATGTATAAGACTAAAACACAAGACTTTTAAACATAAAATTATGTATAATATGGAAAGGATAAATTAGATAATTCCATTTACTTATTCACATTAATATTCTACTAGTCGAATAATCACATCTAATGTCAATATCTAATTTCATAATGATGGAATGCATAATGTCAGACATCATAACCATATAGTTAAGGCCTCATACCTTGACTACAAATTATAATTTTGTCAAGATCTTGTGCCAAGACACTAGTTTGTCTCATGAGATCTACCTATTCATTAAGAATCTATAGAGGGATCCACCCATCACTTACTAAGTCCAATTCATTCCTCATATAAAAAGGTTGAAATATAATATAAACATTCGTATTAAAACTAGCATATGAAATGTCAATACTTTAACCATAAACAATGAATGGTATTAAAATAGAACATACAAAATATAACATAACTAATTCAATACAATATGAATTATTGTATTATAATAAATCAACCTCAATCAAGAATAAAATACAATGAATGATATTGACATAAATGAAAATTATTAGTAAAACTATTTGATAGAAATATTCCCTCTTCTTGAAAACATTTAAAAGTCACACTATTTATAAATGAAGTCATTTAAAAGATATTTTTGAATCAAAGTGTCCTATGCCACTTTGAAACATTTGAAAGGAATTTTAATTTCAAAACTTTAATGTCCACATAAATAAATCCTTAAAACCATTTTTAAAACAAGGACATTAATGTGAATGATTTAGAAGAATAAATCATAAAAATGGTATCTTAGTTAAAGAGTTCCTAAACAAATGGGAGACACTTGAATACAATTAATTGAGGAATAATATTAATAAAAACATTATAATATCATGAGATTAAATGGATTCAAGATATAATTTGTAAAAGGATAGTATATACACCATATAAACGTGAATTGGCGCATAACAACAAAGAAGTCTCAATGGAATGTAAATTGAGATGAAATCCCTTATAAAGACCATATCCATATATTAAGAAAAAATCAATGACATAATTATGTAAGAAAAATATAAATACAGTCAATATGATTGGATATTCAGTTTAAATAAATCATAGTACATTCACACATATTCTTTTAAAAACAAAACCAATGACTTGGATGTTTAACTCAATGAATGGTAATTGAGTTACGATTACCCTTATTGAGTTAATATAAACAACTTGAGAATTTCTAAAAGGAGTTATTATTTGTACCGGAAGTATATCCACACAAATGTGAATGGAAATTACTAAATAAATAGATTAATAGGGATTCCACACATAATCTTGGAGTAAAATAATCAATGAAGTATGCGTAAAACCCAATGAGTGGAAATTGAAATTTGAAATTCCCTTACTGATTTGGAAACTTAAGAAACATACACCCCATGAAAGAAGGATAAAAAATAAATATGTAAATAACCATAAAGTAAAGTATATTACACAATTAACACAATCATGGTCAGTATATATACCACACAAAAGGAAAGAGTGGCAAATATTTCAGGAATCTCACAGGAATAAAAAGTGAGATGAGAACCCCTGAACTTGTACTATTCTTTAGTCGAGGGTATGTTAACCTCCTGTAAAATAGTTAAATAATTGTTATTAAATTATAAAAGAACCACATACATAAATATGATATCATATATGATCTTCTGATATTCCTTTGTTAATAATATTTATGTAGTATCATTTTTTCAGGTGTTAACTAATTTGTTTTCCTTTATATGTTTTGTTACGTAAGTCATGTTTTCTAGGGATAGGATGTATTTTACTCATATAAAAAATTATATTAAGTTCTTAAACATTATTTTTAATCATAAAATGAAAATTATTCTTGAATGGTTATGATGGGGAATGAATCTTATCATGTTCATGGAGACGGCAATCTGTACGTACACACGAGTGACAATATCATTCTATTAATGGTGAAATATTATGTAATTGGATGTTATATCATATATACAGAATCATTGACATGATATATTTGTCATCTATATCAATTATACTCATTATTATACCCATTAAAATAATCAAGTGTTGAATAAAAAACTACACCACGACGTGGAGACGGTAAGTCGTACGTACGCACGTATGGTGACATTGTCATGAATAGGATGGAAAGATTAATGAATATGGTTGTAATATATTTATATTAACATCATAGTTTGTATAAAGTATTTGATTTATTATTTTGGTATGGAAACAACAATGAAAGAGGAAGTGGAAGAAGAAAATAACTTTGAAAGAGGTGATGAAATTATTACCTCTTCTTCCGGTGCTTCCATTTTATTTGATCACAAGGGCTCCTTAGGTTGGATTTATGATCAAATTAAGGCCTCTATGTTGAATTAGGAATAGTTGGGAGGATTTTTGAGTAGGTTTTGGCCGATCCAAATGGATTTGTAGGTGTGAAATTAATAGAAGTGGAAGCACCCTTTTATAAGAGACGTGACAGTCACTTTAGGAAAAGTTTGAAATATTATTTTATTATAAAATCATTTTCAGTTTCTAATGGCTCCAAATGGATTTATTTCAAGGATAATGTGGTTAGGGACCTAAATATTCTCAAAAAATAGGTTTTAGAAAAATATTTGTCACCATATTAACCTTATCTTTTAGATTTAACTCTTGGTTAAATAGTTTAACATTTACCCCGTCTCCTTGTATTTTTTATAATATATGGTTAATAAGATTACTATAAAAATACAAAGAACCCAAAGTGTTTCATTATTGAAATATATATCATAATAGAGGTCCATTGGCCAAAAATTATATTTTTAGAAATATTATATCATTTAATAAAATAGTATTTTTTTTGAAAAACTCACTTATGTCAATTCTGACACTATTTAGTATTTAGTTTTTGTGAAATTCAAGAAAACTTTATCACTTTGAAAAAATTTATTTAATCAACCCTAACATGTCATATTAACCTTTAAAAATTGAGGAATGAATCAAAAGTCTCAATATACATTTATTTTATTATTTTCAATATCAATTAGTTTAAACTTTCATTAATAAGGTAATTATTGAATCAACATTTTGTCATAAATAAATTTAATTATTTAATGTCTAAAAATTAAAAATAAAATTCCATGATGTAGGAAATATATTTATATTTCTAATTAATATTTATAGTTTAATTTATATTTTGTATAATACTTTATTAAAAATGGTTTAGTTATTAAAATTTGAATTTAACACTTTTAACTTTTCTTTAAATAAAATAATAACAAATTTCCTAATATAATATAAGTGGATCAAAAAGGATAATATTATATTCCAAAGGTTGATTTAAGTCAAAATAAACTTATCCAATATAATTATAACATGCGTTAGGGTAATTATAATATCATTTTTACCATTAATTTCCCTATTTACTGTTAACCGTGGAAAATGAAATTCAAAAGTAACTATTCACAAAAAATTATTTTCATATTATTGAACCAAATTTTAATTACTGATGCCAACTATGTCTCTCATATTTGTGAAATTCAATTTTTAGGGAACCCAACAGGCCTAAAGCCTAACCAAACTCGGTCATGCCCGAGCCCAGCCCTCTGGTAGATAGCAGACCCCCAACCCATGGGCAGATAACAGGCCCCCACCTCATGATGGCCTGGATAACACGTAGTAAGAACTCTCCCTTGCCTCATTAGGATTTAATTTTCCTCCCTCGCAACTCGAACTGGAGACCATAGGCTTAACAGCCAACCGAGAGCGTTAACAAGTACCACTAAGCCAATGGCCTAGTGGTACTCGTTAATGCTCCTAGTTGGCTATTAAGCTTGTGGTCGCCAGTTCGAGTTTCTAGGGAGTCCAATTAAATCCTATTAAAATAGGGGATAGTTCATTCTAGATGTTATTTGGGCCAGCATGAGGTGGGGGCTGTTATCTGCCCGTGGGGTGGGGGTCTGTTATCTGCCAGAAGGCTGGGCTCGGGCGTGGCCGACTTTGGTTGGGCTTTAGGCCTGTCGGGTTCGTTACATAATAGGCTCGAGCATGGACAATTTTGGTTGGGTTTTAGGTCTGCATGGTTCATTACACAATTCAAAGAAGCAGTAAAATTATATTTTATGCAAATTTTCAAATGTGCCTAGAACGTGAGTAAAAGTCGTTAAAAAGTTCAATAAAATTTTATATATCTAATCTTATTATAATATGGCTCCAAGGAATTAAATTAGACTAATATAGGTGTTATGTATCTATTTTGACTTTAAAATAAATAAAAATAATTATTATTATTATTTAAATAAAATTCATTTTAAACAATAACGCGATGCTTTTCATTATTCATCAAAATTTGAATTTTTTCAAAAAAATACCAAAAATTCATCCTAAGATAATCTTGATATTTTGAATTTAAAAACTATGTCTATTTTAAAATATTCAAGACATGTAAGTTCCATTAATTAATTTAAAATTAATTCCCATCGTAAAAACCAGAAAGTGTGTGTTTAAGAAGTAAAAACTATCAAAAGATTAACATGTGTTTATATCCAATTTAAATGTAAAATTACTTCTAATGTCCAACATTAAATAAAATTATAAAAATATAATCTATATATTCTCTAAAACCAATTATGAGGATAATCTAACAGTATAAATAAATTGGGTGAAAATGTAGTTTTGAATTAAAACGCAGAATTTTTCACAATTAATTTAAAAAATTAAACTTCTCAATAAATTACCAAACTTTCACCATAATCTAATATTGGTATTATTAATTAAAAAATAAATTCAATTTCACCAAATTGAAATTATAATAGTGTCTAAAATTAATTTTATTATTTTTCACAAAGGACATAAGAAGTAGTTCCTTTATCAAAATGGTACGTATATTTTTATGAAACTTATACATTTCCTTATAAATATGGTTTATTTATATGATAGAATTATAAATGACATTTAAAATTTATTTATTACAATTTTTATTACTAGATTTAATTTTTATGTTATAAATATATCATTTGAATAAATAAAGTGTTGTTTTGTAGGAACTCTATCTTTAATATAATGTAAGCCAAGTCAGTGTTGCGTTCAGTATAAGCTATTGAATTACTTTAATGATATAACTTACTATTATATCTTTAGGTGTTACATTCTCCCCTCCTTCAAATAATTTCATACTCTAAATTTAAACTTGGAAACAAAAACTAGGGGTTTGATATTTCAAAACAACTTTTTTGAAATCCCACATCAAAAAAAGAGTCAATAAAATTATCTCTTTAAATGAAAGAGAGAGAAGTACAAAAGTCACCCAAGATAAACCATACTAGGGTTACATGTATGAAAACATGGATATGGAAGAAAAAACAAACCCTCAGGTTCTAATAGAGAGTTATAGAAAACATGATCATGAGAAAGTTAACTACCAGAAAACTATAAACTTGTGATGGATTAAATGGTCTTTGATTACCTAATAGGAAGAGTAAAAAGACATGTTTTTTGTTTTAAATTCCTTTAAATAATGTTTTGGAATTTATTTATGATATTGACTAAGATCATAAAGAGATATACTTACTTTTCAAGTAGTGTTTCATCCTTTAATAAATTTCTACCACAAACTCATCTTTTCTCCAAATGATGATTATTCAAGATGACTTGGTCACACCTGAAGCACTATAATCAACTTCTACAAAATCACATAATCCACAAAAGATAAACTATATATTTCCCTTTTATTTAGAGATTAACCAACACCAAAATGGTTAGTAAAATATTTTATGATCCCCAAAAAGGATAATCCTTTATAGAAAGAAATACTACTCTTAATCTCTTAAATTAAACAAACAATACCCAAAGTTCAACAAATAACATTTAAAAAATGTCCTTAAATTTATTCAAAATAATCCAAACTAAGTTTGAAACCCAAAAATTAGAAGGATTTGATCACATATTCTTCCATGATAAATCATAACATTTATCTCCAAATAATAGTCACATACTTAAAAGTAACTAACCTAATCCCATATTTTCTATGAAAGGTTAATCATTTCCATAAATAACCCAAATCGCTATAATTCCACAATAAAAACATACATTCTCTCAAAATAAAAAATCCACCATTACTCCTCAAATAAAATCCCATAGTATTATATTTTCCTTAGGCATATAGGGTTCCTAAAAGAGTGAACGTATCTTAAATAACATTTATCACTTAATCACCAAATCATTTTTCTATAATAAGGATAAATCAAAAGTTTCCAAAATCGACATATTCTTGATCCATGAAATGAATTAACTAAAAATAATTAGTCATACTAACCAGGTACTTTATGTAGTCTAGTGGTAGGTGATAAATCCCCACCATACTTTGGTTGTGGGTTTGATTCCCGCAACTTTGTCCGACACAACGGGTTGTCACGAGGTCTGCGTGGTGTTCTTTTTCAAACACTGTATAATTTTATAACATTCCAAAAAATGAGATAAATTCCTAAAAAATAACCATAACATATTTTAACCATGAATATTATCACATACCATGCATTTTTTCCCAAAAATTGATAACCTATAATTGACTAAAATTAAAGGATCATATAAACCCAAATGGTTCTTTATAACAATATCCACAAAAGAAAATATAGTTCTTCCGCAAATAGCATTTTCACATAACAAACTGCATGGTTACACATACTATAGAAAATCCTTCAAAATTAATCCCATCAACAAAGAGAATTAATACATTTAAACATTTCTCCATCCATTTATTTCCACATAGGTTCTTCCTTGACTTAGAGGTTATCCTATTGAATAGGAAATTGACTCGGGTAATGCCCTGGTCCCCTACATTTATGTAAAATGACTATAAATGGATTCTTAGGATCATTTTTATTTTCTTCCATAGTACTCTACATTTTTCCTTGACAGTTTTTTACTTTATGTCCTTCTTTCCCACACATAAATCATTTCTTTCTTCCATTGAGACACTTTCTTGGGTGTCTCCTTCCACATTTCCTACCTGATGTAAATTGAGCTTTCTGTTCTCTAGGTCCTCTACTACTGGAGCTCTTATCATTTCCTACCTTTCTCTTATTTATTGTGTTTGGGAGTTGGTTAATGTATATGTTGTAGATCATGTTTTTGGAAAATCGATTATGTATGAACATGATATTCATTACGCCTATCAGCATTCTATTTTGTTGTTCATTTACACCATCATTCCTACCTTGTACATCATGTTCAATGTTACTATGACTTCCTTGGAATCCATCCATTGACTAAAACCCGAAATCATGGTGTGAGTAACAATAGTCATAAAATCATTTAGAGAATATCATGACACCTTATTTTCAATTTAAAAGATATTAGGATTAACCAAGGTTATTTATACTCATCTTATATTAAAATCTTTCAAATCAGTTTGTAAAGAAAAAGTGAATTATCCTAAGTATATCCCCCAGGAGTGTCGTAACCAAGAGTGCATCAAGTCTCGTTGTCCTCTACCAAGATACCCCAGGTCAAGCCCGAAACTCCTTTTCAGAGGTTTCACTCCTAGGTAAATATGTTCCAGATCCGCCTCTATCGGCTCATATCCAGACAGGGATGCATTGCATGTAAAATTCACAATATATCTACATAACCAATATTCTAGGAAGTTCTTCTATACTAATCATCAAAGTGAATCTTAGAGTAATGTTTTCTAAACATAGTTTTTTAAAATCTAGTTTCCAATGTCTGTACTAAATTTCCTATGATACCAACTATAACACCTCGACCCTAGTTACCCAGAGCCAGTGCATCATTAAATAAAATTTTCATGATCACTAGAGACCAATTCCAAAAGACCGATCATTTTAGTAGTCTCGAAATTACTATATACATACATAAGTTTTACATTAAATTATGAAATAAAAAAACAACAACATGGTTTCCCCTTTGAACACAATAATATCCCTTAAACTATTCCTGCAGGTCAATCATAACATACTTCTTTGCATCCTAGGAAAAATAATACAAAATAAAGGGTTGAGCTCAGATGCTCATTAAGGATAACAATTTAGTAGAAACAATCATAAATAAGTATAAACATTTAAGGAAATGTATAAGACTAAAACACAAGACTTTTAAACTTAAACTTCTACATAATATGTGAAAGATAATTTAGATAATTTTATTTACTTATTCACACAGATATTCTACTAGTAGAATAATCACATGTAATGTCAATAGCTAATTTTATAATGATGGAATGCATAATGTTGGACATCATAACCACATAATCAAGGCCTCGTTCCATGACTACAAACAATAATTTTTTCAAGGCCTTGTGCCAAGACACTAGTTTGTCTCATGAGACCTACCATTGCATTGAGGAGATATAGTGGGCTCCACCAGTCACTTACTAATTCCAATGCATTACTCATATGAAAATGTGGAAATATAATATAAAAATTCATATTAAAACTAGAATATGAAATATCAATACTTTAACCATAAATCCTAAATGGTATAAAAATAGCACATCCACAGTTAAACATAACTCATTTAATAAAAAATGGATGATTTTATTATAATAAATCAACCTCAATCAAGAATAAAATACAATGAAGGTAATTGAAATAGATGAAAATAATCAGTAAAACTATTTGATATAAATAACCCCTCTTCTTGAAAACATTTAAAAGTATCATTGTTTATCAAAGAAGTAATTTAAAAGAGCTTTTTTATTCAAATTGTCCCCTACCAATTTGAAACTTTTGAAAGGAATTTTAATTTTAAAGCATTCATGTCCATATAAATAAATCCTTAAAACCATTTTTAAAACATTAACATTAATGGGAAAGATTTAGAAGAATAAATCTAAAAAATGATATCATTGTTAAAGAGTTCCTAACCAAATGAGAGACACTTGAATACAAATAATTGACGAATAACATTAATCAAAAATTTATAATACCATGAGAATAAATTGATTCATGATATAATTTTTCAGAGTATAGTATATACACCATATAAAAGTGAATTGGTGCATAACAACAAAGAAGTCTCAATGGAATGTAAATTAAGAAGAAATCCCTTATAAAGACCGTATCCACATATTGAAGATAAATCAATGGCATAATTATGTGTGAAAAATATAAATAAAATAAATATGATTGGATATTAAGTGTAAATCAATCAGAGGACATTCACACATATTCTTGAAAAAACAAAACCAACTACTTGGATGTTTAACTCAATGAATGGAAATCGAGTTATGATTACCCTTTTCTATTTCATAACAATGACATGAGAATTTATCAACGGAGTGATTATGTGTATCGAAAGTATATCCAAACAAAGGGGAGTGAAAATTAATACATAAATAAATAAATAGTGATTCCCCACATAATCATGGAGTAAAATAATCAATGAACTATGCGTAAAACCCAGTGAGTGGAAATTGAAATTTGAAATTCCCTTACTGATTTGGTGACTTATGAAACATAAACCCCATGAAAGAAGTATCATAAAATGAATATGTAAATACCCATAAACTAAATTATACTACACAATTAATAAAATCATGTGTAGTATATATACCACACAAAAGGAAATAGTGAAAAATATAGCATGAATCACACGGGAATAAAAAGTGAGATGAAAACACCATACCTTATAATTTTCCTTAGTTGATGGTATGTTAATCTCCTATATAATAGTTAAATAATTTTTATTAAATTATACAAGAACAAAATACCAAAATATGATATCATATATTAACTTCTAATATTTGTTTGTTAATAATATTTCTGTAGTATCATTGTTTCAGGTGTTAAATAATTCATTTTCCTTTATATGTTTTGTTACTTAAGTCATGTTTGTTATGGGTAGGATGTATTTGATTCATATACATAATGATATTAAGTTCTTAAAAATTATTTTTAATCATAAAACAAAAGTTATTCTTGAATTTTTATGATGGGGAATGAATTTTATCGGGTTCGTGGAGACGGTAATCCGTACGTACACATGAGCGACAATATCATTCTATTGATGGTGAAATCGTATGTAATTGGATGGTATTTCATATATAAATAATAATTTAAATGTTATATTTTTTTTATATATAAATTATACTCATCATTATACTCATCCAAATAATGAAGTGTTGAATAAAAAACTACACCCCGACGTGGAGACGGTAAGTCATATGTACGCACGTATAGTGACTTTGTCATTCATAGGATGGATAGAATAATGAATATGGTTGTACCATATTTATAATAAAATCACAGTATGTATAAGTTCCTAGAGTTATTATTTTGGTATGGAAACAACAAATAAAGAGGAAGTGGAAGAAGAAAATAACTTTGAAAGAGGTGATGAAGTTATTACCTCTTCTTCGGGTGCTTTCTTTTGATTTGATCAGAAGGGCTCTATAGGTTGGCTTTATGTTCAAATTAAGAACTCTAGGTTGAAGTTAGGATTGTTTGGAGGATATTTGAGAAGGTTTTTTCTGAGAAAAATGGCTTTGGAGGTGTAAAATTCAGTGAAAGTTCCCTTTTATAAGAGAGGTGAGGGTCACTTTTGGGAAAGCTTGAAATATTATTTTATTATAAAAACATTTTCGGTTTATAATGGATTAAAATAGATTTATTTCTAGTATAAGGTGGGTATGGATCGAAATATTCTTAAAAAATAGGTTTTAGGCAAGTTTAGGTCACCATATTAACCATATATTTTAGATTTAACTCTTGGTTAAACAGTTTAACATTTACCATGTCTCCTTGTATTTTTATATTATATTGTTAATAAAATTACTATAAAAATCAAAAATAAACCCAAGTGGTTCATTATTGACATATATTACCTTATCTAGGTCCCTTGGCTAAACCTTATATTTTTATTAATATTATATCATTTAATAAAATAGTATTTTTTTCGAAAACTCATTTATGTCAATTTTGACACTATTTAGAATTTGGTTTTTCTGAAAGTCATAAAAACTTTATCACTTCAAAAAAAATTATTTAATCAACTTTAACATGTAATATTAACCTAGAAAAATATTTTAATGCATCAAAATACTCAATTTAAATTTATTTTAATTTTTATAATATCAATTATCTTAACCTTTCATTAATAAGGTAATTACTAGATCATTATTGTGTCATTAATAAATTTAATTATTTAGTGTCTAAAAATTATAAATAAAATAACATGATATAATAAATATTTCTATATTTCTAATTCATATTTATAGTAGAATTTATCTTATATATATCACTATATTAAAAATATTTTAGTTATTAAACTTTGAATTTAACACTTTTAACTCTTCTTTAAAAAAAATAATAAATGTCCTAATATAATCCAAGTGGATAAAAAATGATCATATTTTATTCCTATGATTTATTTTGGTCGAAATAATTTTATCCAATAGAATTGGGGCATTTTTTAGGGTAATTATAATATCATTTTAATCTTTAATTACCGTATTTACTTTTAACCGTGGTAATTAAAATTCAAAAGTTACTATTCATGAAAAATTATTTTCATCTTATTAAACCACATTTTACTTACTGATGTAAACTTTTTATCTTGTATTTTTTAAATTCAATTCATTGAATCTATAAAATTACATTTTATGCAAATTTGTAAATGTGCCTAGAAGGTGGGTAAAAGACGTTAAAACGTTTAATAAAATTTTATATATTTAAACTTATTATAAAATGACTCCAATGAATTAAATTGGACTAATATAGGTATTATGTATCTATTTTTACTTTAAAATAAATTTTAATAAATATAATAATTATTTAAATAAATGTCGGTTTTAAATAATAACGGAGTGTTTTTCACTATTCATTAAAAATTGAAAGTTTTCAGAAAAATACCGAAAAATCACCCAAAGATAATTTTGGTATTTCAAATTTAAAAATGATTTCTATTTTACAAAATTAAATACATGTAAGTTTCATTAATTAATTTAAGGTTAATTCCCATTGTGAAAACTAGAAAGCGGGTATTTAAGAAGTTAAAATAATCAAAAGATTGGTATGTGTTTATATCCAATTTAAAATAGAAATTACTTTCAATGACCAAAATTATATAAAATGATAAAAATATAATCTATATATACTCTAAATCTAATTTAGAGAAAAATCTAACAATATAAATATATTGGGTGAAAATGCAATTTTGAATTAAAACGCAATATTCTTCACTATTCATTAAAAAATGAAACTTCTCATAAAATTAACAAACATTCATCCTAATCTAATATTGGTATTATTAATTGAAAAATTATTTCAATTTCACCGAATTGAATTTATAATAGTGTCTAAAATTAATTTTATTATTGTTCACAAAAGGACATAAGAAGTAGTTCCTTTATCAAAATAGTACTTATATTTTGATGAAACTTATACATTTCCTTATTAATATGGTTTATTTATGTGATAGAATTATAAATGAAATTTAAAATTTATTTGTTACTATTAATATTACTATATTTTATTTTTATGTTATAAATATATCATTTGAATAATTAAAGTGTTATTTCGCAGAAACACAATCTTCTATATACTGTAAGCCAAGTCAGTGTTGCATGAAGTATAAGCTATTGAATTAATTTAATTATATAACTTAATATGATATCTTATGGTGTTATATAGTCTCCCCATAGACTTTCCTAGAACCTCGCAACTTTTCAGAAGCCTCTAGCGTTTAGGGAGATGAGCTTGAGGGCATGTGCTAGTTGGGCTTGGGGCATCGTTTCGGGTGGCATCCGGGTTCAGTATGTTACAAAGTGGTATCAGAGGAAGGATTTGATACTGGGTCCTAAGGGTGATGGGTCCATGTGGATTCAAAAATTGGTAAACCCTTGGTGTAATTTCTTGAAAACTAAATGGGAATGGAAATTTTTATGGGGAATAAATTATTGAACTAGGCCGATCTTTTAAGTGGAAAGAGGCATAGTTTCTAGTGGTTCTATGGTTGTTCATTATAAAGTCCATGATTTGGGAGCAGGTTGTGAGTTTTACTTGGTTTCTATGAAGGTTTGGACTTGTCCTATGCTTTGAGCCTTGTGCTTTGATGTTGTTCTGTCCTGAGGTGTGAGTTTTTCATTGTACTAACCTTCCACTACGAAGACCTATAGTGGTATGTCGTGATGGATCTGAATAACATACTTTAGAGATGATGGGTGACAAGCTACTATTTGATCCTCCTATTGTGCCATCTGTGGCACCCGAGGATGTTTTAGACACAGGTGCTGAGGCACAGTTCCATGAGGGCTTCTTTTGATATATGTAGACTTTCCAATGAGCATCCCAACCTGCCTTGACAATGGCTGAGTTGACATAAGTGTTCTTATATCAACATTCCCCTATGTTTTTAGGGGATGGTGGACTACAATCTACAGAGCTGTGTCTAGACACCATGTTATAAAAATTTGAGCATATGGAGACGCCTTCTGAGTGGAGGTAAAGGTTTCCATTTACATGATACGTGGAGTGTAAAATCACTAGTGTGATGTTTTGAACCTGGATGATGCGATGAGGAATATGGGTTGGGATAAATTCCAAACCCATTTATAAAACTACATTTACCCCACAACTTTGTGAGCAGAGCGTCCTACTGAGTTTATGTGTATGGAGTAGGTCACGATGAAAATTATAGAATAATCATCATGCTTTATAGATCAGCAACATTTTTCACTGATGTATCTTACTGATGAGATGTTGAGGGTGAGGTGCTTCAAGGAAGGTCTCACAAATTCTTTCAAATCTTAGTTCAATGTGTTTAGGTATCCTTCTGTCACTGAGATTGTGAATCAAGTACTGATTATAGAACGGAATCTAAGGAATGATAGGGGTACAGAATAGGAAAGTGTTGTTTCTCACCCTAGTGGATCTAAGTCTTCAGGTTGGATGCTTCATTTTGAGGAATCCCACAACATGAGTTCTAGTCAGGATGTGGGTGCAGGCATCTTGGTATATTTCCATCAGTGTGGTAGGTGTGGCCATGTGAAAATAAGTGAGACTACGACCCTGTTTAGTGTCGAGATTGTGGTAGGATAGGGCACATGCAGCAGTTTTGCAGGACCTTCCCTCCAGCTACGAGTGGTATGGGGTCATCTCCAACGTCGGTTTCAAGAGAAGGTTCTTTAGTTCCACGTCGGGCTAGGATCTAGATCATGGTAGGTTGGTCAATCCAGGGTAGTGGCGGTCATGGTCATGGTAGCCAGACACTGGGTTCTCAGAGACTGTAGGGTGGATCAAATCAGGGTATCCAGGTACGTTCATAGCATCGTGGTACATGTCATATATATGCAGTGCAACAGACCCAAAGGGAGCAAGATCCCAGACTGTCTCTAGTGAGAGGTATGATCTTAGTATCTTTTACTATTTCATTTACTCTTTTCGAAATAGGTTCCTCACACAGTTATATCTCAATGTGAGTGGTAAAAATCCTTGGGGTTTTGGTTTTTCTTTTTGAGGGTGTTTTGATGCCAGACACACCATTCGGAGTGAGAACGGATGATGTGGGCCAGTGTATGGAGTGTCCCATTAAGGTTAGAGGGTATCACTTCATCTAAGATCTTTATTTCCTCGACATGATAGGATTTGACATCATTCTCAGAATGGAATGTCTCATGGATTATCAAGCATACATTGAATTCTACCATTAGAGGGAGACTTTCACATCACTATAGGATGTAGGGTTTATTCACAAGGGTGAATGAGATGTCTAAGAAAGAAGAGATGGACCCGAGCATCATGGGTTGGGAGGGATGACAACCCAAATAACTCGTTATTTTCTGGATGATTAGGAAGTGAGTAGGGTAGAGATTTTTCCAGTATTTGAGCAGTTCAGGGATGTCTTTCCCAATAATGTTTCTAGTTTACCTCCTAATAGAGAGGTGGAGTTCTCCATCAAGCTAGTTCTAGGAGTGGTGTTGGTATCCATTCCTCCTTACAGGATGGCTATAATAGAGTTGTAGGAGCTTAAGAGGTAGCTATAGGATTTGGAGGCGAAGGGATTTATCAGACCTAGTACTTCTTTGTGGGGTTATCTAGTCCTTTTTGTAAAGAAGTAAGACGGAACTCTTAGGATATTTAAGGATTATTGGAAATTGAACCAACTAACAGTTAAAAACCGATATCCTTTGACATGGATATATGACATGTTTGATCATCTTCAAGGAGCTCAAGTGTTCTCGAAGACTGAATTGAGTTCAGGATATCACCAGGCACTACGCCAAAAACGGGAAAGGGAAGCGCAACCCCTTTATCAGCGCTCAAAAAAAGTGCTGATAAAGAGGGCCTTTATCAGCGCTCAAAAAAAGCACTGATAAAGGGGGCTTTTATCAGCGCTCAAAAAAAGCGCTCATAAAGGGGGGCCTTTATCAGCGCTTTTTTTAGCATTGATAAAGGCCCCCCTTTATCAGGGCTTTTTTGAGCGCTGATAAAGGGGACCCCTTTATCAGTGATTCTTTTAGTAGCGCTGATAAAGGGGGGCTTTATCAGTGCTAAAAAAATTTATATTTCAAAAAAAATCTGGAAAAATAAATTATTCTTATATAATTATATTTATATTGATATAAATACAATATATATATTTTTAAATATGTTATAGATACATATAAATAGACAATTACATTTAATATATAAGAAATTTAGTGAAAATAGATTCGAAATATTTAAAAAAAATATTAGTAATTAATAATTTTCTAATTATTATCGATTAAAAATCATTTAATAACAATTTGAGGGCACAAAAAATCAAAACAATTAATACATGATTTAAAATATGTTGAAAATGTAACTCAAACTTCAAACTGTCATAAATTTTGATCTGGGTGTCCGTTTGAGCTCTACAGCATATCAAATTGAAGCCTACGACAATATCTACATCACTATGACTAGGGTATACCCCGGTAAAGGTTATCTTGAGGCCAAAAAAGGCCCAAAAGGCCTCTAAAACTGAGTTTTTAGTCAGGATACCCTGATTTTTTAACATTCAAACAAGTATAACTTCTGATCTGGTTGTTCGTTAGGCTTGTACCACATATCATATCGAATATTGTTTCATTTTATTTGATTTGATTGGTTGTATTGTTGAAACGAAATTCTAGATTATAATTTAAGGTCGTTTTAACATTTTATGGATTTTCAAATACACATATATATGTATTTATTCGTAAATATATATGTGTCTGTGTGTGTGTGGGTGTCTCTGTGTGTGTCTGTGTGTTTTATATATGTATATATGTATGTATTTATTTATTTACGTATAAAAACACATCAAAAACATATTTTTTCATAAATGTATTTAAAACTAATCTTATATGTACATTATGTGGATTTTTAAATACACATATATATGTATTTATTTGTAAATATAAATGTGTTTGTGTGTGTGTGTATCTTTGTGTGCGTTTGTGTGTTGTATATATCTATGTATATGTGTTGTATATATCTATGTATGTATTTATTTATTTATTTATTTATAAACAGACATAAAAAAAATATTTTTTCATAAATGTATTTAAAACTAATCTTATATTTATATATTAATATACAAATAAATATACATATAAAAAATTATAAATAAAAAAATATATATATAAATACATTAAGATACGAATTAATATATATATATATATACTAATATATGAATAAATATATTTATATTAATATAAATCTATATCAATATATGAATAAATATAACTATATATAGATATAGATATATCATTAAATAGAGAACAAAACGAAACGGATTAGTGGTAAAGGTGCAGCTGTGAAAGGGGGGAGGTCCCAGGTTTGAGTTCGGGTAGAAGCGAATGGGGTGCACGCGTATGAGGATGTGCGGGAATGGCTATGCGCAGGAGACGTCCTTGAGCTGATAAAAGGGGGTGTGAAGCACTAATAAAAGCACTCCTCTCATTATTTTAAATTTTTGTTATTTCTTTTAAAAAAAATTGAACTTTATCAGCGCTTTTCAGAGCGCTGATAAAAGGGACCCCCCTATATTAGTGCTGAGCTTTACAGTGCTTTTTTAGCGCTATTAAAGCCCTTTTTCAGCACTCATATAGGCTATTTTTGTAGTAGTGACGTGTGTGTCTGATCTACATACATATCTCGTATAACCTTTCATAGTGGGTATGAGTTATATGAGTCACTGGTTATGTCATCCGGTCTCACAAACATGCTGGAAGTTTTCATGGATTTGATGAACTGAGTGTTCATTCCTTACTTGGATACTTTTTTGGTGGTTTTTTTGGATGATATCTTGGTGTTTTCTAAAAATTGGCATGACCATTCCAACCATCTTGAGATCATTTTGAATGCACTGATAGAGCATCAGTAATATGATAAGCTCACAAACTTCCACATTTGGATGGATCATATTCACTTATTGGGTCACATCATCTCAAAGATAGGAGTTTCAGTGGACCTAGAGAAGGTGAGAGTAGTAGTTTCTTGGGAACATCAGAAGAACGTTTTTGACATACTGAGTTTCTTGGGGATAGCTGACTACTACAGGAATTTTATACAGGACTTACCATGCTTAGAACCACTATTGATGGGATTGAATAAAAAGGGTGTGGAGTTTTTGGGGTCATAATATTGTGATATAACCTTTCATGAGCTGATAGTGAGGTTGAAATCATCACCAATCTTGATACTAATATAAAGGGGAAAGAGATACATGGTGTACTATGACGCTTTAGGTATTGGGTTGGGGTAGTGTTGATGGAGGGAGATAGAGTCATGGTGTATGGGTATCTACAGCTAAGGTCTCATAAGAGTAATTACCTATGCATGATCTTGACTTGACATAATAGCCTGAAGGAAGAAATTTTTATTGATTTTGGATTAGCCCCCTTTTAAGTGTAAGGGGGGGACCAAGACATCAAGGACATTAGGACATCAATTTTTTTTTGAAAAAACAAGAGGGTTTCAACCCATAACAAGACTACACAAAAGTGCCTCACCCATCATTAATATCATTAAGGTGCACCTCCACCAAAGTGTGGCTGCTCAGCAAGATGTCACATTGCACTGTTGGAGGCACTATTTACTAGGAGATAGTTTTGTGGTGTACATGTACCACAAAATCCTCAAGTATATCTTTAGGCAGCGTGATCTGAATTTGAGGAAGCAAAGGTGTTTGGAGTACCTAGAGTTTTTTAACTTCAATATTTCCTACATGCCTGGTGAGGGAAATGCAGTAGCCAATGCACTGAGTAGGAGGAATCAGATACAGGCAGTGCAGTAGGCCATTAGAAAGTGGCATCTTATGGTGTTGTTTTCTAAGATGCATTTGGAGGTGCACGATAGATGGGGACAAACATTTCTATCATCCTTAGATTTGACCTATAGCGTGATGGATAGAGTTAGGATGAGGTATCTATCGGATTCAGAAGGTCTAGTTCTATGAGAATGTGTGGTAGGTGAAGACCCTCCTCTTGGTTGGACGGTTGGAGATGATAAGATTCTGTGTATCCATTGACGTGTTTGGGTTCCGGTGGATATATGTGAGGAGCTGATGTGGGAGTTTCATGCTTCAGCATGGGAAGTACATCTCGGGGTCACCAAGATGTATCATTACATGATACTTTAGTAATGGTGGTCAGGAATGAAGAGAGAGGTAGCTAGTTTTTTTATGAGTTCTTCTACCAATTAGTAGGTGAAGGCAGAACATCAACGACCAGCTGGGCCTTTACAGCAGTTACCTATTCCATAGTGAAAATGGGATGATGTTGTGATGGATTTCATTATTCGTTTACCAATGTCACATCAGGGTAATGATGTTTTTTGGGTTATTGTAGATAAGATTACGAAGGTATTACATTTCGTGATGTCTAAAGAGACCTTCAGTGTAGAAGATCTTGTAAATTTTTATAGTCGAGAGGTCGTAAGACCTCATGGGGTCCCATGAACTATCATTTCAGATATGGATACTTTCTTTATGTCTCATTTCTGGTAGAGTTTTCTGAGATTTTTGGGCACATTGGTGCTTTTGAGCACAGTATACCACCCTCAGACTGATTTCCAGTCAGAGCATATGATACAGGTGCTAGACTACATGTTGTGAGCTTCCGTCGTGGATTTTGGGGGCTCTTGGGAGAGGCACATTCCCCTAGTTGTGTTCACCTACAATAATAGTTATTAAGAGGTGATATAAATGGCACCATATGAGGCTTTATATGGTAGGTCATGTCGTTCTCCCCTATGCTGGTTAGAGGCTGGAGAAGCTGCTTTACTTGGACCGTGTCTCGTGCAAGAGACTTCTGAGCAGGTCTAAATGATTTAGAAGTGGATATATATTATACATTATTTCTAGAAATCATACACAAATCTTTGTAGATTTCCTCTAGAGTTGGAATTCGGGGATCAGGTTTTCATCTGTGTTTCCCCAAGGTTGGGACACAGTTGGATCAGGAGATCGGGTAAACTTTCACCAAGATATGTTGGGTCATTTGAGATTCTGGATAGAGTCAATTCGGTCTCATATCAGTTTTAGTGACCTCAGAGGTACTGAGCCATGTACAATGTCTTCCAAGTATCTTAGCTACTCCATAATAACTTAGACCTATCTTACATTTTTCAGTATAAGGAGGCTGAGCTTTAGGTTGATGCATACTTTGAGGAGCATCTGATTCGTATCATTGACAGAAGCATGAAGTTCCTCTGAGGCTGGTCATTTCCACTAGTACGAGAGCTATGGTAACATGGTCATTTATAGGGAGAGACTTGGGAGAGGGAGGCCAACATACGTGCTTAGTAGACTGCATTGTTTTCAGATGAATCCAAAAACACTTTCGAGGGAAACTTGGGGAATAATTTCTATAAGGGTAAAGATTGTAAGATCCCACATTTTTCTTGAGTTACGAATATCTCTTTTCAAGTTAATTTTGTTGATTTCCTTTTTTAATTAGACCCTATGTTGGGTTGTGGGAATATTGGGTTATTTTTTGGAAAGAAGGGGAAAAATAGGCAAAAAAGATGGTTTCAGGCCAGGTAAACATTGCATACTTGGCCTACACACCATGTACTACTAGTACACTTTCTGTACTGGGCCATCATGATGTGTAGCATTTTTGGTACAGAAAAAAAAATTGGGAAGTGCATGCCATGTTCTTGACCTACACATCATGTACTTTCCTAGTGGTTTTTTTATAAAAGAGTTTGTAGCCTCATTTTTTGATGGACAAATCTTTTTCCACTCATTTTGGAACCCAAAACCCCTCTAAACTAGTTTTTCATTTTCAAAAGCCATCCAAACCTCAATTAAAGTGTCGTATTTCATGTTGGAACCATATCAGTATGTACTAGATTTGTTTTAAGTCGTTCTTGATTATTCATAACAATAACTGTGTTATTTTGATTTAGGCTCATATGCCCTAATATACCATTATTCACATGTTTGTAAGTTTTATTCCAAACCAAGACAAATTAAGACTTGGTACTAGACAATATATCTACTGCTGATGTGAGTAAGGTGGTCTATACTTTCTTTCAACTTTTTGGGTACCTATTGTATGTTCAGCCTTTTCACCACCCGTTGGACATCTTTGTAAGGCCTCGTTTTTTATCAAGTTGCTTGTCATAGGCTTAGTCGTACCTAGTGAGGATTCTCGTAGGTTCTGTTTAGGTGTGTTGACACCCATTACATGATTCAAGGTCCCCCAAGGGGTGATCCTTAAGGAAATATACCACTTATTCATGTTTAAACCACCCAAGCAGTGTGTTATTGTGCTTTCTTGCTTAGAGTAAGGTCTTAGATGCCTTGATAGCTTGAGTAGCTTGTTTAAGAGATGTAATTCCTCCTTTATCAATGAATATCATGTTATGCCTTGTATATTTTGATTTTTTGGCATGTTAAATGAATAATATGGGAGGGTATAGCTATATAAAATGATATTGTCATGTTAAATGGTTTATATGAGAGGGTAGGCCCATATTCATATAGTTAATAAATGGTTTTCATGAGTGGGTATACTCATGAATTGTGCAGTTTAATGTGATTGGGTATACTTAAAGGTAATTTTTGTCTAAATTGAATGTTAAAATTGATTGTTTAAATTGAATGCTTGAATGAATGGATATGGAACATGGTAGTGGATGCCTTGGGTTGACTCTGCCCCTTGGTTCTTGATTCTGTGGGATGCCTCGGGCCTTACTACCCTATGGATCCGGCTTACTTGGGCTTGTGTAGGACTTTCTATTTCCATGCTCCTAGGACCCCAAATAGTGAATAACCGAGCTTCCACCAGGGATTCCCATGGGACTCGATGTGAATCCTTGAAAAAACTCCTTGAATCTGACCCTCTCTGGTCTAGATATATTACATGGATGCCTTGGTATTCTAACACCTTGGATTTGACCCTTGCAATCTATAATTCACTATAAAGTGTGGCAGTGGAATACCTAGCTTCTTTATACAATGTGGTTGTGGGTTGCATAATACAGATGGATGTAAGACATGGTCATGTGACTTTCTTTTTTACTTGGTTATAAGTTCCTTGTTAGGATGCGACTCTCATTTTCAGGTAGCTTTAAGGGCTGGTTGGTTTTACTTACTATTATAGACTTATCCCATGGGCATACACAATTTAATTTACTGCATGTTTGCACTTGCTAACACCTTTGTATATTGCTATTAGAACTATATAGACTTGGGAGGTAACCTACTGGGATTCTTATCTCACACCCTGTTTGGGCCTCGTCAGGGACCCAAATAGATTATATGGTTGTAGGTGATGATACGGGCAAGCACCCAAGTATAGGTTGTTGGCTATGGCTTTAGAGTAGGGGAGAATAGGACTAAGATGAGGCTTGCGATGTTGGGATACATTTTTGGTCTTTTTTTCATTTTGGGAATTGTACTATATTACATTTCCATGTACCTTCTTTTTCTACATTCTAGATACATGTATAATATGCATAATTTTTTATATGAGACAGTTCTGGTTATTATTATGTATTCATGTCTAGCTTGAATTACTTTTAGTTGACTCCTGTTTATTTTTCTTTTGTTATTTACTATATGTTTTGACTTTGACTATGATCCTATGGTAATGACAAAATAGTCTCCTCATGGACTCACATATTTCCTTTCTGCTAGTCAGTATCCTTTGGAATTTTGGGAGATGCGCTTGATGCCATGTGGCCAACCGGGCATGGGGCACCGTTTTGGGTGGCATCCGGTTTCCGGACGTTACAGTAGAAATCATCTATGAATATTTTATATTAAAATTTGGATATATGATATGTGTTTCAAAAATTAATGTTCAAAAAATATATTTTTTAGATGAATCACGTAGCTTAAATTTTTATATACACTGTGGTAGCACCAAAATGTATCATGATTTGAAAGAATATATTTTGTGGGGTAAAATGAAATGGGAAATTATTGACTATGTTTTCAGATGATTTATTTTTCAAAATTTAAAGGATAAGATACAACATCTTAAATGATTCATGAAACCACTACCTATTCATACAAGTAAATGGAATAATATCACTATGGACTTTTTCATTGGATTTCCATACTATGATAAATAATGATGTGATGTGGTTTATTATTGATCTCCTTGAAAATTCCATATATTTATTCACCATAAAATAATATTTACCTATGGAGTGCCTTAAACAACTTTATATTAATGACATTATGAGACTTCATGGTGCACCTCCTTCAATTTTATCTAATCATGACCCATAATTTACTTTATAATTCTAGAGAAATATTCATAAGGATCTTAACAATGTGATAAATTTGAGCACTAATTTTCATCCTTGGAAATATGGATATCCTAAAAGAACTATTAAGACAATAGATTACACTTTTATTTCATTATCACATGACTTTCATGGTTCATGGGATCATTATTTAGATTTGGTGGAATTTTCACATAATAATTGCTTTCATTCAAGCATTCATATGGAACCATATAAATAATTGTACGGTAAAAAATGTCATATAATATAATTTTGGGATGAAACTAGTGAAATTATGATTTTGGTACCAGAACCTATTGAGGGGAAAATATTGAATGTAATAACTATTCAGATTCATATGATGGAAACTAAAATTTGGAAAAGGAGGAATGCTAATATTTGAAAAAAAGGATTTTCAATTTGGAGTGGTAGATGTTATTTTCTTAAAAAATCTTTTGGAAAGGTTATATACGTATTAGAAATAAAGGTAAACTAAGTCCAAGGTATATCAGGCCTCTTAAAATTTTGGAAATAATTGGAGTTATAGGTTACCATTTGAAAATTCCACCTATCCTCTCTGAAGTTTATGATGTTTAAAATCTATCTCTATTAAGGAATTTTATACTAGACCCAACACTATTTCTCACCTCTTAAAAAAATGAACCTAATTTATCTTACTATGAAGAGCCTATCCAGATTCTTGAATTTTGAGAACAAGTGTTGTAGAATCGAAAGGCTTGATTAGTGAAGGAAATTTTGGGAAATCATGAAATATATGAGGAAAAATGGGAACCTGAAGAATTTATGATGAATAAATACCCACATTTATTCATGAAATTACAATCTATAAATTTCAGGGATGAAATGTTTTATAGGTAAGAATGTAATGCTCAAGATTCAATTATAGTAAGAAATATTTTATTTCTAAATAAATAATTACATAATGCACATAGATTTATTCAACAATGTGATTAAAACATAAATTATCAAATTTTATACATTCAATTTATGAAATGAATTTAATTTTGGAATTAAAAATCTAAAAATTAGACGAGGTTGTTGTTTTTAAATTTTTTAGAAATAGTTGAGTTTTTGGTGAAAAGATTAAAATATTGATTATACAAAACTCTCACTTTTATGAAATTATAATGATATTAGAATAACATTTAGTTTAATAAATCCTTTTAATTGAAAAATATATATTAAATAATTAAGATAAAACATATTAAAAAATAATGTTAAACTTATAAATATATATTTAAAATTTTGGAAATCTAAGTAATGTTTTTGTTCAAAAAAAATGTTTTTAGTTATTTTATTTTAATAAAGTATTTACAATGCACCTTTTAGTTTTGGTTTGATTTTAATAATAAATATGTATCCTTTAATTTAAAATAATACAATTTATTCCATTAAAATCAAAATTATAATTTGTTTTTTTTAAATTATTTTTATGAATAAAACATAAATTTTTCTAAAAATGGGGTTTTTTACATTTTACGAACTTATATTAAATGTAATTTATACCACCGATTGGGGTTGAATCATTAAAAATTTATTACATATTAGGAATCATCATAATTAATTTTAAGTAATAATTTTAATTTAATTTTAATGACAATGAATAGTAACTATGGTAAATATCTATTAGATTGGTTAAGCGTAAAATGGGTTGAAATGGTTAAAAATAAAGTGATAATGATTCAAGATAGAATGAAACACATTATTAAACCCCATTGGTTTGTATTATTTTGAAATTAACCTTATAAAATATGAATATGATCCATTTTTTCATTTTAATTGTGTAAGAAATTAATATATTTAAATATTTTGAAAAATTCCATGTGTGTCCTCTCCCTCACTTATAAAAGGACACTGCTTATCCATTCTTCAACACACTTCAAGAGCCTACTATCTCCAAAAAATAACTAATAAAATCCCTTCCAAAAATCCCTCCCCATGATATAGAGATATTTTTTTATCAAAATAAAAACCTTAAAATTCTTAAGGTGTAATCCAAAAGAGGTTATCCAAAGAAAATGTATAGCTCTTAATCGAGTGTTTTCATTTTATTTCCTCTTATACATATTTCCATATAATTTTTCCCGTTTTTTTGAACAAAAAACTTTACATTTGTGTGAGGAAATCACAATAATGGGTACAAATACAAAATTTAATACACCATATGCATTAGTGGCATACCCGCTTCAAAATCCACCACAAAACGTTAAATTTCAACTTCAAATTTCAAATTTAAACACAACAATCAAAAACCACACAAATAAAAACCTCAAGCCATGATCTACCATGATACACACTCCATGAATCAAAACCCTATTTCAAAATCATCCTCATTGAAAATCAATCCATCAGATTATATCATTGTAATTGATGGAAAAAACTAAAAACCTTTGAAGGCCTTAGTAGCACATCAAACACATAAACATGAACATAACCAGAACATAAAGGAAACACTCACTGAACAATATGATTTAACAACAACATTATCTACCATATACTAATATTTTATTATTTTTTTGGTGTGACCTTTATTGATCTCCATCTTTATCAAATGGGAAACTAAAGCATCATCCATGCGTACGTGTAGACTACTACCATGCGATGCAACGTATTTCATTTCTCATCACCACCATTCATGGATGGTTATTATTTTGGATATATTTTTTATATGATATATTTATAAAATAATTATTAATATTTAAATAAATTATTTCATTCTATTCTTACCCTTCCACCTGTTAAAAAATGATAGCATCGCTCATGAGTACGTGTGGACTACCACCACCGTGAAGCGATGAGATTAATTTTTCATGTTTGTCATTTTTAGACGATTCTAAATATATTTATATGTAATAAATATATTTTATATTTATTTTATTATTTATATTATTTATATTATTTAACCATTATATAACTATTTTAAACATGAACAATTGACCGAAGTATTTTTGGATTAATTAATTGATCAACCTTAAGTGGTCCATATTCGGAAGAATTATTCAATGAATGTATTTAAAGTGATCATAAAGGACCATAAAAGTATAATAAAGATGAAAATGGTTCTTAATCAAGTATTTAATAAATTTCAGTTCATTATACAAGAAGATAAAACATATATGACAAATAGGAGACCTAAGGTAAGGGATTTATGTTTAAATGTCATTTCTTTCCATGATTGTCTATGTTAAATTTCCATTAAGAGAAATTATGTTATACTTATCCTACGAACCAAATATATTTTATTATCATATATTTATTCATATAATTTTCAATTAATAGCACTATTTCATATCTTTTGTAATTAAATTGACCTAGAAATATTTTTTTTAAGAAAACCAGATTATATTTAATCTTTGGTCAGGAATATTTTTATTCCATGTCCATATTTTCTTTAAAATATTTTCATGAATTTTTTACCAATATCCAATGATTTATTAATTCCATTTCCAAATTTTTTTAACTTTTTATAAGAAAAATGAAAAAGTAATATTCTTATCGTTTTTTAAATTTGGTGTTTTTACCAAAGGTGTGAACAAAATTGTTATTTTAACATACACCACTTGAATGATTTTTCTGCTATCATGACTACTCTTTGATTTGAAGCTGTATTTACAATTTTTCATGGTTATTTTGAAATATTTTTTTTAATATTCATAATTTTTTTTATTTTAAATAAGAATTTCAAAAATGAAATGGAAATTTTCCTCTAGAAATGTTTCTGTGATATTTTAAAGGTATTTTCATCAATGACACACCCATTTATGTTACTAGGATATGGTTCAATGACTATATATTTATTATTTCTCTAGATGTTTTATTATTATGATGATGAAATATTTATGTTCCAAATTATTGATTAAATATGGATAATTATTGACTTATAATGAATTTTGAGAGTGAATTGATCATTTTTTAAGTTAAGACCAAACTCTCTTTTTATTATGAAAATAAATACCTCTTTTTATCTGGGTAGAGGGAGACCCATTACATAGCCTCTACTCCAAAGACTTAGTGTCCCATTATACTATCTAAAAATACTAATTTAGTGTTATGCCTACATCCTCACCTGTTTCACCACCATCCTGCCTCATAAATCCCCCAAAAAGGCTTTCCAAGATTTGAACCCCAGTTTTTGGATTCAGGCTTATGGTGTTCACCACTCATGAAACACCCCAACTATAAGAATGAATTAATCATTCCAAATATAAATAATTTATAGTATGTACAAGTGATGGGTGGGGGAAAAGTAATAGATATCCACTTAAAGCAATGACACGTATCATGAGATAAAATAGTTGGAATACTATATTAGATGGGTATGTGGTTTCCACCTACCCATTTATTAAGAATGATATCTTGGTTTAGAGGCCTTGATGGTGAGATTCATGATATCTTGGTTGAGATTCCTTGATCGCAAATTTCCATAATTATGAATTTAATTAATTTAGAATTCATTTTTCATTATCTATGTGTTTTCTATGTTTATTTTTGAAATTGATGTTCATTAAATTCAAGTATTTTATTGAATGGCATGCGTTTTGAGCATCCACTCTTCCATATTTATTATACCTTATTTACTCATGATAGATTCTGATATATATAACCCTTACTAGAAATTTTAGATTTCCATTTATTTAGATTTATTCCCCATGATTTGAAGAAGGATGTTTTAAATTATATCAAGGATGTAATAATTCTTCTGATTCTATATTTTCACATTTCCAATGTAATATGCAACTCATGTATGTATAGAATTTTCCAAGACTACTAAACTAATCAATCCTTCATGGTGTGATCAATTATATTTTATAACAATGTAAAAAAATTAAACAATGGATCTAGGTTATTAGATTCAAGGTGTTATAAAAAATTGACTTAATATCATTGGTTTTAAATGTCCTTTCAATGGGTAAATTGATAAATTTACAAAGGGGATTTTCATAGGATTTTTCCATGGACCTCCACTTAGTAAAGTAAGAATCAGATTCTATTTTAAATAATTTTTAAAATATTTTTTAACCTATAATATAAATTAAAGTTAAGGGATATCATTTTGGGGATTTCTTATTCATTTAACCTCATCTGGTGATGGAATTTTCCAAGTAATTGGTGTTTGTGTGTTCTCTTTTATTTGATGAATGCCTTGTATGTCTTCTTTGAATACATGATAATGTGTGGGATAGTATATAAAATATTACTTGTGTGATTGGATGGTCATACTAGGATGAAACATCAAGTACATTTTGGTTGACTGTATATGAGTAGGGACCTAGAAGGTAGCCTCTGATTTTTTATAGTGTTTATGAATCTTAGAATTCCCAACTTCTTTGAACTTAGTAAATGGTTCCTGGTGTGACTTGTGGGTGATCACGCATGGTTTATGATCATTTCATGAGATTACCTTAGGATAACGTGAGACACCATATATTAATTGATTTATATTTATTGATTTTACTATATACTTTAAGGGTTGTGATTTTCTAGTTGTGAGTAAGTCATAGGGTTGTTTTAATTGATTGATAAAGCTAAAGTTAAAGAAATATACTATGGTTTTTAATGATATATAGAAAGGATAAAGATCATGATATTTTTGTGGTGTAAGTTTCCTCCCGATTGTGTTTGGATTTTTACAGAATGAGATAGATTGGCATGTCATATATCTTGTGAGATAGGTAGGTTTACTTGGTGGACTTAGATTTGGAAAAAATATATAGAATGGGCATAGTGATCATAGTACAACCAAAATGGGGAGGCAATGTTGGATATGACCTCAATTCTCATGATCAATCCATATTATATAAGTAATTCTCTTCTCAAGTCACACAAAGGTATAATTATACGCCTAATTAACAATTGTTCCTTTCTTAGTGGTGTTCTTTCTCTTAGGTGACCTGATGTAGAGTGATAGAGGATTTAGATCTAATTGTTAAGGGTGATTTTGTTGAATTGATGTGATATAAAATACCTTAAAGGATATTCCTCTTCCAATAAGCTTTACCATAATAATACCATGGACATGGCATATGAGAATATGATGATGTTTATATAGTGTTATTTTATCTAAGGGATCAACAAGAAGTCATAGTGTTATATGATCATTTAATGGACGACAAGATTTTTGATGACATGTGATAGAAGGGATGGATCTAGAGGTGTTTTATAGGTATATAGGAAAATAGGTCCTATGAGGAACAATGAAGGGATATGGTTTATAAAGTGAGATATGGGATACCATACATTGGGTACCAATATTTTTTTACTCATTATTTTTATCATGGGATTATTATTCCATTTTTGGTTTATTGATTAGGGATCTTTTGGTTTTCTCTTTGGTTTTTCATTAATGAATAACTATTTTTATTAATTATATGTTATATTTTATTGGTTTTATTATTATAACCATTATTTCCATTGAAATTTCATGTTTTGGTTATTAATAGGTAGTGGGATGACCACTAGGTTGAGTGGGACTCTGTGAATGAGCCTTTTTTATAAGAGATAAAACCACTTGATGTTGATATTTGGTGATATGGGGGGTGATGGTATGGTATAACTCATCAAGACATATGGTTATGCATGTCTTTTATTATAAGAATGCGGGACCTAACTTATGGATGGATAGTTTTGGTATGTGTCTTCAAGGTGAGTGTTTATTCTTCACCATGATTCCATGTTGGAAGGATGGTATTATATGATCATGAATAAGATATTATTTTGGGCGGTTTGGTTAAAAACCACCACAGACTTGTACATGCATCCACTTGATTCAAGATGGGTGGGGGATTCTACTAGGCCATTGGACTCATCCCAAAAATGTGTACATGACATGGACTTTGACGTACAAGGGTAAACCTTCATGTTTTCATTCAAGGTCAGTTGTTATCATATAAAATGATTTATGGATTGGGATAATAATTAATATAAATTTTTAAGATTTAGTGGGATAATTTATAGTAAGTTATCTAAAATCCCATTATTTTTTATTTCATTTATTATATTGTATATGTATTAGACATGGTTTTTAGGACCCCCATCCACTACTACCCCTCCTGGGACAACAGTGAAAATGGGGATGACCCCTGAATCCCATATCCAATAGAATATAGGTTATCAACTAGAACTGAGGGGATATAATACATAAAAAATAGATTTATTTCCATCAATATATAAATTTTTGGATAATATATAGGATCCACAAACTAAATCCATCATATAAACAATAAACAATCTAAATACACGAATTTAATGTCATATTAGGTGAAACAAATGAAAATACTAAGACCAAATTCAATGAAACAACCACTAACTCTAATAGCTCCTAAACAACTCAACAAGATAGTAACACCTTGATTGATCACTTACCATCTCCTCTGAAGCTAATAAAAATATTATATATATATATATGGGGTGAGAATACAGGTATACTTAGTAGTATCCTCCATGAATCCACTCATAAAAATGTGAAAGAATCATAATAAAGTCCATTGAATAAATAGATGAAACCATATCAGTAAATATTGAGTTGGAACTATATCTCATCCACAGCAAGGGTTTCTCACCAAGTAACTCATCAAAGTAAGTGATTATATAAAAAAATCATATACATAATAAATTCAACCTAATTATCCCTCCCCACTAGGTTTTCACTCTCACACCTCAATGCTAAATGTATAGTGCTTTAATCGCTTCAATAAATTATCTTATCCATCAGAAATCCATATCACAACCATCTAATCATATTATCCTGCACAATATTCACACATACCTCAACCACATCTCATCACATCTATAACCAAGTAACAAGTATTAAATACATCATAGCCTATGTATCATGAATTATACCACAATTCATCACAACCCATTAAATTACACTTGTGTTAACTATAGTCACCATAGTTGGAATACATGTATATGCTATAACTTCATGACACTATAGCATGAACATACTTGTATAGTAAAACTAAGAGGTTTCACATAAATTATAGATACATACCCTATTACATCCAGAATATGCCTATTCATTATGTTAAATCAGAAGGGAGAGTGCAAGAGTGGGAGTATTCATCCATTCGTTACCACAACAAGATGAATGACATGGAAAACACTTAACTCCTAAAAAAATTGGTCATCAATTGGGTTCCTTAGTTTATTAGTGGATCATATGAAATCCCAAAATATAATGAATAGAATACCACCCAACCAAACTAAGGTAAACTATATATACTTAGACAAAACTATAGATATCATCTCATATAACACTTGGTTGTCACTCTAAGATATAGGGAACTAGATCTCATATAAACACACATGCATCAAGATTCAACATCAATGATCATTTTCATTTAGTAACTAGAAATTACTAATCATTCATAATTCTTAGTACAAATTCTAGTATAATCATTCCATATCTTCAAAAGATGACATGCTTTAATAATTAATTTTACAATTACTAGACTTATATTGCGTTCTCTTATATTATTTATTTAACCATAACATTGTTCTTATTTAATATATATCATTAACACTGAAAACAACACCCAATCCCCATTATTTTATTTATAATTCCATTTACCATTCTATAATATGAGTATTCTAGGATTCAACCTAAAATTCCACAAGGAAGATACACTTACGATGAATAATCCAACCAAAAAAGGTTGTTGAAAATCAAAACAAACAACTATCAAGAAAACCATACATTGATAATTAAACATTAATAAATATGGGAAGGCTCATATTTCATCTCATACCAACAAGAAAAAGAACATGAAAATACAAAAAACTAGCGACATTCATACCCCACTATCAACATGAATCATCCATACAAACATCAACCTCCTATCAATAAATAGGTAATAAGAAAGATCAACTCTCAACTTAATTTTTCCATCCCTCACCTAACATCTTAACCATACCAAATTCACAAAGATTCACAGATAGGGTTCTATGATATCTTATGGTATACATAAAATGGTTGTAAACATATTTTTAGCACAACAAACTCTAGGGGAAACTAAGTCCATAACACCACATAAAATAAACCAAGTATGAACAACTAGGCTCAAACATCCCCAAACTCTTTTGATATTAAAAATCATTGTTACTCTTTACCATCTTGAATTAACAAATGAATTACAAGAATGTTTTATCTGCAAAAAGACCATATACAATAGCTAAAAATTTCTATAAATCATCCGTTGACTTGATTCAAACATAAATTTCATATCAAGATATTTTCAAGGAATAATAGTAATTAAATTCACATGACTCATTAATTTTCCACTTTGTCTTACTATATAAAATAAATTTATCCAATTTCATGCATATTACATGTGATAAGGAATAAAAAATAGAAATCAATTCCATACTAACTAAAAAATAACAAGATGTGTCCAATGTAAAATAAACCATATGATATCACTACATCCAATTCCATATTTGATGCTTCCATAATTTATAGAATATTATTTTCATTAGGTTGATTACACCATTTATCCAAGGAAGCTAAACCATGTTAATCCCACACTTTCACATAAAATAACATGAATTCATGTGTCTACATCATTGATATTATGCTTTTGATGTTCTCCGAGAATGAATGGAAGAATAAGAAAATATCTCTAATCATCTCTCCCATGGGGAGATCACAACCCTTAAGGATCCCATAAAGAATATTTCATCAATAATAAATAGAAAACCCATAATAATAAAAGGAAAATAAGATGTTATATCATATAAAGAGATAATGGGAGAGATCAAGAACTAACGGGAAGAAAAACTGACCTCAAATCATAAAAAAAATCAATATATGGAATCTAGGGGTTGAAGTGAGTAAATACGGATAAAAATTCTCTTAGTGTACTACTTAGGTTTCCTAGGGTTAGAAGGATAGGGGAGGAAATAAGAGAAACCCAATAGAACTTTTGAATTTATACATGTTAGATTTTAATAGGACCATGGTGTAACACTCTTGGATATTCTTCAATGGTTGGGTCTTTCAACCAAACCATGGAACAACAAGGGTGGACACACCACAAAGGTCCTAGTCAAAACCCCCTTTAGAATCCAAAGCACAAATCCCCCTATATCATTTAATCCAATTTTTAGGATGTGGTGTAACCAAAGAATTGTGCATCAATGGTCCCCCAAATGGTAGAGACCAAAAACCTGACATCCAAGATTCATAGTGCATCTATAATCCCACATCATAGCGGCCCACATATCGATAGATCCACAAATTCCTTTATGCAAATACTCAACACTATAGGGACATGTCCACACTGCAAGGTCTATGTCTGAGATAACCATGTCGTTGCCTACCATACCACACTGCAATCCTCCCACTCTAGTAGAAATTTCATCTCAAACCACAATTATACTCATAAATCCTTACCTCATACACCTCCAACCACCTGAAAATACAAATCAAGGTCTTAGGAAAGTAGGTCCCTTACATCAGATACCTCTCAAATAATCCAAATCCTTGGGAATTTAAACAAAAAACCCAAGAACCAATGTAAAATGGAAAAATAATTCAACCACCCCATTAGATACCTCTCAATTATCTCTCTATAAAAATAAAATATCCAAGATATTAGAAGAATAAGGCACATAAATACATTGAATCATCAATCACATCATAAATAAAAAAAGTCTGCAATATCAACCCCAAAAAAATCAAACATCGAACAATTTAGGATAATAGGCATGCATCTATGAATCATGCTCCAAATTATACTCCTATAAGTCTTTGTTCCACCATAGGACACAAACCAAAGGAATAGTATGTCCACAAAATACCTTATCACAATAGTTCTTGAACAAAATAGCTCGCTTCACAAAGGTTTTATCCTTAGAAACTTCTATATAATCCCAATCAATTATATGGGAATCAGAATGAAGATACAATTGAAGTTATGAAACATAAAAGATTTGTTGAATCTAGATCACCTATGGTGGAATTTTTAATCAATGTGAAATATATTAGTACTAATAAACACCTCAAATGGTGAAAATAATTATGGAGAAAGCTAACTCAAATTACTAAACTTACACTACCCATGATGTGGAGATATCTTCTAGAATACATAGTCTCAAAAATATAACTCTATATTACTCCTATGATCATCATGGTACTTTTAACAATAATTAATTTCATGTATTCACCTGAATATCACCTAAACCATCTCAATTATTCTCTATGCCAATTTTATCCCATGAATAGATAACTCTCTAATATTTGTCTAACATAATGAAGATCTGTAAGGTTGACTATAAAATTCTTTAAATGAATCCATAACAATGGTAGGGTGATAATTATTATTATAAGAAAACACCACCAATGGTAAGTTCCTCACCCACTAACCTTTAAAATCTAGAACACATGCACAAAAAAACTCTTCAAAAGTTTGGATAATTCAATCCATCTAGAAACCCATCTAAATTTGAAAAGATGTTTTAAGGCATAAATGAGAGATAAAATAACACTACAAACCTCTCTAAACATTATATGTAAAATGGGGGTCATGGTTATAGATGATCATCTTAAGAACTCCATGAATCCTCGTTACCTCCTTGAGATAATGCCATGAAAATACATCTATAGTGGTTGATGTTTTAAATAAAAAGTAGTGAGATGAATTTATCATGTGGTCCATGATCACCCATATATCATCACATCCTCCCTAAAATCGAGGAAACCCTACAATAAATTCCATCGAGATGTCCTCCCACTTCCACTAGGGAATATCAAGTGGCTTAAGCATCCCCCTAGGAATATGATTCTTATCCTTCACACTCAGGAAAACCAAACAATGATACATGACCTCTACACCATACCTCTTCATCCCATTCCACCAAAATTGGCCGCTCAATCCATGATACATATTAGATATTCTAGGATATACTAACAAGGAAAAAAATTGGAAATCATATAGAACTACTTCACACATTACCAAAGGAATAAATATTCATCTCTGAAACAACACCCAATGAAAATCATCCTCTCACCATCCCTATGGAGAATCACCAAAAACAACCCCACCAAACCAAACCCTCACATAAAAATCACCCATATATGAATCCACCACTTTCTATACTAAATATGGAATTTCCACCATATAATAAATACACTATTTACCATCATCTTCTCTCATTTCAAGGTACCTCATTAATAATTACTATATCACACTCCAAGTATCCCCGGACTCATGCACAACATCTCCATCAAACTTACTACTCAAAGAAGAAGTCACAACATTCCATTACCCCAGTTTATTGTAAATATTGAAATCATATTCCAATAATAATTCCATCTATCATCACTAATGAAAATTCAGATCATTTAGGGGGAAGATATACCTCAAGATCTTAAGATATATAAATACCAAAAAGTGATCTCTAATGAGGTAATATCTCTACAACATTATAGAAAACACAATCATAGAAATATTAATATAATGGGGAGAATAGTTATATTCACAAGGAAATAATTTTCAATATCCATAGTAGATAAATACTCTCTTATATATTAAAATTCAACCCAAGACAATACATGAAGTGTTTCAACAAGCCTCAATCAAAAATCCCTCTAGAAAATAAATAATGATATAACTAGACAAATTTTCATTTAAATAACAAAAAGAAAACTGTAACTGGTCAGTCTATGTGAAATCTATGTCCATTCTTTGCAAATTTGTTAGAGGAGTCACAATCAGAGATAATTTGAGTACAAACCTCCTGTAATAGCCTGTAAGACTAGGAAAAGATTACACATCTACAATTTTCTTAGGGTCATCTCAAGAAATAACATCCAAAATATTTGAAGGATCCATGAATAATCCACATTGAGACACAACATGTCCTAATAAATGGGCATAATAGGCCCAAAACATTCACTTTGATGGATTCCTAACTAGATTATGACACTGAAGAACTACCAAAAGATATTTCAAATACTATGAATACTCCTATTTTAACATAGAATATTATTGGTTGTCATTAAAAAACACCACCATAAGACAATCCAAAAGCACAAAAAACAAAGAATATATCAATCCCATGAACACAGTTGGATAATTCATAACATCAAACAACCTTACAATGAACTCGTTATTCTTATAAATTCATCTAAAATTAATATTCACAATATCCTCATCCTTTACTTGTATCTAGTGATACCCTTGTCATAAATCAATCTTCAACTACAAACTATATCTCTTTAGATAATTGAATATATCATCAATATATGGTTAGGGATAACAGTTCTTCAATTTCTCATTATTCAAGTGATGATAATCGATTAAAAAATGTAGACTTCCATCTATATTTTTTTAAAATAGAATTGGATCACTCCAAGGTGACACACAAGGCTAAAAAATCCTCATCATAAAAGATCATAAATTTGAATATGTATCTCCTGTAACTTAGAATTCATTATAATATATTGTGAAATAAATATAGGAGTGATTCTTGTCTATAAATCTATCACAAACTTGATCTCACATCAAGGGGGTATCATCGCAACCTCTTTCAAAAATACATTTGGATACTCTTTTCCAACACCAGGAACACCATTGACTGATCCTCCACTAAACTCAACATCATCCCAACCAATAAGGAGGATTGTAACTTATCACACCTCCAACCCATATAATTACTTATCTCACCAATAAACAATGAATTTTCTCTTTTAACAACATAGAATATAACATGCATCAGAATTTAATCAACAAGACCCTACACTGAATACATCTAGTCCATGTATATTATGATATCATATGGTTTTATTAATAAATATAAGAAATCTCCCAAAGAGATATATTTCCCTAAAAGAATCTCACAATATCTATATACATCATATAATGTACCTTAACCTTCAAATTGATTATTCAATGCCAAGGGAACTGGAATTCTCCCAACCTCTAGTCCTAAAGAATTGAATAGGACATCTAAAATAAAGGATTGTTTATATACTGAATCAAACAAGGTGAATAACCAAGTATAATAAAAGAAAATAATACCTCACACAATGTTTGGCTTTCCTGGAACTCGAAACACTAAGGCATGAATCTGACCATGTTTTGCTCAATAACCTCTATAGACTTGATATTGACCACCTCCATGGTCATACTCTAATTTTTGTCCCTAAGGATTAGAGGCATCACAAGGTTATCATCGAACCACCCCATTCCATCTCTACTAATCAAAAAATTTAGCACCCTACTCATGTTATTTCCTTAGAGGACACTACTTCAATAGCTGAGCCTAAAGAGGGATTCTATATCCACACAGACTACTAAGGAAGGTTAGACACTCAATATTTTTATGTGCATAACCTATTTATAGAAAAAAACCATGCTTGATCTACTATAATGTGATTGAAAACTAAAAACCCTAATTAAATGGGATGAAGAAGGCAAGAATCGAATCCCTGCTATATGGAACATTATCTGACCAAAAAACCAAAAAATACTAGAAGCAACACAACAGTACAAAGAGCCCCAAAAAAATTCTCTATTATAAGGGTATAGTCCTAGAAGACATCCTCTTAATAAACTCTTCCTTCTACAATACCTCTAGATATGTCGACAATATGAATGGGGTGACATATCACTTGATCTAGGAATTCAAAACCTCCTCAAAATGCATCACCATATCCTCCTAATCTAGAAGAAGTTGTAAAGAAAAATTAAAGAGTTTGATATACCCTATATTGAACTCCCACATGCTATAACTCCCATGGAAAAGAGTAATGATCTCCAAAAAATAATCCACTTTCATCGTTGATGAAAGAATCTCAGCTTTAAACTGATCATGAAACTTATATCATGAAATGGTTGATTCCTCATGATACATGAGTAATAAAAACCACCACAATTGATCAACCCCATTCAAAATGATAAAAACTAATAGATCATAGTTCTCATATTGATCATAAATCAAATTGAAGGAAATATATACATCCTTTTACCAAACCTTGGACTCCTAATCATAAATATATCCCTCATGCTTCTATAGACTCTAGCATTGAAACTCTCAAATTATCATTCTCCAACCATATTTGTTGTCAATCCCTACCATGTAGTGATGAATTGGTGAATCTTTCTAGACATAATCATCATGAACATGACGAGGACATAAACCTAGATCTATTCCTCTAAAATTAAAAAAACAATTAGGGACTCCTAAACCTAAAATAAGGAATATTTGAGGTTAGTTAATTAAAATTTAATCTAATTCAAATTTTTACCCAATTGAAACATAGGAAAATACAATTATGGTGCATGTAATTTACCTAGGTCTATACTCATTAACTAGTATCAATTTTATTAGAATGTTTAGTATGTTTAAGTTACTTTTTTCAAATTATAGGGGTACTAAATTCATGTTTCCTAGCTGGTATCTCATTCTTATATTACATTTTATGTTCAGATGATACCATTTACCGACCAACCCATGTGATCCTAGATAGTGTATATCTTTAAAATCTATCTTATCTCCCAACTATCATCTCTGATGCAACTCTTTCATGACCCCCTCATTTGATACCCCTCGTGGGATATTAGGGAAGATGGGGATGATCCCCAAAGCTCGCTTCCAATAGGCCATGTTTGGATGACTATAACCAAGAGTATAGAATGATTAAAAATTGGAAGAATTACCCTTAATATATCCATCCCAATATGTGAATGTAATTTCATATAAGGAGAAATGAATGAAAATACAAGGAATAGATTCTAGAAAGAAACTGCAATCTGTAATAGCTCCTAAACAAATCCACAAGATATTTATGTCGAATTCAATCATTAAGCAAATCCAGTAGCCTAAAAAATGTTTATATATATATGGAGTAATCATATAGGTATACTTAATAAGATCCTCCTTGAATCCTCTCATGAAAATATAAAAGAATCATACTAAATCTCAGCGAATAAATTGAAGAAACTAACTTTCTTCCTGAGTAGGTAATACTATATCTTATCCTCACCAAGGCTCACTTACCAAATAACACATAGAAGTAAGTTATTTTATAGAAAAAGAATAGAAATAAGAAATGTAACCTTCTTCCACTTCCCCACAAGTTTATCACTCTCATTCCCCCCAAATCCAAAAATCATGTTCTTTAATACCTTTTATAAGTCATCCTTCCGTCGAAGAACCATATCACAACAATACCATTATCTCATCATACACTTCATAAACACATACCATAGTCATATCTCATCACATTAATAACCATGTAAAAAATCTGAAATTTATCATATCCCATGTATCATGTATTATAACTCAATCTATCATATCCCATGAAAGTAAATGTATGGTCATTGTGGTCACCATATCTAGAATACATGTATTGTCTATAACTTTAAGACACTACAACCCACACATACATGTTTGGTAAACAGAGAGTCTTTATAGACCGTGTCAAAATGTACCCTATAATTTAACCCATTATATCCCAGATATGCTTGAACATCATTCTATGTTTGAAGAGATAATCGGGAAGAGGGATTAGTCAAACATTCATTCCCACACCAACCTTGATATTGGGGAAAACACCCAAAAACCAAAACATGTGGGTGTACACTACCCATCCATCTTGGGTGGTGGAACACATAAAATCATAAAATGTAATGAATAAAATATCACACAAATAAAGAGAAACTACCTCATATTAGACTCAAATATAGACATTATCCCATATTTCACCTAACTGCAACCACTAAGGTCTAGGGAACTGGATCACATATAAGAACACAATCATCCATATTCAATATCATGGAAATTTTTCATTTAGTAACTAGAAATTACCAAACATTCATTAATACGATTTCAAATTCTCATATAATCATTCCATTAGATTAGAATACAACATTTTTTATAATTCAGATTTAAATTCTAATATTTCAATTCTGTTATCTTAGACTATTTATTCATCCATCCCATTATTCATATTTTATATATATCATTACTACCATCAATATAATCTAATCCCCATGAGTTAATTTATAATTATATTTACCATTTCATACTATAATTAATTTATTAATCAACCCAAAATACTACAAGGAATATGAATATTCAGGTCATAGGCTAACCATTACAAGTGGTTATAAGTCACAACAAAGTAACATCAAGAAAATAATCCATCAATAAGAAAAATTATGAAAAATGGGCATTACCATATCTCTACATGTACCAACTAAAAAATCAATAGACTAACATAATAATATATAAATTTCCAATCCTCATTATCTACTTGTGTGGTCTATAACATCATCAACCACCTCTCAAAGAATAGTCAAAAATCAATCCCAATAATCAATTTATGATGTCCATCCCTCTTCTAACAACCCATCTATAATGGGTTAAAAATGATTCATATAAATTCCTCTATAACATCTCAATGCATACATATAATGGAAGTAAACATATTTTAAACACAGCAAACTCAGAGGGAAAACTAAGTCTATTACACTAAGGAAAATCAATCCAAAATAAAACTAGGCTCAAATATACCAAAATGATTTCTGTTTATCACAAATCATTACCCATTACTCTCATGAATTAACAAATTTATAATGAGTAGGTTGTATCAATAAAAGGCCCAAATACAATAGTTAATAATTCTTATAAATTAATTGTATACATGCTTCAAACACCACTTTCATATTCAAACATTTTCAAGGATTAATGATAATTAAATTCAAATTCCTCATTCATTTTTTATTTGGTACTAAAATATTTAAATTATTTATCCAATTTCAATCATATCACTCATTACAAGTAATAAAAATAATCACAGCAATAAATTTCACAAAAACTATACAACGTTAAGAGGCATCCAATGTAGCCTAAAATACATGTGATCATTGTATCATATTCTATATTTCATTCTTCTTCAATTTATTTATTATTATATTCACTGGGATGATTCAATTATTTACCCGAGGAATCAAAATTATGTTTATCTTATACTTTAATATAAAATAAAGATAAGTTATAAATCCCATACGTTGATATGATGATTTTGATATTCTCTAATAAAGAATGAAAGAACAAGCATGGATCTCCAATCACCTATCCCATAGGGAACTCATGATCACTAAATATATCTTCCCAGCAAGAATACCTCATCAATAATAAATACAAACCCCAAGAAAAAAATAATGAAATAATGTTTCAATTTCATATAAAGAGACAATGGTATAGATAAATAACTAACTAGTGGAATAAACTAACCTCAGATTATTTAAGAATCAATATCTATAATCTGGGGGTTGGAGCCAAGAAATGGATATCAAAATCTAATAAAAGGTATCCTATGGTGACCTAAGGTTTGAAAGAGAAGGTAGTAAATATGTGAAAATTCAGAGGAATTATGAATTTAAACAGGGTATATTTTAATAGTACCATGGTGTAACACCCTTGACCACGTAACAATAGGTATATTATTCACCCAAATCATGGAACAAAAAGGGTAGCCATGCCACAAAGGTCCTGGTTGAGACCACCCTTTGGAATCCATTGTTCAAATCCCCTTATAACTACCACTAATACTATACACCTAGGGTAGGTTTGTGGTGCATCCAAGGCATCACGCTGTAGTGTTCTCCCAAAGAATAGAGACTAGAAACCTAACCCCCAAGCTCTATGGTGTAGTCATAAGCCTATTACCAAGTGAACTCTATATTGATAGACCAACTAAATCCACAATCTTGAGACTTTATTCCACAAGGTCATGTCCACACCACAAGACCCATTTCTGATACTACACTATTCCATAGCCCACCATACTATGCCACAATTCTCTTAAAGTTGAAATTTCATCTCAGATCATACATCTACTCATCCATACTTCCCCCGGAGACCTCTATCCACCAAAAAACCCCAAAGGAATCCTAAAAAATCTCATACAAAGGGGATAAATTATATATTTATTTTATAATGTTTATTATGATTTATTTTTATGTATTTTTATATTATTTCATGTATTAATTTAATAGACTATTATTTTATTTTCTATATTAGACGGTGGAATTATAATTTTTGGCTCCTTCGTTTATTTTCATAGGTTTTAGGGGATAGAAAGATGCACTAAATCCAAACCATGATATGGTGGTATAATCATATCATGACCTGATATTATGTAATCAAAGACATAGTAAAGGTCATTGCATTGTTGTTTTATGCATTATGAAACATATGTTATTTTATAACACACAATTTGTTATTCTTTCTTACTTATAATATTTCATATATTTATTTGATCATTATATGATTATGATTTAAGGGGTTTTATTTATGGTATATGAAAATTTTAAACATTTAAAGTCTTCATTGGTGATGGTTGATTATTCCAAATGGTTTTTAATGGGGTTTAAAGTATAAATTTTTCATGATGTTTAGAATAATTAAGAAATGAATGATTTTAAAACATTTATACTTAAAGGAATATCCTTGGAACCTATATAAGTAGGTCAAAATTGTAATATGAGTACACCATTCTTATCATAGAAAATTACTCAAATCAAATCTCTCTTAGTCTCTCTCTCTCTCCCTTTCTATTTAAACAGAGAAACTTGTAGACCATGAGGAAGAGAAGATCCCTCCCAAGAATTCGTAGATTCATACAGCCCATAAAAATCCAAGGAAGAAGGAGTTTATCTGTTGATTCTCAATGATGTATATCAATATTTTTTGGAAGAAGTTTTTAAATATCGTATCATCAATGAGTAAGTACACATTATTTATTTATTTTACTCAATCTAATATAAATGGATAGATCTTTAAAAAAATGGGTTTTATGATTTTTTTTCTTATATTTTTTATGAGTTTGGTCCCCTAAAACCCCTTAATTTGGTATATTTTCTGTATATAGGGGTCATGATAGATTTTTTTAGATTTTTTAATGAACCTAGTTACTTAACAATTGAGAAATTGTCTACCCATCACTTTATTAAGTGCCTACCATAACTTGATAGCCTTTGGAATGTGGGGAGGAATGTTTGCGGACAAATTACTATCTAGATTAGGCACCGTTCAAGAAAACCAAGCTGAGGATTTTATAAAATTGTATAAAATAATGAGTTTAGTTGGAATATATTCAGTTATAGGTGGATATTGGATGTTAAAATTTGGGAGGTAGACCATAATAATGATTTTCTTATATGGATTTAGTTAAAATTCATGTTGTTAGGGGATGTTTTATAATAAGAGTAATAACTCTTGGTATGAGAGAGATTTTTAGTTTGGATATTCCAAATATAGAATGTTTTGGAATCTTCCATGAGTTTTAGAGCATATCCAAGAGAATTTTTTTGAATTTTTTTATGCATCATGATAATCAGTATGATACATGTGTCAAAGAGTGGTATTTATTAACATTTTTTCTCAATAGTGTCTACTATTAATTAAAACAATATAATAATTTATTTTATATTTTCTATATCATATTATTAAGGGAGACTTATTTAATTTGGATCAAAAAGGTTGTTCATTGCCTATGGTTGTTTGGCCTTTATAGTGAAATGATTTTTAATGTTTTCGATTTCAAATAAAATTTAAATTTTAAAAGGGTAGAACTTGTGTGGTTGGATAAGAAATACATAATCTATTTTAAAATCCATTTTCACAAAAAAAAAGGATCATATGTTAGTGATTTTGAAATGGAATAGGATTTTAAGAATTTTTTTTAAATAAATGTTTTGTGTGATTGTACATCATGTGTGAAATGGTTTTTTTAAGTGGGTTGAGAAAATATCCATAGAGTATGGGTATTTTTAGATTATGGTTTTAATGAGAAACACTTAAACACCAAGTAATTACTTGGGAAACATGGGTGGGTTTTCGATGTAAAAAATGATTGATTTTTTTAAAAGAAAATATTTGGTGAACAACTAGGTATAAGGATTTTAAACAAAGGACTGATAATTATTCATGAATTTTAAAAACATTTATTTTGATTTATTATTATATATTTTTTCTAAAAAATTTAGTGAATTATTTGAGAGACCCAAGCAATTTATGTTCAAGGAATGGTTTTTTGGAGTAGGGTTCAAGAAGATAGATATGTGGACTAATGGGTTTATGTTTTTGACCACATAAAGCATTTTTTATAGGAAAATCATGTGATAGGGAGTGAAACAACCATTTTGGGTATGTGATGATTTTTGGAAAAAATAATTTTATTATATGAAAATAATATCGTGGAAACTTTAGTTTTTCCCCAGAGAGGGGTGTAAAATTTATTTATCACAATTAGTAAAAGGGGGGTTATAGTGATTTTAGATTTAAGGAGTTAAAAATCATTTTTAATAAATGAATATGATAAAATATATGGTAGGTGATGAAATCAAGGGATGTATTACTAGTATTAATGTTATCATTTTCAGTAAAATAGTTCACTCATCTACTTATTAATTGATAAATGAAATAATCCACAATCACTTCATCATTCACACTAGGTTGAAAGAAATTGTGAGCTTTAACTTGTAGTAATAAATTATCATCTACCCTCCTTATTAAATATATGAAAGGATATTTAATGTCCAGAAACAAATAAACCAAACCTAAACTACTCATGAAAACCCTAATCGGTTAAAGTTTTGCCCAAGAGATTCCTGGATAGTTCACTTCCTTTGCACATGTATCAAGAATTTGTAGTTATTCACAACATATCCTTTCCTATTCTAGTATATATAAGAAAAACTAGGTGGGTTTAAAGTTAAAATTATCAACCAAATAATAATCCAATTTATATAAATAATAATAATAAACCCAATCGCATTCAAAGTAATATCCTTCCACTAAATACATAAATTGATTAATCATAAAAAGAGTTTTATTAATTTAATAATATACTATAGAATATAAAAAAGGTTATCCTTACCCTTCCATAATCATTAGGAGGTTTTTTTCCCTCTATTTGAGAGGTAATAAATAGTGGGAAGAGAAAAACAAAAAATTACAGCAGTGGAAAAACAAGAAATAATGAATACTCAAAACTTCATTCCCATTATCACTTCAACATCCTATTATTTTTATTGAGTTCTTTTTTATTCATTCATGGTCAACCCCTATAATATTATATCCTCTTGGAAATTTAATATTCTTTTAAATCTCTCTTATTGACTTTCCTTTAACTTGGTTTCTTCTTATAAATCAATAAAAGATTTGGAAAGTAATTAAATTCTTGAATGTATTAGGATAGATTCCCTTTAGTTTCATCACTTTGAATATATGATGCCTCATAATAGGTAATTGTTCATGGTGTGGATCTTAACAATTTATCTATATTAATCTACCAAAATGTGACTCTCATAACCACATCATTGGAACCATCAAACTGGCATTGAAACTAAACTTTTCTAAAAAATCTTCATGACATGGATGCATTCTTCACATCATGGTATTTTGGTTCATCTAATTTTTTGAATTATAAGACCCTCACATATGAATATTTTCAAAAATTATACAAAGTAAAAAATCATATGCAACCTAGTATAATTATTTATAACATATGACACAGAAACATTCCCAAAGATTCCCAAATTATACAATCTTACATAACTTCTCTAGTGCTTTAAAAATATATTACGTATAAATCGGTGGAAAATATTACATTTCATAACATATATTACACATCATGAGTGATCTCTAGAACTTTACCTCTAACAGTAAAGTAAAAAATATTATGTATGGTAAAAATATCACATATGATAAATACAGTTCTGAAAATCTTATGGAACTTGAAATTTTTTTTGTATCATATCTTCTTATTTAACAACATGGTGAACATATATTATATAATTTCCAAAAGATATTATGTATCCCTGTTATTGATTACCTTTTCTATATTTTAACACTATAAATAATATTATATATGAACCAATTAAATTATGTATCCTCATAAGAGACATTCCATAGTCAAATCTTTTATGACCTCCGCTCACAGTTACTCATACATATATAAGGGGGCTCAACATCCAAAAACATTTGAGTTTATCCAAACCATCCAAAATAACCTTCTTACATACTAAAATAACTTTAAAACTCCAAAAATTCAATGTAGGATATGTTCTAAGAATTCCAAGTGTAACTAAGAAAATAAAAAATCAATATTTAATCTATTTTAAAAATAAATTTAAAAATATACCTCAAAATTAAATACATTCCAATAGACCTATAATTATGACATTGATGGGTATAAATCACTAAAATACAAAGTAATAATAATGAGAAAACAATCTATTTAAATTTACCCACACTTAATCCTTGTACTCTAAGATAAGTGAACAAAAAAAATATGAACAAAGAAAAAATTGAAACACTATCCAATGTGAGTTCCCTTTTCCAAAAACCATGTTAGTAAAACTAATTATTCCTTTTAAATGTTATTAATTTAATTTTATCTATAAATTACATTCAATTCATTTTAAATTTTTTTCATCCTTAGAGTCTCATTTATACCTACCTTCTTAAAAGTATTTCTCTCATCACACAATGTATGAATCTCAAGTAAATATTTTCTAATTCAAAGCTCATGTAGGGGTCACCATAGGCTTGATGAGTTTATAAATATCCACCCAACAAGTTAAGTAATTTTTCTTCTCATGATGAATTTTTAGTATTAGTCTATGGTTGAGGGATGGTATTATTTAATGGTGATAGTTTAGAGTTAAAATAAGGACTTTTGTCTCTATTTTAATGTAAAATGCATGATTTTGAATATACACCCAAGAATAAAATCATTAATCACTCTCCTATAGAATTATTCAACTCCCAACTCATTATATACTTTTATATAATTTCAACACAATAATTATTTTAGAAATTGAAAATATTTATTATCTTCATTTACATTAGTAGTTTTGTTTCTTGTTTTTTAATTCTACTCAAATCTGAATTTTCTAGGCAGAGAGGAATATTTGATCTTCTGGTATCTATGTAAACTTACTTTCCTCATTTTGAATAAATTTACCAAATTAATCTTTCCATACTTGATGATTATATATATACCAATTCATAAAATAGATTCTTCCCAATTCTAATCATAAAATAACCTATCAATTCATCCAGTTCTTCTCACAAATGGCCTTAGTTTTCATAGAGTTCAAAAAATAGAATCCTCCCCCACACAAAGTTCAACTATGATCATTTATTTAATTCCAAATCATATTGGTATGGATTAATGGATGGTTATTTGGTTTCCTAATCAGGTCATTCATGGCCACTAGGGGATACCAAGGTTCATATGACAATTATTTTCAAAATATAAGTTGATTTCAAAAAGTTATTTTTCAAATAAAAGATTGCCACAATCATTTAAAACAAAAGGTCCTCAATGATCCATGTTTTTGACTATATTACTCAAAAATTATTGTTATTAAATCATATCTTGTTTCACTCAATAATTGTTAGAATTGTAAATAAGATGTAAAAAATGTTTTAAAATCCTATTAGTTAAGCGATTTTTACATTAGTAAGTACATCATGGAATAAGATTCAAACATCTGTTTTCTTTTCGGGAATATACCACACATTGAATTTAAAAATATATTCATTTTATCATTTATCTGGGATGAGTTTCAAGGGTAAAATATGTTTCTCACAATTGCCACAAGTTAAAAATGTGTAAGTGTATTTAAATTATGCTCGACAGCTATCAAAATGCACAAAAATGAAAAATAACTACACAAAATGAAAACAAAATACTTTTTTTAAAATTGATAATACTATATTGGTTTCACTCCCCCACCCTTGAATGATGCATTGTCCTTAATTAATTCTAACAAAAATGGAATTTTAAGTAGATTAGAAATATGGAAAATGGTAAAAAGGTTAATGAAGGGTATCAACTAGGGATTTAAATGGTAAAATGGTTGAAGGAGTGTGATCTTATATACTAGCCTTGGTGGAATATTTCCAAAACAAACATTTTTAGCCTGTGTCCACTGATATTGAATGGTTTCTCCTCTCCTTATATAACTATATACATATAATTAAAGGGATAATAATTAGTGATAATAAATGGACCTTACCATATGTAATGATATTTACATAGTATTAATTTTATTCTAGAATTGTAAAGTATCACTTTATCTTGAAGAGTGAATTAATTTTATTGAATTAGCTTATTAGGTTCCACCCCTATTCTTTCCTTATAAATTTTAGACGTCAAAAAGGACTTTTTTGTGATTACATCCAATTCTTGAATATAAAATATTATTTCTTTCTAATCCCATTCCAAATCCATATTCATCTAATTTACTACCCAATAGTCCTTTTGTTTTTGTTTCATTGTTTGATGAAATCTTTTCCCATTGATTAATCAGCATGATCTCATTCTAATTGGTGTTTTGTATATTGTTGTTTAATCTCACAGGATGTCTTCTATCCTTTTGTTATAATCCATAAAATATTTATTTTCAGTGTTTTATAGGATTCCCTTAATCTCTCTATTTGAAACTTTGAGTTCTCCATTATTTTTTGGGTATAAAGGTTTTGATGTATTATTATGGTCTCTACTCTTTATCATTAAATATTCCATGATCCTTTTAATAAATTGGGTTACATGGTCACCACTGATTTCTCTTGGGACTCTAATTAGGATAAATTTGTTAGTCTGGAAAAAAGAACAAAAAAAATAGAATTATCTATCTTAGTTTCAGTATCTTCTACCCATTTTGAAATGTAGTTTACTTCAAACAAGATATAAAATTTTTCAAAGGACTTGGGAAGGGTCCTAGGAAATCTATTCCCTATATATCAAATATTTCAAAAAAAATTAGTCGTGTTTGAGGAATTTCATGTCTCTTAGAGATGTCACTAATGAATTGAAATTTCTCACATATCTCAAAAAATTCACTAGAATCTTTAAATAATTTGGGTCTATATAAACATGATTCTCAAACTTTATTATCATTTATTTGAGGTGAAAAGTGGAATCCATAATCAAAAGTATAGAAAATTATATGATATATTTTACCTCATTGTCAAGTAATAATACTATAATTATTTCATCATTATAAATCTTCTAAAGATATGGGTCATCCCAAACATAAAACGGTGAGTCACCTTTGAGTTTAGGGGTCTATTTTTAGTTTAGGTGAGATGTAACATGAGAGGTTAATATAAAATTCACCATATCAGCATACCATGGTAACTATACCTTAATAAAATATATATTTTCTCCTAGAATGAATTCATTTAAATGATATTTTTATGGTATTTCTACCTCAACTATATATGGAAGCCTACTCAAGTGGCCTTCCACTTTATTCATAGATCCTCACTTGTCTTTTATCTCCAAATAAAACTCTTATAGTAGTTGAACTCATCTTACCATCATTGTATTTTCTTTTTCCTTCTTCATTATTTACCTGAGGGATAAATGATTAGGTAAAATAATCACCTCATTACAAATAAAATAAGATCTAAATTTATCTGAAGAAAAAAAAATAACATCTAAAAACTCTTTTTTCGTGGTTTTATAACAGTTAGGAGTTTCATCCAATGTTATTGATTCATATGAAGTGGAATGGTGTCTTCCTTAAATTCTTAGAGACAAATAATATAAAATCTTGGATTGAATAATCACATTGAAGATCAACTGGGACATCCTAGTTGGGTGGTTTCATGATTGGTGGTGTGGTCCTCTACACTTCAACTATTAAAAAACGTTTCTTGAAATAACCGTGAAAATAGAAATTTTGAATATTTTAAAATAAATAAAAATACTAGAAAGGAAATATTAATAAAATATTTGATAAATATTATGTAGAATCATGTATTTCCAAGAAAATAACTAACATGTTTTACACAAGTTAGGTAAGTAAATGAAATGGTAACTTCATTTTTATATTTTTTTACTTCAATCCCAGGTTTGAAATGACCTACCCAAGAAAAATACTTTTTTCAACAATGAAATGGTACTTTCCAAAATTTAAAACCAGGTTATTTTCAATACAGGATTTCAAAATATTGTTTATATTTCTGAACCAGTGATCAGAATAATTTCAAAAATAGTAAAATCATCTAGTAATACCAAAATAAAATATTTTATAAAGTCAAAGAAAATGATTACCATGCATCTTTTAAATATTAAATGTTTATTAAGAGTCTAAATGGATTTATTTTATAAGAAAATGTTCCATAAATACATATACAAGTTATCTTTTCTTGGTCCATAGGTGAAATGGGCATCTATAAGTATCCTAGAAACCCTTATAGAAAATAGTAATGGGTTTTTCTTGATAATATTTCTAATATTTTTTTTACAAATAGAATGGGAAAAAAAATTTCCTAATGAATTGGTTAAATTTCATATACTCTATACAGAATCTATAATTATTCTGAACACTTATTGTAATTATTTTATTTTGTTCATTATTCAAAATGGTTAGTAAAATTTTATCGGGTACTATATAATTGGTATTAACCCATTATGAGTCAAAAATGAGCTAGATAATAAAATCTTTTTACAATTTTTCAATATTCTTCAAGAATGACTCTGTTGTGGTTAGGATGAGTCTTCTTTTGGGTTATGTAATAGGTTTTCAATATCCTTCAAGTGAAATTATGTACATATATATTTTTGGATTTATTCCATGTATCTCTAATAAACTCCACCATTTCCTTGAATGTTTTCCCTCAAAATATTTATCAGTTTTTTTGGGTTAAGAGATAAGTTTTTTGTAATGATCATTGGAATCTTTTTTTATTTCTTTATGAATGTATATTTTAAATTATTTGGAAAAGGTTTCAACTCTATATTTGGGGGATACACTAATAATAAAATCAAATTTGGTCTACATATCTTTATAGCCTTGGATTTTGTTATTTAATATAAAATTTCATCTCCTTAATCTTTGAATAAATAATCAAAACCATCAAAATAGTCATAGGTATCCTCATATTTGTATGGTTTCATAAGGTTTTTGTAAAGACCCAAGCTTAGAGTATATGGATATTACATTTATTTTTGTGGAATAATTAATACATGACACAAATAGACACCCAAAGACCGTATTATTTTAGTGCCTTTGGAAACTTGGAACATAACCATCTAACATGGTGAAAGATCTTAAACATCTCCCACAAAGATCTTCCCCTTTTTGTTTTCCTACCTAAAACCTTTCTTTATATCCTATGGAAAATAAAACACAAAAAGGGTGAGCTCAAATGATCTGGAAGGGTAAACATTGAGAACATAAAACAAACCATAAACATAATAATTTTAAAACATGATCATAACGTTTAAATATTAAAATCATGAGTTATGAAATAAACCATGGAAGTGAGTTCATAGATCCTAAAGGAACATTAACCATGATAAAATAACATTCACATAAAACCTATAATTGTGGAACAAAAATAAGCACATAATATGATATTCATAGTAGCCAAGGCATTACTAAAAATACTATAATTGTGGAAAAAGTCCATTATTGAACCAAGTTCACTCCTCATTCTAGCCCTGTATTACTCAACTTTATATACATGTCATTCTATTCATGTCTATATCATGAGATATAAATCTTTACCCAATGCGTTAGAGGGAAATATAGGTCCCATCCATCTCATAATGAAACCATTCTTACGTGTTCCACAAAATCATAAATCATTCATCATAGCATAACCCATTAAATAAAATGTGTGTCTTAAACATCATTCCATCATAATATAATCCAAATAAAATAAATAGATTTCATAAAAATAATTCCATCATAAACCAAATAAAATAAAAGTAATAATAGGTATATAAACATGACCCTATGTCATCTTAGATGGAAAATAATTTTTATAAAACACTTGAACTTAATTCCCAAGGAAAATATCCATTCCTTTTTAAAAACATTTTCTTTTCTCAAAATGCCACACCATTTTAAAAGAAAAAAATTCAGTTGAAAATAATATTGAAACCATGTAGAGGAAGCTTAATGGAAATAAGGTGTCCTGAAACCATAAAAAATATATTCGTGCCATATAATATAAATAACAATATCCTCATAATTTTTCCAAAAAAGTGAAAAAGTACCTCAAATCGAATAACAACAAAAGATTCTCTCCATGTCGTTTAATAAAAATTCACTAAAGGGTAAAATTGACTTTAAATCATTATAGATGAAGAGAAATAATTTTTCATAATTAAAAATCATGGATGTGGATGATAAATATACCCTAGTAAATACTTAAGAATAAAAAATCTCAAATAATAATGAGATTGCAATATTGTCTCTTACCTTAGGTCTGATATGCTTCGTATGTATATGAACCTCCTCTTTTTGACGTACCTACTCTAAATCTCATATTATAGCACTAGAGTTTATTTTTGAAGAATACCAGGACCTCTAGAATGTTTATAGGGAAGTTTATTAGAGAAAATTTTAGGTTATGGTCGATCTTGAAGGCTCAAAATGAAGTGAAGAGTTGAAGGAGGATGTGCCCTTTTATAATTGAGGTGAGGGGAACTTTTGGAAACCACAAAAATATTAATTTATAATAAAATAAAACCCCACATAAAAGCCTCCAAATTGTCATAATTTAGAAAATTATATGAGATAATGTTATAATACCATAAACCAATAAATTTTATACAAGTTTTTATATCAATTTAAGAATTATCATTTTAATTAACACATAATTATTCTATTTAATATTTAACTTGGGTAAAAAATATTTCAATATTAAAATGGTGAAATATGTACTTAGTTGATTTAAATTAGACTATAAATGAATATTTTAGAACATAACAATTATTAAAACATTTTAAAAATGTTTTATTATTTTTAAATTATGTAATAATTCATTATTTTGAAAAAATATTAATTGTGTCAATTTTGACAATATTCATTACATAGATTTTTAAAAATAACAAGATAATTTGTTATCCTAGAACCAAATATTTTATCATATCAATAATGGGTTATAAGATTCTATAAAATTCATTGGAAAAATTAATTTTCCCAAATTATATTTTTTTAATATTTTTAATAACATTTATTTGATATTTTTTATAATAAAAAAAGTACTACATCAATATTGTGTAATTATTTAATATAATTATTTGATGAATAAAAATTAAAAAAAATACTATTATGAAGATAGATTTACTATGTTTCATAATAATATATTTAGTAGAATTTATCTACTTGAAAATTCAACATTAAGAATTTTATACTTATTAAAGTATGAATGTGACAATTTTAACATTACTTTAAATAAAATATTATAATTATCCTAATCTATTCCATATGGTTCCAAATTTTCCATAACTAGAAAATAAGATTATTTTGGTCAATATCTACTCAAAAAATAAAAATTTTAATGTTTTTTTGACCTTTATTAGTTATTTTTATTTTAATAAAAATTAGATTATTTATTTTTCATCAATTAAATAATTTTGGCATCATCAATATATAAAACTTTAAGGTAATTATTTCTTTCGCAAAAATTACAAATAAATTACCATAATAAATATAAACATTTTAGATTTAAAATAAGTATTTATAGTTTAATTTATCTTCTGTGTAACCTTATTTTAAAATTGATATATTATTTAAAACATAAATGTGGCATCTTTAAAATTTCATTAAATAAAATATTATAAATAGAATAATATCTCTCAAATGGAACCAAAACGTCAAAAATAAATATATATTAGGGAAATATGTTTAAAAGGTTAAAAATTTATATTTATATTTGTTTATAACACCCATTTTTTCATATGTGGATACCTAATAGATATTAAAGACACAGAAAAAGACACTTTGTGTCTTTATTTGATTTAAATATTATTTAAGTCATTTTCATGGAAAAGTGTCCATTAAATGACATAATTTAGATACTTAAGTCTTTAGGGTCAAATTCCATTCATAAAATAAAAATAAATCATTGGTTTTGGTCATTTTATAGTCATTATAATTTTATTTTGAACCTAAATTAACTAATTTACCCTTTACCGTGATAATAAAATATATCATGGTTACTATTCATAATTGTCAAAAATAAAAGGGAAATACATACCAAATTTATACCTCTAGAATCTAAATTTTACACCCATTTTCCATAATTCAATACATAGAAGTTGGTGAATTAAATTTAAAATTAAACCGTTAAAATGTCACAAAAAACAATTTTTAGAAAAATGCCCATTTTTAAATGGAAAATAATATTATAATAAATTCATGTATAAAATCATTTTAAAAAACCATAATTGGATAAAATTTAACTAATTAAAATTTAAAAGTAATCCAAAACACAATTTTACTATTTAATGACTTTAAAATAAAAAAATTGGTATTTTCACTATTCAAAAAAAACTAAAACTTATCAAAAAAATTCCAAAAATTAAACCAAAGTATATTTTTATATTATACACTATAATAATAAGTTCAATTTTAAAATTTTAATATAAAAAAGTCTCAAAAACTACATTTAAAATGGGTGCACCATCAAAAGGCGGCAAAAATATTTTTTTTTTGAAAATTACTTCTTTTATTCGAAAAAATTGATTTTATTCTTATATCTTGTTCTAGAAAATATATAAGGAGAGTTTCAATGTTATATAAAACTCAAAATGTGGTAAATACTATTCATAACAGCTAGTTTATATCCTATTAAATAATAATATTTTAATAATATATTTTTGTTTTGTGAAACTCAGTATTGTGTACAATGCAAGCTATCGAGGATGGTTTATCTTGTGTGTAATGCAACGCAAGTCAGTGTTGTGCTTATTGCAAGCTTACATTGGTGTTTCATATAACATAATCCAAATATAGTTATTTTATACATTGAATCAAATCTATACTTAGTGTTTCATGAAATGAATTATATCAAAAGAACTTGAAATTGTGTGTAACACAAGCCAAGTATAGTGTTGTGTCTACTACAGGCTAATACAGTGTTACATATAGCACAATCTAATTATAGTTTAGCGTAAAAAACAATACATCAATGAAATTAATAAAATCTATCTCATTAAATCTTTGGGTGTTACATTTTTCTATTATCTCCCAAAATTTTTTATAGAATTTTCAAGTCTTAAATTATTACATAATCTTAACATTTCATTTAACATACCATATTCTTCAATGGGATTGGGTTCCTCATAGTGTGATACCATGAAAATTGAATACTCTCGCTGTGGGTACTTTGTGGAATGAAAATTTTTAAGTGGATAATTTCTTCACCAAACTCCATTGTTATAGTTCCTTCATGTAAATTACATATTATCTTAGTTATTTTCAATTAGGGTCTACCAATGATAATATCTAATTGTGTTGGTGTCATATCCTTTTCCATTTTCAACACATATAAATTAGTTGGGGAAATAATAATTCATACTAAAAAAATTAAGTACTCCAATTGTAAATGTGGTGTATTTTTTATCAATTTGAATAACTAATCATGTTGTTTTGAGTTATTCTATATATAAAGAAGTTAAAACTAAATGAGTCCTGACATTTATAAAGGCTCAAAGATCACACAAATCATTATTAAAAAATATATAACCAATTGTACAAGGGATAGAAAATGTATTTACCTCCTGATATTTGGTTAGGAACTATGGTGTGATAAATGATTAAATACTTCTTCGAAAGTTCACTCTCACATTACCTTAAAGACTCTCTTTTTTAGCGCATGGTTACTTGAGGAGCTTAGTATATTTTCTAAATTTTTTAGAGATTCAAGTAAATGTGTATTGATTCCCAATTTTTGGAATGTTTCTTGAATATCCTTTTTAATTTATTCCTCTTGTATTTTATTTTATTAAATAATTCTTAATATAAATAAAAATTCAATATCTTTATTTTACCTTAGTTTTTTTATTGGCGGTTTTTTGAGATCTTATTACCTTTTCTATCCACTCTTCCTCTTTACTTTATTCTTTATCCTTGGGATAATTTTCATATTCCTTCAATGTGGGAGTCATTACTTTGAATGGTATGGAATCATAATATGTTAAGGTCTATATAGAAAATTTTGACCTATTAGACTTTGGATTATGGAGGATGTTGATAAAAGACTATTTGATTTAGGTGGATATTATAGTTCTCTTGAAGGGGGATAAACTAGAAACCATAGAGAAATAATAATGGGAAAGTAAAGATAAATTTCACTTGGTTTGACTCATATATAATTATCATAGAACATTACTCTTAACATTCATGTGAAGAATACCACAATGGAGCTAATGGATTATATATAAGACATGGATGAGAATATAACATCTTTGAATAAGGTATTCATGATACATAGGTTGTTCAGAATGAGTTTTTCAGAAGGTATACCTGTAACTGATCATGTAAATGAAATTAATATTATTCAGAGTCATTTAAAATTAATAAAATTTAAGCTCATGGATGATGTTTGTGCCCTAATTCTATTATCATTACTTTCAAAATCATGGGATTTGATGGTAACTATTGTATGTTTTTCTTTCGTGGAAACTGAATTAATTTTTGAGGATCTCAAAAATTTTATTCTGAATAAAGATCTAAGATTAAGGGAAGTCCAAGAACCTTTTTTAATAGCACTGAATGCTAAAGATAGTGTATTTTCACCTCATAGAATAAGTTAGAATAAATAATAAGATAAGTATATAGAGAGGAGTTGAGGAAAATTAAAAATAAATGGGCATGTATGTTGGCCTTGTATGAAGAGACGAAATCTCATGATCAATTACCAGGATCAGGTGTGAACTCTAGAAGATCATTTTTTAGAAGTTAAAGTTCTATTAATTCAATGGTTGAAGGTGGTATCAGTTTACTACTGAGAATCAATGTTACTTTGGAATCATGGATCATTGAATTTGGGGATTTGTTTCACTCAATGGCTGAGAGAGGATGCATAGTTTAGTGTGTATCAGGAAAGTTAAGTAAGGATTACTTGGGAAATGATAAAGCCATTGAATTCATGGTTAAAGGTGGTGTTATATTCCAAATTTTGAATAGAAGTTTTATTAACTTGAATTAATTTTTTCACATACCAAATATATGAAATAATATAATTGATGTTGGTTAGTTGGATGAGGAGGCATTCGAGACTAGCTTCAAATAAGGAGTTTGGAAAATAACTTGGAGTTTGATGATTGTATATATATATGTAAAGTAAAAAAAAATTATCTAGCCTAAATATCATATGAATCAATAATTGTTAAATCATCAATTTCTGAAATTTCAAAATTGTGGAATTTTCATCTTGGACACCTTAATGAGAAGAAAAATCGAGTTTTAAAAGAAAATAGTATAGTAAAGATAAATTATATACAATTCAAAATTTTTGGGTTTTATTTGATAGAAATTAAATATTTGATTAATATTGAATGGAATAAATCTAAGTTCGTGAAATATATATCTCATTCACATAACTTTTTGGGGTTTAGAACCAATTCATTCTCATAGTTGGTCAATGTACTTGGCGTTATTCCAGGATGACTCTATAAGGAAAGTAAACACAAATATGGGGTGTTTGGAGTTTTTATTAAATTAAAGGATGTGGTGGAACGTTATACTAGAATATATATAAAATTATTTAAGTCTGATAATGGTGGTGAATATAATACCAAGTATTTCCAGATCTTTTTCAAGTGAAAAAGAAACAGGACAGAGAGGATTGAACCCAAAATACTATAGAAAATTGGTGTGGTAGAGTAGATGAATTTAATATTAATAGATTCATGAAGTATGAGAATTTATTCTATAATTTCTAAGTACATTTTTTTAATCAATCAATTTTATAGAATACCTAGTTAACAAGATTCCTTTCGCACTGATGGGGTAAAAGATTCTAAAACAACAATAGTCTAGAAAACCAGTGGAATCTTAACACCTAAAAGTTTTTATAATCATATCCTATATCTATGTTGTTTCCAATGATTGGGAAAAAAATTGAATCTATGTTTAAGAAATGTTTCTTTTTGTGATATATAAATAAGAACTTTGTAGTTTTTTTTTCTTTGGGTTGATGATAAGAAACAATACATCAGAAGCCAAACTTTTCTCTTTAATGAGAAGGTCTTATAAAAAGGATGGAATTTGGTTGAAAAGTAATTTGAGAAAAAATAATCAACTAAAAAATATAATATGATGTAAATGTAATTTCTATATGTACATAAATTTTTAAAATTCCAGGGACTTTGCGAAGTTTTTGTGTTAGTCTGGTAGAATATAAACTAGAGAGCTCTTAGACTATGAAGGCTCAAATTAGAGAACCAAAAAGTGAATTTCTAAAAGTTTTGGTTATGAAAAGATCACAAATTTTGGAATAATTATAGTGATATAAAATATTTATAAGAAAAATATACCATTTCTAATTGAATTTCATAGCTTACTTTTAATGGATAGAGAGCCTGAGAGCCCAAAAGAAGAATCTGGTCTCAACGATGCTGAAAATTAAGAGTTATCTATGAAGGACAGGGGGGATTCATTGAATTAAAATATAACTTTAGACATAATAAAACCATCATGGGGAAATAAATTTGATGAAAAATGGGTATTCCATTTCAAAGAAGAGGTTGATAGTGAGAAGTGCTATTAGGAAAGGCTAGTGGTGAAAGGATTTCACTAGAAATAGGGAGTGGACATATCTAAAAAAATCATTGGTAGTTAAACACACTACTATCTAGATAACGTTGAGTTTATTTTTTTTGATATATTTTATTTGTAATGTATGGATATAAAAATGTAATTCCTTCATGGTGACTTGGAGGATGAAATATACAAGAGGTGATCGGATAGTTTCTAGAATAATTAGAATAAGGTCTTTGTGTGTAAGTTGAAGGGGAGTATTTATGGATTAAATTAGTCACCAATACAATATAATTGTAAGTTATATGTTTTCATGGTTAATAAATGTTTCATGTGAAGTAACATGGACATTTTGTCTTCTTAAATTCCTTCAAGGGTGGAATTTTCATCATCATGATCTTGTATGTCAATGGTGTGAACCTCCAAGGTCTCGAACTAAAGTGAATTCATGAGATGAAATTTGACTTTTATGAAATATTCAAGACAAAATATCTCATGGAGGATAATAAAATATTAGAAATGAGGATTTTTAGATACATGACTATAGGAATCATGTTTTTTACTCTAAGGGTATACGTCTAAAAAATAGTAGAAATATTTGGGATGTTTGGATATAATATAATATCAACTCCATCAGCTAGGTACTTCAAATTATCCAAAGAGGAAGAAAAAAATAGTATATAGGTAAAATTATATGGTTAAATTTATATTTTCATAAAAGGTAGGTAGTTGTATGTAAACCATGGTAAATAAATTCCCTAACATTGAATTTATAGTGGGAGTTTTCAATCATTTCATTGAAAATTATGGGAAAGAACACTAGGAATTTTTGAAATAGATTATATGTAATCTCAAAGTATTGCAATTAATATACTTATTCTTTTGAATGGATGGTCCATTGTTGGGTTATGTGGATGAAAATTTTGTGTAATATTTAGATACTCAGAATAATATTGCAAGCTACGTGTTCACATTCGAAGGAATGATGATTAGCTTTATGACATATGTATCCTTAAAGAAAGAATGTAAAGAATTTATATAGTTAAATTGTTTCTTAGGGGATCTTATAAGGAGTCATGAAGGTGTTTTTACCTATTTTTATATTCCTAGTGTAATCCGATTGGCCAATAATATAGTGTTTTACTAACTAGTGAAACACATCGACCTGAAATGTAACTTAATTAGCAAGATATTAGATGATGGAATACAGAGTTTTGGATGATAGAAAATATAAAAAATCCAATTAAAATATTCACTATGTTTATATTATAATAAATTAAGAGGAAATGGTGTGTCTCAGTTGTACTAGGGTAATCAAAAGGTGGTGGAGACATTGTTGTTGTTGTGTAAGTTGGAAGGACCATTTTTTTCTAAGAGTTATAGGTTCCAATGGTTTCCTTGGAAAAATGTATTAAATTGGAAGACTATTAAGAATTGTAATGTTTGTTTCAAGCTATAATTATATGACCAAAATTAGAAACTTTGGATGATACAACTCGGTCACATGATCAAACTAGTGACAATGAGAATCTTGTGATGGAAGTTAGTCTATATGTTTACATTCTCGAACCTATTTTTTTAGTGGTATGGATAATGATGTGAATGGATATTATAGCTACTTAAAAGTATTTATAATGGTTATATAAAATTATTCTTAGTAGTATTTTAATTGAAGGGAGAAAAATAAGGTTTATCAGATGAAACATAAGTGTAACTTACAGTATTCACTGAAACATGGTGGTCAAGAAAAAATAAGATATAGGTGATCATAGGTTACCATATTAAATATAAGGAATTACAAAAAAAATTATAAGTTGGTGAAAGAGGTTAACCATATGGGATCCACTTTATTCATCTAATTAATTTTAATTTCTAAAGTAATTTTAATCTTGTAACTTCCAATGAAATGAAAAGTGTGGTAGTGTTCTTTTGTAGATATAGGGATAACATCTAAACCAAAAAAACTATTTTCTTCTTTACATTGATATGTATTTTCTCTTAAATATTTTTTTAGTTTTTATATTATTTGTGTGGTTCGAATCATTGTATTGATTTAGGGTGAAGTACTTATTCCTATGTTTTAGTACATGCACATCATGGGAGATCCAGCTTTTCTGAGCAAGTTCTAGAGATTTTTTTCTACCAATGTAATATTTGGTAACTTCTAATGGATCAGTGGTGAAGGTTTGTCCCAAAAATTTCATCATTCTCTAAGATCATTTGGATGTGGTAAGTCATCCACTAAGATTATAATTAGGTGATATCTCATGCATCAAGTTAATGTGATGGGGATACCTCATTCATCAATGTGATTTGATGGTGATGTGTCATTAACCCAAGAATTATGTTAATGTGATAACTCATTCACCATATCTTATTAGATAATAAGTGATAAATTATTCACTCTCAAGATATTTTCATACCAGGGATCCATCATCCTATTCCAACACTATCTGAAGTAGGTATAGTCACATGTGATTTGTATATTGAATATTCCAAGGTGTGATGGGTTATTTATTTATTATCATATTTATCACTTATTATTGAGAATCAAATTTTATAAAATAGGATTTAATAGGAAAATGTCCCATTGAGTTTTAATCACACCCTGATCGGGCACTATAGTATATAAGAAAACTTCATGGTTGTAGACACAGATAAGGGAAAGGACCCCCAAATCATTGGATGAGCTAGGTGGTTAAAGTTTGAAGATGAGACCATTCAGGAACTCAGGACCTAATTAGTTGAAGTCTTTTTTATTTTGTTTATTATTTTGGACAATCTTATATATGATCATTACATGAGTAATACCACTTATTGATGAGTGTTTTTCTAACATTTTAGTTGTTTCATTTTTTTATATCATAAACTATTCTTGTTTTAGGGTTTCCCTATTTTTTTAATGTCCATAATTGGTGATTCTGGAGTTTATTTTTTTTATTCCTCAATGATTTATGGTTATTTGTACCTAAGTTCATAGTCTCTATACTCATTATGCATCAACCCTCACTACTAGTCAACAACCTCTATCATATGTGGATTCATGCTTGAGTTCACATGGAAAAAATAGCATGATAGTGTTTGGGTGATCCCCATTGGGACAATTAAATGTGGTCTTAGAGCCTTATTGCTTTTTTCTATTTCATTTTTTATATAATATATAAGAGATTGGATATTATCGAATCATGGTATAGATATTATACCTGCGTGTAGCTAACCCATGTATAAGATAAGTCCATGTTACCGTGGATGGGTTTGATGTTATTGGTTTTTGTGCTTGATTGTTTTATATTTTTTCAAATATTTGAATTATGATTTATAGTTCATTGTGTTTACCCTTATCCCGGGGTGTCAATTGGCATGAATTCATGAATAATTTTTAGTATATAGGAATCACCCAAAAATTTTATCCATTTTTGTGATTGATATTCCATCCATGATGTCATTTTTGGTTTTTCAAAATGATAGAAAAAAACATATATAAATCTTTCCTATATATATTATTAATGGAACATTACTTAACCAACCCATGTATATTATATTTTTTCTATGAAACATGATAATTGGTCATGTGGACCTATATATGATTATACCTTACCCAATAGTGGTTAGGTTGGTATAGTCTCGAGATGAAACTTAAGAGGCCCTTATATCCCATGGTGTGAATTTAGAGTAGTAGTGTGTGTTTCATGTTACTTCTTTCCCTAAACTATGAAATTTATACCTATGAAATAAACATGTTATAAGTACTGCACTTGGAATTAGAGTGACATGCCACCACATAGACCTCATGTTGAGAACCAGGGGGTGGGGATGAGAATAAACCTTCAGTAGTGGATTTAGATCCACCTATTATGCCAACTCTTTCTATTGATTAGAATATTTTAGAGTGTCTGATCCATGTTATTCAGTCCATGGGACATGGGGTGCCAAGATATGGACTGCATTTTTCATACTTGAATTGAAATTTCTAATAAAATATATACACCTCTTTTCATGAGAGGATGGACTAACAATAATAGGTTATTGGATAGACCCTATACAGAGATTTTTTTTTCAAATAGAGACACACCGAAGGTGGATGGTAAAGCTTGAGAATTATATAGAGTATAGACTAATCAATAACTATTGGTAAGTTATGGTTCATGAAGAAAAACATGTAGATATTTATGGGAAGGCATTTTAGTCTCGTTTCATTGAGTAAACTTTACCTGAGACCTTGAGAAAAGATGGGTATATGTATTTTCTGAATATCGCATAGGGTGGTCATGTCCATTATGGATTACATCACATAATAAACTGATTTTTTATAGTTTTCTATTATTTTTGTGAGTGATGAGACTGCCAGGTTCATTAATTTTAAGTATGGAATGAGGCATTACAATTGATAATTGTAAAATATTTTATGGATGATAAAATTATTAGAGTTAGTTAACAAGTAACAAATCATGGAGAGGAACCTGACTAAGGGTAGATTTTTTTAGCAGTATTCTTTCTCATTTGGGATTAGAAGTGGGTATTTGGGCTATAAGAAGTAGAGGTATGGAGATTATCTCTAGGGTGATGATAGATAGGCTAGTTGGGGAAGAGGTTCTTCCCTTACTCCTTTAGGGGAGAAATCATTTGATTATTATGAGTGTGGTAATATTGGAAATATTTGACCAAATTTAATATTTCACTAAAGTAATAAAACTCCTATAGATATTTGATGAATCTATAGGGATTTTATATAATTTCACCATGATCAGCTAAATGGAATAGTTTGGGTTGGACCCAAGGTTCTGGAGTAGGTCTAGAAGTTTCATAGAAGTATAGTAGTTGTGGTTCCTCTATCCGTTTTGGTTATAGATAAGGTCATGGGGCCTTGGGTTTGGGGTATTAGTGGCAATAAGGTTATGAATCTTAGAGGAGTCAGGTGAAGAGAGCTCGGTGTCGGGTTTCAAGCAAGATTTATCCCATCAAGTATTCTTATACCGACTAGATAGAGGGTCCATTGATACTGTGAGGTATGATTTGTATATCATCGACCATATAATTGGATTTATTTGATATTTTTGTGTCGGACTCATTGATATATTCTCTTTTTATAGTTATTTGGGTCTTTCTTTGAAGTACCTGTAAGGGGTGATGTCAATTGATACACCCTTAGGGGTGTTATCTAATAGAATTTATAGAGTTATTGAGTTTGATATCATGATTATAGAGTATATATTATCTAGGATTACTTCATGTTGGAGATGCATAGTTTTGATGTGATTCTTTGTGATTGTTTGGTTGGATCAGTATTGAGAACACATAGACTACTACCATCAGTGAATATCTTTCATGTCCTTATTGGGTAATAACCATTCCTATGTCGAAGAGTGGGATCTACAGAGAGGTTGTTAAATGCCTTACTATGGGCTATTGGTGGTGATCTCGGGCCAACTTTCTAGCATTAGTATAGGTAATAAAGAGATGCTTCATGCATTACTTCCTCCAGCCATCAACCAATTTCAAGATATATTTCCTATGGATTTATTGGGGTTTCCATGTGGGGGAGAGAAAAATATAGATCAATTTCATAGTCAAGTTGATGTTAGGTATAAATCTCATATACATTCCTCTTTATAATCTAGCTTTTATTTATCATAGATAGATAAATACTTAGCTAAAGAATCTAGAGGTAAAGGTGTTTATTTGATTGAGTGTATCCCCTTAGGGTGATGCTGTTTAATTATCCCAGAATTCATACAGATCATTCAATTTATATATGGATTATCATATGTTGAAACAAGTGAATATTAAGAAATGGAATCCTCTCCCTCATATCGATGACTTTTTTAATCGATTGAGGGGAACCATGGGGTTCTCCAAGATCAAATTATGGTCAATCTATCATCATTTTCAAGTGAGGACTTGTGATATTTTATATACTACATTCAGTAATAGGTATGGGATATATTATTACCTTGTGATGTTGCTCCAGTTGATCAGTAAAGTCAGATGTGTTTATAACTCTAATGAATAGTGAATTCTATCCATATCTAGATTTTTTCACAATCATCTTTTTATAAAATTTAATATGTTTCCTAGTCTTGTGGGGATCATGATATCCGTATGGAGATAATCTTGATTACATTGAGGGATCATCAGTATTATTCCAAGATTTCAAAGTGTCAGTTTTAGATTACTGTGTTATGTTTATTAGGGTATATGTTATATGAAGTTGTCATATCAGTATACCCTCATAATTTTAAGGTTGTGTTTAATTGGGTGTAACTCAATAACATCTTCAAATTATAGATTTTTTATGCTTGGAAGATTATTATAGAAGGATTATCTAGGACTTTTCCTATTTTGAAGTGTTAATTATGGATGATACTAAGAAAGAGGTTACATTCATGTGGTCAAATTCTAGTGAGAGATCATTTCTGGTTCTGAAAGGGAGGTTAACATATGCACTGATCTAGACCTTACCTAATTCAATTAAAGATAATACATTATATTACAAAATATCAGGAGTTAGGCTTGGAGTAGTTCTAATCTAGGATGGGAAAGTAATAACTTATAGGTCCAGGTAGTTGAGGTCGAATGAGATAATCTACTTGATGTATGATCTAGTTCTAGAATCAATAACACACAAACTGTGATATTAACATCACTAAATACTGGGTGAGAGGTTCATGGTGTATACTGACCATAAGAACCTGAAGTATATCTTTTCTTGATATGACCTGAACTTTCGGTGGTGAAGGTGGGTCAATTATCTTTATTATTTTTATTTTGAGAAGGAATATACCACTCTGAAGGGTAATATCATGGCCAATATGATGAGTATAAAAAATTAGGTGTAGGTGGTGTATGTGGATTATACCATGTGGAAGGTGAAGAACTTCTTTGATGATATGCACCTCAATGTTTAGAAGTATCAAAGTAGAGAAACCCTTATCTTATTAGTTATTACTTATTCATTATTCAAAAGGTTTATGGAGAGTTTCTTTTATTAATATTTTATAGTGGTGAGGGACAACAAATATAGTAGGTATTCTCCTCCAGATTAATCCATAAAGGCTAATTATATCCATTATGTATGGGTCCATGTGGTAGTATCATCAAGAATTTATGAGGAGTTGTGTGGGATTCATGTTCCTTGATAGGATTTGTTCTCTAAGGGCTTACCAAGATTTATCATGACATCCAGATCCATTATTGGTTGACTAGGATAAAAAATGTACAAATCATGGCTCATTTCGTAATGCTTCACTCATCTATAGGTGAATATTGAGCATTGTAACATGCAGATATTCTTTAGCCTCATCCCATTATTCAATGGAAATGGCATGCAATGATGATTCATTTTGTGAAGTGGTTTTAGAGGTAGTATCATGGTAGTGATTTAGTATTTATTAATATATATTAGTTAAAAAGGTTTCACATTTCCTATTAATCTAAGAAACCTATTTTGGTGATGGGATGGGAAAGTTGTATATTCTGGAGATAATGTTTTTTCATGGGATTCCTAGAATCATCATATCAAATCTAGATTCTCATTTTAAATTTCACTTCAGGAAGCGTCTACAAAATTCATGTGATAAATGGGTGCATTTAATCAAGTCATATCATCCTCTAATAGATGAATATTCTAATAAAACCATTTGGGTTCTAGAGGACAAGGTTTGATCATGTGTACTTGATTTTGATGGTTCATGGGATAAACATATTTCAATTGTAGAGTTCTCCTATAACAATAGTTATCAAGAATTGATTCAGATGGAATTGTTTGAGACCATGTATGGAAAATAGTGTTGATTGCCTCTGTACTGGCAATAAGTTAAGGAGTTTTTGGTTTTCATTCCAAGTCACATGTAGTATATTTAATGGAATGATCATTTTATATATATTCCTTATATATATATATATATATCATAGTTTATGATTTAGATATGAAATATTGTATGAAATTTATAAACTAAATACATTTTTAATGTATTGGTTTTGGAATATTTTTTGAAATGATATAGGGATATCATAGCCACTTATTTGGCCTATTTTATGGTATGACATGGATATATGATAAGTTAATAAATATAATTAATTATTCATAGTAACACCATACAATTTTTATTGAAGTGAAATGTTAAATATTAATGTATGAATATTCATATTGGTTATTATTTCTATCAAATGATTTATAATACGAAACTCATAAGAGATCAATAATTATCGGTACCTCTAGGGACTTAGATGATATATAATCTAAGAGTGCGGTTGAATCCAAGTGTTCTAACCTATTATAATTTAAGTACTTTTCCTTTCTACTCTCACTTCCCTAATAATCATTACAAATTACTAAGAATAGTCAACTTGTTTTTCCCTTTTTTCACATTGATCTGATTACTTTTTGGCTTGACAAGCCCTTAGTCAAATATATTAGTGATTTCCCAAACCCCTTTTCTAGATCGTATTTTGAAAAATATAAAAAATCATGCACACATACAAAAGTATTTTTACATGGTTCACCACTATGGATTAGTTTTAGGAGTGTGTGGTCGATGATATGTTGATGCACCAAAAACACTATAATCTCACTGATTGGGGTTTGGTTAGTTCACTCCTATCTAGGATCATTATCCTTAAAATGTTTTAGGTTGGTTCACTACAACACAAGGATCAATTAAACTCACTTTTTTTCAATGGGTATTTACACTAGGAAAGGTATTATATGTTGGAATGCAATCCAATAACAAGATCACTTTATTTTTGTAGATGAGCCTCATATAAGATAAGTACCTTTGATATCCTTTTACTACTTTATATGTCTACTATGAACATCTCTTTGAGAACCACCTTCTTTCTATATGATTTCATGTAATCACTTTCCTTATCTTTCCAGAAGAGTGATGGAAACTCACTTTTCTTCACAAGATATTAGTAATCTCTTATTCCTTTATAAAGATATTCAATAGGTTTCAAGTCCTCTTATTTCTCATTTTTCTATAGAGTATCACTTTCCACTTCTTCCTATCTAAAAATGAGATCTATCAATGTGAATAGGGTTTAAATTATTTCTCTAGAACTGCTACAACTGGTTTTATATAGAACTCATCTCTTTCCATTCAATCTAATGGTTGGGATTGAATATTTTTTCCAAGTATTGTAAAAATTTTCCTAAGTAATTAATGGGATTATAATGTGTCATTAAATCTGAATTATCCACCTAAAAATTTGAGAAATATCTCCCTTATTTAGTTTTTATTCAAGTCTTCTAGCTGATTGAAACCACTTGGTTGTGGCATGATCTTGGATTCTGAGATGCATCTAGGCACATTTATGAATTTTCTATGGAATAACATTATGAATTATGACATAGAATAAACTTATACAGAATGGATAGGTATCCTATGGTGTAGCATTAATTTTTTCAATAGATCCATATAATTTGATCATTAACTCCTCCATTCCTCTTAGATGAACTCTAGCATGATCTACTCTATCTCATTGAATCGCAAAACTCATTGTGATGAAACCACATCCACTGAAACAAGTCATCCTACATGATAGGAAACATTAACTAAATTGAGATTCAAGAAACACTTGTCCATGTCCCAAATCAAATTCTATGATGTGGATTCATGTTGGATCTTGAGACTCTTTAAAATATAAATCACAGTTGGGGTATAGTCATCATTTATCCAAGATTGCATTTTGTAGCCATCTATCCATGATGTGAACACCAGGGACTTTTCTAGGGATCTATATATAAAGTAAATTTTTTCTAAAAGGCCCTTATTTCATGGTTCATTTGACTACATAATGTCTTGAAAACTCTGAATCTCACAACAGTCATTCTTCTAGAATCCTTGTGCCATCTAAACTACCATATCTCTTCATCATTTCAATATTCACCTATGGTAGTGGACCATTCAACAACCACTTCATCATAGTATATCCCTATATTGTTGAATACCGTCGCACACACCTATTACTACATGCATGAGTTCTCATATACACATAATTCTTGTTGGAACACCCAATTATATGGTGCTTTAGATCAACCAATAGCTTTTCTAGAGGCAACTAAGTTGTTGGAATCATGTGATAATAGCCAAACTTTTGCGTCCTCCATCCTTCATTGTAGTACCACCATCATAATTTTGACATAATATGTTATTTAAAACAAATAACATGGAATAGAATATGGTTATATAATGTAGATTCTATCCTTTAGTCAAATTTCCTCTCCAATAGTCTCTAATCACTCTTCATCCTTCTTCTAAAAACCTTATAGACTTAATGGTCCTATAAAAATCCTCCAAAAAATTTCATCTTCGAAATGTATTGTCAAAAAACACAACACGTCCTTTTGGGATTTAAAAAAACATTCCAAAAATATCCCCTTGGATTATTTTCAATAATTCCAACACAAACCATAGGGATTCCAACAATCTATATCTTTGTATTTTTTATAATAAAAACTCTTCTCACCAAAGATTATTTTCTCCCTATTATTGAAAATTAAATACAAAGAGGACACACTTTTCTTTCTTCCCCATTTTTCAAAAAATTATCATGGTTATTTAACTATCCAACTTCCCCTTTATCATGGTAAATTAATCTAAATAGAGAGAAATCCTTTTGATATGTTCTATCCCTTGTTCAATAGGGAAGAACTCCGCTTATTATATATGAAAACTCTTCATATATAAATAGTTTCTTTACACCATTTATATTTAGGTGCTCTATTCCAAAATCATCCAAAAAAACCTCTAAGATAACTATAATAACTAAACACATCAATGATAAAATTTACACTTAGCATAAGGGATGTTAACAGATCCTCTAAGCCTATTGAGCTGGGGATCGGTGTAAGGAACAAGATTCAAATTCAACCTCTAAAAAATTTGTCCATGTCACCCATGAAGACAAAAAGTATAATTAAATTATTTGACTTCACACATTCCATACAAAAACATATCATGTGATCTCATAGTATTTTCCCACTAAAAAGATAGTATATAAACTATAAATTATTTAATGTTAATACATACCACTTGAAGCATCACCTAATAAAAATTGTTGAATATTGAACAAATTATACCAATTGAACTCTAACATTCTCATACTATTTCATAGGAATCAAAAATTTATAATGATACTTAATACTATTAGAATGTTTATCACCAACATCCCTACCCTTGACACCAATTATAAAGACCAATTAAAGAATTCCTCTCGTTGAGAATAGATCCATTATTACACTAGTATTTTATCATTTTATATACAAAGACATCTAATACCAATAGTTAGGAAACAAATATATGATGATTAAATTTATCTTTATTATTCTACCCATGTATCTCTTCATTCTTATAGTCTGATACTTGTTGTTAGTTTCATGCCTTTTCCATGAAATTTTCAGCATAATAAATCTTCATAACATTGAACTCCAGGTTTCATGTTACTAATTACCTGAATCAAATTAAAAACAATATGTATTTTATGCACATGTATATTGATATTCAATAATGACCTTCATTCCAAAATTCAAATTTCAGAACCCAAATTTGGAATTTAATCCACTAAATTAGTTAGGCTCATCATTCACTTCTATGTATAGGCCTGATATCAAATAGATTTTGACGTACTCCTAATAATCATTCACTTAATACAATTCCCAAATTTAATATTTTTTCTTTCATAGCCTTTATATTTTCATTTACAAAACCATTTCCCCACTGATCAGGTATACCCTAAATATATGAAATACTTCTAATAGTTTTAAAAAAATTTAAAGTATATAGGGATAGTGGTACCTCAAAATTACTCAATTTAAGGAATATTTTTGGTTATGATAGACCAACCCTATTCTCTATACATTCATTTTCCCTTTCTTAGATTTTTGGAAAGGAATTAAACAGCCTCTTTAAGCTCTTGTTCATCTTGAATAACTTTTGAAACCTATTTATTCAACCCTTTTATAATGAATTGATTCCACTTATGCACACCTTCTCTTGTGCTATAATTTTAGTTGATATTCCATCCAGACTCTTTATCCACTGAAGGAATATTAATCTAAGATTTAACTCCTTCATTTTGGTGGTATTTTTGAGACCACTTAGGCATTCCACTTCTGTGATGGCTATGAGTTCCATCTTACATTCAACATTATTCCTTGGTGTATCCTCCTTAACTTGTTCTCCTACCTTTTTTCAACTTGAGAAATTCCATAATTTTGTTTCCAAATTTTTATTTATTGTTTCCAAGAGTGATATTGTGAGTGAACATATTTTGTTGCTTGATGCACACTTTCTTGAGGCTCATTTTTCATTGGAATATTGAAACTACTTTCCAGCATAACAGGCCTTTTATTGGATAAATACTCTCGTTTTATTTCATAGGAGTGGAGTGTCTTATTATGCACTCTTTACCCTTCCATTCATTCCTCCAATTTCAATAACTTTTTATGAGACTAATATCAGAATAAATAAATAAATCACCATAATCATCATACCTCACATGGTCTCTCCTTGAATGGGATATTGGTACTATTGCGGTTCTTCTCACATTATAGTGATTTTTTATTTTAAATTTCTTACTCATGATGTACCAAACTCTTCCAAATAATAAGTAATTCAGTTACTCATTAATTTGTGGGTTAAATCTTCATAAATTAGCATGGTACATATGTTTTCTTCTAGAACTAGTGAGAAAAGACAATTTAACATTGTTTTTTAAAATTAAACATCATTTTTTTAACTAAAGTCTAAAATAGTGATGTAAAAAATAACATTTTTGGAAACGGTTTTTAAAAACTCAATGTCAAAAATGAGACTCATCTTAGTTTTTTGTGTCAATTTTTATAAAAATTGATGGAGAAAAAATCTTTATCGGAGTCCATTTTAAAAAAACTGACCTAGAAATGGTGAATCAGTTTGGTTTTCATCATCAGTATCTTACATAAATCGATGCTGAAAACCGTGCTATATTATTTTAATTATTCGGCATCAGTTTCGTTAAAAACCAATGTCAAAATTTAAAAAAATATAAATATTTGAATATTACATCCCCAAAATAATCAGAATTCTTGTAATAGAAAAACAGTATACAACAATCAAATAACACGTGTCATTAACTAAAAATCTATAAAAACATACATACCTCAATCTATTTAATCAAAAAATTATCTACACATTTGTATTATTAATAAGAATTAAAAACACATACCTTAAATTTACAACATGATCATTGTTGGTTATTGTTGAAGCATTTGTTTGAAGTTATTATGTTCAAACACCTATTATAACAAAGGAATTAGCTCATTGAAAACATTTTATGAAGAAAATTTAATATTAATCCTAAACATTACAATATACATACCTTAAATCATAATAATACTTAACAAATAGTTCACAAATAATGATATAAGATGGTTAGGTTCATTTTTTGCGTATAATACCAGCATCATTGAATGTCCACACAACATTTAATTATTTTCGATTAAAAATAGAATACTATGATAGAAAATATAAAATAATTAATATAACAAACCTTGTTAAATTCAGTAATTACCCTAGTTGTGATTATCTCAAAAATGAATCATAGAACATAATAACCACATTCAATATGTCCTTGTTGACAATGAAATGGGGGTCATTAAACATTAACATGATAATGAAAAGAAATATATATATATACATATCAAAAATCAGAATAATATCTAATATAAAAAATAATTACCATTACTATCACATATTAGATTTCACGTTGGTTCTTTATCGACATGTGATCTTGGTAAAATTTATTCCATGACCTGTATTTTCATATATATCAACTAATAATACTTGTATATATAGTAATAATTAAATACAATCAAATTATAAAAAATAAAAAAACTTACTTGTTTAACAAGGTGGTTAATTTTTTATGAACACCACCCAGTAAAGAGAAAATCCAATATAAGGTGCATTCACATTTGTAGAATATGCCAAACATCCAATGCCCCCATTAAGGTAAAAAGTTCTCCATTAATGAAATTATAATAAACATGAGTTCATAATAATTTTTGTGTTCTTAAATATAAATAAATGGAAGAAACCAACACCCAATATCTATCTTTGATTATCTCTCACATATATATGAAATTCTATTAAGATTATTCAAATATTTCACATCTGTGGAAATGAATTATAGATCTATAAAACCATAAACACCTATGATTTCATTTTTTATAAGAATAGTATGTTGATAACTAATTAAAAATGTAAAATAGTTAGTCAACTTAAATAATCTTTAATTAGATAAATAAAAATTGAAACATCAATTTACTTACATAGAAAACAATTGCAACATAGACAAGTTAAGCTCTTCAAAATCAATTATATCCATGATATATTTTCTGAATATTATCAACGGATAATATCTTATACATATATCGAACATTATCCAAAACCTATAGATATTACTCAAGGAAGAAGAAGCCTGACATAATATTTTTATCCCATAAAAAATATCATAAGTATCTATAGTTGTTTTTTTCTAAACCTTTTTTTTCATTTATACCATTTATTTTTATTTTAGATACTCTTATATAAGTTCAATGCAAAAAACAATTTTAAGTAATTTTCAATCTGATGTAATTAATATTTAAAAAACACATACCATATATGAAAGATAATGAATAAGGACAGATGGACAAGTACAAAATGACCCAGACAATCCCCAACTCTAGTAAACCTCTTCCATAGGAAATGGTAGTAGAGTAGTAGGATCAATAATATCAAGTACTGAAACCCTAACCTGACCCATCTGTATAGGCTGGTGATGTACAAAAACCCCCCATAAAAATGAACGAGTGATAATGCTACAATATTTATATGAGGATCTCTATCATACAACTCATAGTATAAGGTTGGGTCTGAGAAAAGAGGCAGAGGATTTGAGTATGTAGACTAGGTAGGGTGGTCTAGTTGGAATGGTTGTATAGGCTGCACAGCCGACTTGGTAGGATGGATAGGCTGGGAAGGCTATGTAAATTGTGACAGTATCGTTAATTATTATAACATAGCATGTACACCTGATAGAATTTGATAACCCATTTACATTTTCATATCTTTCATCTCATATTTTAAGGATTTGATTTCTGAGTCTCTTTATTTCTTACTCAGATGACCAAAAACTTTATGAATGCTAACACCTGCATGACATCCTCTTATGCATATGGGGTGTTATAGATTCTTTAAAGCAGTGGATAGGATTTCCATCCTACCCTCAGGGATAAAAGATCCTTGTTTCTCCATCTCCAAAATTTTTATCCTAAAATGAAAATGTCATATTAGTTTTTTAATTTATAAAATATAAAAATTCGTGAATAATAAATAATATTTGCTTACAATTTTTTCAGATACTTTATTGTCTTTATCTTTAATTTTCTTTTCTTTTTTTCTTATTATCCCTCTTTTCCATTATTCATGGTGAGTGGGGGAAGATAGTGGATCGAGCTGGACCTCATCATAACCACTAGTTGAGAGGGATCTGAGTGCTTAAAACTTTTTCCTTAATCATTTTTTTCTTAAATTAATTATACCCTCCACATGATAAAGTGTGAGGGTATACATTTTGTAACTAGATGCCTTGATCATATTTCCTGGACACCTATTATATAAAAAGTAAACTAATAAGTAAATAAGAAAATATATATATAATTTTACAATGAAATACAATTATCATACCAGAAAGGCTTCATCATGTCGGCTGGAAACAAATTTCTTCAATACATTTTCATCTATATGGGTTTTCATTTTGTCTCATTCCAAAAAAAAATTAACTTCATTTTGAAATCTCTCCATCTAACCACTACCAAAGTACAACATCTTTTCTTAATTACTTTTGTTTCTTCAAAATTTAATATAATATGTAGTTGAAAAAAATTAAAAATTAGTCATTTAAATTATATCATAATAGAAAAAAGAGATAAAACAAATTAATTGACATATTACACTATTATTTCCTCCCAAAGATAATCTTTCACCATATTGTTGACTGACATCTAATTAGGATATAAAATGTTAATCTTGAAATGGCTCTGCATTGAGACATAGCTAATAAATATTTTTTCATTTTGGGCAGTTTCATTATTATTATAATAAAAATTAATATATAATGACTCGTATTCTAAAGAAATTGATAGATTTGGTAAATGTATAATGCCATGTTTACTAACTCGAGGACTCGATTCTGTAATAGTAAAAGAAAAGGACTCAATTTTTGAAATTGCATCAGTAGTCCTCCAATTATTTTTTATAAATTAAATGTTTTTTTAAATAATTATATTAATTGATATATAATAATATGAAAAAAAATAAAAATATCTCGGTACTTATTCCTCTATCTCTGTATCTGTATCTTTCATTGAAATGGGAAATTTTAATGAAATTCTTGTTGACCAACATATTATTATCCAATTGAATAATTAGAAAATAGAAAAACTAAAATATATAAGTAAAAAAAGGGAATGTGTGTGTATGTAAAAGAAAAAAATAAATATGTTATTATTATTAACCCAAAAAAATATATAAGTTAAACTATTAAATATATACATTATTTCTAAAATGAAAAAAAACATGTATAAATAAAAATATCGAATAGTTATTAAATAGTATAGTTTTTACACATGTAAATTTCAAAAAAGAAAAATAATTTAAATAATTACTAGATTAATTATGAGACTAATTTAGTGTTTTCCTATATCCCTTTAGCATGATCATTTTATACTACATACAATATTTTTGTGTAATAGTCATTGTTATCTGAAAATCATGTAATAGTTGAATAAGCCTTATATAAATAAATAACATAATCATCATGATCATCATCAACCAAATGGATTCCTTTCCCTTGAAAAATGATGTACCATTGATAATTCGATGGATTAATGACATAAAATATTTTTTTTCATGTGTGGCCATGATAAATTTTTCTTCATTGCAACTAAATATTTTCAAAGCAACCATTTTAAACCCATATTCAACATTTTGCACGCCAATATTACTTATAACATAATTTCACTGAAAAATGGTGACTTTATTTTTAATATAATCACTTTCCCATATGTATTCAAGAACTCTAAATATGGCATTCATGCAGAAATTGGGTTTTTATCTTTGTCACGTGAAAAATGTAGTGCTTAAGTGACGACCATTACACCGCTATTTTGAACGGTACTCTTTTCATCTATATTTTTTTTGTCTAAATTGTGTACCTATTAATATCAAGACTAGACCAATTGATCACATTAAGATATTTTCCCCCAATCATTCATTTCAATGTTTTTGATACAGATATATCTGTGATGAATTGTTTTTTAAATCATGAATCAAATGTCACTTTATGTTCAACCATCAGCCACTTTTCATTTCATTTTAGATATTTTAACTTTAATTCAGTAACATTTGATGATATATATGGTTTAACCTCATCTGTGTTGTTCAAAAATGTATAAATTTGACAATATCACTTTATCATGTGGAATGAACTTTACCTTTAAGCCTAGAAAACCTCTAAATTCACTATCAACTTTCATATGTTGAGATATATGGAGTCCAATATGGTCCACTTCATACAAATTATTAGTACATAACTCAATCACCTCTTTCGATACATAATTTTTAAAAATAGAGGCATATGGTCAATAAGAATTTTTAATATATGCCTTCAAAATTCTCATATATATTTCAAAAGGATACATCCATAATAAATAAATAGGTTCACATATTCTTATCTCACACACTAAATGAATCACCAGATGAACCAATATATCAAAAAATGTAGGAGGTAAATACATTTCTAGTTGACAAAGAATAATATAAGCTCTATTCTCTAACACATATAACAAATTTTGATCAATTAATTTGATACAAATTTATTTGAAAAAATTACATAACCTGATGATAGTATTTATAATATATGTCAGTAATATACCACACAGTGAAATTGGTAGAAGTTATTGCATCAATACCTGACAACCATGAAATTCCTTACCTATTAATTTTAAATCCTTTAATAACAGTAAATTATTTATATTTTAATAATTTCCGATGGTTAATTTAATACTATAAAGACACTAAAAAATCATATTCTTAATCTTTATTAATGTGTGACAACATGAAGGTAAATATGTTCTGTTTTCTTTTATAGTGGGAGCTAACTCTGAATGTATTCCCATTGATATCAAGTCCAATATAGAATAAAATTTTTATTTTTTTCTTTTCTTTTATGTCTAAAAAATATCCAATAAAACTATCACATGTGTTTTTCTCAACCTGAATAACATCAATGTCATTTTTTATCTCTTAAAATATCCAATAAGGTAGTTCAAAAAATATAGATTGTTTCTTCTAGATATTTTATTTAAAGACTAGAAATTTCTTTCTTTCCAAATGTTTAATGAATATTTTTCACCTTGTTATAATATTATTCAACTAAAAATGGTCACAGTAGAAGATTTTATTCCTATAAACCATTAAATTATTTTTTCAATCAACTATAAGGTTGATAAATTGGAAAAAAAAATCTTCAATGTACCATGCACAGTGCCTTTCTTCCTTTCTACAATTGATAATATGAAGTCTCTTCTTAAAAAATTGGACATTCTTTATCTCCCTTAACACTATATCTAGATAAGTTTCTATATAAAGAAAATTCATTTATAGTGAATGATATTATAGGATGAAGAATAAAATAATTTTTCTTATATGCATCAAAAACTTTAACAGTTATCTCCTTTATAAGTTTCAAATCACCAATAAATGGTGAAATATACATTTCAATATCATTTCTTGACTATTTTCATCTATAAATCAACAATATCATCGTAACATATTTTTTCTTAATACATATATGTGGTAATAAGTTTTAAACTAGAAAAAATAGACTATGAACTATGTTGGCTACTTAGGCTCTGATATGGATTCATTCCATTAGTACACAATATCATTCGGAGATTTTTAACATTCACTTCCAAAATCATGAATTTTTTTATCAAATCTCTTTCATTATGGTGAATAAGTAGGGTTATGTAAGATTCCATCAAAGATGTTATCATCTAAATATCATCTTAACCTTTTTGCATAAAATGAATTTTAAAATAGATTCTCCAAGCAAGGAATTATTGGAAAGTACCAAATATCATTAGCAGGATCATTGATTATGGTACCAGAGAATGAATCATAGTTGAATTATCAGAATTATATGAAGGGAAAATTGTATGAAATTATTATAAATTAAAAATAATTTATTTTTCATGAGGTTAGATGCCAGTACATGATAATGAATCTAAGTTTACCTTTTCATCTATCTTATAGTGTGATGTCCCACATGTAGGATAGTTTGATAAATATTCATTATATTTCCTATAAAATACACAATCATTGAGGAAAGCTTGTATCTTTTTATACCCCAATCCCAGTGGGCATAATATTTTTATTTCCTCATAATTGGAATCTAGACATCTATTTCCTTTAAGAAGTATATCTTTTAAATTCTCAAGTAAGTTAGAGAATCTTGTATCACTCCACTCATTTCTTTCTTTCAAGTTAACTAATCTCAAAAATACTATTAACACTGTATATTTACTACAACTTGGGAATAATGGTTTCTTAGAATATTCATAAAATCATTCAATAGTTGTGATTTATTTGATGGTTTCAACACCTAAATCAAGAATTAATTCTTTAATATGATCCTCTACTTCATTATGAATATTTTAATCAACTTTAAATGTTGAATTTTTAGTTCTTTCACTATTCCTGATCCAACGTGTACAATTAAGGCTAAAACCATAGGAAATGAGATGATCCTTTATTTATCTAGAGTTTAAATTTCTCATATTTTAACACTTCTCACATGGATAGAAAATAAAATCTATATTTTAAAGATTTCATTTATAAAAATTCAAGAAAGCATCAACTCTGTTTTCATATTCACTAGTGTTTTATCAAAAATTTATCTAATTACAATCCCCTCAATACCTGATATCACAATATAATTAATGAATATATTAAAACATATAGGAATTTAAATATTTATATAGATAGATAGATTTTAAACATAAAACAATTTAATAAAAATTATTGGTAATAAAATAGGACACATCAATGATTATTAAGAATAAAATAAAAACTAATATACTAGTAGAAAATCATGTTTTTGTAACTATATGTATGTTTTCAACACCACAAATTTTAGGATGATTATTGAATTTCATACCCTAATGTTTTTGGTTGTGTATGATAAATGTTTACTTATTTTACTAATTAACATTCTAATATATGGAGAATAGTCACCCCATGGTAACTCCTTAGACCCTAACTAATATCAAAAACATCTTTTTGATAAAAATAGTATTAATAATTATTTACATGAAAAGAAATTATTTCAAAAAATCCCACAATGTTATACAATGATAACATTGAAATTCTAAATCAATAATTGAAGTTCATTTAACCAAATTAAATATATAAAATTATATTTTTTAAATTAAGTATTATATATAATGAAACCCATTTTTATTGAAATATAACCATTCGATTTATTGTTTTGTAATATTATTTAAATATAATTTGAAAACTAATTAATGCTAATATATTATTTGATATAAGAAAATATTTTTCAATCATTTAAAAGTGGTCAATTTAATTTATTAAGGTCAATAACACAAAATGTTAACATATTTTATTTGAAAAATAATCCTATTGTAATATAAATTATATATCTTCTAAATTTAAAAATAATAAATATTTTTTTTTAATATTATATAAATATGGTTTCTTGGTATTATAATTTAATTACTTTCAATCATTTAACATGTATTAATTCATATTACATAGTTTTTACATTAGTTCATTGTCGTATGTATCAAAAGGTATTGAAGATTGTATTAATTCAACAGGTAAAAAATATGGAGTCTTTACTTGTGTTGTGCATTATATTGATGAATGATGTCATAATATATAATTGTTCATTTCATAATATATATCATCATGACCCTTTTACAATTTCATCAAATAAATAAATTATCAAAATAAAAAAAACTTTAAGAACAAAATTTATAAATAAGAATTAACTTCATACAAATAATTGAAATGATAACTCAACAATATAACTAAATGATAAATAATTTATGTTTAAAATTTAAAAAAACCTAAAATTTTTGATTTCACCAAGTAAAATAGATCTCTAATTTTAACTTAATCCCCAAAATTTGTTGGAATAAAAAACATTGCAAGATCTTACAAAAAAAAATTATAGAAATGAACAATAAATAATAAAAAATAATTAAAATTAAACCGTAGATGATGGTTGGATAAAAAACAGTTCCTGAAGAGAAATAATTCCATAAATGATGAAATAATAACATAGGATGAAGAATTGAGACCATAGATCATGAAATAATGATAGATGTTGAATCAAATAAACAAAAAACATCTTTGGGATCACCAGGTTGACATCGGGCTTGTTGTGAGTCAACGGAGTGTTTCAAAGTTCTAAAAAAATGAGTATTTCGGGATCCTGTGTTTTTTTTAAAAAAAATATGGCGTTGGTTTTTAAAAAATGGTTTTTATTCATTTATGATGTCGGTTTTTAGTAAAACAAACGTCCTAAATCAACTTTGATGGTGTTTTTTTCATCAGTTTTTAAACATACTTACACCAAAATTAAAAATAAATTTTGTTGGCATCAGTTTGTTTTAAAACTGATGCCATATCTTCGACATTGAAGACACTATTTCTAATAGTGTAGATTTTATATCTATAATATTTATTTATTTTGAGACTTCTTTTAGGGGTATTTTCATATTCTCTTTTGAGGTGTGTATCCTCTCCTTTAGTCTTTTTATATTCTCATATTTATTTTTTAATTCAGTAGCCATTTCTTTCAAACATGAAGCAGTACCCATTCTAGTTTGTCTTTTTCTTTAAGTTGAGTTTTGATAGGAATGGTTCTTTCCTTCATCTCCTTTTTAGTGGCCATTTTCTTTCTAATTTCATGGGATATTTCATTAATAAAATAAATTTTATTATTCATTTTATCTCCCATTTTATTCATTCTAAAATTTAGGGCCACTTCTTCCCCCTTGTGCCTCTTATTTTCCAAGTCTAAATATTCAATAATTGTATAGAACACTTCATGAATTATTTCCTTTTCTTCCAATTTATTTTGAATAATTTGGATCTATTCTTATAATTTTCACAATTATTCTCTAGAACCAAAACCTAATGTTTTTTATTCTTAATAAGAAAACCCACTTCTTTCTTTAAACTTCAAAATTGAGTCTGAAACTTCACAATATTTTTTCACACCAGGGTTAGAATAAAATATAATAGAATATTAATGGTTTACCTTGGTAGTAAAATTAATAATATGTGATGAAATCCTTTTTTTATTATTATTTCCTTTTAACATAAGGAAATTATCATAAAACATGCTCAGAGATGTGATATATTTTATATTATATAAATTTTCCAAATTTATCCACAAATTCTTTGAGAACGTGTAATGGGAAATATTTTTGTAAAAATATTCTCCAATTAAATAATTTAATGACTTTTTCATTAAGGCATCCATTTCAATGTTTCTTTGATCTTCCTCAAAGATAACTCTATTTCAAATCAACAGAACTCTTCCATCAAGAACAACTTCTCACGAAAATCCAATAGAATATTTCAGGAATGCAACGAACTCCTTTTACCAAGATGTAACATTATTTCCATAAAACAAAGGATCTTCTATTGTGGATGGGATTCCTTCCAAAACCATCAGATCATGTCGAAGAAAAAAACAAATCCAACAAAAAAATAACATATTCTCTAATTCCAAATATTAGTCCCTTAAGTGACATAGATGAGATATACCCAAAGATGGGGCACTTTCAAGGTGTGTGAACTTATTATAATGTATTCACTTTTCCTTATCACTCTCACTTCTCTAATGATCTTGAACTCTAACTAAGAAGGTTCACCTAATTTTTCTCTTGTTAAATCATTGATTTAATTGCTTTTTGACTTGACCAGTCCATAGTCAAATATATTAGTGACAACAAAACCCCATTTTCAAGATTATGTTATTACAAATATAAATAAGCATACACATATACAAAAGTATTTTTACTTGGTTCACTATATGGGATATCCTAAGGATCATGTGATTGATGATGTGTGGATGCTCCAAAAACACTATTATATCACTACTTAGGGTTTGGATAGGTCACTCCTACTTTCTATCACTACCCTTATTATGTTTTTGGTTGGTTAAATACCACCTAAGGATCACTTATACTCACTTCCCTTAATTATATAACTACACTAATAAAAGAATTTCAAGATAGCACAAAGGAAAAAAAATGGTTTATTATTCTATATTATTTGGATGTAAGATGGGTGACTTTGATATCTTTTTTCTCCTTAATAAGACTCTTTTGAACATATCTTTGAGCATCACCTTCTTTCCATGAGATTTCATGGAATCACCTTCCTTAACTTTATATAATAGTGATGGAATCTCACTTCTCTTCACTACATAGCAATTATCTATTTTTCCTTTATAAATATATTCAATAAGTGTCAATTACTCTTATTCGCCTTTTTCTACACAAAAAAAACTATCCTCTTATTATTCTAGAAAAAATCTGATCTCTCAATGTGTATAGGTTTTAGTTTCTTTCTCTATAATTTCTATAGAATGTTTTATAAATAACTCTTCTATTTCCATTCAATCTAATGGTTAGGATTGAATAACCTTTTCCTAGTATTGTACCAAGTGTCTTATGTCATTAATGGGATCATAATGTTCCATTAAATTCGAACTATTCACCTATAAATATGATTAATAATTCCCTCTATCAGTTTCTAGCTGAGTCTTCTAGTTGGCTAAAACTACCTGGATGTAGCATGATCTTGGATTTTACAATGTATCCAACCACCTTTATGACTTTTCTACATTGTGGCATTATTAAATATAGAATATAATCAACTTATGTGGTGTGGATAGGTATCCTATGGTGTATCATTCAGATATTGACTAGATCTATATGTTTCATACATTAACTTCTCTATTACTCTCCAGTGATCTCTTGCATGATCTCTCCCAAATCCTTGACTCCTTAGACATACCGTGGCATTGAAACATCCACTACGGTGTGACCTCCTACATGATAACAAACATTAATTCAACTAATCTAACAAAAACACTTCTTCACATTGAAAATAAAATTCTATGGTGTGACATTCTACAGGATCTTGAGACTCTTAAAGAATCATCTTTCATTCAATAAGACTTCAACATAGCCATATATCTATGATGTGGATGGAACAAATTTTATTAGAGATCTTATACTTAATAAAACTTATTTTTAAAGGTCTATATTCCATGGTTCAATTGACTATAGTTTGGACAGAAAACTCTGAATCTCACATTGGTCTTTATTCAATAAATAAAATTCCATATAAACTACCATTAACCAACATCATTTCACAATTCTATCACCGTGTTGAGCCATTCCACAAACACTTCACTATGGTGCCACATTAAATTTTGGAATACCTCCACAGACACCTATAACTATATACATGGGTGATCAGATGCACACTCTTATTGCCAGTCTACGTAGCTATGTGGCACCTGATCTTGACCACCATCTTTTCTGAAGTTTTCTTAGGTGTTATCCCTGAGTTTAGTTTGCTAAATTTTTTAATCATCCATCCATTAGTGTGGTTAAATAATCAATACTATAGTGTGATTTGGTGGGTCAAACATTTACCATGGCCTTTCGTATGGTTATGCAGCATATATTTTGTACTTCATATAGATTTCTTCTCCAATATCTTCTAAGAACTCTTCATACATCTTTGAAAAATATTAGGGAATTAATGGGTCCATAACAATACTCTAAGAATATTAATATTCCACATGTATTTTAAATAAACACAAAAAAATCCATTGGGTATTCTAATAAACATTCCAACAATCTCCCCTTTTCTTATTGGCAACAAATCCAACACAAACCATAAGGATTCCAACATCTATTTTGGGGTTTACAACTAGTTTGTAACCACATGAATATCTTATAATATAAAATTTAATGCAAGAATAACTCAGGAGTTTCCTTAAGGGGATATAAAAAGAGATAATCATTACGAGATATTGATTGATGACCCATACCTATCTTCATATTGATTCTCCCTAACTGGTGATCTCTTTTTCTACCTCCTTTAACAAGTAAGGCACTAGCATTCCCTAGAGTGAATAAGTATCCCACTCAAGCATCGATTGATTAATGTTAACCCATGGATACACTATGAAGGAGGGATTCCTTTATCTACCCAAGAGGGATATTCATCAAGAACATGAATAAATAATGAGGCTCAACCATTCATCGGTGTAAGGTACACACAATTTCATTATTTTTTTATACATGGTTTAAATTTCAACCATGGTTAGTCTTGAGAATGAGGATATAATTTTATCTTATACATTGATTAAGTGTTAATTGATCCTTAGAAACTCATCAGTGGTATCATTGAAAATGTTAAATAGTTAATTGATTCAAGAGAACTCCCATACATGAACAATGGAAAAGTGTGTATTTTTTATCAAGACCTCCATTGTATATGAAAAGAGGTACATTGCCCAAATAGTTGTAGAAATAGATTTATTTGATAGATTCATATAGATGTCACATTATATGTGTTTATACGATGCATGAGATCCCACTCTTCTAGGGTATCAAAGCATCTTCATATGTCTTTATTCTTGAAATAATGGTTTAAAATGAAGAATTTATATATCACATGGATATCATATTGTTAATTTCTAAAAATGGTTTTATTTTTGTTCTATGGGATGGATAAGGGTATAATATATTGTTCACACCCTATGGTGTCTGATAGAATAGGTAGTGATGCAATGTGTTCCTTTTATTTTTCATTATATCATAGAGCATGATATAAGAAATCTTATGTGATGATGGCATCATGAAACTTTTTTCAAAAACAAATCCTCATATCACTTATACAATATAAACGATATTGTAAGCTACAAAATCAAGGTACATAGGAATGATATCACAGTTGAAGTATTATCTATTATAAAATATGATAGATAATTGAGCATGTTCTGAATTATAAAATAGGGTTGTCATCAAATACGATATACTTAGAAAAACTTTATTTTTATTAATTTCAATTAGGAATGCAATTATATGGTTTATAAAATGTTTATAGCTCATGGGAAGAGGTATTTTAGGATATTTATTTAATTTATAAAATGTTTATAAATTAATAAATTTAAAATGTTTATAATTAATTATTAAGTGTTGACAAAATATTTAATAAACAAATATTCCATAAATTTTAAATTTTAATATTAAATAAAATTGAATATAAATTGAATGACTTATAATATGGATATAAAATTTTTATATGGAAATTATAAGTGTAATTTATATAATATTTATAAATTATAAAATAAGGAAAATCTAAATAAGTTTAAATTTAATATTATGAACTATTCATAATTATTAATTTGAATTATTGAAACAAAAATGCATTATTGGATGAAATTAGTTAAACTATAACAATAGTAGTTTTTATAATTGATATGATCATGGTTTATATAATAAATATGTGATATTTTGAATGTTGACATAATATATATGAATAGTTCATATATATAATATTAATATTTTGGATATCATATATTTAAGTAAAATATATATAATGAATAATATAAATAAGTACATATTGAAGATAAATATGGTCTTTATATTTATTTTAATTGTTATATTTTCATAAAGAAATTATTGGTTTTAAATTGTTTATAATTTATTTATTTATGAATTATTCATAAATTTTTATCTCATATTTAAATATATGAATTATTTATTTGTTTAGATTATTCCCTTGTTTATTATTCATGAATAATATTTTTATATTATGGATAGGTGTATGTTATTGTTTAAATTTTTTAAATTTCTTCTATAAATTAACAAACACGCATCTAAGGAGTTGCATGCTATGTGTCATAATTGGTTTAGTTTTCTCCTACCTTGTCTTTGGATTGTATTATGTTATAATGTTGAACTTAATGTTTCATTATAGTTTATACATATTATGTGTAAAAATTAATATTGAATCTAGGTATCAATTAAGTAATGTATCCTTGGGTAGAGGGACTTTGGGATAGACAACCCACTGGTCTGAAGGCTTATACCTTGTCTAGAAAATTAGGGGTCATTTATTTATCTCTCCAAGGATACTCTTGTGGGGATCACTAATTTTATATGATTTAAAGACTTTACATGAAAATTTTTCATATAACTTATGAATAGGATGCATTTGTATGTGTGTAAATTTAGTTTTCTTTTAATTTTGGTTAATAACACAAGATATGAGTTGTATAAAGTGTTACACATCAATAGGGTTTGATCATATTGGTTTTGTTGAAGGAATGGGATTCTAGACTAAATTATTATAAGCGTGTATACATAAATATAATATATGAGATAAGATGTTGATATTAAATCCTTTTTAAAAACACTTTTATGGATTCCTTCCAAATTTAACACTTTTCAAGACCTCAAGCATCCAATATAGTACATTTTTCTAAATCTAGGGGCTCGAGGATTATATTATATAAGGGAAGTAAGTAATGGGTGACTCTAATAGGATTAAGTTCTTGTTATTGGGATTTTATTTTGTTTACACTTAGTTAAGTTACCTTAATAGGATTATGTTACCATAAAAATATAGTTGAATGATGCCATGAGATTGATTTAGGAAAATAGTTGTTTTCTAAACTATCCAAAATTAATATATGATATGATTGGGGTGATTACCTACCTAAATAGTTATGTGCTGGGAGAAATTATAAATCCACCCAAAGATAAGGATAATATGGATCTTCTCCCATTGATGTATATGATATATTTTAAAAGGGGATATCATTTTAGTAGGGAAAAATTAAATAAAATACCTTATTAAATTAATTTAAGACATGATACTCATATAATAAAAGATTCTGTTATAGATTAATGGAGTCCTCATCATCAGAACTTATTTTGAGATCAATCCTAGAAAAATATAGAAGTTAATGTAAGTTTATTATTAAACTGGTGAAAAGGTTAATAATCAATCTTAAGAATAAAATTTTATGTTTTTGACCAAACCCTTCCTAAGTAACCATTTATGGAATTTGTAAAACGAGTGAGTTTAGATTATTATGAGAATAATGGATGGATTCACATAATTTTTTGATGAAATTTGGTACAATATGACCAAATGAATGTAAATATCTGATTATATATTCGATATTATTAGATATATTAATAAATTCTAGGGACTGGAGGTTTACTTAAGTCTTTTCCATGTAATAGATTTCATTATGTAATATTTATTGGAATTGTTCTAATGATGTGAATGAGTTTATAATTTTTTTACCCTATTTCCAAAAATTAAGGAGGACAGATGAACAGGTCATGAGATGTTAAGGATGTGGTGTTGTATTGATAATATAGGTGGGTAAAAGTTCAAACTAGAAGATTAAATAAATTTGATGGAAATTCCAATAACGCTTCATTAAATAGTCAACCTCATTCATTGAAATAAAAAGGAGGTGTTAGGAGAGAGGGGTAATGTTTTTATAGGATGTAAGTTTTCCTGGATACCAGAAGGGGTTTTTTAAACTCTATGGATAGTCTATGTCAAGTATCAATGTTATAAAAATCAATTATTCAATTTTAAAGGTCATATGATAAATAATTTATATTTTAAACAATTTATAATTATATAGGATTTAAAATTCAAGAATATATTTGATATAGCTTATAGTGTGTATTTAAATAATCATTCAAAGGATTTCTTAATCAAGGATTTTCACACAAATGAATGTATATCAATCCCATATGGATATAAGTAAAGGATGTGTATATTTATTTCATTTCAGTTATATGATAATAGAATTTATTTCTTAATAAATAGATGTTACAAACAATATAAGATGATTCAATATACATGGTTTATGATTCATTCAATTATATAACAATTTTTACAAGGATTAATGTATAAAAATGTATTATTTTGGATAAAAGGGTTTATCCAAATAATTTTTAAAATATGAGGACTTGTTATTCCACAACCATGAGTGTCATAATTTAATGTATAAAATCTTATTTTCTAAGTAACTCTCCAAAAAAATGAAATACCATATAATATATAGAAAAAAAATATTATTTGTTAGATATTTTTACTTAGAGGTAATAAATGTTATTTCCTAACACAAAGTAGTTTGTTTATATTATAAAATTATTTTAAGAGAATATATTGCCTAAGAGGCTAGTGGGATTATAAAGTTAAAAAGTAAATGATTATATCAGTCAAAACAAATTGAATGTAACTTAATATCCTAAAATGTTTAGGGTATGTTGGTAAAACATTGAGGTAAAGAGTTATATTAGTTACAAAAATATCTCAAGGAAAAATTTTGATGTAAAAGGTTCTAATAATGATGATGATGATGAACAAAGAAATAATAATAAGTAGAAAAAAATAAGTTATTAAAATTATAACATTGAATGTTGTGAGGTTAAGTAGTTTTAATACCTTATTAAAGGATTTTAACATTAGGAATATAATTCCTAATTCTCACCATTATTCAAACAAACTTACTTCATATATGTTACTCATTTAAAAATATAAAATGAAATCTCAAGTGAAAGGATAATTGAACATATAGAGTACTACATAGAGTTATCTCCAACTAATGTTTTTCAGGGGTTATTATAGGTTATTATGAAATGTTAATGTTAATATTAGTATGATTCTTGTATCAAGATACAGAATATGATCATGAGGAACCAAAAGGGTTTTTTTTTCATTGAATGGACCATGAAATATACCGCATGGAGTGTCATACAGTATGTATTTGGTATACTAGGGGTCCATGGTTCATATTTTGATTTCCCTAGTTCCTTAGGTTCACTAGATAACTAGAATAAGAATCTTCATACTTTGATACATTTCTTATGTAATCCTTGGTGATTGGCTAATCAAGGGGTGGTTGGGTATGTTGTTAATGATGTAATCAGTTGGAGATTAAACAGGGTGGGATTTTTCCTCTCATATAACAAGTATAACATTTATAACCTCTACTAAAATATAAAAGGGAATTTCATATCCATACCTAGTAATGATATATTATGTTATTATCTATAGGTGAGGGGTATCTGATGTGTTCATCCATAATGGTGAATGACATGTGCATCGACCTGGTCAGTCTATACTTAGTGAAACAAGAATATATGAGTGCATATATGGGATTTATATACTTTATATATCATGGTTTCTCAAAGTCCTAGACAAATGGATCATATGAAAATGAAATCTTTCATATGATTTAGTTGGTGGAAATAGGTATAGAAATACATGTGTTTAATAGAGATCACACCAGATCCCTTTATATCTTAAGTATCACAGATAATTTACTAGAGGTCACTCTTTGCTTAAATTTATGAATTCAAGAATTCATATTTGTTTTCAATGATATAAAGTCTTGCAGGGTCAAACTTGTGGTTTACTGAATGGAGATTGAGTTTACGAAATGTATAGAGCTAATCTAAAATTTTTAGATTTTATCCAAAAGGAATTTTTGAGGGGTATTCCCAAGGTATTTCATATTATGAAATACATGGTGAAGTTAGTGATAGTTTTCCAAAAAAAATGGAATATATCCACAAGAATGTTTATATATGATTTAATTTGTAGTATATGATACAATATAAGGTGAAACGGAACAAAGCCTATGAGGCTTTAGTGTGTATGGTATATTAGTATAGATATGCCCAGAAGCTCTATATAATAGTGTTTGATTTATCTATTTCATATATAATTAAATATATAAATTAAATTAATTTTGAAGGTATTGGTTTTATCATATCATTATCTATGATATAGGGATATCATAACCACTACCATGGTTTGTCATATGCTATAACATGGCTATTTCATAAGGCATGAACATTAAAGTATGATTTACATTAACACCATATGATTTGAATTATAGTGAAATAATAATGGTTAACATTAAAAAATCCCTACTTTGGATATGATTATATCCATAATTTTAAAAGATGAAACATGCGGGATGCTAGGAATGGTTGAGGGTTGAAACCGGTTTATAACTACATAAATATCTCATAATGTATAAGTGAATCATGCATAAGGGGATATAAAAGGAGGTAATCAACATGAGATAGTTTTTTATGGTTTATTCCTATATTTTTTCTGATTCTCCTTTCCCAAGAGCTCTCTTATTATTTGACCTTTACTAAGAGAGGCATGAGAATACTGTTATGTGAAGAAGTATATCACTTGAGAATTATGAAATTCTAATTAACTCATGTATATTCAATAGAGAATTTATTCATTCGAATACCTATGAGGGATCCTCATCAAGAACTTCAATGAAGGGTGTACAACTATTCATCAATACAAGGAACACATGGTTTATTTATTTTATGTTTATACATGGTTTTGGTTTGAAGCATAGTTAATCTTGGGAATCAGGATCCTAGTTCTTTCTACTATGTTTATTAGGTGTTATTAAATCCTTATAAATGCATTAATTAATTTGATCGTGATGAGGTTGGAGACCACTTAGAGAAGGTATAGATCATATATTAACTGATGATGTCATCTTCTATATTTTGAGGTGGGAGATAAGGTATTCTTGTATATGTGGACTTGTGTGGAGAAATGTCATATTCTGAAGTAGGGAAAGTATGTACTGAGTATAATAGGGTTATATGAGGTTTTCAAGAAGATTAGAACTATGATATATCAATTTTCACTACCTCATATATTCATTTCTATGAAATTCATGTATCTATTCTTTAGACATACCATCCAAACCCTTCTCACATAATCAACATCGATGATGTCAAGCTCGAGTTCGATGCATCATTCAAGGAATGAACCATGCATATCATGAATTGGAGAGAGAAGATTATTCATGATAAGATGGTTCCTATGGTATCCTTGACTTTAAAGCATGGGCATGTTCAGAAGGAGACATGAAATAGGGGGTCGGTTATATAGGTGAAGTGGATATATTTATTCATTGGTCAGGTTATATAACACATCTTAGGGATGAGATTCTATGTGGTGTAGATTTTGTTACACCCTTCGGGTTTTAAAGGTATAAATTTGATTTAATTTTTGTAAAACCACATTAAATTTGGGGGTTATTGAGTATTGTAGGTGTTAGTAGAGGACTTGGGGTTGGTTTTAGAAATTTAAACAAGGTTTGGGAGTTTTTCACTTAGAGGTAGACTCCACTGGTTACTCAGAGGTCTGATACCAAAAACCTAATGGATCCCTAGGTGGGGTTTGTTTTTTGAGGGACGTGAGGTGTCTGGTGCCCCGAGAATTAGTACATGTTAGGTATCAGGTACTTGATGGATCCCAAGTGAATACCCAATGGGTACCTAGATGGTATTGTTAATTTTTAAATTGGAAAATTTATTAAAGTCAAAATTGTAAAAATGTGACACATCCTCATTTTCCTAGATAGAAGAATCAACCACCCATCCTTTTTTCCCACATTCCTCTATTCAATGAGATTAATCTTCTTCCGTTCTCTTCTCATTTAGTTGATAGTATTGTTGGGTATTTATGGGAAGGTTACCCTTCCACTTCAATATATTACTAGTTTTAATCATTGAAAATCTCTAATTTTAGTGTATTTATTACATTTTACAAAATATATCAATTAAAGGAAAATCATCCATCTGTATTTTAGTGAGTGGGATTATGTTAGGTTTCTGTAAGTGGTTCCTAGCTTTCCTATTATATTTTATTATCATGGAATTTTTTTTATAAAATTAGGGAATCTCCAACATGGTTTTCGTGCCCTAAAATTATATGTAAATCATTTAATTTACCTCCTATGGTATAAATAGGATCTGATGGACCCATGATCGGTCTTTTAAGTGGTGTGCATCATCATAATGGTCATCAATGACCAATTTACTAGTGTAATATATTATGAAATTACGTTTTTTAGTCTATATGGGGTGTCATTGTGTGTGTTATGACCATGGAAACCTAGTTATGTGTCCTAGAATGACCCTTGGAAAGGGAGAGCATAAGTTTAGGGTCATCTTTTTCTAAATTTTCCTTGAATAATACCTATAGTGGGTTAATGTCCTTATGAACATAACCCTTATGATATGAATGGTTTATTAATATATAAATCCTTAATTATAAGTATTAAATTTTCACCCTCTAATATTTCTTATTGATGATTCATTCACATATATTATTTAAATTGATGATGTATTTTTTTATATTGGTGTGTACTAGCGATAAAAAATTCACCTATGATACGTGATTTTTGATGAGTCAACTACATAAATTGGTGGTCTAGAATGATGTTTAGTGGAAAATAGTCCACCTGAGTTCTGTGTTGTTAGTGTATCATCCACCCTACGTTTGATTAGTGGTACATCATACACCCAAGATGTGATTTGATGTTTCCTCTTCCACCTATAATATAAGATCTAGTAATAAATAATTCACTTAAGTGTAGTTATTAGTGATGTATCATTTAATGAGTGATATCTCATTCACTATCATTTTTTTGATAGGTATACATCATTCATAGAGAAAGTGTGGTGGTGTTCAGTCAACCACTATGATTATGTAGTGATTATATCGCATTCACTAAGTTGATGTGATGGTGATACATCATTCACCAATGTGATGTGATGCTGATATATCATTAATACAAGAATTATATTAAATTGGTAAGTTGTTAATCATATATTATAAGATGATAAGTGATAAATCATTTAATCTTGAGATGTGTTTAGACTAAGGTTGAATCATGCCATTTAGGTGATGGCTAAAGCAGGTATGGTCACATGTAGTTTGGTTACTAGGCATTCCATGGTGCGATGGGTTATTAATTTATTTTCTTATTTATCATTTCATATCAAAAATACACTTTTATTTAGTAAACTTTATTATGGAAACCGTTGGTGGTGGAATAATGTGTTTTATGCACACCCTTCCTGGGTGCCCTAGTAACTGAGAAAACATCATGGCTATAGGAACAAGTAAGTGAAAGGTGTAAGGACCCAACCCTAAAATTACATATTCTAGTGTCCTAATACTATAATTCAATTACCTTCATTCCTAAGTATATTTTATCATTTAAATTTTTAGATATTTAGGTCATAAATCATACATAAAAACCCAAAAATATATAAAGTGGACACTTCTAATAAATGTCATTTTTTATAATATAAAACTTTTAAAATAAAACATCATTTTTGTTCATGAAAAATATTCACATATTTTACCATGGCCTCTTTATTTCCCTTACCCATGCTTAAAACCTATAAAAACATTTTAAAATTTAGTATGCTAAAAAAAGATCATTAAGGGATATAAGAAGAAGAAAATTATTAGTCTAGTAAAAAACATAAAAACACAAGAAAACATTTATATAAAAAACATACATTATTATCCAAAAAGTGAATTATTTTTAATTTAAAAAAAATTATTACCTTACCTTTTGAAATACAATTATTTCCATTAAAACTCATTAAAAATCATAGAAAAGTCATTTAAAACACTTTAAACCCCTAATAATTTGAATAACCATATAATCGACATCCAATATAATTCTCTGAATAATATAATCATTACCAAATTCATTAGAGTAATATTTATGTGTACCCATCATATCTGTTATATCTGGATCAGACATGAGATATAATGGGGATTAACCATTATTATATGTTGTACTAGGCGCACTCATGAGCTATAATGGGGATAAACCCTTTATAAATAATTTCCAAGGACCATATCATGAATAAAACCCCTGAAAACACTTTTAAACCCATATACAAAATCATTTTTGGTTATCTAAATACAATTTTATATTAAAATCAATTTTTAGTACCAAAACTCCCCAAAAAATAGAAACATGGTTTTTATTTGAATAAAACATGAATTCTTATAATGTAATAAAAAATGAAAATAATGTTTATTATGGTTGGAAAAATAATTTTCACTGTATAAGTTAAAATAGAATATTCCTTTTATCTATTGTAAATAAAGTTTAATATTCCATAAAAAGATTCCTTTTTGAAAACCTTTTAAAGAAATATGTATAAAATTCCATTTGTAGTTATTTTATGTTCATATAAATAATTTTAAAATATAATTTTAGAATCATGGACATTGAAGAAAAATATTTTTAAGGGAAAAGTTAAAAGCATATTTTTTTAAAAAAACCATTTGCCTTAAGTCTAACTCATCATGTACATTCTTTATCTTCCTTAATAATAAATTTAACTCAATTATTTACTTTATTGATAAATTTTATCAAGTTTATTATCCCTTTTATTACACTTATTACCATGTTATAACAATTACTTAATTAATTAATTTCACATCAGATGTTTTGATGTTATTCGATTCATAAGTCCAAAATGAATTCAGCATGTTGACTATGATCAAAGAGGTAATTATTCCATAATATATAGAAAAATAATTATGGTATAATTATTATTTTCACACATAAATTATACATTTAAATCCAACGGTTAAATATGGTTATGAAAACTGAACTACATTACAATCATGGAGACGGTACACCGTTCGTACGCATGAGTAATGTTTCCATTTTTCAGTGATCATTACGAAAAAAAGTTAAGCATTATTTTATTTTTAAATAATAATTATAATATCATAAATATATTTTTAATTTCAAAAATATAATTATATATATCATCCATGTGATGTGGTGATGAAAAATGAATCACAATGATTTTTGGATGTTTAGGACCACCCATGGTTACTTGATTTTCCCCTGCTTGTTTACTTTCAGCTGTTCTTTACAGCTTATACTGGTTACTTTGTGAAAATGGATTTCAAAAGAAAATGTGTTATTCTCTTTGTGTAAAATGTGAAAATGTAGCACTTATTTCTCTTTTAGAATGAATTTGGCACCAATGAAAAGAAATTCAACTTTTGAAAAAGAATAAGGGTAATGTCTCGTGTTTTGATTTTCAGGTGAAACATTGTGAAATCTTACTTTAGTATATTGTAGTTCAAACCTGGAATTTTTAGATTCTTTATTTATGGGAAATGCTTTAGGACTTTTTGTTGGGATCACCGACTGAGTACCTTTTTGTGATCACGCCTATTTTTTACCATTTCAGTTGCAGGTTCCTTGTGTTCAGGTTTTCCTGGTTTGAGTCGCTCAGTGAAGGAGCAACGCTGGTGTTTAGTTGGGTGGTGATTGTGAGGTCACGTGGAGGTATGATTGTTGTGTAGTTTTGTTTTGGTTGTTAGTGTTGTCTGTTTTTCTCTTGAAGATCCTGGTTTTTTTGGGCGAAATCGTTCCCAAGGATTAAAACTTGATGCCCGGCACTAGTTGCCATCCCGGGGGGATTGGGAACGCCCCTCGGGACTTGCCGCGGACCGGCTCGGGTGACTGGTTTAGGGTTGACCCGGGTTGGTTCGTGAAAAAATGGTATCATAGGCAGGTTCTTGTTATTTGGGTTGTCCGGTAGGTGGAGATTAGGACTGTTGGGACTCGAGAGGTAGGTACGGGAAGGACGTCATGAACCCTCGCCCGTTCCGCACCTCGAGTCGCCAGGGGTAGTCCGGGAATTGTGTCCTTGTCTCTTCCTATTTTGTCTTGGATTGAGAGATGAAAACGGAGGCAAGCCGACGTTACATCATGATTTCACCTGGAGTAGTGACCCATGTGGAGTCTGAGTACACGGTTTGAATTCCTTCTAGTGGTTGACGCTTACATGGGACATGGCCCACTACCATGTCGCCAGGTTGGCTGTGACTACTAGTCCCTCACTCTAGTGGTTGATGCAAATTTGGGTGTTTCTTTTGTTGTTTTTGGTGTAAGTAAATTGTGGGAAATGAAAAAAAAAGTATTTGAAAAATTGGACTGGCTTCTTTTAAAAGACTTTAAATGTATGAAATGGGTTTTAAAACTGAAATCTCTTGATTTGAAAATCTGTTATTTTCTTGGAATTGGTTAAGAATGGTTTGGGGTGAAACCTTAGGTCCTCTTTATGAACATTTGCACATGTGTGAGAATGCATGGAAAGTGAGTTTTGGTGTGAGAATGAATGGAAAGTGGATGAAGACATGTGCAACGGTTCATGGGATTACCTGGGTGTGTATTTGAAATTAAAGGCTTGACCTTGTTTTCTAAATTGGTTTTTTTAAGGGGAAATGGTTTTGGAAAGTGGTCTTGAAATAGGATGGTTTTGAAATCTAAAATAAAAAGGGGATTTTATTTTGGGTTGTGTTTGTATTTGTTTGGTCTTTGTGCTGACTGTTTTTGATGAAGGCTCTTCTATTGATGTTGCTTCGGTTTGATGTTGGACTTGGATTTATGTTTTATATGTCACTCAGAAAAAGCTGCCCAGAAAGGTCTCTAAGGATTCTGATAATTCATGCCCAGTGTTTGGTCCTCCTCAGACTTTGCCTTTTCTCCATGGTGATCAGGGTCCGTTAGAGGCAGTGGAATGGCTCGAGGAATTGGAGCGTGTCTTTAGAACATTGGGAACTCCCGATAATGTTAAGGTTCGTGAAATTATGGAATTGTTCAAAGGTCCAGCTCCGGACCAGTGGAAGATGGTTACCCCACTGTCAACGCAAGTTGGAATGATGTGGGATGTTTTTAAAACCGTTTTCATCCAATGGTTTGTACCTGAAGAAGTGAAACTGAAGAAAAAGAGAGATCTTGTGCATATTCAACAAGGCCAATGGACGGTGAAGGCATATGTTGACCATTTCAAGGAACTGATTTCCTTTTCTCCATTGGTAGCATCACATGAGCTCGTGAAGGCCTCTCTTTTCACCGGGGGTCTTCGTCCAGAGATCAAGGAGCGAGTCCTCCCTTATAAATACCATCGTTTTGAGAGGATGGTGGAGGAAGCATTTTTGGCTGAGTTGGTTTCCCGAACACAGTTGGTTAGTAATTCAGCATACCCTATTGTTCGTAATAGTTCCCCCTCTGGTAAGGGAAAGACGCTAGAGATACCTATTCCTAAGGAGTTATCCTCTTTGGTCCCAGCTTCCAGTTCAACGGATCATTCAATGGTATGCTATCAGTGTGGTCGTTTCGGGCACTTAAAGTCATCTTGTCGCAACCCTCCAAAGACGTGTCATCGCTACGGATGTCTGGGTCATCTGGAGAAGTTTTGCAGGAAGCGTCGCCTGAAGAGGATGTTGTGATTGGAGAATTTCAGTACCAGACTGTGAGGCAGGAGATGCTTCATCCATCAGATCGCCAACCATAGGTCTCGGGGTGAAGCTAGCGCACAGTCAGGAGTTCCCAGGGCTGTGAAGCCTTGGTCGAGGTTCTGTGTTCCGTATTGACGGTGGAACAATTAGAAATCTTTTCATATTTGTTTATCTGCTACTAAAGTTTCAACATCATTGTAAGTATGTTGTTTTGCTATGAATTAATGATGAACTTGTTCAATTATAGTCCAAGCAATCTTGTTTGTGTGGATGTGATCTTGTAAATCTTGTGTCTTTCGTAAAGTGTGTTAGACCTTTGTGTAGGTTGACCTCAGTTTAGCTATGCTTGTCGGATGTAGTTATTTTTCGTGGATTTAAGTGGGTCATGTTTCTGACTCCATGTCTGGTGATGTATTTTCTGTGGGTTATCCCTGGTGTTGAAGTTTGTTGACTCTAGTCGAAGGTTCAATGTTTCGACGGAGGTGTTGTTTTGATCATGTTATAGGAGTCGGTTTGGATCGGTTATGAGTTCCTGCACTGGACCCGCCTCCTTATGGTAGTATGTTTTGACTATTAAAATTTTTGTACTAGTTGAGTTCTTGTGGTGGGGAGAACCCCTTCGTGTTCTCCCCTCAGCCTCGGACTTCAATATTCTCTTGAATCGGTCAGGTGTGACCTGTGTAGAGTAAGTTCATCCCAAGATTCTTGGTTCTCTTCGGTTCCTTTAGTTCCGTTTGGGAATGGATCTTAATCTTGATCGACTATTGGCTTGGTGACTTTCTGGGGGAAGAACGTGTCTGTGGTGGGGAGAATTGTCACACCCCGACCACAGGTACCCTTATTTTTACTTCTTTCTTGGTCCCGGTTTGAATTTTTTTCAAAGTTTAATTGTGTTGACGGGTTTCGTGCCGGTGCGCAGTCACCGCATCTTTAGCGGTGATCGTGTGTTCAGCCCAGGTGACCATGTGTTCACCTGACGTTTAAAATATTAAAATTTTTATGTTGACATTAATATAATTATTAGTAATAGATTGTTATAAATATTATTATTTTTATTTTTATTATTAAGATCATTAAATTATTATTATTATTATAGTTATGATATTATTACTATTATTATAAAGTTTTACTATTTTTATAATGTTTTATTATTATTAAGATTTGTTTTTATTTCTTTATTTAGTCTTTTACTAATATTATTACTATTATTATTATAACGTTTTATTATTATTATTAAGATTGATTTTATTTATTTAATTATTTTATCATATTATTATTATTATTATTACTATTATTATTATCATATATATATATATGTATTATAACCCTAAACTAACCCCCGCTGAACCCGGCCTCCACACGACCTCCAGACACCGCCACCGGCGCCGACCCCACTCCCGACCGCCCCTCCCTCTCGCGCGTCGGCGTCCTCCGACGTCCGGTTTCCAACCTCGACACCCAGCTCGGCCTTCGCGCGAGCTCCCTGACCTCTGGTGTCCCCTCGACCCAGCCTTCCGACCTCCGGTGACTTCTCCTACCCATCGGCCGCCTCCTTCGGTGACCCGGCCTCCGGTGCCCCACTCCCGCAGCCTCGTGCGACCCCCCTCCGTTGTTCGGCGTCGTTCTGGCGCCCCCTGCCCTTTTTCCGGTGAGACTTGCCACCAGCCAGCGGTTCCCGGCCCACTCCGGCGACCTCCAACCGAGCTCTGGCGAGCCACCTCCGGCCAGCACCTTCTCGGTCGCCCGTTCGGGCCTCCCGGCGATTTTTCGCGGCCTGACCAGCCACCTCCGCCCTGCGCCGGCCAGCGGCGCACCCGAAAATCGGCGCGCGACCCCGGTGGTCGCGCGCGTCTTTGTGACGAGGTTTTTTTGTGACGTGATTCTGTTTGATTATATCTTATCTTAGTGATTGGCTGTTTTGATTGTTTTGATATCTGTTGCAGTGCGTTGGCAGAATAATTCCGCAACGCAGCGGTCTTTGGCTTGCGAGTGCGTACGCACCTGCGTGAGGTGTGTTGCATCATCGGGTTCAGTTGATGAATCGAAGTGAAGTTTGCTATGTTCTTACTTAAATTATTTTATATCAACGTTTATATCTATATATATATATACACGTTTTCTTTTTGCGTTATCTTTCTTTTGAAATATTTTAAATCGGTGTTTATGTGTTTTAGTTATTCTACTTTTGTTGCAGCGTGTCGCGAGGTATTTTTCGCGTTATCGAAATTTCCCGCTTGCGTTTTCTAGTGCGCAAGTGTGAGGCATGTCGTGTCATCACAACTAGGTGCAAGTCAATGTAGTTCTCCCATTACACTCGCCTTTAAATTTAGAAATTTATATATTCCTTGAAATTTCATTGTTTTTTAGTAAATTTAATGTAGTATTAGATAATTATGACTAGAATGGTGACTTGCTGAAATTGGAAACTGTTAATTTCCTGCATCGCACTGAAAATATCTTTCTTGGATTTAATTGTGTGGTTTTCTTGTGTTGTTGCTGAATGAGTACTTTATGAAATGTTCAAGTCATCCTGAGCTATGTTTTGAAATGATTTTGGTGTGTGTGAAATAGCGGGTGTGTCATTTATAAAAGTAGTGATCTCTTGAAAACATGGATAGATGAAAAGCCATTTGTCCTTTAAACTGGATTTTGGAATTTTTCAGTGGTGGTTTGGTTTTCCTTAAACGAGTTTCTAAGTATGTTTTTCTGGTTTTGAATGTGATGGTGTGTGTCATATATTTTGGAAATGCTTTGATATTAAATGGTTTAAATTTAAATGATGTGGCGGCCCAGTTGTCACTTTATGGGTTGTGAACTGACTACATATAAATATCTGTACTTATGGGGAATCTCTATAGAGGGACTTCCCTTTGAGGGTTGTCGTGTAGCGGTGTCCGTGTAAGGGGTTGGGAAGTGTGGTGAGATGAGTCACGCGTGCGAGGGCCTACCACTTACACAGTATTATTAAAACCACCGTGGGTTCCTGGGCGTCTTTTAGAGAATCGAGTGACGGTTGCTGGCTAACCTCGATTAGACGGGTTAGTCCCCCCTTGGTAGGTAAGGCCTTGTGGGGCTTGTCACTGGTTGGTTGTTAGGGCGGCCAGTTGGTTATTGACTATGGAGTACCATATCGGCAGGTAGTCTGAACACGAGTATGTCCAGGGGTTTTCTAGGGATGTTTAGGACCACCCATAGTTACATGACTTTCCCCTGCTTGTTTACTTTCAGTTGTTCTTTACAGCTTATACTGGTTACTTTGTGAAAATGGATTTCAAAAGAAAATGCGTTATTCTTTTTGTGTAAAATGTGAAAATACAGCACTTATTTCTCTTTTAGAATGAATTTGGCACCAATGAAAAGAAATTAAACTTTTGAAAAAGAATAAGGGTAATTTCTCGTGTTTTGATTTTCATGTGAAACATTGTGAAATCTTACTTTAGTACATTGTAGTTCAAACCTAGAATTTTTAGATTCTTTATTTACTGGAAGTGCTTTGGGACTTGTTGTTGGGCTCACCTACTAAGTACCTTTTTGTGCTCACGCCTATCTTTTACCATTTTAGTTGCAAGTTCCTTGTGTTCAGGTTTTCCTTGTTTGAGTCGATCAGTGATGGAACGATGCTGGTGTTTAGTTGGGTGGTGACCGCGAGGTCACGTGGAGGTGTGGTTGTTGTGTAGTTTTGTTTTAGTTGTTAGTGTTGTCTATTTTTCTTTTGAAGATCCTGGTTTGTTTGGGTGAAATCTTTCCCAATGATTAAAACTTGATGCCCGGCACTAGTTTCCATCCCGGGGGGATCGGGAACGCCCCTCGGGACTTGCCGCGGACCGGCTCTGGTGACCGGTTCAGGGTCGACCCGGGCGGTTCGTGGCAAGTGGTGCCAGCCACATCGTGTCTCAGATTGAGGTGGGGTTGATTCGTACACATGACATATGACCCACGAATCGTTCTCCTAAAGTTTCAACGGAAACTGAATGCGTTTGGTCAGTTTTCCGTATGTACTTGAAATGTTGTCCATTTTAAACAAAAGAGAGCCACTTAGAGTGATTCCAGCCATACCGTGCCTCATATTAAGGCGGGATTGACTCATACACGTCACATATAACCCATGGATTTATTTTCTAAAGTATCGACACAATCCGAATGCATTTGGTTTCTTTTTTGTATTCCAGTTGATGTTTTTCACTTAAAATGACGTCCTTTTGAAACAAAAGACAGACACTTTGAGTGGTGGCGGCCACACAGTGCCTCGGATTGAGGCGGGTTTGACCTATAGACATTGCATATGACCCATGGATCATTTTTCTAAAGTATCAACACAATCTGAATGTGTTTGGTCCTTTTTTCTGTATTCCAGTTGATGTTTTTCAATTAAAATTACGTCCTTTTGAAACAAAAGGCAGACACTTTGAGTGGTGGAAGCCACACCATGCCTCGGGTTGAGGCAGGGTTGACTCGTACACGTCACATATTACCCATGGATCTTTGTGCTAATGTATGGACACAATCGGAATGTGGTTGGTCGGTTTTCCGTATGCCAGTTGATGTTTTTCAATTAAAATGACGTCCTTTTGAAACAGAAGACAGACACTTTGAGTGGTGCCGACCACACCGCATCTCAGATTGAGGTGACGTTGATTCGTACAAATCACATATGACCCATGAATTGTTATCCTAAATTTTAAATGGAAACCGAATGCGTTTGGTCGGTTTTCCGTATGTATTTAAAATGTTGTCCATTTTAAGCAAAAGAGAGCCACTTAGAGTGATTCCAGCCACACCGTTCCTCATATTAAGGCGGGGGTGACTCGTACACGTCACATATGACCCATGGATCGTTGTGCTAAATTATTGACACAATATGAATACGTTTGGTTGGTTTTCTATATGCTAGTTGATGTTTTTCACTTAAAATGACATCCTTTTGAAACAAAAGATAGACACTTTGAGTGTTGGCGGCCACACCGCACCTCAGATTGAGGCGGGGTTGACTCGTACACGTCACATATGACCCATGGATCATTATTCTAAAGTATCGACACAATCTGAATGCATTTGGTCAGTTTTCCGTATGTCTTTTGATGTTGTTCAATTAAAATGACGTCCTTTTGAAACAAAAGGCAGACACTTTGAGTGGTGGCAGCCACACCGCGCCTCAGATTGAGGCGGGGTTGATTCGTAAATGTCACATATGACCCATGGATCGTTCTCCTAAAGTTTCAATGGAAACCAAATGTGTTTGGTTGGTTTTCCATATGTACTTAAAATGTTGTCCATTTTATGAGAATCCTCATGTGTCTATTAGTGAAATGGTATTTACTTAAAATCTTGTGGACATTTATTTAAAATATTTTTATATCATTATTAGTATGGATTAGATTTTAGTTTATCATGCTATGAAACATTTCAAAGCTAACAATGTCATGCCCAATGAATACATCTCTTTTATAACAAACCAAGAATCTATGATATTGATTAGATGTGTAAATGTGATCTACATTGATTATCAGGATGAAAATAAATAAAATATATATTATATATTTTCTATTATTAAATGAAATCAAGGAGGGTGGGGGGCTGTCCGGCAGGGCTGTCTGGGGGGCTATCCGGTGGGTGTACGGGGGGCTGTCCGGGGGGTGTTTGGGGGGTTGTCTGGGGTTCAAGGAGGAGGGTGGGGGGGGGCTGTCTGGGGGGATGTTTGGGGGGATGTCCGGGGGGCTGTCTGGGGTCCAGGGAGGAGGGTGGGGAGCTGTCCGGGGGGGGGCTGTTCGGGGGGCTATCTGGGGGTTGTCCGGGGTCCAAGGAAGAGGGTGGGGGGGCTGTCCGGGGGGCTGTATGGGGGGCTGTCTGGGGGGTTGTCTGGGGTCCAGGGAGGAGGGTGGGGGGGCTGTCTGGGGGATATTCGGGGGGCTGTTGGGGGGATGTCCGTAGGTGTTTGGGGGGTTTTCTGGGGTCCAAGGAAGAGGGTGGGGGGCTGTCCGGGGGGGAGCTGCCTGGGGGGATGTCCGGGGGGCTGTCCGGGGTCCAGGGAGGAGGGTGGGGGGCTGTCCGGGGGCTGTTCGGGGGCTGTTCGGGGGGCTGTCTGGGGGCTATCCGGGGGGTGTTTGGGGGGTTGTCTGGGGTCCAAGGAAGAGGGTGGGGGGGCTATTCGGGGGGCTGTCTGGGGGGCTTTCTGGCGGGGCTGTCTAGGGTCTAGGGAGGAGGGTGGGGGGTTGTCCAGGGTCCAGGAAGGAGGGGGGTTTCCAAATACACAACCACTAAAAGACAACAACATCCACAGAAAATAGATAATATATAAAAATAACTCAACTCCAATACTATAATATGAGTCTAGATAAAACCAACAACTAGAATAAATTAAATATCAAATCTCAATAATATCAGTCAAAAATGTAATGGATCAACTTGTCCCACATCACCATCACCATCATCACCATCATCATCACCCTCGTCCTCGTCCCCATCATCGTCCTCTCCCTCCTCACCCTCTCCCTCCTCCTCACCCTTACCCTCCTCCTCTCCCTCTCCCTCCTCCTCGCCCTCGCCACCCGCCTCGCCCTCCTCCTCTCCCTCCTCTTCCGCATCAGACTCCTCACCATCATCATCATCAAGCTGGAAATCATCCTGACCACCACTAGAACTGCCACCTGGTTCACCATATATAGAACGTATCAACGACATATACTCATCAAAAGCTGGGCTAGCCTCTACTGTAAGTGTTGGAAATAGAACATTAATAAATTTCATAAACGCACTGTTCACCCTAGAAGACTGTTCTACCATCTCTCTAGCCCTTTTCTCATCCTGTTCTACCTATTCCCTAACTTGCTGCATCTCGGTGGCACTACAACTCATACCTGAGGAGGGCCAATACCTCGTCGGGGCTATCCTAGGTCGACATCGGACTCTGCCAGAATGCTCCTTTCCCAACACCTAATATAAGTGATCTGTTGGCCCAAAATTGTCTGGTTCTTGGGCATCGAGGGCCTCTAAAGCATCCTGTTACAAATATAAATATATCATTAAGCTACAAAATAGATATTAAAATATAAATTCAATAGATTAAAACTTACAATCTGCTGCTGAGTCGCTTCGTTGATGGCACTTCCATCCTTTTTCCGTCAACTAGAGAAAAACAGTTTTTCTCGAGGCACACGTCCTTCAATATTTTGTATTTTCCTCTACAATGACATTGAAAACTAAAGTTATATGAAAACTTTAGAAAACTATTAAATAATTGAGGAAACAGAAAAAGGTGTAAGTTGTAAATAAAATTTATAAACAATTGTCATACCTGCTTCCTCTCATGATCAGGCATCGTAGTGCATCCCAGTGTGTGGAGGTATGTTTTTGCATCAATGTTCTTTTTATTTTTTCCAGATAATTCCTAAATAAAATTCAAAAATGCAACAGATAATATTAATGAAAAACATGAAAGTTATTATTTAAATACCTCAAATGTTATTAATACCTTAAACTAGGTACTCGTCCAATGAGTAATCATCTGACGATACTGCTCTATAGGACAATCATCAACCACTGGTACCACCTCTAATTTAGTGCCAACTCTAGCAACCCATCCAATATACAACTCATTCTTGTAGGCTCTCCAAAGCTCGCCTAAATCCTTTAGACGTTTCGGTCATGCACCCTCACCATCGGGAAAATTAAATCGAAGCTGAAATCAAAATATTAATTCATATAAATACAAAAATAATTCATGGAATTAAATAGAACAGATTTATTTACCCATATCTCTGCCCAAGCTCTATCCTTGACCTCATGTGGAAAATGTCTCCATGATAGCGGGCTAACGGTAATGATGTCGGAGTATTTGGAAAGCATCGCCAAAAAACTCCGACATTATTGACCTGTTTTCTCAACCATTTGGTTGTCTTCATTATAATCTATCATAACCTGTGTGCGGTGGTTCCACACCAAACGCATGCGTGTAAGCCCCCGCCCATGCCTCATATCAGTAGATGTATCTGTCGTGAAATAAAAACAAATATTTTATCAAAACATGTTATAATAAAAAAAATATTGCTATAAATATTTGTTAGGGTTCTATAAATATACATGTACCGGTCTGATTGTTGAGCACCACTGGATCCATAGAAACTGATAGAACACCCTGTAGTGGAACAGGAGTCAAAGACGATGGAATATAGAAGCTCGAAGAGACAAAAGTAGAAGGAAAAGAAGATGGGACAGCTGTCTGACCGGATGCTGACTGGGGAGTGGGAATCATAATGGGATGTGAAAATGATAGGCCAAAAGATGCAGAAGGTAGCGAAAACATGGGAGGCCTAAATATCCCATGTATCCCTAATGACACATCGGGATCAGAATGTGGAAAGGATGACATGTCAGTGGGAGGGGCAGGGTCTAGTCGGGTATGCGCAACTGCTCATCCACCTCTGGTATGAACCCTCCTCGTACCACCGGCCTGAGTACTAGGACCATTACTAGGCTCCTCGTCGAATAACTGTTGACATATAGGTGGATCCTACAAAAATGTTTACAAAAAAATTAATCACATGACATTATATATTCTTTAAATATATCAATTTGAAATAAAGTACTCACTATAGGCATTAATGATAGAATTCCCAACTCCGTCATTCGACGATTGTTCTCCATAATTTTTTTCCTTCGTCTCTCTTCAATTGGCTTCATTTCCTGCTTTTGAAAACAAATATGTAATTAATTAGAAAAATAAAACTAATGTGTAACCCAAAAAACTAAATATATGAGGGAATAGGGGGATTCATTGGTAATTTAGATATCAATTGTTTTAGAAGAGATTGAATGGATTTAATAAATCATACAAGTTTTAATGTTCACCAAGTTAGAAATATTGTTTGACTATGTTTGAATACTGTTCATTTCCAAATTAGAAAATGAAATTCAAATAAAATTGTAACCAATAAACATTAAAAATTTACATAATAGTCAAGTTAGCTATGAATTTTTTTAGAAAATCTTGAATGGATTTAATTAATCATACAAGTTGTAATGTTCACCAAGTTAGAAATATTGTTTGACTATGTTTGAATATAGTTCAATTCCAAATTAGAAAATGCAATTCAAATAAAACTTCAACCAATAAACAATGAAAATTCACAAATTGTTCAAGTCATCTATCAATTGTTTTAGAAGAGCTTGAATGGATTTAATAAATCATACAAGTTGTAATATTTACAAAGTTAGAAATATTGTTTGACTATGTTTGAATACACTTCAATTCCAAATTAGAAAATGCAATTCAAATAAAACTGAAACCAATAAACATTGAAAATTCACATAACGGTCAAGTCAGCTAAAACATATTTGTGATCAATACTAAATCAATTTGAATATTACCAACCTTAACAACCCAACTCTAGGTAAACAAAAGAATTGAGAACATGGATGAATGATTCTATATATTTTCAACCACAACTTCAGGTTCACAATCAAGTCTGACAATTGAGCTATTTGAGTCATCAAAATAAATAAATGGATTGGTTCCATGGAACTAGGGACAGCGTCAATTCCATCATCACCATCATCAAAAATATGTCTTGGAATTACTTCAACTATGACACCAAATTCAGGTTGAAGTTGGTCTTTGACATAAAAAACTTGTTTATCCATTGATTCCAACACATATGGTTCTTCGGTAGCAAGAGTGTGAGTCATATTAATTACTCGAAATACACAATCATCAATAAATGTGCCATGTCTAGTAATCAAATCAAACCAATGGAATTTCATCATTGTGACACATCCATGAGAGTAATAATCCAATATTATTATTTTCTCAACAACTCCATAATAACCCACATTTTCAAATCGCGGTCTACTATCTGATGCACTGGCATAACAATATGTTGTGGTAGTAACCATAACACCATCATGTTTTATTCTCATGTTCTTTTCTCGTTCAGTGACAATAAATTTGTACCCATTGATAATAATTGATTTACAGTCACGAACCACGGTATTAGGACCAAAAGCCAAAGCTCTTATTTCCTCAGAGACAGAGTCAGCAGACAAACTCAATACCTGCAATATAAATGACTATTAAACTTAATTAAATATTGATATAATTATTTTAAACATTAATTTTTTTATACCTTCAATTTTAACTAAGAAGAGAACTCTTTGTTAGGAAAAGTCTCTTTCCTTCTCAAAGATAAAGAACGATGCTTCCTATTTATCATTGTTTTATGTTCCCTATAGATAAAAAATATGAATATTTTAACAAATATATATGTAAGATATACATAATCAATTTAGTTACCTGATATAGTCATCGAAAAAATCACAGTTGAATAAAACTGTGCGATGTGCCATCTCCCGCTCTTCATGGCTTAATGTCTTCAATGTATATGATCCAGGAATTCCTCCTGTTTGAGGAAGTGATGGAAAACTAGTTTCAATTTCCTCATACTGTTCTTCTTCATTTCTCATTGATCTGTTCAATATTGTAGTAAGATCGGACAAATACACCGAGTAGAAATCCATACATTCTTGAGCCAAGTAACCGTTCACGATAGAACCTTTGGGATGATTTCTGTTTCGTACATAAGACTTTAATGTGATCATATTTATTTTAGTTGGATACATCCAACGAAAAGAAACAGGTCCTCCGAGATGTATTTCAGTGGGAATATGGACAGTTAGATGCAGTATGCATGTGAAAAATTATGGAGGAAATATTTTCTCCAACTCACACAAAATTAATGGGGCATCTGTCAACATTTTTTGCAAGAAATACATGGACAACTTCTTAGTACAAAGATCTCTAAACAAATGGCACAACTGAAAAACATCCACCCTTACATTATTGGACAAAATATGACAGATTTCTATTGGAAGCAACTCATGTAGTAGAATGTGATAATCATGAGTCTTCAAATATTTTAGCTTCAACTCTCTTCTATTGACCAGTTTAGATATTTTGCTTGAATATCCATCAGGAACTCTAATAGTCTCTAATACTTCCATAATTTTTTTTTTCATAGGTGTCATCACATAAGAAGCACATGGAAGTTTCCATTTATTTTCACTGATATGCACATGATGTAATTCTAGTCTGATGCCCCAATACACCAAGTAACACCGAGATCATAAATCATCTTTTGTATTCCCCTTGACATTTAGAAGAACTGAAAGAAACATTTCACATATATTATTTTCAATATGAATTACGTCTAAGCAATTACATAACAATTTGGTTGACCAATAAGGAAAATCAAAAAAAGATACTCCTCTTCCTCTAATTGTAACATGTTTCAGTGGAAACATTCTTTCTCTTTCCAGATTTCATTTGACCCTTCCCAAACAAAAAACTGAAATCTTTCAATTCATTAATCACGTCAGTTCCAGAAATATGCTGAGGTGGATCATCAGTCTATATGGTATTATCAAATCTTAGACGATTCATTCTATATGGATGATCCTTTGGAATGAATCGTCGATGTCCCATAACACTGAAACTACAGTGATGTTTCAGTCTTCTGGATCGTGTATTCTTCATACAAACTGGACATGATAATTTTCCCTTCAATCTCCATCCAAACATCATTGCATAAGCCGGAAAATCATTGATCGTCCACATAAGTGCAGCACGCATCTGAAATATCTCTTTTGAACATGCATCATATGTGAGCACACCCACATCCCAAAGAAGTTTCAACTCTTTTATTAAAGGTTGCATGTAGACATCAATATCAATGCCGGGATCAGAAGGACCAGATATGAGTATACTCATGAAATTGAAAGGTTTTTTCATACACAACCATGGGGGAAGATTATAAATGTGTATAAAAATTTTCCATGTGCTATGCAAAGTAAGAATCTTCCCAAATGGATTAAAACCGTCGCATGAAAGACCTATCCTCACATTACGCACGTCAGCTACAAAATCAGGAAGTCGAGCATCAAATCTTTTCCATGAAAATCCATCTGTAGGATGAACCAACTCATCATTAGTCTTCTTTCTCTCGGTATCATGTCATCTCAATTTTATTGATATGTCATCAGACATAAATAGATTCTGGAGTCTGGGGATCAATGGAAATTTCCACATTACTTTCTGTGGAACGCGGGATGGTGGTCCATCAGATTTTGACTTCTAGCAGGATGTGCCACATTTTATACAATTATTTCGTTCAGCGGTTTCCTCCCAGAATAAACTTCAATCTTTCGGGCAAGCATGAATTTCTTTTCTTAAAAATCCATGTTCCTCAACTAACTTCCATGCCATATAGTGGTTTGAGAGAATATCTGCATCATCTGGAAGTAAATAATTTAAGAGGGTAAGAATGTAATCGATTTCTATATTAGAAATCCCATACAGAGGTTTCCCATGAAATAGTCAGATTAAAAATTCCAACTTTTTCATTTTATCGCATTTTAGATATACTGGAGTCGTGGTAGCATCTTTCAATTTTTTCACCCTATCAATATCATCATTTTCACTAGATGCATCAACGGTGCTCATATCGAAGTCTTCTTGAGTCGAAATCCTTTCTTTTTCATGATGACGAATAAATAGAAACCGATCATCAAACAAATTCTCCATTCCAGTCTTTTCATTTCAATCATCACCAATTTGAGATTTCATTTTCTCCCCATTATGATACCACACAATGTAGTTTGCTTGAAAACCATTTTTTGTTATGTGGTAGTTGACTTCTTCACAGCTCAACCAAGGTCTACCATCACAATTGGAACATGGGTAGGGTATGTGACCACTATCTGAAGCATTGTGAAATGAAAAATCTATAAAGCTCTCCAAATTGTTTTGAAAATAGCTTGAGATCTGATCGGTTTCATACATCCAACTTCTGTCCATTCTGTAAAAAGAATTTATATAAGTCATTTTTTCATAAACAATTCAATAGGATTGAATTTTAATAGAAAATACATTTAAGTAAACGATAAAGGAAGAAGTTTCTAGTCGATGTAGTGAACTATTAAAATAATGTAAAGAAAAAGTACTCATAAATTAAATTAAAATTTATTTATATTCATTTTCATTAGGTCTATAAGAGGCACATTCCTCAGGTCCCATCATGTGTTATAGGCATCCCAAATCATTCACTCATGTTCAATAACTCATTATTGACACCTGGCCATACCTTTCATTACCCAATTTCTTCCCCAAGTCAAGCGCACCCCATGAGTGAATACATTTTAGGCTTCTACACTAATAGGTTGTTCATGGCCTGTAAAAATATTTAATTTCATTAAGTATAGACAAAAACATTTATTTTTAAATTTTAAATTCTTAATAAAGTATGTCAATGATAATAACATTGCTGAATTAAACTTGTGACTTATCTAACATTTTTATGGCTGTCTACACATGCCAGAATGGGTAGTCAAAAGCACCCCACCCTCATAAAAGTGAGTATTGGCCAAGAAGGACACGTAATATACAATGTACAATGAGAACCATATTTAGTTGACCCTAAAGTTATATTAGTACAGTCATCTTGGGGGAAATGGAATATATGATCCTAGTTAACTAATGAATTCCAAAGCTCGTATTCCATATGTTGGACACTATCTAAGGTAAGAAATCATGTGAGGATGGGTTTACATCATTCAATTTCTTACATGCTAGTGAGAATGAAGGCTTAAATTAATGACTTGAGTTCACTGATACCATGTCAACCGTTATACACACCATGTGAACCCTTATACACAGCATATGAACCCTTATACCATATCGTCATTATTACAACCATTAATAACAACTTATTAAATAACATCACTTGTAAATGATAATAAAATTGAACATAAATCAATAATAATATTGGATATATCAAGTAAAATGAATTAATACTATCTTACATCCTAAATTACCACCCACAACCATGATTAATGACCACAAAGCTCCCTTTTTGGCCAAATCAAAAGTGAAAACAAAAACACATAGTTGTAGAAAAAAACTTCATTTGTGTGAAGAATAATAATCTCATGGTCCTCATGATATTTGAACCATGCAGTCATGATTTTTGAGATGAACTTGTATCCATGAAACCATATGAGAAACACGATTCAATACATGCATTTTTTCTGATTTTCCCAAGCATTTTGAGGAACCCCAAATTAGTGAAAATGGTCATTGTGTTTTAAAAAGGTGATTGAATAACACATGTATGATGTCGAAGGAAGAATGATTAATGGTTATATTAGAAAAACTAATATTCACTAATATTGCGAATTTGACATTCTGTGAATTAGTTTCATGAAGAAGGAAGAAGTACTAATTAGGGACCACATACTATTTGGAAAAGTTCAAGAAGATACTCCATATGTTCTATTATGCAAAGGATAAGTGAACAGTGTGTCATTTTATATATATATAGTTTTTATAGAAACATGATACATACTTGTTATGTAATACACATAGTGTATAAAAATTAAGATGAAAAAGATCTTCATGTTTGGCATGATCTTAATGAAAGGAGTGATTTTCATGAAATAATATCAATAAATATAACAAACAATTTCTTATTAGTTCATATACATGAAGCTATAATATTTGAAGCAGATTAAAAAAAACTATGAATCTTCAAAATTAGAACATAATAAAGAGAAACCATAACCTTATAAATGTAAATGTGTTATGAAAACATTAATTGGATATACACCGATATAGGTATTTGAGTACACAATTCGTGGAACAATCATAAAATTTTACAAAAACACTAAAAATTGGGAATAAAAAAATCATTTATAATAGAAGTATATTCTATATAAGAGGTGGAACTATATCCTTGATAAAATATGGAAGGAGTTTAACCTGGTAGCTTCTGATCCGATGGAAGAGGTGGGGATTCGGAAGTGCTTCTGCCAAGGAATCGCTTCTGGAGACCAGCGGAAGGGTTCTGGAATCGTGGGGAGGCCGCTGCCTGCATTTGTAGAATTTGGGGCTTTTTTTCCCAACAATTTTTAAAAACCGTTGGGAAAACTCAATCTTTCCCAACGGTTTTATGAAACCGTTGGGAAAAATGATTTTTTCCCCACTTTTCCCAACAGTTTCGTAAAACTATTGGGAAAAGTCACTTGTTCAAGGTCTTTACCAACAGTTTATGAAAACCGTTGGTAAAGAAAACATATACCAACGGTTCTTTGAACCGTTGGCATAAAAGTTTTGGGAAAAGTCCCATTTCTAGTAGTGTTATCTTCTTCATACATTTATTTCCTTTATGATATGGGTGATCTAGGATTGTTTTAGCAAAAAAAATCAAAGAAATATTCTCTTTCTCCCTTACATATATTCTCCTCCTCACTTCCAACTAATTTCTTAATGACTAGATTAGAGATTTTAATTTTTGATTCCACTGAAGCATGGTGGAATTTCTTGGAAATGATGTGGATTTTATTGGTGGTAGCTAGAGGAGGCTCTAAAAGGTTTATTTCCCATCATTTATCACCATTTTCTTTAAGGTGAGTTTCCAAGTAGATTTTTTATTGATTTAAAAAAAATGATTTAATGAAGGGTTTTGGAGTGGATAGCTCTTATCAAAAAATAGTGGGAATAAACCAAAGAAACTCATTTTTCAATGATCCAACCAAAAATTTTGAATTTTATAAAATATAAATAAATAATACACCTATTTATCTAATGAAACTAGGATGACCAAGACCACCTTACATGATTTTTAAATAGATTTATCATATTGAAAAGTATCCCCCATTCGAAGTTAATTCATATATTGTAATGAATCCCCCACTACTTGGGAAGGGCCCCCTCTTCAACATAGTTTGTTAGAACCTTTGTTAGATAAAGATAGAGAGTTTTAGTGAACATGTGATTAAGTATTTTTCACAAATTTAATCGTATATTTGAAAATCACACTTTTCAATAGGATTGAATCACCTCTTACAGCCTTCCAAGGACACTTCTTCAAACTCCAAACATTTTTTAGATGATTGGTCATTGATGAAAAATTTCATAAATGTTTCAAACTATTGAATCCCTATATAAATAATGATTTGATACTCTAATTAGTTTTTCAATATTTAAATAATATTTTTTATTTAAAACTTCTCTAAATATCATCATATAATATTTCAAACTGATCATGATAATTTGGGTGGAAGACTCGTCAAAGTTAAGCATGATCTCATAATTCACTAATTGACATACACTAAACCATAATATACTAGAATTCATTATGAAGTTATTTTCACCATAAAACCCATAATATGGTCTAGAATACTAAATCATAGTTTATAATTAGTGAATATTTATTTCAATATCCCACTAGTATTAAATCCTTATAGACCTAGTGCACTTTCACATTATGTCACAAGATATGTAATAACTTATGAAACCATGTAAAAAACTCCTTTGGATATATTTAAAAAGTCCTTTTAGAAAATCTATTATTCATATTATCCACATGTTACATCATATTAAATACTTTTTAAAATCTATCCCAATCTCCTTTTCGTAACCACTAAAACACTTTTTGGTAGTTATCATTGTGTTATACTAAAACTTTGTAACAAAACATAATCCTCATTCAGACAACCAAAAAGTATAACCTTGTGGGAATTTATAGAATTGAAAATAATTATGAATTCTTTAATACATTATTGTAAGAAAATAGTTTCCATTATAAAAACATCAGTATTACTCAAGTTAAAAAGTGATTTGGGATGATCTCTATAAAAATGATGTATCACCATACCTATGTACATTGGTTGTATCATATACAATATGTATAATCTGATAATATTTTTTTCAAATAAATTGATTGACCATGAGACATAGATACTGAAAATACAATATAATATAGTCATGAATTATTAATCCATCAATTATATACTATAAATATAGATGAACCTATTATATATCATTCACCCAAATGGATGATCACATCATATTCCACTCATTAAAGTAGATAAGAACATCACGTGCCACTTTTAAAAGTATAGACATATACTTTTTTCAGTCTATCTCAATTGAGAACCCATATCTCACACTCATTATATGAGAATACAAAACTCATTTTTATTAAACCACAACCAATGACATAATCTATAATATATTGACTAGATCAACCTCAATTTTAGTATAATAAATGTATCAAATTATGAAGGTTTGTATTCTATGTATCTTTTTAGAATAACATAATGTAGATTAAATATAATAGATGTACCCCTAGAATATTGAAAAACTAGCATATGATACTCTATGTGGTATTTTTAGTGGGTTATACATCACAAAAAAACTACTTTTATACCTCATGATATAATTACATATCTCTACAAAAACCCTGATACAAACTAGTCTTCATATTTCATCCTAAACTATAATACTTCATGATAATAATTGGCTAGGTGTAACTCAAAGTCATACTTTGAGAGGTTAATTTTAATTTCACTTTATGTAATATATGAAGATGATATGAACGAATGAAAAATTATATTCTACCTTTTGTATAACATTATATATTTTATATCTATATAAACTCTTTTACGAATACTAACAAAACCATAAAAAATAAGCAACCTAATCATCTCCCTTATAACAGACTTCCAAAATGGATTTATGTTGGCTATAACTTTAAGGTTTTTTTAAAAATCATTACATCACAATGAAATTATTATAACATCTCTATGTGGACATTTAATAGATCCAACCACAAAATGCCTTTAATGGGTTAACATCCATGAAAAATTATTATTTGAATAATGGTGATATTAGGTTCATAATCTCTATGTTTATCTATTTGAACAAAATAATCAAACTTATCTACTTCAAAATATCTAATGTTATGATGTTAATTAATTTTTTTAATATTAATTCCTCTTTCTGGGTTTTACATTATCATCTTTAAACTTTTCAATTCTACATTTTCTTTAAGATTAGATGGTGATAAAAATGTAAATCTTTACATTAAGATCATTTGTTACCATCATATCCTAAAATGTTTCAAGATATAAAGTTAGTGGCTTTCAATTTTAATTAACTTGTATAATCATTTATCGGTTACACTTTAAAATTATTTAACTTCAAATATTCTCCAACTTGTCACATAGAAACTATACTTTCCCTAAAATATATTTCTAAGATAGAAAATCTTTTAAATTATAAAATTATTTTTATTTCCTTTGTGGGAATATTTAACAAATAAATTATTAACAATAAAATATTATATAGAATTATATGTGTTTGGATAAATATTTTAAAAAAAGAATTATTCTTTAAAATATTCTATTATATAGTGGGGTAATTTTTCCCTCGTTTTTTAACAAATAAATTGTATAAAGTTTTTTATACTGGATGAAAAAAATTATCGTAATGTTCTTTAAAAATTTCATATAATTAGATCAATCATAACTATGAATATAAAAATAATCATCTCATAATATTCATAAAAATAATTATTTACAAATAACTTCTTTTATCACATAAGTGAAAAATATAAAAATATAGATTATTTTTTCAAGTATTAAACCTATGAATTATTCTATTAAATCCAAATCTATGATATATAAAACATTTATTTCATCATTTTAGTTCATAAGTCCAATCATTATCCACCAACTATTCATCAATATTGAAATTGTATGCATATTCATAAAAATTATTTAATATATTATAGGTATCATATACCCTTAAATATAGAAGAATTTATTTCTATAACATTAACACATATCATGGAATCTCTACATAGTTTCTTATAGCCTTTTATATATTCTAAAAAAATTATTTTCAATTTCTAGTTTTGACATAAAAGAAACTTTTTCCTTCTTTATAATCTCATTTTTCTTGTTTAAAAAATTTAGTGTGGACTCTTTACAGCGTATTTTGGTTTCCCTCTATCTAAAAATATCACCCTTTACTTTTAGTACCATCATCATATAACATGATCTTATATATACATTATCCTTGTAAAAAATCTATAAAATATCAAGGAGATCAATTAAATATTTATAGAACACATTTATATTGTAATTCATAATAAACAATTGAAACCTTTCTAAAAATGATTTAAAAATGAATCTTGTGGATATTCGAATACTTATGGATGACCCTAATCACTCCAAGTCATTTACATACCCAATAATATTTTGTATATGAGTTGAGAATAAAGTATCTTCTACCGTATTAGACCAAAATATTTCTTTAGAAACTTTATATTTCCTATGTCAAAATTATTCTTCATAAAGTATTTTTCAGATTTCATACTATCTCAAAAGAATTCAGATTCTCATGTTTCTTCTGAATTTTGGGATTCATAAAAACAATAATCAACATTGATACATTAGGAGAATCTTTTTTAAACTTATTATAAACATCTATTTCTTCTTGACTGGATTTTTCAGAAGAAGATTTTTTTAGAATTTTTTTCTTCAACAGATAGATTTTTTATTCTTGTTTTAGATAATTTCTTAAATTTTTATATCAGTCCAAGATTTTTATTTGATTAAGATTCTCATTTTCAAGTATTGATCTCAAAGTCATGTTTGATTATAGTTATTATATTTTATCTAAAATAAAATTTTCATTATATGAGTATCATTTTTTATAATCATTTAATAAGTAATTTTATTAAATATGCTTCTAGTAAAATAATTACCCTTTTTAATTACATCATATAAATTTGTTGGTAGAAATCCATATTTCATGAAGATTAGGGTTACTATTTAATTTCTCCTACCACATAGATATTTAGGTAGATTATCATATCTATTGTATCATATATAACTCTTGGATATTTTATTAGATAACTCATTTCCTAGATCTATCATATGGATTATCCTAACTATATTTCTTTAGGAACATAATCCTATTAAGGTCACTCATAACCTTATTCCCTTACATCAGATAAACCATGGGTACCTAATATTGGAATGACTTGATATAATGAACCATCCTAGATTTACCTTGAGCCTAAGTAGATTTTCTACTAATCTCATGCACGCTCCCCCTGATCACTAGTGGAAAGGGATAAATATAAATTGTGAGGGAACAATTTCCCCTAAAATTCACTAATACATAAATTAGATTCTATAGAAAAACAATATAAAAAATGGAAACAATTATATGCATGATAACGTTATATTTCTTACACAAATAAAAAATGTATCCAATACAATACCTTATAATGAAATAATGAACAAAACAATGATCATTTCTTAAATGGTCTGCATCATCCTTTAATCACCATCAAACCATCTCCAATCTTTAAGTGTTAATATATTCCAATCAATGACCGAAATCTTAAATAACACCATCATTTTACTAGGAAAAAAACATATCTAAATATGCACTAAAATAAATATGTATGGTGGATTATACATATACCCAGTAGGATTTAATTGAATGCATATATGATAATCCCATAAAAATAAAAACCTATCATGTTAGTTTGAGATAGAGATAAAGTTTTATTTTAATTTAATTAAAAAATAACATTGACTAATACACTTAAATCTACCTTTTTGGAAGAAAAAAAGTTACCTAGGTTTATTTAAAACAAATTAGATATATATATATATATATATATTTGAAATCATAACGAGAAACAATTACATTTCATAATTCATATAAAATAATCATGGGATACTACCTACAAGACTAAGGCAAGGACACCTAGGACCCCCTCTACAACGCCGTGTATAAGGTGTTTTATTTGTATGGGAGTTCCATATACACATGGATTTATTTACATGGGAGTTTCATGTCCACATGGGAGGCCTCAAACTAAATCTAAGACATATCTATATCCATATCCAACTATACAACTTATACTAGACAAAATTTAATCCTAAACTTGTGGGAAAAAATTCTAGGAAGAGTCACAATATAACCAAGCATGGATACCTATCCTAGATACCCTCCTAAGTACCCAATGTATTCCTAGGAAGTTTTAACATAATAAAAGGGTTAAAATTAGTCAAGAAAAAGAAAATAAAATATCCCATTATAACATAATAATAAAATAATATCATATAAGTTCATTTTATAAGAAAATAGATGATAGAAATAATAACATAGAGGTGGATCTTATAAGAAAAAAACTTTTAAAATCATGATAAACAAGGATTTATGTTTACACAACATAATCAAAAATGTGAAATTCATACTTTATAATCAATAATAAGTCATTCCTTAAAAACTACATTGAAAATTTCATATAAAACAAAACTTAGAAATTCCATATATCATCTTATATATTCCATTTGTATGAAAATAGATTCTATCTCTTTGAGAAACAAATTTATATATAAAAATAAAATGAAGTGATAGAAACACTATAATTATCAGAAAAACATTATAGATATCAAATATGGATTACACTTTGGTAAAAACATAATTCTAAATGTGTAAGGAAAAAAGGTTTCATCAATATATAGAAAAGGTATAGAACCTCTACCTCTTAATATTAGAATAGATCATTTAAATTTTCACTATTAACATTATAAAATTAAACATTTATACCTACTAAACTATATAAAATTAATATCATCATCTATAAAAATAAAAACAGAGTTTTCTCCAAGACTTGAGTATTAAAATAATCACTACATAGTAGGAAACACCTTATCAAAATACAATAGAGTATAGATGCATCTTATAATAATCCTATATCAACTATACATAAAATCCTTAATTATATTTAAATAAAAAGAACTATAAAATTATAATGTTAAATAAATCATTAATGAAAAGATTCACAACACCAATGTGGCGTTTCGCTGATCTGATTGAAAGAATGTGGCGTTTCTCTTATCTAACTGACATAATTGTTGTTGTGTGGGGGTTTGGTGATTGGATAATGACATCATTGGGGAAATGATATTTTCATATTGTGTTTTCTTTCTATGAGAACAAAATAAGGGCATGGAGTTTTGGTTCCATATCCTTGAAGCAAGGAACTCTAAGAATTCAGGAATGGGATCAAATATTTGATCCATTTAGTGTCAAAAACACACATACCCAGGTATGGATCCGGATCTTTAAACTCAATTGGTTGTATTGGAATCCTATAATTCTATGGGATATTTCTTCCTCAGTTGGAAATCCTATCAGAATTGATAAGAAAACCGAAAATCCAAGGTATCGTCACTTTGCAAGAGTCCTTGTTGAAGTTGATATGGCCAATACTTTGGTGGAGGAGGTGGTCCTTAACACAAGGGATGACATATTTAAATTAGACATTTTGTATGAAAGGAAGCCTAAGTTTTGTTATGGTTGTAGCTTATTTGGACATCTCTCATCTGAGTGCAATAACTCCAAGGTATGTGAAAAATGAAACGTGAAGGATCATGTTGAGGCAGTATGTAAAAGAGGCCTAGAAAATGAAAATGGGAAGGCTCATGATCCTTCTTTTGAAAACTCTGTTCCAGGCCCCATCTCTCGCAATGATGGGAAAACTGGTGAGGAACCGAATCTAGAGTCACCTGGACTGGATCCTGATTTGGTTGCACTTGTTGACATTGTTGAGTTGGAGGTGGCCAATAAAGATATTCTCCTTCAGCATGCACTTAATCCATTCACAATAGTTAACATGTAGGATATCTACACTGGTTTATAGCATGAGGACCCAATAACCAAAATGCAAGACCATGATGCTTTGAATTCGAAGGGTGTTCCTGAGGACATCCCAGTTTCCTCTGGTATTTCTCAACCTCATCAACATATTGTGGTCACTGAACAGGCTTATAAGGCCCCTTTTGATGATGGTAAAACTCTTATTGATGCAGGAATCTCTTTTGTATCTTTAGTTTCTGGTCTTGAACAGAATGAGAAGACCCGAAACTCATGCCAATATCTACACGACTTGGACCAGGCACTTGGTGGACAATAGGAAAATTCAGAACTGAAAAATGTGGATCTGATGAAGTTTTCCTAGACTTGAAAGTACCTACTGCATCCTTGGATGGACAGAAGGTGAAGACCTGCAACTCAGGTCAGGACCTACATGGCTTAGGCCAGTCTCTTGGTAGGAAACAGAAATGTGGCTTTGATGAGGTTGTCCCAGACTCACAAGTGTATGGAACTGGTTTTGTGCATGCATCTTCTTTTCCTACTACATCCTTGGCTGGATAGGATCCTTAGAAAGAGGATTCCTTTACTCAGGTACAACCTTTAAAATTAGGAAAAAAGTGAGCCTCCGGAGCTGCAAATGTAGGCATTTCTCACTCTACAAACAAATTCTCACCTCTAAGTGGGAAATCATGGGTGGAAGATGATGAGGATAGTGCTCCAGCCAATGATATAACAGGTGAAATTAGTGGTAAGGATGACTCTCCTCCTTCCTATAGGAAAACGGATGAAGGTCTTGATGACAAGGACTCTAAAGGCAAGGCTAAGGGGAAGACTAAATCCAATAAACTGGGTAGTATAATGAAAGGGGGTCCCCAAACCAGAGACAATTATGCTCTCAATAAATGAAGATTTTCTTCTGGAATTTCCATGGGATTTGGAACCTCCCATGGTCAAATCCCTTAGGCATTTTTTCAGACCAACAAACCTCTAATGATTGGCATTGCTGAACCGAAAATGAAGCTATCAAGCTAGAAAGCTTTTAAATGTTCTTCAATTGGATACTCACTAGTATCACAACATGTGAATGATAATGGGGATGAGGATTTATGGGTCCTCAAAAATGAAAGCGTTCATTTTCATTCCCGCACTGGTTATCATCAGAGTGTCTTTGTTGATATGGTGTTTCAAGCTATTATGATATCTATTTTTTTTTTGTATGAATCTAACTTCTATCTAAAAAGAAGAGAGATTTAGCCGGACATGACTAATATTTCTGAGCAAATGTCACACAATTGGATGGAGTTGGGTGATTTTAATACTGTGCTCTGACCAGAGGAGAAACTGGTGATAGTTTCAACAAGTTGGCTGCTTCTGATTTCCTTTCTTGTATTGATAATTGTAGGCTAGTTTAAGTGCCCACTATGGGGGGTTATTACACATGGAGCACGTACACCATTAATGGGAGGTAAGCCAGCAAAATCTATAGATTCTTGTCCTGCATTGATAAAGGGAATAAGCCCCTAACTATTTCTGGACTCATCTTACCAAAGCTACACTCTTATTAAAATCCCATTCTGATTGATGTATGTGTTGGAAATCTGAGGTATTCTTCTGTTCCTTTCAGATTTAACAACTCATTGATTATTTTTCCTGGATGTCGTGAGGTGATAATTGATTCTTGGAAAGCTGATTTTTCTGGAAGCCCACTTTTTTTTCTTTCCAGCAAGCTTTGAAATGCTAAAAATTGATTAGAGAGTGGAGCAGGTCACCCTTTTCCAATCTGGAAAATGATATCAAAGATGCTAAACAATGGCTTCTTCAATGTCAGAATGATAATTAGGATGCTCCCCCTAGGGATGAAGTACGAGCACTCTCTCATCTTAATGACTTACTAAATCTTTAGGAAAGGTTGTCCATAAGCCACTATAATGTTCGATGGTTTCAAGAGGTAGATAGAAACTCAATGTTTTTTCATTTCATACATAGGGAGATACGTATCTGAAAAGGTGTCACATATTTGGAAATTAATGGATTTGTCTTCAACTCTGAGTTTTAGATTTAAAATGCAACGGTTTGCTATTTTGAAAGTTTATACTCAGGTGGGAATGAGGACTATACGTACAAAATACATGACAATATTAATCTTACTATTGATGAGCAAAGAAATCAGATGTTGGTTGAGGTTTATCTTGAACGTGAGATCAAGGCTGCCCTATTTTCTTTAAATATTGACAGCGTGGCAGGCCCTCATGGGTTTACCAATAAGTTCTTCATGTTTAATTGGGACATTGTGTGCCAGGATGTCATTAGTATTGTCAAAGAGTTTTTCACTCATGCCTCGATGCCTCATGGTGTGAATGTGTGCTTCATTACATTGTTACCAAAGAAAGACAATGCATTGGATATTAAGGACTTTAGACCGGTCATCATTGGGAACACCATACCCAATATTATTAGTAAAATTATGGCCTCTAGATTGGGGATCATTGAAAAGAATGTTATCACCCATAACCAGTTTGGTTTTGTTCGTGGTAGATGCATTGAAAATTGTCTATTAATTTATGAGTGTGTCAATATCATGAGAAAGAAAGTTCAGAATGGTAGCTTTGAACTCAAGCTGGAAATCTCGAAGGCCTTTGATACGATTAAATGGGACTTTATATTAATAATGTCAAAGAGACACAGAATCTCCAACTCTTTCATTAAGTTGGTTCATATAATTTTTACAACTGCTAGACTTTCCATCCTGATTAATGGTTCCCCAAGAGGTTATTTTCAATGCTCCAGGGGTGTCAGACAAGGTGACCAATTATCTTGCCTGCTCTTTTCCATGGTATAAGATTATTTAAGTGTCTGCCTGAATGATCTGGTCCAGGCTGGTCTTTATTAGAAAATGAAGCTGGCAAGAACATTTTTTCACAGTCGCATCTACTCTATGCTGATGACATCCTTCTGTTTGGATCGGCTGACAAAGGAACCATTTCTTGCATCCAAAAGATCTTTTCTCATTATGAGGAGGTCTCTAGGCAAGCTATATGTTGGAGAAAGTCTTTTGTGGTTTTGGGAGATGGTATTACTTTTTACAAGAAAAACAAAATTCTCAGGAAGCTTGGAGTCAAAAAAGGGACTCTCCCTTTTAATTATCTGGGGGTTCCCCTTTTTGTTGGAGGGTGAAAATAAAATACCTTGAAAACATTTCTTCAAATATCATCTCCCATATGGCCACCTAGAAAGAGAAAACCATGTCTCAAGCATAGAGGTTATGCCTTGTTAATTTGGTGATCACCTCAATGTTTGTCTATGCTTTCTCTATCTATAGATGGCCTATATATCTACTCAAGGAGATTCCAGTTTTGATTAGAAATTTTATCAGGACTGGATCCATTCTTGAGAGGAAACTCATCTCCATTTCTTGGAAGGATTGTATAAATCCCATTGACATGGGGGCATGGGCGTCAAGGATCCTATGATATTCAATGATGCCTTGCTTAGTAAATTCACATGGAACTTACTCACATCCAATGATATGTCTCTAGAATTCCTCTCCCATAGGTTTCTTGATAATTTGTAGAATGGTTGTTCCAGGCATGTTTTCTCATCTATATGGCTAGAACTTAGGCATTCCTATTTGGAGCTCATGTGCTGCTCAAACTGGCTGGTGTGTAAGCAATCTACTCTCAATGCTTGGTCTACACCTTGGTTGGGAAAACACCTTAATGAACTGACTTTGGTGCCTCCTTCCATAAAGAACCTTAATATTAGTGATGCAACATCATCTACTGATTTTCATAGATTCCTACCTATGGAAATCTACCTCAAACTTCAGGGCTATATTTACACTGATGTTGACACCCTTTTTTGGACTCACAACACCAATGGGTGCTTCTCATCCAGGGAATGCTAAAAGCACATGTGTGATGTTGTTTCTTTTATGCCTGCATGGCTAAGGATGTTTCGTGTATGGTACATTTCCACTTCCCATTATCTACTACTCTGGAGGTTGAGGAAAAAGAGGTTGTCGATGCACATCCTGCTACAAAAAACTGGGATCCAATTGGCATATTCATGCAGCATATGTCGCAGGGCTAAGGAGTCTATCTCTCATCTCTTCTTCTCTTGTAGCTTCTATTGAAAGTTCTGGTCAGACCTTCAAGATTCTTTCAGTGTGCATATTGATCTGCATGGAATGAAGGCACTGATGGAATCTGTACTGTACACACAACTTAGTGAACAGATTGGGGTGATGTTCATCACGACTGTTGTTGTTGTCTTCAAAGTGATATGGCAATCCAGTAACTCTACAATTTTTTGAAGGACAGCGACCATCCTTGTAGGCTGGATTGTACAAGGTTTATCATGATGTTATCTCTACCTCAAAATTGTATATTGGCACTATGAAAAATGACATTGCTGACCTGGTTATTCTGAGAGCTTTTGGTGTAATGGGAATAATAAAAAAACCTCTTATTCTTAAATCTATTAGATGGATTCCACCTATTCCAGGATGGCTGAAAGTGAATGTTGATGGGGAAGCTTCCGGTGCACTAGGGCCTTCGGGATGTGGTGGCATCTTCTGCACTCATTGGGGCTTTGTTAAAGGATTATTCCACCATTATATTGGCAATGGAATTTCGATCGAAGCGGAGCTATGGGCTATGATCAAAGAAATAAGGCATGCCACTCATTTTGCATGGAGGTAACTTGGGGTGGAATCTGACTCCGCCACTGCGGTCCACATCCTAAAGACTCAGTCTAGATCGGTACCATAGAAAATGCTTCCTTCCAAGATTGACTGTATGTGGATGGTTGAGCACATACATCTTGATGTCACCCATGTTTATAGGTAGGCCAATCAGGTTGCAGATGCGCTTTTAAAGAAGGCTATTTTGGAGGCCTCATTTAGAGGGTCTTTTATTTCCCCTAAATTTTTTTCTCACTTTTTCGATTTGGACATGCATGAGGTTTCATACTCTTAGCTTTGTAAACCCCCTTTTACTGCCACTTTCTCTTTTTTTTAATAATAATTTTTATGAACGGGCTTTCCCAGCTCCTGAACCTATTTGAAGAAGATGATGATGATGATGACGGTGAAGAAGAATTTTGGAGAATAAGGGAAATTTTGGAGGGATGTGTGTGTGTTTTATCTCAAGCCAAGAGAATAGAATTTACCCCCTTATATAAAATAATAATAATAACAACAACAAAAACAACAACAACATAAGTTTCAAAAATAAAAATATAGAATAAATTAGTCATAATTCATAAACTCTTCAAATAAAAAACATAATTGTTATCAAAAAATATATATTCATTTATGAAATGCACTTGAAATACCCCCCCCCCCCTTATTTAAATCATTTCATGAACCCATTTTTAAATAATTAAATTCATTTTATATATTAAAATGATTTATTAATCCTTTTTAAATACTATTAAAATTACCAAAATGATAACAATACATAATATAAGGAGTTTGGGAAAATAATTTAAAAATTTTCACCTTTTATCAAAGAATAATAATTGAATAATTTATTTAAAATAATATTAAAATGGGTGTTACAATTATCCCTATAATAAAAACATGCCACTATTAGAAATTCATGGGAAACTTATAGCAAAACCAATTTAAATATAGATTGAAAAGATTAAATTCCATTAAAAATTTAAGAATTTATTATTGAAACGCTTCATGAAATCCTTTTTAAATACTATATAATAAAATTTTATCTTCAATATTTCACATGTTTGATATCTCTATTATTAATATATATTATGTGACATAAAATTCAATCTCTCAATCATTATATTTCAACCTCAAAATCCCCACCGTAGGGAATTTCTGTTATCACTAAGTCTTAACCATGAAATTTATACAAGTTCAACCCATTACATTACCATGAGGAATCATCCAAGGATAGTTGAGTGAAGGAATAATAAACATGTATAATGAAATCTATGAATACATTATTTGACACTAAAAAATAAAAAAACAACACATGAAAAGCCTCCTAAAATAGACAAAAATGAGGAAATACACTCCTAAATATAACCTGACAAGGGCCAAGTCAATCCTCTTCATGTAAGGTACATAATAAAGAAAACTCAAAAAATGAAAATATTTCATGAGCATCATTACAATAAAACCTAAATATAAAGAAACAACTCAAGTATATAAAAAATGAACTCTAAATAAAAGTATCTTCTAAAAAAATACCTCATCAATCACTTTTCATAAAATACCCCAACGACACTATTATAAGGACATCGTTAAATTCATGCACAGTAAAAATACTAATTTAAGTTCCTCAATAAAAATTCAAACCACTTATACTCATTAATTAAACTTACTAAAACCTTAAAACCTTACAAATAATATGTATTTGAACCCAAGGAATAATTCCTACAACAAAAAAAAGTAAAATAATATCTTCTTTAACTAAGTGAAAATTTAAAAAAAAAGTTTTAAAATTTACCACCCTGACTTGAAATGCGCATTTGGAATCCTTAAGGACCACTTTTTTCCAATAAATAACTAACTATGTGATACCTCCCAATGAAAATTTCATATAACTTTATGAAATATTTAATTTGACAACCCATATATCCCAAACGGACACCCAGATCAAATGTTATGCTTATTTGAAGTTGAAATCATATTTTCAACTTCACATAGGACATGTATTATGTCTAAGGACCATAACTAGCCTTTAGAGAAGCTTTAAAAAAATTGGGTAAATTTTACTATGAATAGTTTATGTGTGTGCTATCCAAACCGTGAATCTAACTGTGAAGGCTTACTGGACCCCAAAAATAGGCCGTATGGTTCTTTGTCATGGTTAAGGAAAACTGTGCTTAAAAACATGCATGCCTACTATCTTTCCAAAATACCATGAAAGGATATTTGGAATGGATAAAAACCATTGAAACATGATCTAAATTGAACAATATACTAAAAAAATCTATTTTACCAATAATATAAATAATTTTTATTTTAATAATTTTAATACACCTCCAATATAAAATCTACCTATTTTATGTGTGATCCAACATTCAAAAACAATTTTAAATAGTTTTTTAAATACCCTGACCTTTTAGGTCATATTTTTATTTTATTTTTCATAATTATATCTCTTTTCTAGTATATATTTATGTTATATGAAGAATTATAGATTTTTATATGGAAAATAATTGAGGATAAGAGGTTTCATGTATATTATAAAAGTACTGAGTACCTAGTTGTTCTTGGTGAGCTGCATTTGGTCAATTGGCTCCATTGGATACCCATTGTCCTATATTAGATACTCTACAAAGCTTCATAATATTTTTTTTATAAATTTAGTTGTACTTTTTCTATTTCACCTCATAATCTCAACCCTAAATTACCTCCAACTCAAGATTCTCCTCTCATTTACTCATATGAGTTTATCTTTGGATATCTCATCATTCTACCTCTCATTCTAAGCCAAAAGACCATCACATTTTGATCAAATTTCCACTATTTGGTTGCAAGTACTTATCTTCAATAAGGTAAGGTCATAAACTCCTATAATCCTCTCCCTTATTCTATTTATTCATAGTAGAGACTCATAATTCATATTCCTCTAATATAAGGCTTGTGGGATCTCTTGGATCCTTTAGTATCATTTTTTATAGTTTCTATGGGGGATTATATTAATCAAAACAAATTTATTTCTTCATTCCATCTTATTAGTATCTCTCTTATTTAATGTAAGTGGTTATGGCCCTATTAATATAATATTCTAGGTTTTTATGTTGGTTATTTTGGTAGTTTGTCTCCTCCTAAGGATTAAAATGATCATGCTACATTTATTTTCGTTATTTAAACCTCTTATTCATGTTATATTCCCAAATGTTTGATCTGTAAATAGTTTGGGTCTAAGATAATTTAATTAAATCTACAAGGTTTCAAACAAATAAAGATTTATAAAATTGATCAACGTAATCTGATCTTAGATTTGACCAATTTGGTCTATATTTAATTATTTCTAAACTATAATTGATATATTTCTTCAATGTATCTTGTTATTTACTTACCAATAATGTTTTTCACCTACATGAGAATGATTGTTATAGTGGTTGATATCCATCATGACAAAATGTTATAGTTTATGTTATTAAAGTTTTTATATTAGAAAGTTTACATTTTTTATGATATGGATTTTTTAACTTGATAATTTAGACTGATAAATTATCTTTGAGAGGGTTATGTTTTTCTTATAAAATAGTTTCTAAAGAACACCTTATATTGATAGAAAAATTGGTGGTTGGGATCTTCTCACAACATTCTGCCTCATTACACCCATTTCATTTTTCCCCATGATACAGGCTGCAAGATTTATCTAACTCATTATATATGATTCTCTTTCCCTTAGTATGGTATTTCACCATGACTCATTATAAATGATTTATCTCAAATTCAAATTATGGGATAGAATTAGGTAAACTGGTATAGATCCTCCTTGTATTGGGGTTCAATGTACATTGTGATTTTACTTATGATATACTTATTTAATTTAATGATTTCCAAAACTACTTATTTATATAGATTTATATTATTTTTGTATACTCTTTGGCTTATGATAAATAGTTAGGGGTGGGTGGTGACCGCCAACTAGGTATGATATACTCACACACTACACAGACCCCTATGTTATGCATGAAGATCCTCTTGTTAATGATATATATAAGGGTAAATAATTAAATAATGGTTTCTTATAGAACCTAGAGTATGGAGTATGGTTGGTTTCTTTTTTGATATTTGTGTGGATCTACCGGACTCTGATGTTAAATTTTTCTTCTGGTTTCTATATGGTATTTTCCACTATAGAACTTCCTTATTTTTATCCTAAGGGGGTGTTTGACACACCTAGTTCTTATATTGTGATTTTTATCTACTTTTACTCACATTATAGACTTTTCATGTGTTTTGGGGCATCATAAGTATGTGTTTCATGTTTATATTATTACTTTTTGTTAGTCTAGTCTTGGTACACATCCACCTCAATTACTTAGTTCATTATAATACCCATGTATCAAGTTTGAGATCGGTCATTCCAACTTCATGCATATACCTCATTTAGTTATTTTATTACTATGAGGGGTTAAACCATCTCCCATTAACACTTCATTTAACCTCTGGTTTTTACACCAGCCTATGGTGATTAAGTTGTGCACCTGAGGTATTGTAACATCCTAGTTCGATGTCATTTGAGTAATAGGGTCATTGTCATTAAAAATGCAATCAAAGCCTGTATTAAGGGCTCGTGGTAATAGGAATTTATAGTATATATGTGATAAGGAATTAAAGACTCAATAAGTAACCCATAAATATGTTTTTCTATCATAATTATGGAGGTAGATTGAGTTACTAGAGGTGGTTTGGGATCTCTTATTCTATATTCATAGATTTGGTCCTATATTCTTAAGTATCATGAATCATGTTAGGAATTGATAGGTAAGAACATGTTAGATAAAATGACATGTTATTTGATTTATTATGTTTTTTTATATTGTTATTGTAACCAACCAATGACCCATATTAACTAAAATATCAATAATAAATCAATATCTACTTACAATATATTTAATAGTGATGAATAGGTTAATATGGATCGATAGTTGATTCCCTTATTTGATAACCCTTTTATATAGCATTAATCGTTAGTTTCTTTTCTGTTATACTTAAATTATTCTTTACTTTTTCTAAGTGATATCTTGAGCTTCTAAAACTATTTTAAAAAAAGGAATTTTAAAATTAAAAGTGTTTTGATGAAATTGAATGAAAGTAAGGGAGAAAGAAATGGGGTTATACCTGACCTTTTGATCAATGTTTTAAAAATTGGATTTTCTCTTTTAGGAATACATTTTTGATGATTTTATCAACCTTATTGTAAAGTATTCCACCAAGAAAACCACCCACTCCCATGTAGGAAGGTTTGGATGAGCATGCACCACTAGCTCAACCTTTGGATGAATACTAAGTTCTATAGGGTCTTTCTCAACCCTTTTAGGTAGTAATTTATGGATTTACTTAATGGGATCCCACGATAGATAGCATCATGAGAAATTTTCAATTTCATCATCCTCTAAACATTTAAGGTTATTTATCTCCTCAGGAATCTAAGGAATGGATTGATCATCTCCATTGAATCTTTCAAATCATAGAAAACCCCAAGAAATTCTAGGTTAGACTACTCACATTCATTCTAGAAAGGGGTATCTCACAAGTGTTGGGATTTCATGATTGAGGAGAAAAGTTATAATAACCCAGATAATATTTTTAGGTATGTTTTTCCTTTTTCTGAAGTTTTTGAGAAAAGAGAGGTTTCTAGAAATTTTTGAAGTACACGTCGTGTACGTTATGAGTACATGTCGTGTACTTCATTGCCGTAGGAGGTCGTGTGATCTCCATGTCATGGACACACACACGGTCATGTGGGGTGACATGGAGGCTGCCTAAAGAGGAGTATGGAAAGGGAAAGTACAAGCCATGTACTTCAAAATTACACGCCGTTTATTTTGTTTTTTCATTAAACGGGCTGGGGTCGCGTCTAATGGAAAAGGGTGTCTTCTTCTTCGGTCGAAACATCCCAGAGCACCCGTACGACACCGAGACTTCCCTAATCCCCTGATCGCACATCTGTTCTCTGAATCGACCACCATTGATTGCGTTGGAACCATAGCGGTATGTTCTTCCTTCTCCTAGAGTTTCATTTACTGATTTCTATTCTTTTCTGAGTTATCATGGGTTGAACGTTGTAGATATTTTCTTAGATCTACGGTGTTATAAGGAGATTAAAGCTTCAAGGATCAAGTATATCAATATTCTAACCTCGAGGTATGTGTTTTGTGCATTTATGAAGAAAGTCTTTGAGTTTTATTTGCAAATTTTCCAAATACCCATGAATGGGGTATTGCACATTTACCGTTTTAGCCGTATTTGTTTTTCTACTTTTCATGTATGCCTGAGTAGAGGTTATTATTTGTGAATAGGGAATTTTACTGTTATTTAGATGTATTTCCCATGCATTTTTTTCCTGTATTTGACCTTTGGGTCAAGTTTTCTTGTTAGGTTGTTGTTTACTTTCCCATGCCTAGTATTATAGGATGGTGTGATTGTTGCTCTGATATGTTGTTATGCTGTAGAATGATAGCCAAGTAGTTCTTGAAGTTTACTTGGGTCGTTATGCACTTCTACACTTGCGTGACTTATACAGGGTCGTGAGAACCTGGTGTATAAACCATAGGGAGAATTGATGTTGAGGTCTTCTCCAGAGTGTCTTTATAATTATACGATGTGAGGCCACAGGGGGAATTGACGTTGAGTGATTCCCCAAAGTATCTGTAGTTCCTCGACGCAGGCTACAAGGGGAATTGACGTTGAGTTCTTCCCTAGAGCATCTTTAGTACGATACGAGACTATAGGGGGAATTGACAGTGAGTGATTCCTTAGAGAGTCTATACTTTAACTAAACCAGAGGGGTGAGACTGTGTGTGCTTCCCAGAGGGTTGCTAGTGATTGATAGGTAGGACTAGAGGGGATAGGCTGTGGGTATATCCCAGAGGGTTACCTGTTGTATTATCTGTTTTTTTGTCGTATTCTTTGTGGTGTTTTGAATGCTTAAAATGTGTATTATTTACTACTTTTTTGCTTCCTTGTTTATTTCTTTATATACTTTTACCTGCCATATACTCACTGACCATTAGGCACAGATCTTTGGGTGGTTGCCTACTGGGATTTAGTCTCACACCCTGTTTGGACCATGCTTTTGGGCCCAAACAAATTATATTGCTGCATGTATAGACAAGGTCAAGCACCCTTAGACTTTAGGTACTTGATTGCATTAGAGCTGGAGAGCATGGGACCAATATGAGTCTTGCGATGCTGAGGAGTTGCTCATATTTTTTTCTTTTGTAATTTGGTTTAGTACTGTATTCAGCATTGTGACTTGTTTGGATATTTTACTAGATATATATGTATCATGCATCATTTATATATATTTATTCTCTAGTTGTTTCTTTATTACTCTTCCATTGTTTACTGTTGTTGGATATTTACTGCTTCGGCTATTGTGTGTTGTTTACTTCCATTGTGTACTCTTCCAATGAAGGCATAGTTTCCCCAACATCACACCCAAGGCCCTCGATTCTAGTCAGTAGCCTTTGGAATTTGGGGAAATGCGCTTGAGGCCATGTGACCATTCGGGTACGGGGTGCCTCTAGGTGGATTCTAGAACCATTTTGTTACAAAGTGGTATCAGAGGAATTCGTTTCTCTTGATTTACTGTTTGGAGCCTATATCTAGGGATAGGATGGAATAGGTACTTGGTAATAAGCTATGCTCAGGAGTAGCTAACCCATGTATAGGGAAACTCCAATCTACCTCGTTATTGCAATTTTTCGGGTTTTTCAATTTTATGGTTGATTTGATTTTCACTTTTGGGTGATTCACATGTTTTTTGCGGTTACCGTTGATGTTATTGAGGTTCTATTTCTGTCGTAACCCGATGAGATGAGGGTGTTCCATCTCATGCATTATATAGGCACTTGTTAGAAATCACATTCCATGCATTCTTTCCATGCCATCTAGGATGCATTAGTGATTGCGTGTTGTTGTGATAGATGTTGTGTAGAATATGCATGTTGTTGTGATAGATGCCTTGATAGAAATACATGTTGTTTGATAGGGAATTGTGTGTAAGGTTTTGTTTGAATGTACACCAAAATTTGGTCCTTTATTTGTTATGGGCCCTCATGGATCATAATTTGGTGGATCATTACACTATTTTCTTGTTTATAACTTGTATAGGATGCCAAAATTTGATATGTGGGGTGTATGGGCCCTCATGGATCGAAATTTGGTACATTCAATGCTTGTTTCATCATTTTATGGGTTCCGAAGTAGTTTCAGAGGCTTACTGTTTGGGAAAACCCAGAATATATGTCGTGTAATGTTAAGTACACACTATGTGTTCTTCTGTTCGGGAAGAAACAACTTTTCTTAAGTACACGCCGTGTACTTTATGTACACACCGTGTAGTCTCTGACTGTGTCGTAGGTTGTGTGGGCAGAGACACGGGATGGGAAGAGTATGGTGGAAACATGTCATGTCCGTGTTGAACATTCCATGTAGTATAATCCTAGGAACTCGGCCATGTAGCTAACAACACAGGTTAGTGGAGTCTCTTCTTATACACATTGTGTCCCCCTTGAACATGTCATGTAATCTGACCCGGGTACCCGGTCGTGTCACGAACAACACGGGTTGGTGTTATCCTTTAACGTACATGCCATGTTTTTCAGGAACACTCCATGTAGTTTGATCTGTGTGTCTGACTGTGTCACTAACAACACAGGCCAGGTGAAGCTTGTCTAGTACATGTCGTGTCTACCTTGAACACGTCGTTTATTCTTGTCTTAGGAGAGTCGTGTGGATTAACTATGTAGAAGGACCCAGGAAGGGGAAGAGGATTCAAGTACACTCCATTTGTTTTGAGAAAACTTCTTATGTGTGGGGTGTTATACGACAAGTTTAGGAAAAATTATGCGCTCGTGTGAATGACTTCAGGGAACACACCGTGTAGGTAGTGTACACGCCGTGTAGTCAAGTTTTGTAAAACATGAATGTTTTCTTCCTATTGTTCTCTTATTAAACTCCTTGTTTTCATTCCTTGATAATTTTGATCTAAGGTGTGTGCTTGACCTTACAGAGTCATGTCACCGATACATCCTCCAGTTGTACACTAGTTTCCAGGCGGTGATCAGACACCGGACATGGCTGATCAAGGACCACCTGCAGATCCTTCTATTGTGCCAGTCTTGGTGCCAGTATTTATACCTATTATCGGTGATGATGCACAGTTCAGGGAAGGCTTCATGAAGATGATATAGACTTTTCAGGGAGCGCTTCCTCCTGCCCCGTCAATGGCTGGTTTGATGCGGGTCTTCCAGCAGCAGCATCCTCCCACCTTCTCGGGGGAAAGATGACCTCAGGTAGTAGATTCATGGCTTGAAGCCATGCTGACGATCTTTGAGCATCTTAAGACACCTCTAGAGAGGATATTCAAGATCTCTTCCTATATGTTGTGGGATTCCATCATGAGATGGTGGGATGTGATCTCACAGGCGGGTCATCAGTAGGTTATGGCTTGGGAGGAGTTCCAGTGCATCTTCTATGACTACTTCTATTCGGAGACCCTAAGGGCTGACCGAGCTCGGGAGTTTATGAGCCTTAAGTAGGGTACCCTATCGGTTATGGATTACTCCTCTTGTTTCCTCGAGCTTCGGCATTTTACACCCTTCCTAGGAGGATATGGGTTATTCTTGGCAAGGAAGTTCGAGGATGGCCTCAGATAGGACATCCGCTCTCAGGTGAATATCTTCAGGTTGACTTCCATCGCTTCCATCGTCAACCAGGAACTGATCATGGAGCATAATATGAGGGAATCTGGGGTTGTGAGCCAGGATGGCTCGACATCTAGAGTTAGTGCTCCACCAACTGATAACTAGAAGAGCCACAGGGAGACTACATGGGCAGATCTGAGTAGGCATGATGCATCTTCTAGTAGCCAGGTGGTGTGCTACCAGTGTGGGAGAAATGGGCATATGAGGCTGCAGTTCCAGAGAGACCTGGTGAAGTGCCGATCTTGCATCAAGTTGGGACACCTTCAGCATTTCTTTTAGATCTTTTCACCAGCAACTTGTGATAGGGGTTCTTCTATGACTCCTCGTACAGGAGCAGCTCTGCAAGTTTCTCTCCAGGCTTGGAACTGGATTTCTTTTGGTCATTCAGGATGACGTGGAGGTCACAGCCACGATGGTCAGTCACCAGGCCACCAGCACATTATAGTGGATCAACTCAGAGTAGTCAGGCAGGGTCACAGGGCCGCAGAGCTGGCCAAACTTTTGCAGTGGAGCAGACCCATCAGGAGTAGGATCCCGGCCCCTCTACAGTTCGAGGTATGATCCTAGTTGCCTCGGTTTTATCTTCAGCTCTTTTCAATACTAGTGCTATGCATAGCTTTATATCTATTATTGTTGTGGAGAGCCTTAGGCTCTGTATCATTTCATCTGTCGATGTTTTGACACTAGACACTCAGTTGGGGAAAATAACATCTGGTGTACGTCAGTGAAAGGAGTTCCCTTTTGAGGTTTGTGGGTGTCACTTACTTTGGGATCTTTATGTCCTAGAGATGACAGGCTATTATTTCATTCTCTAAATGGACTAAAAGGTTCCCTTCCAGGAATTCATCGACTGTTATCATCATAGGGTGAGTTTCATATCACCATAGGGTGGGTGTTTTCTTCATAAGGGTGAGTGGGATGTCCAGGCAAGAAGAGAGGGTCCAGAGCATCATGGGTTGGGAGCAATTACAACCCAGATTGCTCGTCTTTATCTAGATGACCAGGGGACTTCACAGTTAGACATTCCTCCAGTGGTGGATCATTTTAGAGATTTCTTTCTAGAGGACTTCTGAGGTTTTCCTCTAGAGTGTGAGGTAGACTTTTATATTGATCTTGTGTGAGGGGCGGCACCGGTGTCCATTCCTCCTTATAGGATGGCTACACCATAGTTGAAGGAGCTCAAGAAACAGTTCGAGGAGTTGCAGGACAAGGGTTTCATCTGACCCAGTACTTCTCCTTGGGGTTCTCCTATCCTATTTTCGAAGAAGGAAGACAGTACCCTTAGGCTTTGTGTGGATTATCAGAAGCTGAACCAGTTGACGGTCAAGAACCAATATCCCTTGCCTAGGATTGGTGATCTCTTTGATCAGATTTGAGGAGCCCAGGTGTTCTCAAAGATTGACTTGAGGTCCGGTTATCATCAGCCGCATGTTAGACCATTTGATATACCTCTCATAGCCTTCCAAAGTAGGTATGGTCTATACGAGTATATGGTTATGCCGTTCGGTCTCACGAATGTGCCTGCAGTTTTCATGGTAGTGATGAACCGAGTGTTCCATCCATACTTGGATTCCTTTGTGGTTGTTTTCGTGGATGATATCTTGGTGTACTCTCACACTCAACACGACCATGCTACCCATCTTAATATCATTTTTAGTACACTGAGGGAGCATCATTTATATGCTAAGCTCTCAAATTTCCACTTTTGGATGGACCAGATTCACTTCTTGGGTCATGTTATATAAGAGGCAGGTATATCAGTAGACCTAGATAAAGTGAGAGCGTTAGTTTCCTGGGAGCATCTGAAGAACGTATTTGAGGTGTAGAGTTTTCTAGGGATGTTTGGATACTAAATAAGTTTCATACAGAACTTTTCACACTTATCATCACCACAGACAGGTCTGACTAAGATGGGGGTGAAGTTCTTATGGTCAGATTCTTGTGAGTCAGCCTTTCAGGATCAGAAAGGGAGGTTAACTTCAGCACCGATACTAGTCTTTCCAGACTCAAGAAAGAGCTATAACATTTACTATGATTCATCAGTTATCGGTTTGGGAGTTGTCCTTATACAGGGAGATGGATTCGTTGCGTATGGGTCTCAGAAATTGAGGACACATGAGAGAAATTACCCGATGCACGATCTAGAGTTAGGAGCTTATGTTCATGCCCTACGCTGCTGGAGGCATTATCTTATGGGAGAGCACTTTGTGGTTTTCACCGACTAAAAGAGTCTCAAGTACATCTTCACTCAGCGTGATCTGAATTTGAGATAGCGAAGGTGGGTTGAGTACCTTCAATATTTTGTCATTGAGCTTTCCTTCATGTCGGGGAAAGGCAACGCATTGGCTGATGCGTTGAACAGGAGGACTCAGATACAGGCAGTTCTAGAGGCTAGCAGTGAGTGGTAGCTTATGGATCTATTCTCTGAGATGCATTTGGAGGTGGACAACAGACAGGGGCAGACTTTTCTATCTTCTGTAGTTGTTACCTCTACCCTTCTTGATCAATTACGAATGAGGCAACTATCAGATTATGGAGTCCTAGTCCTATGGAAAAGCATGTTAGGAGAGGACCCTATTCCTAGGTGGACCATAGGTGAGGCTGAGATCCATTTATTCTAGGGACACGTATGGGTGCCAGTAGATATGCGCGAGGAGATGATGCGGTACTTTCATTCCTCAGTTTGGGCAGTTCATCCTGGCATCACCAAGATGTATCGGGATCTACACCATCATTATTGGTGTCCAGGTATGAAGAGGGATGTTTCTGGTTTCTTCATGAGGTGTTCTACTTATCAGCAGGTGAAGGCGGAGCATCAGCGACCATCAGGTATTTTGTAGCAGTTAACCATTCCCAAGTGGAAGTGGAACTACATCGTGATGGACTTCATGACTTGTTTACTGAGGTTTCCTCGAGGGAATGACGCATTTTGGGTTTTCATTGACAGACTCACGAAGGTTTCACACTTCTTGCCGATCGAGGAGACCTTCAGTGTTGATGAGTTGGGAAAGTTGTACATCCGAGAGATTGTATGTCTGCATGGAGTTCTACACCCCATTGTTTCAGACAGAGATGCCCATTTTACTTCTTGAGTCTGGCAGGGGCTTTAGAAGGCTTTGGGCATACAGGTAATTTTGAGTACAACTTACCATCCCCAGACATATGTTCAGTTTGAGCGTACGATTCTGGTGCTTTAAGACATGCTCAGAGCATGCATTATAGATTTTGGAGGTTCTTGGGAGAAGCATATACTTATTGTAGAGTTTTCCTACAATAATAGTTTTCAAGAAACTATTCAGATGGCACCTTATGAGGCTTTGTATGGTAGTCCATGATGATCACCCTTATGTTGGCTGGAGGCATGAGATGCAGCTTTGCTGGGACCTCGTCTTGTTCAAGAGACCACAGAGCAGATAGATTTGATTTGAAAGAGGATGGCTACTGCACAGTCTCGTCAGAAGTCTTATGCTAATCTGTAGAGACGACCTCTAGAGTTCGAGGTCGGGGATCAGGTTTTCCTGTGTGTCACACCGAGGTTGGGACACAAGAGGATTAGGAGACAGGGTAAGCTTTCACTGAGGTACATCGGTCCTTTTGAGGTATTGGAGAGTTTTGGGCCGGTTGCCTATCGGTTGTAGTTACCTTAGAGGTACCAAGATATGCACGATGTCTTCCACATTTATCAACTTTGACGTTACTTTTTAGACCCGTCTCATGCCTTCCAACCCAAGGAAGTCGAGTTGGAGGTGGATGAGTCTTTCGAGGAGCATCTTATCTAGATTTTTTATCACAGTACGAAGGTTCTGTATGGCCATTCTATTCATCTGGTACGTGTGTTATGGCAGCATGGGTGGGTGCAGGATGATACTTGGGAGAGGGAGGCTGATGTACAATCACAATGGTCGGAGTTATTCGGGGTTTCATCTTCTATGTTGCGCTAGGGAAATTCAAGGACAAATTTCTTTTAGGGGGGAAGTTTCTAAGAACCCGGATCTTATTTTCATGTATGTTTTTCCTTTTTCTATATTTTTTGATAAAAGAGGAGTTTCTGCAAATTTTTGAAGTACACGTTGTGTACTTTATGAGTACACGTCGTTTACTTCGTTGCTGTAGGAGGCCATGTGCTGGCTATGTCATGGCCACATGCACGGTCATGCGGGGTGATGTGGAGGCCTCCTAAAGTGGAGTACGGAAAGGTCAAGTACATGTCGTGAACTTCAAAAGTAAATGCCATGTATTTTGATTTTTTTTTTCATTAAATGGATCGGGGTCGCGTCTAATGGATAGGGGTGTCTTCTTCTTTGGCCGAAACATCCTGGAGCACTCATATAGTGCTGAGACTTCCCTGAGCCCCTAATCGTGCATCCATTCTCTGAATCGATCATCGTCAATTGCATTGTAACCACAGCAGTAAGGTCTTCCTTCTCCTAGAGTTTTGTTTCCTAATTTCTCTTATTTTCCGAGTTATCATGGGTTGAACGTTTTAGAAATTTTCTTAGATATATGGTGTTATAAGGAGATTCAAGCTTTGAGGATCAAGTATATTGATCTTCTAACCCTGAGGTAGGTGGTTTGTGCCTTTTTGTAGAATGTATTTGAGTTTTTTGTGCAAATTTTCCCAATACCCTTGAATGGGGTATTGCGTGTTTACTGTTTTATCCCTATTTGTTTTCCTGCTTTGCGTGTATGCCTATGTAGAGGTTATTGTTTGTGAATAGGTAATTTTTTTGTGCTTTGGATGTATTTCCCATGCATTTTTTCCTGTATTTGACCTTTGGGTCTAGTTTGCCTATTAGGATACTATTTACTTCCCCATGCCTAGTATTATAGGATAGTGTGACTGTTGCTCTGATATGTTGTTATACTATAGAATGCTAGCCAAGTAGTTCTTGAGGTTTACTTGGGCCGTTATGTGCTGCTACACTTGATTTTCTTACACAGGGCTGTGAGAACCTAGTGTATAGACCATAGGGAGAATTTACATTGAGTGATTCTCCAGAGTGTCTTTATAATTATACGATGCGAGACCACAAGGGGAATTGACATTGAGTGCTTCCCCAGTGTGTATGTAGTTCCTCAACATGGGCCACAGGGGGAACTGATGTAGAGTGCTTCCCCAAAGCACTGTTAGTATGATATGAGACTATAGGGGGAATTGATAGAAAGTGCTTTCTCAGAGAGTCTATACTTTAGCTGAACCAGAGGGGTGAGACTGTGTGTGCTGCCTAGAGGGTTTCTAGTGCTTGATAAGTAGGACTAGAGGGGATAGGCTATGGGTACTTCCCAGAGGGTTACCTTTTGTGTTATCTATTTTGTTGTTTCATGCTGTGTGGTGTTTTGAATGCTTAAAATGTGGATTGTTTACTGCTTTGTGCTTCCTTGTTTATTTCTTTCTGTACTTTTACCTGATATGTACTCACTGACTGTTAGGCGCAGATCTTCAGGTGGTTGCCTACTGGGATTTAGTCTCACACAATTTTTGGACCATGCTTTTGGGCCCAAACAGATTATATTTCTACAAGTATAGACAAGGGAAAGCGCCCTTTGACTTCAGGTACATGATTGCATTGGATTTGCAGAGCATGGGACCAAGCTGAGGCTTGCGATGCTGAGGAGTTTCTCATCTGTTTTTATTTTGTACTTTGGTTTAGTACTGTATTCAGCATTGTGACTTGTTTGGCTATTTTCCTAGACATATATGTATCATGAATCATTTATATATATTTATGCTCTAGTTGTTTCTTTCTCAGTCTACCGTTTTTTACTGTTGTTGGATATTTACTGCTTCCGCTATTGTATGTTGTTTACTTCCACTATGTACTCTGCCAATGAGGGCATAGTTTCTCCACCATCACACCCAAGGCCCTCACTGCTAGTCAGTAGCCTCTGGTGTTCTGGGAAATACAGTTTAGGCCATGTGACCAATTGGGTACGGGGTGCCTCTGGGTGGCTTTTGGAACCAGGATGTTACAGAAATGAATAGGGTCGTACATAGAAGAATTTATAATAAATATCCCTCTATAAATTCTACCCATATATTTTATGTCTGATAAAATATTAATAATTCATATACCTAAGGTAGGTATCAATGTATATTATATAGTATTCCACTAATTTTATATATTTACTTCACTTCTCTACCTATATGGGTATATATGAGGATTCAAAGATGAGGCACTTTGATATGGGTCATAAGGAACCATTACAAACTCAAGTGATGGTTTTAAATATGTTAACCTTAATTGATGTGGAAAATAAGGTTGTCCTTACTCATATAGTGTCTAGAGGAGGCTCGAGAATGGTTGAATCACAACCAAGATAGACTACTGGTGATAGCTGATTGAGTATATGAAAGTGATTATGGGAGGAGATAAGTAGGGTTAGCTCTCACTAAGGCATCTAGGGGAGTGGTGTACCTCTATATTCTAATAAGGGAAGACCTCATGTCTTGTGTCATCAATATAGTCTCTCAGGTCATATCAATCTAAATTGTACCTTTTAAGTTAAGCAATTCCATTTATATAGTCAATATGTCCATATCTATTGAATTTTCCAATGAGATATAACAAAAAGCATTGGGCAGTAACCTTAGCTGAATCAGGTATCATAGGCTCAGTCTGTTACTCATTCTACTAGTGGAATCCAACCACCCTTTGATAGATTAGGTCAGTGAGGTTGATATGGTAGTAATGGTTTCTTAGAAATTATAAAACCATTAGTGCAATAGTTTTACCTCTAGGTCAATATGAGGGGTTATGTAGAATATATTCCATAGAAAAATATATAAGAAATGTTATAGAGGTATTACCCACTATTAAATATATTATTCTAGTATGGAATGTTCTCTATTTGTTACAGATTGTTCACATTATTTTATTTCTATTAAATTGGTGTCTCTTATCAAATTTAATGTGGAGGTATTACCTTAATACATGAGTCATAACACACCTTTAAGGAATATAATATATCTAATAAGGAAGTGATTATATTCTACATATTAGTGGATTCATATGGGCACCACTGGGATATGATGGTTCTGAATATGAAATACTTTGACATTATTCTAGTAATAGACTAGTTAACCTGTTCTTTTTCTTGCATCGATTTCTACAATTGATGATTATTTTTTTATTGATGTCATGACTCGTCCCCGGGGGCCCATGCCATGACTACCCCAATCCCGCCTTCCATAGGCTAGGGGCTGGAGACTAGCACTGAAAGGCATATTCCCCAAAAATCGGGAAGGTATTGCCTTTAAATCCTGTAAACACACACGACCAAGCACACAAAAAGATACGAACACAAGTATACTAAATATAAAAAAGAGTGTGTACATTAAGTAAAAAGGGCCAAAATACAAGCCCAATTGGAAAGTACAAGAAAACTAGAAAGTACAAGAAAACTGAAACAGCTCCTCTGAGCACCCGCCAAGGATCCTAACTAAAGGGTAGTTACAGCCCTCGAATGGTCGTCTCTACAGTATGCCTCATCTAAGGTCCACCTCTGAGCCACCTCCAGTCTTGGTACTCTCGTCCTCAGTCAGAACTATCCATCGTCTACACTAAACACAATAAGGTACATGTGTAGCCCGTGCAGGGGTGAGTATAACGATTCTTATTAGGGACTTAGAGACCCTCAAAGGTCTCACGAAATCCAAAAAGGATAAACCACAAAGCATGAAAACAACTATCAACCCTACTTAGGTATATGCCCACACATATACCTAATAAATCAAGTATACCCATCTCATTCAGGAGGAAACACAAGGTCCAACTCATTATCTCAATGCTCAACTGTTCCTCAAAGGAAATAATACCACGAAGGTAACACCACTAGGGTAAGTACCACAAAGTTAATGCCACATAGAAGAATACCACAAAGGTATCACCATGAAGGAAAGTACCACATAGGTTCTCCACACAGAAGAATACCACCAAGGTTTTACCACAAAGGAAAGTACCACACAGGTACACCACACAGAAGAATACCTTAAAGGTATGACCACGAAGGTAAGTACCACACAGGTACTCCACACAGAATAATACCACAAAGGAATCACCATGAAGGAAAGTACCACACTGGTACACCACACAGAAGAATACCTCCAAGGTTTCACCACGAAGGAAAGTACCATATAGGTACGCCACATAGAAGAATACCACAAAGGTATCACCACGTAGGTAAGTACCACATAGGTACGCCACATATAAGAATACTAAAAAGGTATCACCAAGAAGGAAAGTACAACACAGGTATGCCACATAGAAGAATACCACCAAGGTATCACCACGAAGGAAAGTTCCACACAGGTATGCCACATAGAAGAATACCACAAAGGTATCACCACGAAGGTAAGTACCACACAGGTATTCCACACAGAAGAATACCACAAAGGTATCACCAAGAAGGAAATTACCACATAGGTACGCCACACAGAAGAATACCACCAAGGTATCTCCACGAAGGAAAGTACCACACAGGTACACCACACAGAAGAATACCACAAAGGTATCACCATGAAGGTAAGGACTCAAATCACACTAGGTATAACTTAGGTATGGTAGTAAAGATGATTATATGTAACTACTGAATCATTTTACTCTATTAATAGGTAGACCCACATAGGATCCTAATTCATCAGACCCATATAGGATCCTAAATCATCATACCCACATAGGATCCTAGTACATCATCAGACCCACATAGGATCCTAGTATAGCAGACCCACACAGGATCCTAGAGTAGTCCCACATGGATTCCTAGAGAGGATCCATGTGGGATCCTCAAGCACAGACCCACAAAGGATCCCAAAGCATAGACCAACATAGGATCCCTTTCTCATGTTACAGCCAGCCACAGGGTTCCCACACTAAGATCGATTGATTCCAGGAGGGTCCGCACATCAAGCCATAGGTCGATACTTCAACTACCATGAAGTCCCAAGAAGAAGTATCCCAAAGTACTGTCATGTAATAGGGGTCTCATCACAATAGATGATGCATCAATCTAACACTTGGTCTGTAAGTTATTGGACTTTTAGTCTCGAGGGACCGGTTGGATTTGTGATCGATCCTACCAAGTCATACCCCAACTTTATCCAAAACTCAAGTGGGGTATACCAGAAGGACTTTCTTGATCCAAGGTTTCTGGCACCATAGACGGTTCATCAAACGGATGCTCGTAGATCAAGATATAACCAAAAGAACAAAAAGGGTCGAAGTTGGTCCAAGTCCGATATGACCCGGTCGGACCGACCCGAACCGGTTCAGGTTGCCCAGCGCGACCCAGGTCTGGCCTGGCCCATCGGCATGGCCTGGCCCGTGGTTTGGGGTAGCCCGTGGTGCGGCGGCCCACCACAGCTCACCAGACGGCCCACCCCCACCTCCGTGCGTTGCGGTCAGGCATCGCACCTTCGCTGGCAGCCACCAGCAAGCCGACCACCCTCCTCTTGGTGTCACGTCACAAGGTTGCGACTCTTGAAATCTGGGAAGTGAGGACATGTACAACCATCCCCTTCATGCAGTCGGCCGGAGTTCCAGCCACCGACCTTGCTTCGCCACGGCCGACGGGTCGTGACTCTTCTCCGGCGGCGTGGTTGCGCCACCACCATATTCACGGCCGGCAGTGGTTCCGGCTGCCGCTCCCAAGTCCCACTAGTGCCAATCTCAGGCACCAGTCACCATCCTCGTCTATTGCAAAGAACACACCAAAACCCTCAAAGGATTGTGGATAGGTCGGGCCATGTTTGTTTGGTCCGTACCCTCTGGGTTAGAGTGGTAGCTAGCCATTTATTAATTATTGGATCATGAAGAACTTCAAGAATGGGTAAGGGGTTATTCCAAACAACAAACCCTAAAAGATACCCTACAACATCCTCCCACAAAGACAAAGGAAAATCAGGTCAACCTGTTAGTCAGTTGACCGCGTTCTTCGTATAAATTCAAGAATAGGGAAGAGGGATTCAAAAACACCCAAACGAAAATAATCCCCTACCTCAAGTTTGTTGGAGAGTGTCCATGTTTGAGGAAGTGTCGGCATTCGTCGTCCCCCATAACTAGCCTTCAACTATGTCACTCGTTCATCGATCTCTAGTTTAGGGTTTCAGTGTCGCTCGTCAACTCTAGCCGGTACCAACTCCATCCTCCAAGGGTTTGGTGTCACTGCACTTTGTCAGCACTTCGTTTCTTGGTGAAGTAGTGCCAACACCTATCCCCAAGTTCCATATAAATAGGAGAGGGGAAGGGTTTGCAACGTTCGTGGGATTAATGGAGACCCATTAATTAGGAACCTTCCTAATTAAACAACAGTGCGGTGACTTAGAATTTAAAGGTCAATCCATTTATTTTCTTGACACATCACCGGTCCCACCTTACCGCTCATCCATTGGAGGATTAGAATAAAAATAAAATAATAAAGTTATTTTATTTCTTCTATAAAAAAGTTCCAAAAACAAACTTTTTCTCCGGACCTACTATGGTCAATGTGAAGGTCTCCTTAAATGAATATCGGCGATGAGAGTTCAACAGTGCCCTTGGATTTTAATTCCAAGCACTGGTTCAAAAGTTATATAATGTCGCTCGTGCGTTTATAGAATGTACCTGATAAGAGTTCGGAAAAATTATAACAGTCACCCTTGACCTGCACCGGTTAAGGGTAGGCTATGCCTAAGTGAAACACACTCCAACGAACCCAACATTACTCTTGGATTTTCAATCCGAGTTACCATTTAGAAGTTATGAATTTTACAATAAAATAATTTTCACTTAATTATTTTATTTATGGCCAAAAACTAACTGTTATTGATGGCTCACACCGACCAATGTTAGTATCTACCTAAAGAGAGAATACCCTCATGAGTTCAGTGGTGGTCTTAAATTTTCAATCCGAGTTACCATTTGTGATTTATAAGCATTTGAAAAATAAAATAATTTATTTAATTATTTTATTCACGATTATGCCATTTTTTTGTTTTCTCACAGGAGGCTTGCGCTGACTAAAATTAAGTCTTTTCAAGGGTAAACCCACCATCCTAAATGCAACGGTGCCCTCTGATTTTTGATCTAAGTTACCATTTATGATTTATTCTAATTTTTTATAAAAACTAATTATGCACACTGATTAAAACTTAACCAAATTTCGACGAATCATTTCGGGCACTCCAGGCCACAGAATCATGTGCCGTCAGATTTCAAGGTCTCGAAATAATTCCATATAATTAAAATATATATATAAAGAATTTCCAGGACATTAAATTCTCCCCACCTTAGGGATTTACATCCCCAAAGTCCACAATAAAGGAAAAACATCCAAAAGAGGGTACTGAGCACGAATCTGAGTCTCCCTCGCCCATGTGCTCTCTTAGAGGTTCTCGTGCTACCAGCATACGTGCACCAGAGGTATTGACTATCCATGAAGGAACTGATCCTATCGGTCCTCAATCTCTACTGGAACCTCTAAAACTGACGCCCCATCGTCTAAGTCCAACTCAACGTGGTCGATGATGTTAGGTGGGTCGTGTACGTATCCCCTCAGCTGGGATACGTGGAAGACATCACACACCCTCTCCAAATGCAGTGTAAGAGCTAAGAGGTATGCTACCTCACCTATCCTTTGAAGTATCAGAAAAAGGACTGATAAACCTCGATGATAACCTGCCCCCTCGGCCAAATCTCTATAGTCCTCATCGAGGAGAGACTCGTAAGAATACGTGATCCCCCTCCTGGAACTCCAAGGGTCTACGTATCATGTCGGCAGAAGACTTATACAAACTCTGTGCAGTATCCACTTGCTGACAAGTGAGACATCGTGATACAAACTCTACCACTGCTTTTTTCATCTCTAGCCACCAGTATTAATGTCGGAGGTCCTGGTACATCTTCACCACACCAGGATGTACCGCCAGAGGGGACATATAGAACTCCCTCAACACCTCCTCCAGAAGAGCCCTTGGTACCATGGTACATCCTCTGAAGAGGAATACATGCTCCTCACCTTCACAAAATCCATCAGGTGCCTGCCCTGAGGATATCTGAGCACGTCGAGCCTCACAGTCAATGCCCCCCAAGTTGCATATCCCCAACTAGCTGAAGGAGTGGGGAGTGACAGACATAGACTGGAGGTAAGAAACTTCATCTCTATCCACGAAGGATATCTACAGCGTGAGTAGTTACTCTGATGCCTCACTCAGCAGCTATAGACCAGACCTCCTGCTGATTGCGTCTGCTACCATGTTCCCCTTACCAGGAGTATAGACTATCCCAAATTCATTGTCCTAGAGGAACTCTAACCACTCCTATTGGGAACTAAAAATTTAAAACTTCTACTACCATGAGGGTGAGGCTAGCCGACTCACGAGTGATCAGCCGCACCCTCCTATGCAGGAGTTTATCCTGAGCTGCATGGGTTTCCTTTTTCACCGACCAAGGAAACCCCCGTTCCAACATTGTAGATAAACCACAACATTTTTTCCTAATGCAGTCAATCTGAGTATGATCTGTGGATGTCCAATCTATACCCAAACTAATTTCGTAAGGCCTCAAAGAAGCCACCAAGAGGTTTCAACCAAAACTATCGCCTCAAGGGTCATATCACACCATTGGCATAAGTGTGATTATCGAGCCTCATTCCAAAGGTATCTAGAGACATGAGGGTCAAGTCAACGGTTTAACCGGAAACTCTTGGTCTTGGACAAGATTTGTGGAGGGAAGGAATGATTGGTGCCTATGTATATTGTTACGGCAGCTGGTAATCGACACAGACCATACCTAGAATCATTCTTAGAGCCCTTGAGTCACATTCCTTGACTACATATAGCTACTCTCTTCACCTGTCCTCCAGATCCCTGAGCCTGGTGGGGACCACAATGGGGGGTGGTTGTAACATGTCGAAATGTACACCACCTAATGTTGCTCCCCTAGCTCTTATTCCATGTCTTCAGCCCTGCAGATTCATCTCTCCCCAACACTTCTTATTCCCAAAACAATTTTACATGTCCAAGTCTCTGAGACTGGCACTAGTTTCATGTTTTCTCACTACTAAATTCACTGGTTGTATCCACTCATCCAAAGAACATTCAACCACAAAGGTACTCTCTAGCACCCCAACATAAGTAGGAATGCATAGAGGAGTAGTGTTGTCTCAAATGTCCTTAAACAAACTTACCTTTAAAGTATGAGCCATGAAGCACTGATCACATCGTATTCATCAAGTACCAGGAATGATCGGTACACCTCGATGAATACTCAGCTACTGACATGTCATCTTGCCGAAGATGTAAAAGCTCTAGAGAACTCTCAGTCACCTCTTCATGCCGGCCCTCAGCCGCCTGTGATTCAGGCTCACCTTAGAACCTGAGGGGTATCTGATGTTGAATCATGTGTAAGGCACTAAGCCTATATGTGTCCTCTACTGGTACCGTCGGTTGTAAATACTGACCAACAGGTAGTGATATAGCTGACACACTACCAGAAGGTACTATCTCAGGTAATGGTCCTTGTACCAAATCATCTTCACTATATGGACCATCCTCATGGTCACTCACTGAAAAACACTAGTAGCAAAGATCACCATATTCTCTACTGGTGTCTCAACTAGGCGGAAAACTCTAGCAACCGCCTCCGGCTATCCCTCAACTGTGTGGGAATCTATCTCGCCTCGAAACCTCAAAGGCCTCTACCACTGGAACTCGTGAAACACGCTCAGTCAGCATGCACATTCTACTAGTGCAGTTGGTGGTAACTGCTGCCCAACGAGTGGTGGTTCTACTGGTACACCACCCGAAGGTGCCAACATAGTAAGAGGGCCCTGCACCGGAGACTCGTCGCTCAGTGGGTCGTCATCGTGTAGTCTCTCAGGAATCCTAGATGGATATCTACGCAGCGACACCCGGATAAATAACAGGTGCGCCATGGTAATAATGTTATACCTGGTGAGATGACTCAAGAAAACACAAGATAACTTTTCAAAACACACACACAATCAGGGTTTTCGTGCACTGAGTCAGAAATCAGAATTCAGGGTCCAGGTGTATGGATACGTCGGCTGCCCCACCAAAACTGGATTCCCTAAACTGATAACCACACTCACTACACTTAACATTATTGCCATTAAAAATATCAGAGTCCAATGTTCTAAGGTAGAACCGACTCCTTTGATACCAATTTTTCACGACCCGTCCCCCGGGGCCAGTGTCGTGACTACCCCAGCCGGCTGTGTCTGGCCCGGCCCGTCAGCGTGGCCCGGACCGTGGTGCGGAAGCCCACCCCGGCCGGACGGATTGCCCGTCCCCTCCTCCACGCGGCGCGGTCACGTGTTGCGCCTTCGCCGGTAGCTGGCAGTGAACCAGCCACCCTCCTCTTGTCGCCGTGGCACAAGGTCGCAGCTCTTGCTTGTTGGTCGGCATGGACGCGCGTCGATATCCCATTCGTGTGGCCATCCGGAGTGCCGGTCACTGCCCTTGCTCCATCTCCACCTTATTCGCGGCCAACCATGGTTCTAGCCACCGCTCCCGAGGCCTACCGATGCCAATCTATGTCACCAGTCTTTTTCCTCCTCCATCGTCAAGAACACATCCAAAACCTCAAAGGATTGTGGAGAGGTCGGGCCATGTTTGTTTGGCCTGTACCCTCTACATTATAGTGATTCCAAGCGGCTTATTAATTCTTAGATCATGAATAATTTCAAGAATGGGAAAAGGGGTATTCAAAACAACAAACCCTAAAAGATACCCCGCAACATCCTCCTAAAAAGACAAAGGGATTGCGGGTCAAACCATTTGTCAATTGACAATTTTCTTTGTATAAATTCAAGAACAGGGAAGAGAAAGTCAAAAATTCCCAAATGAAAATAATCCCCTACCTCAAGTTTGTTTGAGAGTGTCCATGTATCAGGAAGTGTCGGCGTTCGTCGTCCCCCGCAACTATCCTCCAATGACGTCACTCGTTCGTTGATCTCCGGTTCAGGGTTTTGGTGTCGCTTGTCACCTTCTGCTAGAACCGACTCCATCCTCTAAGGGTTTGGTGTCACTTCACTTTGTTTGTACTTCGTTTCTTGACAAAGTAGTGTCAACACCTCTCCCCAAGCTCTATATAAATAGGAGAGGGGAAGGGTGTGAAATGTTTGTGGGATTAATGGAGGCCCATTAATTAGGAACCGTCCTAATTCCCCATTAGTACGGTTACTTAGAATTGAAAGGTAAATCCATTTATTGGCTTGACACATCGCCGGTCCCACCTTACTGCTCATCTATTGGAGGATTAGAATAAAAGTAAAATAATAAAGTTATTTTAATTAATATTTTAAAAAGTTCGAAAAACTAACTTTTTATCTGGACCTACCACGTTTGAAGTGAAGGTCTCCTTAAATGAATATTAGCGCTATGAGTTCAATGGTTCCCTCAGATTTTAATTCTGATCACCAGTTCACCGCTCGCACGTTTACAAAAAGTACCTGAAAAAAAGTTCAGAAAAATTATAACAGTCATCATTAACCAGTGTCGGTCAAGGTTAGGCTCTACCGAAGTGAAACACACACCATATAACCCAATGGTACTCTCGTATTTTGAATCTGAGTTACCATTTAGAAGTTATTAATTTTACAATAAAATAATTTTCACTTAATTATTTTATTTACTGCCAAAAACTAACTTTTACTGGTGGCCCATGCCGACCAATGTTAGTATCTACCTAAAGAGATAATACCCTCATGAGTTCAGTGGTGGTCTCAGATTTTCAATCCAAGTTACCGTTTGTGAGTTATAATCATTTGAAAAATAAAATAATTTATTTAATTATTTTATTCACGATTATGCCATTTTTGGGTTTTCTCATAGGAGGCTCGCGCTGACTAAACTTAAGTCGCACCTACGGTAAACCTTCCATCCTAAACAGAATAGTTCCCTTAGATTTCTGATCTAAGATATTATTTAATAGTTATTCTACTTTTTCAGGAAAACTACTTACGTGTGCTAATTAAAACTTAACCAAACTTATACGGCTCAGTCCGGGCACTCCAGGCCTTGGAATCGCACGCCGTCAGATTATACGGTCTTGAAATAATTCCATATAATTAAAAAAAATTGTACAGAATTTTCGGGACTTTAAAATTTCCCTATGGTATTCAATATAATCTTCGTGGAGAGTGGTGATTCTAGGATATTTTATAAGTTCCTAACTAGAGAAACTGGGAATAATCACTATAATAATTTCTAGTTTGATTCTTGGATTGGTTGACTCTAAGGAGAAAAAAATCTTGCCTCTTGTAGTGGATTTATATACTTATGTTTTCCCTGATGGTTTCTTAGAATTTACTCCTAGATTATAGTTGTATTTTACCATTTATTTTTATCGTAAAACCAAACCTCTCTCAATATCTATATATAGTATAGATCTAATGGAAGTAGGATAATTAAATATTTACTTTGAAGAAGCTAAATCTAAATGATTCATCAGGTCGAGCACTTCTCTTTGGGGTGCTTAAAATATTTTCACTAAGAAATTCGTTAAAATTATATGTATATTTGTAGACTATCATAATAAAAAAATTATTATCATTTGTATATAATTGATGATCACTTTGATTAATTAAAGGTGGAATATTGGTTTTTCAAAAATTGATCTACTCTTGGGCTATCATCATCTTCATGTAAGTCTTGAAGTCATTACATGGAAGGATTCCCATAATTGGTATGTCCATTTTGAGTACTTAGTAATTTTTTTTGGTTTTACCAATTCTCTATATGTTTTTATGGAATTTTTGAATAGGATCTTTCATCCATTATTAGACTCATTTGTGGTAGTATTTTTGAATGATATTCTAGTTTATTCAATTTCATGGGATGATCATGGTTAGAAACAATACATTATCTTAGATACTTTGTGTTTTACAACCCAAACCATAGTAGCCTAGAGCAGTTGGATACTTTATTACATTTTCACTAGATACAAGTGATCACATCCTAAGGGGTTAAATAGTTTGGTAGTCCTGGAAAACTAGAAACATGCTTGAATATCATATTAAATTTGAAAACATAAAATATAACATATTATTTTATTTGAGAACATTATTATTCCCCCTACAATATCCTCATATATCAATAAAAGTTAAATTCCTAGAATCATGGGGAAAATAAAAAAAATAAAAGAGTGATCTCAGATACTTAGTAAAATAATGTGTATAATATAATCTATCATAGAATAAATAAGGCTTGAATAATATGGAAGGAATAAATTATGACCGAATAATTTGATATAAATAATCACATGAGATTGAAATTTATCAATGGATAACATAGCTATTTGAATAATTACATGAATATCAATAACTTATTTCAAAATTAGGGAATACATAATGCCAGGTGTCTTGAACTTACCGGTGTATCCTCATACCCAGACATCATACATAAATGAGTAAAGCATATCCCAAATACCCGGCCTATTTTGTCTCATGAGTCCTATCGATGCATCGAGGTGCTATATAATTTTGGTCCCCACCCATCACTTAATAATTCCAATGCAATCATAAAATGAAAAAACAATAAAACTTAATAAACATGCCTTAATAATTAATAACTATTCATACGAGAATAAATAGAATACAAAATGTCAATACCTTCCCTAATAAAATGATCATAAGATATCTAGATAAATATGGTGGATGGTATTATTACATTATATCCTTATTAAAGTATAACATTCAACAAAGTATATTGATATAGATGAAAATAATTTTAAAATATCATTAGAACATTTTCTAAGTAAAATACTCTTTTCATTTTGAAATCACATATTAAAAAGCTAAAAATATCCAAAATATTAGGAAAATATTTCTTTAGAAATAACCATGTAAACTTAAAAATTAAGCTTCAAATCAAATAATAGTCGTAATGGTGGGAAAATTTGATCATGTGGTGTACGTAAAAACAAATATTTTTTTCATATATTTAGTAAAAAGTGACCTGATCAGAAAATAGTAAAAAGATTCATTTTAAAAAAAATTAATGAAATTAAAACATGGGTAAAAATAAATTTAATAAATCGTTATATAATATTAAAATCATTTTTAAAACATTTAAAAGAAAATATGGATATTCATGAAAAATATTCGTGAGTGAATTAGGAAACAAAATCATTTTTCCTTAAAAACCTTTTTTCATACATTTCAGTACATAAAGAGAGATAAATGAAATAAAACATTTAATTTATATAAATTTATATAAGATAATAAAACTAATGTGTTTTAAGATAGAAATATCATATAATTACCTCAATGGAAACTTAAATATAAACAATCCTCAATGTTGATGAGATTGTGAAAAAAAACCCTTAACTCAAGTCTAAATTTCATCATAAGTGATTGTAAACTCTTATATAATAAATTTAAATTTATTATAATTCTATAACTTAACCATATACATACTTTTAATATCATATATGATCTTTTTATAAAATTTCAAACCTTGTTTATTATTAATTGTTTATTAAAATCATTATTTTGGAGTGTTAATTGTTTCTCTTTTCATGTAAGTTTAGGTTTGATGGTTTTGGTCCTTATATATTTCTCATGGTTCCATTATATAATTAATTTTAATAATGATATAAATATCACGTATATTAATTATATACATATTTATAAACAATCTTAAAATGTAGACATGAAAAATGAATCACATCGCTATGTGGAGGTGGTAGTTCACACGTACGAAGGAGTGACGTTATCATTTTTTAATGGGTGGAGGAGTAAGAAGGTAAATGATATGTTATATTTAAAGAATTATAATTATTTCATAAAAATTATATCCATTATAATAACCATCCATGAATAGAGATGATGAAAAATAAAATACACCACTTTGTGAGGTGGTAGTTCGCATGTACGCATGAATGATGTTTTTGTTTCCCATTTAAAAGACAAGGAGGTGAATAAAGGTTGTGTCATAGATATAATAACATCTCAATATTTGTTATATATTTATTTTATTATATCATCATATTTATAACATAATTTAAGGTGTTATGAGAATAAATAAAATGAAAACATTCTGTAAAGATTTATACCTCTTCTTTGGACAACCTTTATTGTCTTAATCCTTAAGCCTTCTAATATTGGTTTTTTATCAAAATAGAACCTCTACATCATGATGAGGGATTTTATTAACGTATTTAGGTATTAATTTTTTTATTTATAATAATAATTAATTTTGAAGAAGATATTATAGGTGGTGTCCTTTGATAAAGGATGTAAAGGACACACTTTAAATTTTTCAAAAGATTAAAACATATTAATTTCATACTCATGAAATGTGATTCAAAATTAGAATATATTTTAAGGGAGTAATATATAGAATAGAAATATGGAGATAAAATATGATTTATATATTATTTTGAGTAATTTTAACACTTATCTTTTCAATTTAGCCCCCATTAATCCATTTCAACCTTTACCGTGGTATTGAATTTTTACCTTTGTTACTATTCATAAGGACAAAAAAAGTGGACTCATTAACAATTTTGGAAATGATAATTATAATTATGGATTAAATTTTATAAAATTAAATTTCTTTAAGTGGTATATTTAAATTAAAAAAAACCTACAAAATGTGATGAAAACCAATTTCTAGAAAAATGTGTTTGAAACCCAAAAATGAGATTATACCGAAATAAAGTATAATATTGATTCATATGTAATTAATTATATTATTTATAATTAAATTAGACTTTTTTAATTTATAATAAAATTAAAAACATATTGATACTTTTATAATACTTCATTTAATGAAATAAATGATAGTTTTACCAAAATCAATTCTAAATTAATTTTTTCCAAAAAACTGAAAAATTCATCCTAAACTAATATTGGCAGAATGATTTAGAAATTATATTATTTTTCTTAAATAAAATTTCTAAAAAATATAATTTATGTTTTAATCATATTCTTGAATAAATCTATGTTCATTGTGTTATTGTTTCTCAAGAAAGAAAATATTAATATAATTGGATCTTAGGTCTTTTATTCTTAACTTGTTTGAAAATTTATTCCTTAAAATTTATATAATTTCACCAATGAATATATGTGAATATTTATTCATCGTAACTTCTTCAGTTTCCTTTGTCACCTCTTCTATCTTATTATTTCTCCAAATCACCTTTACCAGCTGAGTAGTCTAAGTCCTCAACACTTGTTCTCTAGTGTCTAGAATCTTGATAGGATCTTCAAAATAAGATAAATATGGTTCCAATTATATTTTCTTAGAGGTGAGCACATGTGTTGGATATTACATGAAATTTATCGATATAGAGATTTGTAACACATCATGTACTTTAGAGAAACTGGGTTTCATTACCAAACAATAATCCAAAGCTCCAATTCTTTCCATAATTTCAAAAGGATCGATATATTGAGGATGTAGTTTCCCTTTATTTATGGAATTTATAATATCTTCCTATGGATATACCTTCAAGAAAACATGATCTCCCATTTGAAATTATAAATCCTTCCTTTGGTTTTTAGTATAACCTTTTTTTCTCTTTTGAGCAACCTTATTATGATTTTGAATAGTATTCACTTTCACTATTATCTCCTCGATAAGATATGTCCTTAAAATATTTATTTCACCAACTTCATCTAAACAAGTTATAGTATGACACTTATTTCCATATAATAATTTATATGGATTCATTTTAATGCTTGAATAGAAGCAATTATTATATAAAAATTCAACCAAAGGTAAATACTAACCACACATACCTTGAAAGTCAATCAAGCATAACCTAATCATATCTTCTAATGTCCAAATAGTCTAATCAAACAGCCCATTAGTTTGAATATGATAGGTGGTTCTCAAATTTAGCTTCGTTTCAATATCCTTATAAAGAATCTTCTAGAATTTTTATGTAAAACACATATCACAATTAGATACAATTGAAATAGGTGTTCCATGAAATATCAAAACTTCATTAATATAAAGTTGTGCAAGGTTCTCAAGAAGTAGGTATTTCCTTATATCAAGGAAATGTGTGATCTTTTTAAGGTGATCAATAATAACCCATATGAAATCATTATTTCTAATATTATTTGGAAATCTAATGACAAATTATATGGTAGTGTCATCCCATTTCCAAATAGAAATAGGTAGAGTTTGTATGAATCCTTTGGGTTTTTTCACTCAACCTTTACTTATTAAAAAACTAAGATTATTGATACATAGTCTATAGTATCCCATTTTATATTATCCCACTAAAAATGTTCCTATAAATCTTGATACATTTTGGTGATTCCGGGGTACATAGAGAAATTTGATCTATAGGATTTGTCTAATAATTCTCTCTTCAACTCATGTATGGATGGAACACATAACCTCTTTCCAAATTTTATCACACCATATTCATAAAAAAAATCCAAAATTTTCTCAATATTTACAGCTTTAATTTTCTTCTGTAAACTCTTATCATCAAGATAATAAGTTTTTACCTTTCCAATAAGGAAGGTTTAGAAATCACTTGGAAGATGAGTGATGTTTCCCCTTCCTTAATAATTCACATATCCAACTTAACAAATTTCTTAAATATATAATCCTAGTGAATCCCCATCTTAGTCTGAAATCCATAATTTTTATTAATCAATGCATCAATTACCTTATTATACTTCCCAAGGTGGTAGTGTATCGAGAAATCATAATCCTTGAGTAACTCTAGCCATCTCCTTTGCCTCATCTTGAGATCTTTCTATGAAAAGATGTATTTAAATCTCTTATGATCTGTATATATCTCATATTTTTCACCATAGAGATAATTCCTTCATATATTAAAGTAAAAAATTATAGATTCAAACTCAAGATCATTGGATGGGTAGTTTTCTTCATATATATTTAAATGCCTTGATTCATAGTAAATAACTTTATCATTATGTATAAGGACACATCCAAGTCCTTTCTTTTTATGTGTCACTATATATCACAAATCCATCCCATATTAATGGTAATGTCAACATCAGCACATTGATCAAACAAATTTTTAACACTTTAAATAATTATCGGCATTCCTCTATCCATAAAAACATAACCCACTTATGTGTCAACTTGGTTAATGGGTTTTTTAATCAATGAAAAATTTAAGAAAATCATTAATAGTATCTTGAAAATCGAAGGAAATTCCATACCTCAGTTATGTTTGTCAGCATGGAACATTCTTTGACTACCATTTTCTTTGAAGGATTAATGGATATTTCATACTTAGAGATAATATAAAAAATAAAAGAAACTTCTTGAATCTAGAATTCACACTTTCTAAATTTCTCATATAACACCATTTCTCTCAGAGTCTCAAGTGTACTGTCTCGACCCGACTTACCACTAAAATAATAGCCAGATTGGTCACCACATAACCTCAATCTTGTCTCCATGTACCCCAAAGGCTGCTGAGTAGCAGGGAGGGTGTAAAGGTAGTTAGTGAGGATATTATACCCTCATATTTAGATTACACGGTGCTAACAGATAGTAAAACTTGGATAACAATAGAAGTAGTATAAAGAGATAATCAAATAGTATAATACAATTTTAATTACAACTGAATATAGAATATGGCCTATAGTAGTTTATAAAATGAATGCATGCTATATGAAGATACATATTAGAAATTAGTAAATAGTAAAACATTCTTCACATTTTAGTACAAGAATAAATAAAAGACAGCTAAGCCCAAAGGAAATCACCACGAGCATCCGGAGCTCCACCTCGGTCCTTCTCTCCCAATTTCTAGATACAGTAAATATAGAAAAATAAAGGTTTATAGCCCTATAAAAAAGTAGGTCCACTCAGGAACCAATGGTAACCAAGTAGAGTGTGAGATAATAAATCTCAATAGGCAGGCACCCATGGTGTCAATCCCAATCCATCCTACGTAATGAAAAACTAGTAGTGAAAGAATATATATAACAAGTAAGGAAGTACTCAAAAGTAAAAATCCTTCATATTTAGGTATTAATTTAATATCCATTTACATTAACCAAAAGTTAAACATTTCAATTCATTTAATTTTATAAGTCTTGAGATCCAACTCAAGCTCATCATCCCCTACAAAACTATAAGCACAACAATTGCCTCAGAAGGCCATCTAAAAAATACAAGTATAGACCAAATCCAAGATTTTGCTTTGGCCTGGTAGAAACTTCATTAGTCACATAATTTTGATAATCAATTATAACCTGGTCCCATCCTTGACATTCCTAAACTGGAATTCAAGTATCACTCCAAGTTAAATTTCCGCCAAAACCCTACATTCCCAACCTGACTAACCTCTAAGGAACTCAGTATCACTCTAGGTGTGGAATAAGTACAAGTAAACCAAGCCCATCCTTGGTAGTCCAGTAGGGAATCCCCAAGTATCACACATGACATATAATTAAATGCCTCTTGATCCCATCCATGGCAGTCCTATAGGGATCCATGATTCACTCAGCATTTAAGTCATTCTCTATGAGCTTGTCCATAGAATCCATGGTTCACTCACGGCTTAAACATGATAAACCATTTGAGCCCATCCAGGTCATTTCAATAGAATCCAAGGTTCACTCAATGGATAAAGGTATAATATACATATAATCCTATCTATGTCATTATTAACAGAATCCATGATTCACCCGATGGTATTTACCATTTAATCATAACAGATTCATTAATCATGATAAGGTAAAAACCAAAGGCATCTAATAAAACTAACCACAAAAGGGTGTCTCAATCAAGGGTCAACCTCATAAGGCTTGTCCTTTCCATTACTCACATTATCACATTCCTCGTAACAAGAATCACATATAAATTAAACTATTACATGGATTTAACATTATTCAACTCATGTGGGCACAAAAAAAATGGGTCAATTCATTCCTATAAACGCAATTGTAAAACAATCCCAAGCTCAAGGGCTTTCCTTCAAATATTCACATGGTATATTCTTTATAACAAGATCTCAATATTAACAACCTACTACCTGATGTAGTAGTATCTAACTCATGTGGGAAAAACCTTACAAGGGAATTCGTTCTTAATCAAGAAATGAAATAATAAGGTCCAAGGGTATTGTCACTCATCCCTTCCTAATTAATTAATTTAATTCACAATTTGGTATACAAATAAATTACATAACAAACATCCCAAGACATGGGGTAAAAAGGCGCACCTAAATGTTTCCAAGTCCAAATTCCATCTATGTTCTATTTAACAAGTGAACTCAAAGGGGTGCTTCAACCATAACAATATATCTCATGGAATAGACTTAAACATAACTAGTATGGGAAACAAGCAATATAATAGGCATTTCATGCTTAATAACAACAATATGTTTGAGTCCTTATTTATCTATCATGGGAAACAACATCCAATAATACAAAAGGGTCCATGAATCAACATACCATATTTCATCAACAACTGGAAGAAAATATGGAAAACTCAAACCACAAGAAATAATGATATAACACTATCACTAATTTTTAGTTTGAAGGCAGTGAACCTCCGTTGGAGGGGTTTTATTATAAAAACATGACTTTATCGAACAACAATCCATTTATCTCCTTTCAAAATTTCAATCAAGTTATTAAATTCCATTTAACTAGGAAACTCATAAAACAAATTATTTAAAGAAGCAACTATGGCATTCTTAAATAAATAGGGCGAGGATATGGATCCTCTCTCAAGTAGAAAAATCCAATGCTTGAAATTTTATGCTTTATAACTCAAGCATTCATCCACTTGTATGGACATACATCTATATATATTTATATATACCCTTAACCCAATGCTCATATTCCCTAATCCATGAGGTAATACACCCATGTAGGATATACACATTCATATATATATAGATAACTTCATATATGCCCGTGAGTCTTCCAAAGGTACCTAAACTCACTACACATGACAAACAGAACCCATAAACACCTTAAGGTTCTTCAGTAGGAGGTTAAAAAACAACAACAAGTTTAGGAGCTTACCCCAAATTGAGGGTGACGGTGTGAATCGGCCTAAATCATCTCGCCTTCAATGGCGGTTGTTGGAACATAGATAGACACACCTCGGGAGGCCCTTTTCACATCCCTAGATCTAAATAATCAAATAAAACACAAAAAATACTAAGCTAGGGTTTAAGACGCACACCGTAGGGAAAGAAATAGGCTGAAAAACTACTAAAAATAAAGAGGAGAGGGAGGAGAAACCCATAACTAGAAATATTGAACCAAGATATAGTAGAAATCTATGAGAAATTAGATCCAGAGAGGGAGTGTCAGAGGAGGGTTATGGCATGCCCCAAAGGGAAGGCCCCACTATGCGTCGTGTGAGTGAGGGAGAGGGGGGTATTGATTGTTTTTAAGTTTTTATGTTAATTTAATAAAATTAAAAAAAATCAAAATTTCAAAACTGGGTGTCGTGCACTATTTGGGCCGAATGATTAGCCAAACTGTGCATCGATTGTGCATTATCCCCTACTTAAGAGACTCCCCTCACATGGTTTATCCCACATTATTAGTCTAACTATGCACATACCATGTGAAAGCCTCTATCCCAAAAAAAACTACAAGGTTTCCTGCAGTAGGCCACACAGTTTAGCAGACCGTCCATAAACCATGCGCCATCTTTGGGTCCTTAAAAACATTTCTTTCCCAGTCCGGAACTCCAAAAACTTTTTGAGATTCCCGAAAAAGTTCTCGATCCTTTCCCCCAAGTCCAAAAACGTCACTTTAAGTGGTTACAACCCTCATAACTTTGTTCTGAACTTCTATTTTAAGAACAACTCAACTAGTAATTACAAAAAATTCAAATTCCCTCATAATTTCATCCAGTTAAAAAAACATGTGTTATTAAAAAGTCACCACCTTAGAACTTCTAATCCCCAATAATCCTTGGTGAAAACAAAAAATACACAACCCAATCTACAAGGGTCATGAAACTTCATTTAAATGGTCGCATCGTGTTTTCTAAACACCCAACACACCTCGATTACCTCTTAACCACATGACACTCTTGCCACCAAAACTCAATCCAACGCTCAATTCCTTACTGAAACAACAAATTGGAACTTAACCGAGCTCGCATAACCAAATACACTATCACATCGTCATCTTTAATCCACTGGACAAAAGTTTCTCATCACCTTAGTCTTTAACATTAGAAACAATCCAATTCCCAATAAGGTATTTCTCCCCATGGATGGAGTTTCCTTACAACAAACACGCCCCTAAGAGTTTTACAACAAACGAGTCCAAAGAATATCACACCTAAATTCCTGTTAATTTTCAAAACCAAACCAACACTTTTCTATTTAAAACCATTTTTCCTCAGTACAAACAAAGTCATAGATCGATTCCAATCCACTGGAAATGCTAACATCAATGCATTATATCAGAGCGCGAAAAAATGTCTAGGATAACCTTGGAGTCAACCCACTAGAGTCCTGGAACAATCCCTATGTAGACCATGCCCCATTCTATAAGTGAGATGTTGTTACCAAGCCAAAATATCCATATAAGAACACTAAATGATCCCAGCATGGAATCTGCCTGGCGGACATGTCAAAGGAAGTGGAAGGTTTCCAAAATTCCATCCAAGGAATTTATACTTATAAACCCAAGTATCACTTAGGACTAACCAAACCTCAACAAAACCCTCTCATCCATCATACAACATGGAGATGGATCACAACTAACCCAATGACTTTCAAAATTTAGTGTGTTGTATTACCAATTCTCTCTTAGCGCATCATGCACAATGTCATGATATGGGGAATTTTCGTCTCATTAAAAAGAGTATGATAGGTGTAAACCAAAGCATACCAAGAAGATTAGTCAAACCACTGATGGTTAACTCTTTACAACAAGCTCAGCTTAACCTTTCAACACATTTCCAACTGAACCACAATTTCTATACCACCTGAGGCATTTAAATTATTTCAAACCTTACTACTGAAACCCATCTATGATTAATGGAGTTTCTAAAGGGTTGCTCAAACCACAAACCTTATCAATGTTTTAATTCCAAGAAAACACATGCATGTACACCCGAACCAACATAATTCTCCCTAATCCATGATTACATATGCTAAAACATTTTGTCATAAAATCTAAGATCAACCCGATCAAAATGTTAAAGCACCTGAGTCCTAGAAAGTCCTCCCAAGAAGTGGGAAAATTTTTATTATCAAACACCCAGGTCACTCTACTCTGGAGATGACCCAAAAATATACTCAATAGCTTAAGGCTAACTATTTAATGAAACTCATAAGCTTGTTTTAAATTTATCACTCGACGAATACCGTGTATTTGAACACATACTACCCCAAGTTTACTCAAGAAAATGACACATCCTAAGTACCATCCATAGGCTATCCACCCTATTAAATCAAGCCCCAGAGGGACCATGAAGAAACTAGATCAAAAGCACACCATCTTATAAAATGATTTTCATGCATGAAAACGTACTGATTTGTCCATACCATAATAAAAGAGAAGTTTACACAGCCTACTAAGAAGCTAACCATGCCCTATGTATGTCTAACCTACTCAACCAAACATTACCTGATGAACACTGCCATACCAATTGTCAAGATATAATGACTACCCATCCAAACAAGGGTGTCCTGTTAAAAACAAAAAATCCTACAAGGGAGAGGGGCACCAGAATGGCACCAATGTCAAAAGGCACACAGTGGAAAGCAATACATTAAGCTATAAGGGTGATACCTACCACGAGCTAGCCCCTTATGAAGAATATGCGTCAACCCTATCTCTTAGTCACACAACATAGATTTCAATATGATCAATATCCCCTTTCATTTAATCCAATGCTAAAAAGAAACAGCCTACGGATGATCGCTCACATCTTTATTCTAAGGAATATCACCAAAAACATTTAAGCTACCCTTACACGAGGGTCTATGAAAGAGAAAAAACTTTATGTTCCAATTTAAATTCATTTAATTAATTCATTTAAACCTTTAAACATCTAAAATAATTTTAAGAAAAACATCAAGCACCATTATACAAAATAAGGCACTTTTCATTCACTTTAGCTAACAGCTCAAAGAAAAAACAAGAAATTTAGAACCTAAATCCCTTTTAACCAGTTAGGAAACCTCTAAGGGTCCCATTAAACCAACCTAGATTCTTAAAAGGAAACCCATTAAAAAAATTTTAACCATAGAAAGAATAAAAACCATAACGATTTATCTTATAAAGGCATGCCCCAACTAACCTACTTGGGTTTAGTTAATCTTTTAAAAGTTAATCAGTCATTCAAGTTCAAAACGTAATAGATTTCATATTTATAATAATTCACAGACATACCATGGTTATACAAGGATTAGTAACATGGGTGTCTATCAACCAATCCATAAGGTTCACATACACCTTACAGTTCACATTTGGATCCCATTAATTGAAAACATTCCACATAACATTTAACTTTAGAAAAAAAATCATTTTTTAACAAATTTCTATAAACATTTATAATGATATAGGGTTGGTTCAAGTATTTTAGTTACCTATTTCCAAATAATAAGGCACCCATACACCTTAAGGTTGAAAATTGGATCCCTCATAACCCGCAACCAACAATTTCCAACACATGCAACCATTTTACATATCAAAAACAGCATTCTATAACAAGCACTAAGCATGGAATATATCATCTAAGCATGTTACACCACAAGAAATACATTTTAAGTAAATAGGCATGCTAAAATATCACCTAAACATGTAGAAAACAAAGCATCACATCACTCAAGGAACCCAATCAAACATAGCAGGCAGCCTACTAATGCAGCTACATGGCATGACATATGCATAGAATGTGAATTTATAAGCGCCTAATATGATGCATGTCATGTCACTTCCTTACCATTCTGAACAAGGGTAAAATACCATAATTTCCATAAATCCATAATCCAAGGAAAAATACACAATTCACCCAAGGTGAAATCACATCAACCGTAACATTGAACAATATAAACAGAAATTCCCAACCCTAACCATCTGGTCATTTCCCATACATGGGGTGATCAGTCCTAGGAATGGCTATCTACCAAAAACAGATACATTCCCAGTCTCATATATACCATCCCAAAATAGTAATAAAAAGGAAAAACAGCCTCTAATACCACTTTGTAATGTCCCATCCCGACTTACTACTAAACCGGTAGCAGGACCAGTCACCACATAACATCAATTGTGTATCCCCATATGCTAGAGGCTATCGACTAGCAGTGAGGGTGTAAATGTAGTTAGTGGGGAGACTATACCCTCATATTTAGAGTGCATAGTGGTAAAAAATTGTAAAACTCAAATAACTGAATAAGTAGTATAAAGTGATAATCTAATAGTGGAAGACAATTTCAATTAAAACTAAATATAGAATAAGGCCAATGCTAGTTTATACAATGCATGAAATCTATATGAAGATACATATTAGATATCATTAAATAGTATATCATGATTCACATATCATTACAAGAATGAATAAAAGATATTTAATCCCTAAGGAATAAAAATGAGCATCCCGAGCTCCATCACGGTCTTTTTCTCCAAACTTCTAGATACAAGAAATACAGAAAAAAGAAAGGTCTGTAGCCCTGCAAACAAGTAGGTATAATCAAGAACCAATGTTACCTGAGCATGGTGTGAGATAATAAATCTCAGTAGGCCAGCACCCACAGTGTCAATCCCAATCCATCTTATGCAATGAAAAACTGTCAATGAAAGCAGATATATAACAAGTAAGGAAGTACTTAAAAGTAAACATCCTTCATATGTAGGTATTAATTTAATATCCATTTACTTTAACAAAAAGTTAAACATTTAAATTCATTGAATTTATAAGTCTTGAGATATAGCTCAAGCCTAGAATCCCCCACATAACTGTAAGCACAACAGATGTCTCAGAAGGCCATCTAAACAATACAAGTCTAGATCAAATCCAAACTTGGGATTTGACTTGGAAGACATGTCACAAGTCACTTCATTGTGATAATCAATTATAAACTGATTCAATCCTTGAAATTCCTAAATTGGAATTCAAGTATCACTCCATGTGAAATTTCCACCAACACCCTACAATCCCATCCTGTCGAACCTCTAAGGAACTTGGTATCACTCTAGGTGTGATTTAAGTCTATGTCAACTGAGCACATCATTGGCAGTTATATAGGGAAGCCCTATGTATCACTCATGACATATAATCAAATGCCTCTTGAGCCTATCCATGGCAGTCTTAATTCACTTGGCATTTAAGTCAGCCTCTATCAGCCCATCCATGGCATCCATGGCATCCATGGTTCACTCATGGCTTAAAATAATAAACCCTTTGATATTATCCTTGGAATTTCAATAGAATCCAAGGTTAACTTAAGGGATAAAGGTATAATACATATATAAGATCATCCATGGAATTCTAAACAGAATCCATGATTCAAACAATGCTATTTACCATTTAATCATAACAGATTCATTAAGCATGATAAGGTCAAAACCAAAATCATCTTATACTACTTACCAATGAAGGTTTTCTCAATAATGAACAAGCCTCATAAGGCTTGGCCTTTCCATTACTCACATGGGCACATTCCTCATAATAATAAGTACATGTAAATTAAACTATTACATGTCTTTAACATTATTCCACTCACATGGGCACATAAATAAAAGGTTCAATTCATTCCTATAAAGGAAATTGTAAAACAAGTCCAAGCTCAAGGGATTGCCTTAAAATACTCACATGGGAAATTCTTTATAATAATCTCTCAATATTAACAACCAACTAACCGATGTGGTAGTATCTAACTAATGTGGGGAAATCATTACAAGTCAAGTACTTCTTAACCAAGTAATGAAATAATATGGTCCAAGGGTCTTGTCACTCATCCCTTCCCAATTAATTCATTTAATTCACAATTTGGTATAGAAATCAATTACATAACCAACATCCCAAGATATGGGGTAAAAAGGCACACCTAAAGGTTTCCAAATCCAAACTCCATCTATGTTTCATTTAACAAGTGAACCCAAAGGGGTGATTCAACCATAACAATCAATATCATGACATAGACTTAAACATAAATCATGTGTGCAACAAGAAATATAATAAGCATTACATTATTTACAACAACCACATGGACAAGTCCTTATTTATATCTTTTAGGAAATAACAACCAATAATAAAAAAGGGGACATGTATCAACATATCATATTTCATAAAAAATAGGAAGACAATATGAAAAACCCAAACCACAATCAAGAATGATATAACATTATCACTACTTTTTTTTTGAAGGCAACACATCTCCATTGGAGGGGATTTATTATAAAAACATGACTTTCTCAACCAAAAATACATTGATCTCATTTAATAATTTTAATAAAACTTTTCATATTCAACCCATAAAACAAATTATTTAAAGAGGAAACTAAGTAATTCTTAAATAAAGAGGTCAAGGATAGGGATCCTACCTTATGCAGATGAAGCTAATGCTTATAATTTTACGCTTTCTAACTCACACAGTCATCCACTCACACACACATACATCCATATATATTTATTTATACCCTTAACTAAATGATTTTATTCGCTATTCCATGAAATAATATGCACATAGAGGATATACAAATTCATATATATATATATATATATATAAATTCCTTTGTATATGCCTGTGAGTCTTCCAAAGGTACTAAAACTCACTACACAAGACAATTGGAACCCATAAACATCTTAAGGTTCTTAAATAGGAGGTGAAATATCAAAAAAATTGTTTAAAAGCTTACCCCAAATCAACGGTGATGGAGTAAATCAACCTAAACTGCCTTGACTTCAGTGGAGGTTTCCGGAACTTATACCAACACACCCCGAGAGGCCCTTTGCACAACCCTAGATCTGAAGAATCAATGAAAAACACATCAAATACTAAGATAGGGTTTTGTCCACACACCATAGGGTGATGTATAAGTAAAAAAACTATAAATAGAGAGGAGATGGAGGAGAAACCCATACCTATAAGGGTTGAAACAAGATTTGGTGGAAATCCATGAAAAAATAGAGTCGGAGAGGGAGTACTAGAGGAGGGGTGCATCGTGCCCTGAAGGGGAGGCCCCCCAATTCTTTGTGTGAGTGAGGGATAGGGGTAGATTTAGTGTTTTATTTTTTTAATTTAATTTAATAAAATTAAAAACTAATTCAAAATTTAAAAAATGGGTGTCGCGCACGGTTTGGACAGCACGGTTAGCCAAGTCTTGTGCCAACCATACATTACCCCTACTTAAGAGACTCACCTCACAGGGTTTGTCCCATATGGTTAGTCTAACCATGAACAGACCATGCGAAAGCCTCTTCCCCCTAGAAAAAAAGTCACATGGTTTACTGCATTAGGCCACACAGTTTTGTATAGCATTCTTCATGGTTTAATAGACCGTTTATAAACTGTGTGCCCTCTATAGGTCCTTACAAAACTGCATTTCCTAGTCTGGCATTCCCAAAACTCCTTGAGTTTCTTGAAAAAATTCTTGATCATTTCCCCCAATTCCAAAAATATCACTTTAAGTGGTTCCAACCCTCAGAACTTCATTCCAGTTTTCTGTTTTAATAATGACCCATCTAGAAATTATCAAAATTCCAAATTCCCTCAAAATTTTGTCTGGTTTAAAAAAACATGGGTTATTACATCAATAATGATTCATAAATGACTCTTATTATCTTAATAACTTTTATATTATATCATGATATCATAAAGAAATACCAAAATGAAATTATCAAGATATTTCTTGAACACTTTTTTTATCAGATCAATAATAATACAGGGTTCATTAGTCAATCCATAGGGAATTACCATAAACTCATAATGTTTATACCTCATATGAAATGTTGTCAATGTAACATATTCTTTAATTACTCACAATTGAGGATACCTTGAATGAATATTCATATTTGAATAATATTAAGCTCCTTGATGTGGATAAAATAAGACATGGATGTGGGGAAATTATACTTGTTCTTTATTGTAATGGAATTTATTTCCCAATAATTGATGTACAACCTCATAGACACATCTTTATTATTAAAAAAATAACATTGGTGAATTTGTGTCACAACTACATCCACTTTCCAGTATCTAGGTATGGAAATATTTTCTAGAAAACCACACATTCTCTACCTTTACAAAATGTTATGATATTGTTCTATAATTAGACTTGTCCCAACATTATTTCATTATATTATGTTCTCGAATCCATATATTCCTAAATCTAGTTCCCAAGGTTTAAACCAAACTTGATTTGATACCGACTATAATATCCCTAACCCTTTTATCCCAGAGTAGGTGGTTAATTTATTACATCGGTACTAGATGTAAGTGATCATATCCCAAGTGATCAAATAGTTTAGTAGTATTGGAAAACTAGATACATGATTAAATATCACATTATATTTCAAAACATAAAATACTGTATATTATTTTCTTCGAGAACATTTTTATTCCCTCTAGATAATCCCTGTATATCAATCATAGTACACTTTTTGGCATCCAAGGGAAAGGAAACAAAATAAAATGGTGATCTCAAATTCTTAGTTATGAAATGCATACAGGGAGAGCTGTTATAGAATAAATAAGGCATGAAAAATATAGAAGGAATAAATTATGATAAAATAATTCCATATATATAATCACATGATATTAAAAATTATCCATCAATAACATAACTATTCTAATAATCACATGGAAATCAATTAATGATTTCATAACTATGGAATGTATAATCTTCGACATCTTAAACTTTCCATTAAGACCTCATACCAAGAAATCATATATAAATGGGTAAGGCATATGAACAATACAAAACTTGTTTTATAATATGAGACCTACTAATGTATTGAGGTAATATGTAATTATAGTCCCCAATCATCACTTAATATGACCAATGCATTCATCATATGAATACACAATACAACTTAATCAATATGCCTTAATAATCAACAATTATCCATACTAGAAGAACTGGCATATGGAATGTCAAAACTTTAACTGATAAAAACGATCATAATCGATCCATATAAATATGGTGGATGATATCATTAGATTATATCCTCAGTAATGAATAATATTCATCAAATTATATTGAAATAGATGAAGATACTTTTAAAATTTCACTAGAACATTTTTTGAGGGAAATACACATTTCATTTTGAAATAATTTATTTAAAATCTAAAAAAACAAAATATTAGGGAAAATTTTTCTTTGTAAATAATCATGGAAACTTTTAAAGTAAACTTAAAATAAATTAGTAGTCATCATGGTGGTAAAATACATTCATTAGGTGTATTTAAAAACAAATATTATGTTCACACCTTCGGTAAAAAGTGTCTCATTCAGAAAATGACTAAAAGATTCATTTTAAAAAAAATTATAGAAATTAAAACATGATTAAAAGTTAGTTTAATAAATCATTTTAAAATATTAAAAGTATTATTGAAATCATTTTAAAGAAAATATATACATTGAAGAAAAATATTTTTGGATGAATTAAAAAACAAAGTCAGTTTTCCTTAAAAACATTATTTCATAATTTTAAGTACATAGAGAGATGAAGATGAAAGGAAAAGTTTTAATTTCTATAAATAACTAGAGAAGAATAAAATTTAAGTGGTTTCATATATAAATATCATATAATTCCCCCAATATAATTTTAAATATAAATAATCTTGAATAAGCATGAGATTATGAAATAAATCTTTACCTCGGGTCTAACTTACTTCATAAGTGATTTTAACATCCAGTATAATAAATTTAAATTTATTATAATTCCATAAAATAACATATATTTAATTATAATATCATATAGGATCCATTTATAATATTTCAATTCCGATTTACTAGTAATTCCTTATTAAAATTGTTGTTTCCAAGTGTTAACTACTTCATTTTTCATGTAAGTTTTGGTTCGATAGTTTCTATACATATATCTTAGTCATGGTTTCATAATATCAATAATGTTAATAATTAAATAAATATCCTATATATTTATTATATACATATTTATAATCATTATTGAAATTCATACATGAAAAATGAATCACACTACTTCGTAGAGGTGGTAGTCAAAACATACGCACGAGTAGTGTGAATTTTTACCCATTTAATGGGGAAAGAGATGAATAAATGTTACAAAATATAAATAATAACATATAAAATTATGGATTTACTTATATTATAATATAATCATTCTTAACATATAATTTAATCTTTTATAATAATATATAAAATGAAAAAACCCGGTTAATATCTATAGCACTTCTTTGGAGAACCTTCTTTGGATTACACCTTAAGCCTCATAAGGTTAGTATTTTGATCAAAAAAAACCTCTAGATCATGGGTACGGATTATATGAAGGTATATGGTTATATATATTCTGATATGGAAGTCTCAGGAAGTGTGAGTAATAGTGGATATTTGGTGTTCTTTTATGAGGGAGGGAGAGGACACAGTTAGAAGTTTTCAAAAGATTAAAATATATTAATGTCTTAATAAATCAATGTGGATATAAATTATAATATCTTCAAATTTAGGAATATATATTATTTAAATACAAGGATAAAATAGGATTTATAAAAAAATAAGTAATTTTAAACCTTACATTTTAAGTTAAACCCCTCATTAATCCATTTTAACCATTACTATGGTATTGAATTTTTAACTCATTTGTTATTCATAAAAAAATTGTATAATTAAAATTTTTGGAAATTTTTATTATAATTATGTATTATATTTTATAAAATTAAATTTATATAATATTAAGATTTAAATTTAAAAACTGTAAAATGCAATGAAAAATAGTTTTTTAAGAAAATGAATAATTAAACCCAAAACATATACCAAAATAAATTATAATTCCAATTTACATGTAATAAATTAAATTAATTATAATTAAATGATAATTATTTTACTTTTTGATAAAATTCAAAACAGAGTGATACTTTTAAATTAAATGATTTAATTTAAAAAATGAAAGTTTTATAAAAAATGATACTATTCAATTAAAACTAATATTTTTCAAAAAAATCCAAAATTCACCCTATTATAATATTAACATAGTGATTTAAAAAAAATTCATTTCCTAAAATAAATTTTTTTAAAATAAAATATATTTTTTGATCATATTCGTGAAAAAAAAACAATGTGCATTGTGTTATTGTTTATCTAGAAAGAAAATAATAATATAATTGAAGCTCAGGCATTACATTATGAGGAATCAATTGTATGCTATGCTACCAAAATTATCATTATAGATTTAATAAGTGAAGTTCCTTATGCATGTAATTTTTGTGGATATCGTTTTAATATATCTTGAAAAGGTTGAATCATAGATGTACTATAAATTTCCTTCAAATGTATTTGTCGAAAAAAGATTCCTTAGACTTGTGGGATATTACTACCTTTTAATTTAGGGTTTATCTAAAAAAAGTTTTTTATGGTATTTATAATAAATAAGGGGTATAAATTCATCTATTCTTATAAGTTTTAAGTAACTTTCCAAGATCTTAAGATTAAGTTGGCCATAACTTTAGTTCTTGTATTTCCTCATCCAAGTGAAGAGTTTGAGGAATATTTTGATTAATCGTGAGTTGGTATTGGTTATTTTATTATGAAAGATCGTCATTTTGTGGTGTGGTTCTAAAATGTTGCATCCCTCTAATAGTAACTATCATACCCATGATTTATAATTGGTGTACATCATTTATACATTAAATTTTTAGAGGCACTACCTATTCAGTGAATGCTTCATGGTGTTCAGAAACTATAAATGAACTATGTAAATATTTTCCTAAAGAGATATGGATTATAGGAAGGGTTGTTGTATTGATTACCTTAGGTCATTTGATTTCAATATCTAGTATATACTTGGAAAAGTAAATGAGGTTTTCAATGTTTTCAGTTAAAATATTCAACCCCAAATGGTGTAGGAAAAAAGTAAGAGTGGAGGTAGATGTATATTATCCTTTAACTACAAGTGGACATGAGAGAGAATCAAAGTGGAATATATTTATACCCCATAAACCTTATATAGTCCATTGTGGAGCATGTTAATGACTCGTAAATATCTAATTCTAATTGTATCATCATTCCAAAAAAACACAATGGTGGGGAGATCCTTAATGGCTAGTTCTAAGATCCTTCAACCTTTTTGTAGATTTCTTTCTTCTAGGTTTGATTAAGGGGATATAACCACTTGGATATGAAAGTTGTTTTTGACTCCTTTGTTCTTGGAGTGATATGTCCATTGGGACTTCTGTTGTTATCTTTCAGTTTCTAGTACATTGTGGTTATAATTTGGATTTATATACCTGTTTAACTTCTGGTACTATTCTCTATTTGGAGTTTTCTTTTGAGAATACTAACTTGTGTCAATTTCTTCCATTGTTTGTGTGAAAAAAAACATTCCCATATTTATCTTGTATGACACCAGGTGAATGTCACCAACCTGTGGGGATTGGAATTTCCCTTCAGGCCATATCAGTGTCATATTAGGTGTCAAGGTACTAGGGTATCCTATCTGGTTTGTGACAAAGTGGTATCAAAGGGAGGTTAAGCATCTTGCCTTGATGTCAGTATATAATTGAGTATATTTTAGAGACTTACGAGTTAGTTGTAAGTGAGTTCATGTTCATATCTCACCGTGATGAGCCTTAAGTCACCATGGGTGGTTTGGGAAAGTTGTTTTGAGGATTAGTTCTAGTATTTACCCTACTTTTGATTTGGGTAGTTTAAATCCAAATCATGTAACCTTATCTGATGGGATTGCCTTGTTGAGCTAGTTTGAGTGTTAATTCTATTTATTCAATTTAGTCTGTAGATGTTGTGTAGCATCGTGCCTCCGAGAAGACGTGTGAATTAGATCTAGGAAGAAGACAATGAATCATGGAAATACAATCCTCCCATGGACTAGAATCTGGTTGAGGTTATAATTCATGTTTTCCAACCTCTGGTATAGACACTTTCACCCATTCTCATTTAGGCTCCTACTGTCAAACCTCAGAGAAACAAATTCAATATTCATGCTCATAAATTCCTACTCATGAATCCACCAGTGTTCCATGGCTCAAAAAATTCCCAAGAGGTTGAGGATAGGTTTAAGTGAGTTGAACTTTTATTTGAGTTCTTGAAAATTCTAGATTCTATCAAGGTTAAATGTACCACATTCAAGATAGAGGTACCTAGAAGAAGATGGTGGGACATGATGGGGACTGAAAAGAATAATGAGGACTTATATTGAAAATACATTAAATCACTTTTCACTGAATAGTTCTATACATAATTGATGGTGTTGTTAAAGGCTATAGAGCTTTTCAATCTTTAGTAGGCTAACCATACCATGACTGAATATAAAAATCATTTTGATGATCTTGTGAAGTTTTTACCTAAGATTGTATTTAATGAGAAGATAAAGACTCAAGGGTTTGAGATGGGTATTTTATATGATATTCTCTATTAGGTTTTATTTTTTAAACTCCTTTCTTATGTTGATATACTATATAGAGTGTTGATGGTTGAGATGGACCTGGATGGTGATTCAGGGATGACTGGAGTTCCTTTTTCTCTTAGTGGTAGTTTTTTGAGTTCCTTAAAAGGAAAGAGTAAATGTGATGAATCCCATGGTATTTATTGATAGTAGGGTTATTCTAGACCTCCTTCAGTTCCTGTAAGAGGCCCTTGGATTTTACAATGGTGTGGAAATACTAGGCATTTGAAATGGGTTTGCACTAAGGCACCTAATGTATTTGGTTCCTACAGATACTCATGTCACTTGAAGAAGTTCTATCACATTTATTCATCTCCACATAGTTTAATGGGATCATTGGCACCAAAAATTACTTTAGTGTAATATAATGATTTTGAAAAAAAAGGGCTCCAGCCACAAGAATCCATAACGAAGATTCGTCACATAGTATAAGAGTCTCCAAAGGAAGCAGATACAAGTATAGTAACTATAAGAGGCACCATCACTATTAATTCATCTTTAGTGTCTTCTTTATTTTATATGGGTTAATATAATTCATTTTTTTCAACTTTTATTATAATTATACTAAATATTTATATGGAGCTTTTATCTTATATGATTGATATTACTACACACATTGGAATGAAGAGAGAGTAGGTTTTTTTATTGTCCTGCTTTTGTCTTCTTCTTATCATAGATTGATCTTGCTTGGTATTTTATGGTTCTCGACATGAAACCTCTTAATATCATCTTCAAGATGGTTTATATTGTTTCTAATAAATAACAAATTTATTGTTATCTTTAGCAGGTATCTTTTACTACACCTGATGGAGTGTTTCGTATCTCCCAAGGAGAATGGAAACCGAGGTCGAGTAGAGCTAGGCCTTCTTATCCAGATTTGGGGATTGTAATATAAGTGTTCTCTTTTGATCTGTAGTGAGAATTGTTGATTTATGATTTCCCTGATTTTTTTTCTTCTGACTTCTTTGGTTGTCTTTCCGTAAGGTAGGTAGAGTTTTCTATTGATTTAGTACCTGGTACTCAACTAGTATTTATTTCATCTTATCTTATAGTGAAGTTTCCCCTTTAGGATCCAAGTATCACTGATAGGGGGAGGGTTAATAAGTGATATCTTTTTTTATGTTCCTTTATTTTTGAAACAACCTTCACCTCCAGTTAAAGGGATTCCTCCCTACTGATCACAATCCAAACATACATCCACCGGAACACTAGAATTTATAAGGTTCACTACTCAACAAGATTAGATACTTCCTTAGTATGGTATAGAAATAATCCAATACATGTGAAATACAATGACTAGGATATTCCCTTACACTCATGTAGCACTATAAAAATAATCCAACAGTGTGTGTTCTCCCTCTTAGCACAAATAGGGTAATGTAATGTTTCAGTTATTCTTAAAAAAAATTCACAAATTTGATCTCTCAAAGAAATTCTTCACTTTCCTACCTAGAAGCTGGTAAGAACTTCTTTGCACAAAACTTACTACATGTGTAGAACTTCTAATATTTCACACAACCTTTTGGGTGTCTTTCACGAAACTTTATTTCTTTGTGTGTGGCATTTAACTTTTGTTGTAGAATACTACTTGCACGCAACTTCTTTCTTATGTGCAACTCACTTCTTGCGTGAAACTTCCTTATCTTGCATTCAACTCCAAATCTTTTGAAAAATTACATTTAAATACAATCTTTCATGATTCAAAGCTCTGGATTTCTCTAATTATCAAGTGTATCAAATGAGAGGGGTTCACCTCTTATTTATAGGCATCACCGAACCCTATGTAGAAAACCCTGATGTGTGCACAAAATCCTCTTCATACACATAAAACCCTATTTTACATTTCATTGGGTGCGTAAGTCTCTTTCTCACAACCTCGCCTTTCATGCACCTTCCATATTTTTCACACACTTCATGCCTTTGATATATTTAAATATTCTGATGATGAAACATACCTTGCACGCAACATTTCAAACCACATTCAATCTTGTGTAAAATTATTTAATTTTCCATATTTTGATGTGTTGAACCTGGAACCCCACTTGTGTGCAACATTTAGATTCATCTTCAAAATTGTGTGCAACTTACTTTTCCAGAAATACATTTCTCTATTTTCTAGATTTTGAGGCCAACAAATTTGGAAAACTCTGGGAAACGGTGCCACCTTTAAAATCTAATTTGGTAAGAACACCAATGATGCTTCACTATCATCTAGATTATTCGACACTTAGTTGATTTCATCACAAACCTTGTTTTTGTGATATTTAATCTTTGATTGACCACCTTTATCATCATCATATTTTCAAAGGAATGTATTGTGACTTTCCTATCTTCTAGAAAAATCATTCTTTCTAATCAAAACTTAATATGATTAGAATCACCTTTTTCCCCCATTCCTTTATTAGTATTTCCTCACAAGTTCTCCAAAATTATGAAATTTTTTAAATAAAAATTATCAAATCATCATCATATTCTCTAAGGCTTTTACAAAGTGAATTGATTTATCCTCTTTGACAATAAAAGATAACACTTCTCAAAAGAAAACTCTCCTTAATTCATTCTACATACAACTTGGTCCCATCATATAGAACCAAATGAAATGAAATTTTTGATGTCTAAATTAGAATATCTTTTAGGGAAAGGCTTTATACACCCGAGTGTGTCACCTTGGATAGTGCTGATTCTTTTTGTTAATAAAGTTTTACCATGTATTCTGACCACAAGACTTGAGTTATATCTTCTATAAAAAATAATGAATCTCCTCCAGAGGCATTGGGTGGAATACCTAAAATATTTTGATTTCTACATCACATATACCCTAGGGAAAGGGAATTCCATCACAGATGCCTTGAGCAAGAAACTTCCGACCTAGGCCATGAAACAATCATCAAAAGAGTGGAATCATATGGATCTCTTAGTGTAGTTGCATATTAGATTTTTAGAATTAGGAAGTGAGGTTTTCCTTTCTAATGTTCAATTGACCTCTAATCGTATCAAGATAATTCTTTAAGAATAGTAGCTTGAAGATGAATTTTATTTCATTATTAACTCTCTTTATAGTGGGGAGACCATTTTGAGTGGTCCTTCTCCACATAGGGGTATCCTTTGTTTCCAGAATCGATACGCTATACCTTTTCCAGTGAGAAAATTTATGTTAGAGGATTTTTATAATTACTAGTGGGAAATACACCCAGGAACCATAAATAATTTCAATGAAATGTAGTGATGATTCTGGTGGCTAGGTATGATATGAGGAATTGATGATTTTGCCTATCATTTTTATACGTTCCAAAAGGTCAAGGTTAAGCACCAGAGACCTTTGGGTTTTCTTAAAACACTTATAGTGTATCACCCATTATTTACCATAATTTTATTTTATAATAAATTTAATTTTGTTGATAACTTACAAAACATGCAATACAGAGATAGTCTTCAATTCACTCAACACCAGATATAAACAAAATATTATTTAGTCATGTTTTTCACAGTCAATTAAATTATAAAACTTTTATAGAATTTATATAGTAAATTTCTATTTTATATATACAATAAAATATTTTTAAATTTTTCCAATATATTTTATATGCATAAGATAAGAATAAACCCAATTTTACACCTAAAAACCTATATTTTTATAAAGGGAGTTTTACCACCTTTAAATGGTGAACATGTTTTAAATATAAATTTTAAAACTTTTATAAATTTAATATGAAAAACTAAAATTAATTTTTTAAATTGAAATTTAAAAATTATTTTAGAGTAAATTTTTGTTATTTTTTTGGTGCAGTTTCATTTTTTGATGAATAGTGAAAAATACTGAATTTTAATTCCAAAATGCTTCTTCATCTAATTTATTTATAAGGGTAAATTAAATTTTTTTATTGGTTTTAAATATTAATTACATAAAGTTTACATATATTAATACAATTTCACTCATTGAAATCAATTCCACTTTGAAATTATATATAAAGACATTGTAAACTTTTGAATATTTTTACATTAAAAACCTACATTATCATCACCTATATGGGATTAATGTTAAATTAATTTATTCCAATTATATTATTTTAATTTATAAAAATTTATTACATATTTTTAATCAGTATAATTTATAATATCTAATATGGTCAACTTAGTTTTTAACCAAAAGTATTAGTAAAATGGATTAAAATTAATTATAGTGATTAAGAGAAAAATTATCTTTACAAGGGAATAAAACTTAAACTTAAGAGACAAAATGACCTAAAAACGTGTCTAAAATATATTTTATGGATATATTTAGACCCTATAATCATTTTTATCATATTTGTTACTATTATTGGAGCCACGTGACATGGGAAAAATGTTGGTGCAATTCCCTTTTCAAAAATTTACAAGAATGTCACTCCTCCTCCACTATAAAAAGGCACTCACCCATCACACTTATTCACACCACTCAATCTATTTGACTCACCAAACCTCTACTCAAATTATATTCCAAAATAACTCCCCTAAACTAAAAATCCTCACCTTGGTCATAAATCCAACCAAGTGAGTCTTTTGGTATAAACCAAAAGGAGTTACCAAAAAATGAGGTAACATTCTTCAACGATAACTTTCATTTTATTTCTTTCTACACCCACATAAAATCTTTTTATTAAATGATTATATAATAATCTCATATTCATAAATATACTTAGATTTTTTATTCTATGTTTTTTACCTACACTTACACACATTCCATCTAATGGGTAATGAACTTACCATTCATGTGTACATCGAACTACCACCTCACGAAACGATGATTGTTCATTATTCATTTACCACATTTCATGGTAGGAATTATGATTGTAATAATGTTTTTATATGTTATATATGATATTTATAATTTATTTATACTTATTTAATTCTTATATGACAAATTCCTACATGCATTCTATTTTTTTTAAATATGATAACTTTGTTTGTGGATGTATAAACTATGCCTCCTCAAAGCGATATAATTCATTCACACTATGAATAAAATGTATTAGGGATGATTTTAAATACCAAAATGTGACATATATGAAATAATTATGATACTGGTTTTATAATATACATATAAATATCATTTACTATACATTATTTTAATACGACAAATAAATAGAAGTAACGTTCATGTGTACGTACGTCTTACCATCTCTATGAACAGTGTATTGAATTTCTTATCTCCAAATATTATGGATTATTCTAAATACATATATAATTGATATATATGATATTTAAACCATGGTTTAAATACTTTATATGATGAAATTATTATCCAATCAATCTGAAAATTAAGTAAAAATTCAAAACATACTCGAAAAAACACGTCAATTAACACCTGAAATAGTGAAAATAATAAAAGGTTGTTAAAAAACAAGTAATAAGATATTATAATAGGATAATATATGATATTATAAATAATATTATGGTTTTTTATATGTTAATTACATGTTTAAAATCATTATATAGGATGTTAAAATATGTTCACCTAAAAGGAAACACAATATAAAGAATTTTGTCTCAATTTACATTTTATTAAGTCATATTTGTTATTATGAACCAATTAACTTTAATGTGGTGTATATACTAAAAATTTGTATTTTAATATCATTATTGTCTCATAATTCATGGTATTTTAAGTTTCACTTTGAATAATCTTACCCAAGTGGTAAAAATTATCCTCACAATCTCACTTTCTTTTGTGATTGTTAACTTTCTCTTGAAAAAATAATTTTATTGTAATCATTTAAATATCTAAATTCTTGGGTGATGGATATTGTTATTTCCAAAACATTATACCATCTTTACATATAGTGTTCACTTTTAAAGTTATTTGATTAAATGGGGAATTATTGATAAATCCATGTATTTTATTCAATACAGATATTTGATAAGGCATATTGTTTATTAATTGAATGAATAATTTGATGTGAGTAATGATTTGGATAGGAAGTGATGGGTGGGGCTCAAAATTTATATATCCCCTCAATGTATCGATAGGTTATCATGAGAAAAATAAGTTGTCTAAAGTAAATAGGTTTCTTCCTTTAGTTTTAAACTATCCGGTGAAAGGTCTTGGCGGTATAGGTTTTCATGTGCCTCTGACATGACATCCAATAATTAAGCATTTCATTCATAGATATTTAAGTTAAAATTATTATTATCCATTATATTTTTATATGATAAAATACATGGATTTATTTTATTCTTAGTTTATTGACTAAATGGCATGTGTTTTAGTTATATACCATTCCATATTAATTATACCCTATCCAGTTATTTAAATGGAATACGTTCATAGTTATTCACCTTGACATGTTGATTTATTATTATTGATTCATTATGTATTATGATTTATTTACCCTTAATTATCATTTTAGATCACCCTTATTATGATTCATTTTCTTAGGTTATGAAGATGAATCCTTTGAATGAGTTTCAAGGATTTTGAGATTTTACTTATTACATGCTTTATTTTATTTTCCCAATGAATTATGAGTATCGTGTATGTAATATTGTTCTCCAAAACTACTATACTGTCCAATCCTTTGGGATTTGAGCTTGTATCTATTCCAATGTAATAAAATAATGTGCCAACTCCATGCTTCTAGAGTCATGTCATTACAGTTATAATCAGAGGAGGTTTAGCAGCAACCTTGGACACTAGATTTAGAAAACTTGGATTAGGGAACATTACACAAATATAGAATTTGAGGATACATATAGAAGAATATCCTAGAATTTTTGTAAGGAATATATTATTTGGGTTTTACTAGATATAGATCCCTATCTGGATACTACAAGAGGACATGGTTCTTAAACAGATGTACCTAGGGGTAACAACTCTAACAAGGTGCATCAGGCTTGACTCGAGCGTAACCTGGTAAATGATAACGGGCCTTACAAATCACCTGGTTTGATACTCTTGGGGTATATTTTTAGGATAATCCACATTTTCCATACAAACCATTATGAAGGATTTAAAATTAATTATTTCCCCATAGAAACAAAAGTTTATGATTCTAATATTTATGATGCATAAATTTATGTTATGTTCTATACCATATTTAGAATTATACATTATGATTTTATGAGCTAATCCAGTATATTCCATTGCTTCTAAATAAATCTTGGAAGGATGAATGGTATCAATAATCACGGAAAATTTAGATATTTCCCTACTAATGAAACCAATATTGTTGTTATTGGAATAGAGAACATTATGGCTATACTAGGGAAATTTAATCAAGTTATGATAAATAAACATGCCTGAATGGAGCAACCTATTACATAAATAGGATCTACTATGATGGATTTATTTATGCAACATAATTCCACATCATTTAGTGGGACTAATAATCCAATTTTAGCTGATAAATGGATTAAGTCTTTGGAGAATATATTTATGGCCTTGGGATGTAGTGAAATGGAAAAGGTTTCGATTTCAATCTATTAGCTCAAAGGTGATGCTGATAAATGGTGTTCCTTGATCCAGAATACTAAGGAGTAAGAAGAAATAGAACTCACAGAATTGAGAACTTTTAAGGACACATTATTAGATAAATACTTCCCTTGTGATCAAAAAAATGAGATGAAGATAAATTTCCTAATATTAAAGAAAAATGAGAGAGTGTTGTAGATTATGAACCTACCTTTACATGATTATTCAGGGATGATATGGATTACATACAGAACACCAAGTAAAGGATTGATCACTTTTTTATGGTCTTAAGAAAATATACAAAGAGAACTAGTTTCTTAGACTTTTTCATCAATTGATGAAACACCATGAAATGGTGAATGCACCAAAGTAGAATAATATTTTTAGGAAATTACTATATTATAAAAACTATGGGGGAAATCGTAGGAAATATTTGAAGGTATTGGGAGTTTATTATAAGTATGGGGATAGGGGTCACTAGTCTCATGGGTGTAGGGGGAAGAAACAAATCAATGATGTCCAGTGATATAATTGTAATGATATGGGGAACTATGCAATTAAATTACACAAGTGTCAAGGGAATCTATAATAGAAGAGGCCAAGGTGAGATGTTCAAGCTTATTAAATCACAATAGCTGAGGTATAAGTACCCAATGATTTGGTGGTAGGTATATTAATCCTATCTTAAAATTTATCCAATGACTTATTTGATTCTGGATCATCACGCTCTTTTATATATACCTAGTTTTCTAAGAAAATTAGACATTTAGATTTTGATTTAATAAGTGAGTTTTTAGTCAAAACTCTTAAGGAAAATCATATTGCAATAAAGATGTGTTGATAAGTACCAATTATGAAAAATAAATGTGATTTACTTTATAAACTTGTTATCATACCTATGGTTATATTTATATAATCCTCAATATACATTAGATCTCAAAATATGATGCAAAATTTTAGTTAAAGAGGAAGGAAATTATGATTTGTGAAGAATATGTAGAATCCGTCATTTTAGAGAAAAATATTCATCTCCTGATTCTTATCTAGATCCACCCTTAGTAACTCTACTGAATAAAATTCTTAGGGAATATTAGAAAACAACATCTATTGATGATGAAGGTAATCCTCACATTGAGGATGACTACTGTGAAAGAATATATTGATGTATTTCCTGAGGAATTACCCAGACATCCCCCAAAGTGTGAAGTTGAATTTTCCATTGATTTAATCCCTGATGAAAATCTAATATCAAATAATCCCTATAGAATGTCCATTGTGGAATTAGTGGATTTAAATAAATAACTATAGGATTCGGGTAATAAGGTATTTATTCACCCTAGTGTTTCCCCGTGGGGATCCCTTGTTTTCTTCATTAAGAAGAAAGATTGATCCATGAGGTTGTGTATTTATTATAGGGAAATTAATGTTATTACAATAAATAAAAAGTACCTTGTGACTCACATTGATAAATTGTTTGATCAAATTCATGGAGACCAATATTTTTCAAAGATTAATCTTCATTTTGGTTATAAAAAATTGTGGGTGAATAATGAATGCATTCTGAAGACATCTTTTCATAGGAGGTATGGACATTATAAGTTTATAGTAATTACATTTGGATTGACTAATGCACCATATTTTTTTATGTACCTAATGAATAGAGTATTCAGGAAATATCTTAACAATTTCATTATGGAATTCATTGATTATATTCTAGTGTATTCTAAAAGCTATGAGGACCATGAGAATAACTTTAGGATCATTATTAAGACTCTTAGAAGGGAGTATTTGTATGAGAAATTTAGTAAGTGTGATTTCTAGATTCAAGAAGTTTCTTTTCATGTCTATATTGTCTCCAAAGATGGAATATTGGTTAATAATGAAAATAAAAAGGTAGTAATAGAATGGCCTAAAACAAAAAACATAACTTAGGTACATAGTTTCATTGGTTTGGAAGGTTAATATCGGTGATTTGTTCATACCTTTTCTCAATTATATAACTTTTTAACCAATATTACATGTAAAAGGGTTAAATTTTTTTGGAAAATGAATGTGGATAATTTTTTGATGAACTAAATTGAAGATTATTCAATTATTTTATTTTGACTCTACCATTTTTAAGGGACTTGGTTATTTCTGAATGAAAAATGAGAAAGTTATTTCAGATGCATCAAGGCAATTAAAGACTCATGAACATAACTATCCACCCAATGATCTTGAGTTAGAAAATTTAATCTTTGCTTTTGAAAATATAGAGACATTATCTATATGGTGAAATATGTGAGATATACATGGATCATAAAACCCTGAAATATATCTTTTCATAGAAATATCTCCAAAAGATACAAAGGTGATGGCTCGAGCTACTCAAGTATAATGATGGTTCAATAAACTACCACCCAGTGAAAGAAAATAAGGTAGAAGATATATTAGGTAGAAAGGATCATGGAGTTATAACCAAAATGAGAATTGAGAAGGATCTTATGTTCATAGTTATTATAAAGATGGATATGGGAATTTATAAGTAAGGGGAGAAATAAATAATTTTTCAAATGATTGAAAACCATATTTATTATAGAATATAAGTAATTCTGAATCTGATAATGAGAAATTTCAGAAGAAAATTGAAGGTATGAATGAATGAAAATTAGCATCCTTTGTTTGTGAAGATAGTTTTCTAAAGTTTTAAAAGAGGTTGTGTGTTTCATCCATACCTGATCATAAAATATAATTGTTGGATGATGCACATAGATCAAATTTCTCTATATACCCTAGTATCACAAATATGTATAGGGAATTGATGGAAGATTTTTTGTGGGATAACATGAAGTAGGAAATTAATGATTATGTGTCTAGATGTTTTTTTTGTCAACATGTGAAAGATATGAGGAAGAATCCTAAAGGATTCCTACAACATCTTCATATTACTGTGTTTAAATGCGATAAAAGTACTACGGAATTTTTCATGGGACTACCAAATACTCCTAGAAAGAATAACAAAATAGGGGTTATTATTGATCACTTAACCAAATTTGACCATTTCCTTACTGTAAGGGGAAACCAATCTCTTGAGATCCTCAAAAGGATCTATATTAATGAAGTTTTAAGACTTTATGGTTCACATCTATAAATTTTTTCTGACCAAGATCCTCACCTTACATCAAAATTATGGAAAAGTATTTAGAAGGATCTTGACACTAAGCTTAATTTGAGCACTAATTATCATAATCAAACTGAGGTAAAATCTGAAAAAACAATTCAAAAAATGGAATATATGTTGAGTTCATGCTCAGTCAACTTTCAGGGTATATGGGATCAATACATACCTTCTTTATAGTTTTCCTATAATAATATTTTTCCATTCAAGTATTCAAATAGAGTCATGTGAAGGATTATATTGAAAGAGGTTTTATACTCCAATATGTTGGGATGAAGTTGATGAAAAGAAACATGTATGCCTAGAACTTGTTGAAGAGATGAAAACAAAGGTAAAGGTTATTTAGGATCATATTAAAGTAGTATAAAGTAGGAAAAATAGTTATGTTTATAATGGGTTGAAATATTTAGAGTTCTAAGTGGGAGATCATGTTTTCCTTAAAAGAATCTCCATGGAAGGGTGTTATAAGGTTCAGTAAGAAAGGGAAACTAAGTCTTAGATTCATAATAACCATTGAGATACTTTAAAAAGTTAGATTTTTATCTTATCATATGGAAATTCCACCAAATCTACCAAATGTACACATTGTGTTCTATTTATCTATTCAAAAGGAGTACATGGTAGACCCAACGCATGTTCTCACCTCCAATGAGATTGATTTGGAACTTGACATTTCATAATTTAAAGAACCTATCCATATTATTAATACTAGATAGAAAGTTTTGACGAATCATATGACTCATATTATAAAGGTACTTAAAAGAAATCAATAAATGGAAGAAGTAACATGGGAACCATATGATTCTATAAAGGAGAACTACCTAAATATTTTTTGAATGTAATACCCCTAAAATTTTAAGGATATAATTTTTGTATGAGGGAATAATGTATCACCCCAAGTCTTAACAATATTTTCTTTTTAGAATAAATTTAATTTTTTATATATCTTACAAAACATGCAATACTGGGTTAGTTTGCAATCCTCGCAACACCTGATTTAAACAAAATACTATTTATTCATATTTCGAATAGTTAATCAAATTCTAAAACTTTTATTGAATTTATATAGTAAATTTATATGTTATCTAAACAATAAAAGATTTTTTCATTCATACAATATATTTTATAGGCATAATATAATAATAAACCTAATTTTACACATAAATACCTATATTTTTATAAAATTAGATTTACTGCCTTTTAATGGTGCACCTATTTTAAATATAAATTTTATAACTTTTATAAATTTAATAGAAAAAAATAAAATTAATTTTATAAATTGAAAAATAAAAATTCATTTAGGGCGATTTTTTGGTATTTTATGTGTAGTTTTATTTTTTGATGAATATTGAAAAATAATGAATTTTAATTCAAAACTACTTTTCCCTCTAATTTATTTATAAGGAAAATTTTAATTTATTATTTTTTTTAAATCATAAATATATTAATTTTTATCTATTAATCCAATTGAGGTTATTGTAATCAATTCCACATTGAAATTGGATGTAAAAACTTAGCAAACTTTTGAACATTTTTACTTTAAAAACATACATTATTATCTCGTCTATGAGATTAATTTTAAATTAATTTATATGAATTATATGATTGGAATTTTTAAAAATGGATTCCATATTTTAAATAATAATAATTTATAATGTATAATAATTTTAACTTGGTTTTTGACCTAAAATATTTGTAAGGGTTATTAAAATTAATTACAGCGATTAAGAGAAAAATTAGCATAACAGTGGACTAAACTTTAAACATAAGGGAAAATGACCTAGAAACATTTAGAAAATACATTATATGGAAATATTTCTACCTTATCCTCCCTTGTATCTATTTTTACATTTTTTGGATCCACTTTACAAGGTAAAAAAGTTGGTGGAATTCTCTTTTAAAAAATTACAAGAATGTCACTCCTCCTCCACTATAAAAAGGTGCTCACCCATCCCACTTATTCACACCTCTCACACCATTTGGATCACATAAAATCTAGTAAAATAATATTCAAAAATCCATCCCATCGACCAATAATCCTCACCTTGGGTATAAATCCAACCAAGGAATTCTTTTGGTATAAACCAAAAGGAGTTACCTGAAAATGAGGTAACATTCTTCAACAATCACTTTCATTTTATTTACTTACACACCCGATAAAATCTTCTTATTCCATACATATATAATTATACCCTGAGTATCCCAAATATACTGAAATTTTTTTATTCTAATGTTTTTACCTACACTTACTCAAACTCCAATCTAATGGTTAATGAACTTATTGTTTGTGTGTATGGAAGACTACCGCCTCTCGAAATGGTGATTATTTGTTATTCCTTTACCAACTATCATGGTAGGAATTGTGATAAAAATATTGTTTTTATATGTTATATATAATATCTTGAATTTATTTATACTTATTTAATTCTTATATAACACATACCTTTATGTGTTCTATTTTGTGTAAATATGATAACTTTGTTTGTGGACGTGTGAACTATCGGCTCCCCAAAGTGATATAATTTGTTCATGATATACATGGAATGTATTATGGACAGTTTAAAATAAAAATATGTGACATATATGACATAAATATGATACTATAATTACAATATACATAAACATATCATTTACTTTTCATTATTTTAATATGATAAAAAAATGGAAGTAGCGTTCATGCATACGTACGACCTACCGTCTCCATGAACGTTGAATTTCATTTCTTGTCTCCAAATATTATGGATTATTATAAATACATATATAATTGATACATATTATATTTAAACCATTTTTTACATCCTGTGTATTATAAAATCATGATCTAATTAATTTTAACAACAAGTAACCAGTCAAAACATGCTCGAAACATTTGGAAATTAACACCCGAAATAGTAAAAATAATGAAACATTGTTAAAAAATGGGTAATAAGATATTATAATATTATAATAAGATAATGTATGATATTATAGATATTATTATATTTATTTTATAATTTAATATCATGCTTAAAACCATTATACAAGAGTTTAAATTATGTTCACCCAAATGGAAACACAATGTAAGGTATTTCGTCTCAATTTAAATCACATTGCGACTTATTTGTTGCTATGAAAAAATTAACTTTAATGTGGTGTATATATTTAACATTTTTATCTTAATATCATGATTATATAATACTTAATTTTATTTTAAGTTTCACTTTGAATTATCTCATATGAGGGGTTTATCTTGAAAATTACCAATTGGTAAAATTTGTCTTTGTAATCTCACTTTATTTTGTGATTATTAACTTTCTCTTGAAACAATAACTTTATTATAATAATTTAAATATAAAAATTCTTTTTTGGTAGATATTATTAGTTCCTAAAACATGTACAATTTTTACATACGATGTTCACTTTGATAGTTATTTTATTAACTGGGAAATTATTGATAAATCTGTATCTTTTATTCAATATAGATATTTGATAAGGAAAATATTTTATTAATTGAATTGATTATTTGATATGAGGAATGATTTAGACATGTAGTTATGGGTGGTTCCTAGACATTATATATCCCATCTATGCATCTATGGGTTCTCATGATATGAAAAAGTTGTCCAAATTAAACGGGTTTCTACTTGTAGTTTTAAACCATCTTGTGAAAGGACTTGACGGTATAGGTTTTCATGTGCCTTGAATATCATGTCCAATAATTAATAATTTACATCATAGATATTTCAGTTAACATTTTTATTATCTATGATATTTTCATATTATAAAATTTATGGATGCATAAAATTCTCTATTTATTGAATAAATGTCATGTGTTTCATTTATTTACCATTCCATATTGATTATGACTTATCTAGTTATTTAAATGGAATGTGTTCTCAGTTATTCACCTTTCCATGTTGATATATTATTATTTATTCATTATTTATTCATCTTTTTTTATCCTTAATAATCATTTAATATCACCCATATTATGTTTCCTTTACCTGGGTTATAAAGAGGAATCTATTGAATGAGTTTCAATGATGGTGATATTTTACTTCTGTCATGCTTTATTTTCTTTTCCCACTATATTATGGGTATCATGTATGTAATCTAGTTTTATAAAACTACTAAATTGTTTGGTCCTTTGGTATTTTAATATTTTATCTATAAAAATGTAATAAAATAATGAACAGGATCTAGGATTTTGGGGCCAGGGAGTTATATATAGTGTCCAATTGGAAGTGGGATGGGATCTCTATGAACATTATGGTGGGGTTTGTATGTACCCAGAAAAAGAAGAATGTGATATGGGATATGATTGATAGGCTCACTAAATTTGATAACTTAATACCCATTTTTTATACAACCAAAACTGAGGAGTTGGTAAGTCTCTATATAATATATATTGTTCAGTTTTATGGATTTTCATCGGCTATAGTCTTCGATAGAGATCCTTATTTTAATTCAATTTTTTAGGGAGGTATTTTAGAGGCACTGGGATCTCAGGATCATTTGAGTATAGAATTCCATCCATAGTCATATTTCCAGACTAAGAGAGCTATATAGATTCATGAGGATATTATTCATTCCTTTGTCCTTAATTTTGGTGGGTCTTGGGAAGATCATTTGGGACTGGTTGAGTTATCTTATAATAATAGTTACCAACCCACATCAAAATGGATCCTTTTGAGGCCTTGTATGGTCGGACTTGTAAATATCTATTTTTTTGGTCTTAGGTTGGTGAATGTTACTTGGTTGGACCGATCATGGTTTAAGAAATGACATAAAATATTAAGTTGATTCATTAGAGGATGTTGAGGGCACATAGTCAGTATAAATATTATGCATATTGTTGTCATATACCATTGGAATTTTCAGTTGGTGATCAGGCGTTCTTGAAAGTTTCACCTTGTTTTGGTCATATATGTATTGGGAGGCAAGGGAATCTCACTTATCATTTTTTGGGACCTTTTGAAGTTGTTAAAAATGTATAGAAAGTGTCTTATTGTTTAGCACTTACTCCATAGTTTATGTTGATACATAATGTGTTCCATGTATCACAGTTCTGAAAGTATCTATCTGATCCATATCATGTTTAGAGATAGAGTGATATTGATGTTGAGCCAGATTTATCCATGAATGTGTATCTAGCCAAGATAGTTGATTTTTAAACTAGGTTACTTCATGTGAGTATTATACCTTTGGTTCGAGTGCTATGGAATCATGGTTTTGACACTCATGAAACATAGTAGAGGGAGGCACAGATAAGGGAGTAGTGGCCTCATCCTTTTGACATGGATACTTCTTAATATGATTTCTGGGGATAGAAAGTCTCTATGGTGAAGAGGTTGTAACATCCTTTTACTATTTTAAGGTACTCCTCGACCCCTCTTTTGATCATGCTTTGGTTTGGGGTCATTTAGGGGTTCTCTGAGAGAAATTTTGAAAATTTTGGAAGGCTCATGGGTTGTGCATGGTTGGTGAATGGTTTTCCTAAACTGTTCACCCTACTAGTGAAAACCGTACAAACCTATGTAGTGAGAGTTTGTACGGTTGTCACATGGTTTGACAAACTGTGTGGACCCTCCTGGAAACCAAGCATATAGACTTTTTAAATTCTGAAAATGTTTTAAAAATTCCCAAAACTCCCTTATGAAACCTCACTTAGCATAACTAGGATTGCACATCCTCCTATGTATTTGGAGCTCTCAAAGACCAATTTTGGCTCCTCCAAACCCCTTCTAAGGCATATCAAAGCTTGGATAATGTTGTTCAATATATCCACAGTAAGATTTATTCTCCCATTCTCTAAATCCTTCCCTATTCTTCTCTCCTATTTAGGATTTATTAGATATTTTAGTCAGGGTGAGATATAAAATAATTTTTTTGTATCTTGAATCTTGTTTTTATTCTTAGATATTTTTTGCTGATGTTCTTTGTTGGAGTTTCACATTGTGGGTGTTTTGATATGTGATCTCTTTTTTTGGTAGGTGGTTTCATTAATGATTGGCCAATTAATTTAACCTTAAATTTATTGATTATTTTAGAATACTTTTAATTAAATTTTTAAATCCTAATTCAGTGTAGATCGAGATTTGAAATTCAATTATCATGAGAAATTTTGGAAAATCCCCAATTCTAGTGAATAAGGGTGTGATTTGGATTTTGTAGAAATTTGGGAATTTGGTTTTTGAGAACTAACTTTTGAAATTGATTTTGAGAAAATATCTTAAAATATTTTGATAATAAATTTGGATTATTTTTATCCTAAAATGGGAATGAAATGATTAAAAATCTATGTTTTTATTTTTAAATAGAAATTAGAATATTGAAATTGGAAATAGGGAAATTGAATTTTAAACAGTTTGAAATAATTTTACCATTATTTATTATTGTTTGACCACATGAAAGCCTATATAGTTAGTGAGTTAGTAGGGAAAAACATGATATGTTGGAATTTCCCTAATAATGAATTAATGATTTACAACTCTTATATAAACTTATTGGCATATCTTATCAATGATTTTGATTATTCTTATTTGAACAATTTTTGAGGTATGTGTCTGCACATTGTTGTTATCACTATATAAGTATATGAGGATCCCATAACCTAGAAGAATTATACCTCTTGGAAGATGACCATGTTTCTCATTTATGATTATTTCGATATATATTCCATTATTTGTAAAAATGGTTTGCATATGCCTTATGAATTTAAATAAACTATTTTATATAAAATGTTTATTAATCCATTGTTTAAATTTTTCCATCAATTTAAATGAAAATCATGAATTGTTTTAAATATGATCTTGTACTTCCATGCCTATTCTATTTTAAAACTGAAAGATTTATTTTCTTAATTAATGTGGAATCTTATTATGGAACAATTTTTGAGACCCTAATGGGATTTTTGCTCACACCCTACCTTATCCTTTGGGTATTTATAGATTTCCTTCTACTAAGTTTGAGCATGGGGGAAGCGCCACTTTGACGTGACATTTTTTGTTGACTCCTTTGAGATTGGAGTTCTATTTTCATTAGAATTGGGTTTTTATCATTCATTTTATAGCACTTTTTTGTTTTACTACGTTTTTATATACCTATTTTACTTCTGGTATTGTTCTCCCTATGGATTTTTCTATTGAGAATAATAACTTGTGTATATTTATTCTATTGTTTATGTGAAAAAATCATTCCCAACTTTATCTTATATGATGAAAATTTCTTGTCGCCAACCCATGGGGATCAGCAATTACTTTTGGGCCATGTCAGTGTCGGCTTGGGTGTCAAGTTACTAGGTTATCTAAGCCGATTTGTGATATACAAGATATGATATACTCTCAACCTACATGGCCCCTACAAGATGCATGCAGATCCTTTTTTGCATGATCATGGTATGAATAAAGCATTATAGTATGGGATATAGTAGTACATAGTGTATGAAGTATGGTTGGTTTATTTGTTTTTGTATTTTGGGGGATTTACTGATCTCCAATGTTGGGGTTATCCACTAGTGTACTCATGGGATTTTCTACCATGGAGCTTCCCACTTTTTATTCATAAGGAGTTTTTAGTACACTTAACTTGTGTATAGTGATTTTTGTCTACTTTCACTCACATTTCAGAATCCATGGATGATGTGTGGTCTCAGATGTATGTGTTTCATGTTTATGTCATTACTTTTGGTAATCTTAGTTCTGGAAACTCATCCACCTTCATTTCCTAATTGATCATAACACTCATACACATTTTTTGAGACTAGTCATGTTGACCAAGTATATGTACCTCATTGAGTTATTATGTCATTCTGAGGGGGGGTCTACCACCAACACATCATTCATAACCCAACATTTATTATAGATTTTGGTGATTGGGAGTTGTTCCTAATGTATTAAGGTGACCTGGTCTAATCTGTTTGGTTAAACAGGTCACTGTCATTATAAGTACTTCACATTTTATCCCTCATTTATTTTCAAAATATCATGATTTTCATAAATTCAATGATTATTTGATAGCTGAACATGTCATTATCCATAATTCACAATCCACTTTCAATAAATAGAATCCCTATCATCCATTTGAGGGTAAATACATATTATTCAAGATTTTATTATTATAATCCAATCCAAATTACCCATATTCCAAACTATCCACTCATTAACTAACTCACTCTCCACTTATATCAAAACACCTTCTAAAAAATAATAAAATCCAAAATATCCACTAAAAACAAAAATTACATCTTTTTAATTCTATCAAATTCATCTATATGTAATGGTTTAAAACTGGCCACACAATTCCAAAAAATAACCCAAACAACATTAAGTCCAAAATTACACATGGCCAATAATTAATTTTTCAATCCAATATAAATAATCCCAAAAGTATAATAATAACCCTCAAACAAAAAACAACTACAATTTAAGATGAAGATAGGCCCAAAACAAGGAAAACTCAATTTATATGAGCCATTTAAATGAATAATCCACACTGGATTTGTCTTAAAACCAATAAATAATAAACTACATGTTAACAAACAAAACTAATACAACTAAATAAATGTTGAATAATACCATGAGATGTGTTTTTAAAAAGGGGAAATCATTTAAATGTAATTTTATTAGATCAAACCCATGGATGTTAAATAAAAAAAATTAAAATCCAAAGTTCTAGAAATTATTCCCCTTTTAGTTAAATCTAGATATACTAAATAAAAGAATAATACTCTTAAACTTGAAATAAAAACCATGGATTTAATCAAGTCACTCATTAAAACCCATATTTAAAAAAAATCAAACAACTCCAAACTAAAAATAATATGATCTTAACTATACACATCAAAAAATATAACAAAAACATTTATTAACCAAACCAAACCAACCCAATATTAAATTTAAGGTCTATAACTCAAAAGCATACACATATATAAGTACATTAACTTTATAAATAAGTTAAAATATTATAAATTAAAATAATTTAAATTATTAATTAAAATAATTTGTAAAACTTAGACACAATCATTAAAACTTATATAAGTAATTTTCAATATAACAAATTTATTAAGAAAACTCAGCATCCTTACACATATTACGCAAATTTATTTTAAATCATAAAATGAATTTTAAATCACCCCTAACCCAAAATCATTTATGCTACAACATCCATTACCCAATTGATTAATTAAACTTATGTTTTCATAATAAAACCTTTTGAAAATACCATTTTTCCACTTCTAAAGGTAAAAATACATTACATATATCAAAAAAAATTACAAAAATACCAATGAGGAACTCTAAATAAATTCTTAAATAAAAAAACACATTTTTAGATCAAAAACATAACCTTTTGATTTTTTTAATAGGATTAAAACCACTAAAACTAACATTTTTCTAAAAATTTATATTTCAAAAAATTATAATTTATTAGTTCTAAAACCGAAACATTTTTAATAAAACCAATACCAACATAAACAACCACTTTACTCAAAGTGTAATGCATCCAAAATAAAAATTAAAATGTCTTAAATTCCATAATATACTTTAAAATATCTTATAGATTTTTTTTTTAAAAAAAGATACCACATGTATACAAAAAAAAATTCCATTGAAGCCCCATTTTTAAACCACCTTAACACACTCATGAAAAATAGAAATCCTTTATATATGCTTTAAATTTTTATAATGGAAATATTTTTATCATCAATAGTAAAAAAACACAACTAAAACATAAATAATAAACATCTCCACTTGAATCATGTCCTTTTAAAACTAACTAAAAGTGTTTTTAATTTTGGAAAACCCATTTCTCACCCAAAAAAAAGTCTTCATAAGTTTAACACGTCAAAAGGATCACACTACCCATAAATTGGTTCAAAAAACCCAGATCAATTAGGGTTTCATTAAGAAAACCATTTAACCTAAGTTATGTGGTCATTTAATGGCTATTAAATTTACTAAAGACTTGTCCCTCTCTATGGATCCTAATAAGAATCTCATACAAGCATAACAATAACAATCATCATATTATTTGAAAATAAACATAGATCACAAAACACAAATCACTAAGCACAATATCAAGAAATTATAAGCATTCATACGCATATAAATGATCTCAAAATACCTACATGATACATGAGACACTAAATTCCCATATTTTCCTCATCATGGGTCAATTTACCTTACCATGGGCTAGAAAAATAAATATAAAAGATAAACGTTTCAAAGGTTTCCCAATAACACTCTCACCCAGACATCCCCAGGTAACTCGAGGTTCATTACTAAATATACAGGACCAAAATTTATAGTACTATACCTCTCAATTTCTGACACTCTTATCTCCACACCTTCCTTTGACTCAGCTATTAAGTCTTTCTCTGATACTATTTATAATAAAATAACTTGGGGTTACCCTGATCCTGAGCCACCTCGCAACTAACATCAAGCGCTTTCACCCTGATAGCCAGAGGTAGCTAATAAGTAGAGAGAGATAAAAAAACAACATAGGGGGATAATTTCCTTAAAATACCACCAATCCATAAATTAGATTACATTTACAAATAAAATAAAATAATTTCAAAATGTTTATACATAATAATATAAAATTTTATACATCAATAATAAAGAAATCCAATACAATTTATTATAATGAAATAATGAAAAAAAATACTAATGGATAAAATGTATAATATCCTCTAAAACCCACCATTGATCCATATCCAATGTCTATATGAGAACAATTTTCCTTCACTAACCAAATCCATGAATAAAACCATCATTTTACCTAGAATCAAAAATAGAAAAACATATATACATATACATTAAAATGCATATACAGGGGTGAGTATACACATACCCAATAGGATTTTCTCAAAGGATTTTATAATAATTCTATATAAAGGAAAATAAATCTTTCTTTTTTGAAATATATATAAGAAGGTGTCATTTTAATATAATAAAAAATGAATAACAATTAAGAACACATTTATATCTTCCCTTTTAGAAGAAATAAGTTACACCAGTTTATTTAAAATAATTTGGATATATATAATTGAATAATAAGCTAAAATAATTACATTTCAAAATACATAATAAGGAATTACTGGATACTACCTATAAAACTAAGGCAAAGACACCAAGGATCCCCTATAGAGTGTTATGTCCTCATAATTTTGTTTTCCATGGGAGTGTCATGTCCCCATAGATTTGTTTCCATAGGAGTGAAATGTCTACATGGGAGGCATAAAACTAAATCCAATCCATATCTATATCCATATCCAACTGTACACAAGACACTAACTATAATTTCATCCTATACTAGAAGAAAATAATGTATAAGAAAATTGGAATCATAACTTGACATAGATACTTATTATAGAGACCCTATTAAGTACCCAATTTCTTCCTATAATGTATTAATATTATAAAGTGGTTTGAATAATCCAAACAAAGTATATAAATAAACCATTTTATAGCAATTTATCATCTAATAAAATAATTACATAAAATTTCATTTCATTAGAAAAGTGGTGATAATAATAAAAACATGGCGATAGATCCCATAATAAAAAATTCATGAAAATCAATCCAAAAAAACTGTATGTTTGTAAAAAATCATTAAAAACATTGAATTCATCATTTACAATCCATAATAAATCATTACATAAAAAACATTGATTATTTCATAGAAAAAAATAGCATAGATATTCCATCGAACATCTTATATGAGATAATTATATGAAAACATGTATTAACACATTTAAGAAACCCCTTTCTATATCAAAAATAGATAAGGAATGTGAATAATTTAATTCTCACAAAAATATACATTGATGTGAAATTTATATTATACTATATTGAAAACACAATTTTAATCATTCAAGCACCAATTGTTGTATTTATATATATATATATATATATAAGAGGTATTTAACCCACTACCACTTGATATCAACATAAAAATTTAAAATTATTATCATAAATATCATAAAATCAAACATTGATATAGAGTTAACTATATAAAATTAACATCATAAACTATTTAAAGAAAATTATAGCTTTTTATGGGCCTTGGGTAGGGAAATACTCACCATGCAATGAGGAAATACCAAAATAGATGAAAACAGAGTGTGGATGCATACTAGAATAATACTCGAGATAGAACACATCAAAATCCTGATTATATGTAAGGAAACATACCTTAAAAATTTTCAAGTTAAATAAATATAAATAAATAATTATTAATGAGAGTCTCAATATAAAAATCATCACCAATTGTGTGTGAACATGTTATAGAGTTCTTATATATCCTTCTAGAGGTAAATCCTCATGAAAATTACAATTTTTATTATCCCATGGTGAAACCAAAACATGAAATCCCTTGATACAACATAAATACTACTTTAAATGGAATGGGAAGAGGGGATAAGGAAGACGAGATGAACTAAGAAGTTAACCTTGCTCCTAAGCAGTGGATTCCTGTGGAAGAATAAGAGGATTATGAAGGATAAGACTAGAGAAGGAGGGAAAAGTGGCATGTCATATGTGTGTGTCACCCCAATCTAAGAGAAGGGACTTTAATCCCTTATTTAAAAAAACTAATAATAATAATATGTTTTTTCATACTAACAACATAAAATACACTAGTAATAATTCATAAGCACTTAAAATAAAAAACATAATTGTTATCCAAATATATACAGATTTTTGAAATTTACTTAAACCCTCCCATTTATTTATATAATTTAAAAAAATCATTTTCAAATAATTAAATTCAAATTTACTCATTAAAATGATTTAAAAAACTTTTTAATGACTATTAAATATCCCAAAACAATAAAAATACACAATATTTGTAGTTTAGTAAAAGAATTTAAAATTTTACCCACTTTTTCTGTAGAATACTAATTAAACAATTTATTTAAATTAATATTAAAAGTGGTAGTTAAATCTACCCATTTTGATCATTGATCTCTTGAAAATTTTCCATTTTAGAAGGAATTTATCACTTAGTATTTTTAAGTGACACTGTCCTATCTCATTTATTCCATTTATGTATGATTACTTTTAATGATTTGATTTTATTATCTTATACCTTCAGTAAAATTAATATGATCAAACACGTATTAGTTTTTAACACTTTATATAACTCATTATTTATTTTAATTACCCAAAAATAAAGTTCAATTTTATTCACACTTATTCGATGCATCCTATGAATAAGGTATATGAAACCCTTTTATGAAAATGATTGGAATCATATAAAACTAAAATCTACATAAGAGCAAGTATGGCATGATATATTTTTTACCCCCACTTTTCTTAGTAAATCCTAATGCCCCATGCTAGTGAGAGGTCAAATCCAAAGTCCCACGATATATAGATAAATACTCAAGGGATACCTTAATTAAAATATGATTCTAATACCAAATATGAATAATCATATGCAATCTCATAACCTAAAAAACCATATTCATGGTTGAATGAAACTAAATCTTATATCATACCTCACATGTAATTTATTATATTCGTGGAATAAAATTTTTAAGAAGTGGTTTAAACCATTAAACTAAAGAATACATTCATTCATATTATAAAATATTTATATTCATAAATTAAATAACATGGGGAATAAATTAAATAAATGCACGTTTAAAATATCCATACATGGTATAAACATTTATATACATTTCATAAATAAAGAAATTATAAACATTTTATAATTTATACATGATTTATAAACATTTTTTAAAAATATAAACACAAACATTTAATATTCACATTAATATTAACTCTTTAATATTATTAATTAGCATAGTATTAAATATTAACTCCTGCACATTTCAATTATAAGATACCTAAGAGAAAAAATTATAATCAAATAATCATTTCATATTTTATTGTAATACTTTACATGAACTAAATATCACATATTTTATTTTATTTAAACTATAACTAAATCCACCATAACACTTTTTGGTATGGATTAAATAAATTTAAAAATAATACCTTTTAATATGAAATTTTATTATTATTTTTTATGAACATTTCATAAACCTATATAACTTTTTTATTTATCCTTATTTTATAAATTATAAGCACTTATAAATTAATCATCCATGTAAATCCACTTTAAACATAGTTCACATCTAGAAAGATATATTTGATTTGATTTAAATCCCATGTCGTAGAATTTTTTTGATAATTTTAAGAAAACATTTTTTTCTTTATAAATTAAAAAACCATGATCATTTTCATATAAACCATGGAATGTTTTTTTCTGAAATGAAAACATTTTCCATGGGAACTGTGATCATCTTCCTTGGTGAATCTATTCTGGAAAAACCTTCAAAATTATTACTTTTGAAACCATGTTATTTTTTATTCAACTATTTCATGTTTTCTTGTGGAAATATCATTTTAATATTAACCATTATTTGTTTAGATATAAATTGGGTCATAAAAATGTTTTTTGTGATGATCTATTTTTAAAAACATTTTCCAAGCCCATTTCTATTAAACCATGACATAGTTTCATAAACTACATCCATTTTTTCTAAAATTAAATCATGGTTAGGAAGATTATTATGAACCATAACCACTTTTTATAAAATATTTCATGGATCTAGAAAAACGTTTTTATAGTTTCTTTATATATAAAACTTAAATCCAAATTAGATGGAAGTATCTATGATTCCATTGAAGTGTTTTAGAGGAGATAAATCTTGTCCAAATGTAGTGTAAATAAGCCACTAAAACTATTTTTCTAAGATCCAACCATTCATTTTTAATTGAATAAAATATAAAATAATAATGTACTTTTTTCTAATGGAATTGGGATGGATAACATTTTCTTACATGGGCTTGATGAAAACCCTTAAAAAAAGTATCCCTCGTTCAATGGTAATACAAGGGATATAAAGAATCTCCAAGATCTTGGGAAGGTTCCCACATCCATAGAAATTTGATGTAACCTTGTTTATTGTGAGAAAGAGAGAGAGGTAAATCTTCTATGAACTTCAATTCAAGGATTTTTCATAACATTAATCTCAAATTCCAATTAAACACTTTGTATTAGTATTGAATCATCTTTTATATCCATCGAAAGATAGTCATTAGAACACAAACGTTCATATATTTATTTCAAGTCATTAAACCATTCATAACATATGATTTAATACTTAAATTGGTTATTTGAAATTTAAATAATCATTTGGATGTTCAAAATCCATTGAAAATCATTGTATGATATTATAAACCATTCATGATAGCATTTTTGGAAGAACCATCAAGGTTGAGTGTTATTTCATAGTGAATTCATTTTAATTCACTAAACCATGACATAGTGACATTCATTATAACATGGCTTGTAAGATCCAGAACTTCTAGTGAGGTGTGTACTTGTTTATGTTTTAGTTAAACTCTCTTTATTTTGGTAAATGGTTTTTTTATCATGTGTATTAGGAGTATTGGAGTTCCTCAGGGGTTCAGGGAATGAATGGGGGAAGGAAATGTCATTTAGTGCATGTTTTATGATTGACACATGGTTAGTAGTTATTGTGCGCCATAACCATGTAGTCCAGGAGGAGGCAAGTGCATGGTTGAAAAAAGATGAAAGGGGGATCTTGAAACTATGTGGGATGGGACAGAGCCATTCCACATGGCCACTATAGGGTTTGTCAAACCATTTGGGCTTCCCAGGAGATGGTGTGACTTTCCCCTATTGTAAAGATAGAGGCACGTGGTCGGTGCACGGTTTGTCCAACCGCATGGCCAAACTATGTGCCTCATTAAAAGGTGGAATTTCCATTTTCTCCCTTGGTATTTATGGGTTTTAACCAAATTTTCTTCCCCATTCATCTTCTAGTAGCCTAGGTGACGAACACTTTCCTCCCAAGCTTCCAAGGGATGATTCTCCTTTGATTCTTGGACATTTGGAGCATCATTTGGTGTGTATTAGAAGATATGGGTGAGTATAATACTCCTATTATTTCTATTTTCTGGAAGAGGCCTTGTGTAGTTATTATTATCCTTCTAAATCATCTAAACCCTTTTTTCAATAGATTCTAAGTTAGGTCCTTTTAGGTTGTTTGAGTTTGAATCAAGGGCTAAGTTTAAGTGAGTGTTCATTTATGATCTTGAGGTAGGTGGTCTATAAGTTATATCCCATTGTCTTGAAGTTTAATTGATGTTTATGTGGTTTTGTTGTGGTATAATTTTTTTTCCATTTAGCTTCACTGGTGGGAAATGATAACTGGGATAATTTAATAATAAATTGAACCCCATTATTTCCATGGAATACGTAGATATTGATTAGACTGGACTAAAGGACACTCATGGGTTGTACCGCTTCTTTGAATGTGGAATTAAGTTGTTAAATTCTAAATTGAATGGTTTATGATATAAAACTAATGAAAATCATGGGTTTATGAAATAAAAACAATGATAATTTTTTTATCTTGTTAATATAGAATAAGGGGGTGTTCGGCCTAACTTTAATATGTTGAATGGGTTATAGAACATAAATGGTAAATGTGTTAAATGGTTAATGAAGCATGAAAATGTGAATAAGTGGTATGTGTGGGGTACTATATTGAGGCTCTACTCCCATGGGTTAGGCTAGAATAAGGCTCTTTCCCCCCTCCCATATTAGATGGGTTTTGGTGTCGGACTGAGGCTCTATGCCCATATCGAATCCACATGGTATAATACCTAGACTAAGGATCCAAGGTAAGTTTATATTTGTTTTTTTTTTGTGAAATGAATTATTCATGTGGTGCAGGTAACTTGACTCCCCTTATGCATGGTTTAAAATATGTATGTTGTTTAGTTAACCGATATAGGATGGAGAACATTTAATGAATATGAGCAACACATGGAACTAATAATGACAATGGATAATGAAGATCTAGTTAGTTAATAGAACCTGGTTTATCTTTTATTAATCTTGTTGTTTATTATACTACTACCTACACTATATTATTAAACTAGATATTTTTTAGACATCGTTGGTGGCAGCCTACTGAGTTTAAACCACACATCGCTTGGGCCGTCATTGGGTACCCAAGCATACTTCATGGTTGTAGGTTAGGACTAGGGAAAAGGTCATATACTAGAGGGATAATTCTGAGCACAGGGATGTTTATGGATGAAGGAACTTGACTTGGTGTTGGGACCCATTTTGGGGATTCTTTATATTGTCTTTATTTTCGGTTTTCTATTACACTTGGCACTGTAAGACATAAAATGACATATTACTATTTGGTTGTGGTCATGTAACTAGTTTTGGGAAATGGATTAGTGATTCATGTTTATTTGTTATTATCTTTTAATTATTTATTATTTTTAAATATTGTGGATTACTCTGATAAATAGGGTATATTATCTCCATGTGTCTCCTTAGAACCTTTCTATTAGTCGGTAGCCTCTGGTATGCAGGGACGCATGCATGAGGTCCGGTGGAACAACAGATCGGGGAACCAGTTAGTGTCTCCTGAGCCAGGGAATTATAAATTTATATCGAATGAGTTTTTATTTTCCATTATTTTATTATTTGGAAATATTATGTGGGAGAGTATAATTTTTCATACCTCGTTAATGAGATCGTTCATGGGAGTAGCTAACCCATGTATGGGGGAAAACCCATGTATCCAAGGTGGGATTATTGTTCTCGATATTTGTTGTTACTGTTGAATGTTATTTCACCGTGGGTGATGCACTTGGTGTGTGATGTTATTGTTTTATGGTATTTTTCTCATGGGTTGAAATGGTATGAGGTTGTGTGTACATTCATCTTTTTAGCCACTTAGGGTCATATGTGACATGAATCATGTTAGGAGCACATAGGAAAACATGTTATGTAAGGATATGGCAATTGGGAATACATTTTGATTTTATTGTTATTTTAAAGGAAAAGGGACTAATAAAGATGTTATAAATATATAAGAAATTTAAAAATGTTGTTTAATGGTTAAAAATAGAACCTAAGGAGTAATTTTTAACCATTTAAAGAATTTAAGTATTTTAACTGGAAGAGATTAGTATGACGTTTAACATGACTTGAACTCGAATGTTTGGTTGCCCTTTTTTAGCCATGACCTGTTATAAGGATGGATAAGGGTAATGATAGAGGTGTGATCATGTCTGTTGGGATGGTGTATACAGAGTGGGATGTTTATGGGTAGTAATTTTTATTATTTTTTGTAAACTGTGGAAACTTTATGTTCTGTTTTTTGAGATATGTGTTTGGTATTGAAGAGATATTCCACCATGATGACACTTACTGGTTGGGTGACATGAGGATATATCCTTAAATTCTCATCTGGTTTTTGATCAAGTTCCCCCATTGGTTCTGTTTTATAGAGGGGAAGAGAAGTTATGTGATATCTTTGCTTGTTTTATGCAGATGATGGATCAAGATTCAGGATGGGTTGAACCATGTATGTTGAACCTAACTAGAGAGTTTCTATTGTAGTTCAATATGACATTCTCCAAAGAGGGTGTATCTAAGGAAAATAAGTTCTAGATAGAGTCCATACATATGATTATGGATCACTATATAGAAACCTCCAAAAAAGTGAGACAAGTTGGAAGCTTATATGTTATTAGAACCAGTGAAATGCTGGTGTTATATTATGGTTTAGACTAAGTGAATAGATGGTATGTTGTGGAAATATTTCTAGGAAAAGTTTCTGGAAAACTTTTATCCAGAGACTCTGAGATAGGATAAATTTGCATAGTTTATGAGTCTGACTCATGGGACTGTGTTTGTGATGGATTATTTTGGTTGCTTTACTAAACTGAAATGACTTGTTCCATAATTTGTGGGGGGATAAGGCAATTACCACAATAAATTTTTAGGAAAGGATTAGATTTTAGATCAAGTCCCAAGAAAATATCTTCCATTTAAAGATCATTACTGAGGTGGTGGATCAGGCTCTCATTTCAGAAGGGAACCTCAAGGATGATTCTGTTGGTGGGAATGTGGTTTCAGTTGGGCGATCTAGTGGTATGAATTTTGATAGTAGGAAGAACATTTTTGAGGTTTTATATTGGTTCTATGGGAGACATAGTAGCCAAGGAAGAGTACTGACCTCTTAGGGTAGTGATCAAGTGTTCTATTATCAATGTGAAAGGTCAGGACACATGCATGGTCAGTGTCCTCAACCACCAGTTGATTTCCAACCATGTGGAAGGATGGGACATATATAGAGGTTCTACAGGAACCCTCAGTAGGTGGGAAACAATAGAGGATCATAATAGATTCATAGTGTAAGAAGAGGGTATGTTACCCCATACCATGTAGGAAGTTGGATTTCTACCAACTGTATCGGCTGGGGTATGGGACATGGTGCCTTTGGACAAGAACATCATTTTCAGTAGGGTAGTATAGTACCAGTTGGTCAGACCAGATCCCATGTTAGAGGGTGATGTTAGCTTCATGTAGTTATTCTTGCACAAGGCGTTGGTGAGGTTGGGCCATCTATGGTTCGAGGTACAATTCTTATAGATTTTATAATTTCTAGTTATTTATTTGATATAGGGGATTTAAATTATTTTATATCTTCTCAGTTTATAAGTGTGTTGGGTCTAGTGATGGAATATGTGTGTGGGGTAATGTTGATCGATACATTGTTAGGTGTATGAGCAGAGAATATCCAACAATTTAAGGAGTGTACTCTCATGTTTAGTGGGGGATTCTTCCTTTGGGAATTGTTTTTTCTTGAGATGTTTGGTTTTGTTCTGATACTAGGGATGGATTGGTTGGTTATATACCAAGTGCATATTGATTTTTACCATTGGAGAGTGAGTTTCAAAAGTCTTGAAGGTGACACATATGTTCATCATGGGGAATGGTATATCTAGGAAGGCCATACAAGATCAGTTCATCAATAGTTAGGTGAGCTCATAGCCCAAGTGCCATGTCTTGTGTTTGATGATGGAGGAGTAGAGTAGGATTTCTTTATTCCCATGGTAGATTGTTTTCAAGATTTGTTTCTTAAGGACTTATCAAGGTTTACACCTAATAGAGATATTGATTTCATGATTGAGCTAATTCCCGGAGCTGAGTTGGTTTCCATTCAACCATATAGAATGTCACTGGAAGAACTTTAGGAACTTAAGGCTTAGTTAGAGGATTTGTGGATTAAAGGGTTTATTCATCCAAGTACGTCACTATGGGGATATCTAGTTTTTTTTTCTACGAATGTTGAGAGGAAATTGTAGTTGTTTATTGATTACCTAAAGCTAAATCAGATGATAGTTAAGAAGTGATATCCCCTTCTACATATCAGTGATCTTTTTGACCAGCTCAAGGGTGCTTCTATGTTCTCTAAAATTAATTTGATGTTGGGGTATCATCAATTAAGGGTGATACATTCTAATATACCATGGACTACTTTCAAAATAAGTTATGGGTTGTACGAGTTCATCATAATACCTTTCAAGTTAACAAATGCTTCTTTTTTATTTATGGACTTAATGAACTAAATATTTCATCTGTACTTGGATCATTTTTTAGTTGTTTTTATAGATGATATCTCGGTGTACTTATAAAATCATTATGATCATGAAGAAGCATCTTATTACTACACTGGTTTTCATCCTACCTGAGCTAGGTAAGGAGTATACCATGTTTTTTAATTCATTTGGTATTGTACTTGGGGAAGTGTTGGGGTCATGACAGTTGGGGTCATATGAATGAAATTATCCTATGCATGATCTTGAGTTGGTCATGGTGGTTTATTACTTAAAGTGTTGGTAGAATTATATTTTGGTTGAAAGGTTTCTTTTATATACCAATAAAAAAATCTTAAAGTACATATTTTATCATTTATATTTTAACCTTCATCGGTGGATATGTGTTGAGTATATAAAATCTTTTGATTTTAGATAGGTTTATGTGACAGGGAAAGGTAATGGTGTTGTAGATTATTTAATCTAAAAAACACAGAAATAAGCCTTCCATGTGTCTATTTTTTAGTGGAATATGGTATAGTTCTTCACTAACATGCATCTAGATATTCAGGAGGGCTAGGGACAGATGACCCTCATATCTTTTTTAGTTGAGCCCACAATTTTGAGTCAGATCAAGGAGTGGAAGTATGAGGATCTAGGGTGTTTGGCCTTGAAGGAAATCCTTGAAGGTGGTGAGTCAACTTCTAACTAGACTATTGATGATGATGAGATCAGTTTTGTTTTCCCCATGTTGTTGTGCCCATATGTATGTGAGAGGATCTGATACATGAGTTTCATGCCTAGAAGTGGATGGTGCTCCCTAGTTTTTTCAAGATGTATTGTGATATTCATAGAAAGTATTTGTGTCCTGGGATGAAGAAAGTGGTTGTAGGTTTCATGACACGATGCTACGCCAATTAGCATGTTAAGGCTAAGCATCAATAACATGGGGTATTTCTACAGCAGTTTCACATTCTGGAATAGAAGTTTGATGATGTCACTTTGCATTTTGTGGTAGTTCTTCCAAGGATTCCATGGAAGAATGATGTTATATGGGTAATTATGGATCGTTTGACCAAGGTAGTGCATTTTTTACCAATTCAAGGGACTTTTACCTTTAACCATTTGGGTGACAAGTATGTTAATAAGATAGAGAATTTTCTTGGGGTACTATATAGTATTATTTTAGATCATGATCTACATTTTACTTTGTTCTTATGGAAAGGGTTATATAAGTCACTCAGTACCCAAGTGTCTCTGAGTATTGATTTTCACCCTCATACAAACAAACAATTAGAATATACTATTCATGTGCTAAAAGACATGTTCAGGTCATGTGTCCTAGATTTTAGTGAGAATTTGTAAAAGATATTGATGCATGTTAAGTTTTACTATAAAAACAGTTATTAGGTGAAAATTTAGATGGATCCATATGATGCACTCTATAGTAGGTCATGTAGGTCTCTGTTATGTTGGATGGAAGGTGGGGAATCAGAGTTTTTGGGGTTGTTGGCTCCCATGTATGTGGAGTTGTTTCAGATTTTGGAGAGGACTAAACTAATGGCATAATGATTGGATCTTCAATAGAGTTATAGGGGAATGAATTATGTTTTCATGTGTCAGATATTTTACAGTATCACCCCAACCCTTTTCATGTGATTGTTGTGGATGATATTGATCTTGAGTTTGATTCATCCTTTAAAGAGAATCTGGTTCATGTTATGGATCACAGTGATAAAGTTTTATGTGGTAAGATTGTGCTATTATTCTGAGTATTATAGAATTATCGTACCATTTAGGAGTAAACATGGGAGAGGTAAATAGATATGTGGGACTATTGGCCTGATCTTTTTTACCTTGTATGATTAGTAAATCTTTGGAATGTTGATCGAGGATGAGACATTACAAGGTGGGGAGGTTATAAGATCTTGAACATCTATTTAGGTTCCTACTAGTTTAAGTTTCAATTAAACTCTATTTTTGGGTTAATGGATTGTTTATCTGGTGTATGAGGAGTCCCAGGGGTGTTCTGGGGGTCTGGGGCATGAATGAGGAAAGGAAAGGCCACCCAGTTCATATTTCATGATTGGTGCATAATTAGTAGTAATTGTGCGCCATAACTATGCGGTTCAGAAGGAGGTAGGTGCATGGTTTAAAACCATTCAGGGGGTAGGCCTAAAACCATACAATCATGGAGATATCTATTTTACATCACCATCATGTGGTTTGTTAAATCATAGAGTCTTCCCAAGAGATCGTGTGACCTGACCCCCTCTTGGATAGAGGGTGGTACAAGGTGGGTGTGTGGTTTGGAAAATTGTGTGGCCAAACTGTATGTCTTATTAAAAGGTGGATTTCCAGTTTTTCCCTCATGATGTATGGTTTCTAACCTAATTTTGTTCCCCGTTATTCATCAAATATCTTAGGTGATGAACCCTTTCTTCCTGGGCTTCCAAGGGATGATTCTCCTTCGATTCCTGTATATTGGGAGCATCGTTGGGTATGTATTGAAGCTCCAGGTGATTCCAAAACTCTTCTTCTTTATATTTTCTAGAAGATGACTTGTGAAGTTGTTATTATCCTTCTAAATCCCCTCAACCCTATTTTTTATTAGATTCTAAGTTGGATATTTGGGGGTTTTTTGATTTTGAATTAGGGGATAAGGTTAAGTGAGCATTCATATACGATCTTGAGGTATGTTTTCTAAAAGTTATATCCCATAGTCTTAAAGTTTAATTAATGTGTATGTGGTGGTGTTATGTGTTTTTTTGTTGTTCATTTGGTCTCCTTGGTGGGAAATGATAATTGGACTAATTGAATGATAAATTGAACCCCTCATGATTCTCATGGAATCTGTCGAGATTGATTAGACTAGACTAAAGTACAATCAAGGGGTTTTCCTCTTCTTTGATCTTGGAATTGAGTTACTGATTGTTAAATTGAATGGTTTATGGTATAAAACTAATGATAATTATGGTTTTCAAGTTAACATTGGTTTATTAAATAAAACTAATGATGATTATGTTTGGCTTGATAACATGGAATAATGGGGTGTTTGGACTAACTTGAATATATTATATAGGTTATGGAACATAAATGGTAAATTTATTAAATGGTTAATAAATCATGATCATGTGAATAATTGGTATGTGTGGGGTATTATAATAAGGCTCTATTATCAAAGGTCAGGTTAGAATGAGGCTCTAATCCCACCCCTATATTACATGGGTTAGAGTGTCAGACTGAGGATCTATGACCCTAGAGAATTAATGTGGTATGATGCATGGATTGAGGCTCTAAGTTAAGTTTATATTTTTTTTAATTAATTTTCCCTATAGTGTAGTTAACTTGACTCCCCTTATGTATGGTTTAATATATGTATGTTTTTTAGATGATTGGCATAGGTCGAATCATGTTTAATGAATATTGGTAACACATAGAACTAATGATGAAAGTGGCTAATTTAGATTAGGTTATTTAATGTAACCTGGTATATCTTTTGTTGATATTGTTTTTTACCATACTACTATATAAACTATCTTATTAGATTGGATATTTTGTAGACACATTTGGTGGTGTCCTACTGAGTTGTACTCACACCCTTCTTAGGACTCCATTGGGTAGTTGAGCAGACTTCATGTTTGTAGGTCAAGACATGGGAAAAGGCCCTATTCTAGAGGGATAATTTTATACTCATGGATGTGCATGGATTAGGGAACTAGACTTTGTATTGGGACTCATTTTAGGGATTCTTTATCTTGTCTTTATTGTTTGGTTTTCTATTACTCTTGGCATTGTAAAACCCGACATGACATGACATATTATTACTTGGTTGCGGGCATGTACCGAGTTTTGGGAAAAGGATTAGTGATGTATGTTTATTTTTTATTTGGTTTTAATTATTTATTATTTTTATTTATAGTGTATTACTCTAATGAATAGGGTATAGTCTCCTCATGTGTCTCTTTAGTCCCTCACTGCTAGTCGGCAGCCTCTAACATATGTGGAAGTGCACCTAAGGTATTGTAGTGCACTAGTTTGGGGCACCAGTTAGTGACTCTAGGGCCAAGGTGTTGCATGGTTTACACCATCATGAATCGTGGAATTGTATAGATTTGTTATATATTATTTTATTTAATTAATGGTTGATTTGGGTTTATAACTAGGGTGTACAATGTGATTTTTCTACACTTGTTTTCCCAAGATTCTAGTATCGACACACCATATGTTAAGAATTTATTAATTTAGGTTCATTATGGAATTTTATGTTAAATGGTTTGGTAATTAATAAATTGGGCTTTTTGGTGAGACATGTGATCATTTATATGATCAAGTATTAGTATGAGGTTGGATAATTAATTAAATTGTGAATCATGGTAGGTGGACCTTACTTATTAAATATATAGGTCATTGTGGATGGTATCATCTTTCATGATGGTTATTTTATGCTCATGTGACTATTATAATTATAGTGATCATCACTATGTTACATGAAATCAATATATAAATGGGTCAAGCTTATATCATCCTAATATTTACCATAGGACCATATATCTTCCTAAATAGTTTGTTTGATGGTATCTTGGTTGAACAAGTGTTTGTGATCCATCTTATGGATTGTATGGGGGTGTCGGTTGGTATTTGACCAGGTTTTCTATAATTAGATAAAAAAACATTTAAAATTTTATTTTAATGGAGGATTTTTTTTTAAATTTAAATTCAAAAGAAAAATATACTTTAAATTATTATTTTTAAAATTGAATTTAAAATTGTAAATTAATAAATTCACAAAGGTGATTTTCATTGGAATTGTCTAAAAACCTTGAGTGAGTAAAGTGAGCTTGAGATATTATTTTATATGATTTTTGAAATAGGATTTTGACTAGTAATGTTTCTATAATGAGGAATTTTTTGATCTATTTGACATTTTGTGGGTGATGCCCTTTTTTGAATCATGTGTTCTTGTGTGTGATCTCCTTTTTTATGGATTCCTTATATTGATTTTACAAATAAAAGATAAATTTGGAGTCATTATATAAACAATAAATTGAATAATGGGATATTTAGACATAGTAGATATTTCAAGTGAGTTATAGTTTATCATCCACTTATGGGACCTTTGAAGTTACTCTCAATGTTTCAATAGATTCTAGTACTTTTACTACCCCTAACAACTTCAAGCTACTCATGGGATCCTAGTGACATTTGTGAGTGATTACAAAAGGTTTTTTATCATGTCATGTTTTGAATGTGGTATGGTGTGAGACACCTTGTATTGATTGATTGATAGTAATTCAGTTCACCATTACCCTTGAGGGTAGTGATTGCATCATTATGGGTTAGACCTAGTATTTACTATGGACGAAATTGGGGAGATAATATGATTATATGTATCAAATATATGTAATGTTACATAATTTTTTACATAAATATATGTAGAGAAAACCCAAGAATCCTGACGCCTAGAATCTTTGGGAAATCAGCTACATGATACAATACTTTTTAAAATAAACTGTGTAAAATTTTATTTCCATATTTATAATTTACTCCAAGAAATCATCATACACCTATCCCTTCATGTAATATCCTGGGGACATGCATAAAATAATGGGTGATTCATAGAAAGTGTTTAAGAAAAATAAAAATGGTGTGAGATATCATGAGAGTTAACAATCATATATGGGAATAATAAAATATGGTTCATAAACCATTATATAAAAACATATTGTAGGAGTCAAAATATAATAGCATCTAAGAAAACATGAGAATCATAAAATGTGGCACAAAAATAAGTCATTTAATCATAAAAATATGTCAAATATCACTGTAAATACATCATATCATTATGGATGAGCATAACTACACTTGTCTCATGAATAGCATTATGGATGAGGCTAACTACACTTACCTCAAGCATAACATTATGGATGAGACTAGCTACACCTAGCCAATGCATAATGGTCTCATGATATATAAATCATTACCCAATTTATTGGGGTAATATATAATTATAGACCCACCTATCACATCATAATATTTTATGCACATTAGTTCCACATAGAAAAGAAACATACATAAATCATAAACATGAAATATACCTTTCATAAATAAATGGGTAGCATAATCAGTCCATAATTATTTAATTATTGAGGTATCATGTAGGATCCCACAAAAATAAGGTATTGATGAATATTGTATATTAAATATAAAAACAAATCATTGATCATTAAAATATATCTTAATGTTAAATAATATCATAATAAAATATAATTAATATGTCAGGAAATCAATCTTTTTTCTTAAAATTTTAAGAAAGGGGAAATAGTCTAAAAAAGGGATAAGAGAATAGAGTTTCCATAAAACCAGAAATAAACCATCCTATTTTATGTTAAATTAAGGAAGGTTTTCTAAATTTTTAGTGAGAAAATAATATTTATAAGATCATAAAAATAAGAGAATAATTTTTGGGGGAAATGAGATAAATTGGAAAAGTTTCCCTTATAAGCTTTATAGGGTTTGAATTGAAGAAAAACATAAAAGGAAAACAAAATGGAATAAATATACAAAAAAACTAATGTAAAAGGAATTGTGAAAGGAATAAAATAAGTCATATTATAATGATATAAATAGGAAGAGAGATAGAGATAGGTTGATAGATAATATAACCTCAATAATAAAAGGAGTGGGAAGGAATAGGAAAGGAACCCTTACCTTGAGTTTCGAATTTCTTTGGATACTCCACTAACTTCCTAAATAATAAGGTCTAATTCATTAATTAATTTATTTAGAACTTATTTTACATTTATATCATCACTTATAATATATTTTTATCAATTTTTATTCATTTATTAAATTTATACTTTCCACATCAACTGTTTTGACATTGTTTAGTTCATGGTTCCAAAACTGCTTCAATGTAATAGTAAGAATAAAAGGTAAATGTAAAATGGTTTTATAAGATCCATAAGTGTTAATTAGTATGGTTTGTTTCAGTTAATAAATGATGGATTTAAATATATCAGTGGATAGTTACAATTCATGAAATCTTCCTCGGTAAGATTGTTTTTTATGGTTAAAATAAATACAATTGTTTACATTTAATTTCATTATTACCAAATAAAATTTATCATTAATAATATGATAAATTATTTTATTTTATTATTATTTTACTTTAAATCATGAAATAAATTTTTAATAATATTAATGAAATGATAAGTGAAAAATAAAATATCATCGTTCACATAGGTAGTGTAAAACTACCACTAGTGAAATGATGTTTTTAAGAGAGTTTTAACAAATAATAGGAAAAATAGTAGATCATAGAGTTTTATAAAAAAATAAATTATATTAAATAATTTGTTTTAAATTTAATTTTATCAATTAATTCATGTTCTATAAAGGTTAAGGTAGAATTTAAATGAAAACATGAGTTTTGATACCCTTACTTATCACATTGAGTCGCCTTGTAACGACCCAAAGATTCATTAATGGAAATCTCTCTTGATCTAACTAAATGTCTCTTTATGTTTATATAAAATTTCAACTTTATTGGTTTTATTTTAATAATTTTTACCATTGCTAATATAGTCATTGAACAGTGATCACATGATTAGTATAAATATAGGGCTTTAACAAATCCAAATTTACTCAGACAAAAGAAGTGATGGCCTCATCCAGTAGAATTGCTCCATACAAAGCCCATTTGGCGGATCTCGGAAAAGAGGTGGTGTCCCTGGGCTTTTCTCTTGACCAAGCCGAAGCCCAAGCTTAGCTTCATCATGTCAATCTCGAATGGGATTGTCTATGGGAAAAGTAGAAGGTGATAGAGATTACCACTCGAGGAATGTTATCTGAGCCACCCCAAGAGTTGGTCACTATCGCACACCTTACCCTTAGGTATTATGCGGCTGTTTTAAGGGGTTATGTAACTAATCTATAGTACTATGTTCATGTACATTATTTTTTATATAATAATGAATATAATTTCTTGTCATTATTGATACATTGTAAATAGTTTTTAAAGTACAAATGGTGTTTTTAGTTATTATTTAATTAAGAAATATATTTTATTAAGTTAAGGGATTTTTGAATTAAATAATATTTTAATAAAATATTATTATTATTATTATTAGATTAATTTTATTATATACAAATGATCATATAATTGTATGAATGCAATCATAATTTTTATTAAGGTTTTAAAGCCATTTTTGTCAAAACCCGTGAATTTTTTATAAATGTTGGTTTTTATTTTAAAAGTGAAAATTAACATATTTAGAAAATTATTTAGTTAAAATAAATGTTATTTTTGGAATAAGGACATCAAAATTATCCAACGGTGAATTTTTTATAATTTTCTGAGACAGTCAAATTTTTGAGTAAAACATAAATACCGTTTAAATATATAATGTGTTTTATGACATCATAATGACCCGGTAGTGATGTAATAAAATACTATAATCTTTATGTTCTTCCAATATATGTTTTAACATTAAAATAATTTGATTTTGGGTTTTTTTGGCTTACTTTTCAAAGCATTAATGGACCCCTCGAAACTTATTAAACACCTTGTCTTTTTAAATTAATTTCCATGGGAGTATGACTCACCTCAACATAAGAAACCCTATTATTTTAAGAAATTCGTACTTTGGCCTTATAAAATATTTTTTTCCTCTTCAATTTTCCAAAAACCATGCGCAAAAACCATGGGATGGTTTGTGGTTTGGATTAATTTAATGTAATGGGACCCAAACCTAAATAATAAAGAATTCCCTCACCTTTCCTATATAAACCCACCTAAGCTCCCACTTCCTCCTCACTAAAAGCCTTTAGATTTCGTCCAACCTCTTCCCTACTCTCTCTAGAATCCTCACAAGGTGCCCCAAGCTCCCAAGAAGCCTCTCACAATCCTCTCTCTAGCCTTTGGAAGCACACATCCAAGTAAGGGTTTTTCTTCCTTTCTCTTTTTTGTCCAATTTTCTTTAAGTTGTTTTGCCCTTTTATTTTCAATTATGAATGTTGGGGTATGTTTTCACACCACCCTAATACTTCCCTCTTTATTTTTGAATGATTTTAGACCCATTTCTATCTCATTAGATGCATCCCATGTACACCTGTTACTATGCCGAAATTCCGAAAGAAACTTCTCTCTCCTCATTTACATTCAAGTAATACTTTTGCATCATGAATCTAAATTTCATTACAATTTTTGGGACATGTATCTATATGACCTAATTACTGTCCATTACATTTAAATATGATTAGTAACCCCTTTCTCTCTCATCAACCATTTTTATGAATTCTTATGCCACGCCGTTACGCTGCCGAAATCGCACTGATTTTCTAAGCCAACGCCATTGTGTAGTGAATACCATGCCCATTTCTCCATCAAGGGTATTCACCTTTATGCACATTTACTTATTGATTATAAAGTTTCATATATTAATTCCACATTCCTTTATCATGGAATAAATTATTATGTTTTATGAATCCATGTTTTATGTTCCATGTGGCACACTTATGTATGAAATGAAATGTTTAAGAAGGGTGCGCCCTTATTGAACTCCAATGCATTGGGTAAAGTATAGTATCATGATACGTGATGTGCAATGAGTGTTGACTCATGATAATTAAAGTTCAATGAGGGTTTACTCGTGCTTCATGTGCAATGAGGGTTTACTCATGCTCCATGTGCAAAGAGCCTTGGCTCATTCTAATTCCATGTTAAGTGTTGTTGCCACATTTCCATGTTATGATTATCATGCTTTATCATGCCTTTATGTTCATGTTTCTCGTGTGCTCTATTGATATGCCTAATGTCTAACATGTATTGTACTCCTCATGTTATTTCATGTGTATTCCCTTACTAGGATTTATAGTTCACCCTTTTTTATGCATGTCCTCAGGTTATCCCATGCAATGCTATGTACGAAGGAATGTAGTGGTCATGTAAAGGAAGTTTTCAATAAAGATGTTGTATTTCATGTTTTAAGTTTTTATTTAATGATCCTAAGACCCAAAGACACTAAAACTCTCGATCTTATTTGTTGTATCAAGTGAAGTTTTATGTAATAAATCATGTTTAAGTTTTTAATAAAAGCAGGTTTGTCATAGTTGGTATCAGAGGATAGGTTTAGTTATTTATGGGATTAGGATTAGAAAACCCTAGTAAAGCCTTAGAGACAAGAATAATTACAATAAAAACATCCCTATGTTTTGGTGAGTATTGAGTAAGTGGGTTATCAAGCAAATACATCCTTGTCTCGATGTGAGCAGGTAGAGGTGGCTCTGGCACAGATGTATCCTAGGGGTAAAACCTGAAAACACCGCTTTGAACTAGACTTGAACGGGAACTGGTGCACGACAATGGGCCTTGCTTCACTCTTGTTTACGACACTCTAGGGGGATATGTTTTGATAAATTCACAAGCTTAGTATGAACCCTTATTAAGGGAATTAAAAAAATTCCCCTAAGAATATATGTTAGAAGGTAGATCATGAAAATCCTAGATTGAAGCCTATAGACTCATGATTTAAGGAAATAAAAGTTTATTTATAAGTCATAAACTTTTGTATTTGGATTACCCTTTATGTGTTACCCCTAACTTTCCTTTTATTCCAGCCAATGGCCGGTAATAGGAGAACTCGGACTAACAACCGTTGTGAAGATTAGTGTGATGAATGTACTAATGAGATGCCCAATCCAATGGGATCAGGAATCGTGAACTTTTTCATGCTTATCTCTCAGCTAACTCAAGTTTTGAATAGAAACACGGATCAAGATGAATGTTCAACCCCCCTAAGAAATAACATGTCGCTATCGAGAGCTTCATGAGACAAAGGCCTCCTACTTTTAGTGGATCATCTTATCCCACGATCGCTGAACAATGGATCAACTCCATTGAAAAGATCTTCTCCATCCTTCAATGTTCTGAAAAAGAAAAGGTTATCCTGGTGGCTTATCGTATGGAGGGTGAAGCTGATCAATGGTGGATGTTGATCAAAAATACGAAGCCTGAGGAGGACATTGAGGAGTTAGAATGGAAGGATTTTCGGAAGATTTTTTTCGATAAATATTTTCCGCGCACCCTCCAGCTTAAGATGGAAAGGGACTTCCTTTACCTCAAGAAAAAAGATGAAGAATATGTTGGAGCGTACGAGGAAAACTTCACAAGCCTTGCATGATACGCTTCAGGCTTTGTCGTTACCCCCGAATGCAAAGTTGATCGCTTCTTTGGTGGGATGAAGCCTAGCCTGTTGAAAGCATTGGCGATCCGTGACTTCGAAAGCTATGAGGAAATTGTCCGATGTTCCCTCAAGGTCAAAATGGAGATCAGAGAATCACAGGGGTATCATGGGGATAAGAAGAGTAAGGTGGAATTCAATGCTGGTGTCCCGATGGATAAATCCAACGGTGCTAAGAAGATCCAGCACCCCACTTGCCAAAAGTGCGGAAAGAAGAACCCTGGAAATTGCCTTAAAGGGACGAGGAAATGCTTCAGGTGTGGAAGAGAAGGGCACCTAGCTGTTAACTATCGGCAAGAAAGACCCACAACTGCGACAGAAGAGAGGAATGCTCTATTCGAACCTCAACGCATTTTTCAATGCTACAAATTTAAAGAACCGAGTCATTTTACAAATCAGTTCCCTAATCCAAAGGTTTATAGAGGAAACCAACAACCTCCAAGGTAGCAAGGAAGAGCTTTTTTCATCACTTCTACCGAAGTGAACCCCAATAACGAAGTGGTGATAGGTACGCTAGTTATTCATTCAATAATAGTGAACGTACTTTTTGATTCAGTATCTACGCATTCTTTTATATCTCGAAAGTTTAGTAGAACAATCCCAGCACCACCACAAATCATGGAAGTGAAGATGTCGGTGAGTATGGAAAATGGGGAAATCATTGCATCCCATGAATATAAGTCCTCCCCTGTTATAATCTGTGAATTGAATTTCCCGTTGAACCTCATTATACTCCCTCTGGCAGAATTTGATGCAATTCTTGGCATGGATTGGCTTTCCTTATATAGAGCCAACATAAATTGTCGGGAGAGGGAAATCACACCCCATATGGAGAATCGACCCCCGATTCTTTACAAGTGTGAGGAGTAAGATGAATCTCCTTTAGCTCCATCATCTCAAGAATGGATATTACTTCCCTATGAGCATGCGTATTTGGCTCATATGATTGAGTCCAAGGAAGAAACCATCCTTGAAGAAATTCCTATTATGAGGGAATTCACTGAAGTGTTTCCCGAGGTACTGCCCGGTCTTCCTCCTAGAAGAGATGTTGAATTATCAATTGAACTTATACCCAGGTCTTTACCAATATCCAAGACTCCATATAGAATGGCTGTTGTAGAGCTTCAAGAGCTGAAGAAACAACTATAGGAGAATCTGGATAAAGGATTTATACGCCCAAGTGCTTCACCATGGGGTGCACCAGTCCTCTTCATCAAGAAGAATGATGGGTCGATGCGGCTTTGCATCGATTATCATGAACTTAACAAAATCACGATAAAGAACAAGTATCCTCTCCCAATAATTGATGATTTTTTCGATCAGATGCATGGAGAACAATACTTCTCCAAGGTGGACTTGCGGTCGGGATATTATTAAGTAAGGGTGAAGAAGTAAGATATTCCCAAGACAAATTTTCGCACAAGATATGGGCACTATGAATTCATAGTAATGCCTTTAGAACTCGCTAATTCTCTAGAAATATTCATGGACTTAATGAATAGAGTCTTTAGAGATTACCTAGACAAATTTGTGGTAGCCTTTATAGATGATATTCTAATATACTCCAAAACCAAGGAGGATCATGAGGAGAATTTAAGAACTGTACTGGAGACTTTTCACGAGGAGAAGCTCTATGCAAAGTATAGAAAGTTTGATTTCTGGTTGAAGGAAGTCTCATTCTCGGTCCATATCATCACAAGCAGTGGGATATCTGTGGATCCCTCCAAAACAGATTCAATTGAGGGATGGCCGAGGCCAACATCGGTAACGGATATTCGTAGCTTCTTGGGGTTAGCTGGATATTATCGACGATTTGTGAGAAATTTATCATGATTGTCCAACCCTCTTACCAAGCTAACTCAAAAGGGAGTAAAGTTTTCTTGGAGTGATGAATGCGAAGAAATATTCAAGGAGTTGAAACAGAGGCTTATCACTATGACCGTGCTCACTTTACCCACAAGTGGGGAACTTTTTGTTGTTTTCAGTGATGCTTCAAATAAGGGCTTAGTCTATGTGCTGATGAAGAATGATAAAGTTATATCCTATGCCTCAAGGCAGTTGAAAATCCATGAGAGAAATTACCCAACGCATGATCTGGAGTTGGCGGCGGTGATCTTTGCCTTGAAAATCTGGTGACATTATCTCTATAGAGAGAAATGTGAGATATATACTGACCATAAGAGTCTTAAATATATATTCACATAGAAAGAGCTTAATATGCACTAGAGAAGATGGATAGAGCTCATCAAGGATTATGATTGTTCAATACATTACCACCCTGGGAAAGAGAACAAGGTGGCAGATTCCCTAAGTAGAAAGGATCCAATGATTCTATCCATGATGAGAATTGAGAAGGATCCAATCTTCTTAGACTTGATGAAGATAGACATGGGAATCATAGAGAAGGGAACATCATCAATCTTTTCACAAATGATTGCTCAAACGTCTCTTTTGGAAAGGTTAAAGGATGCTCAAAAGGATGATGTGGGAATTCAAGAAAAAGTGGAAGGTATCGAAAAAGGGAAATCCTCAGAGTTTAATGTTAATGAAGAAGGAATTTTGTGGTTTGGTAAAATACTATGTGTTACATAAATTCCGGAGCTAAAGAAGGAAATTTTGGGTGATGCACATAGTTTAAATTTATCTATTCACCCAGGGATCACAAAGATGTATCGAGATCTCTGAGAAAACTTTTGGTGAGATAATATGAAGAAGGAGATCACTGAATATACATCAATGTGCCTGGTGTACCAGCAAGTGAAGGCAGAGAGGCAGAAGTCTAAGGGGATGATGCAACCCTTACCCATACCAGAATGGAAATGGGAGAACATCACCATGGACTTTGTCACCGGACTTCTGAGGACATCCAAAGGCATCAATGCAAACTGGGTTGTTGTGGATCGTCTTACCAAGACTGCACACTTCATTGCTATTCGGGAGGATTTCTCATTGGATCAACTGGAATGGATATATATCAGGGAAGTGGTAATTTTGCATGGATTACCACTATCTATTGTGTCTGACCAAGATCCAAGATTCGCCTCTATGTTTTGGAAGAGTCTTCAACATGCTCTGAATACTGAACTGAACTTCAGTACAACCTATCATCCTCAAACTGATGGCCAATCCGAGCGGACTATCCAAACACTTGAGGATATGTTGAGATCATGCTCAATGGACTTTAAAGGAGGATGAGATCAACATCTTCCTCTGGTTTAGTTCTCTTATAATAACAGTTTCCACTCGAGCATCCAAATGGCACCATATGGAACCCTGTATGGGAAAGGTGCAGGACATCGGCATGTTGGGATGAGGTCGGTGAATGTAAGCTGCTTGGACCAGAAATGGTCGAGGAAATGGTGGAGAAGGTAAGAACCATTCAGCAGCATATCAAAGTAGCCCAGAGTCAAAAGAAGATTTATGCAGATAATCGTCGACGATACCTTGAGTTTAAAGTTGGAGACATGGTTTTTTTATGAATATCTCCATGGAAGAAGGTTATGAGGTTTGAAAAGAAAGGGAAGTTAAGTCCAAGGTATATCGGCCCCTTCGAGATTCTTGATTGTGTAGAGGTTGTGGCCTATCGACTAGCACTTCCACCCACCATGACCAAAGTACATGATGTATTTCATGTATCCCTCTTAAGGAAGTACATATCGGACCCTTCACATGTACTCTCTTCTGAGGTGGTACAGTTGGAGGATGATCTTTCTTATGAGGAGCAACTGGTGAAGATCTTAGATCGTAGAGAAAAGGTTCTACGAAATAAGATAATTCCCCTCATCAAGGTGTTGTGGAGAAACCACAAGTTTGAAGAAGTGACTTGGGAATCAGAGGAAATGATGAAGCTAAGTTACCCACATCTGTTTTAGTGTGGGAAAAGGAAAAAAATTTAGGGTGAAATTTCTTAAGGGGGGAATATTGTAACGACCCAAATTTTCATTAATGGATATCCCTATTGATATAATTAAATGTCACTTTATGTTTATATAAAATGTCAACTTCATTGGTTTTATGTTAAGAATTTTGATCGTTGCTAATATAGCCGTTGAACAATGATCACATGATTAGTAGAAATATAGGGCTTTAACAAATCCAAATTTACTCAGACAAAAGAAGCGATGGCCTCGTCCAGTAGAATTTCTCCATACGAAGCTCATTTTTCGGAGCTCAGAAAAGAGGTGGAATCCCTGCGCTTCACTCTTGACCAAGCCCAAGTTGAGCTTCATCATGTCAAGCTTTAACGGGACCATCTACGGGAAAAGTGGAAGTTGATAGAGATTACCACTCGAGCAATGTTATCCGAGCCACCCCAAGAGTCTGTCACCATCGCACACCTTACCCTTAGGTCCTATGCGGTTGTTTTAAGGGTTTATGTAACTAATCTATAGTACTATGTTCATGTACATTATTTTCTTATATAATAATGAATATAATTTCTTGTCATTATTGATACATTGTAAATAGTTTTTAAAGTACAAATGGTGTTTTTAGTTATTATTTAATTAAGAAATATATTTTATTAAATTAAGGGATTTTTGAATTAAATAATATTTTAATAAAATATTATTATTATTATTAGATTAATTTTATTATATATAAATGACCATATAATTTTATGAATGCAGTTATAATTTTTATTAAGGTTTGAAAGCCATTTTTGTCAAAACCCGTGAATTTTCAATAAATGTCGGTTTTTATTTTAAAATTGAAAATTAACATATTTAGAAAATTATTTAGATAAAATAAGTGTTATTTTGTAATCAGGATGTTGAAATTATCCAATGGTTAATTTTTCTTAATTTTCTGAGACAGTCAAATTTTTGAGTAAAAATTAAATACCGTTTAAATATATAATGTGTTTTATGACATCATAATGACCCAGTAGTGATTTAATAAAATACTATAATATTTATTTTCTGACAATATATGTTTTACCATTAAAATAGTGTGATTTTGGGTTTGTTTGTCTTACTTTTCAAAGCATTAATGGACCCCTCAAGAATTATTAAACACCTTGTCTTTTTAGATTAATTTCCATGGGAGTATGACTCACCTCCACATAAGCAACCCCATTATTTTAAGAAGTTAGGACTTTGGACTTATAAAATATTTTTTTCCTCTTCCCATTTCCAAAAACCATGGGAAAAAACCATGGGATGGTTTGTGGTTTGGATTAATTTAATGTAAGGGGACCCAAACCTAAATAATAAAGAATTCCCTCACATTTCCTATATAAACCCACCCAAGATCCCACTTCCTCCTCACTCAAAGCCTTTTTAGTTCGTCCAACCTCTTCCCTACTCTCTCTAGAATCCTCCCAAGGTGCCCCAATCTCTCAAGAAGCCTCTCACAAGCCTCTCTCTAGCCTTTGGAAGCACACTTCTAAGTAAGGGTTTTTCTTCCTTTCTCTTTTTTGTCCAATTTTATTTAAGTTGTTTTGCCCTTTTAATTTCAATTATGAATGTTGGGGTATGGTTTCACACCTCCCTAATACTTCCCTCTTTATGTTTGAATGATGGGATACCACTTTCTCTCTCATTATATGCATCCCATGTACACCCGTTACTATGCTGAAATTCCGAAAGAAACTTCTCTCTCCTCATTTACATTCAAGAAATACTTTCGTATCATGAATCTAAATTCCATTAAAATTGTTGGTACATGTATCTATATGACCTCATTACTGTCCATTACATGTAAATATTATGATTAACCCATTTCTCTCTCATAAACCATTTTTATGAATTCTTATATCACGTCGTTACGATGTCGAAATCGCACCGATTTTCTAAGCCAATGTCATTGTGTAGTGAATACCATGCCCATTTACCCATTAAGGGTATTCACCTTTATTCACATTTACTTATTGATTATAAATTTTCATGTATTAATTCCACATTCCTTTATCGTGGAATAAATGGTTATGTTTTATGAATCCATGTTTTATGATCCATGTGGCACACTTATGCATGAAATGAAATGTTTAAGAAATGTGTGCCCTTATAGCGCTCCAATGAATTGGGTAAAGTATAGTATCATGATATGTCATGTGCAATGAGTTTTGAATCATGATAATTCAAGTGCAATGAGGTTTTACTCATGCTCCATGTGCAAATAGCCTTGGCTCATGCTAATTCTATGTTAAGTGTTGTTGCCACATTTCCATGTTATGATTATCATGCTTTATCATGCCTTTATGTTCATGTTTCTCTTGTGCTCTATTGATATTCATAATGTCTAACATGTATTTTACTCCTCATGTTATTCCATGTGTATTCCCTTACTGGGCTTTATAGCTCACCCTTTTTTTATGCATGTCCTCAGGTTATCCCATGCAATGCTAAGTATAAAGGAATGCAGTGGTCCTATAAAGGAAGTTTTTAATAAAGATGTTGTATTTCATGTTTTAAGTTTTTATGTAATGATCCTAATCCCCAAATACACTAAACCTCTCGATCTTCTTTGTTGTATCAAGTGAAGTTTTATGTAATAAATCATGTTTAAGTTTGTAATAAAAGCAGGGTTGTCATACGCCTCCTTTGGATTGAGCCTAAAGCCTTCAGAGAAGAGAATTTTGGTTATAATAGGGGATTATAGTTATTCATAGGTGAGTTTAGATAATTATTTAGGTATATATTTGTAAAAGGAATATGTTTTTGAATTTTAGAGAATGGGGTTAATGAGGGATGTTTATATAACCAGGGGTGTTTTAGAATAAAGTATTCATTATGTTATTATTTAGTAAAAAGACTATAAATAGTGGTGCACATTATCATAGTGTGATAAATTAAGAATAATTTTAAATTTATAACAAAGATATAATTTATAATCTTGTTAAATCCATAATTAACATATGTCTAGTTCACTAAAGTAATTTTCTTTCAATAATATTTAGGAAGTAATCTATAAGAGATATTTTTTATTTTTCATTATGATTATTTTTTAAAAAACTAAAACTTAAGAAAAATAGTTACACCAATATAATTCAAGTTAAATATGATATTGAGATTAAATCCATGATTTTTTTGGATTCTATTATCATTAGAAACTATTGTGTGTGCCATGAAAATATTTTATTTCTGTGATTAAATAATTATCTTACTCAATTATCACCAATTCCAAAATTATAAGTCTTTATTTCAAGGTTTTTTATATTATAATTAAGTCTAATTATATAGTGTTATAAATAAATTAGGATACTAATTCAAATTGTTAATTATGATCTGAAATGATGAGATCCATTTATCATAAATCCAAGTCACCTATTTGTGCTAGAATAGGTTGAGAAAGTCAAACAATTCAATATCACTTAATCAAATTAAAAATGAATTTGTCGAAATTAATTTTTAAAGTTCATTTCAAGACAATTATAATTTAATAAAAATGAAAATCCAATTAAAATTAATTCAACTAGAAATTAATCCCAAAAATTAATTTAAAATATTGGCATGCATAATATTATCCTACTCTACTAGCATCATGGAACAAAGAAATTATCATAAAATCATAATAAAAAACTGCACAAAATAGTATAAATAATCATACATTAAAATTTTAATTGCATTACTGAAATAGTGATGTGTCAGTCTAAGCCTATTTCACACAAATCAAACTCATTTTTTTGACCTATGAAACTCTAATGCAAACAAATTTGCATGTTATTAACATGTGAAAGAGACTAAAAAACATGAATTCATAATGAATGGTCATCAAAAATCCATTAAAACTCTCTAAAATCCACTACATATGATATTTTATACACTCATCATAAATAAGAACTGTCTTCAACATGAAGGTTGCACGTGCCAATGAACTATGACAAAAATAGACATCTCATGCAATGTCATTCATGTTTCATCGATAACGGAATCTGGTTAGGGGTGCTCGGAGTGTAGTGGAGGGTTCTGGGTAGGGTTTAAAGGGGTGTGTACTACATGAAATATAGTTTGTATGGATATTTATGGGTTAGTGATGGGAGGATTCTAAATGGGTTCTAGGTACAACATGAGGGTAGAGGTTGTGTGTGGTGTCAATCTGGTTGTTTTTGTAGTGGAGGAGGGTGGTGTCTGGGTGTGTTGTGTGTTGAGGTGAAAATACATGGGTATTTCCTTAATCGATAGAATATTTCACTAAAGTCATAATTATAGTTCATAGTGAATTAATAAATAAAGGAGAACAAATGATTATAAATTGGGTAACCAAAGATAAGTGAACAAATAAATAAAAGGCAAGTGGACACATGGAATTTTATAGTTCAAAATAACTTTTTCCTAATCTATAGAAAAAACACCACCCTATTCTATCCATTATTAATGCTCACAAAAGAATTATAAAAAATTGATAGAACATGAAAACAAGAGAGTAAAAATATGCAACTTTAATGAAGAAATTGACAAAAGAAATATTAATATGATGTACTTACTAATAATTGGATTTACCAACCAACTTCTACACATAGGATTATATGGGATGATATAGAAGAATCAAAAATATGAAATATTGAAAACCTCCCTATTGGAAGAAATAATATCTACATCGAAAAGTATCATGAGGGAAATCTTCAATATTATATGATGAGGGATATAATGTGTCTAGCAGGGTGCAGTGCCTCATCTTTAGTCGATTTGTTCCACCAACACAATTTTTCTCTATCTCTCTATAATGGAATCAATAATACCTCTCTTGAAAACACCTTTGCACAAATCAAACTACCTGAATCTAGAGAGGGAAATAAAATATACCCAAGGGAATTGTTGGTGGATATAATAACTCAATAGACATCGAGAAAATGGAATGATTAAATTAATCAAACCCTAATAGCCTAAGAAAATGGTCAAATAGAAAAAAATGTATATAAATGTATATTTTAAATGTTTCATCAAGGTATATGTGATAATATGAGTAAATTTACAATACCCACTACATAACGTTAAGAAGATAAAATAAACACATATGTCAAGGAAACATGGTTGAAGTTATTGCGTCATAAAGATAAAGTATCCAACGTAAGGGTACATCCATGGATCACATAAAGGTGACACTAAGCAGAATGTGTAATGGTATATCCAAAACACTCAACACTATGGAACAGTAATCCAATGTCTGTGAAATAGAAACCTAGGGCTACATAAATGTAAATCACTTAGAAAATGGGATACATAAGGGTAAACAAAACCTCACGTAAAGGTCAAAAAAAAGGAAAAAAGTCTATGTAAAGGTCAAAGGACCTATACATAAGGGTAACAGAGATATGTATAGTTAAAAAACTAGAATAAAATAATGGAATGGTAAAATAGTATAGGGAAAATAAAATGACGATTTGACAAAAAAAATTTGAAACAAATAAACTAAAAAATATAAGTTTCATTTGAAAAAAATTTAAAATTATAAAATAAAAAAATTACACCAATTTCAAAAGAAACTAAAACAAAATAATAAAATTATGTTGTTTTCTCACCCAAATGATATTCAAGTAGAACCAAGATCAATATATATAAACAATTTTTGAACTTGGATAAAGCTGCAACCTTAGTCAAACTATCGATTGGGTATTCATCTATACATATCTTAGTGACACACATAATTCTTCTTTCAATAGAATAAATAATAAAATGCAACAAAATATTTATATGTTTATACCTAACATGGAATACTAGGGTTTTAGAGGGATTTAGGACATATTGTGAATCAAAATTTACAGTAATAGAATAATTACATAAATTGAGTTCAGTAATCAAACCCCCAATCCAAATGGATTCTTTGATGGCCATTGTTGGTTCTATATATTCAAAATCGGTGGTTGATATGGATTCCACTAATTTCATATTAAACTTACAAGGGATGGGTCCTCCACATGAAGAGAAAACATCACAAGTTAGTGATTTCCTTATATCAACATTTCCAGTATAATCAGAATCCAAATAACTATACACTAAATCTATAGAATTATAATTCTTACCGTATAAAAATAAAATAGATGATGTATAAGGGTTATACCTCAATATCTACTTAAGTGATTCCAAAGTTTCTTACCAAGATTTTCCATAAGCACGCTGAAAGTACAAAATTAGTAGGAAACATCAGGCATGGTACAAATCATAGCATATATAATACTACCCACAAAATTGGTATATGGAATTATGATCATATATTTATCATAAAAAGTTGTGCTATGAGACTAGGATAAAAAAAATTATAGTGTTGATAAAAATTCACACTAATAGGTTTCAGGGCATCATATAAATATCTCTTAATCACCTTTTAAATATAGGAATATTAAGATAGATAAAGTAATCCATGTTTTCTATCCATAATGATTTCCATACCTAAGATCTGATTTGAAAAACCTAATCCATAATTTAAAATGAAAAAATCAATTAAATTTTAACATTGGTGACTAATTTCAAACTACTACACATGACAAAAATGACATCAACATAGAGCAGCAAATAAAGCATATAATTTTTAAAAGATTTAAAATAAACACATGCATCGATATCATACCTTTTAAACCTATTTTAAAGAATGAATGAATCAAGAAATTTATACTATTTTCTAGAATATTATTTTAATATATAAATTGATTTATATAGAAAACAAACTTATTTAGGTTTAAATTCATGCTCAAACCCAACAAGATGATTCATATATAATTTTTTATTTAATTCACTATGCAAGAAAGTAATTTTTACATTAAGATGTTGTATATACAAATCAAGATAATAAAACAAAGAAATAAATATTATAATATATTTCTTTTTGACTATATGAGAAAATATGTTAGTGTTTTCAATTCAATATCTCTAAAAAACCTTTTCCCACCAATCTATCCTTAAATCTGATTTTATTTTCAATAGTGTTATATTATTTTCTTTTAAAGATTTATTTAAAACTAATCACCTTTTAAATTAGGTTTTTTATTTAATATTTACCAATTATAGTTCTTTATAAGTGATTTCATCTCATCTTCCATGATAGTAATCATGTACTTAGAGTAGATGTCATTAAAATCCTACCTATTGGTTTGGGAATTCACTTTATTAAGATCCTAGGTAATGTGTAGGGAAAATAAAACTATACCAGTATGAATATACCTCGAAGGAGTTTTAATAACCCTCTTATCCCAATACCTACTATGATACTAATTTTTAAGACCATTAGGATTTTCAACATTTGAATAATCATCAAATTTGGATCTTAAACTTGGATCAGGATGAGGAATAGATGGTGAAGTCTCATCATGAGACTCACCATCAGTGGAAGGGTAAAACTTAAGATCCCTCTTCTAATAAGGATCTCCACCATAATCATTGGTAAGATGAACTCTAGGAGGAATATACTATTAAAACATTAAATCATGGCTAACAATAAACTTCAAAGAACCAAGTTCTTTTACATAAATTTTATACCCTTTCACCCCCTTAGGATACCCTAGGAAGATACACTTGATAGCTCTGGCCTCAATATTTTCATTATTTACATGAGAAGAGGCAGTGTATCCAAACACTCTAAGATGTACATAGGATTTGGGTTAGATAATGTAAATATCCTATCCACTATTAAAACAATGGAAAATGAGGGATGCCTATATATTAAGTAAAATTATATAGTTTTATCAATAACCCAAAAATACTTGGGAAATCCTGAGTATTAAAGCATTATATGAACCTTCTCTAGAATGTTATAGTTCATACACTCAAATAGACCATTATGGTAAGGAGTGAAACTCATAGTTTGGTGTCTGGTAATTACCTCATCCTCACAAAAATTAATAAACTCAATACATAAGTATTCAAGGCCATTATCAGTCCTCAGGAATTCTAATTTATTCTCATAATGATTTTACACAAAGTATTTCCATGTTTTAAACACCTCAAAGATATCATATTTATTTTATAGTATATATATCTAAACATTCCTAGAGAATTCATCTATAAATTTGTTAAAATGTGATCCTCTACCATGGAAGGAAATCTTATCAGGTCCCCATAAATCAGAGTGTATATAATCAAGTGGGTAGATTTCTTAGAAGTTAGATTTATGAAAAATAAATATTTTAGAATTATTTATAACACAATCCTCACAAAATTGAAAGCTTCATGGTGAAACTTAGGTGATAATCCCTTTCTTACTCAATTCCTCTAATAATTTAACACTCACATTCCCTAGAGTTCTATGTAAAAGCATATTAATGTCACTATTAGTGAAATCAGTGTTTCTCAAATTCTTAGTGTAATTCACTCCATTCGATATATATAACATTTTTCAAAAGTAAACCTTAATGACTATATGACAAACCTTACAGATTTTAAGGCAATCACAATCAAATTTAAAGATAAATTACCTCTAATCCATGACACATAATGAAATATAATTCCTTTACAAATATAGAATTCATCATGCACCTTATAATATGAAAAGATAATGGTATAAGAGTTCTATCATAATTGAACCTTTACCCATGACTTTATATCTCTTATTTTTTCCTAAAATAACCTCTCTTTAAGTTCCCTAAGTCAACTTAGAAAAATAATTCCTATCAGGGCACATATGAAAAGAAAATTATCTGTCTAGAACCCATTCATCATTTAATGTTTCATGAGACACTATAAAAACATCCCTATAGCCTTGGTAGGAAAATAGTGAATAATCTCTAAAATATTTTGATGGTTCAATGGATTTCATCTTAAGGAATTTTGGCCTAACATGCCTAGGTTTCCCACAATTATAATAGGTAACCTCCCTTAGTTTAAATTAAAACTGAAACTCCCTAGAATGGTTAGAGTTCTTTATACCCTTCATATTCTTACTTTTCTTCCTCCCTAGAAACTTAAATGACTTCTAATACTGAATCCCACAGCTTCGGTTGTAACCTTAGACTTTACATGAAATTCATGTGAAAGTAAGGAATATTTTACTTCCTCTAAATTCAAGGAGTCACTTCCATTCATTATAGTATCAATAATATATTCATATGAACTATCCAAGGAGACTGGTAGAATAATGGTATGTTCCACATTTTCAAAGTTAACTTCAATATTGTCTAAGTATAACAATATTTTATTAAACTCGTCAATATGTGTCATGATGGGAGTTCTAGGATGTATCTTAAAAGTGTAAAATATATGTTTCTTATTTAGATGGCCAATCAAATATATTTTCATATAGAGATTTTATAACGTATCATAAATACCAAGTACATAAGTTTCATAAGAAACATCCCATGAGACTTTATCAGTCAAATATTATTTCAAAGAGATATGGGATTTCATTAAAATATTATGTCACAATAAATTAAAATTGTTATTACTATAAAATTTATCAATATCATACTTATTGGAATCCATGATCAAACGTATGTAGATATGATTCCAATTGTTAAGGGGAACTTTCATGGGTATTCCCTTACTTGATTACCAGCATCATTCACCAAGGGAACAAATTCTATTTATAGTGAGATGAGAAACAAAGGATAACAAATGATAAGAAATTGAGAAACTAAAGATAAGTGAAGAAAGAAATAAAGTAAGAGGAAACAAGTATTTACATGGTTCATACTAATTTGGTCATACTACACAACAAGAATATTACCTTATTCTAGCCTTTCTTATTTTTTAAAATATAATTATAATAAAAGTAAGAGAACATATAAAAAATCTATCAAGAAGATGTAGTTTCAATAAATAAATTCTCAAAAGAAATAGGAAGAAGATACACTTACTAATAGTCTGTTTTACCAACCAAATATTTCACATGGGATTCTATTAGATGATCTAGAGGCATTGTGAACAGGAAATATTTATAACCTCATGATCCATATCAATATGATCTCTATTGGAAATAATCACTTGGGAAAGATATGATCTTCTATAATGAGGGATATGAAATATCTGGCATGGTGAAACACCCCGTCTCTAGTATGTGTCTTCCTCCAACACAATCTCTATCTCTCTCTATGGAATGAAAACCTTGGAACTATCTAAAAAACACCTTCACAAAAATTAATCTACATTGATCTGAAGAGGGAAAGTAGATATATCTGAGGAAAAAAAGGTGATTGAAACAGCTCAATAGTCATTGAGAAGATGAAATTATAGAGTTAATTGAGCAATAAAAGCCTGAGAAAATAGTGCAAGAAAAAATAAATATGCGTAAAGTTATATTTGAAATATTGTGTCAAGGTACATGGGAGCATCTACATAAAGGTACATTACCTACTATGTAAAGGTAATAAAAGACAATAAACGCCCGCGTTAAGGTATCTTGGTCAAAGATGTCATGATGTGAAGATAAATAATGTAGTTTAAGGATATAACTAGGGATTGTGTAAAGTTAATATCAAGTGGATCACATAAGGGTGCATCTAAAACATTTACTACTATGAAAGGGTAATACAAAGTCTACAGAAGGGTATAATGAGGCTACGTAAAGGTAAATCACTCAACATATGGGTCATGTAAGGGTAAAAAAAACCCCAAATATAGGTAACTGAAAGGAAAGAAGGCTACATAAAGGTTAGGTAACCTCCATATAAGGGTACCAAAGATACATAAATGTATAGAAAAAAATTATAATAAAAAAAGGAATTAGAAACATAATAGAGGTAAGGAGAGGGAGACTCTCTCAGGATGGTATTGTGATACATAGGAGAGAACGCCGGGTTGGTGGTGTATAAGAGATGGGAGGTGTGTCTTGCAATTATAAGGTGGATCGAGGAAATATTTCTTTATCACTACCTGGTGAATAACAAGTGAAGCTTGAAGTAGGAGATAGAGAGTAATAGAGATAGAGGATGATGATTATCCATAGGGGAGATGGTGTATCTCAGTTTACTACAATGAAGGAGGGAGTCAACCCGGTGCATTCATAACAATGAGGGACTGATTGTTGAAATAGTGGGTGTCCTAGACCCAACTATTCGGTGCTTTTGATTACCATATTGCATGTACAGTTATCTATACATGATGTTTTCTTACCATTATAGTTTATATTATTCTATACCCACTATTGAAATGGTAATGTCCATAGATTAATTGTCGTATTGAAAGGTTATAGCAGATCTCAGGCTATAATGAAAACCTTGAGATATCATGGTATTAATCTTAAATAAAGGACTTATAGTTTAGATACATCTTATTGACTGGATATAGTAGATGTCTAAAAATCAGGTGTTGGGTTCTCATGATCATTAAAACTTCTTTTCATGAAGTTTGTAATTGGTGATCTCTAGTAGTGAGATCATGAGGACAAACCCACTAATAAGAACGCCACGTGTTTCGGGTGTCATTCGTTATTCCTATCTATGATCATGTATAAGGGTCTCCTAACATGAGATCATTACTAATGTATGACATTTGATTGTGTAATTTGATGAAAGACAAAAACCATGGTATTGAAATCACGGCGAGGTAGTTTATGTTGGGTGCATCATTAGTGGAATGAAATCGGTTGAATGGTCAAGAAACGATTTGTCGCTTCTGGGTTATGGAAGTAATATATTTCATGCCAATATTGATAAGGATGGCAGTACCTTCACAAGACCATGTCCATGACAGTCAAGGGTAAATTCTTCCAGTAGAATCAATAAACAATAAAGCAAGTAAAGGGCAATGACATAGGTGTGTGTCCTGCTCTATGAGATATTAAATACAAAGAGGTTATATTACCCAGTGTGTGTTCGTATGTTGGTTTTCGTTGTTGTAATAATCCTTATCTCTTTATGGCTCATTATGGGTTGGTAGATCCCACTCTTGGTCTGTGAATACTATTCAAAACTATCGAGATAAGGTCCTAGAGAGTCACACACAAAATCATATTCAAAAATCTTCCCTATTTAGATCAATAGGCTTATTGAACATGGTGGGACCCAACACTAGGGTCCAGGATTTTTCCAAGGAGATACGATCACCAATGCAATAAATAAATTCATTTTATTCAAGTTAAGAATAATAGGAATTTAATTTATTTATTAAATTTATTTACAAGTTTTAAGTAAATACATTAAAAAAATATTAATTAGTGAATATTAGTTTAATATATTCTAGGTTCACTTAATATTTATGGGGAATGATGAGTTGAGTTAATGACTCATTTATTATCATGTAATATATTTATTATATTATAGGAAAATGATAATAATATTTATGACTCTGATAAGTAGTTATAGCTTGTCATTTATAGTGTGTTAAGTATTCGGTGGGCTGGAGAGGCAATATTGGGTAACTTATTTACACATTATATATAGGAGAGAAGAGATTCCCACCAGACTATTCATGGGATTTCTCTCTATCCTCTTTCCCATGTTCTAAAGAGAGGCTCTGGATCCAAGAAGCTCGGATCAATCTCTGTCACATACATAGGTTATTTTAAATGTATTTTTATTTTAATTTCTATAAATGCTTTGTTTTGGGGGTTTCTAAAGGTTTTATGGAGAATAGGTGAGTTTTCATGAATTGGGCCAAACTGTGAGCCCAATTCCAGATTTAAAAATAATTTTTTTTTTCTTTTATAACTTATTCATTTTTTAATATTTTTCACTCATTCTAACTTCTAAATGTCCTCCCCTGATATATTAACACCACAATTAAAATTTGGAGCCTTTTTAAATCCATAACCAAGGTGTATATGGGTTTTTATTTTATGGATTGGGCCTTCCCTAATGCCCAATTCCAGTTTTAAAAATAAAATTTGATTAATTAATAACTTATTCATTTTTAAGGATTTTTCGGTGATTCCAAGCCTCAAACGTGCCCCTTGAACCCAGTAGCGGACCCAAGCTCTCTCTCCCCTCTTTGGAGCTCTTCTACATAGAGATTGAGTGCTAAACCTATTAGGGTTTCTAAAATCGGGCAGATTTGAAGAGGAAAATTCATTCCTTCATAACTCATTCTATTCTTACTCTTTTCCCCCATTCCAATTCCTACATGACCTTCTGTTGGGAAAAAATCTCTCAAGGTAACATTGCAGTATTTTTGGGTTAATTGTGTTTGTTGACAAAGAAGGTTTTCATGGATATTTGTCGAGTTCCCAAGAAGTTGTTGACAATCCATGTTGACAAAGAATGATGACAAAGGAAAGGACGATCTGGAGGCGGTACAAAAGAGCAGTACAAGGTGGCGTCGTTTCCCAGTGTTTGCCAAATTTTTGGGGTCCAAAATTTGGAGTTTGGTGAGCATCGCAAAAAGTGGATTTACATGAAGAGCATAATTTAATATGGCAAAGGCATGAATTTCACGAAGATAGGATGCATGGTTTGGATTTCGCGAAGACCAGAAAAAAGGAGGCGGTGATGCTTGGCGATTACATCAAAGCTTCGCGAATGTCAGAGTTGAAGCGCATCGCGGCGGTGAAGGGCTTTGCGAGGGAGCTTCACGGCGAAGGTGTAAAGGATTGTTGACGGTGATCCTTCGTGATTATGACGAGCTCCGTGAATGGAAAATTGTCGTGGTGCATCGCGATTTGGATAGAATTCCGGTGGAAACTTCAGAGCTTCGTGATTTGAGATGACGTGGCATTGCCTTCGCACGGAAAGTTCGAGGGTTGGTGGAATCGCCTATAAATAGAGTCCGGCCCCCTCGAGATAAGTAGAGAGAATTTTCATAGAAAATCCATTGCTCTCGGTTCGCAGAGATGGTTCGCGAAGGCAGTGTGCTTCGCGAAAGGCGAGCTTCGCGGCGGCTATTCTAGCTCCGCGAAAGGTGTGTGCCCCACGTTGGCTCAGTGAGCTTCGCGTAGAGGCAGGAGCTCCGCGACGGCCTAGGCATTGCAAAGGTCTGTGCATCGCAAGAGTGCTTCACGATCGAGCTTCGTGAAAATGCAGGAGATTCGCGAAGGCTTGTTTGAGCTTCGCAAAATTGAGAGCCTAGCGAAGTAGGGTGATTTGCGAAGATGTTTTCAAAGTGAATTGTCCAGGGGTTAAGAGGTAATGTGGTATTTATCAGTGGATGAAAGTTGGACTTTAACATAGCATCTATCTACAGTTTAAGATGCATTCTTTCATGCAAATTAAGAGACCTATAGGTCTATAAACTGTGAGTTGATTCCCTTCACAGAGCAGTGAGCTTAGGAAGAGGAAGAAGGTGATCCTCTTCACCGGCAGTGAGCCAGAGAGATAGAAATAGGGAGTGACCCTTGGGAAAGCAGTGAGCTGACCCTAAACTTTGTAAAGGCAGTGATCCTGGGCATAGAAGTGATCTAGCCTGAACTTTGTATCCACATCTAGTGAAGAATAGTGGAATTTGGTACGACCGGCAACTTGTCGGCATATGCACCTTGGACGTAGCGCAATGAGGGTGAACCAAGTAAAAATCTTTGTGTCTGTCTATTTTCCTCCCTGCATTGCATTCAAAGAATCATCATTAGATAAAGAAGTAAAGAAGTGATCCTAGTTTACACATAAGAGAAAACAATGTGACCCTTGTAATAAAGAGGTCAAGATCCAGTGGGGTAGGAAGAACATTGAAAAAGAATATCCATACCCTGATTCACCCCCCCTATCAGGGTATATAGGCCCCTATTGGCCCTAACACCTTCTCATTCTTGTTAGAATATCCATTAAATTTTTATCTATTTTAAAATTCATATTTTGGTCGATTTTGGGTCGTTTTCTTCATGATTGTTTTGGGTAAGTGATTCCTTCTTGGTTTCTTCCTTTTCCCTTAGGCTTTCCTCTCTATTTCATTATGTTATAAAATTTCTAGATGTTAAGGTTTGATCCTAGGGTTTCATTTGCTGTATTTGTGGTCAAATATTGTGATATAGGTCTGAATTTATCTTCCTTGTGGTGTGGCGGTTGTGCGGTTGACGTTTTGAACCAAGTTTTGAGGGATTTGACACTTCTGGTAGGTCATTCCATGTGTAATCATTTCTAGATTATTTAGTCTGCTTGAATTACTTATTATGCATTCTCATAATATGATGTGTGTGGTGCAAAAAAATTTATGTTGAATTTGGTTAAGCATTTATTTTTATAGTTTCATTTTAGCTTAAAATTTGGTGTTTTTCATGTGTAACCCTTTGGGTATTGTTTGGGATTGTTTTATAACATATGAATTTGGTTTAAAAAATCTTGTTTGGGATGAAAATTCTGATTTGGTGGGGTATTGGTGTTCCACTAGGTCTTAAAGAGATTTTTAAGGGTTTAAGGTGTAAAAATTTATTGTGCTTCTTGAAAGTGATTTTGAAAATGTGTGTGTTTCATGTGGATCTTTTGTGATATTGTTTGAGGTGTTTGTATAACACATGGGGGTTGTTTAATAATTTTTTTGGGGCTTCCAATTTTGTTTTGAATTTGTATTGGTGTGATTTTGTCCTTGAAATATGGTTTTGAAATGGTTTCTATTTGAAAAGCTTTGGTACACTATTTAGAATTGTTTTATGAAAGTTTTGAGTGGTTTAATGATTTATGTAAGAGGTGAAACCATATTGGAAAACTATTTTGTATTGTTTATACTTTCAAATGACCAATTTTAAATGTGAATAGTTTTGTTATGTGATGTTTATAATATTTTTAGGGACTTCATAAAATTGTTAAAGGATGTGTTGGATTGTGAAAGTTATGGAAAAAGTGTTGTGGGCTATTTTGGTGTGAGTTTGATTTCCAAATGCATTTGAATTAAAAGTGGAATTTGTGACTTATGTGATGTACATGGGGCTGTTTGGTTAATGTGTGATGTGGAAGTGTTGTCTACATGTGAAAACTATATTTCTTGGCATGGTAAACATGTTTGAGCACAAAGGGAAAACCCAGGTATCTAGGTGGGTGGACGTGTACTAGTATGCTAGTGAATCTGTGGGGTTTGGCCTCAGTTTCACTGAGAAAGATTGACGCTTACAACTCTAACTAAACTATGATGAATATGATTGGGGACCACTGGGTTATGGGTATGTTCCCTACTAGTGGCTCGTGCACGAGAATGGATATTTTTGATGGTTACTCTCACCGAGATACGAGGTACCTGGGACCCATAGCTAGCTAGTGCCTAGGGGTTATTTCCTATTGCTTGTTCTCATTAGTTACTTTATACTTACCGTCGGCATAAGGTACATTTGTCTGGAAAATTCAGTAGCTTTGGTGTTTATTTTAAAAGTGTTAACCCATTAAAATAGCCCACTTGAAAACTGTTTTTATTCAAAGTTACATCTTTTAGAAATTGAAACTAGCTTTTCATGATTTTGAAAACTTGCATACTTTTCATCTTTAAATGTTTATCACATGGAATCTCTTAGTGGTGGTATCCTACTGGGCTTTCTCTCACACCCTACTTACACCTTTGGGTGTAAGTAGACTTGCTTATTTTATGTCACAGGATTGGTTGCAGGTTTTATGCCTTTGGTTCGGGTTTTTAGCGGTCCATCGTGATACAGTGTCGTGGAGATGGCTTGAGGGCGGTGCCTCTTTCCATGTGGAGGTTCTTGGGCTGTATTTTCTTGGGTTTGTACCTTTTTAATGGTGTTCAAACATTGTTTAATATTGTGTAATTCAGTTCTGAATTTTTAGTAAAATATGTTTTGGTTTGAAAAATCCAGATTTTATTTCTTAGATTAATTTGTTGTTTTAAGTATAAAAAATTTGGGTAAATCATTCCCAGTTATCGTTTTATGATACCCGGGCACTTGTTCCAACCCGTGGAGATCGGGAACTCCCTTAGGGCCTTGGCACGGGCCGGGTTTGGTGCTGGTTTGATGGTGACCAGATCCGGTTCGTGACAAAATGGTATCAGAGGAGGTTCGCTCTCTTTGGGTCATGTTATTTAGGGAAGAGACAGGATAGTATGGAGATCAGATTGTAGGGACTTGGTATTCTAGTTATGGGTAGTGTGCCTGATCACCACACCTCATGGAAGGATTAAAGTTTCCAGGGGAAGTTGAGACCTTTCAGAGTCCTTTGGTTTTCTTGGTTTAACAATGATTAGGGGAAATGAAAAGAGAGTTGGGTTAATGGTCTCAGTAAGATCGCAGGGCCTAAAAATCCATGTGAAGCTGGGGATATTACCAAGAACACTCTCTGTGATAGTTAAGTGATTGGAATATGGCCGCCAACCATATGTCCAAGTCACCCACTGAAGCTAGTTTCCTCTCGCATTGTCTTGTGTTCTTTAGTTTTGAAATCTTGGAACTTTGGTTTTAACATGACTTTGTTTTAAGAAGTGTAAAGTTTTTTTGAAATGATTTTAAAATAAATATGGAATGTTTTGATTTATGAAATGGTGGAACTGAATTTTCAGAATTGTTTTGAAATGGAAAATAGTATGCTTACACCTCTTTTGAAAGCCGGAACCATATTGAAGTTGGTTTTCAAAAGTGTTTCCAATATAGTTTTCTAAATGATTAAAGGGTGTTTTAATGGGATGAGATGTTTTGAAATTGATGTGAATAACTTGAAAGTGAGTTATTTTTTAAATGGTTGTGTCCTTGTGAAAAGTTTTGTAAGAGGTGAATTTGGATTTTGATCTCATTGTTAGCAGTTTTGAGAAAAAATTTGGGTTGGTTGACCATTTTGTTTTTGAAAAGTGGAAGGAATTTTTGTTTTACCCTTTGGTATTTCCATGAGTGACCACATGCATGGGGTTATATGGGATGATTGATGGTTGATGGCATGAATGGATGAGTGTTGGGATGGATATGAGGAGGGTGCCCGGTGTGGCACAAAAACATGAATGTGTGAGGCCCATGGGGTACCATTGGTGGATACGCTTACTGCTAAACCGTATGTTTTCAAAGAATTGGTTTTAAAGAAAAACATGATGTTTTGATGAATAGTTTGGTATGGTTTGTATTATGGGGTTTTGAAAATGTTGATGTTTTGGGATTTTTTGAGTCCAAGAACCCCTTCTGTTTGAACTGTGTTTTGGGTTTGTGTTTGGTCGGTAAGTTGTGTCGTAGGGATAGTTAGTGGTCTCTTTTGAAAAATGGTTTGGGATGCGTTTACGGTGGTTCCCTTCATGTTTTTGGATCTGTTTTGTGGCAAGTTTTGAACAATGGACCAGCTTGGTTGGGTCCTTGGGTTCTCTCATTGGATAAGGTACGCCCCCATTAAGGGTTAATGCACAACTGAAGTGCAGCCCGTATTGTTTCTCCATTGGAAAATCCTCCAGTTGATCAATATAAAGAATATTTTATAGATCATTGTTGATTGAGTCTACAACCATTCATTTAGTTGATTTGTGGATCCTCTTGTAGTGGGATAGTGCTTGTGGAAGGTTGAAAGAGTCCTTAGTTTCTTAAGTTTCATGATTCATCGAAGGTGGAAGTGTTCTTTGGTTGTTAGTGTGGATGAGTGTCATGATGGTGTCTAAGAGGGCCTATGGGTTCTTCATAGTTTCCTTGAAGCAAGAGTTATTATTAAAACACCAATTTTGAGATTTTGGTCATGATAGGATATTGTGTCCACTTTTTGGACTTGTCTGTTGTTTAGGGACTTAGAATATGTTCATGTTCCATGTATTGTTTCTATCAATCCCAAGGGTCATGTTCGGTGACGCATTGTGATGTTGTGTGCTCTTTTGACTGTAAAGGTGAAGGTCACACAATCCTCATAGGTTCTCTGTTATGTTGGTAGTATGTATCCCTTGTAAAAAACATCAAATCCTCTATCTTAGAGGACGATTTTTATACGTGTCTTGCCCTTCTGTTGTTTCTCACCCAAAGAAACAAGTGCGATGTGTGTGCTTATTCTGATCCATTGTTTCAGTGAAATGTCTGGTTTTGGTAAAGTGAGTTATGGAGTGTGTTATGTCTTGATGAACCCATCAGGGTATGCGGTGTTGTTGTTTGTGGCATAGAATGAAGAAGATCCATATAGGGGTTTCCACATCCTAACTGTGAGGCCGAAGATGCTTCAATATTTTGAGCTCCAGCCATAGGTCCCGGAAAGAAGTTGGCACGTAGTTAGGGGAAACCCCAGTGTCGTTTAAACCCTTGTACAAATTCATATCCTCAGTATGAAAGATAGGAAGAGTTTAAACCTATGGTGTCATAATATTTCTTCTGTTGTTCCCGTTCAGTGGAAATAGGTGGAGGGTCTTGTACCCATGTCATCACACAATGTTATTCCCTCCCCCTTTGTTTTCCATTGAGTCTTTGGAGAATGGTTGGAATTTTTGCTAGACAAGTTGAGCACACGGTTTTCACATGGTTAGTTATAACCATGAACAAAAAAAATAACCATGCAGATATAAGGATCCGCATAGTTATCGCACTGTTTCTCAAACTGTGCAGACTAACCGTGTGACCGTCACAACTCCTTAATTTTGGGGTCTTTTCGTGTCGGCCCACGCCGGTCGGTTAAGATGGTTGGTTCTTGTGGTGGGAAGACCCACCATGGGTATAATTCATATTATTTTGTAAATTTCTAATGGATGTATACCCCTTTTACTAGGGATTCTATTTGGTTCTTCTCCTATTAGTGTCTTGATTCTGTCTCAGGAAAAAAAATTAAGTTGTCTCTTATGGTGGGGAGCCCATTTGTGTCTCTTCGTACGAGTAACTCATGTTTTTCCTTGGTATTTTCTGGGAAGTAGGTAATATCATTTGGAGATATCTAACTACTTACATCTTCCTTGGGTAAACATTGATATTGGAGAGTGACCAATGGTTTAGTTATAGTAGGGCAAGTGTAACCTTGTTCGATGTTGTTGTTTATTTGGGTAAATTGATTGAGTATTGTTCAGATTGTGTTTGAGGAGTTTTCATTTGTGACAAAGCCTGAATGTGCTTGATTGTTTCAGGAAAGTGGTGTAAGTTAGGTTTGTGAGAGTATTTCTTCCTTCACTGATCACTGGAGGTGTTTTGGCCTTTGGGGGAGAAACCTAGCAAGGGAGTACCTCTTCGTTTCTCAGTTGGGTTTGGCTGTTTCTTTGGCCTTACTATGACTTTACGGGGAGGAATGTTTTCATGGAGGAGAGAATTTTCACATACATAGCTTATTTTAAATGTATTTTTATTTTAATTTCCATAAATGCTTTGTTTTGGAGGTTTCTAAAGGTTTTATGGAGAATAGGTGTGTTTTCATGAATTGGGTCAAACCGTGAGCCCAATTCCAGATTTAAAAATAAATTTTGTTTCTTTTATAACATATTCATCTTTTAATATTTTACACTAATTCAAACTCCTAAACTTCCCCCCCTGATATATTAACACCACAATTAAAATTTGGAGCCTTTGGAAATCCATAACCAAGGAGTATATGGGTTTTTATTTTATGGATTGGGACTGCCCGAAAGCCCAATTCCAGTTTTAAAAATAACATTTGATTAATTAATAACTTATTCATTTTTAAGTATTTTTAGGTGATTCCAAGCCTCAAACGTGCCCCTTGATCCCAGTAGCAGGACCAAGCTCTCTCTTCTCTCTTTGGAGCTTTTGTACATCGCGATTGAGTGCTAAACTTATTAGGGTTTCTAAAATCAGGCATATTTGAAGAGGTAAATTTATTCCTTCATAACTCTTTCTATTCTTACTCTTTTTCCCCCATCCCAATTCCTACATTACCTTATCATTCTTGTTAGAATATCCATTAATTTTTTATCTGTTTTAAAATTCAGATTCTGGTCGATTTTGGGTCGTTTTCTTCATGATTGTTTTGGGTAAGTGATTCCTTCTTGGTTTATTCCTTTTCCCTTAGGGTTTCCTCTCTCTTTCATTATGTTATAAAATTTCCACAATTTGGGGTTTGATACTAGGGTTTCATTTGGTGTATTTTTGGTCAAATATTGTGATCTAGGTCTGAATTTATCTTCCTTGTGGTGTGGCGTTTGTGCGGTTGACGTTTCGAACCAAGTTTTGAGGGATTTGACACTTCCGGTAGGTGATTCTGTGTGTAATCATTTCTAGATGATTTAGTTTTATTGAATTACTTATTATGCATTCTCATAATATGTTGTTTGTGGTGCAAAAATTGTTTATTTTGTATTTGGTTAATCATTTATTTTTATAGTTTCATTTTAGCTTAAAATATGGTGTTTTTCATGTGTAACCCTTTGGTATTGTTTGGGATTGTTTTATAACATATGAATTTGGTTTAATAAATCTTGTTTGGGATGAAAATTCTGATTTGGTGGGGTACTGGTGTGCCACTAGTCCTTAAAGAGTTTTTTTAAGGGTTTAAGGTGTAAAACTTTATTGTACTTCTTGAAATTGATTTTGAAAACGTGTGTGTTTCATGTGGATCTTTTGTGCTATTGATTGAGGTGTTTGTATAACACATGGGGGTTTTTTAATAAATGTTTTTGGGGATTCCAATTCTGTTTTGAATTTTTATTGGTGTGATTTTGTCTTTGAAATATGGTTTTGAAATGGTTTCTATTTGAAAAGCTTTGGTAAACTATTTAGAATTGTTTTATGAAAGTTTTGAGTGGTTTAATGATTTATGTAAGAGGTGAAACCATATTGGAAAACTGTTTTGGATTGTTTATACTTTCAAATGAGCCATTTTAAATGTTAATAGTTCTGTTATGTGATGTTTATCATATTTTTAGGGACTTCATAAAATTGTTAAAGGATGTGTTGGATTGTGAAAGTTATGGAAAAAGTGTTGTGGGCTATTTTGGTGTGAGTTTGATTTGAAAATGCATTTGAATGAAAAGTGGAATTTGTGACTTATGTGATGTACATGGGGCTATTTGGTTAATGTGTGATTTGGAAGTGTTATCTACATGTGAAAACTATATTTATTGGCTTGTTGAACATGTTTGAGCACAAAGGGAAAACCCGGGTATCTAGGTGGGTGGACGTGTACTAGTATGCTAGTGAATCTGTGGGGTTTGGCCTCAGTTTCACTTATCAAGATTGACGCTTACAACTCTAACTAAACTATGATGATGATGATTGGGGACCACTAGGTTATGGGTATATTCCCTACTAGTGGATCGTGCATGAGAATGGATATTTGTGATGATTACTCTCACCGAGATACGAGGAACCTGGGACCCACAGCTACCTAGTGCCTAGGGGTTATTTTTTATTGCTTGTGCTCATTAGTTACTTTATACTTACCATCGGCATACGATACATTTGGCTAGAAAATTCAGTAGCTTTGGTGTTTATTTTAAAAGTGTTAACCCGTTAAAATAGCCCACTTGAAAACTGTTTTTATTTAAAGTTGCATCTTTAAGAAATTGTAACTAGCTTTTCATGTTTTTTAAAACTTGCATACTTTTCGTCTTTAAATGTTTATCACATGGAATCTCTTAGTGGTGGTATCCTACTGGTCTTTCGCTCACACCCTACTTACACATTTGGGTGTAAGTAGACTTGCTTATTTTATGTCATAGGATTGGGTACAGGTTTTATGCCTTTGGTTCGGGTTTTTAGCGGTCCATCGTGATACAGTGTCATGGAGATGGCTTGAGAGCGGTGCCTCTTTCCATGTGTAGGTTCTTGTGCTATCTTTTCTTGGGTTTGTACCTTTTTAATGGTGTTCAAAAATTGTTTAATATTGTGTAATTCAGTTCTGAATTTTTAGTAAAATATTTTTTGGTTTGAAAAATCCATATTTTATTTATTGGATTCATTTTTTGTTTTAAGTATAAAAAATTTGGGTAAATCGTTCCTAATTATCATTTTATGATACCCGGGAACTTGTGCCAACCCGTGGGGATCGGGAATGCCCTTCGGGCCTTGGAACGGGCCGGGTTTGGTGCTGGTTTGATGGTGACCAGATCCGGCTTGTGACAATCTCTCTCTCAGGAGTCGCAAGCTTAGCGATGCAGTGATCATTAGAGCATCGAAGAAGTCATTTGATCTTTGCGCTAGCACTCATATTTTGATGATCGGTGCTCCTGCAGATTTTTGAATCATGTGTGGATGATCTAGAGGAATTTGGCATCAAATTCTTTGAGGAGAGATCACCAACGACGAGCAGATTTTGTGCGTGGATTTAGATCTGAACCGGGTATTTACAGTTTTTATTTCTGTGCTTAAAACTCTTCATGTGTGATCCTCAACTTTATCTGGGCATTGATTCGCAGACATCGTTGAGTTCATGTCATTCATCAGTGGAAAATTTTAAATTCCCACTTTTGGGGATTCCACTGTGTGCATGGTTCCTTCATGTGGGTATTAGAGCCACACTTGATAGTTTTTAAGGGAAAACAAATTAAATTTTCATTAATATATGAATAGGGAATCATTACGGTCCCAAAATTGTAGACCATGTCTTAATCCGATGTCGGATGACCAATCTAGTGTCATCCGAAGTTAAAAATTTTATTTAGTCTGGATGTTTTATGGTGTTCCTATTAATGATCATCTAGTAGTCTTCAGGTATATGGAACCGTGTTATTTGGAACCGATTATTTTATTATAATAATAATGTTATAATAATAATAATATTGTTATAATAATATTATTATTATAATATTAATATGTTTTTTCATATCCTAAGGTGATAGGCTTGAAAAAAATCTGGCTATGGAAAGTGGGGGCTCTTTTGAAAAATTTGGGAAAAGACATTTTGTCTCGTTTTTGTTTTCCAAAAACAAAACAACAAAAATTAAAGGGCATTGGGTGGGGTATGCGGGTCACAAAAAAAATAAAAAAAGGTGAAGATCCATAGGTCATTCCCCTATCATGGCCCAACCCTGGTTCAGCACCGAGCGGCCGCCGATCAGCCCTCCTTCTAGCAGCAGAGGCATCCACCGTTAGTCTAGCCTCTTCTCTTCATGCCTCCCGCATCTTCACCCCTTGCGCCCACCTCCTCCCCATAGCAGCAACCCACGACCGTCCAGTTCCGCTGTGTCGGTCTCCCCCCTCCTCCCGTTTAGGCCGAGCTCCTCGCGGCGTCCGGTGTGGTCACAAGCCTCCCTAATGTTGAAACCGACCAGATTTGCAACTAGCCGGACCTCCATGGTTGCGCCCATTCGCGGTCAATGACCACTTCCCCTTCACTGCAGCGCACCACCCCAGCCACCGTTAGGTCTCTCCTATGATGCCTTGTTCAGCCAGATTTGGACCACTCCAGTCAACTGCCTACGAGGCCCTTGCCGTCGAACGGTCAGCATCGCTGAGCATCGCAGTGGACTTTGAGGTAACCCATTCCATTCCAAACTAATTTAGGCCCACCTGCCCAGTCCAGAATTCTATGTGGTCGGGATAGCCCGAAATGGGCCTACACAGGTTTGGGCCGACCCCCACATGCCTTTCCTGCGGTTTAAGTGGCCGGGTAATTTAATTTAATCAAAAATTAATTAAATTAATGCGGCGTAAATTAATTTAATTTGGTGTTGAATTAAATTGAATAATTAATTTAATTTTTAGTTTCAAAATTAAATTATTTAAACATGATCAAATGACATGATAATTGAATTAAAAAATTAGAGTGAAATGTTTAATTCAATTTAATGCCCTCAATTTTATTTAATGATAATTTAAATTAATATTTGAATTTATTTTAATTACACGAGTTAGTGCGTATTGACTCATCAAGAGTTGTGGACCGACCAATGCTTTTCCGGTGCTTGTTCTATTATTTAATTAATTTATTTAATTATTGCATGTTGTTTTGTAATAATTAGTTAAATAAAAGATGATCTGTGAGTCCTTTCAAGGTCATTATATGTATAAGGGTCTGTGTGCTTATTCTTAGAGTTGTATTTTATACCAGAGAGATCCTCGCCTGTGTGCGAGTAATTTTTGATAATGACGAGATGACAAGTGATGTACTTTGCATCTAGTGGTGGTGATGCACCAGACAGGAGTTGGATGCATTGGATGAGCATATTCTACTTTTCGAGTCGTAAGAGACGTGATTCGAGGTATATCTCCTAGTATCTAGGTTGATCCATTATTCACTCATTGGATCAACTGTTAGAATCAGCTCATGATCAGTTCGTCATTTTATCATTTAATGGTTTATTATTTATGTGTTTGTGTAGTCAAAGCATGAACACATAGAGTAATAAAAAAAAGCATTCACCGATAAAATGAACATGTGACACGGTGAAGTTTTCTATTTCTTTCATGGATAATTGTGAGTGAGATCACATAGTACTTGCTAAGAAGATATAAAAATATTTATTTCATCACATTAAAACAAAAAAATCCTCAAATAAATATTATGTCTAAACCGCCTTCCATCATTCACATTTGGACAAAACCGGGTGTTTGGGGTGTCAGTCATGTCATAGCTGAGGGTGCCTTTTACTACTAAGGAGTTCTTATGAGAGCGGTGGGTTGAATTAACTAAAGTGGTAGTAAGGATTATCCATAGATAACTTTTTATCATTTTGGCGATAAAAGTTGAGAAAATTCAATAATGATTTAAGAAGTTGGGACCTCACTCAACAGATCAAGGAACCGCGAGTTAAAGCAGTTGGACAGCCAAAAGCATACCTTGAACCCTCTAAGTAGGGGCATAACCAAAGCTTGTAGACTATGAGGGGTGGTTCATGGATCATTTCTACTAGAATACTCAAGTGATAGAGTATTTTGATTCTAGTACATATGGTTTATAGAATCCAATAAAATAGTGGGAGACATTTTAATGATTTAATTAATTACTCAAAATGTCTAAATAGATAATCATGATAAAAAATTCTTATCTGCTATAAATTTACTTTTGTAGGAAATTATAAAGGTATACCAGAATTTTAAAAACTGTGATAATATTGGACAAAGTCAATTTCCACACTGGCACGAGTATCCATGAATAGTACAGGTGCTTGTGCACAATACTATTGGAAACTCTGGGTGTTAGTGTCCCTATATCTATTAAACTACCTCAAGAAGAAAGGGTGAAATTGCTTACATGATACCAATGTAAAATGCATATGATGGTTCTATCATTATGCATTCATCAATGTTTGATGTTAGTTGTAGACACTACATTAGGACACATATTATATAAAATGAAGTCTCTTATCTCAGTATTTTCAAGGAGAAAGTGAAGCAATGATATGAATAGGTAATGGTTACATTGGATCTGTGTAAATTGAAATATGGGTTATGATCTTTCAAAACATCCGATTCTAATATCACTTTCACCCCCATTACTCAAGTCTAATTTTAAGATACAAAATGGAAAAGTATTGAGTAAATGATTCATTTCACTTTTAGGTAATGTTTTCCAAGTGAATAAGAATATAAAAGACAGATTCATCATTAATTATTATAAATAAAAAATTTAAAGACAAGGTGAAAAGGTTAAAGGAAAGTAATTACAAGGGAACATTTGCAACATCCTTCAATAAAAGAGTTATTAATAGGATGTTATTTGTTTTTCAAATCATAAAATAAATCAATGGTAGTTTAAATGCAATTAACTGAATAATGAAGCAAGTTACCCGCTTCTTCTTCATGAATACTCAACAATGTAATGTTTCAGTTTTACAACTTGGGTATTAAATAGAATATTCCAATTACATATGTGTATTCTAATACAGTAACCAAGTAAGTATAGAAATATTACTATAAGTTAGGTGTATTATCCATGTAATTGGGAAAGGGTGATACCTAGGCCAGTGGTGAGAAGTACATGACTTCTTTATTTCCATGTGAAATATTCATGTAGAACTATTATTGATTATAATCAAAACATTAATCTCATGTGTCCTTGGACACCTGTAGACATTATTTCAGGTTCTATAATGAATGTTGTTTTTGGTATTTAATACACAATCACTTGTTCAGTGATACATGAATCATAGGCAATGAGTGATGAATATAAAAATGTAAGACTTATACCCAATTATGGAAAGATAATTATTTTTCAAGTAAAACTAAAAATGGATGTCAAGAATATACCCAGTATGGTATTTAGGCTCGACAAAGCGAAACACCTTTGGTATTATCGATGTCTTTAGTTTGGATAAAGAAACCTTTAAAAATAATGGTATGTCACATTGTTTTTGAAATTAGTTCAATAGGTGAACATGAACTATTTCAAGGGACTGCTAGTAGTAAATATACTTCACAAGATTTCTTTAAGTAATTAAACAATAGTTAAGTAAAGTAAGTTCTTGGTCAGAAGATATGAGTTGTGTCGAGCTGGCATGCCAAAGAATATCTTGAACAAGCATTCATCAATCATGATAATGTAGTGTGGAGTAATTCCTAAATGCACATTATGTTATCTACATCATGAAATTGATGTTATTTATGAGGATCAATGATTAATTCTTAAATGTTAACATTGATCAACAATATGTAGCATGGAGTAATTCCGAAAAGCACATTTTATACATCAAAGTTATGATGTAAGGAGCATCAACGTTACAACTTGTAGAAATGCCCATTATATTTCCTGATGTGCTTTGAAAATAAATGTATAATACCATAATAATATGCCAACTAAAATGAAAAATGGATTTCATAAGAGTAATAGTATGATAATAAATCCATTATTCTATATGGACATGTGTTTAGATGCAATGATTTTGTTTGGAAATAAACAAACTTGCATCATGTTAAAAACATGGTGCATCTATGTAACTATCCTAATGGTCACTTAGGATATTACATAAATCCCTAAGATCGAAAATTAGTATTCAAGTGATTGATTAAATTTTTATAAGGGTTCACATCTCTTTTGAGATAGTCAGATCTCAATTGACTTGGTTTTAGTCAATACTTAAGATGCACACGTAGTTGGCATAAGAACTAGTTCAACAAGCACATGTGGAACATGTATGTTACAGAGACACACACTATGTAGGAAGGTTTAAAAACCATGGAGATGGTTTTATAATCACCGTAACTGGTGATACATTTTTCATTAAGAATGATAATTCCTACAAGTGGGAAGTATATTGCAATTATCTAATATTGACAAGACTAATAAAATTCAATAATGGAGGTACAAGTGTAGTAACAATAAGGCTTGATTGGTCATATCAAGTAGGTATGCATAAATCCCTTAGAATTTTATTTTCATAGCTAAATTTCTATGAGCATTATATTGAGAATTAGATTTAATGACCACTAATCATGGAAGGTGTCTATATGACACAACTAGAAGGGGATGGTCATGTCATATAATTCTAATAAAGGTTTAAAGTTACTAAAATCTGGTATAGGATTGAAGTAAACAAAGGAATCATAGAATATACATTTTCATTAAATGTTTTCCTTGTGAATACTAGAGGTTAGTGGGAGCACCAAGGATTTCCAAGTAAAAAATGTTCAGAAACATATGGAAAACAAATTGGTATTCTAGTTAGTTAAGACCAAGATGAAATTTATTCTCCAGTGATTGACTTAAAGTAGCAACCTAAGTTCTAGTGAATAGAATCTACTGAGGCAGATCTAAAGGTTTCTTGGACCTATTCAATCGTACATATAGCGACATAATATTGAAAAATACAAGTTGGAATAATTCGAGAGAGAATTGTTACCAATGTCACAGGGCATAATCTCTCCAGGATTACATGTTTGGGATATGGAATGATATTAACATGGTGAGTTGAATTCCATAAGCTTTAGCAATGGATTAATCATGTATTCTATGATATATAAAAGAACTGATATTTCCAGGATATATTTCACAGTAAGAAAATATTAGTTATATCCAAGAGCACTATAAGTGACAAAGTCAGAACTATTCATTTTTTACTTTGGAAAGTACAAAAGACATGTACCTTGTAAGTGGAGAAGAAATGATACTAGTTTTTAGGGGACACAAACTAGTCTTCCTTAGATCCATGTGATATAATATCATAGTTAGGATAAGGTGATGAGAGAGACAAGCTCATATAAGGTAGTGGTAGCCATACCTACAAAGACCGAGTATGTTGCAGCTTCTGAGGCACCTAAGAAGTATTTATATACAACGATTTGTTCCAGTTCCTGGAATCGTAGCTAGTAAGAAAAGTATTATCATAATGTAAATTATGAAATTATTACTAGCCAAGATGTCATGTTATGATAGTGATATACTTTGGGATACAATATCTTAAGAAGTTTTACTCAAGGATATGAGGTTGCAATAGCAGAATTTCCACACGATGGAATCGTGGTAGGCCTAATTGCTAAAGCCATTACTCAGTAGAAACATGATCATTATCATGTGAGTAACTAATAAGTTTGGTTAGCATGTTTGATCTAGTGCAAGTGGGATTGTTGAAATAGTGGGTTTCCTAGACCCAACTATTCACTGATTTTGATTACCATATCGTGTATAAATTTATCTATACATGATGTTTGAATACCATTATAGTGTAGACTATTCTTCACCTACTATTGAAATGGTAATGTCCATGGATTAATTTTTGTATAGAAAGGTTATAAAAGATCATAGGCTATAATGAGAAACTTGAGATACCATGGAATTAACATTAAATAAAGGTCCTATAGTTTAGATATATCTTTCTGAATAGACATAGTAGATGTTTGACTATTAGGTTCTAGGGGATCACAAGCATTGAGACTTCTACTCATGAAGTTCGCACTTGGTGATATCTAGTAGTGAGATCATGAGGACATACCTTCCAATAATAACACCACATGTTTCGAGTGTCAATGGTTTTTCCTATCTACAATAATGTGTAATGGTCTCATGGATTGAGATCATTACCAATGTATTCCATTTCATTGTGCACTTTGATGCAAGAAAAAAACCAAGATATTGAAATCTTGGCAAGGTAGTTTTGTTGGGTGTGCCATTAGTGGCATGACATTGGTTGAATGGTAAAGAAAGGATTTGTTTCTTCTAGGTTATGGAAGTAATATATATCAGGCCAATGTTGATAAAGATGGTAGTACCTACATAATACCATGGTCATGATAGTCAAGGGTAAATCTGTCCAGATTGATCAACAAACAATAAAGCAAGTAAAGGGTGGTGACACTGGTGTGTGCCCTACTTTATGATATATTAAAGACAAAGAGATTATATTACACAATTCATGTTCGTAGGTTGGTTGTTTCTATTGTGACAATCCTTATCTCTTTAAGGGTCATTATGGGTAGCTAGATCTCACTCTTGGTCTATGAATACTATTCACTACTATCGAGATAAGGGCCTGTAGGGTCACCCATAAAAGTGTATTCAAGAATCTTCCCTATTCAGTTCAATAGGTTTATTAGAAAAGGTGGGCCCCACCATAGGGGTCTGAGATTTTTCCAAGGAGATACAATAACCAATGCAATAAATATATTCATATTATTAAATTTAAGAATAATGGGCATTGAATTTATTTATTGAATGTATTTACAAGTTTTAGGCAAATACATGAAAAAAATATTAATTGACAAATGTTAGTTTAATATATTCAAGGTTCAATTAATATTTATGGGAACAATGAGTCAATTTAATGACACATTTATTATCATGTAATATATTTATTATATTATAGGTAAATGATAATAATATTAATGACTTAGATAAGTAGTCAAAGCATGTCATTTATATTGTGTTAAGTATTCGAGGGCTGGAGAGGCAATACCAGGTAAATTATTTACACACTATATATAAAAGAGGAGATATTCCCACCAAATACTATTTTGGGGATTTCTCTCTCCTATCCTCTCTCCCTAGTTCTAGAGAGAGGTTCTAGATCTAAGGATCTTGGATCGAGCACCCTCTTAGGCATCAAAATCTTAGTGATGCGGTGATCATTGGATCATCGAAGGAGTTGTTAGATCTCCGCACTAGAACCCAAGTTTTGATGATCGTTGCCCCCATAGATTTTTTAAGAATGTGTGGATGATCTAGAGGAATTAGGCTTTAGATTATTCAATAATCAATCACCAATGATAAGTAAATTTATTTCACGGCTTCAGATCTTAACCAGGTATTTATGGTTTTTATTTGTGTGCTTAAAACTCTTTATACGTGATCCTCGGCTTTATCCAAGTTGCGATTCGCCGACATCGACGAGATCATGTCATTCATCAGTGGAAAATTTGAAATTCCCACTTTTAGGGCTTCCGTTGTGTGCCCAGTTCCTTACCTGATGTCATGTTAATGGTTCATTGTGAAGGAGATAGAGACACCATAGAATAGTGATATGATGAAGGGGGTTGGTGTGCCTTTCATTGAAGAATATGAAGAAGGACACTGAAAGAGATCCCATAGATTTATCCCCCTACACATGAGACTGTATACAATGAAATTTTCAAATTTATAAATAAAAACATACCAATCTATGAAAATATAATAATATTAACAATTAAAAAAATATGAGGAATAATTACAATGCTACAAAGAAAACGCACAACACACACATATTGGAAGCTCGGGAGACTCAAACATGAGATCTCCTGGACACCCCATAGTGATGTTACCACTCAGTTTCACCTTAGGGGAAAATATAATAATAATAACAATAAAAACAACAACAATAATAATTTGATGATATTAATTGTAAAATGTATAATAATAGTAGTATTTATCATAAAAATACTATTATATATAATTTGAAATATATAAATATATATATATAATTATGAAAAATATTCAAAATTAAAGAGTTAAATAAAATTATCTAAATTATATTAATATAATTATGCATTTAATACTAATGCTATAATACTACTACTAATAATAAATGATAACATAAATTAAAAAAAGATAATAATAAATCATAATTATAAAAATAATAGAAAATTTTGAAAATAATAATATTAATATAAATAATAATAGATATATAGTTTTAAATAATTTATAATAATAATAAGTATAATTAATAAATACTAATAATAATAATATATAACAAATATTAGTATATAATTAACAAAAAATTATAAAAATAACTCAAATACTAAAAAACTACAAAATAACCTTAAAATTTAGATATGGTTAAGATAATAAATTAAAATTAAGTTAAAAATATACAAAAAAATAGTGATTTCCATGTGCATCAAATCTCCCACACTTAAATTTTTTCACTCCTGGGAAAAAAATTTAAAAACTACACATGAATTCACCCTTAATTAGATCAAAACAACATGATTACAAGATTAAAATTTTCTATTCTATTTACTCACAAAACATCATACTTTTTTTAAAAAAATAATATTTTTAAAAATAATTTCCCTTAAAATTGCATTATTTTCAAAATAAGTATCTATGTTCATGCATCATGTGACCTACCTCTTCATCACTCTCATCACTAAAGAAAATTCTTAATAAATCTATACTCAATTATCATGAACATTAGCACTTTCCATATGTTTGATATGAATTTAATATTTCCACTATTTGGGAAAAAATAATTTACTAATATTAAAGTATTAACATTGGGTTCAAATGATCTCTGAGGTTGCTGTAAAGTGGTCCATAATTGTGTTTTGATGTTTTTTTGGGTATAATAAGGGTTTAATATTGAAATAAATACATGATAAATATAAATACATGTTTCTAACTTAAAATATCACCCCAACACATAAAATGTTTCCTTCCCCTGATAAAATGATGATATAAATACATAAAATTTGAACAAGTGGACATAACTCATCTCAAATATGATGTGAAAAAAATTACACGAGAAACTAATTCAATCCCCCAAGAAATAAATACAAGAAAATAACCCATTAAAAAGTTCAAGAGTAGCACATTATCTATATAATTTCAATAAAAGTAGGTCATATAAAAACACTCTTACTCCCTTAAGGTAAGGGTTATCGTGTAATAACCAAAAGTGTATTATTTATTTAAACCAGAAAGAATTTATATTCCCATGGAAAAATATACATGCAATAAATGGAACTACTATAGAAATAAATAAAAATATAACATGAGGATATGATGTATATCCATGTGAATCAAATGACTCATTGTCCCTCAAACAACCCTCTTCATGAATGAATCACTCCCCCAATAAATAATGAAGATATGGGTAGCGAAGGGTATCAAATATGGTATCATCCTAAAAATGATTATTTATGGATTATAAGGTTTTCAAAATAGAGAAAATGTATGGGTTGATCAGTGGGTTAATTGGGGTAAAAAAACAAATTCCCTAGTCATTTTAATGAATCTTTAAAAATTCCAATTCTTTGATAGAAAAACATGGAAATTTATAGAATGCATAACATGGTCAATATTACCACAAGAATATAGAAATATGAAGTGGTGTAAAAGGGTCCAAATTTCCCATAGGTATGGAAATATAATATTAGACTAAACAGATGAGCATGAGTGTAAATAATGGTCTCAAAATAAATAAGTTTCAAAACAAATTCAAAGAATAAAATTATATTAGAAATCGTCAAAAATCATGGGTATAAATAATCAAATAATATCAACTATGAATCATGTGCTTAGAATGACCAAACACAAAAGTGGAATATCCCTATATTTGTTATTACATAATTACAAACCATTCACATGCAGGTTCAAGAAATATAAGGATGTTAGTTTTTTTAATATTTATTTAATTAGTTATTTTAAATGGTTTTTTAGAATTATAAATAAAATATAATATAAAATGTAACACTTCCTTGAGTAATTATAGATAAATTCATAGAGGATATATGCATCCAATGAAGCTATATAAATTATGTGCATGTAAGGATCTACCAAATATAACACAGACATGCATCATGTCATAAATATAAAACCAAAATAAAAAAATCTTGTGTATGGAAATAAATATACAGGAGAATAAAATATATACTAAAATGTTAGGAGAAAATTGAATAAGATCCACACATACCAGAATATTTCCTAAAACAAACTAAACACACAAAAATATAAAGTAACTAATTATGGGTGGTCAACCATTAAATAAAAAATTAACATCTCAAACCAAATAAATGGATGAAAATAAAATTGTTTGTTCTATTGGATCATAATTCCTCATATTCTTTTCCTTGTTGTTGGAAGTGCCCTCTAACTCCAAAGATATTTTCTTAAGGTTTATCTTCTTTAACTTTTCAGTAAGGAAGCACTCATATGGTAGTTTGAACTTATTATTCCCATACCTTCAACACATCTCGTGAGGGAGATTGATCTAAATATCATAAGGAAAATATTCCACCATATTTGATTCATTTGAATGAGTCATATTTATCAACTATAACTAAAAATTGGGATTTAGTAATCAAATATCATAGAATTTAAAAGAAGGCAGGATTCCTCTCAATTAGTTTTAAGTTTATCATCATTATTCAAACCCAAAACTTCTAATTTAAATGAGTATATTAAATAAAACCTATCATATATAATGTGTGGTAAAGTTTCAAGATTTGTTAATTTACCTTAAATAGTGGCATCTTTCCATCAAAAATTTCAACTACGCCATGGGGGTATACAATTGAAAAAGTGTATAGACCAAACCACTTAGATTTAATTATTTATTCCATGACCATAATCCTTGATTTAAAGAGAATGACTTTTCACCTAGTGAAAATTTACCTTTTGGAATTCTTTTCTTGTAACGACCCGAAATTTTTTAAATAAATTTTGTTTCCTAATTTTATGTGTTATTGTTATACTCAACAAAAATGTTTTATTTGATAAACATGATTATAATTAAAATGAGATCAGTGGGTTTTGACTATTATATAACCCTCGGTCAACATGACCGCTGTGAACAAAATGTTTTGATTATTGTCTCTAAATATAAGTAATCTTGGTTAATTATTATAGAAAGAAGATTCGATGGCCTCACCTAGTAGTCTTGGACCGATCGAAGCCCATCTAACAGAGCTTGGGAAGGAGGTAGCACCACTGGGCTTTGCTCTGGATCAAATCCAAGCCGAACTTCATCATGTGAAGCTGGAACGAAATCGCCTTCGTGAGAAGTTCAAACTGATAGAAATTACTACTCGGGCAATGTTGACTGATCCGCCCCAAGATTCTATCACCCTAGCACACCTTACTCTTAGGTCCTATGCTGGTATTATAAGGGGTTATGTAACGAGACCGTAACTACCTTGTGTAATCCTTGTTTTAAATAAAAATTGGGATTTCTTCTTATGATGAAGTTTATGAATTTTGAAATGACCTGATAAATATAGTATGCATATTTTTGATGAATTTTAGAAAAAGGATATTTTAAATATGTTTATGTAAACCCTAAATAATTAAAAATGTGTAATGATTTTCAAAAAATGGTCTTCTACAATTATGTTCAGTACTAAATTTAGAGTCTAATAAGATCAACTTGATTTTTGATGAATAGTAAATTATGAATAGTGATTTTATGATTAGGATTAGTAATATGACCAAATGGATTAGTAATCTCACTTAAAGAAAGTTTTAAAATAATCTAGGCACCTTGATTAAGTAATGTGATTCAATAAAATAGTTAAATAATGGTTTAATTAATTATTATTCAAGTATTAGTTTTTTCAGGTGAATAGTGTTTTTTAATTAAAAATTTAATTAAAAATAATTAGAAAATTATTTTTATAAAAATGACATTATTTTTGAACTCAGAGCATCGATATTATGTTATGGTAATTTTTGGGGTTTTTTCTGAAAAAAATGAATTTTCGATGAATAGTGTTTTTATTTAAAAATTAAATTAAAAATATTTAGAAAATTATTTTTATAAAATGGATTTCATTTTTGAAATCAGAGCATTGATATTTGGTTAATGTGAAATTTTGGGATTTTTCTGAGAAAGTTGAATTTTCAGTGAATAGTAAAAATACAGTTTTAGGGTTTCGGTATGTTTAATGACATCATAACGGTGTCATGATGATGTCATGAGATCTTTTGAGGGTTGTCCGGCCAAGGGTGATGAATTATTGTTTTGGGGGGCCCATGTGGCCTAACTCCATGATAAATGACAAGGGAGAGCACATGGGTTTGAGAAAAGCACATGTGAGGTGTCCCTTGGCCATTAATGCCTTGTCCCCTCACTTTCCCTATAAATACCAAGCCATCCTCTCATCCATTCGACTCCCCACTCATTCCCAACGAATTTATGGTCTCATTACCTCCCAAGGAGTCCTCCCAAGGTTCCCCCAAGCCCTCAAGGTCCCAACCTTTGAGGTTTAAGAGTTACATTTTAAGGTAAGGGATCCGACCTCTCTCTTTCTTTTCAAGTAATCTCTTTTATGTCTTTTCTTTTATACTCCATGTTCTTATGTTGGAGGATGTTATTTTATATTCATCCTACTTCCTATTTCATTTTCATATGATGAGAGAGCCCCCTTGCTCTCATCAATTCGTTTTAAGAATGTTTATGTGGCGCCGTTAGGCTGCCGAATTTTTAAGGGATTCTTTCACCTTCCTCGTTTTCAAGTTCTATTTTCATTCAAGTCTTTCATGTTCCTTTTTGTTATATTGGGGTATGATATCTATATATATCATACTGGAATCTTATGTTCATATGATGAGAGACCCCATTTTATCTCTTCAATTCAGTATTTTGATGTTTTAAGTGGCGTCGTTAGGCTGCCGAATTTTTAAGTGGTTCTTCACCCTTCTCGTTTTGAAGTTCTACTTTCATGTCAATTATTTCAAGTTCCTTTTTGTTATATTGGGGTATGATATCTATATATATCATACTGGACTCTTATGTTCATATTATGAGAGACCCCATTTGATCTCTTCAATTCAGTATTTTGATGTTTTAAGTGGCGCCGTTAGGCTGCCGAATTTTTAAGTGGTTCTTCACCCTTCTCGTTTTGAAGTTCTACTTTCATGTCAATTCTTTCAAGTTCCTTTTTGTTATGTTGGGTAATTATCTCTATATCTATCATACTGAACTCTTATGTTCACATGATGAGAGATCCTATTTGATCTTTTCAAATCATTTTTTGTTGAGGTTTAAGTAACGCCGTTAGGCTGCCGAACTTTCATAAGAGAAATCTAATTTTTTTTCTTCCTTCCATGATTTTCATTTCAAATGGTATGTCCTTGAAATCTCATTAACATGATCATGTATCCTTCTTATTCTGTCCATGTACTATTTTATGGGTCATTTATGAATGTTTGACCCATTTTCCCTCTCTTTTAATGTCTTCTAAAACCTCGGAACATTGTCGTTATGCTGCATAATTTCTGTCTCAAAATGTCTATCTCTTTTTCTAAAGTCCTTTTATTTTATTAAGTGAATACTCAAAGCTCTTTCTTCTAAAGGGGTATTCACATATATACCAAAATTTTCTATTTTAAATTCTGGGATTTACATACATGAGACCCACCTTCCTTTTCTGTGGGTTTTAAAGTGATATAAAGATCATGTCTTTAAAGCAGTTTTTAAAAAGTTATGATTATGAAATGAAACCCATTTCCTTTATGCTATATGGGTTATTTATGAAATGTTTGATGATGATATATGTGGATCACATGATAATAAAGGCAAATTTAAGGGTGCGCCCTGATAGCGCTCCAATGCATTGGGTAATGATGTAACCACTAGAGATTAAAATTTTCACGATACCTTGGTGAATAACCTTGGTAATTTTAAAATGACACCTTGGGGATGGACCTTGGTGATATGTTCATGATTGTATATGTTAAATGATTTAGCCACATCTTCAAGTTATGAAAAAGTTTTATTTTTATTATGATATGCCTCATGATTTCATTTTCATGCATTAAAGTTCTTTTCATGACTTTATTGATGTATCTCAAGTTCATATGTAAAATGTTTCACTTGTTTCCCTTGCTGGGCCTTCTGCTCACCCTTCCTTTTGATGTTTATCCCCAGGTTATGAGATGCAGTAATGAGCCTAGGGTGAAAATGAGGAGAATCCTTTCAAGTGTTTAAGAAGAATGTTTTTTTTTTGTTTCATGTTTTATGTTCCTTGTTTCCAAGACACTAAACCTTAAAGATCCTCAGTTCCGTGTAATGGAATGAAAAGTTATGTTATAAAAAGACGGGATGCTATATTTCTCATGCCAGAATCGTGTTTTCTCTTTATAGATCATGGAATTTTCATACTCTTCTCTTCTAATCTCATCTAGTTCATTCACCTATAGAAAAAACTTTTCATAAGTAGTTTTGAAATCCATGTTCAGATTTTTCAAAACCCATTAATCTATATGTTCAATTTATTTAGGTAGGTGATAGATTTTCCAAAGACTAAGTTGTATAGGGATATTCCAATTAGTGTTTTGTATAATGTCATGTATTCCCAAAGTTCTTCATCAAATTTGGTGGCCCAATATTTTTGATAGATGTTCACAATTTTATCTATATTTTCTTTGATACCCTAGTTTGAAAATTTAACTCAGATATTATTCTATGAATGATATGAGGTTCCCTTATAATGGTGAAATCCATTACAATTCATTAATTTTTGAAACATAACATTGTTGAAGTGAGTATTTTGGTTACTACTAATATGTATTGGAATTATAAATTGAGTAAATATGTGTTTATTTAGAAATTTAATTAAAAATAAAGTGGTGTTTTTCTCACATGATTTAGTTTCCACCCTATTTGAAACATAGTCAACATAAAATAGGATGTATGAATTTACAAATGATTTAGGGAAAGGAACCTGGATGTTAATACCACATATGTTAAAATTTTTAACACCCACAATGGGGTGTTGTGGAATATAATTATTCCATCCAATGCTTACAGTTATTTTGAATCTATCGCAACTCATGAGGAAGTATTTAATAACCATATGTAAGGTAGGATAGTATAAATCACATTGAAACACTTGGATGATTATATATTTAATTCTATGATTTTATCTTGCTTCTCCAAAGTGGAAAAAATCAAAACACTACCAACTTATTCTTTTAAAATACATATTTTAATCATTCCATCCACACCGTCCTTAAAAATTAACAAATAATCCTAGTTGTAATGGAGGACTTCATTGACTTCATTTAAAAATATTCCCCTCTACTCCTTTGATAAATCTGAATGCACCAAATGTAAAGCCAATAAATTCAAAATATTGGCATTCCATGGTGTGATCATCTTGGTGGCATAGAGTTTCTCATTAGTAAATGTTTATTTATCAATTTTACATTGATATTAGTTGTGTCTAGTTATGGGTGTGATAAATGAGCAGTGATGACATTTTTAGTTACCTTTTTATACTTGTATTAAATTTATAATTATTGAAGTAACAAGATCCACTAAGAAATTTTGGGCTTGGAATCCTTCAAGGTAATTAAATACCATAAGGAAGATTAATCTGTATACACAGTGATTTTTGAGAAAAAAATTATGAATGGAATTTAAAAAATGAAAAAGAAAACTACTACCATCTCTTTCTCAATTTTTTTATAGTTTTTTTAGCATTATTCATTGTTTAGATAGAATCATAGATCGGTATGAAGATATTTTATTTCCTTTTCCTCAAATTAGCACCAACTGTCTAGTCACTTGAATCACACATTAATTAAACTATTTTTTCCTAATCTGTTGAAATAATAATTTTAGCTTCTACCAAGAATATCCTTGGAAATAGAAAATATTATTTACATTCAAGTCCAAAATAGAAGGTGGAATATTTTCCTAAAATTATGTTCAAGGGTGGAAAATAAAAAATAAATCCTTAATAAATCCTCAATATAATCCTACATGCACAAGAAAACCTCTAATAGCATGAACTAATTTATATATGTAGCTTAAAAATTTTATTAATCTTGGTCGAGTCAACTTTAATTTCTTTATTCAAAATTAAATGTCCTAAAACTATCCCCCTTTATAAAATAAGGTGATATATTTTCTAATTGATCACCAAATTATTTTATTCATGTTTTTTAAAACTTTATTCGAATATACTAAATATTCCTCAAATAAATTTGTAAGAACCATGTTTTTCACATAGGTATGGATCCTTTAATTTTCAGTATAAATCCTTTCTTTGGACCTAATATGGATGCATAATGAGTTAGTAAAGGTTCCATGGGTTTCCGGGTATTTTTCGGATCATGAAACCCACCTTTTGGAGAAAACAAACTTTTCCTACGGTTATTGAGTAAACCGTGCAGATGGTTTTTTTTGGACAGAGAAACCTCACACAGTTGGTGCACGACCGTGTAGCCTAACCATGCGAGCACCCCTTTTTCCCCAGGTATACGTGCATGTATTTCTCATGGTTTTATCAAACCATGTGGAGGATATGATTTCGGGAAGAACCGTTCTGCACGGTTTGTGCACGGTCTTACAAACCATGTGCATGCTATTTTTTCTGGGTAATTTTCTAGTTTTCCCTTAATGATATGTTAATCCTCCTCCTTCTTTCTATTACAATAACCAGCGGTATTTTCCTCCATTTTCACAAATTTGGATATTTTTGAAGGCTAAGGATAGGGATCAAGAGATATCCTTCATCTAGCATTTAATTGATCTTTCGTTCATCACATTGGATGTGCAGCTGTAAGTACTCGAGTCCTCTTTAGCCATTCTTCTTCTCATTCACTCTCGACCTAAATATCGCCTTGTGAGTGTTTTTCAATTTTTCTTAGATATACTCTAATCCTAGGAAAATAAAGGTATGATACCAGAGTAGAAGGATCATACAAACCTAATGTGGGTGGTCTATAACTTTTCCCTAAAGTTTGTCATTTTTTTAATGTTCGTATGGGGCCCACTGGCTTCTTTGGAAATTGTTTCTTAAATTTACATGCCATGGTTATACTTGTTAGATCTTATGATTATTATCTTTCCAAATATGTGATTTGTTGTTAGTGGTTACACCCACAACTCAATCCACCTCATGTCGAAGGTTATGCCATAATTGGGTTTTTAGTGTTTTGACACATTTGAGCCACCGTTTGGGTGTGATTTTGCTTGACCTTATTAAATGTGATCCTTATTATAATAAATGGATTATTATTAATGATAATTTCATAATGGAATGTACCATGTATGATCACCACTTGACCTGCCTAAGGTAAGTGCTTCCAACTAATTTATTAAATCTGAAATGTGTAATGGAAAGTATACTAAGTATATAACTTAGCCTTAACAAATGATATTGAATAAAGGTTACATGTCTGTAGCACCCCTTTCCATGTTAATGGAAGGTAGTGGAGTGAACCTCTCTAATTGAATATTCCTTAATGGTTAATTAAGATTTGATTAAATGGTTGCAATGCTACATAGCCTATCCACACTAATGGAAGACAAGGCTTGGACCAATAATAATTGTTTCAACTCTACTTGACATATCCACTCTAATGGAAGGAAAGACTTGAGACAAATGAATTATTACCTGATTTCAACATCAAACATGAATGGACTGACTCAATCTCACCTTGTATTCTAAGAGGATAATACCTTGGGTCTCGGGAACCCCATTCGGATTCAAGGTTGTATTTTTATTAGGTTAATAGCGACCTAGACTCTCGTTATTGTCTATTCCTCATATTCCCAGTATACTACCCTAGGGTCCTTTTCATTATTATAGGATACCTCGGATACACTCCTTGGATCCAGAATTGACTAATAGGTTCCATAGTGAAAGACCATAAGGCCCTGCCTTTGCTTGGCCCTGTTTTACCTTGGTCGATCACCTTGGACTCGGTAGGTGCCTTATTGTGGAATGACTTGGATTATTCTCCTTGGATTACACTCTTACCCCTTAGCTAGAATCAGATACTACTGGGGTAGTGTTCTATGAGTTTAAGTTACCTTGTTTATTACCCTGGAACTCCCTCACTAGATATCATTTTCAGGTTTCCTTATTACGTATTGTGACCTTCACTACTTATACTATCACAATGTGATGTCCATTTTGGCTATGCCTCATGTTACATATTAATATTAAATGGTAATTACTTAATTAATGAACTGGTTACATGTTCAGACACCATTTGAGGGCTAAAGCAGGTACTTTTGTATTTAGTTACATTGTACTGTTTTCTTTACTTTATATATGCATGCCTGCACACTGCTATATTCCATTACACGGGCCGGATGTTATAGACACCGCCGGTGGTGGCCCACTGAGATTTATCTCACACCCTCTCTGGGCATTGTTTGGTACTTGGAGTAGTTTAGATGGTTCCAGGTAATGACCAAGGGAAGCATACAACTTCCAACACTTGATTGTGTGCTGATAGGATAGAGCTTGATAGAAGATGACTGAGTAGGATCTCAGGATGCTTGGAATAGTCTTTTTTTTCTTTTACCTTATAGAAAATGTTATTTCTATTGTCTTGTATACATGATTTCTAGTTTTCTAGTGACATGACACTACATCATTATTGTTCCATTTGATACAGTTATTGTAATTATTGTTTATTTATTTCATTAGTTTTCTTCCATTGTTTCCCTATATTACTTACACTATTTATTTATATTTCTTTATATTCCTTTTATTACGCTATACTCTACTAATGAGGTCATATTCTTCTCACAAACACACCCTAGGACCTCACTGCTGGTTGATAGCCTCTGGCGTTTGGGAAGATGTGTTTGAGGACATGTGGCCCACCGGACTCGGGGCACCCATTAAGTGGCATCTGGGTCTGGGTCATCACAAAGTGGTATCAAATGTGGTTTCATTTCTTGCTTTAATGTTTGGAGATAATATATTGGAGAATAGGAATGCTTTGGACTTGGTTATAATCCATGCTTGGGCGTCATGAACCCATGTTCGGGGTAAAAACCAAGTTGCCTAAATTATAATTGTTATTATGCTTTTTTCTATTATAGTTGATATTATTTCACCATTGGGGGATACACATGTTGTGTGGTGTTGTTGATTATTTTTCTATTTGAGGATTTATTTCATCCTTGACCCGAAGATATGAGGGAAAGGAGCATTGCTACATGTATCATTATAAGAACCTATAATTCACATGTCATGCATATTCCTATTCCATATATATGCATTTCACTAGTTTGCATTGCTTGATATGCTTGTGATTGTTGAGTGATGTTATGATAGATTCTTGTAATTGTAGTACTATTGGTTGTGATTGAGTGATTTCTCTTCTCAATTCATGAGGTGTAAGGGCCCTCATGGGTTGGGATGAGTAATTTACCAAGTCAATCCATTATACGATAAATAAATGGGTGTTGTTTTGGTGATAGGTGTATGGGAACTGATACATCGGAAATGGATATCCATTATGAAGTGAATCCTAGAATCTAAAATGAATTTTTTTCACATCCTTATCCTGACTTGTCATGATTATGAAAGGTAAAGGAGTGAACCTAATAATAAACTGTAAAATGACATGAAACTTATACTTGAGCACTTACTGATTCCTAGATGTCTAAGCAGGTAGTTTGGGTAGTATGCCTTGGGTAGTTAGTTTTATTATGTTTAATTTCCACTAGTGATGCTATATTATGATTCTATGATTGTTTGAAGGTGTGTTCTTGGCATTTTTAGACTAATTCCGCCATGAATTCTTTGTGTTGTTCTCTAGGAGGCTGGTGACAGCCATGCTCCAGACATGGTGAGCCCTGAGCAGCCAATCTTACTTCCAAGAGTGCCACTTGAGGCACCTCCTACTATACCTGATCTGAGAAACGTTTCTCAAGTATTTTATAGTTTATTATGTTTGATACAATCCATGAAAGGTTCTCCATGGGTTTCACCTACGATGGAAGATTTGACCTGAGAGTTACAGTAGCATCCTCCTCTCACTTTTTTAGGGGATGGTGGTTCTCAGGCTGTTGAGTATTGGCTAGAGGCCTTTCTATCTATCTTTCAGCATCTAGAAATGCCTCCGGAGTAGAGATTCAATATTTTTACATACATTCTTAGGGATTCATCTAAGGGTTGGTGGGATGTGGTTACCCAGGACGATCGTCATCATGGCATGTTATGGGTTGACTTCCAGACTGCCTTCTATGATCAGTTCTTTCCTCATGCACTAAGGGATGATATGTCTAGAGAGTTCATGCATCTCAAATAGTGTTCTATGTCAGTTATGGATTATTCAGCATGTTTCATTGATTTATAGTGCTTTTCACTTCTTTTAGCAGGTGATGATCTTTTGTGTGCTAGACATTTTGAGGATGGTCTTCAGTATGCCATCCAAACTCAGGTGAATGTATTTCACCTTCCTACATTTTCTGAAATAGTTTATCAGGCCCTTATCATTGAGTGTAACCTGAGGGATGGCACAACTATCGGATTTAAAGGACCAGTGCCATGTTAGGCCAGTAGTTCTTTTGGTGGTAGGAAACGTTCCCTCAAGTTTTTTTGTCAGGGAAGTGGTAGCCAGAGTATCCAGTTTGATAGATCTGTGGTGTGTCATCAGTGTGGAAGACTCGAGAATTAAATTCCCCAATGTGATAGATACACTATATAGTGGTGATCTTGAAGATGTATGGGTCATCTTCAGTGCTTTTTTAGGACCTTTCCACCAACTTCGAGTGGAAAAGGATATGTGGTCGCTCCACCTTCAGGAGCAAGTTCTTTTTCACCACGTCAGGTGGGGAGTTAGAATATCAATAGAAAGTCTGACCGAGGAGGAGGTCATGGTTGTGGTAGTCTGATCCCTGATCACATGCAGCGCCAGCAGAGCAGTCATGATCGTGGTAGTCCATCTGTTTCATTGGGATGTGGATCAGGTCAGTTTCATGATTTATAGATGATACCCAAGGACCAGGATGTGGGACTATCTATAGTACGAGGTACTATTCTAGTAGCCTCAACTATTGTCTCTGCTTTGTTTGATACTGGTGCTTCAAACTATTTTATTTCTATATCTATCATGGAAAGTCTCGGACTAGAGATACAATATCAATACGGTGTAATGACCCTCGACACACCATTCAGAATATGGAAAGAGGGCATACGTCGGTGTAGGGACTGTACCCTTAAGGTAGGCAGCTACCTTTCTTATGGAATCTCTTTGTTCTCGACATGATGGGCTTCAATGTCATTCACAGGATGGACTGGCTAGTCCACTTTCACACCTTTGTAGACTGCTATTTCCATAGGGTCTCTTTTAAATCACCAGAAGGAATCAGTTATCTTTTAAAAGGCGAGTGGGATGTCCAAGATGGGGGATCTGGACTGAAGCATCATGGTCTAGGTTGAGTGACCGCCCAGATTGCAAATATTTTCATGGAAGATCAGGGTTTGCTTCAAACTGATTTTCCTCCATTAGTTGATCGTTTCAAGGATGTCTTTCCTAATGACTTTTCTTGCTTACCTCCTAAGAGAGAAGTAGAGTTTATAATTGGCCTTGTTCTAGGAGTAGATCTAGTGTCCATTAATCTATATAGGATGGAACCTACTGAGCTTCGGGAGCTCAAGCGGCAGATATAGGACCTAAAGTACAAAGGCTTTATATGGCTTAGTACATCCTCTTGGAGGCCACCCTTGCTTTTTGCTAAGAATTAAGATGGAACTCTTCGTCTATGTGTGGATTACATAAGGATGAACTATCTTACAATCAAGAATCGATATCCACTTCCTCGAATATATGATCTCTTTGACCAGCTCTAAAAAGAAAAGGTGTTCTCTACGATTGACCTAAGATCGAGTTATCATCAGGTGCGAGTCTGACCATTAGACATACCTCATACAAAATTCCATAGTAGGTATGGTCTATAATAGTATCTTTTTATGCCGTTTGATCTTACGAATGTGCATGTCATTTTCATGGATTTGATTAATAGGGTTTTCCACCCCTATTTGGACTCTTTTATCGTGGTATTTGTGGACAAAATCTTGATGTATTATCGCACTCATAACGACCACACCAAACATCTTGACATTCTTCTAAGTACTCCGAGAAAGCATAATATTTATGACAATCTTGCTAAATGTAACTTATGGATCGGTAAAGTCCACTTCTTGGTCATATTATCTCTGAATCAAGAGTTTCTGTTGATCCTGAAATGGTTTGTGCTGTAGTTTCCTAGGATCATCCCAAGAACGTGTTTTATATACAAAGTTTCTTGGGGAAGGATGGATATTACAGGCATTTCATAAATGAATTATCACATCTTGGTTCACCTCTTACTAGACTTAAAAAGAAAGGTGTTAAGTTCCTGTGTTCAGAAGCTTGCGAGGAAGCCTTTTAGAAGCTGAAATGGAGTCTTGTCTCAGCACCTATTCTGATTCTTCTAGAACCAGTTAAAGGTTATATTGTCTTATTTGATGCATCATGCATTGTCCTAGGAGAAGTGTTTATGCATGGAGACAAACCAGTTGCATACGTATCTAAAAAGTTGAGGCCTTATGAGATAAATTACCTAATGCATGACCTCGATCTAGCAGCAGTTTTTCATGCCTTACATAGCTAGAGACACTATTTATTGGGTGATCTCTTTTGGGTGTATACAGATGAAAAAATCCTCAAGTATATATTTTCTCAGCGTTACTTGAACCTTACACAGCTAAGATGGGTCAAATATTTACAAACCATCGATTTTGAGCTTGCATATATGCCTGGAAAGGGAAATGTGGTCAATAATGCACTGAGTCGAAAAACTAAAACACAGGACGTAGATGAAGCTAGTGATGAATAAAAGTTAGTGGACTTCTTTTCTAAACTTCACTTATAGTTTCATGACAGTCACGATAAGTCTTACCTCTCAGCCTTAGTAGTTACCTCTTCCCTCCTTGAGAAGGTGAAGAGTAGGTAGGTTTCAAATCCTGAAGGTTTGGTTCTCCGTGAGTGTATATCAAGAGATAACCCACCTTTATATATGTTTATGGATAAAGACTATGTTCTGCATCTACGTAGACGTATCTGGGTTCCTGCAGATATGATAGAGGAGTTGATGAAAGATTCCCACACATCTTAGTGGGCAGTTCATCCAGGAATCTTGAAGATGTATTGAGATATGTGACGCCAGTATTGGTGGCTTGGAATGAAATGTCAGATTGAAGGCTTCATCACTAGGTATTCCACCTATCAGCAGGTGAAGGCAGAACACCAGATACCTGCAGGCTTGTTATAGCCACTTCCAGTCCTAGAATGTAAATAGGAAGATGTTGCTATGGATTTTGTAGTCGTCTTAACAAGGTCACCGAGGGGAAGCGATGCTATCTGGGTATTCATTGACTGACTAACGAAATTGTACCACTTCATTCCTATATGGGAGACTTTATTAGTTGATGAGTTGGGAAGAATTTATGTCCATGAGATCATACGACTACATAGGGTACCTTGTACTATAGTTTCAGATAGGGATGATCATTTCACTTAATGGTTCTAGAAGGGTTTGAAAAAAGATCTAGGAACACAAGTGATTCTATGCAAAACCTTTCACCCTTATACCAATGTAAAATTATAATGGATGATATAGGTTTTAGATGATATGATCTGAGCATGTGTCCTTGTTTTTGGTGGTTCTTGGGAGAAGTGTATCCCTCTTGTTGAGTTATCTTATAATAATAGTTTTCAGGTGATGATCTAGATAGATCCTTTTGAGGCCTTAAATGGTAGACCATGTTGTTCAACCATGTACAAGGTATAGGTCGGTTAGGAAACCCTATTAGGTCCTCATCTCATTCAGGAGACTTTAGAATAGGTCCAGATGATCAGTAAGAGTATGAATACTGCTCAGTCTAGACAGAAATATTTTTTCGATCTCTATCGACAACCTCTTGAGTTCGAGGTTGGGGATCATTTTTTCCTTTGAGTATCTCCCAGGATTCGGCATTGACGGTTAAGGAAGTTGGAAAATATGTCACCTCATTACGTCGGGCCATTTGAAATTCTAGATAGAGTCGGGATGGTAGCCTATCAGTTTCTACTACCTCAGAGGTACTGTTCCGTGCACAACATCTTTCATGTCTCACAGATTTTCCAATATCATGTTGACCTATCACATACCTTTGATCCCAAGGAAGTTGAGTTATATGTCGATGCTACCTATAAGGAGTATCAAGTACGCATCATTGACTGAAGCAAGAAGGTTCTCTGAGGAAAGTTTATCCCTCTCATACGGGTGCTATGAAAGCCCGACCGAGTACAGGATGAGACTTGGGAGAGGCAAGATAATGTACATGCTCAGTGGCCAGAGTTGTTCTTAGATAGTGTTTCTTTACCCTTGGAAGGAGAACTCAGGGGGTGAGTTCTTTTCAGGAGGGAAGACTATAAGAACCTGTTTTTTCACTCAGGTATGGATCCTTTAATTTTCAGTCTAAATCCTTAATTTGGACCTAATATGGATGAATAATGAGTTATTAAAGGTTCTATGGGTTTATGGGGCTTGTTTGGTGCCCCAAACCCACCTTTTGGAGAAAACAGACTCTACACATGGTTTTAGAGTAAACGATGTGGGATTTTCACACGGTTTTCCGACCCGTGAAGATGGTATTTTTTCAAACAGATCCACCTCGCATGGTCATCGCATGGCTGTGTGGCCTAACTGTGTGAGTGCCCCTTTTTTTCTAGGAACCTATGCATGGCTCGCACACGATTTGATCAAACTATGCGGAGGATGTGATTTCGGGTAGAATTATTCTGCACGGTTTGTACACGGTTTGAAAAACTATGTGGACAAATCATGCCTAGGCTATTTTTCTGGGTAATTTTATAGTTTTTTTCTTAATGTTCTATTAATCCTCATCCTTATTCCTAATCTGATAACCGATATTATTTTCCTCTATTTTTACCCATTTGGATCTTTTTAAAGGACAAGTATAGGGATCAATAGATCTCCTTCATCTGGAATCCAATCAAGCTTTTTTTTCATCACGTTGTATGCACACCGATAAGTACTCAAGTCCTATTTAGTCTTTCTTACTCTTTTTCACTCTCGACCTAGATATCGCAATGGGTTTATTTTTCACTTTTTCATAGATCTACTTTGATCCAAGGAAAATAAAGTGTTGATACCAGAGGAGAAGGATCATACAACCCTATGGTGGGTGGTGTATAACTTTTCATATTTTTTTTCATTTTTGGAATGTTTGTGTGGGGTCCACCGTCTTTTTTTACTGTTTCTTAAATTTACATGCCATGATTATACTTTTTATAATCGTATGGTTATGCTCTTTCCAAATATGTAATTAGTTGTTAGTGGTTACACCCATAACTCAATCCGCCTCATGTCAAAGGTTATTCCATAATTGGGTTTTTAGTGTTTTAACACATTTGAGTCGTCGTTCAGGTGTGACTTTTATTGATCTTATTAAAGGTGAGCCTTCTTATAATAAATGGTTTGTTATTAATGAGAATTAGATAGTGGCATATACCATGTATGATCACCAGGTGACCTGCCTAAGGTAAGTGATTCCAAATTATTTATTAAATGTGAAATGTGAAATGGAAGGTATACTAAGTATATAACTTGGCCTTAACAAATAAGATTGAATAAAGGTTACATGTATGTATCACCCCTTTCCATGTTAATGGAAGTTAGTGGAGTAAACCTCTCTAATTGAATATTCCTTAATGGTTAATTAATATTTGATTAAGTGGTTTCAATGCTACTTGGCCTATCCACACTAATAGAAGACAAGGCTTGGACCAAAAATTATGGTTTCAAATATACTTGAAATATCAACACTAATGGAAGGAAAGACTTGAAATAAATGAATTATTACATGATTTCAACATCAAAGTGGAATGGACTAACTTGAGCTCACCTTGGATTATGAGAAGAGAATACCTTGGGTCTTGGGAACCCCATTCTGATTCAAGGATGTGGTTTGATTAGGTTTATACCCACCTAGACTCTCATTATTGTATGTTCATTAGATGACTGGTATACTATAATAGGGTCCTTTTCATTATTACAGGATACCTCAGACACACTCCTTGGATCCAACATTGACTAGTAGGTTCCATGGTGAAAGCCTATAGGGACCTGTCTTTGCTTAGCCCCATTTTACCTCGGTTGATCACCTTGGACTCCGTAGGCACCTTATTGTGGAATGTCTTGGATTACGATCCTTGTATTACACTTTTACCTCTTAGCTAGACTCAAGTAATACTGGGTTAGCATTCTGTGGGTTTACATTCCCTTGTTTATTACCCTAGAACTTCCTCACTGGATATCATTTTCAGGTTGCCTTGTTACATCTTGAGACCTTCATTGCTTATACTATCACAAGGTGATGTTAGTGTTGGTTATGCCTCACATGACCTATTAACATTAAATGGTAATTACTTAATTAATGAACTGGTTTCATGTTCAGATGCTAGCCGAGGGATGAAGTAGGTACTTGGGTATTTAGTTACATTGTACTATTTTCCTTACTTTATATATACATTACTGCACACTACTATATTTCATTACACAGTCTGGATTTTATAGACACTGTTGGTGGTATCCCACTAAGATTTATCTCACACCCTCTTCGGGCACCATTTGGTAATCATAGTAGATTACATGGTTGTAGGTATTGAAAAAGGGAAGCATATAGCTTCCAACACTTGATTGCGTGATGATAGGATGGATCTTGATTGTAGATGATCGAGTAGGATCTCGGGATGCTTGGAGTAGTCTTTGTTTTTTAATTTTAACTTGTAGAACATGTTATTCCTTCTCTCTTGTATCCATGCTTTCCGATTTTCTAGTGACATGACATTAAATCATCATTGTTCTAGTTTATACAGTTATTGTTATTCTCATGTATCCATTGCATCAGTTTGCTTCCGTTGTTTATTTATATTACACAGTCTATTTATTCATATTCCTTTATATTCCTTCCATTGTGCTTACTCTACTAATTAGGGAATGGTCTTCCCGTGGACACACCCTAGGCCCTCAATACTAATCGGAAACCTCTGGAATTCAAGAAGATTCACTTGAGGCCATGTGGCCCACCAATATTGGGGTTCCCGTTAAGTGGCATCCAGGTCAGGGTCGTCCCAAAATTTCTATTAATAAAAAATTCATCGATGAATATTTATAAAAAATCATTAATCAAGTCATGGAAACTTTCCATTCTGCATCATTGAAACATGAATGGAGTATTCCAAAATAAAAAGGGAATTCATAGATAAGTGAATATACCACATGGATAAGTGAACATTCTTTTCTATTAATATTTTAATGTGACCATAATTTAATTATAATTAGAGTATACATCCATAAAAAAAAATAATGTCTCACTAAACATTTGAAAATTTGATTAATGAAGGGTAATAAGAAGTAATTTTTCTAGTAGTATAATTCAATTTGTGGTAGTTAGCACAAACTCTCCATACAGACACTATTCTAACGGGAACCAATTAACTTTTTATTTTTTCTACCACTATGGTTCCACTATATCTAAATAACACTTGGAATAGATTGACCCACTGAGTGTTAAAGATATTAAATATTAATCTAATGTTGAGAATTTTAATCACCTAAATGATTTCTTTTATAATAGGTGTTAATCATAATTGTGGATTCCTAAAAGATTTATAATTATCCTCCATATGTATTATGTGAGATAATAATGGTAGGTCTTCTATTTTTTTAAATTAGCTACTACACAGTCTATTATTTGTCATCATTGTGAAAATGCATTGAGAAATTTACTCTGTTGTCCACTTGAAATATTAGAATTGATGATGACTTCTAAAGTGATTTAATCAATCAAGTAGTTCTATCATAAATTTTCTGGAAGAGTTTTAATCCCAAGTGTTATAGGTTTTTCAAGTGATGGAATTAATTTTGTTAACTATTGTCTTTCCAGTAGTTCAACTGTGTTCTGATGAATTACACTTCTTTTATTTATTCAGCTAACTCCTCTATTTCCTTGTCAAAATTCTTCCAAATTCAGTGCTTTTTTTACTAACTCATCCCATTATTCAATATTATCTAAGAAATGAAAATCATCCACTATATTTTTTTCCATAACTTTCAGGATATCAAATGTAATGTTTTTTTCCCCAAATATGAAAATTATTTTCTATTATATGATATCAATAAGAGCTCTGCATGAATAAAGGAAAGGTATCCCGAGAATTAGTGGGATATATTTATATTATTTTATTTCAAGGATAAGGAATTTGGAAGGTAAGTAAAATTTATCAACTTTGATGATAACATCCTATAAAATTACTTGAGGATACTTTTCTGATCAGTATTTCATTTACAATGAGACACTTGTAAGATTTAATTTAGTGATATTTATTTATTTAATAACTCTATAAGGTATGAGGTTGATGTTTTCTATGAGGTCACATAGAGCACTCCCAAACTAAAAACCTCAAATATTGCAGGGTATTGTGAAACTAATATAGTATCTTAGTTTTAGGGGTATGAATCTAGGTATTATATCAAAATATTCTTCATTAATTATAATAGTTCTACATTATCAATCTTTTTTATTTTAGATAGAATATTTTTTTGGAACTTGCAATAGTGGGAAATTTCCATAATGTATTTTGAAAAGGTAATGTTTATATGAAGTTTTTTGGACATCTCCATAAATTTTTAAAACTGGCCATCTATATTTATTTGCTTCATTCATTATGTAAATGTGGGAGGTTGTGTATGAGACTTCACTCTCTCATTGAATTCTTCCTTTTACTTTTATTTTCTCACTTTTTCAAATTCAACATTTTAATTTTGATCTTCCTTTTTTCCTTTTCATGAACTCAAATATCATTTTCTATTGAATGATCATCCTCTAAAATATATGTATGTTTCAATTTTTTGGTTTAGAAATAATAATTTTTCACTCTGATAATTATGTACTACTATATAGTGTGATAGTTTTTTATCTTATCTCAGGTTGAAATTTATGTTACCTTATAAAGTTTCGCATTATTAGTCGTTAATTTGTGAATATATCTAACCTAATTAGTTTTCCATGTCACACATAGAAGCTTGCAAGTTTTGGGTTACTATCTCTTGTGTCTCAAATTTTGATTGAGTGGTCGACATGAATTTTTATTTAATGGATTCTAAATTATGTTAACTCTATGTTGAAGTAGGATAATAGTTTTTGGTTTTCTTTTTCTCTTGGTACTACTATTGTTGATATGAGAGTGTTTGAAATGTATCTTGAGCTCATTTACCTTGTGATTATACCATAGGTCTAAAGGAAGGTTGAGCAAGGAATCCTAATATACCCATGTTCTTTTTGAGTGGTCAACTAGCGACAAGTTATTTCCAAATGATATTTTGGTTACTATTTCACCAGTTTATATTGTAACACATTTCCTAATTTCCACTATTGTAGATAAAAAATTAACTTTAGACATGTTTTTACTAATTTATTCTATGGAAACATGGAGTAATCATGAGGACCTCTAGATTATAAAAAAATTTAAACTTTAAATACATATACTAATTATGGTAACTTAATGTTAGGTTATATATTATTTTGTTCATGACTTCAAATTGTACAACTAAGAATTCCTAAGAGTTGACTTTATGTTATCTTACTTTCCTCATAAATTATCTTAGCCACTGGAAACTACATTATACAATATTTTGAATTAATGTATACAAATATTATAGATCCATATCTACGAATTTATTACAAGTAGTTGTGTTGATGGATGACTTTATTTATGGTTGAATTACATAGTAGAAATCTTTCAACTGGTATTACAACTTCATTCCATGATGAGGAAAACATTTCACATGGAATTAAATATTTCTTAGGATTATCCCAATGATTTATACTTATTCAGGAAGGAATCAAGGTTTCTCTTATTCTTCTATGACTGAGTAGTCCGATAGTAATGATAAGGGAATTTTTTACTCAGTACTTCCTAGGTAAATATGGTGTCTCGGTCTAAATTCTCTAACTAGTATTTGGATTTTTTATGTAATGAGAATGGAAACATTCTAAGGATTAATGTGTATTTAGTAACCCCATTATATTTTAATGTTTCATAGACTTCATGAAATATTTTCACACGTATATGAGGTTATTTACTACTCAATCCATGGAATTGTGCATGTATTTGCAACAAGTTGATAGTTAAAGGCTTTAATTCAAAGTGTGTTTCCTAAATTCTTGTTCTTATAATTTCAAAAATAACTCCAAATGTGTTGGGACTTAGTTCTTATATCACGGTAGTGTTAATTATTTTATAATTAATATTATTCAATAAGACATAATGGATACTTCACTAGTAAGTGTTAGAATGTGAGTCATGATGTTCTCTTCCCATGGATCCATCTTGTTTTCAAAAGTGTTGTCGATTAAAGATTTTCCTTTTCTATGTTGTATTTTTCTTGGTGAAGTGGAAGTTGAATAAGACTAATTATGAGTGTTCTCTATGAAGATAAACAATGCCCAAATAAATAGTTGTTCAATAATACTCTAACGCTAGACTGAAGTGTGCTCCCTAACAATGGTGCAAGAAATTTGGTATACTGACAGAGCCAATATTTTCATATATATATATATATATAAATACATATATTAAATCTGTGCATAAAGCCACTTTTTATTATAAAATAAAATACCTATTTCTATCTGGGTAGAGGGAGAGCCATTACATAGCCCATAGTCCAAGGAAAAAGTTAGATACATCATGTATGTGTCACCACCTGCCTATATCATGCCTATATCACCACCCCCAATGTTAGCGCATGCATCATAAATCCCCCAAGGGTCTTTCTAGGATTCAAATCCTGGTATTTTGGAGGTAGTATAATCGGGTTTACCACTCAGGAACCACCCCAATTGCATTTCATTGAGTATTTCCATGGTTTTAATTCCAACATTTTATAATTTATCAGGTAGTTATCATATGTTTTAATTATAAGACAATTTTGGCCTTTAGTGAGAAAATGTATTCAATCTTGAGTTTTAATTACTTATTTGATATTTAAGAAGTATTAGAATAAATCATGTATTTTATATTTGGTGATTTAATTAATCTTTTTGGTGGATAGAGTATAATTTGAATAAATCAAATAATTCATATATTAATCTGTAAATGTTTTTAGTTTCAGCAAATAATCCATTCTGAGGTAGTCATGCAGTTGATCAATCGACCACAAGAAGAGCCACACAATTTTCCATGGATAGAAATTCTACAAATCCCCGATTGAATGCACATTGAACGTACCCTATAATCACTTTTCTATTATGTGGTTGATCCATCAACCATGATAATAGGTTAGTTGTAAGAAGAAGTTCTCAATTGATCATACCTTTCAGGATTGACCATGATTTGAAATTTCAAAAATTTCATAATCAACTACATGATATTCCAACCAACTGAATGAATAAATCCAATCAATTGTATGTTGAATATATTTTTCAACCACTTTTCTTCCATGTAATCACTTATCTGTCATGTGGTTACTTATCTAGCATACATTCACTTAGGCCTCATGGTCAATCCATTGAAGTTGATCCTCACGGTCGGTCCAAGAATTATCCAACATTCAGGGAATCCTCTGGATAAAAAATAATGGTTTATGGGAAGTAAAAACATGGGGTTTACACATCATCATGCATATGATCAAATAGGTAAGGATTATGATTAATAAAATCATAGGTAATGATACTTGAATACTCAAAATTAATGCTAGGAATTTCATGAGATTTGAAGACTTTGGAGGAGAAATGGTCTAAGGAAAATGAAAAGAATGAAGATTCAAAAGGGATAAGATTTTGGAGGTTTTATTAGGGGATTAAAATAAAAAACAAAGCATCAACCAGAGAAGAGGAGGGAGCACTGTAAAGCATTTTCTTTTTCTAGGACTAGATCAAGAGTTCATGTCAGAGGTCTTACTGCTACAACATTAGTTTTTTCTATTTTATTAGTTTTCTAATACTTTCTTTATCCCATTTCTCCTATATTTCCCTTCAAATGGGGGGGGGGGGGGGGTTAAATCCTAAGTGATTGGGTAAGGGGTGGTTTTCACTTGTATTGATTTAGTCCTTATGATTTAATGAATAAAAACTTTCTTCTATTGTTTGATTTTAGTCATCAGTGTCTGTTTAATTATTTGAATGCAATTTTATTAAGGATTTGAACTAGTTAATTGTTGTTTCTTAAGTAGATAATCAATAATATAACTCTCACTAGTGTAGTTTCTATTGAATTAGTAGGGTGTGTTAGTTTGTGAGTTTCTAGAAATTTTTTGCTCATGTGTGAGGCAAGTGAATGAATTTTTTATTACCAATTATTTCCAAAACCCAATTGAATTTTTCCAAGTAAATTTAGGAGGATTTAAAATTTTCCATACACATAGTAAGGTAAGATAACTAAGTAGTAATCACTAATTTTTCAACCTCAAAAATATTATTCATCCTAATGTTTTTGATAAATCTATTAAGGAATATTACAATTATCACATAAAAAGAAGATAATTCAATTATTATACGGAATAACATAGCATTACAAGAGAAAACTATACCCTATACCAATAAATTTTATCATCTTATAATTTTCAATCCCTTTTTATAGATTTAGTATTTACTTTTTTTCAAACTCACAAACCAAAAACCAAACCCTTTTTCTATAATTTAGAGTGAAAAACTAATTTTTTTTGTACTCCTAACTAAGATAAAAGCCTAGGTTACCATTAGTACTACATTTATCCTAGGAATTAAATTGCTTTTTCCACGACCAATGACAGGCGTGAATGTTTCAGGTGCAGTGGAGGTATCAGTAAGGGATTGCTAACTTAATTTTTTTTAATTGATGATTAATTTGATATGTTCATGATAAAGAATGTTGTGAACAATGGAATTTAATAAAAGATTAATCGACATGAGAACAACAAAACCAAACATAGGATCATAACATAATGATTCATAATTAATTTAGGTGGTTAAAAATTACCTTAGTATGAATTATTTCTTCATTGATGAATTATAAAATGTCTCTACATAGTACCATTATTGCTTTATGGGAATCAAGTGTAGATTCTATCTAGTAGTAATCTGCACATGCACCATGAATATCTAATAAACATTGTATTAATATTAGAGTGCTAGCATAGAAGATCCAAACTCTTGTGTCATTCATCTGTGATTTCCCTGAGAATCGCTTTAAGAAAGACTCTCCTTGATCTCTATAAAATTGATAGGGGTGGAGGATGAGGATCTCTCCTTATTCTTGAGATATTTATTAGAGAGGATCTCTCTAGGTCTTGAGAGGATTCTTTATATGTCATTGTGAACGACAAAACTAATGGCTAAAATTAGGGTTAGAAATAATATAATTGGGTTTAAATAGTTCAAGAGTTACAAAATAGTAATTTCACATGTTCCCTTATTACTTCATTAATCCCCATGGAACCCCACGTCTATAAAAATATTATTATTATTTCTTGACATGAACAATGTTAATTAAATATTATTTCTTGAATAAATTGTTTAAAATTTATTCAAATAATACTTAATATATATTATTTCTCATCAAACCTTTAAACTTGGTTTGTCATTCCTCTACAATATTTATCGATCCTTGAATATTGAATATTTATTTAATAAATAAATATAGATTTATTATTAACCAATAAATAAATAAATAAATATTATATTCTTTAAATATAAAATAAATATTTATTAAATATTATTCTTACAAATATTCTCTGAAATAACGAGTGACTAAATATATGCGATCAAGAAAAAATGAATAATTATTAAATCACATATGGGAATAATATTTATTCAACTTGTTAAATAATAAAAATTATTTAATATTTAACTAAGGCTTTGGATACACTTAGTATGTGTGACCCTCTACATATCTTTCACAGTGGCATTTGGCAGAGTCGTCCAAAGCCCAAGGTTAGTGTCTAGAAATACGCCAAAGCATCCATAGAGAATGATGTTAATGTCAAAATAGCATAAAAACTTTTATAGATACTTAATGTGTATGTAATATATATATCATGATATCTCTAGTCAAGTAGGTTTCATGGTGGTTTCATTAACATATTTTTTCAATGTCTCTTTTTTTGACTTTCCAGAAATTAACCTGCCCGCAAAAAACCATTTCCATGGATTTATTTTTGGTTGTTTCATTCCCATTAAAAGAACCGAGATATATTCTTTTTTTAAAATAACAGAATAGAAAAATCCTTTCTCTTGTTATTCATTAATGAAATATTACCCATTATGCACCCAACATATCATACTTCACTACAAACATATGTCATTGTAGTTTTCATAAATACATAAAAGTACATGAATAATAATATCTATTAATAAAAAAATTAAAGTCTACGAATCAATACACATATCCATGGATAGTAACAACCAAGGACACATATAAATTCGTATTTACTACTAGATGTTCATATTCTCATAATCACCTGCACTGGAAATTACCAAGGGCATACAACATTAGAAAGTGCCTCAAAGTTCAATGAGTCTCTGCCCCTAATATTCTACATCATTTGGGTCCTATTAAATAATATCTTCTGGATATAGAACATATATTTAAGAATATTATTGTGGTACTTCTAGGTTCTCATCATAGTGAGGAACTGTTATAAAATTTTAGTACAAAAGTTACCCATAAAAAACTATCACATGCTATTCTATGAAAAATAACAATCATAACATGATAAGAAGTTTATTAATATTCAAAAAAATGAATACAGGTAATCATGAATTACATAGAAGTTGGTTATAGGGAACTAACTCCAACAGTCTCTCACATTAACTAGAGCTAACTCCTAATAACCTTCAGTCCACTAACTCTCATATGATAATCATACTTTTACAGCGATAAGGCTTTAGTTAAGGGGTCCACAAAAATTTTCTTTCATGAAAACTATACTTATATAAAACTTCACCCTCTATGAGAAAAATGCCTCAATAGTTGATACTTCCAGAGTATGTTCTTCTTCCATTAGCGTGACCTTGGATATTTTGTGAGAGCCACCACTATAGTATTATCACAATATAATGTGATAAGTTCTTTATTGTTACGCACCACATCAAGATCCTGGAAAAGTATTTATATTCAAATGTATTCTTTGGAAGCATCAAAATCCATTATATACTCGAACTCTGTTGTAGAATCAGCAACAATTGGTTTCTTTGAACCCTTCTAACTCACATCTCCTCTATTGAGACTGAATACAGATCCTAAATGTGAATTTGGATCATTATGATCTATTTAAAAACTAGCATCAGTATAACCCCTTATTACTAGCTCCTCATATCCTCTATAAACTAGTAACATATCTTTATTTCTTATCAAATACTTGAGGAAAGCCTTAATAGTATACCAATGATGTTTACCTAGATCTGATCGATAAATGTCTAACATGATCAAGGTGTATGAAACCTTAGTCCTAGTACAAAATAAGGAATACATTATTGATCTTATCATAGAAGTTTATGAGATCGGAATTTCTAAAGGATCAATTAACAACTAAAAAGGGGGGGTTGAGTCAGTTGTTAACATTTTTATAAGTTTTCAAATTTTTATAAAATGAACCCCTATAACCTGTTAAAGTTCATTACCATATCATGATTTTTTAAAACTCATGCTTGAAAAAAAGGAAGGAAAGTAAATCATGAAAGATATAAAATGTTTGACCTTATTGTGAGAACCTACATGTTTTTCATATCCACTCTCATGGGTATATGAAAATTCAATATAATGAAATGAATAAAACTTGTTTCAACTCCTATTAGACACCTTCTATATCCTAATAGGAAATACTATACGGAACCATATCAGTTTACAATGTTTTATTACAAAAAAATTGATCCAAAAAAGAATATTAACACAAATACTTTTTCTGCAAAAAACTCAATCTGAAACCTCAGTCTAATTTTCTTGGGGTTGATTTCCTTAGTTCGATCAATTAAATCTAATGGACTTAGAATGATGAACCCTTTTTTAAAACTACACTTCTCAAATATTTCTCAACTGCTCAATTTGATCTTCCTTAGTCTAGTAAACAAAACTTGCTGATGTCTGATCTTCTAATGATATCTCGGTTCAGAAAGAAACTCTAACTCAATCTCTGCACCAATCCACCTTTTCATCATGTGAAAAATGTTATAAAGTATGAAAGTATTTTGAATCTATGTATAGGCGTCCCATAATGTTAAATTCAGGAAACTAAAAAACTTTCCCACTCACTCAAATTTAAAACACCTGAAATTCACTCATATTTGAACTTCATATTTGATAGATTCAAACCTTATCAACTCTTCTGGTGTCTTCTTAAAACATCTTGAATCTTCTAAAAAATAATCCTTCTCAAACTTACTAACATTTCTTCAGTCTGATTAGGTGAGACCGATTACATTTCAGTTTGTGACTCTCATTGTTCTTTCTGCATCAGATTTGGTCTGATGGACTTTCTTCCTCAGAGTTAGACTGATTGAATTTTTTCATTCGAGTTAGTCTGATGAAAATTTCTCAACTCAGTCTAAAGTAACTTCTATAGGTTATTTCATTGTAACTTTCTCAACTCAGTCAGATGAAACTTCCTTAGCTAAGTATGATTGATTTTTTATTACAACATATTTCTAATTATTATGGAATACTCATTATGATGTTCTTCAACCAATGATGGATTCACTCAGAAAAATTGAAGTTATTTAAACCTCATCAGATAGAACTCATTCAGACTTATGGAAACTTTTGTGTTCAACACTTCTAGATCTGATGATCAGTATTTGGGTTTCTGCATCTAGAACTATGGAACTGGTATAGTCTTTACAAATACATAAAACTTCCTCCATAACTTCAAAATATTTTATCATGAGAGTTTTCATGATTTATAATAACTTAATGATTAGAAAATAATTATCTAACTCAAGGTTATAAAGTAAAGAACTTTCTAAATCTTTAATTCACTATTTTCCTTCATTATCTTTAGCATCATTCTGACTTCCTCACTCAGAATCTTCTAAATTTATAACCAACACAGAGTCTGATGAATCTTCAACTTCATGCTAATGAATGTGATACTAATGATGCATCTGATCAACAATTTCATATTTTTAACAACTACTATGTCTAGTGCTACTTAGTCTGATACATTGAGTTCGAAAAAAAACTTTCTCCCCTTTTTTGATAGGGTTGAAACTTTCATCACTTACTCTTGTTTGATAAAAAAAACATTCTTTTTCAAATAGATTATTTTTTAACAAATACAAAACATGTTAAAACATCACAATGAATTTTTTGTCTCCCCCTATGGTTTTGTTTGAAAACTTTTTTTAAAAACTTTTTAAACTCACCATGTTTTAATCACTCAGAATTTTTCACAAAAAAAGTTTTATACACAACTAAAATTTGTTTAATTTTACCCAAACACATCTTTTCTTAAAAGATATTGTCATGACACAACACTACTAATTAAAGTAATTTTTTAAGTTATTCCATCTCTTAATGATAAGAAAATTTTGTTCCCATGTGAAGATAAACTCTACCTCATTTTTATTTTGTCCTCTCAATTTTCTTTTTCTCTCCCTTCTCTTTTTCTCTCCCCCATTTTATTATAACCAAATCTTCAGATTCATTAAATAAAAATAAGTAAAAAATTCTTACAAAGTACAAAGTTGTTACTTTATTTCCCTATTTGTCAACATAATTCAAAGCATAGTGGGGTGTTCCTTATGTGATTTAGAAAGTAATTGGAGAAGGATAAACATGATTTTGCAGCCTCAAATAAACAAACCTTTCTTTTGGCATTGATTTTGTAATGATATCATCAATTTTATAATTTATTGAGATATATTCTAGCAAAAAATATTTAGAAGAAACTTTCTCTTTTATAATGTGAAAATTAATATCAATGTATTTTGATCTTTAATGTGGGATAGGATTTTTAGAAATATCAATTGGACTCTCATTATCAAAAAGTATATTCAATGGTTTAAAGACTTTCACTTTCAAATCCTCCACCCGATCTTTCATCCAAAACATCTAAGTAAAAGCCTGAGTAGCTACAATATATTTTGATTCCACTATGCTCAAAGGTACTAAACTCGGTTTCATACTATGTCAACTCACACAACATTCACCCAAGAAAAATATTCCTCTAGAATTTGATTTTCTATCATCACAATTTATAGCCCAGTCAGCATCGGTATAACCATGAAAGTTCATATTAAAACTTCTTTTCTATAAAATCCCTTGTGAATTTGTTCCTTTAACATATCTCAGAATTCCATTTACTACCAATATATGAGACTCTTTTAGTTCACTCTGATATCTATAATAAAATTAAAAACATAAACAATAACAGGTCTTGAGACTATGAGAAAAAGAAAACTTCCTATCAACTTGTGATAATATTTTTTATTTACACTTTTTTTGGATTCATCTATGCTCATCTTTGTTCTTAGTAAAATAAGAGCATAAACTTATTTGGATTCTTTAATACCAAAATTCTTTAACAATTCACTAGAATACTTTTCTTGTGATAAGAAAATATACTTTTCCTTTTGTTAAAAATTTAATCCAAGGAAGAAATTTAATTCTCTCAAAATTGACATTTCAAAATTCTTCTTCATTTACTCAACAAATTCTTTACAAAAAAATTCTTCATCCTAAAAAAAATTATATCATCCACATACACAATATTTATTCGCGTGTTAGAGTTAACTTCATTCACATAAAAGTTATTATCAACCTTTACTTTATAAAAAATCAACATTCTCAAGTAACTATAATTTTTTGAATACTAGTCATGTGGGGAATATTTCAACCAATAAAAATATTTCTTCAATATATAAACATTTTTTTAATCATTATCTAGTACAAATCCACAAGTTTGTTCAATGTAAACTTATTGTAACACCCCGAGCTTCCACGATACGCTTCTCATTCAATAATACAATAGCTTGCATTGTACGCAACTTCGAGTTCTAAAACATCGCGACTAATCAAAGTAGCCGTTATGAATAGTAATAACCACTTTTTAAAATTATAGAAATTTTATATTTCAAAATGGACTTCATTTTTGTATTCGTAATATTGAAATTAGCCTATGTTGAATTTTTGGTATTTTTCTGAGAACTTCAATTTTTGATGAATAGTGAAACCACTAAGTGGTTGTTAAAAACTGATTTTTCGTTAAAATGAAATATTACCACTTCTGTGATTTGATTTTCAAAAATCCGACATACATGGTTGTCATTAAGAAGTAAAATGTGGTTCAATGAGATTAAAATAATTTTTTGGTGAATAGTAACTTTTAAGTTCTTAATCGCGATTAGAGGTAATTAATGTAGTTTAAGGTACAAATGATGTTTTAATAATATAAGATGAGCATGAAACTTGTCCTACTCCTATTGGATGAGTCATGGACGACCAAGACAACCCATGGGTCAACTTGGGGACCCCATGGAGCCACTTTAGTTGGAAAATGACATTAATATATATTTATTTAATGTTGAAATTAAATTGACACACACATGAGTTGTTTTACTAAAACAGTTTTTAAGTGGGGTTACACAAGTCCAAATTTTGATTATAAATATTCATTAGAAAGCTAAAAAGATTTCCTACATCATAGTATTTTTTTTTATAATTTGTAGACATTAAATAAATTAAATTATTTATGACATCATGATGATGTAGTGATGACCTCATTATTTAACGATTTAAATAAAATGGGAAGATAATGCAAAATCCAAGGCTTACACTTGTCCAAAGCCAATTGGATGAAGAGATTTCGAAACCGTATCACCTTAGCCTCGAATTATATAAGTGTGGGACCTTTAGAATCCGAAAAGCATTGTGAAATAATGTAACATTTCAATTTTTCCAAAAGTGTCCCTCCTCTCCACTTATAAAAGGCCCCCACCTCTCCCACCTCATTTACACTTTCAAGCCATTTGGCTCGGCCAACCTCTGCCCAAATACTCTCCCAACATTCCTCCCTTACTCCTAGAAACCTCACTTTGGGCAGAACTCTTCCCAAGGAAGCCTTTAGCTCAAATCAAAAAGAGTTACCCGATTTTGAGGTAATGTCTTTTATAATGTTGTTTTGTTTTATTTTTATTCTCCAACCCCTTAAACTCTTTTTATTCATTTCTTTTGTAACAACACCAGTATCCTAAATATACTAGGATGTTTTTATAAGAAGGATTCGAGCTACACTTACACACACCTACATATAATGGTTAAAGAACATACGGTTTCTGTGGATGGCGAATTTCTGCCTCACGAAACGATGATTGTTCAACACTCATATAACACCTTCAAAGGTGGCCATTAAGATGTCACTATATTTATATATGATATATAATGTGTTTATGTTTTACTTATGCTTCTGTATTTCTCATTTATGGCTTACTTTATGATTTCCATTATGGGTAAAACGCGATAATTTCATTTTAGGAAGTGCGGACTACCGCCCCCTCAAAGTGATTTGAATCGTTAATGCCATATGTGGGATGTATAAAGGATGGAGTAAATGGTATTATACACTATATTATAATGGAATTATATTATACATTTATATCATTATGTTTTAGTTCCATTAAATATGAAATTGAAATGAAAGTAGCGTTCATGCGTACGTACGGCTTACCGTCTCCATGAACGGTGCATTTCATTTCTCACCTCTAAATGTTACGTAATATTATAAATGAATGTATATACTGGATATATAATATATATATGACATCTAAATCATGAATATAATTCTGGATATAATGGATATTTCACCACATAAACAACTTGTAATTATAAGAAGCTTATTGTTGACTCAAGTACCAAAGATCGACAAAACGACCGTTATTAACTTAAATAATTACATAATGTTCATATCATTGTAATAAGTGATATAATAAGGATAATGAAATTGAAAATGGTTCTTAATAAGGTATATATTAACTCTAGTTTATTATTCAGGAGGTTAAAGAACGGTCGAGTCAGGACAAGACGCAAGGTAAGGGAACTTCTTAACCCAATTTCTATTCTTTGGGTTAATCTCCTAATTTCAAATTATGTCATGATATTATTATGTACTATCTTGTATTTTTAAATTATTTATGTGTACTTATAGTGAATACACATAATAGACCTACTTTATAAAAAAAATGATCTTTTTAAGGACTTCGTCTCAATCCCCTTTCATTGAGGCATATTTGGTTTTATACACAACTTTCTTTTATACGGTGTATAAACCCCTTTGACTTTTACGTTTATTCAAAAGGAATCTTTTTATACGAAGCGTTTTGCTAAACGACAAAAGGTAATGTTTTTATTTCCGTACTTATGCGGCGACAACGACTTCTCCGCCGCCGTGAACATTATTTGAGTTTCGGCTTCCTCTACAAGCCATCTTTTTTTAATGAAAAATAAATACAAAGTTTTAACTTTATTTTATTTTGGTATTGAAAATGGTTTTGAAAGAGTTTTTATTATATCAATGTGTTGTATTGATATCTTGTGATTGAAATGTGGAAATGTTATGTTTCCTTTATGTATGTTTTATGTGATACGATTATGTTATGGTTTATGATATGTTTAAACCTATTCATATGAGGAATGTATTGGACTTAATAAGTGATGGGTGGAGCCCGCTATAGCTCCTCGATGCATCGGTAGGTCTCATGAGACAACTAGACATGGAATTGGCCGAGGCCCTTTCCCAATTTGATTTATGGTTTTGGCCGAGGCCTTAATCATTTTAGACGTCTTGGCCGAGGCCTTGACAAAATGTTTCAGAATGTCCGGCATTATACATTCCCTCATTATGAAAGTGGTTATTGATATTGCATGTGATTATTCGGCCAGTAGAATATCCATGTGAAGAAGTGAATGGCATTATCTCATTTTACTTTTGCCATATTATGTTGAAGTTCAAGTTTAAAAGGCTTTTGTTTTAGTTATACATTGCCTTAAATGTTAATGTTTATTTATGAAAGCTTCCGCAATATTGTTATCCTTACTGAGCATCTGAGCTCACCCCTTTCAATGTTTTAATGTTTTCCAGGATTTGAAGAAGTATATTATGAATGACCTGCAGGGATAGTCTGAGGGGATATGAAGACAATATGTTGTTGTTGTTTTGGTTTACTTTATGATGTAATGTAACGTTTACAAATGTATCTAGTGTTTCCAAGGCTACTAAACTAATCGGTCTTTCGAGACTTGATCTTTTGTGATCATGCCAATGTTACGAAGTAATGCACCGACTCTGGGTAGCTGGGGTCGGGGCGTTACAGTTGGTATCAGAGGCAGTTTAGTACTAACCTTGGAAGCTAGATTTAGATAAACTCTGATTAGAGCACATAGAACAAAGATAGACTTTGAGGATTAGTATAGAAGAACATCCTAGAATTTTGGTATTATAGAGATGTTATGAGTTTTCCGAGCAATACATCCCTGTCTGGATACGAGCAGGTAGAGGCGGCTCTGGCACAGATGTACCTAGGGGTAAAACCCGAAAACACCGCTTTGAGCTAGACTCGAACGGGAACTGGTGCACGACAATGGGCCTTGCTGCACTCTTGGTTACGACACTCCCGGGGGATATGCTTAGGATAATTCTCATTTTACTTACAAACCACTATGAAGGGTTATGAGTACATACTTACTCAAAGAAAACATTTCTTTTTATGATTATTGATTATATCCATAAATAGTTCAATTTATGTAAAGTGTTTTACAAGTATGGAATTATGTATTTTGATTCATAAACTAACCTAGTTTATGCCGTTGTATAGAAATGGCGCCCAGTAGAAGGAATGTGAACTCCAGCAGTACGTATGATCCAAAGAGTAAGAAGGATAGTATCTTTCACGGTATTAAGCCAACATTTCGAAGGGAAATAGTCTCCCATGTGTTCTCAACATATGAAGAAATAGTATCATGTGTTAATAAGATAAGTAAAGAATTCTCTGAGTCCTATGGCTTTGAAGCGAAGCAAGAGACGAAAGGGATGGAAGAGAGAATGATGGATAAAGGGATGATGGGAAAGAAGAATTTTCCAATATGTGGTAATTGTGGGAAGAAACATCATGGAACTTGCCTAAAGGGAATGGGAGTTTGTTATAAGTGTAGAGAAAAAGGACACAAAGTGCGTGACTGCAAGGGTAAGAAAATGGTTTCAAATGTACAATGCTTCTTCTGCAAGGATTGGGGACACTACGCAAACCAATGTCCAAATCATCAGAGCATGCCCCAAATGATGTTATTGGATAATAATCAAGTTATGATACTACCACAGATGAGGAGTAATGATTAGAGTTCTTATGTTGTTATTAAAGATTTTTTTTTTAATTTGAGTGTTGTATCAATGATGTACTGGTTATAATAATTATGGAGTATATAAGGATTGTACTGCAGTACTATTTCATCAAGGACTTGAGATTGTGTGGAACCAAGAAAAGTGACTCCACAGTAGGTTAAATTTTTGGAAAATATATGGTTGAGAGAAAGATAAACCATAATATGGTTTTGATACTGAGATTGTGATTTTGGAATAAGACGTGATTGATTTGGATAAATTATATTGGATATACTTAACTTCCTTGAAACTGATTGATGTTTTGTATACATTTTTGGATAGAAGGAGTATATCTAGTATTCTATAAGGAATAAGGGATCATGGTAATTCAGTATGTTTAAAAAGAATACATGATGAAGGTGTTCACATGTTGTTACGTGGGATAAAGGATCTTCATTATGTTTACCTTCCTTATAAAATTTGGACTGTGAGTTGGACAGAAGTATTTTGGATAACTATTAAGGTTGGAATGGATTAATTTGAACTTTGGATAGTATTGTTTAAGGCTAAAAAATTTATGAAGATTATTTTTGGAATATTATGATACTATAGGACAACCTGCAGGGTGGGGCATAACCCGTCGCGTCGGACAAAGCTCCAGGAATCGAACCCACAACCATAGTGCGACAAGCCTTTATTTCCTACCACTAGCCTACAGGAAGTCCCTGGTTATTACAAAATAGTTTTACTAATCTAAATGGTATGTGTTAACATTTTGAACCTTATACAATTAGGATAAATAGAATATTTTTGAGTTCTGTTACCATTTGGAGTAAAAGTTGGGTTTGTGGTAAAAATTTATTAACGAATGAAAGTATACATAACAAGTATGTATATTCCCTTACGTTCTTAGTAAATCTCATAAATAAATTCCTCAACATTATAAAAGGTAACTTAAAACAAAAATGTTGTCGGTTAACTTTTCCAACTGGGGATTCAATGACCGTTTAACCAATCACAAGTTTGTGATTTTCTTATGGTTAAACTTTCTCCTAATCCTGTTTTCTATAACTCTCCATCAGACCTTGATGGTTTTTTTTTCTTCCATATCCATATTTTCATAGAATCCTAGAATGGGCTATATCGGGTGACCTTTGTACTTATCTTGCTTTCTTTTAATGTTATATATTTATTAACCTTATTTCCGATGTGGGTTATCCTCAAAGGTATTTTCTCTTTTCAACCTTTTATTTTCCAAGAAAAATTTCAAATTGCGAGGACGCAATTTATTGAAGGAGGGGAGAATGTAACACCCCGAGCTTCCACGATACGCTTCTCATTCAATAATACAATAGCTTGCATTGTACGCAACTTCGAGTTCTAAAACATCGCGACTAATCAAAGTAGCCGTTATGAATAGTAATAACCACTTTTTAAAATTATAGAAATTTTATATTTCAAAATGGACTTCATTTTTGTATTCGTAATATTGAAATTAGCTTATGTTGAATTTTTGGTATTTTTCTGAGAACTTCTAATTTTTTATGAATAGTGAAAAATACATAAAAACAATTTTTTAATAAAAATAATTTATACAGATAAATTATACTATTTAGTGGTTTTAAGGTATAATTAGAAAATATTTTTACCATTTTATCCAATGGTGGTCATTAGAATTAATTTAACATTGAAATTGGACATAAACAATTGCCAAACTTTTGATATAAATTGTTTCTTAAAAACATGCTATTTGTTGTAACAGCGGGAATTAATTATGAAATTAATTAATACAACTTATATGTTTGGAATTTTTTAAAATAGACATCATTTTTGAATTCGGAATATCAATTATAGCTTAGGATGAAATTTTGGCCTTATTCAGAAAAACTTCAATTTTTGATGAATAGTGAAACCACTAAGTGGTTGTTAAAAACTGATTTTTCGTTAAAATGAAATATTACCACTTCTGTGATTTGATTTTCAAAAATCGGACATACATGGTTGTCATTAAGAAGTAAAATGTGGTTCAATGAGATTAAAATATTTTTTTGGTGAATAGTAACTTTTAAGTTCTTAATCGCGATTAGAGGTAATTAATGTAGTTTAAGGTACAAATGATGTTTTAATAATATAAGATGAGCATGAAACTTGTCCTACTCCTATTGGATGAGTCATGGCCGACCAAGACAACCCATGGGTCAACTTGGGGACCCCATGGAGCCACTTTAGTTGGAAAATGACATTAATATATATTTATTTAATGTTGAAATTAAATTGACACAAACATGAGTTGTTTTACTAAAACAGTTTTTAAGTGGGGTTACACAAGTCCAAATTTTGATTATAAATATTCATTAGAAAGCTAAAAAGATTTCCTACATCATAGTATTTTTTTTTATAATTTGTAGACATTAAATAAATTAAATTATTTATGACATCATGATGATGTAGTGATGACCTCATTATTTAACGATTTAAATAAAATGGGAAGATAATGCAAAATCCAAGGCTTACACTTGTCCAAAGCCAATTGGATGAAGAGATTTCGAAACCGTATCACCTTAGCCTCGAATTATATAAGTGTGGGACCTTTAGAATCCGAAAAGCATTGTGAAATAATGTAACATTTCAATTTTTCCAAAAGTGTCCCTCCTCTCCACTTATAAAAGGCCCCCACCTCTCCCACCTCATTTACACTTTCAAGCCATTTGGCTCGGCCAACCTCTGCCCAAATACTCTCCCAACATTCCTCCCTTACTCCTAGAAACCTCACTTTGGGCAGAACTCTTCCCAAGGAAGCCTTTAGCTCAAATCAAAAAGAGTTACCCGATTTTGAGGTAATGTCTTTTATAATGTTGTTTTGTTTTATTTTTATTCTCCAACCCCTTAAACTCTTTTTATTCATTTCTTTTGTAACAACACCAGTATCCTAAATATACTTGGATGTTTTTATAAGAAGGATTCGAGCTACACTTACACACACCTACATCTAATGGTTAAAGAACATACGGTTTCTGTGGATGGCGAATTTCTGCCTCACGAAACGATGATTGTTCAACACTCATATAACACCTTCAAAGGTGGCCATTAAGATGTCACTATATTTATATATGATATATAATGTGTTTATGTTTTACTTATGCTTCTGTATTTCTCATTTATGGCTTACTTTATGATTTCCATTATGGGTAAAACGCGATAATTTCATTTTAGGAAGTGCGGACTACCGCCCCCTCAAAGTGATTTGAATCGTTAATGCCATATGTGGGATGTATAAAGGATGGAGTAAATGGTATTATACAATATATTATAATGGAATTATATTATACATTTATATCATTATGTTTTAGTTCCATTAAATATGAAATTGAAATGAAAGTAGCGTTCATGCGTACATACGGCTTACCGTCTCCATGAACGGTGCATTTCATTTCTCACCTCTAAATGTTACGTAATATTATAAATGAATGTATATACTGGATATATAATATATATATGACATCTAAATCATGAATATAATTCTGGATATAATGGATATTTCACCACATAAACAACTTGTAATTATAAGAAGCTTATTGTTGACTCAAGTACCAAAGATCGACAAAACGACCGTTATTAACTTAAATAATTACATAATGTTCATATCATTGTAATAAGTGATATAATAAGGATAATGAAATTGAAAATGGTTCTTAATAAGGTATATATTAACTCTAGTTTATTATTCAGGAGGTTAAAGAACGGTCGAGTCAGGACAAGACGCAAGGTAAGGGAACTTCTTAACCCAATTTCTATTCTTTGGGTTAATCTCCTAATTTCAAATTATGTCATGATATTATTATGTACTATCTTGTATTTTTACATTATTTATGTGTACTTATAGTGAATACACATAATAGACCTACTTTATAAAAAAAATGATCTTTTTAAGGACTTCGTCTCAATCCCCTTTCATTGAGGCATATTTGGTTTTATACACAACTTTCTTTTATACGGTGTATAAACCCCTTTGACTTTTACGTTTATTCAAAAGGAATCTTTTTATACGAAGCGTTTTGCTAAACGACAAAAGGTAATGTTTTTATTTCCGTACTTATGCGGCGACAACGACTTCTCCGCCGCCGTGAACATTATTTGAGTTTCGGCTTCCTCTACAAGCCATCTTTTTTTTAATGAAAAATAAATACAAAGTTTTAACTTTATTTTATTTTGGTATTGAAAATGGTTTTGAAAGCGTTTTTATTATATCAATGTGTTGTATTGATATCTTGTGATTGAAATGTGGAAATGTTATGTTTCCTTTATGTATGTTTTATGTGATACGATTATGTTATGGTTTATGATATGTTTAAACCTATTCATATGAGGAATGTATTGGACTTAATAAGTGATGGGTGGAGCCCGCTATAGCTCCTCGATGCATCGGTAGGTCTCATGAGACAACTAGACATGGAATTGGCCGAGGCCCTTTCCCAATTTGATTTATGGTTTTGGCCGAGGCCTTAATCATTTTAGACGTCTTGGCCGAGGCCTTGACAAAATGTTTCAGAATGTCCGGCATTATACATTCCCTCATTATGAAAGTGGTTATTGATATTGCATGTGATTATTCGGCCAGTAGAATATCCATGTGAAGAAGTGAATGGCATTATCTCATTTTACTTTTGCCATATTATGTTGAAGTTCAAGTTTAAAAGGCTTTTGTTTTAGTTATACATTGCCTTAAATGTTAATGTTTATTTATGAAAGCTTCCGCAATATTGTTATCCTTACTGAGCATCTGAGCTCACCCCTTTCAATGTTTTAATGTTTTCCAGGATTTGAAGAAGTATATTATGAATGACCTGCAGGGATAGTCTGAGGGGATATGAAGACAATATGTTGTTGTTGTTTTGGTTTACTTTATGATGTAATGTAACGTTTACAAATGTATCTAGTGTTTCCAAGGCTACTAAACTAATCGGTCTTTCGAGACTTGATCTTTTGTGATCATGCCAATGTTACGAAGTAATGCACCGACTCTGGGTAGCTGGGGTCGGGGCGTTACACTTATTCCTTAATATCTCCACTTAATAAATCTAATTTTACATCCATATGATAAAATTTGTAGTTTTAATGTGAAACCATTGATAAAAACATTCATTTAGTTTCTAATCTTACAATGGGGAAAAGTTTCTTCAAAATTCACACCTTCCACTTATGCATAACATTTACAAACAAGTATTTATTTTTTTCTTGAAACATATCCATGTTTATTCAATTTATTTATATAAACCCACTTTGTTCCAATAAATTTTTTAATTATTGGTCATGGAACAAGTTCACATGTTTCATTTTTTTAGTCTGATTAAACTTTTCATTCATAAAATCCATCCATTTTTTGTGTTGAATAGCTTCTAAAACTGATTCCAAATCAAATTTTGAGATAAGTGAAGTCTAATTTTTTAATATCAACTTCTTGATGGTCTGAAATGGAATCTTCTGATTCCTAATGGTGTTTTTAGACTAAACATGTTTTTTAAGGTAAGAAATTTCAAAGTTTCTCTTCCAACCGAACTTTCTTCATCACACAATTCTTCACAATCTTGATAAGTCTATTTTTAACCATTCTCACTTTCATTAGAAACTCCAATTTTATCCTCCTCATCATTTTCAACAACTTTTTATGGATTTTCAATAACATTCACATCATATGAATCCACAAACTTTTATAAATGTTTTTTCCAACTTTTGTAACATATTCTATTGGGTGAATATCCCATACAAATTACTTTTTTAGCTTTCTCATCATGTTTTCCAAGATCTAGATTTTTTATTTTTAGCAAACATAGACTTATAAAAACTTTTAAGTACTTTAATAAATGTTTTTTATTATAGAACATTTCATAAGAAGTCATGTTGCATTTCATACTTAACAAACATATGTTCTAAACATGTACAACATTACTAATAGCTTATCTCAAATAGAACTGTGAAAGTTTGTATTATGTTAACATGCTTCTTCCCATTTCCACCAAACTTATATTATTCCTTTTTGTTACTCCATTTTATTGTGGGGTATATGGATCACTATAATGATGTTTGATTCTATACTTTCTCAGATAAGTTTCAAAATTATTTCATGTGAATTATATACCATTTTTTTCTCAACTTTTTTATGTAAACCCCCATTTCTTTCTCAAAATATTTTCTAAAGAATCTAAACATTTCAATATCCTATGAATTGTTCCTCATAAACATGATGGTGGTAATTTGATTGAAATAATCAATAAATATGATGAAGTAAAAAATCACCTTTTTTTATTGGTGTCTCATCGGACAACATAAGTTAGAATGAATAAGTTCAATGGGTCTAGTATACTGAATCTAAACTTTCTTATGACTTTTATTAGTAATATTCTATTTATAAAAAGTTACAGAAACATTTTCTTCTATTATATTAAATTCTATAAAATTTCCTACAGTATTAACTTTAGAGAGTTTTTTCATAATTTTCTTCCCATGGTGTCCAAGTCTATAGTGCCACAACTTATTCTCATCTTCAGCACTTAGATAACATGAGTTGTTAAGTTCTCTAATTAGAAAAAGATTTATTCTAGTTCTTTATCCCCTAGTCATAAGTTTTATATCTTTAATACTTTTGATGATAAAATAATAATTTCTGAAAACAACTTCTTTTCCATCATCACAAAGTTGACTCACACTTAGTATGTTATGTTTGAGTCCATCAGCAAATAGAACATATTTTATTTTATGTTTTTGAGGTTTTATCTCATCAATTTCTATGACCCTAGTTTTTAAGGAACTATAATTTCTTAATATATCTATTCCACTATCATGTTTTTCAGCATGATTCAATATTTTTATATCACTTATCATGTATAAAGGATAACCACGATCAAGTGTCCATGGTTTTTTCCTTTTACTTGCTTTCAAAATTTTCTCAAGAATAAAAGATCATTCCCCAACATTATTCTTTCCATCTTCCATTTTTTACCATAAGAATATAGATTTGAAAATAGTGTCATGAATTTTTTGGCATGATGACTATCCTGATCACATCTTCCACAAAATTCTTCTAGACATTCAAATTGATTTTTGGTTGGAATGTTTCTAACAAATAGAGAATTTTCTTTTCTAACTTTCTGTATATTAAGAAAGTTACTCATTCTTATTTATCCATTGTTTTCATTTTGTTCAAACCTTCTTATAGGAAGTGATAAGTTATACTAACAATTATAATATCTATTCCCATAGATAGAAAAACACCATCAAAATCCATCAAAATGTGATTTTATATTGAAGTAATACCTTTCTCTCTAGAAACTTTATTGAGGTTTATGACTTCTTCCAACTTCAACATACTCTGGGTATGGATGAATATTCCTACTAAGGGAGTTTTCAAATTTTATATATGTGATATATTTCTCACATCCCTTCTCAATCCAAACTTTCCCTACACTTTTATTATCACTTGAAATGTTAGAAAGATTAGATGAAACATTATTTGTGGAGGGTGATAATTTCACATAATTCTTTATTTGAGCTTTCTCAACAACTTTAAAAGTCTCATATTTTACTTCCAAATATTTTTTGAAGTTTCGATTCATCTTACTTAATCTAATTTCAGACTCAAAAGTTTTTATTGAAACTTGTTAACTTCTTATTCCTTAGTTTTCATCTTCTCACTGAGATCTTCAACCATCTTTCCCAGTTCATCAATTCTAAGTTCTTAACTTAATATCTCCTATATGTATTCTTATTATTATATGAAAACATTTTTTTCACCTTCAAAAACATTTCCACTATCTTTATTTATCATTATTATTTATTTATTGGGAGATATTATTTTCCAAAGACATGCAAAAATTTCTTTTATGAGCTGATACTCTCTGTAAGATTCTTCACCTTCTTTTTCTTCATTATTTAAGGAGTCTTTTATTTTATCAAATTTTTCAATGAAATTTATAACCTTTTCTGAACTCTCATCTTCTAAATAATTGTTTTCATTTCAATCTATTCATCTTTCTTACTCAACAGACTTATCTTGTTCCTAGTAAAATTATTCTTATATTTATTGGATAGATTTTATTCTATAAAACTTTTGTTCCACTTCTTACAACAAGGTTTTTCATTTGAATTGTCTTGATATTCTTCAACTTTTTTATTATGGAAATTCATAGAAAAGTGGCCAATTCCACCACACTCAAAACATTTAAGAAGAAGTTTTTCTCCATAATTTACTCTTACTATCTGATAGTTATTGGATATAAGAGACATGATTTTTTAATTTAACTCATCATCCTTTTCATATTTAAAATCAAAAGGATCATCATCTTCAACATCTTTAATTTTAATTTTTATCATAGCCTCAAAATTTGTTTCATCCTTTATCTTCTTTTTGACCATTGTAGCTTTTCTAATTTCATAAGAAATAATAAATTTATGAAATTCATCAAGATATAAATAATATTTATCTTCTAAAGTGGAAATTTTAGAATCAAACATGTCCATAAAGATTCTAATAAGTTTCTTCACTATTGTAGACTCTTCCAAAACATACCCAAAACCTATGATATTTCAAAAACATCATTTACTTCAGTGAAGTATTCATCAATAGTTTATTCATCACTTTTTTTTATTTCTTCAAAATTATTACGCCAAATTTTTAGTTTTGCTTCCTTACTTAAGTATTCCCTTTAAAAATACTTTCCATATTTTACCATATACTCTTTGAAGTTTTGAGACCTCTAACCTTCATATAAAAATTTCCTAACAGAGACATAACATTATAATTTATATTTTTTCCATCAAATTCTATATTTATATTGTTAGTAAAAGTCATCAAGCCATCTTTATCAATAGGTGGAACATCAATTGTTGAAGCATCAACACCTTCTAGGCCAAGATATAGAAGATAAGGAATTGTCTTATTTTTTCATCCATAATAAATTTTCTGTAAAATATAAGAATTCCTCTAATATTGATAGAATTGAGGTTATCCATGATTAGGATTCAATAAGGGAAACTCGCTCTGATACTAATTGAAGTTCCAAAGGATTGAATAAAAAATAAGAAGGGGGTGAATCAGTTATTAACATTTTTATAATTTTTCAAACTTTTAGAAACTTAATCCCTAAAAATTGTTAAATTTCATCGCCATATCATGTTTTAGTAAAAACTCATGCATGAAAAGAATGAAAGCAAGTAAAGAACATGATATTTGCAAGGTTTGGCCTTAGTGTGAGAACCTGTATCCTTAGCATATCCACTCTCATGGGTCTAGGGAAAATAACTATAAAAAAGAAGTGAATACAAATTGTGTGAACTCACATTAGACACCTTTTATCTCATAATAGGAAATATTATACCAAATCCCATAAATTTGAAAAGTCTACTTACAATAAATTTGAGCCACACAATAATATGAACACAAAAACTTTTTCTCCATAAAACTCTGTGTAGAACCTCAATCTGATGTCCCTAGGCTCAATTGACTCAGTCTAATAAACTAAATCTGATGGACTTGGTATGATGAACCCTTTTCTCAAAATGCACTTCTCAAACTCTGCTCAATTTATAAGTTTGATCTTCCTCAGTCTCATAAAAAACCCAATCATGTCTGATCTTCTAATGAGATCTCAATCTAGAAAGAAACTCTGAATCAATATCTGTAGTTCTCTACCTTGTATACATGTGAAAAATGTTTCAAAGTATGAATGTACAATGCATCTATTTATAGGCTTCCCAGAATGGTAAAGGTAGAAAATTGAAAAACGTTTCTGACACACTCAAATTCAAAACACCTGAAATTCACTCATATTAGAACTTCATCTTTGACCACTTCAAACCTTCTCAACTATTCTGGTGTCTTCTAAAAATTTCTTGAATCTTCTCAGAAGTCATCCTTCATGAACTTACTAATATTTATTTAGCCTAATTAGGTGAGTCTGATTAAATTTTATTTTGTGATTGTGGTTATTATTTCTACTTCAGATTAAGTCCAATGGAATTTCTTCCTCAGAGTCAGTTTTATTTACCTTCCTCATTAGATTCAGTCTGATGCAACTTCCTTTGCTCAGTCTGATGGAACTTTCTCATCTCAGTCCATTGGAACTTTCTTATCTCAATCTGATGAAAATTCCTCATCTATATATCATTGATTTTTCATTATTATGTATTTATCATTATGATGAAATACTCATTATGATGTTCTTTGTGTGATGATGGCTCCACTCATCAACTTTGAAATTCTTCAAACCTCATTAGTTAAAACTCATTTAGGATTCTAGAAACTTTTGTGTCCGACTCTTTTGTATTTTATGATCGGTGTTAAGGTTTATACATCTAGACATCTTGAACCGATACAGTTTTTACAATGGAATTCAACATCCTCCATAACTTCAAAACCTTTTATCATGGTAGTTTTCATCATTTATGATAAATTTGGGATCGTAAAAGCATCATCTAAATCAAGGTTAGAATGTAAAAAACTTTATAACTCCAAAATTAACTATTTTACTTTATTCTCTTTAGAATAATTCTTAATTCCTCACTCAAAAACTTTAAATTTCTAATCAACACTAAATTAAATGAATCTTTAACTTCATGTCAATGGATCTGAGACTAATGATGATTTTGATCAACAATTTCATCTTATGAAAACTTCTACATCTAGTTTTTCTCAAAACAATACACTATGTTTGGAAAAAAAATATCCCATTTTGTGATAGGGTTTTAACTTTCATCACTTACTCCTATTTGATAAAAAAATATTGTTTTGAAAATATATTATTGATCAATAAATACAAAACATGTTAAAACATCACAAATGATTTTCAGGATTCTAATCATTCTCTCTTTCTCCTCTTGTGCCTGAGGACACATTTTATAGGAAATATGTATATCATGTGACACTGGAGCCAATAATCTCTTAGATTGTTCCATACTAAATCTATTTAGTGTCTAGTCAATATATGTACCATGACTTGGTCTATGTAGCCTTTTGGATCTATCACAAATTATCTTGGTCCCTAGAATATAAGTCGCTTCACCTAAGTCTTTTATGGAGAGCACTTGTTTAACAATTCCTTAATTTATTCTAAAACTCATACATCATTTATTATAAGTAATATTTCATTAACATATACTACTTGGATAATGACCTCACTCCCACTAAACCACTTTTAAACACATGGATTAACTCCATTATAAATGAAGCAAAGTTATTTTATAGCTTCATCAAACTGATTGTTATATGACATGGATGCCTAATTCAATCCATAAATGGATCTTTGAAACTTAAAAACAATTTTAGGATTACTTAGAGTCACAAACCATTATGTTTGTTTCATATAAACATGTTCCTAAAGGTTCCCATTAAATAAATATATTTTGAAATACATTTACCAAATTTAATATTCATTGTAAGATGTTATAGAAAGTATAATTATGATTGATTTAACCATGTAAATTGGATAAAATGATTCAACATAGTTATTACCATTAATTTTTTTAAACAATTAACTACTGTTCATTCTTTGTAGGTAATTAATTTACCTTTCATGTTAATATTTCTCTTGAATTAAAATTTAATCCCAATAGGATTTACATCAAGCGGTGGATCAACCAAACCCTAAAATTAGTTTTAATACATGGAATCAATCTCAAAATTCATGGATTCTTTCCATATTATATTTTATTATCTCTCTACTACCTCTTTGTAGGATAGAGGTTCAATATTTTCAATTAATAATGAGAAACCACCATCAGTTACTAGAAAACTATATCATTCTATTCTCTTACCTCTCTAATACTCCTATAAAGTACTTGGTTTTATGAATAACATATCCAACATTGAAATATGGAATCTATTACTATACCAAATATTTTTTATCTTGATCATAAACTGATTCAAAATTGATATTTCTCCCACAAACCTTATTTAGAATGTTCTCCCTCTCAATAAAGATGGATTGTCTTGTGACATTCACTTTCTTGTCTAAGGGGTTGTATATATATGGTCCCCTTATTTTATTAGGATACCTTGTAAAATGTAGTTTATGAATCAAGGTGATATTTTATTTCTTGACATGGACTTAAAAAATGTGTCACATCACTATACATGAGTGTGTGGTGACACTGATTTATTTCCATACATTAACTCACATGTTATTATGTTTTCCACCTTATTTGGTACTCGATTTAGAATGTGTGTTGTAGCATGTAATGCATATCCCCAAAAGGATAATAGAAGATTTAAATGACTCATCATCAACCCTACCATGTCAGGAAAGTTATGGTTACTCCATTCAATAACACAATTACACTATGGTGTATAAGGTGGAGTGAGTTAGAATGGAATCCCAAACTCCCATAAGAAATTTGATAAACTCTTGTTTAATATATTCACTATCTCGGTCAAATAAAATCTTCTTTATCTTCTTACCAAGTAGATTCTCTACATCATTCTTCAATTATTTAAATTTATCAAGGGCCTCAAACTTATACCTCATCAAGTATACATAGACATATCTACTCAATTCATTGGTAAAAGTGATGAAATAAAAATATTCACCTTCATCTTCTATAGGAAAATTTCTACACATTTCAGTGTGTAACAATACAATAATATTTATGGCCCTTTCATCTTGTCCACTAAATAGTGGTCTGGTCATTTTTTCTTCCAAACAAGCATAACATCATTCAAGTGGTCATAGCTCAAAAATTCTATATAACCATCTTGATGTAGCTTTTTCAGACACTTATCATTTGCATGACCAAGATGGTGATGAAACATATGGGTATTATATGATTCATGTAAATATGATTTATTATATATTTCCAATACTTTATTATAATTATTTAATACATAAATACCATTATTTATTTCTATCATACCATAAAAATGTTGTCTTTGTAAAAGAGGAATTCTTTATTTAAAAAATTTAAAAATAAATCCATCCATGTCAATGTAAGAAATAGAGATGATGTTCTTAGTAATACTTTTCACAAAATAATATATCCATAAAACTAAAATTATTCTAGTGGGCAATAGAATGTGGTAGTATCCTATAGTCAAAGAAGTGATTTGTGCTCCATTGGTTTCTTGAAGAACCACGTATCCTATAGAAATATTATGAAATATGCTTAGTTCCTACATTTGGATACAGATGTGAGTGTTGCAAGATATATGTGATACCCAATATATAAATATATAAAGATTACACTTGATAATATAAAAACCTTAATCCTCCCCTTACTTTTGGGTGTAGTTCTTCTTCTAGTGGCATAGCTTTGTACATATAAAACATACTGCTTCCTTTTATTTTTCCTACCTTTGAATATATTTCTCCTTGTAGGGATTTTTTTTGGGATATTTAGACTTAGAATAAGTCATGTAACCCTTTTCATTTTTCTTCATTTTCTTGTTCACCATAAGGACTCTCGGTTTTTCTTGCCTTGTGTCTTTATAAACATGGAAAATTAGTGTAAGAAGTTATAAAATATTCTTCTCACTATTTCTCATGTTATAATTCAAAATAAAACTAGATAATGATTTAGGTAGTGAGGAAATAATGAGATCTATGTCTATCTCATTGGGGAATTTAATTACCTTGATGTCTGGGCACTCTATATATCCAATTATCTTGGCTATATGAGTCCTAAAAGACCCCAACTCTCTAATCATTCATGTGAACAGTGAATTTGAGATCTCATTTATCCCTTGTCTCACATTCTCTTAATATATATCATGAAGGTGATACATATTGTTATATGCGTCCATATCCTCATGTTTCTTTATAATCTCTTTAGATATGAATGATAGCATGAAACATTAGACATCTGTGTCATCATCCAAATGTTTCTCATATAGAGGTAATTCTTCCTCACTAGCCTCTTGGTTAGGAACTTTAGGAATGGGGTTTTCTAGCATATATAATTTTCTTTCATGGGATAGAATAACACACAAGTGTATTTTCTATTCTTGGAAATTAGCAAATGAGAAGGTTATCCTTATCAAGTATGGATCACAGTGATATGGTTGAATTAATGTGTATTTTTGTTTCTCCAATTAAGTAGATCATAATTCTAGTACATTATCTAATAAAATTCGATAATAAATATTAAATTTAATAATCTCCCACTATTTTATAAAAACCTAATATCTCTCACCATTATTTTTAAAATATATTGTTTCATGGTATTTTAGTAGTGAGGATATATATTCCCTTATCATAACCCAAATGGAGGTATTTCCAGCTAATTTAAGGTATTTAGGTAAGAAAAACTTTCTAATTTTCTTAACTTGTATCTCTTTAATTTAATGAGTGGACTGCTCAATCCTAAAATTCTGAATTTGGATTTTCTCTACACTTTTCCAACTAGTTCCAATAAGTCTCTCAGAGGTGATCATACCTTAATGTGAACTAGGTTAATTTGACCCAAAACTCAACATAAAAACTCCCTAATAATTTAAAGGACCCCAACAGAGGTTGGTCAAGTAATTTGAACTATGGTTTTATTCCTACCCAATTAGTGGAAGGTTATACCAATTAAATATATATAATTAGGTATTTTAATCTTTATGTGTAAATATCCCATTTTATCTTTATTACATACTTGTTAATATTAAGTCGGTTTATGTAAGTGATTAACCATGTATTAGATAAAGTTTAATCATAATACAAATTATTTTAGTTCTATCTTGCATGCTTGTTAATTTATTAATTCATATGATCATGAAAAAAAATCCATAATGAAATTAACCATGAAACTTAATTGAAATAAAATAATAAGAGTGATGTTATCATGAAATTTTCCTAGTGGTTAGTTTATCTAGATGACGATAAAATAACCATCAAACTATGAGGGAAAGATCTTGAACCATGAATTGGTTTGTATTGTAGCTTTCCACATATCCTCATATGTTTCTCTTAGATTGGTTGTACCTTAACTCCAAACTTGAACCACCTCCACTCAATTAGGGATTCGTCCATCACATAAGTTTTTACTCACACCTAGGTGAGTGGAACCAAATAATTGGTTCACTGGGTTTACATAAAAGGAAAATATGGTCATTCAAGCCCTTGCATAATTAGAGGAAGTATGAAAGACAGGTAATTAATTTAATTTAATAATTATAATAAATTTAAATGAAACCAATCACATAAAAAAATTCTATATATGCTCATGAGTGTCCATATACATGCAATAAATTGTGCATTTAATAAACTCGAATTCATTCGTAATCATTCATATTTAAGATAAATTGTTATTGAACCAATTACTTATCTTATTTAATCAATCAATTATTTTATCTTAATTCTCATCAAAACTTTCTTGAGAGTGTCATCAATCGTAATTTTAAATAAATTAAATAAATTTATTTAAAATTGACTATATAAAAAAGTACCTTGGAGGAAACATAGTGAGTACCCATCAAAACCACATAGCATGTATTATATTCATATATTGTTTACTCATGCATCATGTAGCATACACATCTTATCACGTAATTTTATGGAATGTACTATTAAATAAATAACACGTAGATACATGTTATTTATGTTTTTTGTTATCTTTTAATTCACATATAGTAATCATTTTATTGTGAATTATACATGATATTTAGTTCCAAATATTACATGGAAATTAATTAGATATTTAATATATATTTATATATATAACCCATCACATGGAATGTTCAAGTCAAATAAATTCAACATGGAACACGTGTTAATAAGGTTTATGTAGTATAATAAATTTATTTTAAATTCTACATAAATATGTAATATACATGGAATGTACTATAAAGACACACACCATGTATAAATCTTCACCATCAATCCATGAAACATGATAAGGGACTGGGATTGTTTTCCTTATGTAGACATTAATGGACTACACAACATGTATAGGGGTTACATGATGTCTGGTCTCCGAGTTACATGGTTACCAATTATATGTGCTGTGTAATAAACACAGAGATCATCTTTGACTAATGGAATACACATCCTGTTTGCAAGTTACACTCCTTATAGTATGGATATTTGTGTTCTAGGATGGTACAGTCAACACATGATTTACTAAATATACACCATGTGAAATAAATGCACAATGCTCAGAATTAATCAATGATTCATCCTAGTGCATTAAAAATGGGTACACAGCATGTACCTATGGTCTATCTGTCATGCATTCTTATGATATATAGGAAAAATACACAACAACTATGGATGAGTTCTTTTAATTTTATTTAATCATAATTAATCAATTTTTTATTATATTTTCAAGAATTAATAGGAGAGAGAGGAGATCCCATGATTCAGATTTAAAGAACGATTAAACTATAATTGAAAACTGATGATAAATACTTAAATTAAAAAAAAATTAAATAATTATAAATTATTAAGTGACCCTTATGATTCCACTTGAAGGTTTTTAGTGCAGAAGAAGCATTGTTAGGGAATTCCCAACTCATATTTTTTTCTAATCAATGATTAATATTAGATTTCCAACTAGTGGTCTATGTTCTCATAATCTCACATACTAGAAAGTACAAAGGGAGTATACCATGATAAAGTGCCTCAAATTCCTATGATTATCTACCCCTCATATCATGTATCACTTGTGTCCCATCAAATAATATCATACAGCTATATAACATACATTTAAGAATAATTTCAACGAACTTCTAAGTTCTCATCATAGTAGGGAACTGCTATAACCTTTTAGTGTGACATTTACTCTTAGGAAATTGTCACATAATATGTCATCTATAATAATAATCATGATGTGATTAGAATTATATTAATATTCAAAATAGTGAATATAGGTAATCATAAGGTTTATAGAATTTGGTTCTAGGGCACCAACTCCAACAAGGCGTGCATAAAAATCTAGTGTTATTTTTAGAGAAGTAATACCAAAAATATAATGGAATTGAAGTATAGGTAATTTTCCTTCTCATTATCCCCTAGTTAAACCTTCGATATCTTATCCCTTTTAAAATATTTATTATTTACGTTTTACTCATATATATTTTACTTTATGGTCTTTAGATCCCATGAAATCCATGTCTTTGATTTTGAGTTTTCATGTATCCTTATATATGATTTTACTAATCATAATCCATGTGGAAACTTAATATTTGATTTCATGCATTCTGATTTGGAAAACCTAAGTTTTTACTTATCATAACACAAAATTTTACATCTATTGGATTCCTTCAAGTGAGAATGAAAATTCCCTCCACTTCACTTCCTTTCTTCTCCCATTTTTTCCCAATACCTTTCCCATTCAAACATTTTTATTTAATTTCTCTTGGGGGGTATAGTAAAAGCTTTTATTACATAGGATATATATATATTTAGTGGTAACAAAGGTTTTTATCCTAAATAAGAGTGCACAAAAATTAGTTCTCACATTTTAATTAGAGAAAATGGTTGTTTTGGGTTTGTGATTTGTGAAAACAAAGCAATACATTCAAACAAGAGTTTGAAAATAGTTGATGAGATGGATTATCAAGTCAAGTTTGGGTTTCCTCTTGTAATGTTATCATAATCCTTAAAATGGATTTCATTTACCCTCTTATTAATTGATAAATGAAGTAATAATAGATATAATTATCAATGAAACTTTCTTACAAGTTATTATGAGGAATTAACTCATAGTAATATTTATTAGTTAGTCATATTTCCTAGGTGAATGGAGATTTATAAAATCACTCCAATTATACCTAGGAAATACCCAATCTGGTGTTGATATTCTTGGGTAGTTTTGAAGTAACTCACTACTACCACACATGTGCCAGATATTTCTCAACACTCACCACCTAACATAGGGAATTCCTTCATGAGAAAATACATTAGGTGGATGGAGATGAAAGATTTATAACCTTGATAGTAAACAATGAACCAATTCGAAACCTAAAATATAATTGTATTAAAAGTCTTAAAGAACCATTGAAAACTAAAATCAACCAATTGAAAATAGTTTTATTCAATAATTTAAAAAGGACTCTTGCATTACAAGGGAAAAATTTTCCCTTCCTTGATCACTTGGAATATTAACCCTCCATTCTAAGGGAAACAAAGAAGAAAGAGTAAGGAGAATACATTATGAGACTAAGAAAATAGAATAAAATAAAAATACATAGTAGCAGGTCTTTTGACATAAACTCATAATACAAGTCTTGATCCCCCACTTAGAAATGGAATCCTCTTCCTTTTATAATTTCATGGGTTCCTTCTATTTCACCTTGTTCAAACCCCACATGATCTTATCTCTTTTGAATTTAAAAAGTTCCTTTCTTTCTTAAGGCTTCAAAGACATATCACAAATTGATATTCTAATAAATTCATGGTTTTCCTTCATTGATTCTAATTGAAATATTAAAAAAAATTACATCCATGTAGCATACTCTTATTGATCGCATTTATATTGACATGGATCTCAAGGATTTGTCTTTATGTTTTTATGAGTTTCCTCAGAGCCTTCTTATAAGCTTCAATTTCCCATCTAATGGGTTCTTCGAAAAACAGTTAATTCTTGGACTGACTATGAGTCTTATCATCAATGGATCAACCATGAGGATTATCTTAAATGGATAAAATGTGAGTTTTGAGTGACTATTTGTAAGGAAAGTGACTACATGGTTAGATCAAACCTTATGTTAGGTTCAAAATATAGTCGATTGGATTTCTTTGTGCAGTCAATGGGACTATCATGTGGTTGACCGATGACATCATAAAATTTCTAGTATAGATTATCCAGAAATTAATTTTTAATTTAGAACTTCTTCTTGCGTTCAACATCTTCCTATGATTAATGGATCAACTATATGGTTGATAAGTGACCACATGGAAGGTTCACTATATGATCGATCAAGGAATTATATAATTTCCAACCACAGTCAATTGTTAGTCTCTTCTTACTATCAATGGATTAACCACGTGACTTCCTCATAGAAAATTGTTTGAAGCAACTCCAAAATCTTCTGATTAATATTGAACCACTTTGATTTCTTTATATTAGACTAGCCACCTTAAATAGTCATCAAATAAAAAAAGGCTATATTATAATAATTCCCAAAGATAAAATAAACAATTAAGACTCAAGATTTAAGATAATTTCTTACTAAACCCAAAAACACTCATATAATTCAAACATGTGATAATTACCCAGTAAATGATAAAATGGTGGGATTAAAACCATCAAAATTCTCAATGAAATATATGATAATATTGGCTCTTTAAATTCCCACACACTTAAACCTTGGAATCCAAACAAGTAAATTTTGAAAATATTACCAAAGGAAAATTCAAATACCTGTCTAATGTGAGTCCCTTTTTTGACACCATGTTTCTCAAGTTATCATGACTCCTTAATGTTATTGATTTTATTTTCCTCATTAATAACATTCAATAAATTCTCACTTCTTTCATCCCCTCATAGTCACTTATACATACTCTCCCTAAATATTTTCACACAAGTTTCACTATATTTTTAATGAATTTATTCATCTCCACCTAATGAGTCAAGTATTTATGCATATCATAAGGTCTTACTCAAGGTTGTATTATTTATTAATTGATGGTTTGATTTGAATGTTCAACTATTGAGGTTGAATGAGGAGTCTTGGCTTTAAGTTGAATCAAAATGAATTATTTTTAGTTTACTATAATAATGTATTCCTCTCTCACTTCCTATTCCATTTATTCAACTTCACCCTTTTGATATTTCATATAATATCTCACACCCTTTCTCATTTTAGTATAATTAAACATATCTTTCCTCTATTTAAATTAGTGGGTTTTTTTCATTTTTGTTTTGTTATGATCTTAAAATCACATGGGATTCAAAATTTTATTCTTTAACGTGTAATTTCTACCCCAAATTAGAAAGTATTTTCATTCTAAGTGATTTTTTCCCGGATTTTTGTTCCTGTAACAATCCATGTTTTTCTGAAATGTGAAATTCAGTATAAATTTGATTTTTTTCTTACAGATTCTCCTAAGGGGTAAAATGATAATTTTTTCCCTATAATATGATCTTAGATAAAAAAATTTATAACTTTATTTTTCTGGTAATAGAGTGTTTACCATAATATTAGATTTTTTTGGAAATCCAAGATGTTAGAATTTTCAAGAAGTAATTAATATTTAATATTTAATTAATTAAATATTAATTTATTCACACACATTCGTTTATATATAAATATTGAATGGATTATTAGACTGATATTTCATATCCTCTATTGAGTACATAATGGGGGGGGGGGTTTCAAGTTGAATCATAAACTTATATTGGGAACTCGGCTTGAGGTTGGGCCCCTTTTTCTTTTTCTTTTCTTTTCTTCCTTTTCTTTTTCATTTTTCTTTCTAATTCTCCATATTGGATTATAATGTATTCTTATGTTGTATTCCCCTTCATTTTACCAAGATAAAAAAGGTAAAATGGATATATATGGATGGAGAGAGAATAAGGGATATGCTATTGTGGAGCTTGAGAGGATCTGGATCATTATGCGGTGGTTGCGGATCACAAAAATGAGTGAAGCTTCGGCGGATTCCTCCCAAATGTAGGTTGTTTTTATGTTTTTTTAAAGTCCACAAATATTTACCAATTTATATTTTTATAGGACCTTTATGACTTCTTAGGACCCCTTGATGGTCAATATGTAGCTATTATGGAGAAAAAACGAGGTTTCAGGCCGCTCACAAGGTTTTCTCATTCGGAAATATCAATCACATGACATGTAGTTTAGGATCACATTTCATGTGTTCTTACCATTCAGGGAAGTTGAATTTTAGAAGTACATTTTGTGTTTTGGGAGTTTATATCATTTATTGTTTCTTTTTTATGTACTAAAGTACCTTTCAAGATATCCCTTATAGGGGAACTTGGTCTTGTGGGGTACATACCTCGTGTGGGGTACATACCTCATGTGGGGTACATACCTCATGTGGGATGCATTCCATGTTGAAGTACACAACCATACAGGAACACAAGGTTAGTCCGTGTGAGGTACATGGGAAGGTACACCATGTGAGGTACAATTCATGTACATGTTTTAATGCCTTTTACATGGGATTTACATTCCATGTCTGGATTAATTACACATTCAGGTGGATATGAGAGATTACACACCTTGTAATAGGGTATACACATCGTGTACTCCTTCCTTTCTACCCTTTTGAGGTTTTTTCATATTTTGACATAGGGAAGTCTAAATTAGACGCATGATTAGTCCATTTTGAATGTATTTACACATATATTGTGATGTTGGAACCCTTGGGTTTTTAGGCCTTTTAAGATGTTTTTTTGGGGTGATGGAATTAATAGAGTGGTTCTTCCTCCAATAAATATTTCATTTATCACCTGAGAGTGAGACCTAGGATGAGATCCACCTAAGGGTCATGTGAAATATTTAATGTACCTAGCATGGTTTATATAAGGTTATCGTTTTATGTATCTTGTAAAGTATCTGGTTAATGAGACTGAGATGAGTCTCAATGAGACAGATTGGTTGGGTGTTCAGACCAACCTCGAGTGAGACATCGGTCTGAGATGGGCCTTGATCCATATCCCTTGACTGGTTCATTCATATATTTCCTATGAGGATGTCTCACATTTTGATATTTTCCCTTATTGCATAGGAGGCTATGAGATATTATAGACAAGGGTTATAGGATGTGTTACCCTGAGAGCTTAGTTGTTCCTGGATCTCGTGTAGGATGAATCTACTCTCTTATTTTTTGTGGATGTCATGTAGGATGCCTCTTCTCTATTAATATTTCTAAGGATCTCATTTATTATTCCCCTAATTACACTTTTTTAGGACCATGTGTAGGATTCCTCTGGTCTCTTACCTCTTATAGGGATCCTGTGTATGATACCTCCGCTTATGTGTGAACCTCAAGGATCCTAAGTAGGATGCCTCTCTATTGTTTTTACCTAAGGTACCCAGTGGTTGCCCAATGTTTTACCAAACCTGTGCTAGTTTATTATGGATTTGGTTATATATAGTAGTAAGTGTAACCTTATAACCCATACTTAACATGTAATCCCAATGGGTCTATTGTAGTAGTGGTGGGTTTAGGCATTCGGCCACCCACACTCTTGTATTTATGATTTCCATCGGTTATTGTTGATGTAATTTTGATTCCAGGAGTGCCTCATGGAACTCATCCCATAGGTATTTATATGATGTTATTTTATGATGGGGATTCCCAAAGGTACTTCCTGGGATCCATCTATATTACGCCTTAAGTGATACTTGGACTCCTGATACAAAATGCCTTGGATGGGTTAAAATTATGAATGGAATTATACTATTCCTTGAGAAATACTTGGATTCCTAATATAAAATGACTTGGAATGACTCATAGGATAAATGAAATTAATCCATGCATGACTAAAATTAGTGGAGATGGAATTCCATAGTGGACCTGGCGTTCTGCAGTTGTGCTTGATATATTATTGGGGATTGATGATGATATCCTCAAGCGATGGTTGAGATACTCCTCAGGGTTAGGGTGGATACACCATTACTATATTTTCTATTAATTCTTGATTTATACTTGTGTTCCTGGTATGGAATACCTTATATGGTCACATATGAAATATAAAATTATAAGACCCCTTGAGCGATACATGGATTCCTTATATGGAATTCCTTGGATGGGATCATAGGGCTAATAGAGTTACGATTTACCTTGAGTGGTACTTGGGTTCCTTACATGGAATTCCTTATATTGGCTCATAGGTAAAATGGAATTATTCCATGCCTTGAGCGATACTTGGGTTCCTTATATGGAATTCCTTAGATGGGATCATAGGGCAGATAGAATCATATCACTAATACACCTTGGTTTATGATGTTGGATATGATGCTCAACATTATTGTTTAGGATTTGTTGGACATGACATTATATATCCTCGGTTTGAACACTTGGGTTGATGCCCCATATATAAAATATGAGACCCTTGTGATAGTATACATGGATGTCTTGGTCATATGACTCAGGTCCTCACTATAATCATATTTATAGATCTTTATATATATGGTCATATATATATACATGTATATATGATAGTACCTATTCATTGAGATTTGTGAACACTAGTTGAAGAAATTATGGTCTATCAAAATTATGGACCCAAGGATCGACTTGTTTTTACACGACTTAAGTTTTATTACATCTAACTCGATGCCCTATTCACTAGATATCCAATCAATCATGTTCACAGTCCTAAGGATCAACTGTGATTTTACTTTATTTATTTTATTCCTAATGTTTCATCTCGGCTAAGTATATTACATGAGCATGCACTTATGAAAGTATATTATAGGTTCACCAATGGGGTTGGCCTACTGAGATTTATTTCTCACTCCATATACATGCACCCTGGTGTGCATCCATACATTATGTATACTTTTAGGTTGAGTATAGATACATGATGGATAGGGTTGTGGCCCCGGATTGTATGATCGAGTGGAGCCACTTGTTTGGATTCTTATGATTGAGCTGAAGTAGCTCGACAATGTCATGGAGATCAAATATGTGGTTTGACTTGGAGTTAGTGGTGAGTAATGTAATTTTATTTCTATTTATTTTATTTTAATCCTACAATAATTATCATCCTAGTAGGATACCATTTTTATATGTATGACATGGTCATTCAAGTCTTTACTAAATTACATTTTATTATTAGAGACTTTTTTATATTTATTGATTATGTACTCTCTTTACCTACTAATATGGATTATGTTTGGTTATTTATATTGGTTTCTTACTCTGGTATGAGGGAATAGTCTCCTAACAGACACTCCCAAGTCCCTCACTTCTTGTCATAAGCCTCTATAACTATAATGAGGTGTTCTTGAGGCCTTATGAAGAACCAAATAGAGGAACCAATTAAACGGTATTTGGGTCAGGAGGTTACAAATTGGTATCAAATATGTTATTTTCCTATTGTATTACTATTTGGGATATGGTAAACATGATTATTAGAAATTTTTTATAACCTATGATGGATATTATACTGGTGCATCGTGAAAAACCATTCTAGTAATAAGTCCTGGTTTTTAGGAATATGGGATTTTTTTTCTTGATATGTGATGTTATAATTGTTTATGACTTTCACTTTGAGTGACAAACATGTGATATGGAATTATGATTTATTATGGTTTTTTCTCTCATCCCATTGGTGAGAGGCTACTGATTGATTTTTACCCTTGGTTGGAAAAGGTAAGAGGCGTCTCATGCATCATATTTGGAACATGGGTTCCACATGTTAAAGGCTTTCTAATGTGTTATTTTAATATTGATTATGATATTAACTATTTAAAGTTTTAAAAAACATAAATGGTGTTTTCCCATATAGGTTCTTGGTGGAATTATACTCGATTAGGCCATCATATACATATATTTCCTTCTTATGGAAATTCCTATGGATCTATGATGAGATGTTTGATAGTGAGGTTGATGACTTAGTCCTCATGCATAGGAGTTTTGGTAACCCTTATAGGTCAATAGGGAACATGGTACCTAAGTGTTAGACCCCTCATGGGGCATTGATTCTAAGTTTTTAGTTATTTAAAGTGTCAATAAAAGCCTATACAGTGTTTTCCCATATAGTTTATAATAGAATTATGCTTAACTAAACCATGTGTGAGATGCAACATAGATCATTGATACAATGTTGTTTGTGTATTTTTTGACCATCATAGGTTAATGTTGGTAGTTAATGCCTTTTTAGTCGACTCATTTTGGGTGTTTATTTTTAGGTGTGGTTAACTAATGATTCATAAAAACCTACATGGAGTTTTACCATCAAGCTTGCTCTGATATTTTACTTAACCATCCTTAATTTATGGTTATCTAGTTAGATCCTCTAGTGAAAATCTGATAGGTACCTTAATATTTATAGTGAATGGGGATCTAGAGGGGGTATTGTCATATGTAGATGTTTGGTGAGTGTCAATACATTTTATTATTTATTTTCATATCATGATAATCCATAGGGAAGTCACTTATGAGGATGATTGATGAGGATCAAGTCCCTTTCATCCCAATTCTTGGTAGGTAATGTTTTTAAAGTTTTTTCCTTATGTTAGTAGTTACAAATGGGTTTCACTTAAATGGGTTTCCAATTAAAACTTATAGGGTATTTTCCTATAAAACTTTTGGATTGAAAACCTATATAATTGAAACCATGTTGATAGGTTCTAAACCTTATAGGTCGATGTTATCCTTACCTCCCTTAGAGAGGGGTGAGAAGGCATGTTATATTCCATTCATTAATATGTGTGTGTGGATGAAACCATGTGAGATGTGACTTTTGTGTGAGGTTTGACTTATGGGATAGGTGTTCAGACCTAGTGGCCCATTTTAAGAGTTGATCAGTAGTGCTAGGTGGGAGACTTAGAGGCTCTTACCTTTGAATTAGACCCTGGTACGTCGACGTTCAGTTTGATTGAGTACAACCTATGAGAGAGTTGTTCTAGGTTACATTTGCCTTTTTAGGTAGTAATCTTGGTTATATCCTCATGTAGAGACCAATTCATGGGAATTTATTGGGTTTTGTGATATAAGCATGATGTTTCCATAGGTTTTTTATAAAGAACCTTGGATCCTTGTGTTTAAAGGTTGAGTTTGATTGGTAGGATTGTTTGGGTGACTAGCCCTATTGACCAATGGATGATTTTTATCAAATTTTTAGAGTTTAGGTAGATGATCATGACTATTATGATACCAAGTGATGGGAGGTCATGGAATAAATCATGATATAGAAGAGGTACTCTATTTTTAATAGGATTTATAGGGGATCTTAGGGATTAATGAGACTGATGTGTTGTGTAGCATGGTCATTTGTCCCTATAATGGATGACTTGTGGGAGCAAGATTTGGGTCCTATTTTTGGTGGTGTGGTAATTTACACCCATTGTTTTGGGATAGATAGAAATATTTCATGTTGATTGCTCATGGAACCATTTAAATTGAAAATTGGTGAATGGTCTTGTGTGAGTTGAGGACTATTGGATTTAAAGAAATTATTTTGGGCATGGAGTTTGGGTAAGATTAAAGGAAGTTCCCCTATAATGAGGGATTTATTTGAAATAAATTAGGTTTTATGTGGTGATTGACCTATGGCAGACCTAGACACGCATATTCAGGATACATGGTGTTTTGAGTTGGTTAAAGTCAAGTAAAAACTATTTTTATGTGATCATGTATTTGAGAGAGTTATACACACCTATCTATGAAATCTTATCATACTACTAGTTTATAGGTGATCATTCTCTATATCTTGACATCATTTTGAGTGTGCTGGGAGAGCATCAGTAATAAGCCAAGATTTTTATATATATTTTATAATTTGATAGTGAAACCTATTGAGGTTTCTCTCAAGGAGTGGTATAATGTATTCCATATAGTGGAAATTGTGCCATTGGTTGTTTGAGGGTGGTGACCCTCGTTATAAGTTGATATTCAGTGGCTTTCATGGAAACCATTCTTGAAATGTGGAATGGGTGATGTTTTGATGTTTTAGGTTGATGCTCAGGATGAGTGATTTCTGGACACTCCAGTCATTACATTTGGTGATGGGTGGAGGGTGGGCCTTTGAACTTTTAGCTTAGTTATAAGGTAATGATAAGGTAACTCCTATGGTGGGGAGTACCAGATCAGACGGGTTTAAACATCTTCCTAGTGGGGAGAGTTATTAATTCTATGAGACTAGTCATTGGATAGTTAATATATCATAGTTGTTTTGATTATTGGGATGAGGTAATGTTTGTGTTTGACCACCAAGGATTCTTAGGGACAATAAGGTTTATGGTGGGGAGTTTGTAATGACCTGCATTTTAACAGACTTTCAAATTCTGGAAATATTTTAATTTTTGATTATGAATGATTTTGAGGGGTACAATGGTCATTTTCCCCTAGTAGATGATCTTAGATAATTTTTTTACCACTCCATTGGTCCCAGAATAGGGTTTTTACCTTGGTACATGAGTTTAGTAGAAAATTGAGTCGTTAAAATTTTCATGGATTAATTAATATTTAATATTTTATTAATTAAATATTAATTTATTCACACACATTCATTTAGATATATATTTTGAATAGAGTTTTTTTTGAGATTCTATCTCCTCTATTGATTCTAGAATGGGTATTTTCTTCTAGGTGAGGTATATGCTCATGTCAATCACTCGGGCTGGGCTCAGGTCCCTTTTTCTTTTTCTTTTCCTTTCTTTCATTTATTTTCCCTTTTTCTTTCTTCTACTCCATTATGGATTCTCATGTACACCCATGTGGGGTTTCTATTTTCATGATAAAGATAAAAAAGGTATAGGTATATATATAGAGTGAGGGACAATAAGGGAGGTGTCACTATAGAGCTTGGAAGGAGCCAGATCATCATGTGGTAGTTACGAATTATGAAAACGAGCAAAGATTCAGTGGATTCCACCCAAAAGTAGATTGTTTTTAAGTTTTTCCATAAATCACAACAGATTTACCTATTTATAGTTTTATGATCCCTTCATGACTGATTATAACTCCTTGTGGGTCGATCTATATCTATTTTGGAGAAAAACAGAGTTTCAGGACATTCACAAGGTTTCCCAATTTAGAAATCCCAATCACATGACATGTACTTCAGGAACATGCATGGTATGTTATTCCCATTTGGAGAAAATGACTTTTTAAAAGTACATGTTGTGTACTAGGATTGAATTTCATGTATTGGTTCTTGGCCATGTAGCCAAGTACCTGTCCAGATAGACCATGTTGGGTAACTTGGTTGTGTGGGGTATACAGTCAGACCCTGTATGGGATGTACAACATGTATAAGTACATGGCTAGGTGGGAACACATAGTCAATACATGTGAGTTAAATGGGTAAGTACCCCATATAGGGTACACTTCATGTACATATTTTACATGACATGTACATTGTAACGCCCCGACCCCAGCTACCCAGAGCCGGTGCGTTACTTCCTAACATTGGCATGATCACAAAAGATCAAGTCTCGAAAGACCGATTAGTTTAGTAGCCTTGGAAACACTAGATACATTCATAAATGTTACATTTCATCATAAAGTGAAAAACTAATAACAAAGTCTTCATAGTCCACACTCATTTCCTCTTCTGACTATCCCTGCAGGTCATTCATAAAATACTTCTTCACATCCTGGAAAATATTAAAACATTGAAAGGGGTGAGCTCAAATGCTCAGTAAGGATAACAATAATGCGGAAGCTTTCATAAATAAACATTAACATTTAAGGCAATGTATAACTAAAACAAAAGCCTTTTAAACATGAACTTCAACATAATATGGCAAAAGTAAAATGAGATAATGCCATTCACTTCTTCACATGGATATTCTACTGGCCGAATAATCACATGCAATATCAATAACCACTTTCATAATGAGGGAATGTATAATGCCGGACATTCTGAAACATTTTGTCAAGGCCTCGGCCAAGACATCTAAAATGATTAAGGCCTCGGCCAAAACCATAAATCAAATTGGGAAAGGGCCTCGGCCAATTCCACGTCTAGTTGTCTCATGAGACCTACCGATGCATCGAGGAGCTATAGCGGGCTCCACCCGTCACTTATTAAGTCCAATACATTCCTCATACGAATAGGTTTAAACATATCATAAACCATAACATAATCGTATCACATAAAACATGCATAAAGGAAACATAACATTTCCACATTTCAATCACAAGATATCAATACAACACATTGATATAATAAAAACGCTTTCAAAACCATTTTTAATACCAAAATAAAAGAAAGTTAAAACATGATATTTATTTTTCATTAAAAAAAAGGGTATGGCTTGTAGAGGAAGCCGAAACTCAAATAATGGTCACGGCGGAGGAGAAGTCGTTGTCGCCGCATAAGTACGGAAATAAAAACATTCCCTTTTGCCGTTTAGCAAAACGCTTTGTATAAAAAGATTCCTTTTGAATAAACGTAAAAGTCAAAGGGGTTTATACACCGTATAAAATAAAGTTGTGTATAGAACCAAATATGCCTCAATGAAAGGAGATTGAGACGAAGTCCTTAAAAAGATCATTTTTAAAATAAAATAGATCTATTATGTGTATTCACTATAGGTACACATAAATAAATTAAAAATACAGAATAAGACATAATAATATCATGACATAATTTGAAAATAGGAGATTAACCCAAAGAATGGAAATTGGGTTAAGAAATTCCCTTACAAGATCATTTATAAATAAAATAGATCTATTATGTGTATTAACTATAAGTACACATAAAGAAAGTACAAATACAAGATAATACATAACAATATCATGACAAAATTTGAAAGTAGGAGATTAACCCAAAGAATGGAAATTGGGTTAAGAAGTTCCCTTACAAATAAAATAGATCTATTATGTGTATTAACTATAGATACTCATAAAGAAAGTACAAATACAAGATAGGACATAACAATATCATGACGTAATTTGAAAGTAGGAGATTAACCCAAAGAATTGAAGTTGGGTTAAGAAGTTCCCTTAAAAGAGCATTTTTAAAATAAAATAGATCTATTATGTGTATTCACTACAAGTACACATAAATAATGTACAAATACAGGATATGACATAATAATATCATGACATAATTTGAAAGTAGGATATTAACCCAAAGAACGAAAATTGGGTTAAGAAGTTCCCTTACCTTGCGTCCGACTTGACTCAACCGTTCTTTAATCTCCTGAATAATAAACTAGAGTTAATATCTACATTATTAAGAACCATTTTAAATTTCATTATCCTTATTACATCACTTATTACAATGATATGAACATTATGTAATTATTTAAGTTAATAACGGTCGTTTTGTCGATCTTTGGTACTTGAGTCAACAACAAGCTTCTTATAATTACAAGTTGTTTATGTGGTGAAATATCCATTATATCCAGAATTATATTCATGATTTAGATGTCATATATATCTTATATATCCAGTATATACATTCATTTATAATATTACGTAACATTTAGAGGTAAGAAATGAAATGCACCGTTCATGGAGACGGTAAGCCGTACGTACGCATGAACGCTACTTTCATTTCAATTTCATATTTAATGGAACTAAATCATAATGATATAAATGTATAATATAATTCCAGTATAATATAGTGTATAATACCATTTACTCCATCCTTTATACATCCCACATATGGCATTTACGATTCAAATCACTTTGAGGGGGCGGTAGTCCGCACTTCCTAAAATGAAATTATCGCGTTTTACCCATAATGGAAATCATAAAGTATGCCATAAATGAGAAATACAGAAGCATAAGTAAAACAAAAACATATTATATATCATATATATAAATAGTGACATCTTAATGGCCACCTTTGAAGGTGTTATATGAGTGTTGAACAATCATCGCTTCGTGAGGCAGAAATTCGCCATCCACAGAAACCGTATGTTCTTTAACCATTAGATGTAGGTGTGTGTAAGTGTAGCTCAAATACTTCTTATAACAACAGCCTAGTATATTGAGGATACTGGTGTTGTTACAAAAAAAATTAATAAAAGAGTTTAGGGGGTTGGAGAAGAAAAATAAAACAAAACAACATTATAAAAGACATTACCTCAAAATCGGGTAACTCTTTTTGATTTGAGCCAAAGGCTTCCTTGGGAAGAGTTCTGCCCAAAGTGAGGATTCTAGGAGTAAGAGAGGGATGTTGGGAGAGTATTTGGGCAGAGGTTGGCCGAGCCAAATGGCTTGAAGGTGTGAATAAGGTGGGAGAGGTGGGGGCCTTTTATAAGTGGAGAGGAGGGGCACTTTTGGAAAGTAATGAAATGTTACATTATTTCAAAATGCTTTTCGGATTCTAAAGGTCCCACACTTATATAATTCGAGGCTAAGGTGATAAGGTTTCGAAATCTCCTCATCCAATAGGCTTTGGACAAGTGTAGGCCATGGATTTTGCATTATCTTCTCATTTTATTTAAATCGTTAAATAATGAGGTTATCGCCACATCATAATTATGTCATAAATAATTTAATTTATTTAATGTCTAAAAATTATAAAAAAAATACTATGATGTAGGAAATCTTTTTAGCTTTCTAATGAATATTTATAGTCAAAATTTGGACTTGTGTAACCCTACTTAAAAATTGTTTTAGTAAAACAATTTATGTTAGTGTCATTTTCACTTTAACATTAAATAAAAAGTAATTTATGTTATTTCCCAACAAAGGTGGATCCATGGGGTCCCCAAGTTAGGCCATGGCTTGTCTTGGTCGGCCATGACACAACCAATGAGGTTGGGACATGTGTCTAGGTCATTTCATATTATTAAAGTATTATTTATACCTTAAACTACCCTAATTACCACTAATCGCGATTAAGAACTTAATAAGTTACTATTCACCAAAAAATTATTATAATCTCATTGAACCACATTTTACTTCTTAATGACAACCATGTATGTCGGATTTTTGAAAATCAAATCACAGAAGTGGTAATATTTTATTTAAACGAAAAAATCAGTTATTTAACTACCACTTAGTGGTTTCACTATTCATCAAAAATTGATGTTTTTCAGAATAAGGCCAAAATTTCACCCTAAGCTATAATTGATATTCCGAATTCAAAAATGATGTCTATTTTACAAAATTCCAAACATATTAGTTGCATTAATTAATTTTATAATTAATTCCCGCTGTCACAACAAATAGCGTGTTTTTAAGAAACAATTTATATCAAAAGATTGGCAATTGTTTATGTCCAATTTCAATGTTAAATTAATTCTAATGACCACCATTGGATAAAATGGTAAAAATATATTCTAATTATACTCTAAAACCACTCAATATTATAATTTATCACTATGAATTATTTTGATTAAAAAAGTTGTTTTAAGTATTTTTCACTATTCATAAAAATTTTGAAGTTCTCAGAAAATTACAAAAAATTCAACATAGGCTAATTTCAATATTAGGAATACAAAAATGAAGTCCATTTTGAAATATAAAATTTCTATAATTTTAAAAAGTGGTTATTACTATTCATAACGGCTACTTTGATTTGTCGCGGTGTTTTAGAACTCGAAGTTGCGTACAATGCAAGCTATTGCATTATTGAATGAGAAGTGTATCGTGGAAGCTTGGGGTGTTACATTCTCCCCTCCTTCAATAAATTGAGTCCTCGCAATTTGAAATTTTTTTTCTTTGAAAATAAAAGGTTGAAAATAGTAAATACCTTTTAGGAAAACCCACATCGGAAATAAGATTAATAAAATTTAGCCTTAATAAGAGGGAAATGGAAATAAGAAAGTCACCACCAAATTATGATCTTGATAAGGAGAACATTGGTGGCAATTAGAGACATATAATTGGAGGAAAAACGTAAATATTTATAGGGAGCGATTGGGGTCATCAATCACAATCAACTGTCAAATTGAGGGCCTCAAAGCCTTCAATCTATGTTGATTTAAAATATCATCAGTTCAGCAGGACATAAGGTATTAGGATAACACATTTTTTTTGTTTTAATATCCCTTTACTAAAGTTTAAGAATTAATTTATTCATTGAATAACAGATAGGTATATATATATTTATGCTTGACAATTAGAGTTTCAACCTTCAACTCACCTTTCACTCAAAAAGATAATAGAACCCAAAAATATTATACTTATCCTATTTGTATAAGGTTCCAAATGTTAACACATACCATTTAGATTAGTAAAATTATTTTTTAATAACCAGGGACTTCCTGTAGGCTAGTGGTAGGAAATAAAGGCCTGTCGCACTTTGATTGTGGGTTCGATTCCTACAGCTTTGTCCGACGCGACGGTTTATGCCCCACCCTGCAGGTTGTCCTTTTCCTAAAAATATAGTACTATACTATTCCAAAAATAATCTTCATAAATGTTTTAACCTTAAACAATACCATCCAAAGTTCACTTAATCCACTCCAACCTTTATAGTTATCCAAAATACCTTCATCCAGACTTTTTCTAAAAGGTCTCTAAATTCCAAAATCAATTTATCAGATTCCCCAAACAAAGTCAAATTTCTCTTATTGTCACATACTAAAAATATGATTACCTTCGTCATATTACAACCTTACTGAAACCAACAAGTAATGCAGTACAATCCATATATATATATTACATTATTCTTATAACCAGAATATAATCCTTGAGTCCAAAAGCACCAATACATTAGTTATTCTGCTTCAACTGTAGTAATAGCATAAGATTGTCCTTGATCCCTTGTCCTTTTCTGAGGTAAGTTTCCTTGACGCTTAGGACATTCATTTGCATAATGACCCATTTCTCTACAATTGTAGCATTCAACTTTGACAGCCTCTTTCTTTCCCTTGCAATCACGTGCCTGGTGACCTTTTTCTCCACATTTATAACAGACTCCCATTCCTTTTAGGCAAGTACCAGGGTGATTCTTCCCACAATTATCACATAATGGAAAATCCTTCTTTCCCTTTTTCCCTTTATCTGTCTCTTGTTCCACCGTTCTCTTCTTCTCTTGCTTTACTTTGTTGTCATAAGACTTAGAGAATTCCTTTTCTGTCTTGATAGCGCATGAGACTATATCTTCGTATGTTGAGAAAGATTGTGACACTAGAGCTCGACGGAGAAATGGTTTCAACCCATCAAAGAAACGATCAGTCTTACTTCTTGGGTTACGTATGTAATCTGCAGCATACCTTGCTAACCTTGTAAAGTTAGCCTCATACTTTGCGACATTCTCATCCTCCTTCTGCCTCAGACTCAGAAATTGCCTCTCCATATCCGCTCGATGGTCTCGAGGAAAGTATTTTTCTAAAAATAGCTCTTTGAACTCCTGCCATTCCATGTTTGTTAATTCATCATCCTCCTTTGTGTTTTGAATTAGTGACCACCATTGATCGGCATCTCCAGTGAGGCGGTAAACTGCCATGATAACATTCTCCCTTTCACTACTCCCCAAGGCATGGAATATTTTCTCTAAGGAATTTATCCATTGCTCAGCTACTATAGGATTTGTACTCCCATTGAAGGTTGGCGGTTGTTGCCTCATGAAACGGTCTAGCATTGATCCTCCACGTTGCGGATCAGGGTGCTCCATACGAGTAAGGTTGTTATTCATAACCTGCGTGAGTTGTCCCAGTACGGTGAGAAGCTGATCAGCACCAGTTGTATCACTAGCTCCACCATAATTATCCTGAGCAGGAGGGCAATCCCTACACGGAGTGCGTGCATTGATACGGTTTCCATTCCTTCCACTAGGCGCCATTTCTAAATAATGGCATAAACTAGATTAGTTTATGAATCAAAATACATAATCACAAACTTATAAAACACTTAACTTAAATTGAACTATTTATGGATATAATCCATAATCATAAAAGAAATGTTTTCTTTGAGGAAGTATATACTCATAAACCCTTCATAATGATTTGTAAAGAAAATGAGAGTTATCCTAAGCATATCCCCCGGGAGTGTCGTAACCAAGAGTGCAGCAAGGCCCGTTGTCGTGCACCAGTTCCCGTTCGAGTCTAGCTCAAAGCAGTGTTTTCGGGTTTTACCCCTAGGTACATCTGTGCCAGAGCCGCCTCTACCTGCTCGTATCCAGACAGGGATGTATTGCTCGGAAAACTCACAAAATCTCTACAATACCAAAATTCTAGGAAGTTCTTCTATACTAATCCTCAAAGTTCATCTTAGGTCTATGTGCTCTAATCAGAGTTTATCTAAATCTAGCTTCCAAGGTTTGTACTAAACTTCCTCTGATACCAACTGTAACGCCCCGACCCCAGCTACCCAGAGCCGGTGCGTTACTTCCTAACATTGGCATGATCACAAAAGATCAAGTCTCGAAAGACCGATTAGTTTAGTAGCCTTGGAAACACTAGATACATTCATAAATGTTACATTTCATCATAAAGTGAAAAACTAATAACAAAGTCTTCATAGTCCACACTCATTTCCTCTTCTGACTATCCCTGCAGGTCATTCATAAAATACTTCTTCACATCCTGGAAAATATTAAAACATTGAAAGGGGTGAGCTCAAATGCTCAGTAAGGATAACAATAATGCGGAAGCTTTCATAAATAAACATTAACATTTAAGGCAATGTATAACTAAAACAAAAGCCTTTTAAACATGAACTTCAACATAATATGGCAAAAGTAAAATGAGATAATGCCATTCACTTCTTCACATGGATATTCTACTGGCCGAATAATCACATGCAATATCAATAACCACTTTCATAATGAGGGAATGTATAATGCCGGACATTCTGAAACATTTTGTCAAGGCCTCGGCCAAGACATCTAAAATGATTAAGGCCTCGGCCAAAACCATAAATCAAATTGGGAAAGGGCCTCGGCCAATTCCACGTCTAGTTGTCTCATGAGACCTACCGATGCATCGAGGAGCTATAGCGGGCTCCACCCGTCACTTATTAAGTCCAATACATTCCTCATACGAATAGGTTTAAACATATCATAAACCATAACATAATCGTATCACATAAAACATGCATAAAGGAAACATAACATTTCCACATTTCAATCACAAGATATCAATACAACACATTGATATAATAAAAACGCTTTCAAAACCATTTTTAATACCAAAATAAAAGAAAGTTAAAACATGATATTTATTTTTCATTAAAAAAATGGGTATGGCTTGTAGAGGAAGCCGAAACTCAAATAATGGTCACGGCGGAGGAGAAGTCGTTGTCGCCGCATAAGTACGGAAATAAAAACATTCCCTTTTGCCGTTTAGCAAAACGCTTTGTATAAAAAGATTCCTTTTGAATAAACGTAAAAGTCAAAGGGGTTTATACACCGTATAAAATAAAGTTGTGTATAGAACCAAATATGCCTCAATGAAAGGAGATTGAGACGAAGTCCTTAAAAAGATCATTTTTAAAATAAAATAGATCTATTATGTGTATTCACTATAGGTACACATAAATAAATTAAAAATACAGAATAAGACATAATAATATCATGACATAATTTGAAAATAGGAGATTAACCCAAAGAATGGAAATTGGGTTAAGAAATTCCCTTACAAGATCATTTATAAATAAAATAGATCTATTATGTGTATTAACTATAAGTACACATAAAGAAAGTACAAATACAAGATAATACATAACAATATCATGACAGAATTTGAAAGTAGGAGATTAACCCAAAGAATGGAAATTGGGTTAAGAAGTTCCCTTACAAATAAAATAGATCTATTATGTGTATTAACTATAGATACTCATAAAGAAAGTACAAATACAAGATAGGACATAACAATATCATGACGTAATTTGAAAGTAGGAGATTAACCCAAAGAATTGAAGTTGGGTTAAGAAGTTCCCTTACAAAGAGCATTTTTAAAATAAAATAGATCTATTATGTGTATTCACTACAAGTACACATAAATAATGTACAAATACAGGATATGACATAATAATATCATGACATAATTTGAAAGTAGGATATTAACCCAAAGAACGAAAATTGGGTTAAGAAGTTCCCTTACCTTGCGTCCGACTTGACTCAACCGTTCTTTAATCTCCTGAATAATAAACTAGAGTTAATATCTACATTATTAAGAACCATTTTAAATTTCATTATCCTTATTACATCACTTATTACAATGATATGAACATTATGTAATTATTTAAGTTAATAACGGTCGTTTTGTCGATCTTTGGTACTTGAGTCAACAACAAGCTTCTTATAATTACAAGTTGTTTATGTGGTGAAATATCCATTATATCCAGAATTATATTCATGATTTAGATTTCATATATATCTTATATATCCAGTATATACATTCATTTATAATATTACGTAACATTTAGAGGTAAGAAATGAAATGCACCGTTCATGGAGACGGTAAGCCGTACGTACGCATGAACGCTACTTTCATTTCAATTTCATATTTAATGGAACTAAATCATAATGATATAAATGTATAATATAATTCCAGTATAATATAGTGTATAATACCATTTACTCCATCCTTTATACATCCCACATATGGCATTTACGATTCAAATCACTTTGAGGGGGCGGTAGTCCGCACTTCCTAAAATGAAATTATCGCGTTTTACCCATAATGGAAATCATAAAGTATGCCATAAATGAGAAATACAGAAGCATAAGTAAAACAAAAACATATTATATATCATATATAGAAATAGTGACATCTTAATGGCCACCTTTGAAGGTGTTATATGAGTGTTGAACAATCATCGCTTCGTGAGGCAGAAATTCGCCATCCACAGAAACCGTATGTTCTTTAACCATTAGATGTAGGTGTGTGTAAGTGTAGCTCGAATACTTCTTATAACAACAGCCTAGTATATTGAGGATACTGGTGTTGTTACAAAAAAAATTAATAAAAGAGTTTAGGGGGTTGGAGAAGAAAAATAAAACAAAACAACATTATAAAAGACATTACCTCAAAATCGGGTAACTCTTTTTGATTTGAGCCAAAGGCTTCCTTGGGAAGAGTTCTGCCCAAAGTGAGGATTCTAGGAGTAAGAGAGGGATGTTGGGAGAGTATTTGGGCAGAGGTTGGCCGAGCCAAATGGCTTGAAGGTGTGAATAAGGTGGGAGAGGTGGGGGCCTTTTATAAGTGGAGAGGAGGGGCACTTTTGGAAAGTAATGAAATGTTACATTATTTCAAAATGCTTTTCGGATTCTAAAGGTCCCACACTTATATAATTCGAGGCTAAGGTGATAAGGTTTCGAAATCTCCTCATCCAATAGGCTTTGGACAAGTGTAGGCCATGGATTTTGCATTATCTTCTCATTTTATTTAAATCGTTAAATAATGAGGTTATCGCCACATCATAATTATGTCATAAATAATTTAATTTATTTAATGTCTAAAAATTATAAAAAAAATACTATGATGTAGGAATTCTTTTTAGCTTTCTAATGAATATTTATAGTCAAAATTTGGACTTGTGTAACCCTACTTAAAAATTGTTTTAGTAAAACAATTTATGTTAGTGTCATTTTCACTTTAACATTAAATAAAAAGTAATTTATGTTATTTCCCAACAAAGGTGGATCCATGGGGTCCCCAAGTTAGGCCATGGCTTGTCTTGGTCGGCCATGACACAACCAATGAGGTTGGGACATGTGTCTAGGTCATTTCATATTATTAAAGTATTATTTATACCTTAAACTACCCTAATTACCACTAATCGCGATTAAGAACTTAATAAGTTACTATTCACCAAAAAATTATTATAATCTCATTGAACCACATTTTACTTCTTAATGACAACCATGTATGTCGGATTTTTGAAAATCAAATCACAGAAGTGGTAATATTTTATTTAAACGAAAAATCAGTTATTTAACTACCACTTAGTGGTTTCACTATTCATCAAAAATTGAAGTTTTTCAGAATAAGGCCAAAATTTCACCCTAAGCTATAATTGATATTCCGAATTCAAAAATGATGTCTATTTTACAAAATTCCAAACATATTAGTTGCATTAATTAATTTTATAATTAATTCCCGCTGTCACAACAAATAGCGTGTTTTTAAGAAACAATTTATATCAAAAGATTGGCAATTGTTTATGTCCAATTTCAATGTTAAATTAATTCTAATGACCACCATTGGATAAAATGGTAAAAATATATTCTAATTATACTCTAAAACCACTCAATATTATAATTTATCACTATGAATTATTTTGATTAAAAAAGTTGTTTTAAGTATTTTTCACTATTCATAAAAATTTTGAAGTTCTCAGAAAATTACAAAAAATTCAACATAGGCTAATTTCAATATTAGGAATACAAAAATGAAGTCCATTTTGAAATATAAAATTTCTATAATTTTAAAAAGTGGTTATTACTATTCATAACGGCTACTTTGATTTGTCGCGGTGTTTTAGAACTCGAAGTTGCGTACAATGCAAGCTATTGCATTATTGAATGAGAAGTGTATCGTGGAAGCTTGGGGTGTTACATACATGGGTTTTACACACCATTTCCAGATAAAGTACACGGTCTGGTGGATATGTGAGAGTATATGACATGTACTAGTGTATACATGCCGTTTCTTACTACAATTTTGACGTTTTTTCATTTTTTCATTCCCCTGAGTCAAAATTGGACACATGAGTCATCTATTTTGAGTTTTTTTCTAAGTATATTACAATGGTTTTAACCTTGGGGTGTTTC